>OY728147.1:1877204038-1882204038 GCA_963277665.1 Viscum album | reverse complement strand
TTCAAAACTTATTGGATTGGTGTATTTAGAACCCTTATCACCTTATACACGAATTTTATCAATGTGGGACCTTTTAAAACCGAAAAACATTTTCAAATAAAGTAATATTTCTTACTTTCCAAAAGTGCCTCTCCTCTCCTATTATAAAAGGCCCCCACCTTTACCTCATTTCACACACTCCTCAAGCCTTTATCTCGGCCAAACCCTGCCCATTTACTCTCTCCATTTCCCTCTACTCATCCTAGAGTATTCCCTTTGGGCAGAATACTTTCAAAGGAAGCCTTTAGGCTCAAATCAAAAGGAGTTACACTTTTAAAGGTAATTCATTCTCTCATGTTCATTTGTTTTATTTTTCTTCTCCAACCCCCTAAACTCTTTTTATTTACTTCTTTTGTAACAACACCAGTATCTTCAATATACTAGGATGTTGTTATAAGATTTATTCGAGCTAAACTCTGAAATTCTGCCTCTCGAAACGATGATTGTTCAATACTCATTTAACACCTTTAAAGGTGGACATTATGATGTCACTATTTTTATATATTATATATGATATGTTTATGTTTTATTTATGCTTCTGTATTTTTCTATTTTGTCTTACCTTTATGGCTTCCATTATGGGTATACGCGATATCTTCATTTAAGTAAGTGCAGACTACCGCCCCCTCAAAGTGATTTGATTCGTTAAATACCATATGTGGGATGTATAAAGGATTTAAATATTATATTATATATGATATTATACTGGAATTATAATATACCTTTATATCATTATTATTCCATTCTATAAAATACGAAATAGAAATGAAAGTAGCGTTCATGCGTACGTACGGCTTACCGTCTCCATGAACGGTGCATTTCATTTCTTACCTCTAAATGATTATGTAATGTTATAAATGAATGCATGTACTAGATATATATGACATATATGATATCTACCTAATGAATACAATTCTGGATATAATAAACAGTTGGCCACACGAACAACATGTAATTGTAAGAAGTCCACTTTCGACTTAAGAACCAAATATCGGCAAAACAAATATTATTAACTTAAATGATTACATAAATGTTTATGACATGGTAATAAGTGATATAAAAGGAATAATGAACTTGAAAAATGTTCTTAAGGAAGTAGAAATTAACTAAAGTTTATTATTCAGGAGATTAAAGAACGATCGAGTCAAGTCGGACCCGAGGTAAGGGATCCTACAACTCTCTTTCTTTTTAAGTACATTATTTTATGTCATTTATTTTAAGCTCATCTTTCTTATGATTGGGATGTTCTTTTATATTAAATTTACTGTAATTTTTATGTTCATGTGATCAGAGACCCTATTATCTCTCATAAATCCATTGTGGAAGTTTTGAGTGGCGCTGTTAAGCTGCCGAACTTTCGTGAGAGATCTAACCTCTCTCTTTCTTTTTAAGTACTCTCCTTTATGTCACTTCTTTGAAACTCCTCCATGCAATGTTGGGGGATTTTATTTTATATTCCACTTTCTGTAAATTCTATTGTAATATGATGGGATACTCTATTTGATCTCATCAATCCATATTCGGAAGTTTTATGTGGCACCGTTAGGCTGCCGAGTTTTCGTAAGGGATTTTTCATCTCACTTTTATTCCCGTGAGATTTATGCTACATTCGCCAAAAATTCCATTGAGTGGTGTATGTACTGCCCATTATTCTACTCTTTCTGTAATATACTTTCGTTTATGAGTATTTACATCAATGACCTATTGTCTTTCTTTCATGTGGTGTAAGTTTTGAAAGATACGCAAGTCGGTAAGGGAACCATTCACCCTCCTCTTTTTTAAAAGACTTCTTTTATTGGGTCTTTTAATTTACATATTTTTATGTTGGGATATGTTCTAATACATCCTTATTGATGTAAATTTTATGTCCAAGTGATGAGATACACTTTTTATCTCTCATCAACTCATTTTGATGTGATGCCGTTAGGCTGTCAAGGGAACTTTTTAACCCAATTTCGATTTCTTTGGGTTCAACATGTAGTCATTGAATATGTCATCCATTGAATATGTGTGAATGACCTTTTATTGTTTTACACATAATATCCACTTATATTGGGTGTATTTATATTTGTCACACATATTTTTGAGATTGATTTGTACTTTATTTAAGGATACCATCTTTATAAGGGATTTCATCACATTTGACATTTCTATTGAGGGTTCATTGTTGTTATGCACCAATTCACTCTTATATGGTGTATATACTGTCCTTTTGAGTATTATATCATGAATACATTTATTCTCATGATATTATAAAGTTCTGACTAAATGTTATTCCTCAATTGTTGTATTCAAGTGTCTCTAATTTTGGTAAAACCACTTTAACCAAAATATCGTTTTAAATGTTTTAATTATTTGTTTTTATTAATATCCATGTTTTCAAAATGGTTTTAAGGATTTATTTATATGGATATTAATGGTTTAAAGTGTTAAGCTTCAAGGTGGTATGGGACACTTAGATTCAAAAATCTCTTTATTAAATGTTTTAAATGGTTTTGGAAATGGTTTCTTTTTGAATGGATTAATTATTTCAATATCCTAAAATGTTATATTGTGATTGAAATGTGGAAATGTTATGTTTCCGTTATTCATGTTTTATGTGATACGATTATGTTATGGTTCTTGGGCATTGTTATGAAGAATGGGTGGTTCCGTGATAAACTAAGGGCGGGTGAGCCCGATATAGCTCTCCAATGCATTGGGTAACGCGAAGGAGTGAAACGTTAAGGTTTCTCCGAAGAGATATAGGGAATATACTGTGATGGGTATTCCAAACGTAACCAAGAGGGTTACTCCCCACACAATAATGTTATGAATGCCTCAAGTTACCTTTATGTCTTATGTTTTCTATGATTTATTCATGGTTTGATGAGGTATGTTAAAGTGCCTATGTTTTATGGGTAAAGTATGATTTCATTCCCATATATATATGAACTCATGTTTCCTTTCCATATTTTTTTATAACCCTTACTGAGCTTTTTATGCTCATCCCAAGTTTTTGAAATGTTTTTCACAGGTCAAGGGAAAGGTACATGATGTGACGATAGTGTCAAGGATGTGTCAAGAAAGAATTTGTGTTTTATTTTAAATAGGTTTCCATTGATGGGAAGAATAAATATTGTCTTTTATGTAACCACTTTGTTTAAATGTGGAATGTAATGCAAGTTTCATGATCTAATTCTCTAAAACTCTAATCCTGAAAAGATCCTCAATGTGTAATCTTGTAATAACTCAAGATTAAGTAAGGTTTAAGGCTGGGGCCTTATATTAATAACCTTTTATGGGGATAATTTTGGTTCATTATTAATGTTGTTTTCTGTAAATGAGGTATCATTACTAACTACACAATTTAGTTTATTTATTTATCTACCATATAAGACTTATTTTAAACATATTGATATTAAAAAATCACTATCTCAACTGTATTTATATTTTTTTGTTTTTTAATATTGTATATAAACATAATAACCAGTAAATATTATTTGAAACTATCGTTCTGTGTTAGTAAGACTCCCACCTTAGGAACCAATGTACGAAGTTTTCCATAGACACTAATCATTGATGCTATTAATGATGGTTTTATAGTTTATGTATATTTATATTTTTTTATTCATTAAATATTGGTAAATATGAAAAAACAATATATCATTTAATATCTTATCATTACACTCACTAAAAATCATAATTCCATTAATCAATAGGTGCATAATACCTTCGTAATGATGTCGTGTAGTTTCTTAATTATCTAAAAATAACATGGAAGAAATATATATGTAAATTCAACTAAATAGTATGGTATTTGGTATATTATATAAATATATATTGATAAAATAATTATTATCCTCTTTCATAATTATCATTGAATAATTGAAACATTACTCGTGCTAACACATAAATTATCATCCCAATGATTTTATTTTAGTTAATGTTTCGTAACCACATATCATTTTATGATTAAAAATAATAATTAATTTATATAAATTTTAATAATTTAATGAATATTATTAACGATACAATAATTTATTGACAAATTTTACCATATCAAATTACTAATTTCATTTTAATAAAATGAACTTAATATCATCAAAACGTAGATTTAAACATAATTTTGCTTGTTATTAAGTTAATGATTAAAAAAATAAAATAATTGAATATAAATCATGAAATATATACTTATGTAAGAAGATAATAACCATTATATTATTATTTCTAAATATAATTGACCAAAATAAAGTTTTTTACATGAGGTAATATATTATATCACAATTTCCTTTTATTATGTTAAATTATATTTTTACGCACCTAATTTATATTTGTGATTTATATTAAAATTTTCCAATTTTAATATTAATAATAATACATATTTCCTGGAATTTTATTATTAAATTCAAATTATTTCATCCATAGAGATATAAGTTGATGAATCATAGTGGTAATAGATTTCATAACTCAAATTTTTATTTATTAGATTATTTTACTTCATCAATTTATTTAATACAATAAGATTAAGTGGGAAATAAAATTTTATTATTTATTTTAATATATTTAGTTATAATGAGTGCATACAATTTTCAAACATAATCAAATAATTAATTAATTGTCACTTCAAATGCATGGTCATTATATGAAATTTCAGCCCAATTTCCCCACAATTGAGAAATGTATTTAATATGCACCTACTAAATATTATGGGGTATATAAATCCTTATGATATTTTATATCATTAATATCATTATAATCATGAAATTTAATGTTTTAATTCATGTTATTTATTTCATGGTTATTTGTATTCTAAAGTTTCCATGATCGCAAGAGACCTATATTCCCATGTAAATTTAAAAATTATTTTTTATGCTTTAATTTTCGTTGACATTAATTATTTAATCTTTATATGATAAACCCTTTCTTTTTATTCTCCTATGATTGTATATGAAATTTTTAAATAATATTTAAAGTATTTTTCTTTGTTATATTGAATGATTAATGTTTTTTAATAATTGATAATATTAATTATCTATTCAGTTGAAATTATTTCTTCTTATATATAAATGTTTATAAAATTTATTTATGTTTTTAATTATATCTAAAATTAATTTAATTAAATATAAACCGATTTTAACATTTACAGATTTTTTAATAATTATAATTTTTTTAGAAGAATAATATTTACTTGTAATTTTTTTTTGGCAAAGATTCATTGTTTAGTCAAACTCAAAATTAATATAATCTTCACACAATTAAGAAAAAACATTTATTCCAAGATTCATTAATAATATTAAAAAAAATTCAATATAAATTTTTCCAAAATATTAATGTATATTAATATAAAAGTAATTTTCAATGTGAAAAGTTGATTTTCATCAAAAATTATTTTAATTATATTTTTCTATTATTTTTATTCATCAATGACAACAACCCATAATTTTACATATTTCCCACAATGATATATTTTATTTATTAAATTAATAAAAAAATCATTGGTTTTATATTATTATTTGGACCATTATATTTATTTACATTCACATTGTTCATTAATTTTGAGATCATTAATATTACTCTAAAAAAATTCACATTCAAATTGGTCATTCAATATTAAATTTACATTAAATATTAAAATTATTTATCATAAATAGTCTAATTTATTTTACCATGTATAAATTTTTTATATTATATCAATAGTTGAATATTGTTTGATTTTATAAGGAAAAATTAATTTTATTTAGTGTTAATTTTAAAAGGCCATTTATTTATAGGAATATTGTTTATGAATTTAATGGATCGTTTATTATTTGATTAATGAACTATAATTTTTATTACAATTTATATGTTATAGATGTCACCTCGATGCATAGAGAAGTCTCATGAGACATATTAATATTCTATAATTAGACCAAATATTTCAGTATAAAAAAATCAATTAAAATTTCATTGTGGAAGGAGTAGATGGAAATGATATAATGATTTCTGATATCATAATTTTCAATAAAAACAATCTCTATAATTTATATTTTAGTTATTATAATCAATTTCATTATTACATTTTTTTATTCATTGATGCATTTCATGATAAATTGTTTGAGTAAATTATCGGTTTTTCAATTTTTTAATTTTTTATTTATAATATGTTATTTAGTAGTGATGTATTCCACTATACATAGCCCTTATTTATCATCTAAATGCAATATTATATTTGGTTCCTTTAACCAAAAAACAAATATGGAATCCATGAATGAGTTAATGAAAAAAAAAATTATATTAATTATGTTTTATTTCATACATTAGTAAGTAATGTGAGATTCAATAATTGAATTATTTTATAAGCTATAATAATCTATATTTTCCATTAGGATGAGATCGATTTTATCTTATGTCAAGGAACATAAGTATACATGGGGTATTAGAAACAAGAACCTTAAATTTTACATCATTTTTAGTAGATTCCAAAGGAACTATGTTTATTAAGACATTCATTAGGGATTATAACCCTATGAATGATGTTGACGACATATAGAAGTATATAATAACATCATATGGTCTTCTAGGGTATAGATTATGGGTATTCAAATAAATACATTCATCCTTATATTTTAAAGGTGGATATGGATTCAAAGAAGATGTATATAGGGTTAATAACATCAAAAGGTGTTTATTGAGTATATCTATTCCAAAATTATAGTGCATGACAATTGTTTCTTAAATAATCCTATTTTAGAATCTAATGGAGGATATTAATGACTTAATACAATTTGTCATAAGTGATAATTATTATTATTTAATTAAATGAAACTATAGATACCTAAAAATATATATTTTCATTTGAAATGAATCTAATGTGTATAGGTAATATATATATATATATATATAAGGATTGTTAAATGAATACTGGAACTCATACAATGTTTTAGGTATTTTTTGATTTAATTTTAAATTGATAATTCTTATTTTTGGTGGAATTTATTGTAAAATTATTGTTATGGTTAAAATGTTTTCTAGTCAAAAGATTTTTTGAAGAATGATACTATAATAATTAAATGATATAAAAATAAAATTATTGATAACCATTATAGGTTAAAATAATCATTTATGTAAATGTAATAATATTAAATGAAAATTATTTTAGTTTTCCCAACATTATGTCTTGTAGAGAATTCATATTGATAAAATGTGAATTTATAACTTTTTTGAAGATGATAAAAAGTTTTGTTTCAACATCATCGAAAGTATACAATTAATATTTTTTTAAAATGATACCCAGTAAATAATACATCAAGTTTTATCATCCGTTAATTATATGGGGACTTGATGCACATTTGTTTATTATTTTTAAATTCTTTATGAATTAATTTTTATATTTCTTTTATGTATTTGACAAGTTTTTGAAGAAAAAAATATGTTATATATATTTATGATATAATCTTGAATATTCCATTATTTTGAAATGAAACCTTGATGAAATGAATGGTATCAATACTCAAACTATTTTAAGTATTTAGATATTCATGACTAATATATTGATAGTATTTTAAATAACAATATTATGTATAAATTAGGATATCTTAATCATTTTATGACCAACTACACAGCCCTGATAGAGAATCCTATTCCACAGACGGATTCCCTGGTAGTTGATCACGTTATGTGACATATTCCCACATAATATATTAGAACTACTAATAATATGATAGTATAGAAATATATTGTATCGTTTGGGATGATATTTATTGATTTATTATGTGGTTTAATGGAAAGGGTAAATTTGTAGGTGATTTTTATCAATAGATATGTTTATCAATGGTGTTCATTAATCTAGAAAAATATAGAGTAAGAAGAAAATGAACTCATGGCATCCCTAAAATTTAAGGATACATTTTTCGAGAAATATACCTACCTTGATTAACAAAATTTTATAATGAGAATATTTCATATCAAAACAGATAATGAGGAAGAAATCATTCTAGATTATAAAGATAACATTATAGGGTTACCCATGTATGATAAATATTACGTAAGAAAGACATAGTGTAGGAATGATAAATTTGTTTTTGTATTTATTATATTCCTCAAAATAGTGTGAGTTTTAAAAAAATCTATCATATTCTAAAATAGTATTATTCACAATCATAAAAGGGAATGAATTTCCATGTCAAGTAGCTATGGATGGAATAATGTCAATTATAGAATGACATAAATAATATTAATAAAGGTAATAAAGGATTTAATAATTTTTAAACATGTTCCAACTATGGAAGGAATCACCACGGTTAATTATTGAATGGAATGGTAGTATATTATATGTGTGGATAGATGGTACCCCATATAATATATTGAAATGTGAAAAATGGAACCATTTCTATTTATTGTTTTCTCAGTAATGAGATGGGGAACATTTCCAACGAATTCCTCAAAAATTAAAGTTATCTACCCAATTAGTGGATAAAGGAAGACAACCAAGAATAAGTTATTGAAATAGTTGGAGATTAATGATTAATATTATTTGGTATTAGGAACCATGATATATGTTTTTAGATTAGTTTATTGATGATATTGTGAAATATATCAAGACAGTACTAGGGTAGTTTGTTATTAATCATCCAAAATCATATTTTGAGAGTTAGTGATGTAGAAGAAAAAATATTTTTTGAAAAGTTATGATTCTTTAAAACATATTATTTATTAATTAATACTAGTAATTTTTTTTGATTATGAGTTAATTATTTTTTAATAATTATCTAATGGATTTTGATAATGTTAATTATATGGTACTGAGTACATTGGAATTAATTGATGACATTTTATAAAAATTGTTTTATACATTCATCGATGGAGCTTGTATAATTTTTCATATTTAATAAATATAACCATTAACCAATGTTTTACTAATTGAGTAAATTAGAAATCATGTTTACACTAAAATTTGTTTTTGTAATATAGGTTAATTCCATGATTCACAAGAACAAATGTCAAATGTAGTAACAAATTTGGATTTTGAACATTTAATGATACATCATGTTTATTATAGGCTAATGATAATTTCATTATTTAAAGTTAGTGATCATCCTTCTATAGTTTTGAATCATAATATTTTATGAAGTTAAACCATGTATAAGAGGGTTCATTCTGATGTTTTCATGAGGATATATAGCTTAATGTATAACATCATCATTTTCTCCAATATGTTATAATCAAAGAAGTATAAATATTTCAAGGAACAACTAAAGGATATAGTTTTTACATGAAATAAAAATTTATATTTATTGATATTCTTACATAGTGGAAAATGTCTCAACACTAGGAAAATTGGAATTGAAACCAATTTTTTTAATATTTTCATCATTATTATGATAATAATTAGCATTTTTGTAAATTTGGTTTATGTATTTTTGTTCATAAACATTTGAATAAACATTTTATTTATCATCATCCATTTGAACATTATAGTTATATTTATCTTCAATTTTTTTGATTTTAAAAATTCTTTCCTATTTTAATGACTAATATTATGGAAGAAGTTTATTTTTTCATTCCATTTTATTTATAATATTTTTTATTAACCATATTTATGATGTGTTTTTTTGAAATATAATTTCTAAATATAATTACTTCAATTTTGGATATCATGCTGGAATAAAAAGGTAAAAATTTATTTAAGGGGGGAGAATGTAAAAAATTAAGAAGTTATAATATTTTACTTTTATAATAGATATAATTTTTTTCATAGGATCATTTATAAATAACACAATGTTAATACTCTGTTAGAGACAACATACATTTTCCCTTTCTCTACATAAAACACTATGTTTAGATATAGATACATTTAATAATTAATTTCATATATGCATTGAGTAACACATAAGAATTTTTATTATCATACAAAAATATTTTATTATTATATTATTATTTCATATATTAATATATAACTTATTAATAAAAATGAATTTTTTTAAATAGGATAAAATAATTTACTATAGTATATGGATTAATTCATTGGTAACCTTGTAATTAGAGAATAATTTTAAAACCAATTGATTGTAATGTAAAAGTATATATAAAAATAATTTTATCTTCTACAAAAGGAACTATGTGTTATAAAATTAAATTCATTACTAATAGTGAATGATATAAATGAATTATATATAATATGTATCCAATAAAATATTTTTTACATTGACCAAATAGATACATTCTTCTTAAGACAAGAACAAACACATTTTTATGGATAAAAATATATATTTTTCTAAAGTCAATTTACCATCTTTTAATGGGGAAATTTTCATAAAATAAATAATTTATATTTTTTTAAATTTTCTTTTAAAACTTCTCCCTTTTTTTGAAAAATGAACATTTAAATTACATAGTGGTTAATTTTTTTACATTCCTTATATGTTTCATTTTCTTATGAATATTTATAAATAATTAATTTTAATTGAAACATGTTATTTCATTTAATATATTTATATTGATGAAATATATTTTTAATTGCATTTAATGTTTAAATACATCAATAATAATTTTTTTTTAAAATTTTGTTAAAATAGAATAAAATTTTCATTGAAATTGGATTTAAAAACATAATTTTTTTGAACATTTTCAATATTAAAACCCCACGTTGGGATGTCATCTATATGATTTATTTTAAATTAATTTCTCCACTTCAATGACTAAATTTATTGAAAATTTAATTCCATTATTGGAATAAAAATAATTTAAATTTTAAATTAAAAAAATTTAGTTTTCAGAAAAAATATTACTAAATGATATTGAAATCAGTTAATGTGATTAAAGTGAAAAGGAGATTACATAACATTAAAAAACTAGCATTATGTGTCAAAAAAATCTTGAAACTTTTAAAAAAACATTATTTATGTCAATATTTATACCATATACATACCCTAATAGTGTTTTGATCATTATTGGTGTCACATGACTTGGAAAAACATGTATAGAATTTCCACTTTTAGTAATTTATATAAATTACCCACATCCTCCAATAAAAAAATATAATCACACTTTAAACATAGTATAAACAATCATTACATTCATCTCAACCAAACCATTCCAATTGAATCTATAAAAATACCTCACCTCATCCTAGAATACTCATATTTTGTAATAATTCAAACTAATGATTTCTTTTTCTTTAAACCAAAATGACATACCTAAAAAAGAGGAATCATTATTCAATGACCACTTCTATTACATTTATCTACACTTGTAATTATTATTATATCATTATAATATTACATCTTATATAAAGTCAATAAAATATAATATTATTATGTCTTTGTTAACAACTATATTAACACATACTTCCATCAAAGTGTATGTGAAATCATCAATCATGTGTACGTCATAATATCGGTTATTGAAACAATGTCATTTGTTCTTCCATTACCATGTCAATATTATTGTTTTTATATTTTCCATAAGATTTATATTATATTTTTATCACATTTATGATCATTTAATTTTTATATTACACATACCTTCATGCTTCAGATTTTGTGGGAAAATGATAATGCCATTTATTGACATGTAGACTACCACCTCCTCAAAGTGTTGTGATTTTTTCACAAATTAAAAAAAAATATTAATGATGTTTTATTAAAATATATTATATATATAATTTTTATTATATTAGATTTATAACACAAGTATATATCACATAAATATTTTATATGAAAATTAAATGGTAGTTGTATTCATGTATACATATGTTCTATCATTTCATTGAAAAGTGAATTTAATTTCCTATAACCAAAATTTATATATTTCTATAAATATTTATATAATGATTATATATTACATATAAATCATTTTTTGGATTCATTATATGATATAATAGGTGTTTAAATAATTTTAACTAAATGAAATAGTCAAATCATACTCGGAAAATAAGAAAAGAGTCACATGAATTGATACTATTGATTAATGATTTTTAATTAGTAGGTTATAATATGTAATAATAAGAATATGTATGATATAATTTACATAAATATGATTCTATATTATTTTAATAACATGAGTAAAAAATTTATAAAATTTTAGAGACCGTTCATCAAAAATTAAATATAGATTGATGGACTTTCAATTCATTTTTTATATGTGAGAGATAAAGGTCATAATCAACAATTAATTACTTTTTGTCATACATATACTACACATTTGTAATATAATATCCCTTATAACTAATAACTGAATTTAATTTGTGTTTATATTTTAATAATCTCATCCACATGCTTTGACATGAAAATTACCATGTGGTAAAAGTAAACATTGAAATCACACGTACTTTTTTATTATAAACACTCTCTTAAACCGTCACATTATTATGTTAATTTTCCATTAGAAATTACCTTGATTTTATATATAAATTCTATTTAATTATGGGAATAATTATTTCATAAGTAGTATAATATTTTTACATAGAGTTTATACTATTAATTATAATTGAATAACTATGGAAATATTGTTGAATCTATATTATTTACTCATTACATATATTTGATAAGGATGAATATTTAACAATTAAATCGATTATTATACATATAATGAATTATTTTAACTATAAAATATAGTCTTGGGTCCTTTTAATTGTAACCCCTTGATGCATCACTAATCTCTTTTGATGAATCAGTTGGAGACATCAGATTAGTTTCTACCCAATATACTAAACTGTCTTCTGAAACATCCTAACAGGATGGTTCCATGGTCATAGGAAACATGTTATCCAATAATTAGTCAATTAATTTATTGATACTTTTTTATTATTATTTTTATACTAAATGATATTTTTCTTTTAGTTATTATATGGAAAAATTTCATTGACATTTTATTGATTAACTGTAATGTGTGTCAGTTATTTACCTTTCCATATTGATTATTCTATATTAAGATATTTATGTAGAATCTGTACATAGTTTTTTACCATTACCTAATTTTTATTTTAATTGACCCATTATTTCATTCACTAAAACTATTTCTTTTTTATCATATCAAATAACTCATAATTTTTTTTCCTTGACTAGGATAAAAATAAGAATACTTGAATGATCATACAAGAATTTTGTTCATTACATTTTATTATGTATCATGTTTTATTTTATATTACCCAATATAATATGGTTAACATGATGGTAATATATTTCCCAAAAATGCTAAACTACTCAGTATATTATAATTTGTTTCCATGTAATAATGAAAATGTAAAAATTCCAATCACTAAATCTTGTATTCTGTATTCAGGTATTTACATAATTGATCTCCTCATTTATTGGAAATTTTTATTACATTAATGATTATATGGATAAAGACTTATTGAATGGTTTATGTTTATCATTGGAAACTATTGTTAAGGAATTGATATTAGTTTATTATATTGGAAAACATGTTCTAACTATTATTGTTTTTCATATATTTTAACACAAAAAGAAATAATTTTCACCCATATAAGGATCGTATGATCCAATCAATGTTATTTTTTGTACATTAGGAATAAAAATCCTTATTGGATAATAATTTTGTGGTGTAATAAATGATGTAAAAATTAATTGAATCTCAAAAAAATAATGATAAAATATTTATATAATAATAAAACATCAAATAATGATATTTTATATTATTCACTACCATGATAGAAAAAAATTTACTATATATTAGAAAAACATTCTTGAAAATTAAAGATTATATGTTTACCTTTATTTTTTATTGATCAATGGAGTCTTTATCCATCACATTTTTATGGAATTATTTTCATTATATATTCACAAACCATGTTATACATCACTCTATATAAGTCTTGGTTGTTTGTTTTATCCTACATATATAAATTTTCACTTCCAAGTAATGATATAATGTTAGGAAACATAGTTACTTGTTATAGTAAAAGACCTAGAAATTTCCCTACATCTTTTTAATATGTTGTTTGATTTACCCTTTTATGAAATGGGGTTTTCATAAATGAATATTAAAATGTAAACCTTTTATTTTTTCCATGAAACATCAAATTAAGATAACAATACTTATTATAGGACTATTGAATTTAACACACAATTATCATAAATGATTAATTTTTTTTATGGATTACATGTCATTCAACCCGAAGCCAAATTGACCGTGATAATATATAATTAAAATTTCAATATTATATCCATGATAATTAATTTGGTAGTATTAATAATACTAATTAATTTGTGATATATATATATATATATCCAAATGAATATAAATATATAGTTAATTTCATAATAAATAATCAATAAAATATTATCAATGTCATATAATTCATTGAGAAGTCATGTTCCTAAAATAAGGGTTTTATTGAATCTTATGAGAAAATATTATAAATAATTTATGGATTATTTATGAAGGTTTTTATTTTTACTGTATAGTTAAAATTACTCATTTTTTAAATACTTGTTTTATTCATTAAATAAATTAATTTTACATAAAATTTATCTTCTGGGTTTGGATTTAAATTAAAATATGGAGAATATTATTGAGAATAATATAATATTGTTAATTTTAATAATAAATTTAAATTATTTTTTATATGTTAATTTTTATTTTTAGAAACAAGTATATTTGAAAAAAAAATTGTGCATAAATTTTTACAATATTAAATAATTTAAATAACCAAAACATGTTATGATTTCAATTAAATTGATATGATGTTTATCTCTATATCTTAATTTAAATAATATAATTAATATTATATGTAATTTTGTTTTTTAATTATATTTTCCTTCAAAATCATTATTCCAAAAATAGTGTTCTCACCATGTTTAGTAATATTATTATAACTGAATTTATACCAAATATAAGAATTTATTTGTATAAAAAAAATTACGTAATATAAATCATCATAAATTATATTATAAAATATATTAAATATTATTTCAAAATTAAAAATAAAAATAAATAAATTTATTTACAATGTCTAAGTGAAATATGGGTTTATCTAGTGTTAAACTAAATAGATATTGGTTATAATCATAAAAAATTTATAATTTTATTTTATTGATGATTTTGTTCTATATCTCATATATTATATAGTAGTTTCTAATTTTTAGGAAATAATATCTTCATTATGGATTGTAATAATAATTTCAATAAATGAAGTGTATATAATTTTAATTCCTTTTAAAATGTAGTATGTTGTCATATTGGTATAAAAAAGAAATATGTATAGATAAAAATATTTGTTAAAATGAAAAAAAATTATGCTATGGTAATTTTTTATTTTATTTAGTGAATAAAAATTATACTAAAATTATTATTTAGAATCGACATATTTATTATTTATTCCAAAGTAACAAAATTCTATGATTAGAATCACATTAAAAATGAATTAAAATAATAATATTATTGTTTTCTGAAAACATTTAATTTAAATAAAACATGCTAGTGTGTGTGAATGTTATATTTTATATTCCATCATTTTCTTGATATATTTAAATAAAATCAATTGAGAAGCTTCCAAATTAACATTAATGATTGTTTTAAGATGTAATGTTCCTTAATTGATTACATATTTCGAAAAAAACTTCAAAAGTTAATGGAATTTTTTTAATATCATACAGAATAAATTTATTTTTAAATTTTTATTTTGTAGGAAATTAATTTAGATAACATAATGAAAAAAATTAGTATCGAAAAAATTTAGAAAAACTGATAATGCTGGTTGAAACAAAAAATATAATGGTAAAATACATTTACAAATATATCAATATTTTATAATATAACCGGATATATAATAAAAATATATTTTTCTAGAATAAAAAAAATGTTAATAATTTGGATTATTATAATTATTCTAAATTAATCTAATACTTTAAGAATTTTAAAAATATCCCCTCCCCTTATATATAAATGGGGACCTATTATCCAAAATTCATCATACATTGAAATTTTATTGGTTCATCCAATAACCACCCAAATAAATTACATACATCCATTTTCATGTTATATAGTCATTTATAAATCCCTCTATGAGATTCTTTTATATGCAACCTAAAGAGGTTATTAGAAGAAGTGGTATTGTTCTTAACATAGAATTTTTGTTTTATTCATTATTCTTTATACTATAAAAATTATTCAATAATTCATATTTCCATACATCAATAGAAAAAATATTTTTAGGTATTTTTATATTAATGTAATAGATTATATACATCCTTTATTAAATCATAAGCTAAATAAAATAGTTTTTATTATCTTCAACAGACTACTTCCTCAGAAACCATTGTATTTATTTTCCATCACCATATAACACTATGTGCATAATGATAGATCAATAGTATATAAATATATATATGATTATCAAAACCTATTTACCATTTTTTTAAGAATATGTATCATTAATTTTCTCACTATTCCATTAAATAGAAAATTATAACTTCAATTGTGTATATGTGTGGAATACTACCTCCACAATGTGATGTGATTAGTTAACCATCACAAGATGAAATTAGTGATTTATTCTTAGAGTCCATAATTATGTACTATTCATAACTCAGATGGATATTTGATAAGTGTGAAGCCTATGAAAATAGAAGTGAAATTTTTCATGAATGAATTATATGGATGTGTGGAAGTGGTATTAAAGAAAATTAAAAATATGTGACAAATTACATATAGGGAAAATAATATTTTAGATTACTTTTAAAATTTAATTTATATTTTATTATATTTGTTTTTATAAATTCCCTTATCCAAAAAAATTGGAATTTCATGGATATCATGACTCCGAACTCAATTAGGGGAAATATAGTGTTTCCTCAACAACATCCGGGAGCCTGAAAGGCTAACAAGCCAATGTGGCAGATCGTGGGTTGGAATAATATTTGGTGTGGGAATTAAATCCATGTGAAGGTGCATGTTAGATAGAATATAATATGATTTTTCATGGATTTTGATTAAACTGTCTTAGTTTTTTGGGTTTCAAACCACAATTTCATCTCGATGAATAGATGAAATAGTGAGGTTTATTAAACCCATAACATATGTTTAAAAACATTATGTAAGATGGGGACTATATCTGGTAATATTACACACCCATAAAAAGCCTCATATATCATCTTTCATTTGATCTGATTGTGTATGATTCTGAAAAACACCTCTACACCATCTTTAACCTATATCCTATGCACTCCATTTCTAATCGGTCTGAGGTACTAAGAGACCTAACTTATTTCATACATTAGATGTCTGATAAAACCTACGATAAAATTGAGAAAAAACAATGACATTGTTGATATTTGTAATCTGTTAATGTGATATTGTTTCACATTAAATTCATTACCTCAATGAACATAATCTGTCACATGAAGTAGTTTAATCCATCACATGAAACAATTTAGAGATTGATAATGGGTCACGTGATTGAATGGATAGAATCATCTAGTAATCATAAGAACATGTGATGATGTGTATTGAAATAATGATAATAAACCTTGACATCAATTGAACAATGCACTCTGTCGTATGATTCCATTATGCATGGCACAAGTGATCATGTGAATCACATGTCAATCGTAATGGTCACCGATGTATCATGTATCTTATAAGGCCATCATGATACACAATATTCTATCATTTGTTCTTTTTATGCACATTCTTGAATAATTATGTTATTATCCAAAGGATATAACACATCCAATGAATGATAGACATATTCTGATCTTATTATCTCAATAAACCATTGCAAAAATTATCAAGGATTATGTGATAAAATGTTATATTTCATTCCAACCAAACTAAAATCCCTTATTTTTTATCAAAAGTGTTCCAGTGACCGTCACTACAGAATTAATACTTGTAAATTCCCCATCAAATGATTTCCCAAAATGGTTTTCATTTTTTTTCATCTGATATGCCACATGATCATTTGAATTCATTGAAGATGTCTTATGATTCCCTCGACAAATATATTGAATGTAATCACATGATAAACTTTAGTCCATCATACGAAGTTAACAAGGATCCTATGATTATGAAAATGATTGAGAAAAAACATAAAACCATCATGATTTCATAATCAAGATTTATTCTAGGAGATATAGTAATTTTTTAAAAATAAAATGATGAAGTAACAGCTTAATTGATTCATAATCACAGGAATTGAATCATTTCATATTCTAAAATATTTGGGATCACACAATAATATCAATTAATATCATGAGCAACTCACTCAAATCCCATGGTTTGGATGATGAAAAAATTATGTTTCCATAATGAGGGGATTTCCACATTTAGATAATTTTATTTTATAAAGCCATAATTTTTTACCAATGTTTTATAGGGACATGTTTTGTGATCAATATATTTCTATTAAGAAATCTCATGAATCCACTAATGGCTGTCCAGAACTAATATGATGATATACCATTTTCCTATCATGAAAGACACTCATTCCATCATGTATATGATATGTGAGGAATATCATATTAATATCCACACAAACAATAAATAGTATAGATGATGCATTCTCCATGAAAATTAGATTAAGTATATGATTTCATTATATATACAAACCATTGGACCTCTTTGGAAAATATTAATAAAAAAATAGATTCAATATATTGAAATTTGGGAATTAATAGAGAAACAGATGTGAGGGAATTCTACCATAATATAATTTTCACATTCAATTGTGATACCTCTCCATGGTAACCCATTAATTGATCCCTTCAAGAATATGTGGCAATTGGATTTTTTGAAAACTAGTTTATTCCCTTATGTGATACCACTATTATATTTAGTATAGATGCTTCTTTATTCACATGGAATTACCTTTTGATAGAAATGACATAGTCCTAACATGAAAATACACAATTCCATAATGAAATCATGAAACCATAAACATATGATCATGAAAATCCACTGTCTTGTGACATATTCATATTAGATTTTTCACATCATCATTAATGTGTAATTCCCTTTCAGAACCTCATAAATACATTGTTAATGTACACGTAAATTCATCCTTGTCACGTGAACACTCCCTAACATGTTTCCTTTATATGAAAATGAAGTCATGAATATACATTCATCTACCAATTAATACCCAAGGATTTTTCTCCCAATATATGGATAATTGGATAGTAAATCCACCCTAAATACATACAATTTTCCATGATTGTATAACATTATAACAAAGGGAAATTTTAGAGATACAATAAAATTAAATTTTATTAAGATCTTGTTATCAAATGACTCATCACTACTCTTGTTACACATTCAAATGCATTATTATAGACATATAAACTTTATTCATGAGAAGATTCTCAATCATATCATCTTTCATTATATGATGACACCTGATCATGTGAATATTTTTAGTCTGGAACCCATTTTTATCATCCATGTTAGTAATACAGCTAGTATATTTCAATCTAACACCCTAGATATGTCAGCAACACTCCCTAGTCATGGTAGTAAAGACCCATGGCATGTCATGCAGAATGATTAATACATTTCCACATTTTTTGGAAGACATAACATAAAAAGAAACTTTTAAATACTCATACATGAACCTTTTTTTAGTACCACCAATTCAATAGGAATTCAATTTTGGATTTAATGTAACATTCTTATGATACCGTAGTCATGAAATTCTATAATATGATCATATATATCATCCATAACAAGTTTATGGACATTTTATGGTCCTCATATCTATTAATCTATTCAAGGATAGACAATAAATATTCATAACGGTAATCCATATACATATATATCCATAAATACCATAAACTATCAAGGTAATAATAATACGTTTCGGTAGAGTCACCTTTTTAAAACTGTTATCATGTTATGGTTGAATTGAAGTATAAAAGTGTCTACTTTTTGACAACATAGAATATAAAGTATGACTTTATATGGCCTGAGTTCTAAGGATAAACCCCCTTCTTGTATGGGCCGATATATAAAAAAAACACAAACTCATTTGACATGAAATCTACTATGCTTTTACTATCTTATGACAACAATAATAGAAGGAAATATGGTCTTATATTCAAGATTCATCATTAGTGAATTCCCAGACCATTCCCTCAAGAACCAAAGACCATTGTGTGGGTTATAAATATATCAAAAAATGATGATCTTATTGCTATTATAAAAAGGATATGGTGTATACCTTTTATTGGGTTACGTTCCACAATAAAGGCTTTACTAGGGCTAATTTCATTCCTTTCTCTCCTATACTAAGGAGATTACTTTGATAATTTTCTAAAATTGTTTTCTAAAACTAAAAATGAATTTCATGAGATTAAGTGTCTCCAATGACCATATTAGTAGTATCAAAAAATTACTCAAATAATTGAAAAATTAAAATCTAGTACTCATTAAATATTATGATAAATATTCCACACTAAAAATGAATCCATGTTTTTTTAGTTCCATTAATTATTCCCACATTGATAAACACAGGGGAAAGAAACCTCATATTATATATAATCATTCCAAAAAAATTAGTCGGTTAAAGAATGGATTGACTATGATTTCTCTAATTTCTATTATAATATGTATATATAATAACTATTCTTATATTCACATCATTATACCCAATGGAAATATTCCCCCATGTAATAACATTTCACAATGTAGTAACTTTTGTGTATTTTCATGTAATATGAATATAAACTATGAAAAAATTTAGTGTGATTTGATTCATATTCTCACGAGATTCATTTAGATTCATCTTAAAGTTTAATTCTCATTTGAAAAACACCAATGACCATAATTGATGACCTTAAACTCCATTGTTTCTAGTTACATGGATTACAAATAAAACAAGACACACATTTATATTAAATAATAGTAACAAGAAGGATAACATATGTTATATATATATCAGTTATCATTAAAAGAAAAAAAATTCATTTATGTATAGGGATTTAATACCTGGTGTTATATTTTGGTAAACATTCCTTGTATCAGGACATGGGAATGATTTATAAGAATTTAAAAAATACATAAAAGTGTCACAAATAAAGTTAAATTCTACATAATTGGGTGTGAATGTCATGAGATAACATCCTCTTTTCTAAATTGAGTTCCAAATTTTCACTATGTCTGAATCCCAAAATGAACCCCTTTATTTGGAATGTTTGAATTTTTCATGTTATGTATTTTTTATTCAAGGGGATATTTTTTGGGAGAAAAAATGGAAATCCTATAATAAATTACTTTGAAACAATGTTCCACCCAAAACAATAAATCACCAGGTCATAATTCTAATAGGAAAAAGAATTAGTGTATCTAACATGAACCATGTAATGATAAATGAAAAATATTATATGCACATTGGGAATTTTTATATATATTTAATGGGATATAATAGTTAAACCATCATTAACATTTTAATAATGAACCATAATCATGATTACACTCAAATATGTTATTTCTCTGTACACATTTTATTAAAGAAAAATTTTCAGACTAACCATGAGTTATAAATTTGTGTTACCAGTGAATATATAAAGAATAATGATTCATCCATTAATATATTAACTAGTCGAATAAAATTTTACTTCATATATTTGTGTTTATAAATACATTTATAAATATCTTCACATTGACTAGAGTTCATTTCATTACCATTAAATCACTCTTGAACCTCTACTAACACGACATCCACTACTTGTCGAAAAACCTCATTACCCACATGATGCTATAGATTCAAGTGGTGGACAAAATATTCATTAAATAAAACCAATATTTTATCAACTCAACCCTCAATAATATTTATAGATGTAATCAGAATTAAAATCATTTAGCCTCACCTCATTCATGGAAATCCAAAATGAAGATGGTGATGTTGTTTTCCACTTCTGAACCCTTCATTAACATATCATCAAAGTGTGACTATAATAACCATACATAAAAAAGGACATAAGATTATTAATTTGACCACATATACATTAATTTTAATTATATACTTATGAGGGATCATATCCATGTCTATCTCTAGTATAATTTGATCAATGATCATTACACAATTTTTATGTGAACTACCCGACTGGTCACCAAACTAGACACTGATTATTGAGTTCCAAGGATCACTCACATGGTGTGGAAGTCTATATATTCTATGTAGTGGTCCCATATTCCTACATCCACTGATTAATCGTGGTGATTTATTCGAGCTTCATTTTGAATGTAGGGTTATATCCATTCTACCATTAATAACGTCTACCTGTATATTCCAATAAGAATAATGGGGGAGGTGAATATCAACTACACTAAAAAGGAATCACATTAGAATATCTTGATGTTACATGATTGGAAAGACTATAATTACATCCTTAGTATTATTTACTTATTCTTCATGTATGTCATGTTGACCGATAATTTGACTGAATACATTCCTAAAAATAATCTTCTAATGTCACACTTTATTCAAAAAATGATAGAATACATCTGTAAATATATTCCAACTATGATGTAGATATATTGATATGTGGATATTAATATCCCAAATTTATGAGAGGCATATCATTATGTCTAACATGAACATGTAGATAGTCCTGGGAAAGAACATTTTTTCCCCATTTCTATCTTAATTATCAATATATTCCATAAATAGATGAGGTTCGTGATAAGGATTATTGTCCCATTCTGAAAATAGTTCACCAATATGACTTTGATATATCCTCATGATAGACATGAATTAATAAAAAACAATTAAATTAGAATATTTAAAATGCATTGGGAGGGGCTCACACCCATGACCCATAATCACTCTTTGAATATAACAAACAGAAGGATCATATTTCTACAAATGAATCTAATTTCAATATTTTAATATAAAACATGATTAATATGAAATTTCTACACATTCTAATAAAATTATTCACCATCATCCTAAAAATGATATATGTTAGGATTCACATACACCTTATCCTATTCTAGTGCTACATCAACATATTCCAAATCAGGATTCATATATGTGGTGGGATTATTCCCCGATGTAACCTTGGGATATATGATATATTTTTGACACCATAATTAAAGAATCTTGAATCCCTCTTCCAAATATAAATGATCAATGAAATACTATAGAATATTCTCATATATTCCCTCACATTCCAACAACAATAGAAAGTCATCAAAATATTCCAAAAGAAGTCACAAATCTTGGTTATATCCTAGCTCAATCGAAAAATTCAGTATGAATCATTCTATCCATGATAATGAGTGATGTACATATTTGTAATCAACTTAATTACAGATTCTTATGGTTTAATGAAAATATTTCCTTAAAAATGATGTGTTTTCAAAAATTCATCTAAGAATGAATAAAATTAATATCATGATCACCTCCCATATGGTTATATGGAGATGAAATACATGGAATCTATCCATGATATGAACTATGGAAACCTCCCCATGAATTTTTTTTTTCAAAAGGGAATACATAAAATTTCCATACATTATTGTATATATAGGTCAATGAAAAACAATGATTAAATTTGTCATGAACCTTCCTCAGCGACCATGTCGTGACAACCCAAAGCCCACCTTCCATAGTCCAGGGGCATGCGACAAGCACCGAATGGCATATCCCTGTAATCGGGAACACATTGCTTTTAAAACATGCAACACACACAGTTTTAAAACCCATCAAGGAGTAACCTTAAGAAACTAATATACTAAAATGTGTGTGAAAATTAAGGGTCAGTATACAAGCCTAACTAAATGTAAAATTACAACTGAAAGGAAAACAACTCCTGGATCTTCCACTGGGAATCCAACCAGAAGGGTAGGTACAGCTCTCGATCAATTCATCCATGTGGTAAGTCTCATATAAGTCCACCTCTGAGCAGCTTCATGTTGGCCACCCATAACAACGATTAATGATGTGTGTCATCTACACCAGACTAATCAATGTGCGGACATAGCCCCTGCAGGGGTGAGTATAACGATATTTAGTAAGGACCCCGAGACCCCTGAAGGTCTCCCAGAATCCAAAAACGATAATCATCAAATGTAGAGTACAATCACAAGGTATGATTTAACAACTATCATTACATAGGTGTATGCCCATACATATTCCTATGTTTTCATGATTACATAGAGCTCCACCACCTGAGCATAAAGCACAACTATCCTTAAAGGAATAAGTTCCATGATGGTAACACCACATGAGTGAGTACCTCTTAGGTAACACCACACAATGAAGAACCAAAATGGTTTCACCAAAAATATTAGAAATCATCTCACACTAGGTATAACATAGGTATGGTAGTAATGACTATTAGATGTAACTACTGAATCATGTTAATCTATTGATAGGAAGACCCACGTATAATCCTAAATCATCTGAACCATATAGGATCCTAGTACAGTAGACCCACGTAGGATCCCAAAGCAAGGACCCACGTAGGATCCCAAGGCACATACCCACATATGATCCCTTTCCCATGTTACAACCAGCAACATAGTTCATGCACTAAGCTCGCATGATTTAGTGAGCATCCTCTCCTCAAGCCACATGTTGATACTCCAACTACCACATAGTCCCGTGATTATGTTTCCCCAAATGTCCACAATGTAATTGGGGTCTCAACGCAATAGAAGGTGCATCAAAAGGATGCCCATTCTGTAAGTTGTTGGCCATTTTTGTTTTTCAGGGGCCTGGTTGGATTCATGTTCAATCCAACCCATCTATACCACAAAATTAATCAAAAATCAGGTTGGGTAAACCAAAAGGACCATCTTTATCCATGGTTTTTAGTTCCATATACAGTTCGTCAAACGGACGCACGTAGATCATGTTATGGCCAAAAGAGTGGAAAGGGGTAGCAGATGGTCCGAATCCAGTCCAACCAGCTTGGACCGACCCGGACCGACTCCACCTAGGTCAACACGACCCAATTTGTGTCTCCTGGCCCCAGTTCCAACTTGGCACACGTGATCTGGCTCAGCCCATGCTGGACGGCCACAAGAGGCCCACGACTGGGAGGCCCCACGGTGGGGTCCCCCCTAGTCGCCTCCCAAGGGGGAGGCACCCCAAGGTACCCCGAATGGACGAGACTTTTGGTTTGGGTGGCCAATAGGTCAGCGCCACATGGTACCGATGTCTGGAACGTGGTACCCGGGGATCCCGCTCAACTCCTCAGTTGGCCGGATGGCAAGCCCAACTCCGTGGAGTGGTCTCGTGTCATGCCACCTCCGACGGTCGGCATTGAGATTCCCCCCTTCATGTTGTCGTTGCATCCTCATGCCACAAAACCGTCATGCCGGTCAAAGTGGACACGTGCTACCACCCCCTTCACGTAGTCAGCCATGCATTGATTACCACCCTCTCTCCACTGTGGATGGTGGGTTTCGGCCGTCCTCAGGCAGCATTGTCGTGCCACCGCCTTCATCAAAGGCGATCGGAGTTCTAGCTGTCGCTCTAGAGCCCTTCTGGCACTATCGCTGGTACTTTTTTCCAGCAACATTCCTCGGGTTACTGGGTGCATCCCAATACCCCAAAATTCATTCTGAAGACTAATTCACTCGTCTTAGGATGTCTCCATTGATTCAAGACCACCACATTCAGGATTCCATCAACATGAAAACAAGTTGCGATGAACATCATAACTCACCAAGCTTGCGGAGGGGTCAAGCCCTGTTCATTTATCATGAACTCTTCATGTTACAATTGTAGCAAGCTTCATATCTTTTCATAAATCAAGAAGAAATAAAATAAGATGATAAAGGGTTTACAAAAACTACACTAACTACCTCGAAAATTTGTTGATGTCCATGAGTAGAGGGAAAGACATACGTCAGTTCATCATTATTGAGAATGTTACTCATTTGAGATCCTTCGACAGAGTACTTGGTTGGAGAAATGTTTTTAGAAGGACAAGAGTTCTTCTCTAAAGGGTGGTTTCCTCAAGAAAGATCCTTCATCATTCTTATTTTCCTGTAAAACCCAAGATCCCATTCAAAGTGAGGAAGATTCTTTCCTTAATTTATAAGTTTAATTACTTTATTTAATGATGTAATTAAAATTTTTGGGTTTTTATAATTAAAAACTGTTAGAAGCGATCGAGTGGTCCCACATAGAATTTAAAATAATTCATAACATAAATAAAAATTATGTTAGTTTATTTTTATTTCAACTTTTTTCCCATGATCGCTAGCATAAACTATAATCCACTAACAACCAACTACAACCATGGTGAAGGTCTCCTTATGCAACTACTTGCGCTGTGAGAACAACAGTTCCCTCAGATTTCAATACCATGAAATGGTTCATACGTTACAAAAAACAACTCACACGCTTACCGAATGTACTTAAGAAACTTCAGAAAACCATTCCGGGCTCTCCAGGACTCGGAATCAGGTATTGTCAGAAACTGTAGACTCGAATATTTCAATATAATTAAATAAATTACTTGTAATTTCCATGTCTTTACATTATCCCCACATCAGGTATTTTATTCCTTTAATGCCACATCATAAAAACTAGGAAAACAAGTGTGGGTATTGAGCCCTAATCTGAGCCTCCCGCTCCACTGTGCGCTCCTGGAGGTCCCATGCTGCAAACGTACATGAAACAAAGGTACCAATCACCCTTGAATGGATCTCTCTTGTCTATCTTCCATCTCAACTAGAACCTCCAAAAATGTCAACCCATCGTTAGTGTCATGCTTTCCACAGTCAAAGATGCTGGGAGGATCATACACGTATCTCCTCATCTGGGAAACGTGAAAAATGCCATGCACCATGTGAAACTGAGATGGATGTGCTAGGTGGTAATCCACCTCACCCACTCTGCTAAGGACCTGAAAGGGTCCGATGAACCTTAGAGATAACATAAAGACCAATCCAAATCTCCGCAAAGCACGTTGGGGTGAGACCCGTAGAAATATGTGGTCACCAAACTCGAACTCCATAGGTATCAGTCTCCTGTTGGAATAAGAATTATTCCTTCTCTGTGTAGTCTTTATCTTCTCCTAGATGATATGCACCTTTTATGTGGTATCCCATGCCATCTATAGACCCACAAGTGCTAACTACCATGGGTCAGTCCAGGATAAGGGTGATTTGAAAGGTCAGCTATAAAGAGCCACGAATGGTGCCATCCCAATGGTGGAGTGATATTTGTGGTTGTATACAAACTCTACCAAGGGAATGTGATCCTCCCAATTGTGACCGAAGTCAAGGATGCAATCCTGCAACATATCCTCGAGGGATTAAATTGTCCGCCCAGTCTAGAAATGCATCTGAGGATAGAAGAAGATGATCAAACAAAGCTGTGTCCAGAAATCCTCATGAAACCCCTTCTATAGCTGGGAAGTGAAATGTGAATCATGATCAGAGAAAATCATTGAGGGTATTCCATGTAGATGAAAAATCCCTTACACATATAGGCTTCCCAGTAGTGAGCTCCCCCCTTTTCATCATGGCCTCGTGTCGTGGCCCCTTCAAGTTCTATGGTGCTGATACACACTGCCTCCCCCTTCACACAGCTTGTCGTGCACCGGCCGCTACCCTTTTTCTGCCATAGACATTAGGACGTGACCCTCTTCCAGTGACGCGGTCGAGCTGCCGCCATCATAGTGGCTATCTGGATTTCCAGAAGCAGCTCTCATGCCCTACTGGCACTGGTCACCCGTACCGGTCAACAGTGACATTCTTCGGGGCACCGGGTGTGCCCCGGTGGCCCGATCATCATTCCAAAGACTCCCACAATAATCTCGGGACATTACCATCGATTCAAGACCACCACGGTCGGGATTAGATCAACAAGAAAACAAGATGCAATGAAAACCAAAATTCACAAATGTTGTGGAGGGGTCGGGTCATGTTCGTTTGTCACGCACCCTCCATGTTAGAATGGTAGCAAGAGGCACAGTTGTTCTTAAATCAAGAAGAATTACAAGAATGAGTTAAGGGTACAAAAAAACAATAATACCAACCTCGAAGAATAGTTTACGTCAGTGAGGAGAGATAAATATGAACTTAGATACATCTTTATTGAAGACATTCCTCATTGGAGATCCTTTGACGATGTTCTTCTTTGGGGAAATTTTCATCGAAGGAGAATAGTTCTTCCTCTAAGGGGGTTTCCTCCAGCAAGATCCTCTACAATGTTTGTTCTCCAGCAAAAACCAACAACCCAATCAGGGTGATGAAGAGCCTCCCCCTTAATAGATAGGATTACAGTCTTTATTTAATGATGTCATTAAATTTTTGGTGTTTTTTCACAATTAAAAAAATCTGTTTGAAGGGATCGGGTGGTCCTCACGGAGAATTCAAAAGAATTCAAAAGTTAAATAAAAATGTTAGTTTATTTTTATTTACACTTTTCTTAATTTTCTCATGATGGGTATAAAAAACTATCTTTAACCCATGAATAACTGTAGCCAAGGTGAAGGTATCCTTATGAAACTATCGGTGATGTGAGATCAATGGTGCCCTCATATTTCAATTCCATGCAATGGTTAAAATGTCACAAAAAACCTCTCACACGCTTACTGAAGGTACTTAAGAATAATTAGAAAAACATTCTGGGCTCTCCAGGCCTCAGAATCAAGTACCATCAGAAACTACAGACTCAAATATTTCTATATAATTAAAAAAATTACCTGGAATTTTCATGTCATTTCAAAATGAAAATAGTTACTCATCAACTATATCCATCACCGAACATTGGTCAAAATTTAAAACGAAAAAATTTGCACATTGTAGTCTAACTAGGTGGAGGAAATGAACATGGTGAATCATAAGGTGGTGCTGATATGTAGAGGGAGATAACATAAAACCACCTTCCATCCATTTATTACCCCATTTCAAATATTGAATATGATATCTATAATGAACCATCATAGGACGGCATGAATTACAAATTCCATAATACATGGGGGACACATTATTTATTAATATCTAGAAACCACCCTTATAAATTATAGTAGGGACACCTCATGATCATAAATAATAATATTTTAGATGGACCTCTTCAAATTTTCCTTGTATTGGGAACCATGATAGGATTATCTTTATAGTTCCTATGGTGTGTTTTCCTCTATAAATAAAATTTTCATTGACTAATTACTGAATCCCAATTAAGAACAGGTAAATGACTATGAGGTTACACTGGATAATTTCACAACTCCCTATCATCAGGATAGAAGAGCACCCGGAATAGGATACTGGGTAATTTCATACACGTTTGGTTCATCAGGGAACTCTGTAACACATATAATAGTTTATCAATATAGTAATTCTACTACACTTTGTAGATAAAATATGATTTTAAATAAGAGGGATGGAAAATAGTAGAATCATAAGTGGGGAATCAAAATAAATTGGAAAACATCTCAAATCGAAATGATAAACTCATGGATTTTATAATAGACTTCTATGAAAAGTGGAACCCAAAATAAAAGACAATTACTATATGACTATGGATGATTGTGATTGCAAATAATTAGAAATATCACAATAGAAACATCCATATATAATGTCCAATAAAAAACACAACTCATAGGGAAAGGGAAATTTTATCCCAAACTCCACCACTAGTGTCATCAAAACAGAAGGGGGTCATGATAAAATATTTAATGGATTTGGAATAAAACTAACACCAATGTATTTGAGGATTTTTACCTGAATAGATATCAAAATATTCATAATATTCCTTAAAACATGACATTAATGATAAAGTATGGGGGTTGAGAAACTGTATCCCGCATGAATGGGTTTTTTCATTATCATCAACCTATAAGGAATCCACAATTCGTTGGATATTGGTTAACTACAATTGACTAGAATCCATTCTATAAATCCCACCAAGAGAGCCACCACTATATGTTTGGGCTTGCTCGATATGCGTGACGTGAAGCTCCCTTAAGGTATCGATGCATGGATGGAGATAGGTGTAATATTAGGAAATATAAATGAAACAGTAAAACTTTCATAATATTATATTGTCTATAAGACCCCAATTCAATGAAGTGTACCGCATGGAACCTTGAAGGGGGAATGAGTGATACAGAACCTCTCTATTACATGTAGAGTGGTGAAGTAATAACTGTTATAAGAAATGACTAAGTAAAAAATCATCTTTATTAGTTTTTAAATAGATATAAAAGAATATATACATTCATTGGGATGGAATTAATAAATTATACCTCAATAGATAGGTGATATTGATTAAGAAATGGAGGCCACAAATTTGAAAAACCAGAAAATGAGACTTAAAATGGTACCAACGAATAATGATTTTTCTCCTCCTTGGTGGATGTATTCCAATGATAGTTGGAAAGCTCTAGATATATTCTACTGATTGTCTATATGTGACAGGATCCCCTCTATAGGAAGAATAACAACATAATACAAGAATGATATACAAAACCATATCAAACTCAATGTGAAAATACCTTGGGTATGAATCCTTGTTGGGTATCTCTTTAAAACAGAAACACATATCCCACACACAAACATCATGGGAAAACTCATTGTCATGGTTGAGAGGAATTTTAGGATAATCATATTTATTTTATTCAATTACAACCTCAAGATAATGATGGATTATGGATATGTCATTTGGTAAAAGGGCCCAGAATGGGGAAATGTGTGGTCGTCACCCATCAAGATAAAAAGGGTTACAGAAATAAATTTTTATATCTATTCTAATAGTTGTTTGATGATTTTATAAATTATAAAAATATAGAATAACCATGTTCCATGCATTGATAGAAGCTTTGAAAACTATTAATGATCACACCAATTAATGGGATGTCCAATAAATCTATTATTGGATGACATAATCTATTGAAAACGAAAAAGAAAAATCATAAATTTTCGTATCCTACTCACAGAAATACACTTTAACATAATGATTTCAATCTATAAAAAATCATGAAATCTAAATCGACCATGAAAATACTATAATCAGATGATGAACTCATTATTTATAATGTTAATGTATTTTACTAATTATATCCATTATCTGATTTTGAATATTTCATTGTATACAAGATACTTGTACCAGATCGATGATACATAGGACAATGTTGTAATATCGAATAGTATGTGGGAATACAAGGGAATTTCCAATCCGAATATTTTGGCAACATCATATAAGAACTCATATATGATATCACTACCATTCGATGACTACTTTCATAAGCACTACAAAATCATTGATATTCCTAATATACCATTAAACAATTTTCAAAAATACATAATTATATAAATCTATCTACATTGTGTGAAACAATATTTTCTTCCAAAACAGAAGTGTCTGTGGGTTATACCTATTAGAGTTAAAAAAATTGATTACTCGACCACTTTCCATGTACTAGATCTATCTAACTCAAGGACCATAGATCTTAATATTTTCAAAAATAAGAAACCCAACAAATCTAGGTACAACACTTAAAAGTAAAAAAGTTTCATTATATAATTAATTTTTGAAATCTATATAAAACTATCAATATAATATTTTCTCCGACATCCAATGTACATAGTTAGGTCATTTTTATGTCCTTTTGATCCCAAATAATGTTGAGATATATGTTAATGAAGTAGGTGTTTACCGAGTGGAACAATGCCAGTGTAATTTAATATCAATAAAACATTCATTGTTAATGACACTGAATAAATTATACATGGACATATAATACCCATATTTCAAAAAACACTATAATTTCAATATATAAATGGATATATTTTAAAATGGTTCCAAGATAAAAATCATCTTACTTTGTAACCTAATAAATTTTTGATATAGTAAGGGGTACAGGAGTAAAATGAAAATAATCATTCATTAATACTACAAGATTGACAAAATACTGCTTGGAATGATTAAAGATATAAAATAGTTCAGATATCTAACAAAAAATATTTTTTCACAATTATCGATAGAGAGATAATATAAAATCTCCTCCAATGATTTCATTGGAATCATAACCTTTTGGAGGAAGCATAAAGATGCCATCAATTCTTGAAATACACATTCCATGGATTGGTCATAATAATAAATGATGAGAACTCCCCCTATGAGTATTATGAATCTGTATATAAATAAGAATGTTTCAGAAATAAAGAATGAAAAACCCCAATTTTTGATGGATATATGATTGATTCTGATCCCAATGTCTTATGAACAACCCATAAAATCTGTGAACCATGGACAACATTGAATTTTTGTTTTCCATAAACCAGATAAAGGTGGTAGACCAAATCCCAACCAACAATTCTGAACCAAATACATCACTATAACATGTCTATGTTATAACAATTACATCTATAAAAGTGGACTCAATAAAGGGTATCCATAATAATACTCTATTAAGAGGTGATAATTTTTATACGATATAAAAAAAATTTGAAAATTATTCAAGTAAATTAATTTCATAATAGAATGTTCATAAATATCCTTCCCCTTTTATTAGTATAATGTAATACATGAATCTATAGAATTTCACTACAATTACTCTTGATATTAAATATATTTTAGTTTCTTTTCATGGAATTTATTATCTAGATAGGTATATATGTTCTGATGAATTACCAACCATTTATGAAAATTACCCCATAGAGAAATAATTAAATAAAGAAGAGGATTATATACAGAAATTAACCACAATGACATGAGAAAAGTGTCTCCATCAATAGTTATGAGCTCATACAGATTAATCTAGTAGTTCTAGAAGGCCTATGCATGATTCTAATTAGAGACTCTCAAACTCTTGAAGAGAAGGAGATGCAAATTTCTTTATTAAAATGTAATATTTATGCGTTCTCTTGTAATTATATATTGATTCCTATACTGAGCCTTGATGTGTATACTCATCCCATAGGATTTATTAATGAATATCATGTCATTATGTAACCATTCTAGAGAATGAACCCCTCTCATGCTACTAACATAGAATTTAATGTTGAATAATTATTCAAAAATAGATTTTTCTGTGAGGTGATGTAAAACAATATAATTATAATACAGTAAATTATATGAAAATGATTATAAACATATTTATCTGAATTTATATTAGAGACCTTAATAGAAACATCTAAATAGAATATTTCCATTTAGAAATGATAGAACACAGTATCGATAAAACATCAATATTGTAATTCCATTACATTGTAGATCATTATTCAAGTTATAATAATATAATGATAGGCCCTAAATATGATGATGCTACTTCCTTTAGAGCAAATTTGGGAATATTTTGTTACTAGGTCATTCCAATAGAGTTATGAGAAAATGGAGCAACATTCTATGGCACTATTCATCATACCATTAAATTTTTTCTGAATCATAGAATGTTATGTGGAATAACTTGTGGTGAAAATCCAGATTGTGATGTGATCAACACATATATATTCAAGAAATTTTCAAAACATTTTTGGGAAATTCATTGGATTTATGGTATTTCACCACGAACTTGAGAAATATTCAAAAAAAACAACTACAATTTTTATAATTCATTCATATCATAATATTAATTAATTTAGGGTTATCCAAAAAAACCCACAAATATTTTTCATTTCATAGCTAAACCGGACAAAACATATCTCCCGTAAAAAGTTAAAAACTAATGGATTTTCTTATAAATGGGATATAGATTTAGAAAATGATTTTGGGAAGCTCAATAATTCCCAATTTTATTCACATGTCTTGATGCTTCCTGCATATGGAATGAAAAGTATAATAGATTTATTTACTATATAATTATCTCTTTGTTCTCTCCTCATATAGAATATTGAAATGGAGAATGATAACAGCTTATACTATCTCATTCAAATGGTTCTATATACTATAAATATATACTATTATGTCTAATATAATTACCTTCCACTCCTATTCAGAGTAAAAAAGATGTGGCATTACATGTAGCATCAAGAATTATAGCAAGTCAATCATGTTGGCCATATCATATAAATTATTGGTCACTTTATGATAGAAAATAGATTGGCTAAATTGGTTTTCATACACTATGAGTGTGACAACTCATTCATGTAGGAAAAGGACATTAATATTCACACCCACTAATGGACACAAAAAATAATGATGAAGTATAATTCTTCTACCACTACATTCACGTAACATGGGGGAAGTATTTGGATGGACTCTACCAATGTCCAAATGTATGAAGAATAGAAAATATGAATATCAATCAAGCTAGTATATTGATTATATTTATTTCCATAGAAAAATAAAATTTTCCTTATTCATTCACATGATTTGATTTATTCATTAATAATGATGTAGAATAAAATTTCCTTATTATTGGATTAGAGATATCCATATCTCAGTAGATGAAATAACTAAATATAAAATTGGAATCATGGGTAGAAATTATATAGATCAATAAGAAATATTCAATTTTGATAGTTGAATCCCCCTTCATTGGTTTCTGTATGGGATTAATGGGGGAATTCCACTTTTATTTGAAAACGATCCTGAAAAAGTAGTTGTGAATAAAACAATATTCCATGCTAATCCATTAATGGAGGAAGTGGTTTCCCACATCATGAACTAAAGGGTGTTATCACCCATAATCAAATATAAAATTGGGGAAATCAATATTATTATTGATTGTCCGTAGCTTTATGATATGATATCCACCAGTTGATGGTTGAGTCCTATAATAGATTAACAAAAAAATATAGAGCCCCTCTCAAAACAATAAAAAAGGTAAATATTTTGGACTCCATAAATCAATCATTATACATGGGATGAGCCAAATGAGTAGAATTGCCTCTGTAAATGAGTATTAAATGGAGTCATCCTTATATTCATTAGAAAATTTTTAATTACCACCATTTTTAAATAAGTACATTCATTATCATATAGTAATTAATTTAATGTAAACATACTCTCCAAATAAATTAAACGTATTAGTTATTTTGAACAAAAATTGAAGTATGGAACCATGAAATTTACTAGGATATGTCAAACTTGTAATATTTTCAGAATATTCATCCATCATTTACTAGATTTTATTCATACAATTATAATCCATGGATATCATTCATATGTGGTATGAAACATTGGGGGTGTTATCCCGCAGCTACATCTAATATGTTAAAATACTTCCATTCTACTACTAGATATTTTACTAAAGGGGATGAGTGTGTATCCATTGCAGATGTTAAGATGAAGAATGTCTTCATCTTCATAATGTATAACATTTTCACTAAGCTCGATTTCCCTCACAACATATTTATAGAAAAGGGAACCATATTTTATTATTTAATGATGAAGATACTATATATGAAATATAAAATCCAATCCATCAATTCATCCCTCTATAATACTATAGAAAATGGGTAGATAGAGGTATTGAAAATGAATTTATCAAACATAATCCATAAAATTGTTTTCATGGATAAAAATACTAACATGGAAAGTATTTTTAGTGCATTATGGGAAAACCTTACCACCATACACATTGCCTCGAAAGTGAATCCATTTTAATTATGTCATGGTATTGAGGGATTTTTTCCTACCAAATTTTATTTTTTCATTTCTGTAAATACCTATATTTGGTAATCACTTATATAGTGGCATGTTATTCTTGTTATGGTATGAGTTAGAAAGAGATGATGATAAAATTATTTTATGTAACACTAAAAACATAATTATAATCATATTCGGTGAATCATCAAAAGGGTTACACCATCAGTCATTCAAATACGAAGAATTGGTATTTTTTATCAAAAACCATATTGATACAAGGGAAGAAACATATTAAACATTATCACATGTGGGAAGGTCCCCATATGAATCTTAATGTCTATTCCATATATGATTAATCATTAGGGATCTGGGATGTGGGAAATGTTACACCCCCACCAATGTGATGTTTTTTATGAAGTAAATCACTTAGATTCCATCATAAAATAAATTTCATGGTAAGATTTTATTATTATGCATGACTGTTTGCACCCATAACATATGATGTTATTATAAACTAAATATGTCATTTCTATACAATGTTAAACAATATGGGAGTCATCACACTGCATGAAGATATAGTGCATATAAGATATTACTTGATGAACAATTCACTCCACATGAGATAGATCTGTGAAAGGGAAAAAATGAAGTACCATATTCTATATATGTTATTTAGATCAACATATGGATACTTTTTATTAACAACATGAGGATTTATTCATTTTTAACTCAACTCTACATGAGATAGATCTGTAGGGAGGAAAAAATTAAGTACCTTAGTCACTATATGTGACTCATATACACATATGGGTATATTTTAGGACAAACATGTGGCTCTATTATTTTTTACAAAAGATACTTAGTGATTCAAGGGACTAAAATCCACGGTGAAACAATAATATAATGTGAGAAATTTCCCCTCCCTATGAATGTTTTAAACTATCATAGAGATATTTTTATATGAGTACGATGTGTGACATGATTTGGAGCGCTATCTGGGCGCACCCTTGACATGACTTTATTATCATGTTAGCAACATATATCATCATCAATCATTTCATAAACAACCCATATAGCATAAAAAATATGGGTTTCATTTCATAATCATAACTTTTTAAAAACTGGTTTAAAGACATGATCTTTATGTCACTTTAAACCCACGGAAAGGGAAAGCGGGATTCATGTATGTAAATCCTAGAATTTAAAATAGAAAATTTATATATATATATATTTGTGAATACCCCTATAGAAATAAGATCTTTGAGTATTCACTGAATAACGAAAAATAATTTTGAGAAAAAGAGAGAGGCATTTTGAGACGAAAATCTTGCAGCATAACGGCTACATTAGTAGGTTTTAGAAAACATTGAAAAGAGAGGGAACATGGGTCAAACATTCATGAATGACCCATAAAACAGTATAGGAACAGAATATAAAAGAATTTAAGAACATGTTTATGAAATTTGAATGATATGCCATATGAAACAAAGAACTTGAATGGAATACAAAAATAAGATTTCTCTTATGAAAATTCTGCAGCCTAATGGCATCACTTAAACTTCATTAAAAATGAATTGATGAGATCAAATGGGGTCTCTAATAACATGATAATAAAATATCAGTATTATAGATATAGATATCAAACTCCTATAGAATAAAAATGAACTTTAATGACTTGACATGAATATAGAACTTGAAAATGAGAAGGGTGAAAGAATCTCTTAAAATTTCGGCTTCCTAACGGCGTCACTTAAACATTCATAAAAATGAATTGATGAGATAAATTAGGGTATCTCATAATATAAACATTAAAGATCAGTATGATAGATATAGAGATCATACCCCAACATAATAAAAAAGAACCTGAAAGACTTGACATGAAAATAGAACTTTGATAAATGAGAAAAGTGAACGAATCCCTTAAAAATTCAGCAGCCTAACGGCGCCGCATAAAACGTAAAAATACTGAATTGAAGAGATCAAATAGGGTCTCTAATCATATGAAAATAAATGATCAATATGGTATATTTAGAGTTCATACCCCAACAAAATAAAAAGGAACATGAAATTCTTGACATGAAAATAGAACATGAGAAGGGTGAAAGAATCACTTAAAAATTCGACAACATAACGGCGCCACTTTAACATTCTTAAAATGAAATGATGAGAGAAAGAGGGGGTCTCCCATCATATGAACATGAAAAATAAAGTAGGATTAAAATAAAATAACATTCTCCAACATAAGATCATGGAGCATAAATGAAATGACAGAAAAGAGATTACTTGAAAAGAAAGAGGGATGTAGGATCCCTTACCTTAAACGTAACTCTTAAAACTCAATGTTTGGGACCTTGAGAGGCTTGAGGGAACCTCGGGAGGCGTACTTGGGAGGTAATGAGACCAGATATTTGTTGAGAATGAATTTGGAGTCCAAAGGTTGAGAGAATGGCTTGGTATTTATAGGGAAAGTGAGGGGACAAGGCATTAATGGCCAAGGGACACCTCATTGGTGGTTTTGGCAAAACCATGGGCTTGGGCATGGTATTTTCCCATGTTATTGGCCACATGGGACACCTCATTACTTATCTTACTATTCATAAGTCGACCATATTTATTACATACTTAATACATCATTTAGTGATTTCATTATACACCCGTAACTTAAAAACTGTATTTTCACTATTCACTGAAAATTTATCATTCTCAAAAAAATCCAAAAAATTCACCTTAACCCAATATAGATGCTCTGATTTCAAAAATGAACTCCACTTTATAAAAATAATTTTTTAAATATTTTTAATTTAATTTTTAAATAAATACACTATTCATCAAAAATTCCTTTTTTTGAGAAAAATCCCCAAAAATTACCATAACATAATATCGATGCTCTGAGTTAAGAAATGAAATCCATTTTATACAAATAATTTTATAAATATTTTTAATTTAATTTTTAATAAAAAAACACTATTAACTCGGAAAATCAAATACTTGACTAATAATTTATGAAACCGTTATTTAACCATTTTATTGAATCTCATTACATAATCAAGGTGCCTAGATTATATTAATAATTTAATTAAGTGAGATTACTAATACATTTGGTCACATTACTAATACTAAGCATAAAATCATGATTCATAGTTTATTATTCATCAAAATTCATGTTGATCTTATTGGACTCTAAATTTCGTAATGAACATAATTTTAGAAGACCATTTTTTGAAAATCCTTAAACAATATTAATTATTTAAAGTTTACATAAAACATTTTAAAAATATTATTTTTCTAAAATTCACCAAAAATATGCATGCTATATTTATCCAGAAATTTGAAAATTCATAAACTTCGTCATAAGAAGAAATTCCATTTTTTTTAAAAAAAGGATTACACAAGGTAGTAACGGTCTCCTTACATAGCGCCTTATCACAACAGCATAGGAACTAAGTGTATGGTGTGCTAAGGTGAGAGAATCTGATAGAGGCCCGGCCAACATCGCACGAGTAGTAATTTCTATCAGTTTTAACTTCTCGCAAATGCGATTTCGTTCTAGCTTTAGACTATGAAGATCGGCGTGGGTTTGGTCTAGAGCAAAGCCCAGTGGTGGTACCTCCTTCCCCAGTTCTGTTAGATGGGCTTCGATCGGTCCAAGACTACTGGGTGAGGCCATCGAATAATAATTCTATATTAATTAACCAATATTAATTGTATTTAGTCAAAACCCAACGGTCTCTTTTTAATTATATTCATGTTATCAAATGAAACAGTTTTGTTGAGTATAAAAATTAAAATAACACAAAAAATTAGGAAACAATATTTATTCAAAATTTTAGGTCGTTACAGGTGGTGTACACATACAACATCAGTTATCACTCCACCATCTGCATGGCTTAGTTTGATGCCTCTTAAAATCGACCATACATGTCACCACTATGCTGGACACAGCCATGGGAGTCAACACTTATCGGTCCCAAGTTGGTACTGGCAACCTCATTGATGGTGTAGATCATCCTGCTGTAGATGAAGACTGCACAAAAAAGGTAGAATTCATATGATGATATGAGAAAATGACCCTTGGAGTTCGAGGAAGGAGACCATGACTTACCTTGGGTCTCACCCTGATGAGGATTTCATAGGTTTAGCCAGGCCAACAAGCTATATTTTAGGATCATCAAGAACATTCTATATCCTCAACAGAGTATGTGATGTGTCATACCATCACTCTCTTCCCCCATAGATGCACATGGTGCATAATGTTTTCCATGTGTCGATACTAAGGAGGTATGTGCATGATCTGTCACAAGTTTTTTACTGGGGAGAGATAAACATCGACGATGGGGCGACATTTGTGGAGTTCCTGATTGATATAGTGGATATAAAGGAGTGGGTACTTTGTGGGAGGTCGATTCTTCTAGTATGGGTTCTTTGGAAATATGGGATTCTCCATGAGATCACATGGGAGTGGGGGGCTCAGATACGTGCTCAGTACCCCCATTTGTTTCCCATGTTTTATATATTATTTTGAGAAAGAAAATCTCTAATGTGGGGAGAATGTAATGACCCATAAATTCTATATTTTTTTAAATTATTTGAGAATTTTTGGATTCTTCAAAAATTTAAGGTGCTTCATTCCGAGGACCAGTGGGTCTAGAATGAACTTTTGATCTTTTTGAAGGTACATTTAGTAAATGTGAAGACATCATTTTTTATCATTTGAATGGGTGATTAGATTAAAAATCTAAGAGCATCCTTAATTACGCAGCGCCGCGATTCGCTTAATGAATACTTTACCTCAACTGTAGTATGTTGGAAAAAAATGACAGTTTTTCAAACTATATAATGAATAAAAATATAACATAAAATTTTTTATTTTATTTTACCTCCATCGGTTGAGCAGCGGTGGTGGGACCACTAAGTGTTAATCCATTTAATCGCTTGACCCTTTGTTTTGGTAACCACAATGTGGAAATATGAGAGGAGAATTAATTAACTTATTAATGAACCTCATTATTGCTTCATTGAATTAAAATATCATCCTATGTCTATTTAAATGGTGCTAAAGATGGATTTTTTACAAAACATCATCAATCAGGAAACCTCTAGTGAAGAACCGTGACACTTCCACCGGTGGAGGACAAAAGCTTGGTTGACAATGATCTGGTATCGATGAATTCCAGCGACTCCATCCAATGAGGACTCTTATCCCATCACAACCATGAAACATCCAAAAAATATTGAGGTAGGGGGTTTTCCTTGATTTTAATTATATTTGGTTGATGATGAAATTATTGTTGTTGGTTTTTATGATGCTAAAACAGAGGTCGCGGGCTGAAAAATCAAGGCATGGAACCTTCACCGCTTTTTTTTGTCACATTCTTTTGGGGATGAATTTTCACTCGACAGAACCTTTAAAACAGGTCCCACAGAGTGACTGTGGCATCCTAGGAGGCCCATAGACGTGAGGAGAAGGAATAATAGACCATCTGATCTCATTCGATTGCCCGAGGAGGTTTTTTCCACATGACAATGGTGACCACTAGGACATAGGCGACTAGCACCAGTGGGGATGGAAATGGCTAGCACTCACTAGACGTAGAAGAGGGCACTGCCACGATGGAAGGACATGTGACCGACTCTCAGTCGACCGTAGAGGATGGCAGTGGGATTCCATTGCACACCGTGATGAGGCGGGCTACGAATTTTGAAACAGTAGTGAAGGGAGGGGAACTTCTTTTTGTCGTCCCACAAATAGCCAGTTAGTACCATCTGGCACCACCAATAAAGATCCAAATGGATATTTGATCCATTCGCTAAGAAGCCCGTGTGAACCTCACACGGTTCATGCCATGCAAAGGGGTCGCGCTGCCGCGGCCCCTTCCAGCTAACCGTGTTGGGCCAGTCTGCGTCCTAGTGGGCCAAGTCCATCGCCGCCCGGCCCAGCCGGGGCGGGCTGGGCCGGTCCGTGGCCCAACGGGACAAGCCCACCTCGAACCCACCTAGACGGGGTCGTCCGAGCCAGTCTGCAGCGCAATAGGCTGAGCCTGCCACATTGTCGCCCATCCGGCCTAGCCCAGGTTGGGTCTGGATGACCCAGGCTATGTTGCGTTGACCCAGTCAGACCAGAGACAGACCCCAATCGGTCCCAGTTCCCCTTAAAGAGTCATATCATGAAAACGGGGAGTATGTTTGATGAACCATCTATGGTGATGGGATCCATGGAGTGAGACGGTTCTTTTGAGATACTCAACATGGGTTTTGTAGAATGATAGATTATGGCCATGTTGGATTGTACCCAAATCTAACCAGACCCTCAACACTAAAATGCATATAACTCTTAGACTGGGTGTCCGATTGATGCACTGTCTATTTATTGGAACCTTAAGACATGGAAAACCTTTGGGTTACTCTATTGTGCAATGTTGTTTCTGGTTTTCATGTCATAGCAACACTGTACAGATCAGAATCATAGTGACCCTTTCTGGATCAGCATTCATAGTTACCCATTGCGGATGAGTGTCACAAAAAAATCTCTATGGATCAGAATCATAGTGACCCTGTGTGGATTAGAATCATAGAGACCCAACAAGGACCTTACATATAGTTTCCCATCATGGATAATCTTCATAGAGACCATATGTGGATCAACATCATAACAACCATGCATGGATCAACATCATGGTGGCCCCGTGTGGATCAATTTCATAGGGACCCTATGTGTATTAGTGTCATGGTGATCATGTGTGTATCATTATCATAGAGACCCAAAAAGGACTAGCCTTTGAGTAGCCCTTCATGGGTCAATGACATAATGACCCTGTGTGGATAAAAAAATTATTTCTAATTTATCTGAGTTGTATACCTAGTTTGTGATGAGTCTTTTGCATTGTGATTTTTGATTGAGATCATGCATTGTGGAATTATGGGAGAAAATCGGAGCTCTCAAGGTAGCTAATAGGTATTTTTATACTCACCCCTTAATGGAATTCACCCATACCTTGTATTGTCTTGTTCAAAAAACAGGTAGCCTCGACTGAGACTCGAGGGAGTTATGACCTAACTGTGGATGGTAGTGATAGTTGACGTGGAGATTTATGGAGACGAGATGTATCTATCCTTCAAGTAGGAACCTTAGTGGATTATTCTATGAGTTGTATATAATTTTCTATTGAAGTTGTATCTTTCAAATGGGATTAAATTCTCGACACTTTATTTTCAGTGCACACATTTACTACTACAGTTTTTCTTTGTGGATGCATCTTGTTTTATTCCTAGGATGTGTGTTTGTACATGTTTAAAGGAAATTCCTTCCTATTTTATGTATATGCCTTTTTGTTGTATGTAGACAACCCCTAGCCTATGAATGGTGATTTTGGAGTAGTCCCAACATGGGCCCTAGAGGACGGGTCATGATGTGTAACTATTTTAAGAAAGAAAAATTATATTTATATATATATTATTTTATGTGAATATTAATTTAAAATTTATAATATTTTATATTATGTGTTCATAAATTTAAACAATTATATAATTTATAAAATGATATTTTCAGATATCAAATTTTGATTAATGTATATGTTTTTATAATTATCATATTCAAACAAGAATTTTAAAAGATAATGTTTACCATTTTAATTCATTTTTCAATAAAATGATTATTTATGAGCTTATGTATAAAATTTTAATACATTGATGTTAATCTTTAATACATTAAAATTAATAGAAAGTGTAAAAAATAAATATTCAAATATATAAGGTTTTATGAAATTAAATAATTTATTTCCTTTAAAAATTCATTTATAAATGTGTTTATATAAATTTCAGGGTGTATATTTATTTCCATGTCTTTTAAAAAAGTGATTTTTTTTAAATCTATATACATATATATGGAATTCTCATAATTTTTTTTATTCTTAAGCTTTATCTTTGTAAACAAGTATGGGAAGTATGGATTGAACCCATCCAATAAGAATCTGGTTAGGCCTAGATATTTATCATTGCTTTATGAAACCCCATTGTTTTTTTTCCTAGAGATGTATAATCTTTTGGGAAATAAATTAAATATTCAATTAAGAATTTTTTTTTCAAATTACATAAATATATAAAAATTTATTTTTTTTCAAATTATGTATGAAATTTATCATTATTTTTTCAATGGAATTATTTTCAACCGATTCTTTTAAACCATATTTCTATAGGATTTTCAATTAATTTTTGAAACAACTATTATATTTTTACTAGTGTTTCCAATATAATTTTTACGAAATTATATTTATTTACACTGACATTATATATGTTTCACCAGAGGAAGAATTTTATGTAAAGGTATTTTGAAAAGTATTCCATGATATTATTTTCACTAGATTCATAAAAGTACATATAATTGAGATGTTATACCTAAACAATGTTTTTTATAATATTTCATGTTCATTTAGAGGAATCATGGAGTTTAGTATCAATATTGAACTACTGTGAGAACATTTCAATTGATATCTTTTTATTTATTATTATGACTATGATAATGTATAATAGTGGTCCATTTCATCTATATTTATGACCTGAAAAGATTGTCAAATGAAAATGAAATTATATTTGATAGTTATTTTTATTAGAAAAATAGACTACATTAATCTTTCATGATCCAGAAGCATGGGTATCTTGGTGCTACATATTGTAGTAATTGAATTGGTGAATGAAAAATTTCAATAGTGTTTAGATTCTTTTGTGGGGGTTATTTTGGGAGAAATAATGGTGTATTCATGAAAAAATTCTTCATTATGAGATAAACATGGAGATAATATAGGTAATCATATAAGATCGTCGTATATATTACAGAAATACAATGTGTTATTTTTTTATATTAGATATATGATTTCATAGTCATGTAATATATAAAATAGGTGTTCTTATGGATCCGCAAAAGATTAACGAGGTGCTATCGTGGAAACTGCCAATGAATATTTTTGAGATACACAATCTCTTTTTCATTAGTGGTAATTTCTGATGTGTTGTCCATGATTTTTCTTTATTAGAATCACCAATGACATAATTTACATGAAAATTATTCTATTCCCATAGAATGAAGAATACAAGATGAATTTTGATGAAAATTAATTTCACTATATTATAACACCAATATTTATTTTTCCATAATTAGTATAGGTTTATTTGTTTAATGTGATACATAGAGATTTTGGATTGGTGTATGTTCTCATAAAAGGAGATCATTTTGTATGTTTTGATCATGATACTTATTGTTTCAAGAAAAAGTATAAAAAATGATTTGGAATTGGAATCTATAGAAATTTTTTTGAATACATGATGTCATTACCTCTTTAGATAGATATTTATGGTGTTTATAGATCAGAAGACCATGAATCACATTTTCACACAACAAGATTTGAATATGAAGCAATGAAGTTAGATATATTATCTTCAAATTCTTGACTTTATATTGATGCATAAACTGATTATTGAAAATTAGATAATGAATATATTAAGTATTAACATAAATAGTTATTCATAAAAAGTGGATTTAGATCTATTCTTGATGTTAATGATAGTTAACATGTGCTTTGATTGTGAATACTGATGTAGTATTTTGGTTTACTTCTTGGAATATATATTTTTCAAATATAATGGACAAAGATAAATAATTATATAATTAATAAACATTTTTTTTGATATGTTAAAAACAAAATTGTGGAGAGACCAATGTGAGATATAATACATATGGGTGTTTAGTTTTGTTGATCTGAGATCGTATTGTTGTACCCTTGCCTTTTCTAGAAAAAATAATTCATTCTTACCACAATTTTAGTTTGGATATTCAACCTTGAATAAAAATGATGTATATTCCATTAGAATACAAATTATGGTGGGTTTTAAAAAAATTAAAACTGTTTGAGTAAGTAATGGGATTTATCCAGTATCAACAGGTTATGAAAGAGAATCCATGGACTGTGGAGATATAGTAGTATTTAACTATACAAATTTTGAAATGGGAGAATATAGACATGTATTACTGTGATAGGTTTCCTATGGACGATTTAGAATCACTATTTCATATATTTGAAAGTGGATTAGATCATAAATGTAACCCATATCTTATATATTCATCACCCTCATATGGTGGAAGTATTTTACAGAATATATAGTCTAGAAGTTGTATAGAGTCATGTAATATCATTTCTGACAGTATCATACTGATATCTATGGTTTTCATATCATTTCTATTTATCATTATAGAAATCCATTTGGAATAAATTTAATATAATGAAATAGTATCATCCTCATATGGATGCAAAATTTTATAGGATGATACAGATGTTGGAATGAATTCATATGATTAGTGAGTTTTATTTTGGTGGATTATGACAGGTGAGCATATTGTTAGCGGTTTTTATTAATATAAATACTTACAATTCCATGATATATGTGGATATATTAGAAAAAAATTGTAGAAGGTTTCATTCTCTCCATTATTGGTTGGGTACAGGTGATACATCATTGGTCAAAATATTCCTTGTCCAAGAGACAATATTTATGAGTGTATTTATTAAAAAATGATGGAGATGGTTTAGAGTCATAAAAAATCCTATATAGGTCATCGCCGACTTTGGTTTTTACTCGAGGTGAGTTACCATGTGTTATTTATTATATCCCAATGTATTGGAAATTTAAATTCATTAATATAGGGAAAGATATATTCCCAACACATAGGCCCATTTATGTTTCTAAAATAAGATTGTGAGGGGTAAATTGGTAGTATTTTCCTCGGAGGTTCAGATCAATGACTAATTTGTTTCATATATCTTAGTTGAAGAATTATCATAATGATCCTAAAAAAGTTACATGATTGGATCCCATTACAATATGGATATTAAGGATAATATATTGCATCAGAAAACATTATTACAGTGTCCGTTTAATGGAAACATGGTCAATTACATTAGGACATGTGGGAACATGAGAAGGAAATGGTTAGGGAGTGACCTTAAAACATTCAATACAACGAGGTAATTAAGCATTCAAAGGATGTAAAGTACAATAGTGATGAGAATGTATAAACCTTTTATTCAGGATCCTAAACCATTATTTATGAATTATATATATATATAATATAATTCAGTTTTGTGATTAATATATTGAATGTGTTTTATTATTTTTTTTTTCAAGAGGATTGAAGATTCCCAATGGTTAGTTTAACCATCCAATACATTTTAGAAATTCATGAATTTGAAATATCTTTCACTACGTAGGCCCACAATTAGAGATATATTATTTTAAAACTATGTGGCCACAAAAGAGAAACTTTTAAATGAGGGAGATAAGTGTTTAGAATATTTACTTCATGGTTTTCCAAACCATTGAACCAATTCTTTGAGGTGTGTATATTTGATTGTATATTTCATAGTTATTGAATGGTATTCATAAATGTATTCTAAATTAATGAAACATTTAAAAAAAGAATAGAAAATTTTGTATGTCACTAGATTTACAACCTTAATACATTTTTCACATATTTCTACCCTAACTCAAACTACACTTCTCTTAAATGCATGGAAGAACATTCCAATGGATCTGGTATTAATATGAGGGTAAATCATAGTATGTTGGAGTCATGATTCATAGGTATGTTATCTCTCTTGTTTGTTTTACTTATTGTTTTTTTATTCCACTCTTTGACTTAGGAATATAATTCACTAGGGAAAGATTCATTTTCCATTTTGAAAATAATGTTGATATATGGTTGTTATAGTTATAAGGAATATTATCTAATAAAATATATTTGAGTTTTTATCCTAGATTGTAGTGTTCTTTTCCATTCTCAATTTTATCGAAATTTATAGAGTATAGGGGATTCATTCATGAATCATAATAATTATTACTACTATCCTTTTTAAAAAATTGATTGATTTCCATGGTTTAAATTGTTAAATTGATGTCAAATGTTATTTTAAACCCATCCTTAGTGATGTTTTTTTGGAATTTTAGAAGTATGGAATTTTGTGGAAAAGAAATTTATTGAATGATTTAAAAATATTGAATTAAAAATGGTTTTATAGTTTTGAATCATTTATATGGGTTTTTTGTTTTAAAAAAATTATTTAAATGATTTTTCACAACATGATTACGTTGGTTTTTTTAATTATGTTTTTTCATTGTGTTTATTTTCATTTGGGAGTGATAAGTGTATATTGGTTTCCCCTAATAATGTGTTCTGGATAATGGATTGATCATTATCCCCTCAGTATGGTTCACCAAGTTACTACATGAGAATTTAATAACTCAAAACACGCGATTATAGGGTGTTCCATGGTTTTATGCAGGTGTGGATGTTTGGAACGAAAAGTGTTATTCAAAAAAAGAATGTTAAAAATAATTTTAAATAATTATATGGTTAATTTCATTATAAATGGATTTTTTTGATATATTACTCTCTTATATATAATCTACCTTAATTTTTTAAAATATATTTATTTAAATGTTCTTACATTTTTTATAAAAGTGTATAGAGTTTTGATTTCATTGGGGAAATCTCACTGAGTTTTATACTCATCCCATTCATGTGAACATTTGCGTGTTTGTAAATATTGTAAATCGAGACACAAGTAAAGGAAATATATTTCATTAAATTTGTTATAAAATGTGATACCATGGTAATTGATTGATGAGATGAATCTTAGAGAATGTTGGGAGATGTTGAGTGGGTGGAATTTTAATATTCAATTTGGTTTGTTTTGGATTTAAATTTTAACTTTGATATTGGACATAGTTTCTTCTATGTCCATATAAGTAGATTGGATTAGGTTCATTCTAAATAATTTTTACTAAATTTTTCTCATTATATATATAGTGATTGTTTGGTTATTTATATCATAGTTTTATGTTGTATATTCAAATTTTAAAATCAACCCCCACTGTTTATGAATCCCTTGGAAAAAATTTTTAGTCTATGATGTCATAGATAGTTAATTATGTCCAATCACACCTCTCCACCTCTACCCATGAAAATGGCTGAGCATAATGATGTTACACCTCATATAATGATTCCATTCTCCTTGAATTACACATTATTTGTTCAAAATATCTAATTACTCAATAAAGAATGTAAATTATATTTCCTTATCTTCATATACACATTACTAAAATGATCCTCATATTCCCACCCCAATCATTTATAGAATTAAATAATAACATATATAATGTATATGATGGGGTTTTCAAGGTAACATAAAAAAAATATTCATTAATTTTGTTAAGATTAATTCATAATTCATAAGTTATAGTATAATTAATAATAACACACATTTCCATTAATAGATATAAATTATAGTCTTCAAAAAATAAAATTTAATCACATTTAACTAATGATTTGAGGATAGAATTCAAATTTAATAGAATTATTGGGCACACTAAATGTTAAGAAAAATTTCATTAGTCTATGGTAATGGATACAAAATTTTAATTTTCATCCTATTGAGATTATGATAATCAACACTGTGGTTCATAGAACTATTGTTCATCTTATCAAAGAGAACTATTTCACCCTTTGGATAAGTAATAGTGCACGTGAAACTCATGACCTACTATTCTTGTAATTAATTCTTCAATTATTCTAGTTAAATTGGTAATTTATATAAGTAATATTTGAAATCATAATTGATCATAATATAATTTGGATTTATAAAATAAATATCTTTATTTTGAGTTAAAACAGGAAAATATTCCATATGTAAATCAACATAATCCATTAAAATATGTATATCTTCAAGTTATTTACACTCTATTTAGTCAATAAATTTATAGAGACATTTCTTATCTTGTGTAAAAATATATCCATATATTTGAGCATTATTTGGATTAATATTACATCTCATTAATAAAAATGTATAAAATAGGAGGATAATTTTTCATGTGGATTGTGATTTCATTTTCATGACATTTGATATGAGATATTTACAATTGAACATGTCCATTCTCAGAATAACTTCAAATTATACCAAGTGGAATTAAAATAATGTCCACTAGAAGATTATTCCCATGGATAACAGTTATAAAATTGTAATATCTGTGAAATTCAATAATTGATATTGAAATACCTTACCCATATAATTTAACATTCCATGTATTTAGTGGGTGTATAAATAGATCTATTATACTTTCATGAAATGAAAGAATGTGAATAACCAAAATAAAAAAATATATTCTCAACTAAAGAATGAATAAAAAATATTCTAATTATTATATCATTTTATTTATAAATAAAAAATTAGTGATAACATAATAATTTAAATTAACTTTTAGAATTGGATGTTTTTTCTACTTGTTGTCTTAAAAAACCTCATATTAGTTCATTTATTCTTATATTATTTATGGAAATTATAATTAAATCACTATAAATGTTTCCTAAAATTGATCTAAAACATTTAAAAATATATTAAACTAGATTTAATCATCCGATAACATGTTCATGTTCTAGGTAAATACAAAACATTTAAATAATTTAAGAACATCCCGGTACCCTAAAGAATATTTCCAGTATATTTCTCCCAACACTATAAGAAGGTATGATATTTGAAATTATTACATTCATGTGTATCATACAATGATTCCCCTAGGTTAATCTACATTTAAATATTTATATATCCATTTCACATAGAATAACCCATTTCCATATTAATATTGGGCACATGATGAAGAATATCTTCATAACTATCAGTCACCCAAACTGGCCATGATTTTTAACGTTTAATCTACAAAGTACTAGTGAAATGTTAATTAATTTTTTAGGTATCCATGTAAATATAAATATGAAAAATTAATTTCTTCTAGATTTATCCATATTATAAGTAAAAGATTCAACTTTTTTTTCTCTTATGTTTATGAATTTCCCCCTATATTTTATGGGATTTTGGGTATTTGGAATACATATTCATATATACCATCTTAAATTCATCCCAATAAACATATAATATGTCCTCCACACTTTTATTATTATCGATTAGTTTCTTACGATGATTGGATTCACCCTCAAGGAAATAATAATAAGGTATAACGATCACATATTCAAAAAGATTAATTATATTGACTAAAATTTTGATATAGTTAATACATTATTTTGTGATTGTGATATTAGAATATCAACTAAAGGATTTTCCATCATATTTCAAAAAATAATCAATTTCATCTTTCACTCTATAAGAATGTTCTACTTGATTCATGCCAATATATATATAATGAGTTAGTTGTCATAGTTTACAGATTATGATATTATATTCCATTATTAACATGTAAGGCATATAATTTGAACAATCCTACCATTTCACATTTCACATGTTGTTAGCATGATTTATCTTATGTCTATATGATTTTAATCATGATCGATTTGTTTTTTTGTAAATAATGATTGAAAGTTAACGTGGTTGTGGGACTCATTTCATAATATCATTTGATGATTCTGGTTTCATTAGATGATGATCTGATATATTCATGGTTTAAGAATCCTTGTAAATAAAACAATTGAAAATTGTCTCTCTTTCATTAGTCGTATGAGCTATACATTAACTGTGATACATCCTTAGTCGCAACATGTTTATGCTTCCCTCTACAACCCTTTCCTTTTCAAAATCAATAAAATTATTCATATACTGAGATATATAGGGAGAAAATTTCTTTGTAATAATATTCCAACATCATCTATTAGTGATTTGATTTATTTTTTTATTTTTTTGAGGTGGATGTATTAAAGACACCAATTGACTGGGTATGGATAATGGTTTGGGAGGAATTTATATTAAAGATTTCTATTGTATTTGTGTATTTGGTTTATTACTACTCAATATGTTTTAATTTGGCTCATTTTTCCTCCCACTATGATCATGGAATCATGAATAAGAGGCCCTATGATCATGGGTAGATGAAATGTGTGGATGATCGATGTGGAAAGGCCTCTGGTCTTGTGGTATTGACTGAATCTATGTTGTATAAATCATCATGGGTTTCATATTCTGATCTGAAAGGTAGTAGAGTGTTTGAAATATAGAAATGGTATCTTCATTCAGATAAAATGTTAAGGGATTTTGTGAATCAATATAATTTCATTTCTCTTACTAAATGACCTGGAGGCTATGAGGATTCTAAAGGCCATTCATGTGGAAATGATGTTCCATGGGATATACATGATGATTTTTTGAGGAAATTTTTTTTTGTATATATTTTTCATGCCCCATTCAACCTGAGGTTCCTAATATGAACATAGAATTTTTGGATGGTCAGTGTTCTTCGATCAACAATTAGAAATTTTGGAATATAATTGGTTGATTCGGGATAATGATATTGAGAATATAAATTGTGACATATAATTGAATAAAATCAATGAAACTATAGTCACCGAGACATTCTGTGATGGTAAGGATAATAGTGAAGGTCCTCTATGTCTAGTTAATGAGGATACAAACACACATATCCAATTCATTGGATTTGAATTTTTTAAGACAGATGGTTCATATATGCCTATAAAGGATCCAAATGAGGGTGCTGACATTGGCTCAGGAAACATTAATTTATATTATGAGATTCATAAATTGTACATCTCTTCGAATGATTCTGATTGGAGGATGAATTTTTCTAATGACGGATTGGAGACGGGCATTTTTCCTCCTTAATCTATAAAATTCTATAATATCTCATTTAACGATGTTTATAAACAAGGGATGTAGAGGATAGTTGGAACTACTCCCATGAAGAAAAGTCATTGGAAATAATACTCAAATATTCTAGAGATGGTGTCTACCATGTCCTACTTGAATATAAACAATGCTAATGATCCCTAGAGAGGGTGTTCAACCAAATATTCTCCCAATTCTTAGCTAATATTGGAACAACATGTCTCAGTGAATTGTATCATTCTTTTTTAAAGAAATGAAAAAAACCCAATCTGAATGGTAATCGCCTGATTTTGGTGTATATTCCCACTATATATATGGTGACGATGTTTAACATTTTGACATTTAGTTTTATTTCTTCCTGATTTCATTGAATCCTCATTGTTCTTGTAATGCCCTGACGTTATTTTTTTTAATAAATTTATTGGGGTCATGCATGCATTATCTAAAACCTTCATTGATAATATTTGAAATATTAATTTTCATTACATAACAATAACATTCCCTATTATATGATATCCGACCTAATATATAATCATATATTATTTCACACTATTTAGAATATTTTTTTAAAAATAAATTCCAATGATCTATGGTCTATTGTCATTGAATGATTAGTATGATAAATAAAATGTCATTAAACAAAAAATCATTTCATTTATTTGTTCACTATGTTGTGATCCTTACATCCATAATTCCTTTAAATATTTTATTGGATAATTTAAGGGAATAATGAACCAAAAGGATTATATCTGAAGTCCAATAATGGTATAAACATGATAATGGTGCAAAATTTTTGAATCCTAACATCCTATCATAAGGATAATGGGTACAATCATGGAATCCTGACATAAGAAAAAGATAACCACAGAGCATCTTGTAATCATGATAATATCATAATATCATTTAATTATAGTAATTATAATAAAATATAATCTATTTAATCTTAATAATATTTTAAGTATCTATAAATTATTCCCAAAACAATTTTTTCCGGTATAATTACCCATGCATCATAGATATCTAGGCTCACTATACACTAGAGGGTTTTGACCAACAGTGAGGGTTTGGTAAGTCAGTCATGGGGATAAAATACCCTATTTTATAAGAATAAATATCCAATGGAAGAAAAAACAATAAAATGGTTTTAAAGAATATAAATACCATAACAATACAATGTCAGGTGATAAAAAATAGGAAATAACATATTCAACTGAAATGGAAAACATTGAAAGAAAATGAATGTGTCCTGTTTCTACAATTTAATTGAAAATAAAGACACAATGACTCCCCAGAGGGTCACGAACCATGTCCTGTTCTCTCATCAATTCTCCATTCCCAAACCACAACCTATCCCGAATCTTTTCCCTTATCTTTTCTTGCAACAACAATGTTAGCTCAGGTGCTGAATAAGAGGCCCGACTAGGGTGTCTGTAAAACTCAGTAGGGAAACACCAACGATGTCTAAAAAAATTATTGTCAAAAGATAGTGTATGAGATTATATGATATAATATATACAATTAACAATTATATAGTTATTACATTTTCATTCATTCTATAATCATCACATTATATTGGGTTTTAATTCAGGTGTCCCATTTAAATCATAAATCTTTATTTTTATTCATTAGGTGTTGAAAACAATGTCAAGAAACCCAAATCTCATTTTGTGTTGAACTCTATGTCATGAACCCCAAATATCCTTTTTTGTATATCACCGGGTCTAACCCCCCCCCCCATATCAAATTCATTGTAGATCTCCTTGTCTAACACCCCACATCACAAGAGCACAGATAACTATTGGAGAGGAATGTCGTGTCAAATTCCCAAATTCTCAATCGGTCTAGAACTCCATTTATAACACCCACATTATCAATCATTTAAATCATTAATTAATTCACAATAATTAACAACAATATTCCATTACTATTCCAATGATTTGTTATACATATCGATTTTCATTAGTAAACGCAACAATTAACTAGATTCACAAACCATTAATTAGTTCGTCAATTAATTAAATAATCAATAAAAATCTTATTCGATAGTTATTACATCACAATTAATTATCTAATAAAAATATCATCATTTCAAAATTAATATAACAATTAGTTTTTTTAATCAACATCATGGTAAATAATTAATTCACCATTTATTATATAACATATAAAAACATTTTCTCATAATTAACTCTCAACAATTATTTATCTCAAACCCAGCCACATTCAATAACTCAGTTAGAATATAAGAAATCATTAAAAAAATCAAAAATATATTTTTGTATTATAGAATCCACTTATTTACATGAACAAATCATCAATTAATCATTTATATTTGTAATGTATCTACAAGTCAAGGAATATTCCAAATTAAGACAATTTATGATATCAATTACTACGGAAAGATAGATATTCATCAATATCACATAAACATATCAAATTCATGACTATGGGTGTTTGATTTAGACGTCCTAACTCAGTTAATTGAAAGATGTTTTCCCATTCGAAATACCCAAAATCAGAGTAGCACAAAAACATTAATCAGTATCTGGGTCTAAAAAAATAAAGGCAAATTTATGATCAAAACCATCATGATCTTCCAAATCAAGATATGAACCCACAATAATAGATCGAGGTTAAAACTCATAGGTTTAGATACATGTAAAAAATAATGATCTTGTATAAAAATATAAAATAACAATAGGTTAATGAATGAGAGATTCATTATGACGAAATCTACTTACCGCGAAGATATCTAATCATCAATCTAGTATTTACATCTCGGAGCACGATGGTCGAATTGACTTTTATTCCCTCTGAAAGGACATGGGATCACCTAAAATTATTTAAAGCCAATAATAGGTTTAAATATATTGTTTTAGTGGTTTTGGGTTATTTAAAAACTAATTTTACGATAATGAAAACTCACGAGACAATTTTTCTAGTGTAGGGGCACACTTTTTGGGTAGAGCGTGTGCTAATTGTGCATACCACTATTTCCATGTATGCTTGTTTTTCACGACTACTTGGGTTTAGTTTCACAGTTTTCTAAACCATTCACATCCCTCTATCTGTTAATTTCTTTTAAAAACACATCATACAGGACCCAAAGACACAATTCCAAAAAAAAGGAACATAAAAACAATAATTATCTGAATAGACACATTCGGTGTCTTAAGAGAAGACTGGGACCGTAAAGTCTCCACAAATTATGACATCTCTTCCATGAGATGCAATCCAAAAAATCACTATGATTCTATTCCAAAAATATTTGCCAATTGAGCCCTCAAATCAACTCCATGTTCCCATGTTTCCTCTTGAACATGTCCTTGTTGGCATGACACCCAAACTATCATCACAATCTTTCCCTACAACACTTTCTCACAGTGATCCCACAATTGAATTGATTTCTCCTAAAATGACACATCTATATTTAGGTCAACCTAATAAAAATTGATTATGTGAGAAGTGTCGGGGTGATACCACCATTTTTGTGACATGTGGAGAACATCATGAGTAGTGCTGTATTTATTTGGAAGAAAAAATTGGTATGCCACCAGCCCGATATTCTATACTACCTCAAACTGTCCAACAATCCTAGGTTCCAACATGCCCTACCTCTATATCATGTGGTGAACAAAACTAGGTTACACCTAAAGGAATAAATGATAACCCCATGTAAATTATAGGGGTTTACTACATCTATCTTCATATGACTTATTCCTAATCTATGTTGTATCCATACATTTTGAAATCATCTACACGAGCTTCAACGACTCCTCTAAGGGTGTTGGCCCCAATAGATCAGACTCACCTATCTCTATCCAAAATATAAGTGATCTAAAAATTCTACCATAAATTGCATCATATACTTCCATTTTTATTGTTTCCAAATAAATTTTGTTATTTGTGAACTATACTAAAGCCATGTGGTTCTCCCAAGTACAACTGAAGTCAAGCACACTTGCCAGCAGTAAATCCTATATCACATTTATGGTTATCTCTAGCTTCCCTTATGTCATTGGGTAGAAATTTGTTCATAACAAAACATGCATATCATGCAACTTTTATAATCATTTACATAAGTTTGATGTAAAGAAAGAATCATGATCTGAATTATAGTTTATGGCATGCTATGAAAATGAACTATCTCCCAAATAATCATTTCACGCAACATATCTACTGTAATGGTTTCCCTTATAGGATTGAAACGTGATACCTTTTTTAGTCGATCCACAATGACCCAAATATAATCATTCATTCTAAGTGTATTTAGAGGACCTACCAAAAAACCCATACTTACATCATCCAAATTCTATTCTGAAATAGTCCATGATAGTAATCGTCATCCAGGTCGTTGATTCTCTGCCTTTACTAGTTGACTGGTGTAAAATTTTGAAATGAAACTTGAAATCTCATTTTTCATGACGTTCCACCAAAACCATCATCACAGGTTAGAATACATATTTGATTCCCCATGATGTACTACCAACTTTGAGTCATGAAATTACTGCTTCAGTTACTCTCGAATACTCATAGGCACAACAACCCGACTCTTCATGTTGATTATCTTATCCTCATTTATCAATCTTTTTTATTGTTTCTACCCACCATAATGGATTACCCATATGTATAAAGACTATGGATACTCTTACTTCATGTCAATGATCGGTCTCATGATTGTGGACTCTACATCTAATGAAACCATATTCATTTTTCCCTAAATCTCTTGAATCACCGTAGAAATTTCACCCAACAATATAATATTTTTCCACTCTACACTTGACTCATATAAATATGGATTCTGAGTATTTCTATATAAGGAATCAACCACACTATTCTCCTTTTGAATTGTATATTATATTTCTAAATTATAGAACTACAAATACTCTACCAATATTGGTTGTTGAAGAATCATGTCAAGATGTGAAATGTTATACTTCAAACTATTGTGATCAGTAAAAATTGAAAATTTTTCACATAAAAGATAGTGTCACCAACACTTATGATCTTAAAAAACTACTAAAAAAATTTGGTTGTGTGTGGGGAAATTCCTTTCATGTGTAATCAATTTTCTAGACCATTAAGACACAACATGATCCCTATACATCAACACAACTCCGAGTCCTACCCCAAAAGTGTCAAAATACATAGATTAGACTAGACACCTGTCAAGAATGATGAGATGGTATGTGGAGTATGATATAATCTATAATAACAAATGTAGGATCGAAATAATATTGATACCGAATGATGTATATAATAATGCTCAAAATAAAAGGGGGTGAATAATATACTTTTAAAAATTACATTGGAACTTTTAAAGATGATTATGTTTACTAATGATAAACAAGGTAATTCACAAAACCTCTAGTTCTCCACACTTTCTAGATTCCAGAAATATGATTCTGAGACAATGATTCTATAAAATATGGTTTCGAAAAATGACACTTAATGAAAGATTACAAAGATAAAGATTCTACCTTAAAGCATGTATAATATTACTAAATCAGTGTATACATGTATAATAAAATATAATATAGTTATACTTTATTCAGCAATCAAAATGTAGTGAAAAAACATGAACCATTCCAAGTAATAAGAAATAAATATTTTAACCCAAAGAGAAGGGTATCCAACAACCTTTGTTAAAGGAGCATTGATTTATACTTTCAAGAAAGAATGTCTTACCCACACCTGGGTAATTCCTCGATATAAATAATAGAGTCTATGTTGTTATCCCCGTAATCCCTCTACTTCAAGGTAGTAGACACTTTTATCTTCCTTAGCAAGGATGTCCTCAAGCATTAAGATAGTTGGAACCACTGTCTTATTATCCCCAGAAGTCCTTGAATGTAATCAGTAACATTCAGAGTCGCACAATGTAAATCTGAACAAGATGTTCAGTACACACTAAGCATGAGAGTCTCTCTCTATAAATCACTTCAACAACATGTGACCACTATATTCATAGAACCGTATTGAGATATTTCAAATGATATCCTATTTATTGTCACAACTCCAACGGTCGGCTCCCTACTCCAATGGTTATATTTTTCCTTGAATTTCAGAGGGACCTGTACACCTATCACTGAAAAAATGGTAAGATAGTAACTGATTGCATGACATCACATAATAACAATAAAAAGTGTAAGCATAAATATGGTTACATAACAAAAATAAAAAATTCAGAATGTAAGAAAATAAATGTTCGGAGTCTAACGAAAAACATATTCGGTGTCTATAATACAAGGATATTCAGATTTTGTTTTATACGGAATTCAGAACCTGAACTCTATAGAATTTCAGAGTCTAAATTTAAAAGAAATTCAGAATCTGGATTTATAAAAAATCAAAACCTGAACTTACAAATGTCTGGAGTCAGAGTGCATGAGAATTTGGAGTCAGAAGTAACAATGTTCGGAGTCAGAATTCATTAAAATACGGAGTATGAACATACAATGTCCAGAGTTCAAATTCATTAGAATTCAGAGTTAAAAATTATAAGTGTTTGGAGTCTCAATTCATGGAACATGGAGTCATAACTCATAAGATTTAGGAGTATGAATTCAGAGAACTCGACGTCCAAACTCATAAGAGTTCGGCGTCTGAATTCAGAGAACTCAGAGTCAGAACTCATAAGAGTTGGGAGTATAAATTCAGAGAACTCAGAGTCAGAACTCATAAGAGTTCAGAGTCTGAATTCAGAGAACTCAGAGTCAGAATTCATATCCTAAAAATAGAATGCTTTTTATCTCTTTATTATATGATTCCGAGGTTTTAGATATGAAACCGAATTTTACACATAGACAAGATCATGAAAAATGAAAAACATGTTAAGGATAAATTTCCTATGGAAGGAAAATTTTCCTTATGAAAGTAAAACACATCGTAAAATGAAATTTTCCTTCAGATGAGGTGTTTGTTATTTTCAAAACCTGAGGATAGGTAAAGTCAAAAGGAATCCTTATTGATTCAACCATCTTCTGAAACATAAAATAATGTAAAATTCCTAAGGAAACCTTATTGAATCATCAATCTCCTCTTTTTGGGAAGCAAAAACATCCTTATGAAAAAGTAAATAATGACTTAGAAAATATTTTTCTAGACATTAAAAATAAAACATATCTTCTTTATCATATAGGATTAGATGAATACAACTAACTCCCCCTTAGGCTTTGGACCTCTTAGGATCATATTCTAGATTTTTGGAATGAGATTGCTCATTATCTTGAGTACAAACATCACTGTAATGAAAACTACCCCTTAGATAAACCCCCTTACATTGGGATATCTCTTGTTTACATAGTATTAGTTTTCCTTTCTCTCCCTTTGTGATTTTTAAAAAGAATTTGAGGGAATAGAAACGAAATTATTGTACCTGAAAGATTTGTACAACACATACAAAAGACAAGCAACCAAAAAATTCATTAAGACTAGAAATAATTCGTACAAGGATGAAAAGTACAACAAAAGATCATATTGCAACCATTTTATCCTTCCTTTTCCTTATTCATCAACATCATGACTATAGTCTTCGGCTTTTTGACCACCTTATGAACATTCTATGCTCTCTTAATAAGCTGATCATGATCCTCAACTTTCTTCTCTAATGACTTGATTCGTTCTTCTTGAGACAAAAGAGCCTATGACTGATCAATCAGGACTTCTTCCTTCTTAACAAGATTTACTTTTATCTCAATCTGAATATCTCTTTATATATTCCATTTTTGTGTAATAGAATAAAATTTCCCATGCAGATCCTACACTGCATGAATCTGAGAATTTTGGTCCAAATATAACTTTTCTTCAAAAATATTTGTTTGATATTTGATCTTACCATATTTAATTTCAAACTCCTCGTTGACACCATCATGGAATTCATCATGTCCTCTCATGTCATAAACAATCTTATTTGACCAAATAACCATTTTCTTAAAATTCATTTGGTTCACATTATAGTTAATGACAAAATTGTTGAAATCAGCCTCATGCTTAACACACTTGTCCATCAATATGTATATTGAATCCGATTTATGATTTAGTGTGTGTTGAAACATCTGGCATAACTATTCTATGCTCGGGAAAATTGTAATGGTCCCAACAAGTTTCATTAATGTCTTTACAAAAAAATCATTTCCTAGTGATGATGATTCCGTATCAGAAGCTTTGCTTGGTGAGGGATCTTTATCTAGCTCCGCAAGTTTCCTCTTTGAAGATCTACCAGCGTCTTTCTTCTTCTCAATAGCTTTAGTAGATGTATCAAAAACCACTTATATTCCCTTAAAAGTTATTAGAATGGATACCTCATCTGAATATTTATGTTCACTATCAAAAAACTGAACAATTCTATCTTCATCTATCTTCTCCTTCTCAGCTCCTACCTTAGAATCATCATGATGAATAAAATGATGATTAAAACATTATTCGTTAGAAAACCATTTCACTTCATCTTCAGCTTTCTCATCCTCCTCTTTCTGATCTTTCCCAGGTGTAGCAAGCTTTTATGATTCTGCTTCTGATGATTGGAATGAAAAGTTTTCATTCGGACATTCTTTCTCATGGAAGTATTCAATTTTCCTTATGAGATCTTCAGTGTCACCACTACTTTCTTCTTCTTCCAATTATTCCATGAATTTTTCGACTTCCAAAATTTTTTCTTCGAATTTTTATGGAGTGACAATCTTCTTCCCCGGAGTCTCAGGTAATGTTTCTACCACGAATGATTCTGGTGCTGGGATATTCTCTGATTCTTTCTAAGTATCCCTCAGAAGGAATTGTACAATTCCTGTCTCAAACGTCCTATTTTTTTGTTTCATTTCATTAGTTTGCATCTCACTATCAACTGATGGTTTCTCTTTTAAGGATTTGGATTTAGCAGGATCCAAACCAAAAAATGGCTCCCATGCATTCTTATTTTTCTTATCTTCACTCCATTTTTCTACGACATCATCGGGATATGAATTTTTTTCTTATGTTTTGTAGGTGCAGATTGGGCTTCCTTCACTTTTAGGGTTTTCTCTTCCTCTTCTACTTCCTTAAACATACTTTTTTTTTCATCCCTTTCACAATGGTTCAGGAAGTTATTTTTTCTTCGGAAGAGCACCAGCTTCTTCCACTGGTAGTTCATAAAATTATCCAGAGTCGTTGTAAAAACCAATGATCATCCTTTTCACAACATCATCATTGACTAGCATGACTTTTCAATTCCTTTGCATAGAACTGCAAGGAATTTTGGAAGATTCTAGACATCAAACAATCAACATAGAAAGAATGGCCAAATACATGATTATCTGAGCCATCATGTTTCCATTCATAATATTCTCAATCATAATGAGAATATGCTTAACCAAATTGAATTTCCTCAGGTTCACCAAAAAATCTAGGATGTACATGTCACTATTATACAATGTTTCTTTGTCACATTTTCTCAGAATGATAAATCCTTGAACCCATATTTTAAGGATCCGATTATTTGTAGAAGGGTGAGAAATCTTCAATATATTTTCATCTATAAGACTGAGGAACTCCATAGTATTCACCATTAAAAGGCTCCCTTGAAAACCGGTATCTTATGAGAATAAAATTCAGATTCTCTTTTATATGGAACTCTAATCAAACTAGATGCATTAGTGAATGATAGAGCATAATTCATTCCATATATTTTTATGGAAAAGTTATCTCTACCATATTCCTTGAAAAAATTAACTGATTCATAAAACTCAACAAGAAAATCCAGATTTACCAAATCATGATCCCCAAGATTAGATATTAAAACACTTTTCCATCCATTAAATTTGATGTTCTCAGAAATGATTGAATCATACTTAGAGAAGATGTTCAGATGCACCATCATTTCTCAATACCCCTACCACTCCAGAATTTTCTTGACTGTAGACATATCATTCCATGAGTATTTTTATACAGACATTCAGAATTGATAAAACTCTGAAAAGTTTGAATGGTCTTAAGTAGAGGGTTAGAACTTTAGCATGCGAGAGCTTGAGGCCGATGTGGGACAACCCTTTGAGGGTCCTTTATATAAGAGTTTGAAGAGATGATTAATCTTCCAAACTCAATATAATGGATGATAATCTATCTGATTAGATATGAAAGTTGATATGATAACTTTAAGGAAAACTTTTTAGAATCCGATCATTTGAGGTTTTTAATAAAAACATTCGGATTTAAGGAAGAGAGAATCTGATATTTTTTAAAAACAAATGAAAATAAAAGAAAATGAAGGATGATTACGATAGATCAAGAAAAGAAACATACTTTTTCGATTTCTAGGAGGATTATTCGTATTGAAAAAAATAATATCTTGAAGAACTTTAGATTCTGAAAAATTTTGATTACAGAAATCTCTATTAGAAATATTGTGAGTAAAAAATCATCATTTCGATAATTTTGAGTACACAAATCAGCATTACGAATATTGTGAGTACAGAAATATCTATTACTAATATTTGGAGTATGACAACCATCATTATGGAAATTTTGAGACTACAAAATAAAATTTAAACTACGAAAGAAAAAAATTTCCACTATGATTTTTTTTAAATATTAATTATGATTTTTTTGAACAACATCATTATGAGAATTTTAGAAAATCTTCATTACGAAAATTTAGAAAAACAGAGTACAATTTTTTTTGAAAAACTAGAAAACAAATGTACTCCCACTAGGGAAAAGAAATTTGTTAATGTAAGGGGATTGATTTCAAAAGGAAGCTAAAAAATATTATTACCTTACAATTATCATTCATAAATCCTATTTAATGTATTCAAATCTATTGGAGGGTAATGATTTTGTGAAAATGTCAAAATATTGATCTTTTGTTCTGATAAATTAACGAATGATATCTCCATTTTGTTTGTGATCCCTAAGAAAGTGATACCTAATATCTATGTGTTTTTCACAAGAGTGATGTTCATGGTTTTTTCATAATGAAATGGAACTAGTATTATCACACAAAATTTTTGTTTTGGTTAAACTCATACCATAGTTTGTGAGTGTGTGTTGAATCCATAATACTTGAGTACAACAAGTTCTAGCTACTATATATTCAGCTTTAGCAGTGGAAAGTGATACTGAGTGTTGATTCTTTCATAACCAAGAAACTAATGAATATCCTAAGAAATGACAGGTTCTTGATGTACTTTTTGTATCAATTCTACATCCACCAAAGCCAAAATCCTAATAAATTTATAGAACAAAAATAATTTCTAGAAGTATAAAAGAGTCCAAAATCCATTGCTCCCATTAAGTTGTAAAAAATTAGTTTCACTACCTTTACATGAGATTCCATAGGATTTTATTGATATCATACACATTAGCATACTAAAAAAATTATGTATGGATGACTAGCTCTCAAGTAATGTAAAATTCCTCTCATACCTCTAAAAGATGTTTGATCTACTGGCTTCCAAGCTTCATCAAGATCAAGTGAATTTATGGTACCAATGGGAGTACATATACTCTTAGTGATGTCAAATCCATACATTTTAAGAATATGTTTAATATAATTATGTTGGGATATATATATTCCTTATGGTTTTTGAGAAATTTGAAATCAATGGGAAAATGTTAACTCACCGATCATACTCATTTCGAACACAGATTTCATTAGATCCACAAAGGAAATAGTTAAGTATTTTTAAGTTGAACCAAATATATTGTCATCAACATAGATTTTAACAATCAATACATTTACTTATCATTATTTATAAAATTTTTTGGATCTGCATTTCCCAAAACATAATTATTTGGAAGAAAAAATCCTATCAATATATCATACCTAGCTCGAGGAGCTTGAATAAGTCCATACAATGCTTTGTTAAGTTTAATAACATGACCAATATGTTTTCTATAATCAAAACTATGAGGTTGTTTAACAAAAACATCCTCTCAAACATAACCATTAGGTAAAGAACATATCAAATCCATTTGAAAAAGTTTGAAATTGATTAATACTACAAAGGCAATTAAAATATGAATAGATTCAAGTCTAGCTAGTGGAGAATAGGTTTCTTCATAGTCTATTCCTTGTGGTAGATTATATCCTTTAGCAACCAATCTAGATTCAATTCCTACTATGATTCGATTTTCATCACACATATTTTTGAAGACCCATTTTACACCAATAATAGATGTTTCCTTAGGTATTTCAACCACGGTCCAGACTTTATTTCATTCGAATTCATTGAGCTCATCTTGCATAGTTTTTATCCGATCATCATCCCCTAATGTTTCATCAGTGCTTTTTGGTTCTAATTGGGAATGAAATTATAGATTTTCTACTTCATTTCATTAGGAACTTTGTGTTCTTACTGTTTGATTCACATCACTAATTGGATTATTCTATAGAAACAACTGATTTGGGTTTTGTAGAACTAGTTCATCAATATATGGTAGGAAATATTCTGGGGTAAATGCTTCAGAAACATTTTCTGGAGAATATTCCTTATTAAGAGGATCCTCTAAAAAATGTTGATAATCCGTTTTTGAAAACACATATGATGTTATAGGTTTGGGTTGTTTAAAAATGAAGGGATATGTTTCACTAAATTTAACATGTACTTTTTCTTTAATAGTACAATGGTTTTTATTGAAAACTCTACAAGCCTTAGAAGTTTTGGTGTAACCTAAGTAAATTCCATCATTAGATTTTGGTGCAATTATGTGTAGATTATTTGTAGTATTCAAAATGAATACCTTGTATCCCAAGACCTTTAATTATTAAAGCCTAGGTTATCTATCATTACATAACTCGTAATTATTTTTATTTTGAAATGGTCTAATGAGAACTCAATTTATAGTATAACACCAGTACTCACATCATCAGCCCAAAAATGATTTTCTATAGAATATTCACTCAACATGGTTCTCATTATCTTTTGAAGAATACTATTTCTTCCTTAAACAAGACAATTTTTATTGAGGTGTTCTATGTGATGAGATGATATGAGTAATTCTTATTCGCTAAAAAAAGTTTCAAAAACATAATTTTGAAATTATCCTCAATGATCACTATGAATAGTAATTAAAGGAAGGATTATCTAATTTTTGAATTGGGCTCTATAACTTTTGAAATATAAAAAATCTTTTGATTTATTTTCTAGAAAATATACCCATTTAAATCTAGTGTAATCATCAACTAAAAAAATACAAAATACTTTCCTCCAGTGCTTCTAGTTTGTGTTGCACCAAAAATATCTATATGTACTAACTATAAAAAATCAGTATTTGAGAATTAACCAACTGATTTAGAACTAAATTTATGTTTCATTTCATATTTACAATGATCACAATCTTTTGAAGAATCAAATCTAAGCGCAGGTAGATCTTTAAATAATCTATTCTTTGAGAGTATGCATTGGTTTATAATGTTATAGTGTCGTAACCTTGTATTCCACAACCAAGAATGATCTTCCATTGAACTAAGGCAAGGAATGTCTTGTCTCATAAGGTCTTCTACCTTTATTTTATATAAATTCTCTTTCCCATGGGAAGAAAGAATAAATTCTTCCTTGGAATTGTTTACTAAGCACTTGTCATTCCTAAAATTCACTAGGTATCTTTCATCACAAAATTGACTTAATCAAATGAGGTCATTCTTAATAGCCTTAACAAACAAAACATTCGAAATAAAAGTTTTTCCTAAAAGAACGATGTTACCTATACCAATAACTTCTCCCTGGTCATTATCTCTGAATGTTACTTTTCCTCCATTCGACTTGATAATCATTTCCAAGTAGTTTTTGTTACCAGTTTTATGCCAGGAACATCCACTATCCATGTACCAGGTATTGTTGTTTGTACATTATCTATTTTTCTTTAAAACAAAATAGTTAGACAATCAGAACCCAAACGTTCGTGGATCAAGAAATTTTAGAATTCAAAATTTCAAGCACCCACATTTTCATAGAAAGACAGGCTTTATGAAATCCTAATGACTAGGTTTTGTTTAGAGAACCATTTTTCCCTAGTGTCACCACTCGGACACATAGTGAAAAAAGTATCACTTTGAGGAATAAAATAATAATTATTAAAAATTTGTTTATAACATGTATAACCAAATCCAAAATTATTCTTTAGAGTTTGGATTTGAAAATACATCTTATCAATGTTTTTTTACCTAAGGTAATGTTAGACAAACAATTCCTCAAGTAAAAAATTTCGGATTTCAGTTTAATAACTAAGATCATGTCTTAAAAAACATTATCTTTAGTACTATAGTTACCCTCAAAAACATTTTTCATAGAAATTACATTTTCTAGATCTCTAGAAAGTATATCCTTATCAAAATTTGCTTCCTGGAGGTTTTTTTGATATACTTTCAAAATCAAGGTTTTTCTTATCAAGATCTTTAGAAAGATCCAATACATCCTTAGAAAGTATAAAAATCATAGAATTTCCCTTATCAAGCTTATTATTGACTTTAGGATTATCATTCTCATGAATCTTATGAAACATGGAAACTTATTCATATGATGGTAAATTATATTTATCATCAAAAGAATAATATTCATCTGAATATTCATAGTATGTAATGTTACTATAATATTCATTCAAAGAATCATTGGTAAATGATTCAAAATTGTTTACCTTATCCATTATGCTATTATTGTCAATAGGTAGTCTGACTATCAATCAAAGATTCTTATGTCCAGAAGTTTCATAATCTGATGATTCATCCGAAGAGTCACCACCACTGGAACACCAGGTGTCATTAGATTTCATGACATTCATAGCTTTAGCTTTGAAGTAATTATTTTTATTTCTATCAGAATGTTTTTCCATTCATTCTTTTCTCTTAAGCATAGGATAGTTAGGTCTTATATGTCTATCTCTCTTTCATTCATAACATGTAACTTAGAATCTATCTTATCTTTTCTTTCTCTCTTATTATATATAGATTTAAAGTTCTTCTTTCAAGCTATCTTGTTCATCCTTCGAGCATGATTGGGTAGTTCATTTTCTAAAGATTAACATCCACTTGATTCTGATTGTATAACAACCTTCTATGACTGGGATCCTATTACTCTATTAGGAGTCATGGATTTCATAGAGATTTGATGTTGTAGTAAAAGCAACACTACCAATACCATTCTTCTTATTTACATTATCAACATCCCTCTTCATCCTATATTCGTGTTGAGGAATAGTTTAAAAATGTTAATCAAGAGTAATCTGAGTAAAATTTCTATTTTCACTAATATCAGTTCTCTTGGATTATCACTGATTACGAATGATGTCTATGATCTTGTCCACAAGAGCTTCATCATCAAATCTTTTGTCACCCATGGATTGAAAACTATTAACGATAGTCATAAATAACTGTTTCACTCTACATATGGGTTATCCCTAAGGAATGAAAAAACCATTATATTCAACTCTAAGCATTACTTTTCTAGTTTCAATAACTTTTGAAGTTCAAAATTGTGTAAGATCATGTTTCTTCAAAATACAATTTGCTGCGTCACAAGATAAAATTTGGTTGTATATATTTCTAGTCCTGGAACAAATCAATGTATTTTCTACAATATAATTCATTTGATATTCATGAATTTCTTGATTTGTGAACGTACTAACATCATTGTTAGAGATTTTATATCCTCCAGTAAGAATAACAAAATTTTCCACTCCAGTAATTATAATAAATGTATTCATGCGATCTCTCTAATATTCATAATAATTCCCATAAAAATTGTGGTTTTGTTGGATTTAGGTAGTTATGGGAACAAACATTTATTTATATAATCTTAAAGAAAACTGTCTCTACATAAACTTGTTAGTAGTATGGTTTTGTAAACTGGGAAAATATTCCTTAGCAAGGAAAAAAATAAACAATGAAAAAATTAAGGAAGGAAAACTTATGTGTGAATATATGTATTTCATTAACCTGCTCTAATACCAATTGTTGGATTGGTTCAGAGTATGAGGTATACTTCCACTAATACCAATTTTTTAGATGGTATGTGGAGTATAATATACTCTTTAAAACCAAATATAGGATCGAAATACTATAGATACTGAATGAAGTATCTAATAATGCTCAAAATACAAGAGGGGGTGAATTTTATACGTTAACAAATTCCTTTGGATGTTTTAAAGATAATTATGTTTAACAAGGTTAAACAAGGTAATAAAAAAACCTCATGTTCTACACAGTTTCTAGATTCCAGAAATATGATTCTTTGGAAGTGATTTTAGAAAAGTTGGTTCCATAAAATGAAACATAATGAATGTTTACAATGATAATGATTCTACCTTAAAGCCTATAGAATTTTACTAAATCATCGTATACAAGTATAAGGATGTATAAGATAGTTATACATTCCTAAAAAATCAAAATACAGCTAAAAACTAGAATCAAACCAGGTAATAAGTAATAAATCTCTTAACCCAAAGAAAATGGTATCCAACAACATTGGATAAAGGACCCTTGATTTATACTTTCATGATATTCTGTCTTACCCACACAAGGGTAATCCCTTGATACAAAGATCAGAGACTATTTTGTTATCCCCACAATCCCTCACCTTCAATGTAGTAGAAACCTCTGTCTTCCTCAGCAAATAAGTCCTCTAACTTTAAGGTAGTTGTCACCTCTGTCTTCATATCCCTGGAAGTCCTCGAATGTAATCAGAAACATCTGGGGTCGCACGAAGAAAATCGGAACAAGATGTTCAGTGTAAAATAAGCATGAGATTCTCTCTCTAAAAAACAATTCAATATCAAGTGATCACTAGATTCATAGAACCATATTTATCTCTTTAAAATGAGAGCATATTTATAGGAACAACGCCAACAGGTGGCTCCCTCCTCCAACGGTCATATTTTTCTTTGAATTTGGGAGGGACATGTACATGTGTTACTCAAACAACCATTAGTTAATAAATAAATGCATTACATCGTTTTATAAAAAAATAAGTTTAAGAAAAAATATGGTTACATAACAAAAATAAATCATTCAGAATGTACGAAAATAAAAGTTCAGAGTCTTACTAAAAAAATATTCGGTGTCAATAATACTAGGATATTAGGATTATGTTTTCTAAGGAATTCAGAACCCGAACTCTATATAATTCCAAAGACTGATTTTTAAGTAAATTTTGAATCTAGATTCACAAAAATTCTGAACATGAACATACAATGTTTGGAGTTAGAGTTCATGAGAATTCGGATTCAGAACATACAATGATCAGAGTCAGAATTCATTAGAATTTGGGGTCTGAACTTACAAACATCGGAGTATAAATTCATTAGAATTCGGAGTTAGAACTCATAAGATTTTGAAGTCTCAATTCGGAGAACTCGGAGTGAGAACTCAGAAGAGATCAGAGTCTAAATTCGGAGAACTCAGAGTCATAAATCATAAGATTTTAGAGTCTGAGTTCAGAGAACTCATTGTCATAACTCATAAGAGTTCGGAGTGCGAATTCAGTGAACTCAGAGTCAGAACTCATAAGAGTTTGGAGTCTAAATTCGGGGAACTCAGAGTCTGAAATTGGATCAACAAAACTGAATGCGCTTTATTTATGTATTATATGATTACGAGGTTTTATATATGAAACCGAATTATACACATAGACAAGATAATAAATAATGAAAATCAAGGGAAGGATAAATTTCCCTGGGGAAAGAAAATTTTCTATATGAATGTAAAACACCGGGTAAAAGGAAATTTTCCTTCAGATAAGGTGTTTGTGATTTTCAAAACATGATGATTGGTAAAGGCATAAGGAAACATTATTGATTCAATAATCTTTTCATACAAGAAGGAATGGAAAATTTATATGGATACCTTAATGAATCAACAATCAAAGATAAAAAATGGTGCTTATGTGAAAAACATATTCAAATCCTAGAAAACATTCTCACATGCTTCTATAAATTCAATCATTACACCATTATTTTTCATACCTAAAATATGCACATTCAATAGTGAAAAATTATAAATGAAACTACTGTAATATCCATATAATGAAAAAATATCCGGATAACAAAAAAAATCTTGAGAATAACCCAAGAAATCACAACCGAAACATTTTCTTGGTCCAATGCCAGACCTTCTTCTGAGATGATATTCCCCAAAAAGTGTACCATGTCAATCCAGAATTGTATCTTTTATAACTTTGCATATAACATGTGCTATCTATTTGTACTAAGGATAATGTCATGATGTTGGGAAATATCATCATGAGACTTGGATTACCCCAAGATATCTTCCACAAACACCACCACATGTTGATACAAATATAGACTAAATATTCTATTCATCAAGGCCATCAACACTAGTGGTTCATTTGTCAACCAAAACAGAATAAAAAAACTCAGAAAGGCCATACCTAAATATGAAATGTGGATTTAGTTATATTAGAAGTTCTGAATCTCCCATTTGATACCCTAAAATCAAATTGATCTTTGAGAACACACAAACCCCCCTTTAATTGGTCAAATAGATTATAGATTTTCAAGAAGAGGATATTAGTTCTTCACAGTAAATTTTTTAAATTTCTAGAAATCGACACACAAACATAAAACCCCATCAACTTTGGTTTAAAACAAGATAGGTGATCTGCAAGGAAAAATGCATGGATAGATAATACCCACATCCTCACAGTCATCCAACTAATTCACGAGCTCTTGAAGCTATATCATTGATATTTTGTAATGTGTAATAGATACTATATCGACCCCTAGAAGGAGCCTGATATTAAATTATTCATCTTTCTAGGGTGGAAACCCTAAAGATTCTTGAGGAAAACATCCTAAAAAATTTCTACTACTACTGGTTACTTGTCTTTCCAACCTCTCCCATAATCCATAAAAATACTATATACATGGGTTATATGCACTCTTAGTTGCTGAGTAATTGGACCAACTCTACTAGCATGGATATCCCACACTCCATAATAAATATAAAATCCACCCAAAATAGATACAAAGGAATATATCCTCTGCTAACAATCGATTTGGTCTCGGTATGTGATTGACCAATTCATACCCATAATTAGGTCGAAGCCCGTAATATCAATGACATATAGATCCTAATAAAAACGATACTCTTTGATCTCTAGCGAGCATCCCTTTTTCAAACAGATATCTCTAGATTGTGTTCCTAACGATGTGTCTATTTTAATTACTCCATTTATGGAATCCACATCCATAATCAGGCCATTTATATGTATTACAGATATAATGAAATGAGACACAACAGAATCAATCAAGACATTAGTAAAATAATATGATTCGTGAATAGTTCCTCTCATTATCGATGGCCCTGCCTCGCTCTCCCCATGTGTATGTTTCGCCACATATAACCGCCCTCCCCTACTCCCCAATAGATTTTTATGACTCCTCTGAGTAGCACCACTCTACTAATACAGGTTCCATTTCCATGAATCACCATAACAACCATCTCTACTACATATTCTAGTAGAACATGGGATGTCGGGAATATAATGCATAAAGGATCCCTTTCCCACACTCATACTCTGCACAGCTACTCTATTAGAACTAGTTTGTCACTAATTCATGAAAAATGATTTTGTAGGTGTCCCATCATACTGCAAAACTAGATCTCCAATGGTTTTCGTGGAAAAGAGTGTGATAGATTCACGACATACCGTATTGTTGGAAAATTCCATGATTAATATCATTTGCAACTATTCCTTATAATTTCCCACATTTCTTTCCACTATCTTGACTAAGATGAGAGCACGGTACATCACCTTTGAGAACATTTTTAGGCTAAAGATATTCCCCTGGGACTTAATCCCACAATAATGTTCATTCTTAAATTATTATTCAAAAAAAGCATCATTTTCCACCAATTCTACAGAAAAATAATGTAAATCTATGAAACATTTAGATTAATATATATTGGACATTCTTCCCTTGGTCAGATATAATAACAATCAAGCCTTATATTGTTTTAGTGGCTCTAGATGTAAATTCTCCTAGAACTTCTGTATAAGGTCCTTCAAAAACATATTACTAGTCTATATAGATCATACCTAAATGTCCCATTATAGCTTTATTAACCCCCAAATAATATATTAACCTAGAATAACCCTCCCTCATACAGATTATTGAAATGGTAAAGTATCATCTCTATGGATATAATCTAGAATTATGCACCATTTGGTCCACCTTCTATAGTAAAAGTCATAAGATATAGTAGATGAAACTCCGTTGTCAATATATAAATTCTTTTCAAAACCCGCCTTGGGTTTCTGTCAATTAATTCCATGATATCTGAAAATTTCTCATAGAAATTATCCCTTACCTCCTATTCTTGGACCAAAAATGCCTTCTGTCACCAATAAATAATTATTTACTAATCCATAACCCAATTTCTCCCTCTCAAAAAGTGTCTTGGAGGAATATCTCTACAAATCCAAACACACTTATTTGGCCTGATAGAACTACCTAATAAAATTAACATATGGTGAGGAAGATGCACAATAGGTTCCAACATGTCCATTTTCTATATCTCAACACACATTCAACTGTGACTCCTTATCACTACCCTTATCCATCCTACTCTGATGTCATGGTTATCAAGGGAACAAACAATTTCATTAATTAATTACCAAAATTAATTAATTATATAATTTAAAATAAATCAACTCATTAATTACTTAATCATACACATTTAATTCTTTAGTTTTCTCATTAATATCTAAATTATTCATATTTTGAATTATTATTTCAATCTCACAATAAGGGAAAAAATGTTCATTTTCAAAAAATATACCCATAACTCGCTTTCCCATTAGTGCATAAATTGATTCATGTCACAAAAACCCTGAGTGCCTATAATGCTTCTTGAAGGCATAACTTTCATTCCATTTTAGCCCACGAATCATTATTCATCAATTATAAAAATAAATACACCCATCACACATCATGTGCATCACCCAATGTGAAATAATATCCAATTGTAACAACAAAGATAAATCACAATAATACCACCACGAGAACACAAATTTTCCCATATGCATTGGTTTCCAACACCCATGCACGAGCTCATTACCATATCATGAATCATTGTAGTTCTTTTTGACCATTACCAAAATATTATGACAAATGATTAAGAATGAAAAGTAAATTCCTCAGATATAACGACATTACATCTCGACCTTGGTGCCAGTAAATGATGACCTGAGCATGTCAGTCACATGACCTCAAGAATGATTCCACATCTACTACAGGGTGACAACTAGAACGAGGTTCTGGTAAGTTATTCATGGAGAACAATATCCTCTTCTATTAGAATAAAATTCTAACAGAACCAACCAACAATAAACATGTGAGGAGGAATATAAATAATATAACAATACCAAGTCACATTATAGTAATAATAAGAAATACAATACTCAACTGAAATAGAAAACATGATAAGACAAGGAACATGTAATTTGTCTACATTTTAATTGAAAATAAAGAACCAACATCTAACAAGAGGATCCCATACCACATCTTGTTCCCTCACCCATGGTATATTCCCAAACTACATCCTATCCCAAGGCCTTGACCATATTCGGTCTGGTAACAACAATGTTTTTTAGGTGCGTATAGGGTGGCCCAAATATAGTGTTAGTTAAACTCATTAGAACAACACCAAGGGTATCTAAAACAAGTCTCATCAAAAGATAGTGTATGATGTTCTATGAATAAATTAATACAATGCATATTTAAATTGTTATCACATTGGAATTTCTTATTTAATCATCACATTAGACCTAGTTTCTATTCATGTTATCCATCTAAATCATCATTAATTATTTTCATTTATTGGGTGTTGAGTACCTTGTCATGCACCCAAAATATCATTATGCATTGAATTCAATTTCATGTACCCAAACCTCATTTTTTAGTTATCCTTGTTTATAACGCTACATAACAATTGTTTTAGATGGCCATGTATAACAACCAACATCACCAAAACTTGGATAACAATTGGTAATGAATGCCATGTCCAAGTCATGAAATCTCAACAGGTATAGAACAACATGCCAATCACTTGCATTATCAATCATTTAAATCATTCATTTATTCACATGAAATTACCACACTATTCCTTTACTAATCCTATGTGTTGTTAAGCATTTCAATGTCCATTAGTTAACTAAATAATTAACAATGTACATGAACCATTAATTAATAAATAAATTAATTAATCAATAAACAGAAATATTATCCCATAATTAATTATTCACAATTAAATATATATACCAAATATATACATTTCATAATAAATCTAATAATAAATTATCTTAATCAACATCATAGAACATAATTAATTCACATAAATAATTTCACAGAGCCAAAAATTTTCTCATAAATAATTCTCTCTTATTAGTTATCTCACACTGAACCCCAATCTATATCTCTATTACAATATACAAAAACATAAACAATTTCCCAAAACCATGTAATTAGTTGGGAATCCCATTTTTTCCATGATAAAAACATAAATTAACCATAAATATATCCAAATCATCAGCATATAAATGACCGTTCTTAATTATCCCAATTTAGGAATTCAATTACTAAGGAATGTTAAGAATTTTTCAATATCACATAATAATATCAAATTGTTGACTATGGGATTTTAATTACTACCAAAAACCTTCGTTCATTAATAGATATGTTTCCATTATAATTCCATTAAAATCTGAGTTGCACAACGACATCGATTAGTATACGAATCTATATCACTATGCCCCAAATTAAGAAGAAAAGAATCATTATCAGTAAAATTGATATCTGTATCCACAATACAAGATCAATAAATATAGTTTTAGGTTTATATCCAATAAAAATGTTGAGATATTCAATTTAAATATCATAGAATGATAGATTAATGAATGTGAGAAGCATCATGATGAAATCCACTTACTAGGATGAGAGTGGATATTTAATCCAAGCTTTTTATCTCAAAGAACGTTGTTCGAATCACCATGGAATCCCAACAGAAGGCTTTGTGATCACATTGAATTCATCAAGCATGATTATAGTTCAAAATAGATGTTTTTTGAGGGTTTGGGTGATTTGAAAACTAGTATTTAGATAATAAATCCCCACACACACATATTCGTTAGTATAGGCACATTATTAGGATAAACTGTGGGTCAACCATGCAGACCCATCTATCCAAGTTTGTATGGATTTCAAGGTTATCTGGGTTTAGTAGAACAATTTTTCAAACTGTGAAGAAACTGTGCACAACCCTATATCAATTAATTTTTCATAAAACCTCACCCAAACACACCCCAAGCCTCAAATCCAAAAAAATGTACTTAAAAAAATTACTTGAATAGATTCTCATGGTGACTCTAGAAAAGACTAGGATCTAACAATCACATCACACATTGCTTGATATCAAATGACATAGACAAATTACCCATTTTATTGTAAGGACATAAAATTTATTCCCAAAAATAAAATAATGAAAAAATACTGCATTTTTTCAAAAAAGAAAGATATAAATTAAAGGGAGAAAATTGGGTTATATTCTTTTCAAGTGGAAACCCATGAAAACGTTCTTTATTTCATGAATACATGACATGAAATACCCATGGAACATTAATGGGTAATTAATGAAATTGTAATTCATTATAGGTAAATACAAGTAAAAAAAGATGAACGTGTATTTTTTATATACAATATAGTGGATAATTATATATAGTTTAGAAAATAATTTCCAAATCCATTCATTATATTGATTATTTTTTATAACACACATTAATCATGGATTTGAACATATTGAGATCATAAAGGAATTTTTTAATTGAATATAATTCATTTACATAGTGTTGATTAGGTTATACAAATGTAGTGATAGTTCATAACATATATGTATAAAATAATTTTATATTCCATACAGATATACATGGATGATTGTATCATTTCAAGATTACCCATGATCATGGATACACCATAAATAAATATAATAATTAAAAATGTTAGTAAAATTTCTCATATACCCGGGAAGCTTAGTCAGAGGAAATCCTATGACTATTTATTAATAATGAAAAATCATCAGGAAAGTACAATAAGGTAGAAAAAATAAATAGAGCATGTAGAAACCATAACTAGAGCACGTATTCCTTCCTCATCCTTCACTATGGTGGTACAGTTATAGCATCCTCACTCTCGGGCACCATTATCCTCCCATCCTGAACGACATAATTGTAGGAAGTCCTAAAAACCCCACTATTATTATCTTTGTCCCTATCTTAGATGTCTCCCCACTTTCTTGATATGTTCTCCTCTTAGTAACCCTCGTTCAAGCACTGGTCCTGCTGAACATGATTGTTGGAGTCAACCATGGAAAGACATTGTGGTTGCTCCACAATATTCTTCATTCCACCCTCTCCAATTGCATCTTTCAAGAAGTAATGTTGTAGATTTCCGCCTTCATGCCTTTTATTATTCTCCTCTACATGAGAGGTATCCACATTATGCATTTAAATAAAATGGTTACTAGTGGAGACCGTGATAATAATTTCTTCTGCAACATCAACCCGCCCTTGCATGTTGTTAGAACATGTGTCCACTACCTCTAATTCAGAGACAATTGATCCCACATGGTGTTCAGTATGCACCGACATCTGAAAATACACATGCACGGTGTTTACATGACTGATATCTGAATCCTAGACCATAGAATCCTAAGGTTTTTCATCATCCACTATCCGAACAGTGGAAATTACATGCTCTTGAACACAATCCGCAACTGATTCCACAAGCCTTGAAATTGAGCAGGTTATCTCTGCATCTTCTTCCGAGTGGCCATGACCACTCCCCCTGCATTACCTCACACCTCATTCATCTCCCTTATCATGACTAAAATAAATAGATTTTATATCATCATCAAACCTGTTGCACATATGGACATGAGTCCGGCTCAAAAAAATCTGCATCCCCTACATTCTCAACTATGTCCATGCCCAAAGTGGATCCAAGAATACCTTTACTATCATCACCATTGTCCAGCCTTAACTCCCTAGCATATACAATAGCTGACACCACCTGAACATTGCCTATCATCTGCTCCCAGACCACATCTCGCACATTCCCATGAGAAACAATTTGGACATGATCATGTTGAGACATTCCCACACCTCCCTGCAAATTACACTTGACCGCAAGATCCTCACTTAATCTGCTAAACAACTTGGACACTCAGGGATTCAGTTTATGGTCTATGGTCTGATTCCCCTTATCAGATCTGGATACAGCCCCTGAAACCGCATGACAGACCGCTGAAATGTTGACAGACCACTCCTTCTCTACCAGCCACAATATCTGTTGTTCCCCACCATTTTCCTCCCTACCCGCACCCAATTTATTTAATATATCATCTCTACATACATCAAAGAACATGAATCTATAGCCTATTTTGACTACCTAGTGACCAAGACCCCTAGACACCATTATTGTATCCCCATGTCGACAAACAGTGGAAGAATTCCCCAACCACCTATAAGAAGAACAACAATTCGTCCAACTCTCATAGATCGCATGTTGTTTATACCTATACACCACCCCAATTGTTATCCGTAAATTATCAAATGGGGATCTAGAATATTCCATCTCAACGCAGACCTGTGGATTAATAGGATGACCAAAAACCTCTGTGCGATTATCTATGAAAAGATGCTTACTAGCCAGGTTTCCGAGCATTTTCAAGAAAAAAGGATTTTTGAACGGTAATAGAAGATTGGGGGACCTGACCCAAATCGCAACATAAGTCAGATCACACCTCATATGAAATTTAAACGACCAACAAAATAGAAAGAACCTGAAACCATCACAACATCAGGGAGAACTCGATTAGGTGCTGATGAGATCCTCCTTCAATCTATATCAAAACATGATATGATTGTTGTCTAGCAATCCCACTATCACCCTTTTTCGGAGATCGCAAGATTTGAAGACGAATATGTCAAAAGTGTCCACTAAATGTTGTCACTGCTTGAGCCACACAACCAAGGTGAGATCCAAGAGTGTAAGGGTATCTAAGAACTCATATTTTGAAATCTAAAAATTACAGAAACCATTAATGAGTCCCAGAACCTTTGGGCTCAAAACTACTTTTGGGAACATCGGAAGAAATATAGGGTTAGAGAAGGGATTTATGGGGGTAACTCCATTCCATAAGGCCTTCGAATATCCCTCCCCCAGCGAGGGGGGAGGGACCTGAGTGGAAACTGTCGTCATCACCGAGAGAAGGACCCCCTGGCTATGGTTCCTCCACCATCGTCACCAGTAAAATTTCTCATATAATATGAATATTAATTATCAATTGAAAAAATTTATAAAATAATTTTTAATTAAACAATGAGAAAAATAATGTAAATTTTTTAGGACAGGAATGTGTAGAGTGTATGTCTCCTAGAAAAAGTCAAACACTATAGAATGATATGGTAACATAGAACTAGAAAAATATATTTATTAATCTGAAAATGACCATGTAGACAATAAAAAAATAATAATTTAATTTTCTATTAATTAATGTAAATGTAGTCTAAAAAAACAATAAATAATATTTATGAAATACTTTTTGAATTATTTATAACATTACATGAATGGAAATCACTTTTTAAATTTATCAATATAAAATAAATTAAATTTCCAATAAAATATTATATGATATTAATATCATAACAATTAAAAAATATGAATTTGGAAAATGGTTATAGGATACCTAAGGGTCGCTAAAGGTGAAACCTTTTTGGGTGAAAAATAACTCTTTTGATAAATAAAAACTAATGTGGTTGAAATATATCCATTGAAGTGTATAGACGTTATTATTATCAACATAAAAATTTTACCTACGAAATAATTTTATAAATGGGATATATATTAATAGAGATGATTAATATCCAAAAATATTTCATTTTAAAGGATAGTGGTGGAGAAATTTACATTATAATATAAAAATCATGAATATATTTAATGAATTAATGTAAAAAGTAATTATATTCAGATATTAGTATTGTACCTAGTTGAAATTAAATAATGTCAATTGAATTATAATATGAATTATTATATTATAAATAATTTTTTTCCGTTCAATATAATTCAATTTCATAAAAAATATATAAATATTAATCATTCTTTTTTTATATTTTTTATCACACCAATTATATAAATTTAAATATTGTAATATTTCTTATGTCACATAATGATCTAATATTTTATCATAATGATCAATTATATGTTGTTAAAACTAATTTACTAATTCATGTTGATTTTTATTTTAGAACATGAAATGAAATATATCACAATGTGTGTGAAGAAAAAAATTTCAATGCATTAGAAATCCCACATTGGAAATCATGAATATCCTTGACATTTTAAATATTTTTATTTTTTAATAAATAATTTTATAAATCATGGGGGATGGTTACTAATTTTAGAATCCACTAATGTGTAGAGATAAATATTAATAGAAATGTAAAAAATGGGGGAGTATTTTTTCAAAAAAATATAAAAATGAATTATTTTCATATATATATTAAAATGACAATAAAAAAATAAACAAATACATTACATCCTTAAATAAAATTTATATAGTAGAAAATTATATTAATAAAATTATAATGGATATATAAAAAATTTAGCAAATATATAATAAATAAAATCTGGTAAAATTAGAATTCCAATCCAAAATAATTAGGGGTTGAATTCTTATAATACGTAAATAATGTGAAAATTGGAAAAATTAAATTCTGAGATAAATGATAAAACAATAAAATAATCATAAAAGAATAAAATAGTACATAATTTAAAATGAAAATTCATAAAAAATAACTAGATAGATTATATTTTAAAAATAAATAATTATATGATATTGAGAATATATAAAACGTTTTTTTAACACGAATAGAACAAATTAATGGAATAAAAAGGAAACAATGAAATATACATCCACATATCAATAAATTGATGTAATTAATCATACATTATTTAAATATTGTAGCGAATACACTATAAATAAATGATTTAGTTCAATATCAAAAAAGACACATGGAATTTTAAATAAATCAAAATTACCTTACCATATGGTTGTCTTTTTTATTTCAAATCAATTTATAGAGAGAACATTATTTTGATCATGATTACTATGAATTAATTTATGATGGTAACAAATGCTAATTAATTATTATTCTTTACATATTAATGTTATCATGTATCATAAAATTTTTTATGATTCACGAATATAAATCTATTATAGTGAACCCCTTAAATAAATTATTGAATTCCATAAAAATTGTTGAATTTATTATATTATATAAATAAAAATCATAACAATATATTTAAGAATACTACTTTTATATATTAATATATATAAACATAATTTATAATTATTCCATATATATATATATTAGTTAAGAATTAATTTCATCATCAGATGTATGTAATCATGAACATTATAAAATATGATTATAGTAATCATGTTATTATTTATTATTAAACCAAAATTACACTTTACCAGATCATCAAAGATATTCAAATTAATTATTTATAATTAATTATTGTTTTAAAATTTCATTCTGTATTAGTTTACTAATAATCGTTAATAATGAACTCAATGGTGATCATGGTTTATTGATCATTAACCAATATACATTGGTTATTTATTTATGACAATGTGGATTCATGGGGAATAAAAAATAGTATATTTCATATCTGAATCATAAATTTGCATAAGTTCATCACAAGTTTGCGAGAGACAATGTATATATGATGATAAATGAATTTCTATTAAATTTTAACTTCATATAAATAAAGAATATGTTTCACAGATCTATAAGACTCAAAATGGGATAATAGTTGAGTTAATATTAGTTTTTATCAAAAAAATTATAAAACCACTCCATTAGAAAAACAATTTACAACTTATTTTTATGTTTCATGTATTAGTAAACACATTTAACCATTTCGTTTTCCTAGTGTAACTATTTCTTACCCATGTCATAATTTGTTTATTCCTTAAACTAAAATAGTACCTCTTTTAAATTATATTCTCTATAATTAAAATGCTCAGATAACATTATAATATATTATTAATAAATTTGATAAAAAACATGCTTCATATAATTTTTAAAAAAAAAATTAAAGTAGTTTTAGAGATTAATATAATTAATGTTCTAAAATAGAAAATATAATTTTGTATAATAGAATACAAGTTATTGAAATTTAATTACCTCATATAAAATATTACATTAGCCTATAAAATGTTTTAATAAATTTATATTATATACTAATATATAAAAATGTCACTTAAGTCTCTATAGTTGTAGAAATGGAATTCTGGGACTAAAATTAAATTTCATTGAAAAATTACCACCTAATATTTTTAAATTAATAAAATAATGATGACATTTGAAAAAATGAAAAATATATTACATTTAATTTTAAATATTTATAAATTAAATCACTACATAAAATCATAATATATATTGAAACATTGTGTATATATTAAATATAATAATCAAATACTTGTTTTTTGTATTACTAATTTCAATAAATCAACAATAAAACTATAATTAATTATTAAATAATATATTTTCTGTCGTAATGAATTAAATATAATATTTTCAGGTGTCATTAAAAATGTTTAATTAAAAAAAAAACTTTTATTCAAATATATTTTTATTCATAAAACTAATTACATAATTTTTTAAATGATATTTATATTTAAATAAATATATTTTACAGTTTTGTGACTTTTCTTCACCAACTCCCAATTGATGGATATGGTTTAATGGTAATATTATATTATATCATAACATTGTCTTGATTTAGATTTGTGATTAATATATACTATTTGGATAACTTATTATTTATATAATGAAAATAATTATTAAAATTTTAGCCAGTCACAACATTTTTTTTGAAATATAGTGTTTTTAAAAATTTTAATTTAATTTTAAAACCAATTAATAATGTTTTATTATATATTTTATATTTTCCCCTAAATGTATTCGTAATGCGTTATAAAATTTTTATTTTAGAATCAATATCTCTCTGTATTACCGTCTATATCTAATAAAAGATTTTTATTTTTTTCAATTTAATCCCAAAAATATTTAATAAAGGTATTTTTATTGATGTTAATAAAAATAAATAGGTAAAATAAAAAATAGTTATTATGGACAATAAAAAATTTTAACAATCCAAAATCAATAAGGAAAAGGGAAAATAAATTGTAATAAAATATATAAATGCATGGTTCGTAAGATTTTTATATTTATTCTATAATAAACCCAATTATATTCTTAATTTATTCTATTATTTAGTATAATTGTTTATTAATAAATTATATCCATAAAAGTTTCATTCCTGTCAGACAAAAAAGGATCTTGTATATAACCCATTATCCCTTAAAAATTTATAATTCATTCTTATAATATTACTCATATCCTTTCCGTGTATTCTAATTCCCTGATGATGTGATTTCTAACCATATTTGTTTCCTAACACAATTTCAAATTTTCAACTATAGACATATATGGAAATTTTCTTTGTAGGTATTTTCATTTATATAATCATTAATACATTTCTTATTCTTTAACAACATAAAAAAAATTACTTATTAAAATATATATACATTAATATTTTAACCATAAATAATTTTTTAACCAATATTTAAGTATAATTACTTCCATTATTCATTTACATGAAAAAAAGAAAATGTCGTTCATTTGACATGTGAACTATCTCATCCATGAACCATGTTGTTTTTTAATCACATCCCACTATGGGTTGAAAAGAATGGTAAAAATAAATTAAATATTATATATATATATTATGATTTAAATTCATAAAATATAAATCTGTTTTGAAAATATATATATTCTATACGAAATGAATATTTTATCAGTGTAAATATGGAAAAATGTATCCATGGAATGTCACATTTCATATTAAATGACCACACCACATGTAAATTAATATGAATATATATGATGAACTAAAATGTTTTATGACATAATTATTGTTCTTGACTATTTATATCAATATTTAATTCTATATAAAAATAGTTACACGTGTTCATAAATAGTTAACAACAACAACACATCAACAATTAAATATTCATGAATAATCAAAAAGCATTTCAAATAAAGAGATTTAAAAAAATAATAAATTATAAAAATTATATCGTAGTTTCATTATTAATTGTTTTATTATGAATTTCTTTTAAAATAAAAAAATCAAAAATATATATTTTAATGAATACATGAAAAAATATTAAATTCTGAAATATTAGTGTGAAAAAAATAAAAAAGTTGTAAATATATAATAAATTATTATAAATATATACTATATATGATATTATAAATTTTTTTATTATGAAATAATTTATAATATGGTAATGGTTATTTTAAGGGGAGAGAATGTATATTGGGGGGGGGGGGTAAGGTTTAAGGTAAGGGTTTTTCATTTAATTAATTTCCATTTGCTTTTTCTCGAACCATCTCTCAAAACAATTATACATTATGTTTATATTAAGATAACAATTCTAAATTATAAAATATATTTCCTCTTTTATCTAGTTTAAATATATATATTAAATAATTTAATAATATATTTACGTATATCATTATCTTTTTAAATATTAAAAAAATTACCATTCTCTACGAATATATTATTTTATTCCAGACCCATGTTCCACTTCATATTCCGAATCCTATTCTAAATTATTTCATGTATCTTAAATAATTATATTTTACTATTTTAATATGTATTTATTGTAATCATATACGATGTTTTCATTTTCAATATATGTGTTTTTCCTTAATGATTAGAAAACAATAATTTTATGTTCATGAATTTTATCTTCCAATCGACATTTAATAAGGAATTTAATTTTCTATTTTCATTAAATCATTTTTAAAATTTTTTTTCATTTTAATATTGAAAAAAATTAAATTTATTTGACAATATATATCTTTTGATAGAGTCACTCTGTATATATTCTTTTTTCCTTGATTGATATTTTATTCTATAATATAGTTCTTTGTTTCACAACAATTTTATTCCTCATGATGTCATGATATTTTCCATATTGATTTAATTTCTATAGAGAAAGCTAAAAAGTCCTTTATGAAGTAATCCGATTTATAGTGAATTATTAGTGTCAATGATATAAATTTATGATCACCTATTGTGGTTCTGTTTTTAAATTATATGAATATTATTTTGATCAAATAGTTATAGAAGTCATAATGATTAACTGGTAAATTAAAGCCTAGATGTTTCGATTTTAATGGGTGGAGTCCAATATATTCGTATAATGTAAGTTTTTTGTATTTTTATATTCAATGATTGTGATATTTGATTTGGATATTTTATTCTCCCAAATATTGTGAAAACCTTATGTGATTGTTAACAACCTAATGAATTGACAATATGGTTTTGTTCAAATCAAAATGTGATGTACTTTTTATGATTTAAATAAATTTTCATGATTATAAAATAATAGAGGAATATATTCATTTTCCATATTTTAATATTAACGGTTTCATTGTACATAAATTATATTTTTAGTGAATATTATTTATAGAAAATTATTTATCATCACATGTTTAATTCTTGTTTAATGTGTTTTAAATTATGCCCAATAAATTATTAGTTATATGAATAAATTATTTTCATTATTTGAAATTTATATTTTAGGATATTAATTATCACTTTTTGGGGATAATTTTAACTTCTATGGTTAATGGATGAATCAAAAGGGACAATTTTAATTTGATGAAAAGAATGGAAAAAGATCTGATCAATGTATAATTGATCTTCTAAACCACATGTAAATGTAAAGGCAAAAAATCAATCCCAATGATTGTAAAATTTTAAAATTAGATATAAAATATTATGGATAAGATTTAATTCAAACATGGAAGTGATAATTATAAATTTTTACAGGAGATATTGATATATATAATTAATATTTAATTTATTTTCCATATTTGAAGGGCCGAAAATGAATCACACCATTTTGAAAATAAAATCCAAATGTATGTTATAATTGGCATGAAAATTTTGAAACCTTTAACATGACACCTAGAAGAATTTTTTTTTATTAAAATACCCTTCAATATTTGGTAATCTCTCAATGTAATATACTCACATCAAATGGTAGATGAATCTAGGTGCATTTTATAGTAAACATTTAATGTTATATTTTGTTTCATTTCTCACCAAACATTTAATATTTTAATTAATGATTAATGAATTTATTTGTGTTAGATATAACGTAATATAATTAGAAAAATTATGTTGGGAGTGGTGAAGGAATTCCATGATCCAAGTTTTTCATTCAATTTTAATGTTACACTCTCAAATTGTAATCACATGGTCATTTTATCACTTGTATGTTATTATAATTACATTGTCTTCTTAAAATAAGTTCTTCATAATCATATTTTCAATTCCTTTTCATATAAAATTGATACCATTTCCTTATTTATATAATATATTGACAAAATATTTTGTGATATTATTCACACAATGGTTCTTTGAATTTTTTGCCAATGTTTTTATTCATCATATATTCACTCATAAGTGTACATCATATTTTTCATTATTAGAATAGAATTAAGGGATTAATAGAACCATTATGGGATTATTAGATGAAGTATCAAAGTTATAGATTGTATGTTATTTAGTTTTCTTTAATATTCAAATAAATTAAATATATTAATATTTCCATTCGATGATTTATTTTATTCATTATATTCACCAACATTATTAATGATACAGTTTGACTGAATGTATGATTCAATTCATTGGAGTGGTTATTAAATTGATCCCCTATATGAAATAATGTTTATACATAGATTTTTGGGGGGATTAAATTGGTGAATTATGTTATATAAATATCTTATTTTGTAAATTGATATTTATTAATTAATGATCAAAAACAACCTATGAAATATAATACATCCAATCAGTCATAATAGAGAACTTAGATAATCTAATGTTTTTTAATTACATTCATTAAAATAATCATTTTCAAATTCATTATTACAAACCTTTATATTACTTGATTTTATATTATTGTATTAAAATTGAAATAAACAAAAAAAATTCCACTACATGCCTGATCTGTTATCAAATACTAGTGTCTCAAGCATCCTTATTTGGTTCATGTGGATTTTATCCCTACCAATAAATCTAGTGGCCACTTTTACCTATAGGAAAAATTTTGGCCTCACAATTTTTTTTTCACTTTTCATGGGACCCAATTCTGTATTATATATAACCACATTAATTCATCACCCAATATTATTTTTCGCACCCAAATCTCTCTTATCTTCCACCATTTCTAGTAATGAAATTAGTTTCACACCCAAATCAGTCTAACCATTCAGTTATGCATAATAATTTGTCAATTGGTGAAAACATAAATCCTTTGGGTATTATTTCATTTGCTATTATTATTATTGAACATTCTAGAACATAATTTTAGTCTAAAATAATATATAACAATCAACAATATCCCATCATAATCTCGGTCATGAATCAAATGTAAAATCAACGTTGACATTCCCCTCAAATATGGAATATCATCGATTAATCCTTGCATAATTACCCCACAACTAGTGAGATTTACTAGAATTTGGAAAAATTAATTTTTTAATGATAAATTTTAATCTCTATCATGGTTGTTTGGGTAGATTAATTTTAATTAAGTCCATGATGTCCAAAATATTATATAGCCTAATACCCAAAAAATAATAATGTTTTTTAAAAAATTTATATTCTGAATAAATAATTTTAATTTTTTAGATATGAAATAAAGCATTTTATCAATTATAGAACCAATTCCCACATGGGGTTTTCCTTCCACTAAATTGATAGAAGAATCATGAAACACATAAACTGCAAGTAAACAAATCGTTTATATGATTATTAATAACAGTGGAAAATATTTTGAAAAAATGGAAAAATTTATTTAAAACAATCATAGGCATCAACATTACATGAAATTACTATGGAAAAAAATTATAATATGATAAAATGAGAGAAGAAATATCGATTTAATTTGTTAGGGAATATTAAAAGAAAAATGGGTGTCTAAATCATGATGAAATTTATTTTCTACATTTTTGTGATGGAATTATTCATATATTTCCTGAATTACATTTACAAGTATAAAATAGTTATTTTTTTATGAAAACTGTTGAATATGAAATTGATGTAAATTACAATGTTTGATTCTATCATGATTCCAGTCATAAAACCTGAAATTTAGTTTTATAAAATTGTTATCAAGAGGAAGCGATTTTATGTGAAAATATTAAAATAAAAAAAAATCGGTTACAAATTCTTTCATTTTTCTAAAAAATTTAGCTATCGTGATCTCTAATTCATCGTCTATGCATCATATATCAATTCCTCATTCATTGGGGATAACAAAAAACATTTTTTTCCTCGTTTAGTAATCTTATGATGATAATGATATAAAAATTATTCTTGATATTTTTATAATGATTAAAAATAATTTTCATTGCAATTTTTTTGATATTCATGTGTTGTGCCTATAAAATGGGACCAATATGATTTCACATGAATTAATTTCATAAAAATCTTAAAAAATTAAATGGAGTCCCAATATTAATCGTGTTGATATGGGGAAAATGAATTCTATAAATTGTATAGATTTGGTATTTGGAATGTTAGGGGTTCTAAGACACGATGATGACTTGAAAATAAGTTCTATACAGTAGAAAATCGACATCAGAATTATTTATTTTAATTTTAATAATTTTGTTTCATTTTCAATGGAACCCCCTTTCAGGGTCCTTAATGTGATCAAATGTTTCATGGGTGTGAGATTTAAATGCTAAATAATTTTTAGTATTTAAAAATGAATTATATTATTTCAATAAATAAAACATAACTTAAATCATCCATGAGGAGTACACCAGTGAAATGATGAAAAAGTTATCAATTTTCATTGATGGGTATAAGAATTCAAACAATTTTATTTTCATCCATTATTTTATTTCATATAACATCTCCCCTTGTTTTATTACAATTATAATCTATAAAGTATCTTTTTTTCAACACAGAAATGTTTTTCATTCTATGTTGGGTGGATTAAAAATATTGTATTTCCAAAAAAAATTGTTCTTTAATGATAATATTTTATTTCATTTAAAAAAGTCACTTTATTATCCTTTAATGTATAATTGTATTTTTTCAAACCTTAATAATTCATTAAAAATAATTATAAATTCCATTATTAAGATTTTAATGCATGTTTATGTTTGTGAGAATAATGTTTTGAATGTACAGTTTTATGTTGGAAATTTTTAATGATTACATTTTAATAATCTTAATAAAAATGAATCAATTCCATTATATTGTATTATATGTGTAATTTTGAGTTTTGGGGACCCATTCATAATAGAATATATTTTAGGGCCCCTATTAAGTTTATTTTAGTATCCAATAAATAATAAAAAATAAGATCACATAATGAAATATTTTTTCTAATTTCAATGAGTTCAATACATAGAGATCATGACTCTATTATTATCTTTCCAATATTTTCAATTTAAATATCTATCATTAATTATGGTATTAAAAAATGTGTGGCGTCTTACACATTGAAATCACCACTCTATAGTTGTCTTTCCCAAAGTTAGTATTTTCATCTTTATTATGGTTACCAAAAAAATAATTGAAAAAAGAGAAAAAATTGACATGAAACTCATTTTGAGGTATTAATGTTATTCTAACCAAGTGTTTCCATTTTCACCCATGTCTTTGGTATTTCAAAAAAATCATCATGCTTTGTTGGAATATGATGAAATGTGATGATGAAATTGAACCATGTAATGATATTTTTATTCGGATATTCTTGTGATATTAGCGTATGTGAGATTATTTTTATAGGTTTTATGAATATATGAAATGATGTATATTTGTATGAACTATATATTAAAATGTTTTTGAATAAAAGATAATTCAGGTTCATATTTTTAATACACAATTTACATGAGAATAGAAAAACTAATGTTTTGGGTGTCATTATCGCCTAAAAAATTTAGTATTCATTTTTAATATTTTAATTTTCAGGTTCCAATGGTTGCATCGTGGGTGAAGGGAAACAAGACCTTCATGTGGTGCAGAAGACGGTGCACGATATCTCTCCGTTGGTGCTCGAGGGAGTTGGGTCTCTTGTGGATAATCACAACATTGGGAATATGGTTGTACAGTGACAATCGAAACCCAAAGTGTATGATATTTTCAAGCGCCTGAGGAGTGATTTGAAGCTCTCGGATGCTGGAAGTTCTCTTGTAATGGAGATTTCTACTGGGATGGAGTTTTAGAATGATGTGCAAGGGCCCCCAGACAATGCAGGATGTGAGATATCTGCTGAACAGATACAGAATAAGGTGTAGACCGCTGCTGCTGGGCATGGTGGAGGTAGCATGTCCCAGAATCCTCCGGTGGCTGATGCTAGGAGTGTGAAGCCTTCTTTTCAGGTGCTGACAGATTTTCCTGCTACTGGACAAGGGGAAGGGAATGTGGACCAGCATTCTTGTGTTTCAGGGATGATATTGAGCACTTTTGGGAGCCATGATAGTGCTGATGATCGGGATCATAAGGCAAGGGCTGATTTACGGGTCGAGAATGGTGTGAATGCATCCAAGGCCTAGGGTGATAGGGGTGTCTTAACCTGGTATTTGTTGAGTGTTACAGAAACCTTGGATCCAGTTCCGATTGCAGAGGATGCTTCAGAGGCCATAATGTGAATATTGTTGAGGATGGGATGATTAGGGACACTGATGACGAAAACACAAAATGTTTGGTTCTGAAATACATGGCTTTGGAGGACCACAATGTGATTACTGTACCTATGCATTCTTCTCTTTTGAAGGAGGGAATGGAATCTGAGTTTTAATTGCTTTGGGAGAGTGGCTCTGATGATGGTTCCAGGATTAAATTCAACATGGTCCACAATTTAGAGGACACGGCCTTTCTTGTTGGGAAGGAAAACATTGTCCAACACCCATATCATGTTTTCTCAACCAGGAGGACTCTGTTTCCCCTATCTAGGGGAGTCATGGTGATGTTGGAACTGCAACCCAGAAAGTGTGGAGGCCAAGGAAGGAATTCTCTTCCATTCCTAGAACGGTATCTATGAGGGACTCCAGCAAAGCATCGATGAATTCCACTGGCATGGTGGGGCGGTCTGCTAAGAAGCAACTGAATGAGGAGCAGGTGATGTTAAGGGAATATTAAAACAACATCATGAGGCAATAATATTCAACTAAGTGGTAGTTAATATACACCGATGCGGCCTCTGGATATGGTGCTGAGGGAGACCCCCCTGGTTCAGATTATGATGATGATGGTGTGGAAGGCTGGTTGACCTATGTTAGATGTTGGATGCTGGTTGGCTGGGTAATGCTATTTGTGATGCTTTTTTTTCTCCTTCCTTTCTCGTTTTGTGTGTCTTTTTTTTCATTTTGGGACTTCTGGGTTTTGTCGGGGCATCCAGGGTTTGTAATGATTGGTGAATCACCAGGGAATATTGAAATTTTTGGCCTTCGAAACATAAAGTTATGATCAAAACATAATGGGCCTTAGGCCAATCATGTAAATGTTGACCCCATGAACCAATACCAATGATGATAAAATTTAAATTTTAGATTTATAACATTATTTTTATCATTTAATTAATATTTTAATAGCATTAATAATGTTTTCGGAACAATATCCATAGATATGATGTTGGCATTTATTATGTGCTCTGTATAAGAAGTTCCACAGAACCATACTAGTATTTTGAGCATAAAATAATAATGGATGATCCTATTGAAATTTTAGTTTCAAATATATTAGAGTACACCTGGAAGAATAAATTTAACATTTCTATTCTTTCATATTATTACATTTTCAAATTCAAATTCATGCATCCAATGGGAGATGAATAGAGAAAAATATTACAGTTAAAATGAAAAGAAAAATTTTCATTTATTTTTAGCCATCCATTAAATAATAAAATTATTGGTAAGGAATTGATTGACAATTGATATAACAATGGATAATAATTTACTTATTTAATGTGTTTATGGTGATGGAATTTCATGATCCATTTTTCTCATTCAATTGTAATGTTACACTATCAATTTTTAATTACATTTTTCATTTTTATCAAGTATGTTTTTCGAATCACATTAATTTATTCATAACATTTCATGTGATTATCCTTTTATTTTCTTATTCCTATCATTTTTCTACCATTTCCTTTTGTATTGAATTTATTGACATTATCTTTTGTGAAATTTTTAACTCAATAGTTGAGTGATAGTTATATTAATATTTACTTATTCAATTCCAACCTCATAGGGCTACTTCTCACATCTTTTGTAGAATAACACCATAGAGTTATATCCCTATTATGTGTCTAACCAGGGGAGTTTAAATATTATATAATGGATGTTATTTTATGTGTTTTATTATTGAAATCGGTGAATCACTTTAAGACTTCCATTCAATGATTTATTTAATTCTTCTTCATTATCAAATTTATCTGTGAATGATTCTAAGTTATAGTATGATCCAGTTACATAAAGTTCTAATTAAATTGTTTTTATAAGTTAATTTTTGATTAGACATCGAATTTTGTACATATAAAATTGGATAATTATGTTTTGAATATATCTCATTTTTTGGATACATGTTTTTTAGTGATCTAAAAATATCTATGAAAACAAATAAATTCAATATAACCCAAGAGACCACATAGGATAGTCTAATAATACATAATTATTACTATTAAAATAACATTTTTTTCATTCCTAAATACATAAAATATTTATTTTAATATATTATTTTAGCTTCACAATTCAATACAAAAACAAATATAGAAATTTCATAAGAAATATACATTAAAAATGAGTTTGTTAAGTTTCATTCATTAGCCCCTATGGATTCGATCCGTAGACTCAGTACCATTTACCACTTCAATATTCTGGATAATTTTTTCCATCACTAGTTACTCATACATTTTCAAATTTTTTTGAGACATTTATGTAATTATCACTTCACTTCAAGGTTATATATTTAATATGATGGAAAAACACAAAAGAAATGTCCTAAGTCAAGGCCATGAAAACAAAGGCCTTTAGAGGCCAAATGTAATGAATCCCTAGATGATCCCCTCTTATCAAGTTAGCCCCCTCAGTACCCAGTTGGAGAACAGTTGAAACAAAAAACACTACAGCCTTGGTCTTCTAGAGTCATGGATGAAAAATTATCTACCACCTAATTTCCCTCACCCCACGTCTGTATAACCTGGATGCTGTTGTTGCTGATGAAGCATTTTCATCCCTTGATGATATAAGAAATCGACCATGGAGTGGCCATCATGACAAGCAAGGAATCATGAATTATTTTGGAGTCAGTTTCCACTTGAAGAAGTGAGATCTCCTTCTGCCTAAATATCTCTAGTCCAGTGAACAGATCCTTGGCCTCCACCAGGTTGGATCTCCACACCCTGTAGTATGCAGAAAAGGTAGTGAAAAGATTTACCATGTGATATCGGACCACCCCTCCCACATGCATGATGCCTGTAATGCACGAACCATTGTAATTCATTTTGAAGCCCTTGATAGGCGGCTTCCACAACACCCAGTTTCCCCTCGACCCAATGGAAAACTGATATAGTGAGGTATGAGACATCATTATGTTCTCTCAAAGAAATAGAATCACAACAGTTCTTAACTCCATGAACCAGATCATCAAGTATGGATATCGAGCAAGTGGTTATTACTCTTCTAGAGGAAGTCACTCCGTTGAATCTTGCTTTATTTCGAGCCTACCATATACACCAACAACCTACATTGATGATCAAAGATCGCACCCTATACTCTAGCCCCGGACTACCCACTCCACAATACAATATGTACAAAAATGAAGGCCCATATGAAATAGGTTCAAGGATACTGGTGAAACAACCAAAAATCCTTCAGACCTCCATATCCCATTCTTCTTCAAAAAATAGGTGATATGATGACTCCTCACTATGTGTCGTGAAGAAGTTGCACCTTGATGCCATGCTAACACCCATTCTCCTCATGCTATCAGTTGTCATAACTGTACAATTTCTAATCCTCCAGGTAATAATGTTTCACATACTCAGGCTCCTCTCACACTGGACAACGCTATTCCAATCATCTTCCTGCTCGTGTGGAAGATAAATCTGCCCAAAATCCTTTGAAGAGAAAGTCCCTACAGAAGATGCGGTGAGCCCACAAAAACCAGGCTCAGAGGATAAAGATATAATATCTAGAATCCCTTTCTTCTCCACATTAAGAACTATTCTTATAAAACTAGTGTGAGAACATGCCTCCCGAAAAGATATCATTGGAGAAGGGCATCCTAGAAATCCTATGATGGCGCCCACCTAGTTTTGGTACTAGAATGAGAGGTCACACCTTTCCACAATCCAATGGGAATGCTATAGAATAGTTGGAATAATACACTGAATCGTACCCCAGAATAGAGAAGCCTGCCCATAATCCCATTCAAATTCACTACTCTGGGAGGAAAAAATCCCCCCCCCCAAAGCTTACGCTCTTCAACCACTTCCCAAGCTAGTTTTCCATGCAAACATTGGACGGAATAATCCTTACTCTGAATTTTGATCCCAGCTTCATCAAATGGCCTCGCCAGCCTCCTACATGAGGACCAGTGATGCTTACCCTCATCATAAGCATCCAAAATAAAATTGTCCAGAATCTTGTCAATGTAAGAGATAACTTCCTTGGTAACTTTGGCAACCGAAGTTAAATGTAATAGAATAGATGAAATCACACTATTGACCAGATTTATACACCATCTAAAAGAAATATAGTGGTTCTTCCAATTATGAATTCGTATTGTTATCTTACTCGCAATCCCTTCATTGTCACGAACCCAGATCTGGACTAGAGAGACATGAGAACCATGAAAGGAAAAAAGGAAACAAACCCCTCGGTATACCTAACTTACTGCACAGGGTCGTGTCCTCATGGTTCGTTCATCTAGCTAGGAGATAAAGACAGTTATATCCATGATAATGATCTATACACTCTAGAAAAAATATTCATCCACAATTTAGGAAATCCTAACCACTGATCTCTTATAGGCATACATATAGGTTAGATAATTGTCCCCAAACATAAGGTGGGAAACAAGGGGATGACTCCTTCTCCTGTGAAACGAATGGAGGAACCCCAAGGACAACTTTCTATTGATAAGACAACTATTTGTGTCTTGCCACATGAAAAAAAATTCAGGGAAATGGGGTCTCCCTGCCTGACACCTCAGTTTGGCCTGAAAAACACATGAGTCTTACCCAGGAAGGAGACAACCATTCAAGAAGAACTGAGGAATCTGAAAATTATATCCACCACCCAGGTAGATAGGACCAATCCTGAAAACACCCTGTTAATAAATCCACATTTTATCCTATCATAGACCTTATTCATTTCCATCTTATGTTCTATATTGGATCCATGGGTTTTGATGTTGATGTCACGAGTCATTTCATGAGAAAAATCCACCACCACCTGAATCAACCACCCATTGAACAAACCCATGTTCCTCTAAGGATATCCACCAGGTAATATGAATGGATATCCTAGAACTCATGATTCCTGATAAAATCTTGTATGAAAAGTTATACATACTAACCATGATGTAGTCAGGAATGGATGATGGGTATTTGATCATAGGATAGACAACCAGGGTCGTGGCGCCAGTCACCTATGTGATAGATCCACCTCGAAAGAAGTGTTGGTTGGACAAGATGATATTGGCTTTGATTATGTCCCAAGAACCCCTATATAATGATCCCAAGAAACCATCAGGACCTGGTGCAATCTCTGGGTTGAGTCTCATAACCGTTCCAAAATCCACATTCATAACCAGGATCCCATCCAGCTCTGCAATGTCTTTCCCAAACATCATGTTAGGATCCCTTCCAGAAGCTCTGATACACTAGTTGGGGTACCATTTGGAATCACCTAATTAGGACTTGTAAGAAGGTTTTTTAAAAAGGATAAGGACATACCTCCAAAAAATTCTCTATCACATGAGAATGATCCATCAACAACCCTAATATTGGGATTCACTATCCTTCTTCACTCCTTGATGCAGGAGTGAATGTAAGCTGTGTTTTCCCCTTCTAGAAGCTACTTCACCCTCACACACTCCCATGCCATGCATTCCTTCCTCAACACCACCTCCTCCAGAACCAACTTCGTCTCGAGAGCTCTTCAAGGACCATACCATCCCATGCATCCTCAAGTATCCGGTATAGAGACTCAACCTCCTTCTCAAGGATTTCTTGTTCATGTTCAAGAGTTTGAAATCCCTTCACCCATTATTGTAATCTTTGTTTGAGTCGTATCAATTTGATGATTAGGGCTATGTAGGAGAAGCCGGGAGATGATGCCTTCCAAACCTCACTGACCAAGTGGTGATAGCCAGGGTAGCTGATCCAATGGCCCTAGAAGTGAATGCTCTAAGAACCATAATGTTCGGGAGGAAGAGATACCAACAAGGGATAATAGTCTGGGATACCATGCATTAAATGGGCTACCATTGTATTGGGAAAACTGGAGATGGAATTTAAGTTGGCTAAACACCTATCCAACCCGCACCAACATCTTCGGCCCCCTTTCTGGTAGTTACACCATGTGAATCTATCCCTAGATATCCCAAGTCCAGAAGACCCTTTCCATCCATAAATTGAACAAATCTTGAGATGGCCACACGAGGAAATGAAACTCTACCTTTTTTTCTTCTGGATCTATGATAACATTGAAATATCATCCCACAAACCAAGGGGAATCCCCTTGGTCGAAGCTATAGAGGACCTGCCACATCAACTCTCTATGTTGGACATCATATCACCCATACACCACGACAAGAAAATATATTCTATTCCAATAGACACTTTAATAATAAAGAACTGATTGTTGCCCTAGACAAAATCAACCAGCACCTCTTCCTTCCAAAAAATCCATTTACGATGATTGGTCAGATCTGCTTGTAGGCCCCCCTTCATGCTAACATTCCAAGTAAACTCCATTAACATTTATTGATGTTATTTGGGCTCCAGGATAGAGACAATACAGGCCTAGTGTTTCTTTACCTCTATAGCTAAGATGTACGACTTCACTAGGTCTCCCAAGCCACGATTATTCCTAATGTTGAACTTAATCATTATCATAGAAGTGTCATGGTAGTTCCCCTGGGTTATGAGGTCTCATTTCGAGAGGAAGAACTCCGCTCCATAAATAATCTATCTTTATCCATTGAATATAACTTCGAAGCCAGTGAAGAAGAGATATTTCTTTGAGAATCTGATAGAGAACAGCTCTGCTATTTTAATCATCTCACCTCACATGGGGGAGAGAACTGATCATCGGAAGTAAACACTGGAGGATCCAGACCCTCATGCATGCCCCTTACTATAGCCTCTTGTTTTTTAAACTGGCTCTATGAAGCCTTATCAGAATCACTCTCACCATCGTCTTCCGATAGTATCACATTGGGTGAACTGAGAAAGCATGGGGAGATGACCTCATTCCTTGCATCAAGAAAAAATGGACTAGTAGAGGCATGCAGTCATGGCACCGCCTGAAGCACCACATTTTCCCCAAACCATGAACCCATCAAGAGCCCACAGAACCCCATGCAAGAGAAAAAGATAGACTGAATGGGAACTAAACCAAACCCAAAGAAGGATGGAAGTTGAGCCAGAGGAATAGGGAGAACCACCTTCACCATGGAAGGAATTTCAGAATTCAGATCCAACAAAGAAGAACTGTCCGTGATCATTATAATGAGAGCTAAAAAATATGAGCTGGATCCCCTGGGGGATTGACCAAAATAATTATAGAAAAATTCACGCTGAGAACTAGACATAATGAGGGGAAAGGCAGACCCATAATGAAGATTGGACACAACCCGCTCTTCCCAAAATTTAGGGGCTGATGATGCCCCCTAATTCCCCTCTTCCTGTGATTCTTGGACACTGTCACCGAGTACCCTTTGAGAGAGAAGTGAGAACATAAACATGGGAGCATAGGATAGATGATTTCTTGATTACTGGAAAATGATTCTCCCACCATCGGAGAGATTTTGTGCAGTATAGGCAGGGCAAGATCTATCTCCACACAAATCTGTGCTACCGACACATCTTCACTGCACCGAGTGCTATTATCCACAAACAAGAATTCAACGAGGAAGTTTCTGATAGCTTTGAGAACGGAAAAATTTTAAAATGATAGTTTGAGCCTCGACAGAGAGATCCATACAATCGCAACAGAGCTTTCCTTACCTTTGTGGACCTCCATCGACCATCTTTACAAATTAAACCTCCAACGCCCCAAGAGTCAGGATGCCTTACACCAGGCATGCACAAAGTCTACCTTAGAAGCCAAGATTAAGCAGAAGGAATTTTTATTATTAGTTGAAACCTAGGTCGGAGCCTTAAGTTCCCAAGAAGACACAAAATGCTTGAAAGTTGAGAGATACGGCTTTTTCGGCCCAAACTGAGTATTTTTATATAATTATTCAATTTTATGTTACTCTATCATGAATCACAATTATTTGTATAAGGTTATCATCCATCTGTAATTATTACTATCACAAAATGAATTTATAAGGTAATATATCCATATATCATGAACCATAATTCATGAACATGTTTTTCTGATTTCCATTTATGATTAAATGGAATTTATTAAAATATTTCTCAATTATCCATTGTTTCTCTTAAATTTATGATATAATAGTAATAATTCCAATAATATTTCTCTCATTTGGATTTTTCAATACCATAATTTTCTTATGAAAATAATAATTGGTTAATAATGACGAATCTATCATATTATATGACTTTATGGTGGTAAAGTGTGGTTTGGTTATGGAGATAATCATACATGCATTGTGAAATAATTATATGATGCAAACAATCGTTAATGTTATTAAAATATGTTTCATATGATTTTCGAAAATATTGTTGTTATATTATGTATGAAATATAAATATCATTAAATATAAAAATATTTTTAGAATTGGTCACATAAAAGAATGAAATTTTTTAGATTAAGATTTTTAACTTATTAGTTTTATAAGATAATTACTAATAAAATAATAAATAAAGAAATATATATTTCGATGACATAAAAATCTCATAGTATAGTTTGATGATACATTATAACCAATAATATTATTTTAAAATTAAATGGTCCATTAACCAAAATATAATTGGGTTAATAATAATAGATAACATAAAAAATATAAATTTAACCATAGTTACTATATTTCATGGAAATAAATTGCATGGGTGGAATATAAAAGGAATATATATGTATTGTACTATGTTTTTAAGGACCATGACATTAATAAATTGGTTTATTAATATATTAAAAGTGGTTTAATTTTTTTCATCAATAAAAATGTAAATGAAATTTTATGGCATGTAATTTCATTCATAATAAATTTTTATAAAATTGATTAAAAATGTTTGGGATAGTAAAATGATGAAAATGTATTGAATTGATATAAAATTATTACTAGGAACATGTAGCCAGAGGCAGAACCCCTGACCATTTTTTAATATAAACGAAAAAAAGCAGGAAACAAGCATTACTGACCCAACACAGTCACAACATGTCCTCAAAGTCACACCCCTCACCACCTCCGTGATAAACATACTCTTCCTTAGTCGTCGTTCCCCACACTGAACTCTCATAGTGCTTCAGAACCTTAGCATGCTTCCCCCTAGATTCAACCGCTCCAGCTCAAGAAACTCAGTGGAAGAGTTCATACTCCTGAGAGTAGATCGGGTAGGCATCAGCTTTGTCAAATGGGAGTAGTCCTTCCTCATCCTTCCTCATGGAGAGACAATCACCTTGTCCTGAATCACTGGCAGCACCTTGTTCCCCACTTAGAAAATCTCACTGTATGATGGGATAACCGTGTTCCCATCATTTTCCTTATCACAGTAAGCAAGAACCGCCCATTTCCCATGGCACTGTATCTCTTGAAACATCACAAACTGATTTTGCTGGAACTGGTTATTAATATCAATCATGGCCAAACGGTGAGGTTGCATCACCATTTCATGTTCAACATCAATACCACCATTACCCACTACTACATCCTCCATTGACTCCTTCTGCCTGCAACCACTTCCACATAAAGGGGGCATTTCATCCCCAGTTTCCTTGCTTAACTCTTTGAACTGATTCCCCATGGGCACTGTGATCATCACACCACCTGCAGAATTACCCTGACCAGTGCAGTTGCCAACAATATCCACTATAATATTATCCTTACCTCAAGCATACCCAATTTTCATCACAGTAGGTGAAAACCCCTCCATGTGGTCCATTTCCCAATTCCAAACAATCCCCTGCATGCCCTTACACACAGCATCACAGCTACTCCCCTTCCTCTAATTATCTGCACCGGCATCAGTCTGATTGACTTGAACACCGACATCCTTCACCGGAACAGAAGAGGCCGCAGACTCCTATTGAAATGTTGCAGCCATGGGTTCATCAGATGGGTGTGCCTCACCACTAACACCAGCACTCTTGTGGTCAATTTCGTTTAGGACATTTCCCATATTCAGATCCCGCCTGAGTTGAGTGAAAATAACAGACACCAATGGGTTTGAAGGAACACCAATGGAAGTTTCAACAGATAATGTTCCCCGGGGTCCCAAATTGCTTGTCGCAGGATCAACCACAGCATGTCTCATGTTCTCTATGAGTGAGCTCGGTTCTGGTGACCTCGTACTCTGGATTCCAGCACGACATGTCGAACAGGAATGGCCCAATCTCTTGCAGCTTGAGCAATAATCAACATAGGATTCGTAGACAAAAAATTGCTTCCATCGAAATTCCTCCTCGACTGATATCCAGACCCATTCCACCGGTGGTCTAGAAATGTCAACTTCAACGAAGCACCGGGGATTAATCGGGTGGCTCAGAGTAGACTTACGCACATCAGAGCATAAAAAATGACTTATCATGTTCCCAAGCATACAAAAAATTGCTGGATTTTGAAAGGGTAAATGAATATTGGGAAGACTTAACCAAATTGAAATGGAAGCATGATATTGGTTCATACAGAAATCCATCATCAACTAAAATAGAAAAAAAATTAAAACCATTGAAACGTTGGGGAGCGCTGGACCAGGCATGAACTAGGTATTCATCAGAGGCAAAACAAATCATAAAATGACAATTATCAAGAAAAAAACATTTGTTCGATCCTGCAAGTCCCATTTGGCAAAGGCAGACCAGTCAAAGTCATCAACAGACGGCCTTCGAGAGTTGAAGCGAGCCACCATGGTCAGATCAAGATTCGTTGTCACATAAGAGAACTCCGACACCGAAATTGAGAGATGATGATTTCCAAGATGAAGATCTGGAACCTTTTGGTTTAAAGCAATTGACGAAAAATCAGGAACAACGATAAGGTTAGTAAAAGGAACAATGGGGATCCGAGGCTTCAAAGGTAGTGGAACTGAATCATCCTCCCCCTTCCCGCCGCTAGGAAGGGGGAAGGGGAAATCATCCTTCTACATGTGCTATGGGGATGAATCTATTTATGACTACATCACAATATTTTTAATTATTATGTGAAACTTATGTAGATTTATAGATAAATTGAATAAGTTTATTATTGTGAAATAAAATTACAACCATACCAAAAATATTTTACCCATAAATTACTTTTATAAAAGATATGAAAGGGCATAAAAAATATTTATATAAAATTACCTCATTTCATATGATGTTTCCAAAAGAATTAATTTAAAAATAATTTGGATTATGATATTTATTTTAAAGTAATGAGAATGATAAAATGGAAATTAAAAAAACCGATCAATTTTTTGAATTTGATTATGATGATGGAACACGTATTATTTTAAGAGAAATTTATCTCTAATATCAAAATCATTTATCTATGGAAAATGAAAATATAATGTAAATATTCATTTTAAATGATTAAGGTGTGGATGTAACAGAAATATTACTATTAATTGTAGTAAAAATATTACCCATGATTATGAATCTAATGAACCAAATGGGAACCCATAAACGAATACACCACATAGGGGATTTATATAGTTTATCATAATAATGTAAAATGAGATGATACATTCATGAAGAATAAAGAGAAGCTTAAAGACCAAATAAGATGTTGTTGAATCCTTCAGTAGATGATATTCATGATATAAATTACTAAAAATGGTTTCAAACATTTTGTCACATACTTTTCATGAACTAGGCCTTCTAGAAATGACATAGAATTATTGTATTCAATATTTCATGTCATAAGGGTGTTTTTGATCACTATAGGATAGAAACCAGTTCCCTTGTATAATAAATAGTCTTTTGTAATTGTTTCATCTAATAAAATAATCATGTTGGATCTATGTTCTTAAAATTAACACCTCATACGTATAAGATCATTGAATCCACATGAGAATGAACAATATTCAATATCACCAAAAAATATAACATCTCCAGAATAATGAAAAGAGAAAATATTGATACTAATGATTTTTAAAATAATAGTAGCAGACGAGTTGTTAAAAATATAAAAAAGATAAATAATGGGAAGATGATACGTAGAAACATAATCCAAAAATATAAATTAAAAAATTGTCAAATGTAATGAAAATTTGTAACAATATATCAATATTACACATGAGATGTCATTTTACTATGTGACCACCACAAACTATGATAAATCTAATATGAACATACACCACATAGATTTGGTATTTCCTTTACATAAGATTGTTTTAAAATGACTTTATACAACTTATAAATTATAATGGGTGTGCTAATAATTAACCTTGTATAATCCAAATAATTTTTACATAATAATACTTTGGTAGAATAAATTTCTTATATAGTTTTAATGTAATAATGAATATCTTTTGAAAATTTAATTGATGTTAATAAAAATGTAAATTGAAATTCCTAGAATGAATAAGGAATATTTCATGTTTTAAATTAATTTTTATATGTAACATACTTTATTACACCAAACGGTCACTAATACATGAGATCCAATAGATAACAGTGCAATAATTATGTAAATGACCTCAATTAGTGGGATTTGTATAGAACAAAACAATTTTTATATGGGAGTTACATTATATAGATCAATAAAATATATTATCAGTGTATACCTATTATAATATATTTAAACATGAACCAGTACATGGGGATTCCAATTAGGGTAATTAAATTCAACAATAAATGTTAAGAATAATATTTGATTTAACAATTTTTATGATCAACCATTTTCCAGGTACATCATATTTTTATATAATGAATTTATTGAGGGAAAATATAATTAGATAAGGATAAATAAATCTCTTTAAAAGGATATTATATAAACCAGATCAAGAATAAAATCAATTAAATATTACAATAACTAATATTTATTCTAAAAAAATAATTTATATGGAACCATATGCCTTTTTGATTAAATAAAATGAAATCATTTAAGATGAACATGAATGAAAAATTAATGATCACTAATATTATATAAAAAATCATAAGCATTGATACAAATCCTATAAATTATTTTATTATTATCATTGTGTAACAATTACAAGAGTTTTTGATAAAAACCATTAAATAGTGATGAGAGATCAAAATGATAAATAATGAAGGGAATTAATTAATGATTTCATTGAATAATAAAAGGAAAAATCATGACTGGATGTGGGTAGGGCATTGTATAATTCATTTTGAATAGGGTATTATTAACCGGGGTACTATGTTAATGGTTATAGTTTTATAATTTCATATTATTAATTATATAAATTCGTAAAATTTATGTTTTTCATCGATAGAAATGTATGAAAGAATTATTTTTAAATATTTGATCAACCATTTATCAATAATTAGATTCTATATAGAATTTTTATGGTTTGGTAATATTGGTATTGAAATAATGAGATATTTCTTAAAATAACATATACCACCAAACAAATAGGTTTCTCGTGGTTTTCTATAGGAAACAAATTAACAATGCATCATCGCAATGCTTCTATGTGTTTCCATTATTTTTATATTTATCTAGAAAAACTAAAAAAATTTGAAAATAAAATTAAAAAAATAAATTAAACTTTTACATTTTATATATTACATGATGGGTTTGATTATAATCTAAACTATATAACTTCCATATCTCTTGGAGTTATCTTTATATCAAATATATGAAAAAATAGGTTATTTTCCCCTCATATGAGTATCTATCTATAATGTCTCATGCATGTATGATTCATTTCACCCAACATAAATAACTAAAATGAATTACATCCAGAAAAACATTCAATTGAGAATAAACTATATATAGTTTGAATTCATTAACTACAATTTCTACTATATAAATCATGTGATAAGGATTTAAAAACCCTAAATAACATGGATCATAATGTGTCTTTATCAAAATATCACCCCCTTTAATTACCTAGTAAGTGGGTATTCATTAACATCCATTTCTATAATTTTAACTTAAATGTTTCAACAATATCATTACCATTTTAATTTATTTAAGAAATATATAAATAAAATTACTTGTTTAACTTCTAAAAAATATTCATTATAAGGTTTAGATCCTTTAGTGATAAAAATATTCCCAAAAATACTTGCTATAAATCCTTAGTGTAAGTATTCATCTCATTTGGTTGAAGCAATTGAGAGACATATAATACTACATTATATGAATTCACTAACAAACACCATGGACACATACCTATTCAAAAAATAAAAACACAAAACATTGATTTATCTATGGTGATATCGGGATAAGATACTATGTTAGATGTTTATATTATATTTCTATAGAATATAAAAATAATAATTATAGTAAAAATTATCTCATATAGGAGTGTGTGTTGTCATTGGAATTGTATTTTTTATAAAACACTAATAAACAATGTCAAATAAACTCTTAATCCTATGAATCATTATATTTCAAAATCATTTCCTTAATCACTAACTAGAATAATATATTTTACCTTATAAAGATAAAAATATATATGTATAGATAATACATATCATTATATTCAATATAATAGATGAATAGACAATATTTGGATATCCTTTCACAGAGATAGTTCTCATGATGTATCCCAATGATCAATCAAGAATCTTTCCCATGATTCTATTGATTCATTGAATAAATTATTATATAATTAATCAACATTAAACTAAAACTTTCCATGTTTTGATGAAATTGGTATTTCATTAATGTTATAAATTCCACCAATGTATTGGTCATGTTGATAAGTGTAACATGAGACTTATAATGCCTATATCTTCTGTTAAATGTATCCTTAGAAATAATAGATTCCTTCACATGGACTTCGTGGTAAATAGATCCAAGATCAATATTTTAGAAAAAATATTCACCATTTAAAAATCACAAAGGTACATATGTAAGGGTTAATGGTTAAATATTTATAATACTGTATTTTTTTAGATAACATATAAATAATTTGGGAGACTCGTTTATGTTTTTATTAGACAACACCAAGGAATCACATGTGGATATATTTGGAAGAATAAATATATATATCACAAAATAATTTCTTCATTTTTTATATATTCCAACTAAATTGGATACATAAGATAAGATTTAATGGTCATTTACGTGGTCTATAGAATCTAATTTGTAGAATAATCTATATATAGCTATAGTATAAACTATATTGTATCATCATTAAACACATTGACGATGTGATTAATCATTTATGGCAACCCAATTCATAATCATCCATCATTTTACTATATATAAAAATGCATATAATGATAATATAAATTTCTTTAATGTCTTATTTATATTTACTAATTATATTGTATATTTTTATACTCATTTTAATAATAATATGTAAACTTTTAGTGAAAATGAAAAAACACTTATTTTGAAAAAAACTATATTTTCGTGCATTATATGACTTTATTAAATTATTTTTTAAAAATTTATATAATATTAATTCTAAAAAAATACATAATTTTTTATTTCACCACATTAAAATTAAGGTATGACAGATTTTATGAATTTAATGATATGATTTATTTTTCACAAAATTGTGAAAATGTGGAATTAAATTTTAAACATGGCCTTCAAAATATTTAACAAATACTAATAATATATAGTATTATTATTTTTTTATAATTAGATATTTTCTATTTAAATTAATTCAATAAATATAAATCAAATTAGGATTCTAAATGAATTTCTTATAAAAATGTTTTCATTTATAAACATTCATTTATCATATAAACAATTATTAATAATTTAAAATGGGATAATTTTTTATGATTCAATATTAATTTTTTAATTTATTTTTTTAAGATAGAAAACATATATTAAATCATAATAATTACAATAAAATAAATTGGACATCGTTAGTTATGGTAAAAAATATATGTAAAAATATTAAAAATACATTACCACGATTGTGGGTATAACATATTTACTAGTGGTTAAACTAAATGGATAGGGAATAAAATTACATAAATTCACAAAATAATATTTTACTAACATATATACACCCTTTATCATATTTTCAAATTTAATGAACCATTAAAGATCCATTTTTTAAGAACTCTACATTAATATAATTTAGATTTTTAATAATATTAAACTTTGTCCTCTACCTACATTAAAAATGACATAAAACATAAAATAATATAAAAAAATAATGATCTATATGTATTACTAATTACATTTCTAAAATCCATCTCAATCTTTTGGATGAAATTTCTTGATTATAATACAATTCAGTATAGGCTTTAGTTAAAAACCAAAAGATGTTGTCTATAGATGTGATATAGTTTTTAACCGAGGGTTGTTGAAGTATTTCATATTTATTTGATATAGAATAAAATTAAAAAATTATGAAATAATAATAGATGAATATTCCATATATTTATATAATATTATGTTAATTTCATAGCCTATATCTTCCCACTCGTCTATTAAAATGCATTTTAAAGTAATGTTCATGTGTACGATGGACTACTACCTCTCAAAAAATAGTAATTTTTTTTCAATCACCACATCTCATACCAATATATATGTATGGATTTAATATATAATTTTGTTAAAACTAAATATGTATTATTCTATAAATAGAATATATCACTGATTTTTATTTCATTCCATCAATTGAAAAAAGATAACAATTCTTGTCTGTAGGTGTGGAGTACCACCACCATTGAGCAATGAGACTTTTTTCATCACTATATCAACTTAATAGTGTATACAACTATATATAATGATATAATTTTTATTATTATTTCTAGTTATATAGTTATAAAATGATATTTATATTCTATTATTCATTTTATTTGAAAAATGAAAATGTTTGTTATGAAAATATTATGCCTACCTATAAATGGTTAAAATAAAATTAATTTATATATTAATATTTCTAGGATGTGTTTTAAACCATAAATATTAATTTATAATTATGAAAATATTATAATCATTATTATGGAAAAAGAATTAATGATCTCATGGATCATAATCTACGTAACAAATAAATTTGGGACGTATGGTATGAATATCATCAAAACACATCAAGTCAAGTTGAATGATTATGAAATTATATATATCATTAACATAATTTATATTAATAGTTTAATGATATGTTATTAAAACTGGAGATTTGTAATAAAAAATTATATAATTTTTAATAATATTATTAAAAATGTGATAAATAATATATGTGATTCGTTGGACATGATGTCGGGGAAAATTACCTTAAATTACATTTTGTAATGATCTAATGATTTATATCATAAATATTATTCATCAATTTATATATTATTACAAATATTTTATATATTAAATTATATGTAAATAAATAAAATTTCAATTAAATTTTATTTCCCATATCAATTTCTGTCATTATTATTTAGAATAAATCATTTTATGAATTTTATTTGGATTGTTAAAAAAAATTGAGAATTGTATTATTATATTTTAGTGTATAATAATTCAATATATTTTCAACCATCATAAAAAATATTTTATTTTTTATTCATTTCATTATTTAATTTTTTCCTCAACACAAAAATTTCAGTAACAATTTTCATTGTGTATTAAAAATGTGTTTTAAATGGAATTGAAATCTCACTATCATTAAATTTATTTCATATAGGTTCAATATATTATTTATGAGTATGATAATTGAAATGAACTCATATATGTGTTTTTATTATTTTCTATTTTTTGTATTGATTAATGATAATGGGTGATGTCGTTATATAACACCATTATGGGTTACCCTTATATTTTCCATGAAGATGGGTGAGCCTGATATATCGGCCTAATTTATTGGGTAAATTGATGGATTTAAATAATTATGTTTATTTAATATATTTTAGTGGTTTATATGGAAGGAAATTAGATTTTTAAGAGTTTCAATAATAGTTATATTGAGATAATTTCCTATAATGACCGAAATTTTCATTAATTATTGAATCATTATCATTTGGAAAGATTTATTTCATATTTTATTTGTAATTTTTACCAATTATGTAATGTTGGCCATGACATATTTTGAGGAATGTTAGGGTCTTGGAACCCTATAAACAGGATTAAAACTGGGCCCCCATTTAGGAGAAACTGGGTAGCCCAAATATCATGGTTAGTTCAAAAAGTTATGGGTGTTTCCTTGGCTAGAAGTAGGTCAACATTTTTGTATGAATCTGTTCAACGACATGGGTATTACCATGATAGTTGTATAGTTTTTTGGATAGTTCCTTTTAAATTTAATTCACTTGGTTTGAAAAACCCTAGGTTTATCCAATGTGGGGTCCCTCTATATATATATATCCTAGCACGTGTTTGATGCACTAAATTTTCAACCATATAGATAATTACTATACACCTAAAATTTTGGATCAATCTTAATTCTCTTCATTACTAATTTATAAACCAGAACCCTTTCATTCCTCCTCAAATTTATTGTAGATTAAATTATCCTCCCACTCCGATGAGCCCATATTTCTTATCAATATGGGAATCTATATATCTAATACATATAAAATTTAAATGTGTTATTATTGGAATTGATGGATAAGTAAATCCATGTTCATAAATAAACTTTCTTCTATTCTTTGTTTCTTTATCCATCCTTTACACTAATCTAGTGAAGATTCTTTCACCTTATTTTTAGTGTCTTATTCCATTATTATTTATTCATATGATATAATTAAATATTATATAAATATAAAATAATTATTCATCTATGGCCCAATAGTAGGAGCTTTATTTATCATTCCCAATAGTATTGACGTTTTCAGATTTTTGGTCATTCATTGAATTCCATCAATTATCATGCATCACCTTAAAATGACCTCATAACCCTTAAATCAATTGATTCAAAATAATATACTCTTATTAATACATTCTATGTCATTATAATATATTTACATAACTCATGAATAGCCCATTTGGTGTTTAAAATATTTTCCCTCAATAATAAAATTGTTAAATGGTTTGATCCCCATGTATTAGTTTTACATTGATTATAATTAGAATTTCACACACTTCTCCATAATTTCATAGTTGTCAATGAACCTACTATGTGCATCAAGTATTCTGCAATAAAATTTACATTACATGGTTAATTATATCAGTTATTTAATTAAATTGTTTAAATTTATGATTATTATTTTGGATAAATGAATTTAATGGATGATGTAATGTCTCGGATATTCGATACATTATTCTTAAAAACAAAGGGATTTATTTCAAGACAAGGCTCTGAGACGGCATGTAGTTCTTAGGCCTGGTGATCCCGAAAAAAAAGATTGAATTAAATTTAATAATAAAATGAAGCCTTTGTGTTATTTTCCTGAAAAAGTGTAATAACTCATGAACAGGTTCTCGAATCAAAAATTTGATTTCACCGTTGCGTTCAGAGCAGTGGGTTTACCCTAGAAGAGACCTAACATCGACAGGTCCAGGCCAGTGGTGAAATATGGGTTTTTGATGTAACCGTAATAAAATAATTAATTTAAAATATTTTATTAAATATTTCTCCATGGATATCATTATCCTTTTTAAATAATGTCTAGTGAAAGGGCACAGGGTTACAAACCTCATAACGCTGAAACCCTTGGTGGCTCTGGAGGCTCTGGAGAAAACCTCCCAATGCTGCAATGACGTTCTTGACGATTTTCGCCGGTGACAACGACGTGACATCCAGATCTTCACCAAAAAACATCACTGAATCTAGGTAGGGTGTTTAAATTGTGATTTATACCCTGTTCATGATTTCTACGATGAACGCGGTCTAATCCATGAACAGATTAGTCCGCAGATCGATCGTTCTTGCAAGATGGGCTTTTGCAGGGGTTTTTGGATATTGAATCCATGTTGATCTTTCATTGTTGTTTTCTCTACTCTGTTTAATCCTATTAATGGGATCAGATCAATGTTTTGAGGAACGATGGCGGTGGTTCGTTCCTCAAATTTGTTTCATTGGATTTATCCCATTTCTCTTCTTCACGTTCTTCGCGTTCTTCATGGATCGAGGAAAAACAGATCATTTTGCATCTGTTATGTGATGCAATGATCCCAAATTGTAGATTCGACCCCAGAGCGATGTCACAGAGTTGTGACGACGGTTTGGACAAACGATTTAGAGCGGATCGAGAGATATGAGTTTTCAGGAGTTTTTCTTCGGATGGATTTTTCGAGGTTTATGATCTGATTTAAGACCGAAAACACCCATTACGGTGTTCGTATGATGAAAAAAACCAATCCCTAGAGTATCGGGATGAACAGATGAGAAACCATGGATCTGAAGGATCATCAATGGCACAAGGAGGAAGACAGCATTTCTGGAAAAATCTTGACTACATGGCTTATAGGATGGGCTACACGGGGTGTGTTCGTCGGTAGACCACTTGGGATGTACTCTGGGAGTACATTGACATAGGTTAGGTACACTAACAAGGGCATGTCGTGTATACCCCACCCCGCCCAGACCCGACCAGATACACTAAATACATCGTGTCCTGGTACACGGGCAGGTGAGACGGACAGAGGCCGTGTACGGGCATATGGCCAGTGTACACGGAGTGAGCCCATGGGCTCTTAAATGGCGTGTGATTATTCTACACACCATGTAGTTACATTCAATCTGACAAGACGTATGACACAAACCATTTACACGGGCAGTACCCAGAGTCAAGGAACATGGCCTGTGATTCTTCTATACGTCGTGTAGTTGAGTTTTACACAGCATGAATGAATGACATGGGTCATTTACACAGGCTATACCCAGAGTCAATGAACACGGTGTGTAACCATACTACACTCCATGTAACCAATTCTCCATGGCTTGAGTCAGTTGCCTCTTGTGACTTGGGCTAGTTTTCATAGGGTTCGTCCCCTTGTCCTTTCTCGTGAAGGTTTCCGGTATCGTTTCCTACATATAGGTGTATGATCTCATTAGCAGGACTTCCTAAATAGAGTTGTTGGAATCCTCTTTGTGAGGCATAGAGATGGATCCTCTATACATTCCTGGAACCCTAGGTAGAGTTCTTGTTATTGATGTTACCAACTTTACATGGGCGTCGATCCTCTGCTTTGCCGATTAGTTCAGAATGAGTTGTTGGAATCACCCCATGCCTATTGGTTGTGATCCTCATCTGAGCAACATGTTCTCAAGTACTTGTGGAGTATGTTCTCTCAGAACCAGTACTTTGTATCTCTCTCTTCATACCTAGGAGTGTGTTCTCCATGTTATGTGCTTAGTGGAATCTTAGAGTTTGATCTTAGTATTGGTTTCGCGATAGTTGACCGTGTATGAGTATATCTGTATATTCTTGTTATATGTTCTGTAGACATATAATGTGTGGAGATGATTGTATCTTTCATTTGTGGTATTTCCCTTGTTGTATTTCCTTGGTGGTTTCGGGTTGTCTTAATGGGTATTGTTATACTCACACTTGCACAGGCTTTTCCCGCACGTGTCGTGGCTTGTGCAGAAGAGTGAGCCTTTGACATGATTCTCGGTGGACCAGGACCGGACGGTGGTCAGTGAGATCAGGCGGGCCAACGTGTGTTCCTATGGCTACAGATTGCAATCCCAGTACCATTCCATATAGGTTGGCCATTGCTACAGACTTTATTTTGGTGGGATTGTACTTTTGGCCCAGGGTTTTACACTTGATGTACTTTACTTTCCTGTCGTACTCTGTTGGTTGAGATTTTTAGTGTATGCATGTATTTCCATTTTTAGTAGTTTTTAATTTTCAGCTTTGTGTTCTTGGAGATGTATTTTCATATGTATAGGTTTATATGCAATGCATCCCATGTTATTAGCATGCCTACTCAGTTCTAGTCACCAGCACCTGGCCCATTGGAGGCGGGCTTGGGGAGTTGCGGCTCAGGCCCCACTAGGATGGGTCATGACAGAGTGGTATCTGAGGTGGTCCGTTCTACCTTAGGACCGAGAGTCTGTGAGTTGGTTTGTGGAAACAATGTTAAGTGTTTCGAGTTCAGCATTCAGGCCAGGGACCCCAGTGTTGGTGCGAGTGGCCGACGTACCCATACAGCAGGACTCTGATAACGCTTTTTTTGACTCGGAACATGAGAACACTAGTTTTAGGGGAAAATAATGGTACATGAATCATATATTAATGGGTTGTGGTTTCTATGTCCTTCTTGAGTCAGCTCTCTAGATATACTTAGTGACTGTGATAAATCATTTTTTATTACAGGAAGCCTCCGCGATGTGCACCTTCTAGGATCCAGCAGCTCGATCATGAGGATGACCCCTCAGTGATGATGCTTAGATTCAGGGACCAGATCCCCCAGTTTTACAATCGGGTGGTGTTCCATTTATCCCACCACATGTGGAGCAGTTTTTAGTGTATGATGTACCAGTGGAGGAGGAGCGCAAGCTAAGCGCACTCCACGAGTTTCAGAGACAGAGACCCCTCAAGATTCAAGGTGAGGCTGACCCTCAGGAAGAAGAGGACTAGATTGAGGCAGTGGCAAGAGTCTTAAATCTGGTTAGGACAGCATCAGAACAGATAGTGATCTTTCCAGGGAGCCTTCAGTAGGGCTCGGTAGGACGATGGTGGAGTTTGGTTATTCAGACTCATGAGGAGGCGAATCATGCATGATCGGAGTTTGAGAATCTCTTCAGAGATGAGTTTTTACTGGTTAACTTTAGAGAAGTATGTATATAAGAGCTTGTTCAGCCCTTGCATGGGACCATGACAGTGGCTGACTATTCATCGAGGTTTAACGAACTCTCGCGGTACTCGATGGATATGGCTAGATATCAGTACTTCAGATCTCAGACATTCCAGTGGGGTTGCACAAAGATATCTGATCTAGAATCATCCCTATGTGAATTATACTTATTTTAGGTTTCTCGGGCATGCTTCGGTGGTTGAGAGCTTCATGGAAGAGCAGATACAACCAAAAGTTGTCAGTAGCGAGCAAGCTGGAGCAGATACCTCGGCAGTAGGGAACCGACGTCATAGACCCAGGCATCAGAGATGTTTTTAGAGGAGATCCCAGGACAAGGGATCTGGTGTACAGGGTTCGTAGGGCGTATCCAGCCATCCTCGAGGGAGGCGATGCTACTCAGGTGATGGCAGTGGACATCTCACCCGAGATTGTCCGACCCTCCGTACTACTGACACGGGAGAAATGGATGGACCAATAAGGCAGAGGCAATGTGTGGAGCAGACAGATCCGTGGGGCGGCAGACGTGGTAGAGGAGCTGGGAGAGCAGCTAGAGGTGGTCGACATTTTGACCCTTTACCACCACCACCAATAAGAGGTCTACCACCAAGCTCAGGGAGCTGGTGGACAGAGGATGGGACAACTGTAGGTGGTAGAGGCGTATGACCTAGGTACTCCCGGAATGATTAGAGGTACAATCTTTGTATTTTATACTTTGGTTGTCGTACTGATAGACACGGGTGCTAGTCATTCCTTTCCCGCTGCTTATCTTGTTCGAGACCTTGAGATTCCATTTGAGCTGTTGACTCAACCCTTATGCATAGAAACCCCGACTAGAGAAGATTCAGATATCACACACCTCTGTAGACAGTTTTATCTGACCCTAGGATGCGAGAGTTTCAGTTGGATTCTCCTGGTGGTAGTGTTGAGGATGTACGATGTCATTCTTGGTATATATTGGCTATCCACAGTTCATACCCAGATTGACTATTTTAGGCGAAGGGTGCGGTGTATTTGCAGTGATGAAATGAGGTTCTCTTTTGTCAGTGAAAGAGAGACCCAGGAAGCACATGATGGACACGTGCGTAGGAAGGTTCAACCGATATCCTATCATTTGGATAGCCTAGACCATGGTGCATCTGATGTTATGAGTTCCCAGTTTCCAGCAGTAGTGGTTGAGTACGAGGACATATTTCCAGAAGATTTACCTGGACTACATCCCCATCGGGAGATAGATTTCTGCATTAAGTTGCAACCCGAGATGACACCGATATCAACATCAACATATCGTATTGCTTCTAGAGAGCTTCGTGAGCTGAGGGTGCAGCTGGAAGAATTGCAGAAAAAGGGCTTTGTAAGACCCAGCGTTTCACCCTTGGCGGCCCAGTGCTATTTTCCAAGAATACAGACAGGAGCTTGTGGATATGTGTGGATTACTGGCTCCTGAATCAGGTGACGTTGAAGAAACGCTATCCACTACAGAGGATTAATGAACTCTTCGACCAGTTGAGAGAGGCACTATGGTTCTCGAAGGTTAATCTAAGATTAGGGTATCATCAGTTGCGATTACGGGATGAGGATGTACCAAAGACATCTCTCAGATGTCGCTAGGGTCACTATGAGTACATGGTGATAACCTTCAGCATGACGAAGACCCAAAAAATGTTCATGGTACTCATGAACCGGATCTTACAGCCCTATCTAGATCTGTTCGTAGTGGTCTTAATAGATGATATCCTAGTGTAATCTACATCTGAGGAGGAGCGTGCGAGACACCTAAGGATGGTTCTGGACATACTCTAAGAGAATCGGTTGTATGGAAAACTCTCTATGTGTTAGTTCTGGATATAGGAGGTCCACTTTCTAGGACACGTAATCTCAGCAGATGTTGTAGCAGTGGACCTAGCCAAGGTAGAGGCAGTGTTAGCATGGAAGCCACTCCAGAGCGTGACAGAGGTTTATAGTTTCTATGGGTTGGTAGGTATCTATCAGAGATTAATTCTTGATTTCTCTGAGATTTCAGCACCCATGACAGCTTTGACTCGATAGGGTCAGCCTTTCGTGTGGACCGATAGATGGCAACAGGCTTTCTAGCAGTTGACACAGAGTCTGACGAGTGCCCTGATCTTGAGATTACTGGAGGAGGGTGTCAAGTACGTAGTGTTCTGTGACACATCAGGAACTGGGCTTGGTTGTGTCCTAATGAAAAGTCAAGTGGTTATTTCTTATGGATCACACCTGTTGAGGACCCACGAGCAGAACTACGTGACCCATGATATTGATTTTGCAGTTGTAGTCTTCACATTGAAGATGTGGCAGCACTACTTGATGGGTGAGCAGTTTACTCTCTACTCTGATAAAAATAGTCTCAAGTATATCTTTTCTCATAAGGATATGAATTTGAGACAAAGATGATGACATGCTTCCTCCAAGATTATGACATTGATATCGTTTAAACACCTGGGAAGGGGAACGTTGTGGCGGATGCTCTCACCAGGAAATCCAGTTCACAGTTGATGGATGAGGCAACGAGGTGGTTGGCATCCTTACAATTATGCTTCATGGATAGAGATGGTTAGAGCTATTACAGAGAAGTTTCAGGTCATTTAAGATTACATGAATACTTCATATATTCGACAAAAGTCTTATTTTGATAGGAGGTGGAGACCCTTGGAGTTCGAGGAGGGAGACCATGTGTTCCTTCGGGTCTCACCTCGAGAGGGATTGCAGAAATTTGGCTGAGGCGACAAGCTATCTCTGAGGTTCATCATCACTTTTCAGATTCTGAGTAGAGTTTGTGAGGTGGCATATCACTTGGCTATACCTCCTCAGATGGATCGTGTACACAACATCTTCCATGTGGCACAACTAAGGAGGTACGTGCATGATCTATCACACGTCATCAACATGGGCGAGATGGACATCAATGATGGAGCGACCATTGTAGAGTACCTAGTGGAGATTGAGGATCAGAAAAGAGAATATACTTCGTGGGTGATCTATTCCCTTTGTGCGTGTTCGGGGGTAGCACAAGAATCTCCATGAGAGCACGTGGGAGCGGTGGGCTCAGATTCGTGTGTAGTACCCACATCTTTTTTAATATCCTTTTTTTGGTTTTTCGGGGACACAAAATCCCTGTGTTGGGTGTGATGTAACGTATCGGATTTTCCATAACTTATTCTTAAAAATAAATTGAATTACTTTAAGACCAGTCTCTGAGACGGCGTGCAGTTCCGAGGCCCAGTGAGCCTAGAACAAATGATTGAATTTATTTAAATAAATAAATTACGCTCGCGTGCGGTTTTCCGAAAAAAGTGGAATAACTCCCAAACGGCTGATCAGATCAATAATCTAAAGGCACTGTTGAGTTCAGATTAGCAAGTTCACCCATAAAGAGACCTAACATCGACTGGCTCAGGCTGGTGGTGACATCTGGGTTTTAGACGAAACCGTAATAAAATATTTTAATTAAAATATTTTATTAAATTCTATTGCAGCGGATATATTTATCATTTTAAAATAAATGCTAGCGCAGGGGTCCAGGGTTACAAACCTCATAAACATGAAACCCTTGGCGGCTCTGGAGCCTCTGGAGAAAACCTCCCAATGCGGTGACGATGTTCCTAACGATTATCATCGGCGACGACAACGCGTCGACCGAATCTTTTCTAACGAATTCCGTGGAATCCAGGTAGGAAGTTTAAATTTTGATTTCTTCCCCGTTCTTGATTTCTGTGATGAATGCAGGTTAATCCACAATCAGATTAGTCTGTGCATAGATTGTTCTTGTAGGATGGGATTTTGTGGGGATTTTGGGAGATTGAATCCATGTTGATCTTTTCTTGTTGATTTTTTTTGCTCCATTTAATCCTATTAATGGTAGAAGATCAACGCTGTGATGAACGAAGACAGAGGTTCATTCCTGAAATTTGTTTCATTGGATTTATCCCCTTTTTCTTCATTGCGTTTTTCACATTCTTCATGTGGCGATGGACAATGGATCGTTGCACCTATGTTCTGTAGAGACCCGAAGCCTAACGTACATGAACATTACATTACTTTTGCGGAATACTTAATACATAACAAAAACACACACACAAGGATCGTAATAGTTTAGTGTCTTTGGAAACTCCGAACGTAATCTTCTAATCCTGGTGAAAGATCTTCAACATCTCCCATAAAGATCTTCCTTTTTTTTTACCTAAAACCTTTCTTTATATCCTGGGGAAAAGAAAACATAAAAGGGTGAGCTCAAATGCTCAGTAAGGGTAAACAAAAGAAAAATCAATTACATCATATTCATAAGAACATAACTTTTGGAAATCTTAACCTGCAAAAGAGAGCATAATTTCATAACATGGGATAAATCATAGTAGTGAAATGAAATCCCAATAATCATAACATAAAACATGAAACTTTGTGGCATACACACATAATCATGGAAAATCATTTCTTGTTGGTCATGACTCATTGCCAAGACTATCTTAGTGGACAAAGTCCCTTTCTGAATCGAGTAATCCTCGTTTCAGTCCTGTTTCACTGAACCGGTATAACCTACCATTCATGCCATGTCTATCTCATGAGATATGAAATCTTTACCCAATGCATTGGAGAGAGATATAGGTCCCACCCATCTTATAATGAATCCTTTCTTATGTGTGCCACATAATCATAAAACATACATCATCGCATAACACATGAAACAAAAATGGGATTCTTGAAACATCATGACATCATAAATCAATTCATATAAGATAAAGGAATTCATAAAAATAATTTCATCACAACATGATCAAATCAATGTAATAATAGGGATAAAAACAGAACCCTTTATTATCTTATATGGAAAATAATTTTGAAAATCACTTGAACTCCATTCTTGAGGAAAATATCCTTTCTTCTTCAAAAACATTTTTCCTTTCATAACATGTCATACAACTTTAAAATAAAAGAAGTTGATTAAAAATAAACTTGAAAACTTGTAAAGGAAGCTTCTTGGAAACAATGTTTTAAAAATCCATTCATGCCGTATAAGTTAAAAAAAACATTCTTCGTACTTTTGTCGGAAAAGTCAAAAAGTACCTCGTACGGAAAAACGACAAAAGATTCCTTTCATATTCTTTACTAAAAACTCACCTAAGGGTAAAATTGGATTTAAACTATTGAAAGTGGATGGAAACAATATTTCATATTGAGGGAACATGGATGTGGATGATAAAATACACCCCAGTAAATACTTACGAATAAACAATCTCGGATAAAAATGAGATTGTGATATTTCCCTTACCTTAGGTCCGACTTGCTTTGTAAGTGTCCGAACCTCCTGTATAATGATTTAAATCATGTTATTGACTTATTAAAGAATCATATTCATTGTTATGATATCATATATGGTTCACTTATGACATTATATTACCCGTTCTTTTGTAAATTCCATGTTAAAGAAGCGTTTTGGGTAAAATCGTTTCATTTATCGTAGGTGCTTTGACTTGTTGTTCTTGACATCATTATTACTTATATAATGATTTACTTACTTCCAGAATATAAAATATGATTTATATATCATATATATTCAGTATATATATATATATAATAGGTAGATAAATAAAATGAAAAACACCGTTCATGGAGACGGTAGTCCGTACGTACGCATGAACGCTGTTTTCCTTTCCTTATTGTCTTGAAATGGAAGTAAGTAGATGACATACATATGTATATATATACATAAATACAGTAGCTTTATAATGTCACATATTTCATTATTATTTCTTATATATACATTATAATCATTCTTAAATGGTTAACATGGAGAATGAATCTCATCGCGTCGTGGAGACGGTATTCCGTACGTACGCACGAGCGATGATCTCATTTCTATAAATATTGAATTGAATTGGAGTGTATTATACAATATATCAGAATCAATATGATGTTGTAATAACTATGTATAGTTATTCTTTACACCATTATACCCATCCATGTAAGGTGGTGGTGGAAAATAGATTACACCACGGCGTGGAGACGGTATTCCGTACGTACGCACGCGCGGTGATTTCTTTTTCCGTAGGATGGATAGATGGTGAAATAGGGTTGTTTCATACTTATAATAACATATCAGTATACTAGTGATACTGATGTTATTACTTCATAATGAAACAACCTAATAAGAAGAAGTGGAAGAAGAAATAAAGATGAAAGAATTGGTAACGGTAATTACCTCTTCTTTGAAGTGCCTCTTTGAGACCTCCTCTTAGGGAACTAAAATTGGTCTTTTAGGAAGACCAGAACCTCTAGGATGTTACTAGGTAAGTGGAGAAGAGATTTTGGCAGGGGTTGGCCGAGCTTGAGTGCTCAAATTGGTGTGAGGAGGAGGGGGAGGAGGTGTCCTTTTATAAGGGAGGAGAGGGGCACCTTAGGAATATCTCAAAATATTATTTTATATTAAAGTCAAAATCGGTTTATAATGGTTCCAAAGGGTCTTATTTCGAAGCTAAGGTGGGGATGGGTCGCAATCCTATCAACCAATAGAATTTAGACAAGTTTAGGATATTATCTTAACCTTATCAATTAGATTTAACTCCAAGTTAAATAATTTAACTTTTACCGTGTCTTTTTGTTTTCTTTCACTATATGGTTAATACACATACTATAACATGCCAAACGAACCCCAAATTGTTTATTATTAATATATATATCCTTATCTAAGTCATTTGGCCGAACCTTAGATTTTTAGTAATACAATAACAATTAATAATATAATATTTGATTTAAAAACTATTTTGTGTCAATTTTGACACTATTTGATATATGATTTTTGTGAAAGTCATAAAAGAATTATATGTTCTAACCAAGTTGATTAAATCAACACTAATATATCATAGTAACCTAGAAAATTATTTTAATTCATAAAAAGTCTCAAATTATATTTATTTTGGTGTTTATAACATCAATTATGTCAATATTTCATTAATAAGATAATTACTGCATCATCATTGTGTCATTAATAAATTAACTTATTTAAAGTATAAAAATTACAAATAAAACACCATTATGTAGGAAATATTTTTATCGTTCTAATGAATATTTATAATCTAAAATCCAACATATATAACCCTATGTAACAATTGTTTTGCTAAAAGATATATGTTTGTGTCATTTTTGTATTTATTTTAACTTAATTAAAATAAAGTGTCATTATCACTTACAAGTGGATCAATGAGGTCCCAAAATCGACCCAAAGATGCCCCTGGTCGACCATGTATCAACAAATAGGGTTAAGACACGTTTTAAGGTAATTTAATATTATTATAATATTATTTTTTTACCCTTATTTACCGGATTTACCCTTAACCATGGTAAATAAAATATTTACCGCAGTAATTATTCAAAATGTCTAAAAATAAAAGATACATATTTACACAATTTGAACATCCTGATTCCAAATATGGAATCCATTTTTCTAAATTCAAAACAGAGAAGTGGCAGAAATTAATTTAAAATTAATTCCCGCTGTCAAAACAAAAAGCGTGTTTTTAAGAGATAATAACTATCAAAAGATTGACACTTGTTTATGTTTGGTTTAATTGTAAAATTGTGTCCAATGACCAACATTATATTAAGTGGTAAAAATATATTCTAAATATACTTTAAAACCATTCAATATTATAATTTAACCACATAATATATTACGATGAAAAAAGTTGTTTTTAATTAAAATATAGCGTTTTTTTACTATTCATTAAAATATGAAAGTTGTCGGAAAAATATCAAAACTTTATCTAATGTAAATTTTTACATCCTGATTCAAAAGAAGAATATTATTTTGTCAAATTGAACATATAAACATTTCAAAAACTATATTTAAAGTGGGTGCGCCATCAAATGGCGGTAAAACTGCATTTTTTGAAAAATACTTATTTTACCCGAAAAATTTATTTTGTTCTTATACCATGTTCTAGAAATGTGTAAGATGAATAATAATGTTATAAAATTCAAAATTTAGTTAATACTATTCATAACGGCTAGTTCATTACAATATTATAATAATATAACATTGTTTATTAAAACCCGGTATTGCGTACAACACACGCTATCGAGGAAGGTCGTGATTGCGTGTAATGCAAGCCAAGTCAGGGTTGTGTGTTGTGAAAGAATCCTTCGTTGTTTCGTATAACAGAATCCAACCATATTTCATTTATACATTTAATATATATATATATATATACTCAATGTTGCGTAGAATAACTATTATCAAAATTGTGTGTAACACGGTCCAAGAATAGTGTTGCGTATACTACAAGCTAATATGGTGTTGCGTATAGCGCAAGGTAATCTTGGTGTAGAATACAACACAAGACATTAATGAAATTAAAAGAATAATTTTCATAAAATCTCGGGTTGTTACATTCTACCCCCCTTAAAATGAATTTCGCCCTCGAAATTCGTCGGGGTTATAAATGGTTTACTATTCGAAAGTTTCTTTAATAGAAACCCACATCGTAAAAAGGAATACCAAAACTTATCTTTAAAAACAAAAGTATGAAACGTAACGGTTACCCAAATAAACTAATCACTGGGTTTCCACATAGGTGAAAATATGTATATGGAAGAGAAATCTAACCATCATGTTCTGATGGAGAGTGGTAGAGAACATGGCTATGGAAAAGCTAGCAATCACAAATCCATAAATTTTTGACGATCTAAGGTACCATCTGATTAATCAGATATAAGAGCACTAGGACAACATTTTTGGTTTTCAAGATCATTTCCCTAAAGTTGAAAATTTGAATTAGAATAAATACTTACTTTATTTTGGTACAATCTCATTGTTGTTCGTGCTTTGAACAATTTCCACTTCATCTCTTAAATAAATGAAGTTGAATTTGTTATTCGTGAAGTGTTAGCAGATCATGTGATAGAATGACAAGTCATTCCATCTGTCTCAAACAAAAGGTTAGCAAAACTTATATACATAAGTCGATCTATAGTGAGATTAATCATATATGGTTCCTAAAATGAACTTATACTTCACATATCATACTGCTTAATATAATAAAACTAGTTTTCTACTAAACAGGGACTTCCTGTAGGTCAGTGGTAGGCGATAAAGGCCAGTCGCACTTCGGTTGTGGGTTCGATTCCTACAGCCTTGTCCGAAGCGATGGGCTGTCGCCCGTCCTACAGGTTGTCCTTTTTCTAAAACTACGTTACTATAACATCCCATCAATAATATCGAAAATCTTCTATCCTTAAACAATACTAACTTATGTCCAACATAATCCAGTCTAATCATTAGGCTTATACATAATACTGCAGTCCACTCTCATAATATAGTGACATCGATTACCAGAGATTTAATACTGTCGTTGATCCCCACATATCATAAGATATGTCTTGTTGGTCACATTCCAAACATTCAAAGTCCTTAATCGTGTATTCTCTTGAATACCTTAGTGAAAACATGAGTGCAGTTAAAAGTTAACACTTTCCACATACCTAAATCCTCAAAATTCTATATACTCAAACCATGATATCACTTAGTCCTTATATCAATCATGAGCTCATGAATACTATTAAACATTTCATTTTCTCGTCTTCATTATGCGCATATCATCTTATTTCCAAAAAATATCTCAATCACTTTGAATACCACATCAATAAATATTGCAATACTCAATGATACAACATTATTTTGGAATCCCATTACATAAACACTTAATCATTCCACCACATTGTTGTCATATTCAACATTGCCAATAGTGATCGCATGTGATTTCCCTTTGTCCTTTGCCTTCAGTGGTCGCTCATGTTGATCATCACTAACCCTTGGATTAGGGCAATTATTAGCATAATGCCCCATTTCCTTGCACTTGAAGCATTGAAGTGTTGGCGGTGCGTTCTCTGCAGTGTTTGCTTTATTCACATCATTAGAAACCCTTTTTCCATTACTTCGACACTCAGTTGCTCGATGACCTTCTTTTCCACACTTAAAACATTTTCTAGTCCCTTTTAGACAATCTCCACCATGCTTCTTTCCACACTTTGTGCATAAGGAAACATTCATCTTCTTTTCACCATTATTCTGAGATTTCTCCTTGAACTCCATCATTCGTTTCTTGTCAAAACCCTGAGATGGATATGTAACACCAACTTCCATTTCTACCTTGATAGCACAACGCACAATTTCTTCATAGCTACTGAAGTCTCTTATAGCTAATGCCCTTCGAAGACTTTGTTTTAAGCCACTGAAAAATCGATCAACTTTACTTTCAGGTTGGATGATAATTCCAGAAGCATACCTTGCAAGTCTTGTAAAATTTGCTTCATAGGTACCAACAGATTCATCGTCCCTTTGCTTCAGTTCAAGAAACTCTTTCTCCATCTTTGTTCGAAGAATATGAGGTAAGTACTTATTGAAAAATAAGTTCTTGAACTCGTCCCATTCCATAGACTCAATTTCATCCCTTTGCCTTGTATTCTTAATAAGATTCCACCATTGATCAGCATCTCCTTCCAAACGATACACTGCTAGGATGACTTTATCATGTTCAGAACATTGAATAACTGAAAATATCTTTTCAGTGGTACTAATCCATTGTTCAGCAACTAATGGATCAGTAGACCCACTGAAAGAAGGTGGACGCTGCCTCATGAAGGATTCAACAGAATGTTGCTCCTTCCTTTGCTCGTTTGGAAGTCCTGCATGATTCATAGCTTGAGAAAGTTGTGTGAGCATGGCTACAAGATTTTTCATTCCAGCTCCTATATCGTTTGGTTGCTCAGGGGTACAATCATTGCATTGCCCATCACATTCCGCATTAACACGGTTCCTTCGGGTTCCAGCCATCGTCTAAAACCCCAAAAGAATTGTGTGAGAGGGAAAAATCATGCTAGGGAAAACAACATAATAAAGGGTTAGTACCCTCAATATCTAACATCTTAGGTTAAATTCGAAGATCGTTAGCGCAATTCTAAGACTATAACCTATACGTATACTTAACCTTAGAGACATCCCTAGACATACCTTAGAAATATCTCTAGGGATCTCACTAACGTTTTCGCATCCTAGTTTCCAAAGGTTGACTAAACCTTTCCTCTGATACCAACTATAGATACCCGAAGCCTAACGTACATGAACATTACATTACTTTTGCGGAATAGTTAATACATAACAAAAACACACACACAAGGATCGTAATAGTTTAGTGTCTTTGGAAACTCGGAACGTAATCTTCTAATCCTGGTGAAAGATATTCAACATCTCCCATAATGATCTTCCTTTTTTTTTACCTAAAACCTTTCTTTATATCCTAGGGAAAAGAAAACATAAAAGGGTGAGCTCAAATGCTCAGTAAGGGTAAACAAAAGAAAAATCAATTACATCATATTCATAAGAACATAACTTTTGGAAATCTTAACCTGCAAAAGAGAGCATAATTTCATAACATGGGATAAATCATAGTAGTGAAATGAAATCCCAATAATCATAACTTAAAACATGAAACTTTGTGGCATACACACATAATCATGGAAAATCATTTCTTGTTAGTCATGACTCATTTCCAAGACTATCTTAGTGGACAAAGTCCCTTTCTGAATCGAGTAATCCTCGTTTCAGTCCTGTTTCACTGAACCGGTATAACCTACCATTCCAGCCATGTCTATCTCATGAGATATGAAATCTTTACCCAATGCATTGGAGGGAGATATAGGTCCCACCCATCTTATAATGAATCCTTTCTTATGTGTGCCACATAATCATAAAACATACATCATCGCATAACACATGAAACAAAAATGGGATTCTTGAAACATCATGACATCATAAATCAATTCATATAAGATAAAGGAATTCATAAAAATAATTCCATCACAACATTATCAAATCAATGTAATAATAGGGATAAAAACAGAACCCTTTATTATCTTATATGGAAAATAATTTTGAAAATCACTTGAACTCCATTCTTGAGGAAAATATCCTTTCTTCTTCAAAAACATTTTTCCTTTCATAACATGTCATACAACTTTAAAATAAAAGAAGTTGATTAAAAATAAACTTGAAAACTTGTAAAGGAAGATTCTTGGAAACAATGTTTTAAAAATCCATTCATGCCGTATAAGTTAAAAAAAACATTCTTCGTACTTTTGTCGGAAAAGTCAAAAAGTACCTCGTACGGAAAAACGACAAAAGATTCCTTTCATATTCTTTACTAAAAACTCACCTAAGGGTAAAATTGGATTTAAACTATTGCAAGTGGATGGAAACAATATTTCATATTGAGGGAACATGGATGTGGATGATAAAATACACCCCAGTAAATACTTACGAATAAACAATCTCGGATAAAAATGAGATTGTGATATTTCCCTTACCTTCGGTCCGACTTGCTTTGTAAGTGTCCGAACCTCCTGTATAATGATTTAAATCATGTTATTGACTTATTAAAGAATCATATTCATTGTTATGATATCATATATGGTTCACTTATGACATTATATTACCCGTTCTTTTGTAAATTCCATGTTAAAGAAGCGTTTTGGGTAAAATCGTTTCATTTATCGTAGGTGTTTTGACTTGTTGTTCTTGACATCATTATTACTTATATCATGATTTACTTACTTCCAGAATATAAAATATGATTTATATATCATATATATTCAGTATATGTATATATATAATAGGTAGATAAATAAAATGAAAAACACCGTTCATGGAGACGGTAGTCCGTACGTACGCATGAACGCTGTTTTCCTTTCCTTATTGTCTTGAAATGGAAGTAAGTAGATGACATACATATGTATATATATACATAAATACAGTAGCTTTATAATGTCATATATTTCATTATTATTTCTTATATATACATTATAATCATTCTTAAATGGTTAATATGGAGAATGAATCTCATCGCGTCGTGGAGACGGTATTCCGTACGTACGCACGAGCGATGATATCATTTCTATAAATATTGAATTGAATTGGAGTGTATTATACAATATATCAGAATCAATATGATGTTGTAATAACTATGTATAGTTATTATTTACACCATTATACCCATCCATGTAAGGTGGTGGTGGAAAATAGATTACACCACGGCGTGGAGACGGTATTCCGTACGTACGCACGCGCGGTGATTTCTTTTTCCGTAGGATGGATAGATGGTGAAATAGGGTTGTTTCATACTTATAATAACATATCAGTATATGAGTGATACTGATGTTATTACTTCATAATGAAACAACCTAAGAAGAAGAAGTGGAAGAAGAAATAAAGATGAAAGAATTGGTAACGGTAATTACCTCTTCTTTGAAGTGCCTCTTTGAGACCTCCTCTTAGGGAACTAAAATTGGTCTTTTAGGAAGACCAGAACCTCTAGGATGTTACTAGGGAAGTGGAGAAGAGATTTTGGAAGGGGTTGGCCGAGCTTGAGTGCTCAAATTGGTGTGAGGAGGAGGGGGAGGAGGTGTCCTTTTATAAGGGAGGAGAGGGGCACCTTAGGAATATCTCAAAATATTATTTTATATTAAAGTAAAAATCGGTTTATAATGGTTCCAAAGGGACTTATTTCGAAGCTAAGGTGGGGATGGGTCGAAATCCTATCAACCAATAGAATTTAGACAAGTTTAGGATATTATTTTAACCTTATCAATTAGATTTAACTCCAAGTTAAATAATTTAACTTTTACCGTGTCTTTTTGTTTTCTTTCACTATATGGTTAATACACTTACTATAACATGCCAAACGAACCCCAAATTGTTTATTATTAATATATATATCCTTATCTAAGTCATTTGGCCGAACCTTAGATTTTTAGGAATACAATAACAATTAATAATATAATATTTGATTTAAAAACTATTTTGTGTCAATTTTGACACTATTTGATATATGATTTTTGTGAAAGTCATAACAGAATTATATGTTCGATCCAAGATGATTAAATCAACACTAATATATCATAGTAACCTAGAAAATTATTGTAATTCATAAAAAGTCTCAAATTATATTTATTTTGGTGTTTATAACATCAATTATGTCAATATTTCATTAATAAGATAATTACTGCATCATCATTGTGTCATAAATAAATTAACTTATTTAAAGTATAAAAATTACAAATAATACACCATTATGTAGGAAATATTTTTATCTTTCTAATGAATATTTATAATCTAAAATCCAACATATATAACCCTATGTAACAATTGTTTTGCTAAAAGATATATGTTTGTGTCATTTTTGTATTTATTTTAACTTAATTAAAATAAAGTGTCATTATCACTTACAAGTGGATCAATGGGGTCCCAAAATCGACCCAAAGATGCCCATGGTCGACCATGTATCAACAAATAGGGTTAAGACACGTTTTAGGGTAATTTAATATTATTATAATATTATTTTTTAACCCTTATTTACCGGATTTACCCTTAACCATGGTAAATAAAATATTTACCGCAGTAATTATTCAAAATGTCTAAAAATAAAAGATACATATTTACACAATTTGAACATCCTGATTCCAAATATGGAATCCATTTTTCTAAATTCAAAACACAGAAGTGGCAGAAATTAATTTAAAATTAATTCCCGCTGTCAAAACAAAAAGCGTGTTTTTAAGAGATAATAACTATCAAAAGATTGACACTTGTTTATGTTTGGTTTAATTGTAAAATTGTGTCCAATGACCAACATTATATTAAGTGGTAAAAATATATTCTAAATATACTTTAAAACCATTCAATATTATAATTTAACCACATAATATATTACGATGAAAAAAGTTGTTTTTAATTAAAATATAGCGTTTTTTTACTATTCATTAAAATATGAAAGTTGTCGGAAAAATATCAAAACTTTATCTAATGTAAATTTTTACATCCTGATTCAAAATAAGAATATTATTTTGTCAAATTGAACATATAAAAACATTTCAAAAACTATATTTAAAGTGGGTGCGCCATCAAAAGGCGGTAAAACTGCATTTTTTGAAAAATACTTATTTTACCCGAAAAATTTATTTTGTTCTTATACCATGTTCTAGAAATGTGTAAGATGAATAATAATGTTATAAAATTCAAAATTTAGTTAATACTATTCATAACGGCTAGTTCATTACAATATTATAATAATATAACATTGTTTATTAAAACCCGGTATTGCGTACAACACACGCTATCGAGGAAGGTCGTGATTGCGTGTAATGCAAGCCAAGTCAGGGTTGCGTGTTGTGAAAGAATCCTTCGTTGTTTCGTATAACAGAATCCAACCATATTTCATTTATACATTTAATATATATATATATATATATACTTAATGTTGCGTAGAATAACTATTATCAAAATTGTGTGTAACACGGTCCAAGAATAGTGTTGCGTATACTACAAGCTAATACGGTGTTGCGTATAGCGCAAGGTAATCTTGGTGTAGAATACAACACAAGACATTAATGAAATTAAAAGAATAATTTTCATAAAATCTCGGGTTGTTACATGTTCTGTGACGCAACAATCCCAAATTGTAGATCCAACCCTGGAACGATGTCACGGAGGTGTAAAGACGGTTTTAGAGAATAATTCAGAGTAGATCGAGAGATATGAGATTTCAAGTGTTTTTTTGGATGTATTGTTCAAGTATTATGATCCGATTTAAGATCTGAAAACACCCGTTACTGTGTTCATTTGATGAATGGAACCATCCCCTGATGTATCGCGATGAACGGAAGAGAAATAGTGGATCAGGATGATGATCCATGATGTGAGGAGGAAGATGGTGTTTTTGGGAAAATCCCGACTACACAACATGTAGTATGGGCTACACGACGTGTGTTCTTCGGCGGACCACCTGACATGTACTCCGGGAGTACACGAACACGGGATGGTTACATGGCCAAGGACATTCTGTGTAAACCCCTCCCTAGTACGACCAGGCCAGATACATGAGATACCCCATGTGCTGGTACACGGACATGCGACACGGACAAAGGCCATGTACGTTCACATGGCCAATGCACATGGAGTGAGCCCAGGTGCTCAAAGACGGCAAGTGATTCTTCTACAAACCGTGTATTTTTTTTATATCCGACAACTGAATGACACAAGACGCTTGAACGAGTAGTAACCAGAGTCATGGAACACGAAGTCCGATTCTTCTACATGCCGTGTAGTTGAGTTTTACACATCTTGACCGGATGACATGGGCCATTTACATGTGTAGTACCTAGAGCCAATGAACATGGTGTATAACCATACTACACGTCATGTAACCAATTCTTAATGTCTTGATCAAGTGTCCTTCTGTGACTTGGGCTAGTTTCCTTAGGGTTCATCCCCTTGGTCATTCTCCTGAATGTTTCCGATATCATTTCCTACATATAGTAGTATGATCCCTTCAGCATGACTTCCTGAATAGAGTTGTTTGAATCCCCTCTATTAGGCATAGAGCTGGATCCTCTATTCATTCCTGGAATCCTAGGTATAGTTCTTGGTATCGATGTGACCATCATTACCCGGGCGCCGAACCTCTTCTTAGCGGATTAGTTCAGACTGAGTTGTTAGAATCACCCCATGGGTATTGGTTGTGATCATCATCTAAGAATCATGTTCTCAAGTACTTGTGGAGTGTGTTCTCTCAGAATGAGTTCTTCGTATTTCTCTCTTCAGACCTAAGAGTGTGTTCTCCTTGTTACATGCTTAGTGTAATCTTCGAGATGGATCTTAGTGGTGGTTTCACGACAGTCGATCATGTATCAGTATATCTAGATGTTATTGTTATATGTTCTACTGACATATACTGTGTGGAGCTGAATGTATCTTTCCTTTGTGGTATTTCTCTTATTGTACTTTGTTTGTGGTTTCAGGATGTCCTACTGTGTATTGTTATACTCACCCCGCCTGGGCTTTTCCCGACTGTGTCGTGTCTTATGGAGATGAGTGAGCCTTTGACAAGATTCTAGGTGGACCAGGACCATACAGTGCTCAGTGAGATCAAGAGGGCCGACGTGTGTTCCTACTTCTACATATTTCATTCCATGTACATTTCCTTATAGGTTGGACTTTGTTACAGACTATCTTTTGGTGGGATTTTACTTTTGGCCCAGGGTTTTACACTTGTTGTACTTTACTTTCTTGTCTTACTTTGTTGGTTGATATTTTTAGTGTATGCATGCATTTCCATTTTTAGTAGTTTTTACTTTTCACCTTTATGGGCTTGGAGATGTGTGAGCGTATGTACATGTTTATAGGAAATGCCTCCCATGTTAGTAGCGTGCCTACTCGGTGCTAGTCTCCAGCCCCTGGCCTATTGGAGGTGGGCTTGGGGGGTTGCAGCTTCGGCCCCGCTGGGACAGATTGTGACAGATGAATTGTATAGAGTTAAAATGGGTGGAAATAAAAACTCTTATTATTTCATTCTTCAATATATTTATTATATAAAATTATAATAACATTAGTTATTGGTATTTATGGTTATAAAGCTTGGGCTGTGATCCCTCATGATATTATTATTATTATTACTCCATTCAAATTTTCTATGGGATGATGTTCAATATATTTGTTGAGAATGTTTTTTCACTCGCCATTATATTGAGTATTAAGCATGTTGTTTCTATCAATTAGAATTTTATATGTTGGATGGTAATGATGATCCTTTTTCCTCTGTATGTGTGGTTGTTTATGAAATATCACCCCACATAACTCAATTGTTTGCTTCATATATGACATTAATTAGTAAATTCATTTGATATTCACTCTTCGGGATCCAACTAGCTATATTTAATGGATTTTGATGAATATATTACACCCAGGGTACAACAAGAACCTTGTATCTTGGTATATTATTACATAATTATTCCCATACCTAGTTAATATATGTTTATATAGTATATACCAATACTATATATATTTAGTAGATACATATATATATTGTTATAGATCTGAGTCCAATACCGACTAAAGTAGAATCTGGTAATGTCGAAAGCACTCCAATATAAGCCAAAGTGGTTTGGTAAGTTTTTATTTAAGATTTATTATCATTTATTCTAATTTGAATAGTTTTTCATTATGTGCATATGCTATATTATTTGTAGACACTATTATTGGAGTCCTATTGGAATTGTTTCTCAAAACATACTCAAATTGTGTTTAGTACTCCAAAATATTTCATTTTAGTATGAATAGATATAGGGAATCACTTTACTCGAAGAGTTGGCCTTATTATCATACAATTAGTGTATGGGTGTGAAGAAGTAAAGAAATTCTCAAAATTATAGTGCATTATATTTTTGGCCTTCATTTTTTATATCATGTTTTATATCCATGTACTATGTTTAAATTTTTTTATGTTAGCCAAATATGAAATTATTTTTTATGACTCATCCAATATTGTGTTGATATTATTATATTTTCTTGTTTTTATATATGGTTCCTCCGTTTTTATTATTTTTTCCATTATACTATTATCTGATGTTGAGATTCTTCTATGGATGGTTAATATTCATTATATTATATTGATTGTTTATTTTTTTATTCCAATTTTCTCAGATTATTTATTATATCTGATGTTACACTCTTATATGGTGGTATAATATCCCCACTGTATAAATGTAGAAACATAATGGTAATCAAGTTCCTCTGGTGTATTGTGGGGAATGATTGAGGCCATGTGAATCACTAACATGGGGTACATGTTATGTGGATCCTGTATTTAGTTTTTTAATTTCCCTTGTAACATTCATGGTTTATCTATTTATTATATGGATTCTTAAAAAAATATTTTAGTTTAACATGATATTAAGATGAATTATTTCTTTAGGGGACAATTTAAAAACTACATACATGTGAAATTTATACCATTTCATGATTTCAACTTAATAGTAATGACTATTAATTTTCCATTATTATTTAAAAATAATTTTTTAAATATTATTTGAAGGAGAAGTCATTATGTTTTTTATAAAGCTATATAGTTCAATCATAGTTTAAATTTTAAAAGGAATTTTTTTTAATATTCATCACATAAAAGTATATTAATTTTAGTTTTATGTATTTTACTAGGGTATTTATATTCATGTAACATATTTATACTTATATTACTATATTTTCATTATGAGTTGTGATATATATGTTTTCCTAATGAATATTCAAAATATAAGTAATGAAATGAAAAAAATATTGTAAATAGAAAATTATTTATTTCTAAACTAGTAGATAATGAGTGGAAGGGCCCACTTTATGAAGTAATATTTATTTTTGTAAGATTGATTACATAATTTTAAAAAAAAATATTCTAAATGAACTCTAGTAGTGCATGAAAATTAATTTTTTTAAAAATAATTTTAATGGATTTGTATAAAGTGGAATACTAATAGTATGAAGCCGTGTAATGGTTTATTGAATTTGAAAAGATTGTAAAATGAATATAAACACCATTAATATATATTTTCTTTTATTTTTATCATAATATTTCATTTCATGATTAAATCCATCAACCCATATATATATTTTTTTATACTAAAACATTTAAGGGGTAAGTGTTAATTCTTTTTTGTTTATGATTACAATGTTTCATCCTCAGTAATATTTTTATTCATAATTATTTTATAGTGAGAAAATACAAAATATAAATATTGAATGAACCAGGAAAAAAATATCATTCAAAATTATTATCAGTATATTTTCTTATTTGATATGTGTATTATTTTAATGTGATTTCTAAATTGAAAATATATATAAATAATTGTTACGTCCTTCCAAGAGAAAAAATAAATATACTATATGGGATCAGGTTAGTAATGGATAATTTAAATAAAAAAATACCCTCTATTATTTTATGGATCTTATTACCCAATTATAGATGAGGGATGGAATAAACATCTAGAAAAAAATATATAATATAATTTTATATTAATATCATTAAATGTAAACCCTATTTATTTAATTTATTGAAGGTGAATATAAAAAAAATGGTCGATGTTTTATAATATTTTATAAATATAAGATATTGAATCTGTTGAAAGAGATATGTATATGAATATTTATACTTATAAATATATTACTACGATAGTAGGAAAATGGATATAAATTTATGACTTCAACTTTTGGTAGAAGGAGAAATATACAATAAACTATTACAAAGAAAAAACTAAATAGATTATAAAAGTAAAATCCAATTTTTTGCAATCATCGTAGTAAAAATTACTCGTTCTCTAATGATAAAAGATATGATACAAAAGTAGATTTCAATATATATTATTTAAATAATTTTTATAAAAAGTTCGTTATAATGGAAATAAAAAAATGAATTTTTTTCAAGATTATTTTTTCATTGAAAAAAAAGAAAAATATGTATATGAGGTTGGAAAATAGAGATAATAAATCAATTAAATTTGAGGGTGAGAAAATAATGTTCCTAGTATGTGATTTGAATTATAAATAGTATATTGGTGTCTATTTTTTGATATATGGTATGTGATTCTAATGTGGTGCATTTGAAAAAATGCCTTAGAATTAAAAATAAAAAAAGCATAATAGTGGTATAAAATATTTTTATAAGAATTCATTAATGGTTTTCAAATGTAATGAGACATACCTTTATAAACATTTATATCTTTAGAATAGAGTGAAATATGGGAATTTACTATTAAACCAGTTGACGTCTGTGGTTAAATACATTGCATCTACTTTTTTATATGTCAGTCCAACCAATGGAATTTTATTAGGTACATTATTTTTTATTCACATTATTCTAAGGTATTTTTTTATTCTAGGAAGAAAAATTCATTCATATTAATAATTTTTTTAGATAAATAAAAATTTGAACCTTGAAAAGGTTTTTTAGAGAAATGTTATAAATTAATGGGTGCATTATTATGTCCATAAAAATTATCATTAATAATTTTCTTATAATATTAGAAGAATTATCCTTTATAAAATTGTTATAATTCCCATTATATAATTTTTGGTTACTATAAGAATGCGTCAGATTTCTGTTTATCATGATATAATAGATTATGAAACCTAAGATGTTATAATCGATAATGATTTTTATATTATATTTAATATTCAATTCATACCATCTAAAACATATCAGAAATATTATAAAATAAAAAAATATTGAAATTAATCAAACAATTATTTTTTTATTTTAAATTTGTGAATTGATTTGAAAAATGATTTTCTCGTAGTAATGAAATATATGGATGTTTTTATTAATGTGTTCCAAGTTTTAAAAAAATGGGAAAGTTGAATGTACATTTTTCTAACACTATGATGCTAATCCAATTTCAAAAAAAAACTTATTTAATCAGTATGTTAGAAAATCAAGAAATTTGGAAATCATATTTTATTTGATTAATGATTCATCTATAATCATGTATTATATAAATATACATTCTATTACTATTTTGATATTTCTGTTTTATTGTTCGTAGATAATATTTTGTTTTATTAAAAATATTATGTAGTCCATGAATAAAATAATCAATTATTTATTCAAAACAAGATTGAAAATATAAGTTATGCATAATTTTGATAATTTGATTTTTTTGTAGAAGTATTCATTAAATGTAAATATATTTAATAAATAAGACGTAAGTCTTTATTATAATAAAAACAATGTGTTTTGTGATGTCAAATACCTACAAATAAAACTATGATTTGTATCCCTCAACGACTATCATATTATTACTATAAATTATTTTTAAAACATTGAATGGTTTTTTGGAAGACTAAGTATGATAATATTAAAGGAGATAGATTTATCTATATGAATGAATGAAATGAATGATTCAAGTAATATAATGATTTATTAATGATATATCAAATTTTGAAATGATATCCTAAATTTTTTTCCCTAGAGTTATTATTCCTTAAATGGATTGGGAGGTGGATTTATAAAAAATATAAGGTAATTTATTATTGATTACATCAAATCGAAAATCATAAATAAAAATTATCCTAAACATGAATTTGAAATAGTTATTTTATTATTTTATTTTAACATAATTAGACATCATATATAGAGTGTAATGTGAGAAATAAATAAAAAAAATTATTGAAGCATGTTCTCACTCAGAATGATTTGAATATGAGATTGATAATTTGGTTGAAATTGATAAAATATTAAGAAATCAAAATTAAATAACAAACAATAAATTGAAAATTGGGTACCTGATTCTATAAGATAGTGTGATATTTAATCATTAAATATTATATATATGTAACAAGATTCTTTAGTTAAGGATTTAGTTAATTATTCATATAAATCATCCATTTAAGATGTACCTCAATTTTTTGATTGGATGCAAAAATATTCACTAAAACTATTTATTAGTAAATCTAAAAATAAAGATAATATTCTATAGAAAAATTCATTATTTATTAATAAATGTGCGATTATTAAATTTAGAATTAAAAAAGATGGGTTTTTGTATTTATAAAATTATTTTCAATTTCATGTGACCGTTGTATGATGGTTAAACTATTGTTTGAGGTTTATAGATTTCAATTTTGAATTCATCTTACGAATATAAAATATTTTAAGGATCATTGGAAATATTACTATTTCGAATGAATGGTTAATGGTATTGTGGATTCAATTACAAAAGTCACTCATGCCAACAAGTTAGATTTTAATGATAATTATTAAAAAGGATAATAGATAATTTATAGTAAATGAATTGAAATATGAGAATAAAAACATTTATTTTTTTTATTACTATTTACATAATAATGAATTTATGTAATTTGTATTTTTATATAATTATTATCTAAATCAACTCATTTTTCTTCATTTAATGATAATATATCTATTGATAAACATTCTGAAAATTATATTAAATAGATAAATTGATTAGATGGAGTCACAATTTATATTATATATGTTCATGATACAATATTCACCATTAATTCTTTATATAACATTAGTATTCATTTGGAAAATGGAGGTAATCCATTAATCTTGTTTAATGGAACTCCATGTACGTTTAGATTAGAATCATTCATTAGATGAATTTTCATATAATTGAAATTTACATTATCGTATATATATGAATCATTTTGAGTCATTTATGGGATGTGGCATCAAGAAATATCTTATAATGATTATGTTGGAGAATAAATATTTTTCGAACCCTATTTGGTACAAATAATGGATGAGAATTTGATAATGATTCAACAATAATAAAATGGCTCAATGTAGTCATAAATATTTTGGATATAACCCTTTCCATTATATATTAGTAAAATTAGTTTATCATATATTTTATAATCATTCTTAATGACATTGGGTTACTTTTTTATATAGAAAAGAAATATAAATTTTAAAATTAGTAAAAATATATTATACGAAAAAGAATATTAGATTTATTTTTTTATTTAGTATCCATTCAAATATTTTTATCTATAGTTACTGAAACATTTCATGATTCATTTTCATGAAAATATGGTGGACACATATCTCATATTTTGATCCATGGATATGTTCAACTAGAGTAAAAATATTCTAATGAGGGACACCAGAAACTAATTGTTAACAACATATAGAATGTTTTTTGGAATAAAAATATTTAATTCATAATTATTTTATTAATAAAAAATATATTATATATTTATGTTCATTATATTATTATAAGGTAATTTTTAAGTTAAAAATAAAAATTATTATTTCTACCTAGATTTGGTTTTCGTGAATTATATTTTTTATTTAAAATAATGGTTTCAATAATATATAATTATAATATGAATTAATGATATTTATTTTTTAATTTATCAGGTAGAAATTACATTTTTATAAATGTATATATTTTTCTAAAAATATTAATTTCTAATTTAATATTAAAAGATAAGAATTTTTATTTAAAATCATATTTTATTCAAATGTGTTTAAAAAGTGAAATTCATGTATATAATATTTTTAACATTTAATTAGTTCATTTTTATTAAATATAATATAATAAATGTAACTGTAATCAATAATATACATTAACATATGAATATAATATCATTATAATTATAATTATATATTTTTAAAACCATTTTGTGATGTTATTTAGGTATTTTTGTTATATAAATTCTGAAAAGTATATGAATATCATGTTATAAAATTTACTAAATATTTTTAATTATAATAATCAGTATTAGTTACTATTTTTAATTTAGGATTATTCACATTTTTAGAGTAAAATTAGGAACATTATTCGACTATGATAATGATTAAAATAGACTTACCGGTGGTTAAACTATGGTGATAATGGTAAAAAAAACATTAAACATGAAAAAAAAATATTTGATATTAATATTTATCCCTATATCATCCCATAGTCATAAATGGAAAATTTCGGAGATTTTTGTATTATTTTGTACAATAATTCATTTCAATCACAATGAAAATTATATTTTTTTCATCTACCCAACATATAAAAGGACAATCCCTACCCTCTCTTTTAAACTCATCATGATACTTTTAGTTCATAAAATGACTACTAAAATACATTTATAACATCTTTTCATATGTCATATAGGTCTTATGTTTGGCATAAACCATATTATTATTGCATTATTTTTATTCATAATGAGGTTTTTTTAATTAGTGGTATAGTTCAATCCTGAGAATTGTTTATTTACTAATTCATCTAACTGCATCAAATATTATTTATAATTGATGAAATTATATCATTAATATAATAAAAATAATTATATCTTGGTATTTATATTTAATAAAATTTATAAATCACATCTTCTTTTATATAAAAATTTATAACATTATTTTTTCTAAAATATAATACTTCTTATCAAACAGGTTAAATTCAATTTCAATCACTAAATCTTACGAGTGAATATAATGATGCATTGAAAACATAAATAAAATATTATTTAAATATAATAATTAAATAGTATCTATCAACTATATTACATCTTTTCTATCCAAAAAATGATAATGGAATTCATCTGTTTGTGTGGAATACAACATCAACAAAGTGATGTGATTATAATTTCATCACCACATAACATGGAATGCATAGGTGAGTTTATTTAAATATATAATAGGATATTTATGAAAAAATATACATTAATTATATAATAATGATATATTCTATAAATCCCCTTTCCACTATAAATAATGAAGACATTAATCGTTCATGTGTTGGGCCTGCATTCTCAAGGATTATATCTTAATTCATTTTTTCATAGCCATATTTCATTACTAGTTTGAAAAGATTATTGAATTTATAATACTTAGTTATTTTATAATTATTATTCATAATATTATTTCATAATGACCTCCTATATCATTTTGATCAAATTAATGTAATGTTGTACATATGAGTCTAATATAATAAAAAAACAAGGTGTGTAATTATCCTATTTAATAATTTATTATTCCAATAAAATAAATGAAATATTTCATTTACATATAAGTAATTAATAAATAAATTATCATAATATAATAAATAATTTATATATTTTATTATATTTATGTTTAATAATGTATGTTAAAGTTTCAATTTAAGGTAATGGAAACATTACATTAAATATTTTGATTTGAATGTTTCAATGAATAATTTTAAAAATATTATTCTTCTATGTCAATATTCATTAAATTATTTTACACATATATTTATGTAGTTCGAAAAAATTATAAATTACATTTTATGTCACCTTTTACATTCAATCAAATTATTTTAAAAGTAATTACTATATATATTTTAATAGGATAATATTAGAAAATATGTAAATGGATGTTTTATTTTTACATATATGTTGAAAATTTATATTACTGATATCATAACTAGTATATGATCATTATATTACATCCAATGATTTCATGTTTCCTTCAAATATAGATTATTATTCAATTTTTATAGGTTTTTTCAAAATGGTTTATAATTGAAATTTATAATTCATCATCACAAAAAATATATCATGGGTGAAATGTATATTGATATGAGTATGTTGTAACAAATAAAATATTTTTAAGCTATTATTATGTTTATGTTCTTGTTAATTTACTGCCATGATAGGTTTCCCTGATACATTTCATATATATGGGTAAACCTAACTATAGATGACGATGAAGTGTGTTCCTCATATAGCACTCCCATTAATTAGGTAAAAGCGTATAGTAAAGCATATTGGTTATTTCAATAAGATTATGGTAATTTAAATGATAGGTTCTTTTATTTGTAAAATTAATTATTATAGTTGTATTTACATGAGTTTTGAATTTTCCAATATGATTTATTTATGATTTTAATTATTTTTTATTGAAATATTAATATTAATTAATGATTTATAATGTCTACATGAATAATGGGAATGAAATTCCTTTCATTATGAGTTTAATGTATAACTTTTCATGAGAATTTTATTATCTAAAAAATCATTCATGATAATTATTTTTTCTATTTTTATTGAATATGAATTTATTTATGAAAAAATTGTACTGAATATTGTTTCATTTTATAGAAAATGTTAATTATGTTCTTAATGATTTTATGCAAAAGGTAAAAATTTTATGAGCATTCATGAACTGATGAGGATCATACATTTATTTTACATGTATCTTATTTAGATTTTTATTCTTATCCAATATTTATTAATTTTTTCTATAGTAGTCATGGTGGATTTTGGATAATTATTTTTTATAGATGGAAAATGTCAATATATTCCTCGAAAAATAAAATGGTGATATAAGGAAAATAATTACTGTATAATAAATTGATATTTTTTAAAAGTACTTGTACTGTGTTGTAATATATTGTTATGTAAAAATTACTACATAATTCTTTAAAAAAATAACCCTAAATTATATATTTTGGAATGCATGAAAATGAAATATTTTCTATGTAATCAGTTTCATAGATTTTATATACCAGGTTCTCTATAATATATTTGAAGTGAAAATATCTTGTACATAATCAAATAATTTTCTTGGGAGATAATCCCCACTTGCTCTAATATATAACCCATAACCTGGGTAATTGATTGATACCACCATTAGGGTTAGTGAAAAAAATTTCTTTTATATAAATTTATATGGGCTAAAATATTTCATCCAATCCATCCTATAAGAATTATTCAGAATATACATTTCATTGATGAGTAACTAAAAAATAATGAATCATGGATACATAATAAAATATAATATGGGGAATAATGGAAAATATCTCATTTCAGTAGGAATCAATTTCTCTCCCTTTTTTGTCACAATCTCAAAGGATATATTAATTTTTACAGCCACTTGAGTTGTGAAAAATTATTGATAAGTTACAATACATAATGAAGAAAAACCCATAGATGATGATATTATTATTAACCTATAATTATTGGTTTTCTATTTATAGATTCTATGTGATAAGAATCAAAGTGTTGGGTTTTATTCATTCACCCTATGTTATGGGGTTTCCGAAAAACTGGGGCTCAATCATCAACTAACTTTTCATATATGATGTTACGCTACTACTTTATTATACCCATGCGTGGAATAATTATGTTTTAAATGTGTCATACTGATCTTAAGATCCTTCCAGAGTATAAGAACAGGTGAATCACTTTGTGAGAATACTATTATTGAAAAATTCTCAATAGATACCATAATTACAAAAAAATCAACACACCTTAGGAATAAATAGACATGGAGATTGAACACAGCATTTTTCAACAATGGTGGATATTGGGACCCATAACACAATCAAGTAATGTATATCACTTATGAATTAGATGTTAAGAAACACTTTTACTTATTTTCCTAGCCTATTACATCATTATATTTCAATTTATAACACCACAATCACTATTCCAAAAAATGGTGGATGAGTTAAGAAAACCTGAAATCTAGGATTAATCAATACGTACAATTATAGTTTGGTTTTACAACATAAAATAGATAATATTTTTAAATATTAAAACAATAAATAAAATTAATTTTAGTAGATATATTTTAATATACAGATATTATTTAACATAACTATATATCAGAATTGGGTAAAATATTATTTTCCATACAAACTGATTCCCATACTCCAACAAAGTATGGTCATAGAAATTAAGGGTAAAAAATCCAATGAAAAGGCATCAAATATTAAAAATGGAAAAAATGGATAAAATCACCTTAAAACCCTTCTATCATGATTTCAGTTGTTTTCCAACAACACCAATTATTGAAACATCATTCATTCTGGACAAACCAACATTTTATAGTTTCTACTAAAATTAAATTTGCTACTTTTTTCAATAAATTAAAAATTTATATCTTTTTTATAAAATAAATATGAAAATTGTTGAGGGTTAAAAGTTACTCTTTAATTTGTTATCATATTTTTGGGAATGTCCCAATCTTAGTCCTTTTCCTAACATGGACCTGAACCGACAAATTTAGATATATCTAGACCTAGAGTATCTCCCACATTCATAAAACAATATATTCTTATTCTTTCTTAATCAGATACTAATCAATAAAAATGATCTTCTAATGAATGTAATATTTTAATCCATACTATCTTTTTTTAATCTCGTCATGGAATTATTTTATATCATAAAAATATTGTTACAAAAAGAAACATCTAGAAAAGTTAAAAATTTATCGAGAATACATATAAAAAAATATATACTATAAATTATTAAATTTTATTAAAAATTATTAATGTATTTTTTGAATTGTTTTTATCTATCAAACACATACCATATGGGAATTAATAATCCTAAATCATTAAAGTACCCATAAAATCCTATCATAATTTGGTGACATAAGGATATGTACAATGATTTTTAGAGTATAATTTTTGTACCTATCACCAAAGAACCATTATTCATATATAATACCTACCTAAATTATATGATTTCATAAACCATTAATGTTGGAATCTAGAAACAATGTGATAAAATCAAACATGATAACCCAAAAACAAGAATTATTGATTATACCAGTCATAGATTGAAGGGTGTTCATGATCTCCATGGTCTTTCAAACTAGTTCATGTGCATCAATAATACTATTTATGAATGGTTTCACCAAAAGGATAACCAATAGATTCAATCCATTAACATCACATCATCCTCTCTCTATATTTGTTATAAGTGATTCTAAATGATATTCTAAATCAATCACCATCAATGTGTAATATAAGTCCATGAAATCATTATAAGAATAAACATTAAAGATATATGTAACTAAAATAAGGTTTGAAACTAATAATTCCAAAATATCATATTGGTGAGGTATATAAAAAATTCATTTGTGATTAATTATAAAAAATAATATATAAAAAATTTTAAAAAATATAAACAAAAAATAATATACCGATCACCATGTCACATAAGGTCCATTACCACCATTCCTCATTCACTAACCAATATAAAGTTATTAGGAACATCCACAACATCCAATAGGTGATATTTCCAAACATGGATCAGAATAAAAATATTCTATATACACTCAATTGGTGTATACAATATTTTACCATAACAGTCCAGTTATAATCACAATATGATATTTGTATAAATTCTTTTCTAACAAAAATAAAATAATGTAGTTATTATATAATAATTAATGTTTTTTTTAATAATGTATTAAAATCAAGAAAAGAAATATTTTTTCTAATAGGTAAAAATTTACAGAATGAATAATATAAAGTAAATTTTATAAAAAATTTCAATTGAATACTTTTTAGGATAGATATTTCAATGGAAAGAAGAATTGTTATATCAATTATAAGGATTGTTTTCCTAAATTAAGGTGATGGAAATTAGACTACATCATTATATAGTGGGGGTGACACATAATCTTCCGGTCAAAGAAATTTATTGTTCGGGGATGAAATATATTATTGGATATCCAATTCAAAATTCGAGTGATTCACATTAGGATAATATTATACCACATTAATTATTAAAAATATTATTATCATCAAAACATTAATAATTTGTTCATATTTACAAATAAATAGGATATTTTACATTCTATAAACATTAAGTAGTAATTTAATTAAAAGGTATCATTGATTTCATTTCATAAATTATAATATAATATCATCTACAAGATTGTATAAAAATATTTATTTTATTGAACTAATAATTTAAATAAATTAATAAATGATATTGAACTAAATATCATTAACAATAAAATCATACATAAAGAAGTAAAATACCATCGAAATTGATTGGATTTAAAATATAAAATAGTGAACATACCCCATTCATCATCACTCCATCCTCTATAATTGTGTATCATTATTCTTATTTACCCAAGAATTAATTTGGAAAAAAATCAAATAAATGTTGTTACGAAATACCAAGGGATAATATAGGTGAGATTAACATAATAAATATATTTAATAAAAATTTGATTAAACACAAAAAAAAATATTTTCTGGAAATTGGGATGATAGTATTTTGGAAATGGGAAGGATCTTGTAGAAAAATCTATTTGGAAATGATATCTTAAATATTATAAAATATACTAGAAAATTTAGGTATATTTAGGAAATTTATATTTGTATTATACCATAGGGTTTTTAAATATGATTTTCACAACAACGAACTAACCTTGTGTTTGTCACTATTTTATCTTATGTATATGTACAATATGAAAACTTGAATTTGGAAATCATGATATGACCATAATAATCACTTATATCAACTAACATGTGGGTTTTTCATGATTTATAACTTGATGAGTTCTAAGTATACACTGATAATTTTATCCTTTTATTCTATTTACTTAATATTTCAATGAAAAAAAGATAAATCATATATAAAAAGAAAATATTATTGAATTAATTAATAGCCTAAAAATGAAAACATGTTTTGATAAGGAAGATGAAAATGACCCCCCCCACACAAAAAAAAATTAGTTATGACAAAGATATTGATGAGACAAACATGGGAAATTTTATCCTTCTCAAAGATAGAATTATATCATGATCGAAACAAGATAATAAAAAATATGGGAAACCAGAAAATGAAATACCAAAGTAGCTCTGCCATGGATTGGAATTTTAGTACGATAGAACATGTCAATGGAATTTTAGTATGAAATGATCAAGGGGGGAGGGGTCTTGATAAAAATATATTTTTAAAGCAGTATGAAAATGGGTTTGTACATTAGAAATTATATTATTTGAAAATGATTTTAAAATAAATAAATATGAAATTAAAATAATATAATAATTTTATAAATTATTAATTTAAATGACATTACAAAAATTTAACAATATATTCTATTGAAACTATACATTAAAAACCACAATCAGTTAAATGTTATACAAATATTAATGAATTATATTAAAAATATATAAACATTTACGGGGGAGATATAATTACGGGATATAAGTTTATAAAAATATTAAAGGGGTATTATTTAATGAAATATAAAATCCATTAGGCATAATATTGACAATTAATTTTCTAGATATTAATTGAATTAATTTCTAATGTGTATATAAATATTGAAAAATGACTATAAAAAATTATTCATATTCAAGAAATATTTTTTGGAGTTGTATTATATTTTGTTTTAAATCATACACTTTTTAATACAATATTACTATACATAGAGAATGTCATGAATTAAAGGGTTGTACTACAAAAATTAAAATTGATAAATAAATAGTTAAAATTTAAGATTTAATCAAATACTTGTCATCAGTGGATATAAAAATAGGTTTAGAAACCAAAATGAATTTTATGAATGATTTGAGAGACTATGGATATGTGTGAATGATTATATGAAAAATATATTTGGACTATTATCCAATAAAAAAATGGTAATGATGTTCAAAATGATAACCATGAAGAGAATTATTACATATTAGAAGATACATTAATGAAATATATCTGTGTATGGACCTAGTTAATTGATAGAAAATGTTCTTCATAGAAAACTGGTGAATCCAAAATACTAAAAACATAGAAAATTTTAAAATAGTAGTAGGTACATTCAAGAAATATAACCCTTTTAGAATCAGTCTTGTTTCAAATGATGTTATTTAATCCTAACAATTAATATCCAAAATAGTATTTTGTTTTAAATGATTAAATTTTTTTCCATGTTTTTGAAAATAGTGTAATGGGGGAAATGATGTGTACATTCCAAAAAGAACATAAATAATTAAAAGATTTATAAATTGTAGATCATTACATGTGGTGAAATGACAAGTTGGAACTTGAATCAAATTTTTTATCTTTCACACTCATGTTACATCAGTGCAATCTATAACAACGATCTATGGGATAGGATACATGATTTCAATATTAGTATGTTGATGATTTTAATATAAGAATTTGTGATAGATCATTGCAAACTAAAATTGGAAATATTTTTTTAGAATCATATCAAAAGGAGCAAATGATGCATGGGAAAACAAAAATAGATTATATCCAATATAAAAGATTACTAAAACTTGTATTTTCATATGTGATTCCTCAAATGAGAAATAAATAAACCATGTTTGATCTATACTTAATTACATTCACAATTTTTTAACCATTAATGAACTATGTTCTCTTTATAATATTTAAATCATAGCATATACTGATGTATAAATTTTTAGAATAAAACATGGAATTGATTTTTCTTTTCCTGCAATGATGGGGACTTTAGATGATGGAAGGTAATATAATTGGGATTATTTTGAGATATAATTACAAAATAATGGGATAAAAAATCAAAATTGTACATAATACAACCACTACTAAAATTGTGTCACTAAATTAAAAATTGGAATAATTTTTGTGATGAAATCCAAAAGTCTATTTTAAAAGTAAATTCAAATTTCTTTGGGAATGAAGTTTTTTTCCATGATTTTCACATTCAAATAAATTCTTTTGTATTCTTAAATCTAAAAATTTACAATATTATATGACTTATAATTTTAAAATATATTAATAAATACATAAATGTATGTGTTTCTTAATTTAAGATGAATATAGTGGCAAAAATTGTAATAGTGTTTTAAGAAAATGAATAAAAATTAAAATTCATGGGCTATCATTTTAACCATACTTTCTATAGTGATGAAAAAAAGAAACTAAAACTCAAATAATGTGTTCAGAAATAATATCTCAATTTTTCCTCTTGTTATGTTTTTTTGTGATTGTGTTTGTTTAAAAAGCCTTCTTACTGGGAACCATGTCTAGAAGGGTTCCAAGCTGCCTACCAGGTAGCGGGAACAGTATGAGTTAGTGGTTTGTGAAAGTGAAAATGGTTTTTTCTGTATGGTGGTGCGTTATTAATATGGCTTGTTATTGGTAGAGGGTAATAGAACCGTGTAGGATACAAGAAATTACATGAACTGTTGTGAAATAATGGTTCGTATAATTGGTGGAGTTCGCGGCAGGAGGATCAGTATACTGTGGAGCCTATACTGAATCAATGATTTTATAAATCATGGAATAGAAGTTTTTGAAGATATATTTTTCTATATAAGGAGAGATAATACTATCAATTAATTTGTGAGTTATTATCATTATTGATCATCTCTTTGCTCTGGGAATTAAGGAATGTCTGAAGGAATTTTGAGGGGGGTAATTCCTTGATGGATGAAGTTGGTTGCGCTGATGAAATTTAGTTGGATTCTTTTCCAAGAAACTGTACCCCATAAATGGTGTGGTAAATGGAGGAAGAAGGTGTGGTACACATGTGGTTTGAAAAGGTAGTCCATGAATATATAATAGTTCACATACAGAGGGTGTTTCACAAAGGAGGCTTAGGGAGGATGTACAGGGAGGTAGTATGAGATACCCAAAGTGGAGGTAGTCCCTGGATGAAGGTAGAATTGTGGAAGTGGAAGCGGTATGTAGAGGAGGTGATACACATACCATACCCAGTACACATTATGTGGTCATATAAGGTGGTTTTTTATTTTCACAAGGAAGCTCTTAAAGGCATCAAATCAGTTTTCCAATGTATTTTATTGTATCATAAAATAATCAGAATGGTGGATTTCATCTGATGGGGAAAATGAACATAAACAGATAATATTCCCAATTTTAAGGATATAGAAATTAATGAAAATTATGGGACCTATATTTTCATGAAATATATTTGACCAACATGTTTATAAACTGTGATTCGATAATTTTCTAAGAGAAGTGATCGAATGAAAGGGATGATGGTTACCCGTTCCAATGGAAGTGCACTACAGAAAAAAAGGAGTATGGAGTGACCCTTGGAAATTTAGTGAGGAGACCATAAAACTAGTAAAGGTAGTGACCCTGGGCATAAAATATTTAGCCCAAACGTTGTACTCATTATTTCTTGTGAGTCTTAGTGAATTCAGTACATCAAATTGCCTTCATTTTATGCTCCATAGTGGTATCCCAATTAATGTTAATTCAGTAAAATTGATATTTTGTGTACATGATTTATTATTATTTCATATACTGTTATGAGAGGAATATATGATTGAGTTTTTTTACAACGAATCATGATTCGATGGGAAATTTTTTTTAATCTTCCATTCCCTGATTAAACCACCCCCCCCCCCCTTAGGGTTTTTAGCCAATGGTACCTAATTATCGGTATAATAGGTAATTTTTGAAATCCTGTGTTTCTCTCTTAGAATATGAAATGGAGGTGGTCAATAATAGATGAATTATTATAATCAGTGGAAATAATTTTCAGATATGAAAGAATCTAAAGCAGTACTACTTCCAATCTTTAGGGATGGATGTCTCCAAATCATCAGCATATGTAATATCAGATGACCTCAATAGTGGTTCTTTATAAAATGTGGATGTAAAGGAATGTGATGTGGATGCTAAATGGATCAATTTTTAGGGGTATTTTTATCAAGTTAAATCTATACAAAGGTGATGTCATGTAAAAAATCACATGATATGTTGGAAAAAATCATGAACATTTATAAGGGAGAAACAAAATTCTTAGTAGCATAAAAATGGGTTTTGTTGAACAAGTATGAGGATCTCAGAAAGAAATCCAATGATACTATTGATGCATTCTTCATTAGGGAAAATTTTATTATGTAATGAATTCGAGGTTTTGGTGAAATTATTGAGTATGTATATTTTTTGAGATTTATCTTAAGGAAACATCCACCATGGTTCAATATAAATGTTACAGTGTTAGAAGATAATGACCAGAAAGAGATGACAATGGATAAACATCACATTATCCTAATATCATAGGAAATGAGAAATTATGATAATTAATAAATGCAAAAGAGGATTTCCAATGAAGAAACATTCAATTCCATGATGAATCAATCTATTGAAGATATCATTGAGGATGAAAATTTGGATGAATTCATGTCATTTGTCTCTTCAAATCTGCACAGGGAAAAAGGGTATTTCAAAGTTATACTTCCAATTTCATTCTTTCGTTGCAGAAAGATTTGTAATTTTTCAATAAAGTGTCCTAAATGAATAATGATTATAATGAAGAAAATGATAAATATCACCAAAATAAGAATCCATCAATTGTAAAAGGTAGAATAAGTTCTAAGTGAATGATCATCAAAATGAAAAATAGGCTTTCAAAGGAAAATGAATGATCAGAAGAATCTGAGTCAAATGGTTTGGAGGACATCATGGATGATAATGTTGAATCTTTAGTTACAGTTTTCATAAATTATTTTATGAAATAAAAAATTTACAATTAATAATGATAACTATAATGAATATTTGATCTATAGGCAGAATTAGAAAATTCTCCTTAAGAGCTAGATAATTTCAGAGTCAAACAAAAGAAAGCTATCAAATATATCTATGATTCTAAACTCTATATGGAAAAACAGGAAAAATAAAATTAGGATTTGATTATAATAATTTAATAGTCGAGTTCATCATTTCTGGAATGCTCATAAAATGTGATTTAATACATATTTAAAATTTAGGAATAGCAAATGAGAATAAAATGTTTTCCTGAAACTGTAAAAGGTTAACAAAACATATTATAGAGGTTGAAGAAGAAGTCATCGGTCTATGACATTCTGTTAATGATCAGGAGAAGCTGTTAACTCATGGTTCCTCATCATGAATGAAGATCACCCAGGTAATATAAAAGATGATATTTTTGCAGAGTGGTCCAGTAGATTAGAATACAAAATCATCTCTGAATGATAATGCAATTATTGGGATTTATCAAAAATAGATGAAAGATATGGTTCAAAAAATAACACAAGAATCCACTCCATCCTTGAATATTGGTTTGGGTACAATACAGAATAAAATGATTCAGATTAACCCATGCACAACAAGTGGTTCATCATTACCACAGATAAATGTTCTTCACATAAGATGTTAGTGTTGTGATAATATGGGACACACATCAAATGTATGCTCCATAGAAAATAGGTAACAATGAGAATAATACCAATTGAGGTGGTTGTACAGAGCTCAAAATTTCAGGTCATCATTTGATGGTCATTGTTTTTTGAGTTAAGGTTTCAATAATAAGGACAGATATTGGTCATCAAAAATGCCAAGAAATGTTTCAAGGATGACTGAATTTGTTCATAAATAGCGAACTAATGTATCATAAAGATAGATAAAAATTTAAAATATGTTTGGAGCTCTAAAAGTTGAATCTATTTCATCACATTCTAAGGATGATCAATATTATCATTTATTCATAGATATGAATCCAAATACATGGTTCCAAAAAATGGTAGAACATGCGGTGGATACAGAAATTATATTCAAGGAATCATACCTCTCGGGGATATATATCATTAATATTGGATGCACTTCTGACATGATGAGAAATAATGATCTAGTGACCTAAATCATGTATGAAAAAGTAGTTTTTGTATGATTTGGTAAAGATGATGTAATTAAAATTATATGTTTAATAAATTCCATGTATAGAGGAAGAGACACGAGCATGTTTATTGGGTTTTGGGGGGATTAGTCACATATTTCTTAGTGTTATTCAATTGCGTGAGTCTGGCAATTCCAAAAGTTGTTCCAAGAAACTATGTATCATAAAGGCAAAGGATTGTGTTGTTCTAATGTAATGAAAGCATAAAGATGAAAATATCAACCTGATGTGTGGAGAATAAGATATGTGATTTTTTGTAGGGATGAATAAATAAAGTTGTGGAATAACAGTATTGGCCACATAACCATAGAATCATTGAATGATCTGGTAAAATATGATATGGTTCTTAATCTCCCATGATTATCAAGTGATCATACTCTTATGTGTGATTCATTTCAATAAGGGATGATCAATTGAATTTCATATAATAAATAGGATAAAAGGTAAAAAAAGATTGCTTTAGTTGGTGCATATTAAGGTTTTTTTGAGAATTTCTCCAAGGATTTTTGATGAAAGTAGATATTATGTTGTATTTATTGATTAATATAACTTAATGGAATGGGTATCAATAACCATCCTCAAATCGGATGTGTTTAGTTTCATTATTAGTTATCGATAATAATTTGAAAAAATTCCATATCATAAAATCTGGAAGATTGGAATAGACAATGGAAAAACGTTAAAAAATTCAGAAGTGTAGTATTATCTCAAGAAACATGAGATAACGATTCATGTTTTAACAATAAGAACTCCATAAAAAATGGATTAGTTGAGGGAAGATATAGGATTTTCAACAATATGGCTAGAATAATGCTCCATGAGAAATACATTCCAGAGTAGTTTTGGAAATAAGATTTGATGATAGTAGTCAACCCATAAAATAGAGCATTACATTTTACGGAATAGGAAAAAACACCACAAGAGTGATGGTATGGAAAGAAGAATTCATTGAAGTACTTTAATGTATTCGAAAGTAAATGGTTCATTCTTAATAAAGTGATAAGTATGATGTTTGAATCTCAATGAATTAATGGAATATTTCATGTATACGAAATGAAACGAAAAGCATATAAATGCATCAATAAGTAGCTAAGAAAGATAATTGATAGCCATGATGTGACTATAGTGTATAATGAATAGAATCATCATCAAATACTTGATCAGACTCAATTGTTCAGTGATGAAGAGATGAGAAGGTCAGGAGACACTTCCTATCTAGAGGACAATTCCGATGAAGAAAAAGATGATTAAAATAAATTACTATCAACATAGAGACCCGTGAGAGGAGAAGAAATTGACAATGAGAATATAATTGGTGATCTAACTGAACCAGTGCAAATGGGGAGGATGATGTATCTACAAAAAGAATCATACTTATCACAGGTGGAGAATAAATTCATTTTTGAAGCTACTAAGGATGTTAATTTGGTGTATGCAATAAATGAAGAGATTGACCGAATTGAGAAGAATCAGACATGACAAATTGTTTCGAGACTAGGAAAAATAAATACCAACATGAAAAATTGGGTTTTTCGCAACTAAGTGTTGGAAGATATTTTTTTTATTCGAAACAATGTTGTATAGGTGTGAAAAGGGTACTCTTAGATAGTGTCTATTACTGATGATGAAAAATTTTCACCTATAGCATGGCTGGAGACAATCTGATTATTCTTGTCCACAGTAGTGAAAATAAAGATTATGCTTCTCCATATGGATGTCAAATCAGTATTTATGACTGGGGTACTGGACATAAAATTATATATTGGAAAACCAGATAGTTTTTTCATTCATGAATATGAGAATATAGTTTTTTGGATGATGAAGGATTTATATGGTTTGAATCAAGAACCAAGATAATGGTATTGAATTCATGATCAGTTTCTAAAAAATCTCAGTTTCCATTAAGGTGGAGTTGATTCCAATTATTTCAACAATCGAAATAGTCAAAGTATGATGGTGACAGTTTATGTCAACGATATAATCTTTGGTGGATCTGATGAATCACAATGCATAATGTTTCTTGAAATCATGAAAAGAGAGTTTGAAATGTTGATGATTGGTGAGCTAATGTTTTTCCATGTATTACACATGACATGAAGAATGAATTGAACTTTTTTGTATCAATATAGATATTCCAAAGAGGTTATGAGAAGGTTTAGAAAAGATAATTCCAAATATATGAATAATCCTTTTACTATAATGTGGAAACTGTTATGGGATGATAAAGGTAAGGAATTTAATATCATAGAATAGATGTAAATCAGTGGAAGTATACTGTACCTGTTAAAGACAAGGCCTGATATGGTATCTTCCACATTCCTAGTAGTGAGATGTAAAAGAAATCCCAATGATAGTCACAAAATATTAATGAATATAATACATCAGTATATCAAGAGATCTATGGATTTTGGTTTTCTGTATAATGAAAAATCTAAGCCATAGTTATAGGGATATACATATGAAGATTTGTAAAGATCAGTAGATGATAAGAAATTAATGTCTAAAGGTGCCTTTTATATTATAGGATTGAGTTTTTATATTTTGATAAAGAATCATGATTGTATTTAATTTAGCACCGTAAGAACATATTATATTATGGATACACTAGCACACACACAACTGTTGTCCATGAAGCATCACATTGAGGGTATGATAATTTATGTGAGATCTCCAATCTAAATCCTATTTGAGAATTTATGTGATATAAATTTGAGAAAAAATATACTCCCTCTCATAAGGAGAAATCAAATTTAAATAAATTATAATTTTATCACGGAAAAGGTATATAAATGGCTAGGGATTTTATATTATGTTTCTATAAAACCAAAAGATACAGATATTCCTATGAATTCATCACCCAATAAAGCATTTGAAAGGAATAGACTTCATTTAGGGGTCTATTCAACTCCTCTCACAAGAAAAAGATTGGATGTGCGACCCTCTCTCCCTTATGTATGGTGGGGATTACCCCAATGTATGAATATGTGTTCACTACTCTATAAGAAACTATCTTAAAGATCCCTTCATGTTTTTTACAAACAGGTAGAATGTGTGACTATATAGGTGGAGAAAATACATGGTGGGAAGATGTTATATAGAGAATTGAGATAGGGGATGTTGAAGTTGATCTGAAGTTGTTTGAAGGAGATGTAACATAGGGGGATTATTATATCTGATGATGCTTGAAGTAGTCAATCAAATATTACATATCAAGAAAGATGAGGTTTATGATGAAAGTAATTGAATGGTTTCATGATTTGTTGTTAGGAATGAATTTATTCATCGATAAACATTTCATTATACTCTATTTCCCCATGCTAAGAATAGATCATGCAATTTATAGTATTTTTTGAGTAAATCCCTGATCTCTATATTAATCGCATGATGCAAATAAGTATTGAAGATGGATGTAGTTTTAAAGAGCTTTCAAAATGTGAAAAGTTGTTTTGAGGTGAGTTGTAAAAAAGGGAAAAGGGGGAGATTGTGAAAAAAACCACCGATGTATCCTCTCAGTATGTTTTTGGTGTGATTTTATTTTTTTACATATCCAAATTACCGTTTATGGACAACATAAAATGTCTGAGAAGGGTTCACAGTCATGTACCTGGCATTATGCCTGGTATGCCGAAGCATTCATCCAAATCTTAAATGATTTTTGGTAGTAGAAGGCATGGTATGCAGATGGATGGTATTTTTTGGAAGTGAATGGCACCACATTGGAGGGATGGATGTATGTGGAACATTTTTGAAACATTCGTCACAGAATGATCGTTGTTCGTGAAAGGAGGATGGGTATGCAGTGGAGGATATAATGAAGCAAAGGTTTGGTAATTCATGGAATAAATGATTATGTAGATATCACTGTCGTTATAAGGTGTGATAATCCACCAAATTAATGTGGGAGTGAATATCATTTAGGAACATTTATTTACATTGGTAGTTCAGGAATGTCCAAAGAAAGTACCTGGGGGAGAATTCCGTGAAGCCTCTAGTGAGTCACATTGATGAAATTCTTTAGAAGGTTTTTGTGGGGACTTTATCCTATAAAGGACGTGATACACAGATGAAGAAGGTGTCATACATAGTTTGTTTTTGAAATCCGTCTGCATATATAGAACAATGTGCATAATGAGGGTGTTTTATAGAGGTAGCTCACATAGTCGGTACATGGAGGCAACACATGATTCAGAAATTGGAGACAAGTTGCAGATGCATGGAGGTTAATGGATGTGGAAGCAGTACACAGAGGGGGTGATTTGCATACCATACCTCGTACACTATATGTAGTGGAAGAAGGGTTTTCATTATGTTCATATGTAAGATCTCAAATATATCAAATCATTTTGCGAAAACATTTTTCAGTATCTAACAGTATAAAGAAAGGTGGATTTCATCAGTGGTGAAAAATGAACTTCAATAGAGCCTCAACCTAAAAATAAGGATGCATAAATTCATGAAAATTAAGGGACCTACATGTCCATAAACTGTGTTTGGCGTAAAACTCTTTAAAATGTGAGTCTACTCCTTTCCATGCGTAGTTAGTGAAAAAACAGAATGATTGTGACCCTTTCCACCAGTAGCGATCTAGAGAAAGAGCAATAGGGAGATACCCTTGGGAATGCAATGAGAAGACCCTCAAAATATGTAAAGGTAGTGAGAATGGGAATAAATGATCTATCCTAATTAATTTAATCATTATTGAATGTGAGACTTAATGAATTTGGTAAATAATCACAATGATTTTGTACTCTCGTTGTACGTAAACTAGAGAGGGTGAAACAAGTAAAAATTGATGTGTCATGTGCATGATTTCATATCTACTCATATACTACTATGGAAAGAATAACGAACAGAGTTTGTTTTACAAAGAAACAAGAGGTGAAAGCGACAAAATGTTTTAAACATTCATACCCCGATTCACCTCCCCTATCAGGGTATTTGGCCTAGTGGACATAATACAATGTGTTCATGTAAAAATTAATAAGATTTATCACAAAACATTGTAACAACCCAAACAATCATATATTGAATTTATTCCTTCTTATATAAATTTCATATACTATATATAACTTAGTTACTATAGTAAATATTTTATAAATGAAGAATTAAGGGGATTATAAGTGTTTCTGGTTGTTAAGAAACTGATACTCGTTAAATAGTATCTTGACCATAGGAATTGTAATATGAATTTTTAAATAGTAAACCTATAAGAAACCAACCATAACAAATTACTTAATTTTGAATTAAATGAATAATTCACATTGAGGATCTCTTCAGGTTTAGAGTTTTATAGAATTATGTACTAACTATTACATATTAACTTGAAAATTACATGCATACACTACTACTCATTATACATTTATTATAAAATAAAAACCCTTAAAAAGAAACATGTATAGTGCCATGGTTTAGACAGCATGATTTTTCTATTATCCCGTCCTTGATCCCATCAATGACCCTATTAGAGTTTATGTCCTATGAAAAACATTTCAAAAATAGAGGATGAGAAGAAAAGAACAGTAAGGGTTATAATTTAAGGAATGAAAAAATTATTCCATTAATAAATGAAACCATTATTTTTAGTCATAACATACCTCATGAAATAATAAGACTTATAAATAACACATATTAATGACAAATTATAAAGGTAACTTGTGGAATCCATAACTTAAATACATTGTAGGATTCACAACTATGTAGGGAGGTACATTTGGAATGCCCATGAAAATAAATTCTCAAAATACTCATTAATGAAACATTCATGTTTACCTTTTTTCATGTCAGATAATGCTTTAGAGAGCTATCACAGGCTCACCTGACCTAGGTTTATAAAAGAACCACATGTATATGTAAATAATTCACAATAACCAAAAAATATTCATATCACCTAAAACAAGTATATTGGAAAGATAATATTTACACATTGAAATCACAATATATCTTTTGAAGATATTGTCATAATCAATGATTTATCAAACCATTTTCAAAACTGGTTAAGACATTTAATAAAGATATTTATGAATCAAAGTGTCTAATACCACATTGAAGTATTTAAGAGAATTTAAATTTTAAAACATTAATTCCCATATAAATAAATGGTTAAACCAATTTTTAAATGATCGAAATTAATGTGAACTATTTACGAGAATAAATATTTAAAAAAAATATTTCAGTTAAGGAGTTCTTAACCAAATGGGAGATTCTTGAATACCATTAATTGAGGAATAAAATTGAATCAAAGCCTTATAATATCATGAAAAAAGGGATTTATGATATAATATGCCAATGAATATTATATACACCATATAAAAGTGAATTGGTGCATATCAAAAATGAATTCTCAAAGGAATGAAAATTGAGACGAAATAAAATATAAAGATTATATCCTTAGATTAAAGATAAATTGATTACATGATTTTGTGTGATGAATATAAATACACCCAATATAAGTGGATATTATGTGTAAGACTATCATATATCATTCACACATATTCATATAATGACATAATCAAGTTGAATAAGTTTAACCAAATGAATTGAAATTGTGTTAAGCCATTCTCTTAAAGAAATTTGATAGCCTGATGACGTCACTTAAAATTTTTGAAAATGAGGTGATGAGATAAAAAAGGGTATCTCAACCCATGGACATAAAATTTAAAGTAATGAAGGGATATTTTCAATTATCCCGAAATAAGAAAAAGGGAAAAAATACATGACATAAATGAAGTTTTTGACTAATACTGTATGGTGAATGGTTCCATTACCGATTTGGTAACATATTAAACATACACCCCATGAATAAAGGATCATTCAATGAAGCTGTAAATAATAGTTAATTAAATTATATTACACAAATAATACAACTGAGGAATGTTCATACACCAGAGAATTGGAAATAGTGGAAGTATAACCTAAATCTCACGGTATAAAAAAGTGAGATGAAAACCCCTCACCATGTTGTAATCAATTGATTCTTATGACCAAAATTTAATAACCAAATAATTAATCACAGAATACCATGAATATAAATAGAATCATGACAATATATATCATATATTAGTACACAATACACCACATGAAAAAAACATGTGGTGGACAATGGAATTCTCAGGAAATTAGAAGTGAAATAAGAAATCTTTTACCTTGCGTCCGATTTGACTCATTTGTTCCATGTTCTTCCTGAATAACAAAAATGTGTTGATTTATACACAATTAAGAACCTTTTACTTGTTTATTATTCTTTTTTATCAATTATGACGTTGATGAAACAATTAGATAATTATTTGAGTTCATATTGGACTTTTTGTCAATGTACAAAACATGATTCAAAAATGAACATGTTATATTTAATAATTGTCAATGGTGTCAAAATTACATTATCTCTAGAATGATATTAATTATTTATATGACATATATATAATATATATCTAGTAGATATATGTTTATAATAGTAATTAAAATTTGGATATATTAAATGAAATGCAATGTTCATGGAGACAGTAAGTAGTACATACGCATAGATGCTACATTTATTTATATTTTTTTATTTAATGGGATGATATCATAATGATAAATAGTTATATTATAATTATAGTATAATAGAATATATAATTTAATTATTTCCAATGTTTATACGTTCTACATATTGCAAGAAAGAATCATGTCACTTTAAGGGGGCATTAGTCCGCATATCCTCCAATGAAATTATTGTGTTTACCCACTATGGAAACCAAAAAGATATGATAAAAATGGAATATACATAAGTAGAGAAAAAATATAAAAATAATATATATCAAATATAATTATAGTTCCATCATAATGGCCACTATGAGAGGTGGTATCAGATAATTTAACATTCATCGTTTCGTGAGACATCATTTCTCCGTCCACAGAAACCATATGTTGTTCAACCAATAGATGGAGGTGTGTGTGCGTAGATACAATAATTCTTATAACAAAAACATATTATATTTATGATACTAGTGTTCTTATTAATTATAGGAATAAATATATTTTAGTGGGTTTTATAAGTAAAATAAATGAAATGAAATTATGTGAATATGTTACCTTTTAATTGGGTAACTCTCTTTGGTTTGAACCAAAAGGATTACTTGAGGTTCCTTATTTCTAATGTAAGGCATATAATAGTAGTAGATATATATAGGGTGATTAATTGGGAAGGGTTTGAATTACCCAAGGGGATTGAGAGATGTGTGTAATGGGTTAGAAATGATTTATTTTTATATGGGGGAAGGGCTCCTTTGGAATGTTTGAAAATAATATTTTATTATAAACATATATTAGGTTTCAAAAGGTTAAAAATTCATTAACGTCTAAAATAATATGACTCATATTCAAAATAAAATCATCCAATATGAATTTTAATGGTTGTGTATATTATTTAATTTTTTTTCATTTAAATGATTCATTAATGAGGTAAACACATAACCCTCATCGTGTCATAAATAATTTTATTTATTTGAATACTAAAAATTATAAATAAAAAACCATGATGTTTGAAATAATTTTATAGTTTTAATGAATATTTATAGTCAAAAAGATATCTTATGTAACCGAATGTAAAAATTATTTTACTAAATGATATTGGATTACATCATTTTCTAATTTACATTAATGTATTTATTATAATGTGTCATTATAAACCATAAGTGGCTCCATGGAGTCCCAAAATCGACCGAAGGATGATCAGGGTTGTAATGGAATCATCCATTGGATTAGGAAACATTTTAGGGAGATTTAATATTATTATAATATTATTTTTTACCCTTATTTACCATATTTACCCTTTAACCATTGTATATAATATATTTACCGAAGTAAATATTCTTAATGTCTAAAAATAAAAAAAAAACCATTTTACACAATTTTAACCCCTAATTTAAAATAAGGAATCCATTTTTTCAAATTCAAATTATAGAAGTGCCAGAAATGAATTTAAAATTAATTTCCACTGTCAAAACAAAAAGCCTATTTTTATGAAATAATAACAATTAAAATATTGACAATTTTTTATGTCCACTTTCAAAGTGAAATTTACTTCCAATGATCAAAATTGGATTAAATAGTAATAAAATAATAAAATTAAACATTAAAACAAATTAATTAGATAATATATGCATATAAATTGATTAGATTAATCTGCAGTTTTAAATTAAAATACTGTATTTTTCACAAAAAATTAAAAAATTATCATTTTAAGAAAAATAAAACAATTTCATCCAATGTAAATTTTTCATTCATGATTCTAAGAAAAATATTTTTTCAAATAGAAAATAAAAAATTGACAATAACTATATTTAAAATTGGTTCTCAATAAAAAGGTGGTAAACAACCTTTTAAAGAATAATAGAGTATTTAATTCTTAAAATATGATTCTTTCTTAATTAAAGCATCTAAAATTTATTAGGTAAATGTAATGTAATTTAAGAAACATGTGTAATCATATTTTAGTTAATTACTTTAATTCCAACCAATACAATTGTTAGGCGTTAACTACCATTTAAAATAATTATTTTTCGTTATAACTCAATGTTGTGTGCAACATATGATTTCAAAGAAACATATTGTTGTGAGTTGAGTATGCTATCAGTCATAGCATAACAATTAATTCAATATTAATATTTAATTCCCAATTATTAATAAATATAAAAATGTAATAATCTTTATTTAACTAGGATGTTACATTCATCCCCCCTTATGGGAGTTGCGTCCACATAATTTTAAAATTTGGCTTTGAATTTTCACTAAATGTCCCACATCAGAAAAACAGTCAATAAAATTATCACATTAAAATAAATAAATAAAAGGAAAAAGGTCACCTGAGATATTAGATACTAGGATTCCATGGAACCATGGATATATAGGAGAAAACAAACCATCATGTTCTCATGTAGAGTGATAGAAAACCTTATTAGGAGAATGTTAACCACTAGAAATACACAATCTTGTGATGGGTTAAATGGTCTTTGATTACCCAGTAAGAAAATTAAACAAAAAACGTTTTTATTTTAAATTACTTTCCATAATATGGTGGAATTTATTTATGATCTGCAAGAAGAACATAAGGAAGCATACATACCATTCCAGTAGACATTCATCCATTACTATATTTCTATAAAAAACACATCTTTTCTCCAAATGATGAGTATTCAAGATGACTTATTAACATTATAAGTGATATAATCATTTTATAGATGTTAAAATAAGCGACAAAATATGATCTATATATTTTCTATGTCTTTTTACATTTTTCAAAACCAAAATGTTCATTACAAGATCAAATAATCCCAAAAATGGGAAATTATTTACCAAAAGAAAAACCACTCTTAATCTCTAAATGTTTTCTAAAAATATACAATGTTCAAAAAAGGCCATTAAAAAACAAATTTCTATAAAAATATTCAATTTAATCCAAAAGAAGATTGAATCCCAAAACACAGAAGCATTAAATCCCAAAGTCTTCCAAAGTAAATCTTAACATTTATCTCCAAAAACATTGACTACTCCTAAAGTCTCATACTGAAGTGTAATAATCCTAATATAATTTGTCTATTATAGGTTAATCATTTACATAAATAACCAAAATTACCTTATCTTCACAATAAAAACATTTATTCTTCCAAAATAGTATTTCAACCATTACTTCACAAATTAAATCCCATTGTCTTATATTTCCCTTAAGCTTATAGTGTTATCAAAAGAGAAAACATCTTCAAAATTAACCGTTATCAATTAATCACAACATAATTTCCCTATGTTGAGTATATCTATTTGATTAAAAATAATATCACAAATAAACTTATTCTTTATCAATAAAGTCATTTAACTAAAATGAATTAGTCATACTAACTAGGGACTTCATGTATTCTAGTGGTAGGTGATAAATCCTAATCGCATATTGGTTGGGGGTTTGATTCCCACTTATTTGTCTGACACGATGGGCTGTCATATGGTCTACATGTTATCCTTTTTCAACAACTATATAATTTTATAACTTTCTTAAAAATGAGAGAAATCCCTTAAAAATAACCAAAACAAATTTTAACATTAAATTTTATCTCAAACCTCGCATTTTCATCCCATAAATTTATAACCTGTAATTTCCACAAAACAAAAGATCATATGAACCCCTACGCTTATCCATTATGTCTACACAAGAAAAATATAACTATTTCTTGAATAAATGTTTCACATATCAAACTTCATTGGTTATACATACTACGAAAAGTCTTCCCATGTAATCCCATCATCAATAGATATTTACTAATTTTAAGAATTTTATCATTCTAAAATGTACCATAACTCATGAATCCCTTATATGTAGACATTTTAGCTATTAAACATTTTTCATTATCCTTTATCCTTTATTTTCCAAAATATTCATAATACTACTTTCTTACAAACAAAATTATTAATCATATCTTAATATTCAACAATTTCAAAACATGAGCTAAGAAATAATTCATATGTTTCATTGTTCAATGTCAGTCTCATCATCTTCAATTAGAATGGAATTTGGAATTTCAAATCATATATTTTTTATTAACATGCTGATCGCATTCCAAATAATTCTTCATAGGAAATCTATTTTTATAATGACCATGAACACCACATTTAAAAAATTCAATTGATCCTTTGGAAATAACATCTTTCCCATTACTAGAGTCAAATTGATGCTTCCTTTTTTCCATGGAATGTTCTTGCTTTATGACCTTCATTACCACATTATAGCATCATACAATCCATTTAGAGAATTTTCATAAGTTTTTCTTTCCACAACACTGGCACATTAATTTTTGAATATACATACCGTTATGATTATTACATGAACTTCCATAGGGATTTGATTCTTTCATATACGATTCCTTATAAAAATATCCATTGTTCAGGTGGTAGATCATGACTCCAGAAAGTTGGATGAGTTACCAAATGAGTTATTATTATATCTCCCGTTTCTTTAAGTTTATTATTCAAAAAAAAACGTCATAGTTTTCTTCACATCCATTATTATTGATTCCAACTAGATCAACTCATTGACTAAAATGAACAAGTTTAGTGTGAGTATACCAGTAGAATCATCACATAATATCTTATGAAGAGGGTATACACTGAAACATCATTGTTCATGTTATCATAAACAAAAACTATTTATAAAAGAAATATGACTCATTCCAATATGCTAAAAATTATGGTTATGTCACTTATGCTTTAAAAACACTATAAACTATAAAGTTAACAAAATTGACCTCTAATACCAACTATAAGTACCATGACTTAAAAAATTTCACAATAATTAATTAAATGACTAATTAAAATTTAATATAATTTCAGGCATATAAATTTAGAGAATTATTACATAAATTTTACATATAAACTTGAAAATTACAAGTAGACACTACTAATCACTATCCAATTATTATTTAATAAAAACTGATAAAGAGAAATACATATAGTTCCATGTATAGACAGCATTCCATTTATTTGATCCCATCAATGCCCCTACTCGACTTTTTGTCATGTGGAAAACATTTTAAAAACATGTGATGAGCAAAAAATCTTAGTGAGGGTAATAAAATATGGAATGAAAACAATATCCCATCAAAAAATAAAAATCAATGAAACCATCCTTTTCAATCATAACATACCACATGATATCATAAAATTTATGAATAACGCATAGTAATCCCAAATCATAAAGGTAACATGTGGAATCTATAACAAACGTTAATTGTAACATTAATAGCTACATGGGGAGTTACATCTGGAATACCCATCACAATATATGCCAAAACATCTCGTAGAAGAATGATTCACGATTACCTCCATCACATTACCCAATTCATTGAAGAGCTATCTCAGGCTCACCCATCCTAGGTTTATCACAAAACCACCCATATATGTAAACAATGACCAATAACCATAACATATTCATAACAAATAAACCATTCATAATAGAAATATAAGATTTCCACAATGCAATCACAATATATCTTCTGATGATGTTGTCATAATCAATGCTTTATAATACTATTTTAAAAAACATTTAAAACATTTAATAAAGAGATTTTTGAATCAAATTTTCCCATAAAACTATAAATATTTTAAAGGAATTAACAATTTAAAACATTAATTTAAATATAAATAAATACTGAAAACTATTTTGTAATGATTGTTATTAATGTGAAATATTTACCAGAATAAATCATTAAACAAAATATTTTTGTTAAGGAGTTGTTAACCAAATGAGAGATGCTTGAATACAAATAGTAGTGGGATAAAATTTAATAAAAACATTATAATATCATTAGAATAATGATATTCATGATATTATATTCCAATGGATAGTATATACTCCATATAAATGTTATTTGGTTCATAATAATAATGAATTCTTAATGGAAAGTATATTGAGACGAATTCCCTTATAATGATAGTATCTTTAGATTAAAAATAAATCACATACATAATTTTGTGTGACCAATATAAATACTCCTATTATAATTGTATATTATGTGTCAAAAAATCATAGGTCATTCATAGAAATTCATATTATGACATAGTTAAAAAGTATATTATTAACACAATGAATTGAAATTGGTTTAACAATTTCTCCTATAAAAATATAACAGCCTAACAGCTTCACATTAAAATTCATTAAATGAGTTGATGAGAGTGAAAATGGTCTATCAACATATTGAAATAAAATTTACAGATATATGGATATATAAGAAGATATCCCAACATAAGAAAAAGAAAAAATATACATGACAAAAAATAAGTCTTAAACTAAGAGAGTACGGTGTCAGGTTCCCTTACCGATTTTGTAACATAATAAACATACACCCACAGAAGGAAGGATCATACAATTAATATTTAAATACACCTAAATTAAAGTATATTACACAAATAATACCATCATGGGCACTATGAACATCACAAAAAAAGAAATAGTGTCAATATAGCATGATTCTCATAGGAATAAAAAGTGAGATGAAAACCCCTTACCACGTTGTAATCAATCGATTTGTATGAAAAAAAGATAATAAAAACCAAATTAATCACATAATAACATGAATATATATAGAATAATTAAAAAATATATCAAATGTAAGTTCACAATACACCACATGAAATAATTCAGTGGTGAACAATGGAAGTCTCATGAAATTTAAAGTGACATAAGAAATCCCTAACCTCGCGTCTGACTAGACTAATTTGATCATTGTTCTTCCTGAATTATAAAATTAAGTTATCTTTTACTTGAATAAGAAAATTTTCCATGTTTATTATTTTTTTATATCACTTATTACCTTGTTATAACAATTATATAATTATTTGAGTTCATATTGGACATTTGGTTGATGTTCGGAACATTTGTAGAAAATGAACTTGTTATTAATTACAAATTGTCCATGTGGTACAAATTTTATTATATCAAGAATAATATTTATTATTTAGATACCATATATATCATATATATCCAACATATATATTTATTTTTAATAGTAAATTCCATTAGGATATTAGAAATGAAATACACTGTCCATGGATACGGTAAGTTGTCCATACACATGAACGCTACATTCATTTCTATTTCATATTTAATGGAATTAAAATGTAATGATAAATAGGTATATTATAATTCAAGTATAATATAATATAAAATTTAATTATTCACATCTTTTATATGTTCATCATATGGCATTAATGTTTCATATTACATTGGGGTGGAGGTAGTCCGCACTTCCGCAAATGAAATTATTGCATTTACTGAGTATGGAAACCCATAAGGTATGATATAAGCTCAAAAAACAGAAGCATAAATACAATATAAATATAATATATTACATATATAAATATAGTTATATAATAATGTCCACCAGGAGAGGCAGTAAGTTATAATTGAACTATCTTTCTTTCGAGAGGCAGTAGTTCGACGTCACGAGACACTGTATGTCCATTACACATTAGATGGAGGTGTGTGTAATTTTCGTTCTAATACATTTAATAAAAACAACCTCTTATATATAGGATACTGTTGTTGTTATAAAATAATGTAATAAAATGGTTTTAGGGGGTTGAAGTGGTTAAATAAAAGAAAAAATTAAGAGAATATGTAACCTTTAAATTGGTTTATTCCCTTTGGTTAGAACCAAATGGTTTACATGAAGATCTTTATGCTAATGAAAAGGCATCTAGGAGGAGTAGAGGGATTTAAATGATTAATTGGGTAGATTTTTTCTCGACCATGTGGAGTGAGAGATGTGAGTAATGGGTTAGAGTTGATGACTTTTTAATGGGGGAGGGGCTCTTTAGAATGTTTGAAAATATTAAATTATTTTGAACTTATCTTGGGTTTCAAAGGGCCAACAACTAATTAATGTAGAAGATAAGATGAATCATGTAATAAATAAACTAATCCAATGACAATTTGATAGGTTAGGGGTATTATTTTTATTTTTATAATCTTATTTGTTTGAATCATTCATTAATGAGGTAAGCACAACAACATCATTGTGTCAAAAATAATTTTATTTATTTGATGTCTAAAATAAATAAATTTAATACCATGATGTTGAAAATATTATTTTATTTCTAATGAATATTTATAGTCGATTAGACAACTTATATTAACCCATGTATAAATTGTGTTACTAAAAGATATTTGATTATGCCATTTTTCCTTTACTTTAAAGTAATTAATATAAAGTTTCATTATTACTCTTAAGTGACTCTATGGGGTACCAAAATCGACCCAAGAATGTACATGGTCATAAATGTATCAACCAATATAAATATGACACATTTTTGAGTAATTTAATATTATTATAATATTTTTTTACCCTGACATACCATATTTACCTTTTAACCATGTTAAATAAAATATTTAAAGAAGTAAATATTCATAATGTCTAAAAATATAGGTTTCCTATATACATAATTTTGAAATCCAGATTCCAAATATGGAAACAATTTTTCCAAAATCAAAATACAGAAGTGGATGAAATTTATTTAAAATTAATTCTCACTGACAAAACAATAAGTGTGTTTTTAAGAAATTACAACTATCGAAAGATTGAAAACTTTTTATCTCCAATTTCAAGGTAAAATTACATTCAATTACCAATTTTATATCAAATGGTAAAAAAATAATATAATTACACATTAATACCATTTAAAATTATTATATACCCATATAAATAAATTATATTACAATGTAGTTTTGAATTAAAATACAATATTTTTTACTATTCACTAAAAAATTAACATTATCGGAAAAATACCAAAATTTCATCCCAAGATAATTTTGATGATCAAATTCTAAAAATTTATTTTATTTTAACAAATAGAACATATACAAGTGAAAAAAACTAGATTTAAAATGTTTTCTCCATCAAAAAGAGGTAAAATGACCTTTAAAAGAATATTAGATAATTTCCTTTTTAAAATATGATTCATTTTTAATTTAAGCCACTAAAATTTATTGGATAAATGTAAAGTAATTTAAGAAACATTTATAATCATATTTTAAAAATGTATGTTCATTCCTTCCAATACAACGACTAGGTGTTAACTACCATTTAAAATAATTATTTTTCTTCATAACTCAACATTGTATGCAACATAAGATTTCAAAGAAACCCATAGTTTCGAGTTGAGTATGCTATCAGACATAGCATCCCCTTTAAAATTAAATTAATTTTAAATTTAAAAATTTTAATAAATATGAAAATGTCATGTTCTTTATTTACCTAAGATGTTACAAAACCAACCAAATGAATAGTAACTTAACCCATTTAGGTATAAATAAAATTCGTCTATCTTATAAGTGTAAAAATATAATTATATTATAGACAATGTAAGTAAATTTTTTAAAAATATTATTAATTAGGTGTTAATTTTTCATAAGAAATAAATATTTAACCACAAATATTTAAAGAATTTATTAATATAATATAAAATTTCTTCTCATAAAAAGTGCTAGTAAAGTAATATTTTTTTGTATTATGATTTTAGGATTATTTTTTAAGATTTATGTAATTTTATATATTGGTATAAATTTTTTTTTATTTTAAAATTACTACTTTTCATATAAATTATGGTATTATATAAAAATTAAATTATTCATAACGTGAAAATTATTTTCAGAAAATGGAGTTCAATTTTTGATTCTACCTGTCAAATAACCGTTAGGGTTAATTTTTATAATTTTTCTAAAATACATGAACTTTTGTTCAACAGTGAAATATGATAATTTTATTAGTAAACTAAATGCACAAATTATAGAGTCATGGATGATGTTCTATTGATGTAATAACAATTGGTTGAAACTTATATTCTATATTTAATTAATATAATCATGTAATTATCAATATATCTTGACTTTTGAAAAAATAATATACTAATGGATATAATATAGAGAAAATATCCCTCTCCACCAACATAAATTCCACCGTCACAACCACATTTCCATACACCTCTCAAAATACAACACTTGCACAAAATTGATCCAAATCACTTCCATTTCCCTTCACCCATATCCAACAGCTCTTGGTATCTTAACAAGACCAATCATAGGTTCCCTAAGGAGGATATCAATAGGACAATTCAAGAGGTTATTCCTATACCTCATTTCATTTATTTTCCGTTCATTTTCATTTATTTTATTATTCTATCAACACCTTTCTTCATCCAATTTGAATGATAAATTCAATTACATTACATATACTATAATCATTCCATGCTAATGTAAGATCCTTCATTGAACTCCTATCTCCCTCTTCTTAAATGAAAGCGTGACCCGTGATGTGCCATTTTACTGTTATTGTGGGCAATGCACTGCCATTTTCATTAAACACCTTCAAGGATGCTTATAAATCCAGTAAATAGGTGAAAAAATTACTACGAATTTTATAACCATTTATTATTTCAGAAACAAATTTTATAAAAAATACTAAATTATAAAACCAAATATGATTGATGTAATCCACACATGACCAAAATTACCCTAAAATGATCTTCATTAAATCTAATGATTCATCATCATGAAATATAACCATATTTATAATAAGATCATTTATATATCAGTAATATCCTAAATAACATGTAATAATGTTTCTAGATGTTAATCCACATTTTATATGAACTCCCATTTATGAATATAAATGAACCGTTTGTGAAAACTATGTATAATAACCCTAAAAAGAAATTTAGATGATATTACTCATCCAAATTCCCATTAAAGAACATAATAGAACCATAATGAATTAATATCATGTATATATTTTTATTTATGTGGTAACTAATGAATATAATGTTATTCTACAGGAAATTAATGTCAAATAACATTCGAACACAGTGTAAGGGGAATTCTAAAAACCCACTATATTTCTTTGGGTTTTACCTCATTCAAGCCAAATTCTGTATGGATATTTATTAAATATCATTTTTTTCATAATTATAATATTTTTTCTAGGTTATTTGTGATTTCTAGTTCATTTTATGATAAACACAATTCATTAAAAAGGACACCTATTTCAAAATAAAACACATTGTTTACTTTTGTAGAGTGTCTTTACTCATGTTTGATGATCAAGTATGTCATTACTTATTTCTTTTGGGATCCAAATGTCTATGGAATGTTTAATCTATGGAATTTAACCCTTTAATTTCCATGGATTATTTATTTCCTATATTCATATACATGGAATCCATGATAATGTAAATGTTATGATGTGATGAGTGCACCTAGAATTATATAGTACCCTATTGAATTTGTTAATACAATGATTCTCATGTGTCAATGTGAAATATGAGTGAAAATTATGCGAGATTTATTCACAAATATGTGTGTTATTTGACCACTAAGACATGATTTTTTTTCTTTTTATGCATTTCCAAATTCCATGTCTTTGTCAAATACTTCTTATCATGGTAATGTTGACTATGTTTTGTCAATACTCATCGCATATTATATGGTTTCTTATTATTGTCAATTATATTACTAGGATTTTAGCACACCCTTGTTTTAGTTATATCCCTTAATGATTACATGTACTAAGGATAAGTCAATAGCCAATATGAGTCTAGAGAAGATGAAATTAAATAATTTTTCAACGTTGTAAATGTTTTTAATGGTATTATTTTTCCAATTTATTTATACATTTGGATCCTCATTGTGAATTGTTTATGTTATTTATCATTAAAATTTTGTAAATGTTATTTAAGAAATGTAGGGTCACTATAGTTGGTATCATAGGAATGGTTTAGTTAATTTTATGAATTAGGATTAGATAACCTAAGAGAATAGAAATAGTATGATACAATGAATAAGTAACAACTGACATGTATTGTTTGATAATTTAATAAAAATAGGAATCACACAATATATTCCTTTAGAATTAGTTTCATAATGTTATAAATTATATATTTATGATTTTTTGACTTCTGTTTGGTTCTCTCCTTTTCTATATTAGAAACTAGTGGGACCAAGGAGAAACTAGGCCAACAACTCATGTGAGGTTCAATTCATTGATTACATGAATGAAATCCCCAATGTTTCTGGGTGTTGAGTTCAAAATGACATGTTGATTATTTCTAAACTATCTCAAGTTATGAAGAATATCCTATATAATTTTTAATTTCCCACTTCACCAAAGTGGGGACTAAGTAGATATCAAGTTTTTTATGTGGAAAATACCATCGAGGTTTAGTGGGTCTTCTGAACAATTGTCATAGAATAATGGAACACTCTATGGAAAATATTTTTTTTTTCTGATTCACTATTCAAAGATGGAGTAGGTTACACTTTCAATTTATCATCTTCATGGGGAGGCTTAACAATGGTGGGATTTGATTAATAACAACAAGACAAGGGATGATATTGATGAGATGGAGTGGGATGGATATACGATTATGTTTATAAATAATTATTTCTCATGAACTATTCATACTAAGATGGATATATGATTTACAAAGCTGAAGAATAAGTATGGAGAATTTATCATGAACTATGAAAAAAATTTCCCAAGTATTTCAAGTAACGTTTCGAGGTATCATATTAAAATGGTAGAAAAATTGTTAGATTTTATGTGGATTAAAATCACATTTATTAAAGGATCATGAGATTTGATACATTGAATGTTATGAATATTTTTTTTCAATGATCTATTTATGTAGATACAAATTTTGGATAATTTTCCTATGGCTTTGGGAAAATTAAATGAAATAAGTATTTTTGTACCATGGGATCTAATGAAAATGGTGGAAAGAAGTATCTACCAACAACATTCCAAAAATGTGGGAAGAAGCATCATGGGCATTGTCTCAAAGGGATGGGTATATTATTCATGTGTGGGAGAGAAGGGCACAAATCTCCTAAATTTTAAAAATAAATGATAAGGTAGGAGAATGTGGTGGATGAAATGATATCACCACCCATGGTCCAATGATAAAACTATAGGGAGAAAGGTAAATAAGAAACCTAATGCACTAAAACTCAAGTCCTCAACGGTAATCATCATTACTGGCCACCAAATCTAAAAGATGAAGGATATGATTATTCCATCACTATGGCTAAATTTGATCACAAAGAATGAATTTTGTACATGATACAATTTCTCAACACTAAAGAATGGAAAATGTATTATTTTATTATGGTTATATTCATTAAATTATATCATGGATTTTTTATATACGTATTTATTTAATACCACAAAACCCTGATGTAGATATATCTATAAAAATCCCATGTGGGCCAATCATTAAAACCCTTGTGTTGGACTCTTATCCTATTGGAATATACTATAATATTATTTTAGTGAATATATTTTTAATTCCCATTGTGGAATATGATTTTATGATGTGAATATATAGGCTCTCAATATATAGGGGAGATATAAACTGTCAGAAAATGAAAGTATATTTCTATATTTCAAATTTCTCCATACTCTTCACAAATGGAAACAAGATTGTGAATTTCTGTTGGTTAATCGTTCAATTTTGCGTGTTTTGATTCCAGTTGATGAATCATGCATCACTCAAATAGTTGAGTTATCCTAATTTTTTTCCCATGATAAAATCACCATCTTGATGAAATATAATGATGTACTTCTCGTTGAGTTACCTAAACATCCACCAGATTGTGAGGTATAGTTCTCAATAGAAATCATGCCAAGAGAAAATTATATCTTAATGTGTCTCCATAGAATAAATCCAATTTAACTAGATGAGTTAAATTAGTAGTTGAAGGAGAATTATGACAATGGATGCACACACTATAGTGTAACACCTTAGGGAGAACCAGTGCTCTTTGTGAAGAAGAAGGATGGATCAATGAAGCAGTGTATCAATTATCTCGGACTCAATATAATCACCATAAGAAACAAGTATCCTATTCAAATGATTAATGTATTGTTTAGTCAACCACTAGGAACTCAATACTTATAAAAGGTGGATCTAATTTCTTAATATCATCACCTAATGGTGAAGAAGGAAGATATTCAGAATATTTCATTCTGTTAATTGTATGGGAAGTCAAAATTTCATGTATTTCCAATAATACATAATAATTCCCTTGAAATATTCATAGATATGATGAATATAGTTTATTGAAATTACCATGATGTTTTTTCGTTGTGATTATAGATTACATTCTAGTATACTCCAAGAAAAAAGAGGATGATGATGAACATATATAGCTTGTGTTGGAAAAATTAAAGATGTTAATATCTTATTCCATATTCAGAATGTGTTACTTTTGGATGCATCAAGTCATGTTCATAGTATATGTGATGACAAGTGAAGGAATTTCTATAGGCCCTTCAAAATAAAAGGCATTTGGGCAATGACACATACCCATCAGTGTCACTAAAATCCATAGTTTTCTTTGACTAGATATTTACAATTAATGTTTTGGGAGATATTCCACAAAATTTTAAATCTCACTTATTATGTTATAAATGAATTTGTTAATGTATGTATGGATAAAAGAACGTGAGGAAATATTAATATATCTAATGATAAGACAGATCACTACACCTGTACACACATTACCATTGAGTGGATAATGATTTTTTTGATATATTGTGATGCATCAATAAAATGTGTGGGTTTTGTACACATGAAAAATGATAATTGCATAGAATATGTCTAAAAAAGTTTATGATCCATGAATAGAACCATACAATACATTATTTGGAGTTCTGAGCTATGATTTTTTCCCTGAATATATGGTGGTAATAACTCTATAGTTAGAAGTGTGACATATATACCAATCACAAGAGCCTAAGATATATATTCAGAAAAAAGTATCTAAAAATGAATAAAAGGATATGGTTAGATCTAATAAATTACTATAGTATCCTTATTCACTATAATACATATAAGGAAAAAAAGTACATGACTTTCTTAGCTGAAAAATCATGTTACTCTTTCCGTGTTGTAGATTGAGAAAGACAACATCTTTTTGGATATGAAATGAATAAATTTTGAAAACATAAGGACATGGTATACATTGCACCTAGACAAAAATTTCACCCAACTATAAATCCAATAAAATAATAATGAGGCACTTAGGTATGTTCTGGAGTTAAAAAAATAAGGTGAATCCATTAAAGGAAGAGAAGTTGTAAGAGTTTCATATCGAAGAGGATGTCGTGAATCACTTTTGAATAAAACTTTTCCAGCCTTCATCACCTGAGATAAAGAATTATCTATTTTAAAAATCTCATTTCTCACCATTGTTTATCCCTCATTGGAGCATCAACAAGTACCATGATCTTTAAGAACACTTCTAGTGTACATCATGAAGAAGAAGATTGTCGAGTATATATCAAGGTGCTTGATATGTTCTCAATTTAATTTACAATTACATAACTCAAAAGGGATGATAAAATGATTACCTATAACCATGAAGAAATGCTATAATGTCACTATGGACTTTCCTTAAGATTCTGTATTTTTCATTTTGGGCATACCATTATGGTTTCCATTATGGGTAAACGCGATATCTTCATTAAAGAAAGTGCGGACTACCGCACCCTCAAAGTGATTTGATTCGTTAAATACCATATGTGGGATGTATAAAGGATGGAAATATGATATTATATATGATATTATATATGATATTATAGTGGAATTATAATATACCTTTATATCATTTTGATTTCTTTCTATAAAATATGAAATAGAAATGAAAGTAGCGTTCATGCGTACGTACGGCTCACCGTCTCTATTAACGGTGCATTTCATTTCATACCTCTAAATGATTATTTAATATTATAAATGAATGTATATATTGGATATATATGATATATACATAATGATTATAATTTTGGATATAATGGATACATGAACAACATGTAATTATAAAGGGTTTATTTTTTACTCATGTACCAATGATCGTTAAAACGACCGTTATTAACTTAAATAATTACATAGTGTTCATGACATGGAAATAAGTGTTATAAAAATAATAATGAACTTGAAAAAGGTTCTTAAACAAGTAGAAATTAACTCAAGTTTAATATTCATGAGATTAAAGAATGACCGAGTCAATTCGGACCCGAGGTATGGGACTTCGTCTCAATCTCCTTTCATTGAGGCATATTTTGTTTTATACACAACCTTCTTTTATACGGTGTATAAACCCCTTTGACTTTTACATTTATCCAAAAGGAATATTTTTTATGAAGCATTTTACTAAACTACAAAAGGGAATGTTTTTGTCGTACGTATGCGGTGACAAGGACTTCTCCGCCGCTGTGACCGTTATTTGAGTTTTAGCTTCCTCTACAAGCTATACATTCTTTTTAAAAGAAAAATAAAAACCATTTTTTAATTTTTTTTTATTTTGGTGTTGAAAATGGTTTTTATAATGATTTTATATCAATGTGTTGTATTGATATCTTGTGATTGAAAGGTGGAAATTTTATGTTTCCATTATGCATGTTTTATGTGATATGATTATGTTGTGGTTCTTGGGAATTATTATGAAGACAGGTGGTTCCGTGATAAACTAAGGGCGGGTGAGATCGATATAGCTCTCCAATGCATTGGGAAACGCGAAGGAGTGTAACGTTGAGGTTTCTCCAAAGACATTTAGGGAATATACTGTGATGGGTATTCCAAACGTAACCAAGAGGGTTACTCCCTACATAAGAATGTTATGAATGCCTCAAGTTACCTTTATGTCTTATGATTTCTATGATTTGTTCATGATTTGATGAGTTATGTTAAAGTGCTTATGTTTTATGGCTAAAGTATGATTTCATTCTTATGTATATATGTACCCATGTTTCCTTTGAATATTTTTATATCCCTTACTGAACTTTTTATGCTCATCCCATGTTTTTTTTGAAATGTTTTTCACAGGTCAAGGGAAAGGTACGTGATATGATGATAGTGTCAAGGAAGTGTCAAGAAAGAATCCATGTTTTATTTTAAATATGTTTCCATTGATGGGAAAGAAGAATACTATCTTTATGTAACCACTTTGTTTATATGTGGATTGTGATGCATGTTTTATGATCTAATTATCTAAAACTCTAATCCCGAAAAGATCCTTAATGTGTAATCATGTAATAACTCAAGATTAAGTAAGGGTTAAGGCTGGGGCCTTATAGTTGGTATCAGAGGTCGGTTTAGATAACTTTAGGAGTTATAATTCTATTAAATGATTATCCAAAAATATTTTAATTTTTTTGAAATGATATAGCATTTGATGATTACCTTGTTGCTTCATCTAAGTCATGTTTGTTCAGAATGGGTTTCCGCAGAGGAAACCGGGAAGCAGTTCTAGGAAGGCATACAGAAGGAAATAACCTTCTGAATCAGCATCTCGAGATGGTTAGAATTGGAACTGAATAGTTTTTTGCAGTAATGGTGCAGTTGAATCAAGTGATAAATGGTGGTGGAATCCATAAACGAGATCAGCTAAATCAACCGCAGAGGAACATGTTAGTGGTGGAACATTTCATGAGGCAACATCCCCCATCATTCAGAGAATCATCTGACCCTGTGTTAGCTAAAGGGTGGATTAAAGCACTGGAGAAGATTTTCGATGTCATGGGGTGTTCAGAAAATCAAATGGTTAGTCTTGCTATTTACCATTTAGAGGGTGAGGCAGATCAGTGGTGGTCTATGGTTAAAAATATCAGGGATGTCGATGAGATTGATGCTCTTGACTGGGATGAATTCAAAGGTATGTTTATTGAGAAGTATTTTCCTAAGGATGTTCGACTTATGATGGAAAAGAAATTCTTGGAATTGAGGCAAGAGGAAGAATCAGTGGCTGCCTATGAAGAAAGTTTTACTCGATTGGAAAGGTTTGCTCCAAATTTTATCTGAGACCTTGTTAGTAAAATCAATCGTTTTTACTCAGGATTAAAGCCAAAATATCGAAGGCTTTAGATTCTTGTGAATTTAAAAGTTATGAAAAGCTTGTTCGATGTGCTGAGAAGGTGGAAATGGAGTTTGTCGATGATCAAGTGTTCTATAACAACCAACAGAAGAAGAGACCGAGGTGGTAGGAGAAAGGTAAGAATTCTTCAAAAAAGTCTGATGGTAAGAAAACTATGTTTCTAGTTTGTGATAAATGTGGAAAAAGTCATGCTGGGGAATGTCTTCTGAATTCTAGAAAGTTCTACCGATGTTGTAAGATGGGACATAAGGCTCGTGATTTCATGGAAAAAGATCAGGGTGATGGTAAGACCAAATTTGATTTACAGTTAGTGAAATGTTATAAGTGCAATGAGATGGGTCACTATGCAAACGAGTGTCCGAAAAAGAGCTTGAGTGATGGGAAGCAGTTAGACTACAAGCAGAAAGGGGTGGTGAAATCCTTTGCAACTACTTTAGCAGATGTCGGACCATCAAATGAAGTTGTATCTGGTACTTTGTTTTTTCAGATTATGCCAGTGTGTTGTTTGATTCAGTGTCTACACATTCTCTCATCTATGAAACCTTTTCTAGAAAAATGGGAATACCATCTCAACAAATGACTCTTGAACTTGGGGTAAAAACACCTGGGAGAAATGTTGAGGCAAAAAGAATTTATAATAATCATCCTATCCTTATCTGTGGAAAGAACCTACATGCAAACCATATTGTTCTACTTCTAGTAGAGTTTGATGTTATCCTAGGTATGGATTGGCTCTCTATTTACCATGCAAAGATTGAATGTAGAGCTAAAGAAGTTTCTTTTTAGAAATACTTTCAGTTTGTGTACAAGAATGAACCCTTACTGTTGATAACTTATCAAGAGGCCAAGAAACATGTAAAAGATGGAAATGAATGTTACCTTGCACACATCGTTGAAAATAATGGAACTGTTCAGATTAATGATGTGCCAGTGGTAAATGAGTATCCGGATGTTTTTCCTGGTGAGTTGCCTGAAATAATACCCGATCGGGAAGTTGAATTTATAGTTGACTTAGTTCATGATGCTAAGCCAATTTCAAAACCCCCATATCGAATTTCTCAAGTTGAACTTTTAGATTTAATGAAACAATTGCAGGAGTTATTAGATAATGGTTTCATTCAACCTAGCACATCACCATGGGGTGCTTCTGTCTTGTTTGTTAAAAAGAAAGATGGTTCTATGAGACTTTGCATTGATTATAGATCCTTGAATAACATCACTGTTAAGAACAAATATCATTTTCCTCATATCGATGATTTGTTTGATCAGCTCTAGAGAGCTCAGTATTTTTCAAAGATTGACCTGAGATCGGGGTACCATCAGCTAAAGGTAAAGGAATCAGATGTTCCGAAGACTGAGTTTCGTACAAGATATGTCCATTATGAATTTGTAGTAATGCCTTTTGGGCTAACCAATGCACCTTCCATATTCATGGACTTAATGAATAGAATTTTCCAGGAGTTCTTGGATATGTTTGTGGTGGTTTTCATTGATGACATTTTGGTGTTTTATAAAAGTAAAGAAGATAATGAAAGACATTTAAGGGTCATTTTTCAAAACTTGAAAGAAAAGAAATTGTATGGGAAATTCAGCAAGTGTGAGTTTTGGTTGCAACAAATTTATTTCCTTGGTCATATTGTTTCTAAAAATGGGATAACTATTGATCCTGCAAAAAAATGGTTGTTCAATAATGGCCAAGACCCACAAATGTAACATAGATTCATAGTTTCCTTGGTTTGGAAGGCTATTACAGAAGGTTTGTTAGAATTTTTTCACGGTTATCTAGTCCAGTGACTAATCTAACTCGGAAGGGTGTTAAGTTTATCTGGACGAAAGAATGTGATGATTGTTTTTAGGAATTGAAAAAAGACTGGTGAATGCTCCAGTTTTGGCACTAACTTCTAGGAATTGTGAGTTTGTTATATACAGTGATGCTTCATTGAAAGTACTTGGTTGTGTCCTAATGCATAATGATTAGGTAATTTCTTATGCTTCATGTCAGTTGAAAACTCATGAGGTAAATTACCCTACACATGATTTGGAATTAGCTACTGTTGTTTTTGCTTTAAAAATTTGGAGGCATCATTTGTATGGAGTAAAGTGTGAAATATATACCGATCACAAAAGTTTAAAGTATATATTTTCTCAGAAAGAGTTAAACATGAGATAGAGGAGATGACTAGAATTAATCAAGTATTATTATTGTACAATTCATTACCATCTAGGAAAAGCAAATAAAGTGGCCGATGCTTTGAGTCAAAAAAGTAATGCTTCATTAGCAATGTTGCATTTGGAACGTGATCATTTGGTTAAGGATTTGATGAAATTTGGCATAGAAGTTTTTGGTGCAGGATGTTCTTCCATTTTGTTTCAGGTATCAGTGAGATCATCTCTATTAGATGGAATCAAGCAAGCATAGAAGCACGATAGTGAGTTGCAGAAAAAGGTAGAGCTGGTTTAGAAAGGTAATTTGCCTGAATTCAACATTGATAATGATTGTGTTTTGAGATTTGGGAAGAGATTGTGTGTGCCTTGTGATTCACAGTTGAAAGGAGAGTTGTTATGTGAAGCTCATAGTTCTCCGTTTTCAGTTCATCCTAGCAGTACTAAGATGTACAGAGATCTGCGGGAGTATTACTGGTGGGATGGAATGAAAAGAGATATTGCTGATTTTATTGTGAAGTGTTTGATATGTCAACAGGTTAAAGCAGAGCGGAAGGTACCGAAAGGGATGCTTCATCCTTTACCAGTGCCAGAGTGGAAATGGGAGAATATATCTGTGGACTTTGTTGTGGGATTACCGAAGACATCTCGAGGTAATAACGCAATCTGGGTTATTGTTGATCGCTTGACTAAATCTGATCATTTCCATGCTATACGAGATACTTTTTCCCTAGATCAACTTTCCCGTTTGTATGTTAAATAGATAGTCAGGTTACATGGAGTTCCCCTCTCCATTGTATCTGATCGTGATCCTAGGTTCACTTCTAACTTTTGGAAAGGCCTTCAGAAGTCGTTGGGTACTAAATTATATTTTAGTACAGCTTTTCATCCTCAATCAGATGGGAAATCAGAACGAACAATTCAGACCTTGGAGGATATGCTATGAGCTTGTTCGATGGATTATCCGGGATGTTGGGACCAATATCTTTCTTTGGTTGAATTTTCATATAATAACAGTTTTCATTCCAGTATACAGATGGCACCATTTCAGGTATTATATGGGAAGCGGTGTCGAACTCCAGCTTTCTGGGATGTAGTGGGTGAAAAGAAGTTCATGGGACTAGAATTGGTAGAAGATATGGCAGAAAAAGTTCAGCTGATTCAGAAGCACATGAGAATAGCTCAGAGCAGGCAGAAGAGTTATGCAGATAACCGGAAGAAGGATCTATCTTTTGAGGTAGGTGATCATGTTTTTCTCAAAGTATCACCATGGAAAAATGTGTTGTGATTTGGTAAGAAAGGAAAGTTGAGTCCAAGGATCATTAGACCATATGAAATTCTGGAGAGAGTTGGATCAGTTGCTTACCGAGTGGCTTTACCTCCGAGTTTATCTCAGGTACACAATGTTTTTCATGTTTCGATGTTGAAAAAGTACATGCCATATCCATCTCATGTTTTGAGTCCGGAGGTAGTTCGGCTGGAAGAGAACCTATCTTATGAGGAAAAACCAGTCCAGATTTTTGACCATAGGGAGCAAGTGTTACGGAATAAGGTGATTAATTAGGTAAAGGTTTTGTGGAAAAACCACATGATGGAAGAGGCAACATGGGAATCTGAAAATGCAATGAGGGATAAGTACCCCCATTTATTTGACAAGTAAATAAAATGTAGGGACATAATTTTCTAAAGGGGGAAGGATGTAACATCCCAAGTATGTAATGAATAATAGATATTTTTATCTATGTCTATTTGGGAATTAGATAGTGATTTAGATGCTTAAAATGATAATAAATCTAATCTTAAGCACGGAATACAGTAATATTTTTAAAAGCTTGTTTTACAGCCTTTTGATGGAAAACCATTTTTAAATCTATATTTTAACAATTTTATAATCTATTTTTGTCAAAATAATTTTATTATTTATGATTGGGACATCAAAATTTACTTTGTGTGAATTTTTGGTATTTTTCTAACAATGTTCATTTTTTAATTAATAGTGAAAAATACTGCATTTTACATCAATACTACTTTTTAATATAATTTATTTATATTATTATATTATATTTTGAAGTGGTTTTGAAGTTAAATTGGAATATATTTTTACCATTTAATCCAATGGTGGTCATTGGAATCAATTTCACTTTGAAATTGGACTTAAACCGGTGTTAATCTTTTGATACTTAATGTTTCATAAAAACACACTATTTGTCATGACAGCGGAAATTAATTATTAAATTAATTAATTTGACTTATATGTTTTGAATTTTTTAAAATAGACATCATATTTGAATTCGGAATATCAAATATATCTTTGAGTGAATATTTGGTATTTTTATGAAAAACATCAATTTTTGATGAATAGTGAAACCACTAAGTGGTACTTATAAAAACTGATTTTTCATATAAATGAAAATTTACCACTTCTGTGTTTTGAATTTCAGAAAATCCGACAAACATGGTTGACATTAATAAGTAAAATGTGGTTCAATGAGATTAAAATAAATTTTGGTGAATAGTAACTCTTAAGTTCTTAATCGTGATTAGAGATAATTAGTGTAGTTTAAGGTAAAAATAATGCTTTAATAAAATGAGATGATCTTAACACATGTCCTACCCTCATTGGATGTGTCATGGCCGACCATGAAAATCCATGTGTCATCTTGGGGACCCCATGGAGCCACATCGGTTGGGAAATTACATAAATAACTTTTTATTTAATGTAAAAGTAAAAATGACACAAACATGAGATGTTTTACTAAAACAATTTTTACATGGGGTTATAAAGATCCTATGTTTGATTATAAATAGTCATTGAAAAGCTAAAACTATTTCCTACATCATAGTATTTTTTTTATAATTTTTATACTTTAAATAAATTAAATTATTTATGACATCATGATGATGCAGCGATGACCTCATTATTTAATGATTTAAATAAAATGGAATGATAATGTAAAATATAAGACCTACACATGGAAAAAACCTATTGGATGGGTGGATTTAGAACCCTTATAACCTTATCCTTGAAACAAATCAATGTGGGTCCTCTTAAATCCGAATACCATTTTAAAATAATGTATCATTTCTTTACTTTCCATGAGTGCCCCTCCTCTCCTCTTATAAAAGGCCCCCACCTCTACCACCTTACCCACACTCCCAAATCCTTTGGCTCGGCCAACCCCGGACCATTTTGGCTCTCCACATCCCTATATTACTCTTTGAAGCCTCTCTTTGGGCATAAGTCTTCCCAAGGAAGCCTTTGAGCTCAAATCTAAGAGAGTTACCCGATTTTAAGGTAATATCTTCTTTTGAGTCCTTTTGTTTGATTTTTCTTCTCCAACCCCCTAAAATCTTTTTATTCTTTTCTTTGTAACAAATCCAGTATCCTCAATATACTAGGATGTTTCTATAAGAACGATTCGAGATACACTTACACACACCTACATCTAATGGTTAAAGGACATACTGTTTCCGTGGATGTTGAATTTATGCCTCCCGAAACGATGATTGTTCAACATTTTTTTAAAACCTTAAAAGGTGTCCATTAAGATGTCATTATATTTATATATGATATATAATATGTTTATGTTTTCTTTAAGCTTCTGTATTTTTCATTTTGGTCATACCTTTATGTTTTCCATTATGGGTAAACGTGATATCTTCATTAATGGAAGTGCGGACTATCACCCCCTCAAAGTGATTTGATTCGTTAAATACCATATATAGGACGTATAAAGGATGGAACTATGATATTATATATGATATTATACTGGAATTATAATATACCTTTATATCATTATGATTCCATTCTATAAAATACAAAATAGAAATGAAAGTAGCGTTCATGCATACGTACGGCTTACCGTCTCCATGAACGGTGCATTTCTTTTCTTATCTCTAAATGATTATGTAATATTATAAATGCATGTATATAATTGATATATATGATATATACATAATTATTATAACTCTGGATATAATGGATATATGAACAACATGTAATTATAAAGGGTTTATTTTTGACACAAGTACCAATGATCGTTAAACCGACCGTTATTAACTTAAATAATTACATAGTGTTCATGACATGGAAAGAAGTGTTATTAAAGGAATAATGAACTTGAAAAAGGTTCATAAACAAGTAGAAATTAACTCAAGTTTATTATTTAGGAGATTAAAGAACGACCGAGTCTAGTCGGACATGAGGTATGGGACTTTGTCTCAATCTCTTTTCATTGAGGCATATTTTGTTTTATACACAACCTTCTTTTATACGGCGTATAAACCCCTTTGACTTTTACTTTTATCCAAAAGGAATATTTTTTATGAAGCGATTTACTAAACAGAAAAATGGAATGCTTTTGTCGTACGTATGCGGCGACAATGACTTCTCCACCACCGTGACTGTTATTTGAGTTTCGGCTTCCTCTACAAGCCATACCTTCTTTTTAAAAGAAAAATAAAAAACATGTTTTAATTTTCTTTTATTTTGGTATTGAAAATGGTTTTCATAATGTTTTTATATCAATGTATTGTATTGATATCTTGTGATTTAAAGGTGGAACTGTTATGTTTCCTTTATGCATGTTTTATGTGATATGATTATGTTGAGGTTCTTGGGAATTATTATGAAGACGGTTGGTTCCGTGATAAACTAAGGGTAGGTGATCCCGATATAGCTCTCCAATGCATTGGGTAATGCGAAGGAGTGTAACGTTAAGGATTCTCTGAAGGGATTATGGGAATATATTGTGATGGGTATTCCAAACGTAACCAAGAGGGTTACTCACTACGTAAGAATGTTATGAATGCCTCAAGTTACCTTTATGTCTTATGATTTCTATGATTTATTCATGATTTGATGAGGTATGTTAATGTTCTTATGTTATATGGGTAATGTATGATTTCATTCTTATGTATATATGTACCCATGTTTCCTTTCCATATTTTTATATCCCTTACTGAGCTTTTTATGCTCATCCCGTGTTTTTTTAAATGTTTTTCACAGGTCAAGGGAAAGGTACATGATATGATGATAGTGTCATGGAAGTGTCAAGAAAGAATCCATGTTTTATTTTACACATGTTTCCATTGATGGGAAAGTATAATACTATCTTTATGTAACCACTTTGTTTATATGTGGATTTTTATGCAAGTTTTATGAACTAATTCTCTAAAACTCTAAACCCGAAAAGATTCTCAATGTGTAATCTTGTAATAACTCCAGATTAAGTAAGGTTTAAGGCTGGGGACTTATAATAATAACTTTTTTTACAAAATAATACAAACCCAAATAGTGGAAAAAACAAGAAAAGTTATATTTTACCATGTTTTTGTTTATTTATTTTAGTCGTATGTTATACTTATTGAAATTATTAGCAGTGAAAAGTTTACCTTAAGTGTTGATTGTGAATGTATTATTGTATATTGTGAAATTTTAAAACATTTTAATATACTGATTAAAAATACCACTCTTGGTATATACTCAACCCACTATGAATAATATTCATAACATATTATTATATTTTTATATGGTTTTCAATTAGGGAATCGATGAATTATTCTTTAAAATGGATTTTATTTCATTTTTGTATGATAGAGAAAATGAATAATTTAAAATAAAAAATTATAATGTAAACATTAACTGATGAAATTACGTAACAAAAATATTAAAAAAATATATATTTACATGGTTTTACCAAGTGAGATATATATATATATATATATATATATGTGTGGATTAAAAATACATTCAATATTTTTGTAATAATTGACCTGTCAAAAACATATGATTACAATACCCAAGTAAGGGAATTCCACGACTACGCTCATTCCCTATATAATTTGTGGGCTTGATTAAAAAATGATAAAAAGTAAATTAGTAATTTTAAATCCATGAAATAAATTGGAAATTATTAATATTAATAATAAATCATGTAATGAAATATTCTAGAAACCCCATCTAAATAACACCATGACATAAACGTTGGTTAACCTTAATAAGAAGAAGAAAATACTAAATTTTCTATAGTCCTTAATTTTAATTATTCTAGTTATCTGTTGATTTAAATACTTCTGAGTGTTCTTTATTACATATTATAATAATAAATGAACAATAATGTTTTTAAAAATGGAATTATATCATATTTTATAGTTCACAATGAAAAGTAATTTTCAATAATTATTAAATTGATATTTATTTTTTAGGAATTTATCATGAAAAAAATATATCCAATATTCATATAGTAGGTAACAAACATATTATAAAAACTATCAAGAAAGATGTTAAATTATTACATTCACATTTTATTTAGTAACAATAATCAATATTTTATTCATTAAAAATTAATTCAAAAATATTAATATGATTTTATTAAATAAATGCATCTATAACACTACACTTTTTGTCCTCACATATAATGAATTTTAAAAAAATACCATAGTATAAGAGAAAACATGGTTATTTCTTTCATTAATATTTCATTATTTGAAATATGAATAAAAAATTTTGAAATTATTATCCAATCATGGATGGAATGTATATTTATAAAATTTTTCTAATATGGAAATTGATTATTATGTAGTATTATTACACATTAAATTTTAAGCCAATATTTAATATACATTACCTGGTAAAATAAAAATAATAAATCATGCATCTGTATATCATAATTATTATTATATGATAAAATTATATTCATTATTTAAATATCCCAAACCATAACTAAACATTTGAATATATCTTTAAAAAAATTTATTTTAAAAAATGATAATGATTCTAGAGAAAATCTAGTATAAGTATAAAAACCCAATGTTATAATTAATTAAAAAAATTATCATCCATTGAATCAATTGATTACATAATCCCATCGATAATTTTTTATTCTATATTTATTCCAAATAATTCTAAAAATTCCCATAAAAATTTATTCCAATATTATGTACCCTTTACATCATCATATCAAAAATATGTTTTACAACATATAAATTATTTATATAATTTTCATTTAGTCAATAATCCCTCCCCCATTAATTTATCCATAAAATAAAAAAATAATCATTCATAATATTACATATGGGGTATTTACTAATCCACCTCTAATTTTATTTTTTCCTTATGAAAAAATTAGAGGGTACACGATATTTTATAAAGATTACATTTCATAGGATATGGAATCATAATCATATTTTATTTCATAATTTCATATATGGATCTGTTCTATAATTAGTATGAAAATAAAATTGAATATATTTGTATATTATATATTAATGTCATCTCATGACTACACAAATTTTTTTATATGTTATTCAATATGGTTTCTCATAGTTGGGAAAAGATTTTCAAACTATTCATGCACAAAAATCCACAAAAAAATCAGTAAAATGATTTTAGAAATAATAAATTACTTGTGAGAAAATGATATATTAATATAGGGATGGGTTGGCTGATAATTTAATTATGAAAAAGTATATTATTTACTATAAATGAACAACAAGTTATTCTGTATGTATTGCCTTTAGTTTTTCTATATTTTTTTTTGAATATGCTAAGTTGTTATAATTTATTCTACCTTTACAACTCTTTTTAATTTATTTTTGTGGATGAAAGAATACCATATGTTCATATATTTGTTCATTAAGAGTTGAACTAGATTTTATATGGGACTAATAATACCATTTCTTCTAAAATAAAATTATTTTAGGCCATTATAAATTTTTAAATATAAATTATTTTTTCTATTTGATAATGATTAAATGTTTATAGTGTTTTTATAAAAATATTTTTCATTAATAGTAAATAGTAATATACACTCCATATTACTTCTTAACCAATAATTTTATATTATAATCTTCAAAAAATAATCCACAATAAGATTATTTTTTATCTAGAACATCCTATATATAATAAATATAGATATAGTTCTACAAATACTAATTACATACCTCTAGATATTGTATAATATATTTAGATGTTACTTTTAAATTCCATTGTATGATTTTTATCTATAATAGGGCTACTTAAATATTATATTCTTTATATATTTTCTACATCTTGTATCACATATATAATAATTTTTTTAGATATTATATTCACCACGATGCCAATAATTCTTCTATAATGAATGTAACATAGCTTTTTTTCTAGGAACACTATTCCCTGAATATTAAATTTAATAAACTCCATTGATATTGGATTATAATACAAAATATAATATTAAATAATTTAGTTATTATTAAACTTCATTTTAGAGATATTTGTTTACTCATAATGATTCTACATTTAAATTGATGAAAATAAATAATTTATGTTATCAAGGACGACATGATTTTCCCCTCTCGGGGATGGACTATTGGTTGGGATGTTCTCTAGGTTTCTCAGAGTTGGTTGGTTAGAGCCCTATCAGTTGTGTTCCAGCAATATAATTTCACCATCATAGATTTCATACCCTCAACTATTCTAAGTGACGTTTGGTGTGGTGGTTTTAAGAAGCATCAACCATACAGTGATGTGAGATCATGGGGATCTTTAACTTATTTAACAGTGGTGGGATACTCAACTGTAATCCTAAGATGTGTAATAGGGGGTTGTTGTGGGTTCTGTACAAAAAACATGAATGATTATTTTAATTTATTATATATTTCTAAAATAATTTTACATTTCATCAATTTTATATTAAATAATAAATTTCAATAGAACTATTCTTTTAAAAAAATATTATTATATAATCCACATCATATAAATAAAATGTTATATTTAAATTAATTAAGACTATAAAATCAATCCCATGGTATTAGATCTATCCAATACAAGTGATTCTTCATGTGATGATATTTTATTTCTTCATTGTATTACAAAAGAAAATCAAGTTTTTAATTATTATTTATTATTTTAAATATACAATTAAATAAAGTTATATTCATTTCCATTTAAAAATTATTTTATTTTTTTCTTATAAGAATTTATTAGAATAATTAAATTTTAGAATCACTTCTTACATTAGTAAATTTTACTTCCTCATAAATTCCAGGAAAAAGTGTACATATTTTTTATTTTGTTGGATGGTTTGGCATAGTGATAAGAACCCCATAATCCTACATGATCAATGTGGGTTCAAAACTCATTCAGTAAATGTACTGTAGTAGTAATGTATTCGTACGATGCAAATAGAATCCCTATAGTGGTGATAGACCCTATATCATTAGCTGCCGCAAGCACATTAACAGTAGTGGGTACAATTCAGGTATTGTAACAGGTTGTGTAATGTAGTATTACTATTCACAACATGGGCCTTGTGCCGCAAAATTTGAGGCACACAAGCCAGGTAATGGGATACATTCCCACTAGGCCTTTAGGCCAAATATATATATTGTAATAAAGCAAGTGTTTGGATGAGTTATTCATTTAGGGTCTACGACCATCTTTTATGTCCTTTTAGTGTGTGATATGTTTGTGTTTGATGTAATTATAGCCCCAATCACCTAATATATATAACTTTTAACTAAAATATAGTTATTATATTATTATATATATATTTATATTATTATTTTTCATAAAGGAACCCTCAATTACAAATCCCTCTTGTATAATTGGATTTTCTATTATTTCACATGTATTATTCAATAAAAGAAAATAATGACCCAAATTTATGGTCTTACAAATGACTATTATATTATTTAATCTTCAAATGATCTAATTTATAATTGAGATAACATAATAGTTATTTCAATATTCTACATTCATCACGAATAATTTTTTTTGTATATAGAATATTATATTATTCTACAGTGGATCTTTTCTTTTACATCTAGTAGGATATAAAAATTTCAACAATTATTTATTCATCTTTGAATTTAATCATCCTAATTAGTTTTTCATTGATATTTGAAAAGTTTTATTATATTCCATGACAATAATTTCATCGTAAAATATATGAAAATAATATTTACCATATTTTAGAAACATTTTATATAATATATCATTATAAAAAATTATATATGAATTCCCCCAAAAATAGTGTTACCATACACTACACGAGTTCCATTTTTTAATAAATGACATGATTATATAAATTGTAATGTACTTAATGTTTTTATACTTCTTATGATGAACATCATATATTATCATTTAATGGATAGAAATAAAATTATTTCAAATGGAAAATAATATATTATTAATCTTTCTTTTAGAAGGTCCATGAAAATAAACATTAAAAAGATATGTGTTTGATTTAGTTTTGATTGTTCAATTAATCCATTTGAAATCTATATATCTTTCTTGAATACTAGCAATGTATTTTTAAAATACTATAACCTGTGCCTATAATTAATACCTAATCCTAAAATTGAAGCATGTTGTATGTAATTTTCTGATATCTAAATATTTATAATAATTCAACATTTTATTTCTATTAATTCCATAAAATAATTAATTCCTTTAATAAAATTTTTATTTAATTGTAAAAAATATAACATGTCATTATATTATAAAAATAATAAAATTTAATGAATTACCCTATAGATTTGGAAAATATTTATATTATCTGATCACCAAAATCATTGTGTAAATGATTGAGTTAGGTTTTTCTCTTTCATTTATAGGTTTATAACTATTTCAATGAATTTTTACCTAATTTCATTGATGACAATTTTTTTTCAAGAATAATAAAATAACTATGCAAATCAACAATAGCACGTCAAAATGTAAAAATATCCCATGGATATTCAAATGACTTTCCAAACACAGGAAACACACACACATAAGTGCATCATAAGGATAGATTATCCTACCTTATGTGACACTAAATTTTAGGTCACCCATGTGCCTTCCACATGCACCAAGCACTACTGAATGGGGAATATTCTGATAAAATCCATCAACTAGGGTCTTGTGGTGTTCTATAGAAAGGTCCCATATGCTACTAATTTGATAAATTAGAAAAATAAAACAAATCCACACTGTCTTGAAAAAATAAACTTATCTGAAGTATACAAAAATTATATAGGTAGATATCAAAAACATTAGAGGAGAGGTAATTAAGGGTGATATGCATGATAAAATTCCCTATAGAGTTATAAAAACAACAATCATGCACTATAACTCATTCTTTCAAATTAGGAAACTGCATATGCAAGGTCCCTTTATTGAATAATTGAACTATGGAAGACCCCTCGATCGAAATCATAGGTTACCTAGGTTGTATAAGATAAATCCCTACCCATTTTTTTATTCCCTAGTGGTCCATATCCAATTGAATACCAAATACACATATGCATGTCCCCCTAGAATGAATACCATACTATTTCTTCCAAAACATACATGGGAAACATCATCCCTCTTATCAAAGAACTACATGTGCCCCACTAAAATTCCACTTCAATGAAACAAATTGTAGTTCCTCTCCTTATATGGTTCCATTTTATAGAAGATTCCAAACTAAAATATTCAATAATGCCTCTGATCATCCACAACCATAGAATGTGCCATACTAGCGTTACCCGATTTGGATTTTAATTCCTCCATTATGAGGTTTCCCACACATATCATACTATCGTGTTAGGGTAATTGGCATTAATGTGATTTTTAATTCCCAATAATACAAGAAAACCTACCATAGGAACTGTGTCATGGAATTCTCAGTCTTAGATACAAGGTCTAGGACCATGTTCTACCGATTTCATCCCTATGTCCTTGAGCATCCAGTTCAATGAAAGAGGGATGAAGATTATGCTTGTGGTTTCTATTTCATATGGAATAAAATCTTCCACCACATACCGGATGAGTTTTATGGAGTAATACCTCGATTAATCTCCTTGTATTTCTTGAATGAGGATTCACTCATTCACTTCACAACCTCCTAACCACTGATTCGAAGTGTTGATGCCCATTATATTAACCTCATCTCTCTCATACCATCATTATCATTTACTTGCAGATGAGGAGAAGTGTGGTTTGATGGATCTTCCACTTCCTCCTTGTCTATAACATTCATGAATGGGCCACACAGAATCTTGTGGACACAATAGATATCCATGATCATGGTATCCTTGCCATAACATCTATATTTTTAATGGGATAAATTTTTGAATCATCCTTTCAAATTCCGTTAGAGTTACACGATTAGATTGGGTCCTGATGGAAATGTTTTCAAACACAAGGAAAATATGATTTATTAGTTTCTATGATCTTCCATTTCATCTTGTTTCCCACAACGAGTATGACACACGTGGTCTTACAAGATGATCATCATCATGAATTCCACATGATTTAATGTATTTTGGTAATCTGCCTAAAGATCATCTCCCAAACTATATATAAACTTTCATGGAATACTCATGAGGATTAGGCCCTGAAACAAACAAACAAATCTCCTTTATTCATGAAACATACATTGACCAAAAAATAATTTACATATGAATCATTCTCTAGAACAAGCCCCAGTCAAAACCCCCATTAATCAAGGTATCCTCTTTCAGATTAATCACCAAATTATTTCTCCAAAAGGTTGCATTCAAGATCATCATATACTTATTTGGTGAGAAACTAAGCCTATGGATCACTTTATTTTCCCATCTAGATAAAAACTATAGACATTTCAATCATAATGAAAAAAAATAGTGAACCAGATATGAATCCCATACAAATATGATAATGTAACCCATCTATCATGACCTTTTTATCTAATAAATAAAAGTGGGACAAATTATACAATAAATTACACCCATATTCATTCAAATTAGTTGTATCTTTGATTAGTAAATATTTTTTGTGTTTAACATATATCTAAGAACACAATCTCAGAACTCTCTTTAATCCAAAATGTTCTGTCTAGCTATAGCATATATACTCCCCATGACTACTCCCATTATATATTTGACTAAGAGAATAAAACCATCAGAATCCACGTTTCATAAATTCTGGGTCTCTAATGAAATGGTACAATAGTTCCATTAAAATGGTAAAATCACGATCATAGAGGCTACATGGTAGGATCATTAGCTAATGAATCCCCACGGATTATTCATTTGTCGATGAAATATTCTCATAATGTAGACAACATTGATCACCATCTTTAACCATTTCATGGGATTATCTCATGAATGTGAGAGCGAATCTCTCACATATCACTGGAGGGGGATCAGGAGGCAGCATATCGACTATTGTAGAAGAAATATGGGACACTATCAATTGCACTTTCTTGTAATCATTACATCCCATTACACTTTTTAGTATGTCCTTAACATGATGAGAGTGTCTTCCTCATCTGACCAACCGAGTTCATCTAGAACCAGGCATGAAATATAACCCACTCATGGTACATAATAGTCACCACGGAGTATGGACACAAACCTATCCCCTACGATGAAGAATACTGATCCAACTACTATTCACATTTATGAAATAATCAAAACACACCCACACTGATTCAACCCACTCGAGGATTCACCATGGGAAAACAATAAATCCTAATATTTTAAAATTGTTTCACATATTCATAAAGAACAAAAACCGGCCTTTCTTTTGGAATAATTCATATTGACTTATCGGGTATCACCCAATGAATCTGATCATTCAAATCTTGTGGCACAAAGTGTGATGGAAAATAAACATTCCTATAATTTCCTATTTTACATTAACAACCACTTTGATGCACAAATTGAAGCCCATTGTTCAAATCATGTGCCACAGTGTGAAGAGGAATATAAACCTTATTGAATTAGCAAATACTACCATGAGACTTGTCCAACGGAACCTAAATAATCCCACCAACCATGTTTCGTGGCGAGATGCAAGCATGTATACACACTGATCTACATTCATTAATCCTACTAGAAGTTTCATTTAGACCTATTGGAGAAGTCTGTTAAAATTCTCCAATAATGATTAGGAGTTGAACCAACACTCTGACCCAATGAAAAAGTATTATCAATATCTTGATATTGGAATAGAAGTACAAGAGTAATTATATGAACATCCTTTCTATATATAATTTTTATATATCCACATTCTAATTTGTAATGTCACCAAAAATATTTGGAAAATGGTTAAAGGATAGAAAAATATCCATACCGACATTATAAAAACTTGACAAGACATCCTTACAGAGACAAAAGAATTGTTCAATAGGAATGTACACCCAACTACATCCCAATAAATGGTGTAGATCCTGATCAAGTCGCCTCAGAGAAGAAAAACACCACTTCTCTCATACAATACTATTGTGGGGATAACTTCTCAAGTTAAAAAAAATCAAGTTGACAACATAAAAATACTCCAACTAGATACAATTAGCATATCCCAATGGCTACTCCAAAGCATGTACAAAATTCATATACATTACAACCACTTCCCCAATTATGTGTCCCAAGCATCATGCATCTAAGAATTCAAAAATAATTATACCCAATGAAAATTAGAAATCAAAGAGTAAATATATGATCCTTACATACATTATAATAGAGTTCATAAATCCCTAAAATAGTTATTTTTGAAATCACCTGATCCTTATATCCCATTACAAAAATTACAAGAGAAATATCATTAATTATGAAGGTCTATTGTAGAAACATTCCCATGATGGCTTCATTTATAACCACAATCAGATCGATCATGACATTACACCTCTTAATGTAAACCACAAAATCCATCTGTGTGGCTAAATGATCAAAGAGAAAGAGGGTTTACCCATTTACATAATCCACTGTGGTGGTCCTCCAAATGAAGGGCTTGATTGAGAATTCTCAATATAAACTATTTTTTTTCACATTATTATGAAAATTATCATTATTAATTGTTGTGATATGAAATACCTCATATCGAGAGGATCATGTGAAATAAATTCCATTCATGTATGGTGCCTTTTCATTAATGAGTGAAATCATTTCTCAACTAGAATACATCCCATGGTGATGGGAATTCTCTATACCACACTTGGGAAACTCACCATCCATTAAAATAGCCCATGTCTCAACCAATATTATTGCAAATCCAAAAGAAGAAATAATGTGTTAACTATAATAAAATTATGTTGATGAGCCTCTATAAAAATAAAAATATTACATGATAAATATTAGGAAACAACAGGGTAATGAAAACATTACCATCATGTTCTATACTTTATCCACCCCTTCATATAGAATTGAAGATGAAATGTTGGAATATTATGTGCATGAAATCCACCACAATATATATAAAATCATTAACAATTGAGAGAGAAGGTACTAATCATTTATTTTTAAAATCATCATGTAATGTTATTTAATGGGATGAATCATAATGTAGAGTTAGTGTCTCTTTTAGTTAAATATTAAATAGATAAATAACAAGTATTCATTACGCACAAAAGCCTATGAATATTATTAATTTTTTAAAAACATGTCACAATTTCCTATATGATATTCATATCATGGAAATTGGTGGACACATAACATTATATTTCACTAAATTCACAAACAAAAATATCTATATAAATAATGTATCTTGACATTTCAAAGAACTATATCAACATTAGAAAATGATCCATGTTCACAACTGGAGATCTGCACAAACAATTAGTTCCCAACTAACTCCCTTCAACAGAGGTTCAGGAAAAGTAGGATATTGAGATCCTATTTTATAAAACATATCTAAAATATAGATAAAGCCTTGTGTTTAGGAGAAATAATCTATCATGTATCACCGATATTATAACTAGTGAAACAATCATTATAAATGGGAGTACCATGCTCATAACGAATGATGAACCCGAATCATTTTCATAAAAAGTCAATAAAAATAGAATGGTTTGTATGAAATTAGTAGCCATGACCATTCAGGTGTAACCATAGATTGTTGGTCTTAGAGATTCATTAACCCCAACCACAAGGTAATGTAATTAAAGACATGGATTTTTCAAATCAGCGAATGAACAACCCCATCCCACATATATGGGGTATTTTTAAACTCAACAACCTCCTCATATGTAAAAGGTAGTCTTAACATGATTTGGGGAAACATATTATAAAGGATAGTCTGTGTATTCCCCATGACACAATCTCATAAAATCAATATGACATGATCACCATAATTATATAGAGATTCCATTCCGATAAATATCTGTCAAATAGTTCCAAGATAACTTGAAAAGTAGAGGAAAAGGCCTCATGGGGGAATATGAAAAATTAATCTCACAGAGGAATTGATATAATGGCTGAAATGAATTTTTCACTAGTAAATTTCATTAATCTTATCCATGGAAATCCTACCAAACATGAACCCAATTCAGAGGATGTGTGAGAGGTAGAAGTTCCAACTCATAATGTGACCATCACAGAATCATTTAGAGAGGGTGTTCATACCTCGAACCAAATAATATCCATAAATAATTGAATTAAATTAAAAATACATTATTATCTCCTTGAAATTAATTTAACCGGGAAAAGGGTATGTTTCATATTGTTCTTCACCTACCTTCTAGAGAGTTTAATCCTTTCACTCAAGAATTTTTTTCTCAAAATGATGAAGAGATATATTAATAAATGAAATTCAATATTGAACTACACTATGTTATCCTTTATGATGGATATACTCTATAAACATATCCTAATACCAAAACCCCCATCTAGAGTAACTCATCAAAGAGGGATCATTGAAAAAATTGTAGTATATCTGGAACACCTGGACAACATGGGATACCAACATCTAATATATTTACATTCCTAAACATATGGTATGGAATTTACCCAATTGGGAGCTCATCTAGGACAATGCCCAAAACATTTTTATAGGCCCACCCCTATGTGATATCCAAGATAAATACCATTAGTACCCCAACCCATGGCCCGAAAAAATGATTCATCTCTTCATGAACTATCCCTTGTAGAAATAAATGTAGGATGATGAACACAGTTGAGTCAGAAAATACTTGATATGTATCAATGGAAAAACATTGGGAACTAAGACAACTAGAAAATAACCCCAACCCCATACAGGTAGATCCAACTCTACCACTAGTGAACATTGGGGATTCAACAATTCCCGTTTTAATAGATCATTAGATTCATAGTAGCAGCTGATGCATTACATCTATCAATGTGATCACAAGATGGGGACCCATGACAAACAAGAGAAAATGATGTTATGATTCATCATGAAATAATTGTAGGGGTCATCCATTATATGGTGAATGAGTTTTCTGGCTATGTCAATTATGATGTTGGAATTTTTCTTTCAAGAGTTTCTATTCCATGTTATATTAATACTAAAAAATTAAGTAGTATTTTCTTTCAGAAACGGAAAATAGTGGGACAGTAGGAAGGTATCAATTTTAATTTCAAAGTGTAATGTATTTAGAACTTTCTTAAAAAATCCAATTCCTCATGATTAATTGTTTCCCACATTCATAGAAAATAATTACAATGAGTTGCAAACATTTTTTATTCTAGTAAAATACAAAGGAGGTTTTTAGAACCATATCCTGATTTATAACAAAATATTATAAGACGTGATTTTAGATAATGGAAAAGTATTGAGTAATTCTAGCGAATTGATGAAGGAAAGAATGAAATGTTGAGACTTCCACTATTACACATAAGAAAGATACAATATATGATCCCACTCCAAATACCACACCATATCATGTGGATGCACATCTTAAGTGTAAATAATAACCCCCTGCTCATGACGATGATAAAAAATATCATATTTGAAATTATTTTTAGGGGATGAAATATAGTATATATTCATTTGAAAATGAACGTGTCTCTAGCTACATTATATCATCATCCGAAATCACTATGATAATATTTCCAAATATGAGGAAGCCACCCAAGAGGGTAAATAAGATCTTCGAAATTATTTTCACTTCCATTAAGCACTAGGTAAAAACCATCAGGTGTGTTTCATTTTTAATATAGACATGCTAGATTTGGTGTAAATCACACATTTTAAGGTGAATGATTCACCAAAACAAGTATTTTTTTTATGTACCACTGAGATGAATCAAAATAATGAATTGGAAGAAGTAAACAAAAAGGGTATGAAGAAGTTTTGGGAAACGATATTATAAGGAAAATAGTCAACCAAACTCAATCTATCCATTGTGAATAGTTCCAATGGAATGTTGTGCCTCTATATTAATTCACTACTACATAACTAGCATCATCATAAGATATGTACTACTAAATTCATTCCATGAAAATAAAACCTATTTGAATGGTAATATGAATGATTAAGAAAATGATATCATTTCAAATAAATATTCATTTTTGGCCATAATAGAAATTTTCAAACAGTCCCAAATGCATGGTAACCTCCAAAAAATAGTATTACAAGGATTCACCCACCATATATAATATCCATTAGTAGAGGAATTGATTTTTAGGTCCATTAAAAATGTTCACATAATGGATCCCATCTGAAATTTTGAGCATGATTACGAACAAGAATTCCCAATAATTGATTCAGGTACTAATGGTAGTGGCTTTTAAGGTCAATTATATCAGGGATGAAGTAGTCATCCTAGTAGTCAATAATTCCACCACACCCCTTGTCAAACTATCTACATAACCAAAACTCATGGAAGGTCTATCCAGTATGATCATTTATGACTAGGATGTTCTCTACCACATAACAATTTTTAACCTAACATGAACATACTAGGAGATTCGGTAAAGGATATGTCACTAACTAATCGACCTATGTGCATAGGAAGACCTAGATAGCCCAATACACCAAGAGTTTAAGCTACTTCAAATCCAATTGTAAGTACTTATATTTCAATGTTTGGAACATTAGATCTCAATAAACTAGTTAAATAAAGCCCCCATGCTGGGAAGAACAAACTATTTGAGTATAAATATAATTTTTTAGGAAATCAGTATTGGTACTGGTAATCTTTTCAATCTTTGATGCCTTTTATTCTATCAAAATATCATTTTGAAGCACATAATAATCCTTTTCAAGAACCAATGAGTTTGATGATGATGATTTAACCAATAATTAATATCGTGTATAGAATTATCATGAAGAAAAAAAAATTTCGTATACATATTAGACTAGGATAATGATTCCATCATATATGGGAATGTTAATGCCTTTTGTATATCATGATGGATAAATAACATTGATATCCAATGATACTTCATCAACAATTGCTCAACATTCACACACATTCCGATTTAGAGACATACCCTGTATGTTTTTTATGAATAAATCTTGTCCCCCTCCACTCTGGTGTTATAGGGTTATGGCATGATGATAAAAAACCTATTCACATCATTACAATAAAAACATAGTTCAGAGAACTCATATCCCACTCGAAATTATAGTTATTCAATTGGATACAATGATCAATATCCTACTAAGATGACAATAATTACATCATCATAAGTTCATTCATTTGTTTCCCACAAGTACATTAAATTTGTTATCCATTGTCAAATTGGGGAATTGTATGTTGGAAAAGAGACATTAAAAGTATGTTTGTAATAGTGTATTGAGACTTTATTCTTCCATATTAATGGTAAAGAATGCATGACTGATAATGTGTCCCATATAAATTCTTCATATGTCCTAGAGATTATATCATTTAACCATTTCATGAAAAATAGTGACAAGTACCTTCTATCGTTCAATACAATAGGGGTGGGTCTAAATTCAAGAACTCATTCCATGTTTTCTATAATATGAGGGGTGGGAACAAAAATCTATATCACAAGATAAGTTTTTAGTTGTCCAAATAACAAAAAAGAGGATCATTATCAGTCCCTAACTTCCCTTTTCATTCTACAAAAAATACCTCATACCATTAATGGATCCAAAAATTATTTCTTAAGCTTTCACATCAAAAAATGATGAATCACATCTTCCATTTAATGAAAATTCTTCATCACCAACCATTTAGGTAGAAATAAAAGAGGTAATTCATGAGGAATAGGAATATGAGGAGGGCCAAAGGCATGCCCCACCAAAATTTGAAGAAGGCGTCTCTGCTACTATTGATGAGCTTAGATAACAGTAAGGGTGCACAAAAAGGTCCACAACCCACTTTCATTAGTGTGTCCATGACATTTATAAATTATGAGATATATACTTTTATCTTAGAAAAACAATGATATGTGTTTTTATTTGATTACACAAATATTTTAATCATTGACTCTAATGTGGCCACCCCTCACATGGGTTTTCTAGAAGACCATTGATGGTACACAATGGAAACTAGACAAACAAACAAAAATTATTCCCCCAAATTTATGTTTGATATTGGTAAAATTATAATGTGATACATTATATAGGAGGTAAAATATCAAAAACCGTATAGACTATATAGTCCTTATGAAATATAAAAATGTTAAGATTGGAGATTGAATCAACAAGAAAGAACTCAATTAGAATTTAATGAAATATAGATTTTAGTTTCCTTTTAAAAAACTATTCATAGATGAAAGAGTTGGATAAAAATAAATATCGTTGATGTAATGAAATTAAATATAAAACCAAATTCATATGGATTTTGGAGATGAAGAATCCATATCCTTTAGATAACCCTAGAGTGTACTCTGCTATCAAGTAATGTACTTTTGATTGAAGAACACTAAATCCACATACCGAAGATAAATGAATGATATATTTAATCCCTTCTTAGGAAATTAATTTAATTTAATGATGATGTTTTTTGGGTCAAATTCTTATAATAATTTTATAACTTAGCCAACCTATAAACCATCATCATCAACACGTGACAATAATGCCTGAAGATAAAAACCCGTAAAATATTCTTTCAAGATAAACATAGGGATGTTTCTCTACATAATTGTGTGTCATAATTTCATCATTTTCAACCAAGAGAAAATAAAATAAATCGATTACTTTTCACCTCCATGAATCGATATAGTGTTTCGAGGAATTTAATGATACATCACATATATGGAAATCTATATATTCAACCTTGAAGGAATGCATTTTCCATCACCACAATGGAACATAAGAGAGTAAAATATCAATGTACCAATGAATACTGAGATCAAATAGAAAGCCCTTAATAAATACCTCTTGATCAATCTAGCGTAATGTATGAAGTTGAGGGAAATCCACTTATTCAATATGTGAAATCTCAGAAGTGATACCTGGGTAACTTATTTATTCAAAATATCATTGTAGTGAATGATAGAATTCAAGATTACTATTTTATAACTACACACAATACTGAAACATGATCTTTAGATATCTAGATAATCTTCCCTAAATTAATCACCAATATCCCTTAATTGAGGAACTACATCAAGAACCATATGGTCCAATTTATTCTCAAAATAATTTATTAAAATAGATCCACATTATTTTTATGTTATCTTGATTCATTGCACATTGGGTTGTTATATTTATGATATTTGACATGAAACTCATGAATTAATAAGTAGTGAATGGTCATGCCTTTTAATATTTACTTGAATAAAAATCATCTATAGAAGAATCATCATGGAATACTAATATACTAGATGAAAATAAAATTATTCATGATTTCACCCAAATATAGGGAATATATTTTTATGGAACATCAAGGAGCACAATGATGAAGATAATGGAAGATCCCAATCTCAAAATGTTGTTTCATTGATTCTGGTTATCTCCCCATTAAAGTTAGTGGTACATCAATACTTCCTTTTTTCAAAATAATTTAAAAATAGTGGGATTGAATATCACGAACTCATTATTGTTGTCGAATTGGCACTCTAAATAACATTGAATCACCTATAGGTGAAAGAAGACTCATATTTAGTAATCAAGAAGATCAATAAGTACTACACCACTAAAAAAGAAGACTTCATCTCCCATCATGATTATGTATGATTGTTAAAGGAATAATTCCCTCAGATAAAATAATGAATTAGGTCATATGATCAATCAATTATAAAGATGATGAATAGGAAAATGCTGAAAAAAACGTGGAATATACAAACTAGGATGAAACAATAATCAACATTTCCCATCACCACATGGTCCCAACTTTTGACCATGTCACAATATAAGAGAGTGGTGATGTAATCCACATTAATGAGTTATGTGTACCTAATAAGGGATGGATTAAATTCTTTAGGAAAAACTTGAAATAAATATTACTTCTATTGGATATATCTTGGAAGGAAAAATATGGAAGTGAGATGTCAATTTAACTCTCTATTATGCACCAAATGATCATAAGTTCCTCTATAAATTCCCATTTGATGGAATTATTGTTAGACATAACAATGGGATGTTACTGAAAATATCGTTTGTGAAATACATTCAGGATCATGTGGTTTACACAAGTCATGGAATATTCCTTAAAATTAAATATGAATACATTGATACTTCACCATTCAATGATGCTGAATTTCTTATAATTCATCACGATATGATATTCCATTCATGTATACATCGGTTTCATCAATAAATCATCATATTTTATATTTAAATCCAATTATTCATCGCCATTTTAGAAAAGGGTAATTGATTTTTATTGGCTATACCCACTAGAAATGGTCATGAAGTTCAAGTACATTTTGAATACTACTAAATTTTTTTTCAACTCAATTGAGGAAATATACCTGAAGATGTTATGTCCAAAAGAATCATCAGTATATTAAAACCAAATATCATTTCAATATTTGGTGACCATCATACCATACAAATGGACAATGAAACCAATCTCTATTAAACTTACATAGAGACATTTTATCCAGAGTACAATATAATATCCAAAAATTCTTCCTACTAGCAAGAAACAACTAATGTGTTTGTATATGAATTTAACAAGAATCTATCTAACATTATTTATAATATAGTGGGTATAGATTAAATGTATATTCTAGAAAATATTGTTCATTCTTTGTGGGATTAACAAACTATGACATGTACTACAACATGGGTGACCCCATTATCACTATTATATAAAATAGGTATAGTTCTTCTCGTTGAGATCCAGTTTCCCCCACTCTTTCTTTCTATTTATATCCAGTTATCTATTGATGAGCTTCCCCAGTCCTGATACCCTTCTGAAATAACTATAATGGTTCGATAATGAATAATTTCACACCTTGAATCACTTTGAGGTCTTTAAAAAATATATTTCTTGTGAAATTTTCAATAATTTCATTCTATGTGCATTACATCAAAGAGAACATGTATTGGAATGTAGAACTCCAGTGATATTAGAAAGGATGCCTCTAAAACCTAAAATAATGTGGGAAGGAAAATACTACATTCATAAGGTCTATTCCAAAGTCTCTAATTAATATATATTAATGGATGGATATATCATTATAACATAGTCAAATTAATGGTACCTATTGAAATAATTCATGTAATCATGCGGAGTATGTCCTAGCCGAAATACATTAAAATGTTTAGTAGGTTGTTGTCAAAAAACCATAAAATGTCTGATATAACCTCTATAAAATATGTTTTTAAAATATACAAGCATATCATCCTTGTTTCATGGTGATCCACTACATGACATATTGTCCTAGTCATCTCACATTAAAATAAATGAAACAATTTTTACATTCCTTGGTGAATAAAACTACATGATTAACATGTCTCTCACTTGAAAATGAGAAACACCTAAAACACCATGAGTAGTGACAGTCCCCATTGTCCCTAGATTATCGACCTCCCCCTAAGATTTAAATCCCAATAACATACAAAAAAACCCTTCTGGAAGGTCAATGTATCATCTTTTCAATACATGATAAAAAACAGATAGGATTATCCCATGCATAATATATACTTGTATCATCTGTACAATTTAGTTTTACTTTGACGCCGATTATGGGAATAATACCCCACACTATCACCTCCACATCACATGAGAGTAAACAGAAGGATTTCCTCTAAAACTGCATGTGAATTGATTCTCATTCCAATGAGATATGTAGTGACCTCTAAAAATTCCATCATGTGTCTAACCATGATTAAGGAAACGAGAAATCCAATTACACTCCCCTATGATCTAATTATATATGGTTGGGGAATAATCATCCCAAAAAAACATATTTCATGATTCAAACTCCAATGACCTATGTAGTGACACCCAGACATTCTATATCAGACCCACAAACAATCAACAAATAAAATTTCCAAGTCGGGGTGTATGAATCAGACATAAAAAGGCAACCTACATATAAATATATGTTCTTGGATTATTATTCATAAAAGACATGTAGTGATGCCTAGGACTTTTCCCATACTCTAGCCACAACTCCACCTTTCACTTCAAAAGCTCAAACCACTACCACATGATGCTAAACTAAAAGATCCTTCATGAACTATATATGGTTTGATTCACATAAAAAATTGAAATATAGAAACACTTCGATCATATCTCCATGAACATATACCGCACAATATAAATTCCCTTATACTTCACATGTATTTCTTTTACACGGCTGAAGTAATAGTTTTCTCTCTATGTTTCTCATATCGAGAATAGTTTACATGCCCTTCTGTTTTCTGGTAAAAGGATTCCCCATATATATGGGGAATATTGATTCATATTGGGGTTTTTGGGCCCTATTATAATGTCCATTGAATGTAGATTTGATGTCAACAGTGGTTGGAAATAAATTTCATTATTTTCTCAAGAACTACATGCCGTTTTATACTCATTACAATGTGGTCTGTTTTGATGTTCAAATCTCCAAACATGTTTGTAAGAAAATATTTTTGGAAATACCATCACTATATTTTGTAAGAGTAATACACACATGAAAATTCCCAATATGAGTTATCAGACAAAGAATGAACCCATATCAAAACATAACCTCCAAATTCCATCAACATATTACTTCAATATGTGTGGGGACTATAATTTCAGAAACTCAAGTGGCCTAATACTTTTTCTAAGAATATATGTAGAAATGAGAATATCATATTCCATAGCCCATTAACATCATTATATTTATCTTCACATTGAGGGACCCAATTCTGCAAACATGATGTAAAAATGCATGGCTAATGTTCTGATCGGACAACATTAAAATACATGGAATGTTAAGAACTACATATAAATTGATTATCACTCCAATGAGGTACATATAAAATTTTATGTCCCATGTAATAGTCACATCCATATGTTAATAAATCCTTAACACAATTTAACCTAGAAACAAATATATATTTAGTATCTCTAAGTTTGGGTCCCCTCAATAAAGGATCCACTGAGGAAACATGGATATCATCCTTCTATATATGAGTTAGATCTAGGTAAGGGGAATTAAATTTCATGCCCTATATCTTTACAAAAACATCCTCTATACACATACATAGAATTTTCTCACATCATAATGTTAATATTCGATACTTTAATATCATAATAATCATTCTATGGCTCCAGGTGATAGATTTTCTAAAACCTAAGGAATTTTTTCTTAACTATGTAGTATCATTCCACAGATGGAATTTCATAAATCAGTAAATTAATTAGGGTTTTCATCCAATGGATTACAATATATACTATACAGTTTGATACCTAATAATTCTTTCATAAAACATCCCTCATAATGAGTTTGTCAATCAGTGGTAACGTTTTTCAGAGGAGAATCTTTTATTGTCTCCATTAGCATTGATGACATTATGTTATAACCCATGATTTGAATTTGTTCTATGGTAATCATCTTAATTTATATACCACATAATTTCTCTTGATTATAGTTCCTACAAGACATTAATTTACAAATTTATCCCTTACGTACAAAGTATTCTAGAATGACCTTGGTCTGTTGAGCGACATGTTATTTTCAATAATGTTATGTTCCTAGTTGTAAGACCTTAAAAATATGTTCCATGTTAAAATTTCATGGGATAAAACATCATAAAAAACACATTCACATCATTATAATGATATTTTGACTTCATATGAAACTTATTCATGTAATTTAATCCCATAAAAAAAATTTCATTCTAGGGACTTCTAAATATCTTAAAACCTCGGTTTTTATTAACAAATGAATATAATAATTTGATAGAGAAAATATTTTAAATAATTTTACATTTAATTCCAATTATTTATATCCCATTATGTTAATATTTTATCATAAATGTTCACATTTTATTGTTTTGGTGGTATTTTGATCTTTATCGAAAAAATGGACCATTTTTTATTTTTATATTTTTACATTATTTTTTATTTTGGCTATACAATTTTATATAAATTTCCAAATCAAGGAAATTTTTTATGATTATATACTTCCTTAGTTTTATATATTTATTATGGTCCTAAAGATTAATATATCATATAGATGCTCAAAAAAATCATACCAGTTTGGCCTTGAAAATTTTTCATAGATCTGGAGTGTTTTGGGTTTGGGAACATATCTCGTCATTGGAGAGATAAAAAACACATCAGTTAGGTGGGGGAAAAGAAAGGTATTTTTGACCAATTTTCATTCTGGAAAAAACATTCCAATCATCCATTTGTATAGATAATTGGTTTCTAAAGATGTTTCCTTACTTAAATAACAAGGCACAATTTATTGAATGTTGAAAAGAAAAATTATATGAGTCTGAATGATGGAATCTTATTACAATCTATTTCATATAAAGGGAGAAAGTCCCCAGGTAAATCACCCATCCATGTAAACCCTTGAATAACTCTATTGTTGACAAGACCATCAGAAACCATGTTCACTTCACAAAAGGCATGAGTGTAAAGGTAGTTTATTTCCCTGAGCGAAGAAAGACAATTCATCTAATGGGAAGTATCTTTCCTAGAATGGTGCACCACCCCTTTCGTAATAGCTTAGACAATAGTGGATTAATAACATTCAATCCAAATATTGGTCCAACATTTTTTGTTTGAAATGTCAATGGCATGGATTACACCAATCATTTCAACTTCTAGAGAAGATGTTATACCACACCCACCAGAGAAGCATCTGTGACAGCAGCCAAGATAGTCACTGAAAATAGTACTACATCCGACATGACCAGAGTTTTCATTAGAGGCACCATTGATGTTTACATTGTTCCATTATAGAAGAGTGGCTTTCCAAAATACCTCAAAGCCATGTCTAGGAAGTTTTTTCTTACCAACCATCATGAGTTAGTGAAGGATCTCAAAATCACTAACAGTGTTGTGATAATATGCTCTCTGAATTGAGGCAGCGTCACGAATGGTAATGAGAATCTGTGTCCTACCTTTATTAAGAAAGAATTATAAATAATTATTAAGAATATTATTTTTATCATACCAGATCACATGGAGGATCTCAACAAAAAAAGACATGAAACGTACTTGATTTGGTGAGAATATTAAAAATCTATACAATGCTACAATTGAGATATTAAAGAATCATGAAGTAGCAATCTGCAACAAAAAATGTTAAGAATATAATAACAATGTTCTGCAACAACAACACATGACAGAAGAATTTGATTAGTATCTACTCGATGCTTTTTGAACATGTGAAATTTATAGAAAAGTAGGATCCCAAAAGATTGCAGAAAAACATCAGTGGGGACCCTGTTATGAGAAAAACATCGAGGAAGGGTATGTCTCATGGGGTTAATCAAATGTTTTCTAAACTATTCCAACAAATGTAATCTAGAATTTTATCTAATGAAATTGTAGTCGTTAAAAATTTTGTAATAAAAAACAATATTAAAATAAGGTTCAAAAATTAAAGAATCCTCAGAGTGGGATATTGGGTAGCTTTCATTAACATGACTGATGTTATCAGGAAGGCTGATGTTGTGAGAATTTAAAACATCTCTTATAGTGGAGATGGTATTATCAGGAAGGGAATTGGGAGGAAGCATGGAGGGTAGATGTTCATGGATGTTATAAACATATTTCATTAATTATTAATCATTTGAATATATCATTAATTGGGGATGAAATGTGTCAACTTTCAAAGGAAAATATTCATATAAAAGAAGTAGATATCTTACCTCTCAAGGAATTCCCATCCATCCCACACCATCTACTCGAACACTAAGGATGACATATCCACAAAATAGTTTTTCTTCAATGAATTATTCCTCACTACAAATAATAATTTACTTTTTAAATTTATTCTACCATCTCAATCATCATCATTACACTTACAATAGAGGGGTAATGATTTTCAGTGACCAAAGTAGTGGGAGATTCCTTTTTTTTAATGTTAGTGTATTTTCATTTAATATAATAATCTATTTTCTTATAGAATGTACATTATAATACTTGTTATTAAATTCTATTAATGTGATAATACATTTTATTTTTATTTTCATAAATTTCTTATATCTTTTTAGGATATTATTTAAACTATCTCCACCTAGTATAGTTTGTCTCGATCAAGAAGATTGTTTTTGGTGGTGAGTGTCTAGATATCAACAGAATGTGTTTGAAATAAGTGAATTATTTCTATATTTATATGGATTTTAAACTAACAATTTTAAATGTAAAATTTCTTAGGAGTGTTTTATGATCATTCATGCATATGGGATTATTTTATTTTCCTACTTTTACCAAGTGATATTGAAAACTAAATATATGAGTCATTAATTTATCATTCAATATGAAGAGGGAAGAACTAATTTTTATGACTATAAGTCCATTAGAAATGGTGATCCTACCCTAACCACATAACTCATCATATAAATTTTTTATAATTTTTTAATTTCATTCTTTAAATTAAACAACAACAATTTCAAAAAATAACCTCTACTTATATCTCAAATTATGGTGAAACTCTATTTTGTGTTCACTCATGTTCAAGATACTACGTTGGTATATACATTAGAACATTATTAAGTAATATTAAATCCTTATTTAGATTTCCCATAGAATATGTTCATCAAATTAGGTTTTATTTCGAGTTAGTTAGTGCAGTTGAACAGAAAAAATTAAAAACTGAATGACCCATAGGTTAACTAAAAATTAAAATCCAGTTGATCCTGAAATTGAATGAACACTCACCGAATAGAAAAAAAAGTCTGGTTCTATTTTTCTGAAATATTTTTTTTAATTGAAGTGACACTCAATGTGTTCACTATGAATTTGAAATTATGGATAGAAATCCCAAAAAAAACCATGCACCATCTCTATGAACCCCAATACTTTATTCAAAATATCCAAATGATTAGACATACTTCCCCAAATGATTTTTATTTAGGTTTTAATATGACTCTCATGATTTAACAAATTTCATAGTCTTGATAGAGAAGAACACAATTGGAACATTATGAAATTAAACATCTCATGACCATGATTTACGCCAAGAAAAGAACTTCATAACCTATTTCAAGAGTACTACCATTATGAAATATATTTAATACATATAAAAATCAACTAGAGAGACCAAATATGAGTATAGAGAGTGTTTATAAAATCATTCTATTTGTTACTTGTGTCATGAATTAGAGGAACACCAACTCATTATGTTCATTTATGAAGGAATTCTTGAAAATGATAAAAAATGCTAGATTCCTCATCGCGAGATGATCTGATCGGCAAGTCCCATGTACATGTTAGAGGTTTGATAGAGAATATTTCACAAAACTCAAAAGATTTATGAACATGTTGTATGAACACTAAGGGGAGACATTTGGTAAAAACATGTGATTCATATGTATTGATTGAAACCAATGATGATGATCTCACATGATTTTTCCATCAAATAGATATACCTCAGAAAAGTGGAAAAAAAGATTCAACTAAGGTATGTGGTTTGTTTTCTTTTTCAACTCAGTATACCAATGATTGTCCTGATATACATTGGATATGATATTGTTCTGTGGTCTTTTGACCATGGAAATTCCAGAAGAATCACCTACATCAACATCAACCCATCACGGATATGGAAAGCAATAAAACCATACAAGATCATGCAATAATAATAAATAACCTACTAATCCTCTGTACCAAACAAAACAATATCAGAACCCCAACACGACCAATAATCTTATAAAAAACCCTTCCACCAAAAAAACCCTTTCATCCACCAATATTTGAGATAAATACATCAGAGAAACTGTCAACCATCACAAAACCTTTTGTTAAACAACAACAATTCACATATAAGGGCATTACAGATATGATTGATATGATATAATACATAGATGAAAGCCTTGTTCAAATCATGCTAAAAAACCCACAAAATCAAACATCACAAAATTAACACACCCAATAGATAATTTCATCATGGTAAAAAATGAAGATAAAAATAACTCTCACCACCAACTACCCATGAACATGAAGGTATACCACATGACATGATGTAGAATAATGTTTGAAATTTCAAAAATTCATGGGAAAATAAACCATGATAAAACTAATAACGTAAAGAAGAGATTAATATTATGAGGATGAAGTGACAATAAAAAACATTGAAATTAAACAGATATAGAAGAAATACTTAGCCCCACCATTTCCATCATGGACGAATGATTGACAAAAATTATGTGAAAAAATGATTATAAAAATTTCCAGAAAAATTTCAGAAAGTGGAAATCAATATCCCCCTTCATGAAGTAGTGAAAAATCTTACATGGTATATAAAAGGTTATAACAATACTAGAAAAATGGGAATAATCCGTGGTACTGAGAAGATTAATTATGGGAGAACAATCTTATCCCTTATCGCACAAATATTTTCAGCCAAATTTCGTGATCTAGAGATATTCTCCATTTCATTCTCCATGGATTAATTATATTTCATCAAATTTTTTTGTGACCTATGGCTTAAATTATTTTATTTTCACAATAACTATATATGTATTTGTCGATTTCTGTCTAAAATCCCATATGAGTTGTTGTATATCATAGAATCAAATCCATTATTTGACCAACAAGACATCCATTTGAAGTCTTGGTGAATGTAAAATTTCTCCTATTCCCATATAACATATACATGTTTTCTATAAAAGTGGATAAGATCCCTTCACACTCAAACTTACTTTTGGGGAAACCATTGTTGATGATGGCCAAAACCATCCTCATTTCCCATGAATGTACACTCACAATGTAATTTTAATATATCATGGCCCTCCACCACATTAATAATCCATGAGGTACCCATCATATGATAACTACTTCCATTAACTCTCCCATTAAGTTGGTACTAACCCTAATGAAGAATAAAAATGTGCCGTGAATTCTTCATCTTTAGAGATAATGTTTCCATTAATGAACATATGAATGCCCAAAATTCGGTAGATTCTGATTTCATGTTGGAACAAGAGGTAAAATATAAATTCTTTTATGATTTATTTTTTATGAGAAATATTATATGGTTTATTGTGTACAAGTGGACCATCATATAGATATGGGAATGTGATTTTAATTTCATCCCTTGAGTAGCCCCCAGATGTGGAATTTAATCAACTCCACTCTGATTTAAAATATGTGTTCCTTAGGGATAATGATAAATTATCATTAATAATAAGAAATTATCTATATGAAACCTAGAAAAAACATTTTATTGAGATTGTGAGATGGAATTTCCAATAATTAGCGTAGATTTTAGGTGATATCCTACGAATAAAACCTAAAATCTGTTGAAATAGAATTTTTCATGAGGTAGATTCCAAACCATTTAGAAAGTCCCAATGAAGGATAAATACCTCCTTGATGGTGGTTTTAAATAATGTGAATATTAATCTCTTGGACGATAGGATTAAATATCCAAATTCATATTAACAGTGGGTTATCTCGAATAATGTAGTTAAAAAAATTGTTCTGCAATCTACGAGGAATTAAAAGTATGAGTTAACCCTAATAAGTATTCAGAATATCTAGAGTGTGTGAATTGATTTTAGGAATTTGAATCAATCCACTCAGAAATATAATATCCACATCCTCATTATGTTATTCATGTTATATAGATATTCAAAAAAGTCATTATTGGTTTTTAGATGATTTTATAGTTTATTTCTAGGTACTCATTGCTCCTGAAGATCAAGAGAAGGCTCCATTTACTTTTCCATTAGGTATTTTTATACATAAAAGGGAACAAATTTGGATTATATAATGTTTATTTTATATTTCAGAGGTATATTTTATGTATTTTTTAATCCCATTAGATTTTTCATTGAGGTGTTTTTAGATGATTTCAATGTTATTTGGAGATACTTTTGAACATTGTTTGAACAATATAGACATTTCGTGAAAAGCTACACAGAAAAAATTATTATTTCTTATTTCAAAAAGAGTCATTGCATTATTGAAAAACTAATTTTTCTTTTCAATTTAATTATGAAAATATTAATTTAGGTGGATAAATCAATAATTGATTTCATAATTCATTTCATTTCACTACTTTTTTGAAACATGTTAGACAACATTAATGACATGAATTATTCAATATAAGGTTTATTAAGGAATTATATAATATTTTTCTATGTATCTCTATTTTTCTCCTGAATTATGTTGATTGTAATTTCAATGATGATTTTAGGAAATTAATTGATCAGTTGAATATGAGATTAATTTTACCACCTATGATGGATACACCAAATTGGGAAGGACCATTTGATCAACATTGTGATGATTACAACCTAGATGTTGGAGAATTCCTTTCCCATTGAACCTAGTGAGGCTAAATTTCATTTTATATGAATTTAGAACCATATATGTGGCCTAATTGAATTTAAAAACAATGGAAAAATATTTTTTAGCAGTCTTTTTTTTAAATAATTTGATCATATCTTATTGGAACTTAAATCATTGTGATTTGTAATCATGTATCTCTTGGGTACTTGATGAAGAAATTTGATGCTAAAAAGAGGCTAGTGAGGTGTATTATATTACTCCAACATTTCAATATATATTAAAAGATAATAAGGGATCTTTGAATGATGTTTTCGATCACTTATGTAGACTACAAAACACAACTAAAACCGAATTCAAAAAATTGACACCCAGAATGATCAAATTCTAAGAGAGTAGTTGTTCATGATTGTTGGAGGAGTGATTGGTTTATTGAAATGAAAAATTATCTATTAATATTTTAGTTCCCATATCATTTCAATTTTATCAAAATTCATTAACTAAAATACGATTCTAGATATTCTATTTTGGATGATCCATTTCATCGGAAGATTTGAAATGACCAAGTGATTAGAAGATGTGTCCCTAATAGTGAAATTGGTTTTTTATTTTGATTTTCTCACAATATAGGTTTTGGATGGAACATTCGGCCTCAAGGGATAACATTTAATGTTTTAGAATTTTAATGTTTCTGTCACACCCATATTAAATATGCATATGAATTTAAAAAAAGTGTGAAAAAAGAATGTTCTCTAGAAATATATCACAGAGCCAAAACATTTCCCAAAAATGACTTATTTTCTTATGAGATTATCAATTTATGGGGGATAGATTTCATATGCCCTTTCACTATATAAATTTAAAATTAATATCTTGTTCTTATAGATGATTAAGTTTTCAAATAGGTGGAAGGAAAAGACACCAAGACTTACAATGCTAATGTTTTTTTTGAGTTTTTATGGATAACATGTTTTTCGGATTGGATTGTGTATCTCTATCAATATATATTAGGGGAATAATTTTATCAATTATAAAATTTATTATTGGATGAAGAATTATTGGGTGCATCAAAAAACAACAAGTCTTTATCATCTAGACACAAATGTGAGAACAAAAGTGTCTGATAGAGTAATCAATGGAATTTTGGAAACCCCTTTAAATACAAATATTATGAATTGTATCCAAAGTGTGGAAGATATATTTTGGTATTACTAGACATCCTAAAAACCTCTATAGCAATGATTCTATATTTTTTGATTTAGGGTCATAGTTCCCAAAGACATATGTAATGGAGCATAATTAGTATTGGGACATGCGAATGATGAATTTGGATCATAAAAGAGGTAGAAAGAAAATAATATTGACGTTACATTAGATGGATGTAATTAAAAGGAATGAGTTTAAAATGTCTATTATTTACAAAGAAAGAACAATATTGGACCATGAAAAGATAATCCATCAAAAATAATTTTATCCTTGAGACAACGTGCTATCATTCAACACAAAACTAGAGGTACTAACATGTAAACATTTTTCTATATGGGAAGGTCCATTTATAGTTACTCATGCATATCCTTTCTGTGTTATTCATTTTTTAAAGGATTTATTCTATGAGACATTCACTATAACTGGGCATAGGTTGACGATATTCATTGGGACCCTTCCATTGGTGTCAGTGGTGGAGATCACACTCCTCCACCCTATTTGTCAATTTAAGCCCTTAGGATGTACCTCTCCTTTAATTTTTTTTATCATGATATGATTCATTTTCCAAACATAATTCATGTTAAATCGATTTGATTTCATTGAGTAAACTGCATCATTAATGTGTGGGGGATGTAACCATTGTAGTTATGGATTTCCATTTTTTTGGATTGTTGTTTTCCTAAAAAATTATATTGTTGAAAATTTTTATCTGAAACTATCATCATTTTCATTTTTTGAAACCCATGAAAATTAATGAACAAAAATATTTCATTTACATGAGAATAAATGAATGATGAAAAAACATTGTTTCACGTTCAAATCATTGTGAATTTTATGAAAAGTAATCAAAAAATTTAATCCCATAACACTTATTAGTATAATTATTTTATAAAACACAATCATGTGGGGCTTATAAACTAATATTTTCATAATCCTTACATTCACCTCACTTCTCGAGAGAACCAAACCAATATTTCTTTAACCATTTTTTGATTTAATTCTATCAAAACATAAGTGATTGAGGTACACGTGTTTTACGTGATTGAGAAATTTGTTTGGTTTTAAATCCTATTTTTCCTGGAAGTCATTTTCAATATGTACTACCTTTTATATTTAATAATTATATCCCTTATAATACCAAAAGAAAATATTATTGTAGCCAAAATACATGCCATATTTTATTATCCAACACTATCATGATGAAAAATTGCAAGTTCTAGTTGAACTTGAGTGTGAGGGGAGCTATCTTGTGTTGTTCTAACTCATTTGGAGATATTTTGGGTTGAAAAATAAATGTTGATGAGATGGTGTTTCTATTTCTATGACAATTATTTTAAAATATATCCTTTATATAGATTTCATGTTTAAATAATTTATTCCATTCAAGAGCATTTGAAGTAAAAATAAACATGTCATTATCAGTAGATTTCATGAAAAACTATGGTTGAGATGTTTAAAACTTTTTGTGGTGTAATTATAAATGGTGTTAAAGTAAATTGATTATTCATGATTATCGATCTTATTTCCTCTAATGGGGGAAGATAAAAAGATCAAACTTGTGTGAACAATAAAATATAACAATCTTATTCAAAAAAGATCTATGCCCTTCTTATTCGAACTCCATTTTATTCATCTAAAAACTATACAATAAAATCCGTAGAACATCGCTGAAAAGTCCTCACGATAAACACATGTCATTGACTCACGTCGGGTGAAGGTATATAAAATATTAAATCCTTTACTGACCATCGAATATATTTGGATGAGAACTGGACTATTAGAAATTGACAGTTGTGGGATGATATAAAATTCATAAGAGGTTGGATTCTTGTGTGAATGGGATTATAGATTAAGTGAAAATAAATTAAAATATATAAATTGATAAATTTAAATAATGGATTTTTATGTGTCATGATATATTTTCATTTCTTTGTGCGGATTTGGTAGATCTCATTGTTTTGTGTTTATAATTTTCATTGATTTGATATTGGAGTATAAATTTCTAGGAGTCCAAGTACTATGTTTGTTGGAAGAGATATATCAAATATTTATTATAAAATGAAATTGAATTTAAATGTTTTGTATCCCACCAAAGTTTTATATTAATATAAATTTCCACATTTTATGATTTTTGTGGTATATTAACCTCAATATTAAAAATGGAAAATTATGTATTATTATAGTTTTAAATTATTTTTATATTAAGTCTATAAAATTTTACATAATAATAAAAATCATGAAATTCCTCCTCTTAATGATTCAATAATTCTTGGGATTCATTCAATAATTATGGACCAAAAGCTGAATCGACCAGATGGATTCTGAAATCAAGATAACATGTTAGGCCTCAAACTTTTTTTAATGATGAGTAGAGTTTTGGTTTTGGGAATATATCTAGTTCATGGAGGTCCTAAATACTCTGAGAATTTGTGGGTTGATGTGAAATACATTTTTTATGAACAATAATGAAGGATATTATGTGGTAATCTGTCATTTTTATGGTCACTAATTAATAACATTTGAAATATTTCAAATATGGGGATTCTAAATGTGAAGAATAAATTATCATAGTAAAATAGACATAACTCCCTCTACATATATAAAAATTCTCTGAAATTTTGAGGTTATATGGTCAAATAATTTAAGAATAAGGTTAATTAAATATTAATCTTCTGAATCAGTCATTAATTGAGGAGGAAACACATTATATTTTCAGTAAATATTTTAATATAATAGGAGGATTTCTCATTCAACTAAAATCATTATTATACATCCCAAACCATAAAGTTGATTACTATGGAGGGTACCAACACACTAGAGACATGATTTAACATATTAATCCTCCCCCATTTCATATTCATATTTCATTAATTTCTTTTTCATCCCCTTTCTACGCTGTTACAATTATCCTAAATGGGAAAATATTTTCTGTGGTCGGGGAATGATGAGTTTTCATTTATTAATACCGACAAATTTTTCTTTAATATAAACCTCACATTCTCTATTGAATCATAGCTATGTTCAATGGCCTCAAATACTCGTAATGTTATTTGATTTTGGATTTTTTGCATTTTTTGTATAATTTGGGGGAAAAATTAATTCCCTCTACTTAGTGCATGTTGTCTCAATAGAGATGATTCTGTTAGGTGGTGAACATCTATTAATTGTTTGAATGATTCTGAAATTAGTGAATTGTATCTATATTTATAAGGATAAAAAATTCATGATCAGTACATTCGTTACTTTTTCAAGAATGGTTTATGATCATTAATGCACACTGGTGGGATTTCCATGGCTTCCATCAACCAAGGGTGATTGACAACTCCATATATGAGTCATTCATTTATTTTTCAATAGTAAGAGATGGGAACATACTATTACGACTATGAGAAGAATTAAAGAATGTAATTCTATTCAATCCCATCACTCTATCAATAACTTTATTTAAAAAATTATTTTTAATTCCCTTCATTGATTTTTAATACAAACAATTTTAGACAAAAATATCTCAACTACATTCCAAAATTAAACTAACACACTATTTTTTGTGCAATCATACTCAAGATATTACATAGGGTTTACTAGTAGTCTATACATAGGTAATATTGAATATTGTTTTTTCAGACTCCATAATAGGAAAACATCAAAATTGGTGTTGTCACTGGAAAACAAATGTATATTAACAAAAAAATAGTTTTCCAAACCAAATGATGTGTAGTTCAAAAAACCATTTAAATAAAATTGATCCTAAAATTGAAATTACAGTAACCAAAAGGAGGAATCAATATTTTCAATCTGAATCTAATGATATAAAATTATATTATTTATGTGACACTCTAAGATTTCACACTCATCCTGAAAATAATGTTTTGCAATCCAAACCTAAACCTGAACGATCATTGTGCATCTCAATTTTCTATTCAAAATAACTAAATAAATAAACCTACATCTACAAATTATTATTAATTTCATGTTTATATGATTCTATTTCATTAAAAATTTCATGGTCCTATAATATATTTGTCAAATAAGCACATGGAATAATTCATCTTCACTTTTTCATGCTTCATGCTAGGTGGATCACCTGAAGACCAACTATAATTGGAAGGAATTATCAATCTACATTGAAGGAGTAACTAATGAATAATTGTACAATATAATAATATTTGATATAATTTATTTGTAGGATTTAAAAATATTAATTCTATAAAGATACATTCCTCATCTAGGATCACTATTATAAATAAGTATATTTATATAATATTACAATTAACTAGAGTGACCCTCTATGTGTACTAGGACCATTTGAGAAATCATTATGTTATATGATCATATCAATCAATGTAGAAACACCAATTTTTTATGTTATTATTAATGGAATTTTAGATAAATATTGAAATACTCTATATACTTCATCAGATGGAGATCTGATTTAAAATTCAATTGACAATGTTCATGGTTAGATGGAGAATAATGTAAAAAATTAAAAAAAATTAGAACATGAGGTTCGTGTACCATGGGAATACAAGAGGTAAACCCATCTGATTATCCAACATCAATTGAAACAAAATTATATAAAATTAAACGTTTATACCATCAAATAGTTATAACATAAGAGAATAGGAAAATTGATTTAGCAATAGAATGAGGTTTATGTTGTTCTTACACACATTATAATCACTAGTGTCCTAAGATATAGTGGACACAATACTATGTTACAACCATTCAACCAAAAAAATTCCAATATAATCCACCACATAATACACAACACCAAAAGGGTTATAGAAACTGAAAAACCATACAGGATCATTCAATCATAACCATTATCCTAATAATCCACCTTATCAGAAATAATAATAGTTGAACTGCTACCATTTCACCAATTATATTAAACCTTCCAATAATAACAGTCCTTTAATACATCACAATTCTAAATATTGAAATGTGAAAAACCATCCACCTGGACAAAACCATTTATCGAACAACTATAATCCATGTATGGGGGCATAAAGGATACTGTTGATAAGATAGAATACACCATAGGATAAATTATTGAAATTATTTCCAAAAATACCTTTAAATATTATATCCTAAATAATATCTAACACTAATGATAATTCCATAATGGTAACAATGTGATGTGGAAATAACTCTCACTATAAAAATACCATGAACCTGAAAAAAGTCAAACTTACCTAATGGATAATGAAGTTGTAACTTCTGAAAATTCTATTAAAATTCACCATGAATAAAATATATAAGACAAGGTTGAGAAGAACAATATGAGGAGGCAGAAAAAAGGGAGACTGTTGTGATGGATACCAATTGAGAAGAAATAAATTCCCCCACAGTTTCCATCATGGATGATGGAATCAAAATAAATATTAGGAAGAAACACTTGAAAATGAAATTATATACACCTTTCAAAATGTTTAAATCAATTATCCCTAAATGAATAACTCAAACAAATTCAAATTTCTATTAAATTGTTGAACAATATTTGATCCATAAAGTTTAGACTTCATGGGAATGAGTGGATCAACATGGGGATAAGTGTATCATTCCTGATCACAACCTATTCACCAACCAAATTTGATGATCCAGAGATGTTTTTCATTCCATGAACCATGGGTTGTCTATATTTCCATAAGGATTTGTGTTATCTAGGTTCTAAAATTAATGTATTTTCTCACGCATTATAAACTTCATTAATGATGTGAGACTAAAATCACACAATATTTGTGGACCATCATGGATATAGATCCACATTTTCCTAGATGGGTTTATTGATGATTTATTAATGAAATTTATAGATCTGTTTTTGTTCAAGTTTAATTCTTTGTGCTGCATATGGAAGAAGACATGACCGATCACACTCACCTATAATGTTTAGTGGAAATTTCATGAATATATTAAAAACCATCATCAATTTTCATGAAGGTACATTGTACAGGGAATTCAGAGATAGGAAATTACACTTTATAATTTTTTAATATGTGAGGCACCCATAAAATGAAAACTTCATCTTCTCAATTTCATATGAAGTTGGTACTGAAACTGTTTATGAATTAGGTTGGTCACATGAATTCATAGACTAAAGAGATAATTTTTAAATTAATGAACAAAAAATTCCCAAAAAATTAGAGATTTTGATTTAATGTTGGAAGGGGAGTTGAAATATGATTTCATTGATAATTTTAACTGATGTGTAAGATGATATGGTTACTTTTGTTGAAGGAGGTCCAACTATTGGAATTGGGGAATTTTCATTTAGTTTTTTTCCTTGAGAAACCCTCTATTCTTAAAAACATGTGTACTATTGGGAGATAGATAAATTACTATTGATAATTATAAATAATATATATGTAATACACAAAAAAAATATTAATGTGTTTTTTATAGAGAAATTAAATGAAATACGATGTATTTTAGGTTATATCTGCACAATGAATCCAAAAATACTCTCACATATAACAGTAAATAATAAAGATTCCAACCGACTTGACAGCCACACAAGATGTTAAATCCCACCTTGATAGAGGTTGTAATTAAGGATATCAAGATTCTCATTGATGATAAGATCATCTATCCCATTTCATTTTCATGGTGGGGTTTCCCCATTAATGTAGTTCCAACAAAATCTATCCTTACCACTATGGGGAATAAAAATAATGAGTTAATCCCAATAAGAATTAAGAATAACTGTTGACTGTCTATTGATTTTTATAAGTTGAATCAAGTCACTCAGAATGATAATATACCCATATTTTTCATAGACCATATTTTATAGATATTGGTAGTGATAAATTATTTTTTATGTATTTTGATGTAATTTCCTGGGACACATTACTATTGGGGATCATGATAAGACACATTTCACATGTACCTATGATAATTTTTAATATAAAAGGATTATTTTTGGATTAGGTAATGTTACAAATACATTTTGGAGGTGTGTGCTACTTATTTTTCTAATCAGGTTAATGATTTTAATGTGGTAATCATAAATTATTTCATAGTTTTTGTAGATTATTTTATACATTTCATGAAAAATAAGGAAAAACTTTTGAAAACGTGCATATAAAAAATCATTTTTTTAATTTTGAAATGATTAATTTAATGGTTTATAGAGAAATAACCCTAGGAATTTCAATTAAAAAAGTAATTATAGTAGATAAATGAAACGTTGAAGTGGTAAACTAATTTCTTTACCCTTCTTATGTGGAACATGTTAGATCATTTTTAGGACATCCATGATTCTATATGGGGTTTATCAATGTTTTTAGTAATAATTCACTCCATATACATAGATTAATCCTAGAAGATTATTGTTTTTCCTTCAATGGTGCATGAACAATATCCCTCGATGAGTTGAGGAAGATATTTATTTTACAACCAGTCATGTAGCCACAAATTTTTAATGAACCATATAAGAAACGTTTTGATGCTTCCAACCAATCAGTTAGAGTAGTTCTTTCCCACTATGTTGAAGATAGGTTGAAAGTAATTTCATATTCCATTAGAACTCTATATGAGTTCCAATTTAATTATAAAAAAATTGGAAAATTATTTCTAATAATTATTTCATTATTTATAAGGATTTAGATCATATATTCGTGGAAATAAATAACTATTTTTTCTGATCATGAAGCCCTTCGGTATATTATATAGAAAGTTGATTCTAAATGGAGGCTAATTATATGTATGATAGTTTTTCAAGAGTTTATTAAAAATAAATGACATTATGGAATATGAGAACCAAGTGGTTTTATACAAAGTAGACCACCAAATGGTGAAAAAATAGAAATTCCATAAAAACACCCAAAAAATGATCAATTTATAAGAGAGTAGATGTACTCGATTGAAGGAGATGTGACTTGGTATTCCGACATGGTAAATTATTTGGTAACAACACAGGTCCCTTCTAATTTCAATTCATAGAAAATTCAAAAATATAATGTTGTATCTTGATATTATATTTGTGATAATCCCTTTCCTTGGGAGATTTGTAATGAACTAGATATAAGAAAATGTATTTTGAAGAGCTATATTGGTTATGTATTTAATTTTAGTCACTATTTAGCTTGTGGAGTCCACTTTGGGATTAAAAGGATAGTAAGAATGATTTTAGAATCCATAATTGTTTATCCCACCATTTTTAAATATGCCCATCAATTTTTAAAAAGGTGTTAAAAATGACAATTTTCTAGAAATATTTCAATGAGATATGAAATTATCCAATAACCAATTAATTTCAATGAGATTTAAGAAGTATTGTAGAAATATTTCATGGGGCCAATCCCAATGCCATTTAAAAATTATTATATCTTTCTTGCAATTGATTATGTTCCCAAATGGGTGGAATAAAAATCCACTAGGATGGACAATGCAAAAGTTGATCATGATTTTGTAGAGGATAACATAATTTTTTGGTTTTGAGTGTATAGATCCATCATCAATGATCATATGAATAATATTTTCAATTGGATAATGGATTATTTTATGAATAATTATGGGGTTCATCATAAAAAATTAACCCCCAGTAATCCATAGACAAATAGAAATAATGAAGTGTCAACCAAATAAATTAGATTAATTTTCAAAAATATCGTTAATACTCAAAAGAAAGATTGGAGACAAGGATGTATGATAAATTATGGGCTTATAGGTCAGTCTAAAGAAGCTCAATTTTTATGAGTCCATATAGGTTGACTTATGGGAAAAGATTTTACATACCTTTGTAATTGGAGCTTCTGGTGTGTCGGGATATGAGGATGATAAATTTAGATCATTAAAATGATAAGAATGAAAGAATTTTTTTGTTTCTTGGGATGGATGAAATTAGAGTTGTGTAATTTGAAAACTCTATAAATTACAAATAAGGAACAAGAGTGGTTTATGATAAGTTAATCATACCAAAAGACTTATACCATGGATAAAAAGGGTTTGGAGTCAACTCCAGACTCAAGCTAAGGCCAGATAAACTTCATTCTATATGTGAATGTTTATTTTTAGTTAATCAAATAAATCCTTGTGTTTATATAATGATTGTGAAGTATATAAAACATGATCAATTCACTATTAATGCGAATAGGTTGAAGAAATTTTGTAGGACACTACCATCATATCTAGTGGAGGACATCACACTCCTTCATATAGTTTATAAATAAAATCCATCAAGTTGTACCTACAATTTAAATTTTCTATCTTTATATTATACATTCTCATATATTCTTATAGGTTATTACCATTGAATTAATTTATGAAAAATCATCACATAAGTGTGGGAGGGGGAAACTTTTTTGTTTAGTATTTTAATTTATTGATTGTTTTTCTAATAATAATATAAATTGTTTTTTTATATTTTTGTGTTTTTATTTTAATATGTTTTTTAAAAATTCTGATATGAAATGATTATCATTTCCATCTTTAATCCCATGTAAATGAATGAAAAAATATATTCCATGAAACCACATTTAAATTAATGTTGAAAGTGACTTTCTATCGAGATCAAATCATTTGAAATGTAAGGAAAATTAACATGATTCTTGAATCCTATAAAACATATCACTGTATTTAATTTATAAATAACATTTTAATGAGGTATATATTTTTTTTTCCTATTCCTTACATTTATATTTCTTATTTAGAGGACTATACCATGCATTATTTAAGAATAAATTTATTTCTTCTTATAAAAAATCTTGGATTTGAGGTCCTTTTGTTATAAATGATTGATGAATTTATTTAGGTTTAATGCTCCCTTTCAAGAATTTTTTTTATTATGGCCTAACATATACATTTAATCTTTTTATCCATTATAATCCATAAAAAGTATATTATAATAGCCAAATTAAATGAAATGTTTACCTAAATAATCCACTATTGAAGTGAAGTTACATGATTTAGTTAAACATAAGTGTAGTGGAATATGTCTTGTGTTGTTTTTCCTTATATAGTGTTACATTGAGATGGAAATTAAATTTTGAATATATGATGTTTCTATTGAAAGATCAATTCTGTTAAAATATGTTCATTTTTAGAACAATAATGATAAAAGATGTTGTGCCTTTATATATCATCTAATGTAGAAGTAAGGCTATTCCAAACTAGTGATTTCCTGAAAACAATGTTTAAGACGATTGAAATTTTTTGGGGTGAAATAATGAATAGTTATAACATTCGATGACCATTAATAATGATGGAATGGATTCAAAACAGTAGGTGAGAGATGTATATAATTCTTAAGAGTATATTATAGTCATTCAATTTTTCATTAAAAATAAAAAATCCCACATTATATGGCCTCATATTATTTGACATCTAAATATGACCTACTAAAAGCCAATAAAAACCCTGAATGATACTCATGAAACAAAAATTCCTTCAATGAAATCTGGTGGAGAAGAAGGATTTTTTCAAGCCTGTGGTGACTCTTTCATGGGTATGGATGGGAAAATACTTTTTTAAAATTATCATTTTTGATATGATAGAAAACGTAGGTGCTTTAGGATTCATGAGTGCATGAGATAAGAAATGAAGTATAAATATATCATATTATATATATTGATTACATGAAATAATTATTATTATGATTCGTGTTATATTTTTTTTCTAGGTGGGGATTTGGTTCATCTCATGGGTATGTGATTTGAATTAGCTTTGATTTGATTATGATGTTTACTTATCTAGGAGTCCATGTGATATGTGTGTGACAAATTATAGATTGAATAGTTTCAATACTTTTACATTGAATTGAAATGTATTAAATACCAAAAAAAGTGTTATTTTAAGATAAATTAAAACATTTTATGATTTTCTTGTTATGTATACCTTTATTATAAATATATACCATTTTGGATTTTACAGTTTTAAATTTATTTTGTATTTCAGATATAATTTTTTTTAAATGATCCCAATCATGAAATTAATTCTTTTTATGATTCCATACATCCTGGTATTAAATTAATCCCTTTAAACTGAAAGCTGGTTTGACTACATAGAATTTCAAAAAAAGGTCACAAAATATTCCTTGAGAAATATTAATAGATATCTAGAGTTTTGTTTTTAGGAACATACGTCATTCTTGGATGGCCTATATACTATGAAATTCATTGGGGGTGAAAAATAAATTTTTGAACAAAACTCATGAATGAGATCGCATATGAATCTGTCGTTTTTATGGAAATTAATGCATGATAATGTGGAGATATGAAATATGGGGATTCTGACTAGGGAGAATACCTTCTCAGATGAAAACACATATATCTCTTTTTAAAAATTTCTAAATACCCAAATATTTTGATGTTATATGGTCTTGGAATTTATGAACAAAATTTATGAAGGATACAATGTGTCAATTGTTCATTAATTGGGGATGAAACAAGTAAACATTAAAATAAAAACAATTCTTATAAAAGGATCAGAGATCCTACATCTCAATGAATTCTCATCCATCACACACTATCAATTTGGCCACTAAGGAGGAGATCTAAACCAAACTATTGTGCTCCACGATATTATTCCTCCCCCCATTTCATATTTCTAGTTTTTTATGGTCTTTCCCTTCTCCATTGAACTCTAATAAAATTTCTTATGTAGGTGTAAATATTTTTAGGGATAGTGGAAGGTGCAATTACCCTTTTGTAACAACAGATACTTGTTATTTAATATAAAACTATACTTTTCCATTGAATGATCACAATTTTTAGTGGTTACAAACAATATTAATGTGGCATTATTTTGGATTTTTTACAGTAATTGTTTTTATATTTGGTAAGAAACATTAAAATCCATCCATCCCATATAGTTTCTCTCAATCGAGTCGATTTTAATACGCAGTGACCGTCTAGAGATCATTGGCATGTGTGTGAAATAAGTGGACTATTTCCAGATATCAATGGATCAAATATTTGTTATCAAGACATTACATAGTTGTTTGGGTATTGTTTTTGAACTTCAATAAACACCTGATTGATTTTTATTTCATTATTCAAGCTAGGGTTATTGAAAAATTAATTGAGGATTCATTCATTTATCATTTAATAGGAAGAGAGTGGAACTAATTTATACTAATATAAGGACATTCATAAAGTAATTCCTACCCTAACCCCATAAATCTCACTAAAACATTTGATAATGAATTATTTTTAATTGCCTATTAATTTTTAAACTCAAACTATTTCCAAAAAAACTATACTTATTTCTCAAATTATATTGAAAAATTGTTCTGTGTGATCTCCTCTCCCATATACTGTCTAGGGTTATCCACTAGAATATACATAGGTAATGAAAAATATTGGTTTTCCATGAACCACAATAGGTGTTCATTAGAATTACCATGGACTTATTTTCCTAAATGTGTTGTAAAGTTCCACAATTATCATTGAATAAGATTCTATTAAAATTTTATGTCCAATCAGGAAATAGATTTGAATATTCACTATGATTTAATATATCATATATTTCTTGGTAAAAAATAAACTATAAAATTGGGTTTTCAACCCATCATACATCATCATCAGGAGAGACATCATATAACTATATAATCCATATTTCGATTCAACTATTAAGATTAGGGAATCCCCAAATAATCGATTAATACACTCTCCTATCACACATGAATATGGTAGAACATTTCTAGAAAAATTTCCATGAATTTTAAAATCATCAACTTTTATCTCAAAGTTAATGAAGAAAAACTATAGTCTCATAATTTCTATATAGCATGACTTCAAACTGATGAGTAGATTTTCCTTGATTTATGACATTGAATAGTAGGCCATAGTGTCCTTATGGTAGGAAATTAAAATAAAATATCCTAACATACTAATTACAAGTTGTTAAACTGAACTACAATGTTCTCATAATAAGATGTTAAACTACACAGTCAATCTATAGGTCACCCGAAATTAAATAATGTGATATTTTAACACATTCTAGTGTAAAAAATTTATTATCTGACAAAATTTATCTTAAATAATATCCCCCACTAAAGACGCACTAAATTCATGTAGGTGAGTATTCACATTCTAGGATAATGGAAAAACAAAAATTCCTTTCATTCTCAGCTGTTTCCAAGGGAAAAACAAACCACCATAGTCTTAAGAAATATGAATCTATATAAACTCCCTCCATCCACAAATAGTAATGTATTGGAATTACTAATAAATTTTTGGGTTATATATTCTATAACACCCATTTATTCCATCACATAATGTTTCATAAATATTTTAGCCCATATAAATGGAAGGATGCAATTATTTTATTGATCAGTGACACACCCTAGCTGGATTTACATAATTTAACCCACAAAATGTGTATGTCACCTGGTGGAGACATCTTCATCATGAGATACCTCCACTATTCAGAAATTTCATGTTTTAGATTTCGGAACTACAAAATTATAGGTCCTGATTCTCAATAATATATCAAAATAATTTCCTAACATTATTAGACAACATGCCTTGTCTGCGTCATCTTAAAAAAATGGTCGTAAATAAACATTTACCTAAAACACAAGTCTCATAACTCTATCATTCATGAAATTATATTTCATATATAAATTGGAATTTTACTCATATTATTTATAATTGAAAAATAAACTAATCTTGTTATAATTTGAATTTAAAATCAAAATACATATAGTTTATATTGTTTAATAAATAAATAAATAAATGAAAAAAAGGCAGAAAACATGTTAGTGTAAAATCTAGAAAATGGTGACTATGAAAAATCCATGTCATTCCGTTGAATATTTCTCCATATTGTGTATATAAAAAAAATGGGTGGTGACAAATAAGATTACAAGTTTGTATATTTGTTCAGGTAGACTAACAAATAGTCAATAAATTCTTTCTAGACCCCATGGCATTGGGTGGGGGGGGATTACAACAACATTCACAATTTTCATTTTATTTACAACAAGATTAAATCCAATGAAAGAATGACCTTTTCATTATTGTATTTTTATTATTATAATATGTGTTAAAATTCATGAACTTTTGACTATGATCCATAATCGTTATTTATTTATGTTTCAAAATTATTGGGAACAATCAAACGATGGATTATATAATCCAAATATTACATTTATATTCAAAATATGATTTGATAAGAAAAAAATTACATCATGATTTTTTTCATTTTGTTGATGATAAGACATTCATATATAATTAACCTCATATGTTTCATATAGTGTCATCGACTCTACCCAATTATATCAGTCTTCCATGATAGGTTCCCTAATAATGAATGTTGATGTTGATTTCCATCTTCCATTGATACATTTAATTACTCATTGAGGAAATTTATTTGTAGATACGTATCATTAATAAAATATTGGTAATTTTTCACCGCATAGAGTTGATCAACCTAGATAAGACTAGGGTAGCTTGGGTTTTCTCAAATTGGATATCCCACTGTACCTTGACCTTCTCCTACAATCGATCCTCCTCTCATTACTAGATGATCATCCTCACTTCTTTATGGACATCTCAATAGTTAAATCTTATGTATCCCAACATGGAAATATTAAATAGGAGTCAGTGATGTCTTAAAAACATTTCTTCAAGAGGTGTCTGCTTGATTATCATCTAGATATCCAACTAGACCCAAAATGTGGGATGTAATGCATCTTTTGTATCTAGATAAAAATCATTTCCACTCTCTATTATGGAGACAAAATATGGAATGTCTGAATGTATATAGATGTTTTTTTCCATTCCCTCCAAAATAGCTTAAACACCACTGATATATGTCGGTGGTTCTAGTATAGAATCCCCCATCTCCATCCCCGTTGCATAATCAAAAGGATTTGGATTATAAGTGACTCTTTTCTTAAAAACTATAACAGGAATAGAAGAAAGTAATTGAAGTTAGGAAAATAGTTATTGAAACTCACCCATCATTGGGTTATTTATCGAGATATTAACATCTATAGTTCCCCCATCCTTAACCCTCAAATTCAAAATATCCTAGAAATGATCGTTATCCTGTTTTTTGCTACAAAACTATTTTCAATATCTCTGTGGGATTCCTCACATCATGATGTACCACTACCATAGTGGGGGAATAGTGACCCTAATTAATCTTCTAATTTGGGATTCTCAATAGCCATTCCCTTAGAAATATGATTGGGGTGCACAGTCATTCCCTATTCATGATCTTCCATGGAAAAGATCTCTATAGAAAAATGTTTACAATTTCCACATTGTTATGAAGAATCATGTTAAAAATAAATTCTATTTTTTAAATTTAATAACGACTGAATTGATGTCCATCCAATTCCATTAAAAAATATATGAACTCTACTTGTGAACCTGCAATGTAAATGTTTCAATTAATTATAACCCATATATCATGGAATGTATCACGAAAAATCACAAAACTCACACCAATAAATGTATCTAAATTGTACTTCTCAATAAATTAATTGGATCAATCGATGACCCACATTGCATAATGCTCAATAATAGAAGTAAAATTTTCCCTAATTCAGTTATGGTCATCTTCAACACCTTCATCAGAACATATAAGATCCATGTGACTTCCTTCCAAGATAATAATGCGATTGACATTAACTATTGAGGGGTCCTTTGGTGCTTGAAATAGACCTAAAATATAATGGGGAAAGGAAAATGGGAAATATTAAATGAAACCATATAGAGTAAGTCTAGAATTACCATATTCGTCTCCCATATCCTCACCACTGTGGGAATATGTGGCTACATATCTCTATGTTTCGTCCATCTAATTAGTTGATTCATCATCATGGATTTGTGCCTACACTGGGGAACCCACCATGATGATTGAAGGATCATTCTAGATCCCTTAATGGTGGAAATGGAAAATGATTCTTCAAATAACGTTAATGGATATATAGATTACATTGATAATGTTAAAATATCAAATATATTAATAAAGTCATTTTTTGAATCATTCACTAGGAAATTGTTAATGCCCCACTGACTTCCTCTATTATGATGTTGATGGGACCATCTCATTTCTCTTGACAACAGGAACATGTGGGAATGGTTGAGGAGTTATCATTTCTCTCATGAATCATACCTCGGGGCCCTTGTCGTCACTACCCCAAGCCTGCCATCTATAGGTTAGGGGCTGGCGACTAGCACCAAAGGCGTAATTCACTAAAACTGGGAAGGCATTTCCTTTATAACCTGTATAAACACTCAATATAGCACAAATATGGATACAATCCACTATGTAAAACTATTTAACAATTGAGTGGTAGACGTAAAAAGGTCCGGAAATCCATGAGAAACTGTAAGTACAAGAAACTAAATGTACAACTGATGAAAAGAAAAATTGTCGATGGGTCGTCCTCCGAGGTCCCTACCTGAAGGGCAGGTACAGATCACATCCTCAGCACTCCAGGTCTGTCTATCTCCTACGTGTACCATCACGCCGTATGGTCCACCTCTGTGTACTATCCAGTACTGGTACTCTCAGCCTCGATCAGTGGTGTCTGTTGTCTACATCTAACACAACATGGTGCAGACATAGCTCGTGCAGGGGTGAGTATAACGATACTCAGTAGGTACACCTGAGGCCCTCAACATCTCCCAAAATCAAATAAATATAAATCAAAAAGTATGAAATCAACATATAACAGTACTTAGGTATATTGTAACACCCAATGATTCCACAATACACATTACTTTGAATAATACAGTAGCGTGTGTTGTACAAAACGTCGAGTTCTAACACAACACAACCAATCAAACTCACGGTTATGAATTTTAATACCCCCTTTTTTGTAATTTATAAATTATATCTATCAAAATTGACTTCATTTTTGGATTCGGAATATCAAAATTAGCTAAGGGTTATTTTTTTTATTTTTCTGAAAAATTTCAATTTTTGATGAATAGTGAAAAACACAGAGTTATTGTTTAAAACAGAATTATTATTTAATAATTATTTATTATATTAAAATTTATTTTAGGTAAAAATATATAAATAATACCGATATATGTTCAATTTAATTCATAGAGTCGGTTTAAAATAATTTAATATATATTAAAATTTTATTGAACTTTTCACCGTCTTTTACCCACCTCCTAGGAGAATTTGAAAATTCACATAGAACATAATTTTTACCACATCTATGATTGGACATTAAAAAATCCTAGAGACATGGTTTATATCAGTGAGAATAATGAGGATTAATAAAAAGAAAATAATTTTTGGTGAATATTAACTTTTTACTTATATTTACCACGGTTAAAAGTAAATAAGGTAATTAAGGGTAAAAATGATATTATTATTTCCGTAAAACATTTCCTATTAAGTTGGATAATTATAATTCTACCAAAAACAACCTCAGGAATAATATATGAACTTTTTTTCTTCACTTGGATTAGATTAGGGCATTTATTATTATTTAATTCAAGGAAGAGTTAAAAGAGTTAAAATCATTGTTTAATAACTAAAACATTATTAATATAGAGTTACACATAATATTTATTAGAATATAAATATTCATTAGAAAGATAAAATTATTCCATAACTAATAGTATTTTATTTATAGTTTTAGACATTAAATAATATTATTTATTTATGAAACAATGATGATGTAGTAATTACATAATTGATATAATATTAAACAAATTGTCATTATAAATATCTAATTAAGTTTAATTTTAGACTTTTTATGAATTATAATAATTTTCTAGGTTAATATGAAATATTATTATTGGATAGATGAATATGTTTCTAAGAAATAATACTGTTATTAATTTAGAAAAAACAGAATATCCAATAGTGTCAGAATTGACATAAAAGTGTTTTTAAAACAAATATTATATTATTAATTGATATTCTATTCCTAAAAATCTAAGGTTTTCCCAAAATAATTATTTGATGATAGGTGTATCATTAATGAACCATTTATGGTTCAATGAAAGTATATAGTATGTTTATTAACCATATAACATAAAAATACAATGATTAGTGGTTAATGTCATAATATTCAACTACGAGTTAAATCTAAAATAAAATGTTAATATTGTGACAAAAACCTATCTAAAACCTATTGGTTGAGTGTATTTAGACCCATACCTACCTTATCCTTTAAATAATCTATTTTTCAGAAATTATAAACTGAAAATTATTTTATTATAAAATAATATTTGATGGTTTTCCTATGGTGCCCCTCACCCCTCTTATAAAAGGGCACTACCCCATCTCTCCAATTCACACCTTCAATGCGATTTGGATCATCCAAAATCTGCCCAAATACCCTCTCATATATCCTCCATTGATCCTAGAGGCCTTAATTGGGTCATAAAGCCAACTTATGGAGTCCTTTTTGTCAAATCAATATAAAAAACCCGAAGTAGTGGTAAATATCTCACCACCTCTTTCAAGTTCCTTTCTTCTTCCACTACCGTTTTCTTTGTTGTTTACATTCTAAAATAATAACTCTTTGTATATTATATATAATGTGATGTTATTATAGATATTTTATAACCAAATTCATTATTTTATCCATCCATTGAATGACATGTCACCATACGTGCGTACGTACAGCTTACCGTCTCCACGTCGTGGTGTAATTGATATTCAATACATTATTATTTTAATGGGTATAATAATGATGTGTAATTGATTTAAATTATAAATATAATTTGACAATTATTATATATATATGATATAACATCCAATTATATATTATTTCAGTATCCAAAGAATGATGTTATCACTTCTGCGTACATACAGATTACCGTCTCCATGAACGTGATGAGATTCATTCGCCATCGTATCCATTTAAATCTATTTTCATTAGATGATAAAAATAATATTTAAAGACTTGATATCATTCAGGATTTTAATAAGATACATCCCATCCATAACAAATAATACTAACATAACAGAAAATATAAAGGAAAAGGAATCAGTTTACTCCCGAAACAACAATAATACTATGATATAATAAACAAAGTAATATTAAAAGATCATATATGATATCATATTAATTTATATTATTATTGTATAATTTAATTACAATTATTTAACCATTATACAAGAGATTAACCTAACCTCGACCAAGGAATAGTACAAGGTAAGGGTTAATTTACAATCACATGATTATCTGAGGTTGTTTATAAGTAATTATTGACTGGTTCATCTTTATCATCAACATCCATGTTTCTTAAAAATTTATTCCAAAACATTTTTACTATTTTCTAGAAAATGGGTTAAAGTATTCTATACCCTTTTTTGACATTTTATAAAATTGTTTGAAAGGAATATTTCTGTCGTTTTCCAAACAAGGTCCTTTTTATCCTTTTTGACAAAATTATGGTAAGAATGTATTTTTTAACTTATACGGTGGGTGCGGCTATTTTCCACTGTTATAAAATCACAGAAGCTTCCCTTACAAGATTATAAGAATATTATAATTTTAACTATTTTCTTTACAATTATGTGACTTTTAAATGATTTCAAAAAGTGATATTTCTCTCAAATAGTTTTGATTTCAACTATGTCAACATCCATTTATGGATTGTAAGCTTATTTGAAGTTGATTTATTATGATACAAAACTTCCTTATTGAATTGAAGGTTTTTTATATGTTTTACTATGGATGTGTTTTTTTATACCATTCATGGTTTATGTAGAAACCATTGACATTACGTTTTCTAGTTTTAAATCAAATTTTTATGTTATGTTTAAACCTGTTAATATGAGGAATGCATTGGACTTAGTAAGTGACAGGTGGAACCCGCTATAGCTCTTCGATGCAGTGGTAAGACTCATGAGACAAATTAGTGTCTAGGCACAAGGCCTTGACAAAATCTTATTTTTAGTCTTTCCTCTAGGCCTTGACTATATGCTTATGGTAGGATGACATTATGAATTCAATCATTATGAAATTGGTTATTGATATTTTTTGTGATTATTTGACTAGTAGAATATCCATGTGAATAAGTAAATGGAATTATTTCATTTTATATTTTCCATATTTTTCTGAAGTTAATGTTTAAAAGGCTTTTGTTTTAGTTAATCATTTCCATAAATGTTTATGATTATTTATAAATTATTCCGCTATATTGTTATCTTTACTGAGCATCTGATCTCACCCCTTTCTATGTTTTATTTTTCCCTAGATGTGAAGAAGTATTTTAAGACTGAACTGATAGGATAGTGTGAGGGGATATGATTGTGGAATGTGGAGACTATATTGTTGTAGTTTTTCACATTATCACTTAATTTAAGACTTATGAATGTATCTAGTGTTTCCAAGGCTACTAAACTAGTTGGTCTTTCAAGACTTGATCTTTTGTGGTAATACCACTGTTATGTAATAATGCACTGAATCTGGTAAACGTGGGTTAGGGTGTTACAATTTGTATATGAGGATGTTTAGTAAAAACCTTGGAACCTAGATTTAGATAAACTCTAATTAGAGCACATTACCCTAAGAATGTATTTTAGGATTAATATAGAAGAAATTCCTATAATTTTGGTATTGTAGAAATTTTGTGAGTTTTCCGAGAAATACATCCACGTCTGGATATGAGTAGGAAGAGGTGGCTCTGGAACAGATGTACGTAGGGGTAAAACTCGAAAACTCTACTTTAAGGTAGACTCGAACAGGAACTAGTGCACGACAATGGGCCTTGCTTCACTCATGGTTACGACACACCCTGGGGATATTCTTAGGATAATTCTCATTTTCAATACAAACCATTATGAAGGGTTTATTATTATATACATCCTCAAAGAAAATATTTTATGATTATGGATAATATCCATAAACTGTTCAGTTTATGATAATGTTTTACAAGTTTGGAATTATGTATTTCGGTTTATAAACTAATTTTGTTTATTCCATTGTTTAGAAATGGTGCCTAGTGGAAGGAATGGAAACCGTATGAATTATCACACTCTATGTAGGGATTTCCCTCTTGCTCAAGATAATTATAGTGGAGATGGTGATAAAACATATAAGGACCCAACCTTAAAAATTACATAATCTTGAAATATGTCAAGAATTCACATTGAGAATCTTTTCAGGTTTACAGTTTTAGAGAATTAGGCCATAACAATTATATAACAACTCGAATATTATAGGTAGAATCTACTACCCAGTATCCATTTTTCATAAAATATAAACTCTTAAAAAAAGAGACATGTCTAGTTCCATGTTTTGGATAGCATGAATTTTCAATGATCTCATCCTTGACCCTATTCATCTTTCTGTCCTGTGAAAAACATTTCAAAACATGGAATGAGCATAAAAAGCTCAGTAAGTGTTATAAAATAAGGAAAAGAAACATTATCACATCAATAAATACAAATCAATCAAACTACACATTTCAAACATAACATAACTTATGAAGTCATAAGATTTATGAATATCACACACAAATCAAAAATCATAATGGTAACTTATGGAATTAATAACATACATACATTGTAGCTATCACAGCTACATGAGGAGTCACATTTAGAATACCCATCATTGTATATTCCCTAAATCTTTTAGGAGAAACATTAACGTTTACCTCTGTCATGTTACCCAATGCATTAGAGAGCTATCTCAGGCTCACCCACCCTAGGATTATCACGGAACCACTCGTATATATAAACAGTGATCAATAACCATAACATAATAACAATACATAACACAAGTATAAAGGAATGATAAAATTTCCACATTCCAATATAACAAATCAAGATATTGAAATAAACAATGCTTTATCAAATCATTTTCAAAACCATTTAATAATAGACTCTTGAATCAATGTTTCTCATTCCACTTTGAAGCTTTTAAATGAATTATCATTTGAAAAAATTAATTTCAATATAAATAAATCCTAAAAACAATTTTGAAAACATTGAAATTAATGAGAAATATTTAGAAGAATAAATCTTTAAAACATTTAAAACAATATTTTAGTTAAAGAATTTTATTACAAAAAAATAGATGCTTGAATAAAATTAAATGAAGAATGACATTTAATCAGAACATTATAATATCATGAGAATAAAGGTATTGATGATATAATATGTCAAAGGATAGTATATACACCATATATAAGTGTATTGGTGATTATGAACAATGATGTCTCAGTGTAAATATAAATTGAGATGAAATCCTTTATAAAGATGGTATCCTTAAATTAAGGATAAATCAATCGCATAATTATTTTTAAAAAATATAAATACACCCAATATAATTGGATATTAAGTGTAAAACATTCATATGTCATTCACACATATTCATAAGGAAACATATTCAAGAAGTACAAGTTGAACCCAAAGAATTGAAATTGGGACAAGAAGTTCCCTTAAAAAAATTCGACACCCTAACGACGTCCCTTTAAAATTCATAAAATTAGGTGATGTGATAAAAAGGGTATCTCATCAATTGTATATAATGTCTACATCAATAGGGATATAGAATAACATGTAGCTTCAAGGCACATTGGAAGCACATTGTTGGGAGATCCCAACTTTGATTTTAGCATTAAACATTGTTCAACAGAGATCTGTCATGATATAAAATGCCGAATCTCTAGAATAGAACAAATAATGAAAAAAGAAATAGGGAGTCCCAGAACCATAGAGATATTATCATCACATGTTGGTTATAATTCATTTAATTAATTCACAATAATTACCTTGGTGGAATTATTTCTTCTATGATCTCTCTGGTCAAGATCTTGTTATCTATCATTGCATCGTAGAATCAAAGTGTAGGACTCCTCTAGTAGTGATCCATACATGTGGCACGTATCTCTGGACATCACCAAAGGGATCTCCTGGTTCTAGCACGGATGAACCTTCACTTGAAATGCCCGACTTAGATTTCCTTGTTCCAATGGAGGAGAATCTCTCTCGGTCTAGAGGACGTTCTTGGTGGAAGTAGTTCTTTCAGCCTTGAATAATTTTTCTAGAATTGTTTTGCAAAACGATTTGGAAATGTTTTGAGGTTGTGAGGATATTTATAATTCGGTTTGCGGTTATAAATTTATGACAATAAAAAAATACATTACACATTTTATTTATTTTATTTACTCTTATTGAAAAACTTCATGTACAATTAATAATTCCTTGACATATGCCCACACTGATTATAATAAATATCATTTAATAAAACAATAGTATATCCTAAAAATCCTAAAAATAAAAACTACATGCCTTGTAATCATTAAAACACAGTGTGTACTTGTTTTCCATAAAACTACACAACTTGTATATTCAATATACATGACATGTAATTTTATTTTCAACTTTCCATTATTTCCTCCCCAACATTTATTATTCCTTGATAATGGATATTTATTTCTAAAATAAATGTAACTGCATTACACATAAATCAATATATTATTTCACCCATAATATATATTCTCTCGAATAAATAGTGTTGAAATAAATGCGATCAGGCATCCTTGAATAATTATTAAACCACAGTCGGGAATAAAATTTATTTAACATGTTAAATTAATAATTAATTGAGATACATGGATACACTTAGTGTGTGACCCTCTAGGACTCTTTCTCAGTGGCATTAGGTGAATCCAACCTAATGTCCAAGGATAGCATCTAGAAACACACCAAGGCACCCATAGAGAATGAAGTTAATTCCAAAATGATGTGTCACCTCATACGAGCGCTTACCATATAATATAATACCTTTATCATGATATCTTTAATCAAGCGGGTTGCATCCTAGTGCCATCAACCAATGTGCTCGATTATTCTTTCTTTGACATTCCAGAATTGAAAATTCCCATTCATTACCATGGACATTGATTTATATAGGCTATATCAATTTCATCAAAAGGTCTGAGATATCAACTTCTGTTATGGAACAGAAGGGACAAATCCTTTCTCGCATTATCTATTAATGTGGTATTACTCGTGACACACCCAACGCATCATACCTCACTACGAATAGTGTGTCATCACAGTTTTTGTCAATACATCTAAGTGCTTGAGTTGTTATACCAATTCATAATAATATTATAGACTAAGGACCAATACACATGTCTGCAGTTAAAAACATCCAATGACACTTTGATATGTGGATTTCCTACTGCCAGGTCTCATTCTCATAATATCCTCCTAGATAACACCAAGGGCACACACCATGAGAAGGTGTTTCAATGTTTTTTAAGTCCTCACCCCTAATGACCTGTATTATTTGTGTCCCTAAAATAACATCATCTGGCCATAGAACATATATTCAAGAACAGTGTTATAGAATTTCTAGGTTCTCATCATAGCAGGGATACTCTATGACCCATTAATGCAATAGATGTCCTTAGGAAATTATCACATTCATTGTCACACAAAAGAACAATCAAGATGTGATAAGGTATTTATTAATGAATAAAGTACAATGTAGTTGATTCTAGGCCACCAACTCCAACAGACTCCCACATGGACTAGAGCCAACTGCTAACAAATTTTAGCCCTCTATCTCTCACATGATATTCATGCTTTTACATAGATTGGCCTTTAGTCATTGGATCTGCTACGTTCTCTTATGTGAACACTATGCTCACTACAACTTTACCCCTTTGATAGAAATCCTTCAAGAGGTGATACTTCTGGAGTATGTGCATTATCTGTTGATGTGACCTTGGATTATTTTCATGATCCACAATGGTAGTATTATCACAATACAATGTGATAGGGTCTTTAATGTAAGGCACCACATCAATATTATGGACAATGTTCTGAATCCAGACGTCTTCCTTGGCTACATCCAAAGCTTTTATATATTTGGAATCCGCAATAGAATCAGCGATAATTGGCTGCTTTGAACTCTTCCAGCTCACAACTCCTCCATTGAGACAGAAAACATATCTATATTTCAACTTCAAATCATTATAATCTGTTTGAAAAACAGCATTATCAAACCCTCTAACAATAGGTTATTCGTCTCCCCATACACTAGGAACATGTCCATAGTTATTCTATGATACTTAGGGATAATCGTAATATTAGTCCAATGCTACTCTCATGGATCTGCTTGGTGTTTTCCTACCATACTCAGTGCATAGGTAACATCAATCCTGTAACATAACATGGCATACATGATGGATCCTAGAGACGAAGCATATGGGATATTACTCATTCTATCTTTCTCTTGTTGTGTCTGAGGACACATTTTCATAGAATGATATAAGCCATGTGATACTGGAACCAATCCCTTCTCGGATTTTTCCATACTAAATACATTTATTATTTGGTCAATGTATATAACCTGACATAGTCCTAGAACCCTCTCAGATCTATCATGAATGATCTAGATACCTACAATGTAGGCTACTTCACTGAAGTCCTTCATGGATAAAAACTTGTTCTACCATTCCTTAACTGACTCTAAAACTGGTACATCATTTCCAATAAGAAATATGTCATCAAAATACACTACTAAGATAATTATCACCTTCCCATTAAACCACTTATAAACACATGGCTCACATCCATCCATAATGAAACCAAATTCGTTTATGGCTTCATCAAATAGAATGTTCAAGTACTATGATGATTTCGTTAATCCATAAATGGATTTATGCAACTTGCAAACCCGTTTGGTCTCACCTGGTGTCACAAAACCTTCTGGTTGTGTCATATATACATCTTCTTGAAGGTTCTTGTTATGGAATGTTGTTTTGAAATCCATTTTCAAAATCTCATAGTCATTGTAAGCATCTATGGAAATTATGATTCTTAAGGATTTAAACATGGAAACTGGAGAGAAGGTTTCATCATAGTCAATTCCTTCACACTATCTGAATCCATTAGCCACTAGCCTTGATTTATAAGTGCTAACATGACCTTTCATGTCTAGTTTTCTTCTAAATATCCATTTGCATCCAATAGGATTTACATCAACTATATCATCGACCAAAACCAGGGTTTAGTTCTGATACGTGGAATCCATCTCAAAATTCATAGCTACTAGCCATCATGCAGATTCTAGGCTTTCTACTACTTCTTTTTAGTAGAGAGGTTCATCATTGTCCAACAATAATTATTCACCATCCTCGGTGACTCGGAAACCAAATCTCTTTGGTTCCCATACCTCTCTTGAGCTCCTACACAGTACTTGTGTTTATGGAACCACTTCCACTGGGACCTGTGGAACTTGTTCATGTACCGACTCATGTGTATCATGAGCATCAACTTCATCGAAGTCAATCATTCTCCCACAATCCTTCTTGAGGATGTGATCCCTCTAAAGAATGACGGCTTGTCTAGTGTTAGTCACTTTCTTGTCTGAAAGGTTGTATAGGAAGCATCCTTTCGTTTCCCTCAGATATCCTATAATGATACACCTCGCGCCTCGGGGTGCTAGTTTGTTTCCTGATAAGGCCTTAACAAATGCCTCGCATCTCCTACATTTGTGTGCAACAAAGTGGGTTTCCTTATATTCCATAACTCAAATGGAATTCCATTTTCCGCATTAATTTGTGCTCGGTTTAATGTCTATGTTTCAGTTTGTAATGCATACCCCCAAAAGGATAATGTAAGATCTGTATGACTCATCATCGACCTCACCATGTCTAACAAGGTGTGGTTACTTCATTCACTAACATCTTTCAAATGTGGTGTATAAGGAGGAGTGAGTTGAGATAGAATCGCAGACTCCTGTAGAAGATCGATGAACTCTTGTTTCAGATATTCTCCACCTCGATCTGATCAAATTTTCTTTATCTTATTACCAAGATGATTCTATACATCATTCTTGAATTCCTTAAATTTCTCTAAGGCTTATGAATTATACCTCATTAAGTAGACAAAGGCATATATAATCAAATCATCAGTAAAAGTAATGAAGTAAGAATATACACATCTATCTTCTACTGGAAATGGTCCACACACGTCCGTGTGTACCAATCCTAGAAGCTCTATGTCCTTTTCAACTTTTCCAATAAAGGGAAGATTGGTAATTTTACCTTGTAAACAAGCATGACATCTATCAAGTGGCTTTAGATCAATAGAGTCTAAATAACCATCTTGGAAGAGCTTTGTCAAACGTTTCTTTTTTACATGACCAAGACGGTGATGCCACAACTGGGTGATGTATGAGTCATGTGATTTTGTTTTGTTATCAATTTCCAACACTTGGTTTTTATAATTTAATACATACAAACCATTATTTAAATGTTCCATAGCATAACATACATTGTTCTTATAAAAGAGAAAACCCTTATTTCCAAACATGAAAATAAATCCTTCAATATCCAAACAAGATACAGAAATTATGTTCTTGGTAACACTCGGAATGTAATAACAGGTATGCAAAACCAAAATCATCCCAGTCAGCAATGAGAGGTGGTAATCGCCAATAGCCAACATATCCAGCATTGTGCCATTGGAAACATGAAGTTCCACCTCTCCTCTAGCTGCCATTCTAAATCTACTTGGTTCCTGCATTTGAATATATATGTGATCCCCAATAGCAGTATCTAATACCCAATGTGTAAAAGTAGAATGATTACACTCGATAATGAACGCACCTTTAGCATCCCCATGCTTCTAGGTGTAGTTACTCTTCTAGTGGGATTTCTTGACACATGAAAAACATACTTCCTCCCGTTCCATTCTCTACCTCTAGATCATCCCCTTCATGGAAGGATGACGCTCGGGGGCTTCAGACCATTTACAAGTCTTTGTCCCCTTTTCCTTGTCCTTCTTTTTCTAATTCACCATTAAGACTATAGGTTTGTCATGCCCCATGTCTTTATCTACATGGAGAATTAATGTCAAAAGTTCTGATATACTCTTCTCATTGTTGCTCATGTTATTATTGACAATAAATCTAGAGAAGGTATTTGACGGTGATGATAGTATGAGATCTGTACGCAACTCATCTGGGAGATTAATCCCTATGATGTCTAGGAGTTTAATGTAGTCAATAATCTTGACTACATGAGGCACAGATGGCGCAGACTCTCTAAGGTTATTTGTAAACAAACCTTTGGAAATCTCATGTCTCTCATGTCTCACCTTCTTTTGGTATTGGTCCTTATGATGAGACATCATGCTACACACATCCATGTTTTCCTATTGCTTTAAGAGCTCAATTGGACATGGCTGACAGAATGAAACACTGGACATCTATGGCATCATCTATGTGTTTCATGTAGAGAGATAGTTATTCATCATTGTCCTTCTTTCCCGGCACAACTGGAATAGGCTCTTCCAGAACCTACAATTTACTTCCGTGGTGAAGGATGATGTGTAAACGCCACTAACACTCGTGGAAATTGGTGAAGGTGAGAAGGTATTCCTTCATGAGTATGGTTCGCAATGATAGGTTTGAAGTCATTTTTCTTGTCATTTCTAAAAATTAAGATGAGCAAAGGTTTAGTACATTATTATTAAATTGAGTCAAATAAATAAATTATTACTTATTAGTCTCCCACTATTTCATCTAAATCTATTAGCCATTACCATTGAATATAGAAAATTTTATTTCCTGAATATTCTAGTGGAAGGGATCCATAATTCCCTTCACATTACCTCAATTAGGGTTGGCTAAACAATATGAAGGGTTTTAGGTAGGAATTAAAAATTCTAAATTCATTAACTCATAGCTCCTTGATCCGATGAGTGGACTCCCCATTCCTGAAATCCTTTTATTTTGAATTTTTTCAACCTTTGACTCTTGGTCACACCAAGTCTGGCTACCATAGTAAACCCTTGATTCAAACCAAGTCAAGTCATCCCAAAACCATGAATTAGAATTCCCTGATAATTGAAAGCACCCCAACTAGTGTTTTTCAAGCACATTGAACTATGGTTCAATTCTAACCACGATTATGGAAGGTTATACCAACATATTATTTCTTTGAGGGATTTATCCTTATAAATAAATTTCTATTTTATTATCTTTTATTATATAAATTTTAATTTTAAGGGGGATATACTTAAGTGATTAACCATGTCTAAGATAATATTTATGTATAAGCCAGTTTTATTTTGTTCCATCTTTCTTGCTCGTTTAATTCATTAATTGTGTGATCGTGACAACACACCCACAATAAATAAACCATGAAACTGATAGAAATAAAATAAATGTTATGATCATTAGATTTTTCTATTGGTTATTTTATCTAGCATTTGATAAACTAACCCATGTCCTATGGGAGAATCACCTTGAACCTTTCGTGTTTGTGTTTAAAGCTTTCCACTGGTCCACCTTTGTATCTCCTTGGATTGGTTTTACCTTAGATCCTCACTTGAGTATGCCTCTACTAGATTGGGAGCTTCATCCATTACATATGCATTTATCTCACACATAGGTGAGGGGTAAAAAGTTTTTATATAAATGAATCCTTGGGTGTGTAGACCCTACATATTAATGAGTATAACACTCACATGCCATTAAATTTAATTTAAATAAATTAATTATGGAAACCATTTACATAAAAACGTCTTCATCTAGCTCATGATTATCCATACATGCAATGATATTTATGAATAAATAAAACAATCATTCAATTCATTAATCATTATTGTTTAAGATAAATCACGTTCGAATCAATTAATTATCTTTAATTAATCAATCCTTTTATCTTAAAACCTTTTTCTAAATTTCCTTAATAATATAATCCCTCATTATTTTAAAAAAATAAATTCATTTAAAATTATCTTTGTACGTAACTTGTACCTTGGAGGCAACCCGGTGAATTCCCATTCATTAAGCAGGTGTTTAGTTGAAAACATATATATAAAACACCTATCACATGTTTTGCCCCAGCTTTACGCCAGCACTATGGTACACGCCTCAAGGGTTTTTATGATATAAAAATTAATTTTAATAAATTTGCATTTTTGGGTGAGTACATAGTGTGTAGTTCCGACTACAATGCGTGTACTTTTCTTCACCGTCCATCCGAAGTACACGCCCAGGGACATGGCGTGTTAATGTACATCAGATATTTTTGGAGTACACGACATGTTCAGTGGGACATATGCTGTGTAGTTTCTGTGTTACACAGTTCCCAAACGGGAAAACCGTGTACGGGGTACATTGTCCAATGCTAACCCGAAGGCACTACATGTCGTGTTCATTGGACCAAACGGCATGTAATCTAGAAACTATGTGCCACTTGTTCCAGGTCGAAACATGGTGTTATAAATGACTTAGATAGGATCAATACATGGCCTAATTTTGCGGGCCAGTCCAATGCATGAACCTAGAATACACGACGTGTTCTTCCGAATACATGTCGTGTCTTCTCGTGTGGTACGGTCCGGAACATTTGGATCCTCTAGATGAGATCCTCTATTTTATTTTAATAAAAAAATAAAATAAAAATTTGTTTCTGTATGGTGAACGAGAAACGATAAAGGAGGAATAGATATTGATATTCATATTTAATGAATTATTAACATGAATTGAAACAACTAAATTATTAAATATATAAATCACCAATGAAAAATTAAATAATTATAATAATAGATATGACCCCTTTGATACCACTAGTAAGTTCCGGGTGTAGCGGAAGCACGTTGGTGGGAGAGCCCAAATTTGATTTTAGTGTTATACAACTTTTAAAACGAGATCTGTCACGATATAAAACGCCGAATCATCAGAATAGAATGAAGAACAAAAAATAAAATAGGGAGTCCTCGAACCATAGAGATAGGATCATAATATATGTGTTATAATTAATTTAATTAATTCAAAAGAATTACCTTGGTGGAATAATTTCATTTTTGATGTCTCCTGTCACGATCTTATTATCCATCGTTGCGTCACAGAATCCAAGTTTAAGATTCCTCTAGCGGTGATCCACGCGCGTGCCACGAATCAATGGACATCACTGAAGGGATCTCTGGGTTCTAGCTTGGATGAACCATAACATGCAATTTTTGTCCTCGATCGCCTTGATCTGATGGAGTAGGATCTCTGTCAGGCATGAGAACATTTTTTGAAGAAGTTTTTCTTTTGGCTATGAAATAATTTTCCAGAATTGTTGTGCACAACGATTGGGAAAAGTATTGGGGTTGTGAGGATATCTATAATCGGGTTTGACGTTATAGAGTTATGACATTAAATAAATGTGTTACGCATTTTATTTATTTCATTAACTCTTATTGAAAACCATCATGTCGAATTATTAATTCCTGGACAAGCTCCCACACTGATTATAATAAATATCATTTAATAAAACAATATTATATCCTCAAAATCCTGACTGGAAAAACTACACGTCGTGTAATCATTAATACACGGTGTATTCTCATTTTCAATAAAACTAAATGGAGTGTATATTCAATATACAATGAGTGTACTTTTATTTTCCACTTTCCATTATTTCCTCCAGCACATTTATTAGTCCTTGAGTAATGGCTATTTATTTCTAAAAAAATGTAACTTCATTTCTTGAAAATAAATATATTATTTCACCAACAATAAATTGAATAACTAGTGTCGAAATAAATACGATATTGAATCCTTGAATATTTATTAAACCACAGTCTGGAATAATATTTATTCTACATTTTTAATTAATATTTATCTAAGATACATGGACCCACTTAGTGTGTGACCCTCTTGGCCTCTTTCTCAGTGGCATAAGGCGGTGCCTACCTAATGTCCATGGTTAGCATCTAGAAACACGCCAATGCACCAATTGTGAAAGAAGTTAATGTCGTTATGATGTGTCACCACATATGAATGCTTACCATGTAATATAATCCCTTTGTCACGATATCTCGAATCTAGAGGGTTACATGCTAGTGCCATCAACCCATGTGCTCGATTATTCTTTCTTTGACTGTTTGGAATTGAACATTCCCATTCATGGCCATGGATTTACTTAGGATATATCAATTCCACCGAAGGGCTTGAGATGTATACTTCTGTTATGGAATAGAAGGGACAAATCCTTTCTCGTATTATCTATTAATGTGATATTACTCATGACGCATCTAACGTATCCTACCTCGTTGCGAACAGTGTGTAGTCGTATTTTTCTTAAATACATCTATTTGCACGAGTTGTAATACTCTTTAATAATAATCCTAAAGTCTAAGGACCAATGCACACGTCTGCATATAGGAACATCCAATGACACTATGAAATGTGGATTTCCTACTGGCGGGTCTCGTTCTTATAATATCTTCCTGGATATTACCAAGGGCATAAACCATGAGAAGGTGGCTTAATGTTTTATGAGTCTGCACCCCTAATGGGCTGTATTATTTGTCTCTCTCAAATAACATCATCTATTCCTAGAACATATATTAATGAATAGTATTATGGCATTTCTGGGTCATCATAGCATGGATCCACAATGACCCATTAATGAAATATCTATCATTAGGACATTACCACATGAATTGTAATGTAGAAGAAAAATCAAAATGTGATACGATATTTTTTTATGAATAAAGTACAAATTTGTCAGTTCTAGGCCACCAACTCCAACATAAAATATCCCAGCATAATTAGATGTATAATAAAAGACATAACAAAAAGATGTCTCTTAAAAAGAGGAGGTTGAAAGGTTCCCTTAACGATTTGGTAACTTACAAAACATACGCCACATGAAAGAAGGATCATACAATGAAGATTTAAATATCATAAATGAAATTATATTACACAAATAGTACAATCATGGGCAGTACATACAACACACAAAAGAAAATAGTGGCAAATATAGCATGAATCTCACGGGAATAAAAAGTGAGATGAAACACATTACCATGTTGTAATCAACTGATTCATATGACCAAAAGATAATAAACACCAAATGAATCACACAATACAATGAATATAATGAGATTAATGATAATATATATCATATGGAAGTATGAAATTCACCGCATGCAATGAACATGTGGTGAACAATGGAAATCCCACGGAATTAAAAGTTAGATAAGAAAATCCCTTACCTCATGTCCGACTTAACTTGTTTATTCATTGTTATTCTTGAATAATAAAATTAAGATAATTTATACTTTCATAGTAATATCTTAATGTTTATAATTACTTTTATATCACTTATTTCCATGTTATAAACATTATGTAGTCTTTTAAGTTAATAACGTTTGTTTTGTCGATATTTAGTACTTGAGTCAAAAATGGACTTCTTATAATTACAAGTTATTCACATAGTCAAATGTTTATTATATATTAAAATATTTTAATTATTTATATATCATATATATCTAGTAAATACATTTATTTATAATTGTACATAACATTTTGAGGTAATAAATTAAATGCACCGTTCATGGAGATGGTAAGCCTTACGTACACATGAACGCTACTTTCATTTCTATTTCATATTTTAATTGAAAGAAAACATCATGATACATAGTTATATTTTTACTATAGTATAATATCATATATAATTTCAATAACACTATCCGTTATATGTCCCACGTATGGTACGAACGAGTCATATCTCTTTGAGGGGAGGTAGTCTGCACTTCTTCAAATGAAATTATCGTGTTTACCCATAATGGAAACCGTAAAGGAATGCATTAAAATGAAAATAAAAAAGAAAAAAAAGAAACATAAACATAATATATATCATATATAAATATATTTCCACTTTAATGGCCACCAGGATATGCGGTAGGAGATAATCGAACAATCATCATTTTGTGAGGCTTTAGTTTGCAATCCAGAGAAACAGTACGTTCATCACATATTACATGGAGGTCTGTGTAAGTGTAGTTCAAATCCATCTCATAACAACATCCTAGTATAATTTGGATACATTATAGGTTTTACAAAAATGTAATAAAAAGATTATAGGGGTTGGAGAAGTAAAATAAAAGAAAATATGTTAAGAGAAACCGTAACCTTTAATTTGGGTAACTTCCTTTGGATTAAACCAAAAAGAATTCTTGATGTGTCTTAATCATAAGGTAAGGCTTCTAAAAGGAGAAGAGGGATGTAGGGAGTTTAATTGGGCCGAGTTTGGATGTGAAAAATCCCTTGAGAGGTGTGATGAATTTGATCGAAATGGCATCCTTTTATAAGGGGGAGGAGGGGCTCTTTGGGAAAGTGTCAAAATATTATTTTATTATATAATGATATTCGATTTATAAAGGTCCAAAAATCATTAGAGTCAAATATAAGATTACTCATTATCAAAATAATATAATCCAATATGAATTGGATAGGTTTTGGATAATATTTTATTCATTATTATCATATTTATTTAAATCATTTATTAATGTGGTAAATACTGCATCATTATTGTGTTATATGTAATTTTATTTATTCGATGTATAAAATTATAAAACAAATACCATGATGTATTAAATATTTATAGATTTATTATGAATAATTATAATCAAAAATATGAATTGTATATAAACCTTGTAAAAATTGATTTACTAAAAGATTTTTGTTTATGTCATTTTTGTCTTTACATTATGGAAATAAATTTAAAGTTTCATTATCACTTCCAAGTGCCCCAAAGGGGTCCCAAAATGGATCCAAAGATGACCATGGTCATAAATGACTCAACCAATAAGGTTTAGACAAGTGTTAAAGTAATTTTGAATTATTATAATATTCTTTTTACCTTGAATTACCCTATTTACCTTTAACCGTGGTAAATAAAAGTCAAAAGTTACTACTCACCAAAGAATATTTTCATATTATTGAACCACATAGTACTTCTTAATAACAACCATGTATGTCGTATTTTCTAAATATCATTCACAGAAGTGGTAAAATTTTATTTAATTGAAAAAGTCGGTTTTTTAAATATTATTATGTGATTTCACTATTTATCCAAAAATGAAGTATTTTAAAAAATATACCCAAAATTCAGCATATGATTTATTTGATATTAAAAATTTAAAAATGAAGTATATTTGTCAAAACTAAAAACATAAAATTATAATTAATTAATTTAAAATTAATTCTTGTTGTTAAAACAAATGTCATGTTTTTAAGAAAGAATAACTATCAAAATATTGACACTTGTTTATGTCCAATTTAAATGTGAAATTAATTCCAATGACCAAAAATGGATTAAATTGTAAAAATATATTATAGTTAAAAATTAAACCAATTAAAATGGAAATCTAAACATATAGATAATTTAGATTAAAACATAGTTTGGAATGAAAATACAATATTTTCATTATTCATTGAAAATTGAACTATACAGGAAAAATTTAAAAAATTTACAGAGAAAATTTTGATGTCCGCATTCTAAATAAGGATTTTATTTGGTAAAATAGAATGTACTAAAGTGAAAAAACTATATTTAATGAGGGTTCTCCATTAAAAGGTGATAAATCAACCTTTTAATGTAAATTATGCTTAAAATTACATTAATTCAAATTTTAGGCCTCTAACTTTTATTGGAAAAAATTTATATACATATAACAAATATGTATAATCATATTGTTGTTAATTTTTGATCATTCCAACTAATACAACAATGAGTTGTAAACTACCATTTAAAATAATAATATTAAATTATTAGTGTGCAACGTAAGATATCAATGAAACATGTTGTTGTGTATCAGGTACGCTATCAAACATAGAAACCCCTTTAAAGTAAAATTAATATTTAATTAAAAAATATTAATAAATATGAAATTTTAATTTTATTTATTTTCCTGGGATGTTACATCCTTCCCCCCTTTTGGGAATTCTGTCCTCGCAATTTTAAAATTGGGCTTGGAAAAATAATTGAAAGTCCCACATCTGAAAAAGAACCAATAAAACTATCACATTAAAATAAATAAAGATATATAAAAATGTCACCTGAGAAAACCCTTACTAGGATTCCATATATGAAAACATGGATATGGAAAATAAAAAAATCATCATGTTTTGATGCAGAGTAGTAGAAAACATGATTATGAGAATGTTAACAGCCAGAAAATTACAAAATTGTGATGGGTCAAACAGTCATTGATTCCCAGTGGGGAAAGTTAATAGACAACATTTTTGTTTTAAGTTACTTTTATTTTGAGGAATTTATTTATGATATTAACTAAAAACACAAGGAAACATTATTACTTATCATGTATACTTTAATTATTTACTAGATTTCTAATACAAACTCATATTTCCTCCAAATGATGAGTCTGTAGGATGACATGTTCACATTAATAGTGTTATACTCTACTTCAAGAGAATCAGATAATCCACAAAATATGAACTATAAATTTCCCTTGCCTTTAAAACTTAAGAAAAACCAAAAATGGATATTAGAATTTCAGATAACCCCCCCCCCCCCCCCCCGCCCCAAAAGAATGATATTTACAAAAAGAATAACTTCTCTTAGTCACCGAAATTTGTCAAAAAATTCCCAAAAATTAAACAATACCATTCAATAAACAATTGTCCATTAAATTTATCAATGTAATCCAAACTAATATTGAAACAGAAATCACATAAGGATTTAATCACATAGTCTTCCAAGTTAATTATTATCATTTATCTCCAAATAAAATCTGTTAATCTTAAAGTATTATATTGAAAAATAATTAACCTAATCATTTATTCTTCATGATAGATTTATCATTTCCATAGTTAACCCAAAATAAACATATTCTTTATTCATAAAATCATTTAACTGAAAATAATTAGTCATAATAACCGGGGACATCATGTAGTCTAGTGGTAGGTAATAAATCTCAATCGCACTTCGGTTGTTGGTTCAATTCCTACTGCGTTGTCCGTCATGACGGGTTGTCACTCAATCTGTGTGTTGTCCTTTTTTAATAACTATATAAATTTATAACATTCCCAAAAAGAGATAAATTCATCAAAAATAACCATATCATATTTTAACAAAATATTTTATCTAATAAAATTCATTTTGCACCCCATAATGTATTAACATATAATTGCCTCAAATTCATGGATCATATAAACCCAAATAGTCTTTATAACTATACCCACAAATGAAAAGATAATTATTCCCTGATTAAAATTTTCATATATCAAACTTCACCGTTACACATACTATAAAAAGTCTTCTAATGTAATCACATCATCAAAAGAGCCTTAATAATTTTAAGCATTTCAACATCCTAAAATCTATCATAACTCTAGAATCCATTATATGTTGACTTTATTCTCATTCAATGTTCTTAATGATCCATAAACCATTCTTTTCAATAATATTCTGAAATACATATTTCCTAATAACATAATCATGAATCATATACCAAGATTCAATAATATTAAAACATGTGTTAATAAATAATCCATACCTTTCATTGGTCATTTTCTGTTTCTTCATCCTCAATAAAAGTGAAATTAGGTATTGGTAAACATATATTTATATGACCATGGTGATCCCATTCCTGAAATGTCTTTATAGGACATCTATTTGTATATTGACCATGCACACCACATTTAAAATATTCAATTGATCCGTCAGAAATAACTTCTTTCCTTTTCCTAGGATCAACTGAATACTTCCTTTTTCCATGGAAGGTTCATGCATTATTACCTTCATTTCCAAACATATAGCATCTTCACATCCATTTGAAACATTTTTCTAGGTGTTTCTTTTCACATCCTAGACACATAGGTTTTTGACTATACATACAATAATTATTATTACCTGAATTCTGTGGGGATTTGTTTATCATATATACGGTGCCTTATAAAAATCACTAAGGTTTATGTGGTCAATCATGACTCCAAATAGTGGGTTGAGAATAACCACAATAGTTTTCATTGCATATCCCATTTCATTCAATTTCTCATTCAGAAAACTATCATTATTTTCTTCATATCCATTGTTACTTTGATGCCTGCTAGATCTATCCGTTGATTAAAAACGAAAAGTTAAGTGTGAGTATATCAGTAAAATAATATTATAATATCATATGGTAAATACAAAGATATACTTATTCATTTTTTCTTAAACTCATTCACTTTATCTAAAATAATTATGACTATTTATAAAATCCTAACTATTATAGTAATGTCACATATGTTTAAAGAACACCCAAACCTCTACATTTATCTAAATCGTCCTCTGATACCAACTATAAGAACCCAGCCTTAAACATTACGTAATCATGAAATATGCCATGAATTCACATTTAGTATCTTTTCAGTTTTAGAGTTTTAGTGAATTAGGCCATAACTATTATATAACAACTTGAATATTAGATGTAGACAATATTACCTAGTATCCATTTTTCATAAAATAATAACTCTTAAAAAAGAGACATGTCTTGTTCTATGTTTTAGACATCATGACTTTTCCTTGATATCATCTATGACCCTATTCAACTTTAGCTCATGTGAGAAACATTTCAAAACATGGGATGAGCATAAAAATATCAGTAAGAGTTATAAAGTAATGAAAATAAACATTATCACATCAATAAATACAAATCAATGAATTAATACATTTCAATCATAACCTACCTTACGAAGTCATAAGACTTTTGAATAACACACACAAATCATAAATAATAATGGAAACTTATAGAATTCATAACATACATACATTGTAGCTATCACAACTACATAGGGAGTGGCATTTGGAATACCCATCAAAGTATATTTCCTTAATCTCTTAGGAGAAACATTAACATTTACATATGTCATGTTACCTAATGCATTGGAGAGCTATCATGGGCTCACCCGCCATAATATTATCATGGAAGCACCTGTATACGTAACCAATGATGAATAAACATAACATAATCACAAAACATAACAGATGTATAAAGGAAAGGTAATATTTACACATTTCAATATATCAAATCAAGATATTTAAATAAACAATGTTTTACCAAATCATTTTTTAAAACCATGTAAAAAGTGATTTTTGAATCAAAGTGTCTCATACAAAATTAAAGATTTTAAATGAATTATCAATTGAAAAAATTAATTTCCACATAAATAAATCCTAAAACCCATTTTTATAACATGGACATTAATGAGAAATATTTAGAATAATAAATCATTAGAACATTTAAAACGATATTTTAGTGAAAGGGGGTTTTAACAAAAAGAGAGAAGCTTGAATACAAATAAATGAAGAATAAAATTTAACCATAACATCATAATATAATGAGAATAAATGGATTAATGATATAATATGTCAAAGGATAGTATATACCCCATATAAGAGTGAATTGGTTCATAACAATAATGAAGTCTCAGTGGAACTGTAAATTGAGATGAAATCCCATATAAAGATAGTATCCTTAAATTATGGATAAAAAAATCTCATAATTATGTGTGAAAAATATAAATACACCCAATATAACTGTATATTAAGTGTAAAACAACCATAGGTCATTCACACATATTCAAAGGGAGACATATTCATGAAGTATCGGTATAACCCAAAGGAATGAAATTGGGTTAAGATGTTCCCTTGAAACAATTCTACAGCCTAACAACGTCATATTAAAATTTAGAAGATGATTTGATGAGATAAAAATTGTATCTCATTACTTGGACATAATGTTTAAATCAATATGTATATAGAATAACCTATCCCAACATAAAATGATGTAAATTATAAGACGTAACAAAAATAAATCTTTTAGAAAGAGGTGGGCGAAAGGTTCCCTTAACGAATTGGTAAAATACAAAACAGAAGCCACATGAAAGAAGGATAATAAAATGAAGATATAAATACTCATAAATGATAGTATATTACACAAATAGTATAATCATGGGTACTACTTAACCCACAGAAAAGGAAATAGTGGCAAGTATAGCATGAATATCACGGGAATAAAAAGTGAGCTGAAACCCTTTACCACATTGTAATCAACTGAGTCGTATGAAAAAAAGTTAATAGCCACCATATTAATCATATAATACCTTTAATATAATTATAATCATGATAATATATATCAAATGGAAGTACAAAATACACCATATGAAATGAAAATGTGGTGAACAGTGGAAATCTCACGGAATTAAAAGTGAGATAAGAAAATCCCTTACCTCATGTCCGACTTGACTTGTTTGTTCCTTTTTATTCATGAATAATAAATTAATTTATTTAATAGTTTCTTAATAAACTTTTTCATGTTTATAATTTTTTTTATATCAATTATTATCATGTTATAAAAATTATGTAATCATTTAAGTGAATAACATTCGTTTTGTCAATATCTGGTACTTTAGTCAAAAATGGGCTTCTTATAATTACAAGTTATTCACATAGTCAAAATCTCATTATATCCAGAATGATATTCATGATTTATATATAATATATATCATTTATATCTAGTATAACGATTATTTATAATAGTACATAACATTTGAAGATAAGAAATGAAATCCACCATTCATGGAGATGGTAAGTCGTATGTACGCATGAACGCTACTTTCATTTCTATTTCATATTTTAATTGAATGAAAAAATAATGATACATAGTTATTTTATAACTTTATTATAATATCATATATAATTTCAATAACTCCATCCTTCATATGTCCCACATATGGTATGAATGAGTCAGATCACTTTGAGGGTGAGGTAGTCTGCACTTCCTCAAATGAAATTATCTCGTTTTCCCAGAATGGAAACCATAAATGAATGCTTTTAAATAAAAATATTGAAGCATAAATAAAACATAAAAATAATATATATCATATAATAATACAGATCCATATTAATTTCCACCATTATAGGCGGTAGGAGATAATCGAACATCAATTGTTTCGTGAGGCGTTAGTTTGCCATCCACTGAAAGAGTATGTTCATCAACTATTAGATGGATGTTTGTGTAAGTATAGTTTGAATCCTTCCCATAAAAAAATCCTAGTATATTAATGATACTGTTTTTGTTTTAAAATAAAGTAAAAAAAATATTATTAAGTTTGGAGAAGTAAAATAAAAGGAAATAAGTTAAGAGAAACCATTACCTTTAATTTGGGTAACTTCCTTTGGATTGAACCAAAAGGAATCATTAAAGTTCTATATGCCTAACGTAAGGCTTCTATGAAGAGGAGATGGATTTAGGGAGATTAATTGGGAAGAGTTCGGATGATCCAAATGGCTAGAGAGGTGTGAGGAAATGGATATAAGTGGTATTTTTTTATAAGGGGGGAGAGGATCTTTTGAAAAGTGTGAAAATATTATTTTATTAGATAATGATAATCGATTTTTAAAGGTCCAATAATCATTAGAGTCAATGATAAGATGTCTCAAAGACGAAATAATACAATCCAATTGGAATTGGACATGTTTTGGATAATTTTTTAGTCATTATAATCTTATTTATTGAAATCATTTATTAATTGGGTAAATATTGCATCATTATTGTGACATAAGTAATTTAATTTATTCTATGACTAAAAATTATAAATAATTCTACCATGATGTAGGTAATATAATTAGTTTTAAAAAGAATATTTATTGGACAAAATATGACTTATATAACACCATGTGAAAATTGATTTACTAAAATATTTTTGTTTATGTCATTTTTGTCTTTTCTTTAAGATAATTAATCTAAAGTGTCATTATCACTCCCAAGTGGCTCAAAGGGGTACCAAAATCGACCGAAAGATTACCATGGTTGTAAATGACTAATCCAATATGTTTTGGACAAGTGTTAAGGAAATTTTAAATTATTATAATATTCATTTTACCTGGAATTACCATATTAAACTTTAGCTGTGGTAAATAAAAGTCAAAAGTTACTATTCACCAAAAATTATTTTCATCTTATTGGACCACGTTTTACTTACTAATAACAACCATGTATGTCGGGTTTTCAAAATTCAATTCACAGAAATGGTAAAATTTCATTTTAATGAAAAAGTTGGGTTTTTAACTAAGACTAAGTGATGTCACTATTCATAAAAAATTTAAGTCTTTCAGAAAAAAACCAAAAAATCAGACTATGTTTTATTTAATAATACAAATTCAAAAGTGATATCAAAATTAATTCAAAATTAATCTAATTACCAATATTGGATTAAATGGTGAAAATATAATCTAATTCAAAATTAAAACTAATTAATAAGATAATCAAACCATATATAAAAATTTGATTAATACATTGTTTTGAATTAAAATACAATATTTTAACTATTAATTAAAAAAAGAATTTTATCGGAAAAATTCAAAAAATTTACACAAAATTGTGATGTCCTCAATCTAAAGAGGGATTTTATTTGGTCAAATAAATTATATTAAAGTGACAAATGAATGATTTACAGAGGGTTCTCCCTTAAAAGGCGGAAAATTGACCTTTTAATGTAAATTTTTCATAAAAATATATTCATTCAAATTTTAAGCCTCTATCTTTTATTGGATAAATGTAAATACATTTAAAAAGCATGTATAATCATATTTCAGTTGGTTTTGTTATTTCCCATAAAAACAACAGCTAGGAGTTAACTACCATTTAAAATATGAATATTAAATTATTATTGTGCAATGTATGATTTTAAAGAAACTGGTTGTTGTGTATCAGGTACACTATTGAACATAGAAACCCCTTTAAAGTAAAATTAATATTTAGTTCACAAATATTAATAAATATGAAAATTTCATATTCTTTATTTTCCTGGGATGTCACACAACTGGTGTTGATGAGCTGAAAACCATAATGGTACAACTCACTCAAGTAATGAATAATAACCATACCCATATAGAGAACCCTGATCCATAACATGGAGGATCATTGATAGACTGCTTCGTGAGGAAACAACCACCAACATTCAATGGGAGTACAAAACCATTAGTTTCTGAGCAATGGATAAATTCCTTAGATAAAATATGCAATGCCTTGGGAAGTAGTGAAAGGGAAAAAGTTATTATGACAGTTTACCTCCTCACTAGAGATGATGATCAATGGTGTTCATTGATTAAAAACACAACGGAATATGATAAAGTATCAAATATAGAATAGAGGGAGTTTAAATAGCTTTTCATAGAAAAAAACATTCCTCATGACCATCGAGCAGATATGGAAAGGCAGTTTCTGAGTCTAAGGAAAAAGGAGGATGTGAATGTCGTAAAGTATGAAGCTAACCTTACATGGATAGTGAGGCATGAAACATATTATATACGTAACCCAAGAAGTAAGATTGATTGTTTCATTGATGTGTAAAAACCATTCCTCCGTTGAGAATTAGTCTCTAAATCCTTATCTTAGTACGAAGATATTGTCTCATGTGCTATCAAGATAGAAAAAAATTCTCTATTTCTTACGAATTTATAGAAAAGCAAGAGAAGAAGTGATCTATCAAACACATTGGAAACAGAAATAAGGGGAGGAATGGAAAAGTTGAATATCCATCCTATATTAAATATGGGAAGAAACACCATGGTACTTGCCTAAATATAATGGGAGTATATTACAAGTGTGGTGAAAAGGGTCCACCAATATTGTGATTGCATGGGGAAGAAATAGGTTGTCGATGTTGAATGATACAATTGTAGAGAAATGGGGAATTATGCAAATGAATTTCCTAAGCGTCAGGTTAACATAACTCAGAAAAGGCCAAGGAATCAAGTCCAAGCTTATGTTATCACTACTATTAAGGTTGAAGAATCAAAAGACATGGTGGAAGATAATTTAATGGTTTCCTCATGTTTAGAAAATGATTTATTTTACTTGGGATCATCAAATTGTTTCATCTCTTCCCAGTTTTCTAAGAAAATTAGATATTTCCAATTTTATTTAACGAGGGAGTTGTCAGTTAAACTCCTATGAGATTTATCATGGAAACAATGTTTGGTGAATCAGTTCCCATTAGAGCATATTAATGTTCTTTATCTGTTTATCTCATCGTCACACCCATGATTGAATTTGATATAATCCTCTGTATGGATTGGATTTCGGACCATGATGAAAAAGTTTATTGTAAGAAGAAGTAGGTTACTATTGTTGACGTTGATGATAAAGAACACCTTATCATTAAGGAATAATCATCGCCACCAAATTCTTATCTATATCCACCCCCAGTAGAACAAATAAATTAAATTATAGGGGAAAAAGAGAAAGAAATAACTCTGGGTGACAAAAGGAATTTTTAAATAGAGGAGGTACCTATTGTGAAATAATATGTTGATCTGTTTATAGAAGATTTATGTTGACATCCTCTAGAATGAGAAATTGATGATTCCATTTATTTAATTCCTAGTTCAAGGCCCATATCAAAGACACAATATAGAATGCCATTGTGGACTTAGTGTAACTAATGATACAACTAGAGGAATTGAGTAATGAGTGATTTATTTTCCCTAGTTTTTCTCAACGGGGATCCCTTGTCCTTTTTGTTAAGAAGAAAGATGGATCTATGAGGTTGTGCATCGACTATAGGGAGAACAATTCTAAAATAACAATGAAAATGTATCCCCTTCCTCTCATTGATGATTTGTTTGAACAACTGCATGGAGATCAATATTTCTCAAAAATTTACCCTTGATCTAGATACCATAAGTTGTGTGTGAAGAATGAAGTCATTTTAAAGACAATATTTCGATCCAGGTCAATCATTACATGTTTATAGTGATTCCTTTGGGATTAACTAATTAACCCTCTATCTTTAGGGATCTAATGAATAGGGTTTTCAAGGAATATCTTTATGACCTTGTAGTGGTATTTATCGATGATATCATAGTGTACTCCAAAATCTATGATGATCATGAAAATCACATGTGTAGTATCCTGAAGACTCTTAGAAGACATGATTTATATTGGAAGTTTAGAAAGTGTGAATTCTAGCTTCAGGAGATTTCTTTTCGTGGAGATGTTTTCAATAAGGATAGAATCATCGTTGATCCATCAATGACCAAGGCAATCCATGAATGGCCAGCACTGACGAGTAGAACTTAGGTACGCAGTTTTATTTGTTAATATCAACGTTTCGTCTAGAATTTTAGCTAGTTGGATAACACATAACATAGATCACATGAAAAGGGGTTAAATTTGTTTGGAATAAAGAGTGTGAAGAATGTTTTGTATAACTGATGAAATGATTAGTCAATTGCTCTATATTGACTCTATCATTGGGGAATGATGGGTTTGTTATTTATAGTGATTCTTAAAAGAAAGTACATGGTTTTGTCCTTATGAAAAATGATAGGGTTGTTTCCTATGCATCACGATAGCTAAAAATTCATTTGAAAAACTATCCTACTCATGATCTTGAGTGAGAAGTTATAATCTTTCTTTGTAGATTTGGAGACATTATCTCTAATGTTAAAAATGTGAGATATATACCAATCACAAAAGTTTAAAGTAAATTTTATCACAAAAAAAACACAACATGAGGTAATGTCGATGGCTTGAACTACTCATGGATTATGATTTCACAATACACTACCACCAAGGGAAGGAAAATAAGGTGGAAGATGCTTTGAATAGAAAAGATCATGGAATTTTGAACAAAATGAGAGATTAAAAAGATATTATATAGAATGATCTAGTAAATATGGATATGGGAATCACCATGGAAGGTGAAACATCAGTACTTTTTCAAATGGTTTAAAAACCATCTTTACTATAAAGGATAACGAGTTTTCTTTCTGGTGATGAATAGTTTCAAAAGAAGATTAAAGCCGTGAATGATGGGAGATTGAGTGAATCTATGTATGAAGATGGAATTTTGAAATTCCAGAAGAGACATTGTGTTCCTGATATACCTGATCTAAAAAGGGAATTGTTGGATGATTCTCATATTTCCAATTTCTCTATACACTCTGGGAGAACCAAAATGCATAGATATTTGAATTAACATTTTTTCTAGGACAACATGAAGAGGGATATTGCTGATTTTGTGTCAAGCTATATGGTTTGTCAAAAAGTGCATACTATAAGGAAATATCCTAGAGGAGACATTTAACATCTTCTTATACCTGAGTGTAAATTGGATAATATTATGATGGACATTGTCATGGGAATACCAATGACTCCTAGTGGGAACGATGAAATATGGGTCATTTTTTATCGTCATACCATGTCAGCACATTTTATTGCAATAAGAGAAGATTTACAACTTGAACGTCTAGAAAGGGTATATATTAATGAAGTTATGAGAGTTCATGGATTACCATTATCAATTGATTTCGATCATGATTCACGTTTTACATCAAGATTCTTCAAATGTCTTCCAAAATCCACAGATACTAAACTTCGTTTGAGCACTGCCTACCACCCTCAAACCGATGGACAATCAGAACAGACTATTCAAACTGTAGAAGACATTTTGAGATCATTCCCACTTGACATTCAAGGTATGTTGGATCAATATTTACCTCAGGTAGAATTTTCCTATAACAATAACTTCATTTAAAGTATTCTAATGGAAACATATAAAGAGTTATACTGAAAGAGATGTCGCACACCAACCTGTTGGGATGATTTTGGTGAATTAAAACTCATAGGACCAGAACTTGTGGTGGAAATGATGGAAATGGTGAAGGTAATACAAACACAAATCAAAGAAGCTCTAATTAGGTATAAGATCTATGCAGATACTCGAAGGAAGGATTTGGAATTTCAGGTTGGAGATCATGTTTTCTTGAAGGTATCTTCATGGAAGGGTGTTATACATTTCGATAAAAAGGGAAAATTGAGTCCCAGGTACATTGGACCTTTCAAAATTCTAGAACGAATTGGGGTTGTAGCTTACCGGTTCGCAATGCCGCCATGTCATTCCAAAGTTCATGATGTGTTACACGTATCACTGTTGAGAAAATGCGAGCCTAACCAAATAAATGTACTCACCTATGAGGAATTATAACTACAACCCGATCTGTCTTATTGCGAAGAGCCTGTCAATATTCCTGATACAAGAAAACATGTGTTGAGAAACTAGACGAATCGTCTGGTAAAAGTTCTATAGAGAAACCATAAGATGGAAGAGGCAACGTGGAAACCCAAGAAGGTTATGATGACGATCCACCCTGTTATTTTTATGAAGTAATATTCTCGAAATTTCGAGGAAGAAATTATTCGAAGGGGTGAAAAATGTAACACCCCAAGCTTCCATGGTACGCTTCTCTTTGAATAATATAGCAGCGTGTGTTTTAAGCAACATCGACTTCTAACACACCACAACCAATCAAACTAGCCATTATGAATAGTAATACCATCTTTTTGAAATTTTATAAATTTTATCAATCTAAATGAACATCATTTTTGGATTCAAAATATCAATATTAGGTTAGGGTGAATTTTTGATATTTTTCTGAAAAATATCAATTTTTAATGAATTCTGAAAAACATTAAGTTATAATTTAAAACCGAATTTTTATTTAAATATTTATTTATTTTATTTAAATTTATTTTAGATCAAAATATATACATAATACATATATATGTTCAATTTAATTCATTGGAGTCGGATTATAAAAATTTAGGTATATAAAAATTGTACTGAACTTTTCATCATCTTTTACCCACCTCCTAGGAGAATTTTCAAATTCACAAAAAATAGAATTTTACCACTTTTGTGAGTATAATTTAGAAAATATGAGAGACATGATTGATTATAGTAAGAAACATGTGGTTCAATAAGATTAAATAATTTTTGGAGAATAGAAACAATTTACTTTTATTTAACACGGTTTAAAAAAATAGGATAATTAAGTGTAAAAATGATATTATTATTACCCTAACACATGTCATAATTCTATTGGATAAGTATACTTCGACCAAAAAATCCTTAGGAATAAAATATAAACCACTTTGGTCCACATAGATTAGATTAGGACATTTATTATTATTTAATTTAATGATAATTTAAAAGAGTTAAAATCAATGTTCAATGACTAAAACATTATTCATATAGTGTTAAAAATAAGATATATTAGACTATAAATATTCATTATAAGGATAAAAATATTTATTACCTAATTGTGTTTTATTTATATTTTTTAGACATTGTATAATATAATTTATTTAAGACATAATGATGATACAGTAATTACCTAATAAATTAAATATTAAAATAATTGACATTATAAAACTCCAAATAAATATACATTGAGATTTTTTATGAATTACTATAATTTTATAGGTTACTATGACATATTCAGGTTGGTTATATGAATTTTTTTGAATAAATAATGCTGTTATGAATTTAGAAAAAATAAAATACCAAATAGTGTCAAAATTGGCATAGAAGAGTTTTGGAAACAAAAATTATATTATTAATTGATATTATAATGCTTAAAATCTATGGATCAACCAAAATACTTATGTAATAATAGGATTATCTTTAATTTACCATTTAAGGTTCTATTAGATGTATATATTATGTTTATTAACCATATAATATAAAAAACAAAGAGACATGGTAAATGTCAAACTATTTAACTAAGAGTTAAATCTAAATGATAATGTTAATAACATGACAAAAACCTATTTAAAAGCTAGTTTTTGTGTGGTTTTAGACCCATATCCAACTTATTCATTAAATAAACCATTTTGGAGCAATTAGGAACCAGAAATGATTTTATTATAAAATAATATTTCTAGCTTTTCATATGGTGCCCCTTATCAATGTTTTAAAACGGAACCCCCCCTTCTCTCTAATTCAGACCTTCAAATCCATTTGGATCAGCTAACCTCTTCCCAAATACCCTATAAACTGTCCAAAATTTATCTTAGATGCCTTACATTGGTAAGAAATCCAACCTATGGAGTCCTTCTGATCAAATCAAAAGGATGAACTCCAAGAAAAGGTAAATATTTCACCAACTCTTTCAAGTTCCTTTCTTCTTCCACTTCCATTTTATTTGTTGTTTCCATTATAAAATAATAACTACAGTATCTTCTATATACATTTATGTTATTATAAATATGTTACAACCTAATTCATTATTCTATTAATCCTATGAATGACATGTCACCATACGTTCGTATGTACATCTTACTGTCTCCACGTCGTGGTTTAATTGTTATTCAATACATTATTATATGGATGGGTATAATAATGATTTTTAATGATGTAATAACAAATATTACATGATAATGATTCTATATATATCATATACCATCCAATTATATATTATTTGAATATCAACAAAATGATATTATCAATCGTGCGTACGTTCGGATTACTGTCACCACGAACGTGATGGGATACATTCCCCATCGTATCCATTTAAAAATAATTTTCATTATATGATTAAAAATTATTTTTAAATACTTGATATCATAATGGATTTTAATAACATACATCCCATACATAAAAAATATGACTCACATAACAAGTAATATAAAGGAAAACTAATCCGTTAACACCCAAAACAACGATAATACTATGATATTACTAAAAAATTAATGTTAAAAGATCACATATGATATCATATTACTATATATGATTATTGTATAATTTAATAACAATTAATTCACCATTTTACAAGAGGTTAACCTACCCTCGACCAAGAAAAAGTACATGTTAAGGGTTAATTTTACAATCTCTTCATTTTTTGATGTTGTTTATATGTATTTATCTAATGGGACCTCTTTTTCATCCACATCCATGTTTTTTAAAAATGTATTCCAATTTTTTTTACTATTTACTAGAATCTGGGTTAAATTTATTTATACCTCTATTTAAATTTTTATAAAATGGTTTGAATGTACTATTTCTTTCATTTTCCAAACAAATTCCTTTTTAACCTTTTCGAAATAATTAAGGTAAAAATGACTTTTTTATCTAATACGGCGGGTGCAGATATTTTCTGCCATTATAAAATCATCAAAGCTTCCCTTACAAACTTATAAGAATATTTTCATAGTAAATGCTTTCTTTTACAGTTATATGACTTTTAAGTGGTTTTAAAAAGAGATATTTCACTCAAATTTTTTGGATTTTTTAACACCCCATGATTTTATAGTAGGTTATACCCTTAATGTAATTCAATAACTTTCACTACACGCAACACCGAGTTCTAGCGCACCATGATTTACCAAAGAAGCCGTAAAAAAGAGATTATGAATAGTATTAAATGAATTTTTAACTTTATATAATCTTTATAATTTTATAATCCATAATATGTGTTTCTTAGACATGATGTATGAACAAATACATTTTTTTCATATACAAGAAGCATTTTTACAAAAAATACAAATTTAATTCCTTTTTATGACGGTGCTTTTTAAAATACAATATTTGAAACTTTTATATATTCAATATGAAAAAATAAACTTCTTATTAATAATTGGTACATATGAATTTAGTTTCAATAATATTTTGGTGTTTTTATGAAAACATTCAAATTTTGGTGAATAGTGAAAATACTATATTTTAACTGAAAACAACTTTTTTAATCAAAATAATTTCAATTGTTAAATTATAAATTTTATTGGTATGGATGTAAAAATATATTATATTTTTCCCATTTAATCCAATGATGGTAATTTTATGTAATTTCAATTTGATATTTGTCAAAAACAAGTGTCAAACTTTTTATAGTTATTAAAAATATGCCTTTTGGTTTTAAAAGCTGGAATTAATTTTAAATTAATAAATTAACATTTTTTGTTTTGAATTGTGTAAAATAGAATTAATTTTTTGAATTGGAATATAGAAATTATCTTAGAGTTAAATTTTGGTACATTTACGATAACATTAAAATTTAGATAAATATTGAAAATTACTAAATTTTAAATAAAAAAAACTTTTTTAATCAGAATAATTATTTGTGATAAATAAGGAATTTGAGTGTATTTAAAGTATATTTAGAATATAGTTTTACTATTTAATAAAATTTTGGTCATTGGATAAACTTTCACAATTAAACCGGACAAAAACAAATGCCAATCTTTTGTTAGTTATTAATTCTTAAAAACACGTTTTTTGTTTTGACAGTGGGAATTAATTTTAAATTAATTTTATCAAATTCTGTGTTTTGAATTGGGTAAAATTGATGCCATAATTGGAATCAGGATGTCTAAATTGTGTAAATAGGTACATTTTATTTTTATACATTTTGAATAATTACTTTAGTAAATATTTTATTTACCATGGTTAAAATGTAAATCTGGTAAATAAGGGAAAAATATAATATTATAATAATAATAAATTACCCTAAAACATTTACCAACATTATTTTTGGATACAATTCCGACCATGGGAATCTCTGGGTCGATTTGGGGACCCCATGGAGCCACTTGTAGGTGATAGGGACACTTTATATTAATTATGTTAAAGTAAATTCAAAAAATTACATAAGCATATATCTTTTAGAAAAACAATTTTTACCTATGGTTATATATGTTATATTTTCGACTATATATATACATTAAAAATCTAACAATATTTACTACATAATGGTATTATATTTATAATTTTTAGACATTTAATAATTACATTTATTTACGACACAATAATGATGTAGTGTTTTCTTTATTAATGTAAGAATCAAATAATTGATATTATAAATATCAAAATTAATGTAATTTGAAACTTTTAATGAATTAAAATTATTTTCTATGTTAACATGACATATTAGGACTGGTTATATGAATTTGTTTCGAATTAATAATTTTGTTATAAATTTATCAAAAACAAAATACCCAATAGTGTCAAAAATGACATAAAAGAGTTTTTAAAACAAATATTATATTACTAATTGATAATATATTCCTAAAAATATGAGGATCTGCCAAAGGACTTATATCATGATAGGTGTATTATTAATGGACCTCATGGGGGTATCTTGGATGTATATGGTATGTTTATTAACTATATAATATAAAAATACAAAGTGACATGGTAAATGTCATTCTAATTATCTAAGAGTCAAAACTAAATGATAAGATTAATATAAGGCATAAAACCTGTCTAAAATCTATTGTTCGAAATTATGTCAACACATACCCACCTTAGACTTTGAATAATCTAATTTAGATCCATTAGAAACCTAATATGAATTTATTATAAAATAATACTTTAAGTTTTCCTAAAGAGACCCTCCTCCAACTTATAAAAGAACACCACTTCTAACCAATTTTTGACACCTTCAATGCCTTTTGGTTCAGAAAACCCCAAACCAAATATTTTCTCAACATCCCTAACTTCATCCTACAGTCCATCCATTAGTCATAAATTCAACCTAAGGATCCCTTTTGGTGAAATCAAAAGGAAGAACCCGAAGAAGATGTATTATTTTCACCACCATCTTTCAAGTTCTTTTCTTCTTCAACTTTGTCTTTGTTTGTTATTCACATTCTAAAATAATAAATCAAATATATTATATATATTGTGATGTTATTATAAATATGGTACATCCATATTCATAATTCTATCCATCTTTTGAATGACATGTTACCATACGTGCGTACATACGTCATACCGTCTCCACGTTGTGGTGTATAGTTATTCAATACATTATTATTTGGATTTGTATAATAATGATGTGTTATTCATGTAAATAATAAATATAATGTGATAATTATTCTGTATATATGATATACCAACCAATTATATATTATTTTAATATCAATAGTGTGATATTGTTGCTCGTGCGTACGTACGGACTACCGTCTCCACGAACGTGATGAGATTCATTCCCCATCGTATCCATGCAAGTCTAATTCTATTTTGATTATTAAAAATAATGATTAAGGACTTGATATCATTATGTATATGAATAAGATACAAACTATCCATAAAAAACATGCCTTATGTAACAAAACATATAAAATAATGATTAAGTTAACACCCGAAACGACGATAATATTAAGATATTATTAACAAAACAATATTAAAAAATCAAATATGATATCATATTAATGTATATGATTGTTGAATACATTAATAACATTTATCTCACCATTATACATGAGGTTAACCTACCTTCAACCAAGGAAAAGTAAAAGTTAAGGCTTTATTTCAAAATCTCTTCATTATACGAGGTTGTTTATACGTAATTATCTACTAGGTCCTCTTTATCATCCACATCCATGTTTCTTAAAAATGTATTTCAAATCATTCTTACTATTTTACAGACTATGGGTTAATGTCATTTATATCCTTGTTGACATTTTTATAAGATTTTTATAAAGGAATCTTTCTATTATTTTCCAAACAAGTTCCTTTTTAACATTTTCGATAGAATTATGGTAAAATGTCTTTTTTAACTTATACGGCGGGTGCATCTATTGTCCACCGTTATAAATTCTTTTAAGATTCCCTTACAAAATTATAAAAATATTTTCAAAGTAAAAGTTTTATTTTATAATTATATGAATTTTAAATGATTTAAAAAAAATATATATTTCTATCAAATAGTTTAGATTTCATCTATGTTAACATGCTTTAATGGATTTTAAGCTTATTTGATGTTTATTTATTATGATACAAAACTTTGATATTCTAATGAAGGTTATGTGATATCATTGACTATGGATGTGTTATTTTTATACCATTCATGGTTTATGGAAAACGTATTGACATTTCGTATACTAGTTTTAATACGAATGATTATGTTATGTTTAAACTTGTTCATATGAGAAATGCATTGCACTTAATAAGTGACAGGTGGAGCCCGCTATAGCTCCTCGATGCATTGGTAGGTCTCATGAGACAAACTAGTGTCTTGAAACAAGGCCTTATAAAAATCTTATTTGTATTCTTGGCACAATGCCTTGATTATGTGGTTATGATAGTCTGGAATTATACATTCCATCATTATAAAAGTGGTTATTGATATTTCATGTGATTATTTTTCAAGTAAAATATCCACTTGAATATGTAAATGGAATTATTTCATTTTATTTTTTTCGTATTATGTTGAATATCAAGTATTAAAGGCTTTTGTTTAAGTTATAAATTGCCTTAATTGTTTAGGTTTATTTGTAAAAGTTTCTGCTATATTGTTATCCTTACTAAGCATCTGAGCTTACCCCTTTCAATGTTTTAATTTTTCCCAGGATGTAAAGAAATATTTTATGAATGACCTGTAGGGAATGTATGAGGGGATATGAAGACAAGATGTTGTTGTAGTTGTTTTTACTTTATTATGTAATGTAAACTTTATGAATGTATCTAGTGATTCCAAGTCTACTAAACTAATCGATCTTTTGAGACTTGATATTTTGTGATCATGACAATGTTAGTTAATAATGAACCGACTTAGGGTAACTGGGGATGGGACGTTACAGTTGGTATCAGAGGAAGATTAGTATAGACCATGGAAACATGATTTAGATAAACTCTGATTAGAGCACATAGAACTAAGATGGTCTTTGAAGATTAGTATAGAAGAACTTCCTAAAATTTTGGAATTGTAGAGATTTTGTGAGTTTTCTGAGCAATACATCCCTCTCTAGATACGAGCAGGTTGAGGCGGCTCTGGCACAGATGTACCTAGGGGTAAAACCCAAAAAAACTGTTTTGATCTAGACTCGAAAGGGAACTGGTGCACGACAATGGGACTTGCTGCACTCTTGGTTACGAAACTCCCTAGGGATATGCTTAGGATAACTCTCTTTTTTTTACAAACCATTATAAAGGGTTTATGAGTATATACTCTGTCAAATAAAACATTCTTTTTATGATTATGGATTATATCCTTAAACTGTTTAATTTATGTTAAGTGTTTTAAAAGTTTGGGATTAGGTATTTCTATTCATAAACTAATCTACTGTATTACATTGTTTAGAAATGGTTCCCTGTAGAAGGAATGAGAACTCCAGCAATAAACATGATCCAAAGATTAATAAGGATCATATCATTCATGGTCTTAAGCCATAATTTAGAAGCTAAATAGTCTCTTATGTATTATCATCATATGAAGAAATAGTATCATGTGTTGATATGATATGTAAATAGTTCTCGGAGTCCTATGGATGTAAAGGGAAGCCAGAGAAGCAAAGGAATGTAGGGAGAAAGACAGATAAAGGGAAGAAGGTAAAGAAGGATTTTCCCATATCTGATAAGTGTGGAAATAATCACCTTTGAAAATTCATTAAGGTAATGGGAGTATGTTATAAGTGTGGAGAAAAAAGTAACCAAATTCATGATTGTGAGGGTAAGAAAAAGATTTCAAATTTACAATGCTTCATCTGCAAGGTGTGGGGACACTACGCGAATCAATGATCAAATCATCAGAGTATGCCCCATATGATGCTATTGGATAATAATGATGTTGTGATACTACCATTGATGAAGATGAATGACTAGTGTTCTTATTTTGTTATTAAAGGATTATTCCATTTGTGTGTTGTATCAATGAAGTGAAAGTTATATGAATTATGGAGATAAATAAGGATTGTACTATAGTACTATTTCATTGAGGATTTGAGATTATATGGTACTATGAAAAGTGACTCAACAGCATGTTAATAATTTTTTTTTGAAAATACATGGTTGAAGGAAAGGTAATCCTTAATATGGTCTTGATACCGAGGTAGTAATTTTGGAATAAGAGATGGTTGATTTGGATAAATTATATTGGATATTCTTGACTACCTTGTCACAAATTAATGGTTTGTTTATTTCAACATTGTTTGAATATTCAATTTTTTTGTATATAAAAAGTATATCATGTATTATATATGTAATAAGTGATCATGAATGTAATAAATAAGGTTTTATGGAATTTCATGACGCTGCAGTGTATTAAAAGAATACATGATGAAGGTGTTCACATTCTATTACGTGGGAAAATGGATCTACATCGTGTTTACATACCTTATAAATTTTGGATTGTGAGTTGGGAAAAAGTATTTTGGATAAGTCTAGTTTGATATTATTTCTGGATATCCCTAAAAATGAAAACCCGGAGGTTGGGTGGCAACCTGTCGCGTCTGGCAAGGCCGCGAGACTTGAACACACAACCAAAGGGCGACAAGGGTGTATCACCTACCACTGACCCACATGATATCCTGGATTTAATGATGTAGTTTTATTTAATGATTGATCTAGATGAATTATAAATTCATTTTTTTGAACCCTATACTAATATTATAAATATAATATTATTTTTATGTTCTATAATCTTTTATAGTGAATGACGAGTTTGTGGTAGAACTTAGTTAACAGATGGGACTCTACTTGTCATGTATATATATATATTATTCTCCTATTCAATGAAGAAATTTATTTTTATACTTTATTGAAGGGGATCATAAAACAAAAAATGTTTTATCCTAATAACATATGTCTTGTTGAACCGATGGTATTTTAAATCATCATAGATGGATTAATTTACGGCCCTCAATTTTACAATTGTTTGTGATTGATGACCTCAATCAATCCTTATAAATATTTACGTTTTTCTCCAATTATATGTCTCTAATTGACACCAATGTTCTCCTAATCGAGATCATAATTTGTTTGTGACAATTTCATTTCCCTTTTCATCATATTAAGACTAAATTTTACTAACATAATTTCAGATGTGGGTTTTCCAAAAGGTGTTTTCTATTTTCAACCTTTTTTTTTTGAAAAATAATTTCAAATTGTGAGGACACAATTTATGGATGGAGGTAAGAATGGAGCACCCCAAGATTTCATAGTACGTTATTTTTTAAAGTAATTCAATAACTTTCACTACACGCAACACCGAGTTCTAGCACACCATGACTTACCAAACAATCTATCCAAAAGTGTTTATGAAAAATCGGAATTTGGAACTTTATATAATACTTATAATTTTATGATCCATATTATTAGTTTATTAGACATGATGTAAGAACAAATACAATTTTTTCAAATAAAAGAAGTATTTTTAAAAAAATGCAATTTTACAACCTTTTAATGGAAAATCCTTTTTAAATATAATATTTGAAACATTTATATATTCAATTTGACAAAATAAACTTCTTCATTAGAATTGGGACATAATAATTTAGTTTAAATAATGTTTTGGTGTTTTTCTGATAACATTAATATTTGGGTGAATAGTGATAATACAACATTTTAACTGAAAACAACTTTTTTAATAAAAATAATTCATATTGTTAAATTATACATTCTAATGGTATGGAAGTATAAATAGATTATATTTTTACCATTTAATCCAATGATGGTCATTGTATGTAATTTCACTTTGAAATTGGACATAATCAAATGTCAAACTTTTGAGAGTTATTAAAAATACGCCTTTTGGTTTTTATAGTGGGAATTAATTTTAAATTAATATATGCAACTTTTATTTTTTTTAATTTGGTAAAATAGACTTAATATATATATTTTGAATATCGAAATTATCATAGGGTGAGTGTTTGGTACTTTTCATATAACTTTCATATTTTGATGAATAGTGAAAATTACTAAATTTTAATTAAAAACAACTTTTTTAATTAAAATAATTCATTGTGATAAATTATGAATTTGAGTGGATTTCAAGTATATATAGAATATTTTTTACCAATTAATACAATTTTTTTCATTGGACATAATTTCATAATTAAACCGGACATAAAAAAGTGTCAATCTTTTAATATTTACTATTTCATAAAAACACGCTTTTTGTTTTGACAGTGGGAATTAATTTTAAATTAATTTCTTCCACTTCTATATTATGAATATGGAAAAATTGATTCAATATATGGAATCAAAATTTACAAATTGTGTAAATAGGTAACTTTTATTTTTAGACATTTTGAATAATTACTTCGGTAATACTTTTATTCACCGTGGTTAAATGGTAAATCCGATAAATAAGGGTAAAAATAAAATTATAATAAAAACATTACCTTAAAACGTGTACTAACTTTATTGGTGGATACATGTACAACCATGGGAATAATTGGGTTTATTTTGGGACACCATTGAGCCACTTGTAGGTGATAGGGACACTTTATATTAATTATGTTAAAGTAAATACAAAAATGACATATGCATATATCTTTTAGAAAAACAATTTTTAAATAGAGTTATATATGTTATTTTTAGACCATAAATATTCATTAGAAATCTAAAATTATTCCTTACATAATGGTATTATATTTATAATTTTTACACATTTAATAATTAAATATATTTATGACAGAATAATGATGCAGTATTTTCCTTCGTAATGAAATAATCAAATAATTGATATTATAAATATCAAAATAATTGTAATTTGACACTTTTTATGAATTAAAATTAATTTATAGGTTAATATTGAATATTTTGACTTGTTATATGAATTTGTTTTGAAGTAATAATTTTTTTATGAATTTATCAATAACAAAATACCCAATAGTGTCAAAATTGACATAAAAGAGTTTTTAGAACAAATATTATATTATTAATTGATATTATATTCCTAAAAATCAAATATTCGTCCAAAAGACTTATATAATGATAGGTGTATCATTAATGGACAACTTGGGGGTCTCTTGGATGTATATGGTATGTTTATTAACTATATAATATAAAAATACAAAAGTGAAATGGTAAATGTCAATCAATTAACTAAGAGTTAAAACAAAAAGATAAGTTTAATATAATAACTAAAACCTATCTAAAATATATTGGATTAAAGGATTTAGACCCATACCCACCTTAGATTTTGAATAATCTACTTTGGATCCATTAGAAACCGAATATGAATTTATTATAAAATAATACTTTAAGTTTTCCTAAAGAGCCCCTCTTCCCCCTTATAAAAGGACACAACTTCTATCCAATTCATAACACCTTCAAAGCATTTTTTCAGCCAAAAGCTGCCCAAATATTCACTCATGTTTCTCACTTCATCCTAGAGGAATTCCTCTAGTCAGAAATCCAACCTATGGATCCATTTTGATCAAATCAATAGGAAGAACCTAAAGAAGAGGTATTATTTTCACCACCCTCTTTCAAGTTCATTTCTTCTTAAACATCTTTTTTTCCCATTATAAAATAATAAAATTTGTATATTCTATATACAATGATGTTATTATATATATGGTACAACATTATTCATCATTTTATCCATCCTTTGATTGACATGTCACCATATGTGCATACGTATGACCTACTGTCTCCACATTGTAGTGTAATTGTTACTCAATACATTATTATATGAATGGGTATAATAATTATGTGTTATTCATGTAAATAATAAATTTAAAATTATAATGATCCTTTATATAGGATATACCATCCAATTATATATTATTTTAATATCAAAAGAGTGATATTGTCGCTCGTGCGAACGTACGGACTACCGTCTCCATGAACGCGATGAGATTCATTCCCCATCATATTCATTCAGGTATAATTACCATTTGATGATTAAAAATAATGTTTAAGCACTTGATATCATTCTGTATTTTAATAAGATAAAACCTATCCATAACAAATAGTCTTATGTAACAAAATATATAAAATAAAATGAGTATGTTAACAACTGAAATGACGATAATACTAAGATATTATTAACAAATCAATGATAAAAGATCATATATGATATCATATTAATTTATATGATTCTTTTATAATTTAATAACAATTATTCCACCATTATAAAGGCGTTTAACCTACCATCAACCAAGGAAACGTACAAGGTAAGGGTTTATTTCACAATCTCATCATTATCAGAGGATGTTTATACGTAATTATCTACTGGGACCTCTTTATCATCCACATCCATGTTTCTTAAAAATGTATTTCAAATCATTCTTACTATTTTATAGACAATGGGTTAAATTTATTTATATCTTTGTTTATTTTTTTATAAGATGTCTATAAAGGAATCTTTCTATCTTTTTCCAAACAAGGTCCTTTTTAACGATTTTGACAGAATATAGGTAAGAATTTCTTTTTTTAACTTATAAATTGGGGGCAACTATTTTCTGTCATTATAAACTCTTTTATTATTCTCTTAAAATATTACAATAACATTTTCAATGTAAATTTTTTATTTTATAATTATGTGACTTTTAAATGATTTCAAAAAATTAGATATTTCTATCAAAGAGTATTGATTTCATCTATGTCAACATTCTTTAATGGATTTTAAGCTTCTTCGATTTTTATTTATTATGATACAAAACATCCATATTGTATTAAAGGTATTTTGAAAGTTTTGATTGTGGATGTGTTATTTTTATACCATTCATGGATTATGGTAAAAGTATTGACATTTTGTATGCTATTTTTAATATGAATGTTTTTTTTATGTTTAAACCCGTTCATATGAGGAATGAATTGTAATTAATAAGTGACAGGTGGAGCCTTCTATAGCTCCTCGATGCATCAGTAGGTCTCATGATACAAACTAGTGTCTTGGAAAAATACCTTGACAAAATCCTATTTGTAGTCTTGGCACATGGCCATGACTAAGTGGTTATGATAGTCTGCCATTACGCATTCCATCTTTATGAAAGTGGTTATTGATTTATAATGTTACTATTCTACTAGTAGAATATCATTGTGAATAAGTAAATTGAATTATTTCATTTTATCTTCTCCATATTATGTTGACGTTCATGTTTTAATGGCTTTTGTTTTAGTTATAAATTCCCATAAATTTTTATGTTTATTTATGAAAGTTTTCGCTATATTTTTATCCTTACTGATCATCGGGGATAACCCCTTTCAATGTTTTAATTTTTCCCAGGATGTGATGAAATATTTTATGAATGACCTGTAGGGAATTTAAGAAGGGATATGATGACAAGATGTAGTTGTAGTTGTTTTTACATTATTATGTTATGTAAACATTATGAATGTATCTAGTGATTCCAAGGCTACTATACTAATCGGTCTTTCGAGAATTGATATTTTGTGATCATTCCAATGTTATATAATAATTCACCGACTCTAGGTAACTAGGGTCATAACGTTACAGATTTCATCTATGTCAAAATCCTTTGGTGGATTTTAAGCTTATATTAAGTTGATTTATTATGATACAAAACAATCATATTGTAATGATGATTTTTTGATATGTTTGATTGTGGATGTGTCATTTTTATACCATTCATTGTTTATGGAGAAAGTGTTGACATTTCGTCTTCTAGTTTTCATACAAATGTTAATGTTATGTTTAAAACTATTCATATGAGGAATGCTTTGGACTAATTAACTGAAGGGTGGAGCCCACTATAGCTCTTTAATGAATCAGTAGGTCTAATGAGACAAACTAGTGTCTTGGCACAAGGCCTAGACAAAATTTTATATGTATACTTGGAAAAAGGCCTTGAATATATGGTTATGATAGTCTATCATTATGAATTCCATCATTATGAAAGTGGATATTGATAGTTAATGTGATTATTTGACAAGTAGAATATCCATGTGAATAATTAAATGGAAATATTTCATTTTAATTTTTCCATATTATGCTAAAGTTAATTTTTAAAAGGATTTAGTTTTAGTTATAAATTTCCATAAATGTTTATGCTTATTTATGAAAGTTTCTTCTATACTTTTACCCTTACTGAGCATTTGAGCTCACCCATTTCTATGTTTTATTTTTTCCAAGATGTGAAGAAATATTTAACGACTGGCCTACAGGGATATTCTGATGGGATATGATTGTGGACTATGGAGACTATTTTGTTCTATTTTTTCACATTATCATGTAATGTACAACTTATGAATGTATCTAGTGTTTCCAAGGCTACTAAACTAATCGGCCTTTCGAGACTTGATCTTTTGTGATCATGCTAATGATATTTTATAATTCACTGACTCTTGGTAACTGGGGTCTGGGTGTTACATATATTCCCATACATATACCTATGTTGTTAAGTAATCCATCTCAATCATGAAGAGAACACAAAAGTACTGACTCAGCACAACCAGGATTTAATTTGCTTCATTGAAACCTTGGATGCAGGATAAAATATTCTGAATTTAGTACATTGGTTCTGCCACATCGCACAGAGGTGCTTCCCATGAACCTTGGACTGTTGAGGTACTCCACCTATCGAGTACCATGGGTTTATTGCATCAAACAGAGGCGCTCCCCGCCATGGGTCTACCGCCACACCCAGGCAGTCCCCCTTATATCCTTCAGAGGTAATCCTCCTGTCGAGTATCGTGGGTCTGTTGCGTCACGATGCACGCTCTTCCACCATGGGTCTACCACCACAACAAGGTGCTCCCCACTAGGTCAGTCGTGTCACTCTAAGTCAAATGGTCAGAAGTCGTCATGTTTCATCCAGCTACTAGGTTCCCGCACAAAAGCTCGCTCAACTCTGTAAAATATGCTCCACAAGCAACTGGTCGATGCTCAAACTATCCCAATGTCCCATAAAGAAGTAACTCAAAGGTATTCCAGGTCATTGGGGTCTCAACGCAATAGACAGTGCATCAATCATACACCTAGTCTGTGAGTTATTAGCCTTTTAGTCTCATGGGCCTGGTTAGATTCTTGCACGATTCGACCTGACCATTTCTCAATTATACCCAAAATATATTTGGGTATTTATAATGGGACCTTCATGCTCCAAGATTACGAGTGTCATGGATGATTCCTAAAATAGGTGTCTGTTTCCAACGATATGTCTAAAATAATGTAAAGGTTCGTAGTGTGACCAGGTCCGGTCTGACCCAGTTGGACCGACCCGGCCGATCCCAGTCTGGGCCAACCTAGTTCAAGTCGAGTCGGCCTAACCTATTTGATTCACCCTGGCTCGCTGCGCCCATCCCATCTGGCCGCGGGGAATAGTAGCGGGCCGCGAGGGCGTGGTCCGGCTACGAGGGCGCTGCGTGGGTTGCTCAACACAGAGGTGCAACGAGGCTGGCTCTATAGCTAGGCGCGGGGCCGATTCGGTCGAGGCACCGTGAGGGAGCGGGGCTGGTTCGGCAAGGGCACCATGAGGGTGTGGGTCGGTTTGGCTGGGGTGATTCGAGGGGAGAGGGAGGCCAGCTCAGCCGGGGGGTCGTGGGGGGTGCAGGAGGCCGGCTCGGCCGGGGCGCCGCCAGGGCGTGAGAGGCCGACTCGACGGAGCACCTCAGAAGCTGGAGGTGGGCGCGACCGATGGGATCTGGGCTGGTTCAGCCCGGTGGACTCCGCGATGCCGGGGTGGTCTGGTCTGGATCGACCGTGGGAAGGGTGGAGACCGCATTGGTGGTTTGGTTAGGGAGCCGGAGAGTTGTGGGGGCGGGGCGGGTCATGGAGGCTGTGGGAGGTATGGACATTGCCTTCGTCACCTTTGTCGATGTTCTTACCTTCCTCTGTTTCAATGAAAACTTCCATAGAGAATGGTGGGGGGTTCGGGACATGTTTTTTTGGTCCACACCCTCCATGTTGAGGGTGGTAGAATTTGGCTCACAAGAATCAAGAAAAACAAACCCTCCCAAAATTATTAATTCTAAAACCCACAAAAATTAAAATATATGCGCATCAACGAGTTAGATGTTTATCCGTGTTCATTGTTTTTGGAGGAAAGAATCAAGGTAATAAAAATCATATTAAAAAAATCACATACCATGTCTGTTGTTCTTAGATGTTGGCATGAGAAGACGGATGTCGGTTCATTGTAGACGAACACGTCCTACGTCGAAGGAGTTTCTAAAGAAGAATGTCGAAGTCGAGGATGTTCTTCATCGGTAGAGAATTCTTTGTTGGGAGATGATGTTCTTCATTGGAGAACATTATTTCTCCCAAGCTCTCTCCTCTCCCAATTCCACCCAATTTTTATGTGAGGCCCAAAATAATAGATTAATAAAACTATTATTTTGTTGGAAAAAAATCAAAAAGGATAATTTATAACTTTGTTGGAACATTAAATGGCATGTGCATTGGAAAAATAAAGGTTGAGGAGGTCTAGAAGATCTCCCTCATTTATGAGGGAGTCGAGTGGTTTCCCTCTCCCACCATTATTAGGGGGGTCGGGTGTCCCCGCTCCCAAATTCAATTTGGGAGGTTTTGAATTCTCGGGTAGTCTACAATACAATTAAACATGAAGATGAGGTTTTGGCCTCAGGAGGTCCCCACCACCATAACTTTTCTTGGGAGGTTAATGGGTGGTGGTACCCTCCTCCTACTTCTTCATTGGTGGTTATAATAGATAATATGAAATAAAACATGTTTTTTTTATTTTATTATTTCCATGAAAAACCAAAAAAACGAACTTTCACCCTCGACTAGCTGTCATCAAGGTGAAATTATTCTTACAAAAAAATCAAAGATGTGAGTTCAACGGTGCCCTCAGATATCAATTACGAGCACCAGTTCGAAGGTCAGAAAAACATGCTCGTAAGTTTGATGAACATACTCGAACAAAACTTCAGAAAAATGATTCCATGCACTCGTGCCTCAGAATTACACACCGTCAATTTTCATGAACTTGTAAAATTTTTATTTAATTAAAAAAAATACATTGAAATTATGGGTCTTTACAATCTCCCCAACTATTGGCTCTACGTCCCTGTAAGACACAAAGAAACTAAAGGAACAAGTGGGGGTACTGAGCACACATCTGAGCATCCTGCTCCCATGTGCTATGCTGGAGGTTACTATACTGCCAGCGAACACGTACCAGAGGTATCGATCGTCCATGATGGACCCACTCTTGTTGGTCAGCAGTATCTACTGTAGCCTCCATAAACATCGCCCCATCATCGACATCCATTTGGCCATGGTTGATGATGTGAGAAGCGTCATGCACGTATCTCCTCAGCTAGGATATGTGGAAAACGTCATGAACCCAGTGCAATTGAGGTGGAAGAGCTAAGCGGTATGTCACCACGTCATCTCTTCTGAAGACCTATAAAGGTCCGATTAATCTCAGAGATAACTTGTCGACTCAACCAAATATTCAAAGACCTCATCGAGGTGAGACCCTTATAAAGACTTGGTCGCCATCCTCAAACTCCAGAGGTCTCTGTCTTGTGTCAGTAGATGACTTCTACCTCCTCTATGCAGTCATCATTTTCTCTTGTATGATATGCACCTTCTTTGTGGAAGCCCGTACCATCTCTGGTCCCACCAGTGCGGACTCCGCATATTCATTCCAACACAATGGTTATATGCATGGTCACCCATATAACACCTCAAAAAGTGTCATCCCAATGGTGGAGTGATAGTTGTTGTTGTATGAAAACTCTACCAAAGGTATGTGATCCTCCTAGCTATGATTGAAGTCGATGAAACATGCACAGATCATGTCCCGAGGGTATTAATGGTCAACTCAGTCTGGCCAGCCATCTTAGGGTGGAAGGTAGTGCTCAAATTATGTTGCGTCCTGAAAGCCTTCAATAACTCCTTCCATAGCGGGGAATTAAAACGAGTATCACTATCTAAAACAATCATCGAAGGTACTCCACGTAGTAGCACAATCTTATGCATGTAGATCCGTCCCAAGCTCTCTACTAAACCCTGCCCTTTTATCTGTAGGAAGTGGGCTGACATGGTGAGTCGGTTGAAGATCACCCAGATAGAGTCATGACCCATGGATGTACGCAGATTTTTTGTCATGAAATCATTGGATATACAATCCCACTTCCACTTTGGGACCTCTAATGGATGAAGCATGCCTGCTGGTACCAAATTCTAAGCCATTACTTGCGGACAAGTGAGGCATAAAAAGACTAAATAAGCAACTACTATCTTCATTCACTTCCAATAGTGCTGTCTTCGGAGATCCTAGTACATCTTCGCGACTCTTAGATCTAACGCAAGAGGGGATGTGTGGAACTCCCTAAAAAATTATTCCTAAAGTGATCATTATACCATGTTACATCTTCAAAAGAAGATGACATGTTATACACCTTCAGAAATTCAATCAGGTGCCTGAACTGTATATATATGAGCATGTCATGTCTCGTAGTCATGGTCTCCACGCTGCACCTCCCTGACTCGCAAAAAAAGTGGAGGAGTGAATATAAGAGACTAAAGGAAGGCTGCTCCATATTTATCCACAAAGGATATCTATAAACCAGCCTGCTTCTCTATCACCTCTCCTAGCTGCTGTATATCAGATATCTTTTTGAGTGCATATGAAACATCCTTTCCCATTCTAGGATTACAAACTATCTCGATGTCATAGTCTTCTAGGAATTGAAGCCATCATTTCTATCTTAGATTCAAGTCCATATGGTAGAAGATATTACTGAGACTATTTTGATCATAGTGCATAGTAAAACGTTCACCAATATGATAGTGTTTCCACATCTACAAGGAGAAGACCATTACTGCTAACTCCAGGTCATTTGAAGTGTAGATCAGCTCATGTTGTCTCAGCTGTCGAGAACAAAATGCAATCACTGATCGCTCTGATGTTCGGACACATCCAAGTCTTGTCTATGATGCATCGCAATAGACTACGTTCCCAACACCATCTTCTAAAAGCCTCAATATGGGGCCATTATTCAGTATCTATCTCCGCTCCGGAAAGCTCTGTTGGCATCTCTTAGACCAAACGAAGGGTTTCCCCTTCTTCGTCAAGGCTGATAGTGGTGCTACAACTCTGGAGAAATCTGGGACAAAACTTTGAATGTACTCATCCAAACACAAGAAACAAGGTACCTCTATCAAATACTTGGTTGGAATCTATACATGTACCACCTCAATCATTTCTAGATCAAATACACCTCCAATATCCGAGATAACATGTCCCAAAAAGTGAACACCTCGTATGCAGAATGGGAACCTCAAGAGCTTACCATAAAGCCGGCACTCTAGGAGTTTGTCCAGTGCTACCTGTAACTGATAGGCATGATCCTCCTCAGTAGCTGAGTAGATCAGAATGTCCTCAATAAAGACTATGAAAAAGTGGCCGAGGTATGGCTGAATGATCCTATTCCTGAGTCCCATGAACACTGATTTAGCATTGGTTATTCCGAATGTAATAACCAAGAAGTCATAGTCGTCGTACCTACATCTGAAATCCATCTTCCACACATACCCATCTCGAACTCTAAGCCGGTGATAGCCTGATATGAGGTCTATCTTCAAGAATGATTGTGTTCCCCTCAACTGATCATAGTGGTATTCAATCCTCAAAAGTGGGTAGTTTTTATAAACAGTCACCTGGTTCCAGCATAGATAATCAACACTAATCCTCAAGTTCTGATCCTTTTTCTTGGAGAACAGAATTGGGGCTTTCCTAGGAGAAACAGTGGGCCAGATGAATCCCTTCCCCTGCAAGTCATCTGGTTGTACACACAGCTCTTGAATCTCTATGGGAGCCATCCGATATGCTAGTGAATACATCGGTGTTGTCATGGTGTTCAAGTCAATGTAAAAGTCCACCTCTTTGCAAGGGGGTAGACCTGGGACATCATTAGGTAAGAAATCTGCCTAACGATCAACCGATACAGGAAAGCTCTAACTCTCCACATCAACAGCACTGAGGGTAAGACTAGCCAACAAATGAGTGATCGACAGCACTCTCCTCCAAGAATGTCCATCCTATACTGCAAAGGCTCCCTTCTCGCCTGTGAAGGTAAATCTGGTACCATTCGTATGAACACACTATACATTGTGCCTAATACAATCAATCTCTGCATGGAATGTAGATTACATGTCCTTAACCAAGATGAAATTGTAAGGCCTCAATGCTGCTACTAGGGGATCCCAGCCGAGGCTCTTCCCTCCTAGAGTAAGCTCGCACTGCCGACACCAGTGCGTAATCATAGAATATGTTCCCGTAAGAGTCTTTAGCCATAATGATCGAGCCAATGGCTCTTTCAGAATCTCTGAGAACCGAACGAGGGTAGTGGCAATGAAAGAGTTACTAGAAACTGTGTCTATATGTTCTACAGCTATGGTAGAGTAGACAGAAATTGTACCTTGAATCATCTTCGGAGTGCCATGATCATTTTCCTCAGCTGCCTAGAGTGGATCTCTTCAATTTCCACATGCACCCTGTAGTCGGGGTGGACCTTCTGGAGGTGGTGATAGTAACACCTTGAAACGTCGCCCATGACCAGCTACATGGATCGCTCCACTGCCACATCTGCCTGCTCCCTGCGAACCACCTTTATAGAATATATGTCTCTACCTCGGAGGTCCTTCGACCATTAGGTGATCATCCGTATGAGGGGTAAGACTGTCACGAGCCATGTGTCCCTTCCCTCTATAAGACTAAAATTTCCTGCTCCTAGAATGTCATTCTCGGCTTCTATTGTCCCACACAATCGATTCTATGTCATTCTGTCATCCACCTATAGATCTGGTCCTCTTGGAACTCTGAGACATCAAACTGTTACCTGCTTCAGAAGACGCTACTGAATGTCTACTAGTGGTGGATCTCACTGTTGGAGACTACTCAGATGAAAAACACTCCACTACGAGGGCTCTCTCGAACACACACACCTACATCAGAATGCTGAGTGAGACCATCATAGCTCTAATCTCTCGTCTGATCCCCTGCTCGAAGGTCCATGCCCTCAAGAATGGGTCTAGAACCATATCGATGGGGGCAACCTGAGAGGTCTGTGAACCTCATTGAGTACTGATCTACAGTCATGATTCCCTGCTGTAGAAGAATTAGCTCATGTATACGCACTACACAAAGAGTAGTGGGAACACACTCTTCCAAAAACAAGCTCTCGAAGACTGTATAGATAATCTTCACATTGTCTTGAACTATTAGAATCATGCTCCACCATATTTCTTATGCTTCTTGTAGTTGGATAGCATCATGAATCACCATAAGGTCTTCTTGTGTTCCTACCAGTTAGAAAACACTCACCACAACCTTCACACAATCCTCATCCAACGATGGTTCCATCTCTCCCCTGAAGCTGGGTTGCCTCTGGTGCTGGAACTCATGCAACGCGCTCAAGCGGCATGCCTCATCTGCTACTGGGGTTAGTGGCATCGGTGGGCCAACGAGGAGTGGTACCGCTAGTGCCTCCACTGGAAAAGGGCCATGCACTGATGGCTCATCACTCGGTGCGCTATCAGTGTGTTTGACTCTCAGAACTCTAGCCGACTGTCTGCGTGGAGGCATCCAGAAAAAAAAAACAGGTGAACTGCAGTTAAAATGGTATACCTGGTGAGCTGACCTAGTTGAGCTAACTTAAGTAAAACTTTTGAAACCACACATGCAATCAATATTTTCGTGCACTGAGTTGTAAATCAGAAGTCATTGTCCTCATGTATCAATTTGTCGGCAGCCACACCAACACTGGACATGCTGAACTGAGAACCAAACTCACAACCCCTAACACTATTTCTTCATACAAAAGAAAGATCATATTTCTATTTTTTGTAGGAGAACTGACTCCTATGATACAAATTTGTCAAAACCCGTCCCCCGGAGCACGTACCGTGACTAACCCACGCCCTCCTTCCATATCCCATGGGCTGGGAACTAGCACTAAAGGTGTAATTATCAAAAACTGATAAGGAATTTCCTTTTTAACCTGTATACACACACTATAGACCACATAGATGGATACAAAAGTCATGGTAAAAATATCTTAAAAAAGAGTTATGGAAGTAAGAATGGTAGTAAATACAAGGCCAAATGTAACATACAAGAAACTAAAAGTACAACTGAAGAAAAGAAAAACATTTGTTGGGTCGTTCTCTGAGTTTCATACCTGAAGGGTATGTACAGATCGCTTCCTCAGCAATTCTAGTCTATTCGTCTCCTCCGTGTACTGTCATGGAGTATGGTCCACCTCTGGGTACTATCCAGTCGTAGAACTCTCATCTTTGATCATGGATGCCCATCGTCTACATCCAACACAACATGGTTTGGGAATAGCCTGTCTAGGGGTGAGTATAATGATACACAGTAGGGACCCCTAAAACCTTCAAGTTCTCACAAAATTCAACATGGATAAATCACAAAGTATGAAATCAATAGATATAATTACATTGGTATATGCCCTTACATATACTTACATTATCAAGTAATATATCTCAATCATGAGGAAAACACAAAAGTACTGCCTCAACTCAACTTCAATTTCAATCACATTATCGAAACTTCAGCTTCTAGAGAACTCCTTCTCAATCAAGTATAGTGGGCCTTCCACATCACACAGAGTTTCATCCCACTAACCTTGGACTATATAGGTACTCCCCATGTCAAGTATCGTGGGTCTTCTGCTTCAAACAGAGGCGCTCCCCACTGTAGGCTTCATTCCACAACCAGGCACTCCCCCTCATAGTCTCCAAAGGTACTCCTCCTGTCGAGTATCGTGGGTATTTTGCATCACCAGTGCACTCTTCCACTGTGGGTCTGCCTCCACAACCAGGCACTCCCCACTAGGCTAGTCGAGTCACTCCAAGTCAAACATTCAATAGTCAACATGTCTTAGCCATCTACTAGGTTCCCACACAAAAGCTCGCTAATATTTAGTGGATATGCACCACAAGCTACTAGTCGATGATCCAATTGTCCATAAGTCCCAAAAAGATATAAATTAATGGTCTTCCGCATCATAGGGGTCTCATGTAAAATGATGGTGTGTCAATTAGACGCCCAGTCTGTGAGTTATTAGCCTTTTAGTATTGGGGGCCCGGTTGGATTCGTGCACGATATGACCTAACCATTTCAGAACTCTACCCCAAACTCTAATGGGATATACTCAAGGGGCCTACATGCTCCAAGAATACTATACCCACTGACGGTTTATCCAAAGGATGTCTGGTGCCACAGATATGACCAAAAGAATGTCAATGGTCATAGTGGGCATGTGTCCGGTCCGACCCTGCCCGACCCAGTCCTGGCCGAACCGGTTCACGTCGCCCATCCTCACCCGTTGGGTCTGGCCTGGCCCGTTGGGTTCCGCCCAGCCTGTTGGGCTCATCCCAGTGGCCCACGAGGGTGCGGACTGGCCGTGATGGCGGTTCGGCCAAGAGGACCCTGTGTGGGCGCCTCGGCCCGGAGGACCATGCAAGGGCGGCTTGGCCTGAGGTGCGGGGCTAGTTCGGCTAAGGAACCATGAGGGCGTGGTCTAGTTTGGCTGGGGCATCATGAGGACACCGGAAGCTGGATCGGTAGGGGTTCCTCGAGGTGCGGAGGAGGTCGGCTCGCTCAGAGCGCTGCGAGGATGTGGGAGGTCGGCTCGACTGGAGCGCCTCAGAGGCTGGCGGCTAGCAAAGACAATGGGCATGGGGCTGGTTCAGCACGGTGGACGCTGTGAGGATGCAGTGGTCGGGGCTGCTTCAGCCAGCATAAGGTGTGGCCAGGGTAGCGCGGCCTGGCCTTGGGTTGCTCGGCCTGGAGGGCGGAGACAACATGGGAGGTTCGGCTGGGGCGTCGAAGCGTCAAGGGGGCAGCTTGGGTCGCGGAGGCCATAGGTGGCGCAGTAGTTGCCTTAATTTCCTTCGTTTCCATTGTCGCCTTCGTCCATTTAGAAGAACACCACAACAGAGAATAGTTTAGGGGTCGAGACATGCTGGTTTGGTCCACACCCTCTGCGTTTAGGGTGGTAGCATTTGGCTCACAAGAATGAAGCACAAAAAACCCTCCAGCAATGAATAATTCTAAAACCCTCATAAATTAAAACATATGTGTATCAACAAGTTATATTTTGATCCACATTATTTTTTATTAGAGGAAAGAATCAAGGGAATAAAAATCAAATTAAAAAACCTCCAACCTTGTTCATTTTTCATCTACGTTGGCACGAGAAGGCGGACGTCTATTCATTGTAGACGAACCTGTCCTACATCGAAGGAGGTTCCAAGTGAAAAAGTCCAAGTCGATGTCTTTCTTTGCCGGTTGACTATTCTTCGTTGGAGAACATTATTCCTACAAAGATCTATCCTCTCCCAATTCCACCAAATTTCCATGTGAGCAACAAAATAATAGATTAAGAAAACTATTATTCTTTTGGAAAAAAATCAAAATGTATAATTAATCACATGGTTGGCACATTAAATGGCATGTTCATTAAAACAATAAAGGTGGAGTATGTGAAGAGGACCTCATTAATTTACGATATTTTTGAGAGGTTTTCCTCTCCTGCCATTATTAGGGGGTCAGGTGGTCTGTGCTCCCAAAGTAAAATTGGTATGTTTTGAAATTTCAAGTGGCCCCTGACACAATTAAACATGAAGAATATGTTTTATTCCTCGGGTGTTTTGCACCACCATAACCTATCATGGGAGGTTAAGGTGTGGTGGTCCCTACCTCCAACTACCACAAGGGTGGTTATAATAGATAAAATAAAATGAAACATTTTTTTATTTTATTTTATTATTATCATGAAAAACCCGAAAACTAACTTTCATTATTGAACAACTGTTGTCGAGGTGAAATTATTATTAAATGAAAACCTGTACTGTGAGTTTAATGATGCCCTAAGATTTCAATTCCAAGCACTGTTTAAAAAGTTAGAAAAACTCCCTGGTTCATTTTCTAAATGTACATGAACAAAACATTAGACATATTATTTCGGGTACTCTGGGCCTCGGAATTATGCACCGTCAATTTTCTCAGACTCGTAAAATTCCAATTTAATTAAGAAAATACTTGGAAATTCTAGGTCATTACAATTTCCATACCAATAATCATTAGTATCTAAAATGGGTATAGTTCTTGGGATTCATGAACCTCATCTAATGTATCTATCGAGGTTCCCTTTTTCCATAATTCAGTAACCCATTAACATATAATACAATTATTTATGTAACAATTCCTTCTTATTCTTCACTTATATACTAAAAAATAAACTCACTTCACGATTAGGGAAATAAAATGTACATTATAAATTTTAATGGGAAAATAGAAGTACATCATTGTTGTTGATTTATGTTTCACATTTATTTATATAATGAACTTACAACCCTTTAAGAACACATAAATCCCACGTGGTAGATACTCACTATGTGGTCGGGGTCTCAGTTTCAATTTCTTATATCATATCATCCAACACCTGAGGATATCTCATCGCCTATAAAAAATTTATGTTAGGGTGATGGTCAGGAGGTGCTTTGATATTTCTCAGTTCTGGGAATCATAGACTATACTCAAATATCTTCCTTGCATCTTTGAACTGATGGTTTATGATCTCCAAAATTTAGATAGTTATGGGATGAACATAACATGACTATGATGTAGATTGATTTGAGTATGACCTATAACACTTCTATTTGTAATCCTTGTCTGGAAACATTTCATTCACATGAGAATAAGGGTCTGAAACATGATCTACCACCTCAAGACGGTGACAAGGGACCAACTTGGTGTAGGTGGTGTGGTCTTCTCATCCCTAAATTATCATTTGGGCTTTAATCATGGTCGTTTAAAAGAAAACATCATGTCAATGTTGTAAAATTTGGATAAAAAATTTTAACCATGCATACAAAAAATATCAGTAATTATGGCCTTGATCCTATAAACATCAATTTTTAATACCCCCAAAGTTTATGAAGAGATAAACACCAAGGAATACCCACCCTCCTGCCTGATTGATGAATCAAAGAGTGGAAGAGTAATTAAAATTTTAGAAACATCCAAGTCCATAAGGATCCAAAATGTTTGGTATACAATCAGATACTTATCAATACTAACATTTGATTGGGACTTATTCTTGATTTTTAATTGAATTTAATCTCGTAGGCGAATCAGTATAGAGAATGTGCCTCGATGACGATATCACTGTCAATATAAGACAATTTTACACTATATATATGTGATATCAGGTATGATATCATCTAGTAATTATTTTTTATGATATCATCAATATATTTCAATGTTGGTGCCTTTCCATATGGAAAGAAAAAAATTTCCTTGGGACATTTATCATATTCATGACATCATTGTATTTAATGTTCATAAACAATATTCAAGTGACTTCTTGAAAAAATGGAAGATATAAAATGTTAGAGATATTAAATTTGATAAGTGTTGAACATGAACTATAGTGTGATACAACACCCACCATGTCACATGAGAAAATCATAAAATACTGAATTGGCCTTCATGTTAATTTCATGTTGAAAATAAGGATAAATTCTCAAAAAAATATGGATATTGAAATAAATATACTTACGATGTTTTAATTTGGATATAGTAAATAATTTCCCCACCCTCAAACCACTACCGAGCTCATATAATGATGGAAGATAAATTCTTATTCACATAACAAGGATGTTACCAATGAATTTATTCTCATCAAGCATGCAGATGACCATATAATCCTAACAGGTATAATATCCATTCTCTGTTGTAAGATAGAATTTTCTAGGAGCATCCCCATTCTCTATGGTGAGTCATATAATAGGATGTTCACAATGGTGACCTTATAATTATGATTCTTTGACATCATTAATCCACGTTATCATACTGATTTCAGCCATGTGGAATGGATATTTGATATGTAATTTCTTTTCCATTTTTAATATATCAGAATACAAAAATACATTTCTTTAAGCATAATCCCATGTTATTTTTGATGGGATGACCTCATCACACATTATAATTAGAATGTTCAACACGATAATTTGGTAAAAAAATTATAATAAGGCCATCTACTTTATGAATTAGGTAAAATGAATACATCTCTAGAATCAACAAGAACATCAGTTCACAAATAATATCTTGGTTCTTGTAGATATAGGTTTTTTCCCAAAGATCCTAATAAGTTTAGATATATTTAATTTATTTATTAAATTAAAATCATATTCTTCGCACCATTTCTTCCCACAATAACTTGGGAATGATTCCCACTCTAGAGAAGAAGTCACATTCCTCCTTCCATCCTTCTTTCTGATCTGTCTATGATGAAAATAATTTAAGTTAATAAAATGATTTATCTATTAATGGATATGAAATTTTATAATGATATTGAATCATATATGATGATAAAATATCTAATATGAATGTCCCTTCATCAATATAAATTGAATTGCAATAGATGCTTGTGGATGGGATGATGTTGTGCTTCACAAATCATACCTTTGGGAAATAACTCGGAACCCCATTGATAGTAATGTCTCCAAAAATCTACATACCATAAATGAAATGTAATTTTTTCTATGTAAATTTAATGGTATGGTGCCAAAACAATTTAAAAAAAGGTAGAGAATGCTCTAGAACCTCATAATATTTAGGACCAACATCTTTGTCCATCTTATAAGAATGTGAAGCATCCTGATTAGTGGACATTATTAAATAATCCATTCAAAATGTATAGGAAATCATCAATTAAAACCAATTAGTAAAAATATTGACAAAAAAATCCAAAATTTTACATTGAATTGCTCTTAAAATTTGGAAACGATAGAAACTCAATTAGACCCTTCATCAAGGTCCATTGTGTAGTACATTAAACATGGTTATATGAATTGGCCTCTTGGTTAGGCCCATTGAGAAGGATCTTATATGTTGTTATCCATATTCAACATCATAGTCCAAAATGGTTATTCTATATGATACTTGCTGGTAGGCCTTCAAGAAAATAGAAATGTGAATGAGTTGAGTGGAATACCTACACTACGAGAGATAAAAATGGAATCAAAAAATTTGTGGAAAATAAAAAATTAGATATTGAATTAATAGATAATGTTTCCTTGTAATGTGAACTTAAGTAATATATATATTCCAGGATCATGGTAATCAAAATTACATCATAGTATAGCACTGAATAACTACACAGTTAATTAATGTACATTTCATAATCTTTTAAATATTCTACCTCAAGATAAGACCATATTTTTTTAATTATATCCAATCAAATGGGGGAATTTTCTGACACTCAATTTTGAAATAGTGAATGTAAATATTTTTTAAATCAACATAACCATTTTAACATGCTATAAAATTTCCAAGGGGAGTCAATGGACTGACCCATCAAAGGCTGTAGACACACACTTATCTACCAAAATGCTGGAGCAACCCCCCAACATGAAACTAATGGGTACATAACCCCTGTATGGGACACTTATACCCAGAACCTACATTAAGTTCCTACATGAGATTCCCCATTTATATAGGGTATATAGTTTCCAATAAATAGGGCCCTTGGACTACTCATTTGAAGATATAGGGAAACATGAAGAAGGCCCAAGCTCAAGCTGCATAGCCCCTTTTCTCATGCCTCAAAAAATTCACCAACTTGCACTAAAAATAACTATTGATGCTATAATTAAGGGTGAATAATGTGTTAATATCCCATATAGGGTTCTAAAAAGAGATGTGTTCATCAATAAACATTCTCCCTTGGCATGAAACAACCTACATGAGGTACCATTCCATAAAAAAGGATATGCATGAGACCCCTCTATGGACATTAGAGGATACCCATAGTTAATTTTCTAAAGCCTCAACCAAGTTTTATTCCCTGGTGGTTCATTTACCAATGATTACATAGCTTGTGTAGACCTATACCCCCCTTTGAGTAGCACTTTGAGTTTCTCCTAGGACTATCATAGGGAACCTCGACCCTCTATAACAGAACCTCTGTGAGCCCTTATTTAAGAAGTCTTCTAAGACATCCATTGTAGGGCATATCCTTCTATGGTATGATTTTCTTAAAGAAACCAAATTCAATACTCCCTCATGGAATCTATAATTTCCCAACCATGGTGATTTTTATACTAGTGTGCCCCCCATTTCGAATTGAACTCTATTGGTTATTGGTTTCCAACACATGTCCTTCCCACTAGTTTGGGTCCTTGGGGTACCTACGGTTTCATATTACCTCAGTCTATATGTCTCCTACCCAAGGTACTGTTCTTGGGAATTTATGATATCTAATCAATGTATAAGAATATGTGTTTCTTTATATTCATTATGACTTGGAGCCTCTAGTTCCAAATAGAGGGATGAGGATTCCACATGTGTTTTCTTTTGAAATGGAATTACATCATTATCCAATGTAACAAGTCCAATATGAGGGAATCCCTCATAATGAAATCCCCAAGCCTTTCATGAATTATTTTTCAATCCTTATCCATTTATCCTCATAGACAATAGGTCATGGAAGAGAGGGGAACCACAATTTCATCTTCTCTCCCTTACCATTAGCCTCTTTCACCAGAAGAAGAAGAGAAGTATGGTTTTCCAAATCTTTTATTCATCCTTCTCTATGACATTCATGAATGAAACATCCAAAATCATTAGTATATAATATATATCCATGATAATTGTGAACTAACAATCAAATTAATTTTTTTACATGGAATATTCCTTTAAATCTTCCTCCCATAATCATTCAGAGTGATTCCATAGGTTTGGGTTCCAAAGGCCATGTATCCAACCACAGGGAAATGAATATTGAGTTTTTTCATATATCCTTTGTTTCCTATTGATTCTTACACAGATTTTTACTGAAGTGGGTATATAGTTTGATAGTGGTCAAGAAATCCATGTGACTTTGATCCTTTTCAGCATTGTCCTATATAGTAAGTCCCAACCAAACCTCGAACAATCCGAGCATCATCTTAACGGGTAAGCATGAAACGAAAACAACCCTTATCCCTATGTCAGTATAATTATCTTGGACGCATATACATTTATCCTGGAAACAATAATGGTAGTAATTCATAATCATATTCACCATTTATTGGATAATATTATTCCATAGTAATAGAAAAAAGTATTCACTCACAAAGAACATTACCATTGGAGACAAAACTCTATATGGCCACCACAAACATGGTTCCACTCAAATAAACTACATGAGAATTGTTTCAAATGAAATTGGGATATATAGAAACCCCTTGATGTCCAAATCCAATCATCCAAAATCATCCATATTAGCTATGAGCCATATTTCATGCATTGTCTAATTTCACTTGGATGATTATATCATTTATAGGTTCCCGAGGCTACGTCTTCATAATTTTGAAACCAAACATAGATTAGGTACCTTTTCCCAAGACTTCCCTGTTAAATGACATTAAATAGTAAATTTATGTCTTTATGACTTGACCTAAAAAATGTGTTTTTACCCTTTATGTGGCTTCAAACAACATGGATTCAGATTCATTCCACTAGGTTACGTAGGAAGCCCATACATGGTTCCAATTCCAACATCAAAACAACTTCTCCATCCATTTATGATGATAGACGTGATAGTTCCTCACAGTCTGGCTTGAATACTAACAACATCATAGTAATGACCTAATAATCTCAAAATAATAAATAAGTGGATACCATTGATGGAGTAATTATATATATATACCTCCATTGATGAAGAACCTTAGATACATAAAAATGATTCTAAATTCTATATTTATTGTTAATTTATTATTAGTTCTTGTTTGATCCCTATAATACATGATAATTAATGAAGGATTTTCAGAAAAATTATATATCGGTAAGAGAGTCATGGAGTAGGAAATAAATCCAACCATAAGGATGTGATGAGCCCAAACTACCACCCTCCCGAACAATGTGAGTTCCTAAGAATCATTGTCCAATCATACCTATGAACACCAAAATTTGGAAATAATGTCCTCATGGATATTTAAATATTTTGTGTTTCTTGTACCATGACCAATCCATTTGGAAACATTTTCAAAAAAATCAACCTGAGGTAATTCATTGCACAATCAAAAATCACTATAATAGTTTGTTTATTGAAAAGAAATTATATTATCATTCCAAACATTCACACAACATAAATTTTTTAAATTTAATATCTAAAAACTATTATATATAATCTAGTTATGTACATTTAATATTTCATAATAAGTTATTGATTAATATGATAGAATAAGATATGAAATTGTATATTTAAGCTATTACTATTTATTAATAAAGATATTTAATATCAACCAAAATAACAAAAAAATCCATTATTAAATTATTAGTAGTATTACATAGACTTTTTAAATTTATTTAATAGTTTATCAAATAATTGTTATTAATACTACATAGATTGTGTAAAAAATTATTAAAAAAATATATAATATTATTTAATTACCCTCTATTAAAAGGGAATATATCATTATATAGAAGAAGTTTTCTAAAATTTTACATCTTGTAAATTTTTTTATTTTTAGAGAATTTTAATTCCGAAATAAGATACCTTAATTAATTAATATATTTATATTTGAAAAAAGCTTCATATTTCTAGTCATATTGGACTACTAATATTTATGAAATATCAAAATGGTTTTTATTTTACAAGAAACTAATGAATCTTCAGTTGCAATTAAATTTTCATCCATTTAGTTTTTTCTCTATGAAAAAATATTCCAATTTTGTGAATTTATATAATATTTCTATCAATATAAAATATTTATACTATCTTTATTATTGTGAGAAATGATGGAATATTTTTTATGCATATTTTTTATCCCTTATTGAAACATTTCCATCATTGGTGACTATTTTTTGTATAATAATATACGATAAAAATAATATGTGCTAAAGAAAATAATATAAATAAAAAGAAATGTTTTCCTTAAATTTTTAAAAATTTAATTTTTTTTTCTATTTCAATGAAGATGCATATATAAAAAACATCATATTTTACTATAATATTTGACTAAATTACTATAATGATAATTAAATGGGTTTTATTTTAAAATTTTCATTTTAATACATTATCTTTGGAGATTCAAAATTTATACATATAAATTAGATATACATAATTTTTACTTATGATATTTTAATTTAATTTATTAATTCATTTTTTCATGGAAAAAATGATGTTATTATAAAGAGATAAAGTCTACCTGCATCATTAATAACAGGGGACACCCCCCCTCCTTGGTTGAGGGAAACTAATGTAAAAAAATAAAAAGGGTCGGTATTGGGTAACCAAGGATTGCATAGAATCATCTACAAGATTTACATAATTCTATTTATGAAGGATCTCCATGTTATTAGAGAGAAGAACCATGAAATGGAGGATCAAGTATGTGATTATCCATGGAGATGATGACATGTCAATGGGGGATGTCCTTACAATGTTGGAATCTATTTTCACAGTGGATATGATGATGTTATCAGATTTTACCAAAATCGTCTCCCACAACTGAGAGATAATCGCTTTATCCACACCTCTCCAATTATCATACAGAATGCTTAATTTGGTATTAGCCTGAGTTGCAACAAAACTCTTAAAATCATTGGCATTCGGACCTCTAGGAATATCATCATCATCAAACTCAACGACTATCCTCTGATCCTGTGTACAGGCAAGTGATAATTTTGGTAAAAATGTGAACCCACGTTTACCAACCTTTTAACTCTTTGTCGTAATAAGATCATGTGAATTTTCATCTCCAGAGGTATGACCAGCAATATTCTCCTCTCCAGAATCATGTGGTTGATCATCTAAATGATCTATCATTATCCTTCAAATCAAAAAAAACAAACATCAGTTCACAAATATACAAATTAAAATATTTTTATAATACTGTAATCAGAAAATAGAAAAGTGTAATAAGTTACATAATAGTATACATTGGTAATATGGTAAGCATGTTAAACAGTTGTAAAGATGGAAAAGATGGTCAAGATGTTCAAGATAGTAAAAATGGTAAAAATGGTAAACCTGGTAAACATTGTAAGCATGGAAAATTAATTGTCAGTGAACAAAAATAAGCATTTTAAAATTCATGTAATGGTTATAAACTTGATAAAGTTAACTAAACAAACTTAAAACAAATAAAAACATATACATATTTTATTTTAAAACATGTTTTAATATATAAAAAACTTACAATATATAACATTTATGGAAAAAATAAATGTAAACAAGAAATAAACATATGTTACCTATAATTTTAGGAATGTAAAAATGGATTGTTTCCCCAAATTCCTTCGTCGTGATCGTTCCTTATGGCACAAACTATGTCTTCAACATGATCATCATTATGTTCTGTTAATATTTCCATGGAAGTAGGGATCTCACATAAATCAGCATATTCATCAAGTTCATTCTCACCAACATATTGTTTTTTCCCTTGTAAAACAACACCCCACTACATATCTTATTGATCTACTACATAGAAAATTTGTTTTGCATGTGTTGCCATTATAAAAGAATCAGCTCTGTCTTCCAATCTATTCAGATTAACAAGTTTCATTCCAAATTCATCGTGTCTGACACTGTTGTTACCGTTAAACCATTTACAGTTAGAAATAGGAACCTTAATTTTAAAGTAATCAACCTCCCATATGTCTTCAATTAATCCATAATATACACATGATGCAGAAATTGGGTTTTTGTCCTTAGCACTCGAAAAATGCATTGCTTCTGCAAACACCAATACAAAACTATTCTGAACTGCACTTCTATTGTCCTGAGCTTTTGTATGAAATATATAACCATTAATTTCATAACAGGACCATGTTATCACATTTAAACATGGACCACCCACTATCCATTTTAATGTCTCTGATACATCTGATCTACCAAGCAAAGTCTTTTTAATTCCTGAAAAAGAAGTTTCGTTGTGCTCATTCAAAATCCACATTTATTTCATCTTTGGATGTCATTGTTTCAAGTCATTAATATGCAATGTGATATACGGTTGAGCATCAGCTATGTTATTCAAGATGTATGATTCTAACTTCTTCATATGTTCAGCTGACAATGATTTGACTTTCAATCTGTGAATCCCCTTTCCCTCATTATTAACTCGTTCATAGCGAGATGGAGGCAAACCTATGTGTCGCGCTGTAGCCAAGTATCTCGCACAAAACTCTGCTACCTCTTCAGAAATATACATTTCAATAATGGAGGCTTCAGGTCGTTATAGATTTTTAACATTCCCCTTTAATATTTTCATATACCTTTCAAAAGGAAACATCCAACGCAGATATACAGGTCTACAAAGCTTTATTTCTTGAACCAGATGAATCATTAAATGCACAATTATATCAAAACAAGTTGGAGAAAAATACATTTCCAATTGACAAAGTATAAAAATTGCATCCTTTTCCAAAATCTTCAATGCATTCACATCAATCGACTTGTTACAAATTGAATTTATAAAATAACACAACATCATTATAGTCTATCTGACATGAATGGGAAATATTCCACGCAATGCAACTGGAATAATTTGTTGCATCATGACGTGACAATCATGTGATTTCATACCTATCAATATCAAGTCCTTCAATGAGACAAAAATTTTTACATTAGAAGAATAACCTTGAGGCACTTTGGTATCATTAAGACACTGAAAAAATCTAATTTTCTCCCTCTTCGATAATGTATGACAAGCCGGGGGAAGAAATGTTCGTCTTCCTTTAGGAGTGAGAGCTAACTCCAAACGTATTCCCATTGATAGTAAGTCTAATCTTGCATTCAATCCATATTTAGTTTTTCCTTTAATATCTAACAATTCTCCAATCAAAGAATCACAAATATTCTTCTCTACGTGCATGACATCAATATTATGTTTAACTTCATGATACCTCCAATATGGTAGCTCAAAAAAATTGACATTTTCATCCAAATATGTCTATCATTACCAAATGTCTGTGTCATTCCTAATGTCACGTCAATGTTTTTCACCCTCTCAAAATACAGATCAAGGGATAAAGGTTTTATAGCAGTACCATATTCTTGTGATCCATTGAATTCCTTTTTATTCTTCTATAAGGGTGTTCCATAGGCAAAAACTTTCAATGACCAATGTACACTTTTTTCCTCCCATGATGCAATTGACAATATGACGTCTGTTGTTCACAAGTTGGACATGCTTTATGCCCTTTAACACTATATCCAGACAAATTTCCATACGCTGGGAAGTCATTTATAGTGAACATAAGCACTGCATAATGTTGAAAATATTCCATTTTATAAGAATCATACACCCTAATACAATCAGCACATAACAGTTTCAAATCATCAATCAACGGTGACAAGTAAACATCAATATCATTACCGGGTTGCTTTGGACCAGAGATCATTGTACTCAACATGAAATATTTGTGCTTCATACAATATTTAGGAGAGAGGTTGTAAATTACCAATAAAACAGGCCATGAACTATGTGTGCTACTGAGTGTTCGGTATGGATTCATTCCATCTGTGCACAACCCTAGTCTGAGATTTCTAATTTCATTTCCAAATGTAGAATACTGTGCATCAATTTTTTTCCATTATGGACAATCAGCTGGATGACGTTTTTTTCCATCACATACCCGCTCTTCAGCATGCCATCTTAACCTTTTTTCATCATGTGAATTAGCAAATAAACATTTGAAACGATTAATTATAGGAAGATACTAAAATACCATTGAGGGGAGCCTTGTAATCTCTACATTAGCCTGTGATTTTTTTTTCACCTTATACCGTGATGTCCCACATTTAGGATACTCTGATAGAAATTCATATTCCTTCCTATATATAATGCAGTCATTCGGACAGGCATGTATTTTCATGTATCACAATCCCATCAGGCATAATATTTTCTAGGCTTTGTAATGTGAATCTGGAAGATCGTTATCTTTTGGAAGAATGTCTTTCATCAATTGAAGCATCTCTGTAAAACTTCTGTCACTCCATCCATGCTTCGCCTTCAGGTTAATCAATCATAACACCGCAGAAAAAACCATAAAATCTTTACAACCAGGATATAATGGTTTTTCAGCATCACCATATAGACGCACAACTGTCGGTTCTATATCAATTTTTTCTGCTACAATATCGTGAATCATTTCTTCAATTCCATCGGAGGTACCATCTTGCGAATTATCATCATCAGTGACATTCCATCCAGTTTCACCATGCTAAATCCAAGGGCTGTAACTCAGATTAAAACCATGAAAAATCAGATGATCTTTTATCTCTCTACTTTTCATCTTCTTCATATTCAAAAATTTTAGGCATGGACAGAAAAAATGTCACTACATAGAACATTTCGTTTTGAAAATTCCAAAAGGCATCAACACCTTCCTCAAATTCATTGCTCATTCGATGTGCCGTAATCCAACTTCAACTCATTATTACCTATAACAAATATCAACAAAAAATATATATTTTTAAGATAAGATAAATATATATTTATATGAAAAAAATCATAATTTGAATGTAAAACAATTTAAAATATAAAACAAATCTATATGTATTTAAAAAAATATTCTTGAATATTATTTTTAAAACAAAATATAGTTAGATGTAATAGATTTAAATTTCATTGAATCAAAAAAAACCATGATGCCTACATGGTTTAATATTGATTGCGGATTTTATGTTTTAATATATTAGATAAACTACCTATTTAACATGTTATTAATGGTTTCTGTAGACCCTAAATCCATTTGGTAAATATTTTCACACAATTATAAAAATCAATGGAAGTTTTTTTGGGAAGAATATGTTAAATCATTTTATTTTGATGTCCCATATTCTATAACAAAAGGAAATGTGGATACCAAAGCCCTTAGTTTGGTTTTTAATTCTCAAAGGGTTTGTGATGAAAAAGATGAATATAAGTTGATGTATATGATAAAAAAAATACAACTATATTTTATTTATGGTTATGATAGAATGAATTCATACCATATCATTTATGATCTTCTCCCACCAAAAGTAACCCTCCTCAGTTCGAAATGAATAAATTTAGATAATAATGCATGAATTCATACAATTATTGTTGTACATAAACCAAAAAGTATATTATTAGTACTAAATATAAAACTAGGAAGAAACAATAAATTTTATATACTCATGAATGCTACTCCAAAACAGTTCCATGCTACTAACATCTATAAAAAACTACGAATTGCATTTAAAAACCAAAAAAAAATTGTTTATATTTATATATGGTGGGAATAACATGTATACATAGTAAGATCCTCCCTAAAACATCTCATGAAAATGTTGAGGAAGCACACTAAATCCCTATGAAAAAAGGAATATAAATCATCACCTAAAAAAGGAAAAATAGTTTCATATACTCACTATGGATTAATAACAAAATAATTCATATAAATAATCCTTTTCGTATAAAAAATTATATATATATATATATATATATATATATTAAAATTAAGGTTCTCGGATACCACTTCTCCACTAGTTTTCCTCTCACACCCCAATGCGCTACTCCACTACACTTCCATGCTACTAACATCTATAAAAAAATACAAATTGCTTTTAAAAACAAAAAAAATTGTTTATATTTTTGTATGGTGGGCATAACATGTATACATAGTAAGATCCTCCCTAAAAAATCTCATGAAAATGTTGAGGAAACACACTAAAGCCCTATGAAAAAAGGAATTTAAATCATCACCTAAACATGGAAAAATAGTTTCATATACTCACTACGGATCACTGGAAAAATAATTCATATAAATAAAACTTTTCGTATAAAAAATTATATATATATATATATATTAAAATTAAGGTTCTCGGATACCACTTCTCCACTAGTTTTCCTCTCACACCCCAATGCTAATGTCATGGTCTCACCCCGCCCATAAATCATCCTACACCATGTGAAATTGTATCACTTCCATCAATGAATCATATGTATCTTAGATTATCTCATCACCATCTTATCAAAATAGTAATGAGGTGCATACTTGGAACCACTACATCTTGTTTACATTAAATGTACAAAAATCACAAAACATAATTATAGAATATCTGTGAAAAAAATGAACGAAATAAATTCATGGAAGGCTTACTTGAATGTTGCGAGTTGAGATGATAGATCTGAGAGGAGTGAAGAAGATAAACAATGAAGCCAAAATGAGTTTAACACAGGTCAATCGACGAACCGATAAGGGTTTACCGCGTGAGAGAGACGAGTCGGCGGACTGTCAATCGAAAAATCGTAAATGACAGTCCACGGGGCTTTAATTTCTTTAAATGTTTTATAATTTCGGTTATTATATAACCGATGTTATAAACTATTTTTTAAATTTATAACATTAGTTTTTTTAAAACCGAAGTAAAAAAGCTCCCACTCCTTGGTTTTTTACATCGGTTATAAAATAACCGACGTAAAAAACACGTAGATAGCTCATTTTTTACATCAGTTATAACATAACCGACGTAAAAAACCCGATATCTACGCGTTTTTTACGTCGGTTAACAAATAACCGACGTAAAAAACAAAAGAACGAGGGGGGTTTTACGTCGGTTATAAAATAACTGACGAAAAAAACCTGCAGACATCTCGTTTTTTAGGTTGGTTATAAAATAACCTATGTAATAAACCCCGCGCTTTGGTTTTTTACATCGATTATCACATAACCGACGTAAAAAACGCGTAGATATCGTGTTTTATACGTTGGTTTCCATATAACCGACGTAAAAAACCCCACACGCATTGGTTTTTTTACGTCGGTTATAGGATAACTGACGTAAAAATCAAACATGCCCGATTTGTAACGTCGGTTATTAAAATAACTGACGTTAAAAATCTACTCGCCACATTTTTTATGTCGGTTATATATAACCGACGTAAAAAATGGTGACGTAAAAAACGTTTTCTTCACTAGTGAGTAGAGTTCGCAGGGGACATTTACAGCTACTGGGAGGGAAGATATTTTATCTCTAGCATTGGTAAGGCCTGAACATCCTAGTCGTGTAAGAGGATATTCGGCAAGTGTATCGGTATGAAAAGCGTTCCCACGTTCTTAAACTTCTAACATTGATGGGGTTTATAAAAAAAAGAATCCTTGGAGGCTGAAGTTCAAAATATTAATGTGACGATGGAGGACAAGATTAGAGCATTGGTGAAGTCTATGTTTGCAGACATGAAAAGACAATTATAGACTGTAGCTACCACTCCTCCACCTCCCCCTACAGACCCCATAATTTATCCTCCACCTCCGCCAGAAGCTCCCACTCCCCCACCTCATCATGCAGACAACATTTTTTATCCTACTCCTCCACCGTAGCTTCCTACTTATTGTGAGTTGTATGTTGATGATTCTCAACATCATATAGTTTCATATGGGTTGGTATATTGTATAGGAGATACTGTTCATCATCAACAATTATAGGTAGAGAATCAGAGGGTAACTGTACAGGATATTATAGGTAGATCTGCTTGATTACCATTACCTACAGATGAGGTGGCGATAGTTGGACATAATATCAACCATTTTTTAATTAGGCCATCCATACATCTTCGACTCATTACCATAGAGGTATGAATGTAAAATCTTTTTATTTTATTAACGTTTTTTTATCATTTGAAAACTAATATATTTTGCAATTTATTTTTATAGGAATACTTCAAAGGTAAAGAAATATTTTACAGACAACAACAAAGATAAATGGCGACGACATCAGATACAAATTCTAGTAGTCTGGAAAGAGTGTCCAGATATTCCAATTTGTTGGCGGGTCATTATGAGTTTCCAATAGAAGCTCATGTTTGTGGACGTGAAATAAGTGTGGGGATTATAAAAACTGATATCATGGAGTGTGATATAGGATATAAGTTGGGCATCAACGTGGTGCAAATGTTTTCCATGTATGTCATAACATCTTTTACTTGCGTTATGTTTTTTAGAAATTTATACTTATGTACGTGTTTTATTATGTATCTTTATAAAATTTGTGAGAGGAATGAGCTGACAGATTTATATGGATTCATGGACCCACAATCGATTTCCCCTGAAGCATGTGCATTGAATAAGGAACAATGAAAGGTTTATATTTCTGAAATACATGAAATGTATATAGTCACACAATGTTGGATGATGCCTTTTTCTGATAGGTATGAAACGCATTTCTCTCAAAGAGTTAATTATCTTATAACATAAAAACCACTAACGTTAACTTTCCTTTTATAAGTGATCATTGGATGTTAGGGGTATTTTTCCCACGGGTGAACGCACTTTATTGGATATGCTCTGTCCATGATGATGTGCGGGAAAGTATTAAGAATATTATGGAAATGTAAGTTTCAATTTCTCAATAGTTTTATATATTATAATGAATTTTAACTTTACGCCATTTGTATTATTTTCTAACAGTGCATGGGCCTACATTAAAAAAAACAGAAAGAAAAGGAGTGCAAAGATCAAATATGTAAATTCAAAGGTAAATATCCATTTATAATTTGCACTTTTTTATTTAATACAGAAAAATAATATATTGAATTTACACTTATTCAAACAGATTTTTCATGAACAACAAGGTTCCATCGAATGCGGATATTATATGTTATGATTTATGTATGAAATAATAACAACTGGGAAAGTTGTGAATTTTGACCTGGTATGATTTCCTCTTAAACTTTTCCATAATATTTCAATTTTTTTATTCATTATACACGTTAACTACTATCCTTTTCATTTGTAGCTTTTTGATGACCCTCAAACCTATACTGTTGAAGACATCAAACACATACAAGTGGAGTGGTCAAATTATTTTACATGTTTGATTGATTTTTAGTTGTTTTTAATGTAAAATGTAATTTTGAATATTGTCGTTTTAATTGTGTATTTGGTAGTCATTTAGGTTGGATATTTTTTTTTAAGTTGACAGTGTAAGTTTTGAATGATATAAATGTGAATGTTTAATTTTTCTCTACTTCTTGTTTTGGTCTACTTATGATGGTTTTTCTGGTATGGATTCTGGTCTGGGGGGAGGGGTTCCAAGGGTGTGGGGGGGGGGAGTGTTCAGTGGGGTTGGGGTGTCCAGGGGTCTGGGAGGGAAGTCTGGTGGGGTGGGGGGAGGGGGGGCGGTAGTTCAGGGGGTGGGAGGGCTGTCCAGGGGTGTGGGTGTTACATCCCATGTATGTAATGAATAATAGATATTTTTTATCTATGACTATTAATGAATTAGATCGTATTTTAGAGGCTTAAAATGAGAATAAATCCAATCTTAAGCATGGAATACACTAATATTTTTAAAAGATATTTTTACTGCCTTTTGATGGAAATCCATTTTTAAATCAATATTTGGACAATTTTATAAGATCTATTTGTCGAAGTAAACTTATTCTTTATTATTGGGACATTGAAATATACTTTGGGTAAATTTTTTGTATTTTTTCGGATAAAGTTCATTTTTTAATGAATAGTGAAAATGTTGTATTTAAATTCAAATCCTCTTTTTAATCTAATTTATTTATATGATTATATTATCTTTTTAATTTGTTTTAAAGTTCAATTAGAATATAATTTTACCATTTTATTCAATAGTTGTCGTTGGAATTAATTTCTCATTGAAATTGGACTTAATCTAGTGTCAATCTTTTGATACACATTGTTTCATAAAAACACACTATTTTTTCTGACAGCGGGAATTAATTATTAAATTAATTAATTTAACTTATATGTTTTGAATTTTTTAAAATAGACATCATTTTTGAATTTCGAATATCAAATATAGCTTAGGGTGATGTTTTGGTATTTTTATGAAGACATCAATTTTTTAATGAATAGTGAAACCATGAAGTGGTACTTAAAAAAATGATTTTTCATTTAAATGTAATATTACAACCTCTGTGTTTTGAATTTCAAAAATCGGATATACATGATTGTCATTAAAAATTAAAATGTGGTTCAATGAGATCAATTTTTTTTGGTGAATAGTAACTTTTCTGTTTTTAATCGCGTTTAGAGGTAATTAGTATAATTTATGGAATAAATAATGTTTTAATAATATGAAATTACCTAGACACATGTCCTACCCTTATTGGATGTGTCACAGCTGACCACGAAAACCCATTGGTCGATTTTGGGGACCCTAGGGAGCCACTTGTGTAAGATAATGAAATTAATGACTTTTATTTAAGGATAATGTTAAAATGTCAAAAAAAATGAGTTGTTTTACTAAAACAATTTTTAAATGGGGTAATACAAGTCATATTTTTGACTATAAATATTCATTATAAAGATAAAATGATTTACTACATCGTAGTATTTTTTTTATAATTTTTAGACATTAAATAAATTAAATTATTTATGACACAATGATGATGCAACAATTACCTCATTATTTAACGATTTAAATAAAATTAAAATATAATGTAAAATCTAAGAACTACACATGTCAAAAACCTATTAGATGGGTGTTTTTTAAACTATTATCACCTTATCCTCAAAATCTATAATTTTGGGACCTTTTAAATCAAAAAATCATTTTATAATAAAGTACCATGTTATACCTTTCCAAAAGTGCCCCTCCTCTCCTCTTATAAAAGGCCCTCACCTCTACCACCATACCCACACTTCCAAAGACTTTTTCTCGGCCACCACTGCCCTTTATGCCTCTCCACATCCCTCTATAACTCCTAGAAGCCTCACATTGGGCAGAAGTATTCCCAAGGAAACCTTTGTGTTCAAATCAAAAAGTGTCACCCGATTTAAAGGTAGTGTCTTCTATTGTGTTCTTATGTTTTATTTTGGTTATCCAACCCCCTATACTCTTATTATTGATTTATTTTGTAACAACACCAGTATCGTCTATATACTATTATGTTGTTATAATATTTATTCGAGCTACACTTACACACACTTACATCTAATGGTTAAAGAACATACTGTTTCCGTGGATGGCGAATTTCTGCCTCACGAAACGATGATTGTTCGATATTCTTTTAACAATTTAAAAGGTGGCCATTAGGATGACACTATATTTATATATGATATATAATATTTTTATTTTTTACTTAATCTTTTTTTTCATTTATGGCATACCTTTATGGTTTCCATTTTGGGTAAACGCGATATGTTCATTTTAGAAAGTGCGGACTACCGCTCCCTCAAAGTGATTTGATTCGTTAATGCCATATGTGGGATGTATAAAGGATGTAATTAATTATATTATATATGATACAATAATGGAATTATAATATACCTTTATATCATTATGATTCCATTCCATAAAATATGAAATAGAAATGAAAGTAGCGTTCATGAGTACGTACAAATTACCGTCTCCATGAACGGTGCATTTCATTTCTTACCTCTAAACGTTATGTAATATTATAAATTCATGTATGTACGGGATATATATGATATATATGATATCTATATCATGATTATAACTATGGATATAATGGATACGTGAACAACTTGTAATTATAAAGAGTTTATTTTTGACTCATGTACGAATGATCCTTAAAACGACCGTTATTAACATAAATAATTACATAGTATTCATGACATGACAATAAGTGATATAAAAGGAATAATGAACTTAAAAAAGGTTCTTAAACATGTATAAATTAACTCAAGTTTATTATTTAGGAGGTTAAAGAAGGATCGTTTCATGTTGGACCTGAGGTATGGGACTTCGTCTCAATCTCCATTCATTGAGGCATATTTTGCTTTATACACAACCTTATTTTATACGGTGTATAAAAATCTTTGACTTTTACGTTTATCGAAAAGGAATATTTTTTATATGAATCGTTTTACTAAACGACATAAGGGAATGTTTTTTTCGTACGAATGCGGTGACAATGACTTCTCTACTGCAATGACCATTTTTTGAGTTTTGGATTCCTCTACAAGACATACCATTTTTTTAAAATAAAAATAAATAGCATGTTTTAATTTTCTTTTATTTTGGTATTGAAAATGGTTTTCATAATGTTTTTATATCAATGTGTTGTATTTCTATCTTGTGATTGAAAAGTGGAAATGTTATGTTTCCTATATGCATGTTTTATGTGATATGATTATGTTATGGTTCCTGGGCATTATTAGGAAGACGGGTTGTTCCGTGATAAACTAAGGGTAGGTGAGCCCGATATAGCTCTACAATTCATTGGGTAACGTGAAGGAGTTAAATGTAAAGGTTTCTCCGAAGAGATTTAGGGAATATACTGTGATGGGTATTCCAAACATAAACAAGAGGGTTACTCCCTACGTAAGAATGTTATGAATGCCACAAGTTACCTTTATGTCTTATGATTTCTATGATTTATTCATGATTTGATGAGGTATGTTAAATTTCTTATGTTTTATAAGTAGAGTATGATTTTATTGATTCTTGTGTATACATGAACTCATGTTTCCTTTCCACATTTTTATATCCCTTACTTAGATTTTTATGGTCATCCCATGTTTTTGATATGTTTTTCACATGTCAAGAGAATGGTACATGATATGAGGATAGTGTCAAGGAAGTGTCAAGGAAGAGTCCATGTTTTATTTTAAATATGTTTCCGTTGATGGGAAAAAATGAATAATATATTTTATTGTAACCACTTTATTTAAATGTGGGATGTAATGCATGTTTTATGATCTAATCCTCTAAAACTATGAACTTGAAAAGATCCTCAAGGTGTGTTCTTGAAGTATCTCTAGATTAATTATGGATTAAGGCTGGGGCCTTATAGTTGGTATCAGAGGTGGGTTTAGATAACATTATGAGTTATAATTCTATTTAATGATTATCCAAAAATATTTTTTTCGAAATGATATAGAATTTAAAGATTATCATGTTGCTTAATCTAAGACATGTTTGTTCAGAATGTTTTCCCATAGGGGAAACAGGACAACTTTTTTGGGAAGGAATACAGAGGCAAATGAACGTTCAAATCAGTATCATGAGATGGTCAGAATCCTAACTAAATAGTTTGTTGCAGTGATGGCTCAGTTGACTCAAGTGAAAAATGTTGGTTGTTTTTATTGATGATATTTTGGTGTTTTTTAAAAGTAAAGAGGAGCATGAAAGTCATTTAAGGGATATCCTGAAAACCATAAAAAGAAAATAAACTGTATTGAAAATTCTGCAAGTGTGAGTTTTGGTTGCAACAAATTTCTTTACTTGGTCACATTGTTTCTGAAGATTGAATAACTGTGGATCCTGCAAAAACAAGAGTTGTTGAAGAATGGCCATGACCCACAAATGTAACTGAGATTCTTAGTTTCCTTGGTTTGGCATTCTATAACCAAAGGTTTGTTAGAAATTTTTCACAATTATATAGTCCAATGACTAAGCTAACTTATAAGGGTGTTATGTTTATCTGGACAAAAGAATGTGATGATTGTTTTCAGGAATTAAAAAGATGATTGGTGAATGCTCAAGTTTTGGCACTACCTTACAGGAATGGTGAGTTTGTTATCTACAGTGATGCTTCATTAAAAGGTCTTGGTTGCATCCTAATGCAGAATGATCAGGTAATTTCTTAAGCTTCACGACAGTTGAAAACTCATGAGGTAAATTATCCTACACATGATTTGAAATTAGCTGCTATTTTTTTCGCTTTAAAAATTTGGAGGCATCATTTGTATGGAGTAAAGTGTGAAATATATACTGATCAATAAAGTTTAAAGTATATATTCACTCAGAAATAATTGAACATGAGACAGAGGATATGGCTATATTTAATCAAGGATTATGATTGTAGAATTCAATACCATCCGGGAAAAGAAAATAAAGTGGCTGATTCTTTGAGTCGAAAAAGTAATGCTTCATTAACAATGTTGCATTTGGAATGTGATACTTTGGTTAAGGATTTGATGAACTTTGGCATAGATGTTTTTGGTGCAGGATGTTCTTCTATTTTGTTTCAAGTATCAGTGAAATCTTCTCTATTAGACAGAATCAAGCAAGCATAGAAGCAAGACAGTGAGTTGCAGAAAAAGGTTGAGCTAGTTCAGAATGGTAAGTTGTCTGAATTCAACATTGATAATGATTGTGTTTTTATATTTGGGAAGAGATTGTCTGTGCCTTGTGATTCACAGTTGAAGAGAGAGTTGTTATGTGAGGCTCATAGTTCTGCGTTTTCAGTTCATCCTGATAGTACTAAGATATACATAGATCTCTGGGAGTATTACTAGTGGGATGGAATGAAAATAGATATTGCTGATTTTACAATGAAGTGTTTTACATGTCAAAAGGATAATGCAGAGTAGCAGTTACCGAAAGGGATGCTTTAGCCTTTACCAGTACTGGAGTGGAAATGGGAAAATATATCCATGGACTTCGTTGTGGGATTGCCGAAGACACCTCGAGGTAATAATGCAATCTGGGTTATTATTGATCGCTTGACTAAATCTTCTCATTTCCTTGCTATATGAGATACTTTTTCTCTAGATCAACTTTCCCGTTTGTATCTTAAAGAGATAGTCATGTTACATGGAGTTCCTCTCTCCATTGTATCTGACCGTGATCCCAGGTTTACTTCTAACTTTTGGAAGGCCTTCAGAAGTTGTTGGGTACTGAATTAAATATTAGAACAACTTTTCATCCCCAATCATATGGGCAGTTATAATGAACAATCTAGAATTTGGAAGATATGTTGCATGCTTGTTCGATGGACTATCAGGGAAGTTTCGACCAACATCTTTCTTTGGTTGAGTTTTCTTATAATAACAGGTTTCATTCCAGTATACAGATGGCACCATTTGAGGCGTTATATGGGAAGCGGTGTCGAACTCCAACATTCTGGGATGAAGTGGGTGAAAGGAGGCTGATGTGAACAGAATTGATAAAAGACTTGGCAGAAAAAGTTCAGTTGATACAGAAACACATGAGAATAGCTCAGAGTAGGCAGAAGAGTTATGCAGACAACAGGAGGAAGGATATCTCTTTTGAGGTTGGTTATCATGTTTTTCTCAATGTCCCACCATGGAAAAGTGTGATGCGATTTCGTAAGAAAGGATAGCAGAGTCCAAGTTTCATTGGACCATATGAAATTCTGGAGAGAGTTGGATCAGTTGCTTACAGAGTGGATTTACCTCCGATTTTCCCTCAGGTACACAATTTCGTTCAGGTTTCAATGTTAAGGAAGTACATGGCAGATCCATCTCATGTTTTGAGTCCAGAGGAGTTCAGCTAGATGTGAACATATCTTATGAGGAACAACTGGTCCAGATTCTTGACCATAGGGAGAAAGTGTTACGGAATAAGGTGATTTATCAGGTAATGGTTTTGTGGAAAAACCACATGGATGAAGAGGCATCATGGGAATCTGAAAATGCAATGAGGGCTAAATACGCCCACTTATTCGATAAGTAAATAAATCGCGGGGATACAATTTTCTTAAGGGGGGAAGTATGTAACATCCCATGTTTGTAATGAATAATAGATATTTTTTAACTATGTCTATTAATGAATTAGATAGTGTTTTAGAGGCTTAAAATGAGAATAAATCAAATCTTAATAATGGAATACACTAATATTTTTGAAGGATTTTTTTACTGCCTTGTATTGGAAAATCATTTTTAAAACAATATTTTGAAAATTTTATAAGATCTATTTGTTGAAATAAACTTATTATTTATGATTGGGACATTAAAATTTACTTTGGTTAAATATTTTTTTTTTCCGATAAAATTCATTTTTTTAACGAATAATGAAAAATGTTGTATTTTAATTCAAAACCCCTTTTTAATATAATTTAATTATATGATAATGTTATCTTTTTAATTTTTTTTAAATTTCAATTAGAATATATTTTTACCATTTAATCCAATAGTGGTCGTTGGAATTAATTTCTCTTCGAGATTGGACTTAAACTAATGTCAATCTTTTGATACTTATTGTTTCATTAAAACAGGCAATTTGCTCTAACAGCAGGAATTAATTATTAAATTAATTAACGTAACTTATATGTTTTGAATTTTTTAAAATAGATATCATATTTGAATTTGGAATATCAAATATAGTTAGGGAGAAGTTTTTGTATTTTTCTGAAAACCTTCAATTTTTGATGAATAGTGAAACCACTAAGTGGTACTTTAAAAACTAATTTTTCGTTTAAATGAAATATTACCACCTCTATGTTTTTAATTCCAATAATCTGACATACATGGTTGTTATTAATAATTAAGATGTGGTTCAATGGGATCAAAATAATTTTTTGGCGAATATTAACATTTAAGTTTTTAATCGCGATTAGAGGTAATTAGTGTAATTTAAGGTAAAAATAATGTTTTAATAATATGAAATGACCTAGACACATTTTCTACCCTTATTGGATGTGTCATGGCAGACAAAGAAAACCCATGGGTCGATTTTGGGGACCCCATGGAGCCACTTGGCTATGATAATGACATTAATTACTTTTATTTAATGTTTAAGTAAAAATGTCACAAACATGAGTTGTTTTAGTAAAACTATTTTTAAAATGGGTTATTCAAGTCATATTTTTTAATATTAATATTCATTAGAAATCTAAAACTATTTCCTACATCATATTATTTTTTTTATAATTTTTATACATTAAATAAATTAATTTATTTATGACACCTTGATGATTCAGCGATTACCTCATTATTTAACGATTTGAATAAAATGAAAAGATAATGTAAAATATAAGACCTAAACATGTCAAATACCTATTAGATTGGTAAATTTCAGAATATAATCACCTTATCCTCGAAATATATAATTTTGGGACCTTTTAAATCAGAAAATCAGTGTATAATAAAGTATCGTTTTATACCTTTCCAAGAGTGCCCCTCCTCTCCTCTTATAAAAGGCCCCCACCTCTACCACCATTCCCACACTTCCAAAGCCTTTTTCTCGGCCAAAACCTGCCCATTTTGACTCTCCCCATCCCTCTATAACTCTTAGAATCCTCACATTGTGCAGAAGTCTTCCCAAGGACACCTTTGAGCTCAAATCAAAAAGAGTTACCCGATTTAAAGGTATTGTCTTCTATTGTGTTCTTATGTTTAATTTTGATTCCCCAACCCCATAAACTTTTTTTATTCATTTATTTTGTAACAACAATAGTATATTACCTATACAAAAATGTTTTTATAAGATGGATTCAAGCTACACTTACACACATGTACATCTAATGGTTAAATAACATACTGTTTCTGTGGATGGCGAATTTCTGCCTCACGAAACGATGATTGTTCAATATTCTTTTAACACCTTAAAAGTTGTACATTAAGATAAAACTATATTTATATATGATATATAATATGTTTATGTTTTACTTAATATTATGTATTTTTAATTTATGGCATAACTTTATGGTTTCCATTATGGGTAAACACGATATCTTCATTTTAGGAAGTGCGGACTACCGCCCCCTCAAATTGATTTGATTCGTTAATGCCATATGTGGGACGTATAAAGGATGTAATTAATGATATTATATATGATTAAATACATGAATTATAATGTACTATTATATCATTATGATTCCATTCCATAAAATACGAAATAGAAATGAAAGTAGCGTTCATGCGTACATACGGCTTACGTCTACATGAACAGTGCATTTCATTTCTTAACTCTAAACGTTAGATAATATTATAAATGCATGTATATACTGGATATATATGATATATATAATATCTACATCATGAGTATAACTCTGGATATAATGGATAAAAGATCAACATGTAATTATAACGAGTTTATTTTTGACTCATGTACTAATGATCGTTAAAACGACCATTATTAACTTAAATAATTACATAGTATTCATGACATGGAAATAAGTGATATAAAAGGAATAATGAACATGAAAAAGGTTCTTAAACAAGTAGAAATTAACTCATGTTTATTATTCAGGAGGTTAATGAATGATCGAGTCATGTAGGATCCGAGGTATGGGACTTCGTCTCAATCTCCATTCATTAAGGCATATTTTGGTTTATACACAACTTTCTTTTATATGGTTTATAAACCCCTTTGACTTTTACATTTGTCCAAAAGGAATATTTTTGATACGAATCATTTTACTAAATGACAAAAGGGAATGTTTTTGTTGTACATATCTGGCGACAACGGCTTCTCCACCGCCGTGACCATTATTTGAGTTTCGGCATCCTCTACAAGCCATACATTTTTTTTAAAATAAAAATAAATACCGTGTTTTGCATTTAATTTTTATTGGTATTGAAAATGGTTTTCATAATGTTTTTATATCAATGTGTTGTGTTGATATCATGTGATTGAAAAGTGGAAATGTTATGTTTCTTTTATGCATGTTTTATGTGATACCATTATGTTATGTTTATTGGGAATTATTATGAAGACGAGTGGTTACATGATAAACTATGGGTGGGTGATCCCGATATAGCTCTCCAATTCATTGGGTAACGCGAAGGAGTTAAACTTTAAGGTTTCTTCGAAGAGATTTAGGGAATATACTGTGATGGGTATTCCAAACGTAACCAAGAGGGTTACTCATTACGTAAGAATGTTATGAATTCCTCAAGTTACCATTATGTCTTATGATTTCAATGATTTATTCATGATTTGATGAGGTATGTTAAAGTTATTATGTTTTATGAGTAGAGTATGATTTCATTGATTCTTGTGTATCCATGTACTCATGTTTACTTTCCACATTTTCATATCCCTTACTGATCTGTTTATGCTCATCCCATGTTTTGGAAATGTTTTTCATAGGTCAAGGGAAATGTACCTGATATGAGGATAGTGTGAAGGAAGTTTCAAGGAAGAATCCATGTTTTATTTTAAATATGTTTACATTGATGGGAAAAATGAATACTATCTTTTATTGTAACCACTTTGTTTAAATGTGGGATGTAAAGCATGTTTTGTGAAATAATTCTCTAAAACTCTAAACCTGAAAAGATCCTAAATGTGTGTTCTTGATTTATATCAAGAATAAGTAAGCTTTAATGTCAGGGCCTTATAGTGGGAGGGCTGTCAAGGGGTGTGAGAGTGCTGTCCAGGGGGTGGGGGTATACCTGAGGGTGGGGCGGGGGGGGGGGGGGGGGGGGTTGTCCAGGGGTGGGGTGGGGGCTCCAATGGGGTGTGGGAGAGCTGTCCAGGGAGTGGGGGGTACACATGAGGGTGGGGGGGGGGGGGTTGTCCCGGGGTGTTTGGAGCTGTCTAGGGGTTGGGGGAAGTCCAAGGGTGTGGTGGGGGCTGTCAAGTGGGTTGAGGTGGTGACAGGGTGTTGTTCAGAAGGGTGGGGTGGGGGGGGGGGGTTGTCGAGGGGTGTTTGGGGCTGTACAGGGGTTCGGTGGGTAGTCCAGGGGTGTGGTGGGGGCTCAAAGGGGGTGGGGGTATCATGTGGGGTGAGGGGGTTCTGTTCAAGAGGTTGGCGGGTTGTTGAGCGGTGTTTGGGGTTGTCCAGGGGGTGGGGGCAGTCCAGGGGTGTGGTGGGGACTCCAATGGTGTAAGGGCTGTCAAGTGGGGTGAGGGGGTGCTGTTCAGGAGGGTGGGGGTTGTCGAAGGGTGTTTGGGGCTGTCCAGGGTGTCGGGGGAAGTCCAGGGGTGTGGTGGGGGCTGTCAAGTGGGATGATGGGGTGCTGTTTAGGAGGGTGAGGGTTGGTGAAGGGTGTTTGGGGCTGTCCAGGGGGTCGAGGGGTAGTCCAGGGGTGTGGTAGGGGCTCTAATAGGGCGGGGGATGTCATGTGGGGTGAGGGGGTGCTGTTCAGGAGGGTGGGGGGTTGTCGAGGGGTGTTTGGGGCTGTCCATGGGGTCGGGGGGCAGTCTAGTGGTGTGTTGGGGGCTTCAATGGGGTGGGGGATTTCAAGTGGGTGAGGGGGTGTTGTTCAGGAGTGTGGGGGATTGTCGAGGGGTGTTTGGGGTTGTCCATGGGGTCGGGGCAGTCCAGGGGTGTGGTGGGGGCTCCAATGGGGTGGGGGAGGGCTGTCCAGGGGGTATACATGAGGGTGGGGGCTGTCAAGTGGGGTATGTTTTATATTTTTCCAGTTTAAATGTGTAAATTTTCTTTAGTACTTGTTTTGATCTCATTTTGTTTGTAAGATTTCTTGATTTGATATTTGGTTGGTACTGGTGGAGAGGAGAGGACCACATTCAATTTTTTTTTTAATAAAATGGCTTCCACGTCGGTTAATTTATAACTGACATGATAAAGAAATCAGGAAGGGGTTATCAAGTCAGTTTCTTTAATAACCGACGTCATAAAAACTTGTGGCATGGTTTATCACGTCGGTTATTTCATAACCGACCTGATACAAGGCTTGGGAAATGGTATATCACATCGGTTATTAAATAACTGACCTGATAAAAGGCCTGGGAAATAATTTATCATGTTGGTTATTAAATAACCGATGTGAGAAAATCCCCTCGAACTAATTTAGAATGTCAGTTATTATATAACTGACGTGATAAACCATCTCCCATGAGTTTATCATGTCAGTTAATTAATTACGAACGGGATAAACAGGGGGGTTTATGACGTCGGTTTTATATAACCAACATCATAAACCCCCACCCCCGGTTTTTTCAGGTTGGTTTTTAATTAACCGACATGATAAACATCGTGTTGTTATGTTTTGGACGTCTGTTTTTAAATAATCGACATAAAAAACATTATTTATAACGTCGTCCGTATTAACATCGGCTAAAAACCAGCGTAAAAATGAATAATAACCGACGTAAAACACGTTTTATGCACTAGTGTTTTTCCTATATTTCTTTACAATTATGGAATATCAATATTCATTATCCATATTCTATTCGTTTCCAAATTTATATATGTATTACATGTGGTTGTTTAGGGTGGGAGTAATGGTTCCCTCTATTATCTTATATCGATGGTCGAGTACTTCTATCTAGAATATAGGGATCACAAAATCTCTTAAGGTATGTGACAGATCAGTTTGGGTTCCAGTTGAGCGTAATAAAGATTAGTTCATCATATTTTAGTATCAGAGGATATTTTTTGTAACACCTCAGGTAAATAAAGAATATGAAATTTTCATATTTATCCATATTTGTGAATAAAATATTAATATGACTTTAAAGGGGACTCTATGCTCGATGGCTTACCCAACACGCAACAATGAGTTTCTTGGGAATCTTACTTTGCACTCTTATAATAAAATAATATTATTTTAAATGGTAGTTAACATGTAGTCTTGTATTGGTGGGAATGGATAGAGATAACTAAAATATTATTATATATTTTCTTAAATGTTTTTACATTTATCCAATAAAAGATAAAGGCTTAAAATACGGAAAGAATTCAATTTTAGGCGTATATGCCCTAGTTTTCACGAAAGGTTCAGTTATCGCCTTTTTTCGAGGAACCGTCATTGAATATAGTTTTTTTTTCACTCTTATACATTCTATTGGACCAAATAAAACTCTTCTTAAGAATTGGGACATCAAAATTTACTTTGTGTAAATTTTTGGTATCTTTCCGATAAAGTTCATTTTTTTAATGAATAGTGTAAAATGTTGTATTTTAATTCAAAACCAATTTTTAATAGAATTTATTTAAATGATTAGATTACATTTTGAATTGGTTTTAAATTGAAATTAGAATATATTTTTACCATTAAATCCAATAGTGGTCATTGGAATTAATTTCACTTTGAAATTAGACTTAAACTAGTTTCAATCTTTTGATACTTATTGTTTCATAAAAACACACTATTTGGTCTGACAGCGGGAATTAATTATTAAATTAATTAATGCGACTTATATGTTTTTAATTTTTTAAAGTAGGGTTCATTTTTGAATTCGGAATATCAAATATAGCTTAGGGTGAATTTTTGGGATTTTTCTGAAAAACATCAATTTTTAATGAATAGTGAAACCACTAAGTGGTACCTATAAAAACTGAATTTTCCGTTTAAATGATATTTTTCCATCTTTGTGTGTTGAATTTCAAAAATCTGACATACATGGTTGTCATTAAGAAGTAAAATGTTGTTCAATGGGAGAAAAATAATTTTTTGGTGAATAGTCACTTATTAAGTTTTAATCGCGATTAGACGTAATTAGTGTAGTTGATGGTAAGAATAATGTTTTAATAAAATGAAATGACCTAGACATACATCCTAAAATAATTGTATGTGTCATGGCCGACCATTAAAAACCATGGGTCAACTTGGGGACCCCATGGAGCCACTTTGGTTGGGAAATGATATAAATATCCTTTTATTTAATGTTAATGTAAAAATGACACAAACTGAGATGTTTTATGAAAAAAAAATTTACATTGGGTAATACAAGTCATATTTTAGACTATAAATTGTAATAAAGAAGCTAAAAAGATTTTCTAAATCATAGTATTTTTTATAGAAATTTTAGACATTAGATAAATTAAATTATTTATGACATCATGATGATGCAGCGATGACCTCATTATTTAACGATTTAAATAAAACGGAAAGATAATGTAATATCTAAGACCTACACATGTCCAAAACCTATTGGATGAGTGGAATTCGAACCCTTATCACCTTATACTCGAAATACATCAATGTGGTACCTTTAAAATCCGAAACGCTTTTGAAAATAAAGTAACATTTTGTAACTTTACAAGAGTGCCCCTCCTCTCCTCTTATAAAAGTCCCCCACATCTACCTCCTTACCCACACACCCAAAGCCTTTCGCTCGGCCAAACCCTGCCCATTTTTTCTCTCCACATTCCTCTCTTACTCCTTGAAGACTCACTTTGTGCATAAGTCTTCCCAAGGAAGCCTTTGAGCTCAAACCAAAGGGAGTTACCCGATTTTGAGGTAATATCTTCACTTGTGTCCTTTTGTTTTTTTTCTTCTTCAACCCCATAAACTCTTTTTATTCATTTATTTTGTAACAAATACAGTATCCTCAATATACTAGGATGTTGTTATAAGAATTATTAGAGCTACAATTACACACACCTACATCTAATGGTTAAAGAACATACTGTTTCCGTGGATATAGAATTTCTGCCTCATGAAACGATGATTGTTCAACATTATTCTAACACCTTCGAATGTGGACATTAAGATGACACTATAATTATATATGATATATAATATGTTTATGTTTTATTTTAGCTTCTGTATTTTTCATTTATGGCGTACCTTTATGGTTTCCATTATGGGTAAACGCGATATCTTCATTTAAGAAAGTGTGGACTACCACCCCCTCAAAGTGACTTGATTCGTTAATACCATATGTGGTACGTATAAAGGATATATTTAATGATATTATATATGATACCATACTTTAATTAAAATAATAATATGTATCATTATTTTTTTAATTCCATTAAATATGAAATAGAAATGGAAGTAGCGTTCATGCGTACGTACGGCTTACCGTCTCCATGAACGGTACATTTCATTTCTTATCTCAAAATGTTATGTAATATTATAATGTATATATATGTAATATATTACATATAAATTATGGATATCATTCTGTTATTATAACATATATATATATATCTCATTTTGTTTTAAATCCATTAATATGAAAAAAAATGAAAGTAGCGTTCATGCGCACGTACGGCCTACCGTCTCCATGAACGGTGATTTTAGTTTTTTATCTCCAAATGATATGGAATATTATAAAATGATTATTTAATGGATATATATGATATTTTAATCATTAATACTATTCTGTAAATTATTTACTTATAACTAAATGGGAAATCTTTTTTCAAACAAATTCATTTTTGACTCATGTACCAAACATCAGCAAAAACGTCTGATATAAACTATCATTATTAAACAATAATTATAACATTATAATATGTGATATTAACTGAATAATAATATATAAAGGAGGTACTTAGGCAATTATTAATTTACCAAAGTTTATTATTCCAGAATATAAAGAAACGGACAAGACAAGTTGGACTTGAGGTAAGGGATCCTACTCCACTCTTTGTTTTTAAGTACACTCTTTTATGTCATTACTTTTAAAGATCATATTTCTTGTTATTGGGATGTTCTTTTATATAAATAATTCTGTAATTTTTATGTTCATGTGATGATAGTCCCTATTCTCTCTCATCAATCCATTTTGAATGTTTTGAGTGGCGCCGTTAGGCTGCCAAATTTTCGAAAGAGATCTAACATCTCTCTTTCCTTTTAAGTACTCTCCTTTATGTCACTTATTTTAAGCTCCACTTTTTTATGTTGGGGGATGTTATTTTATATTCCCATTTCTATAAACTTTAAGTTAATATGATGAGATACCCTATTTCATCTCATCAATCCATTTTTGTATGTTTTATGTGGTGTCGTTAGGCTGCTGAGTTTTCGTAAGGGATTTTTCATCTCACTCTTATTCCCGGGAGAATTATGCTACATTTTCCATAATTTCCTTTGAGTTGTGTATGTACTGGACATTATTTTACTCATTGTGTAATATACTTTCTTTTATGAGTATTTACATCAATGTTGTATTGTCTTTATTTCACGGGTTGTATGTTTCGAAAGATACCCATGTCGGTATGGGAACCTTTCACCCTCCTCTTTTTAAAAGTCTTCTTTTGTTGGGTCTTTTAATTTACATATTGTTATTTTGGGATATGTTCTCATATATCCTTATTGATGTAAATTTTATGTCCAAGTGATGATATACCCTTTTTTTATCTCTCATCAACTCATTTTGATGTGACGCTGTTAGGCTGTTAAGGGAACTTCTTAACCCAATTTCGATTTCTTTGGGTTCAACATGTAGTTATTTAATATGTCATCCTTTGAATATGTGTAAATGACCTTTGATTATTGTACACATAATGTCCACTTATATTTGGTGTATTCGTTTGTCACACATAATTATGTAATTGATTTATCCTTAATCCAATGATATCGTCTTTGTAAGGGACATCGTCTCAATATCCATTCATTGAGGCATATTCTGTTTTATACAAAACCTTCTTTTATATGTTGTATAAACCCCTTTTACTTTTATGTTTACTCAAAAGGAATCTTTTTTATATGAAGCGTTTACTAAACTTCCAAAGGGAATGTTTTTGTCGAACGTATGTGGCGACAATGACTTATCCGCCGCTGTGACCATTATTTGAGTTTCGGCTTCCTCTACAATCCATACCTACTTTTTAAAAGAAAAATAAATACCATGTATTACTTTTCTTTTATCTTGGTATTGAAAATGGTTTTCATAATGTTTTTATATCAATGTGTTGTATTGATATCTTGTGATTGAAAGGTGGGAATCTTATGTTTCCTTTATGCATGTTTTATGTGATACGATTATGTTGAGGTTCTTGAGAATTATTATGAATACGGGTGGTTCCGTGATAAAATATGGTCAGGTGAGCCTGATATAGCTCTCCAATGCATTGGGTAACGCGAAGGAGTGAAACGTTAAGTTTTCTCCAATGAGATTTAGGGAATATACTGAGATGGGTATTCCAAACATAACCAAGAGGGTTACTCCTTACGTAAGAATGTTATGAATGCCTCAAGGTACCTTTTATGTCTTATGATTTCTAATATTTATTCATGATTTGATGAGGTATGTTAAAGTGACTATGTTTTACAGGTAAAGTATGATTTCATTATTAGGTATATATGAACTCATGTGTCCTTTCCATATTTTTATAACCCTTACTCAGCTTTTTATACTCATCCCAAGTTCTTGAAATGTTTTTCACAGGTCAAGGGAAAGGTACATGATGTGATGATAGTTTCAAGTATGTGTCAAGTAGGAATCCATGTTTTATTTTAAATATGTTTCCGTTGATAGGAAGAATGAATACTGTATTTTATGTAACCACTTTGTTTAAATGTGGAATGTAATTCAAGTGTCATGATCTAATTCTCTAAAACTCTACACCTGAAAAGATCCTCAATGTGTAATCTTGTAATAACTCATGATTATGTAAGGTTTAAGGCTGGGGCCTTATAGTTGGTATCAAAGGTCGGTTTTGATAACTTTATAGGTTAGGGTATTCTTTAAGCATAAGTGACATTACCATATTCGCTAGGATTTTAGAAAGTGTCATAGTTTTTTAGATAAAGTGAATGAGTAAGTATATCTTAGTGTTTATCATACTTATTATTACATGATGGTTATGTTGATATACTCACACTAACCTTTTTGGTTTTAGTAAATGGCTGGATCTAGCAGGCACCAAAGTGACAATTGGTTTGAAGGAAACTGTGGTGGTTCTCTGATTAAGAGACTGGATGAAATGGGGTATTCAATGAGGAAACTCGTGGTTTTCCTAAACCAACTATCAAGGAGTCTTGATCAACCACTTGACCCTTGGTGTGTTCTATAATTCATCATGTACGAGATGACCAATCGATGTGGATGTTAAGGTAATAATTATAAAGGTAACCATTAGGGTTTATATGATCCTTACTTTTGAGGTAATTATGGTTTATAATATGTTATGATGGAAAATGAAAGGAATGAGATAAACTTGAGGTTAAAATATGTTATGTTTATTTTTGAAGATTTTATCTCGATTTGGGAAATGTTTTTAGAATTATATAGTTTTGGAAAAAGGACAACACATAGACCGTGTGACTACCCGTCGCGTCGGACAAAGCTGCGAGAATCGAACCCACAACCAAAGTGCGACTGGTATTTATCGCCTACCACTGGACTACGTGAAGTCCCTGGTTAGTTTGATTGATTCTTTATAGTTATATGATTTTATGAATTAAGAGTAAGTTGATTTTGGGTTATCTATGGATATTTATTAACCTATCATGGAGGATATGTGATTAGGTAAATTACTTTTCAATACGAGACTTTTGGAGAAACTGATGTTGTTTGGAGATAAATGCTACGATTTAACTTGGAAGACTATGTGACTAAATCCTTCAAATATTTGGGTTTCAATATTATATTGGTTTACTTTGAATAATTTTATTGACAAATTTTTCATCAGATGGTCCTCGTTGAACTTTAGGTTTTGTTGGACAAATTTTGGAGATTAAGCAAAGATTGTCTTTTAAAAGGGTTATCCTTTTATGGATTGTCTGACCTTGTACTCACCTTTTAGGGTTTTGTTTTGGTTAAAGCCTAAAGTCATGGGAAGTATATAGTTCTCTTTGTTGGATTAGGTGATTCTCTAGAAGTTGATTATAGTACTCTAAATGTGAACAAGTCTCCCTAAATACTCGTCTTTTGGAAAAAATATGAGTTTGATTAAGGAATCTAGTAAAAGTTGAAAGTAAACATGATAAGTGATTATGTTTCCTTATGAATAAATTCCTCAATATAAAGTAACTTAAAACAAAAAATTTGACTATTAACTTTTCTTACTAGTGAATCGAATACCGTTTAACCCATCACAAGTTTGTGATTTTCATGTGGTTAACTTTCTCCTAAACATGTTTTCTATCACTCTCCAGCAGAACATGACCCTATGTTTTCTCCTCCATGTACATATTTTCATACATGGAATCCTAGTATGGGTTAACTTGTGTGACCTTTGTACTTATCTTTCTTTATTTTAACGTGATTGTTTTACCAACTCTTGTTCCGATGTGGGACTTTTAAAGGATGTTTCCATGCTCAATTTTAAAAATTGCGAGGACACAATTCCAAAAGGGGGGAAGGTTGTAATACGCCAGGTAAATAAAGAATATGACATTTTCATATTTATCCATATTTGTGAATAAAATATTAATATGACTTTAAAGGGGATGCTATGCTCGATGGCGTACCCAATACGCAACAACGAGTTTCTTGGGAATCTTACGTTGCACTCTTATAATAAAATAATATTATTTTAAATGGTAGTTAACATGTAGCTGTTGTATTGGTGGTAATGGATAGAAATAACTAAAATATGATTATATATTTTTTTAAATGTTTTTACATTTATCCAATAAAAGATAAAGGCTTAAAATATGGAAAGAATTCAATTTTAGGCGTATATGCGCTAGTTTTCACTAAAGGTTCACTTATCGCCTTTTGATGGAAAAACATCATTGAATATAGTTTTTTTAACTCTTATACATTATATTGGACAAAATAAAACTCTTCTTAAGAAAAGGGACATCAAAATTTAAGTTGTGTAAATTTTTGGTATCTTTCCGATAAAGTTCGTTTTTTTAATGAATAGTGTATAATGTTGTATTTTAATTCAAAACCTCTTTTTAATCTAATTTATTTATATGATTAGATTATCTTTTGAACTGTATTTAAAGTGAAATTAGAATATATTTTTACCATTAAATCCAATAGTGCTCTTTGGAATTAATTTCACTTTGAAATCAAACTTAAACTAGTGTCAATCTTTTGATACTTATTGTTTCATAAAAACACGCTATTTTCTCTGACAGCGGGAATTATTTATTAAATTAATTAATGTGACTTATATGTTCTTAATTTTGTAAAATAGACTTCATTTTTTAATTCGGAATATCAAATATAGCTTATGGTGAATTTTTGGGATTTTTCTGAAAAACTTCAGTTTTTAATTAATAGTGAAACCACTAAGTGGTACTTATAAAAACTAATTTTTCCATTTAAATGAAATTTTTCCATCTCTTTGTTTTGAATTTCAAAAATCCAACATACATGGTTGTCATTAAGAAGTAAAATGTGGTTCAATTGGATAAAAATATTTTTTTGGTGAATAGTAATTTATTAAGTTTTAATCGCGATTAGAGGTAATTAGTGTAGTTTATGGTATGAATAATGTTTTAATAAAATGAAATTACATAGACCCATATACTACCATCATTGGATGTGTCATGGACAACCAAGACACTCCATGGGTCAACTTGGGGACCCCGTGGAGCCACATTGGTTGGGAAATGACATAAATATATTTTTATTTAATGTTAAAGTAAAAATGACACAAACATGAAATGTTTTACTAAAACAATTTTTACATTGGGTTATACAAGTAATATTTTTGACAATAAATAGTAATTGGAAAGCTAAAAAGATTTCATAAATCATTGTAAATTTTTTATAATTTTTAGACATTATATATATTAAATTATTTATAAAATCATGATGATGCAGCGATGACCTCATTATTTAACGATTTAAATAAAATTGAAAGATAATGTAATATCTAAGACCTAGCCATGTACAAAACATATTGGATGAGTGGATTTCGAACCCTTATCACCGTATCCTAGAAATACATCAATGTGGGACCTTTAAAATCCGAAACTCTGTTGAAAATAAAGTAACATTTTGTAACTTTACAAGAGTGCCCCTCCTCTCCTCTTATAAAAGGCCACCACCTCTACCTCCTTAACCACACTCCCAAAGCCTTTTTCTCGCCCAAACCCTGCCCATTTTGTCTCTCCACTTACCTCTCTTACTTCTTGAAGCCTCACATTGGGCATAAGTCTTCCCAAGGAAGCCTTTGAGCTCAAACCAAAGGGAGTAACCCGATTTTGAGATAATATCTCCACTTGCGTCCTTTTGTTTTTTTGCATATCCAACGCCCTAAAATCTTTTTATTCATTTATTTTTTAAAAAATACAGTATCTAAAATATACTAGTATGTTTTTATAAGAAGTATTTGAGCTACACTTACACACACCTATATATAATGGTTAAAGGACAGACTGTTTCCGTGGATGGCGAATTTCTGCCTCCCGAAACAATGATTGTTCAACATTCGTCTAACACTTTCAAAGGTGGCCATTAAGATGACACTATATTTATATATGATATCTAATATGTTTATGTTTTACTTTAGCATCTTTATTTTTCATTTATGGCGTACCTTTATGGTTTCCATTACGGGTAAATGTGATATCTTCATTTAAGGAAGTGCGGTATACCGCCCCCTCAAAGTGATTTGATTCGTTAATACCATATTTGGTATGTATAAAGGATATATTTATTGATATTATATATGATAAAATACTGGGATTAATATACTATTATGTATCATTATGTTTTTATTCCATTAAATATGAAATATAAATGTAAGTAGCATTCATGTGTACGTACGGCTTATCGTCGCCATGAACGATACATTTCATTTATTATCTCATAATGTTATGTAATATTATAATGGATATATATGTAATATATTAAATATAAATTATGGATATCATTATAGAATTATAACATATATATATCTCTCTCTTATTTTGTTTTAATTCCATTAATATGACAAAAAATGAAAGTAGCGTTCATGCGTAAGTACGACCTACGGTCTCCTTGAACGGTGCTTTTTGGTTTTTATCCTCAAATGATATGGAATAGTATAAAATGAATATTTAATGGATATATATGATATTTTAATCATTAATACTATTCTGTATATTATTTACTTATAACTATATGGGCAATCTTTTTTTAAACAAGTTCATTTTTGACTCATGTACCAAACATCGGCAAAAACGTCTGATATGAACTAACATTATTAAACAATTATTATAAAATAATAATATGTGATATGAACTGAATAATAATATCTAAAGGAGGTACTTAGGCAATTATTAATTGGCCAAAGTTTATTATTCAGTAATATAATGAAACGAACAAGACATGTTGGACTTGAGGTAAGGGATCATACTCCACTCTTTCTTTTTAAGTACACTCTTTTATGTCATTCCTTTTAAAGCTCATATTTCTTATTATTGGGATGTTATTTTATATTAATGTTACTTTAATTTTTATTTTCATGTGATGAGAGAACCTATTCTCTCTCATCAATCCATTTTGAATGTTTTGAGTGTCGCCGTTAGGCTGCCAAATTTTTGCAAGAGATCTAACCTCCCTCTTTCTTTTTAAGTACACTCCTTTATGTCACATCTTTTAAGATCCAATTTTTTATGTTGGTGGATGTTCTTTTATATTCCTCTTTCTATAAACTTTATGTTAATATGATGATATACCCTATTTGATCGCATCACTCCATTTTTGTATGTTTTATGTGGCGTCGTTAGGCTGCCGAGTTTTCGTAAGGGATTTTTCATCTCACTTTTATTCCCATGAGATTTATGCTACATTTTCCATAATTTCATTTGAGTGGTGTATGTACTACCCATTATTTTACTCATTGTGTAATATACATTTTTTAATGAGTATTTACATCAATGTTGTATTGTCCTTCTTTCACGTGTTGTATGTTTCGAAAGATACCCATGTCAGTAAGGGAACCTTTCACCCTCCTCTTTTTAAAGGACTTCTTTTGTTGGGTCTTTTAATTTACATATTGTTATGTTGGGATATGTTATCATATATCCTTATTGATGTAAATTTTATTTCCATGTTATGAGATACCCTTTTTTTATCTCTCGTCAACTCATTTTTATGTGGCGCTGTTAGCCTATCAAGGGAACTTCTTAACCTAATTTCGATTTCATTAGGATCAACATGTAGTTATTGAAGATGTCATCCTTTGAATATGTGTGAATGACCTTTTATTATTTTACACTTAATATCCACTTATATTTGGTGTATTCCTTTGTCACACATAATTATGTAATTGATTTATCCTTAAACCAAGGATACCGTCTTTGTAAGGGACTTCACCTCAATCTCCTTTAATTGAGGCATTTTCTGTTTTATACACAACCTTCATTTATATGGTTTATAAACCCCTTTTACATTTACATTTATTCAAAAGGAATATTATTTATACAAAGCGTTTACTAAACGAAAAAATTGAATGTTTTTGTCGTACATATGCGGCGACAACGACTTCTCCGCCGTCATGAACATTATTTGAGTTTTGGCTTCCTCTACAAGCCATACCTTCTTTTTAAAATAAAAAAATATACAATGTTTTACTTTTCTTTTATCTTGATATTGAAAATGGTTTTCATAATGTTTTTATATCAATGTGTTGTATTGATATCTTGTGATTGAAAGGTGGGAATGATATGTTTCTTTTATGCATGTTTTATGTGATACGATTATGTTGAGGTTCTTGGGCATTATAATGAAGATGGGTGGTTCCGTGATAAACTAAGGGCAGGTGAGCCCGATATACCTCTCCAATGCATTGGGTAATGAGAAGGAGTGAAACATTAAAGTTTCTTCGAATATATTTAGGGAATATACTGTGATGGGTATTCCAAACGTAACCAAGAGGGTTACTCCCTACATAAGAAAGTTATGAATTTCTCAAGTTACCTTTTATGTCTTATGATTTCAATGATTTATTCATGATTTGATGAGGTATGTTAAAGTGACTATGTTTTACGGGTAAAGTATGATTTCATTTTTATGTATATATGAACTCATGTTTCCTTTCCATATTTTTATAACCCTTACTGAGCTTTTTATGCTTATCCCATGTTTTTGAAATGTTTTTCACAGGTCAAGGGAAATGTACATGATGTGATGATAGTTTCAAGGATGTGTCAAGAATGAATCCGTGTATTATTTTATATATGTTTCCGTTGATGGGAAGAATGAATATTGTCTTTTATGTAACCACTTTGTTTAAATGTGGAATGTAATTCATGTTTCATGATCTAATTATCTAAAACTCTAAACCTGAAAAGATCCTCAATGTGTAATCTTGTAATAACTCAAGATTAAGTAAGTTTTAAGGCTGGGTCCTTATATTTTTCCTCAGGAATACTTTTCATGGGACATAATTTTGAAATGACAGAGGATTATTGGGACATGAGAGGTATGTTGTGATGAGTGCATGGTCATCTCTTATCATAATGGGACTCAAGTTTCCATGTAAGGATGGGATATCTGTCTCTAGTATTATTTTTGTTATTTTGTAATTATAATATTTTGTTATTCTACTGTATACTATTGTGACATCTTCAATGGGTTCCGCGCGAAGGTGAATCTAGTGCTCCTAAAGGCAACACACATACAGATCAGATCCTCCTCAAGATGATCATGTGGGAAATCCATTCCATTGAATATGATATACCACTGGTTCTGAACTCTATTGTTGAGGAAAAAACAAGATTTGGAGGAGATTGAGATATATAAAAGAATTTAATGCATGAGAACTTGTAGTCTTATAAAAGAAAAACTGAACCACAGTTGGTAGAAAATTTTATGTACATGATCTATCAAATCTACTAATTCCTAGAAAACATGAGAATATCATGGAGAGGTCTGCACAATTAAAACTTAAGGGTTCTGGTAAGAGATTGTTGGATTCTATAGTCTAGGAAGACAAACATGTGGGATTTTATTAGAAGGGTTTCATAACCCTATTTTTCAATAGTTTTTTTCTAGAGTCTAGGATGATGGAAAAGACTCTAATGTTCCCATCATTATAGAATGGAGAGTGTTCAGTGTCAGCCTAAACCAACTGGGTTGTGGGCTTGTCTTTTTTTGTCTGGACTTGGTAATGAATGACAAGATGAAATAGCAGAAGTACCTATAAGGATTAGTATTAGATATCATATAATAGGTGTTTATGATGAAACATTATACCAATGTGTATATGGTAGATAGATCTATGATAGAAGAAATGAATATGGTATCTGATGTTGAATGCTCCAACTATTCTCTTTCATCTGGTGGTAGCTTCAGTGGCAAGAATGTGAAGAAGAGGAAGTGGATAGTTCATGATGAAAGTGGTGGAGGTGGGTATTAGAACTTATCCTCATCTATAATATTGTTAACAACTAGTAGTGTTACTCTAGCATGTTATCTCTGCGACAAGGGAGGACACAATATATGTATTTATCCTATGCCTATGAAGATGTGAAATAGATGTGGCTGTTTTGGTCATCTATAGTTCATCTGAAACACTATGACTATGAAACTTTATAGTCACATTTTGTCATATAGAATGTATTTTAAAATGAATTCATAATATTCATAAACTATGGGGATCCTGCTAAAGGCCTCATGAGTGAATCGTTTTCCGTAAGCATATGAGCGTCCAATGAATGTTGATGTATGTTCAGTGACAGGGAGAAGTACAACCTTATTTAATATTTAGTATCAATTTATTTATTTGATAATGGTTTCTCCCACTCATTTATCATTTAATGATTTATTGACTTTATTAAACATCAAATAGAACATTTTTTTAAAATAGAGTTAGCTACACCTCTTATAAAGGGGAAAGAGGAGGGGTATCAGTGTTCTTGTTCATTTATGATAACTGATATGGAGTTGTTCTGGGATTTTCGCTTTCCTGACCTGGATATGATGGACTCCATCATTGGTATATATAGTATTTATTTCGCATAGAGATGTGGTTTATTATCATCATCAGTGTGTTTCATTTCATACTTCTGATTCGAGGACTCAGGTTTTTTATTGGGAGTTGGACATGAGGTCTAAAATTGATGGGCCTTCCCTACCAGAGATTAGTAATTTTCTGTATACAGTTTTGTTGGAGCCCAATGATGTCTCTCCTATTGTTGATTTTCCCCTTGTTGTTCGATAAATTCCTGAAAATTTCCAAGATGATTTTATCAGTGTTCATCAAACGAGAGATGTATATTTTACGATTGAATTGGATATAGGTAGGCATCCAATATCAATACATTATTATAATATGTAACAAATGGAGCTGAAAGATCTCAAAATTCAGAAGTAAAACCTATTAAAAATTATTTCTTTTCCCCAATGTTTTACCTAGGGTTTCCCCAGTGCTATTTTCTAGGAAAGCCGATTGTTAACGTAATTGATGTGTAGACTATTAGATGGTGAATAGGGAAACAATTAAGAAAAAAATATATATATCCCCATGTGGATGAAATGTTTGATCAGTTAAAGGTTTAAAATTTGTTTTCAAATATTGATCATAGTTTGGGTTATCATTATATCAGAGATTAAGAGTCTGATATACCAAATATAGCCTTCAGTATGAGGTATAACTCTTATGAATATCTTATGATGACTTTTTGTATGACACAATCACCTACAATTTTTTGGATTTGATAAATCTAAAATTCCATGACTATCTTGAAACTTCTTTGGTAGTGTCCGTATTTGATATTATAGTTTATTTGAAATAATAGTGTGAGTATGAGAACCATTTCAATTTGTTTCTAGAAAATCATAGAAATAACCATTTATATGGAAATCATTCAAAATTATATTTAAGGATTCAATAAGTGATGAACATGGGAAATTTTTTTGAGCATGTCTTATTAGTTGATTCTGAGATTGTAAATGTTGTCTTGACATGGAAGGAACCATGGATGATTCATTGTTATTTCATGATACTACTGATTGTTTTTTATGTTCACTTTTAAGATGGTCTCACCTTTGAATGTTGTAACATAGAATGTAGTGAAATTCACAAGAATACAAAGCATAAGACATATTTTGATGAACTAAAAAAGATTTTGACATTGGATACTTTTTTGATCTACTTGATCCTAATAATGGATACATGGGTTCTTTTAATTCACCGGTTGCTAGTTTGGGATATTCTCTTATACATGCAGACCATATAGAATCTTATGACCCACGTGAGATGCTTCTACATAATATAAACAACCCCACTCAAAATTTATATCTTTCATCATTCATGCATGGACAGAAGTCTTTATAGCACTATCTCTTTGGGGATAAGTCCGGTATATTCTATGATCATAAGAGTTAGAGCTGTATATATTTTAATTAATACATAAATCTCAAATAGGTGGGATTTTTTAAATACCTAATTATCTTTGACAATGATATCTATTACACCCCTATAAAATAAAAATGTTATTTATGATGCAATTATCATGAAATACCATCACTAGGTGTTTGTAATCGAAGGAAGAGTGAAACCTTATAGGGATATTCACATTGTATCACCTAGATGTTTATAAGGTTTCTTCAGGTATGTGTGTCCTTTTATATAGTTATTATCATATCTCATAGAGTTATTAATTTAGTGTAATCAATAATATGTTGAGTTTTAGATGACTTTAGAAAGCCTTTGTGATTGGGAAATAATTTCGTGTTGGTCTCTTTCTTTAGATGGTACGATGCACTTTATGAAGATTGTAGTCATCAAAACACCTGGGAGTAGTTATGTTTTTTTATTATCAAAGATAATATTGGGCCATATATCCATGAAATATGATGTTGTTTTACCACATTAGGCGGTAATTTTTTTGGTCGGGTATGAAGCATGACATCATAGAATTCATGTCTCACTGTTTGACCTGTCATAGAATAATGGCATAGCACTTTAAAAACTAAGGTATTCTCCAGCCTCTTTCGATGTCAATTGGAAAATTGGATTTGGTATCAATGGACATAATTTTTGTATTATCCTAGAATTCTTAAGGAAAATTCTATTAGGGTGGTAGTTGATTTGTTAATGAAGTCTGCCCATTTCACTCCGATAAAAAAAACTAAGGTTAGTGATCTAGGTATGTTGTTTGAGTAGGAGATTATGATAATAACATGTATTAATTCTGCCATTTTATATGATAGGGATCATAGGTTTAACACACTGTTTTTTAAAATCATTCAAGAGGAAATTATAACATATGTCATGTTGAGTTCAACATTCCATCCACAGACGGATGGTCAGAGGGGGCGAGTAATTTAAATTATTTAGGATATGATTTTGTCCTACATATTTCATTTTGGTAGGTTGCGGGATTCTCATATAGAGATGGTTGTCGTTTTTATAACAAAATAAATCATTCATGATTAGAATGGCTGACATAAAGGTTTTGTATCATTATCCATGTAGATAATCTCTTTCATGTTAATAAGTGGGTGGTTTATCATGAGTTGGTCCATGTTTTGTTTAGGAATTGTTCGTAATGATTCAGGACCAGTGACAATATCTAGATACATCCCATAGTAGATATAAAACATATACATTTTTGAGGAATAATCATTTAGAGTATTTCATTGGTGAATGGGTCCTCCTAGATGTTTCTCCTCATTTGGGAGATAGTCAACGTGGAAAAAAGGGAATGTTGGATCTGAGATATGTTGGGCCATTAGAGATCACTGAATGGATGAGACAAGTTATTTATCAGTTTTTGTTACGAATTCACTTAAAAAATATTCATTATGTTTTCCAAATATATCAACATAGGATGTATCACCCTAATCCCACTCAGATTATTTGTCTGGACGGAATTGAATTGGAATTAGAATCTTTTTTTGGAGGAACTAGTTGAGATCATTGGCACCCAGATAAAAGTCTTGCATGGAAATTCAATTTTGTTAATTAATGTTATATGGAAACAAGGATTACATTCTCATGAGACTTGGGATAGTGAATTTTTGATGAGGGATCAATGTCCTCATCTCATTCCATGTACTAATACATCCACATGACACCCTAGGGATGGAAAGTCTTTGTGGTGGTGAGTTCGTAACATCTTGTTACTATTATTGGGTTTGATTTTCCCTCACTACAGGTTCTCTTTTGGTTCATATTCCTCAGAAGATATTTTTTATATTTTTTGTAGGGTACATGGAAGATGCAAGATGTGTAACAATGTTACATGTCATGTAATGGACACTGGAGGAATTTCATGATCGACCACACAACTTTGAGAAAGGGTACATGTCATAAAAAAGGATTGTATGACTTTACAAACCAAAAAGACGTTTTTAAGATGTTGTGATGGGTTTTCGGTGTAATTATCCCGTGTGGACTTCAAGATGTGACCTAGGGCTACACGTTATGACTCAACCCGGACCCAATTTAAGAATCAACCAAACATTTTTTTTTCATCAATCCATCTCAAAACCACATTTCTCCCAATCTAGAACTCATCATAGGTAATTTTGAAAGACTACTTACATTATGGATCGATCTGTTCGATGTCTTATATCTGTTGCGATTACAGTGCATCCCCTCAAGAAAGTGATCTTTCTAGTTCTTTATTTTGGTAGATCACCATTGAAAACTATCTTTATATTACTATATCCATTGATCTAAGTTATATTTCCATTCATGTTTTCTTCTTGATCCATTGTGAGATATTGTTATAGAGGCCATTTATTATGTTTCTCACGGTCCATAAGGCGCTCGTCCATGAGGTATGTGGGTTTCCTCTATTCCTCCAACCTCTTTTCGTAAGTTTTGGAAAAATCCTAATATGTGGGGATTTTATTATAGTGCTTCCAGTATCATTGTTGGGTTTCATTGATTTTGGATTCATTTCCTAGCATCTGCTTCCCGAGTTTTATTGTAGATGGTTCCACCTCTAGCCGACATTGATGAACCTAATTGTATTTCATTAAAAAATATTTTTATATAAATTATAAGTATGATTTTTGTGTGTGTGTTGAAAAATATTTTTATTGAAAAATGGGTTTTCCATGATTATTGATATATGGTGACAAAATGGGTATTTTAATTCATTGAAATGTAATTTGTGAAATAGTTTTGAAATGGTTATCAAATAAACGTAATGAATAATGAATAAGAGTGAACTGGTAACCTTGGGTACAACTGATATAGGATTATCTTGGGTCCATAGTCCATTGTTTTGAAATTTTTACGGCAGATTGTCTTGGATATTTCTTCTGTTTCACAGTCCTATTGTTCTAGGAGACTGATATTGAATGATTTTGGGGTTTACTCATAAATAATTTTCATGATTCCAAGTCCCATTGTTCTATTATATGATTTTTTCACTTGATTATTGTTGTATGAGAAATCTGTGTCTTGGACTTTTATATTCTTTAGTGTTGTGATACCAATGATTTCATTTTTCATTGGATGGATTTTTGTATTAACCTTGATATGCAGATTTTTTATTGTGAAAATGATATGGAAAATGTGCTTTGAAATTGATATACATGACATTGTTTAGAATTATAGAAAAATGGAAATGTTTAACAAGTTTTATATAAAACTACATTACTTCTTGACATTCTATGTATTTATTTAAAATGAACATACTAGTTTTGTTATAAAGTGACATGATATGGATCACTGGGGTGTGATCATACGGAGCCAATTAGCTCAAACCCACCTACCTATTTGGTGGTCATAGACCCTTTTTTGTCTTCCGGTGTAGGAAAATTAAAATAAATTTAGTGTGGTGGTGAGGTTAATGTCTGTTGGGTGGATAACTAGTGGTGAGATACTTGGAGTACTTCAAGACCATTATTAAGAGCCGCTATTTGTCTTTTCTTCTTTTGCTGTTGGAATTATTTTAATTTTTTCAGCTACCATAGTTTTTGTCTCTTTCTGGTATTTCCTTAAAATTATGTCATATACATATTCATTAGTCTTATTCTATTCCTTCAATGATATTTATATTTAGTCCATGTGGCTATTCGGGATGGGAGAAATTATTCCCTATAATGTTTTGTATCAATGACCGAGTGCTTGTCTTCAGTCCATGGGGATTGGGAACGTCCTTGTGGTATGTGATCAATCAGGTTGGGTGCCAGTTGAGGTTAATCAAGGTCAGTTCATCCTAGACAAAAAAACAAGATTAAATTAATTTTTATGATGATATAAAAAAAATACTTTATAATTTATTCCCAAATAATTTGTGGAATATTTGTTGACCATTTATTTTTTATATTTTAATCTATTTTGATATTTCAAAAGTCCCCCTCACCTTAAATATAAATTTGATATCCTCCACCACTACGTGAAACCAAATTATAAAAATACGTGTATAAAACATACCATTTACATTCCAAAATTCCATTTATATAATCTATTAGTTTTATTTTTTAAATAAAACCAACCCTAGATCCCTTTAGTGGAGATTTTAAGTTTTTTTGATGAAGAGGTAATAGCTTCAACTTAAAAAATTATATTATAAACATCTTTATAAATTATAAATATATTGTTTTTTCAATAAAATTATATCTTTAGTATCCTAAATAATCGAAAAAATCACTACTATTAAGAAAAAACATTATTCACACACATTCCAGTAAAAAAATATGTGAAAGTATCTCTCGTGCGTGCAATTGTCATACCATATCCAAGTAGTGATACAGTAGATTTTCCATCACCATAATTTTAGGATGGGTGTTATGATATTTTGAATATTTAAATATTAAACTTCTGAATTTATTAATCTTTTGTAGTTTTAATATCATATCTATCAATATACATCTCAATATTTTTAGAAGCAATAACAATGTTCTTGTGTACATGTGGATTACCACCTTTAAGAAGCAATTTGAATGATTATTAATTTATTTATTTAATGGATGGTTCTGAATTATAATTTCATGAATATATATGATACGAATGAATTAATAAATATCTAATAATCATGTATTATCATTATCATTTAACTCATTCCTCTATCAAATAATGAATATATCATTCATACATATATATGACATTCTATCAACATTAATGGTGTATTTTTTAAAATATATATTGTATTGAATGACATTAAAAATTTACACAAAAAATATGTATAATAATTATATAATTTTTAACATTATCATTCATAAGGAATTTTGATAAATATACAAGGGCCATGTCCATTGAACCAAAACATAATTGAAAAACGATGAGGTTATAACCTGAAACAATGATTTTAATAAATCATTTTTATCAAACAGGTGATAAAATATTTTTAAGTAATAATATATATTATTATATATAATATTATGGTTCTATAAAATTTTTATAATCAATATATACTTATTATATATTACGTTCCAATGTGTATGAAATATGACAGACATAATGTATGATATTATTGTCTCACCTTTTTTTATGTGGGGCATATTATTTATAAACAATAGGTCATTTTATGTGGTGTATATATATATCCCACGAATTTAAAATTAATATTATAATATTGACAAATATAATATATAAATTTCCATTTAATGTTCTTTCATTTGTGGGTCTTCTTATACAAAAGTTACCAATTATGTAAGGGTTTTATGTTAGAATATTATTGTTTATCGAGATTGTTTATGATTATTATATTGATGAATATATATTATGATATATATACATACATATATATATATATATATATATATATCCTAAAACTATATAATTTTATTCTATTAATAATATTTAATTAAATACAGGTTTTCCTATCATTTCCCCCACTTTAGACACTCTTTATAATGAATAATTTGTATGGAAAACATAATTCATTTCTCTATTCGGTTGAAGAAACTATTTCTTCATTATATATGATTATGAATAATATTATAAATACTTTTTATACATTTTTCCAATGAATATATAACTCCATTTCTATCCACGTTTTTACTTTTGGAATTTTTTTGAAATAATTATCATTGACATTTTCAGAATAATCTATATTTTAAAAAAATGATAAAAAATGTGTGGAAATATTTTTTAACTTACACAACATGATTGGGTTTTCCCTCCATCTTCACTAATTTTTTTCATTTTATCTTCCATTAATATCTTACATTGATATTTTTTAACATGTATTTTTTCATTATAATGAAATAAATTTTAATAAATTTTTTCAAATTGGTATGATCATTTTCCATTAGAATTTTTACTCATTATTTGATAGAACATATATTTATTATTGAAAACTATACTTGATTTCAGTTATGATTTATTGGGGATATTATTCATGTCTACTCTCCTTATAATTTATTTGAATGGTTATTGGTTATTATTAAAAAAATTATCAAAAAAATTTATTTCTAATATTTTATGTTGTGATGAAATAATAAAATGTTTATAAAACCCATTTTTAATATTTAATGCAATGAATAAATACCTATAATACAAATTTATTTTTATGGGTTCTGATATAATGAATGTTTTAGGATATTTTTGAAGACATATATATTATTTTAATACTGTGATTGGTATGATATATGTCTCCCTAAAAATAATTTTTAATGACTGATATCACATGATATAAATAAGTGTGGAATGGGAGTGAACCCAACTTAGTAAAGGCCTTTTGAAACTATTATATCCTTCATCGGGATATTTGAATACATTTATGGTTTGGGGTGTGAACTCACTCCACCATGATAATCTAGTAATATGCACCTAAATATAAAAAAATAAACTTTTGATTCAAATTTGTATGAAAAAAACACATGAATTATGCCTGATGTATCATTCCCATTACCCCATGTTTAACATATAATATCATTAATATATCCCCTGATTTCAATTATTATGAATTCGATATCATCATATTATTTCGTTTCCATTCCAAATATTCTGAATAAACCAATTATGAATGATATTTAAATTAAGGTTTATGGTTATGATGTTCCACATCAGATATGATATAAAACAATTATATACAAGTTGTTTATGAATCAATGATTGAAAATATATTAGACCTATATAATTATGGAAATTATTATTTTGATATACAACGATTATTACATTATTTATATTTCAATCATGTTATGAAATTTATGGTTCACATTCTGGAATATATTTTTATACCATATGATATTGTTTTATGGGAACTATTTCTCAAAAAATATATTTGGTCTCTAAATTTTTCTTTAATAACAATATTAATAAATCAATAATCATAGTTTCCCTATAACTATTACCTTGAAAAAATTCATTCATTTTGTACCCTCATTAAAAGGAAAATATTCGACAAAAACATTTTCAAATCTCATAATTTAAATAATCAAATTTCTAAAAATACATTGATTAATCAACTAAAGGACTTTCTTATTTTCTATATATCTCTATTATTATGTCTAATTCCTTATGTGAATCATTAAAAATTAGCTTAATTTCAATAAAGTTATCATTTTTTTACATCTCATCAACTATACATCATGAAATTGTAAATATATATATGAAATTGTGTATCTAATTATTTATATTATTGATTAATATCATCTATATTATTTTATAAAATATATTTTTTATTGGTATTTTTAATTTAAATGGATTTATAATTAATATAATTTTTATTTATCATAGAAATCATGTTTTTAATAACCGTAAAAATACTTTTCGTTTTCTTGTTATATATATTATTAAACTACTAGTAGAAAATGAAAATTCACTTTCAATAATCAAAATTTCTATCATTATTATACAATAAAAAATTTCATTTATGCCATCATTCATTTCCTCCACTTTCATAACTTTTATGAGTATTAAATTATTTGTAGAATGAAATAATACCTCCATATTGTTTTTGAAAAATAACATTCTAATATAACTCTTTCCTCACATGACATATATTAAATTAAAAATTCATCAAGAGTCTCATGGATTGTGTTTATTTTTTTAAATATAAATATTATCATTGTAAAATGAGGAAGTGGTCTTTAGAATATTGAAAATAATATCTAAGTAATAAATATCATGGTTTATTCCAATTATCGATATAACCACATCAATACAAATTTATAATAATTCCTCACCAATTTCATTAAGAATTATTCTAAAATCATTGAACTTATTTTTTAAGACATATATTATTTCTCGTATTTATATACTTCCCAGTTCATATTTTTATAAATGGTTAATCCAAAGAGTAAAAATTATTTAAATCACATTATCATTATTGAAATATAATTTTACTATACTATTCCCATCAAATTTTGTTCCTTATAATTAATATAAAATCAATTCACATATATATTGGTCAATTATATTTTATTAAATTATATACATTAATAACATATATTTAAGTAGTACAAACATAATACCTAATGGATCTCAAATTAATTCATCCAATTTTCAAAATTCAAATAATTTTACCATTCATAACTCAGAACACAATTATAATTAAATAAAATATATATGACATTAACTTTATCCAAGGATAGATAACCATATAGTTCATACATATAGATGACATGTTTTCAAATAAATTTTTTATATATTAGATTCTATATTAACATGAAATGATATTAAATAATATAAATATTAAAATATTCACAGATAAATGTAAATATAATGTAAAATAATCATTGTATATAAAATTAGAAAATCATAACACATTTTTAATGAATATTTGTTTTTAATATTATTTTCTAAAATTTATATTTTATTGTAAATGAATTTATATAATTAAATTTTTAATTATATTAACGAGATATTTTAATATATTCTTCAAAACTTATTTAATTAAATATTATGTAAAAATATTAATTAATGTGTAATAAATTTAAAGAATAAAAAATAGTTAGATGAATGGTTTCATAAAATATTTTTCATTATATAAGTGAATCATTAAAACATATAAATTGTATTCATAATAATATTATTGTTATAATTAGATTCAATTTCCAAGAATTATTAAAATTGTAATAAATTAACTATAATAAAATTGTTACTATACTACTATAAATATATTCATAATTGAAAATATTGCAACACAAGATCATTAAAAAAAATTTATAATGATTTTGATTAGAATAATTATGTCAAATAAACTATTATATATTTTATATATTTAGAAATATTATTTTTCACATTCATTTTATATTGTATAAAAATTATTTCATTTTATTTATTTTTTATTTTTTATTCTATATAAATTTATTATTACTCTATAAAATGATGTTTTATTTTTAAATAAAACAATTAACAGTGATAAATTTTTTAGTATATATTATTTTATATTCCCAAATGTAACAAACTAAATTTTTTGTTTTTTGATATAATTTTATAACATTTTTATATTTTTAAAATTGGAATTTTAGGAATTGTTGGTGTTATAAGAAGGATAGATGATTTTATGTATTCATAGAGATTAAATTTCATCCGGGGATGTGCTTTTATAGCATGGATGGAGATGTTATTCCATGGAATGTTGACAAAAATGGAAATGTTTGAAAAAAATATTTATAAGGATAATAGTTTCTATAGAATAGAAATCAAGACTAATAATGTTTCCCATTTTCATATAATCACCGTGGTTTTTTCTTTTAAGGATTGGAATGGGTTTTTAGGTTTCCATTAAATTTTCAGAAATAGACATCACAGTTTATGCTTGGATGTAATATAATAGATAATCATATTATTAGATCTCTAATTATTTTATTTTATTGGTATGTGTGTCATGATTCCTATCCTTTTTCATTGTGATTCAGAGGAACAATACAATATTATATTATTTTTGGGCTTATTCAACAAAGGATATTTATTTCCATTATAACAGTTTTATCATAAAATTAAGGTGATTATATATTTTTAAATTATGATAAGTGGATATTTTAATGGTCATTGTTTATGATTTTTTTGTGATAATACGATTTTTATGTAACATTTACATATTGCACAACCAATTTTATAAATTCAATATCCAAAATAAATTTCAATCGCTTTCAAAATATTTTTACATACAATATTTTATCTAAAATCATATGTTTCTAGTATATAATAATTGTCTACTTAATAGGACAATTATATAAGATATTACACTTTTCCTAATCATATTACATTATTAGTATTTGAGGTGAAATTCCTCTATCTTCATGGAGATTATAAACATTTTCCCTATATTTAGTGTTTGTATAAATATGGTTAGATTAATTTTATATAGGTTGGATGGTGTTTTTATGGGTATTAAAGTGTTATATATAGATAATTATGACTTTGTGTGTTTGGGTTCTCATGATGATATCTTTATTCTCCTAATTTTTGGAAAATGGTTTTGATTCACTCGATGAGGTATTGGATTGGAGAACTAGATTTTAAATTTCTATAATATATTATTAACATGTTTTTTTAAAAATTATGTTGATTATAAGTTTTATACTAATGAAAAGTTTTAATCAAACTAAATTATAATTTACTAGCATGATGTTATTTCCATTTATTTAAAGGATTCAATAATATTTTTAATGAGATTAAAATAATTATTATTAGTATACTAAGAGTAAATTTATTTATATGAATGATGAGGCTATTCTATGATTATAATGTGGGAATAATATTTCATAATAACATTGATATGGTAGGGAACTAGTTATGTAAATTTATATAGTTATATTTTTATCTATAAATATATAATTAATTTATTATAACAACATATTATTAATGGATAATTTTTTATGTGATTTATTAATATAATTGGTTTCTATTTGTAAATTTTATTCTTTTTTTATTGATGTGGTCATTGTGATAGTGGATTTTATTTTCTAGTTTCATATTTTTAGAATGAGTGGTGTAATGGTCACTATGAGTGGTTTTGGATGAATCAATTTTGGTTCCATGGTTTTAGAGTTTTATAAGATTTGGGTAGTTTTATAATTTGTACATTGTTCTATATATCATGGTTTGGAAACATGTGACTATTATATATCTATTATATTGGTTGATTACACGTTTTTGGTGATCATTACCACGATTGATTGTGCTTTATGTGGCTGTCTATGTTTGTTCAGGTTGGTTATGCAATGTTAATGGAGATGAAAAATATAAAAATGAGTGTGGGAAAAAAGAGAATGAAAGAACATTTTTCATATCACCTGGGGAACTATGAATTGTAGAGATGATTCCTTTTCTTACATTACTAAACTCAAAATTTTATCGGGGAGTTTTTGTATGTGGAGATAAGATCGCTTCAACTCCCTTGAATATAATATTCTTGCAATTTATTATTCTCTTAAAAAGGTTAAATCACTTAATACCAATAATTAATTCCCTAATGGAATCATAGTAGAAGTTGTGTTTTCCCTTAAACTGAACAATATTCTTGATATGAAAGATGTATTACAATGTGATTCCTTTAGAGACAAGTTGTTAAAGGATGGTTATAGAAACTCAAGATTCTTCAATTCTCGTCAAAGAGTAAATAATGTCTATTAACCTCTTTCATTGATTAATAATAGTTGTATCCTTATTGAAAATAGAATGTACCACTTTGAGAATGTAACATTTTACTTTATGTACTTTTTTAATGTTCCTCACTCCATCATTGACCCTATGGATGGGGTGATTCCGAGAATGGTGAATCAAGAGAACAATTTCACTCTCACTATTGTTCTTCTTTACCTAGAGATTAAATAGGCTATTTTAAGCCTCAATCCTGAGAGATAACATGGTCATGAGGGATTTTTTAACTTCTTTTCTCAAACATTTTGGGATCTCATTTTTGCTAATGTTTTTAGGTTAGTCGTTCATTTTTTAGAGTTGGATCTCTTCCAAGAAATTTGAATGCTCAGATTCTTTCCCTTATCCCAAAAGTCGAAAATTCAAACAAAATTCATATCTTTATGCCAGTGGAACTAGTTAACTACATTTATAATGTTCATTGAAAAATACATTCCAATACACTCTCCTTCATTACCATCAATTGTTTTTGAATATCAGTTTGGATTCATCAAAGGGAGATCAATACAAGAATGTATTATAACCACCTCAAAGTGTGTTAATCTTCTCAAAAGATCCATCAGAGAAGATAATATTTCTCTCTAATTGGATGTCAATAAATATTTAGATATAATGGATTGGGGTTTAATCTACATGATCCTTGACATGTATGGGTTTGATGATGTCATAATCAGTTTTGTCAAAATCATTTTATGTTCATCTTTCATTTCATCTCTATTAATTGGATCCCATGAAGGATAGTTTTTAATGTTTGAGTAGTGTAAATTAGGGTGACCCCTTATCATCAATATTACTTTCTATCCCTCGGGATTATCCCCGTAATATTATTTAAATCATGGATGACAATAGGAAACTGAAGTCAATTAACACTAGAAGAATATTTTTGCTCTCTAACCTTTTATATATTCTGACAAAATAATCCTCATCAACAAACGGGATAAAGGCTGTATAAATAATAAAATGACTGACTTTTTTTAATATGAAATGGGTTTCTGGGTAGGTGGTTAGTTGGATCATTTCCTTTGTCTAACTTGGAAGGGGATTATCACCTATCATGGAAAATTATATCATCAGAGAATTGGGTATTTGTGAAGGACATCATCTCATATCTTATTTGGGATTGCCCATGTTGTAGGGGAGACCAATGGTTTTTCACTTCTATGGCATGGTTATCATTATTATAATATAAATCTATACATAGAAGGTAAAATCTATATCAATTTAGGGTAGTATATTCCTAGTTAAATAAATCATCATAGCGAAAAAATTACAATTATGTTGTGTATAAATGGCCAATTTCATTAATCATTTTCATCAATACTTCTATTAAGAAATTTATTTACAGTGGAACAATATTGGAAAAGAGGATAGTAATGGTTCCATGGAATGTTGTCAGCAAGGCATATGATGATGGTGGTTTTGGTATCAAATATCTATGAGGATTCAATGACTATTTACATGCTTGGTATAGATGAAATCTTATAAACATGAAATATGAGGTGAGTATTATTCTTAGGGCTAGGTTCATACCCATGCTTAAGGAAGGATGTTTCAATTATGTCGACTCATCGATGTGGGCTACTTTCTTGAATATTTTCTCAAAAATTGATGTTGACTCTAGGTTTCTAGTTTCCAAGGACTCCTCTGTTCATTTTTGGAATTCAAATTGGATTGGAAAACACCTAATTGATTTGGTAGTAGAGGAGGATTCAAATATGGACATTGATTTCTCAATCAATGATCATCTTGGTAGTACGTCTCATCTTCTGGATCATATTACATCAATTGTGAACGAATACTGTTTGTCTCCTATGGGTGATTTTTGGAAAGAGAAACTTCTTGCAGTTGAATTATTACCTCAAAAGTATAATATTATCATTCCATATAAAGCTAAAATAAATGTAAATGTATGGGGAACCTGCATAGTATGTTTATAAGGTCATCTCGGTCTATTCTTTCAACGTGGTTGGTTCGTAAAAAATACCAATTGATAAATTTATACTCATATGTGGTATTTATCTTTTCTCTATTTGTGCCTTATTATTTCAGCATTGAGAGGATGTGGACTACCTTTTCCTCAGTTTTTTATGGATTCAACAATATGGATGGTGTTCCATGACATTTTAGAAGTTCCTATACCTCATTCCATTTGAATTGTCAATTTCATAAAGAGCTGGAGCTGTTTGATCTTATCACCAAAATGTTAGAATCTATTTCAGGCTACTATAGAGGAGGCGGTCCAACTTATTTGGACATAAACAAACAAATTAAGACATGAGTCACAACACCATCAGATTGGTGTTGATCTTGTAGGGATTCTTACAGTGATCCAAGAGGTGGAGACATCGAGAGGTGTGTTTTTCTCAAACTATATTCATGATTTATTGGGGCTTAATAGAATTTGGATAAAAGGAATCTATTATAATCTGCATGGTATAATGGAAGTCATTTTGGAGTCCCCTTATTATGGGTGGATTAAAATCATCTCTTATTGTACTTCAAGGGGAAATCTGGGTCCCCATGGCTTTGGTGCTGTCTTTAGGGACTATTAGGGTAGTGTTCAGGGGTTCATCTATGGCTCATGTGGTATTTATTCTACTCTTGAAGCAGATATGTTTGGGGTTATTGTTTTGGTGGAGCAAGCAGAAAACCGGGGATATAACAAATTTTTTTATAATGTGACTCTACTATGGTAGTTTCAACTATTCGAAATAGGGCTTTTCTTCTTTCTTGGAAGCTCACTAATCATTGGACTAGATGTCTGGAATCTCTCTATTCAAGAGACCACTTTGTTACTCAAGCGGGTAGAGAGTAAAATGTGTTGGTGGATGGTCTTGTTTACAATGTTGTTAATGGTAATTATTTTTATTGTGTTGATTATGTTTCATATGATCTCCTTTATTTTCATCAGAAGGATTTCTCTAATTCTAATTATTTCAGACTAGTGCAAGTTTTTTTGCTAATAACGGTATCTGGTTTTTTTGGGAAAGGTCTCCTTGCTACATAAAATTATATATGTGAACCTTTTCGACTTACATTTTTTTTGGATAATGAAAATATTGAATTTAAATAATGTATTGAATTTAAAAATGACAGTAATTTTCCTAGAAAAATAGTAACTCTATAAATGAACAAATATGCATTAAATGCTAAAATATTTTTGTTGTAATTTAATTTTCTATTATTATGGGTTCATTTCTATTATATATACAATAGTTTTTTCTAGTGATGTATACTAATGATATCAAGGAATTTATGGGTGTGGTTGTTCTATTTTTGATTCAATGCCTTAGATTATATTTAATGATGTAATATGTGTATATTTTATTGTCCTTGTGATTTTATATCCACATCATCTATGTTTTATTACCATTCTAAATAAAACTTTATTTTTGTTCAAGGAATATACCCCCCCCCCCCCACATCCCAACTCCCCCTTCTAGGTGTGGAATGAGATGTGTTGTGTTTTCGGTACGGATGAGAATACATGACATATCTTATTATTGATACTGTACATTATATAATAGTTTAATCGAAATGTTATGGGATTATTATTTGATGATGATACATGCAAGATTCACATGGTATGATAATGTAAAATGTTTGATAATCTTTATGTTTATTATACCATATAGTGATGTGTATATGATTAATTTGTGATGTGCGGTGATTATGTGGATGTGGATTTGTAGTGTCATGTGATGTGGGATCTGTGATGATGATATGTATTTTTTTTTATTTTGTATCTAGTTAAGACAATTTAAATGGTGTGTGATGGTATGAATATTGAAGGAGAAAGATCATGGAAACATTAATTATATTGGATTGGGAGTAACTAGACATTGCTGAGGTGGTTAAAGGGATCCTTATTGATTTTTTAGAGGTTATTAAAAATAGAATTATTATTATTTGAGAAACCCTTGGAAATTATATGATTTATAAGAAATGTTTTTGGTGTATATTGGGTATTCAAATTATATACTATTTCATTAAAATACATCATCATAATTTTCTATGGAGTTCATTTAAAGGATCCAATAGTTCATACTTGTATTCTCAGAACCATATTTATAAATCTATTAAATATGAATCTTAGAGGGATTAAAATATATAACTAGATGTTATTGTCTTGGGTTTGGAGTTATTTATTATTCACCAAACTGGTTGTTTATTTGGTATTTTATTTTAGAGACGTAGGTTTTTTGGTCCTTAATTTATTTCAAAATATTGGATTTTTTATAACAATGAATATATTGTTAGATTCAATTATATATCTTAATATGATTTATAAGGTTAATTACATAAATACTCATTTTAATGCACATTTTTAGTCTATCAAATGATATATTTATGTTGGGGGTTTATTTGTCACTATTGTATTAATCAAAGTCTTATCACATGTTATGTGTGTGTGATGGTCATCAAAATTTGTATCAATTCCATCGCATATCGATCATGGTACCCTTGTAACCCAATAATTATGATGTTTTTAACCTAGTATAATGAGAATTATCGATAACCATAGTTTGGGAACTAGCACCATGAATCATAGAATATAAAAATAGGAAAAAATTTCAAAACACAATAGATGAATGATAAATATTTCTGTATGCATACAAATAATACTCCGCTAAGTGTACTGTAATAGAATGAAAATTAGAAAAAATATCCCAATGTAAGATATTAATGTTCTAGAAAATATGATAAATAAATATGATTACCAACCAATCCCCATTAGTAATAACTCTCCATGAACAAGAATCAATATCAACTAAAACATCCATGTAGCACAATAACGTTTCTTGAATGTGGAAGAATATAATATACTAACACCTTAACAAATAAGTTGTGTGTGAGATTAATTCCATGTAGGGCCTAACCAATGATACCATAAAATATTCAAACATTTAATTAACCATTTAGATCTTTCAAATTTACATAACTATGAATGGAGTTTCCAAAAAATATTTAAAAAATCATTATTTCATTCAACATTATTAAAATAAATATAAAACTTATAAACCATTTTATATAAAAAAGATTATTTATATTGAAAATAAATAGTACAAAACATAGACCAAGAAATGATATATATATTTAAAATTAAAACAACAAGAAACATGGTCATATAACAAAATATATAACAGTTATAGGTTACAATATTCTGAAACACTCGATGATCAATCATCGAAATATGTACATACACACTACCCCTTGATATAGACCAATGAGGATCCATTAAAATATCTTTAGGGATGTCACATGATGTAGTGGGCCTTATTTTAGGTGATACATTTTTTAGGGTGTTATCCCAATAAGTAACAAACTACCTAGGCAAGGACAAGCTAAAATAAAAAAAAATGATAGATTTTTTTTGAATGGTTGGGGTACGAATCCCCAGTTTATTGATAAAAAAATGTTCAGACAGATTGGCAGAACATCAACAGAGAGACATATTTGTCAAAGCCCCCTTCCCGGAGGCCTTAGTTTTTTTCGATGATTTTCTCCAATTATCCGCTCCATTTCGTGTAATATTCATCCCATTCTCCATTTAAAATATATGTATTATCATTTTAAAAACCATATGGGTTTTTTTATCAAATCACTATTATTTCATGATAAAAAAATTAGAATTTTACCCAAATAGTTTTTATCCATTTTCTCAAATACCAATTTCAAAACATTTTCATTAATATAATTTCACAATTAAAATTTATAAAATAAATTTCATGATTTTAATTTGTCCAAAATTCTTTCAATTTCATTAATACATCTCAATTCAATATTAATGGGGTTATGTCTCAAATTCAGGCCAAAATATAATTTAAAAACACAAATCAATAGAATTTTCTTAATAAACCAACAGAAAGAAACATAATTTATATAATTAAATTGAATTTAACTCAAAAAATTACTTTAAATATTTAAATTAAGGTTTAATAAAATTGGCCAATCATAATAAAACCACCTACCACAGGGTCACAAGATTTCAATTAAACAATCCCTATGAAGGAAACCCAAATGAGGAACAATGGAAATAAAGATCTAAGAATCTACCCTATATTCGAGATAAGAAATACTGCATATTAGATCGCCAAATGACATATATGTCTACCGAAGACATGGGAAATTATTGGATATTGAGAGAAAGAGAATAAGAACATGATGGTACATGGAAAATATTTATTTCCATTCCTGTTGCTTTTATTAACATTTAAAGGGCTTATAAGGGATAAAATATCCCCTTGGTTGATCCTGTTGATGAATAAATCTTTAGGGTCATATTATGTCTGTCATGATCCTATAAGTTGTGTTTCTGTATTTTTAAAATTAAATTTAAAATTAAAAAATCTCAAGAACATTGTTATCTAGTTAAGACCACATGGATAGAAAATGATAGTTTCCCTAGTTGTGGGCCTATTTTAATGGTAATTAATGGAATATCCATTATGGTAACATGGATTTTAAAACCATTCAAAAACCATGGAAAACTCACTTCATTGGTTTTCATGGTTTTATATATTATTGTCCATGGTTTGAATAAACTGTGTACTACTAGCTCAGAACCCCTGAATGTTTAAAATATCCAATTTTTTCACCTGAAGCATCCCGAATTGTGGATATAAGAAAGGAATGTATTAATTTGAGGTTTAGAAATACCAAAAAAATATTTTAAAAAAAATTAAACATCCCAGCTATTGAGATATTCCATCTTTAGAAAGCCAACTATGAAGCTTCCATTCCAAAAAGATGAGTCCATGACTCTATCATTTGTTCCACCATATCCCACATCTAATTAGAATTAGAACCATGTTAACATAGAAAATTAACCAAATTTATTATCCTCTCATAGTGTATCTTTTTTTAGTAATCAACTATCATGACATGACATTCAGTTTAGATAAATCATGTTCAACCTCATGAATACTCATTCATAGAAAATGAGATGGCTCGGATAGATACATTCATAGCTATGTTTAATGAAAAAACTTATGTATAAACCCCATATATTGTTGGAGTGATAAGAGTTATGAATTTTTATCAACATATCAATATCCTAGTAATCTCCCACAAATCAAGGATCAAAATTTCCTTACCTCCAAAGTTGTTGATGACCCATGTGTGTTGAAACAATGATGAACACTCGATCACCAACTGAAAATTAAAATTCACTATAATAAATATCAGAATACGACTTATATTAGATCTGTTCCACCAACATTAATGAATGAATCAACTAAATAATTTCTATTATCTCATGAACCACGCTCTTCCTAAACAAGGATCATTCTCCAATCATCGACCAACATAATAGAGATCTTAATGGAACGACATATATGGTCTCAAAAGTTTCCATTTTTTTCACATATTGGTAATAATTATTAATGGGAAAACCCACTATCCTTATATGATCTAATTAAGATCCACTAATATTGAGAAAATGGGAGTAAATCATATCATTAATAATAATTGTATCTCTTTTTGTGTGACCATCTGATTAAAAATGATATGTTGAATTCGGATGGACTGGAGATCCAAGTGCCTCTTGATATCCTCTATAAAGCCATGAAGTGAACCATGGTTCCCCATTAGATATTGTTGGATATGGAACTCTATGAAAAATATAATTATCTTTCACCCTAATATTACCCATCAATTCAACATTGTTAGTATTATGAATGTGTAGAAAGTGACCTGATTTGATCTTCTGATTGATCACAACCAATTTCACATTCTTCCATCTCTATGTTTCTTGATACATAACAAAAATTACTATATAAATCTCATACCACATCCAAGTAATAATTAGATGTGTATGTATCAATATTGATGGTTTCTAGTTCTATTCATCGACTTATTGGCATGTATAATAATAGGAGGGAAAATAAGAAACACCCCATATCATAAACGATTATAATAACCACCACTTATTCTCATAGAACATATTTATGTTTTCTAAGGGAACACACAATGAAAATTATGTAAATCCAAATAACCGCAATCTATACTGCTAATGACACAACACATCGATTATGATAACATATAATTACCATAGTAGAGACTGACCAGTCAGTCATAGACTCCCCACCATAAAGAGAGTCTCCAATTATATGGAACTAATCATCAAGATAATTATCTGGAAGTATCATCTAGATAAGAGATTCATTCAACTGAATATTGGAAAAAGAAACCTCAAAACCTGATTCCTAGACTCTGATATGAAACTGTTCAATAATATTCATCTAGTTCAACTCTTTTAATGGGTATTTCTATTCATCTATTATTTGATTATAACTCAACAAATCCATGATAAAATTATCTTTCCCTTGGGGTATAATAGATTTCAATGTTGAATTATTCCAGTTATTCTATCCCATGCCTCTTTTGGAGATTCAAATCAATTTGATAGATGATTTAACTCATGATCTTATGGTATAAAAAGATATTAAACCTTCATATATAAAGATAATACCACCTAGTCTCATGAAATTTTATCCCAACTACATTTCCACGGAAATAGGATATATATTTATTCTTATGTGGCCAACATTGATGATATCTATACCCATAAACATGATCTCCTTACATACAAATTCTTCCCAAATATAAATTGTATGCATCAATGTAGAACAAGTTACCATGCCCATCCTCTATGTGAGTCAACACCTTTGTAGTGATCATAACAATTTATATAAATTAATGAGTATTAATATTTTTTAGAGAATGGAAAAATTACTCCCTACCAAGTTAGAGTAGTAATCAGGTAATCGATCATTGAAAACACTTTAATGAACATGCCTTAATACATATATAAACCATAGAATATTTGAATAATGAATAATTGTGTGGTTTCTCCCATGTTATAATGACCTTCAACACTTTATTAATAACTAAAATTCCATGTATCGAAACCAAATTGTCGATTAAAATCAATTAATAAATATAGAAATTACATTTTTAAAATAAGTATTAATATTCGAGGTTTGTTACCAATGTCAAAGTCTCTCTCATATGATTCACATGCTACAACATAGTCATAAAGTAAATGAGTAAGTCATCAAAAAAGATTAAAACAATGGTAAAATAATACTCATATAAAACAGGTTTCAAAAATTCCATAGATACAAATGTATCATTAGATTTAATAGATTTTTATTCAATGTACTCATAATGGTCACATATGCTGTAATAAGTTATTTTCTAAATTATAGAGACTTTGATTCAAAACCAATGATAACCATACCAATTATCAATCTATGAGAAAAACAGTTCTACTTTTAACATTTCAAATAAATCATAAATCCATTGAAATTTATATTTTTTCATTATCATAATTTGATTTAGATATTGACAATATTCACAAAGGTGAAGCGAACCATCATCTTGTTGAGAAAATAGAACTGGAACTGACCAAGATGACAAAATTTTCCCAAAAATACTTTCTATAGAATATCATCCATCTATGTCTTTGGATTATTCATTTTAAAGGGTTACATGTTGTATGAAGTAATACAAACTGGTTTATTAACAATCACTATGTTTTTAGAAAACTATTTCTCTATTACTAGTGTCATCATAGTGAATTTAGATGAAAAATAATTTTTAAAATAAATTAAAATGTAGGGATACCACCACAAAAATATTTTCACTCCACAGAAAAGAAAAACATAGATATCACATTCCCAAAATCATAAAAAAATGTCCAGGTATACATGACCTCATGACCCATTATCATTGAATGATACATGATCCATGAACTATTGTAAAAGATACCAATTGAAGATAACAATCTTTCCAATAATTATTACTAATGATCTAATATATACTGAATATGATGTCAAATGGTTTCATGTTGTGAACTAGAAAAATATGAGAAATATCAAAATATGATAATGAGAAAATAATGACTATAGACACTTTTATCTCTATTCGTTTTATTGGGTGTAGTAATATAAACCAAATATGATAAAAAAAAATTATTGGATGATTCCACTGATAAATAATATGAGATGAAATAAATGAATATGATGCACTGATTTCAAATTAAGAATACACTATTAACAATGATATAGTGATGGTGCCTCTCACTGTTGCTGGACTCAAGTGTTATTCCTCTAGAGACTGTTACATTTTGTTAAGAATCTTTATTTATGAATTATATCGCCAGAACCCATTTTTCTTTTAAGTATATGATTTCCATTCAAGTATTAATGTTTCTAATGATTCCATTATACTATCATGATTCATTAGATATGGAAAGTATCTAAATGTAACATGATCATATACCAAAACCACATATCTTGGGTACATTGGAAAAACTCAATTAGAATGACTTGGAAGAAAACATTGGTAGAAAATAAAAGGGCTTATTCTATGAATGATATGAGGTTACGAAAAACCTTCTTGTTAAGAAACCACTAGAATTAAAATGATACAAATATCCTCAAGGAGATAATTAATGTTATTTTAGGTAATAAATCATAACTACCTTTTAAGTCCCAAAAAGATTATGAAGCCATAAACTAACATCAACGAAATATTAAATAATTCCCCTTTGAAAACACTTTTTTCACAAAAAATACAAGTTACACTAGTAAATTATCATTCCATTGTGTGTTAACATGTCTTGAATGGTGTTCTTCATCCACAAACTATGGGGACTGAAACCTCTGATCATAGAATATTATAGTTTGAACGAATTTTACATAAACACAATAGAAGAAAGAGAAAAAAAAATAAGAATATATACAAAACAATATACAATGGGAGAACTATAAGTCTAGTCTAATAGGTATAAAAACCCACATTAAAACAATAATGTACTATAAAATATGATAATTAATCATTATAAACACCAATGATCCCACAAACACAACTCTCAATTCACAAAGATCAATAGTAAATAAAGCCTCCATATAGAGCCTTATCTATTACAGAACACAAAAAAATATAATCTAAAAACACCCAATGTAATATATAGCGTGTGATCTTAAACACCAGTAGGGTATCACTAAGGATTCGTTAGATGATTAAATTTTTTTGATGATATAATTCTTTATGTTTTAAATATATATTCATTGAAGTTGTATATAATAATTAATAAAATAATATTATACATTTCATATTATGGAATTAGTATAATTATAGATTAATAAATGTTAAATATAAAATAATTTAAATAAATTTATAACTCATGTTAAATATCTTACAATAATAAATGACATCTCTTATAAATACTAACAATGATTAACATAGTCTTCGGACAAAAGCAATGATAATTCTAGGATATATGAAAACCACACACTCATTGGTGAAATTTACAAATACGTGTATACAATTCCAGTTTGATATTTACAAAATAAGAGTCATCACAATCCCATCATGGATGTGACATATTTTAATAGGCTTACATTATGTTTTGAGCATGAAAATATTGTTATCCCAATAACTCACTAACTACCTTGGCTATCACGTTCTCTAATAAAAAGAAACAATGAGTAATTTATTTGGATACATATAAAAATAAAATTCAACCCATTATACATTTCAAATATGCCAATTATCTGCTTCAAAATTGAAATTGGGTTTTAATAAAATATGTCATTTTTAAAGATAAAACCAATGATTTTGTATCAAAATAATTTAAATAAATTTTATCAAATAGAAATACAAAATCAATTTCATCAAATAAATTTCAGAAATCAAAATTGAACATTTAAATTCAATAATTTTATATCTCTAAAAATCCATGAGTTTCACAAATACACCAAAAATCAATGGAATTGGGTGTTTTTACCAAATTCATTCAAAAAACTGTTTTCAAGACCCAGATACATGAAAATAAGTAATTAATCAACCAATTGAATGGATCATTATCTATATATGGAGATTAGTCCTAAATCAAAAAAATTAATTTAAATCAACCAGTTATGGGTTATTCAAATTGGCCCATCAAAATGGAACAACATAACTCGGGATCATATGATCTCAAAACACCTATCCGTATGAGAGAAAGTCTATCAAGGAACATTAGAAACACATATGTTTCAACATAAACTATATTCATGATCTAAATCAATTTTTATTATATATTCCAACAACATGTATATCAATAAATCTTTATAGAGGAAAGGGCAATAGAAAGAAAATGATATAAGAAAAAAACTGGGAGACGATTGGGCATCGTTCTTCTAGCTTATATTCTATTATTGAAGGTTTTAGAGTGAATAAAATCTCCACTTGTGATTTACCCTTTAATAATAAATTAAAATGGGTTAAATTATGTTAATCATGATCCTAATGGGGGGTTTCATTATGTCTAAAATACAATTTTGGATTAAAAACACTCATATGAATTATTAGTCAGGAAGGCCACACATTTAAAAAACCCATTAGTCCTATTAATGGATCAATCTTAATGGTGTTTACCTGTTTTAATTAATTGGGATAACAACTTATAAAACCATTATCTAACTCCTGAAATATCTCAAAATATGTTTTTATAATGTTTTCTCTAGAAGGGTGAACTGTTTATGAAATCCCATTGACAACTATTATTTTACCATAAACATTCAATATTTGGAAATATTTAACTCACTAAATCCCTAAAAACCCTTACCATTGAATAACTATAACAAGGTGTTTCAAGCCCCACACCATAGAATCATTTTGTCCCCAAAAATCCTACATTAAAGATTCCAAGACAATAGTATATGGTCACTTCTCTCACATCAGTATGTCCCTCTCCCATATATTATTAGCAACAGAACCATACTTTCATATAACCAGAATGAAATGTATCTTCCTCTGATGATGTACCTTGGTTTTCAAATAAACTATCCGAAATGAATGTTCAATCACTGATAAATTAGGTTCAACCTCTAGATCACTCAATCCCATATCATGAAATGGATCAAATATATACTTCAATAAATGAGATACATAAAAGAAGTTATATACTTATTTCACATGTTCTGGAAGTGATAAATGGTAAAAATAATTTCCCGCAATTACAAGAACCTTAAATTGTCTTGTAAAACATGGAGAAACACCCCTTGAATTTAAATTCCATGATCAACCAACCAAGGTGAAACTTTTGTGATACCTTTTCATGAACTGAATGTTACACTGATACGTCATAATGATCCACATAAGACATTTATCTAATCATTTCAGTCTAAATTCTATAAAAAATAACCCTAACAATTTTTATTGTCACTTGAACCAATATCTATCAAACCGAGGAACAGTCACAAATCTACGACAAAAAACAACAGATATATACATGGCTGGACAAATAAGGACTCTCTTGGAGAAATTATAAATACATATTGGTAATATTTTTATAATGAAAATAAAACAACCATAGATGATCATCCCAATCTCCTCAAAATTCAGGAACACAAGAGTGATGCATACCCTAATGATTCTATATAGCTCTTTTTGCCTCTATATTTGACTGTGGATGATATGTCGTACTAAACAAACCTAAGACCCCAGTGCCACTTCAAGGCCTAAAAAATGAGGAGTAAACAAAGGATCAACATTAGTGACAATAGATGATGGAACTCCTTCTAAACAAAAAAAATGTTTTCACATAGAGATTACAGAAATCATGTAATTTACGTTTATAAAATAGGTATAATGTGAGTTGATTTAGTCATCCAATTGTGAGAACCAATATCACATTATTAATTATCTTGTTATCGGGATACCAAACCAAAAAAATCTATTTAGATATCATCCCACATCTAGGACTATATTATATGTGGATGAAGAAATGGAAATTTTTGAGATTCACGACCTTGACCTTTTGACACGTTTAATAATTGGAGTCATAATTGACTATTCCCCATCACATACATGCCCACCAAAACCTTTTCCGTATATCATTGAATATATTTGTGGTTCATGATTTCACATCACACAAGGAAATAGGGAAATACCCCATCATATTTTCCTTACCACAAATAGAAAAACAAAGTGGATTAGATATTATTGAATGTCGTTAATAATGAATGGCTTGTTATGAATGATGTATCATAATAATGAGAGTCTTCAATTCAATGTAAGTCAACATAATTATTATTTTCCTCGAAAATCATCTCTAGATGTGAATATGTAAATATAAAAGTGGCCAAGGAAACCATGGACCTCAATTACAGGTCTCCAATATGTAGGTATTCAAAGAGATCCATCAAGATCCATTCATTCAATGGTTGTATCACTATCTGGTTGGATGCTTCTTGCTCAAAAATTTGAGATGAAATTTCTTTCTCCTATATATAGGGAATATAAATTTATAAATATTCATGGTATTCCACCAAATTCCTCTAGAGTGGAATCAAATACTTTTTAGGTAATATATAAATCATGATCATGTTATTGGAAAACATTGAACACTTTTATCCATAAATGTAATGTTGTAGATTCTTAAGAACATTCATAACATATGAATGTTCATATTCATGTTTCTAATAATTCATATCTTGGATCCTATAATAATGAGAGATATAAGAAATTACAAGATCACCTTGAACGTGAACGCAACCCAATACTGAACATAATGCATCAAAAAATATATCATTGACATGCCCAACCATTTGGGGATTCATCGTTGGTAAAAAAGTCAAAAAAATAGATTTACCAATGAATTCATACATATTTCATCCTAATGAAACCACCACCCTTGTGAGTCAGAGAAGTATTTGGAAAATAAATCATTGAAAAGTCATTAATATATGAGTATTGATAACCAACGAAAACCTAAAATATTCAATTATCAAAAAAATTTATTGGTTTTCCCCTTGTTATAACAGACATGAAATTTTATTGATATATGGAAATACCATTTTTTACTCCAAATTACCCATGAAAATCACTTCCAAAATTCCAAAATCATATTTGGAATGCTTTTCATAATGTTGAATATTTCTCATCAATTGCAAAACCACTCTAAGATGATGCACACGATCCTCTTGAGTGATTAATTAAATGTTGACATTATCTTTAAAGGATGGAACTATGGTACCACGATAATCATGTAATATACTATTAATCAAATTCATAACGACATCCGAAGCATTTATTATAACAAATATAGAGAACAATAATTATTCATGTTCATTCATTATCTAAAAGTTGTCTATTTGAATGTATGATTATTTTAATTTTATTTGGTGGTAACAAAGTCAAAGGTAATACATTGTAAACAAATTTTACCGATTCAAATTATCAAACATATGATCAATATATTCCAGATGATATGTCCTCATTACTATAATGTGATTGTTTTTTTAAATTGTTAAAATGGTTATGTTATAAAGGATTATGTATAGAAATGTTAACTAAGGATACCTAAGTTGAATAATTTGGCATATAACTCCATTCTCAAGAAGAGGAATCAATAAAATTTCCACCTCTTCCATTTCCTCAAGTTCAATTCATTAAGAATAAATATACATTGTTTGAGTATGAGGAAATAATTAGATATAAAACATTACCACTCTTTCCAGTGGAAACCCATAGATGTCCGAAGGATAACTGGTGGGAAACACATCGACAAGGTGATTGAGATCACCACTCAATGATCCATTCTTTGGATATAATGAAAAAATAAATATCACATTTCCCAACAATGGATATTATGGGTTCTCTCTACATTACCTTATGCCCCATACACCTTGAATGATATAACACAAACCCTCATAAATCTTATGGAATACCAATCAAATATAGAAATTTGTCCTTGATCTATTAGAAATGAACAAATCCATCACCAAAATGACATCAATAATTTTCATTTAATGAAAAAAATCTCAATGAAATATCTATATCTGATTAAGTGTAAAAAACCCATATCTATGTAGACCATTATCTCCCATTGTTATGAGTTGTTTATAAATATCCATAACATAAGGTAAAATATTTCAATAAAGAATTACTATATTAACTATCAGAGTCATTATAAAATAATGTTATGAACAATGATCAAACAAATCATTCAATAAAAATGAATATATTTTTATCGTACCTATCAAAGTATTTGGACCCATACATGATTCATATGGAGATAGTTATAACACATGAATATTGTGTTTTAACAAATGAATGTTGAGGGAATCATTTTATCCATGAATAAACTTATTTCTCTATAGTTTTAGAAGATTATTAAGATCATTTTCCACTAAAAAGAGAGGAATAATTTTGGATGAGCATCCTCATGTTACCTGAGCATCTACATCCAAAATTACCATGGGTTACTCAGTGAAAATCCACATATAAGGCCCTAGATTACCACAATAAAATAAAATAAAAGTGATTCTTCTTGGAGGCATAATAGATTTATAGAATACTAATTTTCCGGAAACCATGATCATTCATAGGCTCCAATGATTCTCAAAATATTCATAAATGGTTGTTGAGTAACTCAATCATAACAAACTCTTATGTCTCAATAAGATTACACAACATCATACTAATATCATTGAAAGATGTAAAACATCTATCTTTTATATTACTATGTCATGAAACATATAGGTACCATGGTTACTCAATAACATATCCTATCCAAACATGTCCTGAACGGATTTCTTAATCCGCACGAGTTGTTGTCTATAACAAAAAATCATGAAAATTTTAAAAAAACAAAATGAAAATGAATAAAAAAGTTAGTATAAATAAAAATTAAACACTAAATATGGAATTTTACTAGAAATAAAATGGGCATAAATTTCAAAAATTAGTATAGAAAATAATGGGAAGTATGAAAACCATATAGAATATCAACCAAATTAGCAAGGAACATAACTCCTCAAGACTATGTATCAAGAACTACTACAACATATAAGTTGAACCTTACCCCCTGTCAAACCTATAAGAAAAAAATATATAAACCCGCAAAGGTACTTGTAGGGTGAGATATCAAATTTATTTAGGTTATCACCACAGATTCCATAAAATATGAAGACATATAATTAACCAAATTGAGATTTTAATTTTAAATAAATAGGGTATGAATTTCAATATCATATTGAAACAAATCATGCATAAAAATTCAAATTATTTAAATATATTAGAAAATTCATATAATAATTATTTTATATAAAATGGTTTGTATATATTGTGATGGAATTGTAAAAATCGAAAAATAATAAATGGAATATATTTCAAATACATACAGGGATAAATGAGGTCATATACCAAATGGTATGATAGTATTGGGATACTATTTCCTCATACACATGGAAGTGAATCATGGAAATATGTGTATACACACACCCCATTGATATTTACCAAATAGGGTACATCAACATCCCATGAGGGATGTGAAATTCTATACTAGAATTTTTTCCCATTGCATGATTCAAAAGTGATTTATTCAAATTAATATTAACTACCTTGTTTTTTGGGTTATATATAAAATTAAATTATGGGAATTTTAATTAAAAATTTCATTATATATAATTATCCACATTCTATATATCAAATATTGAAATATTCAATTTAATAATTGAAACATTTTTTATTAAAATGATGTTCTTTTTATTATAAAACCAATGGTTTTCGATCAAATCTTTTTTTTAATTTTTATAAAATACCAATTTGAATTTAATTTCATCAATCCAAAATAATAATTTCTATTTCCACAATTAAATTCAAAAATATAATTTGTCAAAAATTCCACCAATTTCAAAAAAAACTCATAATTCAATAGAGTTTAGGTATTTTAAAAAAATTTGTTCCAAAATACAATTTAAAAAACACAATTAAATGAAATTGGGATTCAATTCAACCATTTTAATGTATTATCTATTATATAATTCAGTTTAATTTAAATAAAAAAATTAATTTGAATCGTGCAATTTTGGGTTATTCAAATTGGCCAATCAAAAGAGAACATAATACTTGCAGATCATGGGATCACAAAATACCTATCTGTAAGTAGAAAACTCTAATGAGGAACTTTGGAATGATGATCTAAGAATCTAACCAATATTTAAGATCTAAAACTGTTAATATTAGATCCCCAAACAACATGATTATCTACAAAACCGTAGGAAAAAATTGAGAAGATCATTTGCGAAAGAGAATAAGAAGTGAAAAATAATCGATATTGATTAAAATAAGTCATTTAGTAACCTAAATGGTGGAGTTCTAGATGCTTAAAATATTTATTTAAAATAAAAAAATCACAAATTCATGTTTAGTTGGGAAGGTCCATAGGGTTAGAATTTTATTTCCAATATGTTCAACATTTTAAATGGGGTATCATAGTTTTTATTATTTCCACACAGAACATTTCAAAATATTAACAAACAATGAATAACATTATTATCTTTGTTTTCATGGTTTACATGAGTGGATTGAAAGGTTTGACACAATTATGTTCAAAAATTCTATGCCTAGATACATTAAAAATAAAAAAATTCACCTAAATCATCCACATGGAAATCCCATAAAACAATTTTATAAAATATGTGTTTATGAAATCAATAAAATAGTAACACACTTTTACAAATTTTTTGTATAATAATAATTATAGAAATTATATATATCAACTGATGAAGATTATATAATATATAGGTAAATAATAATAGTTTAAACCCATCTTTGATGAATCAAGGATTCATGAATAGATCACATAAGACTACCCCCTTTATGTCTCATTCATTTACAACAATATTAAAAAAACACATTTTGATAAAATACATATAAATGGGAATAGACATTACTGTTCTATAGGAATATTCGTTTTTATCCATTTTCTTCATTAGGGTTGAAATTTTGGATATATGAAAGGATTTTAATTAATTACACAAATATTAATTCTATACAATTGAGCCTATTTTATTTTAATTTTTTAAAGAGATATTTATGTATGAATTTATCGGTGTGTGGTTATTATTCATGATATCTAAGAATATTATCCAATAGAACAGTATATTGCTGACCTGGATATGAGCGATGAATCTTTTATGTGAATTTTTTTCAGTTATAGTTTCTGTTTATAGAGGTGTATGTGTGTATATTCATTGATTTTTAGAAATAGAACTCGTTGGAGGAGATTAATATCACATTATAATTTATTTGAGCTAGGTAAGAGTGTCATGATCAATTGGAAATACTAATAATTAGAGGATAATTCCACATGTTTCATTTTTCTTATAAAAGGAAGTGGAATGATGATTGTTCATCATTATATGATTTAAAGAAATATTTTCCCTTAGATTTCCATTAAACAATGATATATGTAGTAGAAAAGCATTATTATATCCCATTATATCCAAATAGAAAGGGTGTATGAAATTTAAAGATTTCATTTAATGATCCTTTTTGTTATTCCCTAAATATAATATCAATTTATGAGTCTTAATACAATAATTTATATGATTTAGCGAACCCGTTTATTCTCAACGTTGTTTCCTAAATTACATTTTCTATTTCCAATGGGGCATATAAGATGGAATAAGTGATTTAAAGGATGGAATTATAAGTAGGATCATCTTGAATGGGTATTTACTGATTAAACATGTGTATTTTACATATTATATGTATTTATTAAATTTTAAGACAGTCATGGATTTAACCAAAAGTGAGAATCATTAAAATTTATCCTCTCATTTTTCAGGATATGAACGTTCTCATCAATTCTATAGGAAATTTTATCTTTATGTTTTTTCTGGAATGTGTATAACCACAATCTATTACAATTTCAAATAATTATGGGTGTCCATCACGGAGTAGGTGGAATGTTTCAATTTTATCTTTAGGGGTATTATCATCATAGGATAAATCTAGAGAAGGGATTATGTTTCTTATTTTTCATAATTTTTTGATCAATTTCTCTCTTTTTTTTATTTTTTTGAAATAAAAAATAGTTTTTATGTGTTAGATTTTAGTATTTTAAATTATTTATTTATTATTATGGATTTTTTGTGTTAAATTTTCTATTTTAATACATAAAACATTAAGTGTGATGATCATGGTTTATTCTATTTTTTATTCAATATTATCTACATTTTATAAATATTATTTATTTATTTTATGATTTAATAGTTTTGATTAATTTATTATTCATATATATTTTTTATTTATCAATAATAAATATTTTTTAAATTATTTTTGTTTTAGTTTTCATTTTAGTCTAAATTTATTAGGTTATAACTTAATAATTTTATAATTTTATTTATTCTGTATGATTTATTATAATGAAAAATATTTTAAATCAACCCAAAAAAGATAATTTTGAAGGGTTTTGTGTTATAGGATCAAACTAATTGTTTTTTATTGAGAAACAAAATTCACATAATGGGTTTCATTTTGACTCACCATTAATATCATCATTATAAGATTATTGCAATGGGGGAAATGAAAGTAAGATGATTTCATGTAATATAGATTGTATAATATATGATTTAATTTTTGTGACTATGATAAATATATTGAAGCATTGAAGGTAATATATGTTGAAGACATTTGGTGATTTATATGATGAGTGGTATTATTAAAAAATTATAATTCCAAGAGGATGCTCCCAAAAAAAGAGGAGATCAACCATATTTTATGATGATTAAAATGGAACAATTAGGTTAATTGGATATTACGATTTTAACCAAAAAGATATATGTTAGAGAAGATCAAAAATACACTTAGTATGATCCCTGTATATCTAAGGAAGGTTATTAGTTGAATAAAGATATAATGTTATGACATTATATTGTAGAATATGTCCACATATGAATCATCAGTTTCTTGTGATGAAGTAGAGAAAAGATGAAATCGAATGACATTCATGATCTAGTCTCGATGATGAAGAATAAAACATTGTTCTAAAAATTTATAATGATGAAAAACCATGAATATGAGCTCACTAATTAATATTTGACATGAAATCAAGTATTTCTATGAATGGGATGAAGATGAAAAATCTGGTTTTGAAGGGTTCAATCAACAACTGACCCATAATTAATTTTATTTTGAAGTGGATTCTATAATTGTTTGATGTTTACTAGAAAAATTCATCCTTTTCCAAGAATAACAATAATGAGGATGAGGTTGAATTATTAATGGTGCATCAAATTGTGGGAGAAAATGACCATATTTTGAGGTTCATTCAAAGTCAATACTGATCAACCAACTATTTTATTTCATTAAATATTCAACTCGACTTACATTTGTTATCATTTTTGGTAGATTGAAATATATGTTTAAGATGTTTTATAATGGATCGAGGATGTAATAAATAAATTTATCTAAATAAATCTTGCACTGAGTTTCTTTAGTCAATTTGTGTTATTGGCCATTTTTGAGTTTTTCCTTTTTTATTTTGTTTACTACTGACTGACATATAATTTTTTTAAATGGGACTGATTGAATGATGGAAATAGTGAGTTTTTTATTTTGCTTTGTTTTATCATTGGAGGTGGATTCAGGCGACCATAACATGTTTGAATGAATTCCATGATGAGTATATTTCTGATGGTGACTTTATATTCTAATAAAGATATCTCAAGAAAAAAATTTATCAGAACATTTGTTAAATTGAATTTTGAATAATACGTTTTTGTTTAAGATTTTGAATTATTTTCAAGGTTCCAACACTTTGTTGAAGGTGGATGTAATATTTTAAGAAGAATTTTTGTTGGTGTCACATGAAGATGGAGGTACGTAGTTATGAATGACATGTGGAAGTGTTTTACATGACATTAATTTTTTTTTTCTTATTTATTTTATGATATTAAATAGGATTTATTGCTCATGATTAGAGAACCCATGTAATTCAGAATTTCTTAATTCACTCCCTACAATCTCTATTCCTTCTTCTAATCTATATTCTCTAATTTTCTTCACATTGTAAAAAAATTGTTATTTGTTGTTAAATTGTAGTGACTTCATGTGTTATATATTAACTGCTAAGATAGAAGTCTTACTCACGGACCTAGTTTGAGGGGGTGATTTTCATCACTTCTTGGAGATCAAAAAGGAAATTCAATTATTAGTGTCTTCTTCCCTATTGTATTCTTGGGATCATTAGTTGAGATGATGCGATAACAAAATTTCTTGAAGTAATATTTTAATACACTCTATCAGATATTTTTTATTCACATCTTCTCATGCCTACATAATCGTGTTTTTAACTGATTTTGTGTGATTATTTGACCTACTGAATATTACAATTTCATAGACAATGATCAATTATGAAATCTAATTTACCTAGGAATGTTTTTAACTATTTTTAAAATACATCATGAATGGGAGGTAATATTTTATGTATTATTTCATTTTTTTATTGTAAGAGGTATGTATACCGAGATATTGAGTGTGAAACATGTGAGGTTGAGTTTTGGGTGTTTGAATACTATATATCAATGATTTGGTATAGGTAGAATCAACCTAGATCTATATTATTCATCCTTTTTTCTTCTTTTTCTCTTTGTTTTGAATTATATTCTTTGTTAATGCTCTTATCATTTAATTTGCAGCCATTTTCAACCACTGTTTCTTGTTTTCTCTTGATGATTTTAATAATGATATAATCAAAAAATATATTTTCCATGAATCATTGATATAGATAAACTCCCTCCATAAGATACACCCATTGGATTTTTATTGTTCTATATCATGGGATTTATAAATGTATTATTTATAGTTCATATAACTGGAATTAAGAAATTGAAATTTCATCTTTGGTGGAACTTTTTTTTATCTAATTATTCAATTTCAAATCCAATATATCAAAAAAAATTAAAAAATTAAGCATCCATAGTGGTTGGAAGACGTAGTTGGATTTTATGCATACATTTTATGGGAATAACATGAAATTTTATGTGATGAATATTTTATTTAAATTATCAATGATTATAATGAATTAATAATCCTACTATAGAAAACTTATCCAAATAAAAAAAAAGAATGTAGAAACATTCCCCCTAGGCATTATCAATAAGATGTTTGTCAAAAAGAGAAAATCCAACACTTAGTTGATGAGCTTAACACAGAGTATTTTGTTTGGATAAATAATAAAGATGTTAAATATGAGGGGTTTTCAATATTCTTGTATGATATGGGATATATTCAAATTATAGAAGTTGAAAATATTTTCCAATAACATTTATTTTATGATTTTCATCATGATGATCATTCTAGAACTGAATCGCCTTATAATGATTCATGATTGAATATATTAGACCAGCTCAATATAACATATCTTATATAATTTATGTCATAAAAAATGAGTTATTTATTTTCTAATAGAGGTTTTAGAATGATAAATATCTCACTACTGACCTATAACCTCATAAAGGTTCACATTTTGACAAAACAGAAGAACAATCAATGATTGATAACATGGTTAAAAATATTTTGAATGAAAATGAGTTTTTTATTAACACTCGTTTATTTTTAACATGATCAAATTTTAAGTGGTATATTTTTTTCATTAACGTTAAAGATGTATATTTTGAGTTCCTAGAGGATTAAGAATGTTTTCTTACATTTCCACTTTATAAATTTATGAATCTGTAGAAATTAAATGAAAATACGAATTTAAGATATAATAATTATTATATTTTCAGGACACATTTAACGTGGTATATAATTTAGAGGAAATTTTCTATCCTAAAAATTTATATTCTTCTTCTACATCATTATTTAGTTAATAGTATTAATTTAAAATATGAGTTGTTTATTTAATTTTTTATTTTGAATTTAATTGATATTCTAATCTCATGGTTCCTGATTTTTTTACAAAATATATTTTAGCATTAATAATGTAATCCATTAATAATAAGACGTTTTCCATTATTTTACATTTAAATAAGGTTATTTCATAACAAATATTTCATTGATGTATTATATAAGAGGCATGTGAGGAAACACAATGGGATGAAAAATTTATTGTGGGTATTAAGAAAGAGGAACCACCTACCACATGACTGTAGTTATACCAAAGGAAATCTAGCTATACATAGCCTATTTAAGAAACTTCATGGGGGATATACGCTATATTATATTGTCTAGTTATTTTTTTGGTTTGTATATTTTTAATCCATTATTTATTAGTTTATTTTTAATATTTTAATGTTTGGTAATAATAAAACTATATTTTATTCCACCATGTGATAATTCATGGGTTTATCTCTTTATGTGTCAATTGGTGTTTTTGATGGTGGAATTAAATTTAAAACGCGGTATATAATTAATGTTTATTTGAATTATATTTTTCTATAATTAAGTAATACATATGCATTTATATATTAGGTTTGAGAATAATGTTTCATTATGTAGAATATTATTTTTTTTTTATTTTCAAGGATCAAATGAAAATACTTGTTCATTAAAAATTATTCAAAAACCTTAAATAATTAACCCATGTTTTATCCTTTTTTTGAGCAACATACTCTAGAATTAAATTCCATTATTTATCAAAATTAAAGTGAAGAATATTTTTATACTATGGAAAACTACTCTAGTAAATGAATGGTCAGCTACTTGTTACAGATCATATGTGTTATATCATCAGTCTGGGGATGAAAAAATTTAAATTATACTACATTTATTATGATATTTTTTAAACATTTTTCTACATGATCGCTAGGGTTTTATAAAATAATTTAGATCTCATATTTAATTTTTTTGTATCATGCTAAAATGATTTTATTTAATCCACTGGTTACTGATACACTTTTTACTAAATATGGTTGGACAATATTTTGTGAACATAGTTCATTTACACTATGATTAAAATGATATTTGAATATTAATTATTATCAAACATTTACATTGAAAACCATGAATATGTTTTAATGTTATTAATGTAGAAATAATATTTTTTCTTTTTATACAAGTGGTTATTTATTTATTTTCAATAGATGAAATGTTTTTTAACATACTTGTGACCCTTTAACATGTCAATGTAATACATAATTTGAAAAAAATTTGGAATTAAAAATCATAACTATTTTTATTCACTAGGAGATAAAAATTGTTGGAAAAAATGGAGTTTTTGTGTGGGGTGATATTTGTTATTATTTTGAGATAAACTATTATTTAATGAAAATACCATCAGATCTATTCGAGTTTTTAAAACATGTCTGTTTCATGATTTTAATTACAATTTTTGTTGGTCAAAATTTTCATTTTTTATGATGTTTTAGATGGAACATTTATGTTGTTATTATTTTAAACACTCAATTTAATTGAGCAGAAATTTTTTATTTAAATTTAGTTCATATTAATTTTTGAGAAATATTGATGTATAGTTTTAAAATTTTTATTTAATATGAACTTATTAGTTGTAATTGTAATTATAAAATAATCATTTTCATGGAATCTTTAATGAATATACTAATCCCTATTGATCTATAAAAATTATTTCATTCATTATTAAATTCACTAAATCAATCAGATGGGTATTTATTATGATTTTAATTATTAAACATGTCCTTAAATTAAAATTGTCTACATATTATGAATTTTCATTAAGTCATTAAGAGAACATATATTAAAATATATGTTTGGACTGCCACATATACGAAAATTGATGTTTAATTAGATTTTTTCAAATTTTCCAATTTAAATTAATTTTATAAAATCGGAACCCAACTGTGTAATAAATTTGTTTGAATTGAAGGGGAAAATTAGTTTTTCAACACTTGAGAGACAATATAGTAATTTTTATTTTAAATTTTATTATATATGGAATATTTTTTTATAAAATTTGATATTTATTTTTCTCTACTGAAATAGAATGAAGAAAATCAATTCTTATGTTTGGCAGAATCTGATGTCGAACAAATTTCAGGGATTTGGCCACATTTTTTCTATTTTTTAGTTTATTTTATTATAAAATAGTTTTTTATATACATAGTAGTAGATTTATGACTAATTTATTGATAATTAGTGAATTAATGATTTCTTTTATAAATTGATAAATTTAATGAGTTTAAATTAAGGTGGATATGAAATGTTTAATTTATGTTTTTTATTTATTATAATTATATTTTATAAATATTAAATTTTATGATTTTTTATTTAATCATTCAGATTAATGAAATCTTCATATATATTTTGTATCTTTCTATTTAAAATCACGATTTAATTATTGATTTTTTGTATTTTATATTATTTTGAATTTAAATATTTTTAATTCATTAATTTTTTTATTTTAATTTTATGTGTATATAGTCCATAAAAGAAATTTATTACTGATAAACATGTGTATGATATTTTAGAAATGGATTCATTAATTGATTCTGATAAAAAATTTAGTTTTGAGACATGAAATTCACATTATAGATTTTGTTTATTGGACCTAGTAATATAATCATCATTAGATATTTTGAAATGCCCAATGAATGTAAGATCATTCCAAATTAATGAATTTTTACCAACAGTTATTTATATTTTTTGAAATGGACAATTCATGTGTTGTTTTCAATATAATCTCAAAGTACATAATTTTATTGTTTTTTTGTGATGATTTTTTGATGATTCTATATTCAAGAGGAGTTTCTCAATAAAATATAAGACTAACCTCATTTGATTATGATACAACCAGAACCCTATGATTATAATGATTTTCTAATTGAAAACAAATAAGGCCAATTAAAATTATCTTAATCATGAGATGGTTTTCGTCCATATAAAACTATGGAAGATGTTGAGATTAAAGAAGATCTATCGTTATGAAATAATATTGAAGAATAATTCAGCATTTGAACAATTTTCTTCTAATGATGATGTCAAGCGGTGAAAATTTTGAATGAGAATCTTCATATACTCATGATGTGGATGATGAAAACTTTAATATAATAATTTTAAATAAAGAAAAATCCTAGATATAAAGTCATAGAATAATATTATACATGATATTAAGTCATGTTTTTTTTATGTGAAGGCGAGAAGCTAGAATATTATGGTTTGAATCAAGAATTTTCCACTGATGAATCCATGTTTGATGCTGATTCTGATTTTATTTTCTATTTATTAAAAGAGTTTCTCATGTTCCAAGCATGTCACTATAATTTATGAGGTCCAACGAATCATGGTGTGTCATATTATTGAAGAATATGACCAGTATTTATCGTTTATATGACGAAAATATCAAGAATTTTACTATTTTTGGTTACTAAATACAAAGCTAGAATTTTATTATTTTTTTGATTCTTGGGTTTTTTTGATTGATGGTCAGGATAGTCAAGGATGGATTGTGTCTACAATGAAGGAGAATATCCCAATTCATCATGTAATATGTATTTTTTTTATCAATTTTTGTTTTTATTATGAGTCTAGATTGTCAATGTTGTTTTTTATATTTGTTAGAACCCATTGTTTTATTGCCTTTTCTTGGTTGACTAATGAAAAGAATTATTTTTCATTCTCTTTGGATACATATTTCAAGGTGGATGTAAGAGACCATAACATGTTTGACGAAATTCACTGATTAATTTTTATTTATTCTATTGATCATCTATTCCATTGAAGACGTCATGAAAAATACTTTTGTCGTAACTTTTTTTAGTTTTAATGGTGTTTAAAACCTAGTTATTAAAGAGTTTGATTTTTTTCTAAGTTCCAAAAAATTGTTCTATAGGGAAGTGATATTTTTTGAGGATTTTTTCTATTTTCACATGAATAAAGTGGTGATTAGTGAAGATTGAACTATGGAGGAATTTTATTTCAGTGTCATTTATTATTGTTTTCTTCTATTATTATTTTAAATAAAAATTCATGTATCAAGATTGGAGGCCCCTGTTAATATTCATTTATTTTTTACCATTTTTGTATAACTTCTTTATTATTCTCTATCTATGATAATTTATTTTATCCCATGAATAAATTATTTATGTTGTTATGTTTTCACAACATTGCTCATAATCTCATACCTTTAGACATGGAGGGAAAAACAGGCGTACCTATTTATAGGATGTGAAACTCATTTCATCATGGCGATAAAAATTCTATTTCTATTTTTGGAATCTTATTATGTAATATAATGATACGATATTTAATTGTGGCGATTAAATGGAATAATTTCTATCATGAACAACTTGATACTCACAAAGATTTATCATATTCTACTCTTCTTATAATATCTAATCAACAATGTTTTCTCACAGTGGTTTTGTGATTAATCATCCTAGTTATAAAAATATCTTCATGGGTATATATCCTTTGTAAAATTGATTTTTCCAGGAAAAAATTTTCAATGGTTAGAAGAGGGACCATGTTAGGGAGGTGATCTTCTATGTAATTTTTCATTTTTGGGTATTGTTATAGGTTCATTTATCAATATATTGATCATATGGAATATAATAATAATGCTCCAAAATATAATTTTTTCAATTGTGAGAGGATCATTTATCATGTTTTCAATCATATGGTTTCTAGTCCTTTTCAAATTCTGAAACATAAGGGAATTATATATATTAATATCAATCTTGATATGTGGTATATAAATAGTCAAAGAAATTTATTAAGTGTCATGAACATTTAATAACAGTCAAGGATGATAATAAAACATATGGGTTTACAAATTTATATATATATATAATAGAGATATTATTATGAAGATAATTTTCTGAAACATTATATGTATGAAATCAGTGTTCAAAACATTTAATAAAAGGAATCAATACTAGTTTATTAAAAGGGTAGGAATTGGGTGAAATTTTATTTCTATTCATCAAAGGAAATACATAATGACAAATAAAATGGTGGAAAAATCCATCAATAGAGAAGTAAATTACAGGATCCATCAAATTTTATAAGGATGATTAAAAGATATTCATAATTTCAATCACCAATAAATTAAAATTTAATTGGATATAGGAATTTAGTAAATATAAATTTTCAGGTCATTTTGAATATATAAAAGAAAACTAGTATTAACGAAGAAAATTTGAAAAAATTTATTAAAATTAAATTATTTTATAGATACAAGCTTTTTATATTTTATTTATTTACCATGAAATAAATGAGATAATTATCTATGTAATTATATAAATTGAAGAAGGATGCATTCACATTGAAATAATTATGAGACATTCATTATAGAATTTAATGAAATCAATCCATATATAAAATAAAAAAATCAATTGAATTTATTATATATAATATATAGCGTACCTTATGGACATAATAAATTATTCATGAATATATAAAAATGTTTCAAAAGTCACCCAATGACTACAAATATGTAAAAATAGAGGTTCCTGAATTATAAGAAGAGATAAATTTGGGTTAAGTTACATGATATAATTACTGTAAAATATGATCCAACTTGAAATGAATAATCAGGGGACATATAAATCTCTATAAGTATAAAATAAAAATTAGGAGATATTTTAATATGAATAAAAACTATAAAAAATGATTATCATTGAATAATGTTATTTATTTGAAAAGTATATTTTTAATGAAACCTATATAGTTTTAGTGACATTTTAATCAAACCTACCTTTCAATATTGGGTTTTAATAAATAGAAACCAATTTAAAATTTATCATTAAATATATCATAATAACACATTAATATTTTATAATAAATTGACATGTAATTAAACACAATATATTAAATTTTTCATGGTGGTCATAAATTAAAATGTCCCAAAAATTTTAATTTGAGAAAATAGCCACATAAAACATAAGAAAAATTTGAGTAAACTCAACTTTGTAAATATTATATAAAAAAATAATGTGAAAATTAATATGAACATTATACAAAGTATTAATTAGTTAGTAGATGCATCATTTGAAAAAATCATACTATATGAAATATATTTCAAGTGGTCTAAATTAGAGACATGAAACCCTTTCTATAAATTATTATTTCTACTAAAGAGCATTAATAATAATCATAAAAATAAAAATATAATAAATCAATTTCAAGAAATTATTATTATATAAATAAATTGATACTCCTTATTAATTTTTAATCGACATACTTGTATTATTTATTTATTATATATTTTAGGCATCTAGTGTTAGTAACCATGATGATTTTGAACTAGTTTTATAATAGTTGTTTTTATAGTTATTATTTCTCCAAATTTCATAATTCCCAAGTCATAAATGACACATCAAAAATATATTTTACAATTACTTATTCTTATAATTTAATTGTATGTATTTTTTACTGTCCTTAGAGAAGATGATGTTTACAACCTTGTTTTGATGAGTTATATCAAATGAATTACTGTATCTTTTTATAAAGAGTTTATGATTATTATTTTCATTAAATAAGAAAATTTTATCTAATTTATATTATTTAAATAATTAATTATCAGTAACATTGTTTTCATAGACATATAAGTTATTAAGTTTATGGTATTTGTATACTGGCTGGTTAGAAAAACCTAAACATGAGCATTCAAATAAGAAATATATGCTTATGAATATTGAAGTTATTTATTTTTTTAATTTTTTTTTAAATATTTATAATAATTTTATAAGGAATATATTAATATTTTTTTAAATCTTATTTTAATCAATCATATAGAATAATAATGAAAACACATGATAAATGAGATAAATATTTTTATAAAGGTGGTAGTCTGATGAATAGACGATTAATGGTTTCATTTCACATAAAATGAGTTGGAAAGAAGGTTGGTTATAGTTTATCAATGTATATTCATATTTATATTATATATAACCCATTTATTAATCAATCACACATATATAACCGGTGAATATATGTGCTGGGAATAATTGTAATTCATCGCGTCGTAGAGGTGGTATTCGGAAAAACATATGAATGACAGTTTAATTATTTTTTTTAAAAAGGGAAAATTAGGTTAATATTTAATATCATAGTATATTAAAAAATAATATACATAAAATAATAATTTTAATTTATATGAAATAAAAACATTTATTTGGGGATGTAAAAAAATAAAATAAAATAAATATGGAACGAAGTGTATGCATTGAGGAGTCTGGATATAATTTGGAAGACACATAAAAATTGTGGTATTAGGATATTCTTTTTTGATCAAATTATCATTAAATATAATATTATTATAATGGGAGGATAGTAGGAATTGTTTTAGGTAGAAACTAAACTATTTGAGTTGTCATTATGGGGTGGTGATAGAACCATTTTTAAAATGGTAAAAAATTCGTTTAGAAAATATTAGAATATAATATATATGGGAACATGTATCAAATGACATGAAGACTCCAAAAATTGAAATAATATAGTTCATGATCAGATAAGTATTAGCATCACTAAAATTTTACTTTTCAAAGATATTATTACCTTGTTTCTATGTCATTAACAATTTGAATCTTATCTTTTTCCATATATTGTTTTACTGTGGTTATCTTTTTTTCCAACATACTGTAATTTTAATTCATAAATATATAGTAAAAATTATTAAATATTTATTCACTACTAATTTAAAAATAAATATTTTTTTAAAATTTTAATATATATATTTTATGAAAAAAAAATTTAAAATTATATAGCATAACAACTAAAAATTAATTTTTTTAATATTAGTGTTCTTATCGCAAATATTATAGTTTTTAAAAAAATTATCCACCCATTTAAATATATTGATATAATTATATATATATATATTTATTTTATATTTCTGGGTATTTTAATTCTTATAAAACTTAATTTTTAGAATAATAATATTTAATAAAAATATTAAAATATGAAATAGTTTTTTTAGAATATTATAAATATTTTTTAAATTATAAATCATGTGCTTTATAATTCCAAAATAATAATTGGGAAATTCAAATTTGTAAAAAAATAAATAATCTTTTGTGATACACATTTCTAAAATTATATTTAATTCTTATATAATAAATTTTTTTTGTAATAATATTATATTCACTATTTAGTAATTAATTAATTATCGTTTAAAAATCATAAAATTACATTCTAAGATTAAATGAAAACAATTTATTCAAAATTGTTTCCAATTGAAAAAATTTCAAATCAAACAATATTTAAGTTAATATTTTTTAAAATACAATAAAAAATAGAAAATAAATTTCATTAAAAAATGAACAATGTTAACATTAAGATTTCATTTTACTATTTTATACAAATTACAAATGCAAAGAATGCTAATATATTATTTCATATATTAATATATTTTAAATTATTATTGATAAATATTATATTTCAATGAATTATTGTATTCATATAATATAAAGAAAATGTTTTAGCATAATATATTTTTGGAAAGAATAATATTTAAATATTATATCATATTAATTTATTATCTAATAAATATGAGATATATTATTTGATTAAAAATAATATATTTTAAATAACTATTTATTATTATTAATGTATTGTTATCTGTATTTCACTAATATTTTCTAGTTCATTATGTTTTCTATTTCAAGATATTGATAAAAAGTTTATTTAAAGGAAAATATATTCAAAAATTTTGGGGATTAACATTATGCCATATTTTAAAAAATGATTCATTTATAAATTTATATTCATTAACTATGTAAAAGGATAATATATCTTTAAGAAAAATGAAATATATATCCGTTTATGGCATCCAACTCACTATCCGTGGATATAAAAAGAAAATATTAATCCCGGTTAATATTTTTTTAGAATTCATAAGAACATACTCTTCGTAGAATTATTTTAGTGATATTGTTTCAGAAAATATTTTTTTATCCCAAAATATTATTATATTTTCCAATCAAATCAGTATAAATGATTATAGCAATATGAAAATATGATATTAAATTGTATTCACTTGTGAAAATTTCATGTTTTCATATGATACAGAAATTTAAACTATTACACATATAGTTCATCTTAATAGATGATTTGTTCATCCAATGTCACATTAGGTTGCTTATTATCATATTTGATGACATAATAATCTAAATAAAAAAATTTATCATAATGGAATTTAATTAAAATGTGATATACCAATGAATTTACCTCTAGAGTGTCTATTAAATTATTTAGAACAAGTCCCTTTCATTATGAACTAAAATCAATATTTTGTTGATACTCATGTAAATTAGTTCATTAAAATTACTCCATGGTTCATAAAATACTTAGTTGGATCAACATTATATTTTAACATTAGATATTTCATTTTCTTGTGAATAAAACAATATATACTTCAAAAAATATTGGGATTCTATCAAATAAAAAGTATTTACCATAGTTTTTTCACAAATGAAGTCCAATCCTAATTATAAAGAGGAATAAATTAAATATATAAATTAACTAACCTATATTATTATAACCACAACAGATTACCAAACTATTTAAATTTATATTTTACATCAAAACTACCTTTAAATATAACACATTATGATATGATCTCATAATCCATAGAGGGGATGATTTATTTTCTATAAGAAACATTGGTAAAATAATTTTTTGTAAATTTTTTTTCATTTACCAAAAAACTATGGCATGAGAGAAAAATTTTAAACCTCTCATTAGTTTTATTCATATTTGAAATGTAGGGAAATAATTTTGAATGATGGATTTCATCTTAGATGCTCAGTATGGGTAATTATAAGTCATATCAATAAAATTTTACTAGTGATAAAAGGCTAATATTAAGATTATAATAAATATAAAAATATATATACACCCTAAAATATATAATAGAATTTGTAAAAAATAAAATTTAATTATGGAATATATGTTTCTCATTGTATAGAAATAATAATATATCTCATATAATGTTATATAATTATTAGATACAAACATAAATTTAAAAAATAAAAATGATTACAAATTTTATATTTTTGAAATCATCATAAAAAAATTAGCATAGGTTGACTTTTAGATTGTTTAGATGTTGTTATTTTGGTGAATTTTTTAATATAATGATTTCTAATAAATTACCAAAATTATAACATGTAAATGATATATAAATAAAATTAAATTTTATAAAACGGTATTTATTGAATATAAATATATATATATATATATATTATAATTAATATTAATAATATTAAAATATAATGATGTTGATTTAAATATATACATTTAATTATGTAAAATCTTTGTTTTCAAAAAAAAAGTTTTCATGTGTTCAAAGTATTTATATCATAAAGAAATTTATAAAACACTATTAATTTATACCTTTAAGAAATTGTATTGAATACATATCTAAAAAAATATTTAATACCCATATATTAATTTTTTATCATATGTATTAATTTAAATTCAATTTAATTCATTAAAATACATTTTATTTATAAAAATAGTTTATATCATATTTCATGAATTTATATTAACGTGTATTTTTAAAAATATATTAGTTTTGATCATATAAAATCGATTAAATATTTGGAATCATCAAAATAAAGGTAAATTAATAAGAAAATCATAGTTTTTATATAATGAATATTAAATAGAGTTTAGTTTTGTAACAATGGTAATGGTTAATCATGTTTATGGGGAGATTTAAAAAAATATTTAATGCTATGAATTTAAAATAAACATGAATAATAATTCTTTGATTAATATATTCTTACTATATAATATCCTAACATAAATTAATTATCAAACTGTAAGAAATCCCACAAGAATGTTGTATTTTATTATTGAAATCCATGATGTAATTCCAAGTCTATCCCTCTCCTAAATTATTATAGGACAAATCATCTCCTCACTTTTCCCAGAACATTGAATAATCTATCATATAAATAAAAAATCATATTTACATTCTAGACATAATTTATCATTTCCCTTTCTTTTAATAATTTTTTACAATCCTGGAAAGGATAATTATTTATTCTGAAACATGTATCTCATTAAATTGGTAATCATCTATACCAAATAAATCAAATAATACTCTCACATAAAATTAATCTTAATATAGATTATTTAAAATTGGATAATGAGAAACATATCATATATATATATATATAATTTATTATCAACATATGGAAAAAAATATCCCCCTATTTTACAACCTAAATATTGTGAAAATATCACATACGGGTATGTGTGGCCTACATTATCCATGTAAAAACATAAATAGTTGTTCGTTACTAATTTATAAATAATTTAATAAATATATAAATAATTAAAATATAATATATTTATGAAATTATTATGTAACTATCAAGAAAATATATCACATAACTTCTTCAAATTTCACCCTTATAAATGGATAATTTCACTCATGCATATGTATGGACTACCACCTATACACAGTGATTTGAGTAATTTTGAATATATACATGTTATGAATGATTATATATATGTACAAAATGAATATTCATCATAAATATATCCATAATAGAATTTATTATGTATTTTAGACATTATAATGATGCAAGACAGCAACTTCTGTAGAAAAAAATATATGAAATAAAATAGAAATGCCACATATATAAATTTATTAATAATGAATATTTAATAAATAATTTTTGAAGTGTTATAATTAATAGTATAATAATTATATATATGTTTCTATAATAGAATTTAAATAAAATATAATTCATTATATATGAGGTAATATTAACTTTAAAAGCATATAGGACAAGATGTATGAGTTTATATCACCATTGTATCCTTATTCAAGATGGTTAATATTTATTTGTCATTTTGAGAAATAATATGATCTCTTTTTCACAAAACCTATATATTTTTCACAACTATGCTTTTTTTGGGTATTTCTTATATTATTTCCATTATTAACATCATTTTAACCTGGATAATTAAATTAATATTTTTATGGGAAAATACTTTTTCTAATTGATCAGTAATACTTCCCTCCATATCCATATTTTATTTAAAATATATAAATTTAAATTATTACCCAATGATTTATTAATGGGATATTTATCTAAGGAGGAAAATCTATAAATATTTTTTTAAAATAATTTATCACTATTTTATTAATGATGCACATTTTGGTGATTCTATAATTCCATTTATTATTTTAATACTTTCTACATGAATGGGTTGTTTACACCATCATGAATAATATTTTCCATTAAGATTCCACTTCACATTTCCAAGGATAATTGTGCCCTAATTATTCTAGAAATTTTGATATCTTAAATTTCTAATTCCAAATGAAATGTTTATTTTCCACAAATAATATTCTGTTAATAATTTAAAGGTATTTAAATATTTGTAATAATACATCAATAAAAATTATCATTTATATAGCATATAATATAATTACTACACACCCTAAATTTCTCTGGATGGATTACCGTAATTGTTATATTTTTATTGAATGTGAAAATTATTAATAATTCATAAGATACATTTTCAATAAGAATTTTTATGTTTATTCAATAACAAATTAATATGAATCCCTTTATATAGTGAAATAATTTAACTTATGATGTGATGGGATAGGCCCGTTATAGCCACATTATGAAAAGGTAGGTCCCATATCAAAATCTATATTTGGTATTTCAATTATGACATCCAAAATTTTATATGATTTCATGGATCAAGGCATTTATGGTATGATTATGATGAATTGATGTATTAATTGTATCCCTATAAAACTAGTTATTATTATCCATATAATTATTTATGACCATTTAAAATCTACAGTTTCAACAATTTTATGAAATAATATATATGGTAGTCTTATTATTTACAAGATATGCCTTAATATAGGTAGGATATGATGAGAGGATTTCGTTGATATTTTTTCATCCTAAGATAACATATACATTGATGGACACCATGCCAGCCCTTTAGCCATTGGTTGGTGAGGGTCATTTGTTGCCTTTAATTGGATCTTTCCCACCAGCTTTCTCTCTGTACTCGAACCCAAACTACTCCCCTAATTTTCTATAATTTGTCTTAGATCAAAGGACCCAAATGTTTTTGATAGATCCTCATATATTTTGATATTAAATATAAGATTTAGTGGTTAATCATACTTATTAATCATAAAAATGGTTGAGCACGTTAAAACTGTTCAACTTTTGGGGTATATCATTAATCGTCGCATTTTTGTATCAAGGGGTTTGCAAGAGCATATGATTATTAGTCTATGAGATTATAAACATATAATAAAATGTATTTCATGATAGGTAGATCTAATTATGTCTTGGTTGACCATGTATCATGTTCATAATAGTTAATGTCACATTCTCTTAAAAAGGTCACATGTCATTCAAATTTATCATGAATCGCTAACCATGGTTGTATGTGTAACATTCCCATAACTACCTATTCATTCCTAAAATCCATCAATTATCAACGTGTTAGGAAATATAGTAATGTAATATCACTGTTCAGATAGTTAGACTAGAGATGTATTCCATCCAATATCATTGAGACTATGTGTTGATGATGAAGTATTGAAGGGTAATGCAGAGAACTTATGGGAGGTTGTTGGTGAGGAGTTACAATATAACTAATATGTTTTTATTGAATATTTGTTGGATACATTCCTCTATGTTACCAATGAGGGTAAAAACTATTGGTCTGCATGTTTGGTAATTCTATGGATATGTATATTGAATTTAGCAGGGTTCAGTTGAATGATTCCCCCATTCTAATTCCAACTGATATAGGCACATTTGTAGATGCCAAATGAATTGGACCCACTAATGATTGTGAGTTACCAGGATTAGATCAATATATTTCTAGTATTGTGACATCATGTTAAATTGTGTAGGAGATGGATAAATAATAAATGACATTGTATTTTTTTACAACATAAAGTGTATATTTAGAAGACTTGGCAATGATATTAATGTGTTGATCCATTTAGGGGTAGTGGTGCTGCTTGAAAATTCATCTTTATTTTGTGGTGGAATTAAGGAAGTTTTTTCTCATACATTAGGTCCACTACATTATTGTGTGGAAATTAATTATTCTGTTAGTGTAATGGGTTTGAGGGTACCCCACGTTGGATTTATTAGAAGTGTATAGGGGAGATCTATGTGTATAAAAATTTCAAAACACAATGAAGTGTTGTTCTCTAATAGATATGTGTTGAGATGAGTGAGGAATCTCTTACTGGTAAAATTTCAGATGATGTTACTTGGTTTGTAGTCATGGAAGAAACATATATATATCCTCAGTTTATGGGGAATTATTTAATTTGGAAGAGGTAATCATATATATCAACGTGGAGAAAATGGATTGAATCATTAGCTCAGTTGAACATAAGTGTAACCATCAGCAGGAGATCTAGATTTCATACACATCCTTGGAAAACTATGATAAGTGAGCAAACATATCTAATGATGAAAAGGTGACTGAATGTTCCACTCATATGGTGTTGGGGAGTTATAAATCCCCATTCAAGGATATTATTACACAATGGAATAGTAATCTAACTGATAGTGATGGCTTATCTCTTCCCCCACCCCCAACATTATACTAAGGAGAGAGTAATAATATCAACCTAATACTATGTATACCAAATACTCATCCTATATGTCATGAATGGTATATTCATATATTCTCAAGATTAGGAGTCAAGGTAACTATTAATCTAAATGAGAAACAATTAATGAGTATGGTTATGTTAATGATTTCTCTTATTATGATATGCATGTTTTCTTAGGATAGATGTTAGAAATATATCTTCCTTAAATTATCTTATTGTTGAATTATTTTTAATTTTTTAATTAATAGTAATGGGATTTGATTTTGACTGAACATTCCTATAATATTTTTAATATTAATAAATCTTTTTTTTATCATCTGATGAAATTTGTCATAGGATTTCACTTATATGGAATAAGATCTAACCCTGTCTTATTTTTTAATTTCCCATGGATACATGTATTTAATATAATTATGATTTCAAATATTTCAAGATGAAATAATTATTTCGTGTATAAAAATTTTTATTTTAATTTATTTTTTCATGATTAATTTTAGATTTATGATTTAATCAGGTCTCCCAAGACTAATAAACTATTCAGTAGATCATTATGTGGTCTCATACATTTTATAACAATATAGTAAAAAAACTATTAATTTTCGTTTAATTGAATCGGGATGTTACATTTGAAATCAATGAATGATTGTTGTTAAACCTGAGATCTACATTTATAGAATAATAAATTAGCGAATTTAAAATTATGAAAAAGTATGAGGATACGTATTTAATAATATAATATTATAATGTTTAATTAATATAGATATTTAGATGTATTAATAGGAATTAAAAACATGAATGAATTATATTATGTTCATGATTCTATAGAATATATGAAACTAGGGGTAACAACTCTGAATGTGTGGAATGTGTATTTACTTGATCATCACTAGTTCACATTGTGTGGAACTATGATTTTTTCCTTATCCATATTATCTTGGGAGTTTTGATTTTATTAATTTACAAGAACATTGTGAACCATTATAAATGAAATAAAAATATTATTATTATTTGGGTAATTTCAAAAAAATATATTAAATATTTTAAGATTAGTTATGAATAAATATTCAATTTTTTACTGTAACATATTAATTTATTTTAAAATTCATAGTGGGATGAGATAATTGACTATATTAATTTTTTTTTTGAAATGGATAATTCTAGAATTAATATAATATGTACAAAATCATTTAATCTAGGTCGGTATTTCCCTCTGAGAAATGAAAATTTTGTTGTAGATGCATCTATAGTTTGGATTGAACATATTAAAAATATATTGGGTATTATGACTTATGTTATTACAAAAAAAAAATTTATCATATAGAGTTTCTCTTTGAACCCCAACAAGGTAAAATAATGTTCAAAAACATTATTTTATATTAAACACAATACTTCAAAGAGAATAAAAATCTATTAGTTAATACTAAATAGATAATGTTCAGGGAGAAGACATTACTTTTAGTAGAATATAATGAATGTGACAAATTTATTAGGGTACAAAACAATCATAATTAATATACAAATATATATTTATAAGTATTCTTTATCAAAGTAGAGTTTGAAAAATTAAATAGTATGGACTAGAATACATTTAAGGATATATTTGAAAAAAATATTATCCTCTTTTGTAATTAGTTGAAATGATAAATTAAAATTGTAAATATTCTTTAAAAGTATGAAGAAAATGTTTATACATATGATTCTGAAAATATATAATTATAAAATCATTTTAATGATTATCTACCTAACATAATGGGATAATTATTAGTGTTTGAATGGAATTATTATCTTATTATTTTTAATATATGGGGATTTAGTAAAAATTAAAATAATGAAATTGAATTAATTCTACATGAATTTTGTATTAATTTGAAATCAATAAAATAAGTAGGTGGATGAACACTCAAGAAAATGTTATAAAAGAGGGAATAAATAAGTGATGAAATTGCAAAATAATAATAAATGTGTAGGGAAACAACATAGATCATGCTTGAAAAGAAATATAGTTTTCTTAGTTTTTGATGGAAAATTTCATCATGATTTATATTTATGTGGAAAGAATGAAAAAACCAATTTTCAATGATTTAACTATAAATAGGGCTATATATATATGATTAAATATCACATGTGTAAATTTAATTTTCTCGAAAAAATAAAATGTGGAAAAATAATACTTATACACAATATCATTGATTTTAGATAATAAATAATACATAGTGGGTGTAATGATCATAACCACAAATTTTTATTTTTTTTTATAATTTTTTAATTATATCACTCGTTTTTATCCTATATGATTCCCATAAATATTCTTTATTTTAATATAGAATAACGAAGTTATATTACAATCAATAATCCTAGTATAAAATTAACTATATTCGGAATATTTTATTATATCCCCATCTAGACACATAGAAATGTCATATTTTGAAACATCATTATTATATATGTGGGTGAAATTATTGTAATCCATTTAATATTTTTGAATTCTATTTATAATGAATAAAATTACTTCCATGAGAAGGATATTATGATTTAATATTGGGATATTAAATATATTCTCTCCAAATGTGATTTTTTATTATTTAAATCTACATTAAATCCATGTCTAGTAGCACTCATTAAAATATTTTATACTGGATAATTGAAGTTACAATGTATTAATTGGAGAGGTATAATTAAAAGGGATTATATAAAATGGTTTAATGATTACATTTATGGGTTTCCTATATAAGTACCCTGAATACAACATGAATATGTTGTAAATTTCCACATAATTTCATTCTTTATACGAAACATTTATAAATGAATCCCTAAATGATAGTCATAATGGAAATAGTGGACTGTTACAATAATCTATGATAGTTTTGTAATAATAGATTTATAGTCCCTAGTGTTTCACTATAGGGATACCCTATACTCTTTTTTAATAAGAAATATGTTTCAATCAGTTTTATTATTGATTACAAGGGAATTAATTTTGTTGCAATAAATTTCATGTGAAAACATCCCCATATTTATGAATTTTTTGATCAAATTCATATTTAAATATATATACATGATTTATTTATTTTATGGGTATCATTAATTTAATGTATAAAAAGATGATACTCTGTAAAAAGGAATTTTTACGAGGTTTTAAAATTATAATTTATGGAAATGACAGTTGTATTTATAAATAATCCCTATATCATTATCTATATGATGAACATAATTTAAATGAATTATCACAGTTAAATTTACATAATTTTAATGATGAAATATTGATATATTATACTAATAAATGGGGGTTATAATAGTGATTTTTGAATCATTAATATTACTCCAAGAGAAAAAAAATAATTTGGAATATTTAGAAAAAATATAATTTTTTGCTTCATGGATTTTCTATTCATGGATATATTCTCTCTCGTATGGAATATAAGTTGAACCCTCAAAAACAATTATTGTTATTTAATGTCCAATTTCAATTAATATAGCTGATGTTTGACTGTTTCATGCATTATTAGGTAAATATCAATTTATTAAAAAATAATCATCATTTATCAATCCTATTCAGTAAGAACATTTATTTAGGTTTATTTTTATATAACTACATAAATGATATGAATGCATTGATTTATAAAGGTTTATGTTTTTATGAATAATTAATTGAATTAAATATTTATAAGAATTGCTTTTATAGGGTATGATGAATAATATATATATATAACAAAAAAATTTATGTACATACTGTGACATAAAGATATCAACATGAGGATATTCTATTTCTTGATACTACTCAGCGATTATGATTTCATAGTATAATACCACCAAGTGATCAATAATATGAATCCTGATTCACTAACATGAATGATCCTAGAATTTTGACAAATTAATTGATATCAAAATACATAATATAAATTATTTAAATAATGATGGATATAAGAATCTTTATGGAAGGGAATAAATTTTTATATGCTCTAAATGATTTAAAATAAAACACTTTTAGTAAATATTAAATGTTTTTAGTATGATATTAAGATTATTAAATACATTATTAAATCCAAGAATGACTAGAACAAGGTAGGATTAATCTACAGTTTTTTTATTTATTTATTTTTAAATAGGATATGTGTTCCACCCACATCAATGATAAAAACTAGAATTATTTGTTTAATATCATTGAATAAATTTCACAATAAACACTATTCAAAGTAATCTTCATTACAATTTGAATGATCATATTGGTGAAATTTTATGAAATTGAACGTTTTATATTATATATCAATATTCAATATTTTTCAATAGGTGATCTATATGGGAAAACATATTAATTTATTTTACTCAATCATGATCTAGGATTTAAATTTAAATTAGAGAAGTTTTATTAATATGAACATTACACCAGAATATGTTTATGATCCTAATATCATCCTCAAATAATGTGTAGATTAAAAGTAGTATTTATACATTAAAGTTATTTTGAGGTCATGATGGATAGAAATTCATGTTATATTAGATGAATTCATACCATTTTTAAAAATCACATCTAATTATATGTTCTATTGAAATATTAAAATTGAACTATATTATTCATTATACACTAAGTGGTGTCGTAGTATAGCTTCATAAAATGATGATGGTGAATGGGAGATTGTCTTCCAATATCTTATATATAAGTTTGTAATTAATGTGATTGAAAATTAGAATTATACACTGAAAACAATAAAGAGTTGAAAATTTCATTTTGTTATCCAATATAATTGTTAGGAAATTATTATTAGTGATCATGTCATTTTTAATGAATCCTCATCAAACATTGTACCATGATTCGATTAGAAATTGAAATTATGTCAAATATACTTAGTACATTATTAAATTCTCTACATAATGGAAGATATTGATTATGGTTTTGAAATTTCACCTTCCCTCTGAATAGTTCATGATGGAAATCCCTATCTATTCCTCAAGTATGTTCAGGGAAGACCCAAATCATGATTACCATTGAGGTTTTAGAATAAAAACTCAAATTATATATTTGTGAATAACCTATATAGATTCAGGATACTATAAAACAAATATTGAGGTGTTGGATGACTAAGATGGAAATGTATATCAGAGATAACCTATTATAAAAGATAGTGAATCTAAACCTGTATATGTTAAGATATTAAATTACCAAAAAAATGTTCATGTGGTGACATTTTTTATATTTTAAGAATGAAATTTTAAATTAATGGAAGAATGGGAAAACTATTTATAATATGAATTCTTTACTTTCTATAAATTTAATAAATACATCTCATAGATATTTTTAATTATGAGAATGAATAAATAATATTAACATGGAAAAAATGAATTTGGAAAAAATTTATTTAACTTTTGAATTTAGTGTGTATATTTTTGTCTTCCGATATATAGATTACTATTTTCCCATAAAATATGATTATATGTTGAATACTGAAAAGTATTGATTTTACATAAACTATCATTATTATGAAAATATAATAATAAAAAAATAAAGAATAAAATTATAAAAACATTTTACAGAAAAAAATTATATTTATAATGTAATAAAATGAATATGAATATATATTGTTTGACATAGAGAAATATTCTTTACATTTTTGGAAAATTAATCTCTTTTTTCTAATAAATAAAATATTTATTTGCACAATGTCTTTTAAATGATTAATTAATAAAATACAAATTTCTTTAAAAGTTTTATTAAATTTGTTAAATATTTTCCCCATAAATGTTATTACAAATCTTATAATAGTGTTTATATATAATGGAATTCAAGAAAGTTCAAATGCTTACAAGGGAATATTTTTAAAAATGTAACGTGTTCCATATTCTAAAATTATACAAAATTAAATTTCATACACATATAATATATGAATAATCTAAAATGGAGTTTATATTAGGAATCGAAATAATTAATATAATATTATTGGGATGAATTTTTTTTGGTTATTATGTTGATTGAAATTAACAAAAAAACTACCCATTCTTAATGTCAAAACATATTTACATGGGGTTAAACTAAGATAAAGGGGTAATAATTATACATTAACTAGTCTATTTATTAAAAGATGATTATATTTTGACCATATATTATCCTAACCATAAATTCATGAATATTTTAGTGAAACATTATTATAATATTTTCCCTATAATATAGAAATATTTCACGTAATTACTTGTTTTCCCCTCCCTTAACAATTAATATAGATTCTATAATACTCTTTTATACATGAACATTAATGCTTATAGATCTTCCAATATCTAGGAAGAAAAAATAATTACTTATACATTATATTCATTGTTTATGTACTTTTTCTTCCATTCATTCAATCTAAATAAGTAATAAGATGTGATATGATTGATGAATTTCAATGTAAGGGTAAATATCTTTACCTTGTATTTATGTGTTTAATTATTATCCTAAATCCTATAAATATATTTTCTTAATAATAAACTAATTTCTATTGTGTAATAAATATATAAATATTCAATTGTGATCTATGTTATAACATATTAAAAAACTTTTATATCATTTCAAATGACAAAATAGCTCTCTATTTTGTGTATGACCAACCATAACCATATTGTGGTTTAATTATTTTTTCAAAAATAGCTTTCATATATATTTACAATTATGATGATAAAATATTTAAATTATTTATATGGAATACATATTTTAATGAAAATATTATATATCATTTTCCAAACTACCCTAGCTACCATTGGAAATTGATAATGTTGCTCATTCATACGTGTGGACTACAAATTAAAATAAGAAATGTGAATTGTTTTTCATATTATTCATTCAAGGATTATTTTTAATATGTAGAATATAAATATTTATTTAATTAATATAATTATTTGTCATTTTAATGTGGATTTAATTATTATCAATATTCTAAATTCAAGGCATCCAAACCAAATCACACATGAAAAATGAAATAGTTAACACTCATAAATGATGATTATAATAAATAATTACTAATAAATGAGAATTTACATCTTATAAGGGGATAATATATTGAAATTATTTGTATAGTTAAAGAATATACGTATTGTATGTTTAAAATTATTATAAATGTTGTTAGAAGAAATAATGTATGATGATAGAATTTTTTTTCACAATCTCATCATTATTCTGGATTTCGTACATTTATATTTCAATTGAATGAATTATATGATGATTATATAATAAAAAAATATTTTATAAACCACTTTTTATTAATGTTCTATTTAATTTTAATTCTAATTTTTAACTTCATTTTAAATTAATAGACTATATGATATTTCTTGGAAAATATACTTCATTGTTATACTTAATCAGTACTAATGTTCGTTAATTATATTATATTTTATAAAATGATTTAAAAATAGTTTGTAACATTATAAAATTATTTATTAAATTCATTTTCCAGATTTAATAATTTCACTGAAAAGTTATATGTGGAATCTTTTATTCATTTTTAGAATATGTAACATTTTACTGATAGTGTAAATTGAATGATTGTTTTAATATTTACAAAAAAGTGAAATTTATGACTATAATCACTATTAATATCATTGATTATTAATATAAATTTTACTAATTTTAATTTCGATGAAATAATTTCAATAATAAAATGAAAATATTTATATTTTAAATAATAAATTTCAAAATGAGAAGGTTATTTTCTAAAAGAAATGTTCTACAAATTATTTAAATGTATTTCTATCATTGTCAAAATCCATGGATAATTATTGTAATTGACATACTATTTACCTGAATGAGAACATGCACTATATTTACCCATAATTTATAATATCATTTTCTTATATTATAATCTTATGTAAAATATTAAAAAAAATATTCCAATTTTTTATGAAAAAAATATATGTTGATTATATATCAAATTGTTGTTATACATTATAATAATTATTGAATTTTAGCTAGTAAAATATATAAGGGGAATGATATAGCCCATCCATTCATTAATAGGTTTCTTGAAAAAAAATTAGTGTATTCAGATTATTCGATAACTATTTATATATGATATCTTAGATGTAGACTATGATTGAATGATTATTATTTGTAATAGAAAGAATTTGGAAATTATGATCTAATTTACTATTATAAATATATTTATAAAATATTATTTATCATTCAATGATTTACACCCCACTAAATAATTTATATTATAATAAATGTGGTATTATATTTCTCTATAACAAATTAATATAATTTATCATGTGATATTTTATATTCTACGCTTTACATTATTGATAATTTGAGAAGATTATATTTTCAATTTAAAAATATACTTGTATGATATTGTCCTATTATGGGGAATCATCATTGTTTTAATTCTGGTTTAACATACTCTATTGTCTACTATGGTGTTTCCAAGGTGTATGAGATGTTTCATGGGTTTATCGGGGGTTCAATATGTGAAAGTAGATCGAAATGATGCCAAAGTGTTTATATAACATTCTTATAACACAATTATTAATATATGTGTGTCTGGACTAAGATAATGTACATCTGGTCCTCTTCTCAGATAGATGATGACACATAGAAAACACATGTTTTCCCAGACCATGGGTGTGATTCCCAAACACCATTAAGCATGTACCCTCTTGGACAAAGGGATCACCATAGTTGGAAAATGGTTTTGATAGAATTATGGACAAACCATGCGACACTGAAAAATATTTGTAATTTTGATTATCCCTATGTGGTGTTATTGTTTTGGCTCCCAAATTTCATTCCCATGAATCGCCCTAAACAGTGTGACAACCCTTGAGATCCACCCTCCTCTGTGGGTGTTTACCCTTCCATTCATGGCCATTTAGAGTGATGTTTATTAAGAATAAAATAAAGGGATACGTCATTGACTTCGTTTCATTCTATTATCTAGATGAGTCTTGGTGTGTGTGTTTCTATGCATTAAAATCCATAAACCCTTGTCTTTAATTATTTTTCATTATGTAGTTATATTGGATGGTTGAGTTGAGAATAACAGATTTTATTGTTCTAGTTAATATATTTAAGAATGAGTTTGGTGGTCTTAATTCGTTTTCAAAAAGAATTGATGAGTTATACATGTTTGTAGCTATGATAATTTGCTTTAACTATATGTTTTGATGTATTGGTTTATGTAATGTGATTTGGACATTATAATTTAGTTTCATACTCTCCGTGGACCCTTTTGGGTACAATGATAATGTCAGAGCACATATATTGATACCCATGGGATGTTTCTAACCCTTGATAATGGTGATATAAATTTTTAATTGTAGATATATGGTAAATATGAGAGAAAATTGGTTTTAAATTGTAATTTAATGAGAATATTTATGTAAAGGGTAAATTGAAATGATTATATATTAATTTTATTAAATAACTATGGTGATTTTTAATACATATTAGAATATGATATTGTTCTGGGTTTAAAATTATGAATATATTGTTTTGAAGTTGTGAAATGTTTTAAAAGTATGAATTTACATTAAGGTGATTTCTAAATTTTTTCCCTAAATCGATTTCCAATGTTGTTTTAAAATGACCGCATAGTTCACTTTTTGTGAAAATGCCTTAATTATTATTTGAAATAGTTTGAAAAGTAATTTAAATTAATGGGTCATGGTTTTTTTCAAATATAATGTCCAATTTTTAAATGGGAGGTAATTACAATGATTTTAAATTTTAATATTGATTTGTGTGTTATCATGGATTGTGATATTAATTTCATGTTGATTGGTGTCAATTTTAATATTGAATAAGGTGGAATTAAATAAAATGTTTTTATTGATATGGGTAAAAGAAGGTTAATGGTTATTATGTAAAATAGTTAAATATGAATGTTAATATGGTTTTATGGTTGTTGTGGGATATTGGACAATAGGATATTTGGAGAGAGGTATGGATAGAACAATTCACTAAGCCTCGTTTCTATAATTCTTGGGATAGGGAGTCAGAATGAGATTTTACTTCCCTGATAGTTTCATAGGATAAGACCACATGGACCATGGTTCCACTGTAAGTGTTTTATATTATTGATTTCATATTTAATAATGGTGGTCCATTATTCCCAAAAATGTGTACATGATTTGATTAATATGATGATTCTTTATGTTATATTGAAAAATTATGGTCATTGAATTACCCTTTTTGAAATAAAAGTGAGTAACAATCTAAAACTATCAGATTTCTTCCAGTGTGGATATATGTAGTTTAGATGTTTGTTTGAATCTAGTGAACATAATTGATAATATAATTATTTAATGATTGATTTACAATGTGATAAATATTTTATATTATTTTTTTCTCTTTCTTACAGATGATTTATCATTATGCACCACTGTACTAACTGGTCATTGATTTTCTTCTTTATTAGTGGTGTTATACTGGCACCCTACTCAGGTTATCATGGAATATGGGTACCTGAGAATAATCTACATGTTTATATAATATTTTCTTGTAAAGGACATGGAGGGTAAGTTATGAATGGGATTCTTTGTTGGAGAATATGATGTCAGATCTAGGCTGGGACTCAGGTTCAGGTTTGGGATCTTCTTGTATCTTTGTATTATGTACAATATTTGTTTGATTAATAGTCATGTGGTGTATTCCTCTTATTGTATCAATATGAACTATTTATTTTTTTTGTCAAACTATATTTATTCTTCAAATATATTTTTTATTGATTCTTTCATATTCTTATATAACATATGTTGTGTCTTTACTCGGATAAATATGTATTTTTTTGAAAATATTATCATTAGAACCACATTTCTAGTCAGAATATTTTTGCATATTGGAAGACTCACATGAGCTTATCTGACCACCCGAATTGGGGAAACAATTATCATGGCTACCAAGCTGTGAACGTAATAAAGGTGTAACATGGGATTTATTTTTTCATACTATATGGTAATGTTGGACAACAGTCTAATATATTTTCTTATATTGTTAATGAGATTGTTCCAAGTGTCACATAGACTAATGTGTGAAGAAAAATCCATGTTTCTAATGATGGCAAATAATGTTCTTTTTTGTGATGTAATGGTTGATTGATATATACACCTAGATTAGTTTACATGGATGAGATGTTATATATGTATGGTGATTTATCTTTTTCCTCGGTATGGGAATAGAGGGTGTGTTTCTTCATGTATCATGTTAGAAACATAGGATTTATAGGTCATTATATGTTCCATGTGATCAATAGTTCATTGGGACCCCCATGTTAGTAATGTACTATACGCCAGTGATATAACTTGCTACTCTTTCATAGAAATGGTTGTTAATGAATTTTTTTAAAATATGAATTTCAGTAAATATTTTTTTTCAAAATATTGGCCAATAATTTTTTTTATGTAAATTGACATGTTTTTGAATGTAATGTTTGGAGATGTAAGACCATAGTTTTAAAATGACAATGTTTAAGTAATAATTTAAATTGGAAATTGAAGGAACATTTAGGGACCTCACTAGTGGCTATCCATGGTGTTGGTTTTTACCATATGTATGGGAGGTTTGGGTAGTGAGAGTGACATAGTTATGTGATCTTGGGTTATATAATTTGAGACAATATGGGATTATAATATATGATAGTGGAATGTATCACGTTGTGTCATTATTCTGGTTGTCACCTTTTTATTGGGAAAGCATGTATGTTAATTTGTATTTGGTGACTCTTCTATTTTTATACATTGCGAGTGGTGTTTTAAACCCTATAGGTTGTGTTTGGATCATTTTTTCATTGTACGTATGTGATTATCATTAGTCTGAAACCTATCTTAAATGTTTTTTTCGGGGCATTTGACATAGTGTGATTTGGAGAGGTGGAATAAGTTTTCCTAGTGAGAAATTAATTGACATATTTTTGATGTGTGTGGATTCAATAGTGATCGAGTACTATTTTATAGAAGTTACTATGTTTTTTGGAGTATGTGTCATTTGAAATTCAATGGTGAACCATGAAAGGGTCTGTTCTTATTGAGATTGTCTTTTGGTTCATTATGCACATGTGGGCTCTTTTTGATTTAACTGTAGACCACACCATGTAATTTATAGTGCTGGGTATGCCTAATTAGATAGATGGAAAATTCAATCAATTTTGAGATGTGACTTTAGTTGTGTAAGTAAGCTGAAACTCTAAGTAAATTTAGAATATCCCTCAGGGGATGAGGCCAAGTTTTATAGGTTCATTGGAATATAAAGCACAAGTAGGTTCTTTATAATTTGTCTTAATTGATGGATTATGCCAATGATATATTTGTTATAATTTTAGGGTTATTCCTTTTGTTTTTTTATGGAGGCACATATGTTCTTTTAGTTGGATATAATGGTGGTTTTGAAGGAGATGATAATTCTATGACCTGACTCTATCGTTATAAAGGTGTTTGATGTGAAAATCATTGATGGTATGTGACAAACACGGAAAGGGAGAACAAATAATTGATGAACTCATTTGTTATGGAGGACACTAGAGATGATGGTGGTCATGTGGTTGGTCTTGTTTGTACGCAAGACATGGATCATTAGAGATATATGGAGAAAATCATTATTCTGATTAGGAATAAAGATCAGATGGTGTTACCATTTTTGTGATCACATGTTCAGGATAATATATGGTTATATAAAACTCATCTGACCTAGATTTGAGTTTAGTTTGGTGATCATTGTATATATTTTTAAATCAAAAGGATCATACTGGATGATCTAGTGTGGGATCATGAAAAATTTAATATAGGGAGTGTTGGGTCATGAATTCTTGGAAAAGGTTAAGAGGTGGTGTTGAGTTTTCATTGGAATTTTTTTTGAGTCATGGTTGTTGATTATTGATGAGGCACTATCAAAGATGATTCCTGATGGTTGTATAAGGATCATGATTTCTGATAGTGAGTGGAGAAAATGGTGATGAATGTTTTTTTGGTGGAATTCCTTGATATAGTAAGAAAATTATTTTGACTACTGATTGTCACACCCAAAAATCATGACATTTTCATAGGTCTGTTGAGAGATCTCAAGATTTATGCATGTTTACAGAAATTTGTTTTGGTTAAAATAGAAACTATTGAATGATACGATCGTTGAGAAGTATGTGTGTGGGAGTTTTATTGTGGGGGACTACACTATCAACATATTATAGAAGAGGTATTCATGATAGATCATATGCCTCTAAATATTAGGAGTTCCCTTGTAGATATCAATTACTGAGTAGTAGGAGAAGATATTTTAAATTCCGGTGGATAATGAATTGTCATATCATTATTTTTAGGCTTATCGGTTGATCATATCATCATATTTCTTTTTCAAAATATCATGATTTATTATTTCACAAAAACACTCATGAGGAGGATAGTGTTATGTTAGTAAGGTATGGGTAGAGAAATCCATGGAGTAGATGTCATGTTATTAGATATCCAATGAGATAACAATAAGGGATAAGTTTAGGTAAATTTAGGGGGGGTTCAAGTGGTCCATGGTTATTTTGGTTGATAGATCCAAGTGATGGCATCAAGATTGGGATATTTGTTAGATAAATTTGAGATGCATGTGCTAGATTCATCGATTAGAGAGATTATAAGGAAAAAAATTCATTGGAATGATTATTTATTGTTAGGACCTCATTAGATTATAGAAATGTTATCATATAGGTTTGTATGTTTGACATGATAATTTTCTTATGTTCAATTACATATTGTGTCGTGTGAAGTAGTGACATTACAATAGTGATGTTGATTGTGTTTCTAGAATGTTTACGATTTTTAATAAGGGACACAGTTTTATATAGTTTATGTAAAAAAAGAAGTGTTTTTATTACTAAATTTGATGGGTACCATGGAAGATGATAATAATATGGAGAGTAGTTGATACCTTGATGGTATTGTTTCACTATATGTAAGGGAATGACTCTAGTAGGTGTATCAGATGAGAGTGGTATTCCTTAAGGGAAAATGGAGTGTTTAGTGTGAACCATATTTCGTTTAATGTCATAATTTAATGCTTTTACATAAATGAATATGATCCTAAAATAGGTCAATTTTTTATAAGTTCGTTAAGTGACAAAGAGTACATGATCGTTCTAGGTGGTTTTGATGTCATTGTTGGAAGCGAATGCATGTTTGAGTTACCCTGGAATTTTGGGAATGGTGAGTTGGAAAACAAAATAGGTATACTATAAATGAGTTTTTGATGTTATTTTGATCTACCTTTTTGGGATAAAAGTTCTAAAAAACTATAATATATCATGGAGAAATATGATATATTATTTGGAGAACCATAATGGGAAAGTATATAGTTAATGAAATGCCTCGTGATTTGAGTTGTATGGAAATGGCTTGGATTAATCTTATTGTAGTTGTGTTGGTGATGTGAATTGTCTTGCTGTGTGACCATATAGATACAATGAGTTGCAAGATATGTTTGGTTTGTTCTATTCAGATGATTATAAATAGAGAGAGACCATTGGACATGGAGTTATTTAATAATGTAGGTTGTGAGTGTAATTTTCAGTACATTTTAGTGAAATTGATCTTGTGTAACTAATATAATTTTTAAAATTGAGTGAGATGACACTAAATGATTTGGGACATGAGTTTTATAGATTATTTGTTAGATGTATTTTCTTTTGGATCTCATATTGTAGTGTGTTACCTTGTTAGTATCCATTTTTTTGATTGTTTTGTATTGATAACTAGAACATTTTTCTTGTCTTTGTTGTTTGTAAATTTAATGTTTCAGTGGATGAATACATTGAGAAGCATTGGGATTTTGACCTTAAATCATTATAAAATATTTATTCCAATAAAGTAATTGTTATTTTGGCTTAGTGTTGTGATGGAATGGGCATATTTAGGTGGAAACATGGCTGATTAGGGTTGGAAAGTGGACTCATTGACCTGAGAATTTGGTCATGAAGGCCTTGTAAGTATTAGTTTTATGCATCAAAGATTATTTTTTATAATGTGGGGAGGCTTTATGATACTTAGCACTTGTGGGTTTTGTCATGAATTGAATTTTGTTTAATTTTTTTGATAATTAATTGGTTATTGTGTGTACCAGCTGTTTCTTGGGTAAATATGGTGTTCATGACCTGAACTGAGAAGGAAAAGATTCTAATGTGTTTTCAAAACATGGTTGGGGATTAGTTAGTACTAAAATTGTTCGAATCAAGGGAAACTATATAGTTGTAAATTCACTCAGATATTGGATGGCATAGGGGCATGGAATATTTTTCAAATAGTGGTAGTGCTTCCAAGAGACTGTTATTCTTAGACCCACTTGGACAAATGATGCTATGCCATTTGTGCATATTTTTGGCAATCATGTGGCCAATCCATCACACCCTTAAAAACATGGGTTCCCCATTTTCATTTTCAATATAACTTATTTCCAATGAGCATCTCCTCAATTCAACACCCTAAAACATGGATGATGAACTAATAGCTCCAACTTCTTTCTAGGTGATCCGGCATTGATTCAAGGACATTTGTTGTGCCGTTTAGTGTGAATACAAGATCAGGTATGTCATTTAAAATATTTTCTTCCATTTTATATATGAGTAATCATGTGTGGGTTTCTTGGCATCTAAATTACTAAAACCATTCTTTTAAGTGTGTTATTTTTTCAAGTGATATTCATATATTTATTTCATATCAAATGTTATGTTAGGTCTAGAAATATTCATTAATAATGAGGTATGTGGTCTAAAATATTTTCCCTATATTTGTTATGTGTTACGCCTATATATAGATATGAAACATTGATTCAATGTTGCATTATTATTTCATGGATTATGGAATGTGGTTTGGGCCTTATATTGGGTTGTGAAACAATTCACAGACACTATTGGGTTTGTTGGTGATGTGATACCAAACCTCGGGATACCAAAAAGGAATGACAAACCACTAAGAAGATATATTAAATTAGTAAATGACGACATTGGTAAATTAAGAGATAAAAATGGATGTAAATATTTATTTTACATGAGGGATTGAATAAATGGTTAATTGAATTAATTATGTGATGATAACTATGACATAACTAAGGGGATTTTGAAATTGATTAAATAATAAATTTGGTATTATCATACAATAATGTTTTTTAAATGAAAAAAATTTAAAGAGGTAAAATGAGGTAATGGTTCCCTTTTATTGAAAATTAATTAATGATTATTTGAAATGGTTGGAAATGAAAAGTCTTTGGGGAATGATTTATGTTTCATAGAGGAATACATCTGTTTTAATATAGTGTATTTAAGATTATTTTAAATGAGAATTTTGATTTATGTGTTTTCATTGATTAGTAAATGAATTTGATGATGATTTCTGTCTAGTTTAGTGTTTCATAAGCAGAATTTATTTAAAATGGTATATTTATTGATATGGGTTATGGAAGGTAAGTTATCATTATGTCAAAAAGTAAGGTATAATATTCACATGTCATTGTGGTAGTTGTGCGGTATTGGACATGAAGATTGAAACACATGGTTTTTTGTACTTCTTCCCTAAAACCCACCATGATACTATATAGTTTATGGATTGAGAATGAGGGTCTACGACGCCAATAGTTTCAGAGGATTGCACAACATGGGCCAAGGTTACATGGTAAGAGTTATGTATTTCTAATTTGGTATATCAGACTAAGGTTCTAGGATTCTTAATGTATGTTCACTACCTGGGTTAGGATATTAGAATGAGGGTATATGCTGCCAAAAATTTGAACATGAATATATTACTAAAATGAGGATCCATGGTATGTTGATAAATTGTTATTAGTGAATGTCCCATTTGAATCCCCCTTATGCAATGTGTTTTTCCTCTTTGTGACTGTACAATGTTTATTTAGTAGATTGATGTAACAACTAGACCCCTCTAATAAAATAGAAACCTGAAATTAAAATGGTCATCAGGTCATGTGCTTCTAGGTACAACATTTTTTCATTCAGACATGTTATCACCAATATCGGGCCCACCCACAAGCCCAAATGGGTCATCTGACTAATTACTTTTCCCAAAGGCCAAAACATGTCAATTCTACTGTGCTTTGTCCTAACTAATATGAATCTTGGGAAAAATCATGGAAGGTTACCATTATCATCTCTACACGAGGCCAATAATGCATAACTATGGATTTCTAATATAGTAGGCTCTTGAAAAGGAAAATTAACATTTTTGACATAAGTCATATCATTTAGACAACTAACTCTTTATTATTATGGGGTTTTATAGTTTTCTCTAGATAACATAATGTATAATGTTTTTATTTGATAATTTAATTAATGTGAAATTTTATTTCATGTTTCCTTGTTTATTTGTTTTAGTTTATTTTTCTCTATCCATTATTGTTATAAGTAGACATTGCATTAGAAACCATTGGTTTTGGACTAATAAGTTTTACTCCCACTATGCCTAGAAAGCCATGGAACATTGGTATCCTAATAGATGATACATTTTTTTGTTATATGTTGGAGATAGAGACATGGAGGTATATTTATGGATGTGATACACAGTTTGATAATGGGATGTCATATCTAAGTAGGGATAGAGTTCTTTTTTTTATATTTTTTTAGTTTCTTGGGTATATTATTTGTATGAATAAATGAAATTTAGTGTATCCATCATATTGTCTAATCACTGGATATTTGGTTACTATTTGTACTTGTCGTATGTAGAAATTTATTATTCCTATGAGTTCCTTCTTTTGTATATGTTTCTTATGTAGTACATTTTTACTACCAAATGGTTATAGTTTTCCAATGATTATTCATAGACCTATGCTTCTTGTCAGTAGCCTCTAGAATATAAGGTGTCAAGACATAGTTCATCTGAAAACATGGCTAATGCCACCGATTATAATGGATATAGGTATGAGGGTGTTAAAATAATAATAAGGGGCAAATGAAGAGATAACAATAATTTAATGGGATAACAAATAATTTTATTACTGTAATTATTTAGAGTTTATTTCAGTATATATAATGTAATACGAAAAATATGTAGGTATCTATTTTTACTATTACACGAAAATATTCAATCATTTAAGATGACTTCCATTTTATTTTTTAAAATATGTTAAATTGATGACTATTTAAATGTTAATCGAGTCTGGTTATTACAAAAAATTGAATAAATTTTGGTATATCATTATACATGAATCATATAGTGCATAAACATGAATTAGTAAACATGATCAATGAGGTCATAACAGAATAATATTCATATGAAACAAAAATTTACATCATTTTTGTGTTGTACAAAAATTAGTATATCGAAATATAACATCTCTATAAAACATTATCTCTAAAAATTCTTATATGAATGTAAATTTTTGTCAATAATTATATCCTAATTAATAAGATTGTGACTATTTTATTAGAGGGTGATATAAAATCACACCCATCATTCATCTAAATATATAAGTTTCATATAATAACCATTAACATATTATATCATAGTATTCTTATGTAAATATTATTTCAATCATAAAACACAGAGACTAAAATAAATAAAATTATATAACAAAAAATTATAGAAAAAACTTTTTTTATATCCTTTTCAAATGGATCAAATAATTAAATCATCACTAATTAAAAAAAGATATACCAATAAAAATTCAATTGGTATCCAATGATAATCGACAACATTCTAGGTTAATAAAATCAATTTTTGGTAATAAATTATTTGGTTTCTAAAATGTAAATTCTAATACAGATCTGTTTAGGAAAATAATTTTCCCAATCAATAAATTTATTACAAATAGGCAAGGACTAGATAATAAATATAAAGAAAAATAGGCTAATCTTAGTGCAAATGAATTGGGAGAATATTATGATTATATAGAGAAGGAAATTAGATTAAATTTTTTGTTATTTGATGATTCCTCTAATGTATAAGTATATTAATTAGTCCATATAGATAAATATTCAGTTAGACAGTGTTTCAATATTTCAATTCATTATATTTATATTGTGTGAACAAATAAATAAATTATTTAATACCTCTTTTTTTTAAATATAGAAATTTTAATTGAAATTAATAAACTCCCACAAACATTTGGAATCGTGTATTAAATTATAAATATTTTAGTACAATAGGCTATTAAATATTTATTTTACAAATAATGATTCATGAGAAAATAATATACAGGTAAAAAAAAATTAGGGGAAATAGGTTCACATATAAAATACTAAAATAGTTATCATCACATATCAATGGAAACCCCATATTAAAAAATTTATGAATGTCGTTAAAAAGCATTGATGAAAATCTTATTTTTTAAAATAACCTTGAAAAATTAATGGGTAATTGTTAAGAACGTCTCCCAAAACATATAAATTTTTTTTAATACAATAAAATGTTATCTTGAAAAAGAAGGATATAATATGTCATTTTAAAAAAAATTTAAAAATATCATGTCAAAAGAATGTGACTAAGAAATTGAATAGTAATGGAATTTTAAAAACCAATGAATATTCACAGAAAATGATTACATGTTTTTAAAATAACTAAAATTCATTATTTTTAGAATATTTTGACAAAATATTTATTGGAAATATGATTTGAAATGATTAATATATGGATTGAGTAATATTTTAATAACAGAATTTTAAAATATTATATTATTTGAATAAAAATACAACATTGAAAATAAAAATATATGGATATTAAAAAACATAAATATACAATATAAAAATAATTTTTTAGTAATAATTAAATATTAATGGTATTTTCGTGGATAATAAGAATTATTCATCATGAAATTAAATTTTATTCAATAAACCACGTATAATATTATAAAAAGTACATTAAAAATTCAATGAAATTATATAAAATTATAAATTTAACACCATGAACAATTAGTGGATCACTATAAAAAAATTAAATGGATTTATATACCCCATAATACAAATAATATGGTTTATAAGAAAAAATAGGTTTCATTAGGATAAAATTATAGAAATTAAACATATACCATAATTTCTAACACCTTTTAATGAGTATAATATTTCTGTAAAAAATTACTATGTTAATAATAAATTTATGAAACATATTCATCTATATTACCTTGTGTAATTTTTATTAATATTTATTGTATTGTTTTATGTTATTCAGTTTATATTTATTTTCAATATCGATGGTGATTATTCATGATTATTTAGAGTTAGTTTCTTAATATCAATTCAATTATTCATTCATCTATAAATTTTTATCATTAACTAATATGAAAAGATACATTAATTGATGTTTATAAATTCTTTAATACCATTCAATGACATTTTTGGTTATCGATCCGGTCCCTGAAATTGGAATGATTAATGTTTTAATTTTTTTAACAAGGGACTAATGGATCCTTAATTGGTGAGTTTTGCATTAATGTTTACATTAATGAAACAAAAAAAATACAATTTTTTAATTATTTTATTTATTAATATTAATTATGTTATTGTAGACATCCATAATATAATTAAATAGAATTTTCCAAGTATGTGGAAAAAATATCTCAAACATAAGCCAAAAATATTTAAGAGAATATTATGTCATTCAAGTTGTTTATTATCATAATATCAATTTAAAATAATATTGATATTTTTCTATAGTTTTATCTTTTTTAATCATATTTTATGTTATTTGGATGATTTTGATGAAAAGAAAATAAAAATTTGATATATTAATTTTACGTGGTAGTATTCCACACAATGTTGGGTTTATAATTTCATTTCATAGAGATTCAGAGGGAAAGAAGGTGGATAATAATTATAAAATAGAAATTCATACAAAATATATCCACCTATGGTGAAACACATTTTTTTTAGATCATTCATATATAATAAAAGTTATCTAAAAAATGACTATTCATATAAAAGTTAATTATAATAGAAAATTCAACAAAATATCATTCAAGTATTACATGTCTATTTGTTTATTCTGAAAATTATTTAATTGTAAAAATTTATAATTAAAAAATTTTATTTTATTTTAAAAAAATAAATAATAAAAAGTAAAATCTTTTTCATTAAGAAATGACCTTTATTGACATTAGGTTTACATTTTATTATTTCATACCAACTCCAAACATAATGAATGTTAATATTTTATTTAATATATTCATATTTTGTAAATTATCATTGTTAAATATTAAATGTTTTTTATATATAATATTAATAGAATGTCACGAAAAAGTTTTGAATAATATTTATCTATAAAATATTATTCTTTCAATATTATACAATATCATGTTTTTATCATCTGAACGTGAGAATTATTATTCATCAAAATCAATATATTTTTCAAAAAGATTAATTTTTATTATTTATTTAAAAATAGCATTCTACTAATATTATTCATTTCATTATGTTTGTTGTTGTAATATATTGGAGAAAGGTTTATTTGATAAAAAATGTATTCAAAAATTTTGGGGGGATTACATTATCCCAAAATAAAAAAATTGAATCCTAAAAAAATTAATAACCATTAACAATGGAATATTCTTTATGATCTATAAGTATTATGAAATATATCTTCGAATGAGATATCCACATGACAATCGCTGATTAGAAAAATAAAAAATTAATCCTAATAATTATTTTTAGGAGTTCATAAGGACATACCCTTCATAGAATCATTTTCATGATTTTAATCCCTAAAAATTTCTTTATCCATAACGTTAATTATAATTTCAATCAAATCTGTATAAATGATTTTATCAGTATTTAAACTAAATATTAACATGTATAATCTAGTTAAATATTCATTTTATCATACGATAAATTAATTTAAACAATTTCACATGTAGTTCATCAATAAATTATTTTTTTTCATACTATGTTACATTATGATGTTTATTATCATACTTATTTACATAATTTTTTAATATAAAACCCCATTATAATGGAATGTAATAACAATTTGACATACCAATGAATATACGTTGAGAGTGTATGTACATTTCTGTAGTCCTAGGTCTCATCATCATACACTAAAGTGAATAATATGTCGAAACTCAGCTAAAATCCTTTAGATAGACTACCCTATTGTGCATATGTTTCATAGTTACATCGACATCCTATTTTTCTATTAGGGATGTAATTTAATTTTGAATCAAAAAATCTATACCTTAAAAATAATTGGATTCAATAAAAAATTGGATTTAAAATATTTTTTTAAATAATTACTAATCAATATCACAAAAAAAATTAATTATAAATATTTACAAAACCATACTATTAAAAAACAATATTGACTCAACCTAATCATATGTTAATTTTACATCATTTCCATATTTAAATAGTAAAAATCATGATATGATATAATAATAAAAATAATATATTGATTATTTCATATGAAGAATTTCTCGAAAAGAATTTTTAATAACAGTGGTGAACATTTTCCAAAAATTAAGGCACAATAGAATACTTTTTAACCTCTTAGTTGTTATAATTATATTTTAAACAGAGTGAAAAAAATGTAAATAAATGTTGTCATCTAAGATTCGTAGTATTGGAGAACATATGTGATAGTAATCAAATATCATCAGTGATAAAAATATTGTAATAAGTGTATAATAAATATAAAAAATAGAAATCCACGCCAAAAAGTTTATCAGAAATTGTAAAACATAAGATTGAATTAGAGAATATATGTTCTTCATTATATAAGTATACTAATTTATTACACATAAAATTATACAAAAAATATGATAAATAATTAATTTTAAAAAGAATAATATTAAAATTTTATTAAATCTATTATAATTTTCAAATCATCATGATTATATTAGCTTAGGAAGAATTTTTTATATTTTTTAGAAATAGTTTATTTTTTGGTGAATATTCAAAGAAAATAATTACTAATAACCTACATGCATTATAAAATTTTATGAATATATGTATAAAATAAAATATTATAAAAAATATATTTATTATATATATATTCGTTTCAATATTAAAAATAATATTAAAAATTTAGAAATATAATTTTTATGATATAAATATTAGCATAAAATTTTGTAAAATCTATTTTATCTTTTTTTATAAAAAATGTTTTCATGTGGGAAATGAGTGTCCATCAAAATGAAATATACAAAATTCTATTTATTGAAAACAATAATAAATTTTATTTAATATTTAATTAATAAAATCTTTAATATGTAACTAATATTTTTTTATGATATGGATTAATGTAAATTCAATTCAATAGATATTATTTTCTAAAAATATGTTTCATTGTATTTTTAAAAATTAGTGGAAAATGATTATTTAAAATACTAAAATTTTTATAATTTAAAATAGAATAAATATTTGAAATAATCATAATTAATATAAATTAATATGTCAAATATCATTGTTGTTAATAATAAATATTAAATAGAGTTTATTTTTTAACAATGGTAATTATTAAACAAGTTCATGGGGATAATTGAACTAATATATAAAGGTATGATTGTAACATAAATATGAATAATTATTCATGGATAATATTATTTTGACCTTATACTGTGTAAACATCTTATAAGAATCTAATTAAAGGAACTATTACATGAATGTGGTATTTTATTATTGAATACCATTATGTAATTTCATGTTTATCCCCCTCATAGATTATTAATGGACACATCCAATCCACACTATTCCAAATAAATTGATCACTCTATCTTAGAAAAAACCTTAAAACCCTTTTTAAGACTCATTCTAGTCATAATTTATTATTTTCTCTTCTAATAATATCTTATGACATTCTAAAAAAGTATTGTAGTGCATTCTATTGGATTTATGACCTTAAGTGGTAATCCTTCGGGCCGAATAATTCTATATTTACTGTAACATAAAAATAAAATAAATATATACTATGAATTGTTGAATAAATAATACTTTATCATAAATATAATTTTTTATTAATATCAATATAAGAAAAGAATTTTACACATGTTTTACATCCTACAAAATGAGATACTATCACTCATGTGTTTGGACATCCTACCATCTCTATATACTACAATAAATAATTTTTCATCTATAATTTATATTTAATATAATAAAAATATAAATAATTAAAATATATTATATAGATGAAATAAATATGGTACTATTAATTTATAATATAACATAACTTCATAACCTTTCACCCATTATAAAATAATAATGTTTCTCGTGCATATGTATGGACTACCAACTCCATGAAGTTATGGGATTCACTTTTCTTGTCCACGTGTAACAGATGATTATATATATGTATATATAGAATATTTATAATAATTATATTTTAAATAAAATTATTTATATGATTTAAATATTAAAAATATTCAATGACAGTAACTGATGAAAAAAACCTATATCTGAAATAAAATAGAAAAATGTCATACATAATGATTTTAATAATGAATAATTAATAAACTGGATTTGAAATATTATATTTTTATATGATATTAATGTGAATACATGAATCAAAAATGTATGTGTCATAAAATATAATTTATCATATATGAGTTAAACATAACATAAAAAGAATATACTGCTGGATGTATGGGTTTATTTTAAACTTTTATCATTTTTTAAGATGGATTATGTTTTTTCAATTAATGGAATAATATAATAACTATATCATAAACCTGAAATAATTTCTACTAGTATGGTTAAACCTATGTACTTAATATATTACATCAATATTTAATTTCTTTATTGTAATAATGAAAAAATGTAATTTTTAATAGCAAAATGATTTTATCTAGTCGATAAAAAATATTTTTCATTCATATACATATTTTATTTACAATTTTTTTTTATATTATCCTATATTTTTTAAATTATATTTTTTCAATCTATATATTTATAAAAAAATTAATTGAATGTTATCATTGTTTTCTAAATTATTATCTTTATAATGGATCAACAAACCAATTTATTACTTAAATATTAACCAAATGAAAGGATTTTGTCCACCATCAGGACAAATATTTTATTTTTTGATTTCATTCCATATTTACAATGAATATTTCAAATAATGTCTTCTTAATTATTCCAGAAATTTGAATATTATTAATTTCTAATTCAACATGAAATGAGTAATTTCCAAAACAAATGTTCCACTAATAATTTAAATGTATTTGAATCTATGTCATCTTCATTTGATACATATTATCAGTTACATGTAATACAATCTAATGATACCATCCACCATATTCATCTAGAGGGATTATGACAAATTTTTTATTATGGGTTGTGAAATCAATTGAAATTTCATAATATATATTTTCAATATTAATTTTAGTATTGATTATAAATTGAATTGATACTATAGAAGTTTTATGATGAATTAATTTTATATAATATGGTATGGGAGTGGCCATTTATAGAATCCTAATGCAATGTTATGTCTCATGATAAAATATTTTATTTATATTTGGCATACACATTCCCAATTTATATTGGATATCATGAGACAAGGAATTGAGGGAAGGATTATGATGTTTATATGTATGTATTGTATTCTTGTGAAACTGAAGTGCCCAGATCAGTGTGAATCACTGAGAGGGGGAGGGGGTGAATCAGTGATCCCTTAAAACTTTTTACTAATTGATTCTTTATCAATTAAACCTCTATGGCTGGTTAACGCCTCGATCCACTCTTCTTGTATCTCTCAACCTTTCCCGAATGATGCAGTAATGAAAAGGCACAGGACACAAGGATTTACAAGGTTCAGCACCAAAGGCCTACATCCTTGCCATGCTCTCCAAGCATGGATTCTCCATTATAACCTGTTAAAATTACAATGGTCGATACAGAGTCCCACTGTATCTCTCCTGAGTCCCACAGGAGGGTCTTTATACTGCGTCCCACAGTGTTACCAGAGTCCCACTGGCCTGCTCCAGAATCCCACTGAATACTTCTCCTCCCTGAGTCCCACAGGGTCTTCTCTTGGCTCCTCGAGTCACACGAGTAGCTCTTCTCCACTTTATGTTCTTCAAGTATCCTCAGTAGCCTGGGATAAAGGCTGCTGGGCTTGCTCTTCTTCTGATCACTTGTGGTGAACAGGTCTTCTCGTCTTGCTCAGGATTTATCTCCTTCTTCTAAGGATGACCTGGCCTCTCTCCAATTACTGAATACTCAGACAATTGATATCTTTATCTTCGGTCTGGTCCAGTCTCAGTTCACATCAACTTCATGCACTGAGTGCATGGAATCTCTGTCTCTTCATGCAATGATTGCATGGCCTTCTCAATTCTTCAAGAACCACTGGTCTTTGACTCCTCAAATGCACACAAGCTGGTTTGGCTTTATTCACGTGTGCATGTGCGTGCATGCATGCATGCACTCTCCTTCTCTTTCTTCTAGGTGCAATAATCCCACAAAGGGTGTAGTCACTTTACGCACACACCTTCTCACTTGAACTTCAAACTTTTGTTCAATGTGTTTACACATTTAAATGTGTGTTATACTTTGTGTGAGTCTTCTTCTTCTTCTAAGTGTGTCCACTCCTCTTAGAGCACACACATAGGTTCGGCCACTTCACTTTGTTGTTTTGCACACACAAGTTTGTTCTTTGCTTTGCACACACACACACACAAAGTGTGGTGGTCTTCACTTGGTGCACACACAAGGCTATGCCTCGGCCCTTCACTTCTTTGCACAACCACCAACGGCTAAGGCCTCCTCTTGTTCTTTTTGCACAAAAGCCACAAAGGCCTCGACCTTCTTTTGCTCACTGTCCAAGTGGGTTCTCAATTTGCCCGAACCACTGCCTTCAAAGAAGGTGCGCAAGGGATGCTTCAGCCGCGGTCAACTTCTTCTCCAACAGCTGCACAAGGTATGAGTCGCGGCCTCTCTTCCTCAACACTGCCGCGCAAGCCTCAACAAAGGACAAGGCGCGCAGGTCTCAACAAACCTCGAGGGCGCGCAAGGTGTTTGCGGCCTCGGGTACTTCCTGTCGCGCAAAAGAAAGACGCGCAGGGAACTCCTCCTCCTTCTCCTTCTTGTCGCGCAAAGAGGTAGCGCGCAAGGAACTTCAGCCGCACAAATATAATTCCGCGGGGGCTTCATCTTCGCGAGGCAGAGCACACGCGGGTCTTTTGATTTTCAAGAAAACTTCAGCGCATCAGCAAGCATCTCCAGCGCCTCGGGTCTTCTTTTTATATGCGAGGAGGGCTTCAAATCCTCCGCGTGATTTAACTTCAAAATCCCGAAGTTTTCGGTTCATTAAAATCTTCAAATCTTGATTTTTATACTCTGTTTCAACGCGGGTTGCATATTTATTTTCCTTTTTATTTTTCTCCTCTACGTGCATGCGACTTCGAACGCATGCACGACCTCGGTTTTGGCCATCCCATGCAAAACACGAATACCCCGATGCCTCGGCAACTCCGTTTGCCTCGGCCGAATCTCGAAATTCTTCATTTGTTGCATGCAAGCCAATTTTAAGGCATGGTTGTGTTCGGTAGGTCCAGACGAGCTCAATGGAGCCTTTGGCTTCGGAAATGGTAGCCGGGATCAAAAAATCCATGCTCGGATGGCCTCTGGTTCAGCGGGGACGTCGCGGGTGGCTTCGCATGGCGCGGGGAAGAAGACGCGCGGAGAGCCGTCAGATTAAAGATTTGGACGGCCGTGATCAGGATGGGCCGCGGCGGATTAGATGTGCGGCGCCGATCGTCCGCGAGATCAGATGAGCGGCTGAGATTCATTACCGGTGAAAAATGCGCGTCCCACATCGAATCCTCTCCTGGTTTTCTCGCGGCTTATCAACTAAGCGCTGCCCCAGCCTCCTCAATTGAATTCTCTCCCTCCACGGTGCCGCCCCGCACCGTGTTTTCCCTGCGGGCGTGCTCTGCGCCCCCTCTTGCCTCCGCGAGCGCGCTCTAGCGCCCACTATGCACCTCGGGCGCGCGCTCAGGCACCCATGCTGCGCAGGAACTGATCCCCTGCGTGGCCCGGGGCTTACACACGGCCCCCCTGCCTCTCGGGCTGGCCACATGGGATCCCCCCTTGGGCGTGGCGCCTTAGGCCCACATGTGCCTTGGGGGTTGAACCCTTAAGGCTGGCCCTTGGTGGCCTAATTTTTGGCTAAGTCTTGAATAAGACTTTGTCAAAAAACAAAGTCCTCCATGAAATCAAGCCATATCAAGTACCAAATGCCAAGCCACTTCAAGCCTTTCTTCTTCCCATCTCTATTCTTCTTCTTCTTTTTAAGAATTCCTCCATTTCTTCTCCTCACATGATCTTCACATAGGATATGGAATTCAAAAGGTTCATCTTCATCAATCGAACTCCTGAATCACTTATAATCTTCAATGTTCTTTATTGATCTAATCAAGGATCAATTGGATCATCTTCATGTTCACATGCACTAAGTGATAGTGCATGGACTTCATTAATGCACATCATCCACTTAGTAGTTGTGGATGGAACTCCTTTCAACTCCTCATGCATTGTGATGACAATGCATGGTCTTCAAACATTGTTGGGACTTTGTATCATCATGATACAAGTTCTTTGAACTTAAAGAACAGCTCAACAATCGTCAGATTTCCATAGAGAATGTTTCAAACATCATCTCCCAGGTCACTTAGTGATTCTCCTAAGTGACATGCATCTTAGTACCATGGTCATTCTCCATTCATCACCAACACCATCACAACCTTAGTCATTCACATCTTGACATTCCTTGACTTCCATTCATTCCAAGACAACTTCATGCCTCATTGACAACAAATGCAACACAATGCACTTCAATCTCCCCCTTTGTATTTGTTGTCAATACACTCCTTCAGCACATATGAATGGGTCAATATGTGTGCCAATATTTTCTCCCCCTTATTGGCAATCAAATGCAAAGGTGTGGTGTGGTTCTCTTTCAAAAATATCTTCCTCCCTTTGAATAGCATCTTCTTGAAAATCACTGAGAGAGGGATGATGCCACATGTTCTTCTTTAGCAAAGAACCTTTAGTAAATCAACTCTAAGTCTACTTGGGCTAACCCGGTGTAGAAAACAAGAGTGATGTAACCAAGGAACTCAATGCTTTCCACAATTCTCTACACATGTGAGATCATTCTTAGGGGCTTGAAATTTTTCAGATATAACAATGAATTTGCTAAATCCTGCACATGCTTCACAAAACTCATTAGAAAGTTCAGGTGCAAAGGTAAAGCATCCCCTTTCATCCATTTGTCTTCAATCCATACTCCCCCTTAATTGACAAGATAAACTCAATTAAGAAACAAGGGATGAAAGTATGATTGGAATACCTTCACTTTTCTCAAGATGGTATTAATCTAAGAATGCCATCTTCTTCAGACTGGCTCCCCCTCAAGGGGTGCACTCCATTTTGTCCAAACCATTCTCCAGCTGAGAAATGATCATCATCTTCAATTCCCTGCAATGTTAGCACATGTAAATACCAATGTATAAGGGAATAAGATGGAACCTCCTTGGTTCATCAATGTGAACAACAAGGTTGAGAAGATTCTCTCAACCGAGATGTCCCATTTTCACCAGTCTTCACACTTGCACATTTGATCTTCATTGATGATTGTGCTGGTGTGGATCTCAATACATATTCATGTGAAATTTTCTTCTTCCCTTTTGCCTTAGAAATTTCCAGAACTTCATCTTCAGCTCTCTGTAGATCTTTGGAAAGTTGCAACTGATTTGTCCATATGACAAACATGTCATTTGGAAGTGAGGCCTCAGTTTTGGAAATTCCACATGGTTCTTTTGATACTGTCAAGCTACCTCTCTTAGGCAACTTGTTTTCAATCAATCCCTTCTTCTTCTTCTGGATTGATTGTCTTTTTGAGTCCAGTTGGCTTCTATTGAATTTCATGGCTTCTTTACAAAGATCCATGGTATGACCATTCCTTCCACAGTAGAAGCACTTCTTCTTGGTGGTCCTTCTGGATGAATCACCCTTCTTGGATTTAGAATCCAAGGACTTCTCTTCCTTTTTCATAATCTTCTTGGGAGAATCTTCCAATTTCTTATGCTTGCTTCCCAAGGATTCTTTCTGAGCCAGGTTCTGTGATCTTTTCTTCTTTTGAGCTCTGGATACAGTTGGATATTGACATGTATCTTTTTGACCACTTATGCAAACATCCCAGATGTTGTCAAGCAATCCAAATCTGTTAGCAGTAAACAGATGTCTCTGGACCTGTGGATGCTGCTTATTTTCTTCTGGCTTTCTCCCCCTAGGCATGGGCTTCCTCTGTGCTTTGGCATTCAGTGGATTGTACCAACAATCCTTTGCACAATGCCCATACTTGTTACAACACCAACACTGACCCACAAATCTTGACCTTTTCAGTCCTTCTGATTACTGGGTAGTTTTCTTGATTTTTTGTGCTGCTTCAGGAGAGCTCTTCTTCATTAATGTCTTCATCCATACTTGTTTGGAATTATTCTTCCATCCTGCACTTTTTGTGGAAACACAATTAGAAGCATCAGTACAAGATGGTATGGATGGTACCTTCATTTTAGAAGTTGTTGCCCTTTTATTAGAGGATGTCTTTCTTTTAGAATCATCCTGCTCAATGCATACTTGAGTAGCAACATTTCTCCTTTCAGCTGACTGGGAAGATTCAGCTTTGGGTGATTTCAGGTTTTTCAATATCACCTCTAGTTCAAAGCATTTCATGTTAAGGGAGTTCTTCTCATCCTCAACAATTCTTAGCTTTCCTTACCAATCTTCTTTCAGCTGTTTCATCTGGTCTTCATGCACCTTCTTCATTTCTTGCAATGAATTGTCAAGCTCCTTCACCCTTTTGACTTTGTCTTCTAGTTGAGCATCTCTGACAACCATTGACACTTTGTTCCTCTTTTCCAGTGCATGGAAAACTTCTTTGAACATTATCTTAAAGAATTCATTATCAGAAAGGCTTCTTTGCAATTCTTCAGCAGTGTCTTCATATCTTTCATTGCAAAGAGATACTGTTTCATCTTTAGCCTTTACCAGCTTTCTGAGAGTGTTGGTTATGCCAACCCTTTTAGCCAGCTGATCTTCCATAGCATTGGCTTCTTCTTCTAACTGTGATTTTTCTTCTAGAAGATCATGGATGCCTGTAACTATACACTTTGCCACTTCCATGGGGACTGTCTTCGGAAGATATTCGATTGCACTTTGAATATCTTTCATTGTTCCAACATCATCACAGCTAGGACAGGCTTTCTTCATCTTCTTAGCCTGTTTCTTCTTTCTATTTTTCTGAGTCTTGGCAGATATCTCCATTTGAGGCTGGTCACTCATTTCCTCAAATCTGCACTTTATAAAGACTCCCTTGGATATTTTCGAGGTAACCTCCCTCTGATACCAATTGAAGTGCCCAGATCAGTGTGAATCACTGAGAGGGGGAGGGGGTGAATCAGTGATCCCTTAAAACTTTTTACTAATTGATTTTTTATCAATTAAACCTCTATGGCTGGTTAAAGCCTCGATCCACTCTTCCTGTATCTCTCAACCTTTCCCGAGTGATGCAGTAATGAAAAGGCACAGGACACAAGGATTTACAAGGTTCGGCACCAAAGGCCTACATCCTTGCCATGCTCTCCCAGCATGGATTCTCCATTATAACCTGTTAAAATTACAATTGTCGATACAGAGTCCCACTGTATCTCTCCTGAGTCCCACAGGAGGGTCTTTATACTGCGTCCCACAGTGTTACCAGAGTCCCACTGGCCTGCTCCAGAATCCCACTGAAGACTTCTCCTCCCTGTGTCCCACAGGGTCTTCTCTTGGCTCCTCGAGTCACACGAGTAGCTCTTCTCCACTTTATGTTCTTCAAGTATCCTCAGCAGCCTGGGATAAAGGCTGCTGGCCTTGCTCTTCTTCTGATCACTTGTGGTGAACAGGTCTTCTCGTCTTGCTCAGGATTTATCTCCTTCTTCTAAGGAAGACCTGGCCTCTCTCCAATTACTGAATACTCAGACAATTGATATCTTTATCTTCGGTCTGGTCCAGTCTCAGTTCACATCAACTTCATGCACTGAGTGCATGGCATCTCTGTCTCTTCATGCAATGATTGCATGGCCTTCTCAATTCTTCAAGAACCACTGGTCTTGGACTCCTCAAATGCACACAAGCTGGTTTGGCTTTATTCATGTGTGCATGTGCGTGCATGCATGCATGCACTCTCCTTCTCTTTCTTCTAGGTGCAATAATCCCACAAAGGGTGTAGTCACTTTACACACACACCTTCTCACTTGAACTTCACACTTTTGTTCAATGTGTTTACACACTTAAATGTGTGTTATACTTTGTGTGAGTCTTCTTCTTCTTCTATGTGTGTCCACTCCTCTTAGAGCACACACATAGGTTCGGCCACTTCACTTTGTTGTTTTGCACACACAACTTTGTTCTTTGCTTTGCACACACACACACACAAAGTGTGGTGGTCTTCACTTGGTGCACACACAAGGCTATGCCTCGGCCCTTCACTTCTTTGCACAACCACCAACGGCTAAGGCCTCCTCTTGTTCTTTTTGCACAAAAGCCACAAAGGCCTCGACCTTCTTTTGCTCACTGTCCAAGTGGGTTCTCAATTTGCCCGAACCACTGCCTTCAAAGAAGGTGCGCAAGGGATGCTTGAGCCGCGACCAACTTCTTCTCCAACAGCTGCACAAGGTATGAGCCGCGGCCTCTCTTCCTCAACACTGCCGCGCAAGCCTCAACAAAGGACAAGGCGCGCAGGTCTCAACAAACCTCGAGGGCACGCAAGGTGTTTGCGGCCTCGGGTACTTCCTGTCGCGCAAAAGAAAGACGCGCAGGGAACTCCTCCTCCTTCTCCTTCTTGTTGCGCAAAGAGGTAGCGCGCAAGGAACTTCAGCCGCGCAAATATAATTGCGCGGGGGCTTCAACTTCGCGAGGCAGAGCACACGCGGGTCTTCTGATTTTCAAGAAAACTTCAGCGCATCAGCAAGCATCTCCAGCGCCTCGGGTTTTTTTTTTATAGGCGAGGAGGGCTTCAAATCCTCCGCGTGATTTAACTTCAAAATCCCGAAGTTTTCTGTTCTTTAAAATCTTCAAATCTTGATTTTTATACTCTGTTTCAATGCGGGTTGCATGTTTATTTTCCTTTTTATTTTTCTCCTCTACGTGCATGTGACTTCGAACGCATGCACGGCCTCATTTTTGGCCATCCCATGCAAAACACGAATACCCCGATGCCTCGGAAACTCCGTTTTCCTCGACCGAATCTCGAAATCCTTCATTTGTTGCATGCAAGCCAATTTTAAGGCATGGTTGTGTTCGGTAGGTCCAGACGAGCTCAATGGAGCCTTTGGCTTCAGAAATGGTAGCCGGGATCAAAAAATCCATGCTCGGATGGCCTCTGGTTTAGCGGGGACGTCGCGGGTGGCTTCGCATGGCGCGGGGAAGAAGACGCGCGGAGAGCCGTCAGATTAAAGATTTGGACGGCCGCGATCAGGATGGGCCACGGCGGATTAGATGTGCGGCGCCGATCGTCCGCGAGATCAGATGAGCGGCTGGGATTCATTCCCGGTGAAAAATGCGCATCCCACATCGAATCCTCTCCCGGTTTTCTCGCGGCTTATCAACTAAGCGCTGCCCCAGCCTCCTCAATTGAATTCTCTCCCTCCACGGTGCCGCCCCACACCGTGTTTTCCCTGCGGGCGCGCTCTGCGCCCCCTCTTGCCTCCGCGGGCGCGCTCTAGCGCCCACTATGCACCTCGGGCGCGCGCTCAGGCGCCCATGCTGCGCAGGAACTGATCCCCTGCGTGGCCCGGGGCTTACACACGGCCCCCCTGCCTCTCGGGCTGGCCACATGGGATCCCCCCTTGGGCGTGGCGCCTTAGGCCCACATGTGCCTTGGGGGTTGAACCCTTAAGGCTGGCCCTTGGTGGCCTAATTTTTGGCTAAGTCTTGAATAAGACTTTGTCAAAAAACAAAGTCCTCCATGAAATCAAGCCATATCAAGTACCAAATGCCAAGCCACTTCAAGCCTTTCTTCTTCCCATCTCTATTCTTCTTCTTCTTCTTAAGAATTCCTCCATTTCTTCTCCTCACATGATCTTCACTTAGGATATGGAATTCAAAAGGTTCATCTTCATCAATCGAACTCCTGAATCACTTATAATCTTCAATGTTCTTTATTGATCTAATCAAGGATCAATTGGATCATCTTCATGTTCACATGCACTAAGTGATAGTGCATGGACTTCATTAATGCACATCATCCACTTAGTAGTTGTGGATGGAACTCCTTTCAACACCTCATGCATTGTGAAGACAATTCATGGTCTTCAAACATTGTTGTGACTTTTTATCATCATGATACAAGTTCTTTGAACTTAAAGAACAGCTCAACAATCGTCAGATTTCCATAGAGAATGTTTCAAACATCATCTCCCATGTCACTTAGTGAATCTCCTAAGTGACATGCATCTTAGTACCATGGCCATTCTCCATTCATCACCAACACCATCACAACCTTTTTCATTCACATCTTGACATTCCTTGACTTCCATTCATTCCAAGACAACTTCATTCCTGATTGACAACAAATGCAACACAATGCACTTCAGAAACTTGTTATTGTTATCCATGTGATTATTTATGATTATTTTCAATCTATTCTTTCGCTTCATTTTATTATAGAATTTAAATCATACTTATATTTTTGACTATCTGTCCCATAAGATCGGTATGTTATGATGAGAGAGTTTATACACTCGGTTTTCATCTTATGATGACCTATGCATTGATGTACACTTTGACAGACCCTCCACCGTCTTTGGGGGAGAGTACCTTGTATCATCAAAATGGATATCATCCACCACCTTCTCCACTATTCTCTAACCTTAACTACATACCCTCTTTTACTCAAATATCTTTATGCATGAGGGTCCCGGATTCGTTCGATGGAACCTTGAAGATTTTGATATCATAAAGAAAATTCACATATTCATTTTCCTTACTAAAATTGAAATTGATTGTTCATCTCAAAAAACAATAGATTTTGGGGGATTACACCAGTCACATCATTTTCCGATCATGGGGTTTTCAATAGCATATGATTATTGGTATCCTTGATTCAACACATATAATTCCATGGTTTACATCATAGTAATAACTGATCTAGAATTTTTTGATTGTTCCTATAGTATGAAATGGATACAAGATTCATCACTTGAAATTGACATATGTGTTTCATATGAACTGTGACTCACCAACCATGTTGGTATGGGTAATATTCATGTATCTTCTTATACCCTCTCAAAAATATATTGAATATTTACATGTTAAGAAATTACGAAAGGATGTAAGATTTCTATATATTCATCATATGGATGTATACCATAATATTTCACCAAAACATTATGTTGAAGTTTATATATTGAAGGGGAACATTGTGTTTTTATGGGTGGCTATTGGTGGGGAGTAATGATATAGACAATATGTTGTCTTGGAATATTTGATTTATTTTTCCCTCTATTCATGTGACAATAGAAAAAATGAGAGTTTTCAAGGAATGTTAAAGCTATGGAAAAAGATATTAAATTTAGCAGGAATTTGTTGAATGTGATCCCAATTAGTGTTCCTATTAATAAACGCAGATCCTTGGATTTCGACTGCATTGGAACCTTCAATGATTGTGAGTTACTTGGCTCTAATCAATAGGTTTCTAATATTGTGACCTCAGTTGAAGTTGACCTAGAGATGGTGAACAATCAAATCCCTTGTTTGTTGATCAAAATTAATGTACATATTTCAAAGGATAGACAAACATGTTAATGGAATGATCCATCAACTAAAGTTGTTTCGAAGGGAAATGTAGTGGTCCTATATGCTTGTATTAGTTTAGTTGTTTCGACACCTAATGGTTCATAACATTATATAGTGGAAAGGGATTAATGATTATTTGTAATGTGTTTAATGGTATCAGAATTTTGATTTATATTATGTGTAGATGGGATATCTCTTTGGATACTAATTTCAACTCATAAATATTTTTTTGTCTCTAATAGAGAAGTGTTGAGACATGCCATAAAACTATTGTTGGTCAAACATCTTTTGATGTTACACAATATATGGTCATTAAATAAACTAATATACATACATGAATTACAAGGAGTAGTTTATTTAGATAAGGTAATATGATATATGTGTGAGATAGCAAATGGTTGGAAACTTCAGCTCAGTTTCACATAACTGTAACCTTCATGATGAGATCAAGAATCCATACACCACCTTGAAAATCTCTTATAATAGGGAAAATTTATCTAATTATGAAAATTTATTGAATGTTTTATTCCAAGGCATTGGGGACTTGTAGATCCTCATACAGGGACAATATTACACATTTGATGTATAATTTGACTAATAGTTAGGCCACCATATATCTCCCCCTCCCAAAGAAGACTAAGAAGATATTACTCAAAAATACAAATGAAAACTTCTACCAAATCCTCAACTATGGTTTCAAGAAAGGTGCATTATGGTATTCTCAAGATCATCAATCAAGGTAATCATAAATCTAAATGTGAAACTTTTGATGAGTATGTTTGTGGTGATTATTAATTTTATTATGATATGTTCTTTTTCATACACTAGATGTCGGAAACCTGTCTTCCCCATCATCTCTTAATGATGAATTTTTTCATCATTTATTTAATAGTTAAAGGCATTAATTATGACAATAAATTCATGCCATATATTTGATAAAACTCAATCATTGTTTATCATATAATAATTTTTTTCATAGGATTTCAATTATAGTGAATTAGATATAATCGTATCTTCTGTTATACATTCTCTTGGATAAATGTTACAAATTTATGAATGATATCAATGATTCCAAGATAGTCTAAAATTATTATCACAAGAATTTTTAATTTTCATACCATTTTTTAGATCAATTTTAAGAATGAAATTTTTATTAGATATTTCATGACTACTAAACTATTCGATAAATTAGTTTGTGATTCCTGATATTTTATAACAATATAGTAAAACAACCATTATCTATAGTTTACATGAGTCTGGATGTTATGGTTAAAATAAATTAATTATTATAATAAATAATGAGATCTATATTTAGAAAAAAAAATTAAATTAGAGAATATAAATTTATGAAAAACATTGAGGATAGGTATAATATAAGTTAATATCATGATTTTTATGTATTTTAAAGAATGTGATGTATTTATAAGAAATATTTACGTGACTGGATAATATATTGTTGATGTTTTTATAAAATATATTAACCTAGAGTTAATAACTACGAATATGGAGTAATATTATATACTCTACCATCATAAGTGCACGATGAGTGGGACTACAATTTCACACACATCCAGAAACTCTTGGGAAACTTGTTTTTATTAATTTTCATGCTCATTATGAAACATTATGAATGAGATTGAAGTATTTTTATGATTTTATTAATTTAAAAGATATTATACATTTATTATTTTAACATTACTTATGAATAAATATTAATTTTTTAGTGTTACAAAAGATTTATAATAATAAATCATAGTTATTTTAGATAATTATATATAATAATTTTTTATAAATAGAGCTTTGCAGACTTAATGTAATCAATATAAATACATTTAAAAGTGTTTAAATTTCACTCCCATGAATTCTAACGATGTTGGAGTAACATTTGTACATGGGGTTGAACATATTATAAATATATTTGTGATGATCGCTTTGGTTATTACAAATAAATTTTTTCATAGAGAGTATCCCGTTGTACCCTACTTTGTAAATTTTTTTTGAACACTTCATGCATTATTAAAAAAATTAATTCAAAGGGAATAAATATATATGAGTTAAAATCAAGGGATAATTTTCTTAGATAATGCATTAATTTTAGTGAAATATAGTAAATGATGGAAATTTATCATGGCACAATACTCTCATAATGAAAATATTGATATGTTGATAAATATTCATGATAAAAAGGGTTAGAGAAAATAAATAGTATTGAGTGGATTCCATTTGAATATATATAAATACAAAAATAAATTTATTATTTTGAATGAGTTGATATGAAAATAAAAAATATCAATCTCATGTAAAAGGAATAATAATATGCTTCCTAATATGTTTGTATCTTTATATTGCTCAAAAATCATGATAAGGATTATCTAGTAAATATAATAGGATAATGATTTGAGTTTTAATGGAATTTTTCACTCAATATGTTTAGTATATGAGGATTTATTATAATATTATATCAAGATATAAAATTAGTTATTCATTTATTTTTTTCAATGGAAATCAATAAAAGAAGTGGGGGGATAAAAACTTGTGAAAAGGATATATGAAAATTATAATAATGATGTGTTGAATTTAAAAATTATAATAAATTTTTAGTGAAATAAAATAGATCATACATGATAATAAATAGAGTTTTCTCAGTTTGTGATGAGAAATTTTTTCATACTTTGGAATTCAAGGGAATAACAGAAGATACCAATTTTCAATGATTTAATTATAAATTGATAGAGATAAATTTGAATATATTCCACATGTGTATTGTATTTTTTCTATAAAACACAATGGGGAATTTCTATGTATATATGATCACTACCACATAGGTTTGATTTCACAAAGAAGAAGTGGTGGGTATAATGACCATAATCTAAAATGTTTATTATTAATTATTTGATTTTGTATATTATCAATCAATTATATAAATAATGATTCCATCCATTATCTATATTACACTATAGAATTAAGAAGGTATATTACAATCAATACTAATAGAATAAGATTTAGTTTATAAAAAAATTATTCATCATATCCCTATTTTGGAACATATACTTACCAAATTTTGAATGAAGTTCATTATTTTTGTGTGTGACCTTATTGTATCCCATTGAATATATTGGAATTATATTTATAACGAATAAAATTATTTCCAAGATAATTAGATAATGATTTATGAATAATATATAGAATCTTTTTTCTTAAAATTTTAATTTGTATCATATAAATCAAGAATAAATCTATTTTTGGAATCCCTAATTGATGAAATATATTGTGAATAAAAGAAGAAACAACGTATTAATTGGTGATGTACAATTAAAATCCATTATATATATATTTTTATATTAAACTGATGTATATCATATATATGTACCTAGAAATACATTTACATATGATGATGAGTTTTCCAATAATCCCATCCCTAATGAAAACCATTTATATATGAATCTGAAAATCAAAACAAGAAATTTTTTACTACAATATATTAATCAATAATAAGTATTCAATGAAAAGTGATTTATAGGCCCTAGTGATCCCTATATAGATACCCTAATTTTTTTTAAATGATATATGGGTTGGTGATTTTAATTATTAGTTACATGGGATATAATTCCATTTCTATAAATATCATGTGCCCACTTCCAAACATTAATAAATTTATTGATGTACTACGTGTTTCAATATCACAAAATGATTGATATTTTTATTGGGAATGATCACCTAAAATTCAAAGGAGATGATATTATAACGTCGGAATTTTTGACAAGGTAAAGAAATTATGATTTTATGGTAATATCATTTCAATTTTAAAATAAGACCTCTTTTATTATGGGTAAAATGAAAAAAAAATCAAGGATCACATCATTTATTTTTGGTCGATTATAATGATTATATCATGATATAAATCAAAATACATGATGGTTGTAACGCCCCAATATTTTTCAATGGAAAATCCATTTTCATATGTATGTCATAAAATCAGAGGAAAACTCAACATATTAAACTACTATGTGCTAATTGACCTTTAAACATAGGTTTGACACTTCTGTGTTGGGAATTTCAAAAATCTGGCATACACGATGGTAATTAGTAAGTTTTCTGAAGTCTGATAAGGAAAACATTATTTTTTGGGGAATTGTAACATACCCTAATGAATAGTTACATACCCTTGTGAATAGTGATATACCCTAATAAATAGTAATCTCATGTATGATACTATCAAAATAATATTCATGTTGGAAGTATGATATAACTATATTTTAGAATATGTTAATGAATGTTTCAAAAGTGTATTTTGATAATAAATTATTATTTTAATTAAATATAATAATAATAATATATAGAAACTTATTTTTGAAAAATGGAATTCATTTTTAGATTCTGCATGTCGAAAATGGTTAGGGTAAATTTTATTGATTTTTAAAAAATACTTGATTATTTTATGAAATGTAGAATATGATAATTTACAATAAATGCTAAATAATAGATTTATTGATTCATTAATGATTTTTTTCGGATGTCATCCCACATTGTTCGGGATCACATGATAAAATTACTATTCTTAGACATTAAATACTTATAATTCATTAACATGTGAAGAAATAATAAATAAATGATTATAATATTATGAAATCCCTCATATCCTCAACTATAACCCCCCCCCCCCTTCACTACCTCTTCTCTTTACTCCTCTCAAGCCTTGTGCCTTGTCATTTTTCTGCCCAAATATCTTCCCATGGTTGTCCCCTTCCTCCAAAAGCTCTTATACTCTTCAAAATACCAAAACCTCTCCTCTTAATAGGTTATCAAAGGAGTAAGTCTCAAGAGGTAAAATTCATCTTCCCAAATTCTTCGTTTCTTTTAAGTTCTTTTCATTTCATTTCATTCCTCACCTCCATTCACCATAATAGAATGATGAATCCAATAAATTAAATGTACAAGATTTTGTTTCAGGCTAATGGTATATTTCATTATCTTATCTCATTTCCCCAACCTTTTATTTGAAAAAATGAAATCATCTTTCGAGATCTTCTAATTTAGCACATTCATGGATAAGAATTTATCAATTTCTATTATTATTAATAATTCTATTCATGAAACCATTTTTGTTATAGTTAAACCATATTATTATATATGTAATATATCATATTTTTTGTTTTGTAATCCTTTTTTACAAATGTTATTATGTTGAAATGAAAAACAAGTTTTTCTAATCAAATCCACATATAAACAAAAACAGTTATCACTAAGGTTATATATATGTATATATAATAATTCTACTTCACTCTAAGTAACCTAATTAAAATTACCACCATTTAATATCCTGGATGTTCACTAATGAATATAACATCAATTTTGGACAACTGCTTTCATCTTAAATATAATCCAAACATGAATATTAGTAAACCGATCTTTTAAAGCCATGTAAACAAACGAGCCCGAATAATAAAATTTATCCTTACAATTAATCATAAATTATTTGAATGAACTAAAAATTTTAATGAAAAATATATTTAATATATAAGAGGTTCTTGAAATATTAATTAATAATCGTAAATTTTTTTATTCAGGTCACTAGTAACATGTGGAGACACCAATAGTTTTAATGTAATGGATCCTCTCTTTTCCAATCTTCATCATGATTGTTCTCTATGCTATTATTTTTTATTTGCATAACATCAAGTTATGGGGTAGGATTTATCACCTCTCCTATACTTCCCTAATGTTTTATAAGTGATGATAGTCCCCTTATATCTCTTATCAATCTCTCTTAGTAACACCTGACACCATGTCGATAAAATCATAACGAATTCTACCTGAACCTTATTTGTCCTATCAGGTTTCCATATAATTCCTTAAAAATAGTGTTATATTATCTATTTATGTGAATATTATAAATTCTTGTGAGTTTTACAAGATTAATATATCAAGACCCTTTCATCCCTTTCTTACGAGGATGCACAAGTTTTTAAAAGATTCACTCTGTAGAAATTTTCGATAAGAAAACCTATTTTAAGGGGACTTCCAGAATTTTTACACAAGATTCATGTCCACACTATCCTCTATATTAAGACACCATTGTCTTTATAAAATCATTATTTTATTATTTAAACAGTCCTAGTTATATTATTGTTTTATATAAATTATTGTCCTCTTTTCTATTTGAAAACATCTATAGTATTCTCCTTCAAACTGCACAAAAATGTTTTAATACTAATGTTTATAAAATAAATTTCTCAAATTTTGTCACTTTTGTATAACACCACATATCATGTTTTATGAATATTTTACCTTATTAATGACCATGTATTTTTAAATTGTTTTTTTACATGGGCACTTTCTTGATACACCTATTGGTTATGAATTATGTCATGATTGTGGTACCCAATTCATTCCATGGGTTCCCTTATGTTTATGTACGGATGCTTATGTATGATTTTATAGATAGTAAGAATATTTATTTTGAAAGAATATTCATGAAAATGTTGTTATGGGTGCACCTAGCTAGCGCTCCAATGCATTGGGTAATTTTATGTCGCATGAGATGCGATGTGAAATGGGATTGGTAGTTTTTCTTGACCCGTACTGAAATTGGAAATGGGATTGGCGGTTATCCTTAACCCATAATAAATAAATGTTTTATGATACTATCATATTTATATGAATCCATAATTATATGATCCCATGATTATATGATATTATTTCATATGTTCCATGTTTTGGATATCAATGTGTCATTCCTACTTAATCATATGCCTAAGATGTATCCTACGTTCATTCCCTTACTGGGCTTTTCACCTCATCCCTTTGGTCATCTATTCCCCAGGGTACCCTATATAGATTTAAGGGCTCAAAATATGTTAGGAGCTGATTATCGATATTAAATAAAGATGTTTTTCTTTATGTTTTATGTTTAATGTACCTAGTCGTCCAAGACACAAGACTTAACGATCCATGGATTTTACTCGGATGATTAATTATTCTTGAAATCATGAAATATTAAATGTAAAAGTCTCAAAACGTTATAGTTGGTATCCGAGGATGTTCTAGTTATTTTTTTGGGGATTTTGAATAGAGGACCTTAGTTAGAACCTTAAGGAGGAGACTATGAATAAGAAAAAATTCCAAAATTTTGGCGAGTATTGGCTAAGTGGATAATCAAAGAAATACATACCTATCTCGATACGAATAGATAGAGGCGGCTCTGGTTTAGATGTATCTAGGGGTAAAACATGAAAATACTTCTTTGAGATAGTCTCAAATGAGAATTGGTTCACAACAACAGGATTTTCTGCACTGTTGGTTACGACACTCCCAGGGGATATTCTTTGGTATATTCATGAGCATAGTACAAACTATTATTATGGGACAAAAGAAGCCCATAAGAATATATGTTATGAAATAGATCGAGGATAGCCTAGATATAAACCAAATTAATCACATGTCAGGATATACTACTTCTTTATAATTTTATACTTTTATGTTCAAAGTTTCGTTTTTATGTTCAATATCTAAGTACTCAATACATATAATTATATGTTCTTTTTCTTAGTTAATGATGGGAAATAGAAGAACACATTCCATAAACCAATGTGATAGGATATGTGATGATTTCTTTAATGATATGCCTGATGTGAGAGAAGAAGGTTCTCAAAACATCCTGGGAGTAATTTCTCAGCTGGCTCGAGTTATGAACAATTACTTGAATTAGGTGCAAAGACATATTCCTCCATGGAACAAGCAAGTTGATGTAGAATATTTCATGCGGAAAAGTACTCCATTGTTTAGCGGGTCTTCTGATCCCCTCATCGCAGAATAATGGATTAACTTCATTGAAAATATTTTATTCATCATCTAGTGCTTAGATGAAGAGAAAGTTTTACTGGCGGGCTGTTATTTTGATAGGGATGCTGATCAGTGGTGGAAACTGATCAAAAATACAATGTCCCAAAAGAAAATTGATTCCATAGATTAGGAGTAATTCAAAAAGATGTTTTTCGAAAAATATTTTCTCAAACCCTCCATCTCAATTTGGAAATACAGTTCCTCGTACTCAAGAAGAAAGATGATGAGTCCATCGGTTTATATATAGTAAACATTGAAAGGCCTATAAGGTACACCTCTGGATTGGTTATGAACACTGAAATCAAGGTGGATCGCTTATTTAGCGGACTAAAGCTGAGTCTACCAAAACTGTTGGTGATTTGAGACATCGACAGTTATGAGGAGATTTTCCATTGTACCTTCATGGTTGAAATGGATACTGGAGACTCTCAGTGGTCTTGTAGGACGAGTGAAAAGAAGAAGAAAATGGATAACATCATGGGTGGTTCATCAAACAAATCCCATAATGGAAAGAAGCCTCACATTTCCCTTTCCTAAAATTGGGGGAATATGCATCGTGGTAACTATCTGATGGGAACCAATAATTTTTTCAAATGTGGAAAGTTTGGTCATATTGTAAAGAACTGCCAAAGGGATATGAAAAATCCCACTATTGTTTAAGAAGAAAGGATGTTTTAGATCAACATTCAGCCTATAGTGCAATGTTACAACTACAAGGAGCTTGGGCATGTTGCGAAAAATTTCCCTATGTTGAGGTTTGTTAGAGGCAATAAGAAACAACCCCCATAGCGACATGGAAGAACATAATATATCACTATTACTGAGGTGAAGCTGGAAAATGATGTGGTGATATGTACGCTTGTTATTCATTCAATAATAGTGAACATACTATTTGATTCTGGTTCTACACATTCTTTCATATCTCACATGTTTAGTAAAACTATTTAAACACCACCTTAAAATATGGAGGAAAATTTATCTGCGAGAATATAAAATGGTGAAATTATTTCATCCATGGGTTATAACTCTTCCCCATTTAATGTTTGTGGACTGATCCTCCTATAAAATCTCGTCATACATTCTTTAGTAGAGTACGACGATATATTGGGCATGGATTGGCTATCATTGTACATGTCCAAAATCAATTCTTGGGAAAGGGATATAACTATTCACATCCCAAAGCTTCCTACGATTCTTTACAAGTATAAGGAGAAAGATGAGTATCCTTTAGAATCTTATTCTAATGTTTAGATATTTCTTCTCTGTTAGAAAGAATATGTAGCTTAAACGACAGGGAAAAATGATATAACCATGCTTGAAGACATTCCAATTTTTAGAGATTACACTGATGTATTCCCTAAAGAGTTGCATGTTCATCCTCTTGACTGGGAGGTGGAGATCTCAATTGAACTTATCCTTTGATATATACAAATCTCAAAGAAACCTTACAGAGTGATCCTGTTGTGCTGGAAGCATTGAAGAAGCAGTAACAAGGGAATATAGAGAATGGTTTTATATTCCCTAGTTCTTTAATGTGGGGTGCACCAGCTATCTTCATTAAGAAGAAGGATGGATCAATGCACCTCTGCATTGATTATCGTGAGCTCAATAAAATCGCAATAAAGAACAAGTATCCCCTTCCATGGATAGATTACTTGTTCAATCAGCTTTGTGGGGCCAGTTATTTCTCTAAGGTGGACCTTCGGTCAAGATATCACCAACTAATGGTGAGGAAAGAAGATATTCCCATGGATGACTTTCGAACGAGGTGTGGACACTATGAGCTCATAGTGATTCCCTTCAAACCCACTAATGATCAAACAATTTTTTTGGATTTAATTAATAGTGTATGTATAGATTACGTTGAAAAATTTGAGGTGGTATTTATTGAAGATATTTTGATATACACCAAGAGCAAGTAAGAACATGAAATGAATTTGGAATCTATGTTAAAGACTTTTCAAAGTGAGAATATATATGAAAAGTACAATAAATGTGAGTTATGGATGGAGGAAGTATCATTATTGGGGCATGTTATCACCATGAAAGAAATATCTGTGGACCCTTCCATGATGAAGGTAATTGATGAGTGGATGAGGATGACTTCTATAAAGGAGATCCAATGATTTTTTGGTCTACCTGGGCATTATCAATGATTCGTGAAGAACATTTCATGATTCTCAAACCCAATGACTAAGCTGACACGGAAGGGAGTGATGTATGTCTGGACATATTAATGTGAATACTGTTTCAAGGAGTTGAAAAAGATTCTAATCAATGTTCCAGTACTCAAACACCCTTTAAGTGGAGAACTCTTTGTGATGTATAGTGATGATTATAAGAAAGGATTTGGTTGTGTGCTAATCAAAAATGATAAATTGGTATCTTATGCCTCAAGGAAGATAAATATATATGAGCAATACTATACTACACCCGATCTGGTGTTGGTGGATGAGATCTATGCATTCCAAATATGAAGGCATTATCTTTATGGGAAAAAATCTGAGATATATACTAACCATAAGAGTCTCAAATTTATGTTCACACCGAAAGAGCTTAATATGCACTAGCAAAGGTGGATAGAGATAATTAAGGATTATGACTGCTCAATCCACTACCATCCCTGTAAGGAAAACAAGGTGGAAGATGATCTAAGTCAAAATGATCATGCATCTTTATCAATGATGATAATTGAAAATGATATAATGCTCTTAGTTTTGAAAAGGATGGTCCTAAGAATCATTATGCGAGGAACATCATCAATAATTTCAAAAATGATTGATCAACCATCTCTATTGGAGAAAATAAAGGATACTCAAAGAAACAATGTGGATGTTCAGATATGGGTGGAAACTATTAAAAATGGGAAATCCTCCAATATTAAAATTGATGAGGAAGGATTGGTATGATTTGGGACAAGATTATGTGTACCAAATGATACAAATATATAGAAGGAGCTATTGAATAATGCACATATCTTGAACTTCTTTATCCACTGAGGAAGCACAATGATGTATTGAGATCTCCATGAAATCATTTGGTGGGACAATATGAAAAGGCATATTGCCAAATATAAATCAATGTTTCTCATATGTCAGCAAGTGATGGCTGAGAGACAAAAGACAAAGTGGTGATGAAACCACTTCCCATACCATCATGGATGTTGTAGAACATTACCATGGTCTTTATCTCTGTACATCCAAAGACATATAGAGAAAACAATGATATATGGGTTTTTTGGGGATCATCTTATGAAGACAACACACTTTATTGTAGTTCAAGTGGACTACTCATTGGATCAACATGCACTGATTTTCATCAAATGGGTTGTAAGGATGCATGGAGTACCACAATCTATTGTATCTTATCATGATTTGAGAATCTCCTTGACGTTATTGAAAAGTACTTATCATGCTTTGAACACTGAATTGATCTTTAGTATGGCTTATTATACTCAAACTGATGTCCAATCTGAGAGAACTATTCAGAAATTTGAAGATATGTTGAGAACGTGTGTAATAGAATTCAAGGGTGGATGGGACCGACATCTTCCACTGGTTGAATTATTATACAACATTAGTTTCCACTCGAGGATCTTAATGGCACCAAATAATGCCCATTATGGGAAAAGGTATAGAACACCGGTGTTTGGGGATGAAATTAGTGATGGTATGTTGATAGGACACGAAATGGTCGAAGAAATGTTGGAGATGGTGGAAACCATTCAGCAGAATATCAAGGCAGCCCAAAGTCGATAGAAAATAATTGTAGATAACATTTGATGTGAGCTTGAGTTAAAAGTTAGAGACAAGGTATTTCTACTCATATCTCTATGGAAGAATGTCATTAGGTTTTTAATGAAATGGAAGGTCCCAGGTACATCGGCCCCCTTGAGATCCTTGATCGAGTCGGAGCTATGGCCTATCAAATGATACTTCCACCTACCATTACAAAAGTACATGATATCTTTCATGTATCCCTCTAATGTAAGTGAATACTAGACCCTTCACATGTACTCTCTTCATAGGTGGTACAATTGAAGGATGAAATCTCTTTTGGGGATCATCAAGTGAAGATCTTCAATCGTAGAGAAAAAGTTCTATGAAAAAAGACAACTCATCTGGTCCAGATACTATAGAGACACCAAATGTATGAAGAGGCAACATGGGAACTAGAGGATGTAATGAAGTAAAAGTACCCACACCTATATTTTTCTTAGAATGTAAAATGAAATTTTGAGGGAGAAATTTTATAAGGGGGGAAGAATGTATCCACCCAATGACTTTAAATGGATATCCCCTTCCCATAATTATGTCATAAAATCACATAAAAATAGAACATAATGAACTACTAAGTGCTATGTTACCTTTAAACATATGTTTGACTCTTCTATGTTGGGAAATTCGAAAACCAGCATACACGGTTTTAATTATTAAGTTATTTGGAGTCTGATAAGGAAAAGATAATTTTTGGCGAATAGTAACCTAACCGAATGAATAGAAACACAACTTTATGAAGATTGATATACCCTAATTTATAGTAACCTCACTTATCATAGTATAAAAATAATATTCAAGTTGGAAGTACAATATACATATATTTTAGAATAAGTTAATGAATGTTTTAAATATGGGTTTGATAATATGAAATAATTTTAATTAAATATTAAAATTATCATATTTTTAAAATTATTTTTGGACAAATGGACTTCATTTTTGGATTCTTCATGATGAAAAATAGTTATGGTTACATTTTGGGATTTTTCTGAAATACCTGAATTTTTTTTATAGTAGAATACGATAATTTACAATAAATGCTAAATAAGGGATTTATTGAGTCATTGAAGATATTCTACTGATGTAAGCCCACTTGGTTCAGGATAACATGATAAAATTACTGTTCTTGTTCATGGAATACATACTATTCATTTTCTTGTGAAAAATAATAAATTAATCATTATAATATTATAAAATCCCTCCTCTCCTCCAATATAAAAAACCCCTTCACTCCCTATTCTCTTTACTACTCTCAAGACTTGTACCTTATCACTATTCAAGCCAAATATCTCCCAAATATCCTCAACCACGTCCAAAATCTCTTAGCCTTTTCATGATAAAAAAACCTCTCCTCTTAAGAGGTTCTCAAAGGCGGAATTCTCAAGAGGTAAAATTACTCTTCCCAATTTCTCCTTTTCTTTTAAGTTCTTCTCTTTTTACTTCATTCCTAACCTACCTTCACCATAAAATTATGTTAAATATATTAACATACATGTACTAGATGTTTTTCATGCTAATTATTTATTTCAATATCTTCTCTCCTTTCTGCACACTTTTATTTGAATGAAATGAAAGCACCGTTTGAGATGTGCAAATTTAGCACATTCAAGGACAACACTTTATCAATTTCTATTATTATCATTAATTGTAGTACTAAAACAATTTGTTTCATGGTGGAGCCATATTATTATATATGTAATATATCCTATTTTTGGTTCTGTAATCCTTTTATAAAAATGGTATTATCTTATAAAGCAAAATAGATTCTTTGTAATCCAATACACTGATTTACAAAAATGTTTATCACTAAGGTTATATATATATATATAATAATTCAACTTCATTCTAAGTAACATAATTAAAATTAAAACCATGTAATCTCTTGGATTTTCACTAATGAATATAAGTTCAATTCTATACAACCACTTTCATCATACATATAGTCCATAATTGAATATAAGTGAACCGATCTTTTAAATCCAAGTAATCAAACAAGACCGGACAATTAAATTTAACCTTATAACTAATCAAAAGGGCCATGAATGAACATAAAATGGTTATAATAAATAAATTAATATAGATTAAGTTCCGTAATTATTAATTAATAAGCTAAATTTATTATTCATGTCTTTAATAACAAGCGGAGAACACCAACAAATTTAATGCAAGGGGTCCTCTCCTCTTCACTCTAAATAATGATTGTTCTCTATGCTATGATATTTTATTTGTGTAATAACATGTTATGGGGAATGTTTTTTCACCTCCCCAATACTTTCCTTATGTTTAATTATTGATGATAAACCCCTTATCTCTCTCATCAGGCTCTCTTAGTGACACCCGACACCATATTGATAAAATCGTAATGCATTTTACGGGAACCTTCTTTGTTCTTCTAGGTTTCCTTATATTTCCTAAAAAATGGTGTTATATTATATATTTATGGGAATCCTATGAATTCTGGTTAGTTTTACAATATTATTATAACAAGACCCTTTCATCACTTTCTTTTGGAGATATAAATGTTTTTAAATGATTCCCTCTATATAACATTCGAAATAGAAACCGTTTTTAAGGGAACTTCTTGAATTTTTACCCAAATTTCAAGAACAATTTATCCTCTATATTAACATACCACTGCCTTAACAAAATCATTATTTTATAATTAAAACCTTCTAGGTTAAATTCTGCTTTTATACAAAAGATTTCCCTCTTTTCTATTTGAAAATCTCTATTGTATTTTCCATGAAACCGCACAGAAATTTTTTAATGCGAATGTTTATAAAATACATTTCTCAAATGTTGTCACTTTTATTTGACACAACATACCATGTTATATTCTTGTTTCACCATATTGGCATCCACGTTTTTTCTAATTCTTTACTTATATGGACTCTTTCATGATACACCCATTGTTTATGATTTATGTCAGGATTGTGGTACCCAATTCATTACATGGGCACCCTTAGGTTTATGTATTGATGATTATGTATGATTGTATATGTGGTAAGAATATTTATGTGGAATGAATATTCATGAAAATATTGATATGGTTGCTCCCAGATAGTTCTCTAATCAATTGGTTCAGCTTAAGTCTCATGAGATGTGATGTGTAACGGGATTGGCAGTTAGCCTTGACCCGTAATGAAATGGGAAATGGGATTGGAGGTTAGCCTTGACCCATACTAAATAAATTATTTCTGATTATTACACATTTATATGATTACATTTTTATATGATACCATGATTATATTATATTATTTCATATGTTCATTTTTTTGTATATCAATATGTCATGCCTCCTAAATCACGTGCTTAAGATGTATCCTTACATTCATTCCCTTACTGGGCTTCTCAGCTCGTCCCTTTGTTCATGTCTTCCCCATGGTTCCCTATACATATGTAAGAGCTTAATCAATGTTAGGATTTTATTATGAAGATTAATTAAAGATGTATTTTTTGCCCTATGTTTTATGATTTATGTACCTAGTCTTCCAAGACACTAGACTTAACGATCCTTGGCTTGTACTACGATGATTATTTATGCTTAAAATCATGAAATGTTATATGTAAAAGGCTTGGGTATCTATGATGGTTATAAAAATGGGTTTTTAATCATTATTATGACTCATTTAGAAATAAGGTAATTAAAAAAAATGAAATTCATAAGTTCAAAAACATGGCCAAAGTACTCATATTATTATTTTCTCTAGGCATGGAATACATGTTGATTTCTCAAAATAAATATTACTGATATAATGTCCAATACCAATTAAAATAACTAAGTTATTAATATTTCATGTGTTATAATTTCTGTTTCAATTATTATTTAATAAATATTAGTCAATTGTTATTCCTATTTAGTATGAACATTTGTAATGGTTTATGTTTATATTGATAGAAAACGAGAGGAATTATTTGATTTGTTAATTAAGAGGTGTTCAATGATTTAATATTGACTTTAACATAAAGAGGGGATTTATTTTTGATATTAATGATTATTCAATGATTGGACTCAGAATTTTATATATAAAAATTGATAGTGTTATAACCATTTCCTCAAGGAAATAAATTATTCATGAATATCAGTATCTGAAAAATTAAATTTTATGAGAATAAGTACTAATTAAATTGAATATTTCAAATAATTACCTTAAATGTGAATGATGGATAATTTATATATATAACACAAAATTTTAATTTATATACTCTCACATAATTACATCAACATGAGGACATTGTTATGGTTATAACAGTTCAATAATTATAGTTTCTCTTTATAGTACAACTAATGGATAAGAAATCAAGTGGAAGAATCATTTTTCAAGAAATATATTATAATTATGGATAATTATTTTATAATCAAATAACCAATATTAATTGATTAAATAATTATTGATATGGGAATCATTATGGAAGGAAAAAAAGTACCATATGTTATAAATGATTTCCAATACACACATATTAGTGATGAATAAATGTTACCATTATGATGATAATAATATTAAAAAGAATATTTAATCTATGAATGATGTGAACAATGTAGTATTATTATATAAATAAGATATTTATATATTTTTAAACATGTTATATATTTCCTTAATGTTTGTGATATAAATAGAATTATTAATCTAATCTAATTGTTTACATTTCACAATAAAACCTGGTAGAAACAATCTGGATCAGGATTAGAATGTTCATTTTGGTGATATATTCTTAAATGTGAAATTTCATGTTATATATCAAGATTGTTAGTTTTTCAACTTGTGATGTCTAAAAGAAAACATCCTAATGTATTCATGAATCATCTACCTAATTCTTCTTTGGATATTTTACGATATTACTATGGTCCACTAAAGTATATTTTATAATACAACTAGAAATAATTTGATTATATGGGTTATTGTTGATTTACAAACTCTGTAAAAATATTTATTCACAATATGGGATGATATACTTTTTGAGTACCTCATTAATCTATTTATAAGAAATGTACTGATACTTCATGGATCACTTACTATTTTTATAATCAATAATGATCTATGGTTTGCAATGAAATTTGAGAAGTTTCTTAAAAGGATCTTCACACCATGATATTTTTATGTTCATCATATCATCCCCAAAAAAATTTGTATATCAAAAGAATCATATATATATTAAATATTATTTTGAGGCCATGATTCATTAAAATTCATATTATGTGGTATCAATAAATATATTTTTTTGATATTAACATGTAATAATATGTTCTATTGACCAATTATTAAGGATGTATATGATGAATTGTAATGATAGTTGTGTTGTACTTCATTATGTTAAAATGATTATGTTTAATAGAATCTTGTATTGTAATATATCATATAATATGCTATAGTGAATTTAATATAAATTCAAATTTATAATATTAACAACAGTAATGAGATAAAAAAGTTAGTTTGTTAAAAAAAATTGAATGGTATATAATTTATTATGGGAAATAAAGACTTTTAAATTTATAATATTCTAAAGGTGTTATAATATTTGATGAGTAAGGGATATAATGGCCAATATACAATATGCCGTCCGAAATCCTAGAGACAATGGGAGATCTCAATTAATGTTTGGAATTTTATCCTAGCCTCTATATAGATAAAAATGGAATTACAAATCTATTCCTTATGGATGTTAAAGGAATACCCAACTCACATTACCACTATTAATGTATTATAATAATAAACCCTGTTATATTACTTTGAAGAATATATATGGATTCATGAACGTACAGAATGAGTATGGAGTTGATGGATGACCATGATGGTAAATATACCATATTGAAAACTTATGTTAAAACATGATATTTGGGATCCTGAATATGTTATGATAATTAGTTACCCAAATAAATTAATGAGGTTACATTAATGATATTTTGTGGATGAAAATTTAGATTAATGAAATAATGTGATGACATTATTAAAATTAGTTTTCATTTCATTGTAGGAAAATAATAGATATTTCACATATATTTATTTATTAATTTCAAGGAATGATTATTTTTTATTGAAAGAAAAAGAAATTCTGATGCTATTTATTTCCCTTTTAACTCAATGTGTAAAATTTAACTTCTGGTATATTCATTTTTTTATAATACATTGTGTTTTTATTACTAAAAATTATTTATTTTCCACAATATAACATTGTTATACAAATATAATAATATGATAATGAAATTAAATATCAGAAAAAGATTCAAGAAAAAAGATATATATATTTATAATGTAATATGTTGAATATGAATACATTATTTTGAACCTAGAAATATATTTTTTACAATTTCGAAAATTTATTTTTTTTTATTGATCAAAAAAATATTTTAATTTTGATCAAATTAAGGATTTAGTATTTAATTAATAAAATACCAATTTATCTATGAATTTAGAGAAATTAATTGAATATTTTCTCAAATGTTTTTTCATATTCATAAAATAGTTTTAATATAGAATTCAATGAAATTAGATTTATATATCTACGAGAAAATATTTCTAAAAAAGGAATGGGTTATATTTTCAAAAATTAAATTTAAATTAAATTTCATACACTTATAATAGTTGAATCATTTAAAATGGATTCCAAATTATGAATCCAAATAATTAATATAATATAATGGGTTCAATATTTTAATATGATGAAAAGGTAAATTTTTAAATCATTATCCATTGTTTAAATGAAAAATTGTTTATATAGGGTTAAACTAAAATAAAGAGATAATAATGAAGATGAATTTGTCTATTTATTAGTATTTTTAAATATTTTGACTATATGTAATAGTAAAGATATGCTCATGTATATTTTTTGAGTCTTTTTTATTATAGATAACATATATTATTGAAATATTTAATGAAATTCTTTCTCTTCCCTTACCGTCTCTTCTAAATGATAATATATAATACTCAATTATACACACACATTGTGTACTATAGGATTACGAGTTGATATAAAAAAATAATTATTGTATTCATTGTATTCATTATTTATCTACTTTTTCTTCCATTAATTAAATTTAAACATGTATTACGTTGAATTATATATAATACATCACAATTAATAGATATATATATTTACCCTCTCTACATGTGTTTCATTATTATGCTACATCCAATAAATGTACATTTTCAATAAAAATCTAATTTATATAGCATAATCAATATATAAATATAAAATTTTGATTAGGTTTAATCCATATTCAACCCATATTATTTCATTTTTAATTATATAACATCTTTCATTTGTGAGTATAACAAACAATCTCCACATTGTGGTTTAATTAATTTCTAAAAAAAATTAAATCAATGGTTATAACTATGGAGACAATAAATGTATATTATTTTTATTAAATATATATTATTATGTAAATATTAAATAGCATTTACTATAGTATCACTCAATTAAAATTGATAATGTCGCACTTGCGTACGTGTGGACTGCCACATTCAATATGCAATCTGAATTATTTTTAAGTGATTCTTTCATTAGTTTTTTTGAATATGTAAACATTGATTATTTATTTAATATATATCATTATTAACGTTATATTTTATATTATATTATTATAAATATTCAAAATAGAAGTAAACAAAAATGATTAATACAAGAAAAATGAAATAGTTAACACTCAGAAATTATAATTTGAATAAATTGTTACTGATATATGGTAACATTAATGTCATAAAGGGATAATATATTGTAATTACATTTATAATTAATATATATAATTATCATAAATTTTATTTTTTTATAAACAAAGTTATATGAACTAAAACAATATGATTGTGCTTTTTTCACAATCTCGTCATTATTCAAGATTGCTAACATTTAAGTTTTCATTGTAGAAAATATATAATGATTCTATAATAAATAAATATATTTTATAATAAAAATTTTATAAATATGGTATTAAAATATATGTATAATTTTGACCATCATTGTATCTCAAAATATCAAATGAATGTTTTTATATAAAATTGGCCTACTTGTTATACTAAATCGGTAAAATTTTTATAAAATTTAAATATTTTGTAAAAGATGATTTAAAAAATATTATTATCATAGAAAACGTTTTATTAAATTAAATTCTAAATATTTATTAATTTCATTTATAAATTATATTTGAAATATTAATTCATTTTTAAATGATTCACTTTTTAATTATAGACTAAATTGAATCATTATTTTAATGATTACGACATAATTAAATATTTTTATCATAATGAAAATTATTTCCATATAATATTAATTTAAATTTCTTCTAATTTTAGTTTCATGTAAATTATTTCATTAATATAATAGAAATTTTAATATTTCAAATAATTAATTACAAAATGATCATACTATATTCATCAATAAATTTCCTAGTGATCATTTAAAAGTATTTATATATATTTCATCATCCATTAATATTTTTATTATTTTACAGGGGTTTTACTCCAAATATTAAATCGACCTTATCTACTGATAATTCAAATGTGCATGTTTTTATATTTACAAATTCTCTAAAAAATTAAAAAAATTGAAATTATATATGAAAAATATTTATGTATTATTTATATTAAATGTTTATCACCCAATTAAAATAATGAATTAATTATGATTAGTACATCATAATAGGGTCCTATTATAGTCCATTGATTCATTATTTGGTCTCATGAGAACTTTTGTTCTATATTTGGAATAATCTTTAGATATTAATATATGATATATTTGAACAAGATTATACTGTTAAGAATTTATTCCTTACATAAAAAAATTTGAATGTATGAACTTATTTATATTATCCATATCATTATTAATGATTCTTTTTCATACAATGATTTAAAACCCTCTAAATAATTTACATTATATGAAATTTAGTATTATTTTTTCTCTGACATATTTATCTTTTTTAAACAGTGATATATTCTATTGTATTCTATAACTTATCAAAAATTTGATATCACGTTAAATTATATACTATTATGGACAAAATACATTCGAAATCATGACCTCAAATGGGGGAAATTCGTTGTTTACTTTTTTTTAAACATCATCTTTGGGCTAATGATGGTATTCCTGGGTGTATGACAAGTTTCACTAGTTTATCGAGTATTAGACTTGTGAAATAAGAAGAAAATAAGGCCAAATATTATGAAAAACATGGTTGGCACACAATTATTAACATATATTCGTCTGGCATAGGAAGATGAGCAAACAAACCACATCTTGTTTGAGGATGAGGTATGAGAACCACATGTTTTTGAAACCATCGGTTTGATTCATAGAGATAGTGAGACATGGTCCCCCTTGGATAGATGATTATGTACATTTTTCACATTGTTTGGAAATAAGTGAGGACAAACCATACAAACCGTACATAACTGGAAATTAAGCTTTCCCCCTCATTTGGTTATTTTTCTCTCTCCTGAATTTCTTCCCCTTAAAACCCCATATATCAACAGTGAAATCCATAAGAACTTACCTTCATGATGACTGATTCTCTTTCGAGTAATAGAAATTTTATTGTTTCCTTTAGTCATTATCAAATAAATGGATATGTCTTCAACTTTGTTTCATTCCTTATTTTGGAAGAGTTATGTGTGTGTGTATCTCTGAATTTGAATCCCTAATCCATTCTATCCATGTTGTTATTCATTATAGTTATATTGGATAGTTGATATTAGATTGAAGAATGTCATTATTATTGTAATCATCTTAATGAATGATATTGGTGGTCTTAAATATTTTTCCCACAGTCTTGATGTGTTATATATGTATATAGAAATTATAATTCACTTTTATGATGTGATTAAACTTTTTTGGGTTATGTAAACTAATTTGGTCCTTAAATTATTCTCTGCTACCTATCATATTCAATTTTGGGGTCATTTATGATGTGAGAAAAAACGGATGGATACCCATGTGATGTACCGAACCCTGGATGATGGTGAAACAAATTAGAAAATATAGACACAGGGTAAATGTGTTTGTAAATTGGTTCTAAATAATAATAGAACAATAAGGTTTGGATAATCTATAAATAAAACTAATTGTATGTAATAATTTCATAAAATTCAATATTTTATTTTGAATGTAATTTGGAATAATATATGGTTATGAATTTTAAATGATGAATATGATATTTTGATGTTGTGAAATGTTTTAAAAGGTGGAATTTCTATCAAGGTGATTTAGAAATTATTTTCCATTATTGATTTCAAATTATGATTTAAAATGAACCTATAGATCTTTTCTTTGGTAAAAATTCCACAATGAATATTTTAATTGGATGAAAATGAAAAAAAAAATCAATGGGAAATGGTTTAGTTTTAAAGGAGAAAGTCCCTAGTTTTAACGGGGTAACTTTACAATGAATTTAAATGTGTATTTTCATTTTAGTATTACCTTAGATTGTGAAATTAATTTCATTTTATTGGTTTTTTCTTTTATTTGAAATAATGGTTGACCTAAAAAAATGTTGTATTTTTTTATTTTGGTAAATGAATTTAAATGACCATTATGTAAAATTGTAAAAGACGCACGTGCACAAGAATTGATGGTATTTGTGTGATATTTTGTATAGACCCAATGCTTTACCTACATGGACATTACATTACTTTTTTGGAATACTTAATACATAACAAAAACAGACACACAAGGACCGTAATAGTTTGTGTCTTTGGAAACTCAGAACGTAATCTTCTAATCGTGGTGAAATATCTTCAAAATCTCACATAAAGATATTCCCTTTTTGTTTTCTTACCTAAAACCTTTCTTTATATCCTGGGGAAATTAAAACATATAAAGGGTGAGCTCAAATTCTCAGTAAGGGTAAGCGTGGATCAAATAAAAAAACCATATACATTTGAACTTAAAAAACATGAACATAATGTTTAAACAACAAAATCATGAGCAATGACATTAAACATGGAAGAACATAAGGAATATATCACAAAGAAACTTTAATCATGATAAAATATCATGGGAATAAAACATGTGATTGTGGAAACCATTAAGAACATGGGTTGATTTCCATAGCAGCCAAGGCATTGCTGCCAAGACCATCTTAGTGGACAAAGTCCCATTCTGAATCGAGTTCACTCCTCGTTCCAGTCCTGTATTACTGAACCAGATTAACTTACCGTTCCAACCCTATCTATCTCATGAGATATAAATCTTTACCCAATAAATTGGAGGGAGATATAGATCCCACCCATCTCATATTGAAATCATTCATTCGTGTTCCACAATATAAACATAAATCATTCATAAAAAACCAATAAATAAAATTGGTTTCATAAACATCATCACATCATCACATAATACATATAAAATAAATGGATATCATTTCATAACAAAAAAATTGAAACCATGTATATCATAGAGACATGATACTTGAAACATACACATATGAAATAATGTCATCATAGATAGAAAAATGGTTTTGATAAAACACTAGAAATGAATTCTTGAGGAAATTATCCATTCTTCTTGAAAATAATTTTCTTTTCAATAAATGCCATGAAATTTTAAAAGAACGATATTTTTTTGAAAATAGTCATGAAATATTTTGGAGGAAGCTTCATGAAAATAAGGCTTTATAAAATTGTAAAAATCCTTTCATGCCGTATAAGTTAAAAAAACATTATTCTCGTACTTTTGCCGAAAAAAGTAAAAAAAGTACGTCATAACGTAATGAAAATAAAGATTCCTTACATACCATGTAGTAAAAGTCAAAAATGGGTAAAAAGGACTATAAACATAAATGAAAACACTTTTATAAAACATGGACTTGGATTATATAAATAACCCCAGAAAATACTTACAAATAGCAATCTCGGATAAAAATGAGATTTGCAAAATCATCCCTTACCATAGGTCTGATATGCTTCATACGTATATGAACTTCCTATATAATGATTTAAATAATGTCATTGACTTATTACAGAATCATATTAATTGTTATGATATCATATATGATTCACTTATGACTTTATATTACCCTTTCTTTTGTAAATTCTCTGTTAAAGCAGCATTTTGGGTAAAATCATTTCATTTACGTATGTGTTTAGACATGTCGTTCTTGATATTATTACTTATATCCTGATTTACATAATTAAAGAATTTAAAACATGGTTTATAAATAATATATATTCATCATATACATATGTATATTATAGATCTATAAACTGAATGAAATACACCGTTCATGGATACGGTAGGCCGTACGTACGCATTAACGATGTTTTTGTTTCCTTATTGAATTGAGTGAAACTAAATAGATGACATAAAAAAATATATACATAAATCCAGTAGCATTATTATTTTATATATTTCATTATTATTTATTATATAAACTATATGATCATTCATGTATGGTTAACATGGAGAATAAATATCAGCGCGTCGTGGAGACAGTAGTCCGTACGTACGCACGAGCGATGATATCGTTCCCATAATTATTTAATAAAATTGTATTGAATGGTATAATATATCAGAATCAGTATGATGTTATGATAACCATATATAGTTATTATTTATAACATTAAACCCATCCATGTAAGGTGTGGGTGGAAAAACATATTTCACCACGGCGTAGAGACGGTATTCCATACGTATACACGCGTAGTAATTTAGTTTTCCGTAGTTGATTAGATGGTGAAATAGGGTAGTTTCATACTTATAAAAACATATACGTATATGATTTATACTGATTTTATTACTTCATAATGAAACAACTAAAGAATAAGAAGTGGAAGAAGAAATAAAGTTGAAAGAATCGGTAACGGACATTACCTCTTCTTTGAAGCGCCTCTTTGAGAACTCCGCTTAGGGAACTAAAATTGGCCTTTGAAGAAGACCAGGACCTCTAGGATGTTTAGAGGGAAGTTTATAAGATAATTTTGCAGGGGTTGGCCGAGCATGAAGGCTCAATGTGGTGTGAGGAAGGGAGGGAGGAGGTGCCCTTTTATAAGGGAGGAGAGGGGCACCTTTGAAAAACTAAAAAAAGTGTTTTATTATAGTGTCATATACGGTCTTTAATAGCTCAAAATTGATTTATTTCTAAGGTAAGGTGGGGATGGGTCGAAATGATCTCATCCAATAGAATTTAGAGATGTTTAGGTTTCTATTTTAACCTTATCATTTTGATTTAACCTTAATTTAAATAATTTTACTTTTATCGTGTCTTCTTGTTTTCTTACAATATAAAGTTAATAAACTTACTATAACAAGACAAAAGAACCCCAAGTTGTTTATTATTAATACATATAAACTTATCTAATTAATTTGGCAAATCATTTATTTTTAGGAATAAAATATCAATTAATAATATAATATTTTTTTTAAAAACTATTTTATATCAATTTTGACACTGTTTAGTATTTCATTTTTGTGAATATCATAACAGCATGATTAGTTCAAAAAACGTTAATTTAATCAATACTAACATGTCATATTAACCTATAAAATTAGTTTAATTCATAAACAGTCTCAAATTACATTTATTTGGGTATTTATGACATCAATTATGTCAATATTTTATTAATAAGATAATTACTGCATCATCTTTGTGTCATAAATAAATTTAATTATTTAATATCTAAAAATTACACATAAAATACCATTATGTAGGAAATATTTTTATATTTCTAATGAATAGTTATAGTCGAATTTATCTCATTTATAACCCTATATAAAAAATTATTTACTTCATAAACTTTGATTTTAACTATTTTAACCCTTCTTTAAATAAATTAATAATAAATGTCCTAATATATTCCAAGCGGGCCTAAATGGTCATATTTTATTCCTATGGATGTTTTTGGTCGAATTAAACTTATCCAATAGAATTAGGACTTGTGTTAGGGTAATAATAATATCATTTTTACTCTTAATTACCCTATTTACATTTAACCGTGGTAAATAAAAGTAAAAAGTTACTATTCGTCAAAAATTATTTTCATCTAATTGAACCAAATTTTACTTACTGACATCAACCATGTATCCCATATTTTTGAAATTCCACTCATAGAAATGGTACAATTATGTTTTATGTAAATTTGAAAATTTTATTAGGAGGTGGGTAAAAGACGGTGAAATGTTCAATAAAATTTTATATATCTAAAATTATTATAAAATTACTCCAACGAATTACATTGAACATATATAGGAATTATGTGTCAATTTTTACCTAAAATAAATATAAATAAAATAAATAATTATTTAAATAAAAAGTCGGTTTTTAAATATTAACATAGTGTTTTCACTATTCATCAAACATTGAATGTTTTCAGAAAAATACCAAAATTTCACCCTAGGATAATTTTGATATTCTGAATCCAAAAATGAAGTCCATTTTGAAAGATGAAATTTACACAATTTAAAAAATTGGTTATTAATATTTATAACGTCTAGTTTTAATAATATTTTAATAGCATATCATTTTTAGTGAAACTCGGTATTGCGTACAACACACGCTATCGAGGAAGGTCGTTATTTCGTTTAATGCAGCCAAGTTAGGGTTGCGTGTTGTGCAAGAATCCTTTGTTGTAACGTACAACACAAGACATCAAAAAAATGAAAATGAATATTTTTTATAAAATCTCGGGGTGTTACATTCTACCCCCCTTAAAATGAATTTCTCCCTCGAAATTCGTCGGGGTTATAAATGGTTTACTACATGAAAGTTTCTTTAATAGAAACCCACATCATAAAAAGGAATACCAAAACCAATCATTAAAAACTAATGTATGAAACATAACGGTTACCCAAATTAATTTATCACTGGTTTTCCACATAGGAGAACATAGTGAAAATATGGATATGGAAGAGAAACCTAACCATCATGTTCTGATGGAGAGTGGTAGAGAACATGGCTATAAAAAAGACAAAAATCACAAATCTATTGATTTGTGATGATCTAAGGTACCATCTGATTCATAGGATATAAGGGAACTAGGAAAACATTTTTGTTTTCGAGATAATTTCCCTAAAGATGATGAATTAAAAGAAATACTTACATGATTTTGGTACAATATCACTGTTGTTCGTGAATTGAACCATTTCCACTTCATCCCATAAATAAATGAAGTTTAATTTGTTATTCTTGATGTGTTAGCAGATCATGTGTGGGAATGATGGGTCATTCCATCTGTTTCAAACAAAAGGTTAGCAAAAGTTATAAGTCCATCTTATTGTCATATTAATCGTATATGGTTCCAAAAATGAAATTATACTTCTATATAGCATACCGCTTAATAAAATAAATCTAATTTCTACTAACCAGGGACTTACTGTAGGCCAGTGGTAGGCGATAATGGCTAGTCGCATTTCGGTTGTGGGTTCGATTCCCACAGCCTTGTCCGACACGATGGGCTGCCGCCCATCCTGCAGGTTGTCCTTTTTCTAAAACTACATTACTGTAACATCCCATCAATAATATTGAAGTAAACTTTTATCCTTAAACAATACTAACTTATGTCCAACATAATCCATTCCAATCTTTAGTATTATCCACAATATTGCAGTCCACTCTCATAATATAGAGAAAATGATTACCAGATATTTCATATAACAAGCATGTTAATACCATCGTTGATCCCTATATATTATAAGATATGTCTTGTTGGTCACATTACAAAAATTATAAGGCCTTAATCATGTATTCTATTGAAAAATTAATACCCATTGAATCTTATTGAAAACATGAGAGTTGTCAAAAATTAACTCTTTCCACATACCAAAACCCCAAAATTCTATATACTCAAACCATGATATAACTATTACCTTATATCAGTCATGAGCCCCTGAATACTGTCAAACTTTTACTTTTCTCCTTATCCCTTCATTATGCGCATATCATATTATTTCCAAAAATATCTCAATCACTTTCCATGGTTACCGGTACTATAAAATTATTTAAAACCACAATAGATCAATACATAAATATTCCAATATTCCATGATACTATATACAACATTATTTTAGAATCCCATTTCATAAACACTTAATCATTCCACCACATAGTTGTCATATTCAACATCTCCAATAGTGATCGCATGTGACTTTCCATTGTCCATTGCCTTAAGTGGTTGCTCATGTTGATCATCACTAACCCTAGGATTAGGGAATTTAATAGTATAATGCCCCATTTCCTTGCACTTGAATCATTGAAGTGTTGGTGGAGAGTTCTCTGTAGTCTTTTCTCTATTCACATCATTAGCAACATTTTTCCCATTAATTCGACAATCAACTACTCGATGAACTTCTTTTCCACACTTAAAACATTTTCTAGTCCCTTTAAGACAATCTACACCATGGTTCTTTCCACACTTTTAGCATATGGAAACATTCATATTCTTTTCAACATTATTTTGAGATTTCTCCTTGAACTCCATCTTTCATTTATTGTTAAAACCATGAGATGGATATGTAACACCAACATCCATTTCTACCTTGATAGCACAACGCACAATTTCTTCATAGCTACTGAAGTCTCTTATAGCTAATTCCCTTCGATGATTTGGTTTTAAGCCACTGCAGAATCAATCAACTTTACTTTCAAGTTTGATGATAAAGCCAGATGCATACCTTGCAAGCCATTTAAAATTATCTTCATATATACCAACAGATTCATCATCCTTTAGCTTTAGTTCAAGAAACTCCTTCTCCATCTTTGTTCGATGAATACGAGGGATGTACTTATTGAAAAATAAGCTCTTGAACTTGTCCCATCCCATGGACTCAATTTCATCTCTTGGCCTCTTATTCTTGATTAGATTCCACCATTGTTCAACTTCTCCTTCCAAACGATATACTGCTAAGATGAATTTATCATGTTCAAAACATTGAAGAACTGGAAATATCTTTTCAGTGGTACTGATCCAACGTTCTGTTACAAGTGGATCAGAAGACCCACTAAAAGAAGGTGGATGTTGACTTATGAAGGACTCAATTGAATATTGTTCCCTTCTCTGCTCATTTAAAAGTCCAGAATGATTCATATCTTGTGTAAATATAGAAATAAGATTTTGCACTCCATCTCCCATGACATTTGTCTGATCAGGAGGAAAATCATTACATTGTCCATTACATTGATATACATGGTTCCTTCTGGTTCCAGCCATCGTCTAAAACCCTAAAAGAATTGTGTGAGAGGCAGAAATCATGCTAGGGAAAACAACATAATAAAGGGGGAGAACATTCAATATCTAACATCTTATGTTAAATTCTATGATCGTTACCATATTTCTAGGACTATATCCTCTACGTATACTTATCCTTAGGGACATCCCTAGATATACCATAGAAATGTCTCTAGGGATCTCACTAACGTTTTCGCATCCTAGTTATCAAAGGTCGACTAAACCTTTCCTCTGATACCACATGTAGAGACCCGAAGCTTGACGTACATGGACATTACATTACATTTGTGGAATACTTAATACATAAAAAAACAAACACACAAGGACCGTAATAGTTTAGTGTCTTTGAAAACTCGGAACGTAATCTTCTAATCATGGTGAAAGATCTTCAACATCTCCCATAAAGATCTTCCCCTTTTGTTTTCTTACCTAAAACCTTTCTTTATATCCTGGGGAAAAGAAAACATATAAAGGGTGATCTCAAATGCTCAGTAAGGGTAAGCATGGTTAAAATAAAACATACAATATACATTTGAACATAAAAAACATTAAAATAATGTTTAAACAACAAAATCTTGAGAAATGACATAAAACATTGAAGAATATAAAGCATAGATCATAAAGAAACATTAATCATGATAAAATATCATGGGAATAAAACATGTGATTGTGGAAACCATTAATCACATGATATGATTTACATAGTAGCCATGGAATTGCTGCCAAGACCATATTAGTGGACAAAGTCCCTTTCTGAATCAAGTTCACTCCTCATTCCAGTCCTGTATTACTGAACCGGATTAACTTACCGTTCCAGCCATGTCTATCTCATGAGATATAAATCAATACCCAATGCATTGGAGGGAGATATATTTCCTACCCATCTCATATTGAAATCATTCATTCGTGTTCCACAATATAAACATAAATCATTCATAAAAAATCAATGAATAAAATGGGTTTCATAAACATCATCCCATCAATACATAATCCATATAAAAGAAATGGATATCATTTCTTAATAAGAAAAGTGAAACCATGAAAATCATAGAGACATGATACTTGAAACAAACACATACGAAATAATGTCATCTTAGATGGAAAATGGTTTTGATAAAACACTTGAAATGAATTCTTGAGGAAAATATCCTTTCTTCTTTAAAATCATTTTCTTTTCACAAAATGTCATGAAATTTTAAAAGAAACATATTTTTTTGAAAATAGTCATGAAATATTTTTGAGGGAGATTCCTGAAAATAAGGCTTTTTAAAACCGTAAAAATCCATTTATGTCGTATAAGTTAAAAAAACATTTTTCTGATACTTTTGCCGGAAAATTAAAAAAAGTACCTCATAACGTATAAAAATGATTCCTTACATACCATGTAGTAAAAGTCAAAAATGGGTAAAAAGGACCATAAAAATACAAGAAAACACTTTTATAAAACTTGGACATGGATGATATAAATAACCCCAGTAAATACTTATGAATAAGCAATCTTGGATAAAAATGAGATTTGCAAAATCATCCCATACCTTAGGTCTGATATGCTTCGTACGTATCCGAACCTCTAGTATAATGATTTAAATAATTTCATTGACTTATTAAAGAATCATATTAATTGTTATGATATCATATATGTTTCACTTATGAGTTTATATTACCCGTTCTTTTGTAAATTCCATGTTAAAGTAGCATTTTGTGTAAAATCATTTCATTTATCGTATGTGTTTCGACATGTCGTTCATGATATTATTACTTATATCCTGATTTAAATTTTTCCATAATTTAAAACATGATTTATATATAATATAAATTCATCATATACATATGAATATTATGGATCGATAAAAGGAATGAAATACACCATTCATGGAGACGGTAGGTCGTACGTACGCATGAACGCTCTTTTCGTTTCCTTATTGAATTGAATGAAACTAAATAGATGACATACATATATATATATACATAAATCCAGTTGAATTATTAGTTCATATATTTCATTATTATTCATTATATAAACTATATGATCATTCATGTATGGTTAACATGGAGAATAAATCTCATCGTGTCGTGGAGACGGTTGTTCGTATGTACGCACGAGCGATGATATTGTTCCCATAATTATTGAATAAAATTGTAGTGGATTGTATAATACATCAGAATCATTATGATGTTATAATAACCGTATGTAGTTATTTTTTACACCATTATACCCATCCAGGTAATGTGTTGGTGGAAAAATAGATTTCACCACAGAGTGGAGACGGTATTCCGTACGTATGCATGCGTGGTGATTTCGTTTTCCGTATGATGGTAAGTTGGTGAAATAGGGTAGTTTCATTCTTATAATAATATATAAGTGTATGATTTATTCTAATGTTATTACTTCATAATGAAACAACTAAAGAAGAAGAAGTGGAAGAAGAAATAAAGTTGAAAGAATTGGTAACGGACATTACCTTTTCTTTGAAGCGCATCTTTGAGAATTCCTCTTAGGGCACTAAAATTGGTCATTGAAGATTACCAGGAACTATAGGATGTTTCTAGAGAAGTTAGAAGAGATTTTTTCATGGGTTGGCCGAGCTTGAAGGCACAAAGTGGTGTGAGGAAGAGAGGGAGGATGTTCCCTTTTATAAGGGAGGAGAGGGGAACCTTTGGAAAAACTAAAAATATAATATTATTATTAAGTCATGTTGGGTTTTTAACAGCTCAAAATTGATTTATTTCGAAGCTAAAGTAGGTATGGGTTGAAATCATTTCATCCAATAGAATTTATACATGTTTATGATTCTATTTTAATCTTATAATTTAGATTTAACCTTAAGTTAAATTATTTTACTTTTACCGTGTCTTCTTGTTTTCATTCACTATAAGGTTAATAAAATTACTATAACAAGACAGAAGAACCCCAAGTTGTTTATTATTAACATATATAACCTTATCTATGTCATTTTTCCGAACCTTAGATTTTTACGAATAAAATAACAATTAATAATATAATATTTGTTTTAAAAACTATTTTATTTCAATTTTGACACTATTTAGTAATTGATTTTTGTTAAACTTATAACTGAATGATTAGTTCAAAAACGTTAATTAAATCAATACTAACATGTCATATTAACCTATTAAATTATTGGAATTCATAAACAGTATCCAATTACATTTATTTGGTATTTATAACATCACTTATGTCAATATTTTATTAATAAGATAATTACTTCATCATTTTTGTGTCATAAATAAATTAAATTATTTAATGTATAAAAATTACAAAAAAATACCATTATGTAGGAAATCGTTTTATCTTTATAATGAATATTTATAGTCGAATTTTTCTCATATATAACCCTATATTAAAAATTATTTACTTATTAAACATTGATTTTAACTATTTTAACCCTTCTTCAAATTAATTAATAATAAATGTCCTAATCCAATCCAAGTGGGCCTAAATGGTCATATTTTTTTCCTAAGGTTGTTTTAGGTCGAATTAAACTTATCCAATAGAATTAAGACATGTGATAGGGTAATAATAATATCATTTTTACTCTTAATTACCCTATTTACTTTTAACCGTGGTAAATAAAAGTAAATATTTACTATTCACCAAGAATTATTTTCATATCATTGAACCAAATTTTACTTAATGACATCAATCATGTCTCTCATATTTTTTAAATTACACTCACAGAATCGGTAAAATTATATTTTCTGTAAATTTGAAAATTTTCCAAGTAGGTGGTTAAAGACGGTGAAAAGTTCAATAAAATTTTTATATATCTAAAATTATTATAAAATTACTCCAATGAATTAAATTGAACATATATAGGTATTATGTGTCAATTTGGACCTAAAATAAATTTAAATAATATAAATAATTATTTTAAAAAAAATTCGGATTTTAAATAGTAACCCAGTGTTTTCACTATTCAACAAAAATTTAATGTTTTCAGAAAAATACCAAAATTTCAACCTAGGATAATTTAGATATTCCAAATCCAAAAATGAAGCCCATTTTGAAAGATGAAATTTACAATATTTCAAAAATTGGTTATTACTATTCATAACGGCTAGTTTTAATAATATATTAATTGCATATCATTGTTTAGTGAAACTCGTTATTGCATACAACACACGCTATCGAGGAAGGTCGCGATTGCATGTAATGCAGCCAAGTTAGGGTTGCATGTTGTGCAAGACTCCTTTTTTTAAATGTACAACACAAGACATCAATAAAATTAAAAAGAATATTTTTCATAATATCTCGGGGTGTTACATATTGTTAACGAGGGTCTATTACCATGGGTCTGGTTGGACTGATTCTATAAAACCCAACATTATAATGCATGGGTTAGGGAGTCATACTAAGGTTAAATTCCCCTAACAGATTCATAGGATGAGACTTCGTAGTCAATGTTTCCAAAGTAAGTGTTATATAAGATATATTTATGTTGATATAATGGGTATTTATGCTTTCCAAACATGTGGACATTTGATTTTTTATCAGTGGGAAACTTTAGGATTTTATTACAAATTTTTATTATTGAATTATATTTTTTGGAATTAAAAGTTATTAACCCCTTATACAATGTTTTTTATCCTAGTCTGACCAAACATTGTTTAGTCGGTTGGTTGACTCTATAGAACATAATGGATAAAATATTTATTTGATATTTTATCTATTGTGAGATTTGGGTTTTATTTATTATTTATTTTATATACTAATAAATTTATTTTTCTATATACACTACTCTACTGATTATTCATTTATTTAATCCCCTTTAGTGGTGTCCTAAATTTTTTAATCACATTGTACTCAGGATATCATGGCACATTGGTACTCAATAGAAATCTAATTTTTTTGTATTACAGTTTTAGAAAAAGGACTTGGTGGGATGAAGACACAGAAGATTATTTTTTGGAGCATGTGATGTCAGAACTGGGTTGGAACATGGGTTCATGTTCAGGATCTTCTAGTACTTTTGGTTTTGTATCATTATTTTTATGATTTACTAAAATATAGTGTATTTAACATATCTTCTCATCCTTATATATTTTATTTCTTCATCACATTTCATTTCCTTCCCTTTTTAGTTCTTAATGTTTACATTATATTTTGATTTAACATTTATTGTTTCTGTACTCAGATATATAAGTATAGTCTACCCATTATTTTCTTTAGAACCAAACTACTAATTAGAAAGTTTCGGAATACGTGGAGGTCTTCTTACGGACATGTGACCACTAGAATCTGGGAAACCATTATTAGTGATACTAGGTAGTAGAAATAACAATGGGGTATCAGAGCATTTCATTTTTCATACTATTTGGTCATGGTAGACAAGAGACTAATGTTATTTTTTTGCTTGGTCATAAGCGCATGCCTAGTTGTCTATATCCCTTATTGTTAGAGAAACTAATGATTATAGGGGTGGGAATTGATGTTATATTTGTTGATTTGATGGTTCATTGATATATACCCTGAGATTGGTTCACATGGATTTGATGTTATGGATTTATGATGTATTTACTATTTATCTGATATAGGAAGAGTGGGTTTTTTCATTTTCCTTCATGTAATGAATATATTATTGATAGTTCATCAAAATGTTTCATGTGATTGATAGTTCCTTGGGACTCTCATGTTACTATTGTACATTATGACTGTGATTGAACTTGTTGATCTCTCATTGATATTGTTTTTAATGATTTTTTTTTGAAATTAATTTCAATAATGCTTTTTTTGGAATAATTGAGTTAATAAAAATTTGTTTTGATGTGTAGATTCTCATGTTCTTAATGGTAATGTTTTGTGAAGTGACACCATTGGTTTAAAATAGAAATTTTTATTAAGAATGGAAATGATAAAATTGTGTAACATTAAGGGACATCGATGATGGGTATCCCATATTTTAGGTTTAACACTATGTATGGGTGGTTTGGGTAGTGATAGTGGCATAGTTTTGTGACCATATTTTATAGGATGAGAGATCTTGATAGGTTTTTTAAACCAGATAATGGAATGTATATTACTCTGTCATTGGTTATATTGTTACTTTAACTTTGTAAAATATTGTATGTTAATGTGTATTTAGTGACTCATCTTTGTCTATACATTGTGTGATGTGTTTTAGACCACATAGAGAGTGTTAGGATCTAGGTTTCTATGTATATTTGTGTCTATCTATGGTGTAAATCCTATAATAACTGGTTGTTTTGGCGAATTGGAGAAAATGTGTTTCATAATGCTGACATGAGTTCTACTAGTGATAAAATAATAGTTTTAGGTTTGAAATGAATGTATTTCAGATAGACCTTGTATAATTTTCATAATGCTACTCTAGTTTAAGGAATTTTGTATCATTTTTCTTTAAAGGGTGACATGTGATAGTGATAGGTCTTGTTGGGAATGTCTATAGGAAAATGATGCATAGGTGGACACTTTGGGGTCTAAATACGGTTCACATAGAGTGATGTATATTCCGGGTAAGGCGAAATTTTCTATGTAGAAATGTCAATGATTTTTTCTATGTGACATTTATTGTGAATGTTGGATGTCATTTATAATAAATAGCTTATATCTATCATATAATTTATCCTAGTGTTACTGGTCACATGGAATATAAAACATAGTTTGGTTCGTTATAAGTTGACTTGATGCATGGTTTCCACCATCGATTATTTTGTAGAAGTTCATGGATATGCCTTTGATTTTTTTGGGGTCCCTTCGAGTTCTTTTAGATTGTTGTAGGGGTGGTTGTTAAAGGAAATATACTTCAAATACCCTACCATATGGTTTTGATGGTGTTTGATGTGAAATTTTTTGTTGGTATCAGACTGACAATGAAAGGGGGAAAAGGTTTGGGTGGACTCATTTGTTATAGAATCCAAATGGTTTGATGGTGGTCATGTTCTTGGTCTTGGTTTTAAAAATTAATAGGTATTTGGGAGATATTTTTAGAAAAGGATGAGTCTTATGAGGAAGTCATATCAGGTGGTATGTGCATTTTTTGAGTGGGTGTTAGGAAAAACATATGGTGTTGTTCAACTATTGTGACATAGATTCAAGTTATGTTTGGTGATATTTCTGTTAATTTATAAATCAAAAGGTATATACTGGAAGAACTCAGGTTGGTTCATGAAAGAATTACCACATTTAATGTTGGGTCACAACCACATGGAAAGGGTTGTGAGGTATTTTTAATTTTTTGTTATAAATTTTATTCTAGTTGTGGTGATTTATTTTCTTTAAACATTGTTGGGGTAGTTAATATTCTATTTTTTAGAAGATTATAGTGATCTTATAGTGTGAGGTGATACTGGTGATAGAAATTTTGTGGTGGAAGTAGTCATCATATTCATAACAAAATTTCAGATATTGATGGTTATGCCGAATATCATAACATTGTCCACGGTACTATAAGAGATCATTATTTTTATATATGTTAAAAAAATGATCTTGAATTAAAATGGAATATATATTGATGACATTCTCATAGAGAAGTATTTTTCTAGTATTCTTATGTGGGTGGGAACACTATCGAACTATTACATAAGCAGTTCTAGAGATGGATTAGATGCTAGTGGATACAATGAGTTCTATTCTGAGTAGCTGGGAATGAGTATTGGGAGATTAAATTTTTTTGTTTTATTAGAGTATGGATGGACAAATACAAGTTTTTTGGTTCATTATATGATCAATGAATAATCATTAGTTGTTGAAATTTCTTCAATAAAAAAGTGAAAATGATACTCTTGTGGTGGAGAGTATTATGTTAGTCAGGGATGAGAATAGAAAACTATGGAGAATATGTGGTTTTATTATGTCTCCAAAGTTATAATTGTTAGAGATCAATTTTAATTAATTGGGGAGGTGAAAGTGGTCCATTGGTTTAGGGGTTGAGTAAGCCAAGTGTTTTCTTTAAGATAGTGTTAGTTATAATAGATATATGAGATGCATGTTATAGAGTCATTGATGAGAGATATAAGATAGACCCAAATTTATATAAATTGGTTCTAAGTGATATAACATCATTAGATGTCAGAAATGGACTCAGATATGTTTATTAGGTTACATGATAATTTCATTATGTTCAAATACTTTTTTAGTCATGGGAAGTAGTGTCACACCGACAACGATGTAGATTGAGTTTCAATAATTTAACGTGTTTTTGAGGAAGGATAATTTTTCCTAGAGTTGATGTGTCGAAAAAGATATATTTTCATTAAATATTTTTGATGGGTACCATGTATAATGATGATATAATTGATATTAGTGGATACCCTGATTGTAATTCATCATTGTAATTGAGGGAATGAGTCTAGTCGGTGTATGAGATGATCGTGGTATGATTTATGTGAAAATGGAATGTTATGTATCAGACACATTATATTTATTTTTATAGTTTAATGTTTGTGTCGTAAATGAATAAAAACATGAGATATGTAAATTTTTTATTAGTCTGTAGAGAAATGATATGTACAAGTTTGTTCGACATGGTTTATATAGAAAGGTTACAATCCAATGTTTGGATGTGTTCCCATGGATGTTTGGGAATGGTATGTTGAGAAACACAATAGTTATATTGTGAACGATGTGTTATGGTACTGATGGAATATTTTTTAATGATATAATTTATCATCAAAAAAAAAATTGATGGTGAACAAAGTCATATGGTGGGTAGCACCATTACAAGAATGTATCTAGTTAATGACATGCCAATTGATTTGAGAAGTATGGAAATGAGAAGGATCTATATTGTTGTAGTGGTTTTTGTGATGGGATTTTCCTTGGGGTTTTACCATTATATTACCATGTGATTATGGTTGTGCTTAAATTGTTCCATTAAAATGAATATATATGAAGTGATACCATTGGGACTGAAGTTTTTGACCAATGTAGCTTAAGGAAGGTAGTTGTAACTTTCATATCCCTTCGGGGACATGAATATCAGGTTATCAATATACTTTTACAAACTGGGTGAGATGATTCCAAGTGATTTGGGCAAGGATTTTTTTAGAGGATTAGACCAAAGGTGTTCATGTTTTCTCTCATAGGGAAGTGTATTACCTAATCAGTATCCTTTATGTGGTGTTTCAGTGTTGTTAACTATATAATTCAACTGGTTTTGATATTTTTGATGATAAGGTTTTCGAGGAAGTTTCCTTTGAGAATCATTTGGATCTTGAGCATTTTTCATGATGAAATATTTATTTCACAGAAGTACTGGTTCTTTTGTCTAAGTGTGGTGATGTAATGTTTGTGTGTATGAGGAATCATGGGAGATGAGGGTTGGTATGTGGACCCAATGACCTGATATTTTTGTCGTGATGGCCTTGAAAGGATTGTATATATAGCTCAATGACGAGGAATTATAAAGAGTGGAGGTTGTAACATGATAAAAACTTGTGGTGTATGAAATTGTATGAAATTTGGTCAATATTAATATTTTATAATGAAATGGCTATTGGGTGTTTGAGAAGTTTTAGGGGTGACAATGGGGTCCATCACACAATTTGTTAAGGAAAAGTATCCAAAGAGTGTGATGTTAATGGTTGGGAAATATATAGTACTAACTGTGTGCTTTGATATGGAAAATGTGCTTCTGGACCTTCTCTCAAAAAATCGATGGTTCAAGGGATTTAATAGTATTCAAAACAGTAAATCTGATTCTAGGATACCATTTTTCTGGTCCCAACTAGGACACAATGTGCTGATCAACTGGTACATGTTTTGGAAAACCATGCAACCAAACTATGATGCCCTTAAAATGTTTAGAAATGCCTTTTTCCATAATGATATTATTTATTTATTCCTTTAAAATCACCTCAATTTTATCACCTATAATAATGGTGATGAAATAATAATCCACCCAATTATATGGGTGATTCTCCTTCAGATCTGGGGCATTTGGAAAGTGATTTAGTGAAAATCCATGCTCTGAGTAAGCCTTCGACACTATTTACTTCCATTATATAGATGTGGAATTGTGTGTGGGTTTCTCTCATTGATAATACCTTAAAAAATATGATTGTTTTCATTGTACTTTTGATATTATTTGGTTTAGATTAGATCAATTTATATATTCTGTTTATTAATATTCAACAGAAATGAGGTATGTAGTATTAACAATTTCTTCTGTAGTTATAATGTGTTATATACATAAATAGTTGTGATAATTAGATTACATATTGTAATTTTTATTCCATATATTAAGGAAAGTAATTAAAGCCTTATACTGGGGTGTAATACCCTTCACATACTATATTGGGTTGGTTAGTGATGTGAGACTAATCCTAGGGTTACCGATGCGGTATGTTAAAACACTAAGAACCTGAAATAATTTACTAAACTTTGTGATATGGGATGTATGAGAAATAATGGGTCATAAATTTTAATATGGCACGTTGGATGGTTCAATGGGATAATTTTAATGATTATTTATCAGAAATTTTATAAATCAAAATGGTACTTTGAAATGGTTTAAATAATTCTTTTTGAATTATGATCCACTAATTGATTAAAGATGAATAATTGAATGTTTTTAATGTAGCACCCAGAGATTTTATGAAAAATATTTTTTTTGTAATTTTATGGATGTCTTGTGTTGTACGCTACAAAAAAGGAGTCTTGCACAACACACAAACCTAACTTGGCTACATTATATGCAATCATGACCTTCCTCGATAGCGTGTGTTGTACGCAATATCGAGTTTCACTAAACAACGATATGCTATTAAAATAGTATTAAAACTAAACATTATGAATAGTAATAACCACTTTTTAAAATATTTTAAATTTCATATTTCAAAATGGACTTCATTTTTGGATTCGGAATATGGAAATTAGCCTAGGGTGAAATTTTGGTATTTTTCTGAAAACTTTCAATTTTTTATGAATGGTGAAAACACTGGGTTACTATTTAAAAACATGCATTTTATTTAAATCATTATTTATTTTATATAAATTTATTTTAGGTAAAAAATGTCACATAATATCTATATATGTTCAGTGTAATTCATTTGAGTCATTTTATAATAATTTTAGATATATAAAAATTTTATTGAACTTTTGATCGTCTTTTACCCACCTCCTAGGAGAATTTGCAAATATACATAAAACATAATTTTACAGCTTTTGTGACTGTAATTTCAAAAATAAAAGAGGCATGGTTGTTTTCAATAAGTAAAATGTGGTTCAATGAGATGAAAATACTTTTTGGTGAATAGTAACTTTTTACGTTTATTTACCAAGGTTAAAAGTAAATAGGGTAATTAAGAGTAAAATTGATATTATTATTACCCTAACACAATTCCTAATTCTATTGGATAATTTTAATTCGGCAAAAAACAACCTTAGGAATAAAATATGACCATTTAGGCCCACATGGATTAGAGTATGGCATTTATTATTAATTTATTTAAAGAAGGGTTAAAATAGTTAAAATCAATGTTAAATAACTAAATCATTTTTAATATAGGGTTATACATAAGATAAATTCGAATATTATTATTTATTTGAAAGTTAAAAATATATCCTACATAATGGTATTTTATTTGTAATTTTTAAACTTAATATATATTAATTTATTTATGACACAATGATGATGCAGTAATTATCTTATTAATGAAATATTGAAATAATTGATGTTATAAATACCCAAATAAATGTAATTTGAGACTTTTTATGAATTACACTAATTTTATAGGTTAATATGACATGTTATTATTGATTTAGTTAACTTTGTTCGAACTAATCATTCTTTTATGATTTTCAAAAAATAAATTACCAAATACTGTCAAAATTGACATCAAATAGGTTTTAAAACAAATATTATATTTTTAATTGTTATGTTATTCCTATAAATCTAAAGATTTTGAAAAATGCCTTAGATAAGGTTATATATATTAATATTAGACAACATAGGGTTTTTTGTCTTGTTATCATATGTTTATTAACCTTATAGTGTTAGAAAACTAGAATACACGGGAAAAGGAAAATTATTTAACTTAAAGTTAAATCTAAATGATAATGTTAAAATAGAAACCTAAACCTGTCTAAATTCTATTGGATGATATTATTTCGACCCATCCCCACCTTATCTTTTAAATGACTCAATTTGGAGCTATTAAAAACCGAATATGACTTTATAATAAAATAATTTTTTTACTTTTTCCTAAGGAGCCCCTCTCCTCCCTTATAAAAGGGAACCTCCTCCCTCTCTTCCTCACACCATTTTAAGCATTGATGATCGGCCAAAACCTGCCAAATTCTCTTCTCAACTTTCCTAGAAACATCCTAGAGGTCCTGGTCTTCTTAAAAGGCCAATTTTAGTACCCTAAGAGGAGGTCTCAAAGAGGCGCTTCAAATAAGTGGTAATGTCCGTTACCGATTATTTCAACTTTATTTCTTCTTCCACTTCTTCTTCTTAGGTTGTTTCATTATGAAGTAATAACATAAGTATCACTCATATACTGATATGTTGTTATATTTATGAAACAACCCTATTTCACCATCTTTCCCTCCTACGAAAAATGAAATTACCGCGCGTGCGTACGTACGGAATACCGTCTCCACGCAGTGGTGTAATCTATTTTCCACCACCACCTTACTTGGATGGGTATAATGGTGTAAATAATAACTATATATGATTATTGTAAATTGATATTGATTCTGTTATTGTATAAATACACTCCAATAAAAATCCACGATCATGGGAATGATATCTGCACTCGTGCATACGTAAGGAATACCGTCTCCATGACGCGGGGAGATTCATTCTCAATGATTAACCATTCATAAATGATTATAAAGTATATATAATAAGTAATCATGAAATATTGGACATAATAATGATACTAGATTTATGTATAAATATATGTATGTCATCTAATTAATTCCATTCAATTCAATGAGGAAACGAAAACAACGTTCATGCGTACGTACGACCTACCGTCTACATGAACTATGTATTTATTTCCATTTATCCATCTATTATATATATGTATATTCTGAATATATATTATATATAAATCATGTTTTATATTATGGAATTAATTAATCATGATCTAAGTAATCATCTGAATAATTACAAGTCAATACATGGACGATAAATGTAACGATTTTACCCAAAACGCTCTTTAACATGGGATTTACAAAAGAACGGGTAATATAAAGTCATAAGTCAACCATATATGATATCATAACAATGAATATGATTCTGTAATAAGTCAATGACATTATTTAAATCATTATACATGAGGTTCAGACACGTATGAAGCATATCAGACCAAAGGTAAGGGATAACTATTCCAATCTCGTTCTTATCCGAGATTGTTTATTCGTAAGTATTTACTGGGGTTATTGTTATCATCCATTTACATGTTTCCTAAAAATGGTTTCATGTATGTTTAAATTAATTATTAACCATTTTGACTTTTACTACATGGTATGTAAAGAATCTTTCTATTACAAGGTACTTTTTTGACTTTTCCAGCAAAAGTACGAGAAGAATGTTTTTTTTAACTTTTATGCCACAAATGGATTTTTACGGTTTTATAAAGCCTTGTTTTAATGATGTTTCCTCCAATATATTTCATTATTTTTTTCAATAAAATAATTTTCATTTAAAATTGCTTGACATTTTGTGAAATGAAAATGATTTTGAAGAAAAAAACGATATTTTCCTCAAGAATTCATTTCAATTTTTTAATCAAAATCATTTTTCATCTAAGATGACATTATTTCATATGTGTATGTTTCAAGTATAATGGTTCTATGATTTACATGGATTCACTTATCTTATTATGAAATGAAATCCAATTCTTTTATATTTATTATGTGATTATGGGATGATGTTTATGAAACCCATTTTATTTATTAGGTTTTTATGAATGATGTATGTTTATTTTATGGAAAAATTATGAATGACATCATTATGAGATGGGTGGGACCTATATCTCCCTCAAATGCATTGGGTAAATGTTTATAGCTAATTAGATAGACATGGATGGAACGGTATATTAATCTGGTTTAGTGTTACAGGACTGAAATGAGGAGTGAACTTGATTCAGAAATGGACATTGTCCACTAAGATGGTCTTGGTAGCAATGCTTTGGCTACTATAGAAATCATGACATGTGCTGAATGGTTGCCACAATTACATTTTTACTCCCACTATATTTTATCATGGATGATGTTCCATTATGATATATGCCTTACATACTTACACGATTTATGTCTTTTCTCAAGATTTTGATGTTTAAAATAATGTTCAAGTTTTTTCTTTCAAATGCTTTGGATTGATTAATGTTCTCTATGTTTTCCCTTAATTAGCATTTGAGCTCACCGTTTATATGTTTTCTCTTCCCCAGGATTTAATGAAAGGTTTTAGGTAATGAAACAAAAAGGGAAAGATCGTTATGGGAGTTGTTGAAGATATTTTAACATGATTAAAAGTTTATATTCTGAGTTCTCAAGTACACTAAACTATTACGATCCTTGTGTGTCTGTTTTTTAATGTATTAATTATTCCGAAAAAGTAATGTAATGTCAAAGTACGTCACGCTCGGGCCTTTACAGTTGGTATCAGAGGAAAGGTTTAGTCAGCCTTTGGAAACTAGGATGCGAGAACTTTAGTGAGATCCCTAGAGATATTTCTAAGGTATGTCTAGGGAAGTCCCTCAGGTTAAGTATAAGTATAGGTTATAGTCCTTGAATTATGGTAACGATATTATATTAAACCTAAGATGTTAGATATTGAAGTTACTCCCCCTTTATTATTATTTTTTCCTCTCACACTATTCTTTTTGGGTTTTAGAAAATTGTTGGAAACAAGATGATTCACGATAACGTAGGATATGATGGAAAATGGAATGATATTATTCATGATAAACCAAATGAAATGGGATTTGGAAGTCCAAACATCATCATTATGCCAAATCAGCAATCTCATAATATGATTAATAAACTCAAATTTAGTATGTTTCCTGACTCGACTAATAAGAGAAAGATGGAGTTTCATGATGATCATAGAAGAATGAAAGTTCAATTTACCCTATGTAAATCATGTGGGAAGAGGCATCAAGGAGAATGTTTCAAGGGAACTATAAGATGCTTTGGGTGTGGAAAAGAAGGACATAAAGCCAGTAAGTGCAAAGGAAAAGGTTCAGTTAACACCATGGATGAGGATAATGGTATTGCTACGACATCAAAAATGGTTAAATGTTTTAAATGTGGAATGTATGGGCATTATGCAATCCAATTCCATATGGGAAAGTCTCATGAAGAGAATCAGTATGGTCGTATGGGTAATATTTATGTTGAGGATGATGAAGAGACTAGAAATTATAAGTGAGATGAAAGAATTGATGATGTTTGGTCAATGATTTCAGAAGGTAGTTGAATAAATACATGTTTATCAAGTGTAATGCAGTATAAGTAATCTCATGGTAGTATGGAATAATGAGACATTGAAGGATTGTTACATTGTTGTCTTTCCTTAAGTTTTGAATGTTTGTGGTGAATGGTACCAGTATTTTTGGAAAGTAGATGATATGCTCATAATGAAGGGATAAGGAGAAAATTAAATGTTTGATAGTATTCATGATCTCATCACTGATATAAGGAGAAGGTTATATCATGGTTTGAGAATATATAATTTTTGTATTTTGGTATGTGGAAAGAGTTAACTTTTGACAGTATTCATGTTTTCACTAAGGTTTAATGGGTATTCAATTTTCAAGAGAATACATGATTAAGGACTTTGTATTTTTGTAATGTGACCAACAAGACATATCTCATGATATATGGGTATCAACGATGGTATTATCATGCTTGTTATATGAACACTTGTTAATCGTTTTCACTATTATATGAGATTGGACATCAGTATTTTAGATAAGCCTAAAGATTGGAAAAGATTATGTTGGACATAGGTTAGTATTTTTTAAGGATAGTTATTTTTCCGATATAATTGATTTGATGTTATAGTAATGTAGTTTTGGAAAAAGGACAACCTGTAGGACGAGCGACAATCCATCGCTTCAAACAAGGCTGTGGGAATCGAACCCACAACCGAAGTGCAACTGGCATTTATCGCCTACCACTGGCCTACAGGAAGTCGCTCTTTAGTATAAACTTTTTTTATTATATTAAGCAGTATGATATATGAAGTATAATCTATTTTAGGAACCGTATATGATTAATCTCACTATAGATTGACATATGTATATTTAATAACTTTTTCTTACCTTTTATTTGAGACAGAAGAAATGACCCGTCATTCTATCACATGATCTACTAACACTTCACGAGTAACAAATTCAACTTCATTTCATTAAGGGATGAAGTGGAAATTGTTCAATTCCCAAACAATAGTGAAATTTTACCAAAATCAGGTATGTATTTCTTTTAATTCATCAACATTAGGGAAATGATATTGAAAACCAAAAATGTTATCTTAGTTCCCTTATATCCGATGAATCAGATGGTACCTTAGATCATCACAAACCTATGGATTTGTGATTGTTGAATTTTTCATAGCCATTTTCTCTACCACTCTCCACCAGAACATGATGGTTAGGTTTCTCTTCCATATCCATATTTTCACTTATGTTCTCCTATGTGGAAACCCATTGATTAGTTAATTTGGGTAACCATTATGTTTCATACATTCGTTTTTAATGATTGGATTTGGTATTCCTTTTTACGATGTGGGTTTCTATTAAAGAAAATTTCGAGTAGTAAACCATTTATAACCCTGATGAATTTTGAGGGCGAAATTCATTTTAAGGGTGGGTAAAATGTAAGACCCCGAGATTTTATGAAAAATATTCTTTATAATTTTATTGATTTCATGTGTTGTATGCTACAACAAAGGAGTCTTGCATAGAACTGAACCCTAACATGGATGCTTTACATGCAGTCACGACCTTCCTCGATAGCGTGTGTTGTACGCAATACCGAGTTTCACTAAACAACGATATGCTATTAAAATATTATTAAAACTAGCCATTATGAATAGTAATTACCACTTTCTGAAATTTTTTAAATTTCATCTTGCAAAATGGACTTCATTTTTGTATTCGGAAAATTGAAATTACCCTAGGGTGAAATTTTTGTATTTTTCTGAAAACATTCAATTTTTGATGAATAGTGAAAAAACTGGGTTACTATTTAAAAACCGACTTTTTATTTAAATAAATATTTATTTTATTTTAATTTATTTTAGGTCAAAATTTTCACATAATATCTATATATGTTCAATTTAATTCATTTGAGACATTTTATAATAATTTTAGTTATATAAAATTTTATTGAACTTTTAACCGTCTTTTACCCACCTCCTAGGAGAATTTGCAAATTTACATAAAACAAAATTTTACCGCTTCTGTGAGTGGATTTTCAAAAATCCAAGAGACACTGTTTATGTCAGTATGTAATATGTGGTTCAATGAGATAAAAATAATTTTTGGTGAATAGTAACTTTTTACTTTTATTTGCCACGGTTAAAAGTAAATAGGGTAATTAAGGGTAAAAATGATATTATTATTATACTAAAACATGTCCTAATTCTATTGGATAAGTGTTATTCGGACAAAAACAACCTTACGATTAAAATGTGACCATTTAGGCCCACTTGGATTAGATTAGGACATTTATTATTAATTTATTTAAATAAGGGTTAAAATAGTTAAAATCATTGTTTAATAACTAAATCCTTTTTAATATAGGGTTATATATAAGATATATTTTAATATAAATATTCATTATAAATCTAAAAATAGTTCCCACATAAGGGTATTTTATTTGTAATTTTTAAACTTAAAATAATTTAATTTATTTATGACACAATGATGATGCAATATTTATCTTATTAATGAAATATTGACATAATTGATGTTATAAATACCCAAATAAATGTAATTTGAGACTTTTTATGAATTAAAATAATTTTATAGGTTAATATGACATGTTAGTATTGTGTTAGGTAACTGTTTTCGAACTAATCATTCTGTTTTGATTTAAAAAAACAATTTCTAAATAATGTCAAAATTGACATCAAATAGTTTTTAAAACAAATATTACATTATTAATTGTTTTTTATTCCTAAAAATCTACGGTTCGGACAAATGACTTAGATAAGGATATATATATTAATAATAAACTACTTGGGGTTCTTTTGTCTTGTTATAGTATGTTTATTAAACTTATAGTGTAAGAAAAAAAGAAGACACTGTAAAAGAAAATTTATTTAACGTAAAGTTAAATCTAAATGATAAGGTTAAAATAGAAAACTAAACTTTTCTAAATTATATTGGATGATAGGATTTTGAACCATACCCACCTTAGCTTAGAAATAACTCATTTTAGAGGTATTAAAAACATAATATCACTTTAAATTAATATAATATTTTTAGTTTTTGCTAAGGTGCCCCTCTCCTCCCTTATAAAATGGCACCTCCTCCCTCTCTTCCTCACACCATTTTGAGACTTTATGCTCGGAAAACCCCTACTAAATTCTATTCTACACTTCTCTAGAAACATCTAAGAGGTCTTGGTCTTCTTCAAAGGCCAATTTTAGTACCCTAAGAGGAGGTCTCATAGAGGCGCTTCAAAGAAAAGGTAATGTCAGTTACCGATTCGTTCAACATTATTTCTTCTTCCAATTATTCTTATTAGGTTGTTTCATTATGAAGTAATAACATAAGTATCACTCATATACTGATATTTTATTATAAGTATGAAACAACCCTATTTCACCATCTATCCATCCTACGGAAAACAAAATCACCGCACGTGCGTGCGTACAGAATACCGTCTCCACACCATGGTGTAGTCTATTTTCCACCACCACCTTACTTGGATGGGTATAATGGTGTAAATAATAACTATATATGATTGTTGTAAAGTTATATAGATTCTGTTATTGTATACATACACTCCAATAAAATTCCACGATCATGGGAACGATATCATTGCTCGTGCGTACGTACGGAATACCGTCTCCACGACGCGATGAGATTCATTCTCAATGATTAACCATTCATAAATGATTATAAAGTATATGTTATAAGTAATCATAAAATATATTACATAATATAGATATTTTATTTATGTATACATATATATATGTATGTCATACAATTAATTCCATTCAATTCAATGAGGAAACGAAAACAACATTCATGCGTACGTACGGCCTACTGTCTCTATGAACGACATATTTATTTCCATTTATCGATCGATTATATATATGTATATTTTGAATATATATTATATATAAATAATGTTTTATATTTTGTAATTAAGTAATCATGATCTAAGTAATCATATGAATAATTACAAGTCAAAACACGGACGACAAATGAAATAATTTTACCCAAAATCCTTTATAACATGGAATTTACAAAAGAACAGGTAATATAAAGTCATAAGTGAACCATATACGATATCATAAAAATGGATATGATTCTGTAATAAGTCAATGAAATTATTTAAATAATTATATAGGAGGTTCAGATACGTACGAAGCATATCAGACCTAAGGTAAGGGATAACTATTAAAATTTCATTCTTATCCGAGATTGTTTATTCGTAAGTATTTAATGGGGTTATTGTTATCATCCATTTCCATGTTTCCTAAAAATGGTTTCATGTATGTTTAAGGTCATTTTTACCCATTTTGACTTTTACTACATGGTATGTAAATAACCTTTCTGTTACAATGTACTTTTTTGACTTTTCCGACAAATGTACGAGAAGAATGTTTTTTATCTTGTATGGCATGAACGGATTTATATGGTTTTATAAAGCCTTGTTTTCATGAAGCTTCCTCCAAAATATTTCCTGACTATTTTCCAAAAAATTCTTTTCTTTTAAAATTGCATGACATCTTGTGAAAATAAAATGATTTTGAAGAAAAATTGATATTTTCCTCAATAATTCATTTCATGGGTTTTATAAAAACCATTTTTCATCTAAGATGACATTATATTTTATGTGTTTGTTTCAAGTATAATGTATCTATGATTTACATGGCTTCACTTCTCTTATTATGAAATGATATATATTTTTTAATATGGATAATGTGATGATGGGATGATGTTTATGAATCCCATTTTATTTATTGGGTTTTTATGAATGATGTATGTTTATTTTGTGGCACAAGTAAGAATTATTTCATTATGAGATGGGTGGGACCAATATCTCCCTCCAATGAATTGGGTAAATAGTTATATCTCATGAGATAGACATGGCTTGAACGGTAAGTTTATCTAGTTTAGTGTTACAGGACTAAAACGAAGAGTGAACTCGACTCAGAAAGGGACATTGTCCACTAAGATGATCTTGGAAGAAATGCATTGGCTACTATGGAAATCATGACATGTGCTGAATGGTTGCCACAATTACATGTTTTACTCCCATTATATTTTATCATGGTTGATGTTCCATTATGACATATTCCTTACGTACTTCCACGATTTATGTCTTTTCTCAATATTTTGATGTTTAATATTTATGTTCTTGTTTTTGCTTTCAAATATTATGGATTGTTTTATGTTCTCTATGTTTTCCCTTACTGAGCATTTGAGCTCACCCTTAATATGTTTTCTCTTCCCCAGGATTTAAAGAAATGTTTTAGGTAAGGAAAGTAAAAGGGAAAGATCGTTATGGGAGTTGTGAAAGATATTTCAACATGATTAGAAGTTTATATTCTGAGTTTTCAAAGACTCTAAACTATTACGATCCTTGTGTGTCTGTTTTTGTTATGTATTAATTATTCCACAAAAGTAATGTAATGCCCATGTACGTCAAGATTTAGGTATCTACATTTAATTAGTTAAATGTATTAAAACTATATGTGTTTATAAAATTTATTTAGAAACTGTTTTTATTATATATTTCAAATAATGATATGAAATGATGGATTGGATCCCCATTTTGTGAAAATTTCATTAATGATTAGTTGAAATGGATAAAAATGTAAATGAAATCCTCGGGGAATGATTTTCGTATCAAAGAAAAATACATCTAGTTTAGAGGGGTGAATTAGTAATGATTTTAAATGAGAATATTTTATTTATGTGTTATTATTAATTTTGAAATAAATTTGATGTTGATTTTTGTCATGTTTAATTAGGTATCTGGTGGGAATTTGGCTAAATGGGATATTTTAAAATATGGGACAGTGAGGTTAAGTGTTGATTATTTCAAAACTCTATAGTACCATGTGATCATGTAGTGAATTTAGTATCAGGTTATTGGATATGATGGTTGACACCCACATTTTGGTTTAGAATGAGGCTCTAAACCCAACCCTAAAAATGCATGGGTAAGGGAGTCAGAATGAGAATCTATAACTCTATCAATTTCATAGGATTATACTACATGGACCAAGGTTACGTGGTTGAATTTTTTTATTGATAATATGTGATGTCACACTAAGATCATATGATTCCAAACATAGAGTCATATCAATGGATGGGATGTCCTAATGAGGTTGTTTACTTCCCAAGGAAAAGAACATGAATTTTTTTACTGAAAAGATGATCCATGGAATGTCGATAAATTTTAATTTTTTAATGTCCTATTTATAATTGAAAGTATGTATCTTCCTAATGATATGAATTTGGATCATGGTGTTATCAGACAAAGAATTTTTTTGGATTATGTTACAACTAGGCCGTGACGACAGTACATATGTCTCACCATAACATGGTAATTGGGTCATGGCATGCTAGGTACCACTAGTTTACCTATAGACTTGTGGTTACCTTAGGGACACCCATGTTTCTGAATGGGTAATCTAACTAATTACAGTCCCCACCTGACAAAAAAAATCCTTTATAACTTTTTTTCCTCACTCACACACACCCTGGAAAAATAACCACATGTCACCCATCATGATCAGTACTCGGTTCCACGCATGTTTATCTATGGAGTTCTAATAAGTTAGGATCCTAAAAAAGAAAGTTGCACCTTGTTGAAATAATTTGTATCATTTGGATATTGAATCCTATATCCTTCTAAGGATTTATATAAGACTATAAATAACACAAGGGATAAAAATATTTATATGATAATTGATTTTATGGGAGAAATATATTTTCCTTATTTCATTGTTTATTTATTTCACATGAATTATTTTTATACAATGTTGTACTAACTTTTCATTGCATTATGAACAATTTGTGGTGGAATACTAATCTATACTCAAACTTTTCTCGGGAGGCCATCGATATAGGTTACCCTAGTAGAAATACTTGTTTCAATTACATGTTTAGGATAGGAACCTAATTGTCGGGTTATGCATGGGATAAATGGGTTGTGTAATGGGATGTCATATTTGATTTGTGAGTTGGGGCTATTTTTTGGGATTAATTTTTAGTTTTTGGGACATTATATATATGAATCAGTAACATGTAGTGTATTCCACAAATTTCATCCGCATTGTCTATCTGGTGACTATTGGCACATATTTTATGTAATCCTTTATCATTCCTCTTGGATTCACCAACTATTTATTTTTCTTCTATAGTGTATTTTTAATGTTAATTTGTTACAGTCTCCCCATTACTATTATTAGACTCATATAGATTGTCATAAGAATCTAGCATACTAGCTGTCACACCTTAAGCCACGTGACAACATGGCTCGAGACACTAATTATAATGTCTGTAGATCTGGGGTAATTACAATACTTATGAGGGGTCAATGAATGATACCAATTATTGAATAGAAGAAGTAATAAAATTATTACATTAAATTTTAGTTTATATTTCATGATATTCGATGTAATATGAGATTTATTATTGTATCTAGTCTCCCTACAACACTAAAATATTCAACATTTCAAGATGAGGTCCCATTAAATGTCTAAAAATATATTATAGTATTGAACATTTCAATGTTAAAAGAATCTAGGATATTACATAAATTAATTAATAAATTTTGGTATATCATAATACATGAATAATAGAGTGCCTAATCATGAATCAGTAATCATGATCCAGGAGATCCTAACATAATAATATTCATATTCATCAAATTGTGATATCATTGAGTGTTGTTCAAAAATTAGTATATGGAAACATTACATTCCTATGAAACTCCATATGTGGCCATGCATACATGAAACTAAAATGTATTCATCAATAAATATATCAGGATATATAAACCTTGAACCATTGTATATGGAGGCTGATATAGAACCCCACACACCATTCATCCAAACATACATGTTCTATATTGAAATAATTCACTTATCATATCATAATATACTTTTGGGGACCAAATTTCATTCAAAAAACAATAAGATGTTAATAATTAACATATTATAATATAAATAACATATATAGAAAAATAGTTTTATATTCTTTTTAAATATATTTAAATAATCTAATCATCAACATTCTAAAAATGATATACCAATAGAAATCAAACTGGTATCCAATGATACTCGGCAACATTCAAGGAAAATACCATCCATTCTTGATAATAATTCATGTGATTTATGAACATTAAAATTTAATGGTGATATATATATTATAATTATATCCCCAATTTATAATGTTATAACATCTATTAAAATATAATCTAATCCATGCAATAAAAAATTTGTTACTCATAGTGGAAAGACATTAGGGGAAAATTATGATTATACCACTAAGTAAATGAGAATAAAAAATCATGTTGTTATATAATTCCACTAAAATATAAGAAATATAAATAATCCAACAAGATTAATATGGATTATGTTTTGTAATGAATATTTTCATTGATCAAAATTAAATATTTTAAATACTGAAACAATTAATAAATCCCACTTTTTATTGGAAGACAATAAAATTACATTGATATTATGAAATGACCTAAAAAAATTAGAAACATATATTAAAATAAAAAAATATTAGTATAATGGTATAATAAATATTTATTTCAGAATACTGAATGATTATAGGTTAATATTCATAGAAAAGGTAAAAACCTTGGAAAATTGGTTCACACACAAAACACTAAAAGGGTCATTTCCACATATCAATGAACAGAACCATGTTAAAAAGTTAATGAATTTAATTAAAAACATTAATGAAATTCAAATAGTATTTAATACACTTAATTAAAAAATGTTGACTTGATAAATTAATCTCTAAATTCATCTATAAAATTTTAAAACTGAAAAAGGATTTCCATGAATTAGAAGGATATATGGGGTATGTTTAAATTAAAAAATACATCATCTAAAAATTCTACGAATCAGAAATTAAATAGTAAATAAACTGTTTAAACTCATGAATATAACATGAAAATGTTGGGGAGTTTCAGAATTAATGAAAAATCCAAATTTTTAGTATATTTTAAAAAATTATGGAAATTACATTGGAAATTATTCTTATATGGATTGAGTAATATTTTAATAGAAAACAACATTAAAATTTTATATCAGTTGAATAAAAATTAAAAATTATAGATAAAAAGATATGGATATCAATAAACAAGATACTATTATAAAATAAAATCAATATTTAGCTATAAAAATATATTAATGGAATTATCATGGATAATAAGAAATATACCTCATTAAAATAAAGTTGATTCAATTAACCTATTAGAACATTCTAAACCTTCAACTAAAATAATTTACTGAAATTATAAAGAATAAAAAATTTAATATCATTAATAAATTTTTTATAATGATAAGAAAAATTTAAGTGGCTATATATACACTGTAATAAAAATCATATGGTGTATAAGATAAAATATGCCTCAAGGGGTAAGAATTCTAAAAGGCCATCATATAACATATTTAGAAACATCTCCTAGAGAGTATAATTTTTTTAATAAACAATTAATATGTTAATAATATATTTATGAACCATATTCATATTTATAACCTTATTTAATTATGATTTATAACAATTATATACTATTATAGTAGTTTGTTTTCACAATATCGGTGGTGATTTATAATTATATTGTAGAATTATTTTCTTGATATCAATTAAATTATTCATTCATATATAGATATTAATTATTAAAAAATTTGAAAATATGCTTTATTTAATGTTTTTTAAATAATTTTTATTATATAATTTCATTCTATGATGTTTTGGGTTGTTATTATTTTCTATAAAATTGGAAAAAATTAACGTCTCAAATATATTTCCAAAAATGTTCCTAGTTGAATTTTAATTAATGAGATGTTTAATTATGTTACCAATATAGAAATAAAATTCACTTCCGTAATTATATAATATGAAAACATTAAAAATGTTCTCATAGTCATCCATAATATTATCTTAATATAATTTTTGACATTGGTGGTCAGATAAACTCAAATGTGAACATACCATACTTAATAGATAATTAGGAAATTCGACGGTTTTTAATATCATAATAACATTTAATAACATTAATCTTTATAATTTTTCAATAATTTTTTCTTTTGGAATCATATTATAAGTTATTTTACTGAATTAGAAGAAAAATATATAAAAAATGAGATATGATCATTTATGGAGGTGGTTGTATGCACAATATCGAGTTGATATTTTCATTTCATAAGGATTTTGAGGGAAATAATGTGGATCATTATTCTTTTATATATCTCGAATTTACTCATTAATTAAAACTATATAATTATTGGATATGGGTGGTGATGATGTAAATGGAATTTGTTATTTTGTGGGGTCGGTATTCCTCAAAATGATTGAATGATGGTTTCTATTTTCATAATTAAAGAGTTGAAAGACAGTATATAATTATAAAATTACTATAATGAAATTTTATATAAATAAAATAATTATTACATTTTATTAAAAAAAAAATTTGGAAAATTTTTATAATAATTATAATAACTATGGAATGAAATAATAACATGTGTGACGATGAAAATCCCTTGGATGAATCTATAGAAATATTTTTATTTGGGAAAAATCATGTGACCGTAGGCTTCGTGAAAAGTAATAGACTAATAAAAATTTAATGATTTGAATAGGATATAATTGAATACAAGATCATTCATTAGGGTTGAAGAGGTCCTGATATGACCCTTTTTATGTGATAAGATTAATGTTTTAAATCATTCAATGTAATATAAATATAAAAAATTATCACATATTAACAAATATTAAAATGGATAATAATGAAATAATGGATTTTATAACATCTATACACTACTTGAAAGGGGAGTTTTCCAAACACTTATATACCAACGGTTCAATGAACCGTTGGTATATGTTGTATTTCCCAACCGTTTATAGAAACAGTTGGTAAATACCTTGAAGAACTGACTTTTCCCAACGGTTTCATAAAACCGTGGGGAAAAACATTGTTTTCGAAACGGTTTTATGAAACCGTTGGGAATGATTGGGTTTTCTCAAAGGTTTTTATGAACCGTTTGAAAAAAATCCCCAAATACCCAAATGTAGGCAGTGGCCTACCCACAATCCCTGAAGCCTTCCGCTCATCTCCAAACGTGATTCCGTAGCAGAAGCACTTCCCAATCCCCACATCTTCCATCAGATCAGCAGCTACCAGGCCAGACTCCTTCTATGTTCTATCAAGGATATATTTCCACCTCTTATAAATCATATCATTCTATTCTCAACGATTTCGTTATTCACAATTTGTAGGGTTTTTGTTAAATTATATGATTGTTCCACGAATTGTGTACTCAAATCCATATATTGGTTTATGTCCAATTAATTTTTTCATTACACATTAACAATAATATGGGCACAGTGTCTTTTTATTGTGTTCTAATTTCGAAGATGCAAAGTTTTTTTTAATCTGGTTCAAATATTATAGGTTCATGTATAGGAACTAATAAGAAATTGTTGGTAATATTTATTGATATTATTTCATGAAAATTACTCTTTCATTAAGATCATGTCAAACATGAAAATCTTGTTCATCTTAATTTTTGTACACTATGTGCACTACATAATAGGTATGTATCATTTTTCTATCAAAAAATATATATATATAAAATGACACACTGTTCACTTATCTGTTGCACAATAGAACATATGGAGTATCTTCTTGAACTTTGCCAAATAGTATGTGGTCCCCAATTAGTACTTCTTTCTTCTTCATGAAACTAATTTACAGAATGTCAAATTCGCAATATTAGTGAATATTAGTTTTTCAAATATAACCACTAATCATTCTGCCTTCGACATCATACATGTGTTATTCAATCACCTTTATAAAACACAATGACCATTTTCATTGATTTGGGGTTCCTCAAAATGCTTGGGAAAATCAGAAAAAATGCATGTATTGAATCATGTTTCACATATGGTTTCATGGATACAAGTTCATCTCAAAAATCATTACTGCATGGTTCAAATATCATGAGGACCATGAGATTCTTATTCTTCACACAAATGAAGTTTTTTTCTACAACTATGTGTTTTTGTTTTCACTTTTGATTTGGCCGAAAGGGGAGCTTTGTGGTCAATAATCATGGTTGTGGGTGGTTGTTTATGATGTAAGATAGCATGACTTCATTTTACATGATATATCAAATATTATTATTGATTTATAATCAATTTGATTATCTTTAATAAGTGATGTTATTTAATAAGTTGTTATTAATGGTTGTAATAATGATGATATGGTATAAGGGTTCATATGGTGTGTATAAGGGTTCACATGGAGTGTATAACGGTTGAAATGGTATCAGTGAAATCAAGTCAATAATTTAAGTCTTCATTCTCACTAGCTTTCAAATTGTGTCGATACTTTAGAAAAATGATCCATGGGTCATATGTGACGTGTACGATTCAACCTCGCCTCAATCCGGAATGCGGTGTGGCCAACACCACTCAATGTGTCTGCCTTTTATTTCAAAAGGAGATCATTTTAATTGAAAACCATCAACTGGCATACGGAAAATTGACCAAACGCATTCAAACTGTGTCGATACATTAGCACAATGATCCATGGGTCATATGTGATGTGTATGAGTCAACCCCGCCTCAATCTGAGGCGCAGTGTGGCCGCCACCACTCAAAGTGTCTGCCTTTTGTTTCAAAAGGACGTCATTTTAATTGAAAAACATCAACTGGCATATGGAAAAGCGACAAAACGCATTCGGATTGGGTCTATACTTTAGCACAACTATCCATGGGTCAAATGTGACGTGTACGAGTCAACTCCATCTTAATCGGAGGCACGGTGTGGAAAAAACAACTCAAAGTGGATCTCTTTTGTTTAAAATGGACCACATTTTAAGTACATATGTAATACTGACCAAACTCATTCGTCATCTATTGAAACCTTAGGAGAAAGATCCATGTGTCATAGGTGACATGTAACAGTCAACCCCGCCTCAATCCGAGGTGCGGTGTGGCCAGCACCACTCAAAATGTCTACCTTTTGTTTTAAAAGGACATAATTTTAATTGAAAAACATTAACTGGTATACAAAAATGCGACCAAAAGCATTAATATTTTGTCTATACATTAGCAAAATGATCCATGGGTCATTTGTGACGTGTATGTGTCAACCCCGCCTCAATCTGAGTCGCGGTGTGGCCTCCACCACTCAAAGTGTCTGTCTTTTGTTTCAAAAGGACGTCATTTTAAGTGAAAAACATCAACTGGAAAATGGAAAACCAACCAAACACATTCAGATTGTGTCGATACATTATCACAAAGATCCATGGGTCATACGTGACGTTTACGAGTCAACCCTGACTTAATCGGAGGCATGGTGTGGCCAGAATCACTCTAAGTGTCTTTCATTTGTTTAAAATGGACAACATTTTAAGTACATACGGAAAATCGACCAAACGCATTCGGTTTTCATTAAAACATTATGAGAATGATCCATGGGTCCTATGTGACGTGTACATGTCACCCCGCCTCAATCCGAGGTGCGGTGTGGTCGGCACCACTCAAAGTGTCTGCCTTTTGTTTCAAAAGGACGTCATTTTCATTGAAAAACATCAACTGGCATATGGAAAACCGACCAAATATTTTCAGATTGTGTTGATACATTAGCACAACGATACATGGGTCATATGTGACGTTTACGACTCAACCTTGCCTCAATCTGAGGCGTGGTGTGGCTGGCACCATTCAGAGTGTCTGCCTTTTGTTTCAAAATGACATAATTTTAATTGAAAAACAACAACTGGCAAACAGAAAACTGACCTAACAAATTTTGATTATGTTGATACTTTAGAACAACAATCCATGGGTCATATGTGATGTGTATGAGTCATCCCCGCCTCAATCCGAGGTGAGGTGTCACCGCCACCACTCAAAGTGTCTGCCTTTTGTTTCAAAAGGATGACATTTAAATTGAAAAACATCAACAGGCATACGGAAAACCGACCAAACGCATTCAGATTGTGTCGATAATTTATCACAACGATTCATGGGTCATATGTGACGTGTACGAGTCAACCCCGCCTCAATCCGAGGTGCGGTGTGGCGGCCATCACTCTAATTTTCTGCCTTTTGTTTCAAAAGGACGTCATTTTAATTGAAAACATCAACTGGATACAGAAAAGTCACCAAACAGATTCGGATTGTGTCGATACTTTAGAAAAACAATCTATGGGTCAAATGTGATGTGTACGAGTCAACCCCGTCCTAATCGGAGGCATGGTTTGGTGGGAATCAATCTAAGTGTCTCTCTTTTGTTTAAAATGGACACCATTTTAAGTACATACGGAAAACCAAATATACGCATTCAGTTTCCATTGAAACTTTAGAAGAACGATCCATGGGTTATATGTGACGTGTACAAGTCAACCCCGCCTCAATCCGAGGCACGGTGTGGACGACACCACTAAAATTGTCTGCCCTTTGATTTAAAAGGATGTCATTTTAATTGAAAAACATCAACTGGCATACGGAAAAGCGAACAAATGCATTCAGATGGTGTCGATACTTTAGCACAACGATCCATGGGTCATATGTGACGTGTATGAGTCAACCCCGCCTCAATCTGAGGCGTGGTGTGGCCGCCACCACTCAAAGTGTATGTCTTTTGTTTCAAAAGGATTTCATTTTAACTGAAAACATCAACTTGAATATGGACAACTGACCAAATGCATTCGAATTTTGTCGATAATTTATCAAAATGATCCATGGGTCATATGTGACGTGTAAGAGTCAACCCTACCTTTATCGGAGGCATGGTGTGGCCACAATCACTCTAAGAGGCTCTCTTTTATTTAAAATGGACAACATTTTAAGTACATACGGAAAACCAACCAAACACATTCGGTTTCCGTTGAAACTTTAGGAGAATGATCCATGGGTCATATGTGAAGTGTACATGTCAACTCCACCTCAATCTGAGGCACGGTGTGGTTGTCACCACTCATAGTGTCTGCCTTTTGTTTCAAAAGGACGTCATTTTAATTGAAAAAAATCAACTGGCATACGGAAAAACGACCAAACGCAATCAGATAGTGTCGATACGTTAGCACAATGATCCATGGGTCATATGTAATGTATATGACTCAACCTCTCCTCAATCCGAGGCGTGGTGTGTGCAGCACCACTCAATGTGTCTGCCTTTTGTTTCAAAAGGATGTCATTTTAATTGAAAAATTTCAACTGGCATACGGAAAACCGACCTAACGCTTTGGGATTTTGTCGATACTTTAGCAAAACTATCCATGGGTCTTATGTGACGTGTAGAAGTCAACCTTGACTCAATCCGAGGTGTGGTGTGGCCGCCACAACTCAATGTGTCTGCATTTTGTTTTAAAAAGACGCCATTTTAATTGAAAAACATCATATAGCATACGGAAAACCAACCAAACGCATTTGGATTGTGTCAATACTCTAGAAAAACGATCCATGGGTCATACGTGACCTATAAAAGTCAACCCAGCCTCAATCCAAGGCTCGGTGTGGCTGCTACCACTCAATGTGTCGGCCTTTTGTTTCAAAAGGACATCTTTTTAATTGAAAAAACATCATCTGGCATACGGAAAAGCGACCAAACGCATTCATATTGTGTCGATGCTTTAGCACAAAAATCCATTGGACAAATGTGAAGTGTACGAGTCAACCCCGTCTTAATCGGAGGCACGGTCTGGCCGAAATCACTCTATGTGTCTATCTATTGTTTAAAATGGAAAACTTTTTAAGTACATACATGGTACCTACCAAACGCATTCGGTTTCCGTTGAAACATTAGGAGAACGATCCATGATTCATATTTGACGTGTATGAGTAATCCCCGCCTCAATAAGAGGCCCGGTGTGGCCGTTACCACTCAAAGTGTCTGCCTTTTGTTTCAAAATAAAGTCATTTTAATTGAAAAACATCAACTGGCATATGGAAATGCGACCAAACACATTCATATTATGTCGATACATTAGCACAACGATCCATGGGTCATTTGTTACATGTACAAGTCAACCCCACCTCAATCTGAGGCACGGTATGGCCGCCACCACTCAAAGTCTCTGTCATTTGTTTCAAAAGGACGTCATTTTAAGTGAAAAACATCAACTCAAATATAGAAAACTGACCAAACACATTATTATTGTGTCGATACTTTAGAAAAACGATCCATGGGTCATATGTGACGTGTACGAGTCAACCACACCTTAATCGGAGGCACAGTGTGGCCACAATCACTCTAATTGTCTCTCTTTTGTTTAAAATGGACAACATTTTATGTACATATGGAAAGCCGACCAAAAGCATTAGGTTTCCATTGAAACATTAGGATAATGATCCATGGGTCATATGTAACGTTTACAAGTCAACGCTGCCTCAATCTGAGGCGCGGTGTGGCCGACACCACTCAAAGTGTATACCTTTTGTTTCAAAAGGGTGTCATTTTAATTGAAAAATATCAACTGGCATACGGAAAACTGACCAAATGCATTCAGATTGTTTCGATACATTAGCACAACGATACATGGGTCATATGTGACATGTAAGAGTCAACCCCTCCACAATCCGAGGCGTGGTGTGGAAACCACCACTCAAAGTGTCTGCCTTTTGTTTCAAAAGGACGTCATTTCAATTGAAAAACATCAACTGGCATACGAAATACTGACCAAATGCAATCGGATTGTGTCGATACTTTAGAACAATGATCCATTAGTCATATGTGATGTGTACGAGTCAACCCTTCCTTAATCTGAGGAACGGTGTGGACAGAATCACTCTATGTGGCTCTCGTTTGCTTAAAATGGACAACAGTTTAAGTACATATGGAAAACTGACCAAACGCATTCGGTTTCCATTGAAACATTGGGAGAAAAATTCATGGGTCATATGTGACATGTATGAATCAACCTTCCCTCAATTTGAGACGTGGTGTGGCCGGCACTTCTCAATGTGTTTGTCTTCTGATTCAAAAGGACGTCATTTAAATTGAAAAAAATAAACTAGAAATGGAAAACCGAACAAACGAATTCGTATTGTGTTAATACATTAGCACAACGATCCATGGGTCTTATGTGACGTTTATGTGTCAACCTCGCCTCAATCCGAGGCGTGGTGTGGCCGACACCACTCAATGTGTCTGCCTTTTCATTCAAAAGGAAATCATTTTAATTGAAAAACATCAACTGGAACACGGAAAACCAAACAAACGCATTAAGATTATGTTGATACATTACCACAACGATCCATGCATCATATGTGACATGTACGAGTCAACCCCTCCATTATCTGTGGTACAGTGTGGCCGGAATCACTCTAAGTGTCTCTATTTTTCTTAAAATGGACATCATTTTATGTACATATGGAAAACTGACCAAACGCATTCGGTTTCCGCTAAAACATTAGGAGAACGATTCATGGGTCATATGTGACATTAATGAATCAAACTCGCCTCAATATGAGATGTGTTGTGGCTGGAAACACTCAAAGTTCATGTCTTATGTATCAAAAGAACGTCATTTTAATTGAAAAACATAAACTAGCATATGGAAAAATGAACAAACGCATTCGGATTGTGTCGATACATTAGAAAAATGATCTATGGGTCATATGTGACGTGTACAAGTCAACCCCACCTCAATATGAGGCGCGGTGTGGCCGCCACCACTCAAAGTGTCTACCTTTTGTTTCAAAAAGACGTCATTTTAATTGAAAAACATAAATTGGCATACGGAAAACCAACAAACGCATTCCGATTGTGTAGATACTTTAGCACAACGATCCATGGATCATATGTAATGTGTAAGAGTCAACCCCGCCTCAATACAAGGCACATTGTGGCTGCCATCACTCAAAGTGACTGTCTTTTGTTTCAAAAGGACGTCATTTTAAGTGAAAAATATCATCTAGAAAATGGAAATGTGACCAAACGCATTCAGATTGTGTCGATACTTTAGAAAAAAAATCCATGGGACCAATTTGATGTGTACGAGTCAACCCCATCTTAATCGGAGGGATGGTGTGGCCAGAATCACTCTAAGTGTCTCTCTTTTGTTTAAAATGGACAACATTTTAAGTACATACAAAAAACTAACCAAAAGCATTCGGTTTCTGTTGAAACATTAGTATAATGATCCATGGGTCATATGTGACATGTACGAATATACCCCGCCTCAATTTGGGACGCGGTGTGGCCAACACCACTCAATGTGTCAGCCTTTTGTTTCAAAAGAACGTCATTTTAATTGAAAAATGTCAACTGGCATACGGAAAACCGACCTAACGCAATCCGATTGTGTTGATACTTTAGCACAAAGATCCATGGGTAATATGTGACGTGTATGAGTCAACCCCGCCTCAATCTGAGGCATGGTGTGGCCTCCACCACTCAATGTGTCTTTCTTTTGTTTCGAAAGGACATCATTTTAAGTAAAAAACATCAACTGGTGTATGGAAAACTAACCAAACACATTCGGATTGTGTCGATACATTAGAACAATGGTCAATGGGTTATATGTGACATGTATGAGTCAACCCTGCCTTAATCAGAGGCACGGTGTGGCCAGAAACACTCTTAGTGGCTCTCTTTTGTTTAAAATGGACAACATTTTAAGTACATATAGAAAAATGGCCAACGCATTCGGTTTCTGTTGATACATTAGGAGAATGATTCATGGGTCATATGTGATGTGTATGAATCAACCCTTCCTCAATCTGAGACGTGTTGTGGCTGACACCACTCAAAGTGTCTATCTATTGTTTTAAAAGGACGTCATTTTAATTGAAAAAATTGAACTAACATACGGAAAACCGACCAAACAAATTCGTTTTCCATTGAGACATTACGAGAACAATACATGGGTCATACGTGAAGTGTACGAGTCAACCCTACCTCAATCCGAGGCGTGGTTTGGCTGGTAGCACTCCAGGTGTACGTATTTTGTTTAAAATGGACATCATTTCAGGTAAAAATATATGATATACAAAAAACCGATCAAATTATGAATTGACATCCGGATTCCACATATAATTTTCATCTAAATTTTAAATTGAATTATAAATGAATTATATATATTTATAATTATGTTATGAATTCTAATTTAATTATGGATGTGTATAGTTCCAGCATTATATGTTAAATGTGTATGAATTTGTTCTCTATATGTCTTTTTTAGGTGGTTATTGCTAGTACAATAATTTTATATGTATGTTAGTTTATTGAAGGTATAATAATTGGATTGATAATTAGGGGGAACCCAAAAAATGAGACCTGGTGGTATAATTGGAGAGCAGCTGGCCAAATTGCAGAGCTGCTGTGAAATTTTCCCACCATAGGCTATGCCAACGGTTTTAAACCGTTGGCATAGAATTCTATGTAATATTTTACCAACAGTTCATGGAACTGTTGGTAAAACACTTTTCCCAATGGTTTGGAAACCGTTGGGAAAGAGGAGACAATGTGATTTTACCTACGGTTTGGGAAAACCATTGGGAAAAACATTCCCAACAGTTTTCTAGAACCATTGGGATAGGGTTATTTTTCTCCACCCTCTCCCAACGGTTCACTGTAAACCGTTCGGAAAAGCATTCCCAACGACTTACTTCCCTACTATTTGCAGAACAATTGGTATATCATATACCAACAGTTCTACAGCCTTTCCTAACGGTTCTAAACCGTTGGAAAATACTCTATTTCCAGTAGTGATAATCTTGTATCCATTTCTTTTAAAATATATTTTAAACATTATAAAATGTTTATTACTATATGAATTTTCATTTTAACTGTTTCAAGTTTTACCGTGGAATATAATTTTTACCAAAGTAATTTAATTTTTAATAAAAATTAGATATTTCCCTTATAAATAAATATATATATATATATATTTTATAGAACTATTAAATATCTATAAGATGATAATATTTATTTTTTAGATAACTAAATTTTTACCTTAGTGCCTGAAACACGTTAAAACATGTTTCAAGAAAATTTGTATCCATTGATATAAATTTAATACATATTGTAAATTTATTATTGTATTTTATCTCATCATATAAATTTTTTTTTAAAAAAACATGATTTTTTTCAGGATTTAAATCCAATCCAAAATAAAATTTTATCAATAAAATTTTTAATTAAAATAATAGAAAATAATTAATTTTATTGGAATATACTACATATGTTTTTAAAATGCTAATCACAATTCACCTTCAATACACGTAGAATTAAGAACATGTATATATTAAAATATTAAAAAATATTTTCTTAATTAAAATATTTATAATAGACAAGGAACATATTATATAATAAAATATAATGTTTTGTTAGAATAAAATTGTAATCTTCTACCAAAAAATCCTTTATTTCTGAAAATCATGAAAAATCATTCCTTATATTATTTAACATGATCAAATCCAAAAGTGAAATTTTCTATTAATAACTTAATATATTTAAAATATATAAATTTTCTTATTAGATGAATTTTTTAATAAAAAACTAATTTAAATTAAAATCGGGCATTTAAAACATTTGGTGTTCATATTATTATCATATACCAATGTATAACATGATGATTTTTAATATATTTTTTCTTACATATCAATGTTTTATATTTTCAAAAATGATTTAAATGAGGTATATTTAATATATTATAATAAAATTAAAAATATTTTAAATTATATTTCACAATTACCAATATAGTTATACTAAATCATACTAATTAATTTTTCTATAAAAAAACTCAGTTTAAGTTAATTAGTTACATTTATTTGATTTTATTATAAATATTTTTATAATATTATTATTAATATTAATCTAATATGTCATGCCACATTTTATGGAGATTCAATATATTTATACTATATTTATTTAAATATAGAAATATTCTAATATTACAAGGTGATACACACAGGAAAAATGTGAAAGATTATGTCCATTATACCTCATTCATGTAATATACCATATCAGTTACTTCATTTTATTTTTTATTATTTAATTTCACTATGTCCCACACATTGGTATTTACATTTGGACCTATTTTGGATAGGAATATAATAAATATGTAGATAAAAATTCTATTTTTATGCATTCCTAGTTATCATGAAAGGTTTCATGATTTTCAGCAATTTTTTGGGAAACAAAAGTTGTTTGGGGATTAATTATTACATTATTTATTGCTGTAATATTTCATCCGTACAATGGTATTTGAGTACTATAATAATGATGTTGTCAACTACCTCTAAAAGAGTGTTGTGTTATGTGATACTGAAATATAATGTGTATTCCACTTTTGTGATTAGGATCATTATATGCGTAATGTTCAGATCCTCTATTGTCTAACTAAAAAATCATTTGATAAAATAGTGTTATCTGAGTTCTAGTTTCAATGATTCATCACGGAATTTCTAGATGTTTTCTGTAAAGCAATCGTAACCCAACCCCCTATTCATGAAGTGGTGTTCTAGATAGAGTTTCTAATTAGTTCCACTATTACATTCATTTATCCATATCCAAAAGTATTAAATGATCTATGAGATTTGAGGATTTCAATGTTTGAAAATTCGGTAAAGGTTATCATTCATACCAATGTGTAATTGTGGGTAGTTTTATTGTTGTTAAATAAGATGTTATATAGCGGTATGATATTTTTCAATATTTGATTGATCACTGATTTAGGAGTCAATCTATAATAGTTAACCACTTTAGAGGATGGATTATTTATTCAATAATTTTGATTGATCTATCAATTTTATTAAAAAATTTAATATGGATAGGGAATCTCAATATGTGGGTGAATGAGTTTTAGATTGTAGATATTACATTAATGTATTTTTATATAGTTACATTAATTTAATAATTGTATAATTTGTAGTAAAATGATCCTTGAATATTCTCAACTAACTAATGAGTCCTATGTTTCATGAGATTATAGATCAGTGATTGGTAGTTTTTTTCGATGAAATCCATATATTAGTGACGTCGTGGGAGGATCATTTTAGGTATATTAGGTCTATTTTTTTAGTATTCTCGCAACTTTAACTCATTGGGATATTTATTAAATGTTTTATTAGATTCAATAGGTGAATTTAGATATTTGTGTTGACTCTCAGTAAGAATTTGTGGTAGTTCCAATGAGGAATGTTGTTTCTGTTATTATGAGGACACTAATATTATTTATAGGGTATAGAGTTTATTTAACCCCACAATTTATACTCATTCATTGGAATTTCATTTTAATTATAGTGTATCATAGTCAATATCGTTAATAAAGAGAGAATGCTATTTCTGATTGACTAATAGATATTTGGAGGCATTCAACTACTGTATGGAAAATTATCCTAGTACTCAAGTTAACCTTTCAACAATTGATGATTTTATATATGGATATTTTTTGAATAAATAAATTATAGTTATTATTTTATATTTATATATTAGTGAATAGTGATCTCAAATATTTGGAGGTTGTTAAAAACTGACAACCATATATAATTCACTCAATATACCTGCAAAAATATAATCTGTTTGGGCCCAAAATCATGGACCAAGAAGGGTGTGAGGCTAAATCCCAGTAGTCAACAACCAAAAGATCTGTGCCTAATACTCTGTGAATATATGGCAGGTAAAAGTACAAAAGCTGTAATTAAAAATATATTCAGCATTAAACAATCCAAATTTTCTTCATTAAGAAATAGCTAATCAAATAGCTAATTAAAAATAGGTAACCCTCTGGGATGTACTCAAATTTATCCCATCTGGCCCTACTTAACAATTACAAGCAAGCCTCTGGGCAGTACAATCGGCCTAACCCCTCTGGTTCAGTCATGTGAATATATAAAACTCTCTCAAGAAGAACACAATGTCAATTTTCCTTATAGTCTAAGGTAGTCAGGAACTCTCTGAGGAAGGTCACATGATCAATTCCCCTAATAGCCCCATGGTCAAGGAATCTTGGAGGAAGCTCACTCAGTCAATTTCCCTTATAGCCCATGACGTTCAAAGACTCTATGAGGAAACTCACATGGTCAATTCCTCTAATAGTCTACTGCACCAGGTTCTCACAGCCCTGTGTAGCTCAATGAGCATAGAAATAAAATATGACCAGAGTAATCTTACAGAACTACTTGGCTAAACAGTCTACAAAAAATCAACATGTTAGTATACAAACACCCAACCCTATAGCACCGGGATGTAAAACATTCATGGAAGCTATAAAGGCAATGTAGGACCAAACAGTCATAATAAAACATGCATGAGAAAAAATAAATCCAATGCATATAATAACATCCTATTCACAATCAATTAACCTCTACTCAGGCATATAATCATGGCACGCAAGAAATAAGATAAAAAATGTAAATACCCAACACCCAATTCATGGGTATTGGGAAGTATTACATAAAATTCTAAATGACATTCAACAGAAAGGCACAAACCACATACCTCGACATTAGATGATCACTATATGTGATTCTTGAGGCATGAATCACCTTAGAACGTTGAATATCTACAAAAACGCCTAAAAGGTTCAACAGAGGATAACATGGGAAAAAATAAGGAATCATGAAACAATGATTAAGAAGAAGATAGAGCATACCAAGGCGATCCCATCGCAATTGAAAACGGTCAAATCTATGTTCGGATTCTCAGTCAGGAGCTCGGAGTAATATAGCGGATGTATGAGAGCTCTTGGCCAAAATAGACCTAGAAGAAGATCGTTTTGGGGATTATACATGACCCCGATACGTTTAATGAAAAATAATTCACACTGTTTACTTTTGAAGTACATGGACTGTACTTTCCTTTTTCATACTCTGCTTTAGGAGGCCCCCCGGCCACCCCCACATAGCCATGTGCATGGTTCCTACACGGCTAGCATAAGGCTTCCTGCAGTAACCGAGTACATAGAGTGTACTTTGAAAATTTCCATAAATTTATATTTTTCTCAAAAAATGACCAGAAAATGAAAACATACATAAAATGAAGAACCAGGTTCTTAAAAACCTACCCCCCTAAAAAAATTCTTCCTCGAATTTCCCTAGCTTGGTGTAAATGATGGAACCCGGAACAGGTCTGACCACTATGCCCGTTCATCAGCCTTCCTCTCCCATGTCTCATCCTTTACCCGTACGTCCTATCATATCACCCGTACTAGAGGAACATACTGACCATGGAGAACCTTTGTAATATAATCAAAAATCCTGATTGGATGATCCTCTAATGATACATTCACATTGAGCTCAACCTCCTCAAGATGAAAGATGTATGATGGGTCTCAAATGTAACGTCAGAGCTAAGAATTGTGAAAAAGGTCATGCATATCCTGATACCACTGGGGTAACTGCAACTGATACGCAACTTTCCCAACTATCTTCAACACCACAAAAGGATCGACGTAACATGGAAAAAGATTACCGTATCTCATAATAATTTTCAATCCCAACTTTGTTGTGACACACATAAAACATGATCCCTGACCTCGACCTCTAGAGGTCATCTACGCTGATCAGCACAAGACTTCTATCGAGACTGTGTAGTAGACATCCTCTTCAGAATCAACTCTATCTTCTCTATGGACTCCTGAACAAGATGATGTCTCAGAAAAGATTCCTCTCTTACCTCCATCGAATATTATATTTATCAACATGTCCTACCATAAAATGCATCATAAGGTGACATCTGAATAGTTTTTTTGAAAATTATTGTTGTAGGATAACTCCACAAGAGGTATATGTTTCACCAAAGATCCTCCAAAATCCATAATTCATGCTCGGAGCATGTCCTATACCACCTGAATCGTATGCTTTGACTGGTCATCTGTCTAGGTATGGAAAGCTATACTCAATAGTACATGTCTACCAAAATCCTTATAAAGACCCTACCAATCTCGAGAAGTAAAACGAGTATCTCTGTGTGAAATGATGGATTGTGGAAGATTATGTTAGAGCACAATATCTAGGATGTACAACTATCCTGGCACATCGATAATGAAGGTCTTTTTGATCGGTGAAATGTGGGCAACATTCGTGAGTCTATTAATGAAAACCCATACTGAATCGCTCACTCGAGACGACCTCGACAAACCAGTCATGAAGTCCATCTCGACATCATTCTAATTTTACATGGGAATGGTTAACTACTGTAAAATCCTTTCTGGTCACTAATACTCGGCCTTCAACTGCTGACAGGAGGAACATCTTATGAAAATACAAGAAACATCACTCTTTAAGCCTGGCCACCAATACAGACGGGGTGGGTCACGATACATCTTTGTGATGCCATGATGAACTGCCCAAACTAATGAATGAATGTCCAACATCAGCTCCTCACGTATGTCTACTGGAACCCATACACACACCTAGAAATTCAAGATCTCATCCTCACTCACTATCATTCCTAGAATAGGGTTCTCTATTGACAAGGTCTCTCGTAGGACTAGGCCTTCTGAAACTAAAATATGCCTCATTCACACTCGATCAAGAAGAATAGAGGTAACATCCATTTATGATTTAAACTTTTGTCCATGTCTATCGTGCACCTCTAAATGCATCTCATAGAACAGAACCATAAGCTTCCACTCACTACTGGCCACCCGAACTGCCTGTAGCTGGGTCCTCCTGCTAAACAGATCAGCCACAATGTTTCCTTTCCACGAAATATATGCAAGATTAAAGTTGAAGGATTGATGGTTCTCAACCCGCCTTTGATGTCTCAAATTCAGATCATGCTGAGTGATGATATACATGAGACTCTTGTGGTTGGTGAAAACCATAAAATGCTCTCCCAGCAGAAAATGTCTCCAATAGCGTATGTCATGGACAACAACAGCCATCTCATGATCGTGTGTCAGTTAATTCCTCTCATGTGGCTGCAACATCATAGACCCTTACACAATTAATCCTTCCCCATGCATATGAAATTATCCCAGGATGATACCTAATGCATCACTGAACATATTATAGCTCATTCCTAGCTCTGTAAAAAATAGTATTGGTGCTGAAGTCATCCTGCCTTTCAGCTTCTGAAAGCCTGACTCACAAGAATCTGACCCAAAAAAACATTGCACCCTTCTTAGTCAGAACCGTAAGTGGTCATAATAAGCATAAAAGTTTTTTATAATGTTTTTATAGTATCCAGACATCCCTATAAAACTTCGTACCTCAATTAAGTTCTTTGGATGATTCTAGGAAACTATGTCTCTAACCGTCTCGTGGTCTACTGATACTTCTTTCTCTGATATAACATGACACGTGAAGTGAATCTAATCCATCCAAAAATGTAATTTTGAAAGATTATCATATAAATGATACTCTATCAGTGTACTCACAATGATCTCATGATGGGTAGCATGGTCATGTCGAGTGTAAGAGTACACCAGGATATCGTCATTGAAGACCATGAAGAAGTAATCCAAGTATGGATTGAACACTCGGTTCATCAGTTCCATGAAAACTGCAGGTTTAGTCGAGAGACCAAACGGCATAAACATTTATTCGTATAGACCATACATACTCTAGAAGGCTGTGAGAGGTATATCATATTGTCTAACGCACAACTGATGGTAACCATATCTCAAGTCAATCATTGAGAACACTCGGGCTCCTCAAAGCGAATCAAATAGATCATAAGTCTTCCGAATGGGATATCAGTTCTTGACCATTAATTGGTTCAGCTTCTGATAATCCACATAAAGTCAAAGGGTTCCATCTGCCTTCATCGCAAAGAGGATAGGGAAACCCCAAGGAGAAGTATTAGGGCATATGAAACCATTTTCCTTCAACTCCTCCAACTACTTCTTGAGCTCCTGAAACTCTATTGTAGCTATACTATAAGTAGGAATAGACACGGGTGTCGGCCTTCGAACAAGCTCAAAGGAACATTATAACTCATGCTTATGAGAAATACAGAAAAAGTACATTGGAAAGATTTTCATGAAATGATACACCACTAGAGGAAAGTCTGACATTGAAGCCCCCATGTCATCCAGATATAGACTTGGAATCTTGGTTGTAACTCCTCCCATCCCATGATACTTAGGTCCTGATCTACTCACCCGGAATACCCATTCTCCCCTATGAAGATAAGATCCACCATCTGGTGATGTGAAACTCACCTGGAGATGATAATAGTTGAAGACTTACTAGAAGGGAACTAACGAGTCCATTATGAGAATGACATCATATCTCGTCATCTCTAGGACATAGAGATCCCATAAAAAGTGAAAACCACCAACCTCTAGAGGTAACTCCTTCCACTAACATACACTATCTATTATAGTACAAAACAGAGTTTCAAGCGTCATGTTATTAGTAAGAGAAAAGATGATGATCCTAAGGCTCACCACAATAAAAACAGATATAATGTAATGGGAAGCCCCTGTATCAAAAATAGTTGAAGATAAAACCAAGACTATTAAGATCGTACCTCGAACTGTAGAGGGTCACGGATCCTACTCCTGGTGGGTATGCTCCACTACAAAAGTTTGATCTGCACCGCTGCACTGTGACCATGTCTGACCACTCTGAGCTGATCCACCCAACTATCACTGAAAGAACGACAACTGACCACCAGGGCCACGACCTCCACCTCAGCCCGAGCGGCCGGAAGAACTCCAGTTCCCAGAATGGTGAGAAACTGTCGGTGCTACTCCTGACTGAGGAGTCATAGACGAACCCCTGTCACAAGATTCTGGTGATATGATCTTACAGAAGCACTAAATATGACCCATATTTCTGCATGATCGGCACTCCACCAAGTCTCTTGAGCAATGAAGCCTTGTATTCCCGCTCCTCCCACATTGGTATCATATCATTGGGATACTAGAAGATGCATCCCGCCTACTCTGATCTCCTTGTGCTATATTCTTATGGTGCTTCTTGATATTAGTATGAGGAATAGTAACTCTAGATGTCAAACCAAATTGGATCACACCTCCAGAATCTGTCAGATTATGCTTTGTGATTAGCACCTTGTTGGTGATAGAGGATATCGAAGTCAACTGGAAGATGTTCACCTGAGATCGTATGTTGTGTCTCAAACCATCCTCAAACATCTTTTCATGGAATAACGCATCACCTCATGGAATATGCATGAAATACTATAGCTCTGTGAAGCGAGAGGAATAATCCATAACAAAAAGAGTACTCTTATCCACACTCATGAACTCTCTGGCTCGATCGGCCCTCAAGATCTCCAGATAGAAGTAATCGTAGAAGATGCATCGAAAATCCTCCCAAGCCACATTTTTCTAGCACCCCACCTGGGATATCACATCCTACAACCAATTGTCGGAGCCTTGAACCATGTAGGTAGTGAGCTTCACCCTACTCTCTAAATGTATCTCCAGATGCTCGAAGATCATCAGCATGAAATCTAGCCATGACTCTATAGCTTGTGTTCCTCCATCCCCATAGAATGTGGAAGGATGTTGTTGCTGAATGACCCGCGCAAATTCTTTCATCGAGTGGGATGGAGGCAGCTCTCAAAGAATGTCCTGCATCGTCTTCCAAAATTACTCCTTGAAATGTGCATCAGCACCTGTGTAAGGTATAACGGTTGTTCCACGACTCACACAACGGGATGATCTATGGGTAGTCCTTGATCCGCAATATCCGGTGTCTGATCAATATTTGGAAACTGGCATACAACTGAAGGATATCTCAGTGGAATGGATCTACAAGGTCAAGCTGACACCATAGAACAAGACTATCATGGAAGGAAAACTGAAGGCGTTATAATAGAAAAGGAGAAAGAAAACATTCATGTTTTACAGAACATGACTACATGGCATGTACAATTCTTACACGACATGTCCCCTTAAAAAATTCACCTGGTCATGTACTCCGGATGAATCTGTTCATGTAACAGCCTAAACACTCTGTGTGTTCTCATAACACACAATGTGTACCTGAATCCTATTTCCCTACCTGAGTCCTTCTACACAGTTAATCCACATGGCTCTCCTATGATAAGACTACACGGTGTGTTCAAGATAGACAAAGTGTGTACTAGACAAGCTTCACTTCGATAGTGATGTTAGTGGAACAACCTAACACACAGCGCACACAACATGGTATCTTCCAGATGGACACGTCGTGTACAAGGATGGATAACACTGACTCGTGTTGTCTGTGACACAGCTGGGTTCCTGGGTTATACTACATGACATATTAAATCCTGACATGACGTGTATAGATTATGTTTTCATCCATCCATGTCATCAGTCACACATGTGGACATAGGGTCTCTACACACGACGTGCACATCTGGTACAAAGTGTTTCCGACAGAGATTTCTGAACCCCGTGTCTCTTCCCACTTGACCTATGACACAGTTAGAGACATCACAGAGTGTACATAGAGTACACATCGTGTATTTAAGAAAAACATTTTCTTCCCGAACTAATGAACACATAGAGTGTAGTCAAAACCACACAGCATGTATTCTGGGTTTTTTTAGACAGTAAGCATTAGACTCTACTCTATAACCCAGAAAAACCCTAAAAAAACATTGAAAGTGCCAAATTACGATCTGTGAGAGCCCATACTCCCCACGAATCAAAGTTTTTGCATCTTATACATGTTACAACATGGAAAACAATAAAATGATCCACCAAATTCTGGTCGATGAGGGCCCATAACATCTCAAGAACCATAGATTAGTCTTCATTCAAACAAAACCTTACACAAACAATAACCTGTCAAACAACTTGTATTATTATCAAGGAATTTATCACAATAGCATACATATTCAACATAACATATATCACAACAACATGAAATCACTATTTCATCCTAAATGGCATGGCAAGAATGTCTGACATGTCATTTATAACAAGTTCCTATATGAGGCATTAGATGGAATACCATCATCTCACAAAGCATCAATTGAATTAGAACCTCAATAACATTGACAATAACATCAGAAATCATGTAAATCACTCAAGGTGAAATCAAATCGACGGTACGAATTAAAAAACGGGAAAAATTAAAATTTAATGAGGTAGGTTGGCCTTTCCCTGTACACCGGTTAACTACACCTGGGCACAACATATTACCAAGTACAAATTCCATCATATCACTAGCTATAGGCTATGAAATGTAAGTCATGAAAAAAGAAACCCCTCTAATACCAATTTGTCACAACTTAGTTCTGGATGCCACCCAGAGTCTCCCCGTACTCGGTTGGTCACTTAGCCTCAAGCACATTTTCCCAAATGCCAAAGGCTGCCAACTAGTAGTGAGGGCCTTGGGTGTGATAGTGGGGAAACAATTCCTTCATTAGCAGAGTAACACAGTAGAAGTAAACAACATGAAATAGTGGAAGCAGTAATAATCCATTCAATCGTAAACAACAGAATACTAAAAGTAAGAAATAGTGGGAGAATAAATATATAAATTATGCATGATATATATATCTAGGAATGAATCCAAACAAACCACAATGCTGAAATACAAACAGTACTAAACCAAAGTAAAAAGAAACATATAAACAGCTTCTAGGGAACGAAAGAAAAAGATTTTTCCCATGCTCTCCAACTCCATAGCATGTCAAATACATAAAGTAGATGGGTGTTTTCCCTTATCTACACTTAAACAATATAATCTGTTTGGGCCCAAAATCATTGCCCAAATATGGTGTGAGAATAAATTCTAGTAGAAAAAACACCCAATGTTTCATGCATAACATTCAGTGAATATATGGCAGGTAAAAGAACAGAAGCAGTAAACAATAATGTACCTAGCATGACACAATCCACAGTTTCAACATTAAGTAGTAGCTAATCAAACAGCTAAACTCATACAGGTGACCCTCTAGGATGTACTCATATCCATCCCCTTTGGTCCTACCCAGCAAGTTTAAGAAACCCTCTGGGATGTACACTTAGTCTAACCCCTATGGTTCATTCATAATAATATATAAATACTCTCTAAGGAAACACACACAGTCAATCCCCCTTATAACCCCAAGGCCAAGGACTCCCTAAGGAAGCTCACTCGGTCAATTCCCATTATAGCCCAGGTAATTGAAAAACTCTCTAAGGAAGCCCACTCAGTCAATTACCCTTATAGTCTAATACACCAGGTTCTCACGACCCTATGTAGGTCAAAGAGAATTGCAATGCAATATGGCTAAAGTAATCCTATTGAACTACTTGGATAAATAGTCTTTAACAAATCAGCTTGTCAGGATACAAACACTACACCCTACAGCACCCGGCATGGAAAACACGAAAGGTGGCCATAAAGGCTAAGCATGACCAAATAGTCGCAACAAAACATGTGTGGGAAGAAATTCATCCAAAGAATAACAAAAAACCCCATTCACAATCAATTAACCTCTAATTAGGCATACAACAATGACAAGAAAGCAATAGGGTTAAAACAGTAAATTATCAATACCCCGTCCATGGGTATTGGGAAAAATATCACCTAATACTGAAAGACATTCAATGGAAAGGCACAAACCACCTAAATTGGCATTAGGAGACAACTATATGTGAATCTTGATGCATGAATCACCTTAGAATAATGAAGATCTACCATAACTCATAAAAGGATCAACGTGGGATAACTTGAGAAAGGGAAGGAATCATGAAATGAAAATCATGAAGAAGACAGACCATACAAAGGCGATCCCAACACAATCGATGGTTATATAATCGGATTTTGGATGATCAGACGGGGTCTTGGAGGAATATCTTGGTCGTATGAGAGCTCTCGACCGAACGAGACCTAGAAAAAGATCATTCTGGCGATTAGACCTGACCATGATGTGATTAATTAAAAAAATAAACTAAATGGATTGTAATTTTGAAGTACATGGTGTGTACTTTCCGTTTCCGTACACCGCTTTAGGTGGACTCCAGGTTACCCCCACATGGTTGTGTGCATGGCCATAAGTACATTGCGTGTACTAATAATATACATGCTGTGTAATTTAAAAAATTCCATAAATTCCTCTTTTTCTAAAAAACGACCAAAAAAAGAAAATCAAACATTAAAAGAAGATCCAGGTTCTTACAGATACAAAATATAAATATATTATATTAATAAAAATAAATTTCATATAATATTTACATGAATACAATAATAATTTTTTATATAGACTCTCTAAATTTCCTAATACGTTTTGAAATTATTTCATATCAATATTGGAAAGAGATTTTACAATCTAATTATTTCAAATAATAATTTGAGAAACATATATATAGATTTTTTTAAATTCATTTTATATATTCTTTTACTCAATTTTATAGTTATCTATATGAAACTCAAAATAATTCATTGATCATGTATAAATTTCTTACAATGTTCTATATGCTAGATAATTTATTTCCTAGATGTCTAATAATACTTCGTTTGGTTTAACTATTTCCGTTGGATATTAGATTTATATCAGTCACTCTGTATTGGATCTCTTCTTCAACCACACAGGAAACTAGTAGGGAAATCATAATATTTATTCTTGATTAATTATACATTACAGTTTCTGAATTATTATATTAAATTTATTTCTTTATAATCACCTCTATAGATAGTTACACCTATCAAAAAAATAGTTGGGATCTCATATAAATACACACACATATATATATCTCTTTTCTCACCTAAACATGAATTTATGATGATGCACTAAATTATAATTACATATATTTTTCTCATTATTTCATGAATATTCAGGATTATTTGGGATTCTACATCATTTAAAAAATTCTTATTCTTTTTGAAACCTCACTGCAAAATCACTTTATCAAACATCTATATATCATATTGATGAAAATCATAAATATTTCATCATAGTATTATAAATTCCATGAAATTTGAATAATTTATGTAATTAACCTTATAAATTATTTTATACATATATATCTTTCTATTTCCGTTTTTATGGATTACTATCTATTCGAAAAATATAAAAACACTCCAACTAAGGAACAAAAAATCAATGAATTTCAATTCCACCTATTATTCTTTTTTTAACTATCTATTGATATTTAAAATCTCTTTTTAATGGGTCTTTCATGTGTCTATTTGATGGATAACCAAAATTTAACTTCATATAGTATGTAACAAAAATATGACCACATTAAATTTATAAAAATTATTGTTAGGAATTCTCATATTTCACATTATAGTGCACTGAACACATTATATTTTCATTACATTTTGGTAAAATCTATATAATTTTGAAAAGTTTCTAATTTGATTCCAATCATATGCTATATATTATAATGTACTATAAAATTTACCATATAAAATAATTATATAATCCATATATCATAAAAAATAGTTCATAAATATTCTATCATTTTCCCAAATTCTATAAATTATATACTTCTGTTCGATCATCCAATTAACACACAATTTACAAATCCACCTTTACAATTTATTTTCATATATTGGACTATATAAATTATTAATTAATAATGTAATGTATGTATTTCAAATTCTCATCATACAACCATGTAAAAATATCAAAATAATAAATATGTGTTTGGTGTTAGTTTTATTTTTTATAATGTATGGTTTCCTTATCGGGTTATTAGAATCCTATATCCTACTTCTCGTTATATTTTAATATTATAGAATATTGTGTTTGATAATAATAAAAAAATCTAATGATGGGATCATAGAAGAACATAAATGAATCAAATTATTTTGTTACAAAACAACCTCACAAATATTTTAAATGTTCTTTTAATACCCAATTGTATTATTATTTTTCCCCTCTATAATAATCTATCATTAAGAAAACTATATCCTCATTCAATTTCAATAAAACTGTATATTTTGAAAAAATTACAACAGAACCCTACTTGGGCTTCAAAATATCCCTCATTGTATTTATTTTTAGTTCCAAAATAAAAAATAAAGAATCTTCATCACCAATATATGTCCACAATGATTTTCTTCCCATATGATGTTTATATATTAATATTCAACAAATTTAATTACCATATTAAATGAAATAAACTTAATAGTGGACACCCATATGGTTTTTTATCTTATTGAGTTATAGATAATGTATCTTAAGAGGAAAATATCACAATATTATCTTCATAAATAAGATAAATTAAAAAATTTAATTATCTATAGGAAAACGTGAAACGGAAACCAAATATTATGTAACCATGTGACTAGTTTTATCCATCAAAAATATATTTTTATATGTTCCCAAATCAAATATAATACTTTATATATGTGGAAATCATAATAGCATCATAAGAAAATTATTAGAAAATCTCTACCAATATATAAACATTATTCATGTATATAATGATAACAATTCAAATAATCTCAACATTATTCAAATTATTAAATTATTCTTTAATATATGTAATCTTAGTATATATCATCATCATTTGTCCTCCTTCAGAGATTATCTAAATTCCAAGTTATAATTATATAAATGATTCATAACATATTTAACATATTTTTTATAAAGAAAATTATATAGAACATATCCAAATTCCATAATTATACTACATTAATTCCCAATATACTTTTAAAACTAAAAATGTTTTATACGAATATAGAGTAACTAAATAGTTTCCTAGATGTAATGTTCAGACTAAGGATCTTATACATATATCAACATCTAAATTTACATATTTCTATTACTATTCGATGTTATTTTCATAACAAAATATAAGTTCATAATATATTTCTCTAACTCTTATTTATTTCTTTGATATATTTCATTATGAAAAGTATTGGCTCTAAGCGAACTACTATATAATAATAAAATAATATCATGGGAATGTTATCCCCTAACCATTCGAATGGTGAGTTTTAAAAAGACTATATAAATTATTTATATTCATGGTTACATATGTATAAAATAATTATTTTTGTTTTAAATTATTCACGAAGGAAAATAAATACCATTTTAATGGAGAACAATATATTTTTGGAATCAAATTATGTGTACTATATAATTCTACAATAATAAATAAAATTATTCACTATTGGAGAATTATTTTGATAAAATATATAGTTAATATAATTATAAAAAATTAAAATTCATATAATATTTTTATACAAAGAATATAACAATAAAAATATTTCAATAATTAAAAATAAATATTTTTAAAAAAAATCATATTAATCAAAATTCTTGAGTTTATTTTTAATAATAGATTCTTCATTTGAATGAAATTTAATTTGAAAAAATTGATTTCACATCTTTATTCAGGATGTCAAATTTCTTTAACAATTCCCTTTTTAGTTTTTTTAATATTAATAGAAATTATAGTAAAATTTATCAACATTTTGAGGGCAAACAGAAAAAATCTAGGATAAATTTTTTTGATAAGGCCATAATTTTTCATCCCAAATAATATTGGAACAATTTATTTCTAATGATTTCACATTAAGCTATAAATTGATTTATTTAATAAACACATGTCCCTGATTGATACCTATATAATGTTTAAATCATAGGAATATAAAAAATCTACCACTATTATATTAAAATATATATTATCTGTTTATATAGGAAAAAAATTAGTGTTGGATAAATATAAAATGTAATTTTATTTATAGTAAAATTCCATTAAAGATGGTTAATTAATTATAATATTAATGGATTAAATAATTCATTTGAAAGCATGTGAAACATTATTAAAATATTTATTAAATTTAAAAAATCAAATGATATTATAAATATAAAATGGAATAAATTTTCTCAATTTTATATTCTTCCAATATTATTAAAGATAAATGTCATAAATTATAGTTTTTAGAATATTTATATTCAAGTTAAAATGTTTTCTTTATGTGTTTAATATATAAGAAATAAAATAGTTTTAGAATTTACCTCAATGACAATTTTTTGAACCAATATTTAATTAAATAATTTAATAATAAAAAAATAATATATGATGATTATGTGAAAATTTTATGGATTAAAATGGTCTTACTTTATCCATTTATGATCATATTGACAATATATATGTTAAATTATATACCATTATGATCAAAAAGAATTTCATAATGTTAAATAATAAAATGAGTTAACTAATTGGTAAAATCAAAACATTTTTTATATAAACCCACATAAATATATTCAAATTAATTTTTTTGATGTGTTTTCATCCCTATACTATCTTAAAATTTATTCCATATACTTTTGAAATAATTTTTATTGATATTAAATGTGTTATATTCTAATATATTATGAAATTAAAATTTTGGCCTCAACATAATTTAAAAAATAATCCTTCATTCCTCACATATTGACACCTTTTTATCATTGTAAGTCCACAATACTATATCCAAATACATTATAAACTTCTTCATACACATTATTTATGTACTTTACAAAACAAATTACCAAGTGTTGTATTCATATGTGGAGACATAATATTGTTTTCTGAAATAAGAGGTAATGCCACTAATATAAACATTCTTCATAATTGTTTTTATATATCAATGAAATATTTTATATATTAACTGAATCATAAATTTATGTTTCATTAAAATAAATAAATCTATTTATAGTTATTAAACCCCTTTTATCCATCTTCCTCTCATCAAATGGTATAATAATACATCTTATCATTTATAGGTATGGATTGCAATATCTATTTAGTGATACAATTAATTTTCCATCACCATACTTAATGAATGGATATTATGATTCAGTATCTCATATAAATTATGGTAACATAATTTTAAACCATATATTATAATAATATAATATCTTACATCTTCAGTTTGAATCCACTGTAAAATGATAATATCTCTTATTTCTACGTGTGAACTGTCACCATCACGAAGAAAATTGATTAATTTTTCTATTATGATTATTTTTAGGATAAAAAGTATTTCTTAAATGAATATATATGAAATATAATGTATAATAATGATTATTCAAGGGGTAAGTTTTTATATTTCTTTTTTCCCTCTCTCAAATAATGATATAAACATTGATGCTTTTGTAAAACATATCATCACCAGGAATTTTGTAATTCAATTTCTAATCTATATCCTAATTGAATAACTATATATATATATATAACTATTTATGAAAAATATTATATTTATATATCTATTAACTTTGGAAATATTATGGAAATAAGATCAATGTAAATAGATATGAACTATTGAAGAAAAACATATATGAAAAACTAATCTGTTATCTCCTAGAATAGTTATTTTAATAATGAAAGGAAAACAAATATGTGAAAATTGTTATATGATAATAATATATAGTATGAATTATATACTAATTGTTATGGTATAGTTTTATAATAAATTTATGATTTTATTAGAGTATTTTAAACATTGATGGTGGAATTTATACATAAATTAATGGATTTTCATATGAATTTTTATGGTAGTAATTCCATAGTAACCTATAATTTCTCTTATATTGTTTTCATAAATCAACTGAATATATTTAATGTGGATTTTGTGAATTTTATATGTATTTTCTGAGTCATATAACTTAACTTTCGTCGTGGAGAATTTGGATCATATTTTAAAAATTTTGAAGGATCTTTTACCCTAATCCCATTTTTTATTCAGATTTTCTGTGATTATGTATTTCATGATAAAATATATAAATATACACCATAAGAAAACCATTGTTTCCCAAATAAAAAATTTATTTAAAAAATTAATTATTTCTATTCAACTTCTTTTCATTATTTATCAAGATACTATTAATCTATTTTTGTTGAGTGCAGACATTATTTCACACTTCGGTAGAAAATAATTTTTCTTATATGTCAATATTTCCAAAAAATATATTACAGGATATATTAAAAATTTTAGAAATATTTATGAATTTAATTTTTAACCATGATTTTCTATTTAAAATATTATAATTTAATATTCTTATTATTTTACAAAAGTATGAAGTTTTATTAATTTTAATGAAAATGTGAAAAGACTATTTTTAATTTCAATTAGATAAAGTTAATTAAATTTCTCATCATCTTAACTACTAGATTCATGTAATATTTAATTAAGATTTCTTATTGTTATTTTAAAATAATAATTACTCCATAATATTTTGAATGATTTTATATTTTAATGTAATGATTTAAAATGAAAAGGACATTTTCCCAAAATAAATATTCCAATTATCATTAAATAAAACATTTCTTCCATTATTACACCCTTCCATGATACATTTATTTTAATGGGGAAATGTTTAAACTACACAATACCAATTGTTTATGCATATAGTTTATTTTTTGGTTAAAAGTACATTTATGAAACTAATTTCTTTTACACATGTTATGCTATGATGGAATAATTTATCATTTATAAATAATGTTTCTTTTCTATATGTTTGGATATGAATAAGATATTATGAATCTAATTTCATTTTAGGTGTTACTATATTATAAATGTTTTTAAACTTTAATTGACAACATATATATTATTTTAATTATATATTATGTGGATATGAAATTATATAACCCCTTACTATATTGGGTAACGATTTATATATCATAAGATGAAAATAATAATAATAGGGAGTGAAACAAGTCCATTAAGGGACATTCTCCATAATTAATGTCTTGGGAGTGAATGATTTTTAATACAATGGTTTCATGAGTGAACCTAATCTACTATTAATGTCTTGTTCAAGAACAATTGGTGATATTATGCTTTTCAATGTTATGAGAAACCACAATAATTATCTTTGTAGCAAACATTGACTAATCAGAAAATAATTTTTTATTATAATGTGTATGACAAAATTCTTTGTATTATTCCTATTTTTTTCTTGTTGAGACCATTATTATATTTCTTATTGATTTTTTCTCATACAATTCTTCTCATTATTACATGACTTAAAATTATAATCAGTGATATGAATCATATAGATTTAATTGTTTAAGAACCTATACTCATACCTTTAAAATCATGATATACATTTTTTTCATTATTATATTCCTTGTTTACCATTACTATGAATATTATCTCTCCATTTAATATGTATATTATCTATATTTTTTTTGAATAATTTTATTAGGAATGAATCATATAAGAATTTTTCTAATTATACTGAACTTTATGGGAGACTATTATGAACCACTTATATATGTTTCCATGATTCTAAATATAGTAGAAATATATTCTATTGGAGTGTATTTTAATTTTATGTATAAATAATTAAATTTTTTATATGAATTATCTATCAATGAAATTTGAGGACCATTATAGTTTTTATAGGAGTACGGTTTAGTTATCATTTGACATCTAGGAAGGAAAAACATTATTGAGAACCATGGAAATTAGATTAATTATATGACAAAATAAAATAAATTTAATAATAACCACTAATGAAATAGAATATACTTAATTTTTCACAAATAAAAAGTATATATCTTGATATATACATCCAATATATGTTTTTTCATGATTATGTGGATTTCAAAAACTGTTTTCTTTCCTATATTTTTTTTGGTTTTAGAATTGTTATCAAATATGATGTATTCATGTAAATGATAATAAAATGAAAAATGAAATGAATTTACTCTTGGGGAATAAAAATATATATGACCTAAAATAAAATTTAATTTCTATTCAATCATAAATTTACCAATATTTGAATCACGATGAGAATAATAATCCGAAAATGAGGGAATGATATTCTCATTGGTCCATTATAAGGAAACATAAAAATTATTTTTCTTCTCATGTTAATCCACATGTTATTGATCACTGGGTATGTGGAACTATAACGGTTCTTTCAATTTCCTAGTGCACGATGCAAGAAAAAGAAAATTATTGTAGAATATCTTTTGGATAGAGTAAAGGATCAATTTGTGCAATGTTATCCATAGATTACGATAAGTTTATAAAACCCTTTTTCAAAAAACAATATTCCTCGTGAGATTTTTATGAATTTGAATATTTAATTTCAATAAATAAAAACAAATATTGTGAATCCATTGTTACCTAGGAGGAAATTTTTTTGATCCTTTCATGTTATTATTCGTGTGTTATCATCCAAAATTAATGTATATATGATTGATTCTTTAGTGTCTTAAATATATAGACTGAATTTTATTATATTGACTTATGTGGATTGGAGGATTATTTTTTTTGTGGTATGAATGGCCACTGATAAGTCAAATACATTTATTAGGGGAGGAAGATAGCTAATTATGTTAATAGATAAAATGATCCACAAAATCCACCTATTACAGGTCAGTATTCCACATATAATTAGTTTTAGAATTAATGTCACTAATTGTAAAAGATGATCAATAATTATAATGATATATTTTAATACATATTAATCCATTAGATAAATGGGAATCTCATTAGATAACTATATGAGATGAGGAAAATGAAAATGACATGGTCAATATTACATTTACCATCCACCCTAAACCATATAATGTTTATTATTATTCAGGATCTATGAATTCATTCATATCTATGAATTATTATTAATATATGATCGTATAACATATAATATTATATGTTCAGTAAGAACTAAAAATACATAATGGTATAGTGATCACATCTCAATTACATGAGTATTCACTTATATAATTTTATGGGAATGTTCTTCCAAAAAATATTTTCATTCACCCTCTAGATAAATTTTATGTTTTCTTACTAATGAATTATATTCCTATACATTTAACCTAAATAAAATTCTGAAAATGTGAAATCATGTTTTATGTTCTGAGTAAATATATGATCTTCTATCAATGTAATCTTAATAAATAAAAACATTTTTAAATATAAATCATTGTATGTTTATGGGTTCTTATTTATAAGTGGTTTTAATCTTAGGTGGTTTTTCAGAAGATAAAAATAATAGATATAATTATTTTCATGGTTTTTTGAAGGCTTTCTAGAATATTTTATTTGTCATCCACAGAATCATTACGTTTATTTCCCGTAAAAAAAATTTCATGGTTATACACCTCTTCCTATTACTCTATATTAAATTCCCCAAATTTATTATTATGAATTTTATAAAATATAATCCATTAGAATCTTGAAAAATGACTCAATCATCCAGCTATTCTCCCATGGGGTGCAACAATTGATATTTTTATGAAGAATAATGGATATATGTTTCTCTTAATTGATAATATGGTGTATAAAACAATCATAATCAACAATAAGAATTATCTGGCTAATATTTATGAATTCTTATATAAATTTGGAGGAGATCAATAAATTTCATTTAATGAATGATTTTTGGGATATCATCAATGGAATGTCATGAAGTAGAATATATCATAGGCAATAATTCATGGAATGCATAGATATTATTAATATATAATGATGTTTTGTATTAATTATAATTAAAATTATATATTCACAAATTGAATGAATATAAGATATATATATATTTATATTAAAATAATCAATTTATGTTTTTATTTATATATGGTTTTCATATATATTTACTGATTACGTTAAAAATTGTTGATTACATAATGATTGGTATATTGAAAATTTTAATGTAGAATCTATATCAAAAAATTAAAAAATTTGAATGATGTTTATGAAATTTTATAATATTTGGAAATGTAATCCAATATGAGGCTATATCAGTTGACCTACCCAAGATAGAGGTTTATTATTATTATCATAGAAAAAAACAATTACTGATAATCATAGTTTTCATGGTTGGGATGGAAATTATCAAATTATTATGGAGATTTTTTATTCAATATCTAGTGAACTCTTTTTGTTAACTCTAAAGGGAGAAAATTTCAAAAATATATATGAATGTGATAAAAATTTCATGGAAAAAATGAGAAGGTTATTTGGTTCACATATTCATAAATTATAGTACATTTTTGAAGGGATTGAAATCTATAATTATTAATTAAAATAATTTATTTGGATTAATTACCATATATATTGATTTGTATTTATTATTCCCCCTTCAATGTTATTATTCCAGACATAAATTACCCAACTCATGATTTTGACAAGGCTACAAATTTATTCATGATTGATATATAGGAATTATATTTATATATAAAAATTGATATATTTAATGATAATAATTTTATAATTTTTATATTAAAATAAAAATTATAGAATATTCACAATTTTTGATAATTGAAGTTGAATCCTGATTATGTCTTCAAAATACATGAAAATCTTGGGAGTAATAATAAGGATGAAGATAATCTGAGTCAAAAGTACTTTGACAACTTATCTTTCTATAGAATCAAAAATATCAATATATATGTATTTTTAAAAGATTGATATTGTATTATATATGGAATTATATAAAAATTTTACTTATATATTTAGTGATCAACCATATATACTTGTAAATATTAATACGGAACATAATAAAGATATTAAACTACAGAATAATATGGAAAGTTTAATTGTGTTTAATCTTCATTATGACGGAATGAAAGAGTTCATGAGCTAATAATATGTATCATCCATGTCATAATTAAATATTTATAAATTTTATAAACACAATGTATCATCATATCCCATTAATCCTTATGTATAAAGATGTATAGGTATTTAAAAACTTATTTCTCAATGTAATATAAGTAGGGATATATTGTAGATTTTATATATAAGTTCATTGTGTAGAAAGATGTTATCCATACAAGATATTTTTCAAAGGTGATTATACATCCAATTTCTATAATATAATGGAATTGGTAAATTATCACTATGGACATTTTTTTAGACACAAAAAACCACTAATGGAGAAAAATGTATTTTGGTTGTATATTTTAACCAAAGAAATTAAGCGTAAATCCCATATAATTTGGAAGAATTTTCTCCTGATTAGATTCCAAAATATTATATTAAGTATGTGCTGACGATTAATTGAGAACCACAATATATATTATCAGAAGAAGACATTAGGTTTACCATAATGTTCTATAAATTTCATTATAAGGATCTGGATGGGGGTTAATTTTCATCGCTACGTCTATTCCATGGATATAGGATTTGTATGAAATACTAATTAAATCACTAAATGACATGTTGAGATCACATTTTATTGATTTCAATGGATTTTGGGATCATCAAAATTTTCTTTTTATTTTCAAAAAAATTCATAGAATTCACAAAATATGTAAGATTGATAATTTTGAAGACCATACAATGTAAATATCTATCAAACATTGATAATTTTTGATAAAGAATAAAATTGTGGCATGTGATATATAAGGAAATTGAAGATAATTATAATTCTTTCAACACAATTTCATGGTATTTTTTATTTTATTGAAATGATACCCTAAAATGTTTCTACATGATTTTCAATTTAGTGTGGGTAATAAGGTCACTCGATCAATTTACCCATGTAAAAGATTATAAGATTTTGGTTGAATGGATTTTTAACATTATGTATATTGATCCCTTTTTTGATATTCATTATTTATCAACAAATGTCTTATCACATTGATCTTCATCAACCAATTATCTATCATGTTAATGATTTCATCCATATATCTCCCTTGAGGATGTAAATACCAATCCATAACATGAACTAATCTCTGAGGTCAAATTATTGGAGCATAAATTACATTTTGAAAAAAATTATTAGATATCATATATTTTAGATATAATGATAGATATAGAAGGAATAATAATATGGTAAAAAATATCTAGTAAAATCAAAAATTTGAGGAATCTATATTAAAATATATTGATGGGTTAAAAATTTTCATATATATTTTTGTCTATAAAACTTATTAATTATTATGATTATATTCATAAAAAATGTTGTATAATGTAAGAGCAAGGGATTTTGGATGATAAATCATTTTAAATAATTTCAATCCATTGATAATATTTTGTTACACAAAACCAAAATTTTATTTAAATTTTAATATACTATTAATATATTACTATTAAATACATATAAAATAGACATTTTATAGATGCATATGATTATGAAGAATATTATTATAATATTATTATAAATGTATAAAATTTTTTTGGGTTAAAAATTATTTATAAAAAAAATTAATTTTTTTGGAATATTTTTTTGTGAAATGTATTTTCGTAAACATTATGTCAATGTTATAAATAAAATAAAATTATTATGATAATATGAAGATTATGGAATACACATCGTGATAATTTTTAGATTATAAAATACACATCAGTGTAGGGAATATAATCATTGCGAATAAATTTCATTTTTAATGAAGATTTTTACACAATACATTAAATTTTTCATAATAGACATTATATAAATGTTTTAAATAAAATATATTCAATGTGTTATTTTTTTAAGAATAACATTAGGATAATATATAGATTATAGAAACACATTAGTGTAGAGAATCTGATGTGAATGATACCCATCAATATATTCATAACATGTTACACTTGGTCTAACCAACAATTTACAACCTATTATCTTGTTATAAACTCACATGTACCATCATTTAGGCATGGGATAAAATATTTCCCTCATATTTATGGATTAAGATAACATGTATTGTACTCATTGAACACATATAATATTAATAATTTCCCAATTAATTGCAGGGAGATATCGGCACCACCAATATAATAATCCATACAAATATGTTCCAAATTTGTATAAAAATTTCATCATATCATATCCCATGGAAATGAAAAGTGTTTCATTAAAATTTGATCATAACATAACATATAAGAATGAAACTGTTTTTATAATCATTTTTTATTAGAAAAAATAAATATTTTGTTTCGAAAATGATAATAAATAGTCTAATATGATCATATACATTGTAAATATTATGTTACACAAATTTTTTCATATTATCTATAAAGTGATATTGAAATATCATTTTTAGCACTACTTGAAGATGACAAAGTTTCAACTTAAAAAAAAACATATTGAGAATCTAAAAATTTCTAAAAAAAATAAAGAAATCATTTTCTAGGAAAAAATACTTTGAAACATGAAATTGATGTTTTGAATCATTTACTGATGATTATTGTGAGTGAATCATTCAGGAAATACTCAAAAAGATGAATATTACATTAAAAATATGTGTAAAAAGTCAAATATATGTCATTTTAGGAAAATGTCATGAATAGAATATTTATCAAATAATATAAAAAAAATAAAATTCTTAAATTTTAAATATCATATGACTAATGTGTATTAAAAAATGTATTTTTAATTACATTAAAAACATAGATGTGAATGAAAATTTATTTACGACATAATAGAGAAATGAAGATATTTTTTATAAATAAATTATTTTGGTCACATTAATGCATATAGAAGAAAATCAAAGTAAAAAATATATTATGTTTAAATAAATAGGGTATAAAACTAATCATGTGGTTTATAGATTTTTATGTCACAATATTTCATCATCATAAACATAATCATAATCAATCTAGAAAATCAATGAGATTGTAATATAATACCTTTACAATTTGTGAGAATTTATATCACACAATACATAAATGAATGAAAATTATATGGATATGATTATCACATAATTTTATTTATAATAAAAATAACTTTTCTTCATAGGAATAGTATATTACAAAATAATGAAATAATTTATGAATTTATTATTTGTCCCATTGAAATAAATGTGAGAAAAATACCTTAATTAAAGTCTATAATTTCTTAATATATGTTATAAAACCCATTATTATAAATATAGGTTAATTATAAATATAAAACCTAACTATTCTCTTTATAAAATAAAATATATGACATACTTATCATCTTTTACTATTTTTTTATTAAAACATTGTCGTTAACAACTTATTTCGTGGAATAACAACATCATTTTTCATGTTTGATTTTGTTTGGGATTTTTTGTGATTTTACATTTATCATTATTATGTAATCTCCAAAATGGAAACCATGATATTCATATCATGTACATTCATTATATATGTACATATAATGATCCTTAAATTTTAGATATTGAAAATGAGTTACACCATTCATGGAGAAGATATGTCATACGTACACACAAACACTACATCTAGTTACTCAAAAGATGAAACAATTAATGTTAAATGTTATATAAACATTTATATATATCTATTTTGTCATCTATATCATTTATATTTATTTTATAGTATTAATTTGTTCTATTTTATAATAATATGGAAACAGAATCACTCTTTTTCGTGGCTGTATTATTCCATAAGTATATAAGAGAATCATTTCCATTTTCTAATTGGTATTAATGTAGAAAGGTAAATGTAACATTTTAATAAAATTAGTATCGATATTTCAAAAATATAATATGTATAAATTAAACCATTGTGAAAATACATCATTAAGAGCAACTGATTAAAAATAAATAAATAGGATTGTGATGCTGTAGTTCGAAAATAAGATGATCAATTATTTGATTTCCAATTTTATGGATAGTGATGTGGATATAAGTAATTAAATTAATATAATAAAATATAATTATGTTTATATCTTTATTTCAATATATAATAATATTTTAAAATTATTCAAGGGAGGTGGAAAAATAAATAAAACCAAAATGATTTGTTATGAAAAACACTTGTTCATTATAAAACATCTTTTTGTTTACAAAAAATCACACCCTTGGACTCTTTAACAATAATATTAGCTAATATATGAAATGAAAATTTATAATTTATTATATTTGGGAATGGAATCTTTTATTCAAAAATCATTGCAAGTATGAATATAAGCGTAGAGGGTGTTCTTTTAATATGTGGAAAAGATGTCTCACAAATAAAATTTTAAATTGAAATTTTTTATCCATATTTTAAAATATAATAATTTTTCAAAATAGTAAATTATAAATCAATAGAAACAAATGTTTAAATTATTTCTATATAATTAAATTTTAAAAAGTTATTAGGTAATTTAAACCATTGTGTTTTTAATTTAACCCCCTTATAAAACTGTTTTCATCTAACCTATGATAATTAATATATTAATATTTATTTTTTATATTAAATAAAATAAAATAAATATATTTATTATATTAATATTTTTTTTAAAAAATTATTATATATATGTTAATAAATTAGGTTTATATTTGTGGAAGAATAAAAATTGAAATTAAACCTGTATAAGTTAAAAAAACAATCATACCATGAAATGTTTTTCATATGATTAAGATGTTTTTAAATCAAAATTGAATAGAAATTTTTTTTAAATTAAGTATAATATATTAACAAAATTATAATTCAAAAAATATCTTTTTAATATTATTTGATCTATGTATATATATATATTGTTAAATTCATTTTCGGACAATTTTTTTTAAAAAAAATATCTGGGTTTTCATAGATAATCAAAAAATTCTTATTTTTTGAAATTAGAGAGAGATTAGCTATAATAAAATTTTTAAATATTTATTTAAAAATTATGAAAATTTTATTTTGTAAATTTTTTAAAATTTAAATAAATTATTTTATTAATTTTTAGTAAAAATCAATATAATTTTTCAAAAATATATAATTTCAAAGAATATAAAAGATTTACTTAATATTATGTACTTTTTATACATATGATTGAATTTTATAATTCTTTATATAAAAAATGACAAAATTATTATTACTATTTATATATCCACAATTGTATTTTAGTTTATGACGTTCATGTTTAGATAATAATATCTATAGTTGAACACATTTATTTAAAACTCGGTATTTCTTGATACACATTCCCTTGAATAAATTCAATCTATTTGAAAAAAGACATAAAATCATCATGTGTGAACTTTTACACGAAATAAAATTATACTCCAACATTAAATTCCATTATTTTTATAAAAAAATTAATGATATTTCTACCTCATCATATCCCCGGGTTCCCACATAGAATCTTCATGACGGTCTTTTTCCTCAGAACATTGACAATGTGATTGGATGTTATTGTATCACTTGAACTTTAGGATAAAAATATAAAATTATTTTTATAATAATAAATATCATGATATATATGTATGTAATCATAATTTATTTCATGTGAATGATCAATTGTGTACTTCCTTAGGAAAAAATGCATGGGACACATTATGGGAATAAAACCGATTTGAATTAAGTGCGAATTGATAAGATACCATTCTTTATTGATAAAAACTATCAAAAGTGACAATATACCTCAGTATTAGATTTAAATTTTACAGTAAATATCAAAACACTTTTCTAGGGAGAAACTCATCAGTGGGCCTTATCAGTAATATCAACTTCATGAACAACCCAATGATAGTAAGAATGAAATTTTTTTCAACACTAATATTCCATGATGTTTTTTTGAATGGATAAAACCATCTCATCAATTTATTCAGGTTGGTTAGTTATCAATAGATTTCATAATAAAATTTTATTCAAAAACAAAATTATACCCTTCATTCTATATGGGTTTTCTAAAGGATAAATTTGAATGTTAGAGTGATAGGTATTGTTGTATGAACACTCCACTAGGTGAAGGTGCCAATACCAGAAACCTGTAAAATATGAATAAAATTATATCATCATATAATCAATTGTTTGAATGGATCATTCAGACAGAACATATGTATGTGTAATATTATCTTTTAAAACTCTACTCCACATGAAGAAGCTTCTAAAGAATTCGATAGAACATCGAGGTTAACTTCAAATCTTGATAATATACAAGAGAATTTGGTGCTCCTTGATGAAATACCAATTTAATAATGTATATACTATAAATATAATCCATATAGAGATCTTCTATGATACTAATAATGTGTAATGACTTCGTTAAGTGATCAAATACAGCCAATATTGTTTCCTCATGATGTTTTTTTGGCATTCTGAAGACTATATCCATAGTGATATTTATCCATTTTCATTTTTGTATCATTAAAGCATATAATATAAAATTATAATATTTTCATGTAGAAATAACATGAATACAAAAAATGCACTAAGATACATAAATTTCATTAGTACTCATCATTTCATAGCACTAGAAACAGACATTGTGATTTCCAAAATGATTCATACATCCAGGATGAATATGGAATGATGATATATGAATTTACTCAAACAACCTGTAATATAAAAATTTATATACAGAAAATATTCACATTTTTTGAAACATATAATTCCATTATAATCTAGGATAAACTCAGGGTCATTTCTAAACTTCTACAGTAGAACAACAATATCATTATGATCCTTAAATATATTAAAACATATAAACCTATAAACACTAATTCAAATAAGATATGTTTTTTCATTATGATCTATGATTACTATATCCATCCTAAAATAATACCAAAATCAAACCTTTTTATCATATTTATTGATATTTTAGCTTGATATTTCCACTAGATGCATTGCATCATTATTCACATTCTCAGGGTGGTATTGTATTGAGAAATCATAATCATTCATCATTTCAACCTATCATCTTTGGAACAAGATCAAATCCATTTATTAAAATATAAAATATTATATTATGGATTATTACATATATAATATTATTTCACAAAAAAATAATGAATCCACATATTTAATGTATAAAAATTCAATGATAACTGTAAATCATGCATTCTATAATTTTTCTAATGAACAAACAACTTTATTGAGGCCAAATATATCACTATATAATTATTAAACTGAACTAAATTCAAACAATTTAATGACGAATAACTATATATTACAATCCTTCATCCATAATTATATAATAACTAAATAATTTCCCAAGAAAATATTCTCTTAAATTCATTGATATTTTCCATACTTTCATCATTTTAATGAAATTTGGCTCCCTTTCGAGTTAACATATTGAATGGAATATATAGTTTAGAGTAAATATAAAAATAACATTGATAACATCTATAAAAAAATTAATCATCATATCTCAACAATAATATTTTGTCTAGGCCAATGATCATTATGTAATGTCTATAAACGATCCACTGATATAAATTCTCTTGAGAATATATGACCCATAAATAAATCAATACAAAACTATTAATAATTGATGGTAAATTTTTCATATATATTATAAACTTTTATGTTCTTAAGTTTAATCATTGGGTCATCACCACTCTCTTTCACCACATTAATATATATAAAAATATCAACTATTAATATTGTCCCTACCTGATAATTGTAATCTATAAAGACTCAATTCATTAAATCCTTTAATACAACTAGGAAATTTGTAAGAAAACATTTCATTAGTATATATTTATAGTTTCCTTGCATCGTATCAAATCCTTTTATTGGTATATTATGAATATAAACCCAAAATTAAGAATATCTGGTATAAAGGTAAATTATGAAAATTATTTCAATCTTTGAAATTTATAAGATAATACATCAATATGAGGTAGGAAAGACTTTTTCTATGATGACATTTTATTTAGTTCCCATCAATAAATTTATAGTTTTCTTGATCGATCATTCATATTAAACAAAAGATTTTGTGCACCCTATGGAGATTGAAATGGTTGAATGAATCAATTTTTATTATTATCCATAGTTTTATTCATAAATTCGTGATAAAAAATTTGGTCGATTCAAAAGGGAGTAATTTAATGTTGTATACCTATAATTATAAGTTATATTGATAACTCATCATCACAAATCATTTAAAGTATATGAATATATTTATAAAATTAAAAAGGAAAATTCCTAAAATGTTTAATAATAGATGTTTATGTTCTACACAACCATCAATGGAAATTATAAAATTTTATTTAGATTTATGTCCTATAAAATGGGTAAAATATCCATAAGAATTTATTTTTATCATCACACTAATAAATGTGAAAAATTAATTTTCAAATAATAAATGTTAAATACCTTCCATGGAGATTGATTTTCGATTACAGTAAAAAAACCAATAATTCCATAAGATAAAATTAAATTCATCAAGGTATATTATAACATTATTTTCAAGAATAAAATTACCAAAAATCATGAGTAAAAAAGAATCATAAACTTTAGAATCAGTCATTGAAAAATTATTGGTTTTCAGTGATGATTAAATATATAATATTTTTTTGATTTATGATACCCTTATAAAACTATTCAATGCCTAAAGTTGTTTTATATCCATAATAAAAGAACATATTAGTAGTTTTTGAGTTGCTAATAAATGTACCTTTCACCACATCATCATTGTATCAGTCATGATCAATAGTGATCCCATCACATTTCACATTTTCTATCTCTGTAATTAGTTGATGGCATTTCATATCATTATTAAAATTGATATTTGGTTATTGTTTTTCATAATTAACACACTCCTTTTATTTGAAACACCAGCCTATGGGAGGTTTTTTCATTAGAGGTTCCCTTCTATTCTCATATTGTCATAACATTTCCACAGCACATCTTTATTCAACCAGTCAATTACAATCTATTAAATTTTAATCTTTTTTACTATTACCCTATAATAAATTCCACTTTGTTTTACATCCACATTTATAACACAATGTAAATATATTTTTTCATATATCTTGGTATTTTAGAGTTTCCATTTAATTATATCGTTCCATGATTATCAATACCTTTTGTATGATGGGTAACTATAATTTCCATTTACACTATTATATATCACCATAATATTTCATAATTAATAAAATTTATACATATTTGTAACATCCATAAAGGATGTGGTTTTTATCCACTAACAAATTGATCAACCATAAATTCAAATTTGATGATAATTATCAATGTGTAACACTCATTTATTGTAAAAAATTCTTTAGATGATTGAATAGATATATCATCTAACAATTTATATTGAAAGTTTACTTCTCCATTTTCATACAATGAATAATAGGAATTAAATTATTGGAAAATTATATGTTTAATTCATCCCACACCATGGATTCATTACATTCATTATATCTAAAAATATTTGTACTATTATACCATTTATCATCATTATGATACAATTCATAACTTCCAAAAAAAGGTTCCCATCCAAATTACACTATAGAATAAAAAATTACATTTCCATGATACTTATCTATTTCATAGAAAATAGTGGATCAAATAATAATACAATAGAAGGCGGATGTTTCCTCATAAAGGAATTGATATAAGGTTGTTACCTTTTTTCTCATTTGAATGTTAATTGTCATTCTTCTCATGAGAATAATGAGTGAGAATAAAAATCATATTTTTTATTCCATCTCAAAAATCAATGGGTTCTTCATGATGAAAATCCTTTCATTTTTCCTTGCACAAATCATTCATGTGATTCCATTAGGTTACATACATAAATAAGAACCAAATTCCATTGTGAAATTATTTTCAATTTTAAAATTGTTATTGAATGTTTGTAAAAGCTTTATATATATACATATAATATACCCCACGAGCATCAAATGTGGTTTTCATGAATGATTTTTTTTCATTAAACATTTGATTGTTAACTCAATTCTGTGTGCTCAATTTCTACTGATATTACCGTAGTGAATATCTATTATAGGTCCATATCCACTTTAATATCCATAAAAGTTTGTATCTTATTAAAAATAACATGTTCTATCTTTCATGAACAATTCCATGATATCTTTATCTACATTTACTTTCCAATAGAAATGTCTTTATACATATCCATTGGGATCCCCCTAATATATTCCCATCATTGTTTCCAATGTCAACTAAAACATTCTCCCATACAAAATATGGAGACCCAATATTTTCAAACATAGATATCACATCATAATAGATGAATATTCATTATATAACATGATTATACATTCTATATTTATATAGACAAACTTTTTTAGAAAACATTGATACAAAATATGTCATGTTCATTAGTAAAATACATAATCTACAATCAATTTCTTTTTAAAAAGAACCCTTCCTAGTAATATCATACAAAATGATTCTATTCATAATTATGTGAAAGGAATCTCAAGAAATGTGATTTTATATTCGCATTAAGGGTAGATAAGTGATATATTGATATAAAATGTGCATAAGGGTGTGAGAACATGATTGAATCTTTCAAAAACCATATCATTAGTATCATATATCATAAACATGATTCATAATTTTAATACTTATAGTTTCTACGATATGGATCTAAAATGAATCAATGACCATGTTCTATGGAATAATTACATTTTAATCACACATAAAATTGTGCGATAAACATAATAGAAAATATTATCTCAATGAGGACCAAAAAGACATATAATCCATTTTTTTGAAAATTAATGATGAAACCAATTTCAATTCATCTACTTCATTTATATAAATCATTCCATTTTATTGAAAACATATAATCCAAACCATGTACCACAATTCATGAAATCACACATTTTAAAATTTATATTTTAAAATCAAGAACATTTACACTTTATTTAAATAAACAATTTTCCACATATCCTCAATTTCATAAACCAAAATAATGTAGAGTTTCTAATTATTTAAAAACAGCTAAATCCCAATGAATTATACAAAATATATACAATTTAAAATAATTACCAGTAGTTATACTATTTAAAGTTGATTTATATTCAACCTACCTTGAAGGATTTGGATAAAACCAACAACTCATGAATAACGTTGTTGGAACAAGATCGATTTTCCACAAAATCAGCCTCATATGACATATCTGAGAGGAATGGTCTTTCAAACAATAAGATAGGGCTCTGAATCAGTTCATAAATTCTTGGTAGAGGTTCCCCCACCTTCAATAGAGATAAATCTTGAAGTATGTCCTTTAATGAGAACAAATGATAATGTATGATAAAAAATGGGTAAGATCAAAAAAGATGGGTTTACTTCTTCCCTGTGCATGTTTAGTTTGCATAGCTATGAAAACCATGATCTAGACATGAATTTTAAACTACCACAAAATTTTATATATGCAATATTTTTCCAGTGACTACCGCACAATTTTGATAAACCCTGCTCATACCATGAACCTATAATTTTGACCCCAAAACATTATTAATGCATACATAATTCTCTCATCTTACACCACTATGGTATATATCCAGAAATCAATAGGATAAGGGTTAAATACCAAAAACCATGGGTATAAAATTATAACCACTCTAGGGTTTTACATCCCTAGAAAGTAGAAAAACTCCCTACCTTGAATGTTTTCCTGCCAATACGTGTTCATTTCCTTCACATGTTCCCAAGTATCCTACGGAATCCGAACATGTTTCCATAAACTCACAGTAGACCACTGCCTCTCAAATAATGAATTTATATTTGGTATCCACAATCCATACTGGGATATTTACTAATGAATAATTTTACTCAAGGTTAACATGATATCATATAATTACATAGTCAGGATCCGGCTAATACTTTTTCAACTGAGTGTCATAGAACACTTTATTCACCAAACTAAACTATGGTGTTAATTACAACCAAAATAACACATTTCCAACCCATTCAAGTATCCCAAAAGGGCCGACTTATATAGGGGATATCATTTATATATTTCTAATATAATGATGTCCAATACTTGGATAAATTGTTAAGAAAACATGATCACTCACTACGAACAACAATAGTCTTCATTGATGATCCTCATATGACTTATGAAGACTTTGAGTCGTATCCATCTATTTAATAATCGGGTGAATATTATATATTGTTTCTTATATAGGTATCAACCCCACATATAAATTCTCACTTCTTTCCACCCATCCATGTGGATAACAACATGGACACCCATACAATTCTTCCAATAGTTCCATGTATATCAAGGCATTATATCTATTATTAAAAGAGAACTCAACTAAGGGTATATTCTCGTACCGTGATCCACCAAAATCCATTACAAAATCCCACAATATGTCTTCAATTTTGTATCAACCGATTAGGCTGACCTTCTGCCTTTGGAAGATATTTTGTTCTCACAGTCAACTGAGTCCCAAGGGATTTCTGTACATATTTCCAAAACGTTATGTAATCCATAGATCACTATATGACACAATTTAAATTGGTAGTTCAAGTATATTTACATCATTATGTATATAGATTTTTATGGGTCCTATACTATATTATATTTATGAATAAAAATGAAATATAAATACTTGTTAAGACATTCCACTATCAAAAATATGGTATCTTTTTTCTAAAAAATTCCTGGGATACCTATTAAAAAATCAATAGATATCTTCACCCGTATCTGGATTGTGATATTTAATGACTAAAAAATACCCACTGGTCACTGATGCTCAGTGTTGAATTTCTTTTCAAGTTAATCAATTTGAAAAAAAGTCAACTATGATCCTTTTCATGTGGATCCACCCAAATTGCACATTCGTCACCTTTTACATATTCTGTATATCTGGATGTATGAAATGTGTTGAATGGTGGTAAGCATGTAGAAATTGTTCACGAAAAAATACTAGTACAACCATCCAATCTCAATAGCATATAATCAAACACCAATCAAGTTTATTTACCTCAATGGTATCCCCTATACTATGTTTTAAAATCATTATAAAGCATTATGCATCTGATGTTTGGGCCTCTTTGACAACATTTACCAAATCATGAACAAGTATATCTAAAATGAAAACCAAAACATGACCTCGGTATTCACAATCCATGTTAATTTCATCTAGTACCTCCCTAAATTTCTATTGTTTTGATGATTTTATTCCCTAACTATGTAGATGACATTATTCTCATTGCATATGCCACCAAATTCCATTTCTCTGATGTGTACATTAACCAAGAATCAAACATCTATAGATATTCCATATGTCTCATTTTCATAAGATTTAAATCTCCCTATGAGAAAATTTTAATGAATATTTTATGATCTATAAACACAGTGTATTAATCAGAAAATATATAATGTCTCGAAGTCATCACTTCATTGATGGTCACAACTAACTCCAAATTGTTTGTCAGTATTTTATATCATTCACCCTCATATTCCTTGAACCATAAGGAACAACATGGTCCCATTTCATTAAAAGAAAATTCTAACCTAATCCATAAGAATCACAATACACGACGTACCCCATCATGAATCTATAAAAATTGAGATAGGGGTCGGTGTAAGATAAACATTCACCTCATGGAATGACTTTTGACATTCCTCTGTCCATTTAAATGAATAATTATTAATTATCATAACTATCATGTATGATGTTTGTCATGATAATCCAGTCATAATGGGTCAATAACAACATTCTATAACACAAAACATCATATCTCAGAGAATTTATTTGGTTGTATCCACTATATTATAGCTTTTATTTTTTCAGGATCCACTGAAACTCCTTTTTAAAAAATTAAATGGATAATAATGTAGTCCTCTTGTATCAAGAAATCAAACATTAATATTTTTCATACAAATAGTGATCTATCAAAATTTACAACATTATCACCATGTTTTCCTCATGCTAGTAACATTTTCAGAAATACATCATTATTTTTTGCACAAACATGACAAAAAATAAATCAAAATATCCCTAAAATATCTGATTTTATAATTTCATAAATACTGCTAGTTCATTTGTAATACATAAAATAATGACTATATATTCATAGTGGCCATATCTATTTCTTGACGCAGTCTTCGGAATATCTTATTTCTACACTCAAAAGTGATGATATCATGATCAGTTGTCAATTTTAGAGAACCATTGAGCTCTCATAAAATAGTCAAACATGTCATCAATATTTAGAAGTGTATATCTATTCTATATCAAATCTCTATTAATAATATGAAAATATGCACATGGCCTTATAGTTCCATCTTTTTTTATCCACAAACAAGACCTGTGATGACTATAGAGAAGTGCTTGTCCAAATAAAACCATTTATATCAAGATCATCCAATTTCACATTCAATTCACATAATTAAATTTTTATAATCATATAATATGGAAGGGAAATAGTAATCGTCCCTGGGTGGAAATTTATTTTAAAATCTAGTTCCTTTATATGTTGTAACACTGAGTTGTTCTTGGGAATGTAATATGGAAATTGGTCCAAAAATACTGGAAAACTAGTATAACCAATATCATTCACTGATTCAAAATTCAACATAGAAAAATCTTAAGAGATAATTTCCACCACTAGTTAAAAAAATATTTTTACACATTCCATTATATCCTTGACTACTCTGAAGACATGCTTGATGCCATCCTCATTTTCAAACTAACACTTCTACTATAATAGTCTATGTAATCATTAAATGTTGTAAGAAATTCCATTCATAGTATTAGATTCTAAACATTCATCTCTATAGTCGAGAATTCACATACTATCTCACCTCCATCAATAGTTATAAAACATGCTCTACACAAGAAGAATATACATTCTCATTCCCCAATATAAGATTAAAATTTTTTCACCAAAGGAATCATCTCATGTTTTATGCATAAAATGTCAATAGAACGAAATAAAATGATGGAATCCAAAGTACTAGTATCAAACCACACTTACAGAAGGATTGAATTAAAAATAACCCTACCTCTAATTGTAGATGTTCCATACTAATTTTCCACAACCAACTTCCCAGATCCATACAACTACTTCATCGCAGCACAATTCTATTCTTTCATTTCATAGATTCCCCTTGCTAATGAGTCCTGGAATTCTGAGAATCACCACAGCTATAAATACTATCCCAACAAGACCGAGTCTTCTTCACTTATCTTGTTAAAGAATGCGATTCTTACGACACATAATAAATATCTTGATCTTATGTCCTAGAATAAATATGACAATATCATTGAATTTTCCCTAATTGCTAGAAATATGTCATTTTCATGGTCGTTCCATTCAATAATTTATTATGTGGTCAAGGGAACCACATTAGAAACAACCTTATTTTCACTTGGGGCTTAGAGGAAGGATCATTGATCCAAACATGGGATTTTGAGTCCCACTCCCACCATGTAAATAGGGTTCATTCTTTTGGTTTCTCCCATTATTCGTGTTACTAGCTTTTCTTGTAGGTTTCATAATACTACCCCCTCCCACAGATCATTTTATATTTTTCTCAACCACTATCTCATTGTGAAGAGCTGTGTATAATTTTGAAAACAAAAAAATGTAATGATCGACAAAATATCAAACAATAATCATGAATCAATGATTGATTCCTTCAATTCCACACTCAATGAAAATTCAGGAGCAATTCACAAAAAATGCATGATTCCAACATCATACACAGTGATAGAGATATTTTCCTACTTCAATATATTGAAGTATATCATTCTCTGGATCTTGAATACGCGGGGATATAATTTTTTGATAAAACATTTCTCAAAAACCGCCAAATTATTAACGTGATCCAGTTTAGCATGAAGTGATTAATACCACCAAGGGCCTATGCGATCCTCTAGAATATAAGTCACTATAGTGACTTTTACTTATTCTGTCATGCTAAAGAAATCAAAGATATGATTCATCCTGTTGAGCCAAACCTCATCCTTTTCATGTTCAAAATCAACCCAGAAGAATGTTAGATTCTTCATAAAAAACTTAATGTTATGATCCACATGTCATGGCTCATCCCTCTAGTTCCCCATATCCAGAGAATGAAAATTATGGACAATACTTTGAACCATCTCTTAGCTCACATGTGGTCCATGTGAAACCAAATTCAATATACCTTCTTCCTATTGGTTTCTATGACTCCTATAGAGATCCATTTTCTAAAAGAACAAAATTCCATAAGAATCAATCCTTATCAATATATGGATAATAATTTAAAAATAATATCACATCAATTGTCACAACATTTTCCCCAAAACATCCCTTTCTAGGATAAACCATTTTTGAAAAATCAGAATAATTTTTTTTGAAAATCATACCATTTTTGAAATATCGTAGTTATCCTATTTTCAAAATCAATCATTTAAAAAAATTAAATTTCAAAAAATACACCTTGGCCAGAAGTCACAAATAATTACTCAAAATGATATTGTAAATAATAGTTGGAATTAATGCCACTACAATCCATGTCATTATCATCTCATTGGATAAACCCATGACAATGATATTCCAATATCCTATAAGTGTCTCCAAAACAATTTTGTACCCAACTCTTTGGTAACTTAATGTTCAACCTAACTAGGTTAGTTTCATTCTTTTAATGATGTGCATTTCATGTTTCGACAATGTAAATCCACTATAAGATCACAAAACAAAGAAAATAAATGTTTTAATTGAACTCCAATACCGATAAATTAATGACTATTTCTTTAGCATGGTCTTGACAAGATGATTCCATTTGTAATTACCAGGTAATTCTCATTGGCTTGAGAATAGTAAAATCATCACTTGGCCTTATGCAACATCCCTAAGATGCGAAATGTTGAAAATAAATGCCAAAGGGTTTCAAATATAGGTGGGGGATAATTTAACAATTACAAAATAAAACCATTAACCAACAACCATAACCAAATTCTCAATATATTATGCATGAACTAAGAAAAAAATGAATAACTTATTTTATAACCAAAACCTTATCAACTGTACCACAATGATAAAAAAACTACTATAAAAGAAAATAATTCAATGAAATAATTTAAACAACATGATGAAAAAAGACTCCATCATCCAAAATATCCATGATCCAATCACCAAACAACCTATCTATCATATGACATTTTGCACTTTACATTTTTCCATGTCTCAGAAGATAGAATCTGCAAAATAAATAAACTTAAAAAGAACATGTGTGTGTAAAACTCATTATTCCTTTTCCAATGACTTTCCTACTCACTCCAATAGGATATAAAAGTAATCCTCATTTATATAAATCCATTTATATAAAAATATTTTGGAAATTTTTTATAAAACAATATAATGATGTTCATATACAATTTATAACGAAATGAAAACAAGTAATCATTAAAAAAATTTCCACCCATTCATATATATTAAAAAATAACCACAAAGTAATTAAAACTATTTATCAATATTATATTGGCATACCCAATCCATGGTTTACAATACACATATCCACACATGAGTCTTTTGAAGGATCTATACACATGAGTGGTCTCTCATCCAATTACATTGTGTCCAAATGATAAATTCCCTCGATCATGGGTCATTGACCATGTACCCCAATTGTAAATGTCCCATATTTAGTGGTATGAAAATAATGAACTCACCAACCAAATATATACAAAACCATTCCAAATCACCAACTTAAACCATTTTAGTAAAACTAAATTTCTTTTTAAAAATGAATGAAGAACCCAATTTCATAGCAGGAATTTCATGTCGATAAATCAGTCCATTTTTTTGAAAACATATAATCTAAACTATGTAATACAATTCTAGAAAATATTCATTTTAAAATAACTATTTTAAAATCAAGAACATAAGAACATAATTAAAATACCCAATTTTCTAGATTTCCTCGTGTTGCTAAGACAACACAAATAAGGGTATCCAATGAAAATTAAACCACCAAATCGAAACAAATTCAAAAATATATATACATTTTAAAAGAATTCAATAAATTTTTACTAAGTTGATACATGAGAGGAGATACCTACTCGGATGGTTTTGGTGAAAACTGACAACGGATTACCAATTCACTAGTAACCAGGTTGATTCTCCACAAAATTATCCTTAGATACCTTCTTCAATATAATGGTGGTTTTAAATGCCATGGGAGGGATCTGGATCAGCTTCAAAATGATTTGGATAGGTTCCCCATCCTTAATGAGATTAAAATATCCAATTTTGTCAATTTAGAAGAAAAAAAGAGCATGTTGGAGAAAAAACAAGAAAGACCATTAAAAATTTGATCATACCTATTCAATGCGCACGTGTAGTCCATAAGGATAGAAAAAATATTCATTAACCATGTGTTTTAACATTTACAAAAAATATATATGTTCAAAGATTCTCCTTTGACCTCTAAACTGTTCTGAAAAACCTTTCACAAACCGATCACCTCTCCTTTTCCCCTAAAATCATCATGAAAGTATAAAAAACTATTTCAACACCCACTCTTATAGTTTATATCCAAGAAAAAAAATCAAGTATGGGTTACATACCAGAAACTAGGGGTACTACAATATAGAAGTTTAAATCCTACTATATTCATGATTATAATCGTAAAATAAATTCATAGTAATTATATACTACATAATTAAGATACATATGTTGAATATGGCACATGTCCCAGAGATATAAATTGTCGAAAAAAACCATTTCCTAGAGATTAAATGTTCATCATACAAATAAAACAACCTATATAAAAAATATATGTTTATTATATATATAAAATCAAATAATAATAATATATTTTATGCTATATATTATTTATATAAGAAATTTTATTATGTTTTTATTGACAATTAATTTTTAAAATAACATTTCATGTAATAAGCTCTTCATTTTTCATATATGTTTTTGTTTGGAATTTTTATTCATTTTATGTTCACCTTGGATAAATAATATCAACTAATTTAAAAATGATATAAATAATATATATATATATATATTAATTTTATAAAGATTTAGTGTAACACATAAAATTTAGATAAATAAACTGAATTACCCCCATTAATGAAGATGGTAGGCTACATCTATACAAGAATGATTTTCCATATTCAGTATGGAAAAAACAAATGAATATTAGCATTAATATCACCTGGAATGAATCATGATATTGTCAGAGAAAAAATATTTATTAATCAAATCAATCACATTAACCATACTATTCAATAATAATAATGAATAATTAATAAAATCACTTTTTGGAGGGATTAGTTCACACGGATGCTCAAGTGAAAATATAATTTTTTCTAACAGATTATTAGGTATAATTGATTCTGTAACATCCCAACATTTTCAGAAATAATTTATTTTAATTTAAAAAAAAATTAATATATTTTGTAAAATGAAATACATATTTTATCATGCGTAACACATAAGAAAACATTGTCTTCCTTTTCATGCATCATTGATCCCATCTGATAGTTTATGTTACATGAAATGTTGAGTCTTATAAAATAATAATATAAAATATATATTATTATTTAATAAATCTATTTTACAGAATTTTAATGGAGAACCTATATTAAATATATTTTTCCTACATTTATAATGTTTATATGCAAAAATAATATTTCTTTATGAAATTGTACTATGAAAATTTACTCTAGGATAATTTTTTGTTATTTTTCAGAGAAGTATCATTTTTTAGAATAATAACAAATACTACATTTTAGATGAAAATTTATTTTTATATCAAGTAATTAATAAAGTATAATTATATTTATATATTTATGTAGTCCAAATATATAAACTATATATCTATTAATAAAATGTACGAAATCGGAATATGTTTCATTTTTCATTTATATATAAAGACATAATGAACATTTGAGCATTTTCACATTACAACAAATATATATTACCATGTCTATGGGATTAGAAAAAAACATAGTCTTTCTAGTTATGTGAATTGAATAAAAAATACAAACGTCTAATTAGTATGAAATTTATTTTCTAATAATGATAATATATTTTTTAATAAATATTAGTTAAAGATAAAAAAATTAATTACAGTGATTATGCTTAAATTAAACATATTAAGGGAGTAATCCTTAATCCTAATGTGTAAATGACCTAGAACCATTTCCAAAAGGCATAGCCTAATACTATTTAAACCATATAACCATTTTTAATAATTTAAACTGTTAATGTGACATAGGTTCATAAAGTCGATCCATATAAATAGTTATGTAAGGAAAAAGATGTTTATGAAACATTACATACCCTTAATATTAATAAATCATCAGAGTATGGAAGAAGAAATATTATTTGGGTTATAAATAATATTATAAAATTTTTATGATCTAGTTTTATCATGGCAAATTACAACTAATTTGGGGTGATTATATATATAGTAAACACTTAACAAACTTTAACATAATGATTATTTATTAAAATATTACATTAAATAATTGGTCAGAAAAACAATAAAAATATATTAAATTTAATGAATTTTTGTATTCAATTATTTCTTAGATGAAATTATAATTTTATATATATGTGAAATAAATGGAATTTAATTCCAATCTTGGTTTTAATTTTTTTAAATTAGATTAATATAAATAATGTCAAAATAGTTATTAATTTTAATTTATAATAAATGATATTTTATATAAATTAATTACAAGTAATAAAAAATTTAGCTACTAAAATGTTTATTTAATGAATTAATAAATTTAAAATATGATCTATTAATGTCTAATTTATATATTATAATTAACATATTGACCCATAGAGTGTAAAAACATAATTAACATGGTCTGAGTGAAGGCATTGTTCTTGTGAGTTGCATGCCTTTATTGTAAAATTAATTTCCAATACCCTTGAAATTTAAGAAATCAAATTTATAATTTATTGGTTTTCTACATTATAATAATCTTCACCATAATTATATATTAATGATTAAATTAATGATGTTTGAAATGTAGTTACGTAAAATCCCTAAAAGAAAAATATAGGGAATACTAATTTTTATGGAAAAAAATTCTGAAACTGTTATTTTCTATGTGAAATAGATTATTTCAACCATAATTTCATGTTTAAAAATTTCATTTCAATTTTAAAATTACATGATGTACGAGGCCTCTATATAGTGTATACCACATTGTATTTATTGGAATAAAACCCCCTCCATTATTTGATTGCATTCAATCATCACATTCCTCACACCTCACATGACACATTGAAACATAAAAACTCTTTCCAAGTTTTGTAACACAATATCTCTACTAAAATCCTATAGGACCCACCTTTAGAATAATTCCATACATGTCGTGTTTTGGAGAAAACTAAATGTAGATGCTAGAAAATAGAAGTAGCATTTTTCAATGTTATCATGAACTATAATTGGTATCCATTAAACTCGATTACTCAGTCAGTCCTAACATAGACCGATTGACATTCGTGATCCCCATAGGTTGGAAAATATATCATTACATCATACCATATGAATATGATAATGAATATTCAACAAGAATTTAGCAATCAAGTCAACAATACAGTATACTTATAGAACGAACACGACTAGGAGATATGTACAAAAAATCCATTAGGCATAATCAAATAACATCATTATAGAAATGTTCAAGAAAAACAGAATGATAAACTTCCCATGTCCTTACAGAAACAACACAATATGTACACTTCACAAAAATGTTACCCCCTATAAGTGGTCATTTTACCTTTCTTGAACCTGGATGTAGATAAAAGATAAACACCAAAAAGAATAATAATGTTGTGAGCTAAAATACTATTAGGGTATCACCAATGATTTAATAATAAATTAAAATATATAATTAATCAAAGAGATAAATCAATTTTGTTTTAAAAAATGGGTTTTCAATGATCGTAAATAAAACCATTCACTCGTTACATTTAAGTTGATGTAAAAATAATTCTAAACATAATCTCCGCAATACAATTGATGAAATATTTCATAACGAGTGGTTCTATTAGAAAATATATTGAATGTAAACTTTTATAGAAAATATTTTATATAAATAAGAAGGAATATAATAGAATTTACAATAATGGAATATATTTGTTTGAAATATAAACAAGATATGAACATTTTTAAATACCTATGAATTCATGATAGTTTTAGGCTATAGGTATTCCACAATCATGGAGGAATATAAATATTTTCATATTTCCCTTTCAACTCAGGCCATATAAAAATATTATCCAGTTATCATGTCATGTGATATGCTCAATTTAAGTCTTGGAATGTATTATATCATTATTTTCCATCCAAATATCTCACTAACTACATATGTCTTATATCATCTCTATTACAATCAAATTATCAAAAATTTAATTCATGAATACATAAAAAAAATTATTCATATTCCCCAATTCAATAAATCAAATTGTAAATTCAAAACCCAAAATGTGTTTTTTAATCAAAATATGGATTTTCACCAAAATAATTCCAAGGATTCTCTAAAATCCAATTTTAATCCATTACACAATATATAGATTTTAAAATTAATATAAAACATAATTTTTCAATCCAATTTTACAATTTTATTCAAAAATATAAATATTCATAGGAATCCATCAAATTAACAACAAACCACAATTCAATGGAAATTCGATTTATCACAATTCTCTATCAAATCCGTTTATAGAATTAAATTATGAAATTTAATTGATAAAATTCAAATAAAATAATCAATGTAAATTAAAAAATTTAAATTTCACAAATTCCCACAAACATACCATAATGAAATGGAATTGGGTTATTTACAATTACATGAAAAACCCATTTTAAACACCATTTCAATGGAATTTTGTTTCTCTAAAAAAATAAAATAAATTGAACCAAATGTATAAACCTCCCTTGTCTCATGAAAATCATAACCATGGATCCATATAAATTGAACCAAATGTATAAACCTCCCACAATGTACCATGGTATACAAATCTAAAATACATATATTCTATTGATTCAGAGAAAAAATAGGTCCAACCACTATATTCTGACATTTATCATCCCAAGTAAAATATATTCTCATCCATGTTAGTGTTTTCATTAGAGTATCGATCTACAAGATTTCATTCACGAATCAGCTATAATTTATAGCTAATCCCATAAATATCTAAATCATAAAGACATGTCATGGTTTCTCCCAAGACATGACAAGATTCACCTTCTCAAGATCAAATACTATTCTCATTAAAATTCTAATAGGTAATTTATATCAACAAGAATCATACTCATCAAACTCTTAACTATTCTCAGATGAGGCACATGATCCTCATCGAATATAGAGTAAATGAGGATTTCATCCAAAAAGGCCACCATGAAGCTATCATGATACTCAGGAAAAATATTATTCACCAAATCCATGAATATATAAGAGAATTTGATTGTACAATTCGTTGAAATGGTACTCATAATGTCAATAACTTATATGAATGGATTCTATCAGAATATAAAATTATTTAATAATTGGAAGATAGTAGATAGAATAATAATTAATCTTCGAGAACAACTTATCCACATTCATCGTATCAAACTTATCATCAATCTATGGTAGTAGATATATTTTCCATATTGTAAATCGAGAATGGATTCCATGTTCAATGCATATGTGAAGTGAAAAAATAGCCTTCTTAACCAAGAGAACATTCACCACCCAAGAGGATAGGTATGTGTTTGTGTTGACATTTTCAAGAAGTTCATCCAGCTGAATCATTTTCCTTTTCAATTAAATTATAGCCATATGATAGTATATAATTAATATTGGATCAGTAAGAATAATTAATTCAATATAATTCTCATCCACCCATACGTAGGGAAAACTAGATAAGTATAAAGGAAACACATCGGAAAAATAAAACATTACTGGAGTGATAGAACTAATCCATGATTCTCAATTCTGATCAAAGGAAAACACTAACACCTCTTTCCCCAACTAATGATAATACATCATATCTTTTATTGAATTTGTGTCCCATTCTCTGTGAATAATGTGGTAAAAATCATCGGGGTATAGCGAATAAGACCCCTCAAATATAAAAGTCATTATTGAATTAATTGGAAGTGATACAATCCATCCTGACAAATTATTGAAATAGATTTCATGTAGTTTACCAAAATACTATGTTGGGAAAAATCCCGCAAGGTAACACTTCAGTATTTTTGGGTTGATTGTGTTTGTTGAAAAAGAAAATTTCCATAGTAAATTGTCATGTTCCAGATATATTGTTTACAATAAATGTTGAGAAATAACCATAACAAAGGAATGAATAATCTGGAGGTGGTACAAAAGAGTAGTACAAGGTGGCACCGTTTCCCAGTGTCTTCCAAATTTTCTGGGTCCAAAATTTGGAGGTGGGTGAGCATCGCAAAAAGAGGATATCCTTGAAGATCTTATTTTAATATGGCAATGGCATGAGTTTCGTGAGTATAGGCTTCATGGATTTATTTTCACGAAGACAAGAAGACTATTGATGGTGTTCTTCACGATTACGTCTAGATTCGTGAATGGAAGAGGTTTAAGCACATCACGACGGTGACGGGATTTGTGAGGGAGCGTCATCATGAAGGCGTGAAAGAATGTTGACAGTGATGCTTTACGATTGGCGATGATGTGGCGCCGACTTCGTGCGGAAGGGTCGAGGGTCGGTGGAATTTCCTATATGTAGAGGTCAACCCCCTCTAGAGGATATCCTTGTGGTTGGGGAAAACCATAAAATTCTCTCCCAGTAGAAAATGTCTCCAATAGCGTATGTCATGGACAACAGCAGCCATCTCATGATCGTGTGTCAGTTAATTCCTCTCATGTGGCTGCAACATCATAGACCCTTATGCAATTACTCCTTCCCCATGCATTTGAAATTATCCCAGGATGATACCTAATGCATCACTGAACATATTATAGCTCATTCCTAGCTCTGTAAAAAAATTATTGGTGCTGAAGTCATCATGCCTTTCAGCTTCTGAAAGACTGACTCACAAGAATCTGACCCAAAAAAACATTACACCCTTCCTAGTCAGAACCGTAAGTGGTCATAATAAGCATAAAAGTTTTTTATGATGTTTTTATAGTATCCAGACATCCCTATAAAACTTCGTACCTCAAATAAGTTCTTTGGATGATTCTAGGAAACTATTTCTCTAACCGTCTTGAGGTCTACTGATACTTCTTTCTCTGATATAACATGACACATGAAGTGAATCTAATCCATCCAAAAATGTAATTTTGAAATATTATCATATAAATGATACTCTATTAGTGTACTCAGAATGATCTCATGATGGGTAGCATGGTCATGTCGAGTGTAAGAGTACACCAGGATATCGTCAATGAAGACCGTGAAGAAGTAATCCAAGTATGGATGGAACACTCGGTTCATCAGTGCCATGAAAACTGCAGGTGTAGTCGAGAGATCAAACGGCATAAACATTTATTCGTATAGACCATACATACTCTAGAAGGCTGTGAGAGGTATATCATATTGTCTAACGCACAACTGATGGTAACCATATCTCAAGTCAATCTTTGATAACACTCGGGCTCCTCAAAGCGAATCAAATAGATCATAAGGCTTCCGAATGGGATATCAGTTCTTGACCGTTAATTGGTTCAACATCTGATAATCCACATAAACTCTAAGGGTACCATCTGCCTTCATCACAAAGAGGATAGGGAAACCCCAAGGAGAAGTACTAGGGAATATGAAACCATTTTCCTTCAACTCCTCCAACTACTTCTTGAGCTCCTGAAACTCTATTGTATCTATACTGTAATTAGGAATAGACACGGGTGTCGGCCTTCGAACAAGCTCAAAGGAACATTATAACTCATGCTTATGAGAAATACAGAAAAAGTACATTGGAAAGATTTTCATGAAACTATACACCACTAGAGGAAAGTCTAACAGTGAAGCCCCCATGTCATCCAGATATAGACTTGCAATATAGGTTGGAACTCCTCCAAACCCATGATACTTAGGTCCTGATCTACTCACCCGGAATACCCATTCTCCCCTATGAAGATAAGATCCACCATCTGGTGATGTGAAACTCACCTGGAGATGATAATAGTCAAAGACTTACTAGAAGGGAACTAACAAGTCCATTATGAGAATGACATCATATCTCGTCATCTCTAGGACATAGAGATCCCATCAAAAGCGAAAACCACCAACCTCTAGAGGTAACTCCTTCCACTAACACACACTATATATTCTAGTACAAAACAGAGTTTCAAGAGTCATGTTATTAGTAAGAGACAAGATGAAGATCCTAAGGCTCACCACAATAAAAATAGATATAATGTAATGGGAAGCCCCTGTATCAAAAAGAGTAGAAGATAAAACCAAGACTATTAAGATTGTACCTCGAACTGTAGAGGGTCAGGGATCCTGCTCCTGGTGGGTATGCTCCACTACAAAAGTCTGATCTGCACCCCTGCACTGTGACCATGTCTGACCACTCTGAGCTGATCCACCCAACTATCACTGAAAGAACGACAACTGACCACCAGGGCCACGACCTCCACCTCAGCCCGAGCGGCCGGAAGAACTCCTGTTCCCAGAATGGTGAGAAACTGTCGGTGCTACTCCTGACTGAGGAGTCATATATGAACCCCTGTCATAAGATTCTGGTGAGATGATCTTACAGAAGCACTAAATATGACCCATATTTCTGCATGATCGGCACTCCACCAAGTCTCTTGAGCAATGAAGCCTTGTATTCCCGCTCCTCCCACATTGGTATCATATCATTGGGCTACTAGAAGATGCATCCCGCCTACTCTGATCTCCTCGTGCAATATTCTTGTGGTGATTCTTGATATTAGTAGGAGGAATAGTAACTCTGGATTTCAAACCAAATTGGATCATACCTCCAGAATCTGTCAGATTTTGCTTTGTGATCAGCACCTTGTTGGTGATAGAGGATATCGAAGTCAACTGGAAGATGTTCACCTGAGATCATATTTTGTGTCTCAAACCATCCTCAAACATCTTTGCATGGAATAACGCATCACCTCATGGAATATGCATGAAATACTTTAGCTTTGTGAAGCGAGAGGAATAATCCATAACAAAAAGAGTACTATTATCCAGAATAATGAACTCTCTGGCTCGATCGGCCCTCAAGATCTCCAGATAGAAGTAATCGTAGAAGATGCACCGAAAATCCTCCCAAGCCACATTTTTCTATCACCCCCACCTGGGATATCACATCCTACAACCAATTGTCGGAGCCTTGAACCATGTAGGTAGTGTGCTTCACCCTACTCTCTAAAGGTATCTCCAGATGCTCGAAGATCATCAGCATGGAATCTATCCATGAATCTACAACTTGTGGTCCTCCATACCTATAGAATGTGGAAGGATGTTGTTACTGAATGACCCGCGCCAATTCTTTCATCGAGTGCGATGGAGGCAGCTCTCAATGAATTTCTTGCATCATCTTCCAAAATTACTCCTTGAAATGTGCATCAGCACCTGTGTAAGGTATAACGGTTGTTCCACGACTCGCACAATGGGATGATCTGTGGGTAGTCCTTGATCCGAAATATCCGGTGTCTGATCAATATTTGGAAACTGGCATACAACTGAAGGATATCTCAGTGGAATGGATCTGCAAGGTCAAGCTGACACCATAGAACAAGACTATCATGGACTGAAAACTAAAGGCGTTATAATAGAAAAGGAGAAAGAAAACATTCATGTTTTACAGAACATAACTACATGGCATGTACAATTCTTACACGACATTTCCCCTTAAAAAATTCACCTGGTCATGTACTCCGGCTGAAGCTGTTAATGTAACACCCTAAACACTCTGTGTGTTCTCATAACACACAATGTGTACCTGAATCCTATTTCCCTACCCGAGTCCTTCTACACAGTTAATCCACACGACTCTCCTATGATAAGACTACACGGTGTGTTCAAGATAGACAATGTGTGTACTAGACAATATTCACTTGGATAGTGTTGTTAGTGGAACAACCTAACACACAGCTCACACAACATGGTATGTTCCAGATGGACACGTTGTGTACAAGGATGGATAACACTGACCCGTGTTGTCTGTGACACAGCTGGGTTCCTGGGTTATACTACACGACATATTAAATCCTGACATGACGTGTATTGCTTATGTTTTCATCCATCCATGTCATTAGTCACACAGGTGGACATAGGGTCTCTACACACGGCGTGCACATCTGGTACATAGTGTTTCCGACAGAGATTTCTGAACCCCATGTCTCTTCCCACTTGACCTATGACACAGTTAGAGACATCACGGAGTGTACATAGAGTACACATCGTGCATTTAAGAAAAAATTTTTCTTCCCGAACTAATGAACACATAGAGTGTAGTCAAAACCACACAGCATGTATTCTGGGTTTTTTCAGACAGTAAGCATTTGACTCTACTCTATAACCCAGAAAACCCCCAAAACAAACATTGAAAGTGCCAATTTACGATCTGTGAGTGCCCATACTCCCCACGAATCAAAGTTTTTGCATCTTATACATGTTACAACATGGAAAACAAGGAAATTATCCACCAAATTCTGGTCGATGAGGGCCCATAACATCCAATAACCATAGCTTAGCCTTCATTCAAACAAAAACTTACACAAACAATACCCTATCAAACAACTTGTATTATTATCAAGGAATTTATCACAACAACATACATATTCAATATAACATATATCACAACAACATGAATTCACTATTTCATCCTAAATGGCCTGGCAAGAATGTCTGACGTGTCATTTATAACAAGTTCCTATATGAGGCATTAGATGGAATACCCTCATCTCATAAAGCATCAATCGAAATAGAACCTCAATAACATTGACAATAACATCAGAAATCAATTAAATCACTCAAGGTGAAATCAAATCGATGGTACGAATTAAAAAACGGGAAACATTAAAATTTAATGAGGTAGGTTGGCCTTTCCTTGTACACCGGTTTACTACACTTGGGCACAACATATTACCAAGTACAAATTCCATCATATCACTAGCTATAGGCTATGAAAAGTAAGTCAAGAAAAAAGAAACCCCTCTGATACCAATTTGTAACAACTCAGTTCTGGATGCCACCCAGAGTCTCCCCGTACTCGGTTGGTCACTTAGCCTCAAGCACATTTTCCCAAATGCCAAAGGCTGCCAACTAGTAGTGAGGGCCTTGGGTGTGATAGTGGGGAAACAATTCCTTCATTAGCAGAGTAACACAGTAGAAGTAAACAACATGAAATAGTGGAAGCAGTAATAATCCATTCAATCGTAAACAACAGAATACTAAAAGTAAAAAATAGTGGGAGAACAAATATATAAATGATGCATGATATATATATCTAGGAATGAATCCAAACAAACCACAATGCTGAAATACAAACAGTACTAAACCAAAGTACAAAGAAACATATAAACAGCTTCTAGGGAACGCAAGAAAATGATTTTTCCAATGCTCTCCATCTCCATAGCATGTCAAATACATGAAGTAGATGGGTGTTTTCCCTTATCTACACCTAAATAATATAATCTGTTTGGGCCCAAAATCATGGCCCAAATAAGGTGTGAGAATAAATTCTAGTAGAAAACCACCCAATGTTTCATGCATAACATTTAGTGAATATATGGCAGGTAAAAGAATAGAAGCAGTAAACAATAATGTACCCAACATTACACAATCCACAGTTTCATCATTAAGCAGTAGCTAATCAAACATCTAAACTCAAACAGGTGACCCTCTAGGATGTACTCATATCCATCCCCTTTGGTCCTACCCAGCAAGTACAAGAAACCCTCTGGTATGTACAGTCAGTCTAACCCCTCCGGTTCATTCATAAGAATATATAAATACTCTCGAAGGAAACACACGCAATCAATCCCCATTATAACCCCAAGGCCAAGGACTCCCTAAGGAAGCTCACTCGTTCAATTCCCATTATAGCCCAGGTAATTGAAAAACTCTCTAAGGAAGCCCACTCAGTCAATTACCCTTATAGTCTAATACACCAGTTTCTCACGGCCCTATGTAGGTCAAAGAGAATTGCAATGCAATATGGCTAAAGTAATCCTGTTGAACTACTTGGATAAATAGTCTATAACAAATCAGCTTGTCAGGATACAAACACTACACCCTACAGCACCCGGCATGGAAAACACGAAAGGTGGCCATAAAGGCTAAGTAGGACCAAATAGTCGCAACAGAACATGTGTGGGCAGAAATTCATCCAAAGCATAACAAAACACCCCATTCACAATCAATTAACCTCTACTCAGGCATACAAGCATGACAAGAAAGCAATAGGGTTAAAACAGTAAATTTTCAATACCCCGTCCATGGGTATTGGGAAAAATATCACATAATACTGAAAGACATTCAATGGAAAGGCACAAACCACCTACATTGGCATTAGGAGATCACTATATGTGAATCTTGATGCATGAATCACCTTAGAATAATGAAGATCTACCGTAACTCATAAAAGGTTCAACGTGGGATAACTTGAGAAAGGGAAGGAATCATGAAATGAAAATCATGAAGAAGACAGACCATACTAAGGCGATCCCAACGCAATCTATGGTTATATAATCGGATTTTGGATGATTAGACGGGGTCTTGGAGGAAGATCTTGGTCGTACAGGAGCTCTCGACTGAACGAGACCTAGAAAAAGATCATTCTGGTGATTAGACCTGACCATGATGTGATTAATTAAAAAAATAAACTAAATGGATTGTAATTTTGAAGTACATGGTGTGTACTTTCCGTTTCCGTACACCGCTTTAGGCGGACTCCAGGTTACCCCCACATGGTTGTGTGCATGGCCATAAGTACATGGCGTGTACTAATAATATACATGCTGTGTAATTTAAAAAATTCCATAAATTCCTCTTTTTCTAAAAAACGACCAAAAAAAGAAAATCAAACATTAAAAGAAGATCCAGGTTCTTACAGATACAAAATATAAATATCTCATATTAATAAAAATAAAATTTTTATAATATTTACATGAATACAATAATAATTTTTTAAAAAGACTCTCTAAATTTCCTAATACGTTTTGAAATTATTTCATATCAATATTGGAAAGAGATTTTACAATCTAATTATTTCAAATAATAATTTGAGAAACATATATATAGATTTTTTTAAATTCATTTTATATATTGATTTACTCAATTATATAGTTATCTATATGAAACTCAAAATAATTCATTGATCTTGTATAAATTTCTTACAATGTTCTATCTGCTTGATAATTTATTTCCTAGATTTCTAATGATACTTCATTTGGTTTAACTATTTCCGTTGGATATTTGATTTATATCAATCACTCCGTATTGGATCTCTTCTTCAACCACATAGGAAACTAGTAGGGAAGTCATAATATTTATTCTTGATTAATTATACATTACAGTTTCTGAATTATTATATTAAATTTATTTCTTTATAAACACCCTTATAGATAGTTACACCTATCAAAAAAATAGATGGGATCTCATATACATACACACACATATATATATCTCTTTTCTCACCTAAACTTGAATTTATGATGATGCACTAAATTATAATTACATATATATTTCTCATTATTTCATGAATATTCATGATTATTTGGGATTCAACATCATTTAAAAAATTCTTATTCTTTTTGAAACCTCGCTGCAAAATCACTTTATCAAACATCTATATATCATATTGATAAAAATCATAAATATTTCATATTAGTATTATAAATTCCATGAAATTTGAATAATTTATGTAATTAACCTTATAAATTATTTTATACATATATATCTTTCTATTTCCCTCTTTATGGATTACTATCTATTCGAAAAATATAAAAACACTCCAACTAAGGAACAAAAAATCAATGAATTTCAATTCCACCTTTTATTCATTTTTAACTATCTATTGATATTTAAAATCTCTTTTTAATGGGTCTTTCATGTGTCTATTTGATGGATAACAAAAATTTAACTTCATATAGTATGTAACAAAAATATGACCACATTAAATTTATAAAAATTATTGTTAGGAATTCTCATATTTCACATTATAGTGCACTGAGCACATTATATTTTCATTACACTTTGAGAAAATCTATATAATTTTGATAAGTTTATAATTTCATTCCAATAATATGCTATATATTATAATGAACTATAAAATTTACCATATAAAATAATTACATAAACCTTATATCATAAAAAATAGTTCATAAATATTCTATCATTTTCCCAAATTCTATAAATTATATACTTCTGTTCGATCATCAAATTAACACACAATTTACAAATCCACATTTACAATTTATTTTCATATATTGGAATACATAAATTATTAATTAATAATGTAATGTATGTATTTCAAATTCTCATCATACAACCATGTAAAAATATCAAAATAATAAATATGTGTTTGGTGTTAGGTTTATTTTTTATAATGTATGGTTTCCTTTTCGGGTTATTGGAATCCTATATCCCACTTCTTGTTATATTTTAATATTATACAATATTGTGTTTGATCATAATAAAAAAATCCAATGATAGGATCATAGAAGAACATAAATGAATCAAATTAATTTGTTACAAAACAACCTCACAAATATTTTAAATGTTCTTTTAATACCCCATTATATAATTCCTTTTCCCCTCTATAATAATCTATCATTAAGAATATTATATCTTCATTCAATTTCAATAAAACTGTATATTTTGAAAAAATTACAACAGAACCCTACTTGGGCTTCAAAATATCCCTCATTGTATTTATTTTTAGTTCCAAAATAAAAAATAACGAATCTTCATCACCAATATATGTCCACAATGATTTTCTTCCCATATGATGTTTATATATTAATATTCAACAAATTTAATTACCCTATTAAATGAAATAAACATAATAGTGGACACCCATATGGTTTTTTATCTTATTGAGTTATAGATAATGTATCTTAAGAGGAAAATATCACAATATTATCTTCATAAATAAGATAAATTAAAAAATATAATTATCTATAGGAAAACGTGAAATGAAAACCAAATATTATGTAACCATGTGACTAGTTTTATCCATCAAAAATATATATTTATATGTTCCCAAATCAAATATAATATTTTATATATGTGGAAATAATAATAGCATCATAAGAAAATTATTAGAAAATCTCTACCAATATATAAACATTGTTCATGTATATAATGATAACAATTCACATAATCTCAACATTATTGAAATTATTAAATTATTCTTTAATATATGTAATCTTAGTATATATCATCATCATTTGTCCTCCTTCAGAGATTATCTAAATTCCAAGTTATAATTATAAAAATGATTCATAACATATTTAACATATTTTTTATAAAGAAAATTATATAGAACACATCCAAATTCCATAATTATACTACATTAATTCCCAATATACTTTTAAAACTAAAAATGTTTTATACGAATATAGAGTAACTAAATAGTTTCCTAGATGTAATGTTCTGACTAAGGATCTTATACATATCTCAACATCTAAATTTACATATTTCTATTACTATTCGATGTTATTTTCATAACAAAATATAAGTTCATAATAAATTTCTCTAACTCTAATTTATTTCTTTGATATATTTCATTATGAAAAGTATTGGCTTTAAGGGAACTACTATATAATAATAAAATAATATAATGGGAATGTTATCCCCTAACCATTCGAATGGTGGGTTTTAAAAAGACTATATAAATTATTTATATTCCTGGTTACATATGTATAAAATAATTATTTTTGTTTTAAATTATTCACGAAGGAAAATAAATACCATTTTAATGGAGAACAATATATTTTTGGAATCAAATTATGTGTACTATATAATTCTACAATAATAAATACAATTATTCACTATTGGAGAATTATTTTGATAAAATATATAGTTAATATAATTATAAAAAATTAAAATTCATATAATATTTTTATACAAAGAATATAACAATAAAAATATTTCAATAATTAAAAATTAATATTTTTTAAAAAAATCATATTAATCAAAATTCTTGAGTTTATTTTTAATAATAGATTCTTCATTTGAATGAAATTTAATTTGAAAAAATTGATTTCACATCATTATTCAGGATGTAAAATTTCTTTAACTATTCCCTTTTTAGTTTTTATTAATATTAATAGAAATTATTGTAAAATTTATCAACATTTTGAGGGCAAACAGAAAAAATCTAGGATAAATCTTTTTGATAAGGCCATAATTTTTCATCCCAAATAATATTGGTTCAATTTATTTCTAATGATTTCACATTAAGCTATAAATTGATTTATTTAATAAACACATGTCCATGATTGATACCTATATAATGTTTTAATCATAGGAATATACAAAATCTACCACTATTATATTTAAATATATATTATCTGTTTATATAGGGAAAAAATTAGTGTTGGATAAATATAAAATGTAATTTTATTTATAGTAAAATTCCCTTCAAGATGGTTAATTTATTATAATATTAATGGATTAAATAATTCATTTGAAATCATGTGAAACATTAATAAAATATTTATTAAATTAAAAAAAACAAATGATATTATAAATATAAAATGGAATAAATTTTCTCAATTTTATATTCTTCCAATATTATTATAGATAAATGTCATAAATTATATTTTTTAGAATATTTATATTCAAGTTAAAATTTTTTTTATGTGTTTAATATATAAGAAATAAAATAGTTTCAGAATTTACATCAATGCCAATTTTTTGAACCAATATTTAATTAAATAATTTAACAATACAAAAATAATATATGATGATTATGTGAAAATGTTATGGATTAAAATGGTCTTACCTTATCCATTTATGATAATATTGACAATATATATGTTAAATTATATACCATTATGATCAAAAAGAATTTCATAATGTTAAATAAAAAAATTAGTTAACTAAGGGGTAAAATCAAAACATTTTTTATATATACCCACATAAATAAATTCAAATTAATTTTTTTTATGCGTTTTCATCCCTATACTATCTTAAAATTTATTCCCTATACTTTTGGAATAATTGTTATTGATATTAAATGTGTTATATTCTAATATATTATGAAATTAAAATTTTGGTCTCAACATAATTTAAAAAATAATCATTCGTTCCTCGCATATTGACACCTTTTTATCCTTGTAAGTCCACAATACTATATCCAAATACATTATAAACTTCTTTATACACATTATTTATGTACTTTACATTACAAATTACCAAGTGTTGTATTTATATGTGGAGACATAATATTGTTTTCTGAAATAAGAGGTAATGTCACTAATATAAACATTCTTCGTAATTGTTTTTATATATCAATGAAATATATTATATATTAACTGAATCATAAATTTATGTTTCATTAAAATACATAAATGTAATTATAGTTATTAAACCCCTTTTATCCATCTTCCTCTCATCAAATGGTATAATAATACATCTATCATTTATAGGTATGGATTGCCATATCTATTTAGTGATACAATTAATTTTCCATCACCATACTTAATGGATGGATATTATGATTCATTATCTCATATAAATTATGGTTACATAATTTTAAACCATATATTATAATAATATAATATCTTACATCTTCAGTTTGAATCCACTGTAAAATGATAATATCTCTTATTTCTACGTGTGAACTGTCACCATCACGAAGTAAATTGATTAATTTTTCTATTATGATTATTTTTAGGATAAAAAGTATTTCTTAAATGAATATATATGAAATATAATGTATAATAATTATTATTCAAGGGGTAAGTTTTTATATTTCTTTTTTCACTCTCTCAAATAATGATATAAACATTGATGCTTTTGTAAAACATATCATCACCAGGAATTTTGTAATTCAATTTCTAATCTATATCCTAATTGAATAACTATATATATATATATAACTATATTTGAAAAATATTATATTTATATATCTATTAACTTTGGAAATATTATGGAAATAAGATCATTGTAAATAGATATGAACTATTGAAGCAAAACATATATGAAAAACAAATCTGTTATCACCTAGAATAGGTATTTTAATAATGAAACGAAAAAAAATATGTGAAAATTGATATTTGATAATAATATATAGTATGAATTATATACTAATTGTTATGGTCTAGTTTTATAATAAATTTATGATTTAATTAGAGTATTTTAAACATTGATGGTGGAATTTATACATAAATTAATGGATTTTCTTATGAATTTTTATGGTAGTAATTCCATATTAACCTATAATTTCTCTTATATTGTTTTCATAAATCAACTGAATATATTTAATGTGGATTTTTTGAATTTTATATGTATTTCTTGAGTCATATAACTTAACTTTCGTCATGGAGAATTTGAATCATATTTTAAAATTTTGAAGGATCTTTTACCCTAATCCCATTTTTTATTCAGATTTTCTGTGATTATGTATTTCATGATAAAATATATAAATATACACCATAAGAAAACCATTTTTTCCCAAATAAAAAATTTATTTAAAAAATTAATTATTTCTATTCAACTTCTTTTCATTATTTATCAAGATACTAATAATCTATTCTTGTTGAATGCAGACATCATTTCACACTTCGGTAGAAAATAATTTTTCTTATATGTCAATATTTCCAAAAAATATATTACAGGATAAATTAAACATTTTAGAAATATTTATGAATTTAATTTTTAACCATGATTTTCTATTTAAAACATTATAATTGAATATTCTTATTATTTTACAAAAGTATGAAGTTTTATTAATTTTAATGAAAATGTGAAAAGACTATTTTTAATTTCAATTAGATAAAGTTAATTAATTTTATCATCATCCTAACTACTAGATTCAGGTAATATTTAATTAATATTTCTTATTGTTATTTTAAAATAATAATTACTCCATAATATTTTGAATGATTTTATATATTAATGTAATGATTTAAAATGAAAAAAATATTTTCCCAAATAAATATTCCAATTATCATTAAATAAAACATTTCTTCCATTATTACACCCTTCCATGATACATTTATTTTAATGGGGAAATGTTTAAATTACACAATACCAATTGTTTATGCATATAGTTTATTTTTTGGTTAAAGTACATTTATGAAACTAATTTCTTTTACACATGTTATGCTATGATGGAATAATTTATTATTTATAAATAATGTTTCTTTTCTATATGTTTGGATATGAATAAGATATTATGAATCTAATTTCATTTCAGGTGTTACTATATTATAAATGATTTTAAACTTTAATTGATAACATATATATTATTTTAATTATATATTTGGTGGATATGAAATTATATAACCCCTTACTATATTGGGTAACGATTTATATATCATAAGATGAAAATAATAATAATAGGGAGTGGAACAAGTTCATTAAGGGAATTCTCCATAATTAATGTCTTGGGAGTGAATGATTTTTAATACAATGGTTTCATGAGTGAACCTAAACTACTATTAATGTCTTGTTCAAGAACAATTGGTGATATTATGGTTTTCGATGTTATGAGAAACCACAATAATTATCTTTGTAGCGAACATTGACTAATTAGAAAATAATTTTTTATTATAAGGTGTATGACAAAATTCTTTGTATTATTCCTATTTTTTTCTTGTAGAGATCATTATTATATTTCTTATTGATTTTTTCTCATACAATTCTTCTCATTATTACATGACTTAATATTATAATCAGTGATATGAATCATATAGATTTAATTGTTTAAGAACCTGTACTCATACCTTTAAAATCATGATATACATTTTTTTTCATTAATATATTCCTTGTTTACCATTACTATGAATATTATCTCACCATTTAATATGTATATTATCTATATGTTTTTAAATAATTTTATTAGGAATGAATCATATAAGAATTTTTCTAATTATACTGAACATTATGGGAGACTATTATGAACCACTTATATATGTTTCCATGATTCTAAATATAGTAGACATATATTCTATTGGAGTGTATTTTAATTTTATGTATAAATAATTAAATTGGTAATATGAATTATCTATCAACGAAATTTGAGGACCATTATAGTTTTTATAAGATTACGGTTTAGTTATCATTTGACATCTAGGAAGGGAAAACATTATTGAGAACCATGAAAATTAGATTAATTATATGATAAAATAAAATAAATTTTATTATAACCACTAATGAAATAGAATATACCTAATTTTTCACAAATAAAAAGTATATATCATGATATATACATCCAATATATGTTTTTTCATGATTATGTGGATTTCAAAAACTGTTTTCTTTCCCATATTTTTTTTGGTTTTAGAATTGATATCAAACATGATGTATTCATGTAAAAGATAATAAAATGAAAAATGAAATGAATTTACTCTTGGGGAATAAAAAGATATATGACCTAAAATAAAATTTAATTTCTATTCAATCATAAATTTACCAATATTTGAATCATGATGAGAATAATATTCCGAAAATGTGGGAGTGATATTCTCATTGGTCCATTATAAGGAAACAGAAAAATTATTTTTCTTTTCATGTTAATCCACCTGTTATTGATCACTGGGTATGTGGAACTATAACGGTTCATTCAATTTCCTAGTGCGCGATGCAATAAAAAGAAAATTATTGTAGAATATCTTTTGGATAGAGAAAAGGATTAGTTTGTGCAATTTTATCCATAGAGTACGATAACTTTACAAAACACTTTTTCAAAAAACAATATTCCTCATGAGATTTTTATGAATTTTAATATTTATTTTCAATAAATAAAAACAAATATGGTGAATCCATTGTTACCTAGGAGGAAATTTTGTTGATCCTTTCATGTTATTATTCGTGTGTTATCATCCAAAATTAATGTATATATGATTGATTCTTTAGTGTCTTAAATATATAGACTGAATTTTATTATATTGACTTATGTGGATTGGAGGATTATTTTTTTGTGGTATGAATGGCCACTGATAAGTCAAATACATTTATTAGGGGAGGAAGATAGCTAATTATGTTAATAGATAAAATGATCCACAAAATCCACCTATTATAGGTTAGTATTCCACATATAATTAGTTTTAGAATTAATTTCACTAATTGTAAAAGATGATCAATAATTATAATGATATATGTTAATATATATTAATCCATTAGATAAATTTTAATCTCATTAGATAACTATATGAGATGAGGAAAATGAAAATGACATGGTCAATATTACATTTACCATCAACCCTAAACCATATAATGTTTATTATTATTCGGGATCTATGAATTCATTCATATCTAAGAATTATTATTAATATATGATCGTATAACTTATAATATTATATGTTCAGTAAGAACTAAAAATACATAATGGTATAGTGATCACATCTTAATTACATGAGTATTCACTTATATAATTTTATGGGAATGTTCTTCCAAAAAATATTGGCATTCACCCTCTAGATAAATTTTATGTTTTCTTACTAATGAATTATATTCCTATAAATTTAACCTAAATAAAATTCTGAAAATGTGAATTCATGTTTTATGTTCTGAGTAAATATCTGATCTTCTATCAATGTAATCATAATAAATAACAACATTTTTAAATTTAAATAATTGTATGTTTATGGGTTCTTATTTCTAAGTGGTTTTAATCTTATGTGGTTTTTCAGAAGATAAAAACAATAGATATAATTATTTTCATGGTTTTTTGAAGGCTTTCTAGAATATTTTATTTTTCATCCACAGAATCATTACGTTTATTTCCTGTAAAAAAAATTTCATGGTTATACACCTCTTCTTATTACTCTATATTAAATTCCCCAAATTTATTATTATGAATTTAAAAAAATATAATCCATTAGAATCTTGAAAAATGACTCAATCATCCAGTTATTCTCCCATGGGGTGCAAAAATTGATATTTTTATGAAGAATAATGGATATATGTGTCTCTTTATTGATAATATGGTGTATAAAACAATCATAATCAACAACAAGAATTATCTGGCTAATATTTATGAATTCTTATATAAATTTGGAAGAGATCAATAAATTTCATTCAATGAATGATTTTTGGGATATCATCAATGGAATGTCATGAAGTAGAATATATCATAGGCAGTAATTCATGGAATGTATAGATATTATTAATATATAATGATGTTTTGTATTAATTATAACTAAAATTATATATTCACAAATTGAATTAATATAAGATATATATATTTATATTAAAATAATCAATTTATGTTTTTATTTAAATATGGTTTTCTTATCTATTTACTGATTACGTTAAAAATTTTTGATTACATAATGATTGGGATGTTGAAAATTTTAATGTAGAATCTATATCAAAAAATTAAAAAAAATTTAATGATGTTTATAAAATGTTACATTATTTGGAAATGTAATCCAATATGAGGCTATATCAGTTGACCTACCCAACATAAAGGTTATTTATTATTATCATAGAAAAAACAATTACTGATAATCATAGTTTTCATGGTTGGGATGGAAATTATCAAATCATTATGGAGATTTTTTATTCAATATCTAGTGAACTCTTTTTGTTAACTCTAAAGGGAGAAAATTTCAAAAATATATATGAATGTGATAAAAATTTCTTGGAAAAAATGAGAAGGTTATTTAGTTCACATATTTATAAATTATAGTACATTTTTGAAGGGATTGAAATCTATAATTTTTAATTAAAATAATTTATTTGGATTAATTACCATATATATTGATTGGTATTTATTATTCCCCCTTCAATGTTATTATTCCTGACATAAATTACCCAACTCATGATTTTGACAAGGCTACAAATTTATTCATGATTGATATATAGGAATTATATTTATATATAAAAATTGATATATTTACTGATAATAAATTTATAATTTTTATATTAAAATAAAAAGTGTAGAATATTCACAATTTTTGATAATTGAAGTTGAATCCTGATTATGTATTCAAAATACATGACAATCTTGGCAGTAATAATAAGGATGAAGATAATCTGAGTCAAAAGTACTTTGACAACTTATCTTTCTATAGAATCAAGAATATCAATATATATGCATTTTTAAAAGATTGATATTGTATTATATATGGAATTATATAAATATTTTACTTATATATTCAGTGATCAACCATCTATACTTGTAAATATTAATACGGAACATAATAAAGATATTAAACTACAGAATAATATGGAAAGTTTAATTGTGTTTAATATTCATTATGATGTAATGAAAGAGTTCATGAGCTAATAATATGTATCATCCATCTCATAATTAAATATTTATAAATTTTATAAACACAATGTATCATCATATCCCATTAATCCTTATGTATAAAGATGTATAGGTATTTAAAAACTTATTTCTCAATGTAATATAAGTAGGGATATATTGTAGATTTTATATATAAGTTCATTGTGTAGAAAGATGTTATCTATACAAGATATTTTTCAAAGGTGATTATACAGCCAATTTCTATAATATAATTGAATTGGGAAATTATCACTATGGACATTTTCTTTAGACACAAAAAACCACTAATAGAAAAAAATGTATTTTGGTTGTATATTTTAACCAAAGAAATTAAGCGTAAATCCCATATAATTGGGAAGAATTTTCTCCTGATTAGATTCCAAAATATTATATTATGTATGTGCTGAGGATTAATTGAGAACCACAATATATATTATCAGAAATAGACATTAGTTTTACCATAATGTTCTATAAATTTCATTATAAGGATCTGGATGGGGGTTAATTTTCATCGCTACGTCTATTCCATAGATATAGGCTTTGTTTGAAATACTAATTAAATCACTAAATGATATGTTGAGATCACATTTTATTGATTTCAATGGATTTTGGGATCATCAAAATTTTATTTTTATTTTCAAAAATATTCATAGAATTCACAAAATATGTAAGATTGATAATTTTGAAGACCATACAATGTAAATATCTATCAAACATTGATAATTTTTGATAAAGAATAAAATTGTGGCATGTGATATATAAGGAAATTGAAGATAATTATAATTCTTTAAACACAATTTCATGGTATTTTTTATTTTATTGAAATGATACCCTAAAATGTTTCTGCATGATTTTCAATTTAGTGTGGGTAATAAGGTCACTCGATCAATTTACCCATGTAAAATATTATAAGATTTTGGTTGAATGGATTTTTAACATTATGTATATTGATCCCTTTTTTGATATTCATTATTTATCGACAAATATCTTATCACATTGATCTTCATCAACCAATTATCTATCATGTTAATGATGTCTTTCATATATCTCCCTTGAGGATGTAAATACCAATCCATAAAATGAACTAATCTCTAAGGTCAAATTATTGGAGCATAAATTACATTTTGAAAAAAATTATTAGATATCATATATTTTAGATATAATGATAGATATAGAAGGAATAATAATATGGTAAACAATATCTAGTAAAATCAAAAATTTGAGGAATATACATTAAAATATATTGATGGGTTAAAAAATTTCAAATATATTTTTGTCTATAAAACTTATTAATTATTAAGATTATATTCATAAAAAATGTTGTATAATGTAACAGCAAGGGATTTTGGATGATAAATCATTTTAAATAATTTCAATCCATTGATAATCTTTTGTTACACAAAACCAAAATTTTATTTAAATTTTAATATAATATTAATATATTACTATTAAATACATATAAAATAGACATTTTATAGATGCATATGATTATGAAGAATATTATTATAATATTATTATAAATGTATAAATTATTTTTGGGTTAAAAATTATTTATAAAAAATTTAATTTTTTGGAATATTTTTTGTGGAATGTATTTTTGTAAACAATATGTCAATGTCATAAATAACATAAAATTATTATGATAATATGAAGATTATGGAATACGCATCGTGATAATTTTTAGATTATAAAATACACATCAGTGTAGGGAATATAATCATTGAGAATAAATTTCATTTTTAATGAATATTTTTACACAATACATTAAATTTTTCATAATAGACATTATATCAATGTTTTAAATAAAATATATTCACTGTGTTATTTTTTTAAGAATAACATTAGGATAATATATAGATTATGGAAACACATTAGTGTAGAGAATCTGATGTGAATGATACCCATCAATATATTCATAACATGTTACACTTGGTCTAACCAACAATTTACAACCTATTATCATGTTATAAACTCACTTGTACCATCATTTGGGCATGGGATAATATATTTCCCACATATTTATGGATTAAGATAACATGTATTGTACTCATTGAACTCATAGAATATTAATAATTTCCCAATTAATTGCAGGGAGATATCGGCACCACCAATATAATAATCCATACATATATGTTCCAAATTTGTATAAAAATTTCATCATATCATATCCCATGGAAATGACAAGTGTTTCATTAAAATTTTATCATAACATAACATATAAGAATGAAACTTTTTTTATAATCATTTTTTATTAGAAAAAATAAATATATTGTTTCGAAAATGATAATAAATAGTCTAATATGATCATATACTTTGTAAATATTATGTTACAAATTTTTTTTCATATTATCTATAAAGTGATATTGAAATATCATTTTTAACACTACTTGAGGATGACAAAGTTTCAACTTAAAAAAACATATAGATAATCTAAAAATTTCTAAACAAAATAAAGAAATCATTTTATAGGAAAAAATACTTTGAAACATGAAATTGATGTTTTTAATCGTTTACTGATGATTATTGTGAGTGAATCATTCCGGAAATACTCAAAAAGATGAATATTACATTAAAAATATGTGTAAAAAGTCAAATATATGTCATTTTAGGAAAATGTCATGAATAGAATATTTATCAAATAATATAAAAAAATTAAAATTATTAAATTTTAAATATCATATGACTAATGTGTATTAAAAAATGTATTTTTAATTACATTAAAAACATGGATGTGAATGAAAATTTATTTACGACATAATAGAGAAATAAAGATATTTTTTATAAATAAATTATTTTGGTCACATTAATGCATATAGAAGAAAATCAAAGTAAAAAATATATTATGTTTAAATAAATAGGGGATAAAACTAATCATGTGGTTTATTGATTTTTATGTCACAATATTTCATCATCATAAACATAATCATAATCAATCTAGAAAATCAATGAGATTGTAATATAATACCTTTACAATTTGTGAGCATTTATATCACACAATAGATAAATGAATGAAAATTATATGGGTATGATTATCACATAATTTTCTTTATAATAAAAATAACTTTTCTTCATAGGAATAGTATATTACAAAATAATGAAATAATTTATGAATTTATTATTTGTCCCATTGAAATAAATGTGAGAAAAATACCTTAATTAAAGTCTTTAATTTCTTAATATATGTTTTAAAACCCATTATTATAAATATAGGTTAATTATAAATATAAAACCTAACTATTCTCTTTATAAAATAAAATATATGACATACTTATCATCTTTTACTATTTTTTTATTAAAACATTGTCGTTAACATCTTGTTTCGTGGAATAACAACATCATTTTTCATGTTTGATTTTGTTTGGGATTTTTTGTGATTTTACATTTATCATTATTATGTAATCTCAAAAATGGAAACCATGATATTAATATCATGTACATTCATTATATATTTATATATAATGATCCTTAAATATTAGATATTGAAAATGAGATACACCATTCATGGAGAAGACATGTCGTACGTACACACAAATAATACATCTAGTTACTCAAAAGATGAAACAATGAATGTTAAATGTTATATAAACATTTATATATATCTTTTTTGTCATCTTTATCATTTATATTTATTTTATAGTATTAATTTGTTCTATTTTATAATAATATGGAAACAGAATCACTCTTTTTTGTGGTTCTATTATTCCATAAGTATATATGAGAATCATTTCCATTTTCTAATTGGTATTAATGTAGAAAGGTAAATGTGACATTTTAAGTAAATTAGTATCAATATTTCAAAAATATAATATGTATAAATTAAACCATTGATAAAATAAATCATTAAGAGCAACTGATTTAAAAAAATTAAATAGGATTGTGATGCTGTAGTTCGAAAATAAGATGATCAATTATTTGATTTCCAATTTTATGGATAGTTATGTGGATATAAGTAATTAAATTAATATAATAAAATATAATTATGTTTATATCTTTATTTCAATATATAATAATATTTTAAAATAATTCAAGGGAGGTGGAAAAATAAATAAAACCAAAATGATTTGTTATGAAAAACACTTGTTCATTATAAAACTTCGTTTTGTTTACAAAAAATCACACCCTTGGACTATTTTACAATAATATTAGTTAATATATGAAATGAAAATTTATAATTTATTATATTTGGGAATGGAATATTTGATTCAAAAATCATTGGAAGTATGAATATAAGCGTAGAGGGTGTTCTTTTAATATGTGGAAAGGAGGTCTCACAAATAAAATTTTAAATTGAAAATTTTTATCCATATTTTAAAATATAATAATTTTTCAATATAGTAAATTATAAATCAATAGAAACAAATGTTTAAATTATTTCTATTTTATTAAATTTTAAAATGTTATTAGGTAATTTAAACCATTGTGTTTTTAATTTAACCCCCTTATAAAACTGTTTTCATCTAACCTATGATAATTAATATATTAATATTTATTATTTATATTAAATAAAATAAAATAAATATATTTATTATATTAATATTTTTTTTAAAAAACTATTATATATATGTTAGTAAATTAGGTTTAAATTTGTGGAAGAATAAAAACTGAAATTAAACCCGTATAAGTTAAAAAAACTCTCATACCTTGAAATGTTTTTCATATGATTAAGATGTATTTAAATCAAAATTGAAAAGAAATTTTTTTAAAATTAAGTATAATATATTAACAAAATTATAATTCAAAAAATATATTTTTAATATTATTTGATCTTTGTATATATATATATTGTTAAATTCATTTTCGGACAAATTTTTTTTTAAAAAAATATCAGGGTTTTCATAGATAATCAAAAAATTCTTATTTTTTTAAAATAGTGAGAGAATAGATATAATAGAATTTTTAAATATTTATTTAAAAATTATGAAAATTTTATTTTGTATATTTTTTAAAATTGAAATAAATTATTTTATTAATTTTTAGTAAAAATAAATATAATTTTTCAAAAAATATATAATTTTAAAGAATATAAAAGATTTACTTAATATTATGTACTATTTATACATATGATTGAATTTTATAATTCTTTATATAAAAAATGACAAAATTATTATTACTATTTATATATCCACAATTGTATTTTAGTTTATGACGTTCATGTTTAGATAATAATATCAATAGTTGAACACATTTATTTAATACTCGGTATTTCTTGATACACATTCCCTTGAATAAATTCAATCTATTTGAAAAAAGAATTAAAATCATCGGGTGTAAACTTTTACACGAAATAAAATTATACTCCCACATTAAATTCCATTATTTTTATAAAAAAATAATGATATTTCTACCTCATCATATCCTCGGGTTCCCACATAGAATCTTCATGACGGTCTTTTTCCTCAGAACATTGACAATGTGATTGGATGTTGTTGTATCACTTGAAATTTAGGATAAAAATATACAATTATTTTTATAATAATAAATATCATGATATATATGTATTTAATCATAATTTATTTCATGTGAATGATCAATTGTGTACTTCCTTAGGAAAAATTACATGGGACACATTATGGGCATAAAACCGATTTGAATTAAGTGCGAATTGATAAGATACCATTCTTTATTGATAAAAACTATCAAAAGGGACAATATACCTCAGTATTAGATTTAAATTTTACAGTAAATATCAAAACACTTTTCTAGGGAGAAACTCATCAGTGGGCCTTATCAGTAATATCAATTTCATGAACAACCCAATGATAATAAGAATGACATTTTTTTCAACACTAATATTCCATGATGTTTTTTTGAATGGATAAAACCATCTCATCAATTTATTCGGGTTGGTTAGTTATCAATAGATTTCATAATAAAATTTTATTCAAAAAAAAATTAATACCCTTCATTCTATATGGGTTTTCTAAAGGATAAATTTGAATGTTAGAGTGAGAGGTATTGTTGTATGAACACTCCACTTGGTGAAGGTGCCAATACCAGAAACCTGTAAAATATGAATAAAATTATATCATCATATAATCAATTGATTGAATGGATCATTCAGACAGAACATATGTATGTGTAATATTATCTTTTAAAACTCTACTCCACATGAAGAAGCTTCTAAAGAATTCGATAGAACATCGAGGTTAACTTCAAATCTTGATAATATACAAGAGAATTTGGTACTCCTTGATGATATACAAATTTAATAATGTATATACTATAAATATAATCCATATAGAGATCTTCTATGATACTAATAATGTGTAATGACTTCGTTAAGTGATCAAATACAGCCAATATTGTTTCCTCATGATGTTTTTTGGCAGTCTGAAGGCTATATCCATAGTGATATTTATCCATTTTAATTTTGGTATAATTAAAGCATATAATATACAATTATTATATTTTCATGTAGAAATAACATGAATACAAACAATGCACTAAGATACATAAATTTCATTAGTACTCATCATTTCATAGCACTAGAAACAGACATTGTGATTTCCAAAATGATTCATACATCCAGGATGAATATGGAATGATGATATATGAATTTACTCAAACCACCTGTAATATAAAAAGTTATATACAGAAAATATACACATTTTTTGAAACATATAATTCCATTAAAATCTAGGATAAACTCAGGGTCATTTCTAAACTTCTACTGTAGAATAACAATATCATTATGATCCTTAAATATATTAAAACATATAAACCTATAAACACTAAATCAAATAAGATATGTTTTTTCATTATGATCTATGATTACTATATCCATCCTCAAATAATACCAAAATGAAACATGTTTATCATATTTATCGATATTTTAGCTTGATATTTTCACTAGATGTATTGCATCATTATTCACATTATCAGGGTGGTATTGTATTGAGAAATCATAATCATTCATCATTTCAACCTATCATCTTTGGAACAAGATCAAATCCATTTATTAAAATATAAAATATTATATTTTGGATGATTACATATATAATATTATTTCACAAAAAAATAATGAATCCAAATATTTAATGTATAAAAATTCAATGATAACTCTAAATCATGCATTCTATAATTTTTCTAATGAACAAACAACTTTATTGAGGCCAAATATATCACTATATAATTATTAAACTGAACTAAATTCAAACATTTTAATGACGATTAACTATATATTACAATCCTTCATCCATAATTATATAATAACTAAATAGTTTCACAAGAAAATATTCTCTTAAATTCATTGATATTTTCCATACATTCATCATTTTAATAAAATTTGGCTCCCTTTCGAGTTAACTTATTGAATGGAATATATAGTTTAGAGTAAATATAAAAATAACATTGATAACATCTATAAAAAAAGTAATCATCATATCTCAACAATAATATTTTGTCTAGGCCAATGATCATTATGTAATGTCTATAAACGATCCACTGATATAAATTCTCTTGAGAATATATGACCCATAAATAAATCAATACAAAACTATTATTAATTAATGGTAAATTGTTCACATATATTATAAATTATTATGTTCTTCAGTTTAATCATTGGGACATCACCATTCTCTTTCACCACATTATTATATATAAAAATATAAACTATTAATATTGTCCCTACCTGATATTTGTAATCTATAAAGACTCAATTCATTAAATCATTTAAGACAACTAGGAAATTTGTAAGAAAACATTTCATTAGTATATATTTATAGTTTCCTTGCATAGTATCAAATCCTTTTATGTGTATATTATGCATATAAACCCAAAATTAAGAATATATGGTATAAAGGTAAATTATGAATATTATTTCAATCTTTGAAATTTATTAGATAATACATCAATATGAGGTAGGGGAGACTTTTTCTATGATGACATTTTATTTAGTTCCCAACAATAAATTTATAGTTTTTTTGATCGATCATTCATATTAAACAAATGGTTTTGTGAACCCTATGGATATTGAAATGGTTGAATGAATAAATTTTTATTATTATACATAGTTTTATTCATAAATTCATGATAAAAAATTTGGTCGATTCAAAAGGGAGTAATTTAATGTTGTATACCTATAATTATAAGTTATATTGATAACTCATCATCACAAATCATTGAAAGTATATGAATATATTTATAAAATTAAAAAGTAAAATTCCAAAAAAGTTTAATAATAGATGTTGATGTTCTACAAAACCATCAATGGAAATTATGAAATTTTATTTAGATTTATGTCCTATAAAATGGGTAAAATATACATAAGAATTTATTTTTATCATCACACTAATAAATGGGCAAAATTAATTTTCAAATAATAAATGTGAAATACTTTCCATGGAGATTGATTTTCGATTACAGTAAAAAAACCTATAATTCCATAAGATAAAATTAAATTCATCAAGGTATATTATAACATGATTTTCAAGAATAAAATTACCAAAAATCATGAGTAGAAAAGAATCATAAGCTTTAGAATCAGTCATTGAAAAATTATTGGTTTTCAGTGATGATTAAATATATAATATTTTTTTGAATTATGATACCCTTATAAAAGTATTAAATTTCTAAAGTTGTTGTATATCCCTAATAAAAGAAAATATTTGTAGTTTTTGAGTGGCTAATAAATGTACCTTTCACCACATCATCATTGTATTAGTAATGATCAATAGTGATCCCACCACATTTCACATTTTCTCTCTCTGTAATTAGTTGATGGCATTTCATATCATTATTAAAATTGATATTTGGTTATTGTTTTTCATAATTAACACACTCCTTTTATTTGAAACACCAGCCTATGGGAGGATTTTTCATTAGAGGTTCCCATCTATTCTCATATTTTCATAACATTTCCACAGCACATCATTAATCAACCAGTCAATTACAATATATTACATTTTAATCTTTTTTACTATTACCCTATAAGAAATTCCACTTTGTTTTACATCCACATTTATAACACAATGTAAATATATTTTTTAATATATCTTGGTATTTTAGAGTTTCCATTTAATTATATCGTTCCATGATTATCAATACCTTTTGATTGATGGGTAACTATAATTTCCATTTACACTATTATATATCACTATAATATTTCATAATTAATAAAATTTATACATATTTGTAACATCCATAAAGGATGTGGTTTTTATCCACTAACAAATTGATCAACCATAAATTCAAATTTGATGATAATTATCAATGTGTAACACACTTTTATTGTAAAAAATTCTTTAGATGATTGAAAATATATATCATCTAACAATTTATATTGAATGTTTACTTCTCCATTTTCATACAATGAATAATAGGAATTTAATTATTGGAAAATTATATGTTTAATTCATCCCACACCATGGATTCATTACATTCATTATATCTAAAAATATTTGTACTATTATACCATTTATCATCATTATGATACAATTCATAACTTCCAAAAAAAGGTTCCCATCCAAATTACACTATAGAATAATAAATTACATTTCCATGATACTTATCTATTTCAGAGAAAATAGTGGATCAAATAATAATACAATAGAAGGCGGATGTTTCCTCATAATGGAATTGATATAAGGTTGTTACCTTTTTTCTCATTTGAATGTTAATTGTCATTCTTCTCATGAGAATAATGAGTGAGAATAAAAAACATATTTTTCATTCCATCTCCAAAATCAATGGGTTCTTCATGATGAAAATCCTTTCATTTTTTCTTGCACAAATCATTCATGTGATTCCATTAGGTTACATACATCAATAAGAACCAAATTCCAATGTAAAATTATTTTCAATTTTAAAATTGTTATTGAATGTTTGTAAAAGCTTTATATATATACATATAATATACCCCACGAGCATCAAATGTGGTTTTCATGAATGATTTTTTTTCATTCACCATTTGATTGTTAACTCAATTCTGTGTGCTCAATTTCTACTGATATTACCGTAGTGAATATCTATTATAGGTCCATATCCACTTTAATATCCATAAAAGTTTGTATCTTATTAAAAATAACATGTTCTATCTTTCATTAACAATTCCATGAAATCTTTATCTACATTTACTTTCCCATAGAAATGTCTTTATACATATCCATTGGGATCCCCCTAATATATTCCCATCATTTTTTCCAATGTCAACTAAAACATTCTCCCATACAAACTATGGAGACCCAATATTTTCGAACATAGATATCACAACATAATAGATGAATAGTCATTATATAACATGATTATACATTCTATATTTATATAGACAAACTTTTTTATAAAACATTGATACAAAATATGTCATGGTCATTAGTAAAATACATAATCTACAATCATTTTCTTTTTAAAAGGAACCCTTCCTAGTAATATCATACAAAATGATTCTCTTCATAATTATGTGAAAGGAATCTTAAGAAATGTGATCTCATATTCGCATTAAGGGTAGATAAGTGATATATTGATATAAAATGTGCATAAGGGTGTGAGAACATGATTGAATCTTTCAAAAACCATATCATTAGTATCATAGATCATAAACATGATTCATAATTTTAATAGTTATAGTTTCTACGAGATGGATCTAAAATTAATCAATGACCATGTTCTATGGAATAATTACATTTTAATCACACATAAAATTGTGTGATAAACATAAAAGAAAATATTATCTCAATGAGGACCAAAAAGACATATAATCCATTTTATTGAAAATTAATGATGAAACCAATTTCAATTCATCTACTTCATTTATATAAATCATTCCATATTATTGAAAACATATAATCCAAACCATGTCCCACAATTCATGAAATCACACATTTTAAAATTTCTATTTTAAAATCAAGAACATTTACACTTTATTTAAATAAACAATTTTCCACATATCCTCAATTTCATAAACCAAAATAATGTAGAGTTTCTAATTATTTCAAAACAGCTAAATCACAATGAATTATAAAAAATATATAAAATTTAAAATAATTACCAGTAGTTATACTATGTGAAGTTGATTAATATTCAACCTACATTGAAGGATTTGGATAAAACCAACAACTCACGAATAACGTTGTAGGAACAAGATCGATTTTCCACAAAATCTGCCTCATATGACATCTCTGAGAGGAATGGTCTTTCAAACAATAAGAAAGGGCTCCGATTCAGTTCATAAATTCTTGGTAGAGGTTCCCCCACCTTCAATAGAGAAAAATCTTGAATTATGTCCTTTAATGAGAACAAATGATAATGTATGATAAAAAATGGGTAAAATCAAAAAAGAGGGGTTTACTTCTTCCCTGTGCATGTTTAGTTTGCATAGCTATGAAAACCATGATCTAGACATGAATTTTAAACTACCACAATATTTTATATATGCAATATTTTTCCAATGACTACCGCACAGTTTTGATAAACCCTACTCATACCATGAACATATAATTTGGACCCCAAAACATTATTAATGTATACGTAACTCTCTCATCTTACACCACTATGGTATATATCTAGAAATCAATAGGATAAGGGTTAAATACCAAAAAACCATGGGTAGAAAATTATAACCACTCTGGGGTTTTACATCCCCAAAATGTAGAAAAACTCCCTACCTTGAATGTTTTCCTGCCAATACGTGTTCATTTCCTTCACATGGTCCCAAGTATCCTCCTGAATCCGAACATGTTTCCATAAACTCACAGTAGACCACTACCTCTCAAATAATGAATTTCTATTTGGTATCCACAATCCATACTGGGATATTTTCTAATGAATAATTTGAATCAAGGTTAACATGATATCATATAATTACATAGTCAGGATCCGGCTAATACTTTTTCAACTGAGTTTCATAGAACACTTTATTCACCAAACTAAACTGTGGTGTTAATTACAACCAAAATAACACATTTCCAACCCATTCAAGTATCTCAAAAAGGTCCAACTTATATAGAGGATATAATTTATATATTTCTAATATGATGATGTCCAATACTTGGATAAATTGTTAAGAAAACATGATCACTCACTACGAACAACAACAGTCTTCATTGATGATCCTCATATGACTTATGAAGACATTGAGTCGTATCCATATATCTCATAATCGGGTGAATATTATATATTGTTTCTTATATAGGTATCAACCCCACATTTAATTCTCACTTCTTTCCACCCATCCATGTGGATAACAACATGGACACCCATACAATTATTCCAATAGTTCCATGTATATCAAGGCATTATATCTATTATTAAAAGAGAACTCAACTAAGGGTATATTCTCATACCGTGATCCACCAAAATCCATTACAAAATCCCACAATATGTCTTCAATTTTGTATCAACCAATAAGGCTGACCTTCTGCCATTGGAAGATATTTTGTTCTCACAGTCAACTGAGTCCCATGGGATTTCTGTACATATTTCCAAAACGTTATGTAATCCATAGATCTCTATATGACACATTTTAAATTGGTAGTTCAAGTATATTTACATCATTATGTATATAGGTATTTTATAGGTCCTATAATATATTATATTTATTAATAAAAATGAAATATAAATACTTGTTAAGACTTTCCACTATAAAAAATATGGTATCTTTTTTCTCAAAAATTCCTGGGAGACCTATTAAAAAATCAATAGATATCTTCACCCATATCTGTACTGTGATATTTAATGACTAAAAAATACGAACTGGTCACTGATGCTCAGTTTTAACTTTCTTTTCATGTTAATCAATTTGAAAAAAAGTCAATCATGATCCTTTTCATGTGGATCCACCCAAATTGCACATTCGTCACCTTTTACATATTCTGTATATCTGGATGTATGAAATGTATTGAATGGTGGTAAGCATGTAGAAATTGTTCACGAAAAAATACTAGTACAACCATCCAATCTCCATAGCATATAATCAATGACCAATCAAGTTTATTTACCTCAATGGTATCCCCTATACTATGTTTTAAACTCATTACAAAGAATTCTGAATCTCGTGTTTGGGCCTCTTTGACAACATTTACCAAATCATGAACAAGTATATCTAAAATGAAAACCAAAACATGACCTCGGTATTCACAATACATGTTCATTTCATCTAGTACCTCCCTAAATTTCTATTGTTTTGATGATTTTATTCCCTAACTATGTAGATGAAATTATTCTCATTGCATATGCCACCAAATTCCATTTCTCTGATGTGTACATTAATCCAGAATCAAACATCTATAAATATTCCATATGTCTCATTTTCCTAAGATTTAAATCTCCCTATGAGAAAATTTTAATGAATATTTTATGATCTATAAACACAGTGTATTAATCCGAAAATATATAATGTCTCGAAGTCATCACATCATTGATGGTCACAACTAAATTCAAATTGTTTGTCAGTAATTTATATAATTCACCCTCAAATTCCTTGAACCATAAGGAACAACATGGTCCCATTTCATTAAAATAAAATGCTAACCTAATCCATAAGAATCAAAATACACGACGTACCCCATCATGAATCTATAAAAATTGAGATAGGCGTCGGTGTAAGATAAACATTCACCTCATGGAATGACTTTTGACATTCCTCTGCCCATTTAAATGAATCATTATTAATTATCATAACTATCATGTATGAAGTTTGTCATGATAATCCAGTCACAATGGGTCAATATCAATATTCTATAACACAAAACATCATATCTCAGAGAATTTATTTGGTTGTATCCACTATATTATAGATTTTATTTTTTCAGGATCCACTGAAACACCTTTTTAAAAAATTAAATGGATAATAATGTAGTCCTCTTGTATCAAGAAATCAAACATTAATATTTTGTCATACAAATAGTGATCTATCACAATTTACAACATTATCACCATGTTTTCCTCATGCTAGTAACATTTTCAGAAATACATCATTATTTTTTGCACAAACATGACAAAAAATAAATCAAAATATCCCTAAAATATCTGATTTTATAATTTCATAAATACCGCTAGTTCATTCTTAATACATAAAATAATGACTACATATTCATAGTGGCCATATCTATTTCTGGACGCAGTCTTCGGAATATCTTATTTCTACACTCAAAAGTGATGATATCATGATCAGTTGTCAATTTTAGAGAACCATTGAGCTCTCATAAAATATTCAAACATGTCATCAATATTTAGAAGTGGATATCTATTCTATATCAAAACTTTATTAATAATATGAAAATATGCACATAGCCTTAGAGTTCCATCTTATTTTATCCACAAACAAGACCCGTGATGACTATAGAGAAGTGCTTGTCCAAATGAAACCATTTATATCAAGATCATCCAATTTCACATTCAATTCCCATAATTAAATTTTTACAATCATATAATATGGAAGGGAAATAGTAATGGTCCCTGGGTGGAAATGTATTATAAAATCTAGTTCCCTTATATGTTGTAACACTGAGTTGTTCTTGGGAATGTAATCTGGAAATTGGTCCAAAAATACTGGAAAACTAGTATAACCAATATCATTCACTGATTCAAAATTCAACATAGAAAAATATTAAGAGATAATTTCCACCACTAGTGAAAACAATATTTTTACACATTCCATTATATCCTTGACTACTCTGAAGACATGCTTGATGCTATCCTCAGTTTCAAACTAACACTTCTACTATAATAGTCTATGTAATCCTTAAATGTTGTAAGAAATTCCATTCCTAGTATTAGATTCTAAACATTCATCTCTATAGTCGAGAATTCACATACTATCTCACCTCCATCAATAGTTATAAAACATGCTCTACACAAGAAGGATATACATTCTCATTCCCCAATATAAGATAAAAAAATTTTCACCAAAGGAATCATCTCATGTTTTATGCATAACATGTCAATAGAATGAAATAAAATGATGGAATTCAAAGTACTAGTATCAAACAACACTTTCAGAAGGGTTGAATTAAAAATAACCCTACCTCTAATTGTAGATGTTCCATACTGATTTTCCACAACCAACTTCCCAGATCCATACAACTACTTCATCGCAGCACAATTCCCTTCTTTCTTTTCATAGATTCCCCTTGCTAATGAGTCCTGGAATTCTGAGAATCACCACAGCTATAAATACTATCCCAACAAGACCGAGTCTTCTTCCCTTATCTTGTTAAAGAATGTGATTCTTGCGACAAATAATAAATATCTTGATCTTATGTCCTAGAAGAAATATGACAATATCATTGAATTTTCCCTAATTGCTAGAAATATGCCATTCTCATGGTCGTTCCATTCAATAATTTATTATGTGGTCAAGGGAACCACATTAGAAACAACCTTATTTTCACATGGGGCTTAGAGGAAGGATCATTGATCCAAACATGGGATTTTGAGTCCCACTCCCACCATGTAAATCAGGTTCATTCTTTTGGTTTCTCCCATTATTCGTGTTACTAGCATTTCTTGTCGGTTTCATCATACTACCCACTCCCATAGATCATTTTATATTTCACTCAACCACTATCTCATTGTGAAGAGCTGTGTATAATTTTGAAAACAAAAAAAATGTAATGATCGATCAAATATCAAACAATAATCATGAATCAATGATTGATTCCTTCAATTACACACTCACTGCAAATTCAGGTGCAATTCAAAATAAATGCATGATTCCAACATCATACTCAGGGATAGAGATATTTTCCTACTTCAATATATTGAAGTATATCATTCTATGGATCTTGAATATGTGGGGATTTAATTTTTTGATAAAACATTTCTCAAAAACCTCAAAATTATTAACGTGATCCAATTTAGCATGAAGTGATTAATACCACCAAGGGCCTATGAGATCCTCTAGAATATAAGTCACTATTGTGACTTTTACTTATTATGTCATGCTAATGAAATCAAAGATATGATTCATCCTGTTGAGCCAAACCTCATCCTTTTCATGTTCAAAATCAACCCAGAAGAATGTTATATTCTTCATAAAAAAATTAATGTTATGATCCACATGTCTTGGCTCATCCCTCTAGTTCCCCATATCCATAGAATGAAAATTATGGACAATACTTTGAACCATCTCTTAGCTCACATGTGGTCCATGTGAATCCAAATTCAATATACCTTCTTCCTATTGGTTTCTATTACTCCTATATAGATCCATTTTCTAAAAGAACAAAATTCCATAAGAATCAATCCCTATCAATATATGGATAATAATTTAAAATAATATCACATCAATTGTCACAACATTTTCCCCAAAACATCCCTTTCTAGGATAAACTATTTTTAAAAAATCAGAATAATTTTTTTTGAAAATCATACCATTTTTGAAATACCGTAGGTATCCTATTTTCAAAATCAATCATTTAAAAAAATTAAATTTCAAAAAATACACCTTGGCCAGAAGTCACAAATAATTACTCAAAATGAAATTGTAAATAATAGTGGGAATTAATGCCACTACAATCCATGTCATTATCATCTCATTGGATAAACCCATGACAATGATATTCCAATATCCTATAAGTGTCTCCAAAACAATTTTGTACCCAACTCTTTGGTAACATAACGTTCAACCTAACTAGGTTTGTTGCATTCTTTTAATGATATGCATTTCATGTTTCGACAATCCAAATCCACTATAAGATCACAAAACAAAGAATATAAATGTTTTAATTGAACTCCAATACCGATAAATTAATGACTATTTCTTTAGCATGGTCTTGACAAGATGATTCCATTTGTAATTACCAGGTAATTCTCATTGTCTTGAGAATAGTAAAATCATCACTTGGCCTTATGCAACATCCCTAAGATGTGAAATGTTGAAAATAAATGCCAAAGGGATTCAAATATAGGTGGGGGATAATTTAAAAATTACAAAATAAAAGCATTAACCAACAACCATAACCATATTCTCAATATATTATGCATGAACTAAGAAAAAAATGAATAACTTCTTTTATAACCAAAACCTTATCAATTGTACCACAATGATAAAAAAACTACTATAAAGGAAAATAATTCAATGAAATAATTTAAACAACATGATGAAAAAAGACTCCATCATCCAAAATATCCATGCTCCAATCACCAAACAACCTATCTATCATATGACATTTTGCACTTTACATTTTTCCATGTCTCAGAAGATAGAATCTGCAAAATAAATAAACTTACAAAGAACATCTGTGTGTAAAACTCATTATTCCTTTTTCAATGAATTTCCTACTCACTCCAATAGGATATAAAAGTAATCCGCATTTATATAAATCCATTTATATAAAAATATTTTGGAAATTTTTTATAAAACAATATAAAGTTGTTCATATACAATTTATAACGAAATGAAAACAAGTAATCATTAAAAAAATTTCCACCCATTCATATATATTAAAAAACAACCACAAAGTAATTAAAACCATTTATCAATATTATATTGGCATACCCAATCCATGGTTTAAAATACACATATCCACACATGAGTGTTTTGAAGGATCTATACACATGAGTGGTCTCTCATCCAATTACATTGTGTCCAAATGATAAATTCCCTCGATCATGGGTCATTGACCATGTACCCCGATTGTAAATGTCCCATATTTAGTGGTATGAAAATAATGAACTCACCAACCAAATATATAAAAAACCATTCCAAATCACCAACTTAAACCATTTTAGTAAAACTACATTTCTTTTTAAAAATGAATGAAGAACCCAATTTCATAGCAGGAATTTCATTTCGATAAATCAGTCCATTTTTTTGAAAACATATAATCTAAACTATGTAATACAATTCTAGAAAATATACATTTTAAAATAACTATTTTAAAATCAAGAACATAAGAACATAATTAAAATACCCAATTTTCTAGATTTCCTCATGTTGCTAAGCCAACACAAATAAGGGTATCCAATGAAAATTAAACAACCAAATCAAAACAAATTCAAAAAAATATATACATTTTAAAAGAATTCAATACATTTTTACTAAGTTGATACATGAGAGGAGATACCTACCCTGATGGTTTTGGTGAAAACTGACAACAGATTACCAATTCACTAGTAACCAGGTTGATTCTCCACAAAATTATCCTTAGATACCTTCTTCAATATAATGGTGGTTTTAAATGCCATGGGAGGGATCTGGATCAGCTTCAAAATGATTTGGATAGGTTCCCCATCCTTAATGGGATTAAAATATCCAATTTTTTCAATTTAGAAGAAAAAAAGAGCATGTTGGAGAAAAAACAAGAAAGACCATTAAAAATTTGATCATACCTATTCAATGCGCACGTGTAGTCCATAAGGATAGAAAAAATATTAATTAACCATGTGTTTTAACATTTACAAAAAATATATGTGTTCAAAGCTTCTCCTTTGACCTCTAAACTGTTCTGAAAAACCTTTCACAAACCGTTAACCTCTCCTTTTCCCCTAAAATCATCATGAAAGTATAAAAAACTATTTCAACACCCACTCTTATAGTTTATACCCAAGAAAAAAAATCAAGTATGGGTTATATACCAGAAACTAGGGGTACTAAAATATAGAAATTTACATCCTACTATATTCATGATTATAATCGTAAAATAAATTCATGGTAATTATATACTACATAATTAAGATACATGTGTTGAATATGGAATATGTCCCAGGGATATAAATTGTCGAAAAAATCCTTTTCTTCGGGATTAAATGTTCATCGTACAAATAAAACATCCTATATAAAAAATATATGTTTATTATATATATAAAATCAAATAATAATAATATATTTTATGCTATATATTATTTATATATGAACTTTTATTATGTTTTTATTAACAATTAATTTTTAAAATAACATTTCATGTAATAAGCTCTTCCTTTTTCATATATGTTTTTGTTTGGAATTTTTATTCATTTTAGGTTCACCTTGGATAAATAATATCAACTAATTTAAAAATGATATAAATAATATATATATATATTAATTTTATAAATATTTAGTGTAACACATAAAATTTAGATAAATAAACTGAATTACCCCCATTAATGAAGATGGTAGGCTACATCTATACAAGAATGATTTTCCATATTCAGTATGGATAAAACAAATGAATATTAGCATTAATATCAACTGGAATGAATCATGATAATGTCAGAGAAAAAATATTTATTAATCAAATCAATCACATTAACCATACTATTTTATAATAATAATGAATAACTAATAAAATCACTTTTTGGAGGGATTAGTTCACACGAATGCTCAAGTGAAATTATAATTTTTTCTAACACATTATTAGGTATAATTGACTATGTAACATCCCAACATTTTCAGAAATAATTTATTTTAATTTAAATAAATTTTTTTAATATATTTTGTAAAATGAAATACATATTTTATCATTCGTAACACATAAGAAAACATTTTCTTCCTTTTCATGCATCATTGATCCCATCTGATAGTTTATGTTACATGAAATGTTGAGTCTTATAAATTAATAATATAAAATATATATTATTATTTAATAAATCTATTTTACAGAATTTTAATGGAGAACCTATATTAAATCTATTTTTCCCACATTTATAATGTTTATATGTGAAAATAAGATTTCTTTATGAAATTGTACTATGAAAATTTACTCTAGGATAATTTTTTGTTATTTTTTAGAGAAGTATCATTTTTTAGAATAATAACAAATACTACATTTTAGATGAAAATTTATTTTTATGTCAAGTAATTAATAAAGTAGAATTATATTTATATATTTATGTAGTCCAAATATATAAACTATAAATCTATTAATAAAATGTAAGACATCAGAATATGTTTCATTTTTCATTTATATATAAAGACATAATGAACATTTGAGCATTTTCACATTACAACAAATATATATTAACATGTCTATGGGATTAGAAAAAAACATATTCTTTCTAGTTATGCGAATTGAATAAAAAATACAAACGTCTAATTAGTTTGAAATTTATTTTCTAATAATGATAATATATTTTTTAATAAATATTAGTTAAAGATAAAAAAATTTATTACTGCGATTATGCTTAAATTAAACTTATTAAGGGAGTAATCCATAATCCTAATGCGTAAATGACCTAGAACCATTTCCAAAAGGCATAGCCTAATACTATTTAAACCATATAACCATTTTTAATAATTTAAATTGTTAATGTGACAAATGTTCGTAAAGTCGATCCATATAAATAGTTATGTAAGGAAAAAGATGTTTATGAAACATTACATACCCTTAATATTAATAAATCATCAGAGTATGGAAGAAGAAATATTATTTGGGTTATAAATAATATTATAAAATTTGTATGATCTAGTTTTATCATGGAACATTAAAATTAATTTGGGGTGATTATATATATAGTAAACACTTAACAATCTTTAACATAATGATTATTTATTAAAATATTAAATTAAATAATTGGTTAGAAAAACAATAAAAATATATTAAATTTAATGAATTGTTGTATTCAGTTATTTCTTAGATGTACTTATAATTTTATATATATGTGAAATAAATGGAATTTAATTCCAATCTTGTTTTTAATTTTTTTAAATTAAATTAATATAAATAATATCAAAATAGTTATTAATTTTAATTTATAATAAATGATATTTTATATAAATTAATTACAAGTAATAAAAAATTTAGCTACTAAAATGTTTATTTAATGAATTAATAAATTAAAAATATGATCTATTAATGTCTAATTTATATATTATAATTAACATATTGACCCATAGTGTGTAAAACATAATTAAAATGGTCTGAGTGAAGGCATTGTTCTTCTGAGTTGCATGCCTTTATTGTAAAATTAATTTCCAATACCCTTGAAATTTAATAAATCAAATTTATAATTTATTGGTTTTCTACACTATAATAATATTCACCATAATTATATATTAATGATTAAATTAATGATGTTTGAAAAGTAGTTACGTAAAATCCCTAAAAGAAAAATATAGGGAATACTAATTTTTATGGTAAAAAATTCTGAAACCGTTATTTTCTATGTGAAATAGATTATTTCAACCATAATTTCATGTATAAAAATTACATTTAAATTTTAAAATTGCATGATGTACGAGGCCTCTATATAGTGTATACCACATTGTATTTATTGGAATAAAACCCCCTCCATTATTTGATTGCATTCAATCATCACATTCCTCATTTTACATATTCGATCCTACATTTGGTATTTTAGAGTATATTATACTCTCATACCATATCAACAAATGGTATGAGAGAGTTGGTTAATCTGAATTAATCTCACGATTAGATTCAGAAGAGAGTTCTCTGAATTGAATTTCCATATTCATAAGTTTTCGGAAATTTTTTTTTGAACTCATATAGTTCAGATTCATTTTTTCTTAGAGATACTCATGTTCTATATTTTTCTTTCTTATGAATATATTACCTATTTATGAACTATTTCTATTAACAAGTTTGTGTGCAAATATTTTCCTTAGAGATGACAGGAATCAATGTTAGTACCATAGACAATCTCAATCCAACAATACCACCTATCTTTGATGAAAATGATTACGAATATTGGAGAGAGAGAATGAATAATTTCATTATCTATACTGGTGTTGATAATTTTGTTATGCTTACTGGAGGATATAAAATCTCTGACAAGGATGTTAGTACCTTCACCAATGAAGAAAAGCATGGATATCAACTGAATTATAAGGTACGAAATAATTTATATTGTTCTAGGACTATAAATATATATAGCCAAATTTCATCTTGAGAAGAAGAAAATTCAATAAGAAATAAACTTGATGTTACTCACAATGGAACATCCAATGTCATTGAATATAGAAGATCCATGTTCAAAGCTGAATATCATGGTTTCTACATTTTTTATGGAGAAGCCATATGTAAGGTGAAACAAAGATTTATTAAAATTATAAATAGTTTACAATCAATGGGTGATAAAGGATTAGATGATAAATCTCTTGTTGATAAGATTATAAACATCATGCCCAATGAGTGGGAATCTATGAGGACTGTTGTTGATGAGAATAGAACGGTTACTAGGATTTTATTAGATGAGATGTTTGGAACTCTTCATCAAAATGAGACTAGAATAAAGAATGATGTTGATAATGTAAGGAAGAATAATGGAAATGGAAGTGTTGTTTTTCTACAATTTCTTAGCATATGAAATCCAAAACTCCTGAGAGTGTTACCAGATCCAAATCTAATAAAGTTGTTATACCATCTCAGTCGAGTGAAAGTGAATCCTCAGAAAATAAATTACAAAATATTGATCAATGGATGAACAAGATAGCGAGACAAAGGAACATTCAATCTAGATATAAGAAAAATTAAATGAAAGATAATAAATATTCGGAAATCACATGTTATGAATGCAAGAGAGATAGACACATAAGACCTAATTTTCCTATGCTTAATAGAGAAGAAAGAAAGGAAAGTAATTCTGATAAAAACAGAAATAAGTACTACAAGGTTAAAGCTAAGAATGTGTTGAAAGCTAATGACACCTAGAGTGCCAGTTGTAGAGACTCTTCAGATGAATCTTTAGATTATAAATCTTCTGGACCGAAGAATCATGGTCTAACATCAAGACTACCTATTGACAGTCAGTTTTTAATGGATAAGGTACGTAATGCTAAATAATTGACCAATGTTACTTTAAATGGTAATGATATTAAATATTATAAGTCCTTAAATAAATAATCCTCTACTGATGAAGATAATACATTACATACCTTTGAAGATGTTTCTAGGTTTTCCAAACATCATGAGATTCAGAACTCAAAACTCATGAGAAAACTTGATAAGTCAAATTCTAGGAATACTATTCTTGCTACCTTTATAAGAAAAATTCTGATTTTTAAAGTATTTCAAAGAATCATAAGGAAGTAAATATTTTACTTGATGAAGTTTTTTTCAAACTTTACCTTAGGTAAGGAAAATTTTGATAAAATTTATTCTCAAATCCGACCTCTACGAAATAGTTTTGGTTTTGGTTATACTAGTTCTAAACCCGTTTTTAATAACAATTTATTTGTTCTTCAAAGTGCTCAATTCTGTACTATGTGTCAGTGTGGTGGACATTGGGAAAAGAATTGTTGTCTAAACAAAAACTAGTCTTCATGATTTTATAAATCATATTTTTCTATGAATATGTGGGCGCTAAAAATTTTTCTTTCTATGAATTCCGGATCCATGAATGTTTGGATTCTGAAAATCTAACTTTTTCTTATTTTCATGAATATATAGAAAGTAACAACAATAATACATGGTACATGGATCATGGATGTTCCTATCATATAACTGGTAACAAAAACTTTTTTGAAAAGATTATGAAGACGAAATGAGGGAAAGTAACTTTCAGAGTTACTACTCAGGGAGAAATTATTCATATATGTAACATTATTCTTCTTGGGAAAACATTGATTTCAATTGTTTTATTTGTTAAGGGTATTAATCAAAAACTCATTAGCATAATCCAATTATGTGATTAAGGATGCCTTGTGAATTTTCGGAATGACAAGTTCTTAGTACACAATTCCAGAGAAGAGTTTATTCATTCTGCCCATAGGCAAGAGAATGTATACACACTATACATAAAAGATCATACGAGCCAAGAATTACCTTGACTTAGTGCTATAGAAGATCATTCTTGGTTGTGGCATAGAAGTCTTGGACATTGTAACCTTAGAAACTTATGAAAAAATTATAAGAAAATATTTATTAAGGATCTACCAAAGCATAGATTTGATTCATCAAAAGTTTGTGACCCTTGTCAATATTGAAAGAAACATAAATAACGATTTATATTAGTCGGTGAAGTTAAAACTACTGATTCAATACAGTTAATGCATATAGATCTCTTTGTTCCTACATAAACTGGAAACATTAGAGGCTAGTACTATGTATTTGTTTTGGTTGATGATTACACTAGATATACATGGGTATATTTTATAGCAAATAAGTCTGATGATTTTTCTTATTTCAAAAGTTACAGAGACGATATAAAAAATTAGATAAATCATCCATTGAAAACTATTCATAGTGATCATGGAGAGGAATTTCAAAATTTTGATTTTGAATCTTTTTGTAGTAGAAAAGGCATCACTCACAACTTCTCTGAACAAAGAACACCACAACTAAATGGTGTTTATGAAAGAAGAATTATAATTCATCAAGAGATAACAATAAACATGTTGAGTGAGTATTCTATAGCCAATCATTTTTGGGCTGAAGCTGTAAGTACTGGTTGTTACACTATAAATCATGTTTTGATTAGTCATTTTCTCAATAAAAATCATTATGAGTTATGGAATTGTAGAAAACCAATAAATTCATACTTTAATGTTTTTGGATACAAGGTATTAAATCTAAATAATAAAGATAATATATATAAATTCATTCCAAAATCTGATGAAGGAATTTTCTTAGGCTACTCCACAACATTAAGGATTATAGATTTTTCAATAAAAACACTTGTATTGTTCAAGAGATAGTGCATGTGAAATTTGATGAAACTGATCATTTTGTTTTTAAACAACCCAAACCTACATACTAGGTTGTGTTTTCAAAAACTATGTATCAACCATTGTTTGAAGATCCTTCTGATAATTAAAATTTTCAACAAGATACTACTCAAACATTTACCCTCGAATATTTCCTACCCTATATTGATGAATTGGTTTTAAAAAACCCAAATCAGTTGTTTCTAAAGAATCATCCCTGTGATAGTATCAATGGCGATGTTAATCAACCTGTAAGGACTAGAAGTTCCTTACAAAATGAAGTAGAACATATAGAATTCCTTTACCAATTAGAACCAAAAATCCATGATGAAGCTTTAGGTTATGATGATTGGATTAAATCCATTCAAGATGAACTAAATGATTTATAAAGGAAAAAAGTCCGGACCTTGGTTGAATAACCTAAATAAAATTCTGTTATTGGAGTAAAATGGGTCATCAGAAATAAGTGTGATGAAAATTGAATCATTTTTAGAAATAAAGATAGATTAGTTTCTAAAGGGTATAATCAACAACAAGAAATAGACTATAAAGAAACCTATTCTCCAGTAGCAAGACGTGAATCTATTGGTATTTTAATTTCCTTTGTAGCATTCTTCAATTTCAAAATTATTCAAATGGATGTGAAATGTTGTTTTCATAATGTTTATCTTAAACAGTAATTTTTTGTTGAACATCCTCATGGATATGAAGATACAAAACATCCTAATCATGTTTTTAGACATACCAAAACCTTGTGTGGCCTTAAACAAGCTCCTAGATCTTTGTATGGTAGACTTATAGGATTTTTTATTCAAAATAACTATGTTAAGGAAAATGATGATCCAAAACTTTTTATAAATAAAGATAAGAAAAATGGTTTGATTTTTCATATTTATGTTGATGTCATTATATTTGGTTCAACTCAGCAATCATTAACTGATTCCTTTAAGGATCTAAAGAAATATGAATTTGAAATGAGTATGATTGGTGAGTTAACATTTTTTCTTGGTTTTCAAATTTATCAAATACTAGAAAAAATCTAGATATCCCCACATAGGTATATTAAATATCTTCTTAAAAATTACGGATATGACAACACTAATATTATAAGTACTCCCATCAGTACCTCAAACACACATGATCTTGAAGAAGCTGGGAAACTAGTAGATCAAACATCATTTTGAAGTATGACAGGAAATCGACATTACTTAAAAACTAGTCATCCAGACGTAATGTTTTTAGTATTCATGTGTGAAAGATATCAATCAAATCCTAAAGAATCACATTTAAAGGCAGTGAAAAGAATTTTTCGCCACTTAAAGGGATCCATGGATTTAGGACTATTTTTTACTTCTGGAAATGATTTTGTTTTAAAATGTTTTTTGGATGCTATATTTGGTGGGTGTAGAATGTATACAACGAGAACATCTGGAACATGTCATTTCTTAGGAGATTAATTAGTTTCTTGGTCTGGAATGAATCAACACTCAGGAGCACATTCCACTTCTGAAGCAGAATATGTAAGAACTGGAAGTTGTTGTGCTCAAGTGTAGTGGATGCAACACACACTCATAGATTATGGTATGAGTTTTACCAAAACACAAATTTTTTGTGATAATATATGTTCCATTTCCCTTAGTAAAGAACCTTCACATCACTCTCGTGCAAAGCACATAGATATTAGACATCACTTTATTTGGGATCACACACAAAAATGAGATATCATTCTTAAATTTATCAGAACACAAGATCAACATGCTGATATTTTCACAAAATATTTACCTTCTGATAGATTTGAATACATTTAACAGAATTTACTAATGATAAAAATAAGGTAACACTCCTCAATTAACTTCTTGTTGAACCAATCTCTTTATAGTAATTTACACTTTTCTATAGTGGGGTAAATTTTCTTGTGACGCTTTTCATATTTTTCGTAATGAAAATTTTCATATTTTCCATAATGATGTTTTAATAATGAAAATAATTGATCCTGATGTTTTCATAGTGAAAATCTTCATAACTGATGTTTTAGTACAGAGAATATTTGGACATTAAGTTTTTGTAATGAAAATGTTCAGACCTGAATTTTTCATAATGACAATCTTCAGACCTGATGTTTTAATTCTGAAAATATTCATACCCGATGTTTTTGTAATGAAAATATTCGGACCTGAAGTACTTGTAATGAAAATCATCAGACTGGATGTTTTAATAATGAAAATCCTTGGACCTGAAATTTTCTTAATGGAAATATTCAGACCAGAAGTTTTCATAATAAAAATTTTCAGATCTGTAGTTTTCATAATAAAAATATTTGTACCTGAAATTTTCTTAATGAAAATCATGGGCCCTAAAATTTTTGTGATAGAAATTTTTGGATTTGAAAACATTTGTAGTGATTTTTTTTCTTATTCAATTTTTTTTGGAATCCAATGTTCTTCAAGAAGAATATTCCTCAGTAATAATAATCTTCCTTGCTATACGAAAGGGATGATTCTTTCTTGAGTTTTTTATAATTACCACTTAGGTGCTGTTAGTCTCTTTTTCTTTTAAAATTTCTTCGATTATAGTTAGCTTAAATCCGAACGTTTTCTTTTTAAAACCTCCAAGGATCAGATTTAATAAAAAAAATTCCATGCCGCTATCATTTCAACCCTCAGATCATATCTGAAGAATTCTCATCCATTTGATTCAGATGGGATGTTCAACAGTCGGTTCAACACCTATATAAAGGGGACCCCCGATGGGTATCCCACATCAGTTTTCAAGGATTTTTCATGTCGTAACTCTTACCCTCAACAAAAGCCAATTCTGAATGTTTCAAAAGTGCTCAATTCCGAATGTCTGTAGATGTACCCTCTGAAGATATGTCTTTAGTCAAGCCGATTGCGAAGTGGAAAATATACAGGGAGAGGTTAGTTCATCCTAACATCTTTAATATGTATGAATCTATTTTCTCTAATAAAATCAAGATCAATGGATGGGATAGTGTAACTATTTCAAATACAAGAGTTCAAGATGTTGTCTATTTGGATATTCGCATATAATTTTATGAATTAGTTATCTTCATTAATGAATATGGTAGAGAAAAATTCTCTTTCAAGAATTATGGAAGGAAATTTAAACTATCTTACACCAAGGCTGCATGCTTGGTGAGGCTGTCATATAATGGAGAAGCCGAATTTTGTTCCCACAAGCTGCCAGATGTTCAAGGAAGTTTCATCAAGGTGAAGGATATGGAATTCCTTGGCCTTACTGATGTAAAGAAAGAAATGATTTCTCATCTATCTACAAAAAATTCTATTATACAGTTATGGGTTCATGGTCTCATCGTAACGATAAAGGGTTACACGGACACCCTAAAGAAAAGTGATATGTATTTATTTGAATTTTTGGTAAATATAAGGAAGGAAAACCTCGTGAAGAATATTCTCATTACGATTAGAAATATCAAGAATTGTAATATGAGAGCTCAGATTATTATGTATCTTGCCCTAATTTCCAACCTGATAGTTCAGTTTCTTGAATCATTCACGATCCATTGCAGTTCAATTCCATGGAATTGAAATGTAATGATGATCAATGATGAAACCTTCAAGAGAATGAAGGTTGGTTTCTCCAAGGATTCAAGAGAATTCTATGACCTCCTTGAAGATTAAGAAGAAACCATTCTGAAAAATACAGAAGAAGTTGAACCTTAAATGAAAGATGGAATGAAAATAAAGCTGAAGGAAGTGGAAGTATAAGATAAAAAACTATGTTTAAGGAAGTCCAATCTGAACCTCCTAAACCCAGGAAGCAAAAAAGCCTAACCAGATGATGTTGTATAAAAATGGAGGGATGATAAAAATTATAGAAAAGCAGGGGAGCCACAGTTCGGTTTGGATCATGATGAGGCTATGTAATTGAAAGAATATACTGCTGAAGAGCATGAGAAGAAAGCCCCAGAGAAGAAACATAAGAAGAAAATGCCTGAGGCCGAGATTGTGCAATCTATTTTAAAGGCCACTGAGGTTGCATCTAAAAAAATCCCTGTACCAAAATCAATCCTTGTTGAATAGTTGCCTGAGACTCCAGGGAAGAAGTTTTTCACCTAGGATAATGCTAAAGAAAAACTTCTTGAATAAGTGGAAGTAGTTGAAGAAGTGGAAGAGGATGAAGAAGAATAATAATAATAATAAGGGAGTGGTTACACAAATGATCTTATAAATATTGTTGAGGATTATCAAGACAATATAACACCATCTAAAAATTTGTCACTCTAGATTTCTGAAGCCGAGTCATCGAAGCTTTTCACTCCAGATAATGATGAAGAAAAGGATGGAATGAATGGTGAAGAGAAAGGTGAAGATGAAGTTGATAAATTGTCTGAACAAGAAAGTATGAATGATGATTTAATTCATCTTGAAGACATTGAGGCTGGAGCTGAAAAAGAGAAAATTGATGAATATAAAATTGTATAGTTGTTTGGGAGTGAGCATGAATCCCCTGATGAAGAAGTCGTGACAAGAATTGATAAGGGTAAATAAGTATTGGTTTATACCCCTAGAAAATCTTTAGTTAAGAAGAAGGAATCTGAATGAACTTCAAAGAGGAATCTTGTTATGCTCGGAAAACAGGCATCACCAAGTAAATTCTCGAATTTTGAATCATCTTCACTTTTTTGTGATTTTGTTGAAAAATCCGTATTGAATCTTATCTGGTCCATTACGACTTTTTCAAGCATAGATTCTAGATTCAATATGCATCAACATTATCTTAATCAAAAATCGGATTTCGGGTCCATGGAGAAGGAAAAGTGTGTCAAGGGAGAATCAGATTTGAAAACATTCCTCATAGGCAACAAAGCTCATAGAAAGTTATGTATGAAGATTGCCAGCTGGTCAAAAAACACATTACAAGAAATGAGTGACCATGATCCGTTTCAAGAAGATGTCAAAGAATCCCTTGATACCGAAGATACCAAGAACAAGGATCTTACAAATAGAGTTAACTAAGAGATTACTCTAGAATAAAATACTCAGATTCAAGAGGTGAATGATCTGAATGGGAAGCTGAGTTATATTGTCCAATGGTGAAAACAGAATAGGATCTCTAGAATAAGATCCATGAAAATCTAGCGAAACAAGATGAATTGCTGAAGGTTCCAGATGAGGCAATTAAATCTCAGGAAGACATGATCAAATCATTAGAAAATCAAGAATAGGAGGTTCAAAAAAGATCTGAAAAATCTAACAACCATTGTAAAGAATCTAATGCCCATGGAAATATGAGAAAAGTAAATCCCACTCCGATATTTTGTTGTATCTATTTTTTGTTGTAATAATTCTTATGACCATAATGAAATTGTGGATGATTGTTTTGCTTGGATGTGTTTACTAATATTTCATGGACCATTTTTTCCATTCCCACAAACTATTTTTGAAAATAAAAAAGGGGGATAAGGAAAAATAATTCTAAAGGGGAGAAAGAAAAAGAATTGTAAGTAATAAATACCTATCCCTATGTAAGGGGGAGTTTATCTAAGGGGGAGTTCTCATTATTAAAATTTCCACATTCAAATGAAAATTCTCATTCCAGAAATTTAGAATACGATCCTTAGTGTTCCAAAGCATAAGGGAGAGTTTCAAGTATTCAACATTGTTCATATATAAAGGGAGATACGTTTTATTTTCAAATTCTAGAAAATATATTTCTAAAATCTTATATTTTTTTATAAGGATGTGTGTGCTTTCCAGAAATGGGGAGATTGTTGAGTCAATAAGGTTTTCCATATGACTTTTCCATTACTTCATTCATGGGGGGAGATTTTTGAGTCATTGAGGTTTCCTTATGACTTTACCATTCATTCTTGTTTTGAAAATCACAATCACCTTATCTTAAAGAAAATCTTATTTTAACTTTTGTTTTACTTCTATAAGGAAAAATTCCCTTCCCCAAGAAAATTTATCCTTACCATGTTTTCATCACTCATGCCATATTTTCACTAAGTGTAAAATTAGGTTTGAAAACCATAACCTTGGAATCCTATAGGTACATAGAAATGAAGCATTCTCTTCTAGTATCTGAATTCTCGGAATTATGGTTATGAAATCTTCAGAGTTCTGACTCCGAATTCTGAATCCGAATTCTAGTGAGGAACTCTTCAGAGTTCTGACTCCAAATTCTGAATCAGAATTCTGGGTACAAACTCTTTAGAGATCTGACTCTGAATTTTGAATCATAATCCTAGTTATGAACTCTTTAGTGTTATGACTCCAAATTCTAAATCATAATTCCGGTTATGAAGTCATCATAGTTCTAACTCCGAATTCTGAATCAGAATTCTGGTTACGAACTCTTCTGATTTCTGACTCCGAATTCTGAATCAGAATTCTGGTTAAGAACTTCACTGAGTTCTGACTCTGAATTCTGAAGTAGAATTCTAGTTATGAACTTCACTGATACCTAACTCCAAATTCTGAATATGAATTCTGGATACAAACTTCTCTGAGTTATTACTCTGAAGTTCTCTGAATACAGACTTTGAACTCTTATGTGTTCTGACTCCTAATTCTCATGAACTCTGACTCTAACATTGTCAGTTCAGGTTTTGAATTCTTATGAATCCAGACTCTAAATTTCCTAGAAATTAAAACCCCACAATTCTATAGAATTCATGTTTAGAATTCCTAGAAAGTTTAATCCGAATATCTTTGTATTATAGACTTCGAATTAATTTTTTGTTAGACTCCGAACATTCATTTACATTCATTCCGAATATCATTTTTTTGGTAATTCATACATCTGTTTAGTTATAAAATGATGTTGTGTGTTTAGTTACTCACTAACCGTTGATTGATTGACACGTGTACAGGTCCCTCTAAAATTCAAGGAAAATATAACCGTTGGAAGAGGGAGCGGATCATTGAATCCATACCTATAAATAGGATCTCATTTGAAATAGTTCAAGACATTTGGGACTTTTGGAATTTTTATTCTCAGAACATTCAGAAGTGATTTATAGAGTGAGAGGATCTTATAAACTCTCAGGCTTCATGCAGAAATTTTGAACGGCTTGTTCAAACTTTTCTTCATGATGATTTAATTCATGTGAATCCAATTGTTGTTGTGTCCAATCCAGGGGTTTGAAGGAGAGGAACACAGACTCAAATCTTCATATCTAGGGCTTACCCTTGTGTGGGTAAGACAAAATTTCTTGAAATTATAAATCAAGGGACAATTATTAAAGGTTGTTGGATACCCTTATCTTTGGGTTTAATTATTTACATTGTTACTTGTTTTGTTATGTGTTTTCTGTTTCATTTGTGTTGTTGAGGAATGTATAACTTTATTATACATCCCTATAATTTTACTCTGATTTAGTTAGATTCTATATGCTTTAAGGTAGAATCTTATTTCTTGTAAACATTTTTTATGTTTCATTTCTAGAATCACTTTTTCGGAATCAAGAAAGTTATTAGAACGTAGAGGTGTTGGGAATTTTTTTATTCAAAATTTCATTATATATTTTTTAAAGAATACAATTCACCACCTATTGTATTTGTATCTCATTTTACATATTTGATCCTACATTTTGTACTTTAATGTATATCATACTCACATACCATCTCAACAATCATGAGAAGAAATATTCTAATCATGACCTAGAGTTATAGAAGTGGTCTTCACCTTGAAGATGTGGCGACACTATCGTATTGGGGAATGTTTTATAGTATACTCTGATCACAAGATTCTCAGGTGTATCCTCTCTCATAAGGACATAAACCTGAGATAGCAGCGATGTCATGAGTTCCTTCAGGTCTTTGACTTATAGATAGTATATACTCCTGAAAAGGGGAACGTTGTAGCAGATGCACTCGACAAGAGATATGTTATACAGCTGCTAGGTTAGGTGATAGAGCAGCTTGTTGACTTACAATTATACTTCATGGATATAGACGGAGAATCCTTCCTATAGGCTCTTACATTCACTCCCCCATTTCATTAGCGAGTTAGGGAGGCACAACATGGAGATGTTGACTGCGAGACACGACGTGCCCATATATCCATAGGGAAGGATCCTGATAGATTTTCTGAAGGTGGGGAGCATATCATCCTCTTCAGAGGACGTATTATGGTACCAGTGTCACTTCTGGATGAAGTGTTGAGGGAGTTCCACACATCCCCTCCAGCAGTACATCCAGTACTAGAGATGATGTACCAAGACCATCAGTTACAACACTGGTGGTCAGGTATGATGAATGTGGTAGCAGAGTTTGTCCCTCGATGCCTCACTTGTCAACAAGTGAAGGCAGATCACTAGGTACTAGCTAGCTTGGTCCAGCCTTTAGAGGAACTAGAGTGGAAGTGGGATGGGATATCCATGGACTTTATGAAGGTTTGTACATGTAAATCTAGGGGTAACTACTTGATTTGGGTGATTGTTGACTGAATAATAATGTCATCCCACTTCATAACAATCAAAGAGTAGGGTTCAGTAAAGAGATTGGGATGCCTCTACATGCGGGAGATTTATGCAGCTACATAGAGTATCTTATTATATTTTCTCCGATCGTGACACACTGTTTAAGTACGGGCTATAAAATGGTTGCAGGAGGCTTTCGAGATGTAGCTTCTTCTAAGAACTACCTTCCATCCTCAGTCAGATGGTCAGACTGAGTGGACCATTCAGACTCTCGAGGACATGCTCTGTGCATGTATCCTCATCTTCGGTGGCAGCTGAGAAGATCACTTACCTTCAATGGAGTTTTCATAGAACAACATATATCACTCCACCATAGGGATGACACCTTTTGAGGTGTTGTATGGGTGACCTTGTAGATCACCCTTGTACTGGACAGACCCAGGGGAGCCAGCACTAGTGGGACTAGAGATGGTGTGAGCTACAATGGAGAAAATGAAGATCATCCTAGAGCTGGAGAAGAGTGCCTAGAGCAGACAGAATCCATATACGGACATGATACAAAAACCTCTGTAGTTTGAGGATGGCGACCATTTCTTTCTACGGGTCTCACCCCGATGTGTTTATGAATATTTGGAAGATGTGGCAAGATATCTCCATGACTCATCGAACCTTTTCAGGTCCTCAATTTATTTGGCGAGGTGACTTACCGCATAGCTCTTCCACCTCAGTGGCATCAAGTGCATGTCGTATTCCACATATCCCAACTAAGGAGATACGTGCACGACCCTTCTCACATCATCTACCATGGAGAGTAGGACATTGATGATGGGGTGACATTTAGGGAGGTTCTAGTGGAGATTGAGGATCGACAGGAGCAGGTCCTTCGTGGATGGACGGTACTTATGGTTCACATTTTTTGGCAGCACATAAACCTCCAAGAGAGCACATGGGTTCATGAGGCTCAGATGCATCCTCAGTACCCCCACATGTTCCCTTAATTCAAGTTATATCTTATGGGGACATAAAGCCTTGATTTGGGGAGAATTTAAAGACCAGAAATCTAGTATAAATTTTTTTCTTAAATACATGGGAATTTTAAGAGTCCTTAAAATTTTTCGGCGCATAATTCTGAGACCCGGTGTGCCCGAAATCAATTTTTTAAGTTATGTTTGGAAACATTTAGTAAACGTTCGAGCAAGTTTTAATAACGTTTGAACCAGTGCTCATAATTAAAATATAGGGGAACTGTTGAACTCTCATCATCATTATTCTCTTAACACGCCTTTCACTTCGATGGAAGTGGGTGGAGTTTAAAACATAGATTTTGGGTTTTCATCGAAAATAATAAAATAAAGTGTGTGTCACTTTATTTTATTTAATCCTCCAAGTGAGTGCTGGGTGGTTAAAACCTCTTATTGGAATTTGGTGGTGGGGCCACCACACCTTAACCTCCCAAGAGAAGTTATGGGGGTGAGGCCCACCAGAAATCAACCTCCCCTGTGAAAATAAATGAGGTGTGGACCACCCAGGATCATAAACCCTTGAAAATCCCCATTAAAGTGGAGATAACTCTCAAGCTGCATTTTATATTGGGGAGACACTTTAAATCACCTTTATTTAATTTGTTCCAATCTCCCTAAATTAATTCTTTCCAACCATACACATTAATTAAGGGGAGAGTACATAATTAATTAGTCAATTTTAATAATTATCCAAAAAATTAATAGGATATTACAATCTATTATTTTGTTGGCATATAAACATTGGTGAAGCATGGAATGAAGTGAACATGAGAGAAAAAGAGATATCCAACGAATTAAGCCCCTCCCAACAACGAACGAAGAATGAAGGAAGCCAATCCTTCTTCGAATTCTTCCTCAAAGCTTCAACCATTGTGAGACGTCTTCGATGACCAAATTCTGTGACTCTGTCAACGAATGACGAATGACCAATCAATGGTAGGCGATTTACCTTTGTGTTTTATCAAATTTATCATTCTCTTCATCGAATAGAAAGAAATCATTATGGAGTTTTTAAAAGAATTATTGTTCATCGTACTACATTTATTAACCAATTGATACCACCCTAATCACGGAGGGTGCGGGCCAAACCAACATGGCTTGAACCCACTGTTGATTTTGTTTATGTTGATCTTTCGGCGACGAAGCGGCAATGACTCGATGAAGGTGGAAACGACAAATTTCATGCTACCCATTGCCTCTGTGAATCACGATGCCACTGTGGTGCTCCAGTGCTCCCAATCGAACATTGGCGGTCTGTGACAACCCACGCTGCCCCGAACCGGCCTGCTTGACCACCGCTCAGCCGCGACCTTCTAGCCCACTGCCTCCATGCACTTTTCCCAACGTTCCTGTTGTCACCTCATGTCCCGCACGACCAGCCCGCGGCCTGCCTGGCGCCCAACCTGCCTGCCCACGCCCCACATGCCATGCCCACTTCCTACCCGCACCTCTTTGTCCTTTCCCGGCCTCTACTCGGCCTACCTGTACACATGTCAGTCTGCCCGGTGCCCTCCCGTCGATCCTACCGACCCACACGGTTCCCTAGCCAGCTGCCCCTGGCCTGCTCTGTCGCGCCCCAGCTCCCGACCGAATTGGGTGATCTGATCCGGCCTCCTGATCCGGCTTGCAGTGTCCCTCAGAGCTTCACTGGCCGAACCAACTCTACCTTCGGGGCACAGTCGCTCGAGCTGCACCCCTCACAGCGCTGGCTGAACCGGCCCCGACTTCCGGGCCGAGCCGCCTACGCGGTGACCTCCGCGGAAAACTGCTCCCATAGTCTGTAGGGTCGTGCCCAGCGGACCGGGCCAAACCTTGTGGGACGACCAGGTCGACCCAGACCAGGTCGGCCCATACTGGGTTGGGTTGAGTCGGTCCGACCGGGTCGGACCGGAGTCGGGACCACAACTGACCATTTACGTACATTTGCCATATCTTTGGCATTGGACGTCCGTTTGACGAATTTTTAGTGCCGCTGGTATTCTTTTACAGTGATGGAACCTTTGGGAAAACCCCACTAGAGTTCGGGGTATATTTGAGAAACAGTCAGGTTGGATCTAACACGAATCAAACTGGGCTTGTAGAACTAAATGGCTAATAACTTGTAAACTAGGCTTCCGATCAACACGACGTCTGTTGGGTTGAGACCCCAATGACGAGGCAGAACTCTGAGTAACTTCTTTGTGGGACTTTCTCGATGTTGACGTATCAAAACATAGCCTGAGGAGAAGACCCGTCAAGAATCAAGTGTGCTCTAGTGGAAAACCTGAGGCTTGTTATGCTACGAATACTGTTCATGCATCCTATGTGGGTCCAACAGTACTAATCACTGGTCCTGGATCATGTGGGGGTCCGACAGCTCCGACTAATGTTCATGGATCATGTGTGGGTTTGACAGTACTAACAGCTAGTCCTCGATCCAGTGTGGGTCCGACAGCTCTGACTACTATTCCTGGATCATGTGTGGGTCCGACAGTACTAACCATTGGTCCTGGATCCTTTGTGGGTCCGATAGCTCCGGCTAGTGATCTTGGATCCTGTGTGGGTCCGATAGTACTAACTACTGGTCCTAGATCCTGTGTGGGTCCGATAGCTCCGACTACTTCTCCCGGATCTAGTGTGGGTCTAAAATAATAGATGATTCAATGGCTATATCTGATCATCTTTATCTCTCCACAAACCTGTGTGAGCTGAGTCTATGACTTCTGGGTTTTTCTCATGATTTAGATCGGTAACATGATAAGATTGGTATTTTTATGGGAATAATATATGTAATGGCTATCCATTTATTTTCATAATCTATGGTTTAACCTTTGTGGATTTTGAGAGACCTTGGTGGTGTCAGTGTCACTACTGAGTATCGTTATACTCACCCCTTCACGGGCTATGCCCGCACCTCGATGTGTTGGATGCAGATGACAGATACCACTGAATGAGGCTGAGTGTACGAGGACTGGATGGTACCTAGGGGTAAACTACACGACGATTCGGTACCTGGTGGAGACGGATAGACGTGGAGTGCTAAGGAGGCTATTTGTACCTACACATCAGGTAGGAATCATGGTGGACAATCCAAGATCTACTTTTCACCTTTTAGCTATTTATTTCCTTTTTAGTTGTACTTGTACTTTCTGTTGGGCTTGTATTTTCGGCCCCTTTACTTTTTATCACTCTCTTGTTATACTGTTTTACATAGTATTTTGTATCCAACTATGTATTCTATTCTATGTCTTTTCGTTTATAAAGGCAGTTCCTTCATAGTTTAGGGATTTACTTCTTTGGTGCTAGTCGCCAGCCCCTGGCTTATGGAAGGAGGGATTTCGGTAGTCACATCACGGTCACTGGTGGACGGGTCATGACAGAAATGTACAAAAAAAAATTATTTTCTCCCAACCACTACAGTCAATATGAAACTTCCATTATGTGAATTTAGGTGTTGAAGATTAAATGGTGCTCTCAGATTTCAATTCCGAGCATCGGTTCAATGATAGAAAACGTCGCCCATACATTTTCTAAACCTACCTAAAAAAAGTTTACTAATTCATTGTGGGAACACTGGGCCTTAAAATCACATGCCTTCTATTTTCACAGACTCATAATAATATCAAATTATTTATAAAAATTAAATAGAATTTTCTGGGACATAACATTTTTTCCACCTTGGGGCTTTACGTCCCCGAAACCCAAACAATTCTACACTAACAAAAAGAGTTACTAGACACCCATATGAGCTTCTCTCTCACATGTCCTATCCTAGAGATCCCTATGATACCACATAATGTGCACCATAGGTATCGTCCGCCCATGTAGGATCCACTCATGTCGATATTCTATCTCCATCATGTACTCTGAAAAAGTCACCCCAACATCAATATCCAGTTTCCATTGTCAAGGACGTGAGATGGGTCATGCACCTATCTCCTCTGCTAGGATACGTGGAAGGCATCGTGAACCCTATCCAATGGTGGTGGTAGTTCCAAGAGGTATGCTAACATTCCAATCCTCTATTGTATCAAGAATGGACCGATAAGCCATGGAGAGATACTTCCTTATCATACAATCCTTCATAGTCCCAGTCGAGGGAAGAGTCACAATAATAGATGCTTCCCCTCCTGGAACTCAAGTTGTCTCTGTCACCTATCATCATAGGACTTCTGTCATCTCTGTGGAGTCATAATCCACTCTCAGATAAGCTGCACCTTCTCAGAGGGACCCTGTACCATCTCGGGGCCCACGATTGTTGGCTCTCCTGTATCCATCTAGCATAAGGGTGATCTACACGTTCGTCTGTACGATGCCTCTAAAAGGGACAAACCAATTATGGAGTGGTAGTTGTTGTTGTCCGCAAACTCCAAAAAAGGTAGGTGGTCATGCACTACAAATAGAATGGCTTATACCAACAGAAATTTATTAATAGATAATATATCTGTTGGTAAAAATGAGCATTTCTAACAAATATTATTTTTTATTGGTATTATTTTTTATTACCAACCCTTACTTTTACCAATAAGTATATCTATTGGTGTTGGATTTTTAATACCAACTTGTCATTTACCAACAGTTGAATCTATTTCTTTAACATACTAATACCAACATTTTTTTTCTAACACATTAATCTATTATTAATAATGACTGTTACCAACAAATATTATAGCGTCAATACAAAATGTTACCGTAAACCATAAAATAACAAAAAGAAATATCATTTTAATAATTAAGAAAAACGTAATGTGTATATATATATATATTATTTTTATGACCAACAGAATTTTTTCTTGGGGTTTTATTAAAAACATATTATAATTGATTTCAATTTTCTACTATTTTGAAATATTATATGATTTTATACTTTTCAATATTGTTTATTCAATTTATCTAACTATTATTTGTTTTAATATTTTTCAATATTATTTATTTAATAAATCTTAAAATTTTTTTATTAAAAAACACAACCCTAATCCCCTGATCCTTGTGTCTTCCACGCACCACTACCCCGCCACCCCGCCTCGCCTCCTACCACCGCCTCGCCTGGCCTCATGCTTCCCTACCCCCCATCGGCCCTCTCCGCCTCTCCTCCCGCCTCTCCACCTCACCACCTCACCGCCTCTCCGCCTAACCACCTCACCGCCTCACCTCTCGTCATAATCATATCCCCCAATCCTCATCACTTCCTTAAGCCTCAATTATACCCACATATTTGTCTCCCGCCACATCAGCACTAGTGACCTCTTTATGCACTCAATTACCTTGTTCATTACTGTTCTTCCCAGTAAAGGGTCTCCCTCCCAGGGATTTCCACATCATGCTTAGTTTTCTCTCTGATCGCATTCGGTGATTCTTTCTTCTTATGGACTACGATTCTTTGTATGGTCGTTCTTGTACTGTGATTTCAGTGTTGTTTAGGTTTCTGTTAGTAATTTATTTTTAGTGTTTATTCTCCATCATTTTAGATCAACTCTCAGATGGATTTGATCTTCCCATTCTCTATTTCCCTTCATGGTATGTCTATTTATGCTTCAACCAGCTTCGACAACCTATCATTAAGGGTGGATTCAGGTGTCATCTCTGGTGGTCTAGTTAGGTATTGAAGAGGGATCTCTGAGCCCAGTGTCGTGTCGGTCTGTCCATCTTGATTCAAAGGGCATATGATGCTACTTTATGCTCATTCTCCCTGGCAACGAAGGGTGGTATGGTCTTTGATATTCTTCTGTTTCATGCTATGTATTTGGGGGGTTTATGTGATGATGCTGGTGTTTGTTGTAGGTTATTTTTTATGTCTAAAAGGATATAGAACAAGACAATTCAGAGAGGTCAGTTTCCACTTTTGAGTTTGTTTTTTTTGGTTCACATGTTTTTTTAATAAAAAAGAATACACTGAAAAATGAAGATGGATGTGATTGTAGGCTGGATTTTGCTTCTCTCGCAGGTCAATTCATGGAGAGTAACATGTGTTTAGAATGATATTGATGTAAAAGAAGGTGGATTTCCCTTAGTTGTCATAGAAAATGGGATTCTTAATAGTGATTCATATTTTTATGTTTCATCATTTTTTATTTCATTAAAATTTATTTTTTTGGTTGACATGGTTTTATTCATGTTCATTCCTTTATTTTTGGTTCTATTATGATTTCTCATGCTTTTTAATTGTGTCACTTTGTGGTGGGTCAATGGGGCTGATGACAACATGTTCTCTGGAGATGTTTGATGAGAAGATAAGGATAGTCACACCATTGTTATCTAGTTATATTTTATTTTTTAGTTATTTTTTTGTGGGATATTTTTATCTCTTTTGTTAGTGTGATTTTAGGAATTAGGGGTTGTATGCACAGTTTATAAGTGGTGGTGATTGAATTGGTGTAGATATCAGATGATAGATAGTTTGGTGTCCTTCTGATGACAGGTATGTAAAGATGATAGAGGATTTACTATTTTATTTTGTTCATGGTGTTTTTTGATGATTATGTCATAGCATTATGTTTCCCATAATTGGAAACATTAAGGATCTTATTCATTTCACTCTCCTGGTAACCATTGCATTATTCAAGCCTAGAATTTAATTGTTATATTCCATATATTTTTTAACAGATTTTTCTTTGTAAGCATCCCATGTATTTTTCACCATCTGTTAATAAGAATCCCATATCTTGTCTTCATTCCAGTTAGTAATGACACATGTATTCCCGCCTTTTCCAATCCATGCATTTTCACTTTTTTCATTATTTACTTGTTGGGCATTCATTGTCCTAATAACATTATCACCACATTTTTTGTGCTAGGGATCTGGGTAATTCCTCAAAGGAAATAGCATCAGCTTTGTAGGTACACTTCTCAATTCCTTCAATAGACGATCTCTTCTACTTCAAATAGGAATACATGGTAATTGTAGTAACACTACCACTAGGTATCATCTATGGATTCTTGAGAATATTTATTCCTAGGGTATAAAACCATGAAAATTCATGTTCAATTTAAATATAATATCCTTGATAACACCCATTAGAACGGTGCATGCTTTTGGCTACGAACGCTACACGATCAAAGAAAAATCTAGTCACTGATCCACATGATCTAAAAAATACAATCTTTTGTTCCCACATAAGAATCATGTTATTCATTGGGTATATTTAGAAAATCATTTCCACAATCCTGCAGTACCTTGTTTTCATCTTTTCTCAATCATATGACGATACTCACTCGAGATTTTCTTATGTAATGGCAAGCCAAATCAATCAACCCTTTCTCTTTTATAGAAAAATCAGGTTTGAACATTTCGATCTGTATATCAATGTTATCAATGTACTTTTAATTTTTCATACACCCCACACATCTTCTCTCACAAACTCCATATTATTTGGTTCTCCAAATTCTTGTACTCTAGATGAAAATCTAGAAGAAAGATGCAGGTCTTCAAAACCATATTCTCATTTTCTCATGAGTAACAAAGTCTTTTCGCATTTTTTATGAGGGTAAAAAAGTCTTTGTTGAACATTACAGCTTTAAAAAAATTAAAATACACTAATTGGAATCCATAATTTTTCGGCCATTATATACATAATGTCAAGATCTTGGAAACCTTGACGAAGGTCCATTCCAAATATTTTCATAGCCTCGAGTGCTGAATCTGATATGAGATCACAGAATTGGCTAGTAAATTGTGTACCCATGAAACTATTAAATAGTCCATGAATTACAACATGATCATTGAAATTGACATGCATTGTAAAAATAGAATATTTTATTAAAAAAAATTTCAATGTTCCCAATAATAATAATAATATAGGAATGATTTCGATTAGAACTTTTGTTGTTACTTGCAGATTCTTCTACCTCTTGTGGAAAAAGATTAAATTTATCGGAGTAGTTGACATGGGCATGTAGTACTCTGTTTATTATATGATAATGTGTATCATGAATAGCCCGATGGTGTTACTTCATTCGTAGTTGGTCATAGAATATGTGGAGTAGTCAGGATCGAAATTTTTTGGTAATATATTTATGCCTCATTATAGCTTCAGTTTTCTCACTATCATATTGATTCCCCTCACCTATTTATAATACCTTGTTTTGAAATATGGAATCTATTTTAGTGTTATGACTAATAATATATTGATTCATTCTTCATTCATGCAATCTATTCCTCATTCGAGTGTGCAATCTAATTAGAATCTAGGTGTGTTTCATAGTTTGTGTTGAATCTATAGTCTATGTACTATTTGTGAAATCTGGAATTTTCATTGTAGGGAGAGCGTGAGTATCGATGGCTAGGCCCACATGGTCTGGCATGTGGTGCAATATTACCTACATTAGAAGGGGAGGTTTGAGGCCATGAAGAAGATGCTGGATGCCCTGCCCACAGGATGATACTTTCTAAACACGTACATGTATAGTTTATTAGATGGATGGATCAATATTGACAGACATTATTCATCTAGTAGGAAATGGGAAAAGATACCCACAAAAAATAATGTACATTTACATCCCTTTCTTTAAATTAATCAATTACCTTGCTATAGAGAACCATTAGAAAGCTGAGATGTGAACTAGTTAAATTTGATGAGAGAAATTAGAATGTATACTTCAATTATTGGGTAGAGGGAATATTTTTATACCTTTGAATATTTTTATTTGGTATAAATACAGTTCGAATTGACTTCAATGAAATCTACACCCTCACATATTTTTCATCTGGGTTTCTTAGTGTTCCACTTTGCAACATAATCTTGCTTCTACCTAGATTTCACCCATGGCCTATGATTGAAATCTTGAATATGGAATCTATTTTAGAGTTCTCATTTCATTTTCGTTGGAATATGGTATCTATTTTTGTTTTCACATCATCATTGTTGATAAGGAATGTGAATAATATGTGTTATGTGTAGTACAGTGGGCATTCATATTCAGGTTCCAGTTTAAGGGATCATCTTGTTTCGTGTACTAATGAGTGTTGTGACTCATCATTGTATGTCTTGTTGTCATTTCCTTGATTCTTAGGTTCTATATTGGAATTCTAGTGGCAAGGTTTATGGGTAATTATCATTTTATTGGAGGGAGGGTATCCCATGTAGCTTATAGAATATATCCAGTACACTACATCCTCAACCCATGAATTTTTTTAATTTTCATTATTTTATAGGTGTGTCTTTGGATCATGGTTTGATATTCAGATGTGTTTTTCCTACCGTAAATTTATTCATAGTTTTGAAGTAGTCACATTTATGTGAACATTCCATTAGAAATCATTAACTAGTATTTTATCTTTGATCAATATGGATGAAGAATTAGAATTGAAATTAGATGATAAATAAGTAGGATAGAATAACATTGAGTAATTAAAACAGCCTTGATAATAATACAATTCAGGAGAATAAAGTAGAAGAAGAGGAAGAAGGTCCCCCTGGGGGGTAGAAGAGGTTTCTCATTATATTCAGAATAAAGGGGAATAAAATTTAGTTACCTATAATCTAGGTGGCATCCTCCCTTATCTTTCTATAAACATCTTCTACAATTTTAATGATGAGGACCAATGTATGTTGTGCTCTTGAGGTTTTTATTTAGAGTCACATGACCTGTTTGTTGAGTTTTTCAGTATTTGTTTTTTTACAATTGAGAATATCAATACTGAAATTTTACCAATGGAGCAGTCACTACTCATTCCCCTCTTTTTCCTCCACCCTAATAATTATACCTAATCACAAATCCAATATGACCTTCCATTTCTTTGTTTTTTTTCAAATTATTTTAAATTTTTTTTTATTTTTCCTCTGTTATCCTGCATTTTTTGTATTTTTTATTGAACAAATATTTTTTGTAGACATTTAGTATATTTTACCACCTCTAGATTCTTGTCCACATGTTTCCCTCTTCTACTTTTTTCGAGTTGTTTAGTGTTGCATACCTTTCTTGGACCGGGATTTGTCTTGGGCTACCTAATGAAGACTTGTATGTATCCAATAAACACTTGGAGGCCCAACTAGAAAGCAAGGTTGATCATGTGGGAAGTGTGGAACTCTGACATGAGGAGAGAGAGACCAAGATATAATTTTTTACATCTACCGTCAAAGAGGAGTATTCCACCAATACCAAAGAGGTAACTAGATTAGTATCCCCTCGATATTATTTCGAATTCAACTCAGTAATAAATTCCCATTAGTAGGAGGATACGCTGCTACTACTGTTAATTCATCATCATTGAGAATATGTTTCCTATTTCGTCCTCCATTACACTAGATTTATCCACCAAGTCAATATGTTTTCATTTTATTTGTTTCAAAAATGTGTTACTGTTATCCCCTGGTTCTTCTAAATCTAGTTTTGATGTGTTTCTTCTTCTTATATCATATGACCTTGTATTTAGTTTTTTTTAATTTTGTTTTGTATTGTTTTGTGTTGATGTGATGCTTTTTTTCCTCTATTTAGTGTTGTTCTCATTTGTTTAGTGGTGATTTCATTCCTCCAGTGCTATTTATTTTTCTCCTCAGTGCTCTGATCTCCCTCCATTTATGGAGAGCTAATTGGATTTTCTAGTCCCAAGGAGTGAAGATGAATTTGTGGTTTTTAGTTTTAAAAATTATTGTGTTTATTTTCTTTCATACCTTCTATGTGACTTCAGTGGATGTATTAAGGAGCTTGGTGACAGCACATGAATTCAAATTCATTTTCTTCTTCTTTTTCATTCTAATCAATAGATTCTTTTCACTAGCATCATTTCTTGATAATGTTGGATGTGAAATGATAATTGAATTGGTCGCCTCATAGAAAAACATGAGAGATCATCGTTGTACTTGTAGGGAGATATAACATTACACAATAAAGACATTCTATTGAGGATCCGTCAAGCCCAGCTCAGGAACAGGACTCAGGCTGGTTTTGGTTTTCATTTGCCTCAACCAGAAGTGAACCAAATAGGTGTCCAAGATTTTTCAGAGGCCAACAAAGAGGCAGTGCCACTAGGGAATGTCTTGGTTAGCAGAAAGGGGCCACCAGTGGGTGAGGATGTTCTCCACGTCATAAAACTGAGCATGCATGTGTATCTCATGCTGCTAGTGACTGTACAACTCACCGGGTGTGGTGAAGGAAATCAAATCTATTAGGGTGGAGGTTGAGGTCACCATTGCTGATCCTTCTTGAATTTCTTCGGCCATTGTAACTCCAAAGGAGGGGAGAGATGCATTCTATCATTTTAGTTTGGAGAAACCCATTTTTTTTGTGTTTATGTTCTGCCTTTGTTAAAGGTGTATCTTGAAAATCAATTTTTAGGGGTTTCAGTTGGTTTTGGAAACATTAAATTTGAATCAATGTTTACATTTATTTTATGAAATATCAGCAGTGATTATGAAAAATGCATTCTTTGAAAATCATATTTTAATACCTCTATTCATATTTTGGTTTCAATTCTTATAGATATTCTGCACTGATTTGAGTTGGAGTGGGCTCGCTGGTCCTAGGGTATGGATGGCTTGTTAATGCACGTTGGTTCGTGGTGTGGAATGGATGAGTTGGAGCTGACTCGCTGGTCCTAGGGTAAGGATGAGTTATTGGTGATCGCTGGTCCCTGATGTGGCATAGATGGGTGATGTTGGAATGGGTGGGGGTGGATTTTGTATTAATGGTTGTGATGGATCCCGTTGGGGGATGAATTTTGTATTGATTATTTATGTAATTAATTTCAATATTAAAATAATGATTTTTTTATATGTTTGAACATGTGTTAAGTTCTTTTTCAATTTATTAATTAAAACAAATATATTATATATGATAAATTCATAAATATAATATGATCTTTCACTAGCAATAAAAATTTATAATCATTATTCAAATGTAATTTATAAATAAATATTATATGTTCTAATATTATTACCAACAGAATCATTTGTCACCAAAATCAGTTGCTAAACACTTTAAACAACATATATTTTATCTGTTGGTATTCTTATAATTGCAACAGAACTAATTTATCTATCGCAAAAATAATTTAGAGGCAGAGTTTTTACCAATAGTTTAGTGACAGAGACATATATGTTGGTAAAACGTTTTACCAACAGAAAATACCCTTTTACCGACAGATATGAACCTATTGGAAAAAGTGAAAAATTTTGCTACCAATTGTGAGAAAAATATTTGAAATATGTAGAAATCATTTTCATTATGGGATCTATGGTCCGCTCAGTCTGACCATCTTTCTGTGGGTGAAAAGATGTACTCAAGAAAATCTGAGTCCCAAAAGCCTCCTACAATCCATTCCACAAACAGGATACGAAGCATGTTCCATGCTCTGAGATTATCGTATAAGGCACCCCATGAAGTCGCACGATCTCCTAAACATTGAGAGGACACATGCTATCTACCAAACCCTTTTCTCAAATATTAAGGAAGGGGCTGACTTGATGAGTCGGTAAACGATAATATAGATGGTATCATTCCCTCTGGACGTACATGGTAACCATGTCACAAAGTCCATCGATATCCTTTCGCACTTACACTCTATTATATGAACTGGTTGGGTCAATCCTATAGGTAGAAGGTGCTCAGCCATCACTCACTGGCACAAGAAGAATTTAGAAACAATCTCTGCCACAATTTTCATAATCTCCGGCCACCAATACTAACACCAGGGGTCCTTATATATTTTATCACAACAGGATGTACTGTAATGGGGGGTGTGAGGAACTCCCTCAGCCCCACCTCTCATAGCTACACTTCTATAATTGTACATCCTCTATAAAGGATAGTGTTATCCTCACTTTTATAATATTTATCTAGTGCATGTCCTAAGGATATCTGAGCATGTGTTGTGTCACAGATATTATCTCTCAGTTTCACTTACCTGAATCGCTGAAGGAGTTGAAGTGTAACTATAATTGACTGAAGGTGGATTCCCTCATATCAATCCTTGTATGATATCTAAATTGAGGATGACTACTTTGAATCCTCATTTAGTAGCTATGAACTCGATCTCTATCTATGTGCATCCGCCACTACATTCCCCTTCTTATGAGTATAGACTATATCAAAGTCATAGTCCCCGAGGAACTCTATCCATTATTGTTTTCTTATATTCCAATATTTTTGTGTGAAGATATATCTGAGACTCTTGTGGTCTGAGTAAATAATGATCTACTTTCCCATTAAGTAGTGTCACCACTTCTTTAGCGTGAAGAATACTACACCCAAATCTAAGTTACGAGCCACATAATTCTGATCACGAGGCTTTATCATTCATAATCCATTATACTGTAAGAGTTTGAGTCCTAGAACCAACTATTATAACTTTTATTACTTGTATATTTAATGTATTATTAAATATTGTTCATTGTTTTGCATGACTATGATATAATATTGTCCAAGAGTATTGGTTGCATTGATAAGGTCCTGGAAGTTACGTACAATGATAAGAACAACAAAATTCTATAACAATATTCTTAAATATAATTTTTTAATTGGATTACATGCTATGATGGGACACATAACATGCCGATCGTCAGGTTTGAGTACTCGTAAGAATATGAGACTTCCTCTTATAAAGTTCTCACTTGGTAATCTCTATGATACTAGATTATGAGAAAAGACCTACTAATAGAAATTCCGCATGTTTTCGTGGCATCATTTATTTCTAACCTCCATCATGTGTAATGATCCATAGACATTAAGATTATAATTAATACATTTAATTACTTAATAAATTTTATTTACGGATGAAAACCATCATGCAGACAGTTGGGGGATGTAGGGGTACCTTGGGTGAGTCATGAGTGGCATGTTATTAATTCATAAGTCAAGGAAGGGTTTTTCTTTTCCATTTATGGAAGTTGATATCTCATATTTTTTTATTGATATATAATCGTCGAATGAAATTACATGGCCATGGTGTTACAATGAGTGTATTTTAGTTAGACAAGGGGATTATTTTATACAGTGAGTGTTCTTATATGTATGTCGTTGTTGGGACATTACATTATTTTTCTTAGGTGCATTGAACACTTTCTAGATAGTACTCTTGGAATTTCGGCAAGCCCAGCAAATTCCAATGAGAATGAATCCTATAGGGTCACACACTATGTGTTTCTGGTGGTCTCATTTAAAATTTATTTGAATTTAATTAATGAAAGAAATATTATTCTCAACACTATAGAAAAATATTATTCAAGTTACAATGATCGCATAAATTAAATAAAATATATTTATTTATATTATTGAATATTTAATAAATTTTTACTTACATGTTTGTATTTAACATATTTATTTAAGAGAATGAACAATTTATTTATTTATTCTTGTGTTAAATAAATGTATGTGGAGTTCGAGCAGACCAAGGTAAGTCCGGTAGTAAAATAAATATTTTCAATATGATATATAATTAATTAACTAGTTGCCAGAAATGAAAATAACGCTGTTATTATTTTATGGTGCAGAATTTTATTTATAATTTTATTTTTCCAAAGATGGAACACCTTATATAATGACACAGTATTATTATTAAATGCATGTGTTTTCCCTATGTTCATGAATATATTTAATGGTCTCTATGCAATTAAATATTGTATCTGAAATTCCATGTATATAAATAGGCATGTACACCTATTATGCCAGATACCACACCACAGACATGGTGAATTGAGAATTGTTGAACCAAATAATTTCTCTCTCAATTCATATTATCTCCCCTCTTAAGAACGAGAGACGTTCTTCATGGATGAACAACAAGAGATCAAGAACGACATATATATGACACTCTCTTTTCCCTCTGTAGCAACCGAAGAACAAGAATCGCTTATCAGAGGCTAGTAGAGCTTGTGTAGATCACCACTAGATGGATTCTAGTTTGGATCCTTACAATCCAAATGAGATAATCCAAAATGGTCATTCTGGACGATCAACATCATAAACGAAGAAAAAACCAAAGATACCAGTATTATTATTCATTACGAAATTAATTAAACCAATTTTAAACATGATGTGCAAGATACACTATAAGGTATCGGGCTACATTCATCATTATCTAAATCATTGATTATATTCCATGGAGACTAGCATTCATCGTCATATTGATCCCGTAATAATCATAGATCATTTTAAAAATCAAATTTGGGTTTCATCCCAACCTTTCTTCCGCTACTCCTGGAACCTCAAAGTCGTATCAGAGGGGTTACATTATAGTTTATAATTATTTAAATATTTTGCTGATGACTTACACGTTTAATAATTTAATTGTTTTAATTCAAGTTAATCATTCTAAAAAAATGAATCTCGAGATCTATTTATCCCCTATCATTTCTAGTTCACCATACAGAAACTATAATTTCATTAAATTTTGAATTAAAAAAATAGAGGATCTCATCTGGAGGTTCCAAAACATCCTGGAAATACATAACCAGAACACCCAGCGTGTATTTAGCTGTACATGACGTGTATTAAGTATTCAATCCATCGGACCGGTCCACCAAACCAAGTCATGTGTTGGAGTATTTCTAATGACTGGGAACATGTGGAATTCAGTTTTTGGATTTCACATCGTATGTCCCAATGGAGACATCGTGATGTCCCATCGATTTTTGGTTTTATTATGTACATTGTACATGGCTTGCCCAGCTAGAGACCGTGTAACGAGGAACTATATGGTGTGTGGCCCACTGGGCTTGCCGCGTACTTGGAATATTTCTGAATTATACTCACACGTTGTTTCCCAGGGTGTGTACATCATATAGATGGTGAAAAATAGTTCCCTCTGTTTAGTTAGAACTACATGTTGTGTACACATCCAAATTACGAAAGATTAATAAAATTTATTATTATATAATAAAAACCCTTGAGATGTGTACCATCGTGCAGCTGTAAATCTGAGGCACAGTACGTGATAGGTTTTTTAAACATATGTATTTAATTTAACATCTGCATAATGTTCATTTATACTCATTGGGTAGTTATGAATTGGAATTCACGAGGTTTCCTCCAAGGTACATGTTACATAAAAATATATCATTAAATGAATTTATTTGTTTAATATTATGATGGATTAGAATCTCATGGAAATAATGAAACTGATTTATTATTATAGGAATGATTAATTAAATATGTTAATTAATTGATTTTGGCATGATTTATCATAAACATGAATGATTGAATAATTGAATGAAAGATTTATTTATGCATAATTATCATATAATGTATGGATGATCATGAGATAGACCAATAATTTTGTATGTGGATGGTTTATTTTAATTTATTTATTTGAATTTAATTTGTTGGCCTAAAATCCTTATTCTTGTTAATATTTTGGGTATTTGTGCCCAAGGATTATTTTATGTAAAAACCCCTTTTACCCCTCACCTACATGTGAGTTAAAAAAGGCATATGTAATGGATGGAATGCCCATGCTAGTGGAGGTGGTTCAAGCTGGAGCCAAGATGAAACAAATCCCAGGTGATATAGAGGTGGTCATGTGGAAGCTGTAAACATGAACCCAAAAGGAAAAAGGTGCTTTCCCCAATGTATGGGTTAGTTTATCAACCTCTAAATAAAATAACCATTAGAAAATCTCATTATCATTCCATTTACATTAATTTATTTCTCTCATTTTCATGGTTTTTCATTATGAATTTGTTGTTACAATCACATAATTAATTAATTAAAGAAACATGAACGATGAAACTAAAATAAAAAAACCATATGCATAAATATATCAAGACATGGTTAATCAATTATGTAAGTTCCACATAATATTAATAGACATGTGATAATAATAAATTCATTCATAAGACATAAATATCCATCAAATAACATATTACGTCAGACCAAGACTTTTGTTACATGATTGAGGGAAAAACTAAATAAATCATAATGTTTGACCAACCATTATTGGGAAACATACATTTATACATGATGTCCTTATACAAGGTTTCCAGGTTTACATAACCATATGAAATGAAGATGAGTAGCCCTTTCTAGACATTATGTATTATTGGAGGAAAGAGTTATGGAAATCCAATGTCATGATTTTAGGATTGGGGAGTCCACTCAATAGCTCAAATAACTACAAGACTACGGTTAGCAAAGACCTACCTACATAAATACATTCTAATAGATTGAACAACCCTTGTTGGGTTTATGTGATGCGGAATATTGATCTTTTCCACTATAATGTCATAACAACTAGACAAATCCAAGATCAATGGTGAGGGCCACTGAGACATGTTAATATTATGGGAGACTTAATAAAATTTATTAATTCTCATAAAATTTAATCATGAATGTACTAATTATATGCTCATTAAATTGTAGAATAAAAATGAAAATCTCGTCAACCACACTATCCCTGTGATATATTTTGGATAAATACACCATCCTCACCGATAGTAACATCCAAAAATGATTTAGACACCATAGGGTTATCCTACACCATGAATATAAATATTCTGTGCTAGATTCATCATTACATAATCCTCCTACCAAGGAGGCAAGTAATGAGGATTTCTTGGTCTATGAGAAACATATGAACGACATGGTCTACATTCAATTTTTGATGTTATCATCAATGTCTAGTGATCTCATGATGTATCACAAAAACATTGAGTCTTATAGCATGCTCGATCACCTCTGTTGTCTTTACCCAGAGAGGGCAAGACATGAAATGTTTGATATCTCTAAGGCACTCTTTTAGAGTAAGATTGGAGAAGGTTCCCCATATGGGCATCATGTAGTCATGATCATTGGCTACATTGAGCACATTGAGCTTCTCGGGTTTAAATACTGCAAAAATTTGGGCACCGATCTCATTCTCACACTACTCCCTTTGAGCTTCTCTAACTTTTTTGTCGACATCAATACTAAAAAAATATAGAAGTCTATATCTGATATTCGTCTCCTCATTCACCAAATGGACAAATATATGAAGCGTGAAAATAATTTTATCATTATGGTGAATAATAGGAAAGAGAAGATTAAGATATTTAAGCCTAATGCTTCTTCACGGGCTTCCAATAAAAGGATGATCCAAGTGGAGGAAAGGTAATATGATGCTGTTTGTTTCACATGTGGCATGAAGGGCCACTAGAAGAAGAACTGCACCCAAACTAAGAAGCAACAGAAGCTTCAGGTGAGTTTTCTATCGAATTCAATCTATATATTTCTACAAACTGGGTATAAGATACAACTTGTGGGACTCAAATATGTATCCAAATACATTAACCATGTAGATTAAAGAAATTGGTAGTGGGGTTGATGATCTACGAGCAGCTAATGGAACCCAACTTGTTGTTGTAGCTATCGGGGACAACTACATCATGTTGCCAACAAGGATTATCTTGTTGTTAAATGGTTGTTATTATGTTCCTTCTGTAACTAAAATCATTATTTGTGTATCCAGATTAGATACATATGGATTTTTATTCATGTTTGGAAATGAATATTGCTTCATTTACACAAATATCATTTGTTATGGTAGGGAATATTTATACAATGGTCTTTACCTTTTGGATTACACAAACCATGTAATGGAAATCAATAACAAAGATACATCACATGACTCACACCAAAACCAACATTGGCATCACTGGCGAGGTCATGTAAATGAGATACGATTGAAAAAATTACATCAATATGGATATTTAGATTCTTTAGAACTTTAACCACTTGGCATATGTCATTCTTGTTTACAAGGAAAAATGGAGAAATGCACATTTAGTGGGAATGGTAAAAGGGCTAAATAACATATTGTATAGGTTCATACCGATGTGTGTGGACAATTTCTAGTTGAAACAAGGGGAGGGTACTCATACTTCACATATTTTACTGTTGATTTTGGTAAATATGTTTATATATACTTAATTAGGTATAAGTCATATTCGTTTTATATGTTCAATGAATACAAGACAGAAGTTGAGAACCAGCGTGGTAAAGAGATTAAGAAACTCCACTCAGACCGAGGTAGAGAATATCTTAATCAGGTATTTATTGATTACATACAAGAGTTTGGGATCCAATCCCGACATTCTCCTCCAAACACACCTAGTGGAATGGTGTGAGCGAATGGAGAAACCGCACCCTATTGTACATAGTGAGATCAATGTTGTGTCATGTGATTCTTCTATTATCATTTTGGGGATATTAATTACAAACAACGACACATATACGATACCAAGTACCAAATAAAGTGATAAATAGTATTTCATACGAGTTATGGAGAGGATGAAAATCCATGATATCAAATTTACTTGTCTGGGGTTGCGAAGAATTTGTTAAGGCCTCTTCAAGTGAAAAACTCTCACCCTGAAGCACAAAGTGTTCCTTTATAGGATTCCCCAATGAAAAAAAAGAGATATTACCTATAAAACCCCATAGAGAAAATAGTTATAGTGGCCATACATGAAATAATCCTTGAGATGGAGCACATATCCAAAATATATCATGGGAGAAAGATAGACTTAGATGAATTCATGGCACACAGTACACAAGAGTTGGTACCGAAACAGATTCCACAAAGCCTCGTGGGTAATGAATCTATTCCAGAGCCACAAGTACTGTGTTGGAGTACAAGGGATGATAGGGAATTGGAACTATATAGTTTTCTAGTTACCGAGGATGGTGACTCCTTATTAGTTGATAATAATGATTCATTAACTTAAAAGGAAGCAGTAAATGGAATAGACATTGACAAGTAGCACGAAGCCATGAATTCTGAAATTGATTCAATGTTCAAAAACATAGTCTGTATTCTGGTAGATCCTCCAGCTGATGTAAGGCATGTTGGTTTCAAATGGGTATTCAAGATGAAACTGGACATGGATGGACATGTAAGTACCTATAAGGCACGAATTCTTGCAAAAATTATTTAAAAAGAATCAAGGAATTGAATATGATGAAACATTTTCACCAGTTGCAATGATGAAATCCATCAGAATTATACTTGACACTATGGCTTAACATTACTATGAGATTTTGGAAAGGGATTTCAAAACAACATTCCTTAATAGAATCCTCTAGGAAGATGTCTACATGACACAACCTCAAGGGTTTGTGATTCCAAAGGATTATAATAAGGTATGCATGTTGTAGAAATCCTTTTATGGATTAAAACAAGTATCCAACTCATGGTTCATTTATTTTGATGAAGCCATAAAATAATTTGGTTTTATCAAGAATGAATTTTATCCTTGTGTCTATAAATGATTTTTTGGTAGTTTAGTCGTTTTCCTAATAGTATATGTTGATGCCATATTTCTTATTGGAAACTAGATATCAATATTGTAGTATGTTAAGGCATGGTTGAATCAATGTTTCTCCATGAAATACATGGGTGTGGTAGTCTATATTCATGGGATCACGATATATCATGATAGATCAAAGAGATTTATGGTCCTTTGTCAAAGTACATACATTGATAAGATACTGAAGAGATTATGTATGGAAAAATCTAATGAGGGATTGTTTCCAACGTCACATTGAATTCTTATATCCATTAAAATGTGTTTTAGGACACATGAGGAAATAATGATAATGGCAAGGACTCCATACACATCAGCGATTGGTTCAGTCATGTATTCCAAGATATGTACTAGGATGGATGTCGCCTACGCATTGAGTGCGGTAGGCAGATATCAAGCTGACCCAGGAGTAACGACCCGAACCCAGTTGCATAGAGTCAATGCCATATTTGATTACATTGGCATACTTACAAGGAGTAAAAATCCCGATAGACCGAGTAGTTTAGTATTATTGGAAACATGTTACGTACATAATTTTAACATTACAACAAGAAGGGAATAAAAACACTATTTTATTTCACTAGAAACATCACCTCTCCTAGATTATTCTTGTAAGTCATTCATAAATTACATCTTCATGTCCTGAGAAAATGAAACATAAGAAAGGGTTAAGCTCAAAAGCTCAGTTAGAGAAAGAAAAAAAGTAGATGTTAATTTTAACATTAGACACCGTGAATGATTGGAGATACATTCCTTTAATAATGAACATGAATCACATTATGGTAGGAATATGAGCTGAGTAAATAATGCCAAAATAAAACATCATACTGGTTATTTCACTAGTTAAATAACAACAAATACATTTAATTAATAGATTCATAATTAGGGAAGTTCATATACAGGACATCATAACCATATCATCTAAGCGTCATGCTAGGATTATAAAATAAACATTTTGTCAAGGCCTCGTGCCAAGACAATAGTTTTTCCCATTAGACCTACCGATGCATCGATGGGCTATAGTGGGCCCCTCCCATCACATAATAAGTCCAATGAATTCCTCATATGAATGGGGATAAACATAAACAAAAAATACATTCATATTGAAACTATCATATGAAATGTATCTTTCTATCCCCAATCATTAATCATAAAACACTAACCAGTCAAAATAATATGGTGAATGGATTTAGATAGATCATCCACAATAGAGTTAGTCATAAAAAATTAAATAAAATATGTTATATGACATCACAAACGATTAACCCCAACAATAAATAAGAATCAATAATAGTGTGGAATCAAACGATAATAGTCTTCTAAAATCATGAAGTTATTCTGGTAATAAATTCTCATCTACTTTGAAAAGAAGAGTACTTATGGAAAAATACTTTTATAAAACCAGAACTAAAGTAAGATAGTATTTTATGATAAAATTATTGTTTCTATAAGGATAATGGTTTATAAAAATAGAATATATCTTTCCCTTGAAAATAGATATGAATTTGAGAAATTCCCTTGTATTTGGCTCGTATCTTTTGAAGCAGTTTTGAGAGATCCTTTTAAAACATGTAACTATCAAGAAAATAGAGATGGATTATGTTTTTTGTACATATATGTAATACTCACACAGAATTTATGAAGAGTAACTAAAAATACATAAGAATTTCATCGAGGAAATTAGAAAATAAAAGTAACACAAATGAAACTGGATGTTCGGGTATAATAAAAATACCTTAACTCCAAACATGTTCTGCTCTTGTACATAAGATCCTGGAATATGAAATTATACTTTTTAATAACATATTTCAGAACCTATTAGGCATATATTTAGTTTACCATAATTATGGTTAGATCATTTTTGTCTTTATTGAATAGTTATTTTATTGAATTTCATCGTTCTGGAGTGTTTGTTTCCATTATTTTAATATTTGGTTCACCTGTTTTTAAGTAATGAATTCATGTGGAATGGTTATAAATATCTAGGATTGGAATTATATATTATTAATGATAATAAATGATTGATAGTGGTCATTTCTATCATTTGGTTACAGTGAATGAGGATGAATCATTAGATAACAACCACTTCGATTATTCGGCTGTATTTGAAATATTATTAACTAGTTTTGTCATATAACATAAATATATGTACATATTCTTGTTCCTGAATATTAATTAGGTTATAAAACATATATTATAGTCTGGTTCAACCATGAATATGGGTTCATGACTAGTAATGAATATGAAATTTAAGAACGAAACTTCGACGTCCACGAAGGATATAAATCGGAACCTCATGGACTTCGATTTCGTTTATAAAATAAAAGGGAGGGAGTAAGCATATGTAGGATGGTTATTACAATCACATGATATAAATACATTATATACAAGTTACTAGAGTTATAATGGTCATTTTTATAGAGTAGTTGAGGTCAGGATAGAAAAGGAAGATAAATTGAAATGAAACCAAATGAAAAAGAAGGATGATTTACCTCTTGAAATTACCCCCTTGAGAATTTCCTTAAGGGAAGGGATTTATGTCTTTTGGAACGAATAAGAACTTCCTTGTCATGGGTAGTGACTATAGAAGGGTAATTGGGAATAAATTTTAGACTCTTAAAGGATTATATGAGTTAAGATAAGAGGTAGTGGTGTGGGGTTTTTATAATGGAGGAGAAAAGTAAATTTTGAATATTTAATTGCATTATTTTACTATTTCCATGAAGACAACCAATAGTATTGTTTCATGTAACCCCTAATAGTAATAAGATCATGTGAGTTCAAATAAAGTTCCCTTAAATTACTTATTATGTCATAAATAATGTATTTAACTGATAAATTGAATATACGGTATTTTACAGTATTTCACTATTCATCAAAAATTCATGAATTACAGAAAATTACCAAACATTCACCCCTACCATTTTTTTACGTGTATAATTCAAAAGTAAAATATATTTTTCAAAAATAATTTTCTAAATATTATTAATCTAATTTTTATATAAGGTCACAATTAATTCGAAAAATAACAATCTTGAAGTGCAATTAGTTTTATGTGACATTGAAAAATTAATTAAGATCACATTATCATATTTCCTAAAGAAAATAAAATAATATCATTATTTACTATTCAAAGTTCATATTACTATTCATAATACTATTCCTAAGGGTATGTTACTATTCACCAAAATCATTTTTGTTCTATCAGACTCTAAATGACTTACTGAACACAACTATAGATGACCATTTCTTTAAATTAAAAACATAGAAGAGGAAAAATTACATTATATATTTATATTAAAAACATTGGGATGTTACATTCTCCCCTACTTACAAAAATTTCATCCTCAAAATTCACATAATATTAATTAAAATGATTCAGGTATGTCTTTAACATAATCTCCTCAGGCTCTCATGCTTCATCCTCCATCTTATGGTTCCTCCATAGTTACTTCACCAGACGAGTCGTCCGATTTCTCAATACTTGTTCTCTAGAATCAAGAATCTTGATAGGCTCTTCACAGTACGATAGATCGAGCTCAAGTTCCACTTCTTAATAAGTGAGTACATGTGTTGGGTCTGACATGTACTTTCTTAACATTGACACGTGGAACACATTGTGAACCTTGTAAAGACATGGCAGCATTGGCAGACATTAACTACAGCACCAATTTGGTCTAGAATTTCAAAAGATCTGATGTACCTGAGACTTAATTTTCTCTTCTTACTGAATCGTATAATACCCTTCCATGGATATACCTTTAAGAAAATGTGATCACCTTCTTGAAATTTGAAATCCTTCCTTCAGTTATCTGCATAGCGATTTTGCCTACTTTGAGCTATTTTGATGTGGTTCTGGATAATCTTTACCTTTTCAATTATTTTATCAACATATTTTTGGCCCATGAGCTTTCTTTCACCAACATCATCCCATCATGTTGGTGTATGGAATTTCCTCCCATATAATTCTTCATAGGGTTCCATCTCTATACATGAATGTAATCTATTCTTGTATGAAAATTCTACGAGAGTTAAATATTGATCCCACATGCATTGAAAATCAAGTGAAAAAGACCTCAACATGTCTTCCAATGTTTGAATAGTCTGTTTTGTTTGTCCATCCGTTTTTGGGTGTTAGGCAGTGCTCAAATGAAGATCAGTATCTAGGGACTCATGATGAATTTACCAGAATTATGATGTAAAATGTGGATCACAATCAGAAAAAATCGATAGGGGTACTCCATGAAGTCTCACAACTTCATTAACATATAGTATTTCTAGACTTCCAAGTGGTAGATCTTCTCTTATAGTAAGAAAATGTAATGACTTTGTAAGACGATCAAAAATGACCCATATTGCATCATTCCTTCTAGGATTCTTTTGTAGTCACATGATAATAACCATCGTGATATTATCCCATTTCCACTCAGGTATGGGAAGAGGTTGAATTAATCCTCAAGGTTGTTTCCTTCCAGCTTTCACTTGTTGACAAACCATACATCATGTCACAAAATATGCCATCTCCCTCTTCATGTTTTATCACCAAAAATGTTCCTTGAAATATGTATAAATCATAGTGCTTCCATGGTATATAGAGAAATTGGAACTAAGAGTATCATTCAATAATCACCTTTTTATATCAGGTTTATTGGGAATAGAAAGTATCTTCCCAAATATCAACATTCCATCATCATATACGAAGTCACTCAATCTCCCGTCATTCACATCTTTAATCTTGTTTTTAAACTCATCATCATCAGCCTGATAACTTTTTAACATTTCTAGTAAAGATGGTTTTCCAACCATTTGAAAAAGAATTGATGTTTCCCCTTCCATAGTTATTCCCATATCCATCATTACTAGATCCATGAAAATATTATTCCTTTAACCTCATCTTGTTAAAAACTCCATGATCCTTTTTTCTCAAATCATCTACCATCTTACATGCCTTCCCCAGGTGGTAGTGTATCTTGCAATCCTAATCCTTGAGTAGTTCAAGTCTTCTCCTTTTCCTCATGTTCAGTTATTTCTATGAGAAAATATAATTCAAACTCTTGTGTTTAGTGTAAATATCACATTTTCACCATAAAGATAACGTCTCCATAGTTTCAACGAAAATATTACAGAATCTAACTCAATATCATGAGTAGGATAGTTTTGCTCAGGAATTTTTAGCTCTCGTGTTTCATAATCAATAACACTCTCATTTTGCATAAGGACAGAACCATATCCTTTCTTTGAAGCATCACTATAAATAACAAACTCATCATTCCCCAATGGTAGATTCAATACCGGGGCATTGACTAATATTATCTACAGTTCTTAGAAACATTATTCACAGTTATGTTTCCATTCAAATTTAACCCCTTTACGTGTGAGCTTTGTTAGCGGGTTAGTCGGTCGAGAAAAAATATTGCACGAAACGCCGATAATAACTTACTAAGCCAATAAAACTTCATACCTCAGTTATATTTGTTGGGATAGGCCAATTCTATATTTCCTTTGTCTTTGCAAGATCAACTAGGATTCCATCCTTAGAGGCAATATGGAAAAGAAATGAAATCTCCTGAAGCGAGAATCCACACATGCTAAACATCCAATATAATTCATGTCTTCTAAGAGTCTTAAGGATAATGCAGTAGTGATTTTTGGGATTTTCATAGATTTGCGAGTATTCTATGATTTCATCAATAAATACCTCTACAAAATCATCAAGATATTCCTTGAAAACACTGATCATTAGATCCATGAAGATAAAGTGTGAGTTAGTCATTCCAAAAGGAATCATTGTAAACTTTTAATTCCCGTACCATGTTTGAAATAGTGTTTTTGAAATTTCTTACTTCATTACACTCAACTGATGACATCCAGATCGAAGTTCAATCTTTGAAAAGTATTTATCTTTATGCAGTTGGTCAAATAAATCATCAATGCAAGATAGGGGATACTTGTTCTTTATTGTTATAGCATTTATCTCCCTATAGTTGATACATAACCTCAAAGATCCATCTTTCTTCTTAACAAAAGGGAAGGGGCTCCATATGGAGAATCTAGAGGGTGCATAAATCCCTTATTACTCAATTCCTCTACTTATTTATTTACTTCACTAATTCCTCAGTGGACATTCTATAAGGGGTCTTCGATATGGGGCTTGAAACACGAATTAAATCAATGGAATACTCAATTTATCATTCTGAAGGATGTCCTGGTAAATCTTATTGAAACACACCAACATATTCTATCACAATAGGTACAACCAATATTTGAAAATTCATTTCCTCCCCCATAGTTATTTTATTCTCTCCCTCCCTAATAACTGAATTTATTTGAGCTACTAGGGTGGGTCTAGATATGAATTAAGTGATGAAGATTATGCTCTAAATATAAGGTGTTCTTTATCCTCATCATCAAAAATTGTAACCTTCTTATTCTTATAATAAATTTTTTCATCATCGTATGAAATCCAATCCATACTGAGGATTATATCAAATTTAATCATGGGTATGATGATGAGATCATAATAAAAAGAACATTTATATGCTCTGATGGGAACTGATTCACAGAACATTATATCAATGATACTTTCCTTAGGAGTTTTTACTTACAACCCCCATGTTAAATAAAATAGGAAATATCTAATTTTCTTAGCCAAATAGGATGATATTAAACAATGCGATGATCCCGAATCAAATAAAGCGTTGGCTAAACATGAAGAAACAATTAATGTACCTTCCACCACATCATTAAGAAGTTCAACCTCTACAGTTGTAATTTCATAAGCTTGTCCTTGATCCCTTAGCCTTCTCTGTTGCATATTTCATTGACGTTTTGGACAATCATTAGCATATTGTCCCATTTACCAACAACTATAGAATTGAACATCATTTTCTTCCTTCTTCCCTTTGCAATCACAAGAAAGATGGCCTTTATTACCACATTTGTAGCATAATATTTTTTTTAAGATTTCACCAGGGTGTTTATTTCCATAATTGTCACATGGTGGAAATTCAACTCTTCCATTCTTCCTCATTTACTTATTTCCTTTCCCAGGGTTTTCACCAACCCTCTTCTTTTCTTGCTTTCCCATAATGTCATAAGACTTAGAGAATTCGTTTTCCGTCTTGATGGAACTTGAAAATATACCCTCATATTATGATAAACATTTGGAGACCTCTGCCCGTTGGAGGAATGGATTTAGGCCATCAAAGAATCGATCAATTTTTTTCTTTGGATTTTGTATGTAGTAGAAAACATGTCTTTATAATCTTGTAAAGTTAGCTACATACCATGCAACGCTCTCATCTTACTTCTGCCTCAGATTCAACAATTGTCTCTCCATATCTTATCACTACTAATGAGGGGAATATTTTTCTAAGAAGATTTCCATAATATCACTCCATTCCATCTCTTCTTTCTCTTCCTCCTCTTTTGTGTTTTCGATTAAAGACCACCACTGATCTGCATCTCCCGATAGACGATATACTTCCATGAAAACCTTCTCTCTTTCCATACATCCCAAAGTGGGAAATATCTTCTAATGGGAATATATCCACTATTATGCTACAAATGGGATTTTAGTCCCATTGTAAGATGGGGGCTGTTGATGGATAAAGCGATCTAGCATGGCTCCTCCTCGTGTTGGATCCAGATGCCCCATATGGCTATGGTTATTAATTAAGACCTGATTATGTTATCCCTGTATAGTTAAGAGTTTCTCAGCACCAGTCACATCACTAGAGACAACATCATTATCTTGCATTAGAGGAAATCCTTAAAAGGAACACATGCATTTTTGTGATTTCCATTCTGTCCAGTAGGCTCCATATCTAGATAATGGCATATACTAGATTAGGTTATGAATGATAATGTATAATCATAACTTAAAAATACTCAGAAATACTGAGATCATACGCTTGTCTAATCCCATATTCACAAATATAGTTTATTTGAGGAATATTTTACATTTCAATACTTCATAATGGATTGTAATGAAAATGTGAATTATCCCAAGCATATCCCCCGTGATTTTAATACCCAAGAGTGTAGCAAGGCTCGTTTTCGAGCACCAGTTCCCATTCGAGTCTAGCTCAAAGTATTGTTTTTGGGTTTTACCCTTAGATACATCTGTGCCAGAGCCGCCTATACCTGCTCATATCCAGACAAGGATGTATTACTTGACTGATCCACATAATTGATTCCATACCAAAATACCGGGACGTTATTATATGTTTATCCTCAAAAACTAACTTTGGGACTCTTACCTAATTCTACATTTTCAAAATCTAGTTTCCATGTATTCTACAAAACGTCCTTTCATACCAACTGTAAGGACCCGACCCCAGCTACCCAGAGCTGGTGCCTTATTTGATTACATTGTCATACATACAAGGAATAAAAATCCCGGAAGACCATGTAGTTTACTATTATTGGAAACAAGTTGAATACATAAGTTTAACATTACACCATGAAGGGAATCAAAACACTATTTTATTCCACTAGAAATATCACGTCTCCTAGATAATACTTGAAATTCATTCATAAATTACATCTCCATGTCCTAAGAAAATGAAACATAAGAAAGGGGTGAGTTTAAACGCTCAGTAAGAGTAAGCAAAACAGTGGAAGATAATATAAACATTAGACATGGTGAATGATTAAAGACACATGCCTTTAATAATAAACATGAAACACATTATGGTAGTAATATAAGATGAGTAAATAATTCCATAACAAAACATTATCATGGGTATTCTACAAGTCGAATAACCACATGAACTTTAAATTAATATCTTCATAATTAGGGAAGTGCATATGTCAGACATCATAACAATACCAATCAAGCTGCGTGCTAGGACCATAAAATAATCATTTTGTGAAGGCCTAATGACAAGACAATAGTTTGTCTCATGAGACCTACCGGTGCGTCGAGGGGCTATAACAGGCCCCACCCATCACATAATATGTCCAATGCATTCCTCATATGAGTGGGTATAAGCATAAAAAACAAATACATTCATATTTAATCTATCATATGAAATGTAACTATCGTTCCCCAATCACTAAACATAAAACTCTAACCATTCAGAATAATATGGTGAATGGTTTTAGGATAGATCATCCAAAATAGAGTTACTAATAAACCATTAAATTAAATATTGAATATGAAACAAAAATTAGTAAACCCAAAAATACATAAGAATAAATAAGATTGTATAATCTAACGATAAAAATCTTCTAAAATCATTATGCAATTCTTGTGATAAATACTCTTCTACATTGAAAAAAAGAGTTATTTTGATAAAACCTTGGTATAAAACCAAAAGTAAAGTAAGATAGTACATTATGATAAAATGAGAGTTTTTAAAAGGATAATGGATTCCAAAAAATATATTATATCTTTCCCTTAAAAATAGATTTGAATTTGAGAAATTCTATTGTATCAGGCTCATATCATTAGAAACTGTTTTGAGAGATCCTTTTCAATCATGTAACTATGCAAAAAATAGGGAAGGATTATGGTTGGTGTACATATATATAATACTCAAATAGAAATTATTAGGTGTACATAATAATATATAACAATTTCATCAAGGAAATAAGACAATAAAAATAACCCGAATGAAAATGGAAGTTCGGGTGGAAAACACTTATCTTAACTAAAAACATGTTCCGCTCTTGTAATTAAGCTCCTGGAATATGAAATTATACATTTTAATAACTTATTTAAGAACCCATTAGAAATTTATTTATTTTACCATAATCCTGATTAGTTCATTTATGACTTTATTGATAAATTATTGTATTGAAATTCGTCGTTCTGGAGTGTTCGTTTCCTTTATTTTCATATTTTGTTCAGTTGTTTTTATGTAATTAAGTTCATGTATAATGGTTATAAATCTCTAGAATTGGAATTATATATTATTAATTAACATAAAGAATTTATATTGGTCATTTATATCATTTTTTTACAAGGAATGAGGATGAATCATTAGATGACAACCACTTCGATTATTCGACAGTATTTGGAATATTATGAACTCGTTATGTCATATAACTTAATTATGTGTACACATTCTGGTTCCTAAATATTAATTAGTTGATAACACATATATTATAGTCTAGTTAAACCATTAATATATTTTCATTACAATTAATGAAGATGAAATAGAAGAATGAAACTTCATCATCCACGAAGGTTATTAATCTGGACCTCATGGATGTCTATTTCATTTTTAAAATAAAAGGGAGTGAGTAAGAATATTTATGATGGTTATTCCACTCACATGATATAAATCTCATATATACATGTTACTGGAGTGATCATGGTCATTTTTAAAGAGAATTTGAGGTGAGGATAGAAAATGAAGATAAATTTAAATGAAACCAAATGAAAAAGATGAATGTTTTACCTCTTAAAATAACCCACTTGAAAATCTCCTCAAGGGAAGTGATTTGTCTTTTGGAATGACTATGAGCTTCCTGGTCATGGGGAGTGACTAGGTCAGGGTATTTGGGCAGAACATTGAGGAGATTCATGGATTATAGGAGTGATGTGAAGAGGTAGTGGTGGGGGGTTTTATAGTGGAGGAGAGGAGTATATTTTGAATATTTAATTTTATTATTTTATTATTTCCCTCAAGACAACCAATAGTATTATTTCATGCTACCCCTAATAGTAATAAGATCATGTGATTTCAAATAAAGAGGTCTGACATCACTTTTGATTTCATAAATACTGTATTTAACTGATAAATTAAATATATGGTATCTTATCGTATTTCACTATTCATAAAAAATTCAAGAATTTCAGAAAAATCCAGAAAATTCACCCTATAATTTTTCATCATGTAGAATTAAAAAGTAAAATCCATTTTAAAAAATAAATTTCTAAACATTATTAATTTAATTTTTAAATAAGTTCACAATTAATTTGAAAAATAACAATCTTGAAGTGCAGTTAGTTTTATGTGACATTGAAAAATTAATTAAGATATCATTATCAAATTGCCTTAAGAAAATAAAATAAAATAATTATTTACTACTCAAGGGTTATATTACAATTCATATTACTATTTATAAGGGTATGTTACTATTCAACAAAAATAATGTTTGTTATATCAAACTCCAAATGACTTACTGAACACGACTCTAGATGACCATTTCTTGAAATTCAAAACATAGAAGGGGAAAATTTGCATTCTATATTTATTTTCAAAACCTTGGGTTCTTAAATAGGTGACCTCTACTGGATTTGCAGTCAATAAAATCCTAAAGTATCTAAGGCATACTAATGATATGTCCATGGTTTATAGAGGAGATCAGGATCTACTCATCATAGGATATGCAGATGAAGGTTTCCATACTGTTCAAGATGACATTAAGTCACAAACAGGATGCATCTTCACATTGAATGGAGGTGCAGTGAGAAAGAGTAGCTCAAACAGAGTGTGGTCGCATATTTTACAACAGAGTCTGAGTATATCGCAGCTTCTCTGGTATCTAAAGAAGTCGATTGGATGTGAATCATGGTCCAAGGTATAGATTTGATACCTAGTATTAAAGATCCCATCAAACTTTTCTGTGATAATAATGTAGAGGTGGATATCGCAAAAGTTCCAAGGTTACATCAGGGAATGAAGCACATAGTTTAGAAGTATCACCTCTTGATGGATTTTTCTCAGAGAGGTGAAGTTGTAGTGAGCAGTTTTTCCATGGATGACAACGTGGTGGACCCATTGACTAAACCCTTAACTAAGCTGAAACATGATTATCATGTGAGGTCTAGCGGACTGAAATTTTTAGGTAGTTGGCTCACTTCCAAGGGGTAGTTTATAAGAGTTTGTGTTCTAGAACCAACATGTTATACATTAATTACATAGATACTTAATGTATTATTAAATTTTGTACATTCATCTTCATGAATATGATATAATAATGTCCTAGAATATTTGTTACATTGATAAGGTCTTGGAAGTTCTCCTCAATGAGAAAAACCTTGAAATGATATAAAATTATTCTTAAATATAGTTATGCGGTTGGATGATATGCTATAATGGGACACATAGCATGTAGACCATCATGTGTGAGGACTCATAAGCATATGAGGCTTCATATCATGAATTTCACACTTGATAATCTCCAAGATAAGAGATTATAAGAATAGACCCGCTGGTAGGAATTCTTCATGTTTTGGTGTCATCAGATATTTTTATCTATGAGTGTGTGTAATGTTCCTTAGACTTTATTATTATCTTTTATACCTGTCATGACTTATGCATTTTGATTTATTGATGAAAACTGTCACACAGATAGCTGGTAGGATGTATGGTATGTTGGGAGTGTTTGGAGTGGGATGGTATTAATAGATAAGTTGAGGAATAATTTTTCCCTTCCATTATGAATGTTTATATCTCAGACCATTTATTAAATTAGAGTTGTGACATGAAATTCCATGGCCAGGGTGTAACGACAAGTTTATTTTAGGTAGCCAAAGAATGACGTATCAATCATAAAAAGATGATGATACATTCATGGAACCTTCATGATGGGATATTGCAACAATGGAATTATTTTACATAGAGAGCATTCAGATGTTGGCATTATTGTTGTGACTTTACGTTCATTATATTGGGCGACTTGACCTATTTCTAGATAGTACTCTTGGACATTAGGCAAGCCCAACTAATTCCAATGATAAATAATTCTAGAGGGTCACATAGTAAGTGTTTTCAGTGGTCTTAGTTAAATTCTATTTGATTTTAATTAATAAAATAAATAATATTATCAAGACCGTGGAATAATTTTATTCAAATTACAATGACTACATAATTTAAATAAATTATTTTTATTTATTTTATTGATCATTTAATAAATATTTATTTACTAGTTTGTATGTAAAATATTTATTTAAAATAATGAATTATTTATTTATTTATTCGGGTGCTCAATAAATGGAAGTGAATTTTGAGCTGACGAAGGTCATTCTGGTAGTAAAATAACTATTTTCAAGGTGATAAATAATTATTTAAGTTGTTGGAAAAAATTAAATAATGCTTCTATTATTTTATGACATGGAATTCTATGTATAATTCTGTTTTTCACAAGTTGGCTCACCGTATATAATTATGTAGTATTATTATTAAATGCATGGGTTTTCTGTAAGTTCATGAATGTATTTAATTTTTTCTATTCAATTAAATATTGTAACTGAAATTCCATGTATATAAATCAGCAATTATTCATATTGTGCCAGATACCAAGACACATGAATGGTGAATTGAGAATTATTGATCCAAATTTTTTCTCTCTCAAATCCTATTCTCTACCCTCTAAAGAATGAGAGATGTTCTTAATGCCAAAGAACATGCGATCAAGAACGACCGAGCCAAGATACTCCCTTCGCCGCATTAACACCCGGAGAATGAGCATTGTTGATCAGAGGCCATTAGATCACGTGTGGATCACAGCTAGATGGATTATAGTTTAGATCCTTACAAGAAAAATGAGATAATCTTGAAGGGTAATTCTGGATGATCAACATCATCAATGAAGAAAAATACCAAAGATACAAGTATTATTTTTCCTTATGAAATTAATTATATTATTTATAAACATGATGTGCAAGATCCTCTCTAATTTTTCAGTCCTCTTTCTTCTTTATCTGAATATTCTATTATATTCCATGGAGAATGGAATTCATCATCGTATTGTTGCTCAAATAATAATTATCATGGTAAAAATCAATGTTGGGTTTCGTTCCAAACAAGCTTCTGTTGCACACGAAACCTCCAAAGAAATCATTGCATCATCCATCATTAGGTCACAACTGAGTCCAACCCTGATGCATGACAGTAAACAACATAGCCAGTGGCCTTCTATGGAAACCTCAGGATGGGAGCACTGGTTAGGCTCTACCTCATCTATTGAAATCTCTACATGCATGCCTCTTATCACATGAAGTATTCCCCCTTCTTCCTCAAGGAAGTCATAAGAGCTTCTACAGTAGATATACCAGCTACGTTCTTTTGATATTAACCTGAATATCAAACGAATCTCCTCCCATATGTAACACTTTTTGGGGGTTCCCAAGAAAGAATTTCCTTGAACTTTATAGGATCCACTACAACCAAATCCTCTTAGATGTTGTGTCCCAATAATTGGACAGTTCATATCCATAACTCACACATAAATAGTTTCCTATGGTACTGGTGATCCTAGTGTGTGTCCAGAACAATCCTCAATTGTATAGAGTGCTCTTTATCAAATGTTGAGTACACCATGATTTCATCGGTGAATACCACCACAAATCGATCAATGTATGGCTTAAATAACATGTTCATGAGCCCCATAAACACTACTGGAGTGTTGTTCATGCCAAAAGTCATCACCAAGAACTCGTAATGGTTATACTAACATCTTAAGGTTTTCTTCGGTACATCCTCATCCTGAACCCTGAGCTAATGATAGCCTGATCTAAGGTCTATCTTTAGGAACCACATTTCTCTTTACAATTGATCAAACAGATCTTCAATCCTCAACATAGGATACTTATTCTTCACGGTCACCTGTTTTAGGTGCCAAATGTCCGTGCATATCCACAAACTTCTATCTACCTTCTTGGAATACAACATTAGGGATTCCCATAGAGAAACACTGGGCATTGAGAATCCCTTCATCTATATGTCCTCTAATTGTACCCTTATCTCCTGGAGCTCCGTATGGGCCATCCGATATGCGGGTGTAGATATTGGTGTCATCCCATGGTACATGTCGATTCTGAAGTCTACCTCTCTACAAAAAGGTAGTCATTGGAGATATTCTAGAAAGGCATCCTCATACTCGTTCACCACTATTGGGATCTGTGGACTCGCCTCATCCACCCTGTTGAAGGTCATACAATCCAACTAATATTTATTTGGCTTCACCCACTTGAGCGCAATTCCATCCCATGTTGCTCTCTTTTAATTCTCACCAAGAAAGAAAAACTAGTCCCCATCTCTGCATGTACATCGCACTGTACGTCTCAAGCATTCAAACTCAGTGTGAACAGATGATAGCCTGTCCATTCATAGATTGACTTCATAGGGATACAACACTGCTACTAGAAGATCTCATCTAAAAATCTCTCATATGAGAGTAATATCACTCAATCAGCAACAATTTTTGACCATTGAAACTCTTCTTGTAAGAGTATCCAAATGTAATGGTCGCTCTAAAACCTCAGTTGGAATCTCAGAGTCGTGAACAATGTCTGCTGCAAGGAATGAATGGCTAGCACATGTGTCGATAAGACTGCTTCTAAAGAACAGAAGATACAAATTATACCATTTATTCTCTCAGGGACATTAGGATCGTGAGCCTCTACTGCCTGTAGATGGCCATGTCCCTATCCACCTTCTCCCTGGGCATGTGGTGGATTGGCTGGGGGTGGTGGTGGTAGTGTCTGGTGACCCTGAACACCTTTTTCTACACATTCTACTCACATTCCTCGTATGCTGCATGGATGACACTCATGAACTTTCTCCTGCTGCTTCCTCAATGTCCCCTCCACTATCTTCCGATCATCCATGTTGGGAGTCAGATAGTCAAAATATATATGACCTTGTCCCCTTCAGGAAAAACAAAGCATGCCTCATTGGTGATCCCTCGGCCTCTCGAGCATCGCACATATGACCCTGCGTCGCGGGGTCACCCTCTATAAGGTCTATCCAACATGTGATTTTACATCGTCTTCCTACTTCCTTCTACAAATGAATCTTCTACCACTCATTTTGTATGGGATCACACTATTGGTGCCAACTCACCACTGATACTATCCATCAAAAAATCTCTCTCCAGAACCCCAGCCTGTGCCGGGATGCTGAGAGATATTGTCACAGTTCGGATCTCTCAACAGAGCCCCTGCATAATGGTCTGAGCCAGGAAGTAAGGGTATCATACAATGTTGGAGGATTATTATGATAGGTTAGTAAATCTTTCAGATTACTGAGTCAAATCCAGGATTCCCTCCTACAGATGAAAAAAATCTTAAATACGCACAAAGTGCAGTGTCACTAGCACGATCTCCTCCCTAAAAAGGCTCTCAATGTCTAGGTATGTGAGGTTAATATCCTCATGCACTTATAGAATCATGGTCCACCATAGTCCTTAGGATCCCCGATGAAGGATAGCTTCCATGTTCTTAATATAATCTACAGGTGTCTCTACCAAGCAAAATTCCCATGAAACCTCCTCAAGACAGTATTCTTCGGCCTAGAGTTATGTCTCGCCTCAAAACCTCGGAGGACTCTATATCAAGAACTCATGAAATGTTCTCTTCCCGTGTGCTTGATCCACAGGTAGTATATACTACTCAACTAGTGGTGGTGCTACTAGAAAACCACCGTAATGTGCCATCACTGTGAGTGGTCCTTGTATGGATGCCTCATCGCTTGGTGGGCCACTATCATGATTTCAAACAAAAATCTTGGATGGTTGTCATCATGAAGGAATCCTTTATGAAACATATGTGCCATTGTCAATAATTTGTACATTCGGAGATGACTTATGAATGATCCAAAAATCATTTTAAAACACTATTAAACCATGTAGTCATGTACCAAGTCGGAAAAAAATATTCAGGGTCTTAGTGATTGGATACTTCGTCCATAACACCAACTCTAGACTCCCTGTACTGATAACCAAACTCAAGAAACATTAATTAATTCCATCATTAAATGTATACTCTTAGTTTTTAAGGTAGAACCAACCACCCTCTAATATCACATTGTCATGACCCATCCCACGGGGCCCGGATATGACTTCCCTATCCCACCTACCATAGGCCAGGGGAAGGTGACTAGCACTTGAAGGATTTCCCTGAACAAGGAAGGCATTGACTTGGAGATTGTACAAACTCATAAAGGGAACCTGATGTAAAAAACCGAAAAACTAAGTTATAACCATGATAGTAATGTACAACCATAAATACAACTATAAACATAAAACATTGTGATGGAATACAAGCCCTAGAAGCTAAAAATATGTAAACTGATGACTTATCTGCACTGGATCTCTACCTCGATTGTAGTTGATTTATGTTTGAAGTTGAAGAAGAGGATCTATACTACTCACATCACCCCATGCTCCCCCTAGTCCAAAACCCAAAAATTAATCTTCAGAGAATTATTATTCTAAACTAGAAAAAGACGTGCGGGTGGAGCCCGTGTAGGGGTGAGTGTAACAACTCATTAGGGGACCATAAGACCCCACGAGGTCTCGCAGAAATCCAAAATGGAAAAAATCAAAAGAAATACCACATCAGTAATATCACAAGAATGATCTAAATCATGAATCCGAAGAAAAATAGACAGCTCACTCTAGTATTATAACATTAAGGTTACTGGGATAGAGATGACTGGTCGTAAAGACCAATCATCATATCAGTAGTAAATCCACAATTGACCCATACAGGTCACTGTTATTCTGACCCATATTGGTTACTAGATGATGACTCATACTGGTCGCTGGTGTTGACCTGTATTGTTCACTGGTGCTGAACCGTATTGGTCGCTGGGGCTGACCTGTATTTGGCGCTGGTGTTGTCCTGTATTGGTTGTTTTTGCTAACCCTAATTGGTCACTGGTGGTGACCCATATTGTTCACTAATGCTAACCTGTATTTTTCTATCTTATAGAAGTTGGGATGTGTAGTCGTACAACTAGAACATCCCACTCTGGTGTTTCAGATGCGTCCCTATATTGGTCGCTCTTCTTCTTCATCTCACTGCTTGCCAAAGGATTCCCTCACGATGAAAGCCTAATCTTCATAATATTCTGCACCTCAAACTATCAGTCATATATCAACCAGTACTATGTCCTACAAAAATAATACCCATGGGACCAAGATATCATAGGGGTCCCAACGTGAAAGATGACAAATCGATCAGAAACCTAGTCTGTGAGATATGGTCACTTTTGTAAATAGGTCCTAGTTAGATTCCCATATGATCTAACCCAGTTTGTGCATCATAATTTGTAAAAACACAATTACAGTATCTCTAAAGGACCTCTCTATCACCATGGTCCTTATGCCATAGACGGTGCAACGATCAGGCACTAGGTCTATTAGTTATACCCCTTTCCGTGAAATGGAGGTGAGGGAACCTTGCTCAAGCCCGGCTCGGTCATGCCCATCAGAATATTCCAAATTGTAAAATTATCAAATAGGGTCCCAATTCCACTAATTAAATGTCAAACAGACACCCAATTCATCAGTTAAGTGTGTTTCCTTATTCGGGGGCCGATTGAATCTAGGCCCGTTGCGACTCTGTCAGGCTGGCCCAACACAACATGTCCCGAAGTCTGCATGACCCCTCCCGAGTCTGGCCTATTGAGGGTCAGTCCAGTTCACTAGGTCAGGACCATTAGGGTTAGCATGGATGTTTTTTTGTCTCGGGCTGCGATTGTCCCGACCCGCCAGGTAGGGCTTGGGCCACTCGGGCTAGCTGACTGGGCTGGAGGCCCGGATCGGCCCATTGGGCAGGTCCATCCCATTCGGCATGCCCGTGTCCAGCCGAGTCCATCTGAAGGCAGACCACATTTTCCAGTTGCCACCACATACTCATGCTCGTTTATTCTGGCCTTTGGGGCAATACCCCAACACATTTCATAGATGGCCAAATGGTCGACTGGTCTCCAGCTGACGTGTCACTACGTGGTGTTGTGCCGCCACAACATGTCACTTCCCGCTAGCCGATGTTGTTTCTACTGATAGAGCATGTGGTTATCTCCCTTCTACTGCGTGGCTAGCTCATGTCGGCTGCCTCTATCTACCACAGTGCGTTATTGTGCACCTCCTTCCCACTGCATGCGACTGGTTGTAACAGTCCTCCTCCAGCCATTTCCGGCCTGGTGCACCAGTGGTTATTTCCATAAGCCATCGGATGTGCTCCGGAGGTCCTTTAATGATTTTTTCAAAGCTTACGAGTCTCCTAGTCTTCCACCATCACAAACTGACCCTCTGTCTCACGTTTTCCTTGAAATCAAATAAATCCATCATTGAAGAACGCAACATGAACAAAGCGGCGGAGGGTATGTTCCTTGTTCGTTTGGCTTGCGCCCTCTGTGTTAACGTGATAACATGAAGATGAATATTTATCTAACCTTAAATATTAAATAAAATAATTTAAATATAGTTAATTTAAAACAAATCATAAATTTCCTACCTCGAGACCCTTTGGAGGTGTTGCGGTTGCAGCAGGAGGAGTGTCCACGTTGGATGGAGTCGTCAGAATTCATTGATCCTGGATCGTTGCTGCTTGAGATTTCATCCTCCGTCAGTGGATGTTTCTGTAGAACTATGACTTAGTTTATTCATTTGATGAAGCCATGACATAACCGCACCTTCAGGTCAATTTAAATAGGAGGTGTAAATGTGAGTAACACATTGAGGAATTAATGAGGTTCATTAAATGAATTAATTGACCACTTTTAATTCACAATGATAGAGTTACATAGTGGATAATTCAATCCATTAAATTTCTTGATAGGTCCCTGGTCCCACCACCTCCATTCATCCATTAGAGATAAATAACTGAAAATAACAATCACGTGTTATTTTATTATTCTTTAAAAAGTATAAAACCTATCTTTTTCTCTTTACCCATCATGTTCGACGTGAAGCTCCACATAAGAGAATATTTGGTATTGCGGATTCTATGGTGCTATATGATTTCCATTCTGATCACTAGTTCAAAAGATAGAAAAATCATCCCATACATTTATTGAAGGTAACTAAAAAAGTACAGAAATTAATTTTGGGTACACCAGGCCTCGTAATAACAGGCCGTCAAATTTCACCTAATCGTAATAATTAGAAATAATAATAAAATTTACATGGAATTTTCCTGGTCTTCGCATAAATAGTGATGCTTTCAAGATGTCAGAAGGAAACCATGATCAATGATATTTATTAGTGATTTCCCAAGGTGATAACCAAGGAGACATAGACCTCATGGATCTCCAACTCAAAAATAACTGTATCCAAGCTAAATATAAGATTTTAATCCATGAATCATGTCTAATCCATTCTACAATAATTTTCCTACAAAATTCAAGGTGATCATCCAATGTATAATAGGGATATGAATCGTCATGGCCCAATGGGTTGTAACCATGGAACATGAAAATTAATTCTATATCCAAAGAGTGTATTTGAGGAATCCATTAATAATTATAATGGATCCTATGGTGTCATTCTGGGCATCCACAAACATATAAGGATCGAGATATATTTGATTCTAAACCTCATAACGTCATATCCTTGAATCAGTGTGGGGTTCCTGAGTGCAAATAGAATTTTCCAATAGGAATCCATGCTGATATCAAGTTTGGCCATCCTAATTTCATTATTAAGTAATGTAATATACTATTTAGTTAAATCCAAGCCTTTAATTAGTGTGATAATTTTAATTAACATGAAACTATATTATCTTGTGATTTGGTTCAAGCCATGACTTTCATTTGTGTGAGAAGGACATATATAATACAACCATTCATTTAATCAACCTAATTCATATTTCATAATCAATATTAATTCCCATAGCTTCCATTAATGTTGTAATGGGTTCTACAAATATGCAACAAATTAATCAATCACAAAAAAATTATCAATTTTAATAACTTACCTTACTTGAGTCGAGTGGTATGAATATACGGTACATGACATTATGTAATTAAAAATATAAATCCATTAACATAATATAGATAACCTATATTTAGAGTGATCATTCCAAGGAACTCCATAACAGTGGATGAAATGTGTCAAAACACTAAACTATAATTATGGAATAAACATAGACACATAAATGATGGATTTTTTATCATAACAAAAACAATTATTCACATATTTTGAAGGAGGATGGCCATAAAATTATAATGATTATAAACATGGCATATAAATTCTATAAATGGATCCTGGGGAAATTGGTGGGGCCAACATGAAAAATCTGAAATAAAGGAAATTGAGTTTTGTGTTTTAGATCACTCACCTTAGGTTTGTATGACTCTCCTCCATTGGTATTGGACATTGATTGGGCTCGAATTGGAGTATATCTATTAGAAACAAACAGTCTCATATCCCATTATTGGATAAACCAACATTAAATCATATCCATCTTTTATTCATAATGATGATAGATAATAAGGTTAAACCCACTTAAACTCAAATTAGGGTTGAATGATGGATCTTTAATACATCATACATGGAAAAATTAGAATTTTACTCAAAATTCATAATTTTCATTGTTTTTCTAATGTCTTGAAAAAACTTATTCAAAACATGCACGGTTTCATGAGAAAAATAAGAGCTAGCATGGTTTGGATGCATGGCCGTTCACCAATCCTGGGAGGTGGTTCTGTCCAAAAAACTCAATCTACAGGGTTTACTCTAAATTGTGTTCAAATCCACTTACTCCAAAAACATTTGTTATATTAATTTAACATTCACTAGGAACCCATGAGACTCTTTTTAACCCCTTATACGTTTATATTAGTTTGAATGTAAATCGTTAGACAAAAATTTTAAGGATCCATAATTATGTGGGAAACAAGGTTCATACCATTTCATTGGGTTAATCATGTTTCAATGATAATTTTCATTATCCAATTTTATTTCTGTTGGTTAATCATGTTTAAAGATATTTTTATTTTTTTAATTTCATCCATGGATAAATCTCATTTTAAAGATAAATTTATTTAAACCATTTTTTAATGTATTAATCATGATTCCAAGAGATATCGTATTTAACCCTTTTTTTTAATTCCACAATCATTATAAAAATATATTTTTATTTATCTCATTTGGTTTACTTGGTTTATTCTAGTTTTAAATATATTATTGTGGAACAAATTTTCATTCCAAGGATTAATTATATTTTGAACAGAATAATTAATTTTTTCAATGTGTTGGAATAAGTTATCAATGTATTATGTTCTTGGAGATTATAAAAGATGGGTACAACAAGATAGTGTCATGTGATCCCATTATATCATATATGATTGGTGCACCATGATAGAGATCTGATAGATTAGGTATTATGGTTATTGAATTCATCCATACTGTGTCTTCAATTTTAAATGATTCTGTACGTGTTCATTAATGAGTCAATGATATAATGATTCCAATGTAACAAAATGTTTTATCATTGATTTTTATGGGATGATTATGTTTTTAATGTTTGATATTGACATCAAGAAACTCATGGTTATTGATTTTTATGACTATTTCTTTTTCCATGATATCATATTTTATAGTCCAAGTAATGATTGGTATAAATATCATTATTCTCAATCGCGTCATTTTGATTATGTCATCATAATATTATTCTCCTATTATGCTCATTGATGAAATTAGTTTGTTAATGATTATGTAATAACTGAATTAGAATTTTTGTTCACCCATACTATATTTCCTTTACCCTAGGTTTTAAATAATGATGTTGAATGATTTATTTCAATAAATGATTTCACAATGGTTTTGTTCATGATTTATTTTAAAATATTAAAAGAAATGTAAAATAGGACTAATTTTCTATTAATGACTTATGTGTTCCTGTGGATATGTGTTGTTTATGTAAGAGTTTTTATTAATTATCTAAAACTATAAAACTAAATATTATTATAATATATAAGTGATTAAATTTATTGATTTTATATTGTAATTTTATCATGTAAAATTTTTTGGTCACAATTATTTTCATCATAGTCAATAATGTGAAGTTATAGATCCAAAACATGATCCATGAGTATGAGTTCTTGGATGTTAGAGTAAGTATCAAATTTTATTTTACATAAAATTGGATTATAGGATTTAGTGATGTGTGGTTATCCAATGTGGTATGGATACCATGATATATCTACAAGCATAATAATGATGATAAATTCAATTTATTTTAAACACCTTTGATGTTTTATTCATTGATATATTAAAGTGATTTTTAGAGATTTTTTGGGACAATGAATTTATTTACCCCCTACATTTTGAATGATGTTTTTATAGAGTATTTATTTTTTGGTCTTAATAAAATGAAGGAATAAATGAAGGATGGGTGAAAACACATTGCACAATGAAAGGTTTTTGAGGAAAACCCATAATATAGGGGTTCCATAGGTGTTGTGCCTTCCACTAGCCTACATGACATAAAAATTAATGTGACCTATTTTCACATATAGAATAATTTTATTTGAAAAATAGTGTAATATATTTAGTAATAATTTTTGTTTTATATAGTAAGGGTATATGATCAAATCCTTCAATAAATTGGGGTTTTAACTTAATAATGAATTTATTGAAACATTTACATAATAAATATTTATTGAATACATTAATTTGTGCATCATTTATTAACGTTGAAATTTTATTGGATATAAATGTTTATTATTATTTTACATGTTCTATTGTTTTTGGATTTTGATACTTTCTCATGATATGGATTATATATTGGCTATCCCTTTTGAGGATATGTGGTCATTTAATGTGGATTTTAGTTCTTCAAGAAATAATAATTAAAATATAATATGCATCATTTAAAGAAAATGATATTATTTTGATGAAATTCAACTCATCGAGTAATTATATTTCATTTTCGTCTAGATTGTAAGATACATTTTTTAATAATCAAAAAAATATTTTGAAAATAAGAATTATCCAAGAACAATCAATTTTGATGACATGATGGTATTTTCAATAATCACATAATTTTTATTTAGCCCTTAAATTTATATTATTAATTATTCTATTTTGATTTTTTATGCTTAATAACCATATATAATATTATATGCAATTTATTTATTATCATATTTTTTATCCAAAAGAGTTAATCAAATAATTCTTATCTTTTGGTGATCATTAAGATTCCCACGATGCATTTTTTTATTACATATTATTAAATATTTTAATGATGTTTATTTGAACATTGTAATTAATGATATGTTAATCAAGTGATAAAAATGTTGAATTTAAGAGGAAAAATTTATTTTAAGGTGGTTTGCATGTAACATCCCTAAATTTAATGAATTATATTTTTTAAATTTAATTTAAATTCATTAATATAATTTGATAGATTCCATACATAGTTTAGTTTATGTTAGAGTAAAATTAATTATCTTTCATTTCATGAAACATCGATACCCTATGATTACATGTTTTACCATAAAGGTTAATTCTTTTTAAACAATAATATACTCTTAATAATATTATTTAATATGGAATTTTTACCACCATTTTTTAGAGAACATATTTTAAATAATTTGGTTACTTTTAGAAAATAAATATGAATAAAACACATCATTCTTTGAAAAATTAATATCAAAATTTACTTTATGTTACTTTTTGGTATTTTTCTATGAATTTTTCTTTTAGATTAATAATAAAAAATAAAAAATTTAGTTCCAAAATTCCTTTTTTAATAGTTACTAATGTTAAAAAAAAATTTGAATATATTTTAATGTCATAATAGAGAAATTATATATCCATTAATCCATTTTATTTCATTGTATTCGTTTCTATGTTAAATTTAAATAAAAATATTTAATGCGCTTTTGATAATTTTCAATTTAAAACCATCTTTTCTGGCCATGTCTGTGGGGTATGCCAGTAAAATTATTTTTCCACATATTTGAGTTCAAATTGAAAAAATAGAAATAAAAGGTTGGAATAAGAATATAATTTCTAGTCTAATAAGGGAAATATAATGTTTAAAAAAAAATTAATAGTGAAGGTGATTAAAATTATTTATAGTGATTAAGGGGAAATTAATCTTCTCATGAGATTAAAAAATATAACAAATTGCCAAAATGGATTATAAATGTTTCAAAAAAAATTGTAATACCATATTTTCACAATATACTATTTTGGTTATAATTTTATGCTTTTCTGAGATAAAAATTTATGAATGTGAAAGATATAAAAAGTTATTTTATTAAAAATATAAAAAATGAACCCTCCTTTCATTGAGTGTTTTTAATGATTTAGAATTTGTAAGAAGCTATATATATTTAGTTACAAAAATTATTTTTATTCTTAAATGAGATGATTATATCATTGAAATATTTCATTAAATTTATGAGATCATATAATTACATTATGCAGTTAAAAATGATAATGTGTTGTATATTTTTCTAATAATATAAAAAAATAATCAATGTAAAAAACATCAAATGTATTGTAAATTTTATAAAATATTATATTGCCTTTTTTATATTAATAATTCATGTTATGAATATGTGAAATATTTTTTTTAATTTGAATAATGCATTTGAATATTTTTAAAATAAAATTAAAAAAAAATACTTACAATATTAAACTCAATGATATTTTGACAACAACTGATATTTAAATAATTGATTTAAAAATAATAAAATTTATATAATATGAAAACATAATTTTAACTATTAATAAAAAAATAGTTCATTAAGGCACCAATTGAACTTTTATAATTAACATATTGGCCTAAAGGTAATAATAAATATTTTTTGCATGGTCTGGTTTAAAGGAGTGTTTTTTCATGTTACATGCACATTTTTTATATTTAATTTTCATCACCAATAGAATTTTTAGTTTCTAAACTAATAATCATATTTATAATTATGTGTGTATATATTTTAATATAAATTTTTCCTTAATTTATTTTTAATTGTAATATTATGAATGATTCAATAATATTGAAATAATACACCGAAAAATTTAAAAATTTAAAAATCATATTAACTATGATAAAAAATTATGAATATGAACTTATTTAAATTTTTTAAGAGTTTTTTTACCATAATATAACATAAATTAATTTTTTCGATTTTTTAATCACATTATGTATGGTGTTTCTTCGAATAGTGTACTAATTATTTTATTAAATATAATTCCACTCCACGAACAATATAAAAGGAATTCCCTATTCCATTTTTTCTCACTCCTCCCAAGAATCTTTTTACAATCAAGATTCATCGAAAAAAGTCTCTGAATATTGATTCCCTCACCCTAGAGGCCTAAACATGTCTATAATTTCAATCAATATTACCTTTTGTGAAAACAAAGACAAGTTACTCAAAAAAGTGGAATCATATACATCCATTAATTTTTTAGTTCTTTCTCCACCCATTCATTTCTCTATATTACATTTTTATATAATATCATATGTATAATAAGTATATTTAGATGTTTTTATAAAAAGGGATATACCTGAAAATATATAAAATTCAATCTAATGGCCTATGAACATACCATTTTTGTGTACATTGAACTACCCCTCACGGAACAATGATTTTTCATTCATAATTTACCACATCTCATGTTGAGAATTATGATGCACATAATTTTTATATATGATAATTTTGATATGTATTTTTATATAATTATTTAATTATTTTAAAAACAATAACCTTTCTAATTACGATTTTGTGTAAATATGATAACATATTTTGGGGAAATGTTTACTACCACCCTTCAAAGAGATGGGACATGTTCATACATAACATGGAATGTATTGAAGATAAGTATAAATAAAATTACGTGATCTATAAAAAATAATTATGATATTAATCACATAATTAACTTTTTTAAATATAATATATCTTTTTCTTTATTACCATTTCACACAATAAGAAAGTGATAACATCATTCCTCGACATGTAGATTATTGTCACCTCGATATTATCTGATTCCATTTACATCAATATAATTTTATATATAAGAATATAAAACTATATAATATTTCATATATGATAAAAATTTCATTAGATAATTATATATGGTTACTTACCTTTTTTACACGTTGATCATTTAAAAACGAGAATACCACTCATGCGTATCTACAACCTACCATCTCCTTGATTGTAATGTTAGTTCATTTTTATATTACCATAATTCAAGAATGGTTTTAAAATGTCAATTTATTTATAAATATAATAATTATTGAATTATAATTATTAGGATGATAGTTATATAATGACACATTTTTCAATAAATGGCATACCAAATTCATTTTTGACACATTAACTGAATATGGTCAAAACACCTGACATAAAATTAATTTTTTAGCTAGTTGATTAAAAAAATTATATGTTAATTAAAATTAATAATAATCATTTTAAATTTTTTTTTTAATTTTTTTAAGAAAAAAAATATTATTCAGGAATATATATGACATTAATGACAGATTTACCTCTATTTAAGGGGTTTCATTTCTATTAACATTTCACTGAGGCATATTGTAATGTTATGCACTATGTATCTTCTAGGTGATGTATATAACAATCCATTGAAATTTTATAATATAAATTTTATTTATTTAATGATATATATTTTTATAATTTATGTTATTTTTTCACGAATATCATGATTAAAATCATTCTCAAGTGGTAAGGGATTTCATCTGAATTTCATTTCATTGAGACATATTGAATTGTGATGCACATAGTCAACTGTATATAGGATATCAACACCACATTGAATGTATTATACCATGAATGAATTTATCATCATGGTATATAAATTTTTCTTTTAATTTTTACAATTTCATAGGTATTATGGCCATTAATATACCACCGATATAAAGGAATTTTTTCCCAATTTTTTAAATTTTATTCATTTGTTATGTTATAGATATATATTTTTTACAAGGTGTATATAAAACTATATTAAAATTTATGACATGAATTTAATATGTTTCCTGATGTTAAATGTTTAAATTGATGTAATTATTTCATGGATCTCATGATTCTAATGTTACTCATGTTTTAAGGGATTTCATCTCAATTTTATTTCATTGAGGAATATTGTATTTTTATTCACATAACTATATTTATATGGTGTATATTATATCCATTTTGATTTATTATATCATTAATAATTTCATATTAATTTTTTTTGGATTTATTTATTATTCATTCATGTGATTTATGGTTTTTAATTTACAAAAGTTGGGCTTGAATTTAGGAATAGTTTGCCTTCATTGAGACAATTGATATACTATGATCTTATAAAATTTTATGAGTATTACATACCTCTCATTTGAAAAAGTTATGACATTAAAATCTTTATGCTCATGATATTGTTTGTATCATTTATTTTTATTCCATTTAGGGGTTTATCGTTCAAGTGGTCAAATGTGTTATAGGACACTTTGATTTGATTGAATATTATTTTCTTCAAGAATTTTTAATGTTAATTTAATTATATTCACATTCATAAATATAAATAAATTTTTTCTAACATATAATCCACCGGGGATATTATTTGTTGATACCAACCCCAATCATTGTTTTGTGGGATTATATGTTTTTTTCAAGTAGAATGCTAATTAACCAATTTATTTTTCATGGTTTAATAATGATTACAATATTTATTATTTTACACATTTATTTCAATTGGTTAATCATTTTTTTCAAAAGATATTTATTTAACTCATTTCATTTCCATGGGCTAATCATGTTCCATTGATATTTAATTTAATGCATATTTTACCTAGGATAATTATTATTCAAGAGATTATTATTTATCCTATTTATTATCAATTGGTTAATATTATTTCAAATATAGTTTTATTTATGCCATTTATTTTCAATGGGTTAGTCATTATAAAATTATTTTAATATTAATCCCATTTTTACTATGTATTAAACATGATTTAGGTATATTTTTATTTATCCAATGTTTTCATTGGGTTGTCCTTGTATCCAATAGATTTCTATGGAAACTATTTCTATTCCATTAATTAATTATATTTTTAAAATATCAAAGGATTATTCAATTATTATTGATAAGATATCTATTTATTCTATTTTTTGATGAGATAAATTTTGGTTTCTCCTAAATTATACCGGGTGATCCAGTTATAGCTTATATAATGGGTGGACCCAAATTATTATTTTATTCATTGGGTACTCCAGATATATATTCATCCATATTCAACATTAAATTGTTAATGTTTTTGTTATTGTTCATTGAGATCGTGTTCCAAGAAAGAAAAATGTTTTTTAATTTTCTTGATATGCATTGATAATGCTTCTAAGGATCATGATTGATTTCATATGTCTCGTTAATAATAATTCTAATGTCACATTCTATTTACTAGATTTCAAATTTTACATTCCATGTATTGATGGGTATAAATATTCTTTTTTTATAATCATTACTACTGATTATGTCATCAAAATATTTTTTTTATTCTTATGCTCATTGATAACATTAAATTATTAATGGTAATGTTTTCTCAAACTGAGTATTTGAGGTCACCCATTATATATTTCCTATTCCCAGGTTTATAAAAAAAATGTTGAATGATTCATGTCGATAAAATATTTCATAAGTATTATGTTGATGACCTATTGGGAAATAAATAAAAATATAGGTTAAATGTGAATAATGTTCTTTTGATGACTTATTATTCGGTGTTGATTTGAGTTGTTTATGTAAGAATTTTTCAAAATTATTAAAAAATCTAAACCTAAAAGTTATTCTTGTTTGTAAGTGATATATGATCTCCTTTATATATTTTATGTTTTAATGGAAAATTTAGTTCACAATAATTGAAATCTTAGCTAGAAATGGATTGATAAGGATTTCATCACGATAGCTGGGAGTATGGGTTAAGGTCACATATATTACAAGGGATATTTTATTTAAAGGATTAAAAATATGTAATACATAACTTTATAAAAATTAAATTCATTATTATATCTATCCTCAATTTGATGTGATGGAAAAACTTAAAATAGTTTGTGAGGTGTTTAACTGTCATACATAAGTTCGATGGGTTTGTTTTCAATATGATGGTGGATGAGATAGTTATAGTTTATTCTATTAAAATAGTAACATTTATATAATTTATGATCAATTGGAATATATATATATATATATATTTATATTTCGTGAATATTTTCTGGCTGTGAAATTATAAATAAAAAACACATGTTTAAGAAGATTTTCTCTTCTTGAGAGAATTTTTTTTAAAAATAAATCATTATTGTATGGTTTCTTAAAAAAATTAAGATAAAAGGATTTGTAAATGGAAATAAATAAGATATTTCATCATGAATTGGCTGATCCAAATTGATATGGTAGTGTGTAGTGGAGAGGATATATTATTCCCTTTTTCAATTGGGGGAGATTATACTCTTTCAATTATTTAAAATAAAAACTAATAACATCATTTTTTACATTATAAAATGATCAAAAAAAGAAAAATATATTATAGAAGATTATATAAGGTTACAAAAATTAAAAAATAATGTATATAGAAATGTTTTTATATCCTTTAAACTATTATATTTGTTTTCTAACTTGTGTAATCCTGTTTTAAAGGTAACTATGATAATTACATGTTTTTTTTCGGTTTTTATTATTCAATATGTCAGAAATTTATCTTTAAATAATCATATAATGTTAAATTTTATGATTATAAATAATTAATGTATTTTTAAAATTCAATTCATCGATGTGTTCGAGTTAAATTTAAAATTAAAACAAAAAAATCAAATGAAAAGTACTTTTCCAAATAAGACGTTTTAATTAAAATGAATATATTTTTAAATAAATATTTAACATAAAACTTAATCAAATTTTATAAATATTATAAGCAGTGATTTGATTTCATTAAATTTACCTTAAAAACTTCTAAAAATGGTATAAATCTTTATAAGATAATTATTCAAAAATTTTGTTTTCAATAAAAACAAATATTTTATACTTTATCATAATATTATAATTTTTATAAAAATAAAAACACTTCCAAAAAATATTATATTTACACGGTTATTTATAAGGTGATGTTAATTTGTTCATATATATATTCAAATTGATTCTTATCTAATTTTATTATTTGTTAAAAATAAATAATTACATTATTGTATAAGAAATTATTTTGGAATAATATAAATTAATTTCTAAAAATAGTTTATTCTTTATGAATATTTTTTCATCATATAAAGCATTTAACACTATTTTTAAATTTTCTCGTTCCTATTAATTCAAGATAAAAATCACTACTAAATTGCAAAATATGTGTTAAAATAAAACTAATAATAATTCATAACTATTGAATAGATCATGTTGTATCATGTAACATAATACATAAATGAAATTAAATATATTTGAGTAAAAATAAATCATAAAATATCTGTTTCAAAAATACTTTCTTAATTTATAAACATTTGGAAATCTATAACATCACATGTGTGTAAATGTAGACTAACACCTCCACAATGTAAGATTATATTTTTTTCATTTATGTTATACGTGGATTGTAATAAGGATTTATTTTTTAAATTTATATGATATATTTGATATAATTATGTTTTTATTATGTTCAATTAGTATTTTACATTCTTTTTTTAAATCTTTAATAAACTCAAAATAGTATTCATGCATACCTATGTCTTACCGTCTCAATGAATGATCAAATCCATTTTTATGAATATGCATATAAAGAATAATACTATATACAAATATAATTAATATAAATCATATTTGTAAAATTATTAAATTTTTTAAAAAAATGTATCCACGATCAATGTACAATGACTAGAATAATTGAACCAATTCACAATGAAAACTTATGTAGCCAGCCCCTTGAATATTTATTTTAATAATGAATGGTTAACAAACATTTGATAAATTGTCAAAATATAAATCATATATGGTATTATATATATATACATATATATTTATATATATTTTAATTTTTATGTAATATATTAATAATAGAAATATATTTATTAATCATTTGGTCTGAACACATTCAATGATTACAGACCAGAAGTATGCGATTTTAATCTCTCTCTTATTTATAGAAGATACAAAACATATTGACCACTTTTTTCATTTATGCTGACTATATAAATATCATGAATTAAATTTATGATATTTTTTAGTAATATAATGGGAATTTAAATATCCACAAAAGGTTCTCACTTTCAAGGGTAATGCAATTCAAATTTCACCACATCGGTTATATTTTAAGTCAAAACCTCAATTTATCTTGGTATTGTTTATGAGTAAGTATTTTATTATTAAATCATATTATCTACCACTAATAAAAATATAAAATTTCTATATACATTGTAAAATTCCTTAAAATGATTTTTTTTAGTTTCATTCTCCCCATATTAATTACTCAATAGACTGAAAATATATTTCAAATGAAAAATAACATAATTTCATGACTATATAAAAAATAATTTCACTTTGATGTTCACCAATTATAAATTTTTTTAATTAATAATATTAATATTCATAAAATATTGTTCCAAGTCATTTTTACACATTTTATAATACATAACAAATTTCGTAACATGAATTTTATATTCATTTATGAAAATTAAACTATTTACCATTTTTCAAAAAAGTGAAATATTTGTTTCTATAGACTATATAAAATTATATGAATATCCAACAATCATTTATGATCAATTATTTGAATAATTATCTAAAATAATACTTTATTATTTTGAACGAAATTATTCCAATATATTTTTTTCAAATTTTTATTTTATAAATATTTCATTTTAATAAAAAATTTATTTCTATAATGAAACAATTTAATGATATTTAAAATTAAATTTTCATCCATAATTACATCATTTAATGTTAATTATGTTTTATTTCAGTTATTATCTAATGATCAAATAATTAATATTTTTTATGATGAAATAATTTTTTCGAATATCATCAATTTTCCACACGATATTCTATGATTAAATGAATTCATTTTTATAAAACTCATTTCATTTATATGGATTCAGAAATGATTAAATGATTATGGATACCATTTCACTTCTTTGGTTATGATATGTTGAATATTTTATGATTTCCCACATATATTTGATTTAAAGTTTGTTAAATTGTGTCCCATAAATATATATCTATGAAATTTAGTGGGTAAAAATATATATCACCTGAGATAAGTAGGAATGGAATGTAGAGTTGAACCATTTCAGTAAGTGACTCTATCAAGTATGATATTTTTTGAGAGTGAAAAATGATTACTACAATATTTTTTTTTGAAGTTTAAAAAATAATCATTGATTTTCTTTGGACTAAACTATAACTACAATGATAGTTTGGTTAGTGAAACCATTATACCATTAAAGACTTGGATTAAAAAAATTATTAATAATTAATTTATTATATATGTTTATGTGTATGCCACAATTTCATAGATTACTCCAATGTTATTCTCACATTGACCTTGTTTTTTGATTTATTTTTGATTTATTCTTAATGTGAATCCAATTTTATCACACTACTTTTAATTATTAAATGTGATATGTAGAGTATAAATTTCATATGTTGTGACATGTTCTCATAACCTTATGCACATTTTCTGATTTTGTGATCATTTATATTACAATCATTCTATACTAATAATCATAGTATATCCATTATTATATTTATTTACCATATTCTATTTATAATAAATTTATAAATGATATGACTAAAAAAATTTAGTTATAAGGAATTTCATTAGAGAGAGTTTTAGACAACCTATTTTTGTGTCTATGTTTCCAATGAAACAAGTTCAATATGATTTTGTTTTTATCAATAAATTATGTTTCTTATTAAACTATGAATGTATAAAATTTATCAATAAAATGTATATAATTTTATAAATTCATTCATGTGATAATACTCTAAATATTTTTCATTGATTTCTTCTCATGTATTGAATATATTGATGAAGCTCTTATATTCTCATTACTATTCATAAAATGTTTTATAGATTATGTTGTAATATATAGTACATGATTTCTCCAAGGATGGTATTATATTTATTAAATATTTAATAACATCCTCATCCATCTCAAATATATTCTAATTTTAGATAATTTTTATAAAACTATAAACTCTAATAAAAAATTAATAAACCTTTTTAATTTTATTTTCATTAAAATAATAATTTACTTTCTCCATATTAGTAGCCATATATATTTGTAATAGTTATCTAAATAATAATAATTTCTATTAGTGATGAATGTTATTAACCATGTAAACATTATTTTACTCATGTTTTCTCCACATTCCTATGCTTTATTATTTTCACAATTGGATCATAAAAATTAGTCACCATATTAAAATTAATCTATTTACCATCATAATATCATGTAAAGATTGATATTTTATTATAATTTTATTTCAATATTAATTACTGTTTATTTTCTGGTAATGAAATTTTTTCATTAATAATTAATAATACTTCCTAAACACTTGAAAACACCAGTAGTTTCTTATAAATTGTAATCATTCAGACTAACAGCACCACCACCATAATGATAGATAGAGTAGTTTCATTACAAAATTGAGTTAAAATTTTTCATTGTGTTAGTTTATTGATGAGTTGAAGTCATTCATAAAATATTACTATCTCTCTAAAAATATTATTTAATAATTTAAAAAAAATTCTGACAAGAATTTATATTCATTGATGTTGCGTTATAACAGTTACCTTTAACCATAACAACCTTGGTGAAGTCATATATTAGTTTTCCAAACTCACAATTATTTATATGAAACATTGATTTTATTTCTAACAAACTATAACTAATTCGCATATAATATATATTTTTTAACATTTAACTTGTTTTTCATTTAAAATAACATAAAAAATAATTTATACATTCAATAACACCAGTATCTTATACAACGTTGAGATTATCCTTCTATGTTATTTCCTATTTAAATAATTATGTTTCACAATCGGTAGAACACATTTTTATTTTTCCATCTATAATAAATAAAATAGCAAATTTTACTTTTTTTTAAACATTAATAAAGTTTACTCCCATAAAAAAATTCATATACATAATTAATTTCATCATGATTTTGTATTTTTCTCTTGTGAAATGTCCAAATAGTATTTTTGAGTGGAATAAATTTTTTCATTTTTTGCAATTATCATTACTTTATGAAGAAATGTATACTCATATTAAACAATAAGAAATAACCTAAAAGGAAAATGAGGTTCATTATTAAATAAATATTTATCATTATTGTTTCTTTCCATGATAATAATCCCATAATTTTTGGGAATGATTTTCTCATATTTCAACTACTTATTTTTTTCATATATATTTTATTTTATTTGTTTCATAGAATCATCATATTAATCCTTAGATAAATATAGTACAAAATTTCCATTGTTAATAAAATTTTTAAATTTAAGATGAACTATACATCTAAATTTTCCTCTGCTAAAAATATATGATAGAAGATTAATGATTCTATTAATTCCAACTTAATTTTCCTCTACCACTTAACAATTATTTTTTTCTAATTCAACATTCCCATTGGGTTTACTTTTTTACACTGTTTCAAAACACTTTTCATTAAATTCATTTTTCATTAAGAATTTTTATTTACCAGTTTAATATTCCCAAATAATTTTATGTTTTTTTATATATAAATAAATTATCATGAACTTATAAATATATCAAATTATTATATAATATATCTATAATGTGTCTCATTAATTTATTCATGATTATAAAATCTCTTATTTTTTATATATAAACTATGAAATTTCTAATGATATTACTAAATTTTTTTTGTTCATTGATACATTATTAAATAGCCATCACAATAACATTAATCCATATATACCAAATTTTTATCATGGATTCTATAATAGTCCCATATCCCTCTTATATAATTGTAAAAATATCCCACATATTCATATTTATTGGTAACACAATGATATTATTAAAAAGATATCTATAATAACCATAAACATATGAATCTATGATTTTACACCATATTATAAATATATCATCTCTTATTCTGTCATGGTATCATTAATGGGAGTAAATCCCATTACATTATTATGTCTAAAATCGTGTCCAAGTATAAAATAATGGGAAATATCCGCTTAATAAAACTGTGATAATTTCATCTATAGTAAATAACGACACCACTACTATTAATGAAATTTAAATTCTATATTATCAAAATGAGATGTTTTATAGGTTTCCTACAGTTGTATATCACATGAAAATACCTCGAATAAATTATATTATCACTTATATGGGTGTGAATTATTTATTAGTTTGACATACATATGGAATGTTTCATTGTATCCTATGAAAAAACTCATAATGTATAAAAATATAAGACTATTATGATCAACTTAAGTTAAAATAAAGATAACACAATTCATATAAAACTAATATAGTGTGATAGTGGAACATGCTATTTCCTATTATGGGTATAGTGACCTACTCCTATAGATGTTGTTTCAATAACCCAACATGGATTGTTTTATAGTATTCATATGTAATTTAAAAGTAATTGGATGAAAATGTTTATACGGTTGGTAATCATTCTCTACAGAGTCTTGGTTCTATAAATCAATAATTAGATCTACTAACACCATTAGTTATATTCATAAATTATCCTAACTATATACACTAAACTCAAAGAAAGTCATACCTCTTGAAAATAAATTTTCATTAGTGACTATTTGAATCCCCATATACATTCATTTTAATTCTTATTTTCTAATACAATGATTTAAATATTCGTTTCCATAAAAAAGAAATATATATCTACATTACCGATATATAATAATTTTGACCACGATCATGTATATTTGGAGTTAGTTGGAATTAAATAATCCTCCATGATTTTATAGTAATTAATATTCTCAGTATCATCATTTGAGAACATTTTATAGGTAGTTTTATTGTTAAATGTTTGTCTGTTTGATATAGTAATTATTTAACCCGATTTATTATATCTCTATTTCATGCCCCAATCATTTATTCAATTAGTTATTTTTTTACGGATCTATCTAATAAATCATAATGATACGCTACCCAATAAGGTTTGGTCATGGGATCCTCTTTTAACATGAAATGAAATGTATATTACTACCTCTTTTGGGAATAAAAATTAATATTTCATGGAATTGGGTCAGAACCCAAAACATTAATTACTTTTTAAATCCATTTAGCTATTTAAAAATTTATTTACTATATTAGATATTATTATTCATTACATAATAGTAGTTCAAAAAATCAAATAAACTATCTGGATTTCATTAAAAATAAAATTCATTTTATTCAATTATTTTGAATTTTCTATATTATTATCCAATAATTTTGTATATTCATGTAAAATCATGAAATATCCGACATCAATAAGCTTTCCCAAGATTTTTATCAACAAATTTACAGAACATACCCAAAATTCAAAATCTAAGATACAAAATAAACTCTAATATTGTATATTCTAATTTATCATGAAAAGGGCACTATAGATTTTCAATAATTATAATAAACTTTCTCATCTCTAGCTTATATTTATATGATATATTTGTTTGATATTATCTCTCTTATAGTACACCTTCATGGTCCTCCTTCTTATAAACTGACTGACACTCATCACATACTCACCATTTTTTATTTCATCATTATTAGAAAAAAAATTATGACTTTATTTTCGTATATCAATACAATTATATAAAAAATATATATCTAATTCCATATACATGTGTCTCTTTGATTGAAATATAACTTTTATCTACATATATCGTTAAATATAATGTTTTTTCTATCAATATTGTACATATATTTTATTCATTATTATTGATATAAGGCTACATCTTTAAACATTACATAATGTTTAGTTTTTTAAATAATTCACATTGTGGTTATTTTCAGGTTTAGTGATTTAGATAATTAGGGATTAATAATTACATAACCAAACTATCAATATACGAAGTGGAAACTTACAACAGTTTTGATTTCGTTCATAGTAGAAAAAATTTAATAATAAACATGTTTTCTTTTTAAATTTAATCATCATAACTCTTCCATGATTATATACATGACTCTATGCTATATTAAATATTATGTAAACATGTGATAATATGGGATGAGAAAAAAATCTCAATAAGGGATATAAAAATAAAGAAATGCCTTAGTCTAGTTAAAACATGTTAACTTATTGAATGTTCATTGAGTTAATGAAATAAAAAAATTAAAATGAATAATAGTCATAATTTTTTCGTGCTAGAAATCACAAAAACTAAATAAAAGCAATTAATACACTTTTAAGTGACTTTGAGAATCATATACATAAAACACTTTTATACCCCATTCAATTGGAAAACCCATATAGATGACGTCCAATATTTTTATTAACCAATGAAAAGAAGATATATAATGGAAATCACCCAGAGTATATGATATATTGGGCTCACACATAATAAAAAAGGCCCTCATCCCTTCATATATTCTATAACGGGCTCACCCGTGAGTTTTAATGGGACTCAACACTTTGTGTAATCTTTTTTCGGATCAACAATGATCTGCAAAGGGGGTCATCATTCATATATATTTTATCGGGATCACATGTTTCTTTTAATGTTCAAGTTTCATTTCATGAATTATGGACTATCATCACAAAACACTTTTGAAAAACACTTCTAATCCCATATGAATAGAATTTTTGTAAAAAAATAAATTTTAGTTTAAGAACCAATTTCCAATACCAAGGTTACAAAAAATGGAAATATGGGATATATATTTCTTTTTTATGTAAATTATGTCTTATAAAGGAAGAAAGTATCAAATATTGGTTATAAAGGAGGGGATGTCATTTTTGTCATATATAAAAAACACATCTTTTGTAGTTTTGAAAAGAAAGTAAAACAATATGCATAAAAATATTCTTATAAAAATAAAAAATTAATTTCATGATATAAATAATATTCCATGTATTATCATATTATATCGATTTAAATACATATTTTAATTCATACAATGAAGAAAAATATTTGATAATTAAATATTTAAATGTTCATGTTATCTCATACCACATTCAATATTTAAATCATAATCCTCATGTAAAATATCATTTACCAAAATGATAAAAATATTATAGATAACATATGTATAATTATTTTTTTTATGTGAATAATTTGGTTTGATTTCATAAAGATATTGTTTGTTTATGACTTTTCTTTAGAATGATAAAATGTGATTTTATTTTAAACAAAACCAGTATGTATTTTTATGATATCATAAACTAAATGTTTATATATTTTTTTGATTATTATCATGTTGGATAGCTATGATATTTTTCTAAATTTCCTTTTCTTATAAATATGTTAGAATGTTTTTATCTTATACTCTAAAAATTTTATGAACTAGTTGCTACTGTTTTACAATATTTACACCCGTATATTTAAAATATTTATATATATAACTTACTTCATCGTCTACAGATACCATATTTGAATTAATAATAATTTTCTTGATACCAAACGTGTTTATATTGATTTTATTAATATAAATTAATGTCTAAAAAGGTCATTTGGATGTTTAATAATTTTTATGATGTTCTGCTTTGATTTCCAAGAACCACGGTTTTCCAGAATTCAGTTGGTTCTATATTTTTATTATATTTGGTTGAGTACATGTTAGATTTATTATATTTTTGATACTTATTTAATATTATAGTATTTTTAATAAATTAAATTGTTTGACCAATGTCTTAATTTAATTTATATTGCCCATAAAAATTCATTTAATTCACTTAGAATATTTTGTCTATTTTTTCACAATTTATTGGAATCCCTACTTTTGTAATGTGTGGTTTGAAAACCCTACATTCTCTATGTATGGTCCTCTATCCAGACTTTTAAAATTTATGGTTCTATAACCCTACTTTCTCAATGTATGGTTCAACAACCCTATTTTCTCAATGTATGGTTCGACAACCCTACTATCACAATGAATGATATTGAGTAAGATTAAATGAATATAAAGTGGGATTTTAAATCATTGTACACTATTATTGATAGAGGATATTATATGAAGACTTATATTAATTATTTTTTATGATTTATTTGATATTTATTTTGGGAACAATGATGCAACAGTGCAAATATTTTTATAGAGTTATATATTTTAAATAATCATTAAATTTAATTTGATTATAAGAAGGAATTGGAGTGGCTGCTGTAGCTGAAAATTTATTATATATATATATATATAATTCTCTCTAGTAGGATATAAAAAAATATCAATACACAGAATACATAACTAATATATTTGATACACTATTTTTTAAACAGAATGTGATACGATCTTTGAACCTTCTATTCATTTTCAATGACCTAGAAACCCAATTTCATCACCTGTATGATCACGCAAGAACCTAATTAATTTTTCTTAGATTAAAATCTCATTGATAATATGGGTGGATCAAGGACTCAACAACCTGTAATCATTACTTCAATTTTTATTATATTTTTCCTTCTTCTGATTCTGTAACACTTCTTCTAATCTCTCACAAGAAGAATAATGTTTTTTTATTACTATACTCACAAAATCATTATTTAGTATTATGTTTTATTATGTTTTGACTCTCAGATTATAAATTCATGATAAAATGGTTATAACTCAATATATCTAATGTCAATACAATTCAGTTTGTGGGTCCCAATAGAAAAAAATCATGTTGTTAGGGTTATGAATCCCAATACCAAAGTTAGTGTCATGGTTACCCCTCTGAAAAATTTTATTTTTCAAATGGGCTATGATTCCCTCTTAGAAATATTTTTTTAGTAAACATGTGTCTCTTAGAGATTATAGGGGTATAAGATTATAAATGGGTCCACTTTGGACAGAAAAAATATAAAAAAACATCCATGCATTAATTTATTTTTTCACTGCTAATTAAACATAATAATTAACATTGATAATGGATTTAATTAATCAATTAATTCGATTAAATTTTTTAATTTTGTGTATTCACCACCTTTTGAACATATTCCATTACCTGATCCAAACAAACAATTGGTATAAAAGTTAAATCATTTTTATAAATGATTTTCTATGTTATTTATTTCAGATCTCTTTCTATCTATATCAAATTATTTTTCCGTTTGAAATTATCAAATCCCTCTCTGGAGTCTTTTTTTTTATTTGTGATAAAATTTTAGTAGACCACACTTTCTAAGAACATGATCCTATATTAAGGTAGGATATAAAAAATGATGTTTTAATTCCTCGAAATCCTCCACACATTGATGATAATGATAATAACCACTATAGATCCCGAATGGAGGCTTACGTTAATGAGTTGAGAATTGAGCAGTAATCTCTCTTTTCAAAATAGTACAAACTACCTAAAGTTGACCCATATAATCTTTAATGAATTGATTCTACTAGATATTTTTTAAATCATAAAGTTGTTAATATTATATATTTTTATAATAATAGATGTGTTTTTATTCAAGTGTTTTCATATTAGAGAGCTCATAAAATACGGATGATTCTCCAAGTTGCTCCCCATGGACCCGAAAAACTAATTTGTAAAAGACATGAAATACATCATGTTGGGTGATAATATATTCATATGGGTAAAGAGGAAATAGTAAACCAAATTTTTTGAATTGTGAATGGAATGAATTTACTTTGATAATCTATGGAAAACCCAATACTCATTAAAATATTTCATCGACCCTTACCAAAAAATGGAATTCTAGTAAGTTTGACATTGACTAAAGATAGAATTCCAAAGAATACAACATGAATAAATGATTATAACACTAATACAATATAAACTGGAACATAAAAACATAGCAAAAAATGATACAAAAACAATAAAGGTTGTAGCTTTTATATCCGTAAATTTTTTTCTAATAACTCTTCTGATTTTAATCTATTGTATAGCGAAAAGTAGTATGTGGCTCAATTTAAAACTATAGACTGCAAAAGAATGAAAAATTAAGGATTCAATAATTATATTATAAGTATCCCTGAAATAGAAAAATATAAGGGAGAAAATTAAGATGATAAAAATTATAATGCCTCAAATGTGACCTATTATCAGTGTATGAAGAAAGGACATATGAAAAATGAGTTTTCTAATCTAAAGAAAAAATGTAAACACAAAAAAGGGAATTTTTTTTTAACACTAACTGGAGAAGTACAAAAGAATTTAATTCTAGTGAACAATTTGGAAATAAAAAAACTTATAACATGTTCTTCACAGAATCCCTAGATATGGGTACTCATTCTTGTTTTTCTTCTGAATATTCTGAATCTGAATGTGATTATGAAACCCCTAATGTTATTTAATATTATAAGGAAATTAAAATATTCATAAAATATATTTTAAAAAATTTTGATTTATATAATTATATCCAAAAAATAATTAGAAACTTATTTATGAAAATAATGTAATTTTATAATAAAATGTAAAATTTTCAGACAATGTTTCTACATGTAATTCAGATGTTTGTGAAAATTTGAAAAAGGATTTTGAATGTATAAATAATTTTTTTTTACATATATTAAAGGACATTGAAAAAATTGTAAGATGAGGTATTTAACATAATCAAATAAAAAAAATGATGGTCTTTGGTATGATATAATATGACCTCAGATGAATAAAAATTATTTTATAAAATTTATTAATGGGTTTACATCAATTGTTATATGTTTTATATGTGGAATAATGAACATTATAAAAATGACAGCTCTCTTAGATATAAACAACCTTAATTATATAGTGAACCTATTATTTTAAAATCTATGGTACACAGATTACCTTAAAATACATCTTTAATTTTTGTTTGGGTACATAACTATATTATCCCTAATCTTATTCGACCAAATGTATATTGGGTACGAAAATCATAATTTATTTTAATTATTTAGGGAAGATTCATTGGATGTCTCATGAACAACATATGGTACATGGATAATTGTAGATCTATTCATGTTATCAAATACCCATCCATTTTTACCACTTTCAACACATATGATGGATGCACTGCTATTTTGGAGACAATTCCAAAGGCAATTGAAATGTTTTTGGTAAACATAGTATCTCAAATTTGACATTTGTTTCTAATGTGTTATATGATGAAGTTTTAAAAAATAATTTAATTAGTATAACATAATTTTGTGATGATTGAATGGAAGGTGAATTTCAAAATGATAAATGTAATATTTTTAAAGTTGATTATTTATTATTTTATGTCAATAAAAAACATAATATTTATATTATTGATATTTCTGTACTATTTGTTCAACATGTAATTTTTTTGAATGGTGTAAAAAATGACAACAACCTTTTGAATCGACGTTTAGGTTAATTTAATTTCATAATGTTTAATAAGTTTATAAAACACGGGAATGTATTACACCTACCTTCCATGATGCTTTCATGGAAGGTAATAAACAAAGAATTTATTTTTGACCCATCATTGGGATGAGAACTAATTGAACTTCACAGTTTTTACATATTGATTTATTTGTTTCCACTTAAAATTAAAACATTAGCAGAATGAAATATATCATGGTTATTATTGATCATTATAATATATATACATGGTTATAATTTATTGCTCATAAAAAAATATTTTATCTAGATTTACTATTTTTGTAAATTAGTTATAAATGAAAATGTTTGTATGATTGTTTTATTCATAGTGACATTGATAAGAATTTTATAATTTTAAATTTGAAATTTTTTGTTAATATAATGTCTATTTTCATAATTATTCTACTTATAGAACATCACACCAATTTTTTTTGTTGAGTACAAATATAGATTTGTTATTGAAATGGATCCAACTATGTTATTTGAATATAATGTGATAAGATATTTTTGGTTTGAGGCTATTTTTAATAATTGTTATAATTTAAATAGCGTTTTTATTATACTATTGATGAAGAATACGCTTCATGAATTATTTAAAAATAAATATCATAAATATGGTTACTTTTGAGTATTTGGTTATTATGTTTTTATTTTAAATTAAATTGATTATTTAGATAAATTTTATTCTACGCATAATGAAGGTATTATTCATGGTTATTATAATAATAGTAATAATTACAGATTATAATAAATGAACTGTGATTATTGAATAATATTTTCATCTTATGTTTGATTAAAAAATGTTTGATAAAATTATTATTCTAATGTAATTGATGATGAATTTATAGATTTTAATTTCGGTGAAGAGATACCTCATGATAAGAATGAATCAATTAATAAGGAGCATACTCCTACTTATCCTGATCCAAAATCATTAATGATTCATAATTTTCATCCTATTGAAAATTTAATTCTTATTATTGATAACGGTCTTAAAATAAGAAAATATTTTCTTTATTCCAATTCAACTTTTATTTTTTTCTTTTAATGTTAACATTTCCTTTAATTATGAAAACAAGTTTCTTTCCATGAAATATGAATTAAATTAGTCTTTTAGAAATAATTTGGGGGATTTAGAATAATTTCATGAGAATAAGTTAGAAATTGAAACCATGTGGATATTTAGAAACAAGATGGATAAATATGGATATATTATCAAAAATATATCTAGTATTTGTTCCTAATGGATACTCTAAAGAATATGGTAGAAACATTAATGATTCTTTTCACCTATTTCCATTTTATAGGTAAATATAATTTTGTTATATTTTTCATGTTTTCATTGTCTTAAATTAAATAAAAATGATGTAAAAAGTGATTTATTAAATGGTATTATATCTGATAATGTTTATGTTTCTTAACCCCCTGGTTTCGAAAGTGAAAAATTTACTACCATTGTTTTAAAATTATATAAATCTTTTTTTCGATTAAATTAAGCACCTCATGCATGTTTTGAATGTATTTCATTATTTTTGTTAAATAATGATTTCAATAAATGCAATTTTGATCGAACAAATTTTATTTAAAAAACAGTATATTAGTTTCTCCAAATTTTATGATATAGTTTTTGGATCATCTAGTGATATACTATATAATGAATTTTTCTTCCATGATTTATTTAATAATTTATATCAGATTAATGGGTAAATTAAAATACTTTCTTAGCCATAAAATTTTTCAAATTAATGATTGATTCTTTATTAATAATTGTATGTATGCTAATGTGTAGATAAATGTTTTGGTCATGATTCTTATAAATCTATGATATCTTATAACAGTTCTAATAGAATATTATAAATTTAATAATTGGATAAATTTGATGATTTTAAGGATCATAGAGGCATGAAAGGTAGATTTTATTTTATAACTGAATATATAGAAGATATTACTATATGTTTTTGTTAATGTGAAAATTTTTATGTTGATCATAAAGAATGTCATATTACTTTTGTAAAATGAATAACTATATATGATAAGAAAAATGATTATACTGATTTATTATATCTATAATATAACTTTTTCGATTCAAAATCATATTCTAACAATGATTTTGGAGGTTTTATAACTGATTAAAAAATCACCTCATGTATTTTCTTTTTCTGCACAAAAGTTTAATGTTATTGTCATCTATGATGAAATTATCAATATATTTATTTAATATATATGTTTATTATGAATATTCTAGTAAATTTTATTCTCAATGATTATGGATAATGAATAACTTATGATATTCTGGTGTAACACCCCATGATTTCATAGCATGTTAATTTTCAATGTAATTCACTAACTTGAACTACAAGCAACACCGAGTTTAACCGCACCACGACTTACCAAACTAACTGTTCAAAAGAGGTTCGGAATATTATTATCTACATTTTGAATTTTATATATTCTATATAAATTTTAACATCCATATTATTTGACAAAATAATGTTCTTCTTTAGAATCCTGACATAATAATAATGTTTCAAAAATTTTTTGGTGTTTTTCTGATAATATTAATATTTGGTTGAATAGTGACAAATATTAAATTTTAATTGAAAAAATATTTTTTAATCAAAGTAATTTATAGAGTTCAATTATACAATTGAATGTTTTGGAAGTATAATTGGATTATATTTTAACCATTTAATACAATTTTTTTTCATTAAATGTATTTCCCCATTTAAATTTGACATAAACCCATGTAAATATTTTGATACATTTTTCTTTTTAAAAAACCAACTTTTTGGTTTTGACAATGTGAATTAATTTTAAATTATTGGTTCAACTTTTATATTTTTAATTTGATAAAATATACTATATTTATAAATTCATAACATCAAAATTAGTTTAAGGTGAATTTTTGGTATTTTTCTGAAAACATTCAATTTTTGATGAATTGTGAAAAATACTACGTTATTATTTAAAACCGACATTTTATTTAAATAATTATTTATTTTATTTAAATTTATTTAAAGTATATATATATATAATATCTATATATATATATATTCAATTTAATTATTTGGATTAATTTTATAATAAAATTAGTCATTAAAAATTTTATTGTGCTTTTTAACGTATTTACCTACATACTAGGAGCATTTGTCAATTTTCATAAAAAATAATTTTAACACATTATGTGAGTTGAATTTCAAAAATCATAGACATATTGTTGACATAGATAAGTAAAATTAGGATCAATAAGATGAAAATAATTTTTGGTGATTTGTAACATTTGACATTAATTTACCACAGTTAGAAGTAAATATGGAATATAAAGGTAAAAATGATATTATAATTACCAAAATAAATCTCTTTATTGTATTGGTTAATTTTAATATCCCACAAATCATCCTTAGGAAAAAAATATTATCATATATGTACAAATGGATTACCTTAGTACAATTATTATTATTTTATTTAAAGAAGAGTTAAAAGTGTTAAATACATAGTTTATTAAATAAACCATTTTAAATATAAGGTTATAAATAAGATAAATTATGCTATAAATATTAATTATTAAAATTAAAATATTTTCTAAATAATGATAATTTATTTATTATTTATAGATATGAAATAATTAAATTTATTTATGACACAACGATGATGCAGTACTTACATTCTTAATGAAATATTAAAATAGTTTATATTATAAATATAAAATTAAATAGAATTTAAATGTTTTGTTTCTATACCCAAATTTTCTAGGTTAACATGACATGTTAGGGTTGATTATATAATTTTTTTCTAAGTGATATGTTTTTTGTGAATTAATAAAAACAAAATGCCAAAGACTGTTAAAATTGACATAAATTAATTTTTTTTTAAATATTTTATTATTGGTTGATTTAATATTAATAAAAATATAAGGTTTCAAAGAAAGTTATAATTAATATTATAAAAGAAATTAATTAACCACTTTAGTTTCTTTTGTATGTGTAATGATTTTTTTAACAATATAGTTTAAGAATACAAGAAGTCCTGATAAAAGTTAAATTATTTAAATAAGAGTTAAATTTAAAAGATATTGTTAAAATATTAACCTAAACATGTCTAAAACCTATTGGTTGTAATTATATCTCCCATAACCTCTTAATTATAAAACTAAATACATTTGGAGCCATTATAATCCTAATATTATTTTATAATAAATTAATATTTTAATATTTTCATAAAGTGGGCCTCACCCCTCTTATAAAATGGAACTTCCGCTTCTATCAAAATCAGACCTCCAAAGCCATTTGACTCATCCAAAACCTACCCAAATATCCTCTCAATTTTCCTCAAATAAACCTAGAATCCTTACTTTTATTAGAAATCAAACCTATCGATACATTTTGATCTACTCAAAAAGAAACTCTCTAAGAAGATTTAATAATTTCACCACCACTTTTAATGTTTTTTATTCATCCACATCCTCATTCTATGTTGATTCTATAAAACAAATAAAAAATCTAGTACCTATTACATACTGTGATATTATTATAAATATGTACCAACAATATTCAGTATTATATCCTTCAAATAAATTACAAAGTCACCATACATGTGTACGTAAGACTTACCGTCTCCACATCGTGGTGTAGTTTATTATTCAAACAATTCATTATTTATATGGGTATAATACGGAGTTAAACAGATATAAATAATAAAGATAACTTGTTAATAATTAATTATTTATTATATTATATCCAATTAAATATTATTTCACTATCAATATATTGATATTGTCGCTCGTGCATACGTACAGATTACTGTCTCCACGAACGCAATGAGATTCATTCCCCATCGTAATCAATCAATACTAATTTTAATTTTATGACTAAAAATAATGTTGAGGATCTTAATATCATAATGTTTATGAATCAAATACATCGTATGAATAATAAACATATCTTACGTAACCAATAATATTAATGAATATGGATCAGTTAACACCTGAAATGATGATACTACTAAAATATTATTAAAAATGCAATATTAGAAGATCATATATGATATAATATTTATGTTTGTGGTTCTTGTATAATTTAATAAAAATTATTTAACTATTATAAAGGATGTTAATGTACCTTCAAACAAGGAAAAGTACCAAATAAGGGTTAATTTTTCAATCTCATTATTATCTGAGATTGGTTATGAGTAAGTATTTACTAGGGCATATTTATCATCAATGTCCATATTTCATAAAAATGATTTCAAAATAAATCTTTTATGGTTTAATTTAAGGGTATATTTTACTATATCAACATTTTAAATGTTTTAAATATATTTTTATAAATATTTTAAATTAATATCCATGTTTTCAAAATGATATTAATGATTTATTTATATGATCATCATTGCATTTTAATGTTAATAATTTTTAATGTTTCAATGTTTTCATGGAAACATTGATTCAAAAATTTCCTTAAATGTATTCCTTTATCTATTATGTGACTTTTAAATGATTTTAAAAAATAAAGAGATATTTATATTATATAGTGTTTATTTAATCTTTGTCGATATCTATTGATGTATTCTACACATGTGTGAAGTTGATTCATTATGATAGGAATCTTACATAGTGTATTGACGGTTTTGTGATATGTTTGACTGTGGATGTGTTATTTTTATAACATTCATTGTTTATGGTTAAATTATTAACATTTCATTTTCTATTTTTAATACAAATGTTAATGTTATGTTTAAACCTTTCATATGAGGAATGCATTGGACTTAGTAAATGACGGATGGAGTTCGTTATAGCTCATTGATCCATCGGTTGGTCTAATGAGACAGAATAGTTTCTTGGGACGAGGCCTTCATAAATTTTTATTTGTATTCATGGTATAAGGCCTTGACTATGTGGTTATTATTCCTGAAATTATGAATTCCATCATTATGAAATTGGATATTGATATTAAGGATGATTATTTGACTTGTAGGATATCCATGTGAATATGTAAATTGAATTTTTTGATTTGTCTTTGCCATATTATGATGAATATTATGTTTAAAATTGTTTTTTGGCCTAATACATTGCCTTAAATGTTTATTATTATTTATAAATGTTTCCACAATATTTTTCTCTTTACTGAGTATCTGAACTCACCCCTTTCTTTTGTTTTATTATCCCAGGATTCCATGAAGTGTTTTGTGATTGATAATCATGGTTAATCTAGGAGATTATTTGCATTCTCAAAGGATAATTTATGTTGTGATTTTATTATTATGTGAAATTTAACGTTCATGTTTGTAATATATTTTCTATGACAGTTAAACAGATTATCTTTCAGGACATTATTTCTTTTAATCAGACCAATGTATTAAAATAATGCATCGACTCTGGGCTTCTGGGGTCGGGGCATTGAAGTTGGTATCATTGGATGTTTAGCAACAACTTAATAAATAGAATTAGATAAAATAATATTAGAGAAAATTACCATAAGATAGACTTTGAGGACTAGTATAGAATAAATTCCTATAACTTTTATAATGTATAGATTTTGTTTAATTTACAAAAAATACATCCTTTTTAGAATACGAGCCTGAAGAGGAGGCTCTGGAATAGATGTACCTATGGGGGAAAACTCCGACATGGACTTTTGGGCTTGACCCGGGGTATCCTGGTACATGAAAATAGGCCTTGTTGCACTCTTGTTTACGACACTCCTAGGGGATATGATTTGCATAATTCACATTTTTATTACAAGCCCATATGAAGTATTTATATGTAAATTAACCTTCAAAGATAACATTTTATTATTATAGATTATATGCATAATATTTTAAATTTATGTTATGTATATTACAATTTTGTAATTATGCATTGTTATTTATAAACTAACCAAGTTTATGCCATTGATTATAAATGGAGCCTAATATATTGATTAAAAAATCCTGCAATACACATGATTGAAAGATTAAGAATGTTAATATCATTCATGGTATTAAGCCAAAATTTATAGAGGAAATATTCTCCCAAAATTTCTCATCGTATGAAGAAATAGTATCATGTGTTAATATGACTAGTAATGAATCTTCTGGGTCCTATGTCTATGAAGGGAAGAAAGAGAAGAAAAGGATGGAACATAGAAAGATGGATAAAGTAAAAAAGGAGAGAAGGATTTTCCCAAATGTGATAACTATGGAAATAATCCCCTTGGTAAATTTTTGAAGAGAATGTGAGTTTTTTATAAGTGTGGAGAAAAAGTACACTATGTACGTGATTAAAAGGGTATGAAAAAGGTTTTAATATACAATTCTTCATGTGCAAGTATTTTTGACACTACAAGAATCAATGTCCATATCATTAGATTATACCACAAATGCCGCAATTGGATAATAATCAAGTTATGATACTACCGAAGGTGAAGACATATGATTATATTTCTTTTGTTGTCATTAAAGTATTATGTCATATTAGTATTGTACTAATGATGTACTTTTTATAATAATTATAGAGTATATAAGGATTGTACTAAAGTACTATTTCATTAAAGACATGAGATTGTGTGGAACCAATATAAGTGCCTCATTAGCGGGTTAAATATATTTAAAAATATATGATTTATTGAAAGATAATCCATAATATTATTCAGATACTGAGGAAGAAAGTTTTTAATAATTTATAATTTATTCGGATAAATTATATTTGATATTCTTGACTACCTTGAAACTGCTAAAGGATTTGTATATTCCATCATTGTTGGAACTTACAACATTTTTGGATAGAAGGAGTATATCCAACATTTATATAAAAAATAATTGAGCATTAATGCACTAAATAAGGTTTTATGGTAATTCAAGATGTTTTGTTGTTTTAAAAGAATAAATGATGAAGGTATTCACATGTTATTATGTGGAAAAAGGATCATCAATTTGTTTACCTTCTTCATAATTATTGGACAGTGGGTTTGGACAGATGTATTTTAGATAAGTCTAATAGTTTTAATCAATTATGTTTAACATCGTATAATATTTTTAAGGTAAAATAATTTATTGATATTATTTTTTTATTAACATAAGAAGGACAATCTGGAGGTCGGGCAACAACCCATCACATCTAGTAAGGTCGTTAGACCTGTACCCGCAACCGAAGGGTGAAAAGGGTGGATCACCTACCTCTGCCATACTTGATGTACTGGTTTTTATAATGCAGTATTTTTAAATATTCTCACAAATTAAATATAAATTCAATATATTTGGATCCCTATACTACTCAGATAAATTGAATAGTTTTTAGTTCTATTATCTTTTAGAATGAATGATGAGTGTTTGATTCGAAATAGTTGAAGGATGAAACTCTAATTGTTAGGTATCTTTTTATCCACTTATTTGATGAATAGATTAATTCTTAAACTGTAGGGAAGGTATCATAAAACAAAAAATGTTTTATCCTAATACATTATGTTTTTTTGAACCAATGATATTTTGAATCATCAGAAATTGATGGATTCGATGCCCTCAATTTAACACATTTGAGTGATTGATGACCTAAATCACACCCTATAAATATTAGTGTTTTTCCTCTAATTATGTGTATCTAATTTCCTCCATTATTCATATAATAGTGTTATTAATTTGGTGGAGAATTTTTCATTTCCCTATCCCTCTTATTAAAATTAAATTTTATTAACCAAATTTCTGATGTGTGTTTTCCACAATGGGTTTTTTCAATTAATAACCTTTTATTTTTAGAGAATAATTTCAAATTGCATGGATTAAATTTATTGAATGATGGAATAATGTAACACCCCAATATTTCAATGTACGGTATTTCATCAATGTAATTAAATATCTTGTGCTACACAGAACATTGAGATCTATCGCACCAAGACTAACTAAACTAGCTGTTCAAAAGTTGTTATGAATAGTATTATATGAATTTTTTATTTTATATATTAAATATATATTTTAACATCTATATTATGTGTTTCTTAAACATATTATAAGGACAAATTTATTTTTTTCTGATAAAGGATGTATTTTTTAAAGAATGAAATTTTAACGCCGTTTAATGAAAACCTGTTTTTTAAATATAATATTTGAATCTTTTATATTTTAAATTTCACAATATAACTTCTTATTAAGAATAGGGATAGAAAAATTTAGTTACTATAATTTTGTGTTGTTTTTCTGATAACTTTTTTAGTTGGGTGAATAGTTAAAATAACAAATTTTAATTGAAAAAAACATTTTAAATCAAAAGAATTTATAGAAATAAATTATATAAAAGAATGGTTTTGAAGTATAATTATATTAAATTTAATCATTTAATACAATTTAGGTCATTATATGTAAATTCACATTTAAATTTGACATAAACACATCTAAATCTTTTGATAATTTTTACTTTTAAAAAAACTGTTGATGAGTTTTGAAAAAGGTAATTATTTTTAAATTAATAAATAAAACTTCATAGTTTTGAATTTTATAGAAGATAATTTATTTTTTATTTCAGAAAATAAAAATTAACTTTGAGTTATTTTTTGTATTTTTCAGAAAACACTCTATTTTTTATGAATTGTGAAAAACACTACGTTATTATTTTAAACCAACTTTTTAATTTAAATAATAATTTATTTTATTTTAATTTATTTTAATTAAATATATATATATTACCTATATATGTTCAATTAAATTAATTTGAGTCTTTTAATAATAAAATTAGATTTGAAAATGTTATAGAACTTTTTAACCATTTTTTCCCACCTTTTAAGCGAATTTTAAATTTTCATAAAAAATAATTTTTACGATTTCATTGATTTGAAAATCAAAAATTAGAGAGACATAGTTGAAATCATTAAGAAAAATTTTGATCAATAAGAAGAAAATATTTTCTGGTGAATAGTAACTTTTGACTATTATTCACCGCGTTTTAGTTTATATAGGGTAATTAAAAGTAAGAATATTTCATAATAACTCTAAAACATGTCCAATTTCTATTTGATAAGTTTAATTAGACACAAAGCAACCTTATGAAGAAAATATGATCCTTTAGGTCCACATGGATTAGATTCTTGACATTTTTTATTATTTTATTTACTGACGTGTTAAAAGTGTTAATGTCAATGTTTATTAACATAAAAAATTTTAATATAGTGTTATACAAAAGATCAATTCGACTATAAATATTCATTATAAATAAAAAATATTTTATATATAATTTTAATTTATTTATAATTAATAGATATTATATAATTAAAATTTTTTATTACACAATGATAATGCAGTAATTACCTTCCCTATGAAATATTAAAAAGTTTTATTTTATAAATATTAAAATAATAATATTTTATTGTTTTGATTCCACAAACGAATTTTCTATGTTAAAATTTCATGTTAGGGTTGATTATATATTTTTTTTAGTGTGATAAGGTTGTTATAACTTTCACAAAAACTTAATACCAAATAGATTCAAAATTGACATATATTAGTCATTAAAATAAATAATGTATTATTGGTTCATATAATTTTGATAAAAATATAAGGTTTGGAAAAAGGGAATAAATAATATTATATATTTCATTAATGAATCACATGAGGAACTCTAAGTTGGTTATGGTATGTTTATTAACCATATTGTGTAAGAATACAAGAAGACATGGTAAAAGTTAAACTATTTAACTAAGAGTTAAATCTAAATGCTAAGGTTAAAATCGTAACATAATGGTGTCTAAAACATATTGGTTGATAGTATTTAAAACTATAACACCCTAAGTATTTAAATAAATTCATTTGGAGACATTATAAACAGAATATAATTGTATAGTAAATTAATATTTCAATCTTTTCATAAAGTGACCCTCACCCCTCTTATAAATGGGCACTTTCCCTTCTACCATAATCACACCTCCAAATCCATATGGTATGGCCAAAACCTACCAAAATATTCTCCAAACTCCCCTAAAATCAACCTATTGTGCATACATTGCTAAAAAAATCTAACATATGGAGCCTTTTTGACCATCTCAAAAGGAAACCCCCGAAAAAGATGTAATAATTTCACCACCGTATTTAATGTTTTTTTCTTCTTCCACTTACTCTTTCATTGTTATTTACATAAAATAAATTTAGTACCTCTTACATACTATGATGTAATTATAAATATGTTAGAACCATATTCGTTATTCTGTTCATCTTAAAACTAACAAAGTCACCATACGTGCATACATACGGCTTACCGTCTCAGGGTCATGGTGTAGATTGTTATTCAAAAAAATCAATATTTGGACAAGTACAATAATGAGTATAACTGAAGTAAATAATAATTATAACATGTTAATAATTATTTATATATTATATTCAATCAAATTACATACGATTTCACCATCAATATAATGATATTGTCGCTCGTGCGAACATACGAACTACGGCCTCGACGAACACGATTAGATTCAATCCCCATCGTAATAATTCTAGAATAATTTTAATTTAATGATTAAAAATTATTTTGAAAAACTTAATATTATTCTCTATATGAATCAAATACATCATATCCATAAAAAATATGGTTTACGTGTCCAAGCATATAAAGCAAAATGGAAAAGGTAACACCCGAAACAATGATACTACTAAAATATTATTAACAAAGAAATATTTGAATATCATATATGATATCATATTTATGTATGTGGCTCTGGTAGAATTTAATAACAATTACATAACAATTATATAGGAGGTTAATGTAACCTTGACCAGGGATAATAACATGGTAAGGGTTAATTCTTCTCTATCATTATTATCAGAGATTATTTATGATTAAGTATTTACTACAGAAAATTTATCATAAATGTCCATATTTCATAAAAATGATATCAAAATTAATCTTTTAAGGTATAATGGAATGTTTTATTTAACTATATCATCATTTTTAATGTTTAAAAAATTTATTTTTCTAAATATATTTAATTAATGTCCATGTTTTCAAAATTATTTTAATGATTTATTTATATGTCCATCATTTTTTTAAAATGATAATTCCAATCAATGTTTCATAGTCTTTTAAAAATATGTGACTGAAAAATGTCTTCAAATGGATTACTTTATAAAATTATGTGACATTTAAATGATTTCAAAAAAATAAAGATATATTTCTCTCAATTTTTTTTTGATTTCATCTATTCCAACATCCTTTGATAGTTTATACACTTATTTGATGTTGATTAATTATGATAAAAACCTTCCATATTGTATTGAAGGTTTTGTGATATGTTTGACCGTAGATGTGTTATTTTTATACCATTCATGGTTTATTGTTAAAATTTTTACATTTCAAATGCTTGTTTTAATATGAATGTTTATGTTATGTTTCAACCATCCATGTGAGGAATACATTGGACTTATTAAGTGATCGGTGGAGCCCACTATAGCTACACGATTCATCGGTAGGTATAATGAGACAAACAAGTGTCTTGGCACAAGGCATTGTCAAATCATATTTTTAGTTTTGACGCAAGATAATGAATATGTGGTTATGATGTATGGTATTATGAATTCCATCATTTTGAAATTGGCTATTGATATTAGATATTATTATTAGACTAGTATAAAATCCATGTGAATAAGTAAATTGAATTATTTGACTTATCATTTCCATATTATGATGAAGGTTATGTTTAAAAGGCTTATGTTTTAGTCTTATACATTTCCTTAAATGTTCATGCTTATTTCTGAATGTTTCCACTATATTTTTATCCTTATTGAGAATCTGAGGTCACCCATTATTTATGTTGTATTCTCCCAGAAATCGAAGAAGTGTTTTATAATTGATAATAATGGTTATTCTAGCGGATTAATGGGGTTCTCAAAGGACCATTTTTGTTGTGTTTTATTGTCTAATGTTTAATAAAAAATTCTCGTATATAATCTATTTTCCAAGACTGCTAAACTGATTGGTCTTTTGGGAATTGATTTCCTATAATTGTGCAATGTATTAAAATAATTCATCGACTCTTTGCTTCTGGGGTCAGGGCATTAAATTTTCCTTTAAATTGATAAAAATCTAAGTTATTGCGATAATACATCTACTATTTCTATTTATAAATAACTCTTATAGCATTCTAGAAAAGGAATATTGATTTTATATTTAATTTTATTTGAGATCATTTTAAAATTGGAGATATTTTTTAATAATTTAGAACTTTTCAAAATATAGGAGTAGTTATTTGTAAATATTCTTTAAAATCTGGTCATTTTGAAAAAATAAAATTGATCTTGGTATATAGGAATTTTTAATTTTTATTACTACATTTGGTTAGGGGGTTTTTCACTTTTTTTATTTTATAAAGGGGGAGAAGTAATTTGGATTGAATTTTTTAAAACATTGTTTTTTTGGAGAAATAAATTCGGGATATATATTTTTCTGGTGTTCTGTTTTTCTTGTTCATTATTTTGTATGATTACTTGTGTATATAGTTTGTTTATGTATTTTATTTTGTTTCCATAAATGTGTTTTTATTTTAAAAATTATTGTATGTATTTTGATGATATCATAAACTACAATATTTGGATTATTGTGATTAATGTCAAAATAGATAGGTAACAAATTTATCTAAATTTTATTAATTCATAAGGATGTTGAACATGATTTGATAAAACACACAAAATTATATTAATTTTCAAATCAGTTTTTAGAAATATTAGAGCCATTAGATATAAAATATTTATGTATTTATTTTACATCAACGTCTATGGAAATATAATTGGAACGAACCATTATTGTTTTATAAATACAACATGTCTTTCATGATTTTATCATTTTATATTGAAGTATAAAGAGGTCATTTATATTGTTATTAAATTTTATGATGTTCTGTAGTTATTTTACTAAACTTCATTTTTCAAAAAAAACATTGGTTTTATTTTTTTTATAATATGAATAGTATATGTCATATTTATTTTAATATTTATTTTCTAGAAAGATAACATATTTTTATAAAAATAAACATTTTTTGAATTGAGTCTGAATATGTAATTTAATGAACATAAAAATGATTTAAATTTTGTTCAATTATTCTATCTAATATTTTCAGAATAGAGGGGAAAACATTCAATCAAAAAGCAGGGTTGGACAATCGTACATTGTTATATTATTATTTTCCAACCCTATTTTTTTATTTTCTGGTTCAACTATTCTACATTAAAAATCATTGTTTAGAAATCCTAGTTTGGAAATTTATGGTTCATGAACCCTATATTCACATAGTATAGTTTGGAAATCCTACTATCACAAATCTATAGTTCAAAAACCAAACTTTTTAAAAGTGTCGTTGAACAACCCCACTTTCATAATGTATTGTTCAGCGACCCTACTATTGCAATGTATTGTTCTGTAACCCAAATTTCCAATGTGTGGTTCAGAAACCCTGTGTTATTAATAATTAACTAAAGTATATAACTATTAATTACTTATAAATAGAGTCATATTTTATATACTACAAGGGAATTCAAGTAGTATCTTTTTGAGTCCTGTATTTCTTTTTTAAAATAAACAATTATTGGATGTTCTACTAGAAAACATCCTATCATCTCCTAGGTAGTCAATGGTACTTCTATAGTTCTAGTTTAATATTACAATGTCCTTGGATATCCTGTGCACTATCCTTTGTAACCACATCCATATTTTTCAACATAACATATAACAATATTCATATAATTCTTTATCAACCAATTTAAAGTTAACTTATATTGATTTCATGGCCTTCATAAATGTTAAGAGATGTTCATATGACTAGATAAATGATATAATATAACATGATGATGATTATATATATTTCAATATGTGGATGTTAATAATATTATTGACACAACCTGAAATTAAATAATTATAACAATATGTTTTTGATTAAAATCACAAAAACCCAATGATAGGGAGATGTATAAAAATTCCCCTGATTAAATTTTCATGTTTCAATTAATAAACATGGTAGTGTAAAAACTAACTATATTAATGAAATGATCAAAAAATATCATGTTTTTATATAATCATAAAATATAAAAAATGATGACATTTACATGAATTAATTTTATATAATATTGAATTCATTGTTTTAAAAAATTATTATGCATAATATATTACATAACACACAATAATGTGTTTTAAGTGAATTGTAATATAATATAAAAATATTAATATTTTTACATTATCATTATAACATAGATGATAGTTTATCAAGAATGAAAGAATTATAAGAATTATGAATTATATATTGATTGTATTCAAAAAAAATTATAAATTAAATTCTTTCAATAAATTTTACATTCACCTAATAGATTTTACTTTTAAATGAACATGAATAAATTCATTTCATTATTTAAAATGTCAATACATCAATAATGGTTTTTTTATTTGATATGTGACTATTATAAATAATATCACCCAAATTAAAAAAAATTAACATTAAATTCATATTTTTATATAATCAAGAAAATATTAACAAATGATGTTTTATTAATATTTCTATAAAATATTTATCTTGACCTATATAGATAAAACACAATATTTCTTTTAAAAAAATAATTTACATTCACTAAAAAAAGTAATTTAATTATAATATTATATTTCTTGATTTTATTTTAATGTGATAAATGATCTATTTTATTGAAAAAATTATAAATAAATTAATATTAATAATCATGATATTTTATTTTGGTATAATGTAATTTCTATGTTATATAATTTTGTTTTTTATAAAAAATATTACAATTTTTAGGCATTTACCTTAAATTATTTTTTATAAATATAAAAATTTAATATTAAAAAAATTATTCAATATTGAAAATTATAGTGTTATAATTTCGTAAATAATCCCCTTATATTTTCTTAATTGTAAATACTGATCATGGAAGTGATTTATGAAAATAGTAATGTGTAAATATGTTAATTAAGAAAAACTTATCGGATAAGTTATCAAAATCAATAATTAACTTGTATTTATTTCTTTTAAGTGATTTTATAGACCATACACATCCAAAAATAAAATATATGTAATTTTCGTACCATCTTCATTTGAAAATTAAATTTATATAAATGTATGCTCAAAATTACGAAATAAAACTATATTTACTTTAATAAATCTAACATATCATCATTCTTATATTAATACGATATGATAATTTATAAATTTTTTTGTGTATCATATTCATACATTGTTAACATTCATCACTTGTAATAAAATAAATACATATTTTGGGTTAATTTATTTATTTAAAATTATATTAAACCATAAAAAGGTGTTGTTTCTTATACAAAATTGTTAATATCAAATAAAATCAATGTATAAATCACTAATATATATTTCATATAGTTTTAATTTCCAATGTAAATATTTTCATTATTAAAAGTGTGTTATATCATAAATTAGTATCATTATTTTTCTTATTATATGAATGATATGTAAATTTTCATATTGGAACACAACATCACCAATCTGTCAGGTATGTTTTAACATAGACATTCTTTTTCCTTTTTCCCTTGAGGGAATAATGCTGAAAAATAAATGGTTGGATACCTGTAATGCTGAAGGAAGTGGTTTATTTTTATTTTCATCATAATCCTAATGTTTTTATTGTAAACATGGATATTACACTCCCTTTAATTGGAGTATATTCTATGTAATGGACTCTCAGAAAATCATTCAATGAGATATAGATCATGAGAAGATTAATTTATGTGTCATGAGTACACGCGATGAAATACAAAATTTAATGATTTTTATCCAAATTTGATGAGTTTTAAAGTGTATCTGAGCTTTGTGGATAACATGAAATGTTTGGAGATTTTAATTCATTAAATATTCTAGATTTATTATTCTAGGGTGTTACAGGAGTGATATATTATTTCATTAATTCCAAGATTCATTAATCTAATCCTAGATGATCGTTATAGGTTAATTTAGTTATTTCCAATGAGTTCTGGTAATATTGTTCTACAATAGAACTCCATTGATTTTTTATTGATTAATTTCTGTTATATATTAATTTTGGTACTTAATTGGACATAGAAATAGATATGTTTTTTCATCACATGTGATTTCATATTCTTTTTTATTTATTATTTTTAGTTTCATAGTGTTCATTTCATATTGAATGATGTTCTCTTGGATATCGGTCCCCGTTGTAAAATGAGGAAAATATTCTACCATGTCGAGGTATTTATTTATACAATGGATTAATTTATTGAATTTTATTTAACTCCTGATAAATTAAGTTGGGTTTTATAATTATTATTAGTTATAAATGTTTTAAAAAGAATAAAAACAATAAAATGATTTTATAAGGTGTTTTTGTTTTAAATTATTTTTTCTTGATATTAAAATGTGTTTGATAATCTGAAGAGGATAGGAAATAAAATGAAAATGGTTTATAAAATCTTGATCACAATTATGAAATTAATATTTCTTCGTACACATTGGAAACCATCTATGTGTCACAAAAGAGACATGGTATCCATATTGTTTTTATGGAACAAGTATATGGAATCCATTTCGTGTATAAACTAAATATACTTGATATTTAATGGAACTAAAATTGTTCCTTTATGTGATATTTATTGCATAGTATATATTTTTTAATGCCATAGGTCCCAAAATGTGATGTTATTTATAATTTTTTGGTTATTATTAAATGCGTGGTTTTATGAAGGATTGTTTCCCAATGTTATTGTATTAGGTTTCATCACATACATTCCCATGATAGGTTATTTCACTGAAAACTGTATCTATTATAGAAAAAATATACTCTTTTATTTTCACTTCTATGTGTCATATTTTTTGTTTATGAATATTAAAGTATTTAATAAAAAATAAATGGATTTAAAATTTTGTTTAATATATAAAAATACATTTTAAAACTATTTAATTGTCGAATATATAACCGTATCATTAATAATATAATACATTGAATAGAAACAAATTTGGTATCCTATCAGGATTTAGATCAATCCCTACTTGATCTTTTTGGAGTTTATAGGTATAATAATATATTATTAAGGTAAATTTATTAGACTATTATATCATAAGGGATTCTTTTAATGTATCTTTTTTTTGTTCGGGATGTCCTGTAGGTTATTATTGGTCATATGGGGAATATACAAATTTTCCCATTTAGCATCTTATTGGAGTTCATTTCACTTCATTATGGTATGAAAAATATTTTAATCTGTACTCTAATTATATGCACCATAATCGTTATATTCCACACTTATATCTATTATCATATTTTCCTTATTTTTTGTGATGGTATATTTCTGGTGGCTTGTCTAGATAACATGGGCTAGTCCGTTAAATGTTTTTATAAAATAGATGATCCCCTGGAAATGTTCCATGAAATTATGAGTTTGGTTATGTTTATTGGGTAGAATAAACATATTACAATTGAAATATAGATAGTATGTACAAAATAGTTGTTAGGTCAGCACACTACCATGATAGAAATTCAGTAAGCAGAGGTTGATGGGGATTTTTACCATGTGTGATACATTTATTATGAGGTAAATTGAATAAACTATTTTATGATTTTATTTAAATTAAAAATTTCTTTTTTTTATGTAAGGTATCTCATGAGTTCCTCAATTCATAACATATAAATTCATTGCTCTAAATTGATGATGTTATTCCACTTCTTTTATATTTTTATCAAGATTAATTTTTCTTTGTCTTTTGATTAGACAATTCCATGGAGAATATGTCTCCAAAATATGATAGGTGAATCTATGAAAATGGTTACTTAGGAAAACTCTATATCTGACAATACATTGGTAGAATTTTTTATCAGGACAATTCAAACATTGGGATAGATGGGTGTTAGGATCCTATGTTGTCTGCTAGATCATGGATTTGAATTTTCATAGTATTATCAACCCACATTCACGGTGATAAAGGGACATAGACATTTGAGGAGTTGATTTTGTTGAATGAGAGGATATTCAGATTGAAGAATTCTATTGATGAATCAATGGTAGGGTTTGATATCTGTATGTCCAATAGTTTGAGAATGATATGGTGGGATTATATTATTAAGGCTATATTGATAGAGGGTATTATTTTCTCATCCTTCATGGTAAACATAAACATTAATTTTGAACCTAAAAATCGCATGTGGGAAGAAATTTATTTTTTTTCACTTCTGGGAGGGAGACCGTAACATTATGTAGTGTTCTACCCATTTTAATTATTTTGTGAATTTGGAACCAGAGAATGTAAGTAATGAGTACCTAAAGGCATAGTGGATTGAGATAGGATATAGTCTTGATATTAAGTTGATGTTGATTCTTAGGATCCTTTCAACTATTTTGTATGTAATAGAATATGATTACATGGATGAGAATGATGTATCTAAAAATAAATGTTTGAAAGGTGATTTCATTTGTTTTGTTGTTATCTAGAGTGTATCATTATGCAATAATTGGATGTGTATGAGTCTTCTTTTTTTTCTTAGGACCTGATTCATGGGCATCAACAGGGTTGCATTAGGTTGTATGACACTATTTCTAAATGAGTGTTCATACCCTACATAACCTAAAGGAGTGTCTGAGGAATTATCACCTTTAGTGATGAAGGGGAAATATATGGTATATTTTTAATACATATATTAGTGTTGTTGGATATGATTAAATATCAACAAGGATTCACACGTTCATGTCTGTTCTTTCAAAGGTGTTGGGTCTAATCTTCTTTAAAATTTAGATATTCATGTCGCTAAGACCATATGTTTTTATGCAGCAGTGTGTGTACAAGAGGAATATGAAGGAGAACCATCTACTATTAGAGGTATAATGTTTGTATCTGATTCAAAAGTTGTATCATAGTTTTACACGGAAAATACTCATTATATTATGTAGTCAATTTCATTTGAAATATTTTCTTTTTCTTTTGAGCATTTCCCATTATTTTTGGTTCTTTACATGCTGTTGGGAAAGATGTGTCATCCAGGTTTTAGACATCTTGTGTTTTAGGTTACTGTTGTTGAATACAATGTTGTGGGTGACTTTTTTGTTCATTAAATTTAATTATTCTATAATATTGTTGGAATTCATTGGATTAAGAGTGTTACAAACCATATATAATGTTGTTCTCATCAATTTTTGTTTATATCTACCGAATGGGAAAATCATGTTTTCCTGGAAGAGTGAGACTGTATATCGAGGGGGAAAAGAAATATTTTTCCATCTGATAGGGTAATATCATGTCAGTTTTCATAGGCCATTCTTTATATATTTGACTCTTCCATAGGTGGATGAATTGTAGGAGTCATGCATGTACCATAAAGGTATTCCACATTCTTTTAATGTTTTACCACCTACAAGAGATATCATGTTTCATATAGACATTCTCTCTATTATTATTCACATTTATATTAAATTTTATTGGATTTTATATCATATTTTGGTAAACATATGGTCCTTCTTGAGAATCTAAGTGTTAATGGATTCTTTTGTCATAGCGTTTCACTATAGGATCTACCTATCCTATTTTCTAGGATATAAAATAAGAGCCTTAGTGAATGTATTGATTATTCATTGTTAAATCAGATTTAAATTAATAAAAATTTAAATTTTCAATGATTTGTGATCTCTTTCATTGAATTAGTAGGGATTTATGGGTTTCTATGATTTAATTTAATAGGGGTGGAACATATTGATATTCCTAGAAGAGGATATACATATAGAAGTGTTTAGGAGTTGTAGTGGGGATTTTTTGTTGTTTGGTATTCCATTCGGTCTAACGAGTTCCCCTTTTGTTCTTATGCCTATTATGAACATGAAATTTTATTTGTTCATAAAAAATTGGTTTTTTTGTTGGGGGGTGATATTATTGTATAAAATTTGTCATATGAAGAGAATATAGACAATTTAGATAGCATTCATAGATCATTGATGGAACTAAATTTTTAGGGTTATATTTACAAATGTGTGTTTTGGATTGGGAATGTAATATTTTTAAAAAATGTGACATCATATAGGGGAATCATAGTAGATCCTAAAAAAGGTATATTTAGTTATGTCGTTGGAGAAGATTAGAAATGTCATTCAAATTTGATGATTCTTGGGTTTGGATGTGAAATGTAGATGGTATTATCATGACTAATATAATATCCTATATTCTAAGACAGCTTTAACCTATCAGGTGTCAATTTTTAACAGGAATGATACTAAATAGAATCATTTTATGGATATTTCAGTAAGGTTGAATTATGTCCAATTTTTTTCTTCTATAACCAAGATCATGTTATGATTTTTTGGGTGGCCTATTGTATTTTCAATAGATGTTTCATTATAAATGGGAAATATGTGGTAGATTTTGGATCCTTCTAATAGGACCTTATGAAATGATATCCATAATAATTGATCATCAATGGGAAGTTTTTAGGAATGAAATAAAAATTTGGGGTCACTATATCATTGTATAGTGGTTTATGATATATTTATATCAGAATATTATAAAATATATTTTAATCAAAGATATATGAATTTTAAATATATTGGATGGGTATATTATCTTTATAATTTTTATTTTTATATTAACTATACCATAAATAAATGAATTGTTGTTTTCATTTTTAGGGTTAAATTGAAGATAAAATTTATAAAAGAATCTATTAAAGAGTTTTTTCTGATGAGTTTGTATTCTAAGATGATCATGGGAGTGGTAGTGGATGGTGGATAAGTTTTCATGGATTCCGTGAAATAATTATCATCCTTATAATATTTAATTTGGATTGATAATGTCTGAGAAATTATGATCCATAGTTTTACTATATTGTTTATAGTGGTATGTCCACATGCGATTAGTCTTAATCTCCTAGTGCTTCATTGTGATTTCATAGAAGCTTGGTTGTTCTATATTCCCTAAGGAATATATTTTTTGGATTGTTGAAACCATTCTTGTTTTTCCATTAAACCATATACTTCCATGATGTATCATCATAAGATATGTAGGTGTTGGTGGTAGGATATGATATGGCTAATTTCAACAATTGTTTTATGATGGATTATTGTTTGTGAAATAATTTATAACACAACAGTCCTACTGGTTGTTTTCATATATTACCAATTACATTATGGAGTATTCATGATGTTTCTTTTCACATTTTTTAAAAACAATATAATCATTCTAGGGAGTATGTAATTTGGGTGATCATTGATTATATCAAGAAATAAGTACACTATATTCCTATATGAGAGATGATAACTGTGGAACCCCTTAGGTAATTTTAGGTTTGAAAGATGGGGGATTTCATATAGTTCCCTATGTTATTTTATTTAATATGGACACAAGGTTTACATCTATATCATATAATGGTTTATAAGGATTGAAGGGTTCTTAACTATATTAATAATATATTATCATTTATTGATGTTTAGATATCCATAGAGAAGTTCAAAAGTTATATATTATATGCTCTAGTATTGTGTGCATGATTTTGGGGGATATTTGGAGAATAATTTTAAGTCAATAGAATATTCATCTAAAATTTTAATAATTTTTTTATCAAGATGGAACCCTGCAAGTATTTGTGTGGGATGATGCGTAGATCTCTCATCTATTGGGAAGTGTTGGGGGATAGGTCTTTGGTTGGGCCACTTGTTTTTTCAATGATTATGGAGATAGTATAGTTTATTCAGAATCATTTGATCATGGATTATTGTTTTTATAATTATTATTCCAAACATCCCCATCATTATTTGGAGTTTTAGATTTTTGATCAGGTCTTTATCATAGTTTCACCTCTCTGAGGGATCCATTGGTGGGGTATGTAGGGAATGTGGGTATTGTGGTTTATGGTCCCTATGGAGTTATTTAGACGTCTATTAATGGTGAATAATAAGATTCACATACTATCTAGGTTGACATCTATAAAAACTTTTATTATTTTTTCTTGTTGAGTAGGAAAATTCGATATATTTTTAATGGGATTATATTGTATGATGTTTATTTTGAGAACAATTACACATTTGATGAGAAGAGAGTTAAGATATTGGATCCCTAGGATGTAGTACTTCCTAGTATAAGAATAAACTATTTTGGTAATATGTATGTGTATATACAATACCCTAAAGATGTTAGATTAGTACATTCGGATGAGTAATCAATCGTCTTCTATTTTTTCCAATGCATGATCATAAATACGTAAAGGTGGTAGAATGATTTTATGAAGTGGATATTATAACCCCCATTACCAATCTATATGGAAATTTTTAACATTATATTTTAGGTTCCATTTAATTTGTTGAATAATTATGAAATATAAATTCTAGGTTACTTATAAATGTGATGTTAGTTATTTGATGGCCTTTTAATCATAAACACATATTTTTTTCTATTAACTGGGAAAGTGCATGAAATGTTGTTGGAGTACACACAATTAAAGGGACATGAGGAAAAATACATGAATTGGAAATATAATATTATCATTTTACAAAACATGTAAGGGGTTCACAATGATTATAAAATTTCATATTATTAATAAAAGAGATATTGTATATTCAATGTATTTGAGCGTGATGGATTAAATGACATGTCTCGGAATGAAAAAATGTATAATGGTTGTGATTTGTAATTATATTAATTTTTAAGAAAGGTATATTTTTTTAATTCATTTAATTATCCAATATATTTATTAATAGGACCTCAATAAGATATTTTTGTTATTCCCTACCTTTCAGGTTGCTTCATGTAGCGATAAATCATCATTATGGTTGGATTTATTCTATCTTGAAATGTAATTCGTTTTTACTCTTCTTTGGGATTCATTAATGATATTTAATTTTCATCAAATTTAATCATATATATATTTTTATTGATACCTTAAAATTTCATGATGTTCCTTTTTATTTTGATCATCAATATCTCTGTCTCCAGTCATTTTTATCGATGGAATCTATGAATCTTCATTGTTGAGGTAGTTGTTTCTATAAAATGGGTAAATATGATTAATTTCATGTAGTTATTGAAAAATTTACTTGTGATATTAATTTATTATACGTGATATGTTTTGTGTATTGAATCATGTAAAATAAATTTCTTTAATATTGTGTTTTCATGTAAAATGGAATTTTTTTTGGAAATGTGTTTATAATTTCCATGTGGAATGGTAGGGATTAAATAAAAATTTATATGATTAATGGAATGATTTTGAAATGAATTAAGAAATTTCAAATTTTAAACCTTTAGTGAATTTGGAAAGACACATGGGTATCCATATTTGGTGTTTAAGGAACTATAATATGGTAATATTGTGGGATATCAACTACCAAGATACAATATTTTTTGTATCTAACATTATTATTATTTATGATTTTTAATTTGTAGTATAAACTGTCTGATGGGATAGGTCCCAAAATGTGATTTTATTTTTCATTTATGGTCACTTATCACATTATTTTTTATCATTAATTGTTTATCTCATTATTTTTTAATAAGTTATATCACATAACAATATATAATATGTTATTTAATGGATATTTGTTTCTCATGTAGTATAGATTTGTTTTTATGTTTTCTCCCATATACCTTTTATATTTATGGAATTATAATATGAATGTGTTTTTTGAAAATAAATGTGAAAATAATTTAAAAATAAGTTTAATTTATGAACATAATTTGGAAAACTGCTTTTATATGAATGATAAAATTGATTAATTATTGATACTATACCTTTTCAGGAAACTATGGTGGTATCCTTCTAGGATTTGGATCACATCCTACATTTGAATTTGGATGTTTTTTATTTTTTTTTCAGATTTAGGTAATAGTAATAGAATTTTGTAGCATGTTGCCTTCTCTGGATGTTAGTTTTGTTAGTTCTGGTTGAATTGGAGGTGAATTTTGGTCACATAGTTAGTTGTAAGATTTTCAACTTTACCTTAATTTTGGAATATATATTAATTTTTTGTGCAATATCATTTGATAAAAATATGTAATTTTGTTAAATATTTTTTTTATATATTGAATACTATTTTTTTTAGTTTTTCATATTTACACATTTGACCAGCTGAGGTATATTGTTTAAAAGTATTGGGTGGGGTTTTTAGACAAATGCTTGACTAAAATTGAAAAATATATTACCTAGGGATTTTATATAACATACATTAATTTTATCATTTACGTTTCACTAATTATATTTTTTCACATAAATATTTTTTATGCACTATAATTATCCATTTTTTCCATTTTTGATAACATTTATCTTAATATTGATGGAAATTTTTACATTACAAATCAAAAAGTTATGAACATTTTCATCCAAGATCCATGAATCATTAAATATTGAAGTATAATAATATTTTCCTATTATTACAACATCATTATCAAAAAATTTAAAATAATTTCATTGGGAATTAATTTCTATTGTTTAATATGTTTAATAAGTGAATAATTTCATTTATAATGTAGACTTTCTAAACAATTGTTTATTTATAACTCAATAAATAATTTTATCATTAAATAATTTGTAGTGTAAAAACATTTATTCATTTAGGTAAACAAAAAAAATATTTATGGAAGAAATATATTATCATTTCCAAATATTATGTGAAAAAAATATTAATAAATAATTAATAAATATTTATAATTCAGATAACATAAATATTAATTTCTACTATATTTTCGTTTAACATTTTGTTAGTTGTTCTCCATATTCTTGGTATCTGTGTAATTATCATTATATTCAAATTTCATAAAGAAATAATTTATTCATATAGTCATATCATTTAGTGAACTATATGTAATTTTATATATGGAAAATTTTATTTTTCATCTAAATCAATTAATATTATTTTTTCTTAGGGGATTATCAACTCACATGTAAATTTATAATATGAATTTCAATATTATGTTTATAGACAATTTAGAATTTTGAGTATGAAATTTATTTTCATAAGAAGTGTTCTCTATTATTTGAGGCATCAAGTCATCGTCATTCTTACATATTTTTAGGTTTTCTATGGGTTTTAATACTTTTATAATTGATAATGATTATATATGAAAAACCAAACTATATATTTCATTAAAAAAATCATCACAATGTGATGCAATCCAATTATTTTTCCATTTAACAAATAATTTATACAATTAAATATACTTTATATTAGTTATATTTTAGGAAATAATTCTAGGAGATTCTATATAATATCATAAATTTTATTAAATATTTTATTATAAAAATTATATATCCACTTATTATTTTTAATATATTTATTTTATCTAAATTATCATCAATATATATTATTTATCCATCTATTTTCCTTCATGTCTCTTATATTGACTATTTTTTGGTGTTTATAAATCAATAATACATTTCATTATTCATCTATCTATTTGAAACCATGTTCATTACATTTATTGATTAATTAAAATGTCCAAATTACCCACTTATTTATCTTGTTAGTCATCAGATTCCAATAAATATAGGTTCTTTAAGGTAAAAAAATATTTGTATAAAAAATATTATTTTAATTTTCCTATAATTTATATCAGGTTTTCATTAAAACATATATTATGAAATATATTTTTAAACAATATTTGTGATTACACAGTAACATTTTTCTCTTGATATTTATAATCATATTTAGTTATCAAATTCCTGATAATTATAGACCTCATAAAATATAGTGTCATTTTTTCTTTGATCTCATAAAATTGATACATATTGGGAAAATGTCTTGAAATGGTTGGGAACATAGTATACTTGTTTAGGTGATGATTTAATTTAATTTTTTTCATTATGATTTTTAATATTCCATTATTTTTTTCACTATAGGATCAATATTGTATTCTACTTATTATACTTTTATTCTCACACAATATATATATAGGTTAGTTGGAGAATGTTAGAGATTATGATGGACATTAATAGCTTGTGGTACAATACGGTCAATTTTTTCATCGTATAACTAAAATCATAACATTTTTTGAAAATATAGTTTACGATCAATTTTTTTGTATGATATTAAAATATAGGTTATTATTATATATATATATATATATATGTGATAATGTGTTGATTGGTGTATTTTTATTATATCTACCATATGATATTTTAACTTAGACGTTAATTCCTCAAATATTCATGTTAGTTATACACTGCTTGTTAGTTTCCAACTCAGGGCCTACAAGGGGAGGTATATAGTTACTCACGATCTCCCATACCTCAGGGCATTATTATTGTGAGTAAGGGTTCAAGACATAATAAATCCCAATTTTATTGTTTCATGGTGTTGAAAAGTATGATTATTATCAATATTATTGTTTTTAAATGATATTTTATTATTGTTACAGTTTATCAAATGTGTTTGAAGGAATTCCCTTCTTATTATTGATGGGGTGAAAATGATATAAATTTCGATACCTAAATTTTAAAATAGTACTCTATAAAAATGGATGACCAATAATTCATTAAAAATTAAATTTGGATAACATGGTGGTTTCACAAAATAACATATAATGTGGTACATAGATATGGGTATAATTTAGATGATATTATAATATAGGCATGTATGAGAAAAATAACATCAAAATAATAATATAGAGTGATAGAGGGCAGTGTAATTTCAATGTTAATAAACATAAATCCAAAAATAAATATTTTATATAAAAGACTTTCTATTTATTAAGAATTATGGAAAAAGGATAAAACATTTATTAATGATAATTTTCCAAAATTTAGATTATTCATTATTATAAATAAAAATTCCATATTTTAATTCAAAAACACTATATCTTTTCTCAATTTCATCCATTGATTTTCGTCAATTTAAATCAAATTTATCTCTTCATCTGTGACATTTAATGCGAATAAAATTTTTTAATAATGAAACACTATATTTTAAATTTAACATTTAATTACATCTGTAAATTGATCAAAAGTAATTAATCATGTTTATAGATAAATAGTTTAGCATATTACTGCTCAGAAATATGTCTGAGAAAACACAAAAATGGAAAATAAAAAATAAAAAATAAGATATTTTTTACAATACAAACCTTAACATTAATCCTTTAAAAATGAAAATAATCTCATAACATCACATAAAAACCATGTGAATTCATTAATTCAATTTAAATGTGATAATAAACTAAATAACTATAAAAACACATTGAAAACATATATTCTCCAAAAAATTTACATATAAATTTTTTTCAAATAAAATTTCATTGCTTTAAATATATTGTGAAAATAAAAAATTCAATAAACATCATATTGTATGACCAAAAATAATTTTTCCATCAAAAAACATATCAAATTAAAAGGTTAATGAAATTATTCATTTGACTTCATAAAATTAACTTATAACACTATCAAAAATAAAATTTATTAATACATCATAATACATGTACTAATTCTTCTAATTCATTTCACCCAATTTAATCCAAAATATCTCCAACCTTTATTTAAAATTAAGAGGTTATTTGTTTGATTCAACAATTTTTTTAATATCCTAAAAGAAAAATAGAAGGAAATTCCTTATTTGATCCAATATTCTTATTGAATGAACATCATTAATAAAAACTACAATAAAACAATTCTAAACCCCAATACATAAGAACATAATTCATACAAATAAAAATTATAATAAAATAGAACTGTAAATGGAATATTTGTTTGCATGTGCAATTAATCGTTGACTAATCCAATTACTGAGTTACCCAAAAATATGACATCACATACCATGGGAAATATTTTTTATTTTTATTTTACATCCCATAGAAAAAACATCCCCTTAATCTAGATTATTATACTAATTACTTCATAGTAATTATTGACATCAGGTAAATTTAGCAGTCCTACGTTTACGTGAATTTCCCCATTACATGGTATAAAATCCAATTTCTACCATATTTGGTGTATTATGAAACTAACTGATGTCTATTTTTTACTCAAAACACATGATACGTGATTAGTTATAATTTTTTTCTTTTTCTATTTATTTACCATATCATTTTCTTCCTAGGATATTAATAAATTAATTTTCCATCACATTAATTGTCAACTAGATTAATTGTAGATCCAAACATTATCTTTCATAAAAATTATAATGTGGAAAAAAATAATAGTAAACCCAATAATAATATAAAATAATTCATTGTATGAATAATTAATGAAAGAGCAATTTCAATTTGAATTCCATTGTATAAATATATTTCATTATATACCCCCATCTGTTAAAATAATATATAATGGTTCGTAAATAAAAAAATAAATTAATCTATTATTAAAAATATAGAGTTTAAAAAATTGAGTGAAGTAATGTCACACTAATAACACAACATAATTTTATTTAAGATATACTACAACATCTCCATTTTGTGTTAATACCCCTAGATATATTAGTTTCAAAACAATGAACACTTTTCATATATATACATGGATGTTTATCTAAGAAGTACATATCGTCTCTACCATACTAAAACATTATTATTTTAATCTATAAGTTTTAATTATCCCTTTGTATTTCATGAATCATCCAAAATAGTATTCCCCAAATATTTACAAATCATTGAAATAATTCCAACTATGGTGACCCATAAATTGAATAAATAAATTTTAATTTTAATTTTATTATTATTAAATCAAAAAAATATGATCCATTTTTGAATCAAATAGGTTTAATATATCTGGGAACATAGATACGAAATATAATTTTCAACAACTGATCCATATTACATACCATAATATTTTTCCTGAATAATATCATTTGTAGTTATATCATTTTTAAATTTTATTATCATAACCTGGTGAAGAGAAACATGTGAATGGGTGACATCATATAATCAAAAAGGATAAGCATTAGAGATATAAATTATTATTTATGAATATGATAACAATAATCTGATAATTATATTATAATTACATTCTAAAACCATAAATATAATATCATAGATCATAATCATCATCCATTTCATAAAGATGTGAAATACAAAAGAATTGAATCCCAATGGAATCATATATCTTAATACATTTCAACATTATATTATAATGACACTTAGGTTAATTAATAAACATAAGAATGTAAAATCATTTACATATTCAAAGAACATCTCCAATACTATCATATAGGATTGGTTATAACTCTAATTCCATCATATAAATTTCATGTTTTACTCTCATGGTTACCATATTGGACATAATCCCATCAAGAATTTGGTTCACCACCCATTCCAATCAATAATAGTTGATTAGATAAATATTTTTTAAAAAAAATTTGTGAAGTATATTTATATTCCAACCTATCAAATAATATAATATATACAAATTTTTTCCATTGGATAATAAAATATTCAAAATATTACCCTTACTATGTATGTGAATCAATTTTTATAAACAAATCATCATTTCTCCAAAACATAAATGATGTAAAAAATTGATAAACAAAAAATATGTTTATTAATATAACATGTATATAAATAATAAGGAATATTTCATTTGATAATATCCCTAAAAAATATATCTTACATTGTATTACCATGAGATTTATTGATATATTTTTTTCTAGTTTAAATTTATCTTTTTTGAAATTTATTATTTCATGAAACATTGAATATAGTTCATTTTATATTAAATAACAATGTTTTTATTTCATTATATAAAACTAGTAGTTAATCATGCACTACACGCAATATAAAATTTGTCATTCTATACATGGAACAATGTGTTTATTTTGCGTTATATGCAACAACGAATTTCCTCAATGACTTGCGTAACACAGAAGACTGAGCTTTAACGAACAAAATTATATTTTAAAAATATAATTATATAACATAGAAAGATATCACCATGATGTTAAATTAGGTTTTATTAATATTATTAATGAATGTATTAAAATATAAGGTTTACACAATATTATATGAATTTATATGTTAACAATTAATTTGAAATGAATATGTATATCGATTAAATATTAAATGAAATAATAATAAGGTCAGAATGCTATTTTACCCTAATAAATTAAATTTTAATTAACATATTTAAATTCACTAATTCAATCATTCCTTTCACATTGAACCTATATGGTGTACATTACATGTAACACCAACTTGGAGTACAATGCACACAACAATGACTTTATACGAAACAATTGTTTTTATTTAATTATTTAAATTAGATAATTATAACCTAAACCATATACATAGTCATAATAATTTTAATAAATAATTTTTAAATAATTTTTATAATATATATATTTATATATAACATATTGATAATTAAATATATAATTTTTGGTAAATGCCTTTTATATAAAAAATTTCATTTTCATGCACGAAACTATTTTAATAATAAAATTAATTTTAGAAACCTTTCAAAATTTAATTTTATAAAATATTCTTTTTTAATTCATAACATTTAAACTATCCTTGGATGAATTTGTAGGATTTTTCAGAGAAAATTCCTTTGTTGATGAATAGTTGAAATTATTAATTTCAGTTAGAAATTTACATTTTTTATAATAAATTTTGTATTGATAAATGATACTAATAATTTTTTAATGTGACATTAGATAAAAATTACATCTATAAATAAAATATAATTTCCTATAATCAATAAAACATTGAAATTGAATATCAATTCACAACAATCATTTGACCATTTTTCTACTTTAAACCCCATGTATTTCATCATGTCTGTGGGATTGACATTATTCATAAGTATTAATGTTATATGATATGAATTCTTAAAAATAGATATAAATTATTATATTCAGTATAATATTTACTGTCTAACAATAACATGTCAATTTTGTACAAAATTGACATCTAAATGTGATTAAAAATAATCTCAATGGTTAAGGCTAAATTAAACTTAATTAGGCACAAAACCATAAAGTTAAGTGTCCAAATTACCTACAAACATGTCCAAAACCATTTAAATGTACATAGTTCTTAAATAAACCTTCAATTATTTAGTTTTTATGTTTTTTGTTCTTATTGTTTCTTAAAACATGTGTACACCAAACTTGTTTTAAAAAATTTCAAACGAGTCCTTTTCCTACCTTTAAAAAAGACCCCAAACCCCCCACATACTAAAACCTCTCAATCTTTTTAGATTAGAAAAATATCATCCAAATAATATTCCCAAAGAACATCCCTTATACATAGGATCCTTCTCCTTAGAAGAAGGTGATCCAATGCATCCTTCTCTCACAAACCAAAGGAAATTACACAATTAAGATGTAACATATTCTCTCAAGTTCTTTATTTTATTTTCCTTATTCAAAACATCCAACTCTATATATTATATTATTATAAAAAAACATTCATCCTAAATATAGTAGGATTTTTTAATATAAAATTTTTAACCTAAACTTATAAAAACTCCATATAATGTGTAATGAACATTATGTTCCTGTGTATGGTGAAATACTACACCAGAAAAAAATGATTGTTCATTTTCCAATACCATAAATTATAGTGTCCATTATGATCAACAAAATATTTATATATAATATATATATATATTTCCTTAATTATTCTTTTATTTTTATTTGGAACAATCCATTGTGCTATCTATCTCAAGTAAATACGATAATTTTGTTTTATGATCTGTGGATTATTTCCCCCTCAAAGAAATGTTATTCATTCATACACATAATTTATTTTTAAAGGGTTTTAGTTAATATATATGATATATATTATATAATAAATCTAATTTAATAATGTTATATATATTTACATTTATTTCGTTTTCATTCTTCCTCCAACACAACAATAAAATGGAAGTAGTGTTCATGCATACGTACAACCTACCATCTCCATGAAGGGTATATTATGTTTCATACATATATATGATATAGATTAATATAATTAACATATAATATATACTAATTATATTTATTTCATTTATTATATTAAAAAATCATGATAAAAGTATAAGGACCATCAATATAACAAATAATGACACATGAAAAAAAGAGAATATTACCTGAGATGAAACATTGACATAGGATGGTTGACAAGGAGGTAACATAAGGTCATAATAAAACTAATATGTTCTTAGATTTAGGAATATAGTTCTATTAAATATTAATAATAAATATAAATTTATTATATCATTGTTTTGAATTAGTACGATGAGTATCAAGGAATGAGGTACGGGGATTTCATCTCTCTCTTTATTTCTACGAGATACATGTTATGTTCACCACTCTTTCCTTGGGTATGGTGTATTTACCTCCCATGATTGTATTATATGTATCCCACACATAAATTAATGGTACTCATTTATCTATTTTATGTACATTTTTTCATGGGAATTTTTTTTAAAGATACCATATTAGTAATATAGTTTTGTCACAAATTGTCTTCATTGGGACTCAAGTTTCGTTATGCACGAAAATTATTTTTTTCTTAGTGTATGTAATTCCACAATATTTGTTATATCATGTATCTAATAATTTAAAATATATTTCAAAATCAATTTAATTCCATTATTTTTACATAGAGAGTATAATACCATGTTATGCAGTTATAAATAATTGTTTAAACAATCTCATCGCTTTCCAATACAGTTCACATTATGCTTCCACTGATAAGTTCTTATTTTGAAACAGTGAATACATTCATGAATTTTTTTATCCTTTGGTTATTAATGAAATATTTTTATTGGGTTCCAATATTCTACAATTTCGTACATAATATACATAAGAAGGTTTTTTAATAAATTATGTCTTTAACCTCTATTCGGTAAGAAAAATGTATACCACCAAAATATTTTTTTCTAAAAATGGTTTCCATGAATATTCTAATAATCACCTTTGGTCATTAAATGTCATTTTTACACTTTTTTCTTTTACTAATGTTCCCATTGTAGTATTATTTTCACCTTTCTAATGAGGAAATTTTATGTCTTAAAAATGTGTAAAAGTATTATTTTTTTACCTCGTACGACATGTACATATTTATCAATTATCAATACATTGAACCATTATTTTAATGTTTACCAGATATTTTTTCTCTGAAAATGATGTTAATAAAAATATTCAATGAAAATGGTTTGAAATGTGATTTCAATATTATTGTATACATTTTCAAGGTAAATGGAATTAAAATTGCATTCAAGTCGTAATTAGAAGATTCAATACTATTTTCATGGAAAATAGAATTCAAATTGCATTCATGTTGTAATTAAATCGTTTTAAATATTAATTTTTAATTTTTGTAAAAAAATTCATAGAAAATGGATTCCAAATAACTTTCAAGAATAGTATATAATTTTAAATTTGTTTTAATATAAATTATTTGGAAAGAATTTACAATATTTCATTTAATGTTTTGAAATTATTTTCATTGAAATATATTTTAGAAATGTTTCAAATCTTAATTTTACAATTTATCATTGAAAAGGGTATTCAACCATTTTGAAGTCCTATTTATATGGTTTGAATGTATTTTATATGAAAATGATAATCAAAAGTGTATATATCTTAAAAATATATTTTCAATGAAGAATGGATATTTTTTATAAGAACCATTTTTTAAAGATATATCAAAATTATTTTTCATATGAGAAAACATATATTAATGAGACTCATTACAATTAAAGAAATGATCTAATGTTTCCATTTCTATAAATTCATCGAATGGGTAATGATGAATATAATGGTCTTCATGATTCACATTTCTCTTCAACTAGTTATATATTTTGAAACCCTATTCTTTTTATGAGGTTTGTTTATATTTAAATGATTATGAAACATCTCTTTATCTATATGTTATGATATGTTTACATTTGTATGATACCAATTTCGGTTCATGGGTTATGATAAGAATATTTATGATCTTGTGAAACATGTATGTATGATTTAATTATGAGATGGGTGGGACCAATACCTCCCTCAAATTCATTTGGAAAAGATATATATAACATTATATAGAGTTATACGTTCATTCTAATTAATAAGACTACTAATATGACCATTAGTGTGAACCATGACTACCATGATTCTATGAGGATTGAACTCATGCAACAACGATTTCCATGGGTGTGAATGATGAGTTCTATGATAATGGGAAGTGAAACTATACCACCAATATAGTCTTGGAAGCGATTCCTTGACTAATAATGAAATTATTATATATACTAATCTTTCGGCTAAAATTCCTTTCATTATTCCTATTATATGTTTTGTTTTCATATGTTCTTTATTTCCACATGATTCATGTGTTATGAACATCCACTATGTATTCCATAATTCAAGTATAAGATCATTGATGTTCAAGGTATGAACATAAACATTCATTATCACGTTCCCATAACCTTATACTCATTATTATTCATCCATATACCCTATTTCTACCCTTACTAAGAATATGAGCTCACCACATTCATAGGATTCATTTCCCAAGGTTATGATAAAAATTTTTTATGACAAACAACTAAATTATTAAATTTTTATCAATTAAGTTGAATATATTTCACAAGGATATACAATTCTATTTCTAGGTATCCATATACACTAAAAAATATGGTCTTTGGGAATGTATTATTGTAATGTACTGAATATAATTCTAAAATGATGTAATATCCATTTATGTTATCAATGGGTTTCTATATTTAGTAATATAGTAATGGAGTAGTCATAATTATGGAATCTAGTGTGAGAATACATTCGGGAGATCCATAGGTATATTTCTATGGATATGTGTAGGGAAGTATATAAGGATTTGTATAACGATGATTCATTTTTTAGAAAGAGTCATAGAATTTTGGTAAAGGGTAGAGTTACATTTTCCCAAAAAAATCCATATATGGATAATAAAAATGGATATGGACCCAATATAGAAGTAACTAGGGGTAAGAACTCTGATAAGATGTTTCAAGATTGACTCAGGGCAATATGGTACATGATAACATTCCTTGTTGCACAACAAGTTTGACATGCCAAGGGAATATTCTTCAAAAATTCAAACACACTTCATGAACCATCATGTTCGAACAATATATAATTTGGAAATGAATAACCAAGGAAAATATATTGTATTGAATATTATTTAATTTTTTATAATTTAGATACCTTAAATGTATATTTTTTTGACAATATGGTTTTCTACTATGACACGTAATTATCACACAATGCATCTAGTATTAGTCAATGGAGAGAACCAAAAATGACTAGATTAATATCAAATGTGATGGTTGATTTTCTTTTTAGAGGTCATGTGAGACGATCCCTAGAGTAAATGTATTTGTTATCATGCCAAATCAGTTTTCATGGAACATTATTATAAACTTTCACCTTAACCAACTCTCTAACTAAAAAGAAATATAATTGAAGAGTTTGCTGAGATATTGGTTAATGGATTCCACAAAGTATATTATATTTTGTTTCATTTGTGTCATAATTATAGATATAATCACCCAATATAATGTATTAGAGGTACAAGATTATGTTTTGATTGTGGAAAGGAAAGACACAAATCAAGTTATTTTAAGGGAAAAATAATGATTTCGGTTAACGAAATGGATGAAAATATTGGACTCCTGATTTTTTCAAAAAGGATAAGTGTTTTAATGTCACGTTAAAATTACTTATGTGAAGAAATGTATCATTAGAGAAGTTCCTAATGAAAATTAAAATGCTAATGTGAATAATGTTTACATTTCTAATGATGATGAGAATAAATATGAAGTGTGAAACGAGAAAGGTATTACGTAATATGATGAGTTAACATTGTTACTAAATAAAGGATGAGGTAATAAGTGTTTTTATTTATTTGGATCAAAAAATATTAATGATGATGTATAGAAGTATATTTTTACTTTTGTTTTTCATTTAAAATTTAAAATTTATGTTGAATGTTCCAAATTTACTAGGTAAGTGTTTAATGGTAGGGTGATATTTTGACTATGGGAAGGTAACCATTAATATGATCATTAGGCTAATATAATGTTGTTATAAATCTGTAAATTGGATGGTATGAATTACTATGTAACTGAATATTGAAAAAAAAAATTGTCATTTAACGTTAACCATTCATGAAAAATTTATGTTAAACATCAGATGTTGTATTTATGTATTGATTTTTTATTTAAATCCATAGATAAAATATTATTTTGTGAAGAAAATTATTTGAATTATTTCTATCATATTTGTTTTGGAAATTATATTACAATTGTTTTATAAATGGAAATCATGTATTTTAGGTGACAACAAATCATGTCCAAAAAAATGTTGGTCTTGAACCCCTGACCGAAGGACGATAAGGTCTCACTACTACAAATGGCTTATATGATATCGTGTCATATGTATAATTATTTTTGATGAATAAATATTTATTATGGTATAGAATTGTTACCTCTATATTTAGAGACAAAGGCACTAAAAATATTTAATTTTTTTGAATATTTATAAATAGTTATACTATTCATTTATTTATGCAACATAAGATCATCTAAAAAAATTTTTTAGTGCTTGGGGATTAAATGTTAATATATTGGCATCCATTTATAGAATTAATAGATGATTATGAAATAGATAAAATCACAACATGGTTGTGAATCTTTTATTATAATATTGGTCAAAAAATAATTACTCAATGTTATTATAATGTAAAAATGAAAATGTTGTATCCGAATACCATAATTTTGGTGAACCAGGGTCCTTTAAACTCATCACGAATTAATATATTTATATTGATAATAGTTTCTTTCATCGTTGAATTATTTTATATTGAAGAACTAAATGACACCTTATAAATATATACATTTTTCATCCAAGAAAAATCATTACGGCCAACCTATGTTCTCTATGTGGAAACCTAGTTATATTATACTTTGTGTAACTGTTATGGTTCCAACATTCCATTATTAATGGACGTGTTAGAATTAATTATTTCGATGTTGTTTTAAAATGAATTAATATTTTATGTATTAATCCATAAATACCCCAGAAGATTTTTTTAGGTGTAATACATTTTATGGTGTGTAGAATGTTAAACCTAGAGATTTTGTAAGTTATTTTTTATTGAATTAAATAATCGTTTTTGAGATTTTTTAGTTCATGAAACACCGAATAATTCTCATTTTATATTTATTCACAATGTGTTGAATGAATTATACAAGAAACTATGTTAATCCTATACTATATTATATATAAACATTGTCTCTCTCTACAATAACACAGAGGTTATCTTGCATTATACACAACAACGACTTTCCCCGATGACATGTGTAACATGCATGAATGAGGTTTACATAACAATAATATATTATTAAAATATGTTTTTAATATTATATTTATAAAATATTATTTAAAATATTTTTTTAAATTTTATTAACTAATATATGAAAATATATAGTTCAAAAAATATAATTTTAATTCATAGGTTACCAATTAATTCTGAATGAATTTGGAAACTGAGTAAATTTAAAAGGAAAAATTATTATTATCACACATATTTTTCCTGTTATGAAAAAAAATTCATTTATTCATAGCAATTCACAGTGCCAAAAATTCATTTCACATGGAATGAACAATTCATACATTATATAAAACAAATACATGATATACTGTGGACGCAACATTGAGTTTATAGGAAAAAATATGTTTATAATATTATTTAATTGATATAATAATAACCTAGACATTAAAAATACTTATATAAATAGCAATAAATAATTGTATAATACATTTTGATAGTTTATCTTTATAAATAAAAAACATTTATAATGAAATATAAGATTATTAGTCAAGACCTTTTTTGATAAAAATAATGTTTTCTTGAATAACCAAATTATAGTAAGAAATTATGTTTAGAAACATTATGAAAATATATTTGAATAAAAAACTATAAAATTTTTAATTCATGACATCAAGAATATCATATGATGAATTTTTTAAATTTTTATGATATTCATAATGTTTAATGAATAGTAAAAAATAGTGTTTTTTTAAATTGCTTTTTTTTATTTAATTATAAATTTTAAATGATGTAAATATTTTTTTGGTATTATTATATAAAATATTAATTATATAAATACAATTAAACTCACTCTAGTCAACTTTACACAGTAATTGAATATAAAATAGTAACAAACCTTTGAGCATGTTTCTACTTTAAAAACCTGTTATTTCATCTGGTCAACGGGGTTAGAAGTAATCATTGATTAATTGATTCATTAATTTGAATCTATTAAAATGACACACACCATTGTATTAAGTATAATATTTAGAGTCTAATAAGACAATGTTTATTAATTACATAAATAATTAGTAAATGTGATTAAAATTAATCATGGTGATTGAGTCTAAATTAATCTTAATGATGGACTAATTTTCAAAATTATGGACCCAAATTAACTATATAAATGTACAAAACCCACTGGATATCCAAATTTCATCATTTATACTTATTTTATTGACTTTTTTTTGGTTATTTATGACTTTTTTTAGATAATAAATTCTATACAGATAACTTGTTTTCTAAAAATTCTTAGTGGGTCCTTTTCCTTCATTATACAATACTACCAACTCTCCCAAAACCTCACACCTCTCATAAATATTATATAAAAAAAATCCACACCCAAAACACTTCTTATACATAATTCCTTCTTAATATTATACTTTGATTTGAATAAGGAAATATATGGAATTATTTTGGCACATTCCAAAAGGAGTTACCTAACTAAGAGGTTACATCTTCACTCAAGTCCTTTCTTTATGTTTTTTATACCTCCCCTAAAACACTCTTTATTATATGATTATATAAAAATATATATATCATAAATATATTAGTATGTTTTTATTTAAATGTTCTTTGCTACACATAAACACACCTAAATATAATTAGTGACAAACTTATTGTTTCTATGTATGATGAAGTACTTCCTCACAAAACAATGATTATTCAATTTTCAATTACCACACCACATAGTGGTCATTAGGATAAAAAATCTATTTATATATGGAATAAGTTATATTTATAATTTCATTATAATAATTTAACTTTTTTGATGATACCTTTATGATTTCCATCTCATGTAAACATTAAAATTTTGTTTGAGCATGTGTGGACTACCACCCCCTCAAAGCGATATGATTCATTCATACACTATATGGTTTTATTAATGATTTTGTTAGTGAATTTATATGATATATATGACATAATAAATTTATATTAGTAATTATATATATATATACATTCATTTATTTTAAATTATTTCTCTGAACATGATAATAAAATGGAAATAACATTCATGTGTATGCCCGAGCAACTGTCTCCATGAACGGTGTATTCTGTTTCAATTATATATGATATATAGATTATTATTATATATGTATACTGAATATATATGATATTTATATCTCATTTATAATTAATTAATATTAATATATTTATATGGACTACCAATATATCAAATTAATACACATATTAAAAACAAATAGAATATAACCTAAAGTGAAACCTTAACATAGGATGGTTAACCAGAGGGTAATATATGGTCGTAACAAAACAATATATGGTATTATGTATATCAATATGGTTAAGTAAAATATTTATAATAAATTTATAGTTTTTATAAATTTGGGTTGAATCAATATGAAGAGTCAAGACACGTGGTACAAGGATTTCATCTCTCTATTTATTCCTGTGGGATGCATTCAATTTTCACCAATAATTCGTTTTATGTGGTGTATGTTCTGAAAATGTTGTTATTATTGTTATATTTGACAGAAATTTATGGGTACTCAAATTTATATTTTTTGATATTTCATTCATTGGGTTTATATTTCTAATGTAACTAAATTGGTAATGTATTTTTGTCTCAAATTTCCTTCTATAAGACTCGGGGTTTTTATGCATCTAAATTATTTATTAAAGTGTATATAATTCAAAATTAAATTTTATACCCTAAATCAAAATAAATTATAATTTTTTAATATTAATTTTTATTCATTTTCGTACATATAGTGAGTGATCCCATGTTACCATGTTATATTATTTTATTAAAATAATCAGATCTCTTTTCGAGATTTCCTACCTTTAAGATTCATTTGAAAAGATCATATGTTCTCTCTCTCAAGGTAGTCATATCATTTCATATCCATTTTTTATACATCCAATATTAATTTATTGGTGCCATTTTATCATATTTGGTATATATTATTGTTAAGAAATTTATTTTAAGAAATTCCGACATTACCCTCTCCTCAGTTGGAAATCATTATTCTTTCCAAACCATGAACTCTAAAAAAGGCTTCCAGGAATATTCTTCTATTTTTTTATGTTCATTAAAACACATGTTTACCATTTTTTTATCTTAATAATGTTCACCATGCATTACTCTTTTCAATTTTAGAATTATTTAATATTTTTTCCTTTTTACCATACAAAATTAATTTTTTTACCTCATGTGACATGTTCATATTTTTCTACCATCAATAATATGAAGCATTATTTTCTTGTTTAATGGTTATTTTCAAAAATAAAATTTTTAAAAATGGTATTTTCAAATAAATGGTATTCAAATCATTCTCAATATTGATTTATATGATTAATTTGTAAATGAATTTAAAATCGTTTCAAGATTTATTTATATGTTTTCAATATATTTTCATCGAAAATGTATTTCAAAATGTTATCCATATTCGGTTATAAAATTTGGTGGAAAATAAAGTTCAAAATATTTTCATGTATTTCATATGATTTCAATATATTTTCATTGATATGGTATCTACTAAATTTTCAGGTACTATCAATAATTTTTCAACGTATTTTGAATGTAATATTTTTGTAAATATTTTCAATATTTAATTATTTGTTTTCAAAGTGATTTTAAAGAAAAAAGTTTCTAAATTTTGAATGTAAATATTTTCAATATTTAATTATTTGTTTTCAAAGGAAATTATTAACATCACCAAATTTTGAATGTAATATTTTTTGTAGTGATTTCATGGATACTATGGAAATCATATTATATTCTTATGTGTCTACCCAACTTCCATGTTTAATTCCAATGTTATTTTTTCTTTGAATATGATATTTATTTTTTAATGATTTATAACATATGAACAGAAATTTTTTATTCCATTGTTCATGTATATGATCTTCGATATGCAGAGAATAATCTTTTATTTTCAGGATCACATTGTCATACACAATTTTTCATAGTTTTTCATACATATATCTCTTGAGTACCCTTACTAAGGATTTGAGGCCACAATTTTCTATTTATTCCATTACCCATGTTATCAAGAATATATTTTTTTAGAATTACTAAAGTTGGTGATCTTTTTGGGACTTGTTGATGATCATTCACTATGATAGATGAGATTTATTAGATGCATCGAAAGACACAATACTGTTATGGTCCTCAGTAATATATTATTATAATCAAATAAATATTCATATAAAATGATGTAATATCCACAAAATTAATCATGGGTCACTATAAACACCAATTTATATTATCATGTATTAATATTATTTTAAAATAAATTTTAAATAATTCATTAGGAAAATACCACTATAATTTTGAAATCATATCTTCAAAAAACAAATAATGAATATTATAGAAGTAATATTCATTGAAAATATACTTGTAATATAGTATATTATTATACAAATCATTTATCATTATTGATTATGTTAGATTCCATTTATGCCATGTTTGTTAAAATTGATATTCTATAGGTATAGTGTATAATATTTTAATTGAAAATTATCCCAAAAATGATTAGAATATTCCAATTATATATATATTTTTTTTAAATATTCCATGAGAAAAAAATAAATTAGTAAATAATGTGAGTAAATGAATACAATTTATGAAGATAATTTATGTCAAAAATTTTAGTAGACGAATACAATTATACCGAAATGAGAACTAACCTCAGTATTTCAAAAAAAAATTGTGGAATTTTGGGAATATAAAAATATTTAATGAATGGAAAAAATTTATTATAGATAAATATATATATAATTATAAAATTACTTAAATTATTTGGTTTTATATCATGATACATTTTAATCTAAATCATAATTGTAAACTATCCTAGTAACCAATTATATTACAACAATAATCAATTATCACATATTCAAAAATTATAGAATGTTATTGAAAATACATAATTATAAATTTAACTACGTTATAAGTCTATATAATATTCATTTAATTAATTAATATTCAATATATGAGCCATTATTGACATTTCAACATTCATTTAATATTAATTCCATTTTTAAAACATCATTTATGTGTGCTAACATTTTTTTCTTGGTCGATTGTATTCGATTATTCTAGTATGTGTAATTTGATATTGGTTAAATCATAATAAAAATGGTATTAATTATTTAAATATAATATATGTAAAATAAGTAAATATTTATAAAAATCTAAAAATATATATTAGAATAATTGACTAAAACCTTTCATGGTGATATCTAATTGTACATACGCATTAAAACAATTTCTCTTTATAGAAAAATAAAATTTAATTGTTAAATAATAATTTAAAATTACAGAACCATATTAATATAACTAAATATAAAATTATACATTATTTTCTCTTAATTACAATAAATATTACTTGTTTCTGAAAAATTAATCACATCGCTTTGGAGAGGTGGTAGATTGCATGTACACATTAGAAATGTTTTCTTTTCAAATATGATTGAATGGATGTGTATTATAGATTTTGCATCATTTCAATTAAAATTAATTATATATAAAACAGTAAATTAATTATATTAGAATGTATATAAGTTATTTATTCGAATTAAGTGATGAAAATTAATTTAACGTACATAGTTAAGAATTATACATCTTCTTTGAGATGCATCTTTTTCTATGCATCACAAGTCGTGACATGATGTTTTCATGGAAACACATAATGAAGTAGACATATGTTGGTAATATATAAATTTGTAATGGAACATATTGGTTGAAATATAATTCTAAAAATGTAGAATTATGAGTCTAGAATATGTATATAAGTCCCCAGCCTTATACATTACTTATTCTTGAGAGCTATATCGGGCTCACCTGCCCTTAGTTTATCACGAAACCACCTGTCTTCATAACAATGCCCAAGAACCATAACATAATCATACCACATTAAACATTCATAAAGGAATCTTAGAATTTCCACATTTCAATCACAAGATATAAATAAAACACATTGATATAATAAAAACTGTATATAAATCATTTTTAATACCAAAATAAAAGAAAAGTTATACTTGGTATTTATTTTTCATTTTTTAAAAAAGTGATGGCTTGTAGAAGAAGCTGAAACTCAAATAATGGTCAGGGCGTCAGAGAAGTCGTTGTCGCCGCATACGTATGTCAAAAAAATTCCTTTTTTTCTTTTAGTAAAATGATTCGTATAAAAAATATTCATTTTGGATAAACGTAAAAGTCAAAGGTGTTTATACACCGCATAAAAAAAGGTTGTGTATAAAACAAAATATGCCTCAATGAATGGAGATTGAGATGAAGTCGCATACAAAGATCAATTTCTAAATAAAATACATTTTTATGTTTATTCACTATAAGTACACATAATGAAAGTACAAATACAAGATAAGACATAATAATATCATGACATAATTTGAAAGTAGGAGATTAACCCAAAGAACGGAAATTGGGTTAAGAAGTTCCCTTACCTCGTTTCCGACATGACTCGATCATTCTTTAACCTCCTAAATAATAAACTTTAGTTAATTTCTAATTGATTAAGAACATTTTTCAAGTTCATTATTCCTTTTATATCACTTATTGCCATGTCATGAACACTAATTAATCATTTAAGTTAATAATGGTCATTATAACGATCATTGGTACTTGAGTCAAAAATAAACTCTTTATAATTACAAGTTGTTCATATATCCATTATATCTAGAGTTATAATCATGATATAGATATCATATACATCATATATATCCAGTATATACATGCATTTATAATATTACATAACGTTTAGAGGTAATAAATGAAATTCACATTTCATGGAGACGGTAAGCCATACGTACGCATGAACGCTACTTTCATTTCTATTTCGTTTTTTATGGAATGGAATCATAATTATATAAAGGTATATTATAATTCCAGTATAATATAATATATAATATCATTATTTACATCCTTTATACGTCCCACATATGGAATTAAAGAATCAAATCACTATGAGGGGTTGGTAGTCCGCACTTCCTAAAATGAAGATATCGCGTTTACCCATAATGGAAACCATAAAGGTATGCCATAAATAGAAAATAGAGAATCTTATGTAATACATAAAAATATTATATATCATATATAAATATAGTTTCTTATTAATGGCCACCTTTTAAGGTTTTAAAAGAATATTGAACAATCATCGTTTCGTGAGGCAGAAATTCGCCATCCACGGAAACAGTTTTTTCTTTGACCATTAGATGTAGGTGTGTGTATGTTTAGCTTGAATCCATCTTATACCAACATCCTAGTATATGGGAGATACTGGTGTTGTTACAAAATAAATTAATAAAAAGAGTTTAGGGGTTGGAGAAGATAAATAAAACATAATAACACAAGAGAAGACATTACCTTTAAATCGGGTAACTCTTTTGAGTTGAGCTCAAAGGCTTCCTTGGGAAGACTTATGCCCAAAGTGAGGATTCTAGGAGTAAGATAGGTATTTGGAGTTTCAAAATGGGTAGGTTTTGTCCGAGAAAAAGGCTTGTGATGTGTTGGTAAGGTGGTAGAGGTGGGGGCCTTTTGTAAGATGAAAGGGGGGGCACTCTTGGAATGTTAAGAAATGATACTTTATTATAAAATTATTATTAGATTTAAAAGTTCCCAAAATTATATATTAAGAGTATAAGGTGATAAGTGTTATAAATCCACCAATATAATAGGTTTTTTACATGTTTAGGTCTTATATTTTACATTATTGTTTAATATAATTTAAATTGTTAAATAATGCGGTTATCACTGCATCATCATGGTGTCATAAATAATTTATTTAATATAATGTCTAAAAATTATAAAAAATATATCATGATGTAGGATATCATTTTATCATCACAATGAATATTAATTGGAAAAACTATGACTCGTATAACCCCATGCAAAAATTGTTTTATTAAAATAATACATGTTTGTGTCATTTTTACTTTTACTTTAAATAAAAGGAATTAATGACTTTATCTTATCCAAGTGGCTCCATGGGGTCCCAAAAATCAACCCATGAGTTGTCATGGTAAGACATGACACATAAAATAAGGGTAGGATATGTGTCTAGGTATTTTAATTTTATTATAATATCATTTTTTCCTTAAATTGCACTAATTACCTCTAATTGCGATTAAAAACTTAAAAGTTACTATTCACCAAAAAAATTATTTTAATCCCATTGAACCAAATTTTACCTCTTAATGACAACCATGTATGTCGGATTTTTGAAATTCAAAAGACAAAGGTGGTAAAATTTCATTTAAACAGAAAATCGGTTTTTATAAGTAACATTTAGCGGTTTCACTATTCATCAAAAATAGAAGTTTTTCAGAAAAATACCAAAACTTTACCCTAAGCTATATTTGATATTAGGGATTCAAAAATGATGTCTATTTTAAAAAATTAAAAACATATCAGTTACATTAATTAATTTAATAATTAATTCTTGCTGCCAGAGCATATAGCGTGTTTTTATGAAACAATAAATATCAAAAGACTGACAATAGTTTAAGTCCAATTACAAAGTGAAATTAAATTAAATGACCACCATTGGATTAAATGGTAAAAATATATTATAATTTCACTTTAAATCCGATTCACAATATAAAATAATCATATAAATAAATTATATTAAAAATAGGTTTTTAATTAAAATACATCATTTTCACTATTCATTAAAAAATGAACTTTATCAGAAAAATAAGAAAACGTTACACAGAGTAAATTTTGATGTCCAAATTCTAATGAAGAGTTTTATTTGGTCCAATATAATGTATAAGAGTGACCAAAACTATATTTAAAGAGGGTTCGCTATCAAAATGTGATAGTTCGACCATTTAGTGAATATCAGAGTATCTATGCCAAAAATTGAATTTTTTTCTTATTTTAAGCCTTTATCTTTGATTGGATCAATGAAAAAAAAATTAAAAAACATATATAATCATATTATAGTTATTTATATTAATTCCCTCCAATAAAAAGGCTATGCGTTAACTACTATTTAAAATAATATTATTTTATTACTAGTGTGCAATGTAAGATTTCAAAGAAACTTTTTGTTGCGTATCGGGTACGCTATCGAACATAGTAACCCCTTTAAAGTAAAATTAATATTTAATTCATAAATATTAATAAATATGAATATGATTTACTCTTTATTTACCTAGGATTTTTCATCCTTCCCCCCTTTTAGGAATTGCGTCTTCATATTTTTAATCACTTATCAAAATAAGTGGGGGTATTTATCCCTTATAGAATTTTTAGATTCCCATGTTGCATCTTCAAAAATATGGTTTTTCCACAAAACCTTTACCTGATGAATTACCTTATTTCGAAACAGTTTCTCCCTATGGTCAAGAAACTGGACCGGTTGTTCCTCATAAGATAGGTTCTCTTCCAGCTGAACTACCTCTGGACTCAAAACATGAGATGGATCTGGCATGTACTTCCTTAAATTGAAACATGAAAAACATCGTGTACTTGAGATAAACTTGGAGGTAAATCCAATCAGAAGGAAACTAATCCAACTTTCTCCAAAATTTCATATGGTCCAATGAACCTTGGACTCTGGTTCACTTTCTTAACAAATCGCATTACACTTTTCCATGGTGAAACTTTGAAAAAATACACAATAATCTACCTCGAAAGATAGATCCTTCCTCCTGTTGTCTGCATAACTTTTCTGTTTTCTCTGAGCTGTTCTCATGTGTTTCTGAATCAACTGAACTTTTTCTGCCATCTCTTCTACCAATTATGGTCCCATCAACTTCTTTTCACCCACTTCATCCCAAAAAACTGGAGTTCGACACCCCTTACCATATAATTACCTCAAACGGAGCCATCTGTATACTGGAATGAAAACTGTTATTATAAGAAAACTCAACCAAATAATGATGTTGGTCCCAACTTCCCTGATAATCCATAAATAAAGCACGTAGAATATCCTCCATGGTCTGAATTGTTCGTTCTGACTTCCCATATGATTGAGGATGTAAAACTGTACTAAAATTTAATTCAGTACCCAATGACATTTGAAGGCCTTTCCAAAAGTTAGAAGTAAAACTGGGATCACGATAAGATACAATGGACAGGGAAACTCCATGAAACCTGACGATCTCTTTAAGATACAAACAGGAAAGTTGATCTAGGGAAAAAGTATCTCGTATTGCAAGGAAATGAGAAAATTTAGTCAAGTAATCAACAATAACCCAGATTGCATTATTACCTCAAGATTTCTTCGGTAATCCCACAATAAAGTCCATGGATATAGTCTCCCATTTCCACCATGGCACTGGTAAGGGCTGAAGCTTCCCTTTCGTTAACTGCTGCTCTAATTTAAACTGTTGACATGTCAGACACTTCAAAGTAAAATCGGCAATATCTCTTTTCATTCCATCCCACCAGTAATACTCACAGAGATCTCATTACATCTTAGTACTTCCAGGATGAACTGAAAACGGAGAACTATGAGCTTCACATGACAAATCTCTCATCAACTATGAATCACACGACACACACAATCTATTCGAAAATTGAAAATAACAATCATTATCAATGTTTAATTCAGGAAACTTACCCTTATGAACCGGCTCTACCATTTTCTGCAACTCACTCTCTTGCTTCTGTGCTTGCTTAATTCTGTCTAATAGAGAAAATTTCATTGATACCTGAATGAAAACATAAGGACATCCGGAACCAACAACTTCAATTCCAAATTTCATCAAATCCTTAACCAAAGGATCGCGTTCCAAACAAATCATTGTTAATGAACCATTACTTTTTCAACTCAAAGCATCAGCCACTTTATTTGATTTTCTCGAATGGTAATGAATTGTACAATCCTAATCCTTGATTAATTCTATCCATCTCTTCTGTCTCATGTTCAATTCTTTTTGAGTAAATATATACATTAAACTTTTGTGATCAGTACATATTTCACACTTTACTCCATACAAATGATGCCTCCAAATTTTTAAAGTGAAAAGAACAACAACTAATTCCAAATCATATGTTGGGTAATTTACCTCATGAGTTTTCAACTAACGTAAAGCATAAGAAATTACCTGATCATTATGCATTAGGACACAACCAAGTCCATTCAATGAAGCATCACTGTAGATAACAAACTCACCATTCCTGGAATGTAGTGCCAAAATTGGAGCATTCACCAATTTTTTTCAACTCCGGAGTCAACTGAGCCATCAATGAAACAAACTGTTTTGTTCTGATTCTAACTATGTCAGGATACTAAATTGAAAGGTAATTTCCCACTGTATGCATTCCCAAAAAATCCATTCTATTTCCTATACAAAAAACCATTCTTAACGTAGAAATATCTTAGGCGAAGCAACATAGTAATCTTTAAATGCTATATCATTTCAATCATACCATAAATTAATTTATAATTTAACAATTTTCTAACTCCTAAAGTTGTATAAAAAGACCTCTCATACCAACTATAAGGCCCCAACCTTAAACATTACTTAATATTGAGATATTTCAGGAATACACTTTGAGGATCTTTTCAGGTTTAGAATTTTAGAGAATTAGATCATAAAACATGCATTACATCCCACATTTAAACAAAGTGGTTACAATAAAAGATAGTATTCATTTTTTCACATCAACGGAAACATATTTAAAATAAAACATGGATTCTTCCTTGAAACTTCCTTGACACTATCATCATATCATGTATCTTTCCCTTGACCTATGAAAATATTTTCAAAAACATGGGTTGAGCATAAAAAGCTCAGTAAGGGATATAAAAATATGGAAAGGAAACATGAGTACATATATACAAAAGAATGAAATCATACTTTACCCATAAAAGATAAACACATTAACATACCTCATCAAATCATGAATAAATCATTGAAATCATAAGACATAAAGGTAACTTTAGGCATTCATAACATTCTTACGTAGGGAGTAATCCTCATGGTTACGTTTGGAATACCATTCACAGTATATTCCCTAAATCTCTTCGGAAAAACTGTAACTTTTAAACCCTTCATGTTACCCAATGCATTGGACTGCTATATTGGGCTCACCCAATAATAGTTTATCACGGAACCACCCGTCTTCATAACAACGCCCAAGAACCATAACATAATTGTATCACATAAAACATGCATAAAAGAAAACAAAGAATTTCCACATTTCAATCAAAAGTTATCAATACAACACATTGATATAATAAAAACTTTAAGAAAACCATTTTCAATTCCAAAAGAAAAGAAAAGTAATACATGGTATTTATTTTTTCATTTTTTTAAAAAAAAGTGATGGCTTGTATAGGAAGCCGAAACTCAAATAATGGTCACGGCGGTGGAGAAGTCATTGTCACCACATACGTACGACAAAAACATTCCCTTTTTTTATTTAGTAAAATGATTCATATAAAAAATATTACATTTGGCTAAATGTAAAAGTCAAAGGAGTTTATACACGATATAAAAGAAGGTTGTGTATAAAACATAATATGCCTCAACGAAAGGAGATTGAGATGATGTCCCATACAAAGATAATTTTTTAAATAGAATAGATATATTATGTGTATTCACCATAAGTACATATATATAAAGTACAAATACAAGATTGGACAAAATAATATCATGACATAATTTGAAAGTAGGAGATTAACCCAAAGAACGGAAATTGGGTTAAGAAGCCTCCTTACCTCGTGTCCGACTTGACTCGATCGTTCTTTAACCACCTGAATAATAAACTTGAGTTAATTTCTACTTGTTTAAGAACCTTTATCATGTTCATTATTCCCTTTATATCACTTATTTCCATGTCATTATCACTATGTAATTATTTATGTTAATAACAGTCGTTTTAACGATCATTGGTACTTGAGTCAAAAATAAACTATTTATAATTACTAGTTGTTCATGTATCCATTATATACAGAGTTATAATAATGATTTAGATATAATATATATCATATATATCATGTATAAAAAATGCATTTATAATATTATATAATGTTTAGAGGTAATAAATGAAATGCACCGTTCATGGAAACGGTAAGCCGTGCGTACGCATGAATGCTACTTTCATTTACCTTTCGTATTTTATTGAATGGAATCATAATGATATAAAGGTATATTATAATTCTAGTATAATATCATATATTATACCATTAATTACATCCTTTATAAATCCCACATATTTTATTAAATAATCAAATCACTTTGAGGGGGAGGTAGTCCGCACATCCAAAAATGAAGATATCGTGTTTACCCATAATGGAAACCATAAAAGTATGCCATAAATGAAAATAAAGAAGCATAAGTAAAACATAAAAATATTATATATCATATATAAATATAGTTTCATCTTAATGGCCACCCTGTAATGTGTTAAAAGAATATTGAACAATCATCATTTCGTGAGGCAGAAATTCGCCATCCACAGAAACAGTATGATGTTTAACCATTAGATGTAGGTGTGTGTAAGTCTAGCTCAAATAATTCTTATAAAAACATCATAGTATATGAAATATACAGGTGTTTTTACAAAATAAATGAATAAAAATAGTTTAGGGGGTTGGATTATCAAAATAAAACATAAGAACACAAGAGAAGACACTACCTTTAAATCAGGTAATGCTTTTTGATTTGAGCTCAAAGGATTCCTTGGGAAGAATTCCTCCTAATGTGAGGCTTCTAGATGTAATATAGGGATGTGGAGAGTCAAAGTGGGTAGGTTTTGGCCGAGCCAATGGATTGAGAGGTGTTGATAAGGTGGTAGAGGTGGGGGGCTTTTATAAGAGGAGAGGAGTGGCACTCTTGGAATGTTAAGAAAATAAACTTTATTATAAATTTATTTTAGGATTTAATAGGTCCCAAAATTATATATTTTTAGGAGATAAGGTGATTAGAGTTCGAAATACACCCATACAATAGGTTTTTGTCATGTGTAGGTCTTAGATTGTACATTATCGTTTCATTTTATTTAAATCGTTAAATAATGAGGTAATCGCTGCATCATCATGGTGTCAAAACTAATTTAGTTTATATAATGTCTAAAAATTATAAAAGAAATATCATGACGTAGGAAATCATTTTATCTTTCCAATGACTATTTATAGTCAAATATCTGACTTGTATAGCCCCATTTAAAAATTGTTTTATTAAAACAATACATGTTTGTGTCATTTTTACTTTTACTTTAAATAAAAGGCATTAATGTCTTTATCTTACCCATGTGGATCCATGGGGTCTCAAAAATCGACCCATGGGTTTTCTTGGTCGTCCATGACACATCCAATAAGGGTAGGACATGTTTCTAGGTATTTTCATTTTAATATAATATCATTTTTTCCTTAAATTGTACTAATTACCTCTAATCGTGATTAAAAACTTAAAAGTTACTATTTACCAAAAAAATTATTCTAATCCCATTAAACTACAATTTACTTCTTAATGACAACCATGTTTGTCATATTTTCAAAATTCAAAACACTGAGGTGGTAAAATTTCATTTAAACGGAAAATCTGTTTTTATAAGTACCACTTAGTGGTTTCACTATTCATCAAAAAATGAAGTTTTTCAGAGAAAAAACAAATCATCACCCTAAGCAATATATGATATTCCGGAATCAAAAATGATGAATATTTCAAAAAATTAAAAACATATAAGTTACATTAATTTATTTAATAATTAATTCCCACTGCCAGAGCAAATAGCGTGTTTTTATGAAACAATAAGTATAATAAGATTGACACTAGTTTAAGTCCAATTTCTAAGTGAAATTAATTTCAATGACCACCATTGGATTAAATGGTAAAAATATATTGTAATTGAACTTTAAAAACAATTCAAAATATAATCTAATCATATAAATAAATTATATTAAAAAGAGGTTTTGAATTAAAATACACCATTTTTCACTATTCATAAAAAAATGAACTTTATCGGAAAAATATCAAAACATTACACAGAGTAAATTTTGATGTCCTGATTCTAAAGAAAAGTTTTATTTGGTCCAATAGAATTTATAATAGTGACCAAAACTATATTTAATGAGGGTTCTTCATCAAAAGGCGATAGTTTGACCTTTTAGTGAATATCAGAGTATCAATGCCAAAATTTGAATTCTTTTCTTTTTTTAAGATTTTATAATTTATTGGATATAGTTAAAATCATTTAAAAAACATATATGATCATATTCTTGTTATTTCTATTCATTCACTATAATACAACAACTACGTGTTAACTATTATTTATAATAATATTATTTTATTACTAGTGTGCAACGTAAGATTTCAAAGAAACTCTTTGTTACGTATCAGGTACGCTATCGAACATAGCAACTCCATTAAAGTTAATTTAATATTTAATTTGTAAATATTATTAAATATGAAAATTCTTTAATTTTTATTTACTTGGGATGTTACAATTTACCCTTTTATATGTGTAGGTATGGACACTCTTTTATTTAATTATTGAATTAAATTAATATAGATAATTTTTAATAATGAAATATATGAAATTTAATATATATAGAATATAAGACAATGATATGTCAATATAAATCCACTCAGTAATTTTTAGATAGGGCAAGGGATGTCTTAATCTTAATCTCATATTTTTATCATCTTTTAACACTTTTTTCAATTAACACAATATACAGTTTTCCTAATGTTAATGACTTACTAATGTGACCATATAAGTACATGTGACCTATGAATGGTAAATTATTTTTATATTAATCCTTATTCAATTATATTTGATGATGAATGCGTTTTTCTAAATTTTAAATATTTTCATAAATACTCATTTTTATAAAATGTTATAAATATTGTTTTCATAACTATTCATTTCGTTTATAAATAATGTAAACAAGATAGTTTTAAAATTATCCTCTCATCTATTAAGACATGCCATATATTTTATTTTCATCTAATAAATTGAGTGAAAATAATTCATAAAAACTTTCATTTTTAATGTTAATGAAATAATTTATTTTATTTCTAGTTAATAGAGTAAATAACATTTCTGGTTTACTTATGATTTTAAAAATACTTTTCATCCACGAGAAATAAAAAATGATTTAATATGAAAAAAAATTAATTAAAATTTTATATAAATATAAATAACTAATCATACCCTATTTTTATCTTATTGATAATTAATTGCATATTTTAATGTATTGGAAAAGAAAATATATATTTAAAATCTTCCTAAAATAATACAAAATCTATAATCATAGAAAAGTGGATCCAAGTTTCCATGTTATCAAATAATTGAACTTATTTTTGAAATACATTAATAAAAAAATTTGGAATCGTTAATTACATATTATAAAATTATATTATAGTTTAACACCTAGTGGCCCGATTTTATGCAAATTTTCAGTAATTTCTATTAATATTAATGAACTATAAAATAACATATAAATTAAAAATAGATCACAAATAGAAAATATATTAATGTTTTTTCCATTTCTCATCCCACTTATAAATTTTATTTATTTTAAAACATTTAATTAATTTATAAAACTTATTAACTATAAAATAGAAGTTATGTCTTTTTATTAACTATTCTTATAAATTAGCTTCGACAAAATATGACTGAAAGGGAATTATAATATAATATATTTTACTATTTATAGAAAATAATTTATATGATGAGTATTCAAATGAAAATATTTTCTTCAAAAAATATTACATTTTATATATTTAAGATCATTTAATTTTTTATTTTAATGCATGCTCACCAACCATTATAACATTTTGAAAGAATGTGAGTTTATTTTATAAATATTGAAGAATAAAAACATAATTCTGAATATATATAAAATTCGTAGAAATAATAGTTTAAGTAAATTGTAACATATTATTATCCCAATGTCATCAATTATGTAAAATTGAACGAAAGAGTGTTATTTATTTTAAATTTTCATTTCATAAAATAATATAATTGTCATTATTAAATAAAAATGGAAAAAAAATTCATATATTATAATTTTGGTTAGAAGATTAATAATTATAAACTTCCAATTAATTTGATGAAATTATTGGGTGGATTTTAATAACTTATCTAGGTATATTAACTATTTTTAATCATTTTATAATTACTCAGTTGAAAAATATTTACCATATTTAGTAATCATAATTACCGAAAGCAAAATGGACTATTTATGAAATTTTAGCCATTTGATACCAAATATGTTATCATATTTTCATAATTTTATCTCTATATATGTTCTAGAACATATATATGATTTTAATACATAAACCACCAGAGAAAAGAATTTTTAGAAAATGAACATTAAAACAGAATAATTAATTTTTAACAATGTAATGAAAATGGATGACACAAATGGAATTTATAATATTTTTTTAAATATATATGTTTCTATAACACTATTCATAAAAAAATATGAAATGTAATAAAATGTTTTTAAAAACATATTTCTTGAAATTATATTTATTTATTATCAAAATGGGGTTTTAATCCACCTATATAAGTGATTCTTCAAATTCATGGTCTATTACAGGTTTATATTCATCCACTGCGTATTTTATTTCTCTAAAAATTGATATGATTATACAAATGTTTTTTACCTACTAATCAACATTGAAAATCCCTCAATAAAAAATAAATGGGATTAGAATGTAATTATATCAGTTTTTATTATATTTTATTAAAATATATATAGATAACTATAATTTATTTTATATTTTTTAAAATTTATTATCCTAATAAATATATCCATTTAAATTCCAATATATTATTCTATTAATTTAAATATAAATATTAAAAATATTGATGATTTTTTCTCCCAATAATTTTTAAATTCAAAACAATGATTCCAAAAAATAAAACTATTACAAATTACCATTAAAATATGGTTTTTAAATTCAAGAGTATAAATATATGAAAAAAAGTTCTAAAATACATATGTATAAAAAGATTGTAAAGGAAAAATATAGTATAACTCTTCCTTATGGATCTCATTTATCTCACTATGTAAAGAAGGTATACTTGCCAAAACATTCCATAAACATGACCTAATACGAATTCTAGAAATTATGGATTGAGAGAAATCACATGCGAGATAAGTTGACGATCAAAAGACTATCAACACGATCCTAGCTTGATGAAGTTCATCCTATGAATAAAAAAATGAATATTATATATTTATTTATTATGCGATTACCATTAGAAGTCATAAAAGAAGATGATAAGATGACATAAACATGTTATTATTAATGTGAGAAGTTATTTTTGTACATAAATTTTATTTTAAACATATTTTGAAATTAATTTTTAATTAATATTGAATATCAATTTCAATAATAACAAACCACATAAATTAAATATCTAATTAACTAATATGTTCATTTAATACTTATTATTTTATTATATTAATTTTTATATGATATTTATTTCGTGATAAAATATTTATTATGGTTTAGTTATCTTGAGTGTATGGATACTATAACAATTGTTAATTAATTAAAAATTGAGAGAAAACATTTATAAAAAAAGATAATATTTTGAAAAATAATTCTTTGATTAAAAATTTGTTCATAATATATTATCAACCAATTTAAATATTATATTAATATAATTAATAAATTTGATATTTAAATAAATTAATTTCAAATGTGAATTTTTTATCATAAAGTAGGATTGGGATTATTTTTTTGGGATTTAAAAAAAATATTTATGTGGATAAAGGAAAATAATTTTTTTGACAATACCACATCATTTATAAATTATTCTTGATTTAATTATTGTATAAATATATATATATATTTATTATTAATTAAATTAATTATTTAAAAAATAAAATGATTCATCTATACATATATATATATTATTTATAAACCCAATTTTTATCAATTTATTTTATTAATACAATTTTTATGTAATTAAAATAATAATAATTAGTCTTCTATATTATCTTAGAATTCCAATGGGTTAATTTGGTTTTACAATGGTAATATCATTTCTTAAATTTTTATTTTCTCTATAAATTATTTTTACAATGTTATACAATTATTATTATTGAATTAATTTCTATCCCAATAAATATTTATCTAAAAGAAGATTTATTTCATATATTGGATCATAGGGTCTAAATTTTAAAATAATGTGACATTTTTAATCCAAAAATAATAATTTACATAAGATAAAATTAGTTACATAACAAAAATGAAAATTTTATATGGTTTAATGTAATCCTAAAATTCATAAAACATTATAATATTTTTATGAATCACAGATAATGGAAAATTTATAAAAATTACATTATCCTAAACACAAATATTATCAACATTAGACCCACATTTCATGTCGATAAATATTTATATTTTATTAATAAATTTTTTGTATAGACCTTGAAATCTAGTGGAATGTTTTTTATTAAATTCATGTCTGCAAAATTTGACGACGCGTGACTACGAGACCCGAAGGGCCTAGAGTGATCCATCGATGTTTCTATTAATCATAAGTTAGTGTGCATAAGTAGTTTTCATGAAAAACTGGGATAACATTTAAAAAGTTACTTTGTTCTGAAATCTGAGGGAACTGGTGCACACAGGATATAGATTTTAACCTTGGCGTGACTTAATATTAGTCGGCGCGGTCCTCCTATGAGAAATACCAAAATGGTATAATTGTAAATAAAATAATTAATTAAATTATTTTATTTTTTAAATGATTATAACTCACAAAAGGAAACTCGAATTAAAAATCCAGGACCACTGCTGAACTTTGGACGGTATTCATTCATTAAGAAGATACTAACTTTGGCCAGCACGGGCCACCAGTGAAAGTTAGTATTTGGCCACAAATAAAATAATTATGTTCCATTTATTTTATTCTAAAATTACTAACATCTAAATTGTAACTCAGATTGAAAATATGAGAGTACCGTTGAGTGTGGTGGGGCATGTTTCACCTAGGCAGAGCCTATCCTTGACCACAATGCGTCAAGGGTGACTGATAATAATTTTCTGAACTTTTTGTCGGGTATGGTTAGTAATCGTGTGAGCGGAATTTCATATCTTTTGAAACGGTGCTCATAATTGAAATCTGAGGACACCATTGAACTCTCAACGTCGGTGATTCCTTAGTGAGACCTCCACCACAATTGCATTCTAATTTGAATGGAAGTTCGTTTTTTGGGTTTTTAAATAAAATTAAACAAAAATAAGTTTTGATTGTTTTTATTTATTGGTGGTTAAAACCTCCAAGTGAAGTTTAGAGGTGACACCCACCCGCACAAAACCTCACATGAGAGGATATTATTTGGTGGGGCCCACGTGATGTTTAACACCTCTTGTAATCAAATAGGTGGGACCCCCATGGTATTTGACCCCTTGAACTCCCCATAAATGGGGGAAGTATTCAACTTCCCCATAATGGTGCCAATTCACAAATAAATTAATTAATGGCTTCAATTAATTACTTTTTTGAAATATTTTTAATTCATGCAAACCATTAAAATAATACTGAGTATTATTTTTGGTGTTGGCATAATCATTTGGTGGAGCTTGAAAGTGGGATTGGAGAAACCATGGAGAACTTCATCCTATCAACGAAGAACCACCAAAGAACGACGAACATATCCTTTGATGTTTGACCAAGTCAAAAGAGAAGGAGTTGACCGCAAAGAGCTCCGATGATGGTTCTTCCTCAGTCTCCTGTCCAGGATGCTTCTAGACGTCAACGGAACGACGTCCACCTTACCGTGACTCCGTCAATGATCCCTGAACTCGAGGTAGGGGGATTTGAGTTTTATATATATATGAGTTTTATCCTCAGTTATTCATCGTTCCAATTTCTGGATTATGAAATTCCAAATGTTATTGCCATGACGAGGAGGGATCGGACCGCACAGACATGGTCTGACCCTCCCACTAGGTTGTTCTTATTTTTTGATTACAGAGCGGATCGTGAAGAAACCAGAAGCACATGGCCACCGGGACTCCAAGAGGGCTCCACAACATTGTGCATCGCGGAAGGAGAGATGCGCCCAAAATGGGCCACGACAGAGGAAGTGTGGTGCCATCGTGCCATGCGGTGGAGCTGGATCGGGGCGTCGTCGCGCCGCGGAGGAGCAGCCGAGGCTGCCGGACGAGCCGACCATGCAGATGATCTGAAGGAAACAGATAGGTCGGGGAGTGGTAGTGGTGGCGCGACAGCGTCACACCGCACGGAGTGCAGTAGAACCGCCGTGTCATCGCTCCATGGTGTAGGTGCTATGGCGTCTGGTCGGTCTAGTCATCGTGGACCAATAGCGGATGGATGCATGACCAACCAAAGAATGTGAGTCCTTATTGGGCCCTTCTTTTTTTGGACCGACAGCACATACCGCCGGTTGGAGCACCACCCAAATGGAAGAGCCGTTCGGGTTCCCGGGGGCACATGCTACCCCCTGGCTGTGGCTTAGGGGGACCCCCATAGGGTCGCTGGGTCGCCAGGCCGACCGGGCTGTAGGGAAGCCCTTGGCTGGGCCACCCCCTCAGTCCGGTCCAGTTCCTCTAACTGTATTGCCTCTACGGACTGGGTAACACCCCGGTCTGGACCAGGTCAGTCCGACTAGGTCAGACTGGACCAGCACCCGTTTGGGCAGTTTACACCATTTCACCTCTATCATGGGACACATGTGTCTGATTGACGAACCACCTACAGGGATGGAAGTCTGGGAGAGAGAATCATATTTTGGAATACCCCACATGTGAATTGGACATAGATAGGGTACAGTCGGGTTAGTTGGAAACTAAAATCCAACAGGGCCCCTGGAACAGAAATGCCAAAAACTCTCAGACCGGGCGTCTGATCGGTGTGCTGTCTATTGCGTTGAGACCCCTATGATGAGGCAGAGCATTGAGATACATCATCATCGTACTTCGTGATAGTTGAAATATCGACACTTGGAATGAGGGGTAGACCCTCCCTGAATCAATCATAACTGAGCGGAACTCTGTGCCTGGTTGTGCACTATTGACTATTCCAGGATCATGTGTTGGTCTAACAGTTTCAATGACTATACCTAGATCGTGTGTTGGTATGACAGTTCTATCTTCTATTCCTGGATAATGTGTTGTTCTTGAAAAATAGCTGGGCATTGATCATGTGTTGGACCTACATCTCTAACAATTGTTCCTAGATCATGTGTTGGTCCGACAGTCTTGTATTCTGTTCCTAGATGATGTGTTGGTCTGACAGAATAGCTGGTCTTGGATCATGTGTTGGTCCGGAAAAATAGACTAATCAGTGGCTATATCTGATCATCTATACACCTCTATAATTGTTGTATACACGTGTGAGCTGAGTCAGTAACTATTGTATTTCTTCATGATTGAGATTTTTCATTTTATAAACTCAGATATATGTATAGGCATGTACCTATGTGGGTTTTATTGGTTTATTTCATAAAATGTGGTATATCCATGTTGGATTTAGTTAGACCTTGAGGGTATTAGGGTCACAACATAGTATTGTTATACTGACCCATACATGGGCTATGCCTGCATCTTGTTGTGTTGGATGCAGACGAAGGACAACACTGACGGAGGCCGAGAGCGCCAGTACTAGACAGTACCTGGAAATGGACCTTACGACGAGTCGGTGCATAGAGGAGTCTGATAGATGTAGAGTTCTAAAGAGGCTATATGTACCTACCCTCCATGTAGAATCTATGGTGGACTATCTAGGAGATTCTAGAGACCTTCCAGCTGTTTGTCTTTTTAGTTATACATGTTTTGACTTTTCCTTGTACTTTACAGTTGGTATTGTATTTCCGCCCCCTTTTACTTCCCCGCAATTATTCTATATACAATTTTACATTGTTTTTTACTTCCAGTTGCGTACTCTGTTGTGTGTTTTTACTGTTATAATGGAATTTACATCCCAAATAGGGATTTACGCCTTTTGTGCTAGTCGCCAGCACTTGATCTATGGATGTCAGGCATGGGGTAGTCAAGATACGGGCCCTGCGGGACGGGTTGTGAAAAAATGGTATTAGAGGAGTTGATTCTTCCACAGAACATCCAAATCTGATCATTTCTAAGAAGAAATATTGTAATGTGTATTGAGTGTTGTTATCATTTTAGGGAGTCCAGTGTTTGTGTGGCGGCCGATGTATCCATACACCAGTAAATTGACTTCTGATTTCTGACTCAGTGCACGAAAACACGAATTGTGTCTGTGTTTTCAAATGTTTTCTTTATGTTAGATCAATAAGGTCATCTCACTAGGTATACTCTTTTGACAGTGTTGTATCTATTCAGTATTACTATAAGCAGATAGCCTGTTAGAGTTCTGAGAGAGTACACGATAACGGGCCACCAAGCGACGATGCTCCAGTGCATGTCCCTCTTACCATGTTTGCACCTTTGGGTGGTGTACCAGCAGCACAACCACCTATTGAGAAACAAAGGCCACCAACCATACAAGCAGACGATGCACACTGACTGAGCACATTGCATGAGTCCTAGCGGCATATTACTCTAAGGTTACAAGGCGAGACAGATTCCCAGGCCGTAGAGGACTACCTAGAGGTGATTTCTAGAGTTCTCCACCTATTTGACACATCAGTAGAAAAGATGGTGATTTTAGAAACTACTGTTTCCCAGTGAGTGACCATGAGGTTAGTACACATAGTGATTTGTCTTTAGTATGTGGACTATTTCTCGAGATTGTACCTCCAGGTAGTGTGTTAACTATATCACTACATATTGGTCAGGATTTTCAACTGTTGGTACCAGTAGATGAAACATGTAGGCTTAGTGACTTACACGTGTTTCATCATCAAATACCCCTATGGTTCCGAGGAAAGACTAACTTATAGGTGGCTGAGGACTGGCCCGAGGATGTGGCTAAGAGTTCTATATAATATCTATATCTTCATTAGGATGGCATGTCGGTAGATGAGTATTCATTGTGGCGTACTGATCATTCTTGGTACTCGATGGATACAATACAATCAGTGCTTCGGAGCTTGGACCTCCGAGTGAGGTGTGTTAGGGACATCTGAGAAAACAATTTTTCCTCTGTGCATTCCTTACTATGTTAGGATGCTAGAGAGAGCCTTTTTCGTTGAATTTCCATTGGCTAAGCGGATATAGCCATTGAATTTTAGTAGTGGGAATGTAGGAAACTAGTTCCAATCTCATATACATGGGAGTCTAAAATATTTTAAAAAAAAGGAAGTGTTAAGGATAGATGAATTTGCAGAGTTGCAGACATGGAAGTAGAGCTAGGAGAGAAGAATGAGGTGGTGTACATTTCGATATGTTATAGCCGCCCCCTTTTGGTGGATCCCACTAGGCTCAAGGAGCTAGTGGGCAGGGGAAGAGAGTAGCTTCATGTGGTCTATGAGTGTGACCCAATGGCACTAGGAATGATTTGAGGTAGGAACAATGTATAATACTAGATACCATATCAATAGACATAGTTACCAATCATTCCTTCCTTCCATGAATCTTTTCCCAGAACTAGAGTTTCCGGTTAAACTATTGACTAGACCCTCATGTATGGAGATAGATTTGGGAGGAGACTCGATAATCACTCTTTCACCGATGGTGTGATCTAACCCTAGAAGTGAAAGTTTCGATTGGAACTACTTGGTGGAAGCGTCGAGGGCTAATGATGTTAGTTTGGGTATGGACTGGGAAACCACAGTTCATACACAAATTGGATGTATTAAGAAAAAAAGGTTGTGTTTTATCTACAACGTTGGGATGAATTTTATCTTAGTATACGAAAAACAAAACCCATGTACCATAGATTAAACTCAGGCATAGGAGGGTGCAGCTAATCAATCTTGAGTCGGCCATCCTTACCCACGTGGTAGCAGCAGTTTTGTGTTTTCAGTTCGAAACTGGAATGACAGATCATGGGGACATCTTTTCAAAATATGTTTCCAGGAATACCCCCCACCCCCACCAAAGGGGGAGGGACATCTACTTTTGCTCAATACTACTGGAGGATCATTCCAGTATTCACCAGAGTTGCAGCACCACTATCAGCCTTGACATAGAAGGGGAAACCCTTCGTCTGATCAGAGAGATGCCATCTGAGCTTTCAAAAGATGAGGCAGAGGCTGACTAGTGCCCCCATCTTCAGGGTTCCAGGGGATGGTGTAGGGTACGTAGTCTACTAAGACACATCTGGGATCAAACATGGGTCTGACCTGATGCAGGGGTGAGCAGTGATCACATATGGTTCTTGGCAGTGGAGACATCACAAGTAGAACTATGATACCCATGACCTAGAGTTAGCAGAAGTGGTCTTCACCTTGGCGATGTGGCTGTAATATTTTATGGGTGAGTATTTTACCATGTAATCTGATCACAATAGTCTCAGGTATATATTTTCTCAGAAGGACACGAACCCGAGACAACAGTGATGGCTTGAGTTCCTCCAGGACTATGACATAGAGATAGTCTATACTCTTGGGAAGGGGATCTTTGAATAAAATGCACTCAGCAGGAGGTCTAGAGTACAACTACTACGAGAGGTGATAGAACAGCTGGCTGCCTTACAAATATCCTTTATTTATAATGATGGAACAACCTTTCTGCAGTCTCTTACAGTCACTCCTCACCTTCATCAATGAGTCAGGGAGGCACAACATGGTGAAGCTCACTGTGAAACATGGTGTACTGAGATATCCATGGGACATGCACCTGATGGATTTTCTGAAGGTGGGGAGCATGTCTTTCTCTTTAGAAGATGTACCATGGAACCAGTTTCAATTCAGGAGGAGGTGTTGAGGGAGTACAACACATCCCCATTAACGGTACATCTAGGAGCGGCTACGATGTACAAGTACCTTCGAATACAGAACTGGTGACCATGTATGAAGAAGGAGGTTGCGAATTTTGTCTCTCGATGCCTCACATGTCAGCAAGTGAAGGCAGCGAATCAGGTACCAACCGTCTTGGTTCATCCCTTAAAGGTCCCAAAGTGGAAGAGTGATAAGATATCCATGGACTTCGTGATAGGTCTTCCACGTACATAAAGGGTACTTGACTCTATTTGGGTGATCATTGAATGACTCACTATGTCGGCCCACTTCCTACTAACTAGAGATGGTACGAGCTACCACGAAGAAGGTGCAGGTCATCCAGGAGCAGTTGAAGATTTCATAGAGAAGACATAAGTCATATGCTGACAGGAGATAGAGACATGTGGAGTTCGATGATGGTGACCATATCTTTCTATGGGACTCACCTCGATGAGGACTATGGATATTTTTTTTGAGGAGGCATGTTATCTTAGTGGTTCATCAGATATTTTCATGTCCTCAACAGAGTTGGAAAGGTGGCATAGTTCATAACTCATTCTCCACTGTTGCACCAGGTGCATGATGTGTTCCACGTATTCCAGCTGAGGAGATACGTGCATGACCCTTCCCACATCATCTACCTTGGAGAGCTGGATGTTGAAAATGGGGAAACATTTATGGAGGTTCCCATAGATATTGAGGATCGATAAGAGCGAGTCCTTCATTGATGGTTGATACCTATGGTGAGTATTTGCTGCTAGCATGGGATCTTCCAGGAGAGCACATGGGGAGCGGGAGGCTCAGATGCATTCTCAGTACCCCCACTTGTTCCCTTTGTTGTGAATTATAGCTTACGAGGATGTAAAGACCTGAGGTGGGAAGAATTAAAAGACCCTAAAATTCTGTGGAAATTTTTTTCATGAATTCATTGGATTTGTACGAGTCTGCGAAATCTGTTGGGGCACGATTTTGAATCCCGGAGTGCCCGGAATAATCCGTCCACGTTTTTGTTAAGCATAATTTAACATGTGTATGTTGTTTTCCTGAAAAAGTGGAATAAATCTTAAATGGTAACTAGGATCAGAAATCTGAGGGCTCTATTGCACTTAGGATGGAGATTTTACCCTTGGCGTGACTTAATATTAGTCGGCACGGGCCTCTAGTGGGGAATCCGATAAATCGAATAATCGCAACTAAATTAATTTAATAAATTATTTTATTTTTCAAATATATATAACTCATAAATGGTAACACTGATTTAAAATCCAAGAACACCACTGAAATCTTGAGTGTATTATTTCATTAAGCAGATACTAACTTAGGCCAGTGCATGCCACCAGAGAAAGTTAGTTATTGAACACAAATAAATTAATTAAGTGACAATTATATTATTTTGAAATTAATAACATCTAAATGGTAACTCAAATTAAAAATATGTGAGTTTGTTTGGGTTTTTTGGGGTGTGTTTTTTCTAAGAAGATACTAACCATGACCGTAGTGAGTCGAGGGTGACTGATAATAATTTTCTAAACTTTTTTCAGGTACGTGCAGTAAACGTTCGAGTGGAGTTTCATATCTTTTGAACCGGTTCTAGGAATTTAAATACGAGGGAACCATTGAACATGCAGCATCAGTGATTGCGTAGTGAGTCCTTCACAGCAGTTATGTTCTAACATGAATGGATTTTAGTTATTGGAGTTTTTGAATAAAATTAAATAAAAATAAGGTGTGCTTATTTTTATTTGTTGGTGGTTAAAACCTCCAAGTGGACTTTAGAGGTGGGACCCACCCTCACATAACCTCCCTTGAGAGGGTATTATATGGTGGGGTGCAATCATTTTTTAAAACCTCTTGTAATCAAAGAGATGGAGCCCATATGAGCTTTAACCCCTTGAACACCCCATAAATGGGGGAACTCTTGAACATCCCTATAATGGTGACAATTCAAAAAAAATTAATTAATAATTTCAATAAATTAATTTTTGAAGTCTTTTGAATTTTTGAAAACCATTAAAATAATATTCAGTCTATTATTTTTGGTGTTGGCATAATATTTTTGTGAAGAATGATAGAGGGCTTGGAGAAACCATACAGAACATCATCCATTCAACAATGAACCATATAAGAATTAAGTAACTATCCTTTGATATTTGACCGAGTCAAAGGGGAAGGAGCCAAACAGGAAGAACTTTGATGATGCTTCTTCCTTTGTCTCCTACCCCATGCGCTTCTTGACATCAACAGAACGACACCCACCTTACCGCGACTCCATCAATGAAAACTGAACTCGAGGAAGGGGGATTTCAGTTTTATATATATATACCTATGTTTTTACCTCCATTAAGTTTCGTTGAGATTTCTGGATTATGAAATGGCAATTGTAATCGCCACGACGAGGATGGCTCAGACCGCATGAACACAAATCGATTGTCGCCCTTTGGTTGTTCTTATTTGATGACAGTGGAGCTGATTGCAATGAAACAGGCTACACATGGATTCCGAGTCTCCCAAAGGGTGCGACACCATCGTGCCACGCGGAATAAGAGCCGCAACCATGCCAGCCCATAGCGGAGGAGGTGCGGCGCAGCCGCACCGCGCGGTGAAGCTGGACCGCGACATCGTCGCACTGCAATGGGGAAGTCGAGGTAGCCAGCCGAGCTGGCCGTGCAGAGGATCCGAAGGCCTCATCTAGCTCGGGCCACATTGGTGGTGGAGCAGCGCCATCACTCCTTGAAAAGGGAAGAAGAAACATGGAACCGTATTGCCGCGGTGTAGGTGCAGCGGGGGCCAGCCGGGCCGGCCGCCGTGGAGCCGGAGCGGCTGGCCGCTCGGCCACCCCGGAGAGCGGGACCCCGTCGGGTCCCACGTGTGTTGGACTAGATCCTCCTAGCACCAGTTGGATCACCACTCGAATGGAAGAGTAGTACGAGGGACATGGGCGGGTGCTACCCCCCCCCCCCTGGCCGAGGCATAGGCGGACCCCCGCCAAGCCACCAGTCCGCCAAGACGACCGGGCCGCAGGGCCACCCACGGGCGGGCCGCCCACAGCAGGGCCACCCTCGGATGGGATGCTTCCTTGGACTGTATCGGACCCACAGACTGGGTTAGACCCCGGTCTGGCCTGGGTCGGACCGACAGGGTCGGACCGGACCCTGACCCGTTTGGCCAGTTTACACATTTTCTCCCCTATCTTTTGCTACAAGGGTCCGATTGATGATCCACCTACGTCGATGGAATTATTGGAGTGAGACAGTTCTTTTGGTATACCCCACATGAGGCTTGTAAATAGTTAGGGTATGGTAATGTTGGTTTGAACCTAAATTCCTACCGGGCCACTGGAACATAAATGCCAATAACTAACATAACGGGCGTCCGATGGACGCGCTGTCTGTTACGTTGGGACCCCTATGACAAGGCGGACCCTTGAGATACATCATCGTTGTACTTAGTGATATTTTATGTATAGAAACTTGGTTTGAGGATAGGAACCTCTCGTAATCAAGCATACCTGAGCGGAACTCTGTGGCTAGTTGTGCACTTTTGATTGTTCCTAGATCATGTGTTGGCCTGACAGTTCCTATGACTGTACCTAGATCATGTGTCGGTTTGAAAATGCATATTTTTTTTACCTGGATTATGTTTTGGTCTAATATAATACATGGACATGGATCATGTGTTGTTCTGACTGCTCTAACAACTGTTCTTAGATCGTGTGTTGGTCCGACAGTCTTTATTTCTATTCCTCGATCGTGTGTCGGTTCGACAGAATAGCTAATCCTGGCTCATGTGTTGGTCCGATATCATAGATGAACTAGTGGATATATCTGATCATATAAAACTCTCAACAAAATTTGTATACATGTGTGTGTTTAGTCAGTAACTCTTGGGTTTCCTTATGATTGAGATGGGTCATTATATAAATTTAGGTATATGTATGGGCATATACCTAAGAGGGATTTTTCGGTTCATTTCATACTTTGTGGTATATCTTTGTTGGATTTAGTGAGACAATGAGGGTCTTGGGATACCTAATGAGTATCGTTATACTCAGCCATGCACGATCTATGATCACACCTCGTTGTGTTGGATGAAGATGATGGACATCACTGACGGGGGATAAGAGTGCCAGGACTGAACAGTACCCGTAGGTGGACCTTACGATGAGTCGGTGCATGGAGGATTTTGACAGACATGGATCGCTGAAGAGGGCTTCTGTACCTACCCATAATCTAAGATCTATGGTGGATGATCTAGAAGTTTCTAGACACCTTCTAGCAGTTTTCCTTTTGAGTTTTACATGTTTTTTATTTTCCTTGTACTTTATAGTTGGGCTTGTTTTTCTGGCCCCTTTCACATTCCAACACTTCTTATGTATACAGTTTTACTTCCTGTTGTATACTCTATTTTGTTTGTTTACTGTTATAAAGGAATTTCCTTCCATGTTATGGATTTACACCTTTGGTTCTAGTCTCTAGCCCCTGGCCTATGTAAGGTGGGCTTGGGGAAGTCATGATATGGGCCCCGGGGGATGGGTTGTGACATTTGTTAATAAAAATGATATTCACTATAAATATATAATAATCATCTCACAACTCATTGAGAGATTCATAATAATCTTTATTCTCCCATACATAATTAATTTTTTAAAAAATAAATAAGAATATACCACATTATTTAGATTATAATCATTTTTTATTTCTATAATTTATTCAAAATTGATATAGATTCCATAATGAAATCAAATTATTCTACGTATGTATTTTTTCTAAAGAAATATTCAATCAATTATTCAGTATCTAAATTTTAATAAATTTATTTCACCTATTATAAAATTATTACATAATATAATTATTATAGAGAATTTTTATTATATTAATGTAATATACTTAATCTATCTTCTTTCTTTTTTTTAAAAAATTTTAAAAAATAAATTCTTTTTATATATATAAAACCTCCTCTATGAATACAATGATTAAATATTTATCACCACCATTAATATTTTGGGACACCGACCCTAGTATCCTAGATACAGTGGCTAGTACCATTTAATTGGAATAATATAAAATGATATCATGTCCCAAATAATCAAAAATTAATGATTTTATTTAAAAATATATACCAAATTGAGTGTTTTATTAAAAATGAATAGAAAAATTAAAACAAAAATTTATTATAAATTAATTTATTCTATTTAGATTATAAATATAATTCATTAATAAATTACATCAGGGAATTCAAGTTAATGGAATGAAAATATTTTTTATCATAAATGATGCGTAATGATGAAATATCATGGAAGAAAATTTGACTCATTGAGAAAAATTAATATATAATAATAAATGATTGAAAAAAAATTCCATGAAATCAATAAAATGAGAATAATGTTTTTAAATGTTATGGAGTAAAACAAATCTAAAAAAACATTTCATATAAAATAATTTACAATCATGTCAACATATGGAAAACTAATTATGGTATGTTAAATAAATTAAAACAGATGCAAATTAATCAATAATCTCATAATGATATGCATCAGTATTTTTTTTATTCTGGAAATATCATGGATAATAAAAACTGATTTCCGAATTGATAAAATTATTAATTATTAGATATAAATTTTTTTGTACATGAATCTATTACCTTCAAGACCTTTCAAATTATTATTTCAAACATATAATTATCTAGACTTATCAAAAGAATGTTTAAACTTCCAGGTTATAAAAGTGATGGGTTTGATTCCGACATTTTTAATTTTATGATACTACTAATTCATGAAGGATAATATATTAAATAGCCACCAATAGATGAAAAATAAGACTAAATAATTCTGCATACACCAAATAATCAATTGAATTAATAAAAAATCATTATTATAAAATTTAAATACTTAGTAATTAATAAATAATTACCAAAGTTTCAACAGATAATAAATTAAAATTCAATGTAAAACCCATATTTATAAATGTCGTATGGTTTAGAAAAAAATAATTTCATATATATATATATATGATATATATATTAAGGTTAAATTTCATTTTCAATGATTATAGTGAATTTAATAATTCAATGGGATACTAATGAATTATAAAATGATTGAAACAATTTAATGTAAATATTATCCTTAGTGAAAGTACATCAAATTAAATTAATGGAAGAACAATGGTGGAATAAATATGATGTATAAAAATTTTAGTTAGACTAACTATATATTCATTAATGAAAAAAAAGAAAATCATTAACAACATAATTTATGAAAATATCATTTATTTTAGAAATAACTATTTAAAAAAATTATACATTTTGAAAATTCTTTTTATTTGAAATTAATATTTTAAAAACATTATCTAAAATAATAAATAAAAAAATTAAAAGGAATATTTAATGAAATTAAAAAAAGTTAATTGCATAATTTTCAAACAATGTAAAAAGAACATTACATTTTCGATGATAAAATTGTAGAGAAGTTCCTTGTTTGGAAGTGAACAGTTTAATTATTTCAATAATTTTGTTACAAAAATAAAAAAATGATATTTTATTTAATACATCACTTTTAAAATGATTAAAAATTTATGGAAATCATTTTTATAATAATTTTGTTTTCAATGATGAGGAAAATTTAGTCAGGTTTCCTAAAAAATCCTTTTCTAAAACATATAAGTAAAAAATAGTGGATTAATGGTGATAATATATTAATTTGATCATTAATGACCATTTGAGAATAAAAATAAATGTTTCTGTTACACAATTAAAAAATAAATTTCATCAAGGTAAATTTAACAGTGAAAAATCATGAATGAAGTGATATTGTGAAGTAACCCCTTAAAATGGACATAATGTTGATGTAAAAATCTTCATATGTATCGATTATGTGTTTCAACTATAAATTAAAATAAAATAAATAGAAATAAAATATATTATAGTGAAAAATAATTACACAAACAATATTTGAATATAAACGACAATTAGAATGTAACATAATCAAATGAAATAAATCAGGGTTTGAAATTCATTACTATTTGTTTTCATTTATTTAAAAAACTATTTAATTAAATAATTAAAAAAAACTAAAAATACCCTGACTAATGATTTATCTATGTTATTAAATTTAATTTGGGAAGTATATACTCTATATAGAATAAAATAGATGAAAAACATTATAATATACCTTAATGAAATGGAATTAAGAAGAAATCCCCAACCACAACCTTATATTTTCATGAACTCCATTTAAACTCATATATACATATTTCAATATGTTTATTCACTTATAATAGAACTAAAAAAATTTATTAAATACTATTTAATCTTTTTATAAAATAATATTAACATATTTTTAATAATCATTCATCATTTTCATTTTCACATAGTTATAAATGGCTCATTTTATTACTATATTTTGACTTGATAATTTTTCCAACCTATTACCTAGTTAATGAATTAATTATATAATTAATTTTAAACATTATTCCAATATAATATAATTATATTATGTATGTATTTCTAGTAATCAATAATATTTTAATGAAAATTTACACACACTTTTTATAGAGATGGTAGATATATATACGCATGAACATTATTTTAATTTTCATGTAATATTAAATGAAATAAAATTAAATGATATATCTATTATCCTTAATGTATAATTTTTTTCATATATATAACATATTATTATTAAAAACATCCTTGATACCTTACATGTAATGCACAAATGGATTACATCGCTTTGCTTCGTTGTACTCTGGAATTGACAGAAACATTGTTAATACATTCTCACAAAATGGAAACCATGAATTTATGTGTTTCATAAAAAATTATAAAGCATAAATACATCATATATATCCTATATATCATATATATTGTATATAAATTTAATATCTGTAATTATTTTATACTATTAATAGAGGAAATGTAATATATAACAACATCAGTTTGCGATATGAAAGATGATTGTACACACATATTATGATTTAAAAAACCACACTATGGATGTTTGTAAATTTTTATATCATAAAACATTCACAACAGATTATATTTATATTATTTATAAATATGTTATTATTTAATCGTGTTATAATAGTGATTTATAGAGATTAATAAGGAAATAAAAATATTCTATTAAATGTTCATTTAAAATTATTCGGTTATCCATCTTTGGATTGCACTAAAAATATAAATGAACATAATTATACAAATATTAATACTTCTATGATGATTAAAATAAATTTAGAGATTCATTTTAATAGTAAACTGATTTTATAATGTGTTTTAATTGTCTTAATTTAATTGGAGAGAGAGGCCATCTATGAGTGGGGTGAGTGAAACAATTGTAATTTATTATAAGAGTGAATTAAACCCATGTTCTATTATTTAAAAATGGAAAAAATAGTAAATAATAATATTTGAGGGTAAAATGTTTATTTATATCTAGAAATTTTTTTCTCATATTTATATGTCATTTTTTCCCTTATTATCAAATATTAGTCCAATGGTATACTCTTTTTTCACATAATAACTATAATTATGTGTAACTTATTTATGTAATAAATTTATTCCAAAGATAATTTAAATTAATAAAAATTACAAATTGTTATAATTAATAATATAGAAACTATTTTAAACAATTCAAACAAGAAAAGTAGGAAAACATAATTTTAAATTAATCACATAGAGAGTATGAGAAAGTGATTTTTTAATGTAAAAGTGTTCAAAAGTTTAATATGTTTTAATAAGTAACATAAATAATTTTTTTAAATATTCATATAGTGCATTAATATATTTTTACTTCTTATATTGGGACTCTAAAACCAATTAAATTTTTAATTATACATAATATATTATTTATATAGATTGTTAGTTTTGAACTAAATATCGACATTTTTCCTAATTCATAAAAATATTAGAATTCACATAAATGTTCAAAAAATCAAGGTAATATGAATTTCATACTAAAATTTAAAAAAAATCATTAATTTTTTTAATGAGACAATATATATTATTAAATAAAATATTCCATATAATAGTGGAAAAATTGCATGTCATAAAATATAGCTTTATAAACACAAAATTTTATTTGTTTATATATTATTAAAATAATATATAATGGATGAATGAAAAAAATTATTTAATATATAATTTATATACATATTATTATGATGATTCAGTTATAATAGTTAATTTAATATATCAGTATTTTAAGCCTTTGGCACACAAAATTAGTTTTTAATAAAAAAAAATTTTGTATATTTAATTTTATTTTTTATTAAATTTATAATTTCGTAGTAAAGAAATTAATTGAAAAATGTATTTCCATATTTTAGTTATTCATTTTCATAACATAAAATTTAATTTCTACCATATAATTTTCTTTAAAAATAATAATAATATTTTTATTCGATAAAACCCTATATTGTGTATAATCTAAGACATCAATTAATATCATAGTTGCATGTAATATAAGATTAATAAGTGTTGCATGAATTTAATGGTACATCATATATTTAATTATTTTAAAATAATAAATATATTATACAATCTCATAATCTTTTATTCCATTCTATGCATAGTGCAAAATGTAACACATTCAATTTAATAAAATGGTATTCTTTTCAAAAATATTGTTATGTAATAAAATGGATAGTTAAATAAATAATTCTAATGAAGAAATATGTTGTCATTAAATTTATTTATATACTAAAATGTTTAATTAATTTATACCATCATTATATTCTATTGAAGGTGAACATGTATTTTTATACAAGTGAATTATTTCTTCCAAAGAGTGTTATATTTCAATTTCCATCATCATATTACATGGATGAATAAATAATGAATTCAATGAATTAAAATAATTATAATGATATTATTTAAATTTACATAATATTTATAGTAACATTTAACTCTTTTTTAGCATAATGACCTTTTCATCAAAAACATTTAGTAAAACAAGTTGTTCACTAAATTTACCTTAATGAATCATGTGTAAAAATCACTAGGATAGAAATTATATGATTATTAATAATTAGATGACATATAATCCATTTCCATTTAAAATATAATAATTATCAAATTTTTATAAAATAACATGAATTGAGATGAAAATTTAAAATGCCATGTGGAACAATCAAAATATAGAACATCTAATAATGAAAATAAACTATATATATTGAATAAATATATGATAAATGATTATTAATGAATAATATATTTGGTAATTGACATGAAAATTATATTGAAATATCTTATTATGTGTTTATTATTTATTATACAAAAATTTATTATTCCGTGGCTTTTATGAAGAGAAAATTTATGAGATTTTGATAAACCAAATTTCAATTTATTTAGTCATGATCTTTTTTTCATTATAATATTACTCGATTAATATAATATGCTACAATGTCCCTATAAGAAATGCTATTTTAAAATTTCTCTATGAAAAATAATTGTTTACATTAACATATCCGTCTAATTTTATAATTCCTTTTGTTTGGAAATATGACATGGTTAAGAATAATTCACCTATTTATCAATCGTGTTATTTACCATCCATATCTATATTCATTTTATCCAAAAAAAATCTACGTTATTCATTTCAATATAGAATCTTTTATTGATAATCTTAAAATATAACATTATAGATTTTTAATTCGAATAAATTTTACACTTTTATGATTTATATTTAAAAAAATAAATGGTTAATATCAAAATTATTTTCCACTACATTAATTTATATTATTTTCACTAAAAATTTACTTTAGAAAAAATTTATTTATTTTCATATATTACAAATTTTGATTTTTCCTTAATTTTTTTAAAAACATTTCCTAATAAATATAATTAATGTTTATATTTGGAAAAGAAACTATTAAAATCTACCATATAAAACAATATCAATAAATTTTTTCTATTGATTTATCATTGTATCACTTCTACGTCACATATTAACTATAATTATTATTTATCATATTGACATATTTTATGTGAATCAAACTCTATTTTTTTAAAAAAGAATACATTTAAGAAATTTAATTTAATTGGAAAACTATTCTTTTATTTATATGAAATCACCTGATACGATTTTTGAAAGGATATTAAACCCATTTTTCCTATAGGAGCTAATTCTATGATGAATGGTTGATATATTATTGAAATAATATTTATATATAAAGATTGGTGGGGTACTATAATATTACCATTATCTTGTGAAATGAATATTTACCTCATGAGATATGGATGTGTGAGATTGATTGTCTTCATTCACATTATAATGTGTCAAAATCTTGTTTTTGAACAACTCAATGATCTAATTTTATCATTATTTTATATTAAAATAATTTTTTATTGTTCATTATTTAAATAATACTTTTAGCTCTAATGTTATTCTACCATGATTCAAGAGTATTCAATTATTTATATATATACTGTTATAATTTTTATAGTTTCATGATGAAATTTTTATGGCCTTATGTTTCTATATCATTATCATTAATTTAAAAAAATGAATTAGGATATACACCTAAAATCCCCTAATAATTACATATGATAAATATTTTATTTATTTATTTTAACAAATAATTTAGGCCTAGGAAAAATGAAACATTGATAATTATTTTCTTTAATGATTATTTGATCTTATAATGTTTATATATTTACATTTACTAGGATATAAAGATGTCTTTATCTTAAAATAAATTTTGAATGGAGCCTATTATGGTTACATTATGGAAAAATTTCATAATCCTGGAAAAATACATTTCTTTTATTCTTAATTCGAAAAGGTAATAAATGAACGGTTCATTATATTTTTCTAATAATATATTGTTATAATTATAGATTTTTTAAAAGAAGAAAAATGAATATATTAACATATTTAGAAACCAAATTTTATATCATTTTCTTATATAGTTTATGTTTTTATCAAAAAACCCCAATATGTGATGGTATAGTGAACATAATTAGGTATAAGTTTAGGGTTTTTTATTTTTGTGTATATGAATGACAAAATTTTTGTTATATAATTGGGTTTACATATTTCTATTGGATAAAAAATGTCTTTTTTAATATTTATATTATTTTGCTTCACTATAAAGATTCCAAACTACAAATGTAGTTTTACACTATTAGGGAATTTGTTTTTTCAAATTCCCATTATGGCCATTATGTCTAATTCAATCATATATTAATGCTATGGTAAGATAATATAATGTGAAATAAGTAGTTAAAATCTTGAATGAAACCTAACATTTTATAAGTCACTGTACACAAGTGATATATTATTTATTTCATTCATATTAATATATTTTATTTTTAAATAATTATGAAATCATGATTTCTTTTTATGGAAATTAATATATGTCAAAAAAATTGAATGTAAGAGGCACTGAGTTAACTATCAAGGAAAAAGAAATATAGTAAATTTCCAATAAATAGAATATCATTATAAGGGCATAAAGGGATTCTCTAGTGGTAATTACAAATTATATATTACGAATTTTGAATGATATCATGAAGTATTATTAATTTCCCAATACTCTAAAATTTTGTAATGTTGGAGTCTAATTATTTTTGTGGGGATAAGAAACTAATGAAAAAATATTAAAATCAATTATTTTAAGGAATTTCAAAGTCATTACCTTGGAAAATTAATCAAAATAATATGAATACACTTTTTTTTATTGAAATATTGATCTTTGAAAAAAAATCATGGAAGAATGATAAGTCATTATAACATGACTGAGGGAAATATAGCCCATCCTATAATAAAATAGATAGTTTGATAACACCATAAACCAAACACAGCAAATAATTACATGGTATATAATAAGGGTTCCACTTTATAACATATTAATTCTCATTTATTTCATAAATACCATAAAATTAAAGGTTGTAACATCCAAAAATAAAAAAAATTCAACCTAAACATGATTCCTAACATTAAAATATAATTAATTAAAAAAAGGATTTATTCATTAAATATGAATCCCAATCAAATAAATATATTCCTTGATATAATCCCTATTCATTATTTAGCACTCTGATAAAAATTTAAAATATAATACCATGAAAATATTCCCTTTAAGAGATCTAACATGAAGAAAAACATCTATTCTAGCATGATAATTGTGATATCAAGTTAGAAATGTTTCTATTTTCTAATAATAAACATCAAGATAATATCTTCATTTTATTACACATTAATTTAACACCCCATTAAAATGATATCCATTAAATATTTTAAAACATATTATATGTTAATAATAATTAACTTGAGGTTTTCTTCTCAAACAAGAATAATCATGAATTACTTTCTTTGAAAAAAATTCCTTTATCTCTTAAAAGTGTAAATATAAATTTAAACCTAAGATAATTTCAGTAACGCAGTAAAAAAAATATTGAAAATAAAATTAATAATTGAAAAATATTTTATTTAATATTCTATAATATATTTATATCACTTAGATAACCTCTAATTCAACAACTATTTCAATTTGGAATAAACTACAACAATAATTTAATCTTATTTCTTTATATCACATGACAATTTTCTGTAGCATTAGAGGGATATATCATAATAGAATACCATCATGATCTATGTAAAAGTATTTTATTTTATGAAAAATATAATTTATATATTTAGAAAAATAGTTTTACAAATTATTTTGATTCACACATATAGGTAAAAATTTTATTCATAACACAATCATAATGAATTTTTTTTATCATTATAATTTCTTTTAAAAAATTAAAAACCAATAGAAAATTTACTTATTATATTAAAAAACATTATACAATACAAATGGTTATTCATAATGAATAATTGAAATTATGGAGTTGAAATTTTCACATTCCATATATGAGAAAAAATATTTCACCATTTTGTAAAAACGTAAATAAATACCATATTTCGAAAATCATTAAAATTATTCCTTGGAAAAAATATTTAATAATTCCAAATATCATTCCAATATATATTAACATGCTTATCACAATATTAATAATATTTTAAATAATTTTAAAAGAACATTAATATTAGGGGAGGAGAAAAGAATCCACATTAAATATTATAATTTATTTTTAAAAGGAAAAATATTTTTTTGAGTTTGGTAAATTTTTAATAAAATTGTAATCGAATGATAAAATATTAAGATAATTTTTATGCAACAAAAAACAAAGTATATGAATTATAAAATTATTCAGTTCAATTTTGTATAAAACAAAATAAAAATAAATCAGTTGAAAAAGGAATGAATCGTAATAAATGAAAATTGAGATGATAGATTACATATATTTAGAAAAAAAATGACATGTTTAATTTAACTAAAAAAATACAAAGTATATTGAATGTACAATTTCCTAAAAACTCATTATAATAATTTTCAGTTATTATTAACATTATATTTTATATACTACCGTGGTATATATTGTTACTAAATCAGTTACATTTATAATGGATGTTTCGAGGATGTTCAACACATAATAGAAAAAAATAATTATTGTTCAAAATGGAAAAATGGATCATTATTAAATATTGAAAAAATATAAACGTCACTTCATGAGGGTGTTCATCCACATATACTGATGAGTTACTATAATATTGTAATATATTTATGTCTTAGAAGTTATATATTATATCATCATTCATGAATAATAAATATATATATATAATCACTTATATTCATTAAATCAATTTTTATAACGATTATTTTTAGTTGGTGTTGAAAATCCAAACAAATTTCTTTACGGAGGAAGTAATCCACAAATAAATATAGTCAATGATTTTAATTCACAAAGGAGAAAAATGACATGAAATCGGGTTATGGAAAAAATCCTAACAAAATTTTAATTTTTTTATATACATATTTTATTATTTTATTATGTGAATGAAATTATTATTATGGATGAAAAATAAATAATCTTGAAACACTTGGAATTGAGTTATTAAAATTACTTCGAAAACCCTCCTTGGTATACACATATAACTTTTATAGGATAATATGTCAATGAAAAAACCCTATAAATCAACGATAAGAGTTAAGTAATGGTATTTTTTGGTAATTGGATGATATAATTTAGATAATATATATTATTATGAGTAGTGAACTATAATGACATTGACTCCTTCGGGCCATTTATTTGTGAAAATCCAATGATTGGGTTTTCCTAGGATTTACAGGAGGTTAAATTTATGATATTTCCTAAAATATAGATTTCAAAACGATTTCTCACTAAACTATGGTGCACTAAATGGTGGCTCACTAAATTGTGTCACTAAACATTGGATCATAGAATGGTGCCATAGAACTGTGACTCACTGAATGGTGGCATCGAATGATGGCATCAAATGATAGATCACCGAAATATGTCTCACCTAATGGTGAGTCACTTCTGATAGTTCCGAAATTTTTTAGTTTTCCTAGTTTCTCATGGGATTTCCAGTTTCTCCCCACATACGTCATATTTGACATAAATCCTGTTTATATGTTTTTTTGGGAATTTATAATGGATTTCAAAGGGTATTAAATATCTCTTAATATCCTAATTCTCTAAGGGATTTAGAATAATCCAATTTTGTTGTCATGTACATGAACAGAATATAATGGACATGTAACCTTTTCCAATTTTATTGATATAGGATATATATTTCAATAAATTCAAGGTACTCTCTTCTCGTTTATCATTGGGTACAATGAACGTTTTTTGTAGACTATATGTCCACTTGTGCTATGGACCCCTGTTCACTATTCCATGGATTTTCTGATCTAACCACACACCGCCTATTATGGTATATAAAATAATCATTTATCATATGATGCTCCTATTAGGGATTTCGATTATATTTATTTTAATTGTGTATCATGCATGGTGGGTATAATTATGTCTTCTAATGAGAATGGATTCATCCAAATTTAATATGGAAAATGAGAACTAATAAATGGGGAATGGGTGAAATGATGATTTTGATCACATGTTTCGATTGTAATACTTGTTTATGACGTGATCGGTTGTGGCTATTTAGTGTCTCAAAATCAAGTTTGTTGGTGTCATTTTGTTGTTTTTGGGTGATTCATTATAAATATTATTGTTTTTTGTGAATATTTTATATAAATAACAATCTATATAATCTCATAGACTTGATTACATAATTTTATTAACCAGGATGAAAACCTTGTTTGATCAGCCCATTCAATCAATGTGAAATATAAAGAACATTATTGGAAAAAACTTGAATACACCCTTTTTGATAGGTGTGGTTTTGTTTCGTGATATGTTGGTTTTGTGACTTGTGTGGGTTGTGTTGTGCAATTGTGGGAATAAATGTTTTGGGAGATGTGGTGAAAATGGAGTTGGTTCTGTTAGAAGGGTGTGGTATTTTTTTTCATGTGGGTTGTGGTTTAGTGGTGGATGTTCTAGGATTTTTGTATTTGGTTGTAAGGGTGGTGTGTTTGTATCTTAGTTTTAGAGAATGATTCATTGTGTAATAGATGGTCATTTTATTTAGTGTTACATCATATGGGATATTTTTTGGAAGCAGGGATGCATGACTGGGCAGCCATGATTTCATGTCTATTGGAGTGATGGGTATAGTGTTGGTGTGTGGTGGGACTTTAGTCATGTTGCATTCTATTAGTATTTCTGAATTCGTGTTAAAATATCAATCCTTAACCTTGTACACTCTTCTTGTGTTTAGTGTTTGTAGTAATGATGAATAAAGTGGTTTTGTTGTTGTGTGTTAAATAGCTTGTTGCCTTCTGAAAACCATTGCATATGTTGTGCTGTTTAGTTTCCAGGTTTGTGATGGAATAAATAAATAAATTGTATTATAATGTTGAATTCCAATTAGTTAAATGAAATTGGTGGTTTGATGTTTTGGTTGTAAATATTGTGTGGTTGTATTTTTAGGGGTTGTAGTAGAGATTGTTCTTAGTGGGATAGTTATAAATTTGGAATACCATAGGATGGACTGTGTTTTTTATCTATATATATAAACATTTAGTTCCTTGTGTTTTCTATATGCTACCCATCCTTGTTGACCACTACGTTCTGAACACCCCCATCACTAAGGGGGAGGGTTTCCATTCCCAACATCTTGGTGGGAGGATGGATGTCAGGTTATAAACTCTTCTATGCTCCCTCTAATAGGTATTTATCACCCATTTCGTATTCAGGAATGTTGTAATGGATTCAGATTTATTACCATATTTATGGTATTTGTTATGTGATTGGTGGTCTTTTTTGCATGTGTCCTTGAGATGACACCCAGGTGTACTCAGGAAGGGCATGGTATTTGTGAGACCATGGTGTTTGCGGGCGGGAATGTTATGTGTTATGTGGCCTAGGTGTGTTCGGGCAGGTTGTGATGGTGCGGTTTGGGGACGAGTGTTGTAGGATTATGAAATTACCTGTTAGTAATGAGTAGTTAACCAGTGGGAAGTGGGAAAGGGTCCACAAATAATTATTTTCTTACTTCATTACATTTCATGACTAGTGTTATAAGGCGAGTGGTCTATGGTGAGGTTGGGTGGTTAGTAGTACTTGTTAGGCATTGTTGGTCGCCGATGTTTTATCACAATGTCACTAGTATGCTTCTCCCACTTGTGCACAAGTGAAATTGTATTTTCCCTACAGAGTATACTTATATACTAAATATATATATAAAAAACTATTTTTAGGTTTCTAGGGTCATTACATTGACCGTATTGGACCTGACTATCTCATAAATTGGGATAATTTTTGTGTTGATGCTGAGTTGTATATTGGTACTTATTTGGAGATTTGATGTATTTCTAGAAGCATTACATTAATCATTTATACGGGATGTTTTTTGGATTCCTTGTATATATATGTGTCTTCATATTGTTTGAGGATGATATATTTTATCTTTAGACCATGTTTTCATTAAATAGGTTAATTCATCCAACTAGTGTGGATTTTTACCTACCCTTGGTTCTGGTCTCCACACCAGGGCATATTAAAGGTTGGACGTGGGGGTCATTATCTATCCTTCATCTAGAGGAAAGAACATGTTAGTATGATACTATTCATTTCTTAATCATGAAGAAGGCAGGGCATGATAGAATTGTATCATAATAGAGGTTGAGAGATTATATGGATTTTGGATATAGGAACTGTGACGAATGTATGGTTTAGTAGGGAAACAATAATAGATGAAATTAGTGTGTTACATAGGCAATGGAAGACAATCTAAGTCATAGGATTTTAGGACCATTCATGATCCAATGAATGAAATATGAGCTTACCAAACAATCAAGTGAGGCTACACCAATAGTGGTGTAGAGACCATGGGGGAGAAAAATTAATCTTACAGACTTCTTATTTTTTCATTTTCAAGAAAATAGAATAATAAATGAGTTAAAATGAATCTTATATGTATTCTATACTCCATGATATTAAAAGTTCCATGTTTATAATTCAACTATGGAACACAGTCTTCATCGACCAGTGGCTCAGGAAGTGGAGGCATATAAGGCTGATCCGGCCAACTGGAAGAGTGTTGATCCAGTAGAGGATGACTAGCGGTAGAAAATTAATTGTGACTTCAATTTCTAGAATATATGAATGTATGAGGTTATTTTCTCAGATATGTATATATAATGTTTTATCGAGGAAATGGTGATCACTATAAGTATTATATAGACTCCAATAGAGTCTTGGTTTCCTCTAGTAGTGATACATATGAGTGGAGTAGTTCATATGTGTTATCCAATTCACCTCAGGGAGAGGAATGTTTCCAATGTAATATTGGTCGACATTGGGAAGTACTTCTGGGTGGAATTCCTTACTTCTATATTGATGGCTGAGAATAGGTAGGAGGTACTCTCCCTCCTGTAGGGGAGTAAGTCATTGACTGTGATGGGGATCACATTCACTAATCTCCAGCATTTTTTCACCAAAAATCCATCCAGATGAGGAGCCTCGAATAAGGTGCTTAGAGGGGGCACTCCATCCTTTAATTTGTAATTTGGTTACTCCCTTCACCATAGCATCAAATTTAGATGATTAGGAGAAGGTATAATTGGTGTAGAGTATGCACTTGCAAGGAGGTCTTCGACGAGTGGGAAGTTAGCCGAGTTCTTCAAAGGGGAAGGTCATCAGTAGCACATCTCTGGAGTCAAGGCCTTTCAGGTTTCAGCTAGTCAGGAGTCGACCCCACCAGTTTTCATTTTGAATCTCTAGTCCTCTCCCTTTCCCATAGTCTTGCGACAAAGCTGTTTATTTTGTGGAGGCCATTATTACATTTAGAGTCGGTGCTCGACTCAAGATCAGTATTGTGGAGTTGGGTAGGTTCGACCAACACATATAAAGTTGTTTCTAGCTCAAAAAGTTCATAAAAATGGATAGAATGCCTCTACTCCACCGAGATATGATGGTGTTGGAGGAGTTCGACCTCAATGTTCACTTTAGTGACATTGATTAGGGTGTGGTCGAGGATGCAGTTGGCAGGAGAGGGTTAGAGGAGGTGGGTTTGAATAGTTGCATGTTGTAGTGGAAACAGTTCTAGTGGATCTAGGGATCATTCGAGGTATGATCAGTTTGTTCAGTATGCTTTCTTTCACCTTGTATGATTCTATTTCTTCTCAGACCATTAATGCACATATTATGAACTATTCATTAGGACAAGACATATAGAGACTTTCATTTCCCCTAGTGTTGAGTACACAAGTCAGAGGACTGAGAAGCTTGCCTGATGTTTTCCTGATATGTAGACTGATTTTAGGACCCATTAGTCTAGTGGGGATATTTATCTACTATAGGTATATCCATATAGTGTTATCCACTACAATGACTATATTTATTATGAATTTTTAGTTATCTAAAACTTCCAGGGATGAGTCATTTTTTAGATGTGAAAGACTAATTTGTAGCTTTTGTTAGAGAGTGGATCTATCAGGTGGGAAGCCAACATATGGATCCTTTTATTTCACTATCAGATGAGATATTAGTGGGATCGATGGTTGATTGGATTTTGGAGGTTCTGAGACATGTTAGATAGTTGTTATATGTTTTATCAATGGAGGTTGTGACTCTACCCCCTTGACATTACATTGGGTTCTGGAAGACCCAGTGCTAATCTGATTTCAATGGATCCTTATAAAATGGGGCATTATGAGTTTTGGGACATATCAATTCAGATTAACGATCAGATGAATAAGGGTTTTATCTGACTCAATTTTTCATCGTGGGGTGCTTCGGTCTTGTTATAGGAAAAGTTAGATGGTGTTTTGAGGCTCTGTATAGACTATATAAAGAAGAATCGGGTAATATCCAAGGTCAATAATTATCTCCCAAGGATAACTGATCTTTTCAACTAGACGAGGGAAGAAACATGTTTTTCCAATGTTGATTTGGGGTCTAGATACCACCAAGAGACACAAGTGGAGGGTGATGTTCTGAGGAGTGATTTTTGGTGATGGTACATTCACTTTGAGTTTTTAGTTTTTCCATTCTCTTTTAAAAACATGACAACAATTATTAATGGGCTCATGAAGTATATTATTTTTGTGTCTTTATAATATTTGACATCGTATTCATCGATGAAATTCGGTTCTATATAATGTCGGAGGAGGATCATACTGAGCATCTTAAAACTATCATAATGATCATTTAAAACCATCTATTATACGAAATGTTTTCCATGTTATGGGTTTGGAAACAAGTTGTCTAATTACATGGGTATGTAGTGTCTTAGTGGGATGTAGTGATGGACCTGTCAAAGGTTGAGGCAGTTGCTTCTTTTCCATAACCCAAGAATGTGGCAGCAGTTGATAGTTTTCTCGGTCTTGTAGGCTACTAACAATGATTCATAACATATTTCTATTTAGTAGCTTCTTTGTTGACAAATCTAAACAGAAAAGGACAATCTTTTTTATGGAGTGAGACGATCCAGAAATATTTTATTTATACGAAGGGGATTCTTTTTCCTCTTCTAGTGTTATGGTTTCTGGAGGACGATATGTTATTCGAGATGTATTGTGATGCTTCTAATCTAGGATTGGGTGGTGTTGTGATAAAGAAATGAGAAGTGATTTATTATGGGTATAGGAAATTATGTCCTTATGAATGTAACTATGAAACCCATGAACTATAAATTGTAGTGATCATGTTTAAATAAATGTTTTGGTGGAATTACCTCATTAGTGAATGCTTTGTGGTCTTTATAGAACACTAGATCAGGAGGTATATCCTTTACTAGTGAGATATGAACATGAATTTGTGATGGTGGATGGAGTTCCTCCCAGATTACAATTTTTATATCTATTACAGCTCCGTGAATGTAAATGTTGTGGCAGATTCTTGGAGAAAAAATTCACAGAAGGAGCTATGTTGAGAATATGAAAATTCATGGAATGTGATTAAGTCGGTGGATACCATGCACATTGATGCAGGAATAGATGGTTATAGAGGATACCTATTTCATATGAAAATGATATCATCTCTAATTCAGCATGTGGAGTGTCTTAGTTGGGATTCTCAGAGGTAGAGGTGATGTGTGATTTCATTGACTGGGGAAATGCTCTGAAGGGGTGGTCAGAGGATGGTCAGAATTGGATGTTGTTCAATGTGAATTTTTTCATCCCAATAGTGATTCATGTGGGATTTATCCATTAGATACACATCTCACCACTAGTAGAACTCCTAGGAGTTCCCAATATGTATCATGTCTTGAGAAAATAGTTCTAGTGCCTTGGGGAGTATCAGGTAGTGGAAGAGTTTTCGGAAAAGTTCTTATTGTGACGTAAAGTGAATGCTAATAATTATGATTTCGGTATTCTATTACATCCCTTAGATGTCACTGAGTGACTGTGGATTGAAATTTAAAAGGATTTAATCCCACAAATACCTAGGGTTAAAGGATAATGTGATGTAATGTTGGAAGTAGTGGATCTATTGATGAAGTCGGCTCAATTCTTGTGATTAAATAGTAAATTGAAGTGGATGACTTATTATAGAGGTAGTGGATGAAGTTGTGCAGATACATGGAGTTCAAAGACCCATCGTCTCATATCGGTATACTCATTTTACATTGTAATATGGGAAGGGATTGCAGCATGATTTTTGCACTCTGTTAGGCATCATCCCTTCTTCCCACCTCCAAACATATGGAAAAATGGAGGTGACAAACCATAAGTTTAAGGGAATGTTGATGGCATGCATTCCTGACATTAGTGCGTTATGGGTCTGACATTTTTTCATGGTCTATTTTTCTTAATAACAGTTACTGCTCCATCATCGGCATGAATATATATGAATTTTTATATTAGAGAACATTTAATTCACTCTGGGGCTAGAAGGATGTTGGGGAGTGGTTGTTCATGGTCCACACAATGTGAAATGTATTAGAGAGAAGGTGCATCTTTCAGTTATAGGATGAGGGTTGCACATTACCAGAAATGATTTTATGTCATCACAGGAGAACAATTTTGGGTGATTTAATGGAAAGGGGAGTTTGTTTTATTAGAAGGGTATATTATGTGTCTATAGCATGGTTGTGGTTTAGTGGATATTTTTTTGGTCCCTACGTATGTGTTGGTATGACTGGGGTGTTGGAATATTACTTTGAGAGATTTATTTACATTGGAATGGATGGTCTTATTTGGCAGTAAGACATAATTTCAGAAATGTTTGGGGAGTAGAGATACAAGACATGGTTTCCATGATTTAATGTTTTTGGGTGTGTTGGGTATGGTGTTGGTTTGTGGTGGGACTGCAAGTGGGGTTTTTTCTATTAGTTTTTATGAATTCATGTTAAAATAGAAATCATTTTCCTTAGTTCCTCTTCTCTTGATTAATGTTGGCTGTTCCAAAGAACGAATTGGGTTGGTTATTGTGTGTTTAGTGGAATTTATCCTTCTAAAAAGGGTTATAGATGTTTTTTTAGTTTCATGGATGGGGATGTAATAAATGAATGATTGGAATTACAATTTAGAAAAAAATTTGTTAAATGAAAGGGGTGAATTTATTCTATGGATGTGGTTGTACTAGTAGGGGTAGTAAAAGAAGTTGTTTTTTAATTGGATAATTGTACATTTGGAATCTCAAAGGATGGTCTGAGTGTTTGTTATAAATATGTTAAAACATGCAGTTCCTTTGGTTTTACATACACAACCCACACATGTTGAAAATTACGTGCTGAAAACTCCCATCAGTATAGGGGAGGATTTCCTTTCCTAACAATGTAGTGGGGGATGGATGGTTATTTATTGGAATGTATCTACTCCTTCTTCTATGCATTTACCACCCATTACATATTTAGTTAGGATGTAATGGTTTGATAATTATTACCATATTTAATATATTTGATGTTTGAGAGGTTTTTTGTTTCGCAAGTGTCTTTGGGAGGATTCCCATGTGTATTTGGGTAGGGTATGTTATGTGTGAGGTACTTGTATCTTCAAATGAGAGTGTAATGTTGAATGTGGACAAGGTGTGAGAGAGCAAGTTTTGAATGTGGGGATTGTGGAAGAGCATGGTAGCATTAGGACGTTCCCCATTAGGTAGGAGCAGTAAACAAGTGGGAAGTAGCGCAGGGTACCCAAATATCGATGTGATTACTACTTAACATTACTTACCATATGTAATTTGGTGATCATTCCTTGGTGAGCCTAGACAGTTAGTATTCCTTAATATGATTTCTGAGTTTCTACTATATTCTCATAGGGACCTTAGTATGCTTCTCTCAATTGGGAATCAATGACTTTTGTTTTTCCCAGCTGAGTATTCTTGTAGGCCCACCTTACATATATAAAATTGTTTTCAAGTTTCTATGTATATTTCATGGACACTGGTGGACCATATGACATTGGACATTGGAGAAGGTTGTTGTGTAAATTGCTAGTTTTATTTTGGTAATTATTTGGGGTACTATTATATTTTTCAATGAATTAATTTAAAAATGCTTGCAAGATGGTTTTTTAGTTATATATATGTTTCATGGAGTTATTTTAGGCTGATACATCTTGTCAACTAATAATGTTTCCACTAAAAATGGTATTGCCTCCAATTCGTGTGACTGTTTACCTACCCTTGGTTCTGGTCACCACACCAAGGCCTATTAGAGGTGGGACTCAGGGGGGTCATTATATACCCATCAACTTGAGTAAGGATGGTATAAACATCTTTTTATTACATCCCTCATGATGAAGGAGGGTTACAATAAAAAGGGTGACTATTTATAATTGAATGGAGGGTCACTCTTAGAACTTCATGTCGATATAAAATATGAAAATGTCTTATTCATATAAAGGATACCAAAAAATTTCAAATAGGGATTTTAAAATATATTATGTCAAATTTATATCATCTAAAATGATTTTATATTATAATATTTGATCTTTTCAATTATGTTTAGACAATATTGTTATATTTTAGCATTTACTGTGGAAAATTATTTTTACCTTAGTAACTGTTCATTATTTCACAAAACCAAATCTCTCAATTTAAAAAAAAAAATTAAAATAATAATTTTTAATACGAGATACATATTAAGTATAAAATTTATATATTTGGAATAATTTATATTTAACATAATTAAACAAAAAAATATATATTCTTTTGAAATATGAATTTTTAAGACTATATATTAATTTAATAAAACATTTCACATATTATTGGTTGTTATATAATTATTTTGATTATTTTATTTAATGTGGAATAAAATTACATTAATAAAAATTAAAAATGGAATTATATTTATACTATTTTTTGATATACATTAATTAAAGAAAAATATTAATTTTTCTTATTGACCTGAAAATAAATCCACTCCAAAAAATCACAAAAAATAGATCATATTCATTTTTTATATATTGATATAAAAAACTATGAGAATATTATAAAATTAAAATTATATAATTTAAAAATTACACATTTTTATGAATCCATATAATACATTGACAACACATCACTTTTAATAATGTATATCAATATCAATTTAAAAATCTATACTAAATTATTATAAATAATGAATAAAAATAAAATAAATTTATCAAATTTAATATTAAAAAATTATTATTTTTTGTTAACATTACTTGGTTTGATATATTATTCCCCTCTTCCTCATAATTTTGTTCATTAAATATTAATTTTCGATTCGTCTTGTTAATAGTTTTCACAAGAGAATCAAACTATAATCCCACAATTATAATAATCATATTACCGAATAAAACCCTAATGAAATGAAAAATAACACCCTCTCGTAAGAATACATGATCCGCGAATCACCCTATTTGTGTGTTGATCCATGTTCGTTCTATAATATAATAACTTGGAATAAAATAATTGAAATTACAACCACTACCACGGTCATTGACAAAGAGGGAGATCAGTTATCGGTTGAAATTTGATCTCACTATGCAACGATCCGTGCGTCGTTGTTCGTCGATGTTCGTCAAAATTATTACAAGGTTGTATTCTCTACAAATATCTAGAGGATTCTAGGGAATTATCAATGGTTGTGAGTTTAACCCTGGGCTTCTTCATGTTTAAATAAATTAACTGTCGTTGCGTTAAAGAAACATTTAAAATAAAATAAATTATTTATATTATTTTATTTCAATTAAAAAGTTCTAAATAACTAACTCTTACAGCTTACCCGCACCAGTCTATGCTAGGCCCTACATAAGTAAATTTTGATGCTCTTAATGCAATTGTGCTCACATATTTCTAATTCGGGAACCCATTTAAATATTATTCAATATTTTCAGTAAAACCGCTTGCATGTGATGTTTATAGTTTAATTAAATTCAGCCATTGATTTCGGGTACTCCCAACCTCAGAATCGCATGCTGTCAAATTTTCTAGTCACAAAAATAATCCAATATAATAATTTAACATAATACAAAGAAAATACGAGACAATAAGACTTAACTTTTGAATTAATATAATTTATAAATCTTAATCATCCATCATTACCCATTATCTCTTAAGAATTTATTCCATCTTATTTCTTAATAATACCTTTTTACAAACAAAATTATGAATCATAACCTATGATTTAGTAATATAAAAACATTATGTATGAAATAACCCATACCATTCATAGTTCATTTCCAGTTTCCTCATCTTCAATAGGAATGGAATTGTGCATTGGTAAACATATATTTGTATAGTATTACTGATCCCATTCTTAAATCATCTTCGTAGTATATTTATGTGTGTCATGACCATGTTATCCTCATTTAAAACGTTCAATTAATCCCTCAAAAAAACATATTTTCCTTTCATTGAGTAAAGTGGCACTCACTTTTTCTATGGAATGTTATTTATTTGTGACCTTCATTAACAAAACTATAACATCCTCTCATCTCTTTGAATCATTTTCCTAGGTTATTCATTCAACCTCATTGTCACATAGGTTTTTTAATATACTTACCATTATGATTATTACCTAAACATCCATAGGTATTCATTTCAATCATATATAATGAATTTTAAAAATACACTATATTCAAATGGTCAATCATGACTCTTGGAAGCTGGTATATAATGACTACAAGAGTTTTTATTGTAGATCACATTTCATTCAGTTTCCCATTTAGAGAACTATCACACATTTCTTCACATACATTGTTACTTCTGTGCCTCTAGATCCTTCCATTTATTAAAACCAAAAAGGTCAGTGTGAGTATATCAGAAAAATCCTCATATCATATCATATGAGGAGGATAAAATGTAATATATATGTATTCATGTTATCATAAACACATTCAATATATATTAAATAACTATGAATAAATATATTATGCTAATGATTATGGTTATGTTAATTATTCATAAATAAAACCCTAACCTCTAATGTTATCTAAAATGATTTCTACTACCAATTATAAGTCCCCATCCAGATACATTACATAATCTAGAGTTATTTCGATAATTCACATTGAAGATATTTTCATGTTTATAGTTTTTTATAAATAGGTCTTAACTATTACATTACATCCCAAAAATTAAAAAGTAGAAACATCTACTCTATCCATTTTTTCACAATAATAAAACTCCTAAAAAACAAGATTATTTTTCATGATGTAATTATTATTGAATAATTCCTTTCATTTTCCCTACATTACATCTTATGAAAAAAATTCAAAAAAATGGAATGAGCATAAAAAGATAAACATGGGTTATAAAATATGAAAGAAAACATTAATGCATCAATACATACAAATCAATGCAATTTTATTTCTCATTCATAAAACAAAAACTCTTTAACATACATCATGAAATCATATGAATTATTAATAACACATAGAACTCCTAAATATTTATGGTAACGTGTGGCATTTAAATCATTAATACATTGTATCATTCTAAGATACATAGGGAGTTGTTTTTGGAATACCCATAACAGTATATTCCCTAATTCACTTAGGAGAAACATTATCATTTATATATGCACCCTACCCAATGCATTGGAGAGCCATCCCAGGCTCACTTTCCCAAGGAATATCATGGAACCACCCATATTCATAAAGAATTCAAATAAACCATAACTTAATCATAATATATAAAATAATCATAAAGTAAATATAATAATTCGACATTGTAATCACAATAAATAATTTCATGATATTTACATAATCAATGATTTCTAAAAAACATATTCAATGATACGATACGTAAAATGTTTATGTGGTATTATGTATCTTTTAAAAAATTTGGCTTGTTATGGAATACAAATATCACATAATACATGTGGCGACGGATAGGTTTTTGTCAAAACGTACGTTAAAAAAGTTCTTTTGATCATTATGTAAAATTCTTCGTAGAAAACAAAATTAACATGAATTTTTTTTTATAAAAATGAAAATTGGTATAATTATATATCATATAAAATATAGTAATTTATAGAAAGATGTTGAGCAATGTATTGTTTTCAAACAATTCAAAATAATGTTTTTTAAAGGGGGAGATTATTTTAAATAATACTCTGTCTCTTTATGATGATTTTGATGCTCACAAATTCCCTTAATTATTTACTAATTATTTCGTTGAGTATTTTGCAGGAATTTATTTTATTTATTTCATACAACGAGATTTCATACTTCATTTATTCCGAGATCAATTTTAGCGCGTTCTGGAATCACTGTAGTGCAAGATCAATTTTAGCGTGTTATGGAATCACTGTAGCGCAAGATCAATTTTAGCGCGTACTGGAATCACTGTTCATACCCTACGTTGATGAACGTAACGTATGGATGAAAAGTTTACTTTTTATGTTAAAAGAAACGTATGGTTAAGGAACCTTACGTTATTTTGAAACATATGGTTAATGAAACTTACGTTGTTGAAAAGTATGGAAGAAGAACATTACGTTTGGAAGGAACCTTACGTTTTCGTTGTTGGACAAGTATGGAAGAGAAATCGTACGTTAGTTTTCAGTGTTGAGTTTGTTTCTCAAGAGTATGGATCATCAACCTTACTTTTATAATCAACCGTACGTTCTTTGAAGAGTTGAAGCGAGACAAAGTATGGATGATCAACCCTACGTTTGAATGCTGAAGAGAAAGTATGTATGTTCAACCTTACGTTTGTGAACCTTACGTTTGTGAACCCTACGTTTGAAGCCACGTCATCAACCCTACGTTTGGCGTCGGGATATTTTTGACAGACGATATTTCCTTTTGCATTGGTCAAACAAGCGGATTATTAGGCGGATTTCGAGCCGATTCTTAAGTACGACTTTGACTGAATCAAAGACGATTTTCGACGGATTACTGATTGATTTAAACGGAGCTTTTTATGCCGATTCCTCAGGGGAGTTACAACGGATCTGTTATTTCATTTAATATCGCGAATGTAAAGGAGATTTTCATGGATCTATTTATGCCGAAGATTTTCTCAGATTTGAATATATATATGTTCTATCTTGGAAACATCGGATATATATATACACAGGAAAGTGAGTGAAATATATAGATTGATCTTTTAACGAGCAAGAAACAGAGACTGTGTAAAGGTGTTCTTTTCTGGTGATCGAGAAGAAGTGTAAAACCTTTATTACCGAAGGAAGATCTTGAGAGCAGATTCACGTGTTCTACATCGACTATCTGTTGTGAATCTATTGCTGCTGAAGTTGTGAAGTTTTTTGTAATATCTATTGCAACTGGATCGACTCAGAACTGTTTTGATTACAGATCTTTATTTTCTGAAGACAACGATCTATCTACTGTCAATTGCATTCTGTTGCAATTGTGAAGAACAACTGGAGAAGTGTTTTCTTTATCGAAACTCTTTTTATTTTTGAGTGATCAGCTTCTCGTTCTAAGCTGTGTGGGTTCGTGTTTGAACCAGGAAGGCTGTGTGTGCCTGAATCTTGTAAAGGTGTCAACTGCCTGTACTCAGTTGTGGACAGGTCTGTGGAAACGAGGACCAGATAGTGAAAATCGCCAAGCTCGTGGATTTGAGCGTTGGTGGAGTGGACTAGGGGCCTTCTGTTCCCCGAACCACTATACATCCGTGTGTTCATGCTTTTACTTTTTCCGCTGCATATTTAATTGAGAAAAAGCATAGTGGACAGAATTTGTCTAAATTGAAGAGATTATAATAATTTTGAAAAGACACAATTCACCCCCCTCTTGTGTGTAATCCGTAGATTCAGATCCAACAATTGGTATCAGAGGAGGATCTTCTTATTTTTAAAGTCTTATCAAGCTAGAAGTATTTAAAGATTATACATAGTGTATCATAGCTGATATGAGAGAGGGAATGTCAATGGTCAGAGCACCTTACTTTAATGGAGATAATTATGGCTGCTGGAAATCACGTATGATTATTTATCTGAAAAATCTTGGTTAAAAAGTCTATTCAAAGATTCTGACTCCCTATGAAATTCCTGAAAATCCCGATACATGGAGTGCTGCTACAGAGGCTGAGTATGACATAAATTCAAAAGCTATGAATGCAATCATCTGTGGTCTAGGACCAGATGAATTTAACAGAGTATCTCAATGCCCGACTGCATATGAAATGTGGCAAACAATAGCTGTTGCTTATGAAGGAATAGATAATGTAAGACAGATGAGATATGCAACTGCTAAATTAAAATTCGATACTTTCAGAATGATTGAAGGAGAGAGCATCACTCAGATGAATGGAAGATTGACAGAAATTGTCAATAATATAACAGCTCTAGGAGAACCAATCAAGCAGGCTGATCAAGCGTTGAAGGTACTGAGAGTACTTCCTACTCGATGGAATGGAATCTCTACAGCAATCAGACAATCAACTTCTGTTAAAGATCTAACTATGAGAGAACTGATTGGTACATTGATGATGTACGAGGCTGAAATGCAAGATGAGGTAAATGAGCATAAAGTCTACATAAAAAGGGAAAACACTGCATTGAAAGTAACTTCTCAACAAAAGGATAGAAAGATGAAGAACAGAGAAGTAAGTGCTAAATCAGAAAGCTCTGATTCTTCAAATTCGGATGAAGAACTGGCTCAGCTAGCCAGAAAATTCAGAAAGTCCTATAGTAAGAAGAAAGACTTCAAGAAATCCTTCAAAAAGGATAGCAAGGAAGTGAGATGTTATGAATGCAAAAAGATGGGACATATCAGACCGGATTGCCCAAAATTGAAAGATGCAAAGAAGAAGAAATTATTCAAAAGAGATGATTATGAGAAGAAAGACAAGAAATCTATGAAAGCTACTTGGAGTGTTTCTGAAGACTCAAGTAATTCTTCTGAATCAAGCTCAGAGAAGGAGGAAGCCAATTTAAAAGCAAATATGTGTTTCATGGCTGAAACTGATGAGGTAGCAGGTCACCAAAGAAAGAAAGAAATATGGTATATGGACAGTGGCTGCTCAAGACACATGAGTGGAACTTCAGCTAATTTCTCTTCTCTTACTCGAAAGGAAGGAGGACTTGTCACCTTTGGTGACAATGCCAAAGGAAAGATTATTGGTATTGGAACAGTTGGAGATCCAGAGACAGTCTCAATCAACAAAGTACTTTATATACAAGGGTTAAAACACAATCTGATAAGTATCTCTCAACTCTGTTATGATGGATACACTGTTGATTTTACTAACAATAGTTGTACTGTTTCTAAAGATAAACTGTTTAAGTTTAGAGCACCCAGAACTGATAATGTTTATACTTTGGATTTGTATTCCTTGTGTAAACAACAAGTAAACTGCGTAACTGCTAATATAAGTGAATCATGGATCTGGCATAGAAGACTTGGTCATTGCAATATATATGCTTTACATAAATTATCTAAGAAACATCTAGTTTCTGATTTGCCTAGTCTCAAATTTGAAAATGACAGATTCTGTGATGCATGTCAGCTTGGAAAGCAACACAAATCATCATTCAAATCTGTTAATAAAGTTGCTACAACTAAACCTCTAGAACTTATCCATATGGATTTGTTTGGACCTTCAAGAGTAGCAAGTTTAGCTGGTAAATTATTTGTTTATGTATTAGTTGATGATTATTCTAGATTTACTTGGATTTTCTTTTTGAAATTTAAAAGTGAAGCTTTTAGTTTATTTGAAGGTTTTTGTAAATCTATTCAAAATGAAAAAGGTTTTAATAAAATCTCATTGAGAAGTGATCATGGTGGAGAATTTGAGAACCAGGAATTTAATTCCTTTTGCTCAAACATGGGTATTAAACACACCTTCTCTGCTCCAAGAACACCTCAACAGAATGGGATTGTAGAAAGAAGAAATAGAACTATTCAAGAAATGGCTAGAACTATGTTAAATGAATATAGCCTACCTATATATTTCTGGGCAGAAGCTGTTAATACAGCTTGTTATATAATGAATAGAATTTTAATAAGACCTATTTTGAAAAAGACACCCTATGAACTATGGAATAACAGAAAACCTAAAGTAAATTACTTTAAAGTTTTTGGATGCAAGGTTTACATCTTGAATACCAAAGATAATCTTGGTAAATTTGATCCAAAATCTGATAAAGGTATTTTCTTAGGATATTCTGCAACCTCCAAAGCTTATAGAGTCTATAATAAAAAGTCAAGGATTGTTGAAGAATCAGTTCATGTGAAATTTGATGAATCTGATCCTTTTGAGAAAAGGATAGAACAAATAGATGAACCTGATTCTAATGAAAACATGAGACTTGAGAATTTAAAGAATGATTTTGAAAATGATATAAAAGAAATTCAGTCCAGTTCAGAAGAACATGATACTGAAAAACCTTTGAATATAATGCCTAGACAGTCTAGAACCTTAAAGAATCACCCTTTAGAATCTGTGATAGGTGACTTAGAGACTGGTATTCAAACTAGAAGAAACTTTGGAAACATAGTTGAATTCTCTGATTTCCTTTCCCAACAAGAACCTAAGACCATAGAAGAAGCCTTAGATGATGAGAGCTGGGTAATAGCAATGCAGGATGAATTGAACCAGTTCAAGAGAAATAAGGTTTGGGAATTAGTTAAAAGACCACATGATTATCCAGTAATAGGAACTAAATGGGTCTTTAGGAATAAACAGGATGATCAAGGGATAATAACTAGAAATAAAGCAAGATTAGTAGCTAAAGGATATAATCAAGAAGAAGGAATAGATTATGATGAGACCTTTGCACCTGTAGCCAGGTTATAAGCCATTAGAATCCTTTTAGCCTATGCATCTTATATGAATTTTAAATTATTTCAGATGGATGTTAAATATGCCTTTTTAAATGGTTATTTAATGGAGGAAGTTTATGTTGAGCAACCTCCTGGTTTTGAAAATTCTCAAAAACCATATTCTGTTTTCAAACTTACTAAATCTCTTTATGGCCTTAAACAAGCACCTAGAGCTTGGTATGAAAGACTAAGTTCTTTTCTTTTGAAAAATGATTTTACTGTTGGACTAGAAGATCCAACACTCTTTAAGAAAACTGTGAAAAATAATGTTTTGTTGGTTCAAATTTATGTTGATGATGTAATTTTTGGATCAACCAATAAAATTCTTTGTCATGAATTTTCAGAATTAATGCAAAAAGAATTTGAAATGTGTATGATGGGAGAATTAAATTTCATTTTGGGACTTCAAATATTTCAAAAAGATTTTGGAAATGTTTTAAATCAATGCAAATACATTACTGATTTACTTAAGAAATTTGGACTTGAAAACAGCAAGACATTTACAACTCCTATGTGTACTAATATAAAACTTGATTTGGATGAAACTGGAAAATCAGTGGACAACAAGTTATATAGAGGTATGATTCGTAGTTTGTTATATCTTACTGCTAGTAGACCAGATATAATGTATTCAGTATGTGTTTGTGCTCGATTTCAATCAAATCCCAAAGAATCCCACTTAACTGCTGTTAAAAGAATTTTTAGATATTTAAAAGGTACTATTTATCAATCTCTGCTTTATCCAAAAACCTCTGATTTTAATTTAATTTCATATTCAGATGCTGACATTGGAAGCTGTAGATTAGATAGGAAGAGTACTTCAGGATCATGTCACTTTTTAGGAAAGTCTTTAGTATCATGGTCTAGTAAGAAACAACACTCAGTTGCCCTGTCAATAGCCGAGGCAGAATATGTGTCTGCAGGTAGTTGCTGTGCACAGGTGTTGTGGATGAAAAACACTCTTATGGACTTTGGATTAAATTTCAATAATACGCCTATTTTATGTGATAATACTAGTGCAATTAATATTTCAAAAAATCCTATTAGTCATTCTAGAACTAAGCACATTGATATAAGAAATCACTTTTTAAGAGATCATGTGTTTAAAAAGGATATATTTTTAGAATTTATAAATACAGAAAATCAATTAGCAGATATTTTTACTAAACCACTTCACACGGCAAGGTTTGAATTTATTAAGGGGGAGTTAGGTTTATTTAATTTTAAATAGTTTTTGTTATTCTGTTTTCGAATTCTGTTTAATTTCTGTTTCCCGCTATAAGTAATTTTATTTTGTTTTAAATAAAAGTAATGATTAGTGATTACACGGGAATCAAGGCTGTCAGAACCGTTTCACCTTCTAAACTGTTTCACCTTTTTCGGAAACCCTTTCGAAAACCTAAAACCGCACATCTGCTCCAAAACCCTTTTCTGAATCTTCAAACCCTAAACTTACGAACCTTCAGAAATCGTTGTTGAAATGGCAAAGACAAAGCGTCCAGATGAAGTTGAGAGCAGTGCTGCAACGAAACCTAATGTAGTTGGTCGGAAAATACTGCAAGGTAAAGTCATAGATTTAGAATGGCTGTTTGAAACTAATTTACTGTTGAAGCAAGCGTTGTCGTTTCAGAGCCTTGAGCAAGCTTTTAATAGTGAAAATTCTGAGTTTCTATATGAGGCAGAAATGAGACATTTCTTTAGAACTGTTCCGTTTAGCCTTGGAGATACGGAGGATAGTTTATTGGATCAAATAGAGGATAAGGAATTTTCCATTTCATCTGTAGAGATAAGTCAAATTCTTAACTGCCCTCATGAAGGAGTTTTTCATTTCGATTTACGGAATATTGGAGATTCTGTACATAAGTCTGAAGACATTATGTCTTTTCTGTTTGGAACCAGAGTGATAAAGAAAATTTTTATTAAAGATTTGGAGCCCGATCAGAAAATCTTGGTAAAATTTGTTCAGACTGGTTTAGCACCAAGGATGGCTGAGATGGAAAAAATCCTATACCCTGACATGTACATAATGTATCTTCTGATGTGTGATATTAAGTTTATTTTTCCTCGGTTTATGATAAGATATCTGAGATACTGCTGTCAGAGTGAAGCAAGAATGACCTTTTTTCCCTTATGGAAGGTTCATTTCTTTGTTTTTGCATAAATGAGGAATGATCAGATTGGTAGATGCTGGGGTGAAATGTCACCACAGTAATGTTTTTAATGCTGGAACTTTGAGGAAAGTAGGATACTTCTAGAGCACAATTAAAGGAAAACTCTTACCTGTTGGAGCTGAGGAAGACTCGGAGAGTGCTCAGGCTCAACCTGCTAAGTCCAAGGAGGGACAAGCAGAATCAAGGGTTAGTACAGTGGCAAGGAGAATTCACTTTGAGATGGAGGAAGTTGAGGAAGAGAGAAGTCAAGAAGGACTTCAATCTAGAAGGAAGAGATCAATTGATGAAGAAATTATCTCTCCTGCCTTGAAATCCTCTGAACCGGTAATTTCTTATTCATTTGTGAGAGAAGCTGTTGTGGAGCAGACTGCACCGATAGAGGAACCAGCAGCTCAACCGGAAATCCAAAAAGAACCTCAATCTGCTACTGTGGTTGTTGAAAATGTAATACAACAAGAACAACCTATGGGGGCAGTGCCTGGTGAAGAAGTGGCCCGACCTCAAGATTTACATGAAAATATTGTTCTTGACCATTCCGTAGAAGTCAGAGAGACTACTGTTCATGATGAACATACTTCTGAAGCTAATACAGAGGTACTTCAGGAAGATTTTTCAGTGGAAGAGTTTCAGGCTTCAAAATCTAGTTCAGTGGATCAACCTTGTCAGGACAAGGACAAAGAACAGTCAGATGCAGATTCTTTACCACTTGCCCTGCCTCATCAACCTTTTTCTGGATATGAGAATAGAGCACAGGGTGCCCCTGATTCGAGAAAAGAAGAAGTTGTTGAGTTGTACAAGCGTATCTCTCAATTAGAATCTGAGAATGATAGTCTCAGAAATTCTCTGAACTTAGAGCAGTTGAAGTTTCAGAAGCTGAAGGAATGTACTGTTTCAAGACAGGAAGTAGATTTGTTTAAGACTGATATGTTGCATGCTGTTGATCAGTTAAAATCAGAGATTGTAAAGAAAGATGATTTGTCTGAGATGAAGATTTACATGGAGAATAAATTTGAGTCTGTTGCAAACAGTGCTGTGAGTGGATCAGGCTCTTCACCTGATTTGATTCGGAGATTTCAAGCAATTACAGGAGCACTAAGCAATATGAGTGATAGATTACACGATCTTCAGTGTAATAGTGCCCCTTTGTCAGTTTTGCTGGATAATCAGAAATTTTTAGTGGATCAGTTGACATCTGGAGAGCAACCGATTAGGATTCTTTTGAATCAGTTATCAGAGAAACTGGCTCTTTTTGTTGAAAAAGAAGAAAGGATGCATGAGTTTTTCAGAGTTAATTTGATTGAAGATATTCATATGACTCAAGAGAACAGAGATCTTATCATCAAGTTAGGAGATGGGATGATGAAGAGGCTCAGAGAACAGTTTACAGAGATCAAGACCGCGATTCAAAGGAGATAGACACCATTTTCCTTGTCTTATCCATGAACCTTGATTCCTCTTTATATCACAATCCTTTATATATATAACATCTTGTGAATGAAAATTCTCTTCTTTTGTTTTTTTTTTGTTGTTGTGATTAAGTTAGCCAGTATAACAAATTCACTTATTCATATACAGTTAATTATAGCATTTACTTATAGTTCAGTGCAATATTGAATGTGTTCAAATCCTTAATTTTTCATTCTTTTTGATATCACAAAAAGGGGGAGAATTTGGATAAACACATCATTTAAATTCATTTGTTTCCTATGAAGAAATTTGGATATATGGGAGAAGACATTTATCTTTTATTTATTTTTTAGCTGAAAATTTATTTTTATGGGGGAGAAATTTTATTATAGTTAAATATTGTTTTAATCCTTTCAGAATTCTAAAATTTTATAAAACTAATTTTTCAATAAAGATTGCAATTAAATTAGTCTATTATTTTATGGGTTTTGTGATCATCAAAAAGGGGGAGATTGTTGAGCAATGTATTGTTTTCAAACAATTCAAAATAATGTTTTTTAAAGGGGGAGATTATTTTAAATAATACTCTGTCTCTTTATGATGATTTTGATGCTCACAAATACCCTTAATTATTTACTAATTATTTCGTTGAGTATTTTGCAGGAATTTATTTTATTTATTTCATACAACGAGATTTCATACTTCATTTATTCCGAGATCAATTTTAGCGCGTTCTGGAATCACTGTAGCTCAAGATCAATTTTAGCATGTTCTGGAATCACTGTAGCTCAAGATCAATTTTAGCGCGTACTGGAATCACTGTTCATACCCTACGTTGATGAACGTAACGTATGGATGAAAAGTTTACTTTTTATGTTAAAAGAAACGTATGGTTAAGGAACCTTACGTTATTGTGAAACGTATGGTTAATGAACCTTACGTTGTTGAAAAGTATGGAAGAAGAACATTACGTTTGGAAGGAACCTTACGTTTTCGTTGTTGGACAAGTATGGAAGAGAAACCGTACGTTAGTTTTCAGTGTTGAGTTTGTTTCTCAAGAGTATGGATCATCAACCTTACTTTTATAATCAACCGTACGTTCTTTGAAGAGTTGAAGCGAGACAAAGTATGGATGATCAACCCTACGTTTGAATGCTGAAGAGAAAGTATGTATGTTCAACCTTACGTTTGTGAACCTTACGTTTGTGAACCCTACGTTTGAAGCCACGTCATCAACCCTACGTTTGGCGTCAGGATATTTTTGACAGACGATATTTCCTTTTGCATTGGTCAAACAAGCGGATTATTAGGCGGATTTCGAGCCGATTCTTAAGTACGACTTTGACTGAATCAAAGACGATTTTCAACGGATTACTGATTGATTTAAACGGAGCTTTTTATGCCGATTCCTCAGGGGAGTTACAACGGCTCTGTTATTTCATTTAATATCGCGAATCTAAAGGAGATTTTCATGGATCTATTTATGCGGAAGATTTTCTCAGATTTGAATATATATATGTTCTATCTTGGAAACTTCGGATATATATATACACAGGAAAGTGTGTGAAATATATAGATTGATCTTTTAACGAGCAAGAAACAGAGACTCTGTAAAGGCGTTCTTTTCTGGTGATCGAGAAGAAGTGTAAAACCTTTATTACCGAAGGAAGATCTTGATAGAAGATTCACGTGTTCTACATCGACTATCTGTTGTGAATCTATTGCTGCTGATGTTGTGAAGTTTCTGGTAATATCTATTGCAACTGGATCGACTCAGAACTGTTTTGATTACAGATCTTTATTTTCTGAAGACAACGATCTATCTACTGTCAATTGCATTCTGTTGCAATTGTGAAGAACAACTGGAGAAGTGTTTTCTTTATCGAAACTCTTTTCATTTTTGAGTGATCAGCTTCTCGTTCTAAGCTGTGTGGGTTCGTGTTTGAACCAGGAAGGCTGTGTGTGCCTGAATCTTGTAAAGGTGTCAACTTCCTGTACTCAGTTGTGGACAGGTCTGTGGAAACGAGGACCAGATAGTGAAAATCGCCAAGCTCGTGGATTTGAGCGTTGGTGGAGTGGACTAGGGGCCTTCTGTTCCCCGAACCACTATACATCCGTGTGTTCATGCTTTTACTTTTTCCGCTGCATATTTAATTGAGCAAAAGCATAGTGGACAGAATTTGTCTAAATTGAAGAAATTATAATAATTTTGAAAAGACACAATTCACCCCCCCTCTTGTGTGTAATCCGTAGATTCAGATACAACAAAAGAAACATTCCTCAAAGAATAGAGATTGAGATGATGTACCTTACAAAAATTATTTTGTTAACAAAATAGATCAATTGTGTGTATTCACTATAAGTACACATAATGCATGTATAAATGTGTGCTATAAATGAAAAATACAGAATAATTTAAAAAATATAAATATAAAAAATATCATATATAAATATAGGGCCCTCAAAATTTTTACCATAAAAGATTATAGGAGACAATTAAATAATCATCATTTAGTGAGAAAGTAGTTTGTTATCCACAAAAACAGTATGTTCTAAATCCATTTGATAGAGATGTCTGTGTTTGTCAGTTGAATCCTTAAAATATCAAAATATAGTATAATAATGATATATTTGTTTTTATAAAATAGTGGAATAATGTGATTGATATTTTTTTAAAAGGAAAAATAAATATAACAATATTGAGAGAAGACATTACCTCAAATGAGGTAAGTCTTTATGATTTATGCTAAAATGCCTTCTCGAATTGCCTTCTTCACATGTTAAGGCTTCTAGAAGGAATATATTGATGTTGGGAGTTTATTTTGGCAGTGGTTGGTGAGACATAAGGGCTTTATAGGCTTTATTAAGGGTTAGAGGTGGTGGACTTTTATAAGAGGTATGATGGGTACTTTATGAAATTTTCAATGATTAATTTATTATGAACTAAATTTTGATTTTTAAAAGTTCCAAAACTCGTTAAATTCCATTATAATATTAGGATTGTTCTAAATATTCTCATCCAAATGTTTTTAGACAATTTTTGTTTCAAATATATCTTTTTCATTTAGCATTAACATATAATTATCTTATTTAACTCTTAACATATCTTCTTGTATATTCATTCTATATGGTTAATATAGTAACTATAAAATGACAATGGATCCTCAAGTGGTTAATTAATAATATGATAAACCATATCTAAGTAATTTTCTAAAATATTATATTTATAAAACTATTAAATAATTTAATAAAATTCTATTTGTTTTAAGCACCCATTTATTTATATTTAAATACTATTAATATCATTTATCATAAAATATCTACTACAACTTCACCATTAAAAAATCTATCATTAATTAAAATAAATCGACTCATATTTATCCCTATAATATGGCGATGGAAAAAAAAGTGTCAAATTAATTTTATTTTAATTTATATAATATCATTTATTTAAAAATTTCATTATTAAGGTAATCACTATATCATTATTGTGTCCTAAATAAATTTATTTATTTAATGGATGAAAATTATAAAAAATACAGAAAATTTCATCTAAAGTAAATTTTGATTTTTTTGGTTCTAATGAATAATTTTATTTTGTCAAATTGAACATATAAAAGATACATACACAATATTTAAAAAAGGTTCTCCATCAAAAGTGCTAAATTATCCTTTTAATTAATATAAAATTATTTCATGCTTAAAATAAGATTTATTATTATTTTAAGCCTCTAAAATATATTGGATTAATTTAAGAACATTTAAAAAGCATGTGTAATCATAATGTTTTTATTTATGTTCAATCTCGGAAATACAAAAGCTATGGATTAGCTACTATTTAAAATAATAATATTTTATTTTTATTCTTCAGTATAACTCAAGGTTGTGTGAAATGTAAGATTTCAAGGAAAATCGTTGTTGTGTATTGATTTTACTATTTGAAAATGTGTCCTATTTAACATAAAATTAATATTTTATTCATATATATTAATGGAAATGAAAAAAATATTAAATAAATACTTGGTTCGTTACAAATATTACTTATAATATTCTACCAATTAAAAGACCACGCTATAAAAAAGATTAATTGAAATTATTATCATTTCATGTGCCAAAAACCTCAAATCCTTGAATACATTTTCAAAATCATTGATACATTCTGTGGATACCCGATGATCTATTGTCCCGCTAATTATTTTAAGGGCATTATTCAAAAAATACTCCAATAAATACATGTTTCTCTAAAGATAGTTTACCAAAAAAATGGAATGGGTACCACTATTACAAGTATGCATCAACTAATTTTAAAAATAAAAAAAATACTCTTTAATTTTAAAATATTATATGTTACTATATAGTTTGTATTTTATACTTCCATCTCTTTTCCACTTCATTAATCATGACTCCTCTAGTGAAATACATTATTAAACATTTAGAAAATTGATAAAGAATAAATGAAAACAACAATTTTTTCTCATTACAATATAACCAAACTATAGTTTTATCCAATCCTTTACTTTAATAAAAACTATAATTCCATGTATTTGAGACATCAAAATAATTCAATATATAATATGGGTTGTGAATTCATATAATTTTGGAATTGTTCAGTTTATTTGTATTATATAATTAATATAAAAATTGGCAAAAAAACCATATATTATAAAAAAGAATGATTTAAACAAAATATATGTTCTCTAGGGAAAAATTGATTCTTAAATTTAAACAAATTATTAAATCGAAACACATTATGTTTTTTATTTCTAAATCCTCATAGATGTCAAATATAAATTTATATTTTTCTTATTAATCCTTATAATCTATAAAAAGACTATTAACACGTGGTATGTGAATACAAATGAATTCATGGTTTACAAAATAAGATAACTGAGATGGATACTTTTGAAAATGAAGAATTGGAATAATTAATTTATCCCTTTTTTAATAAAAAAATTTGAGCTCAAATATTCATTTTCAAAATAATGAATTAAATTTTATAAGAAATGAATTTAATAAAAAATAATAAAATTAAAAATGTAATAATAAAAATAACTAGATTTTCATAAAAACCAATGGTGCTCATGGGATATTTTTCTTTAAATCCTTAAATTTTATCCTTAAAAGTTTTTCAAATACCCATTAAACCAAATATCATTACCCTTTTTAATAAAAAAAATTCATCCATCAATAATAATTTTTTACGATTAAAAGATCACTTATGTATATTTTGACATACGTCCATATAAATCTTATAATCACTCAAAAAATCTCACTTACTAATGAAATAACAATATATACCAACTCCAATATAATTCACATTAGAAGAAAATCATAAAAACCTGAATTAGAGAGATATATTAGGATCAACCATCCTAATGAATAGTTTGAAATAAAAATTTACAACATCTAAGCATTATAATCCTTAATTTACATTATAAAATATAATTAATTATTCTATAAAAATATATGAAAAGATAACTCCTGGGATATATGTATAAATACATGTTATTCTCTTTTGTGTTATATAACCCATTTAAAAAATTACTAAAAGACTGTGAGATATTATATTTTTAAAAAACCCAATAAAACCTATAGAAGAAGAATCATATAGAATGACATTGTTATAGTATTTTTATTCAGAGAATGTTCAGTATATTAAAAAATGATGACATTTATACTTCTATATAAAAGATAAAAAATAAATATTTTTAAAATATTACAAATGTAACAATTTAAAAAAATATTTAAGACAAAAAAAAATTGTTTAATGTTTTTAATTGAAAAACCCAAAATTAATAATTAACTCTAAACATTTTAGGGAATACTTATATGGAGTAATAAGTGACGATAATGATTTCAAATAATTTAAAATTATTTTTTAAGGAAAAATATCTTACAACTTTATGATATTTTATACACATATAAAAAAATATATGGTGAACATAACATGAGTCTCTATTAATGAATATTAAACGTTTAATCCCACATGCTAAGTATCCCTCACCAGGTTTACCATTTATCTCTATTATAACTAAAATATAATATTTTTATACATAATAAATTTTTTCATGTTTATTCATATCTTATTCTTGGACTCACCTGTTGGGATATTCCCAAATCTTGTTTAAATTAGATGATAATCATGTTTCATAAAATTTTATAGCGTTAATCATGTAACAAATATTTATTTTTAATCTCGCTACTTTCTTGATTAAAATTACTGTATAAAATTTATCTATGTAAAAGGTCACCTGTATGAAGGTCTTTGTAAAGAGAATTCTGTTTAAGTCACCGGTTCATTCTACTATTGTAGAAGTTAGTTCTAGGTGGTTACCGCAGAGTAACCTTACCACTGAGTTACAAAAGTGAATTTATCACTACGAGTCTACCGCTTAATGGTTACTGTTGTAGAGCTACCACAAGAGGTTAATATTATAAGGTCTGTGATGAGAAGCCTACTACTGGAGTCATACCAATGTCACCGCTAAAATGACTCAGTTAGAAAATTGCCTTCACTGCTAAAAGGTTACTATTAGAAGGTTACTATTTTATGCTTACTGCAACAAGGATGCTATTATAATGTTAGTGCTGGAAGTCTACTGCTTAATGGTTACTACTGAAAAATCCTTTGGAACTCACATGTCTTCCACTGATAAGCCTACTGATGAGTCCTACCATTTTTAGGATACCGTTTAGAAGCTTTTTTTGATAAGTCTAATGTTACCAGTCTACAGATACATATACTCTTCTACTATTTACTTTTTTAATTTTCATAAGATTACTCTGACAGTCATATTTTGTAAATTTAATTCTTATAAAATAAATTAATTATTATTTTTGACAAATTAGGAGAAAATATGAGGTACAAGGAAGATCATGCATGGTTTGATCTTTCCTCCTATCAACCCTCAAGAATAATATGGATGATTGAGCTATAGAAGACAATGTTGGTTTAGATACATTACACGAGTGACCTGACAAACAAGGAGAACACACTAGCACTAACATTGTGAATCCAACAGCTTCACAAAGGTCATTTGGAAGAACAAATTAAATTATGCCTAGTTTTTCTTCATTGAATCTTTTTTAAATCATGAAGTTTAACACTTCAGTACCTGGAAGCTAGAACCTAAAGTTGCGACACTCTGTTTTTAAGAAAACATCTAATGAATGACTCAAACAAATATTTCATAAAACCAAGGAGTCCATATCAGAACTAAAATTATATAGAACCATCTATACTCTATCCTTATAACATTATCTATATTTTTTTATTAATAATAAATTTTGGAGTTGTATGTTTTTTCTGTTATACACACACTATCTCTTGAACTTAAACCGTGGGATTCTAAAAATCCTCTTACCAAGCAGTCCTTACATTTTTCCTCGTCTATCTCAGTAAGAGGCCATGTGTGGCCTCATTGATTGTTTTTTCCCCAAAGAAAAATGGTAGTGGATGTGAGAGCTGTTAATTTTTTGAAAACTATTGTAATTCCTGATATAGTCAGTTTATCATGTTTATTGTTAATATTATCTCATTAGTGTTAGGTGATCACAAGGTGGATAAGAATACGTCTCATTATGAAAATAAACCTCTTGTTTAATTATTCTATGTACTTTTTTTGTACTCTATTTTTCTATTATCAACTTCTTATAATTTCCAAAATAGAATATTACTTTATGTTAACATTGATAGCTAGTTTTGGTTGGTTTGTATACATGTTTTATTCAGAAAACCTATTTCAAATGATGGTTAATATTGTTACACAGATTCATCTGAGGACTATTAAAAATTTGAGGAACATGTTGATCAATTGACCATTTATATCTCTATTGCATTAATTAACCGGGTTGTTTCAAATTGGGGGATTTTATCATATATCATTTTTAACTAAAAATGTAATTTGGAACTCAATTCGCACCCCTCTTATGTTTCCACCTAGAACAACATTTGGTATCAAATCATTGTTTTTTGATACCATTAGAACTATATTTAATTATTTAAAAATTCTTTTGAACATCTATTTTATTTTTAACTTAAAGATCATATCATTTTTGTAATATCTTAATTATCAATTATTTAAATTCTAATTAGCTATGGATAACCGAGTTGAGGGTGAACCTACTAACATGAAACCTTTCTTTAATGGTAATAACTATGCATAGTGTAAATTAAAAAAATGTATCTACAAAGAATGGGTCCTAAAATCTGGAACATAATTGAAAAAAAACATGCATTACATAACACAGCTACGGACACATGGCCTCAGTTGAATAATGTTATGTATAATAATAAGAGTAAAAAAATTAACACATTTTATTGTTCTTTAGGTGATGGATATTTTAATAGAATATATACCTATAATACTGTATATAAAATTTGGGATACTTTGGCTGTTTCCCATGAGGGAAGAACCAATGTTAATGAAATGAGATTAAATTCTTATACTATTAAATATGATAATTTTAAAATGATTCCTGATGGACCTATCTCTGAAATGTATCACAGGTTCAATGAAATATTAAATACCATGATTCTGTATGGGAAACTAGTGGACATCAAGTATTAGTTCATGATATTACTTTGATGCCTACCTAACAAATGGAGATGAATATCAGTTTTTATCCGAGAATCATGTGACATAAGAAATCTACTAGGGAAGGAACTAACTAGAAAACTCATGATGTATGAAGAAGAGAATTAGGTAATTTAAGAAGTAGATTAATAACCATGAAGTAAATATGTAGCATTCAAGATGGCTACCTTTATGTGTAAATATAAGGAAAAGATTCATGTTCTGGTAGATAGTTCCACCACTGATGATTATGATTATGAATGTGATGAAGATAAGGCTCATTGTTCAAGATGATTCAAAAATATAATTTGAAAGAAGAAGTTCATTATAAATTCAAACAATTGAATAATGTATGATAGTAAATAACATCTAAGAGAGAAAAAACCCCAAATGAGATAACTTTCTATGATTAAAAACTAAAAGGTCACATGAAGGCTGATTTCCACAAGATAAATTTTAAGAAGGAATATGAAGATAAAGGAAAATATATAAAAAGGACATAATATCTACTTATAGTTCTTCATATTATAGCACCAATGGATTTGAAACATCTGATAATGAATAGAAAAATCATGCAAATTTGTGTTCTATGAGATAAACATATGACGTGACACATAATTATACAATAAAATATTCATACTATTCTGGGAATGGAAGTGAATTAAATAATGCTGAAAATATGACTAAGTATAAACTGTTTGAATACTATAGAATGCTTGAGGATTCAATTAATGAGCCCAAGGACAAAAATAAATCATTTAAAAGACAACATGTTTTAATTTACACATATATATTATATATGGAAATTTAAAGGGAAAAAACTACTTAGATGTAAATTAAAATACTAAACATAAATTTTCAAATAAGAAATTAAAAAGAGATCTTGGAAATTTTACTTCTTGTAGGGATACCATGAATCAGTTTCTAGGGAAACATTTTCTCTAGATAACACAACTGGTATAGGATATCAACTAGGGCCGAGAAGGATTATTAAAAAAAAATTTGTTCCAAAATATGGATTGTTCACTACAAGTTCATGTTCTGGATCTACTCGTGAAAAATAAATTTATAAAATACCTATCAAAAGGTTTAAGTCACAAAAAATTTCTGTTGATTATAGGAAACATACTAGAGAAATATTATTTCCCAAATATTTACTTACTAACCTCTCTAGACCAAAGAAAAGAATCGTACCAATATTACCCAATTCATAATCTATTTTGTAGAAATATTTTCTAAATTGTTATTGTAAAACACTATGTTAATTGGATAGTGGATACTGAAGACATGTGATAAGAGACTATAAATGATTAAAGAGAATGATCTATGTTTATGGTGGACATGTTACATTTATTTATACTGCTAAGGGAAATATCGTCGGCTTAGGCCAAATAGGTAACTGTAACAAAATATTAATTTCAAAATTAATTTTTTTTGATGTTTTATAGAATAATAAACTTAGTATCAATTAGTTGTGTGATGATGGTTTTAATGTTATTTTTGGGAATGATTCATGGAATTTTTTTAATTAAAAAAATTATTTAATATTAACTTATTTTAGAAATGAAAATGTATATGATGTTGATTTAAACTCTTTACCTAAGAAAAATATTTCTTGTTTAAATGTGTTTCATAAAGAATCTTGGTTATTGTGTAGAATATTATTACACTATAAATTGAACTCACATAGCAAACTAACTAATCATGATTTAGTTATAAACATACCTAAATTAAATTTCCCACTCAATAATATTTTTAACTCTTATCAAAAGGGAGAAGAAGAAAAAAATTTCTTAAACCAAAGAATGATGTTTCCACTTCTCAACTACATGAGTTGGTTCATATGGATTTTTTTGGACCATCTAAAGATTCAATATTAAAAGGGAATCACTATTTATATGTTATTGTCTGTGATTTTTCTAAATACACCAGCATATACATTCTATCTCACAAAAAATGAATCATTTTCTCACTTAAATAAATACTCCATGACTGTAAATAAATCTAATAGGACATAGAATCAACACATGGATAAGTGATCATGGTTTTGAGTTTGAAAATCAAGATTTTTAATCCTTCTTCTCCTATAATATATGTAATCATAATTTCTCTTCTCCAAGAACACCTCAAAAAATGGAGTTATAGCATGAATAAATAAGACACTTAAAGAGGTTTTCCGAACTATTCTTAACAGTTACGACCTGTCTGTTTATTGTTTTTGGCTAAATCTATTGATAGAACTTGTTACATCATAAATAATGTTTTTATTATACATGTTCATATAAAGACCACTATTGAGCTATTTAATAATAGAAAGATTAAGGTTAATTACTTTATATTTCTTGGTTACAATGTTTTTATCCTTAATACTAGGGATATTATTGTTTAAATTTTCATCCAAATTTGATGAAAGAATTTTATTAGGTTACTCAATCTCTAGTAAAGCCTATATATTTTTCAATAGGAAACCAAATGTGTGGAAAAAATATTTCACGTCAAATTTGATGAAACTGATCCACATGACCCAAAACCTCTCTTGAATATCTTTAACAAGATATGTCAATTATAGACCATAATTATATAAACATTGATCCCCCAATTAAAAAAACAAGTTATAGGAATTTACTATAATTAGATCCTGTTGAATATGAACCTATAGAAAACTATGAGGATTCTATTCCAATCATTTGTAAGTGTATTAGAAGTCACATGAATTATCCATGAGATGATGTAGTAGGCGATCTAAATAGAGGGACACAAACTAATGCTTCTATAAGAAAATAGGTTGAAAATAAATCTTTTCATTCACAACATAAACCCAAAAATATAAATGATGTTATGAATGATAAATTTTGGGTGATAGATATGCAAGAAAAATTAAATCAATTTGAAAGTAACAATGGTTGGGAATTAGTAGAAATACCTAAAGACACTTATACCATAAGCACTAAATGGGTGTTTAGAAACAAAGTGGATGAGTATAAAAATATAGTTTGAAACATGGCTAGATTAGTTACACAAGGATATAGTCATGAAAAAGGTATAGACTATGAGGAAACCATTGCACATGTAGTACACTAGAATCAATTTGGTCACTAATTCTTTATGCAGCTCATCTAAATTCAAACCATATCAAAAGGATGTTAAATGGGAATTTATAAATGTGTATATAGTTGAAGATGTGTTTAGATAACAACACCATGGAAATAAAAATCACCAATTTTCATATCATGATTTTTAAATGTCTAAATCTTTATATGGTTTAAAAAAACCTCCTAGAACTTGGTATGATTGACTATGTTCTTTTCATATATCAGAAAGAATTACTAAAGGGATATATGATCATAATATTATTATTAAATGTATTTCCAATGATTTTTAGATAGTATAAATTTACATATATGTCATTATATATGGATCCTCTAAAAAAATTATGTACAGATTTTTAAAAGATTATTCAAAATGAATTCGAAATGAGTGTAATGGGGGAACAAAAAAATTTCCTTGGATTTCAAAATTTTCAATATAAAAATGGTATTATTATTTATCAAAGTAAATATACTAAGGATATTTCTTAATGTTTAGGTTTGGATTGTAATAAAGGTTTTGATACACCTATGTGTACCACATGTAAGTTAAATACTGATGAAACTAGTAAACAAGTGGATCAAACCAATTGTAGAAGTTTGATTGGGAGTCTACTATACCTTACAACTAGACGACTTGATATTTTGTTCAATGTATGTATGTGTGTTCTTTTTATATACAATCCCAATGAATCTCATTTAAATGTGGTTAAAAGTATTTTTAAAAATATCAATCATACTACAAACATATGACTATTTTATTAAAGAGGACAATCATTTGATTTGATAAGTTATTCCGATGTAGATTTTTATGGTTGGTTGTTAGATAGAAATACCACCTACAAGACATGTCACATTTTTGGTAATCCAAAAGTATCATAGTGTAGTATGAATCATAATTATGTTCAATTATCCACTATCGAAGATGAATATATAGCTGCTGGTAGTTGTTGTGCTCAAATTCTGTGGATGAAATAAACTTCACTATACTAAGGATATCAATTAAAACATGTCTCAATAAATTTTCATAATAAAAGGGATGTTAACATCAAAAAAATTATAATATATCAATCTAGATCAAATCACATTGATGTGTGACATCATTTTTTGATAGATCATTATCAAAGAGATGATATCACTCTTGAATTTATTGGAATTAGACATCAATTTTATAATATATTCACAAAGAAATTGAATTCTACGAGGTTTTATTACATCAAACATGAGTTAGGTGTAATTAATTTTAGTTAAGGAACTCACTATTAGGGAACCTCATAGGTAGGAATCCTCACCGTTAGAGCTTACTATTAGGACACCACACTATAAGAACACCTCACCATTGGACCTCACCATTAGGACACATCACCATTGGGCACATCACTATTAATACACCTTATTGTTGGACCTCTTTGTATGGACACCTCACTGTTGGACCTCACTGTTTGGATGCCTAACTTTTGGAAGTCATTATTAGGACACATCACAGTTAGGACACCATACCATAGGACCTCACTGTTAGGAAACCTCACCATTGTACCACACTATTAGGACACCGTACCATTGGTCATCATTGATAGACCTTACTGTTGGAACCTTATCGCAAGTCAACCATTAAAATATGTCTGGGACATCATGTTTTTTGGCCAGGATATTAAATAATTTAATTTTATTCATTTCATTTACTCAATTTAATTTTTTATCCCAAAATCAAAAAAACATTATGCTAAGTCACATTTTGATCCACTTCAATCCTATCATGAACCATTATCTTCTGAATCCCTGAACCTAACCTAAATCAAAAACTCTCAAACTACATCATATTACTATAGAAAATGTAATGATTCTGGTCGTTGGGGATGAAGGAGATTCCCAGAACCATAAGGGTCCTCGAGCTGAGTCTAGTGGTGGAATAAAAGTTATGGGAAATCTAGTCAGTACTCATTTTTAAATGAGGGAAATTTTGGCCGATAAATAATTATTTTTATAATGGTTGTTTTAGAGAATGTATCTTGTGCTAATGGCACATGAATCTCAAGACTAGTTCGAATTCTTTTAAAACAACAATGTACAACATTACCCAAGCTTGTAATGGAGTTTTATGAGTTTCTGAAGTTTGAAATATTTTATAATGAGAACCGAATTTTTTCAAAGTAAGTAGAGTTAGTCTGAGATTATATTTTATTTAATAGATGAATGTTTAAGATTCCCACATGAAGGAATATTTTAATATTATTCTAGAGTGGGGGTTCCCACTAGTAATCGTTTCTGCTATGAAGAGGATTTGGATGAACTGACAGGGAGTGGAATCACTATAATGTTGGTTTTTACTAAGATGTATGGTAAAGAGAGATTAAATTTTATGTTTATCCCACATGTATTGAGTCCCATTAGAGGGAACATTTCTAATTTGAAATATTAGAACATATTTTTGATGTTTTTATGTATGCATGGACATTGGATAAACCATTTCAGATTTTTGATGGTTCAGTTAGAGGATATGACTAGGTCTAGTTCCAAGTCAAATTCATTGTGTCGTGCCATGTTAAAATGTTTGATGTTGAATGTGAAATGTGTTGTTGTAAATAATGAAGAAACCATAGTTTTAAAGGAAGAATTATGTATTAAGAAAATTATTTGAATGTTTATAAATATAAACTAGAACCCTTGTAAAAGGGAAGGAGTGAGTGATGAGTCTATGATATATGAAGACTTCAACACTTTTTTTAATCATACTGGGCCAATGTATAAAAGAGATCCAGGTTTAGAACCCGATGAAGTGGAACTAATATATTCATACGAAGAAGGGGAGGTTGTTGTTTTGATGGAAGGAGTGGATTCTTCTGTAGATGAAGAAGTTATACTGACCTTCATTCATGTCCCCATGTTGGTTTTGTATCATTTGGTGAGCCTATTACACTAAAGGAATTTCCCAAACGAAAGACTGTCTAAAGGGAAAATGATGATGTGGAAACCATTGAAGAATAATGTGATGAGAAATTCATATGAGAAATTAATGTTTGAGATACCTTAGTGGACAAGGATGATGTTGAATATGATCATGAAGATTCTAAAACAACTCATGATGGTAAAAGTGAAGAATAATTCTTTTGTCTTAGTCTTTCATAGGATATACAATAATGATAGAGAATGAAAAGGACGAGGATGTTGAATATGTTAAATATTGAATTTGAATGGATGTGGATGAAGATTCTATAGAAGAATTATTAACATACTCTACTATTGATTCTTTTGATCAAGGAAGAATGGTAGTTGAGAATGAAATTGTCCAGAATGATGCTCCAAGGAAGGGGGCCAACCTGGTTCCACAAGTTCTCCTGTGAATCCAATTATTCTTCTTCCTCACAATTAGGTAATCATGGATGACATTGAGTCATTGAAATAAAATTTACAGAGAATATTTAAGGAAAGATCCTTTTGTATAGAGATAAAAGTGGCTATGAATCAAGATCATGTTGAATCTATTTTGGAAATAATGATGTCTAGAATTAAATCAAATATGATACATGAAGTGAAATAATTCCATAATATGTTATGAACCTTTGCAGAATCTATAATTATTTTGAAACATCCAGTCGTGAGTTTGAAATCATTTATGTCTTCAAGTCCTCAAGTATTAAATCTCATTCAGTTTGTTAAAGTGTTGATCAGCATATAATAAATGTGTTTGATGAATTTATGATGATTATAGAGGAGCATGTGATTATTCAGGTTAATGATGTGAAGAGGTTGATCAGTGGATTAAATAAATCTTTAAAGGATACAATGGATTTAACTATGGAACCCCTATGTTCATCTGCTTCATCATCTACCTCTCCACCTGTTGATCTAGAAGCCTTCAGATCAGTTCTTAGAGAAGAAATGGAGAAGCTCTCAGGTGCATCTACATCAGATCCTCAGTGTTCATCTCACATCACATCAAATACCAGATAAATTAGTAATATTTTCGGTGATTATATGAGGGAGGATACCCATGATAAAAAATAAATCAAATAGCAGATTGAATTATATTATAAAAGGGTTTACAATAATCATTTGATGAATATTCATTTCAAGTTGTAGTTAGAGAACATGAGGATACCTCATGTCTCTCAAGATTTTAAGGATCTAGTTTGTGGGCTTAGAAATTTGACACATTCTTTAGAAAAGTTCATGGAGAATAAGGATTATTTCATCCCAGCAATGGAAAGAGGAGGAATCATAATTAGGGATTTCAAGAATCTCCTTCTCCCATTTCACAATGTGGACAATACTCTTATTAATGTCCCTCTAACCATGCCTTCATCCTCAGCTGCATCATGATCTACTAGTGATTCCCCTTTTCTTTCTCCTCCCTAAGCCATCAGAATATTGACTCCTATGATTCCTCATATATCTACTCATTATCATTCTAATAATTATTCAATAGCAACTCCTCCTACATTACATAATTCTATTCGTGGGCATGTCTCTATATATTTTGAACCAACCTCCTCAGATCGTAGAAGAAATGCTCACTTGGCCACCTCTGAAGTTGATTGAATGTAGGATATCTTATTTGATAGAGATCAGCACACTCTTTTTTTGTGTAATTTACTATGATTCATTAATACAAAGATCTCATTTTTCCTCCTTTTGTCTTCTTTATTTGATAATCACAAAGGGTGAGAGTTTTTATGATTGGGTCCCTTGAAGATATGAAATTCCTATAAATTTATTCTCTGATAAATTTTTAAACAATAAAATTGAATTAAATTTATATTATTTTATCTTTGATGTATCTTTATTATAGTTATGATTCATTGTAATTATTTTACTCATTTCTCTAATACATATTTGTTATATTTCTGATTCAATATGTTTTCATTTGGTTTTGGATATTTTAGTTGAAATGTTTTTAGCCTGGATACCGTGTATATTGACTTGATAACACTGAATAGATGATAAAATTTACATAACTTTGATACATTAACAATTATTATAAATTTCATTGCCATTATTTTTTATCTTGAAAAAGGGGGAGGTTGTTGGACTCACCTTTTTTGATAATCCCAAATCATGTTTCATTTATATAACAAACATGTATCATCAGTTTTCATATTTTTTTCATGTAACAATTTTGAATTTTTAATCTCACTAATTTCTTAATTATGATTATAGTGTAATATTATACTCAGTAAAAGGTCACCGGTTTGAAGGTATTTGTTAATAGATTTTTATTGAAGTCACCACTTAGTTTACTATTGGATAGGTTACCTTTAGAAGGTTTCTACTGTGGAACCTTACCGTTGAGTTACCAATGCGAGTTCATCACTACGAGTATACCACATAAATGCTACAGTTGTAGTGCTATCGCTAGTGGTTACAGGTACAATTTCATTGATGGGAAGCCTACCACTGTAATCTTCCTAAATTCACTGCTAAAATGTTACTATTGTAAGGTTTCCATCACTTCTAAAATGTTACTGTTATAAGGTTACCTTTTTTGCTTACTTCTACAAGCTTGCTGTAATGAGGTTACCGGTAGATGTCTACTCAAGAATGGTTTCTACTGGAAGAACCATTTAAATTCACACATCTACCATTGATAAGCCTGCCAATGAATCCAACCATTGCAAGGCTATCGTTGATAAGATATCATTGAAAAGGATACCACTACCAGTCAACTGATACATATAATTCTCTACTCTATACATTTTCAATTTGTTTTAGATATTTCTAACAGTCATATTTGGTAAATTTAATTCTTCTGAAATTAATAAATGTTGATTGTAGCCACATATTGACACTGTATGAGGTACGAGGAACACCTCATGTGGTTTCATCATTAATATTATCATACCTCAAGAATAAAATAGATGATCATACATTAAAATAAATGATGTGTGATAGAAATTATATGACCGAACATAAGAACAATGACACACACCAACACTTACATTGTCAACCCAAGAATATCACAATTATTATTTGGGAGAAACAAAATCAAGGCTGTCTTACTATGATTCATTAAATCTCTTTCAAACTATGAAACTGAACACTTTAGTACTTGGAAGCAAGAAACTAAAGTTCTTACACTTTGTTTTGGAGAAATATTATAAAGAAGGACTTGAATTAAAATTTCTTCACACCAAGGAGTCCAAAGTTGATCTGAAAACAAATAGAGCCTTTTAATCTCAACCATTATAACATTAACTCTATCGTGTTCTTTATCATTCAGTTATGAATAGTGTGTGTTTGTTTGTTATATACACACAATATCTTGTGCTTGAACTATAGAATACTGAAAATCCTCACACCAAACATTGATTATAATTTTTTCCCATGTATAATTGTGAAAGGGGTCATGTGTGGCCATGTTTTTTGTTTTTCCCATAATGAACTATGGTAGAGGTTCTGAGACATGGATAGTCTGTGAAAATTATTGTAATTCTTGATAAAGGTTTTGTATCTTGTTTATTGTTAATATAAACTACTTGGTTGTAGGTGATCACCAATTGGGGAATATTAGGTTTTGTCATGAGACATAACCTCTTTTGTAATTATATTGTGTGAATTAATTTTTAATACTCTATTTTTATATACTCTGATGATTATAATTTCAAAAAATAGAAAAATATTTTACATAAACTATGATGGGTAGTTGTGGTTGGATTGTGTACTTGTTTAATTCGATAACCTATATCACAAGTCGGATGACTTTGTTACTCTAATTTTTTATAGGACTAATCATCCTTTGACAAACATTTTCAGCAATTAAGCATTTATATATCTACTTCTTTAATTAAATAGTCTATTTTAAATTTTGGAATTTTATCATAATGAATTTTAAGAGAAATTTTATATATGAATTCAATTTAGACCCTCTTGAGTTTCCACATAGACCAACACTTATTATCCCGTTAATATTTTTTTAACCTTCATTATATAGTTATTAAATATGTTATGTTCGTATATGTTTTTGAGGATGGTTGATTTATAATCCCAAAATAACAATGGTATGTTATTCATAATCAAAAAGAAAATTTTGAATAATATAAAAATGAATCATCATTATATATTCATGATTTTTACATGTATTATAAAATTTTATAACAATTCAAGAAATTTGGTTATGAGAAATAATTCACATCAATTTTTGGATGTGGTAGTCCACACATTAACTCATGTGATGTTAAAATATTTTAACAAATATATGGGTATAAAACAATGTAATATAATATCATTAACAAATAAAATATATTTCTCAAAAATTATATCTATTTAGCAAATTTTCCTAAATTATGTTCCTTGTGAGGAGGTGATGAAAAATTATTGACATTTGTTTGTGGTTGTGGTAATCCATGTGTATATATGAGTGATTTTTTCATTTACCATGGGATAAAAATCATAAAGATAATTTGTATTATCATAATCATAATAAAAATTAATTTTATGAAGGATAGTTATGTTATTATTTGTCTATTGTTAAATAAAATTTGATGTATTTAGATGATTAAATGAACATTATACAATCTGTCATGATTTATACCTATTATTTAGAAGACCACCATTGCTTTACTATAAGAACCTTATTATAAATGAAATTTTTAAAAAATATGACCTCTAGAACATTCACATTGATTTTAGTAATATATTTTCTAAATTTAATTTTAATCTAAATATTCCTATGTATATGAATAATGGAGGATAAGAGTATTCATTTTTATATGAGAGGGGTGTTACCCTCCTATAATGTTTTAAATTAATAGATTAAAACAATGTTGTATTCATTGGAAGGTAGACATAAAACATACATATTAATAACTATGATAATAAGGGTTGATATAATATCATCCAACTAGTCATATTATATTATTTTTTTACTTTATTACAATGTTTAAAAAATGATTATATTTTTTTCTGTTAAATACGATGACAATGTTTCTATTTATTTTTTTTCATTACAACATAAAAAATATATTTATGTCTTAAATAATTTTTTATCCTCCTAATCACTGATATTGAATTATTTTATTATATTAAATATATATAATTTTATGAATAAACATTTAATATGACGAAAAAAATACATTAAAATATATCTTTTTTTATAAATGTGAAATATTCATAAATATAAATTTATTCCAAAATAAAATAAAATATTCATTATTACAAAATAATTAAAATATTATCTAAAAGAAAAATGGATGAATTATATTTTAAAATAATAGAAAATAGATTTGTACTTTTAAATTATAAGAAAAAAATTAAAAATTTATTAAAAATCATCATTTCACATTATTCATCAAAAATTAAATATTATTATAAATATATAAAAAAATCACCCTAATGTATATTTGAAAAGATGATAAAAATTAAATAAATTAAAAAAATTATTTTACAAAATTAGTAAAATCAGTATTTTTAAGAAACTCTATAATACAAGGATAAAAAACGTGTCTGAAAAAAATCATCTTCATTCTTTTTTAAAAAAATTATAATATTATTGTAAAATTATGGGAGTCCCTATAATCTAATATTAAAGATAAATATTGATTGGAATATATTTATTTTTAACATAAAATGGGATTTCAATTATTAAATATCTCTAAAATAGTGAATTAAGAATTATCTAGGACAATTATTTAATCAAACAGATAACAAAGATCATAAGAATCATCAATATTAAATACTATGGGGACAAATATGGGATTTTACTTTTAAAATTTCTACCTAGAACATCATATTTGAGAATAAGTATTTTTAACATTACGCATTTTATATTATTAATGGGTATTTGATTATATTAATTATATTAAATATATTATGTTTTATTATATTAATAAAAAATTCAACAATGCTTCTGTTATCAATTAAAATATCTAGTTATTTGAACAATATTTCTCATGATGATGTAGATGATAGTTTTCATCATGTAAATCCAATTAAATCATAATTTAAATGAAATGTATTCAATATTTTAAATTTATTAGAATTCTCTATAATATCCGTATTAATTATCTATATCAAGTGATTTCAATACATATATAAAACAAACTGTTGATCATATCTCAATGCAAGGATTCCATTAAAAAAACTAGGGATTCAATTTCATGAGTTTTTTCATTATTTACGATTTCTGATTATCATAATTGATTAGAGAAAATATTAATTTCAATGACAATAATTTTTTGGGTGTAGAGTTATAATTCTATATTTTGTATGATTAGTATCTATATAAAATTTTATCTTATATCACTTCATCCATGTTTTTTAAACATATATACATTATGAAGTATTTTATAATGAAAATTTTTATGATGTTATTTATTTAAAGGGAGAAATCTAACACCATTAAATTTAAGTAATAATTTCCACTAAAAATATTTCTATGTTGAATATATTAGTTAAAATAGAGCTACATAATAAAAGAACAAAAAGTTAAATTAATATAGAAGTATAAAATTTTACTATTATAATATTTCTATTAAATTAATAGATGTAAATAATATTAAAAAGATTATGAAATAAATATAAATAAATTGAAATAAGGGGAATAAATTAATATATTTCTTACTTATGAAACTAATTTTTTCATTCCTGGATATGTGGTAGATTCTTAGAGGTTTAACTATATAATTCCATGTCTCATCTAAAACTATTACATTTTAGTTTTTTTGGAGTGATCACAGAGGATTCCTTGAAGGAATCAATGGTGTTGGAGATGCATGAGGACTATAAAAGGTTTTTCAAAATGTGAATAGAATTATTGTTTTCAGTTTTAAAATCAATGCTTTAGTTAATAAAATTATTAATGAGTTTTCTTATTTAGATGAAATTTATGAGATATATTCCAATTGTTTAATAAGAATTCACAAAAACATATTAATTTGATCATTGTGAAATTTATTTTGTAATAAAAATATTGATATTTATGTTTCAACATTAGTTCTATATTCATGAATTGTTATGTGAGGGACCATATGAAACTCACAAAATAAATATATTTCACACTATAAAAGGAAAATTCTCAAGCTTATTAAATGATTCGTTTGGTTTTCTGTTCATCTAATAAGTCATCTTTTCATTCTATAATTTTTTGAGGAACCAATGTAACCTTAATATAAAATCTAAACCATAACATACCACTTATATCAATTGTTTTTAGTAGTATATTTTTGGTGATAAAGGTATAATATCATCAATTTTATGTTGGTTTATTTGTGTTCCTCTTCATGGAGAATCCATTTTAGCACAGTGGTGTTGGGTTGTGGTATGTTTGGGATATATCTTAATTATACACGAGTGAAGTTAAGTTGATCCATTGTTTCTTGTTTGTGGTTTCATTTTTCATGAATTTGACATTCACCATATTTTAAAGAGTGCTTTGGAAGAAACTTTTGATGTTGGGAAAACATTTTTTAACACTTTTTTATACCATATATGTGTTGGTAACTCTTTTTATATACAATAGTTGGATTGAACAGGCATATTCATAGAAAATGAATTTTTATATTCCAATTGATTATGGAAGGTTATTTATTCACACATATTTATAGTTTTTATATTATTGTATATATATACCGAGCTAAGAGGCATGAGTCACCACAAAAAATAATTTCTATTATGTTACATTTCATTCACTTCTATTATTATGATAAGAAATAATAGATTATTATCATTGTTATATCACTATATACTAGAATTTCCCTAAATCCTTTTATTTGGATAAGACAACTAATTCATTAATTTTCTTGATTTGTGTATGAATTCTCTAAAATGATGATGTTTAATGTGATGAAATAAATTTTAACGTAATTTGAAAAAAAATTGTTTATGTTTTTTGTTTTATTTTGGTTGGGTTGTGGGGGGAAGGACTCTTTTGTTTTTCAATTAAAGATAAATTTTTATGTCTGGTTTTAATGAGGTCTTGTTGTGGAGAAATGATTTATGGTTTTAATGTTATTTTGTTTTGGGCCAGCGATGTGTAGTTTGTCTGAGTTCATGTTATGGATGATGATATGTGATTTGTATGAGGTCATGGTATGGGTTCAGCATTTTTTTGGTATGATGGTATTATATGAATTTTTTTGTGATATAATTTGGATGTGATGAGAATGGTTGTGTTGTTCTTGATGACATTTTAGTGATCAAAAAATTGGTTAATGATATTTTAAATGTATTTTTTCATTTTAAGTATTTTAATGGGAAATGTAAATTCATAATTTAATCCAAGGAAATATGGTTAAATGGAATTACTGAATAACAAATATCATTCTAGTATATTTAAATGAAATTGGATTGCTATGAAAAAAGGTGGCTTTTATCATCGATTTTTTATAGAGTCATCATTATTTTGTGGTGGAAAAAAGTAAAAATGATTGAATTTTATTACAACATTTTAGTGAACCTCCATGAATTTATTTAACAAATTATTGTAAATATATACTTATTATATTCATTTTTATTTCAATGTGGAGAAAAAAAATGTCATGAACACTGTCAAATCAGCCACATATATTTCTGTGTGTGTGGGGGGGGCGTACCCATTATTCATATGGTGTGGATGTGTGGATGGGTATGAAAATTGTCAGTATGTATTTTAGGTTAGTAGATAAGAAAATATAGTGATGGGAGAAGGAGTAATAGTCCACTAGGTGATGTTTGATGTGTTTGTAGGAAAAATGTGATGTGATCATGTTTTTTGATGTCACCACATGATTTTTTAGGTGATATGTTATATGGTAATGGTGTGGGGTGGTTTTTGGTAGAGATAGTAAATGGTTTGAGGAGGAAGTGAGTTCGATTCATGTAATATTCATTGTATCTTATAACACTTCTTATGGTTGTGATGCGGTGGACCTCGTGTCCTCTAGTGGAATGAAATTTAAAAATAATTTTTGGTAGTGGACGATGTGATTTATTGTGATATGTAATTTGATCCTATTGTGGGTGGTGGTATATTTCATAAATAAGATAATGAATATCCAAGGTATACAGTTTTATGGTGTGATGGTTGTAAATTATTGTGAAACTAGTGTGGGTAACATTTATTAATATACATATTATTATGTGGTTAAACAATGATGTATTATTTGGTTTAAACACTATGGTGGGGATGGGATTAGTTAGTATACATATTTATGAGATGTTTTTAATGATATATTCTAATAAGTGCATTAGTTATTTTCTATCAGTTGTGAATGAGTGTCATTCATTCTAATTATTATTATATTGCAACCCTATGTGTATAATCATATTTTATGGAAGAATAGATGATTATGTGGATCAATATTGAAATTAATATCTTGGCCCATTAAGTTATTTCTAGGCCACTAATTAATTATTTATCTTATATATTTACATTTGAGACATTTTCCTATACAAGACTTATTTATATATAAATTTTTGGATTGTTTTTAACATTTTTTAACATTTTTTCATTGTTCTTTATAGTTCATCGATTTTATGTGTATATTTTAAGTTACACTACATGGTAAAACCTATCCATTATGAGTTTTATAACTTCTTTGATAGTAAAAATCATAGGGATTAATGGTGGCGGGAATTATGGATCATTATGTATCACCATTTAGTAAATTATCCTAACAAGGATGGGGTCTGTATAGAGTAGGTATATGGGGGATTTCAGGGGTTTGAATAAAAATGTTTTAAAATATTTATAGAATATGAAATGGATTAGAAAACTTTTTCAGAAATGGAATTTATTCCATGAAACCATTCCACCCCACAACCCATGATCTGATGCACGAGATCTATGTTTATTTAATGAAAATGTTAGTCGGACTTGTATTCATGGTTGAATCATATGAGATGTAAATGTATCATGAAGGAATAAGTTTATATTTTGACTTTGTGGTTGTATTTTGGGGTTGTTAAATTATATTTTATTTAATTGAGTATCTCATAGAAACATTCCATACCAGTGGTCATACGAAATCAATATTTTTTCATTTAACTATGGATGTTGGTCTTTGTTTTCATGTCAGTAATGTTATATAGTATCAATAGCCTAATAAATGAAATTGATAGAGAGATTTTTTTGGTTGATGTGTATGAACAGTGGAGAAGGTTGATATGAGCTTTTGGATGGGAGGATTTAGAGAAGAATGAGGGTAATGATTCTAATGTATATAAAGAGATATAGTCTACATATCTTGGGGTCAGATTAACTTTTATCAAAAACATGATGGATTCCAGGTCCCTATGGAAATTTATCAAATTATTGGGGATGAATGTTAGTGGAGTAATATATATTGAGGTGAGTATAATAAATAAATATTTTTATATATTGACTAAGAGAATATTTTTTTTGGTAATATTTTATTTCAACAACCATGAAGGTGGTGCATCAATATCTTCAACGAGGTAGTTTTTGATGAGGTATTTCAAAATCATTATCAATGTTCATCTAAATGTTACCCTATATTTTTTTTAAAAAATATTAGTTTCAAAAGAGAATTTAAAATGAGACACTTTTATCTTTAATCTAATTTGGAGTTAGACCTTTTACGTATCCAACATAAATAGAGGTTCATATGAATTTATATTTTAATGGGGGAATGTAAGTGAATGAATATTTAAAATGAGAGGGGAGACAAAAAGGTTCCATGAAGATTATAGTTGATTTTGTAAGGTCTTATTAACTAGGGCTATCATGGTTTAGACCCCCAAGTATTTGACAATAGCCATTTACATTCAGAAAATAATTGTAATGTGGTGATCAAGATTTTTATAAATGCATAGATCTATTGGTATTTATTAGTGCTGTTTTTGGATAATAGAAGAACTGATATGTAGTGCATCTCAATGATTGCATTATTTTTGGCAGTCTAGTTCAATGCAAACCCTATAAACAATTTCATCTGGGGTCATTTTCAATGTACAAGAAATAATATTTTCCTCCACTCATTTTATAATTAGGGAGTGCTAGTGAACCTTATGATGTTCCACCTATTTTGAAATATCCACCTAAACAAGGACACCAAGGCTGATATAATCCAACTGTTATTGGTTTTGGGTGTGCTTTATTTTATAATGTTTCTTTAGTAGAAACTTATGATCTAGAGAACAATCTAGCTATTATTAGTTTTACAACTACCATTTTTTCTTTCTTAGTTTTACTTAGGGGATTCAGATTCCATTTTTACACCTACAATATTAGGTTATGTGTTAAAATGTATAGATAGTTTTCTCATTCCCATCATGTTCAATTGAAATATGGAGGTCCAATATCCTTTTTATGGGTTCTATGGGTGTGAAGTTGTTATGGAGTCTCATCAATCATACAAATATATTATTTTTACATCAAATGATGTCATACGATGAAATCCTTGGAATCAAATGGTTTTATTCAATACATGTCTTCATCCATGTATTTTGGAGGAAATTATTTTTATGATATGTGGATGAATAGACCATGGTTTTCCTGTGAGGATTGTTTTCTCATGTGGGTAGTCAACATATGGATTCCATTAATTATTCTATGGTTTCATTATCATTTGAATTAGTGTTCATTTGTTAGCTGTAGGTTTCCCTTTCATATAAGAGATTCTAGATTATTCCATAGGTGGTTCAGATTCTACCCACTCTATGTGATGTCAATTTCTAGAAATACTTTCATCAGGATTCGTTTAAGATTTCAATGGATCCGTATTATATGGGATCCAAAGGGTTATAGGAGATCAAATTTCAGATTGATGATCTGGTGTATTACAGTTTCTCCTAAACTAATCAGACATTGTGGGGTCATCCAGTGATATTAATCAATTAAAAGGATGATAGACTATGATTTTTTATTTACCACATGAGTTTAAATCAGTTAACGTTTATGAAATGTTATCCAAATCTGATGATATATCATATTTCTTAAAATTTCATATAGTCAAGTTGGTTTTCGATGATCTATTCTCTATCATGGAATGAATTTTTGGGGGTCAAGGAGGGTTATTTACAAAAAAATGGACTATGATGGTGGTATGGTCAAATTATTTCCGTGGTCATTTCCTTTAATTTCATAAACATGCCAAATTTAATCATGGGGATCATGAACAATTTTTTCCATAATGTCATGGAGCAGTTGATATTCATGTTCATCGAAATAAAATATATTAAAAAATGGTTGTGGAGGATTATACATATAATATTATATATTTATTAATGGACATTTCAAATCACCTTCTATTTAAAATGTTTACAGATCTGATTTTTTTAACTCGTGAGTTTCATTTCATCAAGCATGTGGTGTCCTATCATAGTGTGTAAGTGGATCCATAGATGGTCAGAAATGTTAGTTGTTGTAAATCATTGAACACAAAGGCCATTGTTTACAGTTTCCATTATCATATAGGTTGTCAGTAGAATATTGTAGACAATTTATCCCTAGTTTATTTCCTACAAATAACATTGAAATTAAATGAAAACTCTTTTGAATAGAGTGACTAGTGTCAACAAATATCCTATAACCAAAATGGGAAATTGGGTTTTTCTCTAGGGATGATGTATTCAAAGATGAATTTTATTTATTAGTAAATTTTTTATAATTTTATTAATATATTTGGATGCAAAATGATATGAAAAATATTTGCGACAAGTTATGAATATTGGTATGTACATTAGTAAGAGCATTACTATGCTAGACAGGATTCATTTAAAGAGTTGGTTTTGTTTCTCTAATGTTGGGGATTCATTTCTTTATTTTAGATTTCATTGTGATTGTATCTATTACAAAGACCACGAGGTATGTCATTTATTAATAGGATATAAAAAAATGGTCACAATGTGGGATAGAGTAGTTTTAGGAATATAATTTTCAAAATAGATACCCCTTAGTGAATGTAAATTATTTATCATATTCTCCACAAAAAATGACATCGAATGTTGTTTTTTATGATTTCAAGGGTTCTCATATTATGATATAAGAGTCATAATCAATTCCCTTGATTGATATTGTTGTCATCAATGGTGGATCATTGTTTTGAATAATATTTTATTCTTCCACAATAAACTAGTTTGTGGGGACTCAATGGAGAGATTTAGTGGAATAGTTGACGCAAGATCAAGATGGGGACAATCATGATTTCAAGGGATGCTTGAATGATTGTGAAAAAATGATAATACTTCAGAAGAGAATATATTTTCATGATGTGAAATGTTATGGAGTATTTCATGGAATTCATGAATTACCATATTTGGTACACCTGAGTGTATCCATGATGTAAAATGTAATAAATATGTTGTTTTGGTGATGTTTTATGAAATAAGATGTGGAGGATTATGTTGGTGGGTGACTGATTTTCCTAAATGTATAAACTATAAAATGGATTTACAATAATATGTTGCAAGAATCTAAATTTCCTGAATATAAATAAAATGAAATATATATATATATATGGATTTAATAATAGGGTTATTGAATATTTTGGGATGTTATGATGACATGTGAGTAATCATGGATTAGTTGATAAGAGTGACTCAATTCCTAGAGATCAAGGGATCATATTCCATTAATATAGTTGTAATATGATATTTGGATGAGTTTTTGTTGTGTAGTAGATTACTAATATCTTTAATATAATTATATTACACTTGTTTAACAAATAAAACATGGATTGTATTTTTTCATGTTTTTTACACTCATTTATGCCTTAGAAATTCTCTCTACACTCTTACGGATTGGTAAGAGTAGCAGAATTACCAGACTCTAGTGGATATGTTGGGGGTATGAATCCCCGATTTGGATGGATTTTGGGTATTTAATATTCATTTTTATGGGTTATAGTAAAATAGTATATATCAATAATACATCATCATGGACATGTTTGTGGTTTTTTATTTTGGACTACAACACACTACATTTTTTCAGATTGAGTTTGGGGAGGTAGTGGCCCCATATCCTAAGGCTGAACAGAGATTATCATGTTTAAGATAGGATAAAGGTAGCAGTATACTGAAGGAATTATTATTTTTATTTTATTATATGGTCCATGGAGATTGATTATGGTTAAAATGTGGTTTTATAGGTATACCATCAAAATCGGTAGTATATGTTTTTTTGGGGGAAGTGAAAATTATATTATGAATTTTGTATTCATTGAAATGTTGTGGTGATTTAGAGAGGTTTCATATCTATTTTCCTTACAACGATGGAAATAAGGATTCCATGATGTCTTCTATATATCTTTTCTCTGTTGTTTTATTCATGATGACTCCCATGTATCTAAATGGTAATTGTTTGATATTAAGGACAGTGCGTATTTATTAGATAAGGAGATAGGTATCTATGATCATCGAGAGATGTTTATATATGGATGATCTATTTCCTTAGTACATATGTTATCAAGGAATAATTTTTAGTCAGATAATACAAGGGAATGTGAGTGGAATATCTGTGCCAATGCATTTAGATTCTTTGATTTTTAAATATCCTAGTTCATACTCAAAAACTTTGGATCAAGTTGTTCAATTATATTTTGTGGGGTGTTATTATTCTATGTTTCATATTGTACGACATCTTAAATATCACCTATAATATGAAAATTGGTTGACCCAATTATTTATTAGGATTCATTTTAAATGATGGTATTAAATTTTTTCATTCATTATCTCGTGAGGTGGGTAATAAATTGATATGGAAGATGAAGTTCCATGATTTTTGGTTATAAGGATTATTGTGTTATAGTTATAAACGTTTTTTGTTTTGGGATATATATTTCTTTCGTAATTTGTAAATATTATTGTGATAAAATTAATGTAATTTATTATTGTTCCCTATAAGTGGTAGTGATGGGGTTCTGTAGTGATAGGGTTTGTTGGGATATTTTTTGTTTCTTCGATTGGTAGGTATATATGGTGATAGTGTTTGATAAATAATGAAATCCATCAGTGTTATTTTGTAGGGTGCGGTTTTAGAAACCATTATTAAAAAAGAGTTTGATATTGATTCTTTATGAAGAAAATCATTTGAGAGGTATCTTATTTAATTAAATGGGAATTATCATGCCATTCTAATGGAAATGTTTTTTGTTTTATGGTTTTTAATTTAAATATATAATGGTTCATAGGAGATATAGATAATGGATGAATATATAATTTGGTTATTAAATGTTAAGATAATCTCTACATGAGTCGTTTCATCACATAATCAATAGTTTGATGTTTTTGACTAATATGTGTTGTTGGTGGAAATTTGTGAGGTAGATTCGATTCCTGAAACGATAATTGAAGAAAATCAATTAATTCAATAAAATAAGACTAAATTCATGGTGGAATCCAATTATATTTTGGTAACATGACCTTTTATGGCTTTATTCAATATAATCTTCTAGAACCTATGGTATTTAGGTCATTAATTGAATTCACACCCTGAAAGGGTAGGTTCTAGGTTTCTATATCTTTTGATATGTATAAATTTCATTAATTAATCCCCCTTGAATTATCCCTTTTTGGATTAATCCTAGTAATCTTAAAAATTTCATCCATTTCATCCTATCCTGCTTCAATATATTGGTTTAGTGGATTAGTTTAATTAATTTAGGTTTTTTATCCCTCCTTTCTCAAAAATTTCTTTTTAATCCTCATCTAGGGGAATATTTTTAGTTTTTTGGGTTTTATTTGTTTGGGTGATTGTGGGATGTTTTTTGACCAACCTTGGTTGTGGGTGCTGTTTGTACATGGTTTCCCAAGAGTTTTTATATTTCATATGACAACCCTGCTTTTTATTACAACTTAAACATTCTTTATTACATAAAACATCACTTGATACAACAAAAAGGATCGATAGGTTTAGTGTCTTTGGGGCTTAGGATCATTACATAAAGACTTTAAACTTGAAATACAACATCTTTATTGAAAACATCCTTTACATGACCACTACATTCCTTCGTACTTAGCATTGCATGGGATAACCTGAGGACATGCATAAGAAAAGGGTGAGCTATAAAACCCAGTAAGGGAGTACACAATGAATAACATGAAGAGTACAATACATGTTAGGTAATAGGAATATCAATAGAGCAGAAGAGAAACAGGAACATAAAGGCATGATAAAGCAGGATAATCATAACATGGAAATGTGGCAACAACACTTAACATTGAATTAGCATGAGCCAAGGATCATTGCACATGGAGCATGAGTAAACCCTCATTGCACTTGAAGCACGAGTAAACCCCCGTTGCACTTGAATTAGCATGAGTAAAAACTCATTGCACATGACGTATGATGATACTATACTTTACCCAATGCGTTGGAGCGCTATAAAGGGTGCACCCTTCTTAAACATTTCATTTCATGCATAAGTGTGCCACATGGATCATAAAACATGGATTCATAAAACATAATAATTTATTCCACGATAGAGGAATGTGGAATTCATACATGAATCTTTATAATCAATAAGTAAATGTGCATAAAGGTGAATACCCTTGATGGAGAAGTGGGCATGGTATTCACTACACAATGACATTGGCTTAGAAAATCGGTGTGATTTCGGCAGCGTAACAGCGTGACATAAGAATTCATAAAAAAAGTTGATGAGAGAGAAAGGGGTTACTCATCATATATACATGTAATGGAAAGTAAGGAGGTAATATAGATACGTGTCCCAACAATTTAAAAGGAATTTATATTCATGATACAAAAGTATTGTTAGAATATAAAAGAGGAGAAAAAGGTTTATTTCGGAATTTCGGCATAGTAACGGGTGTACATGGGAGGCTTTTAATGAGAGAGAAAGGGGTCTCCCATCATTAAAACAATAAGAGGGAATTATGGGAGAGGTGCGAAACCATACCCCAACATTAATAATTGAAATTAAAGGGGCAATACGACTTAAATAAAATTGACAAAAATGAGAAAGGAAGAAAACCCCTTACTTGGAAGTGTGCTTCCAAAGGATAGAGAGAGGCTTGTGACAGGCTTCTTGGGAGCTTGGGGCACCTTGGGAGGATTCTAGAGAGAGTAGGGAAGAGGTTTTACGAACTCCAAGGGATTTTAGTGAGGAGGAAGTGGGAGATTTGGTGGGTTTATATAGGAAAGGTGAAGGAATTCTTTATTATTTAGGTTTGGGACACCTTATATTAATATAATCCAAACCACAAACCATCCCATGGTATTTTCCAATGGTTTCTGGAAAAGGAAAGAGGAAAACAATATTTTACAAGGCCAAGGTCCGAACTTATTATAAAATTAGGGTTTCTTATGTGGAGGTGAGTCACACTCCCATGGAAATTAATTTAAAAAGGCAGAGTGTTGAATAAGTCCTGAGGGCTCCATTAATGCTTTGAAAAGTAAGTCAAACAAACCCAAAACCTCATTATTTTAATGATAAAACACATATTGGCCGAACATAAGGATTATGTTATATTATTACATCACCATTGGGTCATTATGATGTCATAAAACACATTATATATATAAATGGTATTTAATTTTTACCCAAAAATTTGACTATCTCAGAAAATTATGAAAAATTCACCGTTGGATAATTTCGACGTCCTGATTCCAAAAATAATATTTATTTTATCTAAATAATTTTCTAAATATGTGAATTTTCACTTTTAAAATAAAATCCGACATTTATAAAAAATTTACGGGTTTTGACAGAAACGGCTTTCAAACCTTAATAAAAATTTTAATTGCATTCATAAAATTATAAGATCATTTATATTTAATAAAAAATTAATTTAATATTAATAATAATATTTTATTAAAATATTATTTAATTCAAAAATCCTTAATTTATTAAAATATAATTCTTAATTAAATAATAAATAAAAACACCATTTGTACTTTAAAAAACTAATTAAAATGTATCAAAAATGACTATAAATTATATTCATTATTATATACAAAAATAATGTACATGAACATTGTGCTACGTATTTGTTACATAACCCCTTAAAATAGCCGCATAAGACCTAAGGGTAAGGTGTGCGATGGTGACAGACTCATGGGGCGGCTCGGATAACATCGCTCGAGTGGTAATTTCAATCAACTTCCACTTTTCCCATAGACGATCACGTTCGAGCTTGACTTGATGAAGCTCATCTTGGTCTTGGTCAAGGGAAAAGACCAAATATGCCACCTCTTTTCCGAGCTCTGACAAATGGGCTTCGTAAGGGGAAATTCTACTGGATGAGGCCATCGCTTCCTTTTTCTGAGTAGAAATGGGTTCATTAAAGACTTACATTTATACTACTCAGATGATCACTGTTCAACGGCTATAAATGTAACGGTCACAAATATTAACGTAAAACTAAAGAAGTTGATATCTTATAAAAACATTTTTCATAAAGAAACATTTAACTGGATCAAGATGGATTTTCATTAATGAAACTTTGGGTCGTTACAACATTCCCCCCTTAAGAAATTTCGCCCTCGAAATTTTCCTTTTCCCACACTAAAACAAATGTGGGTAACTTAGCTTCATCATATCCTCCGACTCCCAAGTTGCTTCTTCAAACATGTGTTTTCTCCACAACACCTTGATGAGGGGCATTGCCTTATTTCGTAGAACTTTTTCTCTACGATCTATGATCATCACTGGTTGCTCCTCATAAGAAAGATCGTCTTCTAATTGTACCACCTCGGAAGAGAGTACATGTGAAGGGTCTGGTGTGTACTTCCTTAAGAGGGATACATGGAAGACATAATGCTCCTTGGCCATAGTAGGTGGAAGTGCTAGTCGATAGGCCACAGCCCCAACACGATCAAGAATATCGAAGGGGCCGATGTACCTTGGACATAACTTCCCTTTATTTCCAAACCTCATGACCTTCTTCCATGGAGATATGCATAAAAACACCATGTATCCGACTTTAAAGTCAAGGTCTCGTCGACGATTATCTGCATAACTCTTCTGTCGACTTTGGGCTGCCTTGATATGCTACTGAATGGTTTTCACCTTCTCCACCATTTCTTCGACCATTTCTGGTCCAAGCAGCTTACGTTCACCGACCTCATCCCAACAAGCTAGTGTTCTACACCTTTTCCCATACAGGGCTTCATATGGTGCCATTTGGATGCTCGAGTGGAAACTATTATTATAAGAGAACTCAACTAGAGGAAGATGTTGATCCCATCCTCCTTTAAATTCCATTGAGCATGCTCTCAACATATCCTCAAGTGTTTGGATAGTCCGTTCGGATTGGCCATCCGTTTGAGGATGATAGGCTGTACTGAAGTTCAGTTCAGTATTCAGAGCATGTTGAAGACTCTTCCAAAACATAGAGGTGAATCTTGGATCTCGGTCAGACACAATAGATAGTGGTACTCCATGCAACCGTACCACTTCCCTGATATATATATGTTCCAGTTGATCCAAAGAGAAATCCTCTCTAATAGAAATGAAGTGTGCAGTCTTTGTAAGACGATCCACAACAACCCAGATTGCATTGCTTCCTCTGGATGTCCTTGGAAGTCCGGTGACAAAGTCCATGGTGATGTTCTCCCTTTTCCATTCTGGTATGGGCAATGGTTGCATCATCCCCTTAGACTTCTGCCTCTCAGCCTTCACTTGCTGACACACCAGGCACTTTGATGTATACTCAGCGATCTCCTTCTTCATATTATCCCACCAAAAGTTTTCTCGGAGATCTCGATACATCTTTGTGATCCCTGGGTGAATAGATAAATTTGAACTATGTGCATCATCCAAAAGTTCCTTCTTCGGCTCCGAACTTTATGGGGCACATAGTCTTTTCCCAAACCACACAGTTCCTTCTTCATTAACATTAAACTCTGAGGATTTTCCCTTTTTGATAGATTCCACTTTTTCGTGGATTCTCGCATCATCCTTTTGAGCATCCTTTAACCTTTCCAAAAGAGATGGTTGAGTAATCATTTGTGAAAGGATTGATGATGTTCCCTTATTTGTGATTCCCACGTCCATCTTCATCAAGTCTAAGAAGATTGGATCCTTCTAAATTCTCATCATTGATAGAATCGCTGGATCCTTTCTACTTAGGGCATCCGCCACCTTGTTCGCTTTCCCAGGGTGGTAATGTATTGAATAGTTATAATCCTTGATGAGCTCTATCCAACTTCTTTGGCACATATTAAGCTCTTTCTGAGTGAATATATATTTAAGACTCTTGTGGTCAGTATATATCTCACATTTCTCTCCATAGAGATAATGCCGCCAGATTTTCAAGGCAAAGATCACCGCCGCCAACTCCAGATCATGAGTTGGATAGTTTCGCTCATGGATTTTCAACTGCCTTGAGGCATACGATATCACTTTATCTTTCTGCATCAGCACACATCCTAATCTCTTCTTCGAAGAATCACTGAATACCACAAAAAGCTCCCCACTTGTGGGTAAAGTGAGCATAGGTGTAGTAATAAGCCTCCTTTTCAACTCCTTGAAGCTTTCTTCGCATTCATCACTCCAAGAAAACTTTACTCCCTTTAGAGTTATCTTGGTAAGAGGGTTGGACAATCGTGAGAAATTTCTCACAAATCGTCGATAATATCCAGCTAACCCCAAGAAGCTACGGATATCAGTTACCGATGTTGGCCTCGGCCATCCCTCAATTGCATCTGTTTTGGAGGGGTCCACATATATCCCATTTCTTGTGATGATGTGGCCCAAGAATGATACCTCCTTCAACCAGAACTCACACTTGCTGTACTTGGCATAGAGATTCTCCTTGCGCAAAGTCTCTAGTACAGTTTTTAAATGCTCCTCATGGTCCTCCTTGGTTTTGGAGTATATTAGAATATCATCTATAAAGACTACCACAAATTTATCTAGGTAATCTCTAAAGACTCTATTCATAAATTCCATGAATATTTCTGGAGCATTGGTGAGTCCAAAAGGCATTACTATGAATTCATAGTGCTCGTACCTTGTACGAAAAGCAGTCTTGGGGATAACTTCCTTCTTCACCCTTACTTGATAATATCCCGACCGCAAGTCGACCTTGGAGAAGTATTGTGCTCCACTCAGCTGATCAAACAAATCATCGATTCTTGGGAGAGGATACTTGTTCTTTATCGTGATTTTGTTAAGTTCACGATAATCGATGCAAAGCCGCATTGACCCATCCTTCTTCTTGACGAAGAGGACTGGTGCACCCGATGGTGATGCACTTGGGCGTATAGACCCTTTATCCAGATTCTCCTGTAGATGTTTCATCAGCTCTTCAAGCTCAACAACAACCATTCAATATGGAGTCTTGGATATTGGTAGCACCCTAGGTATAAGTTCAATTGAGAACTCAACATCTTTTCTTGGAGGAAGACCAGGAAGTTCCTCGGGAAATACTTCAGCGAATTCCCTCACAATAGGCATTTCTTCAAGGGTGGTTTCTTCCTTGGACTCAATCATCTAAGCCAAATATGCATGCTCATAAGGCAGTAATATCCATGCTTGAGATGATGGAGCTAAAGGAGATTCATCTTCCTCCTGACACTTATAATGAATCGGGGGATGATTCTCCATATGGAGTGTGATTTCCCTATCCCGACAATTTATGTTGGATCTATATAAGGAAAGCCAATCCATGCCATGAATTGCATCAAATTCCACAAAAGGGAGTATGACGAGGTTTGCCCGGAAATTCAATCCACAGATTATAACAGGGGAGGACTTATATTCATGGGATGCAATGATTGCCCCATTTGCCGTACTCACCGACATCATTACTTCCATGATTTGTGGTGGTGCATGGATTGTTCTACTAAACTTTTGAGATATAAAAGAATGTGTAAAACCTGAATCAAAAATTACGTTCTCTATTCTTGAATGAATAACTAGCGTATCTGTCACCACTTCATTGTTGGGGTTCACTTCGGCAGAAGTGATGGCAAAATCTCTTTCTTGCTGTCTTGGAGGTTGTTTATTGCCTCCGATAACCTTTGGATTAGGGCACTGATTCGCAAAATGACCCGGTTCATTGAATTTGAAGCATTTAACAACGTGTTGAGGTTCGAATGGAGCGTTCCTCTCCTCTGTCGCAGCCGCGGGTCCTTCTTGCTGACAGTTAACAGCTAGGTGCCCTTCTCTTCCACACTTGAAGCATTTTCTTGTCCCCCTAAGGCAATTTCTAGGGTGCTTCTTTCCACACTTTTGGCAAGTGGGGTGATGGAATTTCTTAGCGCCATTGGATATATCCATCGGACCACCAGCATTGAAGTCCACCTTACGCTTCTTGTCCCCATGATACCCCTGTGATTCTCCGATCTCCATTTCAACCTGGAGGGCACATCGGACAATTTCCTCATAGCTGTCGAAGTCACGGATCGCTAATGCTTTCCGCAAGCTATGTTTCAGCCCACCAAAGAAGCGGTCAACCTTGCATTCAGGGGTAATGAAAAATCCAGAAGCGTATCGTGCAAGCCTTGTGAAGTTTTCCTCGTACAATCCCACAGATTCTTCATCTTTCTTCTTGAGGGAAAGGAAGTCCATTTCCATCTTAAGACGGAGGGTGCACGGAAAATATTTATCGAAAAAAATCTTCCGGAATTCCTTCCATTCTGAAGCCTCGATCTCCTCCTCAGGATTCGTATTTTTGATCAACGTCCACCATTTATCAGCTTCACCCTCCATACGATAAGCCGCCAAGAGAACCTTCTCTTTTTCAGAGCATTGGAGGATGGAGAATATATATTCAATGGAGTTGATCCATTGTTCAACGATCGTGGGATCGGATGATCCACTAAAAGTAGGAGGCCTTTGTCTAATGAAGCTTTCAATAGTGACTTGTTCTTTCTTAGGGGGGGTTGAACGTTCCTCTTGACCAGTGTTTCTATTCAAAACTTGAGTTAGCTGAGAGAGAAGCGTGAAAAAGTTCGTGATTCCCGCTCCCATTGGATTGGGCATCTCATAAATACAATCATCACACTGATCTTCACAACGGTTGTTATCCCGAGTTCTCCTATTACTGGCCATTGGCTGGAATAAAAGGAAAGTTAGGGGTAACACATAATGGTTAATCCAAAGAATAAAGTTGATGACTTATAAATAAACTTTAATCTCTTTAACTCATGTGTCTATAGGATTCAATCCAAGCTTTTCATGATCTTCCTTCTTACATATATTCGTAGGGGAATTTTTCCCTTAATAAGGGTTCATACTATGATTTTGAATTTATCAAAACATATCCCCCGGGAGTGTCATAACCAAGAGTGCAGCAAGGCCCGTTGTCGAGCACCAGTTCGCGTTCGAGTCTAGCTCAAAGCGGTGTTTTCGGGTTTTACCCCTAGGATACATCTGTGCCAGATCCGCCTCTACCTGCTCGTATCCAGACAGGGATGTATTTGTTTGATAAACCACTTACTTAGTATTTACCAAAACTTAGGGATGTTTTTATTATGATTATTTTTGTATCTAAGGCTTTACTAGGGTTTCCTAATCCCAAAAAAATAACTAAAACTATCCTCTGATACCAACTATGACAACCCTTCTTTTTATTACAACATAAACATGCTTTATTACATAAAACTTCACTTGATACAAAAAAAATGATCGAGATGTTTAGTGTCTTTGGGGATTAGGATCATTACATAACGACTTTAAACTTGAAATACAACATCTTTATTGAAAACTTCCTTTACATGACCACTACATTCCTTCGTACTTAGAATTGCATGGGATAACCTGAGGACATGCATAAGAAAAGGGTGAGCTATAAAGCCCAGTAAGGGAGTACACAATGAATAACATGAAGAGTACAATACATGTTAGGCAATAGGCATATAAATAGAGCATAAGAGAAAAATGAACATAAAGGCCTGATAAAACATGATAATCATAACATGGAAATGTGGCAACAACACTTAACATTGAATTAGCATGAGCCAAGGCTCATTGCACATGGAGCATGAGTAAACCCTCATTGCACATGAAGCACGAGTAAACCCTCGTTGCACTTGAATTAGCATGAGTAAAAACTCATTGCACATGAGGTATCATGATACTATACTTTACCCAATTCATTGGAGCGCTATAAAGGGCGCACCATTCTTAAACATTTCATTTCATGCATAAGTGTGCCACATGGATCATAAAACATGGATTCATAAAACATAAACATTTATTCCACGATAAAGGAATGTGGAATTCATACATGAATCTTTATAATCAATAAGTAATTGTGCATTAAGGTGAATACCCTTGATGGAGAAATGGGCATGGTATTCACTACAAAATGACATTGGCTTAGAAAATCGGTGTGATTTCGGCATCGTAACGACGTGACATAAGAATTCATAAAAAAAGTTGATTAGAGATAAAGGGGTTACACATCATATTTACATGTAATGTACAGTAAGGAGGTCATATAGATACATGTCCCAACAATTGAAAAGGAATTTATATTCATGATACAAAATTATTGCTTGAATATAAAAGAGGAGAAAAAGGTTTCTTTCGGAATTCCGGCATAGTAACGGGTGTACATGGGAGGCTTTTAATGAGAGAGAAAAGGGTCTCCCATCATTAAAACAATAAGAGGGCAGTATGGGAGAGGTGCGAAACCATACCCCAACATTCATAATTGAAATTAAAAGGGCAATACGACTTAAATAAAATTGACAAAAATGAGAAAGGAAGAAAACCACTTACATGGAAGTGTGCTTCCAACGGCTAGAGAGAGGCTTGTGAGAGGCTTCTTGGGAGCTTGGGGAACCATGGAAGGATTCTAGAGAGAGTAGGGCAGAGGGTGGACGAACTCCAAGGGATTTTACTGAGGAGGAAGTGGGAGCTTGGGTGGGTTTATATAGGAAAGGTGAAGGAATTATTTATTATTTTGGTTTGGGACCCCTTATATTAAAATAATCCAAACCACAAACCATCCCATGGTATTTTCCCATGGTTTCTGGAAAAGGAAAGAGGAAAACAATATTTTAAAAGGCCAAGGTCCGAACTTATTAAAAAGTTAAGGTTGCTTATGTGGAGGTGAGTCACACTCCCATGGAAATTAATTTAAAAAGGAAAAGTGTTGAATAAGTCTTGAGGGCTCCATTAATGCTTTGAAAAGTAAGTCAAACAAACCCAAAACCTCATTATTTTAATGATAAAACACATATTGGCCGAACATACGGATTATGTTATTTTATTACATCACCATTGGGTCATTATGATGTCTTAAAACACATTATATATTTAAATGGTATTTAATTTTTACCCAAAAATTTGACTGTCTCAGAAAATTATAAAAAATTCACCGTTGGATAATTTCGACGTCTTGATTCCAAAAATAATATTTATTTTATCTAAATAATTTTCTAATTATGTGAATTTTCACTTTTAAAATAAACACCGACATTTATAAAAAATTTACGGGTTTTGACAGAAACGGCTTTCAAACCTTAATAAAACTTTTAATTGCATTCATAAAATTATAAGATCATTTATATTTAATAAAAAATAAATTTAATATTAATAATAATATTTTATTAGAATATTTTTTAATTCAAAAATCCTTTAATTTAATAAAATATAAATCTTAATTAAATAATAACTAAAAACACCATTTGTACTTTTAAAAAAATTACAATGTATCAAAAATGACTATAAATTATATTCATTATTATATACAAAAATAATGTACATGAACATGGTGCTACTTATTTGTTACCTAACCCCTTAAAATAGCCGCATAAGACCTAAGGGTAAGGTGTGCGATGGTGACAGACTCTTGGGGCGGCTCGGATAACATCGCTCGAGTGGTAATTTCAATCAACTTCCACTTTTCCTGTAGACGATCACGTTCGAGCTTGACTTGATGAAGCTCAGCTTGGGCTTGGTCAAGGGAAAAGCCCAAAGATGCCACCTCTTTTCCGAGCTCTGAAAAATGGGCTTCGTAAGGGGTAATTCTACTGGATGAGGCCATCGCTTCCTTTGTCTGAGTAGAAATGGGTTCGTTAAAGACTTACATTTATACTACTCAGATGATCACTGTTCAACGGCTATAAAAGTAACGGTCACAAATCTTAACGTAAAACTAAAGAAGTTGACATCTTATAAAAACATTTTTCATAAAGAAACATTTAACTGGATCAAGAGGGATTTTCATTAATGAAACTTTGGGTCGTTAGATTTCATATGTTTCTTCTTCTCCATGTAGTTCAAAACTAGTTGGAAAATATTCATTTTTATAGGAATAATTCATATCTCGCTATTATGTATCAAGTATTAGGGAATTAATTTTTTTAATTATGGGGTATTGTTTACACTTTCCAAATTAAGATAAATATATAATTATATTAAATTGAAAGTGAATGGTTATTTACTAACATGGTTTAATAACTATTATATTATTTTATTGATACATCTAATTAACAATCTTGATACACTCTTATGATCATGATTGTTTGGGCCCTTTTATTATGTTGTAGTTTTTTTGATACAGAATACCTATTTTGAATTTTTTTGATATCTCTCAAAAATGGTTAATGTATAACAACTAAAATTCTAGTGATAAAATGGTTTCCACTAGATTCAAAAATTGGTAATAATTCATAAAAATCAATAACCGTAATTTTATGGAACACCTATTTTCCTAAACATGTAAAATATTTGTTTTTGTGATGTGTTGTGAAGTTTTTATTTTGTTGGGAGGTGATGTACTGTTTTTATCTCGGGGGTTTTATCTAATTTTATCGATGGGTAGTAATTATAAGATAATTCATTGGGAGGGGATGTGTGGTTGGTTTGAGTTCAAAATATATGGAGGTGATATTTTTTGGTGTGGGTTCATGTATGGAGGTGGTGATGTGTGGTTGGTATAACATCCAACTCTGAAGAAGTAATGTATATTTTGTTTGTGGTCATATTATATGTTAGTGTTGTTTGGTTGTGTTCTGTAGTGGATGGAACAATAAGTTTTCTGTTGTTCAATATTCTCAAGTAGATAATTATATATTTTCTATTCTTATTCCATGGGATTTCTATATGTAACCCACATAAATCATGACCCATGTTCTGAAACAAATATATATATATATATGGGGTTTATTTTCAAACATCATGGTTTTTAGGGTGGATTGATGAATACCCACTTTTTCCATCTCCTTTTTAAAAAAATCTCTATATTTATAAGCAGTTATAATTGTCGGTATGATATTTCATTATGTTATGGCCCATGATTCTATGATTGTGATATGATATGACCAAGCTATAAGAGGTGTATCAACTGTATGTTGGATAGATATGATATAAAAAACAAATGTGGATATTTATAGTGGGGTCTTTCATGGTGTGTGTGTGAATGAGGTTTATCTACCCCATGATAGTGATATCCTACTTCTCTATTTTTTATTATGAGAAGGATTGCTTTTCATTGTGTGATATTGGATGTAAACGTGTTTTACATTGTTGGACTAGATTTCTATGGAAATGATGTGATGTTAATGTTGGATGGGATATCATATATGTTATTCAAAATATATGTGTGTTCTATAATGTACGAGGTTTTTTAACTAGAGAGTTTAATATGTGGGATATCAGGGTGCGATGACCTTTCATGATATGTTTGGTTGTTATGCTATTATGCATGGAATTTACATTGTGGGCAGTGTTCCATGGTGATGATTTGATTAATTAGAGGAATTTATTGGGGTCTTTTGGATATATAATTTTCTCATGTGTGCATTAGTTTGATTCATTCACATGAGAATGAAATACATTTATATTCTAAATGAGTATACTTGAACGGTCACCATACATAAGGAAACCAATTTCCTGGCTTCAAGGACTACTATGAGGACTGTGTGGGACATTTATATTCAATAGATCTTTCTTGTTACATATCTAAATGTTTTCTATTGTAAATTGACATTGCATACTATTATCGATATCTAAATTATTATTAAATAAATATTGGTTTGGTTTTTATATTTATAATATATTATTTCTTATTTTTGATTGTGTTTGATTAAACCTATCTCCCGGTAATAAATTATTAAATATAGTATTGATTATAATTTATGATCTTGGTTAACTTTGGTTCTAGTCACCTATATGGGTCCTACAGTATGTTGGACTCTTGAGTCATTATATGACTCCCTTCATTAAATTATCCTTGGTTAATGCATGACATGACAACCCTAGACTAATCCCAGTCTTAATTCCGAAAAATTTATCATGAGGGAAATCATTTGCAAAAAAATTAGAATATCGATGAAATTTCATTGATTGTAATGTTGACTAAACCATCAACTTAAAAAACCACCCAATATTAACTTATATTTTTTATACATAAATATTTTTAGTGTTTATATTCGTAGATATTATGATGTTACAAACATTTAAATTTTATTGTGATAATTTATTTAAATATATCACATGTAATTTATATTTCTCATATTTAAAATATTCATGTAAAATCAAATTCATTTTTACAATTAACAAAAATATGTAATTCCATAACCAAACAAATATTAATATCATTTTATGAGGAAAACATATTTTTTAAAAACACTAGTTTTATAAACATTGAAAGTAATTTTTCATGAAATTATTTATATTATAGTTAAATGATGATAATATAAATTTTTTATGTATAATATATTGAAATTGGATGAATTGAAAATCGATAGAAAAAAAAGAATAAATAATTTTATAAATTTAAAAAATTATTTACGGATGAAAAAAATATATTTTGTTATTTACTATGATTTAATTTAAATATTAAATCCCAATAGATTATTAATAAAATTTCTAATAAATTAAATTCATATTTGGATTAATCATGATAATGTTATATTATATTGAATTTTTTATTTTTTTTAAAATATGTTATTTTAATTGAGAATAATGAAAAAATTCACCAATTTCATATAGTTTAATAATTTATCAATATGTAAAAATGATATATTAATGAAAATAATATAATAATAAAACATATAATTATATATATTTTGAGTCCATTTAAATGTGCACTATTTAATTTTTAAAATTGTTCTTTTAACATTTTTGATGCTATATAATATTAGACACTGTTAATAGAAAAAATTATTATTATTTTAGTTTAATAATGTATTCAAATGGTAGAATTATGAATTTGATATATTTTAGTTAAAACAAAGAATTTTTTGGTTTGTAATTATTATTTTTAAACACAAATAATTTAAATTATTAATTTTCTCTCCAATAAAATATTCTCAATACATTACAATATATAAAACATTGAACTAGAAAATTGTATAACTTTTAAAATGAATATTTTGAAATGGTATGTAATAATAATTTATATAGATTTATGAAATATATAAATTAATTAAAATATATTTTATTATTAATAATATGGAAATGAAAAAAATGAAAAAAATGTAGCTATATAAAATATATGTCAAATTTTTGGTTTTAAATTTAACAACATTAATATTGTATTTATTGCACATTAATTTAGGTAAATAAAAACATGATGTGTAAAATATATTATTAAAATGAATAATTCTATAAATTTTTATTAGTAATTTATAGAATTTACAATTTTTTGTTGTTAAAAACTTCAAAATTGTTTTTTTTCAATGAAAATGATTTCATTATATATTTATATATTCATGTTAACGATTATTTTAAATTTTTTAATATAAAATATTCTATTTTGAAATTTATTTTATTTCAAACTATAATATTATTAGCATAATAAAATTAGTATATTTTTATAAAAAAGATTTTTATTAAGTGAATTGTAAAAAATAATGTTTTTTACCCTGAAAATAATTTTTATGACTTTTATATTTTATACAGAAGATGTAGAATAATAGAGAACATTTTTATTATAGAAAGAAGAATTTGATATTTAAATTAATCCATTATAAAAAAATATATTGAATTTATAAAACTATTGTGTAATAGTCTATGGACATTTGTAATATATTATGATAATATATATATATATATATATCATTAATTTAATTAAACAATTTTTGTAAAACTATGATTTCATATATAAATTATATAAAAAAGATAGTTATTAATATTATAGTAAACTATTTGAAAATGTGTAAAACTGATATTGTTAATTTTAATAGGCAATTATATATTAATCATAATAATACAACTCTTCTAAAAACGAGGTTCTAATTGTGACATATGAATATGGTAAAATTCATTTTACTTATAAAAATATATTTTATTTGATATAATTTATTTTAGATTAATATTTAGAATTTATAAAAACATTAATATATTTTGCCTTAATTTTATGTATAGTACTAAATTAATTATTTTAAAACTAGTTATCATGGAAATCCTAACAAATATAAAATTGTATTTTATAATAATATAGGGCATTAATCCTTTCATAAAATATGTGTGAATATCCATGGAAAATGGATTATATACCATATCTCATTTCAAAATATATTATTTTTCACTTTGGAGTTCACTTGGTTAGTTAAATAAGGTAACTCTATATATTAATTTGATATATTTACACAAATTGATTTCTCATAACATTAAATTCTGACCGCTCACTACGAAAACATTTTTTTCAAAAAACTAAACTTCGTGAAAAACACTACCATTTATTATTTACTTATATTCCTCTTCCATTTCCTTGATACTTAGGTCTCACAAAAATAGCATGGGACATCAATTTATATGGAGATATCAATGGGGAGTCCCATGTTTATAACCAAATCACATTTTTCCTAAAATAATTTTTATATATTCATTAATCTCCTAATCTGATATTATAATTTTAGAATAATGTCATATGAATTTTTTACTACAAAATTTTAATATTCAATGGGAATAACTATAAAACATTTTTAATATAATACAATAGGAATATGAAATTATAATTTGTTTCATTTTTATGGATACTAACACCTCCATGAAGCTATGAAAACGCATTTCCCCATGGCCCATCATAGTTATTTAAATTAGTGATATTGTGGAATAAATTTTACATTTATAATAAAGTAATTGTTATTAATACTAAAATTATAAATCATATTTTTTCCTCTTATTTTTGAAGAAAAAAATGTTAATTGTAACTTATAAAAACTACATCCTTCATAATTTAAAGTGTCTGGTTTTTTCTCCAGATTGATTATTAGTTATTAAAATATTTTCATGTATTATTCATAACTATAAAATATTTCTAAATAATTTCATTTTTTTACTTTAATAATGATTTTATTATAATGTAAATTCACATTACAAATAGAAATTATCCATTAATTATTAGATGATAATGATTGGGTGAGTATTACTATTTACCTAAACAATAGAAACAAATATATATCATTGATATCTATGAGAACCCGTTTTTTGTAGTCAAATATATTAATAAGAATTTTTTTTTGAGATATGTGACACTAATATTATGGTCAATTTTCATAGAGCTTCTATCAACTCACCGTGGTAGTCAGGATATGGTGGTGTTTTTTTCAATTATCGCGGCTTTATGAAATGATGTTTCTATCATTACATTGGTTATGTGAATGCGTATGATGTTGAGTTATGGGATTTGATCTATTATATTAACCATGTTTTCTAGTAGAATTGGAATCAGTTATGGATTGAATGAAACTCCAAAATGAATGTCGATGCACTATGGGAACATACTAGAGATATGCCATGAAGACTTTTATATTAATTGATTAATTGTGATAAATCTATAGAGAAAATCAGTTGGAGTTTTTTATTCATACTATGAAGCCAATTATGTTGAGGATTCGTTATCAAGGATGATGATCATTAAGATGATGTCAAAGTTGTCTTTTAGATATTTTTATTTTTGTTCATCTTTTATTGATGTTAATATGTGGGGTGTAGTACACTCTTGAGTTTTTGAAAAAAATTTATAATGACAGGTTCATTGCATTTTTTTTAATAAATCGTTGGATCAGGTTGTCATGTAAATTATTAAAAAAAACACCATTAAATTAAAATAATATTTTTTGACGAATTAATTTATTTAGAAATTATTATTTGTGATTTATGAAAATTTGTAGTATAATTATGAATAACATCGTTATTAAAAATACATGTTCTAAATTTTTACATTTACTCTCACCAAATAATGAAAGAATATATTAGATGACTAATTTACAAGTATAATAATGTTAAACAGGATAATTTTATTATATTATTGAAATGGTGGTTCCAAAATACGTGCTACTATAAAAATGGATAAATTCTAGGTGGGTTGAAATAAAATTAGTACTCAAGTGGGAAAAATTCTTCAATAGTGTATGTTTTGTGAATATAATTCCCCAAGACCCCTTTGAAAGAACACATGAAAAGGCAGAAGATTGTACCTCCATGAGTCTAACGAGAACCGCAACAACATGTGCATCTTTGATGGTACAACTGTGAGTCTAAAGGATCCATGCCACATCACATTATCCTTTTATCAAGGAGCTACACACAATTATCATCTCAAGCCCCGATTCTAGTAAATATGAGGCTAGCCCCACCTCAAAGGCATTGTTAACCTAACTTTTAAAATTTTGGCCCCCATCTCACAACGAACCTGATCATCGGGAACCTGAACAAAAAATGGATTTTCCAATGTACGTAAGAATCATGATCAATGATTCCATTGGTTCCCTATATCCTCTACCTATGGTAGGTATTTCATTCCTGAAGTCCCCTACCCCTATCAATTGAGCGAGACCCTTTTGGTTTCTCGTGGCATCACAATGCAGTAATCCTTCTTGAATCACTATTCAATTATGTTTGGCCTATATGATAAGTAATAGGACTCATGCATTGTGAGTCCTTTTCATTCGCGAAGATAGTTTCCTTTGTGAAGCATCAAAGATTCTCTTGGTGATTCACCATGATTCGTGTGTTCCCCATTTGTGTGTCCCTATATTCATTCACATGATGATTTATTAGTACCTTGTGTGATGTCCTATGTGGTGTTTTAGAAAATCATGTTTTATAACATAGGTACACTAATGAATCTTAATTTTCCACATAGTCTCACAACAATGGACCTCATGAGAGGCCACTACTCCACCTAATTATTTTTGAGCATTGCTGATGACTTACCATCACCATGTGTGGGTGGCTATTAGTTATGAACATCCATGTGGTGATGATCGAGTCCTCCTCATCGATTTTTTAGGATGTTAAACTAACAAGCATAATCATTCTTAGTTCATGAGGTTAAACTATATACTCAACGAGTTCCTTGTATAGTTGGAGTCCCACCTCATGCATTTTCAACACACTCTTGTATCTAAGAGAGTGATATAACCCTCACATGGAATGAGATCTCACATAGATGGATTAATGTCTACTAAATGATGATGGGAAACCATCCTAGTGTTACCCCTAGACATTATTTCATGAGATTACACTCTTTCTCCACTTTCCCTCATCCAGATGGAAATACCAGGGAGGGGATGGTCATTGAGGACTCTCAACTCCCCATAACCTTCAAATTGACTTCGTTTCCATGGTATACTTCAATGGGAAATCCCCACCCCATCCTTCACCAACACATCTTTCATGACACAACTATTTTCTCATATATTTTCTTCTTTTTTTCATGCATTGATCAAGACTCACAAGGGCATAATTTATAATACTATGAGGTAACGAATTCTTCCAGACATCCATCTTGGATTTAGCCCTAGATTTCACCTCCATAGGTTGTTATCCACTCATAATCACCATATCATTGACCTATTTGGGTTTTCATCCCTATCATCTAAACATGGTACCAAGAATGCAACAATGAGGTTTAATGATGAAAATCTATTCATTCGTATATAATATTTTTAATCCATATCATATTACATTAAATTACACAAAATATTATAACTACAATGAATTTTATCACAATATTCTAAAGAGGGAATGTAGAAAGACTCCATGCGGTTTAAGAACAACAACCCCATCAATAACTCCAAATATAACAATTCCATCCACTTAATTTCCAAAATTCGTCATTTTATATATTGATTTTTCCAAGGCATCCACATCTGGGAGACATAATTCCATCTATCAAGGTCATCATAGTGCGTATCCCACGTCCATATCATCATCTCCTAGAATCACCTAAGTAGATAAACATGAATATGCACTGATTAATCTATATCCATCTAACTAAGAGTGCTCCTATTAAAATGGGAATTAAACCATGTTTAAGACCCAAATAAATAATTTAATCTTTGTTGTAATTGTTCCATTTCTAAAATAATGTGTATTTAATTATCCAAAATGATATTCAATCCCAACCGATAGTAAAATATGATTTCCCCCTCATTGGGATCCACTTCCTTGATCCACTATCAGTGGTGTCCAGGTCACCTATCATGGTTCCCAACCATTTCGTTATGAGATGCACAATCCTAATTCGACTCTCATTGGGAATCATGATCCACTAATCCATAAATCCTTCCTTGTGTTCCCTCCTAGGTATCCACCTCTATGATCCATTCTAATGAGACTCTTCAATCGTCCATATCCATCTCTTCGAGATGATAAAAACATGCCCAACCCCATGTTAAACATATAATCCATGAGGAAAGCCATGTAATACATGAATGAAGCATAATAGAACATATCATAGGAATAGGATGCCTCAGATTCCTCACCCTTGAGCTGGACTCTTGTAGGGAAGAATATTGGTTTCCCATTGTTCTAGCATCCAAACATGATAAATGTTGCCCAACGAAACTACTCTCCTGACCGAAAGTCACTTTCCCAACTAAAACCCTTGTAATGTCCATAGAAAATTGTTTAATAATTCAGATTCTATGATGATATGGAACCTGGAATGAGTTTCATGAATAATTTCTTAATTTGTACGGGAGTCCTAGACCATGCATTGAGATCCATTTAAGAATCCATGGAAAAAAGAACATACAATGGATCACCCAGTTTCAATAAAATATTATAAATTTTGGAATAAGTGATGAATGTCTCCAACCATTGGATAGTGGGAATGCGGGGTACATTGCAGTCTTTCAGCAAAATCAAATGTCACGCAATTAGTTTTCACGCCCATGTGAAATGAATCAGGAAACATAAATTATGAACCTGACATTAACTCTTCTACTAAATATTGGATTAGTATCCTTAATTACCTGAGAATATGATAATTTCATCTGATCCAGATATCTAGTTCTCGGTCCCACCAATATTATAGTGGTCTGTGCATGAAGCACATCAAAATTTTTTGCAACAAATCATTGGGCATTTTGTTCTGTGACATTATGAATGTGGATCTCTCTCTGTCACTCTCCAGTCATGGAATAATATATTTTGTCCGGCATTGGGAATATTATTTCATGTATCCTTATTCACAGAAGAATCATCTTATTTGAAGGATCCCAACTACATGAAACCAGTTTCCCCTAGCAATAGATGCAATAGAAGGAGGAACATAAATGTAGGAAGCATGCATGACCCAAATCCCTCCATCAATCAATCCAAAACCATGTATACTAATATCCAATGCCTCGTATCACCATCAGAGGTCAACTGGGGAAGGATGATAGACACCCGTGTTCGACGATACATGCAATGAGATGAAATTCCAATAATGTACATAGACTTATGACACATTGAGGATTATGCGCCGCACAATCACCTCCACCCGAGGGTCATAGGGGGATTTAGTACTCTATTATCACATGGTATAATACATATATATCCTCTCGGTGAAGTGATAAAAGGACTCAGTCCCCTACACCGATGAGTTAGGTTATATTCAATTCAACCCAACAACAAAAACTACCCATGAACCATCATGGAGGGCTCCGACGAGGCCCCGTCAGTGCCTTCAACTAGTACCTCAAGCTGAGGAATAGATGGAATATGACTTTTCCCATCTAAACCTGGTTCAAAGGACCAAATTAAAATGTAGGGTGAATGATTAAGAGTACAACTATTTTGGGGAATCCTCCTTCACAGAAAAAATGGTTCATTCATCCACAATCACATACTATGAGTTCCCCACTAATGAAGAGTTGGGAAACATCAATTTCTGGCCTATATTGATAGCTACATCACCCCATGATTATGTTGTTTTGAATATTTTGATCGCGGACACATCCTATAGCCATCAAAGAGTGATACATCAGGATTTGATATAACACAGAGGCAATCCCTATAACACCACATGGCATAGTGAAGGTCCTCCCCACATTCAAACTAAACAAGGAGGTCCCCCCATTTTCATTATTACTGATCTATGTTTATTTCCTCATTAATTTTTAGAAATACATTATAGAGAAACTCCATGTACTATCACCAACCATAATAATGGTCATCCCCACTCTCACTAACAACATGGAGTCCCTCCCCATGTAATTAATACATACCATTGTAGAGGTACACTCCATATTGAAAAAATATAGTTCAAAGGACATCCTCATGCCTATGGTTACCATTTTGGAGGTACCCCACCCCTACATAGATAATAAAGACCATTTCCCTCTTCTCAATATCATGAGATCCATTATAGGTTTTCACTGCTCTAGCTCCCATCAGTGGAAAGTTCTTCCCTAATTTACCAGTGATCAATAAAATGGTCCTCCCCGTGACGTAGGAATCCATCATGGTCATCATCCCCATGTTATAAATTTTTCTTGAAATGATCCTCCCACTCCATCATTCACAATAGCAGAGGTCCTCACCACACATTAACTAAAATTATAGAGGCCTTCCCCATACCCATGCTACTCAAAATAGAGGTCCTCCCTACCATGTCCGAAATATGAATGATGATCATTCACACTCTCATAGAAGTCAAAATGAAGGTCCACCCCACCCCATCACTGTCATGCATGGAGGTCCTTCCGTTGTTTATAATTTTACCTAACATGACGATCCATCACATGGATGAGGGGTAAACAGTAACCACTAATGGAAGGAATATGAGAAACATAAAATAATTATAATCCAATTCCAATTTACAGATTTTGAAGAGAAATATGATTCAATTATAGATACATTACACTAATTCATGACTTGAGTGTCTTGGGTAGGAACCTGATGTGTGAGTTTTGGAATCTAAGAAAGGGGCATTCACCATATCCCCAAATACCTTAATAGGTACATGCATGTGGAAGAGGATTTGATTTTTTTCCCATGTCTCACCGTGATCCATTATATATCATCACTTACATTGATCAGTACCTCAAGATGAGACTAGAGAGAGTTATTCACAGGAATTATAGGTGTTACAATAATCAAGATGCAACATACTGAATGGCGGTCAGTCACCCTTTATAGATTTTTCTCCACTATATTTTCTATTCCTGCAATGGTATATATCCATGTGATTTCCAGTTCCTCCATATGACCCAATCAAATATTGGGAAAACCATGTGTCAAACTCTACTTTTGAGTAGGAAATATTGTTGAAAACTCTATTCATTGATCAATTTATTGTGATTTTTTGTTTGATTCCAATTCACAATAACATTCTGCAGTCCCTCACATAAGATGGGATTTTTTACATCATGAAAATACTTTGGGAAACACATTTATACCTTCATATAAATCAATAGGATTATCCTATGTGAAAGGATATTTTTAATGAAATTCTCCAATAGTGTAACACAGTCGAGGTAGCATCGCTTCATGTGTTAAACACCGTGTATCTCATATCAATCAACATACACATCAACAATAATGCATTCAGAGGTACACGGTGCTCTGCATAATTATCACAAAAGTGACCCCCTATTATTAAATTTGTGTCTAGGGTAGTGTGATTATTTTCACTTTAGTACCATCATATTCTAACCGGACACACAGGGTGATATTAGTGATATGTTTTTGAATGTAGTCATGATGAATATGGACTATATTAATTTACCCAAGTAGAAGGACTACAAAAAAGGGCTCGATGAATATTAATCTCATCCCAAGATATCAAAGTAACATGTGAACACTCATATGGGAAATTTTTTTCCTCGGAAATGGTAGATACCTATCCTTGTAGAACCCTTAGAAACATTTCTCGTCAGTCAGGACCCCAACAAGGGTAAATGATAGACTGAGACCTCTAAACCCTACGAAAAAACTGGTTTAGTGAAGGAGACTGAAGTTTATCTATTCATGTCAACTTTTCTCTAACTTCATTCAAAATAAAATGAACTCAATAACTATATCCCCGCGTAGCTTTTTACCAAGAAACTTTCTAAATGTGGTGGTCCACCATACAATCATATCCCACCTTCTATTGGATGAATGGTTATCCATAGGTCCTCCTTATCTATTTTCCTCTCGTTGAGATGGATAATTATGTAAATCTAGATAGTGTATAGACTGTATAATATATAATGGGACTGTAAAATTTATAATTGAATCCACCCAAGCTACATGAAACACCTCCTCAAGAACCCTTCTAGGTCACCCCTCCAGCAGCTCTACATCTCATTTCACTATAAGCTCAAAAAATCTCTCTCTCTACTCAACGAGGAACTTATCCCACCTATAATATTGAAGAACCCTCCAATGCACTAGCAATTAGTAATCCTTTCCCAGATAGAAATCCATGTTAGGCCCATTTTATGTCCACTCTCATCGACTTCCATGAGTCTATTGAGAGACCATAGGTGGAAATCGCACCTGATGGAAAACTATATCCAATATCGGTGGATTAATAGAAGGCACACCTATATTTTGAGAATACATTTCTCCCCCTTTAAAGGAATGGGTGACCCACTGTAACATCTACCACACTTCATATCAAGGAGCGGATACATGATGGGATTTTCCTTATAATAGGAGGCCACCACACTCTAGTGTTTAATATAGATATTGGAAGGGTATGTCATCATCCTGTAATGTCAGTTAACCATTGTGTCTATCACTAGTTTGGAAGATAATCCTAATATTTTCCTTTGCCATTTCAGATCCCCAACATGCAACACAAGTAGCACTGACCAAGTTTATGGGCCTCATGTATTCACATGACATGCTGATGACTCAAGTGTATCTGTCAAAAAATGTGCATGGGTAATGATTTGAATGAACTTGTAAAATCTATCATCAATATTAAAATATCAGGAGGCTTTATGTATTTATTTATGGATCAAAAACATTATTAATCCATGTTGTGGGCTATGAAGGTGATATCGTTGCATCTATCTCTATCATTAAAAACCCTAATGGATGAGACTCATACCATCACAAAAATAGATGCCTCAACCCAATCGATATTCTACTAGTAGTGGATATCCAAAATCGTCATTATGGTCAATGACCTTAGGAAAAACCTCAGGATCAGCATCACCCAAAAATATCAGTAGGCATAAATATGAAATGTACTGCCACCACCGAATGAGAGAATCTGGCTATATCCCCAAAAATGCTATAGACCCTCACAGAGTCCACGATCCTTGTATTATTACATATAAAATAGATACTATAATTATTCATTAAATGAGGGAAATGTTCCCATTTATGTCCAAAGTACCCTTGGTAAATTGGTTATGAATCATCCAAAATGTCGGAAACCCCATGTGGTTGATATTACTAGTCGATTAAAACCCTTATTATAGTTATTATAATCATAGCATCAATCAATGCAATGTTTTCATTGATTTGCAATAGGACCATGGTTATAGAAATGTAGTTAATTTGGTCCATTCCACATCAGAAGTGGCATGCATTTCAACAATTCATCACATCATCAAAGAAGGTGACCTCAAGTATGTCTCTAGTTGTGGGCCTTAGATGTATGATGATTTGTTGGCTGCTAATGTTATTTCTATAACCCAACATGTTTTTGTACCCACTTAAAATAGTATGTGTCTCTTGATATTATTGTACTTCCTCTAACTACTACTTTTTCATTTACATATAAACCCTATACCTCTAAGAAGTAAAAACATTGATTATACAATTGAATGAAAAGTCTCCCAACTGTGTATAATCCATATCACACCCTTAGGGATTTCATGTCTAAGAATTTGGGGATCACCCCTGAATCTAAACAGTATAAGAACATTCCATATATGATGAGTGGGAGTGTCCCTCTATGAATACTATTGATTTTGTGGATCCCAATATGATTCATACTAATGTGTATTATAAAAAAAAACTCCTAATTTTTCATTTATATTCCATCTATGGTGAGGTCGTGGGTATTTGAATCATTGAAATGTCTAGTCCCTTGCATCAACACTTGCCATGAATTCTTCTGAGACTAGATATGATGAATAATGTAGAACCCAACATAAAAATACATCTCATCCCTTATTGTATGGTTCCCAGCTGCCTTCAATCAGGATACTAGATTAGGAAATGTTGTTTTGATCACAGCATAATCAGCCATGCTCTAATGTGGTCATGATCTATCATGTTGGTAGTGATTTTGTGATATTTTTCAAGGGATTGGTGAGATATTTTAAATAATAGATGTAATCCTCAAGTTTTAAATGAAATACCAGTAAAACATACTACCAAATATATACTTCCATCTAGTAGAAATGTGTGGAATGAACAAAAATATGATGTGAATAACAATACATCCACCACCCCTTCGAAGATCATGATTATATATTCTTTCATTCTGTAAAAGGAAAAGAAAAAATCTATCATAGATGCCTTGAATATCCCCATGTAGTTAAAGATATATATGATATTTGCAATGGAATTCTATGATGAAGAGGTGAAACAAGTAGAATGATAATCCCTACTCTCAATATTAGGAGAATTTGAAGGTCCTCTCGTATAAGGGAAAATACTAATGATGTACATCACTTCCCAGTTCTATATTGTATAAGTCCATCGTTGTCTCATTAACATAGATTCCAAGATCATTTTTATACTGACCCAAATGATCACCAATCTAGTATTGACTGATGAATATATGAGTCCATTTGACCTATATATACAATGTTATGATATTGAAAAACAAAGTTCATGTGCCAAAATCACCTAATGACGTATTTCAGTGGAATGATTGAATGAACTGAATTTTTTGAGGTCTCACATGATACATATTACAATGAGCTAATGGGTAGACCATAGGTCCATCTTCATGTATCAATTACCTTTTAAAATCCCTAATAGCTCAGGTACTCACTCAATGGTCACGTGGGAATTCTGCAAGGTGATACATTTAATTTTTCATTTTGTAAAGCCCACACCATGTGTTGTTTTTTATATGTGAAAGGAAAAATACATTCAAACCAATGATTTTGGGTACTTTTCTACTCCGTGTGACCTGTAGTTGAACATGGATGATGCTTTCATCCTCCCATTTAATTAGTTGGAGGCCAGCACCCCATTCATGGTACACATCATTATTGTTCTTGATATGAGTGAGAGAAACATTCCTAGTTACAATGATCATTATAAGATATCCTTATTCTATTACATGGGACATGCTAGGGTGATAACATAGCCTCTTACCCATGTGAGTTTTTTGGATATTCTACAATTGGCCACAACAGTATGCCAAATGTTCTTATTTTACTAATCTTTGCATAACTGACACAAATTGATCCATCACCACTTCTTTAACATCATCAATATTGGACCCCTTGGTTAATGTCATGATAGATGTTTTTTATGACCTTTTTCACCATTGTTTCCGTAGTTCAAGAGTCTCTTAGTAATGATTCCATCACCGTCTATGTAGGAACCAGTGTTCCTACATAATCAGTTTCAATGAGAGAAACATATCCTCCAATTGATTCCCTTACCCTGGGAAAATGAAAGGGTTTGTAAGATCCTCCACCAGTATTAAAAATATGTGTTTCCACCACCGCCAATGAATAGGTTCTCGTGACTCTAGATACCGAGATAGATATGAGGCTAATACTAATCCATGCATCCTGGAAAGTGGAGAAAAATAGTGGTATTTGGACTACCACAAGAATTATACATGATTTTTAGTATATCTATGACGAGAATCATGTTTTAGTAGCTTGTTTTAACATCTATCATCTTGGCCTCTTAATAAGTCATTGTTGGTTCAAGAAGCCTCCCACGAAGATTCATCATTAACATTGTGCCATCATTAAGGCCAAAATTAATAATATCTTTGAGGAAAACATTATATTGGAAGATGTGTACCCCGTGTGGTTGGCTACAATTATTCTGGCCATGAATAATAATAGAACTACTAGAGTAATTATCAGCATTCTCGATCTCAACCAACACATCCTGAATGATTATTTTCCCAATTCGTGAAAGAGATTTGGATCCATTCCAACACTGGCTTGCAGTCTCATTTCATCATTTATGGGTATTATGGGTATGATATAATTTGAATAGACCATATAAATTAATAATACCCCACCAATAGAGTACTTTATGATACATTATGCTAATAGGTAATGCCTTTCGGTCTAAAGAATGTAGGATCCACCAATCTATGCGGCTTACACTGGATATTCAAAATGATCCTTAAAAAAATATTATGATTGTACAGGTCAATTAAGTTGCCAGATATCTCTAGTATCAAGATCATATTAGGGGTCTTGATATGGTGTTTGACATCCTTCACTCCCAAAAGTTGAAATAAACCCTTTGAAATGATCATTCTGGGTGTCCTTTAGAATGTTACATGGATTAGTTTGTAGATGATTATACTTTGAGATCGACCAATAGAAGATCAAATATATCAACCTGATTCCCCATTTGAGCAACCCTTATGAGCTATGAGAAATGCAAGACCCATTTGCCGATATACACTAATTTATTATGAATTTGGATGACATCTGTAAGCCCTTTACCAGACTCATGAAATGAGGTATCATCTACTAGATGGGTGAAGAGTCTTATATCACTACTGAGGAGGTAAAGAAGTATCTAATGATGCCTCTAAGTATTATTTCACATGAATTTAGAATGCATCAGTCCTATTATGTTACCACTATATAATTATACCCCAATTCCTTTCTAACCATGAAGAACAAAAAATGTATTGAAATTAGTTATTATTATCTCAGTCGCATGCTCCTCATCACGAAGTCCCTCTATTATCATATCATCAAGATATTCATCACACTTTTGTTATCATTTTAAAAATTGATTCAATATCAACCACATCACGATAATCATTTATTATTTATCATGTATACTCTAAACTACATTTTGAGTTGTCGCATGTTGACAGGCTAGCTAGCACACTAGCCAAGGATTCTTAAATAGTACAACATTCAATTCATTTCATAGAAGGCTGTCGAGGTTCATGCGTTGTTAGATATCATGTTTTCACATATAGACCATGTATAGTAGTCCCTAGATCTAATTTTTCATGATGAGACCATCCTCTTAGTGGATTAGTTTATTCCATGTTGGTAGATGCATTTTGATAATTCCTCAAAAATCCTTACTAGATGAAGGATGATTGATTCTATGAAAAATAGTTTAAGACTATAAATCATCTTCATCACACCTACATAGGTTGTCTTTATACATCCATTCTTCATATCAGAGCGATGTACCAATAATTAAAAAGATTATCCATCTCTTTTGACTGGTTTAATGTATGATATAGATATTGGAATTACCCACATGTATGTGAAGATGGATTTGGTACTAATATAAATAATATTAACAGTGATTACATTTTCTGGAATCCCTAGCACATTCCCGTGATTGGGCATGCTTCCCATCTCATGGTCATGTTACCTTATAACCCAAAGGTTACTAATGATACCTGAAATTATAATGGTCGAGATGATTCCCCATCCAGACTATCCACTTCTCTCAATGATACTTACCCAAAAGATCTGCTCATTCATGTGCCACATCAAAGAGTCATTTCCCATGCCGGTATAGACTATAAAGGCACTATAATTTAAAAGACCATATTGTTAGTGATTCCATGTTTTGTCTTTTGAATCACACTACAGCTAATATATATTTCAATAATTGAATATTTTCATCTAGTATCACTATTGTGGGAATATCCCATGAATAAATGACAAACATGAGAGAATAAATCATTGTAGAGTTTAGTTTACTCTCTTTAGTGGTCATATCATCGAGCATACACTCTACAAACATGTGTTTGATGGAATTATCTTCTACTACATTCAAGGATATGATATTCCTCATGTTTTATAATATACTCATTCAATGTCATGTGGTGCTTATCAAGAAGGGCTAATGAATTCCCACTAGATATGACGGTTTGGATACATATGGATCAATATGATCAATAACTATATCATGTTCTCTAGGAGGTTCCATGCATGTTTGATCCATGCCAACTTTCTGTATCGACTACCATAGCCCCTCCACACAACGACTTCCTCTTTGACATATCATTTCTAGGGACTCTATGTTGTGGGAGCTTACCCACCTGTAACAACTCACCCATAATGTTTCAGTATGAATTGAACATATTTATATTCCAAAGGGGAAGTAGTGATTCCCCTAAATGATGTCAAGTATTTTTATATTATTGAATTCAGGATCCCCGACATCATTTATTGATTTGGATTAGCTCACTCTATTGTCACTAATATCAAAACTAATATCTGGGTGACTGTGTTGAAAAATATATACACCAAGTACTACATGTGGTCCAACAACACTTCTAACTACCATGTACAATAAAATGGGAAGATAAATGTAATAAATAAGAACCTATAAAGCATTTTTCATTATATGGTTGGTTAAAGCAATATAATTTGTCCGGACCTGCTTCTCAATGTTCTATGGGTTTATCATACAACGAATATCAATTACCCTATGGTGACTCCATATTTTCTATAGAATGGTGCATATTTATTCCCCCCCCCCATCGAGAATCATGTTCCATCACGTTGTACAAATATCTATGATAAACAGTCATTTGATATAGTTTCACAAGTCCATTAGGATGAATTAAAATCCTTTAATGATATCTTTCATTGATCCTTGAATTATCTATAGAGGAACTAGAACGAAATATTCCATGAATTCAATTAGAAAATCTTCTTCCATTGTGTCTTCTACGGTGACATGTTGTTGGCACTATTGAGAGTAATGATATCATGTAAAACCCCAACTATGTTATAACTGAAATGTGAGAGACTATATATTATGTAGACGATCTATTCCAATGGTTCATACTCTCGGGACACCATGGATGGTGAGTGAATAACTCTACAAACAAATTCATAGATCCTCAAATAGTTCTTTTCATAATCACCCAATGGGATGATATTTATGTCCCTAAACTAATATATATTTTATCCTATAAACATGACATTAAACACCATTTCCTTATCCCAGATGACATTAAAATTCTATTTCATACTTATTAAATCAAATTAACCCACACAAAAAATCAACGTCCTTATTACATTATGATAAAATACATAATGTACCCATGGTTTGAGATATGCATGCAAAAATTACTATCTATTTTTTCCAAGAAACGTTACATTAAATTATTATGCACCATCTTATATGATGTTAAAATTCTATTTCATCCTTCATTATTGATGTTATTCTTCAAAGAAATCATCCTCCAGAATGAATGATTATAAATTAAAAAATTTCTCCATTGTTCAAGCTATTCGACCATAAATTAAGATCTTTTTTTGTCCATGAAACATGATGTAAATTTTTTTAACCTCACCTAACTTGATGTTAAAATACTATATCATAATTATTCCACGGTTTTAAGATGATGATCAAATCAACCTCATGATTTCTATATTACAAACTACATAATGTACCCACAGTCTGAGCATTATGACCTTAAAATAATATCTCTTTCATCCAATAAAAAATATGTTAAATGTTTCTACCCCATCACACGTGATGTTAAAATGATATTTCATCCTTGTTTTCATGAGGTTAATCCTCACAAAAAATAAACAACGTGATTTTGTGATGAAAAACTACAAAATTTATCCTTGTTCAGAGATCTATGACCTTAATCTATGATCTATATCATCTAACCTGATGTTAAACAATGCACTATATCATTGAAACATGACATTAAACTGCCCAAAATTATAAAAATATGTATTTCATGATTCACATCCTTATGGATTACATAACGAATCCCAATCACTTTAACATGGGCCAAGCCATAGACTCTCCCAAACCATTTTCTCCATATTCGATGATGTTATACTATATGTGAGTTCTTCGTAGGAATATTTTGAATGTTGTTGGGCATTCTTAGTCCTCATTCACATCTGCTTTCTTCATGGTACCACACTACATATTTCCTCTTTATAAGTTATACCATATGGTGTGAAATATATGTCTTTAAACTAAGACCTATGGAATCCGTGTTTCATTATGATAAAATATATGTCACCCCTGTCTTTAATGTTCTATATTAATCAACATATTTTGTGTCCTAGTAGTATGACGATGAGTAACACAATGTTGCGATGTCTTCACCAATGAAATAATTTCAATTGGTAACTATGCATTTACCAATAGATCTTACCAAACTAAATATGGATTCAAAATTATACTTATAGGATACATAGTGACTCATGGTCATATTTACCCCTATCCTAGACATATAAAAATAATCAATTTTGGCCCTTTGACCTGGGTTTCCTCTTCAAGAAGATGTGGTGTCCTGTGAATATCATTATCCCTTATCTATATAAGGTATCGTCATGGAACCACCCCATACTTCTCTACTATTATTATTCCAAACTCTATGACCTCATTCATGCCATCATGACATATGTTTCCTAATGTATGGTTTTTTGTGTATCACTTATTGTTTTGAAATAAATGGCCTCAAGGAGCCGCACAACACATCTCAACTCATATTGGAAGGTTTCTTTATTATTTTAATTTATTATTTCTTCTTTTAAAAAAATTATAGAATAATATAATTATCAAATATAAGAGAATATAAATATTTTTTCATTTATGATTTTTAAAAATATAGTTCAATGTGGATTTTCTATAGAATCAAATAGGAATGAATTACAGAGATTGAGGTTGGGTTTAAAAGTATAATCAAAATGATTAAATATTAAAAATATTATGAAATATGAAAGCTAAAATGGAGATATATATAACTCAATATAATTAAATATCCCAAAATAGTCTATGAAATTAATAAGTCAGTAATGGAATTTTTTTAATAGAAAATTTTTATATTTTTCTGATCAAAAATCATATAAATCATATAGTATAAGGGTAAATTGAGTATTATTAATGGTAATTTGATGGATATATAGATGTCTATTTTTAATGAAATTCATTTTATTAATTTCATAAATATAATAATAATTGTTTTAAAATTTATATGATAATAAGGATGAAAATATATGACCAATTAGGATATTTGTATTAGATAAAGATATTATAATATGTTTCCATGTAGTCAAATATTGTAGTGAACTCCTTATAGGGGAAAAATTAGATGATGTGACCATGTATGAACTATTTATTGGACATAATAACAAAGAATAGACTACGAACCTAGGATCATCATGGGTATTGATTAGTTGATCATAATGGAAAATTCATAGTGTATATGGTTCCAGATAAAATTAGATAATGTTATATACAAATAGATAATAAATTTTGGATGTTAATACTGATAACTATCTAGTGAAAGTGAATTTTTAAGCAGTTTTATGAATTTTTTGGGACCCTAGTATGGTGTTTTAAATGTTTTTATGATTTATTTCATGATGGGAAATTTCACTTAATGTGGGTTCATGTTTTAATAAAATAAATAGTAGTATAATTTATAATATATTTATAATATTTTTATGAAGTTTATTATTATATAAATTCAATATTGAGACCTATAATTATGGTGTTATGGGTTTCCATGGGTGTGAGGATACACATGTCATTCAAAACATATGTTATCTCTAATGTTTCTACTGGATATATGACATAGAAATGGGACCTTACAACTATGTAATCCGGTTTATTGAATTATATGGTAGGATATTTATATCATTCCATCATATGAAAACCATTTTTCAAGATAATTGAAATGAGATATATTAGTTTGGATTCATCGAGATTTATTATATTTTTTTATTTTTGTTAGAGGTTAGATATGTTAATAAGTTCTCAAATCATGTTTTTTGTTGTAAATTATTGGTTATTTGAATGAGATAATAATATGGGGAATAAAAATCAGTTATATGGAGATAATGTGATACTATGTAGGTTCACACTGAATTTAAAATGGTGTGGTTCTAGATCAATATTATGAATTAAATATTCCTCAAATATTTAATGAATCATGTGGTGTTCATTTACCTGATATTATAGCCTATAGATGATGAATGGATGTTGTTTCTTGTATGTTATATGTTTCCCTATTTTTTCTAATAATATATAAACACAAATTATATTACTGAAAATATACATTACCATGATGGAGTAGTTGGGAAAACATTTAAGATACGGTTCTATGTATGTGCATATATATATATTCTTTCTACATATGTATTTTAGTTATCATTTTTTAAACTCTTTTGGAACTATATGTGTCTCTTGATATATATCAGTATGATTTTTACTGGTATGATTTTATTAAAACATGTTTTTTTATTGTTATCATGAGTTGAACATTAGTTATAGGTCTGTACATATAATGTAATGTTGTATGATGATATATCTATTTTTCATATTGCGTTATTAAAAGTATAGTCTCTCCAAATTGGTATTAAACTATCTCTACTACTCTTAAGAATTAGGTTCATTTTGAGGAATTCCTAAATTCATTTAGCTCTATTATCTGAGGTATTATTTAAGTGATTTTATTTAATTAATTAAAATACTGATGTGTTGATCTATATATAAATAAATAATGGTAATGTTTATTATAAATATTAAATGTATAACACATGATTTCATAGTTTGGGTAAAAAACAACATGGAATTGATATATTAATTGTATTTTATTGAATGGGTTCTCTAGAACTGACATTATTATATACCATGCATTACATGGTAATGATTTTAATTCATCAATTTTTTGTATTATTACAATACATTTAATTAAATTATATGTTATTTTTTATCATATTTTTTGTGTATGTTTCAGAACAACATGTTATTTTTATTCCAATCTATATTGAGAGAATATATAATCCATGAAAATTATGTTGACATTAATTCATATAGTCCTGATAAATCATCCTAACATGATACAAATGATGTTTCACAAAATAATTTTTCATGAATTCAAGTATTATTCAAAAAAGCGATAAGTTATTGATATATAAGAAGTTAAATATTTAATATAGTCACACTAATTCGAATAAAATAAAATATTTTTATATTAACTTTTCCAATATTTTTGAATGTTTATATTTCCTCAAACTTTATTTTATTTACAATGTGTAATGAAATCTACTTATTTAGATTAATTATAAAAAACATAATTTATTTACATATATATATAGTATCCAAGAATTATATCATGAAAAAATGTATTTGATTTCATTATTAATATATAATGTGTACCTTATATGTTATAATTGAATTTTCCATTGGATCTTTTATTTGAATGAAATTTTCTACTAAAAATACATTACCATGGGTTTTTATTGAAAAGTAAATGCTAAATTCTAAAATAGAGATAAATCAATATGAATTGATGAAAACCCTAGAATTAAAACTTCATTATTTATAAATTATTATTATATTATTATATTATATATAACATATATAGGATATTTTTCAAAATTATTTATACGAGTTAAATTACTCTGAATGGGGTCACTAATCTGTTGTTAGATATCACTATTAGTATATGGGTTTGTACTACAAACATTATGAAAGGATAAATAAACAAAAATTCCAATATTATCGAATTATATTTATCATTATATACTAATATTATGTTCATTCACATATTTTATAGGCTAGAATATGGAATTTATAATTTATTTCATTTTCATTCACACGATAAATAAACATATTAAATCATTATTGTTTTTAATATATGTCTATGTATTATAAATTGAACCTATACATTTTTATCAAGGATTAATAAAATGATACCTGATGATTTTTCTTATATATGACAAATATTCTTACACAACACTAAAAAATATATTTATATATATTATGATATAATATTAAAAATATATGAAACAATTTGTGATTCATTTTAAAGAATATGTAATCCTTGTTTGTGTGGGAAACAATTCTTGGTTAAATTTACTATAAATGGTTCTCATAATTATGTGAATACCTATGTAAAATATATTTATAACACATGAAAAAACTCATTTCCGATAACTCATGCCTCTATAATCATAGTAGACTTCCTTTTCTTCTAATCATATCTCGTTTTTTGAAGCATTCACCCTCGAGTTTTTAACATGGTTCCAACATAAAAAAAATTTCACATGCATCCCTTATTCTCTTTAATAAAAAAATATGTATATAGATAAAAATCATGGGTCCCCATTTCAAACACATAAATGGACCTATGACATTGTGAAGAGAAACTAATAACCTTCACAAACCCAAGTATTCTCATATACATTTTTGAATTATCATGTCGAATAAATGAAAATAAACAACTATAAGATATATTAATTGGTCTATATGATGTATTTATTCTATAAAAACAACTTATGTGATAAAATAATTTATATATATCCATTATTAGTGTTATGGATCCCATATCGGATGATAAACTATGTCACCATGAAACTATGTCATACTCGTATAGCTACACTATAGTGAAACCATTACGTATGCCTCTATACAATTATAGATAATCAACCGGGACTCTTTAAAACTATAAACATCACCTAGGACTCTATACTATAGTGAAACCCAACCCATGAATCTATAAAATGTAAAACGATCAACCATTCCTCAATAAGTTAGCGAACCACCACATATTATTTATTAAATGTGAAACACTACATCCATGTAGAACATTTTGAAAATATATTCCGCATTCACTATGTAGAGAGAGACACATAACCACCTCCTTCAAACTATGGGTATCCTCCACCCATGTATCCCAAATATGATTGATATTAAACTGGGTAAATTTAAATCTGTAACAGTTATTCCCATGACTCCTACCATGGTTGCATCGTCACATTAGAAAATTACATGGGCACAACCTGAACATAAATATCATACCATAGATACAACCTATTTAAGCCTCCTCAAATGTTTCTATAAATTAATTTTCATTTTTTCACATTATTGTTCCCCATTTTAATTATGTATTATTTTCCTAAAAATATTTTATTATATTTTACCTTCAGAAAGAGGGGATCCTCAACATAATAATAATCAACTATTTTCTTCATAATTAGGTTTTGTGTCCTGAAAATACTGGTGAACCATCACTATAATCATGATTACAAACTGGAATATCCCATACATAGTATCTAATCAACATAGGATCATAGTTCACCCCTTAATTACCCGATAACATCTATATATAGGCCGTTCATCTATAAGGTGTAAGTGCCGATTCTTTTTTCAAACACCACAATCACCGACCATGATTTTCCATTGGGTATCATATAGAAAATCACTCCATTAATCAATACTTATTCTTATGTAGGAATTGTTTCTACTACTTTGTATATTACTCAAGTCTATCCACCTTGGGATATATTCCACAAAATTATATTCAATAGTCTTAATTTTTGGATAATAAATTGAACATCGATGTCTTTACCTATATTATTTCTATGCATTACATTCATATTATTCCATGATGATTATATTCTCTATGTTTCATCATTCCCGAATGGGTCATATTACATGACATTCATTATTACTCAAATGGTTAAATTCTATATATATCATCATTATTGAATGATAAATATTAAAAAATATAATTTAAATTAAATATTAACTATAAAAAATTACATAAACAATATTATATATAAACCATACTTCTATAAGTACAAATTTCATGAAATTAAAATACATGGAGTTTTTTTTAAAAAAAGAAGATAAATAATGCAAAATTGTTTGTAGTGTTATACAATTTAATATATCATTAGTATTTTTTGGAAAAGGTTCATTGACCTAAAGGTAGAGTCAATTCTTCATAAAAGTTAAGAACGACACAAGATGTGGAAACACGAGATCTTATTATAATCAGTATAATAAAGAGGGAGTAGTTCTTTGGAAGTGTATCTGACGAAGTAAGATTCTCACCAACACCCACGTTCACCAGAGTATCTTAAACCATGTTATAGTCCAGATAAAAATGCATGATGATGAATTCTAGACTCAAAAGAGTCTTCATGCATTCCAGCCTCTTTTCTGCAAGCCTCCAAGAGATATGTAGTTCACCATTTCTGATGACAAGCACAGGAGTAGTAGAGTCACATTCCAATTTAAAATTATTCCAACCATTAATTTTTCCAAATGAGATAGAATTATTTCTCCCATGCATCTCTACCTTAGGATAGCTAGTCATGAAACAAGTACCATAGTAACATACCTTAAAATAATAATCATGGACCCTAAAGACATCTCCACACCAAAATGGCCCTGGGTTTCATTACAAATTATCATATTTATTCACCTTTATCCATAACGAAAAGGATGGATCAAAAACACATCAATATTACCCATAGTAAATATGAATGTTCCTTGTACAAACAGATTTTCTAGAACAATATAATTATGTATACTGTTATCACACCCCCCGTACTGGCATCACACATGACTCTTAAAGAAAAAAAATCTTCTTCGTGCCCAGCTTCAAAACACAGCCTCTTCCGAAGTTGTGAGAATCATTGTGGTGAACCCAAATGGCATGAAGAATCTCATATATTTCCACCCAAATTTCAGAAAATACCTATGGTGAAATGTTGATGACCTATCAGAATCAAATAAGGTCCTAAAATAAAAAAATCGAAGGCATGCCATATCAAATGCATCTAGAACCTCCATCAAAATGGCTGAAGCCATTACACATATGGGGAAGAGGTTCTCCACATCCTCTAAGTGTTGATTTCACATAAAACACCCGGAACAATTTTGAAGACCAATCATTTGTAAATATTTATTATTGGGTAAACTGTTCTATGCCAACCACCATATAAGATTTAGACATGAAGGTGTTATCCATTTTCTATTGAACATAAATAACCAGTTACATTTCGCATGAGGGAACTTGGGTTCATTTTGGTAATAGAGCTTACTAGTTAGAACTCCATTTCATGCCAGCTCCCAAACCAGAAATGTCATGATTGAAACAAAATCATAACTACCAACCATATCATGACGATCATCTGATAGAGTTGATGTAGGAGCATTATAATATTCTTTAATTTTATCCTGCTCACCTTATCCAAGAACAGCCAGTTAGAAACCATCAGAAAGAATAGCACCCATCCAATTTTTAATCCAGAACATATTAGTAGTGTTCTTGTTCACAATACCTCTATATAAAGTCATGATATTATGAAAATTATATTTGAATGCAAGGTTGAGAGAAGAATCAATGTATACATTAATTACCTAACACAATTTATCATAAAAAAGAAGCTTCATGGAAACCCCTTGATTCTTAATTATTATCAAGGATATTCATAGAAAGGAAATCATAGTGTGAATCATTAAGATGGGTGATATTTATTATACCCAAGACATTATTAGGTAAAAGGATACAAAAAACCATCAATGGAATAATGATCATTTTCCTCTCGTGGACATTACAGCTCCAAATAAAATTCTTGATAATGATATTTTGTCATTTGAGAATCCCTATATGCCATTTTTAGACCATGAATGAGTATACCAATTTTGAAATAATAATAGACTACACAAAACTAATTAACCCATCAAGATAAAGATTCATCCCTTTCATGGTTGAGTTCTACTCATGGACCCTATCAACAATCTCATAGAAGATTTAATATGTAGGATGAAACCAAAATAATAGAACCTCTAGATAATGAAATGTAAAGATCCCTTAGAAAATTCCCAACTCCCAAAAACTCATATGCTTCCTAGAAATAGAAAACCAATTCTTAAACTTTATTGGACTTTTATCCCAACAAATTAATTGTCCAGATTAAAATTAATATTGATGAATAATTTGTTTCAAGAAACAAAAATTATTCATTCCACCTTACAGGAATATAATAATACCATCAACGTAGAATAGAAGCGATGGGGGAATGAGGGCCCTAGACACTTGTATCATCCTTAGCTAACCCTCAAATATCGTGTGAGTAATGAGTATACTGAGATGGTCTTCATAGATTGAAAAAACTCTGGCTAAGAGGGGATCACCTAGATGAACACCTCTAGAGAAAGAATCATATTCTTTATAAGAGATATTTAAAAGTATAAAGACATGAGTAGATCAAAAATGAGAATAAAATAAACTAATAAATATGTCCTTGATACCAAAATTTCCATGAACCTGATAATTAATGGTTCAATCCAGTATATCAGTGGAATTTTTTATGTCATTCTTGAGAGAATTCATTCCACCTATTATAATATTTATGATAACATTCATAAATTATGAATTAGAACAAATAAATTCTTGAATATATCTTACTTTGATAAATGAAAAATGGTTATGAGAAAAAATATTATATGAAACACTTGAGAGTCTATTAGCCATAATCACACATATGACCATGTAATTTGTGATGACAAAGGAAATGTGCGTAAAAAGGTGAATCTCCCAAAAATTTTAACACTAGGAATTAAGGAGATAAAATGTGAATTGAGGCCTTGAGGTAGAACTCTCGAGGTTAAAAAGGAGGAGATTAATTTGGAGACGTCACCTTTAGTGTCTTCCCAATAATTTTGATAAAAGAGGTTGACAAATCCATCCGGGCACGGGGCAGTATATGTGTTGAGTCCAAAAAACAGCATCCTTAATCTCAATCTCCAAAGGAGGACTAGTGAGAAAGATATTATCAGTATCAGTAAACATGAATGGGATGATACAATCTAACAAATACCCCCCCCAAGTAGGCACATTTATATCCTAGTGAAATAATAAAAAAAATATAATCCAATTTTTTTTCCTTATTGTCAAATATTTGATCACCAACCTTATGAAAAGGGAAGTTTCGATTATCCTTCTTAATTATTTGAAGATAATTAATGAATTTTTTATTCATATCCCCTTATTTAACCCACATTATTTTTAATGTATCATTGAGAATATTCTCTTTAATCAAGGAGTGAGTTCAATTTGGGTAAAATAATAACTTCTTTGAAAAATATGGGTTGATATCCATATTTGACTATTCATCTTGATGTTTATGTAGAGAATAATCATGAAATAAAATTTCCTTGTCCAGTACACTATAAGCCTCTTTTCTTCAAACTTTTAAAGTGAACATAATCATTCTCATTTTGAAAATATAATCATCACCATGTATATTGTTCCAGGCATGTTCAATCAGCATTCCACATTCTCTTTGAAGTGCCCAAGCACTGTTGAAATTAAAAAGAAGAGGCTTGACTTGCTCCCACCCATTAAAACTAACTAGAATCAGATAGTGATCAAAAGAAATTTTAAATTGAGTCTCATTTGCCTATTTATATATTATTAAAAATGTCCTGATAAAATTGATATAATATTATTTTTATGAAAATCAGAAACTAGTCAAATATACATTATCGCATTGAGGGATATAATCTACATATAATAGCGGTAATAATTTAATAATACCTTATTCTTACAAATAATAATTAATTATTATGGAATACAAATTAATGGAACATGAGTCATTCTTATAGTTAGTCTCAGACTAATGAATTACAAAAACATATTATATAATCTACTATATAGTATAAACATTTCATTGATCACCAAAAATATGTTAAATGACTTTTTTTTTCATAAAAAAATTATGAAATATATCTTAATGTTGTTACTCAATGATATCTTCATCATATTGTGAAGGCACTTGTCATGTAAGACCATATCCTTATTTTTTCTATATATGGACATCTGAATATCTTCTGGATGAATATGTATTAGGCTCATATCGCTCCCCTTACATAACAGATTAACTAGAACATCTCAAAGTATACATAGGGGTCAGTTACCACATTAGGTCTCCCATATCATAATCACGGCCATATCTCGGGATAACCCAGAAAGAGAATCCAAAACAGGATATCACTATTAAAAAGTTGTATATCATCATTTGTAACAATTCATTCTCACTGAAGTTATCTTTCATATACTGCATAATAAAATAACATATTCTGAATAATTTTTTGAATCATTATAAACTAAAGAAGGTATAAATGTAAATAATTGAAATATTGGGGGAATGATTTCCAGACACTCTATACATCCACTATAGATCTCAGGCTATGACAAAAATCATTTCAAAATGGGTAACATCTAGTAAATATGTGTTATCTTTTCCAACTAATCAACAATTATCATCAAAGAATTTCATCAACATGGTACTTTTTTAGAATGTTATCCTCTAAATTAATCATTTTATCATAAAGAATCAAATCCTTATATTGTTGTTGCACCATGATTTTTATTATATTTGGTGGGAAATAATAAATCATGTCTAAATAAATGGAATAACATTGAAAAAATAGTATCATTTAATCCCATTCAATGAATATAATGGGATTAATGTTATCATATTCACATCCTGTATGCATTTTACGATATGATTTTAGAAAGGGGATTCAATAAAATTATACTAATATCTATAAATATATGATAAGAATCCCTTATATATAGATCATTTTATGGAATCAATTGTCAATGTATTGATGAACTATGTAATTAACCAGAATGTTTTAACTAAACTAACCTACCGAGGACATCACAAAATAGTGAAGTACAAAAAATGTATAAACATCTGTCATGTAAAACCTAAACATGTAAATCATAAAAGGTCTATAGTTGTTGAAATAAAAAATTATCCCTTAGATAATAATCATTTAGAAATTTGATAATCCCAGAAATAAAAGAAAATGAGATCGGACACATCTCAATGTTAAAACACTTTTAACGTCTCAAATCATTGTGGATCAACACATTAAATGTTTATAAAAAAAAGGAGTCTTTGAGGATGTTTGAAAGAGTTTGGTTGCTAAAATATGGACAATGGGAGATTTCATATTGTTTAAAATTTTTACATTATGCAATATATTTCTTTATGACATGTAATATATCGTGGTTTGAAGAATACAATATATAAGAATATGATACATTTTCAGTATAAATGAATCATAATAATTAGATGACATGAATTTATATTACATGTAATTTAAATCTCTGATTTATTGTGTTTTATGATATTTGTAGCTACTCCAGTTTTTTAAACCTACATCTCTAGTGGATCCCTCTCATTGTAGATTAATCTAGGACGCCCTCATTGACATTTTGGGGATTCATTTTTAAAGGATTTTTCCTTAGATTCCCCCATTTGATTGGTATTCAATCCAAATTATGTTCATCCTCTATTCTGGATACATCATCAAACTAATTCCTCTCTTTCCTCCTTTCCACATTATGGTCCCTAATATCTATGATTCAAAAGGAGTTATGTTGTTTATTTCAATTCATGGTTGTTTCATAGATTTATATGGTCTACACACTTCTTTAGGAGAGGTTATAATGATCTGTAGTGTTGGTCCATTATTGCATGAAGAACGTTGACAAATATTGAGGATGGGGATTTTTCAGCAATCTCTTTAATCATATTAAATCTTATAGGTAGAATGAATTATCCCCATGGATATTAATTATGAAATACTAAAAATTACATGTATTGGATTAAATAATTGATATCAGTCACATGGCGATAGTTTTGTTTGTTCAATGATAACAGTTTAGTTATGGACTTTATTTATAGTTTGATACCACGTTATGCTTATCATGATTTGTTTATCATGTATAATTGATAACTAACATAAAAATTGAATTAATTATAAATTTATTGGATAAAATACTAAAGAGGTATGTTTAATGAATCAGGTTGTGGTTTTTGTAATTTAACTATTCTCAAATTCATTCAATTATGAATTTTCAATTGAATTTGTTAATAAACAAGAACTATGTTGATTCATGTTGATAAAATAATTAAAGGCATGTTACATTAATTAATTAATTTATTTTAGATAGTATTGGTATCTTGTTACATTGGATACCCATAGTTGTAACGAATGAAAACTAGTTAAATCTGTATGGAAGATGAATCTGTTTTATGATAAAACATAATACCTTTATAGATCATGAGTTACAGGTTTTTATTTTATGTACTAGTACCTTGTGCATTAAATCCAAGGGAACTCATTGTGTTTGATGGTTTAATTCCTTGTTTTAGGGTCAGGAGCTCGATTTCTTTGATTGTTTCCAAGTTAATTGTTTTATTGTGGGCACATAATGGATAAACATAGCGGATATTATTGTATGTGGGGAAGGGGGTCATGTATGTGTTTTGATACTAGGATGGATATCCCGGGAGATCCATTATGGTACATGGGGCATGAATACCAAAAAATTTTCACAGTTCATTATGCGAGTGGTGAGATGCATGAGAATATGCTTTTGCAGGTCAGGGAGGACACATGATATGTTATAATAGATTGAAGGTAGTCTTATATGTTGACAAGAAAGATGAATTCTTGTTTTAATAAGTTTTTTTTTCTAAATAACATGTTTTTTGTTTATCTTATTTAACATCCCCATCGATTGAGGATGAATGATTTTCCTAGTTGAATGCATGTTTAGGCAGCGAAAGAGTTCCCAATAGTGTCATATAATATAAATGTAATGATGTTAATAAATGAATGGATGTTTAACCCATGGGGTTAGATCTCAATTGGATGTGATGACGGGGATATAATAATTAGAATCCATGGAATCAATTTTATTATAAACCAAGGGAATGAATCATTGTTTTAATGTAATGTGGAATAATTTATTGATTACTTAATGGTTAATTAAATAAATATAATTAATAAAAAAATTGATGAAAATGAATAAAATAACATTATTTTTCACATTAAATGGTTTTCTGCTTACAGGGTATTTGGTGTAAGATGTGGTGGTCAAGAGTTAGGTAGGAATTAGCTGAATTTGATTATGAGATTAGGTTATGACAACATTGTGGTTGTGGAAAATATTTTATAACATAATTTTTTTGATTCTATATGATTCTACACCCCGTCGGTTCTGGAAACATACACCCAAGGGATTCTAAGCTCTAGGGGTCTTTTCCCCAATATCCTAGTGGGAGGATGGATAGATGACCACCCCCATTTTTTCTAGCTCTCTTATCAAGATAGTTTATTATGATGGTATAGAAAATGGTTTTTTTCTTCATATATGTGTGTATAGGTTTTTAGTGTCTTTTAGTTATTTTGTAAAATTGTATTCTGTGTATAGTTACAATGGAGTAAAATAGGTATAACATGTATTAGATTTTTTGGCCTTTGGAACCTTACATGGTGTATGGGATGTGATGGAATGAATTATAATACATGACGTTTGAAACAAATTATGTAGGTTTTGGCATTTCTTGTAATCATCCTTGTTACATTTGGTTGTGTGGGTGTAGTGGTGTGTTGCACTAGGTTCATGTTTTGGTGCTTCACATTATGGTCAATGAGATATCCATTTTAAAATGAGATATTCAAGCCATGAAATGTTGGGTAATTGTGGAAAAACCATGGAGAAGCAGTAGTGGGGTACCCTTGATATTAATAATTCTATAATATATACTTGTTTCAGATACATGGTGACAATATCCAGGGTGAGGCTAGTATCATAGTATACATGTTTAGGCGATGATTCATTTTCACTTTTTGTTCACTGTAAATTCGTATGATTTTATATACCTTATTCATGATTGGATCCTTGTAGGATCCTACTTATTGTACTATTATATTCACCCTACATATATATAAACTATATTGATGATAGTTTGAGAATTTTAGTGATCAGGTTGGTTACTACTAGCATGTGGTGTGCATGAGATATATGGGTGTCATGGTCTCTTTTGTTTTTACTTTTATTTTGGTACATTCTATTTTCTATTCAGTTTTAGTATTTCCTTCATGACATTACATATGAATACATTATCTTTTCTTTTATATTGTAGATTATGTAACAGTTGGTAGGATTATGTCTTCTCTCTCTCATTCTATTGTGTTTTCTTATATGGTAATTCGAATTATCTATGTATTTACTATACACTCACTACTAGTCACCAACATGTGTCCTATTGGGTGTTGGACTTGGGTCTCATTATGTAACTTGTCCCATTTCCATCCCAAGAGGTGTACACCTTGTGGGGAGGGAGCTATGATATAGTGTTATCAATGTTCTGTGGGAGGGATATGATGGATTATGGGATAATGAATGGGTGATGATGCATGTCTTGGTGGGGAAACATATTTGGCATATTTATCTGGAATATTAAACAAAATATTTTATCATAGAAATGTGTATTTAGGTCCCCTTATGATCTGATTCATGGACATTTATGATTACAGAGTCTATGAAACAAGGTGAAACTAGAAACAATGGAGATATCTATGAAAGGATAAGGTGTCTTTATTCTTTTCTACCATGATGATTTGGTAGACCCTAGGATAGTTTAAACTAAAATGAATAATAGAAAAGAGTTAATTAAATTTAGTGTCTTCAATATTATATGTTTAGAATCTCTAACTATCTCAAAATTTACAAATAGAATTCATGTCAGAGTCCTCACCAGGTTCACATAAAAGATATTCAACATGTGGGTTAAGAAGAGTTTTTCAGTGTAGAGGTTGATGAATAAGAAACACGGTGGAGGGTACAAGGGAGTTTCAATGCCAGTGTTTGAAGAAGAATTAGGGCTCTGTTTTAGATACATTCAAAGAATACTAGTTGGAGGATGATGATATAGCCTTTAATTGTATCTGTTCTCGGATGTAGCACTGGGTATTTTTGGTTGTGAAAATGTTGTGTAGGGTAGTGAGGTAGTTATGGGATTTATTTCTTGGTCATCATGTAGAGTGGGTAGTCTCATGTGGAGAGTACTAGGACTTGCTTATTGTATACATTAATATTCAACCACAAAGGAATCTAGTAACCATGGGATTTATACCCTACTCCAAGAGAGGTCTATGATTAGTGATTTTGATATCCATAATTGGAATCTTTTATGATATTCTTCTAACATTTTATGTGAAGAAGATGTCAGGGTATGGTATTCCAAAGAGGCATTTCTTTCAAAGATCCAGCACCTGGTCACCCCATTAATGATGAAGACATATCATGAGGTTATTTTGATAGATGTTGTCATCGAGAAGAAGTAATCTTGAAAAAATTGATCATGAGATTGGTGTCATCCAGATTTCTCATAAAGACCAAAAATGGTATTGGGTTACCATTTCCCATGGCAGAAGAACATACAATCTGCTTACGGTAGGTCCCAACCTCTAATATATCATTTCTCTAGGGGTGGTAGACATTAGTCCTATAATAAGAGACCACAAAGATTATTCTTCTTCTGGAGGATGATGTCATAAGTGGAATGAGTTCCTAGAATTTCTATGTAATTATTGATTGTTATTTGTTCCATTTCTGGTTCCCCCATTGCAATAGTTTTATCCGAGGTAGGATCTCCAAGATTCTCAAGTTTGGGATCAGTGTAATGTAATTGGGGTAGTCTAAGGATAGAACATCGATTTTCCCCATACTCAGAGAGAATACCACACCGATAGAGGTTGTTTTAAACATGGTCATATAGGTCATGGAGTATGTTGTGGTTCAATATAATCTTTATTGTTCCTAGTGTCTGGAGAGACCTTTGAAATTATATGTACCTATTTCTTGTTGTCAACATCTGTGCAAGCCTTATTTGATGCAGGATAGACCCATTCCTTCATTTTACCTACTTATTTACAAGCTTTGAGACAGAAGGTATAGAGGCTACTACTAACATTGGTGTTGACTATTCATGTTGGTGGTTGAGATGTCATTTTAGATATATGTAGAATTTATGAACTAGTGCTAGCGCAACACCACTTTTGGGGATTATTTAATATGATTACGGATAAAAAAATATAAAATCATCTTTAGCATGGATTTTTTGTACTAATTTCATTCTATCGTGGATTTTGTTTATGTAGATTATGGTCATCGATGGTGATGGAGTGCTAGTAGTTTATATTTGCCTCTGAGATCCTCATATGGGTGAAAGGCATTTTCTATCCTTTCCATCCATAATGAAGGAGCTTATGTTGAGTTCATTATTTGTTTAACAGAGAAAATTTACCTTGATTATAGAAATGTAACCTAATGTATATACAAAAGAATATGTTCCATTATCCCCATGATAAGTGATCGAGCTCAGGATTGATCTATAGGAAATAATGTCACTAATATCAATGTATCCATATCAGATATTTTCATATGAGTTGTGAGAGCTGCATATACACCTCAATGATCTACTACAGTGTGAATTTTATAAGAAATATGTGCCACCTTGGGGTGCACCATTTTTATTCATGAGGAAGGATGAAGAGAGTTTATATTTTTTTATTGATTATCTTCTTTTTAACCATCTGACAGTGAATAACCACTATCCCCTTCCATTGATATATTATTTATTCAATCATGATAAGGGTGATTTTTTCCAAAGATCTATTTGAGAATAGTATATCATTATATTTTTTTTAAAGAAAAAGGGTACCCCATAGACTGTTTTCTATTGTCATTATTTGAATTATGTTTTTTTGGGATTCCATTCGGTGTGAGAAATGATCCAGCTGGGTTCATGGGTTTAATGAAATTTTTATTCCATGAGTTGTTGGATATTTTCATGATGGGTTTCACAAAAAAATCATTCTAGTTCAATCCAAATCATAGGAAGAGCATACATGGCATCTTTGATCCATTCTGTGAGTTCATTAACATGAAATTTTGATTGTGATGTTTCTATAGTGTATGTTTTTAGCTCAAGAAGTCTGGTTCATGTGGAATGTAGTTTTGAAGCTATGAGTGTTTATGGAACAATCATTGATAGAAGTAGATTTTATTGGGAAGCCCTTAAGATATTGGTAGACCAATGAAATATCATTTTTCTTTCAGGATATTACAATAGGTTTGTTGTTGATTTCACATAGGTTAAGCCTCCTATGATAGAGTTGACCTAAAATTATCATCTTTTTCTATACACCAATAATTTTTAGACTGGAATTGACTATTGGAAGGAGAATATGTTTAGTGATTTAGTTCTTTGTCGTCTAGTGGAAGGAGTTTAGATTGAATTTTTTTGTGATGCTTCATGTATCATTTTGAGTTATGTTCTAATGTAGAATATATGAGTTTATTATAGATATCAGTATTTATCTACCAATGTGCATAAATATTCAACCCACTATCTTGATTTGGATGTTTTGGTGATTTACATAATTATGTGGATACATTACCTCATTACCATGAATGTTTTGGTATTCATAATTCATAGGAGCCTAAAGCATGCTTTTTGGCACTGTGACATTATCGTATGCCATCCATGATGGTTGGAATTCATAGATGGTCTAGGATTTGTGATTTCAGATACACCTAGAATGGGAAATTTTATAGTGCATACACTAACCAAGAAATCACCTAGTGATGCAGTATAAGATTCAGGTGATTTCAAGAGATTTATTGGTGAACATTAATCATTTTACCTAGATATGGGAGATGTTTAGGGAAAGAGGTTGAATTTTTTAGACGATGGTGATGTTATATCTAGTGAAACAAGTGGATTAATGCTATTTATGGGATAATATGATGGAGGTTTGAGAGACCAGGTTGATTGTGGAGATTCCCTGATGAATGGTTTGTGGATGATTATCAATGAATATTGTTTCTACGAATGATTTTTAGTCATTTAAAGATGCATGATATGTTTCTTATAGAGTTACATAATTCATATTTGGTATCATATCTTAGACTAATAATGATGTAACGATATTTGATAGGTCATTTTTCATAGACAATGTCGAAACATGAAACTGAAGGGTTTTTTTGAGATGACTTGTCTACCATAAGGTGAAGGTAAAGAACAACGATCCTTGTGGATTTCTCCAATAATTAAATGTTACTCAAGGAATGTGGTAGGATATATCATTATACATTGTTATAGGTCAATCGTTTTCTTTGGGAGGCTATGAAGCTACATAGGTTGGATCGGATAATTTGATATAATCATCAAATATTATAGAGATCATGTAGATGAATACAGTGAAGGTATTTTCGAGGAATTTTAAAGTAGAAGTGGTGATAATCCACATCATCATGAGGTTTATAATTTCTAATTATGATCCTCATTTCATATATATGTTGGGGAGAGGTCTCATGTATTCTATTGGATCTCAACTATCCCTTAGAAATTATTTTCACCCATCGATTGATTGTCTGAAAAAGAATACCATCCAAATAATTGTAGACATATTTATAACTAGTTTAATAGATTTTTGGATTTATTGGTTGAGGAACATTCCATTTGTGTATTTAGTTTACCATATTTTATTTCTCCCCATCATCGGTATATATAATTTTTGTAATTTTTTGTCCAGCCTATACATTCTCAATTATTTTGGACTGGGATCAGAGAGTCATAACTTTTCAAGTAGAAACTGGAATAGAATATGATAGATATTGTTTATCTAATTCATGAGAGGTTGAAGGCAGTGTAGGATTTTCAAAATTCTACTATTTATCCTAGGAGTATACCAATGGAGTTTGACCTTGGGTATCAGGTGTTTCTAAAAGTGACCCCCATTGTGTAATGATACATTTTGGTCATGGATGTATTCTTTCTCCCATGTTTGATGTCATTTTGATGATTTTGTATCACATTTGATCGATACAGTATTATATTGTTCTTCCACCACAGATGATCCAAATGAAATATTGTTCACATGTAACACATCTCTGTCTTTATCTTCTTGGAAACCAACATTTACTTGATTGGGTTGTGATCATTATTTACAATGATGAGACCTTCTAGTAATAGCCTATAGATATCCAAAACCTCGAAGAGAAGTTGTTTCAATGGTATGTTATCCCCTGGATTTGTTCCTTGAGGATGAATGAAAGCATGGAGGAAATTATTTGGGGTCATGAGTTATAGATATAGACTCAATAGCCTGATCTATTTGATATTATCTCATCATTTATAAAGCTAATATTTTTCTTATTGTAGAATTTTTTTGTTTTGTTATATGAATTTATTTTATTTAAAATATTGCATTAATATCAATCCATAATAGGAAATGGAACACATGATATTTCTTATTCTTTCTTTGTTTATAATTATCTGGTTGGATGAGTCTACTCTCCTGCAATTGGTAGAGAAGACTCGATGAGTAGTTCATCTACTCCCTAAGCCAAACAACATGTTCATGGGTATAGTGGTTGAGATCCTATATACATGAGATCCTTGGGAGGTATCTCATGTGGTGGATGTTTGGATGACTGCTTTATTTTTTCCTCTATGGAATGGTTTTTGATTATTTTAAAACAGAATGTTTTGATAAGTATATAATGTAAGGGATCAGATCCATGCGGATCAACCATTTCCATGTTCCCAATGCCGAGGAGGCACAAGGGTTGTTTGGAGGAGTTTAGGTTATAAAATATTGATTTCAGTATATTTCACATGTTTTAAATATTTCAAATAATGTGAAAGAAGGTTATACAATATGTATTAATTCAGTGTTTGAAAATTAAACAAATAAGATGATGATGTGTTTTTCAGCAAAACCAATCCCTTAGAGTTACTTGATGTTAATTGGGTTTATATGTTGTTTAAATCCTTGATGTAGTAAATTTTATAACATTTTCAACTGCTCATGTTTTTCAAACCCATATAGATGCTGCAACTGCTTCTAATTCTGGGTGACTTTTTGACCCCCTCATCATCTTTTTTAGGAGTCTTTTTTCAATCATCGAACACTTGATTACCTTGATTGATCATTCAAAGATACATTGTATTCCACCTCCGTTCTTGTATTTATTTCAGTATTCATTATATTTTTCCTACATTCCATGTTATCGTGCAAGATTATCTGATTTCTAATAGAGTTATTTATGTTTATTGTTGGATTGGTTGTGGCATGGTGTCCTCGAGTGGATATAGTTTTTTGATAGAGTTTATCATGATCTACAGAATAAGTGTTTTCTCGTGCAGAGATTGATAACACCTTTTTTGTTATAGGATTCATATCATCTCTATATAAATATATTGAAATCATATAGTTATCATGATTTAACCCCCTACATCACAATGAAAATAACCTATTAATTACTAAAAATGAATTAAATAATTTTTATCGGTCATATAGAGATGTTCTTGTTTATTTTGTGATAATTTTTTTTTATTGTTTTCCAAGTTACTGTGACATCTTTGATATTCATTTTATTCTTGGTTTATCATGTGGTTTTAAAAAAAAGAAAAGTTGGAATTAATTATATATTAATTGGATGAACATTTAATGATTCATGGATAATGAATCCAGTTTTGGTTGTCCTAATTTGATGATAATCAAATTGACCAATGTATAGATATTTAATTGATTTGGTTAATGTAATTTAATAATGTTTATGATTCATGATAAAAGAATTTAAGGGTTGAAAATTAATTTTTTAATTAATTTATATTATATTTTTTCATAGCTTGGCTGTATTTGGAACCTATTATAACGAATTGGTAAATTAATGATGGAATAAGAACTAGTTTTTTTTATAAAATACAATGCTTTTATAGGTCCTGAGATGTCCATTTGGTTGTAAAGGAATAATTTCATCTTCTTTTGAGTCATGAGTGATCATGGTGTGTAATGGCATAAAGACATTATTTTGGGAGAATAACCCAGTTTTTATTTTTGTTTCCTTCTTCCTGGATGTGTTCTGATGCTAGAAAGGTAAATCCTTGACCGTAGTTTTGGTATGTAGGATGAGGATTCCAATATGTTTTTCCATAATTGGATGGATGATCCTATATTTTTTTATGGTATGTGGGGTTTGTAGGCCCAGTAATTGTGGAATCAGCTTATGCTTGGAGTGGAGAAATGCATCAGAATATGAATGTGGGTGCTGGGAAGGTAATCATAGATAATTGAATATGTTGTACATGGTCTTTCTCATTGATCTGAATATTGGAATGTTGATTGAATATTTTTTTTATAGACAACAATGTTTTTTTCTATACATTCCTTTCTCCGCAGCTTGACATAGATGGATATTCTTGGATGTATTCTTTTTTTGGTATCATATGTTGTTTTCTTGATTACATGGTAATATGGAATGTAAAGATGAAAATAAATGAATTAATGTTTTATCCATGGTGTTGAACAATTATATGATTCAATGATGAGATTATAAGTCAATGAATATGTGGACACAATTTTCATATACATATAGGCCATGTAACAACATTGCAATTTAATTTGAAATATGTTAATGGTAAATTAAGGGATAATATATTAATTAATGTAAATTAAAACTTATTAAATAGGAATTAGGTATCTTAATGCAGCTCATTAAATGGTTGTGTGTTTATAAGATATATGGCCTTAGGAGCGACATCCAAGAGTTTGAGAGACATTAGTTGTAAATGATTCTAAGACTAGTTTATGACAATTGTGTGATTTTGAATTATATTATCTCATGTTATTTTGGTGTGTCTATATTCTAATCCAACCTAGATGATTATGAAGCAAATACCCTAGTGATTCTAAGCCCTAGGGGTATTTTCCACTACATTTGGTGGGATGATTGATTGATGACTACCCCATTTGAAAAATATCTCTTCTCATTTTATTTATATGTGATGGTATACTTGGTAGTTAGTGTTCCCCATATATATGTGCAGAGGGCTATAATGGGGTCTGGTTATTTTACAGACATGTATTTTGTAAATTGTTTTATAAGGAATTATATAGGATTAATGTGTATAGCATGTGAAGGCTTGTGGATCCTTACATAGTGTAAGGGATGTTATGGATTAATGTATAATAACCAATGTATGATACACGTTATGCAGGATGTGGTGGTACTCATAATCTACTTATTATCATGGATGTAGTGGTGTGCTTCATGAGGTGTGATATACCTTAGTGATAAATTTGTTTAAACAATTTTTTTTATTAGTTGATAAGTAAAATTTTGTATAATGAATATTTTTGTTTATCCCAGAAGAGTGAAGTTTTTCAAAAAATAATTTGTTGAATGAAGAAGTATTTTATTTTAGCGGAAGAGTTTGAAAGAGGATGTTATTTATTTGTTAATAGTCAGAATTTAGAGTGTTTCTCAATCATTATAAACAAAATTAGATTATGATTTTATGATTATAATTTTCTAAAAATTCTTGAAAACATTCCTACAAAATGAATTTGATGAAATGATAGAGAATTTTTAAAGAATATGAATCACATAAATAAACATTTAAAATGTTCCCACCATGATTTTAATGAGAACCGGAGCCCCAATTTAGAGAAAATCATAACCACTATTATGAACAATTAATAACCAGATTTATGAGCAATTTGGAACCTGATTTTGGAAAACATCAGAACCTAATGTCTAAGAAATTTGGAACCCGATTTATCAACAACTCAGAACCTGATTTATGATAAATTTAAACCATGATTTATGAAAAATTCTGAAACCCATATTAGAAAATTTTGGAAAATAATTTCTTAACAATTTAGTACCTAATTTCCAAAAATTTCTAAACAATTCAGAAGCTGATTTCGAAACAATTCAGAACATGATTTATGAACTTTTACGAACCTGATTTCTTAACAATTTAAAATATAATTGAAATGAAATTCAGAACTTTATTTCTGAAAAATTAAAACCCAATTTATTATCAATTTAGAAACTAATTTATGAGAAACTCAAAAACTAATTTCCCAAATATTTAGAACCTAATTTCTAAACTATCCAAAAAATATTTTGGAACAATTCATAACTAGATTTTTGATAAATTCATATCCATATTTCATATCAATTAAGATCCTAATTTATTAGAAAATTATAACCTATTTTTTGAGAATATCTTAATCTTTTGTTAGAATAAAATGAAACCACATTTTTTGAATTTTTTGTGGGAATCTGAACCACATTGTGATAATGTTTTTGAGTAAATATGAACAACAATTCTAATCATGTTTATGAAAAAAACCAGAAACAAGATTCAATATTATCATACTGAAAAAAGTATGAAGGATTCCTGAAGATAAGCTATAATTTCAATCATTCATAAATCTCAAATAAATTTAAGGATTATTTATTATTTCAAAGTATATGTTTTAATGCAAGTTATTTTCATAGTTTTTGAGAAGTGAGTATGTGATTTTTTTTCAATTTTCCCTCTTTTTTTCCATGTTCATATATTAGTACACAAATAATTTAATTATATTTAATTTTTTTGAACGTGTAAAGGTTGGATCACTTAATAATTAAAAGTGAAATGTTCCAAAAAGATTGAAGAATCTTTCAATGAGTATTTTAGTAGGGTAAAATTATAATCTTCTTTATCATAATGATAAGATTATAATTAGGAAAACCAGTTTGAGGATTCTGAATGGTCCTTTGGGGATCATATTTAGAAAAAAAAAATTCATTTTTTTGCTCAATTGGTCTATAAAAATCTTTTTAAACATATTTGAGTCAGTAAAATATTTTCCATTTAGATAAATAAGGTGTTTAATAAGATTTGGCACATGTTATAAACAATTCTACATTATATTAAAATTTCATAGATCCATGGGGCAAGCTATGGAGAGAATGAAAGTTCTTATATTAAGAAATAGTCTAGTAAATTCAATGTGAATTAATAACAATACAATTATTTAATGCACAATTATATTTTATTGGTTGATAAGGACATGAATCTTAATTGGTTGCATGGGTTAAGTTTCTTATTGTATTCAACCATATAAAAAGTGGATAATTGATTCAATGCCGCATCTCAATATTTATTCAATCTTTCGACCTTCAATTGGTATTATAGAGACATCCCCTTGTAGAATCCTTGTCATGGATAATATCTATATTTTTAAAAGAAAATGAATTCATACATTTTATGATAAAAATTATTATAGATAAAAAATAGGATTATTTATTATCTTTTATCTCTTGTCATGGAATTTAAAGATGGGGCTACTATTGGTTTTTCACCTATTGAGAATTAAACTCCATTGAAGATTGCTGATAAGGTAAATATAGATATTTATGTAATGGCTAGAAATTAAATACTTATGTCCTTATTATAATATTAAACTCAAAATTTCATGGTAATCAATTCATTATTAGGCATGTGGGACCATATGGAATGTGTTCACGAAGGGAATACTAAAGTCAGAGAGGTTAATATAAAAATCTGGAAATGTATATATAATAGGATCTGAATGAGGGATGAAGAAACAATTAATTAATACTTCACTAAAGTAAATTATTTTTTTTGCAACATTAGATGATTCAATGATATCGTGGAAGAACCTACAATTTTTAAGAAACTTTTGAGTAACCATCCAAAGAGGTTTGATTCTAAGATTTCTTCTTTAGAAGAAAAGGATGATTTGTATAATAATAAATTTCATAACATTATTGTTAATCATGAAATGAAGAAATCCAAAACAGTTAAAATATGATGAAATATGAAATGGATTTTGAATCTATGCGATAGATTAATATATATGTTATTAAAGAAGAATATCCTTTCTAGTCTAAAGATAATGATGACCATGACCTATAGGAAAAAATCATGTCTGTTATATCCATGAACTATCAAATAAGAGTAGGAAATTATAGAGGAAAAAATTATGTCAAATGTTTTGAGTATGGTGGAATTATAAAATTTCTTATAAATTTACCTATGATGAAATTTGGATAATATCTAGATGATTATAATGAAAAAACTCGAAAAAAAAGTAGAAGAAAATGATAAAGAAGAAAAGTCTTCCAATGGATATAAGAAAAAGTTTAATAGAAAAAAAAGATTTTTGTTGAGTTAGAATGTTGAATCCGAACAACTAAAAATAATTCATCCAAATATGAATGTTACAAAAATATTTGAACCTTCATTTCAAATGTTTTGAAAACAAATGATTTTTCATATAGTGAAGAAGGTGGTAAAGAATTTTGTTGAGAATTTTGTCTTAGAGCAGAACTCATTACATGTATTGAGAAAAACAAAACTCTCACTAATGAAATTATAGTAATGAATAATTATAATAAAGAATTTTCTGGTGGGGAAAAGTTATCATCAAGCATGAAGATAAATACATTTATGAGATTCTAGGATACAATTATAGAATTGTTAAATAGGGAAAGATGGTTGATTATTTTAGAAAGAAGATAAAATATAAGGAAGAAGAGGATAATATTTTGAAATAAAAACATTTTCATTCCAAAAATACCTTGATTAAGACGAATGAAAAAATCACCAATGATTCAGATGTAAATGATGAGAAATGTAAATATACTGCAAAATCTACTCATGAAAATCAGGTGAAATCTTATATTACAAAAAATAATGTTTCAGGTAGTTCCCTTCTCTTTGAATTTTCAAAAAAAAAATTGTTAATGATTTTGTGCATTAAGCTATTGAGAAACTTGTCATTTTTTTAAAAGTAGAAAACCCACTCAAAAGAATATATGGACCACTTCCTGAGCATGTTATATCTAAAAGAGGTCACCAGCCTCAACAATGTTTCTATAGTTAGATATATTTCATGAATATAAAATCCATATTATATGTATATTGTTGTTTTAGTGGATTATATGGGTGTAGAGAATATAATTTATTGAATAACATATTGTTACGCAGAATAAGGCTTGAGTAAAATCTAAGAAATATTTAATGAATAATGAGAAACATTCTAAACCAATCGAATGTTGAATAGTTGAATTCTCAAAATGTTATAAAAATTATGATAAACACTCAATTTTAATGTTTGAAAGATATTTCTGGATGATTTGATCAGTCTAGTAATCATGTCGAATGATGTATAAAACTCCTTCCTAAACATGTTTCTAATTATATAGAATAAAACAAAGGTGAAAAGAAGTAGTTTGAGAAAAAAACGTTTTGATGAAGAGACATCATTGAAGGGAAGTAATAGAAAAAAACCACTGATACATGAAATTAGTGGTTCTTCATATATTACTGGTGATATAAAAAATCTATGAAATGTTGAAAGACATGATGGAGATAAATTTAAATTTTATAATGATAGTTCCATTAAAATTAAGGGAATCATAATTTTAGAGATTGAAGCTTAGAAATTGGACACTAAAGAAGTATTAATTGTTTATTAGCTAAAATTGATCATACATAGTGTAATTCAACATTGTAATGATGGAAAAGAAGTAATATTTATAAAGGAATCTTGTATCATCAACATTATGAATGATTGTGAATTCATTAAAAAGGAGAAATAAAATGTGGACATCTATTAGAAATAATAGATTTTTATAAATCATGTTCCATTAGTGTAGAAGATAAAATCATATAGTGTAACTATTGAATTGTCCACCTTGTGCAAAAAAATTGAATAATCATTCTAAAAATGATACTATATGTAATTTTCCCGAATACAAATATATTGGATAAAGATTAAATTTTTTAGTTTTTAGAAAGTATTATTAACTATCAAAAGTCATAAAACAGTTGAGACTCAATCTACCAGACCACATGATATTATACATTCTAATTTATGTAGAATAATGAGACACCAATAATCCAACAGAGGACTTATACTTTATCACTATTAATTGTTATTTCACTCGATGACAAACATCATGTTCCTGAACCACAAGTCAGAGGCTATTGTAATGTTCAAATTCTTCATAAAAGATATTGAGAATGAATTAGGGGTTTCCATATATATTTTGTCGATATATAATGGTAACTAACTCAAAAATAATTTATTTAAAGATTCTCTGATTAAATATGGTATCCAAAATTAGTATAGTGATCCCTATATTCAAAATAATATGGAGTGGCATAAATACATAATATAAGTTTGGTGGAAATGGGAAGAATCATGTTATTAGAATACAAACATTCAAAATTATTTTTAAGAGATGTAATTAGTACTTTTTTACATGTTATAAATACATTCTTGTTGAGACCAGAAATCAAGATCACTCTATATAAAATGTGGTATAACAATAAACCATTATTGATATACTTAAAAGTTTTTGGAATTAAATGTTTTCTTGTGGTCAAAAATATGTATTTGGGAATTTTTGATGAGAATGTTGAGAAACTAACATTCATGATTTATTCACCAAATGAAAGAAGTTATAAATATTGGTAATGACATTTGAAAATGTTGGGGGCTCATATGATGTGAAGGTAATTGAAATAAAAATTTCATTAGAAAAATAATGTTGATAATTATAGGGATGTTACATTGTTGATCTCTATTAATAGTTAATGAAATTAAAAACAATCTTGTCGGGATTAGGATAACCTTGTGATGATGAAACTCTACATGAGAAGAAATCCTTGAAATTTCCTACCATACAATAACATGTTTAATTTGGAAAATATTAGAATAATAAGGCTATATTTTAGATTATAAGGATGTTGATATGAGAAAAACCTACATCACATATCTCAAAAGTTGAACTATAACCAATTCAAAAGGTTATTTAGTGTAATGAATGGTTGGATTCTATAAATGAAGAGTGAGATTATATTAAGAAGAATTAAACATTAAACTTGATCCAATTCCTACAAATAAAATTTTTTCATAACTATTTAGGTTTAATTAAAAAAATTAAATAGCATTTATACGATTAAATAATCTAAGAAATAATTGATTGTAAAGGAAATTCATAAATGAATTGTGAGGATTTTTTTAAAACCATTCCCCCTATTAAAGGCCAGAATCTATTCAAATGTTCCCTGTAGTTTCTCCTCATCAAAATTAAAAAAATTATCATATGGATTTGAGGTCAGTTTTCTTAAATGGAGAGATTGAATTAAAATTTTACATTAAGAGTCCTTATGGGTTTATTATTGAAGAAGATTAAGAAATATTTTGTAAATTTCCTAAATATTTTTATGGGATTAAACAATATCCACTACTTGGTATTCTATGCTTGTCAATTTTTTGAGAATGGCGAGATTCTATAAAGAAAAAATTGATAGCAAAGTGGATGTGAAAAATTTTGACACAAGAAAATTGATATTAATTGTTTATTTGGATGATCTTATTTATTTTCAGGATGAAGAATATTCGTGTCAAGTGTTTGATTAATAATTGAAGATGAATTTTGAAATTTCTATTTTGGGAGAATTACCTATAATCCTAGAGTACATGTTTAAAATTTATATATATATATATATATGTATATATTCAAATCAAAGGAATCATATTCCATTGTATTGAAAATTAAATTTGGGATGGATGGATCCAAATAATTTTCATCTTTTATTTTACTGAGCACAAAGGCGTGTAAAGATGAATCTGGAATATGTGTGATTAAGAAAATCATTCAAGAGATCATAGTAATTTATCTTTACCTTACAAATTCAAGGATGGATATTGTCTATGTTGTGAAATAATTTAGAAGGTATCAATATAATCCAAAATAATAATAAAATGTTGGTTTCAAAGAGTATTTTGAGATATGTCAAAGGAACAAAACATGGGATTTTATACAAAATAAAAAGTGAGATAGCATTTTCTGGTTATACTATTTCTGATTGGGCTCAAGATTGTAATGAATAAATTTCTTCCATAGGAGGAAATTTTTTTAGGGGTTAATTTTGTTTGAGATGGCACAGTAAGAAACAATGTTTAGTAATTTTGAGTAAATATGAATTCATATATTTTGCTTCTACTCCAGATTGTACTCCAACATTATTGATGACATTTCATCTAAAAGATTTGAATGTAACCATTTCTAAACAATTGAAGTTACTTTGTGACAATCATAGTGTAATTGATCATTCTACGAGTCCTATAAATCATTCAAGAACAAAACACATTGATATAATATTTCACTTAATAAATTTGAAGGTTTTCCAGTAGATGTTTTCTTGAAATAAATATCAATAATGTATCTGATTGTTGATATCTTTGAAAAATAAATGTTAAAGGACTGTTTTGTTTAATTGATGATGAAACTTCATGTTCAGACTCCTCCTATGTCTTCATATGCCTCATCAGAATTGACCTCTACCATGATATAAATTATGTTGGTAAAGGGGGAGATAATGTTAAAACATTATAATATGAAAGAATCATTAAATATATTCATATGTATGAATATAAATTTGTGGTTCTCATATAATGGGTTATAGATAATGGGAAGTGGAAAAATAAATGGATTAGAATGATACAAGAAGAAAATTGGGGATTTTATCATTACATTGATGCAAAATTTTCGTAGCATAGAGGGATGTAATTCGTTAAAAAACATTACTTTATTGAATAGTGTGGTTTTGGGAAAAAAACATTAGAATGTATATGTATTGTTAAATGTCAAAAGACAATAATTGCTTAAAAAATATGAGTTTTGAAACAATATGACAGTTGGAAAAGATGTTAACAATGGTAGTCAAAATAATCCAAAAGGGGATATTAAAGTTCCTATGTGATAAATTCATTATAAAAATGTGCTTTGATTTGTTGAAAACAATCATTTTAAATAATCAATTTCATTTATTCAATATATAATAAAGTTTCTATAAATGGTGTAGCATATGAAATTTGTTGTTGAATGAATAATATTTTTTTTGCTAAAGATTTTTGAATAAGGATGTGGTTGAAAAGTAAAAATTTAGTTGTTAGAATGTTTCTAAATCATTTTAAACAATATTAGATGATGGATTTCTAGTAAAAAAGTTCTCAAAAATCATGAAAACAATCAAGCTAAAAGATGTTGAATAAATTATGGAGATGTTTGAAATTACAAGAATCACAAAAATTAAGCTAAAATGTGTATCCAACTTCATTGTTCTGAAAAAACAAAACAGTAATTCTATGAAAATATGAACCAATTTTCTAAAAAATTTAGAACATTATTTTTAAGAAATTTGAAACCAGATTTTTGAACAATTCAAAACCAGATTTTAGAACAATTCTGAACAGAATTATAGAATAATCTGGAACCTTATTATGAAACAGTTCGGAAAATGATTTCTAAACAATTAAAAACCAAATTTATAAATAATTCGGATCCTAATTTCTATGAAATTTAAAACATAATTGCTGAAAAATTCAAAAACTAGTTTCTGAAAAATTCTGAACCTGATTTTTGAAAAATTCAAACCTGATTTCTAAAAAATTATGGATCTAATTTATAAACAATTCAAATCCTAATTTTGGAGAAATTCAGAACCTAGATTCTAAACAATTCAGAAACAAATTTATAAACAATTTTGAAACTGATTTTTGAAAAATTTAGCTCCTAATTTCTGTGAAAATTACAACATGTTTTCTAAGAAAATAATAAATAATTTTATGCAGAAATTAGAACCACATTTCTATGAATTTTTCTTCAGAAATCAAAACAAAAATTTTCATCATGGTTCATAGAAAATCAGAAAAACATTTCTGAGAATGTTCATGAAAAAAAAGAACCCTGATTTAATAATATCTTACTAAGAATGATATGAAGAGTTTATGAACTCAAACTAGAATATTAATATTCCGTAAATATTAATGAAAATTAAAGTGGACTGACAATAAAAATGTTGATGTTTTAATAAAATATTTTTTTTATTTTGACATTTTAGTATGCAGAATCATTTTACAAGTTTCTCACCTTTGTTTTGGTTGTTTCCTATAAATATTTTATTAGATCATTTATTGATATTTAATTTTTTCCATATGTGAAAATGTTGTGCTATGTATAAATAAAATTTAAAATTTCCAACTGTATTGAAGATTCATTCAATGAGTGTTTGATAATGGGATAATTGGAATCATCATTACTATAGTGAGAAGATTATACTTAGCCAAGTAAGACTGATAATTCAGACTGATCATTCATGGGGTATATTCAACATAGATTTTATTCCTGTATTTGGATCAATTATTCTGTAATAAAACATTTTAAACCATCTAGAGTATGTATAATAATTCATATCAGTATACAGATGTTTTTTAACTGGTGTTGGAAGAATTTTTATTCATATTTTTATTATTGTTGATTTATATTGACCCACAATAGATGTTTTGTAAAGGATGTAGCTTTTCACATTGATGTCTAACCTTATAAATAATGTGTTCCATAAAAATATATAATTCATGAATGAATATTTATTTTATAAAAATTGATAAGGAAATAAATACGAACAGGTTTTATGGGATATTTTTCATAATGTTTTGAAATTTATTAAAATTGAACAACAGATTTGTCTCCCCCCACCTCTCATTTGTTTTTTGATTCTTCGAACATGAAGGAGCATGTTGTGGTGCTATGCTCTAGTGTTTGTGGGATAACCTTTTGGAGATAAATTCGTTGGACCTGCAATGTTGAGGTACAGTGGAAATCTCAAAAGGAAGAAATAATGGGGTACCCTTGATGTTATTATTTAAAATATAGTCTATTGTATGATATTATGGGTGATAACAGCCATTATGAGGATGGAAGTGTATTATAGCTCTTTAGTTGATGAGTTATTTTTTCTTTTTGTTCACTAGTATTTAGTATGGTTATTTTTCATTTATCGTGAGAGGATCTGGGGAGAATATAATATGGAATACTATTATACTCATCCTACATATATATTAAATATTTTTCTAGTCAGCTTGATCAGGTTGGAGATCATGCTGCCTTCTAAAAGGTAGTGGTTTTTTGAAGATGTAAGTGTAGGTTCCAGGCATAGCTGAAGTGCATGGAAGGGCATACCCATCATTAATTTTTCCATTAACAATGATCAATCTATTATCTATCACGATAATAAAATGCTAGATCTTTAGAATAAAACAATGAATGAATGAATGGAAGGGAATATTGGAACCACGGAAAGGATCATCATATGTTGGTTAAAATAAATTTAATTAAAAGAAAATAATTAACTTGATGAAATTCTCTCTTTTTAGATTTTTTTCCAGTCATGATATGATGTGATCCCTCATTGTGTCATAAAATCCATTAGTTGGATTCCTCTTGCGGTGATCCAAACATGCTCCATGTATCTATGAACATTGCCGAAGGGATCTCTGGGTGCTATCTTAGATGAGACTTCTCTTGCGATGTCCGCCTTCGAACGCCATGAGGTCCTCTTCCAATGTTCTCTCCATGATCTCGTGGGGGTGGACCTCCCTCATAATAGGAAAGTATTCTTGGAGGGAAAATAATTCTCTCTTGGCTTGATAGATTTTTTCTGATCCGTTGTGCACCCCTGAAAATAATGGCTATCTTAAATGTGAATAATGTAATTTGGATTTATAATACATTGAATAATAAGATGAATTAATTATCATATGGAATTTATACATTTAATTAAATTCTTGGTCGAATCCCATGCCTAATAATAAGATTTTACTACTATTATTACTTGACATGCACCAAGTGAATTACTCCTAATATTCTTTAATAAAATAAATAATATTATTTCTCACAAATTCCCAGAATAACTAAATGGCATATATATTAATATACACAAAGTGTATATTTTTCCATTTTATTTATTTCCTCCACCATATTTATTAGTCCTGTAATAAATACTATTTATTTCTAAAATAAGTATTACTGTATTAATCTCTCGTAAATATATTATTTCTCCCACAATTTATTCTTTCGAATAACCAGTGTCGAATTAAATGTGATCAGGAATCCTTGAATAATTATTAGACTATAATCAAGGATAATCATTATTCAACTTTTTAAAGGAATATTTTACTAAGATACATGGAAACACATAGTGTGTGACCTCTAGGAATATTTCTCAATGGTATTAGGTAGAGCCTATCTAAAGTCCTACGTTTGAATTTAGGTACTTGCCAAGGAAACCAATGAGAAAGAAGTTAATGCTGAAATGTATTGTTTCCTCCTACGAATTCTTACCATGTAATGTAATCCCATTGTCTCGATATCTCAAATAAATAGGGTTGAATACTATTTCCATCAAACCATGTGATTGATTATACTTTATTTGACCTCCCGAAGATGAACATGCCAATTCCATACCATGGGAATAGATTTATCTAATATATATCAATTCCATTAAAGGGATGAGATATCAACTTATGTTATTAAACATAGGGGAAAAATCCTTTCTCACATTTTCTATTAATGTAGTATTACTTGTGACAGACCCAACATATCATACCTCGCCACAGATAGTGTATCATAATGGATTTCATGAATACATATAAGTGAGCGAGTTATAATTACCACTAATATTTATCATAAATTCTATGGATTAATTCACAGGTCCACAGTTAAGAACAAAAAATTACAATATGAAATGTGGATTTCCTACCATCAGGTCTCATTCTCATAATATCCTCCTAGATATTACCAAGGACGCACACCATGACAAGGTTCCTCAATGATTTATGGGTCCTCACCCATAATTCCATGTATTATTTGTGTCCATAAAATAACATCATCAAGATATTGAACATATATTCAAGAATAGTGTAATGGAACATACATTTCTCATCATGCCATGGATCCTCTATGACCATTTGGTAAAAAATAAATCCATATGGCATTATCACATTCATTTTCATGCTAATGAACAATAAAGGTGTGATAAGATAATTTTTAATGATGTATGTACAAAGTAGTTAGATCTAGGCCACCAAATCCAATTGAATCCCACATGGACTTGATCCAACTACTAACAAACGTTAACCTACTAGATCTCACATGATATTCATTCTTCTGCTGAGATATTCTTTTATTCATGGGGTCCACCACATTCTCTTTTGTTGAAACTCTTCTCACTACAACATCACCACATTGATAGAAATAACTCAAGAGGTAATAATTATAGAGAATGTCCATTATATATTGATGTGAGCTTGGTTATTTTAAAAGAGACATTGTTGCAGTGTTATCTCAATACAATGTGATCGGGTCTCTTATGATAGGTCCCTCATAAAGCACCAAAAAATGTTCCGAGTCCTGAAAGCTTCCATGGATTCATTATAAGAAACTATATATTTGGACTCAACTATAGAATCAGTGAAAACTGAATACTTTGAACTCTTACATATCACTGATATTCTGTTGAGACAGAAAATATATCCTAGTTACGTCTTTAGATCATTCTGATCTGTCTGCAACTCAACATCAACATACACTCGGATGACAATCACTTCATTTCCTTCATTCACCATGAACATATCATTAGTTCTTCTCAAATATTTACGGATAACCTTAATATCATTCCAATTATGTTCTTGGGGATATCCTTGATATCTTCTTAGCTTGATTAGTGCATAGGAAACACTGAGCCTAGTTTATAACATGACATACATTATGGAACCGATATAAAAAGTGTATTTTATCATACCCATCATATTATTCTCTTGTTGTGTTTAAGGACACATTTTCGTAAAATGATGTAGTCCATGTAACACTAGAACCAATCCCTTATTGGATTTTCCCATACACAATCTATTTAGTATCTGGTAAATGTATATAGCGTGAATTATTCCATGTAGCCTCTAGGATATATTTTTCATGATCTTGATCCTTAGTTTGTAGGTAGCTTCACGTATGACTTTCATGGAGGAACACATGTTCAACGAGTCCTTAATTAAATGTAATACTGGTATATCCTTTATAATAAGTAATATATCATCAACATAGACAACTATGATAATGACCAAATTTCCATTAAACAGGTTATAAACAAATGGCTCACAATCGTTCTTAATGATACCAAATTTTTTTATGGCTACATCAAATAAATCATTCCATGACTTTGATGCTTTATTTAATAAATAAATTTATTTCTATAACATGGAGACCATTTTGGATTTAAATGGTATCAGAAACCATTCAGGTTGTGTCATAAATACATCATCCTGAAGGTTACTATTAAGGAATTTTATTTTGCAACCCATTTTCAAAGTCTCATATTCATGTTAAACTACAATGGTAAGTGTTATTATTATGGATTTAAATATGGACAATATAATGTTTCATAATAGTCCATTCCTTGATTTTGTGTGAATATTTTTTCCACTAGCGTTGCTTTATAGGTGCAAACTTGACATTCCATGTCCAACATTCCCTTGAATACCCATTTCCATCCAATATGATTTATATCATCTGGATCATCATCCAGAACACAAACATGGTTCTGGAACATGAAATCCATATCATAATTCATTTCTTCTAGAAATCATGGAGGTTCTAATATCTCTACTACATCTTTGTATGAGTATAGATTATCAATGTCCAAAAAAAATTATTCATCATCCTTTGTGACTAGGAAACCAAATCTCAATGGTTACATTACCTTTCTTAATCTTTTATGTAGTTTATGTATTCCTATAAACTACACACAGGGACTTGTGGAACTTGTTCCTATACCAACTCTTGTGTATCGTGAGCATTAACTTCGCTGAAGTCAATCTTGCTCCCACTGTATTTTTTGAGGATGTTCTCCCTCTAAATAAAGATGACCTGTCTGGAGACATTAAATTTCTTGTCAGGAGTATTATATAGCTAATATCCTTTCGTTTTCTTAGGATATCCTATAATGATTCCCTGTGTTACCTGGGGTTCTATTTTATTTCAATATAGTTCTTTAACAAATGTCTTATATCCCCATACATGTGTGGGAGACAAAATGGTTTTTTTCCATTCCTTAATATGGAGGTAATTCTATTTTACACCTTAGTTGGAACTCATTTTAATGTGTATGTTGTAGTTTGTAATTAATAACCCCAATAGGATAATGGACGATCTCCATGACTCATAATTGACCTCACCATGTCAAAAAATGTGTCATTCCTCTAGTCACAAACACCATTCGATTATGGTGTAAATTGAGGCGTGATTTGAGATAAAATCCCAGACTCCTATAAATTATCGATGAACTCATTGATCAGCTATTCTATACCTCGATCCAGTAGATACTTTTTATCATTCTCCAAATATTATTGTCTAATCCATTCTTGAATTCCTTAAATTTATATAAGGCCATTGAATTATACCTCATTATGTAGATATATAAATATATAATCAAATCATCAGTTAAAGTAATGAAACCATAATATCTACCTATAGATTATACAGCAAATGGTCAACACACATTCATGTTCACCAATCCTAGAATCTCTATTACCCTTCCACCCTGTCCATTGAAAGGTGGCTTAGTCATTTTACCTATTAAACAACTATGACATCTATCAAGTTTTTTAGCTCAGTAGAGTTTAAATAACCATTTTGGAAGACCATATTCAAGTGCTTATAATTTTCATGACAAAGATGGGCATTCCACAAATAGGATTTGTATGAGTCATGTGACTATGTTTCATTGTCCATTACAAATACTTGTTTTTCATAATTTAATACATACATAACGTGATTTAAATGACCCATTCAATTACATATATTTCTCTTATAATAGAAACAAGCCTTCTTTCCACACATGAATAATAATCTATCCATAACCAAACATGATATAGAAATTATGTTATGGGTAACACTAGGCACATAATATCAGTTATGTAAAACCAAAAGAATCATAGTTGGCAATGATAGGTGGTAATCTCCCATGGAAAACACAGCCAACCTCAAGACATTGGAAGCTCGATGATCCACATATCCAATGGGAATCATTATAAATATACTTAGTATCTACATTTGAAAATACATGTGAGCCCCAAAAGATGTATCTAATAACCAATTTGTAGAAATGGAATGATTACACTCAATAATGAACACACCATTAGCCTCCCCAAGCATCAGGTTTCAGTTCCTCTTCTAGTGTCCTGGAATTCCACATTAAAATAATACCACATCACATTACATTACCGACATCTGGATCTTTCACTTCATGGAGGGACGGTGCTCTAGGGCTTCTGACCGTTTATAAGTCCTTGGCCTCTTTTCCTTGTCCTAACTTTTCTTATTCACCGTATGGACATCATGATTTTCATTAACCATTTCCTTATCTACCTAGGGAATTATGGTCATATATTCTAATAGAATCATCACATTATTTCTCATGGTGTAGTTTAAAATAAATCTAGATAAGGCTACATGTAGTGATGATAGTATTATATCTGTACACAACTCATCTATGAACATAATAACTAAGATTAATATGAGTTCAATTTATCCAATACGAATGACATCATGAGGCCCATATACCACAAATTATGAATCATAGTTGTTAACAAAGCTTTGAAAATCTAATATCTCTCTGGCCTCACATTCTCTTGATAGATATCCTTAAGGTGAGACATCATGCTATACACGTCCATGTTATCATGATTCGTCAAGGGCTCATAGACATTTCAGATAGCAATAATTATTGGAAATTTTCCACATCATCTAAATGACTCAGGTATGGATATAGATCCACACCACTGGCCTCTTATATAGGATACACTAATATAGGAACCTCCACCTTACACAATTTCATCTTTTGGTGATGGATGACGCGTAAACACCTTTTCCACTCCTTGAAATTTGTGCTAGTGAGAAGGTTTTTTTCTCATGTATGGACAACAATGATATGGATAAATTCATTATTCATTCAATTTATTCAATTTATGATGTGAAATTATTTATTAATTTATCATGATAAAACTAAGATTAATAAATAAATTAATACTTATTAGATTCTCACCATTTTATCGAAATCCAACAGCCCTCACCATTCACTTTCGAACATTATTCTACTTGAATAATTTAGTGGAATTAATTTATATTTCCCAATGCATTACCCCAACTTGGTTGGTCACGGAACGTTATGGGTATTAGGTAGGCATTCTAAATTCCATCTTCATTAACTCTTAGTTCTTTGATCTACTGAGTGGACTTCATAGTCTTGGAATCCATTTATTTTTTATTTTTGCATTTTTTGCCTCTAAATCACACCTGGTCTAGTTGTGGTATTCTACCCTTGAGGTGAACTATGTTAATTCAAACCATGATCATGGATTACAATTATCCAATAATTTAAATCATTCAAATTAGGGTGGATCACGAACATTGAACTATGGTCGATTCTAACTAGGATTATGGAAGGCTATTCTGACATAATATTTATTTGATTGAATTTTATCATTATACGTAAATATCGATTTTTATTATCATTTTTACATTCTTTTTATTATTAAGTGGGATATAATTATATGAATAACAATGAATAAGAAAATATTTATGGATAAGCTGTTCTTATTTTAGTTCCAACTTGCATGTTTTTTTATTTTATTAATTAGGGTATTGTTCCAACACACCAATAATAAATAAATCACGAAACATACAAAAATAAAATAAATGGTAAGATAATATTCTTTTTATATTGTTTAATTTATCTAGTGGTTTAAAAAAATAACCCAATAACTAGGGTTGAAACACCTTGTACCATTTGGGTTCATATTTACAACATTCCACTTGTCTACCTTTGTATATCCTTGGATTTCATTCACCTTGGAACCTAACTTGAGCCGCCTCCACTACCTTTGGAGATCAATCCATTAAAAATGAATTTATCTCGCTCTCATGTGAGGGGTAAAATAGGGTTTTATATAAAATAAACCCTTTTCATGTATTCCCTACTTATTAATGAAGATAACTATCACATGCCAACAAATTTAATTTAAATAAATACATTAAAATAAATCATTCATATACAATGTCCTTATTCTAGATCGTGATCATCCATACCTGAAATGATATTTGTGCATAAATAAAACAAATATTAAATTATTTAATCATTCATATATATGGTAAATCATACCAGATTCAATTTAATTATATTTAATTAATCCATACTTTTATCATCATCCATTTTATGAATTTCATTTGTATTATCATCCATTATAATTCTAAACAAATTAATTCATTTAAATTTATCGTTTTACATAACTTGTACATTGGAGGAAACCCAGGGAATTCACATTCATAACAACCCAATTAGTAAAAATGAACATTACAAATTTTTTAATTTAAACACATATATATGAAATAGTTATCATGTGTCGTGCATTATTGTTACGCCCACACCATGGTACACAGCTCAAGGGTTTGTATAACAAGATAATAAATTTTAAATCTGCATAATTTGGATGAGTTCACCGTGTGTAGTTCCAACAACATGGTGTGTAATATCGTTAACCGTCCATCCGAAGTACACTCCCAGGGACATGGCATGGAGATGTAATTCAGAAATATTCGAAGTACATGGCCTTTCTAGGGAGCCACACGTTATGTAGTTCCATGTAACACGGTCTCTAGCTAGAAAAGCCTTGTACATGGAACACAGTCCAACCCTAACCTGAAGGGACAGCAATCCATGTCCAGGGAGCCACACAACATGTAATCTAGAAACTGCTTTCCACATATTCATGGTCACGACAAAGATTCATTTAATACTTAGAAACACAGCATGAAATGGCATGGTTTTGAGGATTTTTACTGGTGCATAGAACCTAGACTACACTGAGTGTACTGCTGAATACATGCCATGTGTTCTAGTGTTGTATGGCCAAGAATCGTTTCCACCATCAGATGAGATCATCTATTTTATATTAATCATAATTAAGAGAGATGATTTTTTATGTAGGTTTTAAGAGAAAAAAATAGGAGTTAGAAATATCTAGATTTAGATTTGCAGAATTATTAACAATAATTGAAACAACTAAATTTTTTATTGAGTAAATCATTAATGAAAAACTAATTATTTATATTCAACGATATGAAAACACTAATACAACTAGTAGGCTCGGGGCATAGAGGAAGTGTGTGGATTGGTGTACCCAACAATAATTTTTATTTTAACAACGATCTATATGATATCCGTCACAAAAATAGAATAACGAATCATTAGAAAAAACAATGAAAATTTAAAAAAAGTAAGGGAGTCCCGAAACCATAGAGGGGACCATCATATGTTGGTTATATTTATTTTAATTAAAAGGAAAGATTTACCATGATGGAATTCTCTCATCAATAATGTTTCGAGTCATGATCCAATGGGATCTGTCATTGCATCATAGAATTTATGTGTAGGATTACTGTAGCGGTGATCCACATGTGCTTCATGTATCTCTTGAAGTTGCTGAAGGGATCTTCAGGTGCTAGCACAGAAGAGAATTTTCATGCAATGTATTCCTTTAAACACCATGGGATCCACTTACAATGTGCAGTCAAAAATTTGGTGGAGGAGGAACTATATCATAACCAGAGAGTGTTCTTGGAGGAACAATAATTCTCTCTTGGCATTAGATATTTTTTCAAATTCTTTTTTCACAACTACAAATATTGGTCAGGTTTATTGGGAATAATGTAATTACAATTTATAATATAAAGAATAATGAAATGAAAAATTACCCAAAGGAATTTATTCATTTCATTTTATTGTTAGTAAGACCACATGTCTAATAGTAATATTTGAATACTTTTATTACTTAACATGTTCCTAGAGAGTTGCACCTAATATTATTTAACTAAATAAATAATATTATTTCTTTCAAAATCCCAGAAAAACTACATGATGTGTCTATTAATATACACAACATGTATTTTTATATACCCATTTTATTCCTTCATAATATTTCTTGGACCATGAATAATGAATATTTTTTTCATAAATAAATATCATGGAATTAATCAATATTAAATATTTTATTTCATACAAAATATATTATCATGATCACTAGGGTAAAAATAAATGGGATCATGCATCCATTAATAGTTATTCAACCACAATTAGGGATAATATTTATTCAACTTGGTGAATTAATATATAACTTATATACATGGACACACATATTGTGTGACCATCTATGACTCCGTCTCAGTGTCAATAGATAGAGCCTACGTAATGTCGAAGGTTATCATCAACAAAAAACCAAGGAACCTATAGAGAAATATGTTAATGCTAAAATGGTGAGTCACCACTTATAAATGATTACTATTTAATGTAATACCTTTGTCTCAATATCTTGAATCAAGAAGGATGCATGCTAGGGACATCAACCCATGTTCTTCATTACTCTTTCTTTGAATTCCAGGAATTGAACATTACCATTCCTTACCGTGGACATGGATTTATTTAGGCTATATCAATTCCATTAAAGGGCTTGAGATATCATCTACTGTTATGGAACATAAGGAGAAAATCCTTTCTCACATTATCAATTAACTCAGTATAACTGATGATTCGCCCAAAATATCCTACCAAGCTGTGAATAGTGTGTCATTGTAGATTTATTAAATACATATAAGTGTGCTTGATTTAATACCCATTAATAATAATCTTAAATTCAATGCCCTAATACACATGTCCACATATTGGAACATCCAATTACACTATGAAATGTTGGATTATTATAGGCGGGTCTCATTCTAAGAATATCCTCCTTGATGTTACCATGGTCGCATACCATGAGAATGTGACTCAATATTTTAGGATCCCTCACCCATAATGGCATGTATTATTTGTGTCCCTCATATAACAACATCTGTCCAAAGAATATATATTCAAGAATAGTGTTATGACACTTCTGATATCTCATTATAGTAGGGATCCACTATGACCCTTTGGTGCAACATTTATCCTTAGTAGATTATCTCATCCATTTTGAAACATAAGAATAATTATGATGTGATAAGGTATTTATTAATGGATAATGTATTGTATAGTTTGTTCTAGAACCCCAACTCCTATATTTTGGGATTTCTGGGAACCATCCTCTTTACATTATCTTTGGTTTATTCAGTTTTCATTTGTGTTGTATTGGTTCTTTCAACGCGTTACATATGTGTACATTGGTTGTTCTTTTATATTGTAGTCAGAGTAAGATTTGGTTTGTGTCTATCTTATCTCTCTCTATTCTATGTTTTCTCTTATAAGATAATTTATCCAATATAAGTGTTTATTATAACCTAGGATCTAGTTGGAAAATAGAGGATTACTGGATGTGGTACTCGAGTTTCAATATCTCTCTTCTCCAAATGTCGACCCATGATGGGTACACCTTCTGGATATGGGGTAATGGAAAAACTTCAATACCAAAACATTATTATATGAAGACACTGAACCACAATTTATACATGAATACTAAATAACTCTCATAACGTTACACAAGTCCGAGATAAACATATACAATTTCATGATTGTAAAAACAAATTATATGCACAAATAGTAAAAGGTTTTAGTAAAAAAATCTGTAAAAGTTATAATATTAATAATACATTATCTATTGCATAAAAAAATAAAATTTTCAATGAATATTCATTAACACGCATTAGTTAAATCATCATTCATTTTGCAGAAAATAATCCCATATTGATAAACTATATTAATATATCATTTATATCAATTATTATATGATATAGTGATCAAAACCAAACATCAATATGGTGTAATATAATAGTTAGGGAAAATATCAATGAGAATACCATCATGTGATAATATAATCATAAATGAAAAAAACATTATGATCACACTATCTATGAATAATAAATACTAGGGATAAATGAAATGATCCATTGGAGTCATATAGTGTAGTTTTCCAATTTGTCCTATAATGGCCTAACACATATTAAATTTACATAAATAATTTTCATGGGTTTATAGACACAATGGATGAAAATTATTTTTGAGTAAAACCAATGGTTAACCAATGTAATATGTTCTTAATATTTCATTTTAAATCCATGATCAAATTTAATGTTATATTTTTATATAAAATCATATTCCCTAGGGGACCATAAAACAAATTTTCGTTAACAAGACATCATTGAATCATTTCATCGAATATTTGGTGTGGGAAAATAATTTTTTATTGTTTACACCATAAAAAAAATTTATCTCTTCAAGGAATTACATTTGAATATCCAATAACTAATTTTATTTTAATATTCCAATGGAATTGAAACGAATATATTGAAGTTCATGGAATAGAAATACATTTATAGAGGTTTGTACCTCATTTTAAATGTAAACCTAATATCCTTAAACTGTAAAGATTAAAATGATATTAATGGAACCCAATAAAACCTTGAATAATAGAAATTAGAAAAGTGATAATAAAAAATATAAACCAAACAAATCAATTCTAAAAACACACCCAACAATTTTGAGAGGACTAATGGAAATGTTGATTTAAATATAATCCTCCTAGAAATATGTGAGGATATAATTATTAAGGTATAATGATTAACCAGTAAGTAAAAAAATAATTATACTAACATGTGATACAATATATGTATGGATATTGATTGCAAAAGGGGATTGTATTTTCAAAAGATAAAGAATCATACATGTTATTCGATAAGAGCTAGTTGACAATAGAATTTATTAAATAAATATATGTCTAATAGGATAAACTCTCCATAGAGGATAAGAAAGGAAAAAACATGACCTCATGTTTAATTACCATTAAAGGGATTTTTAAGGTGTAAAATTTTATATTACGGTATTAATTGAATTTGATACACAAAATGGGTTGTTGGCATGCATGATACTTGTGTATTAAACTATTTAGGTATTTTATCCTATGAAATATTTATTCCATTAACTACACATTAATGATTTAAATAAACCTATATGTATTACAGATCCAAAGATCATTAGAAGCTCAAAAAATACCAACTAATCCCACCTTTATTTTTTTTCTAAAATAAATATGATATATTACATTATTTATCACTAAATGTTACAACTGTTCCAAATATAAAATCATTATATATATAAATATAATATATTATCTTGTTCTACCGAATAGATAAATCCACTACTACCTCATAAATTATTAATATTCACTAGTCTCATTGATATACTACCTAAATTTAAACTATATTTAGACCAAGAGAGTTATATTACCACATAGTACCTCTTCTAAGAAATAAAAAATCTATACTAGTTGTACAACCATTTTGGTGTTTGGATGAATATGAATTACCTCGAAATCTATCACTTCTGAAGGATCTTGTTAATACATCATCAAGTATGAAACATGAAAAACATCACTAGTTTTCTTCATGTAATATGTTGAGTTTATCCAATAATCTATTATTCCACGATGATCCGAAATCTTGATGGGTCCCAAATACCACATTTCAAATAGAAACTACATATCGAAACTAATTATTTATCATTTGAGGTGAAACTCAAATTAAGATCAAATCACATCCCTCAAAATATAGTGTCCAATGATAAGGGTATGCATGTGATTAATTTTTAATTTTTCCATGATCAATATCATTGGGATTAGATACTCATTTTTTCTGGTATTTTTAGAATGAGGATTATTTAAACCTTGGTATTTTATCCTATATATTCTAACAAAATCGGAAATTTATGTGGAATCATATTAAATTACATATAACAGGTATTATTAATATAATAATGATAAATAAGTTTATATAAAAAATAATCAGGGATAAGAGATTTTACTATAAACAATTAATACAGATGACAAATGTAAGGAATATATCCATAAGAACATGATTATATCACTATGTCTATCTATCAGTATGTAGGTTGTTTTTCATCCTCAATTTAAATAATAATCCCATTACACATGAAAATTTTAATAAAACCGTGATTTTAAACATAGGTACCTATCTGAAGTAAAATTTTGGGTTTCCCCATGAATTATTACAATCAATTATGCATACATATACCCTATCTAATACACCTATTTTTTCATCATTATAGGGATATAGTTTTTTGACCTCAACAATTTATTAATGATCTCTAAAATGATATCCCTATAACAAGGAAATTTTATTTATCAATTAACAATTTTTAAAAATATAATATTAATTAACTAAAAGAAGTTATAAGGGATACAAAATCCAACAGAATATTGTGGTCATCATTAATTCTCTAACAATTAATGAACAACAATAATAAAATTTCAATCCACCACATCATACCTAAACACGAATAATATTGTTGTTTTCATAATATGTCTAGGGGTTTCCGGGGATAATTGGCCAACATGAATGGTGTCTACTAGTTATGGAAAATTTTCATAGGAAAATATGAGTAACTATCCTATATTGGAAACCCAAGGAACCATCCATAGACCGAGACACATCAAAAGATGCCATCCCTAATTTTATGATATCATTAAAGCACATAAATTTTATCTATGTAACATTCTCTTGATGAACCCAATCATCAATTGATTATTGACCAATCTAAGAATATAATAAATCCTACCATTTTTCGTTCACCATTCCAAATTCCTTCTTGGTAAAATAGCTCATTAGAAACCATTATTCCATTGAATAATTCATTTCTGGAGTTATTAATCTACATATCAATGAACTAGTGACCATCATCCCATTTCTATGTGTATATGAAATATCATATTAAATTATTAGAGGATAATTATCCCAATAAATATTTAACATGATTCGATCCCTCAGAGTGTAGTTATGTTTTGTGATTTTGTGATGAAAATATTCCATAAACAACAACCAAAATATATAGTGATGATATTTTTTTGAGTTAATTCATATGTATTTCTAATTCATGATCATGGGTTTGCAGGTACATCTATTGTGGGTGTAGTTGTCGAGAGACATTATCCTCCACTACTTTCCGCCACATCAAGGTACGATTCTTATCATTACAAGAATCATAAAGAACCTAATATCCTAAAAATAATTTCAAAATATTAATATATATATATATATATTAAGTAAATATCATATTAATTTACAAAATAGATATATTTTATTTGAAATTATTCTCAATATTAACAACCTTCTATGTTAAGATTCATCTAATATTGAATCAAAGAGTACTCCTAACTAAATCACCAGTGGAAACAAAATGAACCATGAAAGCATCAGATCCCAAATATATTTCCATGTTCTACATAAAACATAACCAAAAATATATTTTTGGTAACCAATATAGTTCCCCCTATTATATATTTCATTCAGCATAAACAACATTAACTATATCAAAAAATTATAAATTTTATAATAAATATTATTTTCATTCAAATATCTACGAGTTATATATTAATGATACATTGTTCGTCCTTATATTTGTAACAAACCAAAATATCATCCATGAACAAAACACCAAAAAATTCCAAGCACCTATGATATATAAGGTTTATCATTTCAAGAAATTCTATATGACTGTTAGTGAGACTAATTGAAACAAATAGAAAAAAAATAAAATATTTGTATAGAAATATTTTCTTAGATATATCAAACTATTGGTCACTCCATTGGTGGTACCTAAAAAAATGTTCAATAATTTCCAACATACGTGATAATCTATACTAATAAATGATATAATAAATCTTCAAAAATGATATTAGTACATAACATTAACATAATTTAACATTAATTAATTCATGGAATGCATGAGTCACTCTTATTCCATCTTAATAAATAATTGTTTATACCCATTGATAAATTCATGGATGAATAAATCCATTATACTTCAGGTTATAAAGATGGAATTTATGTTCCACCAAATTATTATGTTCCATGTGATAATATTTAATAGAAGTGAACTTCATTCATGGAACTATGTTAAGGGAAATCACAACTAATCTATGTGGTATTAAAATATATATTATTTTGAAGGAATGTTGGGTATAAAAACTCCACCATGAGAAGTTTAGTAGTCAATCAAGGTTCAAATAAATCAACAAAATATATCGATAAATTAACAAGAGATCACTCATTAAAATGTAACAACATGTACAACTCTTATAAAAAACTAATCCCAATCACCCAAATAATATTTAGTGACTTTATAATGATATAAAAACTAAACACAATAATGATAAAATTCAATACATTCCACAAAAATAATCTTTCATTTATTTATAATACTCAATTCCTAGATATAAATATAGTGCACTAAGAAGTCCCACTCAACATCAATGTCGTCTATCATCCCCTCTATGTGTGGAACATGAAAAATTGTTTAGAACTCATTCAAAAATTCATGAAAGGATATAAAATTAATAAAAAAATTGTCTCAAGGGAATATGATACAATAAACCAACAATGATGATATAGATGATGATTCTAACTTGTATCAAATAATTATGATACCATATAGGATGAAATAAATACCATACGTCTAATATTTTTTAGCCTGTATTGTGATTATTAGGGTGAAAAAAACATAGTAAAAATACATAAATCATTTGAATACATCTATTATTTCTATACATCCAGAAAATCCACCTTATATTGGGTATTATACCAACTAACCTATAAAAAATCAAAATGAATGCATAAACCCTAGGTGAGACAATATCTGACCTCACTAAATTGGCATGTCCTACCAAAAAATGCCTTAGATGGCTATATTTTCATCATTGATGAAAATTATTTAGAGCCTTTATACTGTAAGTATATGAAAGACTATTCCTTCCACACTAGCATAAAAAACCTATCATTTTCATCACGAATCCTTTAATAGTAGTCCTTATAATGAATGAAAACATTTTTTCATCCTTTTATATACAAATAACACACCCTACCTGAAAACAACATAAAATTAACGTCCAACAAAATTCATACTCCCATAACCATCATACACATATAAAGATTCATTATTATCCACATTAATGAAATATAGAATTCATATACGAATCATCATTGATCAATGGTTGAAAATGTTCCAATACTAAAACATCAAAAAAATACATTATAATTCAATACAATCTTCATTACTATGTGCACCATTTATTCAAAATTGGTGAAATAATAAAACAATTAAACCCCATGATTGGTTTTTGAATTTAATAGGTATTTTACACAAATAATGTCTCATGGAAGAACTATAGGTTTGAAATTTTATATAATTTGTCAATGGTATTATCCTATTTAAATTTAGAATCAATAATATAGTCTAACCATATATTCTCGAGTACCTCAATAATTTATTTTGAAAAAATCCTTTATAGAATTATTTGGATTAATTAAAATATTAAAAATATTATTAATCAACTCAATGAATTCATCTGATTCACATGGTCTTTTATTACTATAGAAAATTCATGGATTTTTCTTATCAAAATTTTACCCACGGTCCCACACTCTTTTAGAGTTTATGACAACTGCATGAAAATGATACATAGTGATGTCGATTACAACATCCATTGATAAAAGGGAAAATAATTGATATTTTTTGAAACCAATCCTATAGCATTCACCCTTAGATTTCAATGATATATTTAACGAGTAGTTAGATACCGGAAACTAAATTGTACGAAATTAGTTAGAGAGAGAATTCATAAAATAATGGTAGAATGTTTTATAAATCCATTGCACTGATTTAAAAGAACACTAAAATAATTAAATAGTAATATATATGAATGAATTTAAATATCATATTATAGAAATTATTCATTTAAATAAAACTAAAATATAATTTATTTAACAAAATCAATGAAAAGGTATTATTCCAAGAAAAAATAATTACAACCAATTGTATCTCAAATTAATACATGGAAGAGAGTTAGTCGTGTGCCACCATGTACATGTTATAAAAATTAAAAAAGTCCAAATTCCACTCAGTCCTATACACTGAACCAATATTATGTAATTTCGCAAAAACAAAATTATGGGTATTATTTGTGATACAAATTTTAATTTATCCAACAAAGCTTAACTAAATGTGTAACCAAATGTGGTCCATGATATGAGGAAGCAAATGATAATGGAATCAACATATATCTTGTAAAACCGGAAAACAGTTAGCAAAAAAATAAAATGAAATAAATATGGAAATAAATCCATGATAAATAAAAAAGTATGAAAACCTGACTAAATAGAAAATTTTAACGAAAATAAAATAGAAAAATTCCTATTTGAAAATCCTTCAGCATCAACCACGTTTACAATAAATATTAGAACAAACTAGAGATACTAGAATTCTATATAATTCAATATCCATTTCTTGTGCACTCTAAATAAATATCATTCCTTCCTATTGAGAAGGTAACATGTCAGTAAAACACCAAGTAGGTTTTCTACAATGAATCAAAACTATTTCTAATAAATATATTTCTTTACATTTTTATATAAAAAATCTATTTTATACTGAACATAAATAAAAAACCATTTTGTAAATCATCATTTGGTTTTCATAAAATCAATAGTAACAATCAAGTATAATAACTAATGTTAAATATATTTTGTAATATTCCATAACCAAACCAATTATTGTTACAACATATGATATTAATTTTGAAAAAATAATTAGAATAATTTATTTATGAGATATAAAAATAATATAATATAATGAACACCATTTCATCTCTAACCTATAGGGATAATTGTAGTACAGAAAATAAAATTGCTTATACATGTATTTTTTTGATATATAAAACATAAAGTATAGAATAATTACACAATCAAATATGACATTGGACTGATTTTGGTATTAAAAAAATTAGACTGACAATTTTATTCATGATGTAACCATGTATAACCAATTTGATAATTTTTTGAGAAGACATAAAAAAAAATGCCCAAATTACATAAAAAATCATAACAAATGATTTTCTCTATTGTTCTTTTCGAATTGTTTCAAAAAAACTAAAATTAAATTATTCTATCTACAATTCTATGTGAATAAATACATTTTTTATGAAAAACCCAACTAGAAAGAGTTTCCCTTAAAAAAATTATTCAATTAACAAATTATTCATATTTATATTACATTCCAAAGGAATTTACAATAACATAATTCATTTAATGGATTATAAAACCATGTATAGAGATACATACCATATTAATAGAGTTATCATTTTCACCTTCAAAATTTGATATTGGTAATAAGTTGATATACCACTAAAATAAAAGGGTTGATGTATAACTCCAAATTATAGATATAAAAGAGATACCAGTCACAATATAATCTAGAGATATATCTAAAACCATGACAATAACCAATTTAAATGATGATGTATAAAGTAAATTTACTAGAGAGAATGTTCATAACTGTTCTAGTGATCAAACACTAAATTATGATATTTAGAAGAACAAAAATAACCCCAACACACCTAAAGAAAACACATAGTTAAAGATGTATTCCTTCTTGTAGAATGGTGAATGAATTATAATTAAAATATATTAATATTTATTTAGAATTTTTTGCACTGTATATATTAGACAAATGACATGATCTACCCCTAAGATGTTTTCTACAAAATACACACCACTATGTGATATATATCAATTATTTTATTTTTTTTAAAATAAATTTTTATATTATGGTATAAAATGAATTTATTGAATAAAAATGGATTAATATATTCAAATATTATTGTGTTTCAAAATTATCTAAACATATTTATAATGAAATCATTATGATATAAAATACACATTTATAATGTAAAATGGTATTTCATTAATTACCCACCATATATTCTATAAACATTCCTAAAAACATCCCCTAATGAAAATGATAAAAAAATAGAATAAAACATTTTAATAGAGTATATCTTTTTATCCTACAATGTCATAATTTACATTATCATGTAGAAATGGCATGCATAAATGTCAAATGAAAATATTGTTCAAGCGCATGGAAGTCCAATGTTAGGAAATATAAGGGTAGCTAAAAGAGAAATTAATACCATTTCTATAACATGATTTATGAGTAATTTTATAAAATCATAGACAGAATAATATTAGTTATGTTATCTAAACTATCCCTATATATATTTGGAATTAATTTTGAAATAATGTTGTAGTGGATTCCTTCTTTATTGGTCAACACAGTAAGGAAGTCTTTTAGTAAAAGTATACCTTGTATTCATGTGATTGAAATATTAGGAAACTCTACATGATAAGCCATAATCTAATCATGAACATGTCAATTATATGGTTGGACAATATAATAATGGGAATTTCATCTCTCTATTATCCAGCATGATTTTTTGGGAATGAAAACATATCAACTCATTTATCTGGCTAATGTCCTGAGACATAGATACCCAAAATCTAGTTTTTCTATCCATTTCAAACAAAATATTCCTAAAGACCTAGCTCATCATACCTAATGGGAATTATCTATTGACAATCATCTACATCAAGCAACCATGATGGACCAACAATCGTTCCATATAAATAGTATATGTAAAATAAACAAATGGGAAACATTTTCTAATGAGTATTCCTCATTCAAAACAAAATTGATCAAAAAAAATTCATGACTAATGTCTTATATGTACATAAAGACAACAATATAAACGATTTCATTAATATTGTATGAGTATCCCAAACACATATCAAAGGGTAAAATTTTCCACGACATCCGTGACTAAGATCAAAACATTAGTTGTATTTCTAGGATTTGATGGTGGGAGTGACATAAAAACACTATATTACATCATTTCGGAGAATTATTAAAACATCCTTATTATTTTGTAGAAATACATATTTTCATCATTGTGGGGGTTTGTTTTTTGGAAACACCATATCAATTATTCCCCCTTTATAATCCATTTTCTCTAACTGGGATGAGTTTTTATGAAAAACACTAGAGAGTACCTCAGGATCCCCATCCACATATAAAATCATATTGAACACATTAGAATGAAGGTGAAAATTTATAAAGGACTTAAGAAAAATCTATCCTATAAAATGAAAAATATACAATAAAATGATTTTTCCCTCAATATATTGTATTAGTTTAACAAATATCACAGTCATATTTTTGAGGATTTGATTCCTAATACAAATAATGAATTAATAAATTCCATGATCATGAAGCATAAAAAATAATATATTAATAGGTTATGTGTATCTATATCCCATCCATTATAGACAACGATTAGTTTCTCTATTAAGGATAATTCAAGTCAATATGATATCAATCAAGATATATTTAAGTGAATCAATTTTTGACTACTCATAGGGTTTTTTACACATAAAAATGTTTCCTAGACATAGTAACTTATTTCCCCTTTAATACATATCAAATAAAATTAATACTCTACATACATAAGATAAGAGTAAAGGAATCCATAAAAATAGAGTACATTCACACATATTAGCTTTCTCTTTTATTCAATGATTTTTAGATCTTTCATACATGGAGAAGAAACCACAACTCTTTTAAGTGAGGAACCCGATGTCATTTAGATATATATATTAATAATAGATACATATTATTTTATCATATCATGATACTCTCACATCATCTGGTCATGTTTGTTCCCATGCAATATTCTCAATAGATCTTCTTTACTCTAATGAGTTACATTCCACTAAAATGGAATAAAATAAATATATTCAAACAATATCAATTTGGGGATGAAATGAAAAAAATAATTATTATTTACATAAACACATAATGGTTAATGTTAGTTTAGTATAAAACTGTTCCATCATTGTTTCTAGATAATAATGAATATATTTAATGATGTTACCTTTATAATTTTATCACTGTGGTGAGGAATATGATACTATATGATAACTCAAACAATATAAAACATAATAAATAATTCTTCTAGATTATACTCACTAATAAAAGATTAATCTTTTACATTAATATTGTAATTGAATATATATATATATATATATCAATATGATTTGTATACAACAAAAATTCCATAAAAAAATCTCATTATATTTAATGATATTATATTAATATTGAAACACCTCAAGGATACCATATCAATTTCTAAGGACAAGTGTCAGTTGATTATATTATATAATACTAGTTAACATAGTTAAATAAAGATACAACTATAATTGTTAGAAATATCCAATTGTTACAGCAGTTAATATATCTATAAATCATATTGTTTTGTGCTAGTATAATTTAATTAAATAGTAGCTTGTTTACTTGTTCAGATGGGAATGAGAAATTTAATTCACCATTTTTATACATGATTTATAAAAATAAATCTTCCTAAAGAGATTATGTTTGCGGAAATTTTTGGGTTCAATGAACAATTACATGAAAAAATATTTTCAAATTATGATATTAATTGAATTTACCCTTAATGTTTTTTGATTATTCCCCATTCTATGAAATATTGTGAAATAATATATAAGATTTTACCCTTATGGATAATCCAACAGAAGAAGGGCATTTTTTGGATTTTCATGTGTTAAAAACCCCTCATCCCGTATTATTCCCCTGCATGCCAGACCACGTAACCACTCTTGGGCTGGTCCATCACCTGCATTGTTTCCCAACCCCTGCCTTTTTTAAATAAAGGGAAAAAACATAATTATTGATATTCCTATCTTCATATGAGGAATATGTTTATAATATATAAATGATTTAATATAAGTATGATTTTTAATTTTATTATCCTTAATACAATGATATTTCCATTCAACCTCTTAATACATCATAACATAACTTGGTAATATTTAATAGATGGGGTTACCTACAAATCTAATAAGGGAAAAGACCAGATAAGGGAAAACATTTTATTAAAAGGTATATCATTATATCATAATTGATATTGATAACGAGTAATCAAATATATGTCAAATTTAATATCCATGGAATCATATGACCTTTTTAAAACATGACATGAACTAGCAATTTATAACATGAAACAAACATTATTCAAGCCTAACATCTTAGAAAATATCACAAGCTAGATAAAACCCCATAATGGAATGGGTTTACTCCATAATCTCAAACATGATTCGACATGACATTAATGATTTAATCGATTCATTGGAACACTATCTAGGGGGACCCATCATAACTTTTTCATGATCAATGATTTCCAAAAAAATAAATTTTGATAATTATGTGTTATATAATAATTACACATTTAATGAAAATTTGTTTCCTAATCATTAATCATACCATAATTAGTTGTTGTTTCTTAATGAAGAAATTTGAGATATGGTCATATTTCATGTACTACCTCATCAAAATATGGGTGTGTGGGTTATTAATATATTGATGAAGTATATATATATTGAAATATAAATCATTCCACAATATTAAGCATTATTTTTATTACTGAATAAAAATAATAATGTAAATATTTAAGGAAACTTCAGAGGAAAATTACATTTCCATTTTAATAGAAATATTAAAAAACTATAAATTTTCTATAACAATGTGGAAGAAGTTTTCGATGAATATATCCTTATAAAATTATAATAAATTATTTAGAACATATACTGGTAATGAAGGTGGGGTTTTTTTCTTATCGTACATAATTAAAATAGTGATTTAATTCATATTGTTGATAAATGTTAAATGGGAACTATGTTGAAATATATAGCGATGAATAATTTTAATTTTATCTGTAAAAATTAAAAAAATAATTTCGTGACATTATAATTTATAGGAAAACATTTTTAATAAATATGGATATTGATGAAAAAAAATTTAGTACAAAAAATGATATAATGTTTGATATCTTATAAAACCATTATTTCATAATATTGAATACCTAATAAGAGGAAAATGAATGAATGTACTATATTCTAATGGGATAATAAAAATATAATAAGATGTATAAATTTCTATAAATTTTTAATATAATATTTCATAAGTAAATGCATAATCCTAAACAATAATGATAAATAATGATATTGTAACATCAAACCATTTCCACTTTGGTAACTTTTGTTTCATAATACCAATTTCTTTTAAAACAAATAATATACTGAATAAATTGATATTCATTATATAACATTAACAACGGTTAGTATACACACCTCATAAAAATATTTGTTCGTAACATTATAAATTTTTTATAGAAGTGTGATTAGGGAAAAAAATTTACCCTAAGATCAAAACATCTCATACATTACTAATATTACATAATAATAAAATAATTGAAATTATGTACATTTTTAATGACCCATTTTTTGTTTATTTAAAATTTTATTTTATATTTCTTTCATTTATTTTTCAATTTCATAACCAATATGTTTCATATCAAACATTATAATTATAAAAAACTTATATGTCCCAAATCACATTGTTATTTTGAATAAGGTCAATGATAAAATTATAAAAACTTATATAATATGGTAATCAGGAAATAATTAACATTATAAAAAATAAATAATACATTTTAATCTATTTATGAAATATGGTCTTGAAAAGTGAAATGTGTTACTATAATAAACATTGTAGGTTGTACGTATGTGTTATTAATATTTCCATTTTTTAATGATAATGATGGAAAGAGTGTATGTTATATTTTATATTCCAATTATTTCCATTATATGAAATACAACATATTATTTCTTTAAATATAATTACACATAAATTCCATGTGATACGGTAATAGAAAATCACTTCCCTTCCTGAGGTGTTTGTCCACCTTATACTATAACAACATTATTATAAATTGATTAGAATGATATGTACAAAATTATACAATATAGTTAAATTTAAAATAAAAAAAATAAAAAAAAATTATATAAAATTTAATAATTTTTATTGTTATATTGCATTTATAAATTTTGTGAAAAATCAATCACATCACATTACGATGTGAGAGTCTGTTGTTTATAAAAGCAATGTTATCATTTTCACTATATAATTGAAAATAAGTATGTATAAGTGATATTATAACGTAATATTTATAAATATGTCAGGAATATATATATATATTATACATCATTATATATATATTTGTGATGCAGTGATGGAAATGGAATTACATCATTTCGTTAAGCAGCAGTCCATCATACACCAAAAAAGAAAATTTGATTTACCATTAGACTGAGGAGGTTATATTTGTAAGTAAATACCTTTACATAAAAAATCTATATATGTATGATAATTATATATTTATATCAACTTGGATTACTAATATTTTAAGGAAGAGGAAGAATAAATAAAATAAAACTATTAGCTAAAGATGTCACCACTTTGTTGGATAACATTTTATGGTTTTATCTTATTGAATGTCTATGATGGATTTAAATTTATTAAATATATTCAAGGATTTTATGTGGAAAGAAATTATTTGATTAGGGAAGATTTTGGGTGAATAATATGGGTTTTGGTAGTTTGGAATTGTGAGGATAGATGGTGTACTCTAATAATTAGGTTAGAGGACACACTTTATATTTCTGAAAAATGAAATTAATTTTCTAAATCCATTATCATGATTAATAATCATAAATTTTATGATTTATAAACTATTATTAGATAATTTCAGAATATAAATATAAAATATAAAATCTAAAAGAATGATTTTATTTGCGTCTTTGACTTATTAGATTAAATCCATGGATCATCAATTTTTACCTCGACTATATTTTACAATTTTTTCTATTTTATCTATTCATTATTGTAAAATTTTCTATTTGTAATATAAAGAGATTAAAAAAATGAAAGACTATTTTTGATATTGTAAAATATACAAAATAATGATCAAAAACCATAATTTTTTTTATAAATATAATGTGACCTTTTTAATCGATCCATTAAATTGCCATGAATGAATATTATTAACTATATCATAAACAATATAATTGACTTAATCATATATGATATATTTACTAATGATTTTTAAATACAAAGATGATTTTTATTATAGGTATTTTAAACATCAAAAGTACGATTTCTTCTTAAATTTCTTTAATAACAAAATATATAAATTAATTATTGAAAAGGATTTATATTTACATTGAAATAGATGAATTTTATTTTTGAAATCATCTTGTCAACATTATAATAGAATATTTTTTTAGGAATATTAAAAAAAATATTATTATTACTATTAATAGTCAAAAAAATATAATATTTAATTGAAACATTTTTATTATTTTAAGTTATTTATAATGTAAAATTATATTTTTTATAATTTTAAAAATTTTATTTTCTACGTTATATTTAATATTTTATATTAATTTTTAAAAATTAATTTTACAAATGAATATAGTATAAAATCATGTTATATTTAAATATGTCATTTTTCTGAAACCCTGTTTTTTTCATAATTACAGTTTAATTTTATATTAACAGAAACAACATATATGTCTTAAATATCGAAAGATTAATTCCATATTTGGAATATAAGGTTTCAAATTTGGAAAATAGTTCATTTTTTATGAATATCAGTAGTATCATTTATATTATTTTTTACATATGTAATGAGTGACTCATATTATTTTTCATAACAATAAAATGACAAGGAATATAGAGTGACAATAACACATTAAAAAATATTATTGTTTGAGCCAATTTCATCCATAATAATACAAGATTCGGTTTTAGAGATTTGTGTGGACAATATGGATGATAAACTGAATTTTATAATATTTTATTTAAAAAATTCAAAATTATAACACTCATATGTTTATAGAAAATAATATAAATATCATATGGAAATTATATAAAAATTTGAGTTTAAAATATTATTCTCTAATTTGACTTATTTTTCTTCATCATCAAAAAATATTTTATAATTTTTTTAATTATATTAAAAAAAACTTTTTTACATTTTTTGATGGAGTAATGATTCAATTAATTGAGATATGAAACCTTTTTATTTGATACAAAATCCTTTTCATTATTAATTTAAATTAATGATTATTAATAAATAAATTTAATTATGTGTCGATATTATATATTAAAAAATGTATTACTTATATAATTTTTTCCCATAGGAATGTAATGATAAAAAAATGTGTATGAATAAGGATTCAATAACCAAAGGAATGGGATTCAAGTGTTTTTCTTACAAATATTAAAATTTATTTACAAAAAAAAATATAAATCGGTTTTGATAAAATTATTTATGTATTTCAAATTAATATGTATCTTTTTTAGGATACTCTATATTTAAATTTTCAAAAAAAAAATTAACCTTGAAATCTGTATTTTTTATTTTCTGAATAAATCCAATTTTATGATTTAGTGGGAACCTCCTAACATCTACTAAACCAAATTCACATACAAAAAACACAAATAAAAATCAAACAGTCATCACATTGAACAAATGACACATCTATATTAAAAAACAATTTCAAAATTAGCACACATCATCATTATCACGGACAGTAAGCCACCTTGTGTTGTGCCCCATATGCACTAGTCACCATCTCCATCATCCCTACCCTTTCAATGGTACAGACATGAAAAAATATCAAGGGTATTACTATTCTAAACCAATCACACACTAAAACATGTCCAAACGAAACCACCAACCCTATTGTGAACATAAAATCCACCATTAATGAACCCCTTCCTTCCAGAATCACAAACAACATGCGTCGATCAAAAAAATCGAAAACAAAGTTGGATCCACATGAGAACTGTCATTCATGTCTGAACCACATGAAATTCTAATAAAAACTCAAAAATCATCTATCAAAAATACTAACCAATATCTATCACACCTTTCCAAAATAACAAGGTGACACAGAACATAGGGAGAGACAATATTTTGGATAGCGAAAGACTAAACAGGGAGAGGAAACCTTAGACATGACCATAAACCATGTTCTATAGAACAACCAAAATTTAGATATATACCATGAGGATAAATACTTTAAATATGCGATAAGTCTTTTGAAACATGAAAAAGGACCATATGGAAGTAAAGAAAAACACTAATATTGCTGGAGGACCAAACCACCGACAGAAATATTGATTTAACTAGAAATCATATCACGGAGGCCCAGATCTGAATATAAAATAGATCTGGAGAGGAGGCATCCCAACATGCCATAAATTTGGACATTCAAAACCAATATTCACCCCCTATCCCAAAAACAATGTTACCCCAAAAATTTTAAACCCAATTCAACATGATTTAATTTCAATGGAGTAAGACAAGAATAATTCTGATATTCCAATCCATGAAGGGTATTAATTAAGTTATAGATATAACCATTTTGGAATCAACTATCACATAATATACCATATATGATGCTTTTAGGGAAGGATTATCTTCTAATATAAAAATTGGAACCAACCTTCTAAAAACCCTACAGAAAAATGGAATGAATACACATTTCCTACCGACATTAATGTCTAATGATTCTGTAAAAAACACTCAAAAATGATTCTATAGGGAATTCCACTCATCACCAATAAAGAGACCATTTACTCTATAATAGGTGACTACATCATGTATTTAATGGTTCAAAATCCTAATTGATGAATAAATATATTATATGATGCCAATAATGCTCCCTAACTCATAATCCTTTTATAATAATTAACAAATTTAAAGTGTTATTTTATTATGTTAAAAGATAAAATGGTTTATAAGGGAATAGGAAAAGGGATATGAACTTTAATATCCAATATCCTATATATTGTTACATATTGATTATTATATTTCATAATACACTAACTATATCCATAAAATTTATATTTTTTTCATTCCATTTACCTGTTAATGTCACTATATATTATATTAATATCTAGGGTGTTCTCAATGTTTCCACTCTACTAACTTATAAAAGATAACTAACACTCTTAATGTATCCACTCATAATTAGAACCATAGATTATCCATGATAATATATTTTAAATTAAAATATCTACTCCCCATTTCATATAGGTTATTTTAGTAACAAAACCATCCAAATATTTATTATGTTAAAGCCAAAAATATAATACCAAAGGAATATTTAATTCCTTAAATCTTGTTAACTGAAATTAATTTATTCCTAAATCAATAAAAATAATTTTATATTCATCATTATATTGTGATATAAATTCCATATATATATGAATAATGTTACATTCATCGAATAACCATTATCTACGTATTTTACACACAATATAATTTAATGGTGTCGCATATTCAAACATGGTCACTATTATCTCCATGAAGAGATATATTTATTTTTTTCATGCACAATAAAATCTCCAATTTATATAGATGGTTTTTATTAATATAATGATATTTAAATATATTTATGTTTTTTTAAATTAGTATTACTATTTATCTTATTTTAAATCATTCTATTGAATGATAAAAGGAACATATAAGAGTATGTTTGTATTACAACATCCATAATGTGATGTTATTCATTCATCATCACCCCAATACATGGATATCCCTAGTGTATTTTATGATAAATAATTTTGATACTTATTATATTATTATTATTTTTCTAAGGATCAAAATATTAATATATTTTGTGGAATAAAATTTTTGATCAAAAATATTCATGGAAAACTGAATAGTTGAAACCAAAATATTGATTTTGGTACTAATTTATTTAAAAGTCTTTTTTTGGATGTTATATAGAAATTATATATTGTATGATATGTGTTAATATTTTTTCTATTGATTTATAATATTGATCCCCTTTTTTAGGTTTGTAACCCATTTATATTCCTTTTTTCTATGTATAAAGTGGTTCGGTGTGTATTAGGGGGTTTCTAGGATTGTTTTGGGTCATTTCTAATTGTGTATAGTTTGTTCATAGTTAGTGAAAACCATGAAGATTCTCTAATAAACTGAAAAGATGGAGGAATTGGTTAATGGTTTGGTTCACTAATAATGAACAATATTTACAAAATCATGCATCCACCATTGGTAAATCATGCCACATGAGATACTGGTAATTCACATTATTGGGACATGTTTTGTCTAATCGTGTGGTCCTACCATATAGGGTACCATTTATAGTAGTATATGGTGAAAAATTAGAAATAAAATTTCATAACGATGAGGATAAATCATTCAAGTGTTAAGATGTGTATTTTAAAAAAACATATCTCACATGGCCTTAACCAAAACACCACATTTGTGCTCCATTTCAACCATTACAAATAATATCCAAGACTCGATGGTTTGGGAACCTCTTTCACGCATTTTAAAACCTATTTATATTTTTTTGGGTTTTTTTACTTTTTATATACATTAGAAAGTCTTCTTTTTATGGAATTTCTTAGTATTTCATCGATATAATTTAATATCTCTCATAGTTTATTAGATCTCATTATGTTGTCTATAGATATAGATATATTGGTTAAAATAATGGTTTCATCTAGCATTTTTAGTGTTAGGATAATTGATCTAATTTGATTATTAAGGTTTTATAATAGATTTGGTGAGTGTTTATTTCGTTGGTCATTTTCACCACCACCCTAAATTTAGGAGGATTCATAGTCAACTCCATGTATTAGAACTATAATATTTAATATTTAATTAATTTTTTTCATGAAATTGTTAGTGAAATTGACATTAAAAACTCTGTTGAAATATATTTTATGTTGAATTATGGGTTTTGGGGGAAATTATTTATTGTTGTACAATATGCCCTGTTGATGGATTTTAAAAAAGTTATTTTAAAATCAATCACTTGGTTTGATTTATGGAAGATGTTGTGAATTTAATTTCCAATAAAAAATTGTATTATATAAATTTTGTTCTGAATAAATGGGTGCAATGGTTTTGAGAAAAATTGGATGAAATATTTTTTGACATAAGGGGATTATTTGGTTTAAGAATTGATGGTTTTCTTGATTTTAGAAAAATTTAATTTTCATTGAAATTTAGCATAAATGTATAATCATGATTTTTAATGGGTTTGGTTAGTCATTTTGAGGTACCACCTTCAAAATTATTGAATATTTTTATAATTCATTATAATAAAAAAGTGTATGTGTTATGGACCTGATGTTCAACTATCATAGTAACACAATGCATAAAATATTGAGTTGTGTGAGTAGTCGAGGTGTATGTATTGTGTCAAATGAAATTAAATGTGTTATGATAAAAAAATATGTGTAAATGGATAATGATATGTTTGTATTATTTCCTAAAATATGTTTTATTGGTAAAATATTTGGTAATGATGTGTTTGGCTAGATAGAAATTGTGGAACTGTTTATTGGTTTTAGTAAAATGATTTATATAATTTGATACCTTATTCTATCCTAGTGGTGTTATTAGGGAAGTCAATGGGGGAAATCAGGCTGTGTATTTTTACACACACTTAAATTTTAACTATGGTTCTTTTGAAGATGTTGTACTCCAGGATACATGTAAGGGGAATGAATCTCGTTTCATTAGTTTTTCATCATGATGATTTGGATGTAATTTTTTTTGGAGCTTGGATATTCATGTGGGATTATAGATCCTTTTCATGTAGTAATTTATTGTTCTCATTTTATTCTTCCTCTTGGGATTCTAATTTGTTCCTGGTTTGGTTTGGGTTGGCTGTTTTTGTACCATGGAATCATTTAACTGAAAATATATTTTTATCATGAATTGTGTAGTTTTTTTAATGGCATGCATGTTTGGTTTCATTAACTCCATAACAATGTTTTTCCCAATAGGTCTTGAATCCCTCAGTATTTATTTCCAGCATTTCAGACCTTCGGTATGTCAGTTAAGGTCAAGTATAACCTCTACCTTTAGTCAATATAATTTAGAGGGGGAGGATGTTACAAGTAGAATTAGTGTTTTCGATCATCTGGCACTAGATAACAGTCTTGGAGATGGCAGTTATATGTGATCAGTACCTTTATTTGGGAAGGTAACAAAGATTAAGATTATCAAAGCATATAATGTATAGCATTTAAAGATGTAGATATCATTTTTAAGTTCAATTCATGTTACTGGGGAGTTTGTTATATTAGTGTTTTGGAGACACTAATTGGTATTAGAATATCATTTCAATTTGATTATCTAATGAGATGAGCATAAAATATATTAGAATAATGTCTTCCCACTAATTATTTATATATAATTTGGGGTAAGGTTTTATTTTTGATATGAGTACATTTATTTTGGAAAAATATTGAATCTTTTACCGAATGGGAGATTTTGAAAAGAGAGCGATTGTGGTATTTTTGAAATGTGTCAATATTTAAAAAAATTGGGATTTTTTTTAAATAATTGAACATGTGAAATGAATAATTTTTTAATGAGTGTTTGTGATAGTTAAAATTTAATATAATATGTAATTGTTTGCCTAGATTTTCTAGAGAATGAGACATTTATTTGATGTTAGGTTGATAGAAATACAAATAGGTTGGAATCATAGAGACCAACCAGAGGAATATGTAGAAAATTGTGTCTCACATGAGAACCTAGTGAACTAAAAATTAATTCATAACATAGTAAAATGCCTTTAAAATGCCCATTATTTGAATAGAAGGATGATATTAGGCATGTGGACTATTCATTTTAGATTCAGAATGAGAATCCACCATTCATTAAAGGTAATTTAGAACCAGAAAAGGCAAAGGTGTGTATGGATATGATGAATGAAATAGTTTTATTTATAGGAACATTTTTGGTGTTCAACATGATGCTAATTACATACATGTTATAATTTATTCACGTTTGAGGTGGGAGTTAGTGATATATACTAAATTGAACCAATGTATGGTATGAGATGATTTTCAGGAATTGTGCAAAAAAAATTCAATCCTCACATGTTCAGAATTAAGAATAAAATATATTATTTTAAAATGAATTAGGATAACCTTTATATTATAGAATATGTATCTAAATTCATGAATGTAGTTTTTTTCACCCTAGGATTCTACTAGTGTATTATTTATGGCTCACATATTTGAATAAGTGTTGTGGAAAAAAATTCAATTGAATAATACATTTATCAATATAATAGACTATATTGATATGGTAAATAAAGAAATAGTGGATAAAAGATATATATTTTCTACTATGAGTGGGGGAGGTATATTGATACCCATAAGAAATGGTGGTAACTTTAATGTGGGGAGAAAGTAGAAGAAGGAAACTTTTTTTCATGGTGGGGATATGGCCCAAAATCAAAAAACCCAATCAGTGTATCTTCTTCAAAATAATAAAATAATGATAAGATGTTTCTAATGTGTTTTTATAGACAACATAATGTTATAATGTATTACAAAAGCTAAGAAATACCAAAATTTCAACCCAATGTGGCATATCTGAAGTTATTTTCGCAATACACTTTGTTCAGGTTTTTAAGAAATATATCACAGGTCGCATGAATCATAATCCTTGGTGGTATGGGGGTAGAAAAATACCTCACTTAATAACATCTGAGTTAGGCATCATGATTTTAAGAATAATATGACTCCACATAATGGATAATTCTTGCCATGTAAGAACAATAAATCTATGGTGAGTAAGAATGTATATGAAGATGAACATATTAAAATGTTTGATAATTCCATACAATAACTGGTAAGAGGTATGATTATATTGAATTAAACATTTATACATGTGTTGTTTGATATTGTTTTCTCTCATTGTTTCATTTCATCTCAGGCTTCTTATTTTATTTGGTTCAAATGTTTACATGATGCATTATTTTTGAAACTTAAATCTTTTTCACATAAAAAATATTAGCATGCCTTTGGTGTATAGAATGTAAAATATATGATGATGTGTTTAAGATTATGTTGTACTTATAAGTCTGTGTGGTTTTTTCTTATAATATAATCATCGGTATTTAATTTTTTTTATGTTTAAGTCGCACATCGACTATTATATGTGAATGACTAGTTTCATGATAGATAATGGAATTGAGCATCACTTTAGTTGAGAGAATAATGTCATGGATGGTGTAACATGATTATTAGAACTATTAGTTGGAATTATTTAATAAAAAAAATTTCTACGTCATAGAAATCAATGGAAGAAGTTGACATATATTGTTTTTCTGGTGATTTTCTATAAATTCTGGGGACGTATTCAAAAAAAATTATTCGGGTTAACACACATAATAGAAGTGGAAATTACAATTAATTTGTATCCAGGGATGATTAATTAATTAATTATATCTTATTGGATGACACCAGCATAATTGAGGCAATTGAATGTGAAGTTAGGGGAGCTGGAAAACAAAGGGTGTCATTTGGAATAGCTCATCCCGTTGGGAATAATCCAAATTATTTTTAAAAAATATTTTTATAAATGACCAAGTTTGTTATTATTATAATCCTAAACAAATTAATAAAGAGAAATTATATACACTTCCACATATTGATGATATATTCATTTAGTTTGTGTGTGATTACTATTTCTAAAAACATTACATGTGAACATGATATCATGAGTTATAGATGTGGTTGGTGGGCATCCCAAAAACAAATTTTAGAAGTAGAGATGTCCATTATGACTATCTGATTAAGCCCTTTGGAATGGGAAATTCACTAATGGTTCTCATGGAATTGATGAATCTAATATTTCAGATATATCTAGATTATTTCATAGAGGTTTCCATGGATGATATGTTTGTGTATTCAAGGATAAGGTAGGATCATCAGAAATGCATGGAAAAAATGTTGGGAATATTGAGAAATCAGTAGTTGTATGCTAAATTATCAAAGTGTTATTTTTTCATACAAGAGGTATGTTACCTTTTCCATGTTATTTTTCAGAATGTTTTTTCAATCAATCATGAGATGTTATAGTCTATTATATATTGGAAACCACTAATTAATGTCTTTCATTTGTGAATTTTTATTGGTCTAGCATGGTATTACCAATGATTAATTTATGACAATAAATGATTTTCTTCATTGATGATAGCTTTGACTGGGATAACTCTTGATTTTAGTGAAATGAATAATGCACGTGATATTTAAAAGAGATTAAGGTTTTCCATATATCAACATCGATCATGGTCCTTCCAAAACCATTGAACATGCATTTGGTGTATTTTTATGTATTAGTATCATGGATGGGGTGTGTTATCAAGCATAATATTAATTGATTGTGTATGGATCAGGGAAGTTGAATTTTCATGAGAATAAATACCCGACAAACGAATTATAATTTGATTTTTTAGTTAATGTTTTTAAAACATGCAATCAATATATATTTTCTATGAAATTCAATCTTTTTACCGATCATAATATATTTATGGATATCTTCTCACAAATAGATTTCAACATGAGACAAAAGAAAAGGATTGAGTATCTATAGATAGTAGTCTTTGAAATTATATATATACCATTTAATGGAAATTTAGTTGAAGATGAATTATTATGAAATTCATATACTCAGGTAGAAAAATAATATTTAGTAATGTTGAAGATGATGTCAGTCATAACTGATATGCATGATGAATTTGAAGACTAATGTGATGTCGTAGTTTTTTTTCTAGTTTTGTGATATCATGATATGGTTGGATTTCATAAAACCGTTTAAATTTTCAATTCAAGATGGTATGTCTATGATGTCAAAACAAAATGGCGCAAAGACTATTGTCATGTGGAAAATGGATGACAATTCGGTTTTGTATTTTTTCAATCGAATGGTTGTACCATTGGATTTTTAGAAAAATATTCATACTATATATAATCGTTCAATATGGGATAAACATCCTAGAATCCATAATATTTATATAGAGCTCGAATGGTTGTTTTTCTGAGGGAATGAAAATTAATGAGTCTGAGTTTTGGTAATGATCCTTGAATTGTTTTCATGTAAAGGAATAACATCAATTATTAGTATGTATGTTATAGTCTTTACCTAAACCTGTATATAAATGGTATCACAAATCTACGGATTTTGTTACATGTCATCTAAGGACATTTAGGAAGAAGGATGATATAACAGTGATAATGGATCATCACACAATTTCACCCCATTATAACATTATTCATGTATAACATACATTGGAGGATCTATCCAAATTAAATATCACAAAGGATGTACTGATTTATGGTGTTCTATTCATTATCATATTAGATCGAGATCCAAGGATCACATCAAGATATTTTAAATCCAAAAAATAAGGCTTAGTGAATTAGTAGACCATGACTACGGCATATCATCCCATGTCATATTGGAAATCCTAAAGGTTGATACAATCATTAAAATACATGTTGTAGTATTTTGTGATGGATTTTGGTGTCTCATGGGAGGATTACTTATTATTAGTAAATTTCTCAAATAATAACAATCATTATACCTCAATACACTTGGATCTATTTGAATCGTTGTATGGACATTTGTGAAAATATCTAGTATGATGGGTGGGAAGAAGTGAGACCTTGATGCTTAGTGTGTGCCTATTCCAATAGACTATGAATAAGGTATTGTTGATCAGGAAGAAAATGCAGATGGATCAGAGTATCCAAAAATAATATGATGATCATCATGAGTGACTGTTGTCATTCTTTGATGGTAATAATTTGTTCATCAAAATCTTTTATTAGATTTAGCATCATCATTATGGGAATAAAGGGAAGTTATCATTGATATATACTGACCATTTTGAAATATTTTAACGTTTTTTGGGAGGTGGAATATTAGCTAGATTTGCATCTATGGTTTACTGTCGTGCATAATTTATTTCATGAATCTTAATTGATGAAGTATCATATGAATCGTGGCCATGTGATTCGATGAAATCATGTAGATATAAAGAAATATGCATTCTTAGTGCAAATGTTGGTGTAAAATGAGGATAGGAAAGGGACTGTCTTACTAGGTAAAATCATGGATCCATTGAACATTACATGAAATCATTGTCAAATTCACACTAATACATGGGAATGTGAGAAAAAATTGGTTGATAAATGGTCCTATATATTTTAGGTAATCAATAACATTATTACTTCTTATGATCGAAAATCCAATGGTTGGGATTTTTTAGAAACATTTTTTGAGTTATGCAATATTTTATACCTTTTACTTTGTATAAAGTGGGTGGGAATGGTTTGGGTGAAATTGGAAGGTCGTCAGGAAGGTTATGGGGCATTCATTTATAAGTGTTCTTGGTTTGGGCAGAGATAGTGATAACTATATAGCTTCTCTTGGATGATATTAACAAGGATGTAGTGTATTATAGGTTATAACTTGGTTAAAGAGCATTGTTTTACAAATCATGCACCAACCCCAGGTAAATCGTTCTACTTGAGAAAGTGGTCTTTCACATGGATGGTGCACAGTTTTTATAACTATGTGGGCTAAATATGCACGGTACCCTTTAGGGAAGTATAAGGAGCATAGTTAGAACACATATATCATACCCATGTGGATAAACTGTAAACACTACTAAAAATAAGATCTATTACAATGGTTTTGGTCAAACTTTTGTTATCATTAAATTATATGGACATATACAAACGGTTTGCCCCAAACCGTTGCTATAGGTCACTAATTTGAAAATATGCCATCCGTTTTCCCAAAACTGTTGGTATATGGGGGACCTATAATATTGGATTGAGAAAATATTGGTATAGGGGGGACCTATACCAACAGTTTGAGAAACCATTGGTATGTGTCACTTATATGGATCTATTCCAACGGTTTTGGAGAAACTGTTGGTATATGTCACTTATATGGACTTATACCAATGGTTTTGAAAAAACTGTTGGGATAGGTCCATAATAGAGTCCCCATACCAAGGGTTTGGATAAAATGTTGTCAAAGGTCCCCCCTATACCAACAGTTTGTCCAACACCATTGGTATAGGTCCCAAAATCAAATAATCTATCCCAACGGTTCTCAAAACCATTGGAATAGGTCTATACCAACAGTTTTGAGATCCGTTGGTATAGTTACATGTATTATTTCTAGAATATTCATACAAAGATTATTAAATAAATCAAAATTTAAAATATTTATGATAATACATATCTATATTTATGAAAATACGTTCACGAAAGTCAATTTAGGTTAGTGGTTACGTCATTCAATCAGAATCCGAAGGTTCTGGGATCAAAACCAATAGAATGATTATTTTTTAAAATACATATACCAATGGTTTTATGGAACCGTTGGTATATAATTTTAATATTACATATACCAATAGTTTTGAAAACTGTTGGTATAGACCTATCTTCATGGCTTACTAGCCGATGGTTCTCCAAACCATTGGTATATCATATACCAATGTTTTGGTGGCCTATACCAACGATTTAACACCATTGGCATATGATATATTTCTAGTAGTAACAAATGTTAAAATATGGGTTTTTTGAAACATGATATTATGTTATATTAATATTACACATCCCATTTGATCCCCATATTGACTCTTGCTCTTCTTTTCCTCCTCTCTATGGTTAGGGTACATATCCCACTCATTTTGGAAGCTTTTGGAATGATATTATTTATGTTATAAAGGTGAATATCCATTTTAATGCTTTTTTCATAGTAGTTATTAGTTTTTAATATATCTAATAATCCTACTATTGGTGTTTTATATCTAGTTCCATTTCTAATAGATATTGGTTTTTTGTTACCAATAATTTTTAAGGGAAAACTTATTAATGATAGCTGAAGATATCTAAGATGTACTTGTAGAGTTTTTTCTGTATTTGGGTAGCGTTTGTTCCATTGGTATTTTCTTCCATTATTCAAATGGTTGGGGGCTTCAATCTCGAATCCTATTACTAGAACTAGAAGGATTAATTTCAAATTAATTTTTCTATTGAAAAGGGTTGTAAAATTGATGTTCAAATATTGTGCAAAATTAATTTGGTGATGTTTTATGCATTTTGGGGGAAATTTGACATTTATTTTTAAATATTCATTGTTAATCGATTTTAGGATGATGATATTCAATTCGGTTTTTTTGATTAATTTATAGAATAGTTTTTATAAATGGATTTGAATATAAAAAAATTGCAAAATATTTTTTATTATAAATGGGTTGAAGGTTTTTTGTTCATAATTGGTTGGAATGATGTTTGTATTAAATGGATGATTTTGTTTGGAAATTTACGGTTTATATGATTTCTGAATATTTTAATTGGAATCATTATTTAGATTATATGGTTAATAATGAGTATGAATGATGAAGGAAAACAGTTGAGATGTATCACCATTAACGGTTTGGAATGTGGTTGTGACATGCCACAATAAAAAAGCTATCGGGTATGGATGTGATGTTCCACCATCAATATTAACACCAACATTGGTGGTTGGGTTGTGTGTGTTGATGAGGTTAATGTATTGTGTCGTATGAAATGAAATATTCTATGCTAGAAGTAAATGAGGAAATGGTTAATGATGTGACTTGTAGCTTTCCATAAATTTTTTTCCTTGGTAAACTGATTGGTAATTATTTCTTCAACTTGGTGGATATTATTTATGCTTTTATAGGCTTAATTAAAATGTTTTATATAATTTTATACCATTTTCTATCTTATTTTCATGAGAATGGAAGTCATCAGGAAAAGACTATAGATTATTATTACCCACCCTTTCTTTAGAACCATTGTGCTTTTGTAAATGATGTTCTCCAGGATACTATTAAAGGTAAATCATACCATTTCATTAGAGGATTTTAATAATGATAGGGAAGTATTTTGGTGTTTGAGCATGGCGATTGATGTGTTTCAATAGGGCCTATTCTTGGAGTTATTGTCTTCTTTAGTCTTTCTCTTCACACTCTGATTTGTTTTCAGGGTTTGGTTATGATGTTTTTTTACCTTGATACCATTTGAGTTGTAATAAATCATTATCATGTATTGTGTTGTTGTTTATGGTATCGGCATTCTTGGATGGTTTCTTTATTTTAAATGGAATATCATCCCTAAATCGTTCATGTAGCCCAAATCTTTTATTAGGAGCCTTTGGAACCATGGGGTTTAATTTAAGGATAATTACCACATCATCCCTGACAAAATAAAATGTTGATGGGAAGGATGATGGAATAAATATATATTATTATATTATGATGAAGTCTATGGGATGAAAAATTATGTTCATAGCATGAGCTATGGTATTATTTTACAATGATTGTTTTTTTCAAGAATTATTTTGTTTGAGTTTCAATAATTTGAAATTTTATATTCATCTTATTATAAACCCTATATTTCATTAAATCAACACTGTAATAATAAATTGGTTATTTGATTCCCTACATTATCCACTCTTTTACCCCTAAATCACTAAATATATTGTTTTTATGAATAGCGTACATTATTTATCTTTTATAGACAATAATATTTTTCACACATATACAAGATATTAAAAATTATTTTTATAATTTTTATATTTAAATTTAAATGATTTTTAAATATATATTCATATGAAATTTCAATTTTATTAAATAAATTTTATAGAAACATATTATATTTATTTTAAAAGATTTATTTTTTGACACAATAAACAAAACAAATGAAATGAATGGGTTTCGATAAAATTTATGTTATGAATGTATTTTTGCATCATCATGTACATTATTCTTTGAAAATGATTTATTAATCATTTGATTTTTTTTATTTTGAATACCCAACTCTCTATTTTCTTTATGTTTTTATTATTTGAATGATTCAAAAAATTTACTTATTCCATTTTATTCAAACAAGAATTTTAATATATTTATAAAAAAAATCTTCTATTTCAAAAAAATATTATGCATTATTGTTGTTACCTAGGGATATAATAATATTAACCCTTACACATCATATTTATATTTAAATTATGAATATTATGTTTTAAGGATGTTTTTATGTAACTGGATTCTACCCCATTGGTAAATCTGATATGATTAAATATTTAGTCATTGTGATTTTATGAAATACATGGGTATGATTTATCATTATATGACGGGTGGGTCAGTTATAGTCATATAATTTAATGGAAAATGTTTTTTATCTTAGAAGATCTAATGGTATATGGGAATCTAGGACAATCCCAAGAGGTTACATGTGTGGTATGTGAATCTATAGAAGGTACACTCGTGATTATCATGTTCCTATGATATGTTCTCTATATTGGTAGGTATACATTTCCTATGTTGTGTATTCTTAAAAATATTCAATAGAATTTTATTTTATTATTAAAATTAACCCTTATGTTATATATTATATTATCGATGATTTACCACTTATATAACTCAATTGTTTTTTATGATAATGCATTACACAATGAATATTTTTTTATGGTGCAAGATTTTTTAGTATGTTATCAAAAGTTAGATAAAATTCCAATAATAAAATAATTATATGAATCTTCTATGTCATAATCAATTTATATCTCCCTTGTTTCTACTTATAAATAATAAATTCTCTCCTATTATTATGATTCCTTTTTCTTAGGTCAATATAAAATGCATTTTTTATGACATGTCTTTTATCCGTACAATGTGAGAAGAGTATTGAGGTGTATTTTCCAAATTTTAAATGAATTAAATTCATTGTTCATATTGACTCTAAACACATATATAATATAGGGTTATAGGGTGAAAATTATTATCAGTTTACTGATTATTCTATCAATGATGTAATATTCATGAAAATCATTTTTGGGTCATCATTAAATGTATAAACGTAGAGTCTAGTTATGTTAATAGATTAAATAATGAGGAATCAATGGATATAATATATTTCAACATATGGTGAAAAAATAGATATAATATGAATGTAAAGTATATTAGAAAATTAAAAAGGATGCATAATATATGGAATTGTAGGAATTATTTGTTCATCTTGTGATTTTAGGATGATATTAATGTTTACTGCTAATCAAAAAAACTTTTTGGAAAAATTATTTTTTATAATATTATAAAAATCATCGAATATTCACATATTCTTAATTAATTATATTTATATTAAATATCTATATAAGTTACATACCACTCATTTATATCATGATAATTTACTATTATTAATGTCATGATATTAAATTATTAGTGAATAATTAAAATGGTATTGTGAATGTATATCAATCCTATAGCTCTTTGATCATAGTTTATAGAAATACTCAACCTAAAAACACTATTATTCACCCTCTAGTGGAATTTTATGTGATTTACTTGCATTGATTTTATATCTCTATATAGATCCAATATTGACTTTTCAGGAAGGTATTTTACATTACAAAATATGAATATAAATAAAATCATCTATTGGTTTGAGAAAGAACAAAGAAATCTATTCAGACTATTTCAAATGTATGTTCCTTAATACCTATTCAAGAGTTTTATTTGTATCAAATGGTTTTGGAGAATATGAAAATTCATTATGTGTGTATTTATGATGAGTATAGAAATTTATTTCCAAAGATGATTTTTAGTATTCAAATAAATAGTTTTTTTGAGTTTTTAAAAGAAATAATACATAGTGATATTATTGTTTTGTGGAATACATATATAATGACCATGGTTTATTTATAGTAATTAATAAATAAACTCTAGGTGAATTTATATAATGTATTTATACACATTCTTTCACCACCACAAATTGATTCAATTTAATTTTTTTTAAAACATTATGGGTCATTGTTTCATTACATTGCTTATAAAAAACATACCTCAGATAACTATCAAGAAAAATGTGTACAAAATCACATATTAATGAATAATATTATTAAGAGCATTAGTATTTATAATTATTTGATTTTGAAAATTTATTTGTACGAAATAATGTTTTCTTAAAAAGGTATATATATCCATGACAACATGATATTTTGAATTATCAATTTTATTTTAATATTTATTAATCTAATTAATGAAAAATTTTATAAAAAAAATTATTATTATATAAAATATATTTTACTATTTTCCCATTTTTTCTAGATGTATGAAGGGACATGACGATAAGTTTGTATTTTTTTGAAAACTATGTGTAAGGGAAATTTGGATACTAGATTTATTAAATTTGTATTTTTTTTAAACTTAAGAGTAAAACATATAAAATGTATTTATAATATCATTTACACAATTATATCTATCAAATATGAATTTTTCTATGATATTACAAAAAATAAAAAATATAAAAAATAACTATAAAATTTATTTACTTGTATGTATATCCTAAACCAATTTTTTATTAATATATCGTAGCTTTAGAATAACAAATTCATGTTCATTATGATGGGATGTAGGCTCCTATGTATAACTGAAATAAAATAATGTTTTATAGAGTTGATGAGAAGGATGAAATTAAACCACATCATTCCCTACCCTATACTTGTGATGTGACTGTTAAATAATTCGAAGAATCAATGATGGGAAAAAAATTTACATTATGAAAAATTATGTGGTCGTAGCCAATGATTCCACATAATTTATGTTTCATGATGAAAATTTTCCACTCATGGATAATAGTTATATGATGTAACATTCCAATGAAAATGTGAAGCCATTACCATTATGGTAAATATTATTATATGAATTCTTAAAGAAAATTCTCATTTGGTATATTAAAATATTGCTATTATATTAGGTATCTATGTTAATGGATTGAGTTGATTACTGAATATGATTACTAAATACATCACCACTCCAAAAATATAAACATGATTCTTGATGCTGGGAGATAGAATAACCATGTAATCCTTTCTATGATTTAGAATGAAAGAGATCTAATACCAATAAATAAAAATATGATTAGACATGAAAACATGATAGAAGGGGGGAATTAAAATTATTTGTATACCATATATCAATGTTTAAATTAAATATGAATACTAAAAAGTTATTGACATCCAATAAATGGTATGTTATATTCCATAATTCAATTGTAGACATGATGGAAGGATAATATCGAAGAACTAGATATGTTTACATTGAATATAATAATTAATGATGAATATATTGAATAAATAATACAAGTCCTCATTATATATACATTTTTTAATGTACAATGTTTTATAGAGATATCCATGGGAATTTATTAATAGATTTTATATTCTCATGATAAGGATTAATGCTCAAATACTAGGGTGTAATGTAACAATTACCTATAAATATATTTAAATTAGAAAACATCACTATGTATATCATAAAAGTAATCTAATGTAAAACTAAATTCCATAGTGAAATTTGAGTTATTGTTGATATTTATTTAAGTTAAAGTATTTTAAATATATAATAGACAATTTATATCTTAACCAACATTAATTGATATACATTTAGGAAATAGTATGGTGTGAGAGACACTAATGGTTATATATGATTATAAAATATTTCTTATAATAATGTTTTTGATAATTATCACTTATGAAATTAATATATATTGTATATTTATTATTTTATATCATTACAATAATGATGATTAATCTAAGAGAAAAATTTAAAAAATAAGATTTGATAATAGTTTTATTTAATAATATTAAATGAGTTCAGATCAAAAAAAATTGTCTAGAAATAATTTCATATAATAAAATATATCACTCCTATATTTTTATGGATACATATGAATACATATATGGAAGGAAGTGGAAAAATAAAACATTTTATGATGAAGTTGAATTGTTAGTGCTGTTGGGACCTATAATAGTTACTGAATTGATTGATAGGTTTATATGCCCTCGGAAAAACATCATATTTGATCAGAGTCAATATAAAATCATTGATAATAATTTTTTGTGACATCTAGTGTTTAATATTAGATACAAGATATTGTTATGAATGTATCCTTCTAATAATGTTATCAAATTTTAAATTAATGTGATTCTATTAACCATATGTGTATATCCCTAGGATATTTAAGATCCAAAAATAATGGTAGTTTGTATCATTTATAATCCACTATTTGAAAATCCCAGGAATTATGTGATCAATGTATCTTTTTTATGGAATTTAAGTATTGATATATCACATGTACTGATCTCTAAGGTAGTACTACAAAAGCATAATCATTTATTTAAGGAATAACCATCAAAGATTCTAGATCAATGAAATTGTGTATATTCAAACAGTATAAGAAAACAATTTCAATGTTTTTTCTAAATTAATAAATTTGAGGAATGAATATATGAACTAAAAAATGTGAAATGGTTGATGTATCCAAAAACATTAAATTATAATATCATAATTCAATGGGATTAATTATTTTGGTGGTTTTCTCAATGTAACAGAATAAGATTTTATAATATTTTATCATCAATAAAATTTAAGGGTTTGATGATTATTTACTAAATGAATGAATGGACATATATAAATTATGTTTTTTGAAAAAAAACATTTAAATACAATATTATGTATTAAAAATAAAATCATAAAATAAATGAATTCATTTGAAGGTATGAATTAACTTTTGAAAATTCAATTAATACAGTTGATAAAATTTTCAAACAATTATTGAAATAATTTTTTAAATAATTTTTCATATGAGAATAATCATATAAATAAAATTTATACATAAAAAAGAGGAAATATAAAATTAAAATCATAATAAAAAAACAATAAATGATATGTAATATATGCCCAATAACACTTTTTCAAATGAAATTTCAAAAAAAACATGGTTATAAATTAATAATGTTATTTAAAAATTAATAAAAATTACTTAATGCCATATAATTATGTAAATGAACTTTTTATACATTCTAAATAATATATTGTCATTCATATAATGAATATTTATATGCATGAAATGAAAATAAAATCAATTTAATTTTAATAAATATATTTCCCAAAAAAATATTACTTAAATTTTTGAATTAATTTTATTTTGGTGAATTATATTAATCACTTGAATTTAATTGTTTTTATTGAATATATAAATTATTTATTTGTTAATATATATCTATATTCATTTATATGTTGATATTATAAAATGAATGATAATAAATTATTTTTATTCTTACAGATATATTTATTCTAAAATTGGGTGTATGAGTTGTTGTATAAATAAGATAATTGATTTCATACACCTTTACAAGTTGATTTTTTAAAACATTATTCCATATTATTAATTACATTTGGTAAACAAGTCATTCATTCAATTACATTATTTTCATAAAAAAATTTGAATGATAACAAATAATTTTATCATCGCAATGGATAAACTGATATAAAATGGATATAATTAACTAATAGGAATTCACGCATCATAAAAATAAGATCTATATTTGACATTCAAAGTGTATTTATAATAACAAACACCATTTATTATATATTATTTTAATTTTCTGAGACATTTTATTGTAAAATACATTATTATATTTTCATGTTTCATTTTTTTATAGATGTTTCCCTATTTTCAATTATATAAGGCAACATCTTTCCTCACACCTAAAAACACCTTTAACTAATTTCATATGTCACGATATTAAAAAATTGTTTAATATTTATACTCACCACATATTATAGAATCTATTATCAACAAAATACAATCCTAATAATATATAATGTGAAATCCAAAGGACAATAATTGTGGAAGAAGTAATTACCTAAACTGAGGTATTTTAAGATTATTTTTTCACCCCATTTTAATCTGTAATAATGATTATAACACAATTATAGAATAATACTAAATATAAATATAAATATATATAATATTATTAATAACCATTACCAACTTCTTAACCATAAAATTTATTTTGAATGTGTCACTCAATGGTACATGAAGACTACTCTATCGATGAATAAAATACTTTCATTAATTATCAATACTTCTCATGGATGGTTAAATTGATGTAATAAATGAATAAAAATATGAAATTTATGATAATATTAGGGTATTTTAATGGTTAATTAATTTTCCATGTATTGTTTCTTCTATTTGATTTTGGAAACATCACCCATATGTACATGTGGATTATTACTTCATCGATGTGAAATAATTTAGCCTTCATCAACAACTCAAATATTGGTTTCTAAAAACTGTTATGGTGAATGATTAAGATATTTATTACATTATTATTATGTTATAGATTATGAACCCATGATCTTTGTGGAAGGTGATGATTTTAAAAATAAAAAAAACATGAAAATCATATCAGTGGTAACCTAAATATTCTTTATAATGATGAATTATTAGTAAAATTTTAACTAAAATGTTTATGGAAATAATTTATAAAAATAATATTATTATATATATTCTTATGTTATATGTCTTAAATAAATCATAAATTTTTATACAATAGTATATTAAATTAATTAGGAATGTTATTAGTTGAGGTAAAGGTTTATGTTATTATCAATAATTTCGGATGGATACCTTTTGATTTAATTTCAATTGGATAAAATTTTATGAATATTATATTAAAAAAATAAGAAATTAATTTTTTTAAAATTTTATAAATATTCAATATAATTTTCCACAAATTAGTAGTAAAAAATATCCAATAAATTATTATATAAGTTTATCATATTTCTAATTCTTGATCAGGAATCAATCTCTAGAAAATGAAAAGTATTCCTCTATTTTATGATTTTATTATCTATATATAAAATATTAATGCTAGTATATTCGCATATATATTAAATTTTATGAAAAATTAATAAATTATACTTATTATTATTTTCAAAACGTCTTTTTATATTATTTATTTAACTAATAAAATAATGTTTCTCATTATTCTATACTGTAACATCATGGGCCCACACTCCTATATAAAATGTTAATAACCCATAATTTACATTCTAGATTCAAATAAAACTATAGATTCATTTACATCAATATCCCATAAGTATGTTTGTAAAATAATATAAGGAAATACCTAATTCCAAAATAATTATGTATTGTGATTTTGATAGTTATAAAAAACATAAACTATTAAAACTCCTTTCATTCATATATAATGGTTATTTATTTCAGACATAGAAGAAAATACATGATCTTAATTACTCTATAAATATACAGCAAATTATTTACATAATAATTCATATTTTTTATGTCATCTATAGTAAAATTATTCATAAACTGGGGAAAAGGAATCATAAAAAGGGGAGAGTTTAGATAGTCAATAATGGTAAACATACAATGTGGGGATCCCAAATTTTTTTTTCAATAACTGTTTAGAATAATATATGAAAATGAATCCATAATTTAATGAAACTAAGAAAAATCTATATCATTGAATATTAATGAAAGAAATGAATCAATAATAGTAATCTTATAATAATGCAATAAAAAAACTAATACATCAAAAAAAATGTCGTAATGGGATTTTGGAAATGAATTTACATGTCATAGTAATATAATTTAAGAAATCATGCAAAAATGGGGTGGGATAAACCAAATAACTAAACATATCTTCTCTCATAAAAGAAATATATTCGGTAATGTAAAATATAATTATGGGTCCCACCATTGACTTAATTAATTAAAATTTATAAATAATACAAGTCAACAGGACAATTCCTACCTTTCCCTATGAACATATTACTAAATAAGATAGATATATATATATAATAAAATATATCGAAAGTAAATATCCCATCAACCGACATTGTTGGTAAATAATAATAAAGAACATATATGCAATAACCAAGTCATTAAATGTGTAAATATGGTCATAAAAAAATTGGAGAAAGAAGGTGGATTGTAAAAAAGTACATTGTCCCAATTCCAAATATTAATATATTAGAAGAAATTTATAAAAATTATGAATAATTTTCTAACATTCAATAACATCACATTCATTATTGGTCAATAAAATACAATAGGAATAACGTAAATAATATATGTGAAAACAATACTGAAATATGAATATATGAATAAATAAATACAAAAATATATTGATCATATGACATCTTGAGAATGAAAAAGGTTTATATAAGAAGAATACAAACCTAGTGTAACAAAGGATTTATAGAAAGATAATCACCCAAATAAAAAACAATATTTCAAAAAGAACACATAAAATGTTATTACAATTTTTTTGATTAGGAATCATATACCTTGATAAAATGAATTTAATCCCTCAATATATGAATTATATATTATAGAAAAAATCATGAAACATAAAACCAATTTTGGTAAATTTTAATGAAGACATAATGGGATGTGGAAATGATAAAATTATAATTTCAGATATAATAAATTTATATAAATTTATTGATATCATTTGTATGTACTATTTTTTTAGTGCATCTTATTTGGGATTTATCATGGTAGAGATTCTGTGAAATATGATTGTTTTTTGGAGGGGTTTGGGTAGTGCATTGTTAGTGAATGGATTTCCCAAACCATGTACCCTTCTCTAGTAAACCATGAAACACTATAATGAGAGGTATTTTAAAGCTACCACAAGGTTATTGAAATCTTATTAACTATTAATATTACTTCAACCCCCCCCCCCCCCCACCTCCTATGTAAGATGTTCATGGTTTATGCACATGATATCTAAACCTGAAGACACTACACAAGATATAACAATCATGAGTTTAATTATTCAAAAGAAATATTAGAAATTCATGAAACCCTTTTATATATACCATGGTCATCCCAAACTCATCCTTTGATCATTCAAATTATTGTTTGAGACTAATTAAAAAACTCATCAGGATATCCAAATTAGTTTTTAATTAGTATAATTCAAGAGTAATAAATATTCACCACTATGAGTTTTTTGATTCTTCATATGTATGTATTTCATTCACCTCGATATATTTCTAAATATATAGCTGTATGGTTTCCACTATTATTGCTGAGTTAGATATAGGTTATGATAGATTTAACACCATTTATTATTTATTCAGGTATTTTATTCTAGATCGTTTTCTTAGTCATGATATGGGTTCTTCAGATTCATTTTGGGGATTTCTATTGGTTAACATTCGACATAAATCATGTGGTTGGTTTTCTACATTAAAAATGATAATATTTTGGATTTAATTATTTTAATGTTATTGTGAAATTGTAAAAACCATTATTGTGAAATATCAATGATTATTAAATAAATTTAAATAAAATTTCATGTGATGATAAAATGGAAGAATTTTTGGGAATTGAAATTAGTGGTATTGGATTAATTAATTTGTGAATTAATATATGGAGTGTAATGATCTTTTAAATTATTATCATATTGATATCGAGTAATCGGTTAATTAATGTTCTGATGAATCAATTGGAAGTTAATATTATGAGATTTTTTGGATTAACATAAATAATTTAATGGTGAATTGGATAAATTTTAAACCATGGGATTAAAGGGATTAAAAAATATCTAATATATAATTTAATTTCTACCACACCGATGATAGTGTTTGAAAAAACTTTATTTGTTATGGAACTTGATGTTTATGAAATTTTTATTAGTGTGATATTGTTGTACATGTGATTTTTTTATATAAATGGGAGAGACATGGACTAATGATTCAATATCCCATATTTGATTTAATGATATACATTTTTTGAACATGACCCGCTTTTCAAATTCCCTTAGTGAAAAATGTGTTTTTGGACATTGAATGATTGTTTAAATACTCATAAGGTAGTACACATGGATTAATAGACCAGAAATTTTTTCATAGGACAATGGTTCTAAATTGGATATATTTTGAATTTAATTGAAATGAAATTTATAGTTATATCCTATTAGTTATGATAAAAAATTAATAAAATATGAATTATGGTTCAAGAACCATTATGGGATGAATAATGGAAAAATGGTTTGTTTATCCTCATGGAGTAGGGTGTGTATGTGGTTAAATATGGAATAATTGAATATATGTAAAATGTATTCTTTAATTGTTTTATTTTATTCTGTATACAACTGTATAAATTGTTATTATAAGGCCCCATCCTTAAACATTACATAATCTTGAGATATTTGAAGAATACACCTTGAGGATCTTTTCAGGTTTAGTGTTTTAGAGAATTAGAACATAAAACATTCATTACATCCCACATTTAAACAATTTGGTTACAATAAAAGATAGTATTAATTTTTTCCATCAATGGAAACATATTTAAAATAAAACATGGATTCTTTCTTGACACTTCCTTGACACTATCATCATATCAACTACCCTCCCCTTGACCTGTGAAAAACATTTCAAAAACTTGGGATGAGCATAAAAAGCTCAGTAAGAGATCTAAAAATATAGAAAGGAAACAAGAGTTCATATACACATAAAAATCAATTAAATCATACTCTAATAATAAAACAAAATCCCTTTAATATGCCTCATCAAATCATGAATATATCATAGAAATCATAATACATTAAGGTAACTTGAGGCATTCATAACATGCTTACGTACGGAGTAACCCTCTTGGTTAAGTTTGGAATACTTATCCCAGTATATTCCCTAAATATCTTAGGAGGAACCTTAATGTTTAACTCCTTCACGTTACCCAATGCATTGGAGAGCTATATCGGGCTCACCCACCCTTAGTTTATCACAGAACCACCCGTCTTCATAACAATTCCCAAGAACCATAACATAATCGTACCAGATAATACATGCATAAAAGAAACATAACATTTCAACATTTCAATCACAAGATATCAATAAAAAACATTGATATAAAAAACATTATTAAAACCATTTTCAATACAAAAATAACAGAAAATTAAATCATGGTATTTATTTTTCTTTTAAAAAAATGGTATGGCTTGTAGAGGAAGTTGAAACTCAAATAATGGTCTCGACGGTGGAGATGTCATTGTCCCCGCATACGAATGAAAAAAACATTCCCTTTTTCGTTTAGTAAATGATTCGTATAAATAAGATTCATTTTCAATAAATGTAAAACTCAATGAGGTTTATACACCGTATAAAAGAATGTTGTGTATAAAACAAAATATGCCTCAATGAATGGAGATTGAGACGAAGTCCCATACCTCGTGTCTGACTTGACTCGATCATTCTTCAACCTCCTGGATAATAAATTTGAGTTAATTTCTACTTGATTAAGAAAATTTTTCAAGTTCATTATTCTTTTTATATCACTTATTACCATGTCATGAACACTATGCAATTATTTAAGTTAATAACGGTCGTTTTAACGATCATTGGCACTTGAGTCAAAATATGCTCATTATAATTACAAGTTGTTCATGTATCTATTATATCCCGAGTTATACTCATGATTCATATATCATATATATCATATATATCCATTATATACATGAATTTATAATATTACACAATGTTTAGAGTTATGAAATGAAATGCACCGTTCATGGAGATGGTAAGATGTGCGTACGCATGAACACTACTTTCATTTCTATTTCGTATTTTATGGAATGGAATCATAATGATATAAAGGTATATTATAATTCCAGTATAATACCGTACATAATATCATTAATTAAATTCATTATACGTCCCACATATGGTATTAACGAATCAAATAACTTTGAGGTGGCGGTAGTCCGCACTTCCAAAAATGAAGATATCGAGTTTACCCATAATGGAAAACATAAAGGTAAGCCATAAATGAAAAATACAGAAAAATAGTAAAATATAAACATATTATATATCATATATATATATAGTGTCATCTTAATGGCCACCTTTTAAGGTGTTAAAATAATATTGAACAGTCATAGTTCGGTGAGGCAGAAATCTGCCATCCACGGAAACAGTATTTCTTTAACCATTAGATGTAGGTGTGTGTAAGTGTATCTCAAATAATACTTATAACAAAATCCTAGTTTATAGAAGATACTGTTTTTGTTACAAAATAAATTAATAAAAAGTGTTTAGTGGTTTGGATAAGAAAAATAAAACATAAGAACACAATAGAAGACACTACCTTTAAATCGGGTAACTCTTTTTTATTTGAGCTCAAAAGCTTCCTTGGGAAGACTTCTGCCAAAAGAGAGGCTTCGTGGAGTTATAGAGGGATGTGGAGAGACAAAATAGTCAGGTTTTGGCCGATCCAAAGTCTTTGGATGTCTGGGTAAGGAGGTAGCAGTGGGTGCCTTTTATAAGAGGAGAGGAGGGGCACTCTTGGAAAGGTATAAAAGGATACTTTATTACAAAATGATTTTTGGATTTAAAAGTTGCCAAAATTATATATTTCTAGGATAAGGTGATAATAGTTCGAAATCCACCCATAAAATAGGTTTTTGACATGTTTAGGTATTAGCTTTTACATTAGATTTTCATTTTATTTAAATCGTTAAATAATGAGGTCATCGCTGCATCATCATGGTGTCATAAATAATTTAATTTATTTAATGACTAAAAATTATAAAAAAAATATAATGATGTAGTAAATATTTTTATATTTCTACTGACTATTTATAGTCAAAATATGACTTGTATAACCCCATTTAAAAATTTGTTTAGTAAAACAACTCATATTTGTGTCATTTTTACATTTACATTAAATAAAAGTATATAAATGTCACTTTCCTTCTAAAGTGGCTCCATGGGGTCCACAAGATGACTAATGGATTTTCTTGGTCGTTAATGACACATAAAATAAGGGTAGGACATGTATCAAGTTCATTTCATATTATTAAAACAGTATTCTTACCTTAAATTACACTAATTACCTCTAATCGCGATTAAAAACATAAAATTTACTATTCACCAAAAAAAATTATATAAATCCAATTAAACCACATTTTAGATCTTAATTACAACCATGTATGTAGGAGTTTTGATTTCAAAACACAGAGGAGGTAAAATTTCATTTAAATGAAAATTCAGTTTTTTAAGTACCACTTAGTGGTTTCACTATTCATCAAAAAAATGAAGTTTTTCAGAAAAATACCAAAACATCACCCTAATCTATATTTGATATTCCAAATTCAAAAATGATGTCTATTTTAAAAATTAAAAACATATAAGTTAAATTAATTAATTTAATAATTAATTCCTCTTGTCAGAGAAAATAACCTGTTTTATGAAGCAATAAGTATCAAAAGATTGACACTAGTTTCAGTCCAATTTCAAAGTGAAATTAATTCCAATGACCACTATTGGATTAAATGGTAGAAATATATTATAATTGAACTTTAAAACAAATTCAAAAGATAATCTAATCATATAAATAAATTAGATTAAAAATAGTTTTTGAATTAAAATAGAACATTATTCACTATTCATTATAAAAATTAACATTATCTGAAAAATACCAAAAATTTATCCAAAGTAAATTTCAATGTCCCAATAATAAAGAATAAGTTTATTTTGACAAATATATCTTAAAATTTTTCAAATGTTTGATTTAAAAATGGTTTTCCACCAAAAGGCAATAAAAAATCTTCTAAAAATATTACTGTATTTCATGCTTAATATTAGATTTATTCTCATTTTAAGCCTCTAAAACACTATATAATTCATTAATAGACATAGATATAAAATATATATTATTCATTAATTACATGGAATGTTATATCCTTCCCCACTTCAGAAAATTGCGTCCCCACAATTTATTTACTTATCGAATATGTGGGGGTATTTATCCCTCATTGCATTTTTAGATTCCCATGTTGCCTCTTCAATCATATGGTTTTTCGACAAAACCTTTACCTGATGAATCACCTTTTTCTGCAACACTTTCTCCCGGTGGTCATGAATCTGGACCGGTTGTTCCCCATAAGATAGGTTCTCTTCCAGCTGAACTACCTCTGGACTCAAAATATGAGATGGATCTGGCATGTACTTCCTTAACATTGAAACATGAAAAACATTGTGTACCTGAGATAAACTCAAAGGTAAAGCCACTCGGTTAGAAACTGATCCATCTCACTCCAGAATTACATATGGTCCAAGGAACATTGGACTCAGCTTTCCTTTCTTACCAAATCGCATCACACTTTTCCATGGTGAGACTTTGAGAAAAACACGATCACCTACCTCTAAAGAGAGATCCTTCCTCTTATTGTTCGCAAAACTCTTTTGCCTGCTCTGAGTTGTTCTCATGTGTTTCTCTATCAGCTAATCTTTTTCTGCCAACTCTTCTACCAATTCTGGTCCAATCAGCTTCCTTTCACCCACTTCATCCCAAAAAGCTAGAGTTCGACACCGCTTCCCATATAACGCCTCTAATGGTGCCATCTGTATACTGGAATGAAAACTGTTATTATATAAAAATTCAACCAAGGAAAGATGTTGGTCCCAACTTCCCCAATAATCCATCGAACAAACATGTAGCATATCCTCCAATGTCTGAATTTTTCATTCTGACTTCCCATCTGATTGAGGATGAAAAGCTGTACTAAAATTTAATTCAGTACCCAACAACTTCTAAAGGCCTTTCCAAAAGTTAGAAGTGAACTTGGGATCACGGTAAGATATAATAGAGAGAGGAACTCCATGTAACCTGACTATCTATTTAAGATAAAGACGAGAATGTTGATCTACGGAAAAAGTATCTTGTATAGAAAACAAATGAGTAGATTTTGTCAAGCGATCAACAATAACCCAGATTTCATTATTATCTCGAGGTGTCATCAGAAATCCCACAACGAAGTCCATGGATATATTCTCCCATTTACATTCTGGTACTGGTAAAGGCTGAATCATCCCTTTCGGTAACTGCCACTCTGCTTTAACATGTTGACAAGTCAAACACTTCATTGTAAAATCAATAATATCTCTTTTCATTCCATCCCACCAGTAATACTCCCGCAGATCTCTGTACATCATAGTACTGCCAAGATGAACTGAAAACGGAGAACTATGAGCATCACATAACAACTCTCTATTCAACTGTGAATCACAAGCCACACAAAATATCTTCCCAAATCTCAAAACATAATCATTATCAATGTTGAATTCAGGAAACATACCCATTTAAACCAGCTCTACCATTTTCTGCAACTCACTGTCTTGCTTCTGTGCTTGCATGATTCTGTCTGATAGAGAAGATTTCACTTATACCTGATAAAAAACAGAAGGACATCCTGCACCAACAACTCCTATGCCAAAGTTCATCAAATTCATAAACAAAGGATCATATTACGAACTCAACATTGTTAATGAATCATTAATTTTTTGACTCAATGCATCGGCCACTTTATTTTCTCTTCCCGGATGGTAATGAATTGTACTATCATAATCCTTTTTTAATTCCTGCCATCTCCTCTGTCTAATGTTGAATTCTTTCTGAGTGAATATATACTTTAAACTTTTGTGATCAGAATATATTACACACTTTACTCCATACAAATGACGCCTTCAAAATTTTAAAGCAAAAACAACAGCAGCTAATTCCAAATCATGTGTAGGATAATTTACCTCATGAGTTTTCAACTGACGTGAAGCATAAGCAATTACCTGAACATTCTGCATTAGGACACAACCATGTCCTTTAAATGAAGCATCGCTGTAGATAACAAACTCCCATTTCCTTGAAGGTAGTTCCAAAACTGGAGAATTTATTATTCTTCATTTTTACTCTTGAAAACAATCATCACATTCTTTTGTCCAGATAAACTTAACACCCGTCCGAGTTAGCTTAGTCATTGGACTAGATAACCATGAAATTTTTTTAACAAACCTTCAGTAATAGCCTGCTAAAACATGGAAACTACGAATCTCAGTTAAATTTTTGGGTCTTGGCTATTCTTCAAAAACCTTTTTGAATTTCCCATACAATTTCTTTTATTTCAAGGTTCTCAAAATAACCCTTAAATGTCTTTCATGATCTTCTTTACTTTTAGAAAACACAAAAATATCATCAATGAAAACCCCCAAAAATTTATCCAAGACCTCATGGAAAATTATGTTTATTATGTCCATGAATACAACAGGTGCATTGGTTATCCCAAAAGGCATTAATACAAATTCATAATGGCCATATCTTGTTCGAAACACAGTCTTCAGAACATCTTCTTCCTTTACCTTCAGCTGATGGTACCCCAATCTCAGGTCAATCTTTGAAAAATACTCAGCTCCATGGAGCTGATCAAAAAAAATCATCGATATGAGGCAATGGATATTTGTTCCTAACTGTGATGTGTTTCAAGGCTCTATAATCAATGCAAAGTCTCATAGATCCATCTTTCTTTTTTACAAATAAAACAGGAGCACCCCATGGTGATGTTCTAGGTCGAATGAAACCTTTCTCAAATAAATTTTTCAATTTCTCCTTCAACTCTAAAATTTCAATTTGATCCATTCGATAAGGGGGTTTTGAAATTGGATTAGCATCAGGAAATAAGTCAACAGTAAATTCAACTTCCCGGTCTGGTATTCTTCCAGGTAACTCATCAGGAAAAACATCAGGATACTCATTTACCACTGGCACATCATTAATCTGAATGGTTCCTTTATTTTCAATGATGTGTACAATTTAACATTTATTTCCATCTTTTACAAGTTTCTCAGCCTCTTGATATGTTATCTACAGTAATGGTTCATTCTTGTACACAAATTGAAAGTCTTTCTGAAATGAAACTTCTTTAGCTCTACAGTCAATCTTAGCATGGTAAATAGAGAGCCAATCCAAACCCAGGATAACATCAAACTCTACTAGAGCTAAAACAATAAGGTTTGCAAGTAGGTTCTTTCCACGGATAAAGATATAAAGATTCTTATAAATTCTTTTTGCCTCAAAATTTCCCCCAGGTGTTTTTACCAAAAGTTTAGGAGTCATTTCTTAAGATGGTATTCCCATTTTACTAGAAAAGGTTTCAGAGATGAATGAATGTGTAAACCCCGAATCAAGAAACACACTGGCATAATCTGAAAAAACAAACAAAGTACATGATACAACTTCATTTGATGGCCCGATATATACTGAAGTAGTTGCAAAGGATTTCACCAACCATTTCTGCTTGTAGCTTAACTACTTCCCGTCACTCGAGCACTTTGTCGGACACTCATTTCCATAGTGACCCATCTCATTACACTTAAAACATATCACTAACTGTAAGTCAAATTTGGTCTGACCATCACCTTGATCTTTTTCAGTGCAATCATGAGCCTTATGCCACATCTTACCGCATCGGTAGCACTTTCCAGAATTCAAATGTCATTCCCCAGCATGCCTATTACAACATTTATCACAAAATGGAATCTTAGTTATCTTATAGTCAGTCCTTTTTGAAGAATTTTTTTCTTTTCTTCTGCCACCTCGGTCTCTTCTTCTGCTGGTTGTTATAGAACACTTGATCATCGGCAAACTCCATTTCCACCTTCTCAGCAGATCGAACAGGATTTTCATAACATTTAAACTCACGAGAAGCCAATTCCCTTCGATATTTTGGCTTTCATCCTGAGTAAAAATGATTGATTTTAATATCAAGGTCTCTGATAAAATTTGGAGCATACCTTGCCAATCGAGTGAACCATTCTTCATAGGCAGCCACTGAGTCCTCCTCTTACCTCAATTCCAGGAATTTTTCTTCCATCCTAAGTCGAACAGCCTTAGGAAAATACTTCTCAAGAAACATACCATTGAATTAATCCCAGTCGAGATCATCAATCTCATCACCATCCCTGATATTTTTAACCATCGACCACCACTGATCTGCCTCACCCTCCAAATGGTAAATAGCAAGACTAACCTTTTGATTGACTGAACATCCAATGACATCGAGAATCTTCTACAGTGCATTAATCCTCACTTCAGCTAGCACAGGTTCAAATGATCCTCTGAATGATGGGGGATGTTGCCTCCTGAAATGTTCCACCACTGACATGTTCCTCTGCGGTTGATCTAGAAGATCTTGTGCATGGATACTGCCACCATTTATCGCTTGAGTCAACTGCGCCATTACTGCAAAAAACTGTTCAGTTCCAATTCCTTCCATATCAGGATGCTGATTCGGAAGGTTATTTCCTTATGTATTCCTTCCTAGTACTTCATCCTTGTTTCCTCTACAGAAAACCATTCTGAACAAGCATGTCTTAGATGAAGCAACATGGTAATCTTCAAATGCTGTATCATTTCAATTTGACCATTAAAAATTATTTTTGGATAATCATTTAATAGAATTCTAACTCCTAAAGGTATCTAAACCAACCTCTAATACCAACTATAAGGCCCCAGCCTTAAACATTACATAATCATGATATATTTCAAGAATACACATTGAATATCTTTTCAGGTTTAGAGTTTTAGAGAATTAAATCATAAAACATGGTTTAGATACCACATTTAAAAAAAGTGGTTACAATAAAAGATAGTATTCATTTTTTTCCATCAATGGAAACATATTTATAATAAAACATGGATTCATTCTTGAAAATTCCTTGACACAATCATCATATCAAGTACTCTTCCCTTGACCTGTGAAAACAATTACAAAAACCTGGGATGAGCATAAAAAGCTCAGTAAGGGATCTTAAAATATGGAAAGGAAACATCAGTACATGTATACATAATAATCAATGAAATCATACTCTACTCATAAAACATAATAACTTTAACATATCTCATCAAATCATGAATAAATCATAGAAATCATAAGACAGAAAGGTAACTTGAGTCATTCATAACATTCTTACGTAGGGAGTAACCCTCTTGGTTAGGTTTGGAATACCCATCACACTATATTCCCTAAATCTCTTCGGAGAATCCTTAATGTTTAATTCCTTCGAATTACCCAATGCATTGGAGAGAAATATCAGGCTCACCCGCCCTTAGTTTATCACGGAACCACCCATCTTCATAACAATGCCCAAGAACCATAACATAATCGTACCACATAATACATGCATAAAGGAAACATAACATTTCCATATTTCAATAAAGAGATATGAATACAACACATTGATATAAAAAACATTATGAAAACCATTTTCAATACAAAAATAAAATAAAATTAAAACATGGTATTTATTTTTTTTAAAAAATGGTATGGCTTGTAGAGGAAGCTGAAACTCAAATAATGGTCATGGCGGGGGAGAAGTCGTTGTCGCCGCATACGTACGACAAAAACATTCTATTTTGTCATTTAGTAAACGCTTCGTATAAAAAAGATTCCTTTTGAATAAGCGTAAAAGTCAAAGGGGTTTATACACTGTATAAAAGAAAGTTGTGTATAAAAGAAAATATTCCTCAATGAATGGAGATTGAGATGAAGTCCCATACCTCGGGTCCGACATGACTCGATCGTTCTTTAACCTCATGAATAATAAACTTGAGTTAATTTATACTTTCATAAGAAACTTTTTCAAGTTCATTATTCCTTTTATATCACTTATTTCAATGTCATGAACACTATGCAATTATTTTAGTTAATAACGGTCATTTTAACGATCATTGGCACTTGAGTCAAAATATGCTCTTTATAATTACAATTTGATCATGTATCCATTAAATACAGAGTTATACTCATGATTTATATATCATATATATCATATATATCCAGTATATACATTCATTTATAATATTACACAACGTTTAGAGGTAAGAAATGAAGTGCACCGTTTATGGAGATGGTAAGTCCTACGTACGCATGAACGCTACTTTCATTTGTATTTCAAATTTAATGGAATGGAATCATAATGATATAAAGGTATATTATAAATCAAATATAATATCATACATAATATCATTAATTAAATCCTTTATATGTCCCACATAAGGTATTAACAAATCAAATCACATTGAGGGGGCTGTAGTTCGCATTTCCTAAAATGAAGATATCTCCTTTACCCATAATGGAAACCATAATGGTATGCCATAAATGAAAAATACAGAATCATAAGTAAAACATAAACATATTATATATCATATATAAATATAGTGTCATCTTAATGGACACTTTTTAAGGTGTTAAAAGATTATTGAACAATCATCATTTCATGAGGCAGAAATTCGCCATCCACAGAAATAGTATGTTCATTAACCATTAGATGTAGGTGTGTGTAAGTGTGTCTCGAATATTTCTTATAAAAATATCCTAGTATATAGAAGATACTGGTTTTGTTACAAAACAAATGAATAAAAAGGGTTTAGGGGGTTGGTGAATCAAAATATATCATAAGACCACAACATAAGACGCTACCTTTAAATCGGGTAACTCTTTTTGATTTGAGATCAAAGGCATCCTTGGAAAGAATTATTCCAAAAGTGAGGCTTCTAGGAGTTAGAGAAGAATGTGGGGAGAATCAATGGATAGTATTTGGCCTAGACAAAGGCTTTGTATGTGTTGGTAAGGAGGTAGAGGTGGGGGCCTTTTATAAGAGGAGAGGATGGGCACTCTTGGAAAGGTAAAAAAGCATACTTTATTATAAAATTCTTTTCGGATTTAAAAGGACCCAAAATTATATATTTCTAGGATGAGGTGATAATAGTTAAAAATCCACCCATAAAATTGTTGTTTTACATGTGTAGGTATTATATTTTACATTATCTTTTCATTTTATTTAAATCGTTAAATAATGAGGTCATCGCTGCATCATCATGGTGTCATAAATTATTTAATTTATTTAATGTTTAAAAATTATGAAAAACTATCATGATGTAGTAAATATTTTTATATTTCTAATGACTATTTATAGTAAAAAATCTGACTTGTATAACCCCATATAAATATTGTTTTATTAAAACAACTCATGTTTGTGTCATTTTTACTTTTACATTAAATAAAAATATATTAATGTCATTTTCCTTCCAAAGTGGCTTCATGGGGTCCCCACGTTGACCCAAGGATTGTCTTGGCCGTCCAAGACACATCCAATAAGGGTAGGAGATGTTTCAAGTTCATTTTATATTATTAAAACATTATTCTTACCTTAAATTACACTAATTACCTCTAATCGCGATTAAAAACTTAAAAGTTACTATTCACCAAAAAATATTTTAATCCCATTGAACCACATTTTACTTAATAATGACAACCATGTATGTCATATTTTTGATATTCAAAACACATAGGTGGTAAAATTTCATTTAAATGAAAATTAAGTTTTTTATGTACCACTTAGTGGTTTCACTATTCATCAAAAATTTAGGGTCTTCAGAAAAATACCAAAACATTACACTAATATATATTTGATATTCCAAATTCAAAAATTATTCCTATCTTAAAAAATTCAAAACATATAAGTTACATTAATTAATTTAATAATTAATTCCCCCTGTCAGAGCAAATAGCGTGTTTTTATGAAACAATAAGTATCAAAAGATTGACACTAGTTTAAGTCCAATTTCAAGGTGAAATTAATTCCAACGACCACTATTGGATTAAATGGTAAAAATATATTATAATTTAACTTTAAAACCAATTAAAAATATAATATAATCATATAAACAAATTTGATTAAAAATAGGTTTTGAATTAAAATACAACATTTTTCACTATTCATTAAAAAATGAACTTTATCTAAAAAATAAGAAAAATTTGTAAAAATTAAATTTAAATTTTCCAATCATAAAGAATAAGTTTATTTTGACAAATATAGCTTATAAAATTGTCAAAATATTGATTTAAAAATGGTTTTCCACCAAAAGGCAGTAAAACAATCTTTTAATAATATTAGTGTATTCCATGCTTAAGATTGGATTTAATCTCATTTTAAGCCACTAAAAGACTATCTAATACATTAATATACATAGATAAAAAATATCTATTATACATAACTTTCATGGGATATTACATTTATTGAAATTGTTTTTTAGACATAGTTGGTAGTTTTCAACTTTTTTTTACTCACACACTACTCAAGCACCCTAATAGACAACTGAATAGAATTTATGATTCTAGGACTAGATAAGGAAATATCTACATTTTATGGGGCTGAGTCATGATGGATCATTGATAATGAATAATACATGTTGTGATAATACACATGGATGTGTCCCGGTTCCTTTTTTGGGTTTTTAACTGAAACATGAAATATATTTTGAAAGAAATATATATTTAAAAGTCTTTGATAATAGATTCTTGTTTTTTTATTATGTGATAATGGTCTTTTCTATTAATTGGTTTTTTTCTTTTAGCTATTGGAATTTACTTATCTTATTTTTCTACTTTGAAAAATATGGTATAGTCTCCCCAGGATCGATAATTGACCCCCCCTACTAGTAAGTTGCCTCTGGCATATTTGGAGGTGTGCTTGAGGTTATCTAATAGGCCAACTTGGGGAACCGTTATCTGGATCCTATTTTAGGATGTTACAAATTGGTATCAAAAATTATTTTATTTTACTTTATTTTTCTCTATATTATATGAATGATATAATGAAATTATAATGATTTAGAACCTATAAATGAGCTCGTGATTGGGAGTTTCTAAACATTATTTGGGGGGAAACCATGTACCCTGTGTGTTAGTATTATTGTAGATGTATTTTATTATCTTTAGAGGTTCTGTCACAATAATTGATGAACTTGTTCTGTGATGTGATTATTGATCTTGATATTATTGGATATTTTTAACTTATGGACCTATATGGAACGAGCGTTTTGTTTAAATTCATCATTATAGGAATTCTTAAATTAATATGATATGCATCATTTTTAGTGTTGCAATGGAAATTTTTTTGATTCGTATGTTATTGAAATTGATTAGTTTTCCCTTGGTTATGAAATTGAACTAATAAATGGTTTCTATTATGGAATAGAAAATTTCAAAATGATTTAAATTTAATGATATGGGTGTCTGGTTGGAAAATTCATATATCATTGGGTGTTTATTCTTTATGAACCATAACCTATAGTTAATAATGTTATGGTTAATCCTAAGGCCTCAATTTTATATTTCATGGAGGGTTTGGGGTTAATTTGTTTTGGATTTATGTGATTCCAAATAAGAGTTGAAAATTTTTCATTGTTTCACAAGAGGTATGTTTAAAATATAAGAGATATTACTCCATGAAGATGTTTTTTAATTGCATAATAGGAGGAAATAAATGAAAATGATTTTATTGTAGTGGAAAATGTGGAACATATAATGTAGTTTGACAGGCCTAAAGAAACATTTTATTGGATCATTGTTCACTTGATTCAAATTATGTAGACAGACCCAACACTGGTTGTAATGAGAATGTCTGATATAAAATAGATTTCTCAAATGTATGACCCTATAACATTCATAGGAGTTGGTGGACCTAATGAAATTAGATTTTGTATTGATTATATCTAGGTGATACAAGATAACATGGAGACTCCTAGTTAGAGTAGATTAAAATTAGATTTCTATATGTTTCTTGTTCAAGAATGGAGCTCATGTGACAATCATAATCAGGATGAATACATGGAATATATGGAGTGGATGAGCATTCAAGAAATGTTATTTAATCCCTTTTACCATGAAAATATTTGATTTGAGTGACCTGGTGTATTTATGAGGTTGACATATAGGAGTGTGTCCATTCTGGACTACACTAATAAATTTATATATTTGTAGTGGTTTTCTCATAGGTTGTTATGTTATGGCTCTATTTATAAAAAGTATTTTCTCGAAGGAGAGAAAAATTGGATTTTATTAAATGGTATATGGTAATGAAATGTGTTTGTGGAACATCCTGACTCGAGCTGGATTGCTGGACAACAATGAGTTTATAGAACTTCATGACTTATTCTTGAATCACTTTTACCCTAAGATTCATAGGTATGAGAGACTAGAAGAGTTTATGAGGATAAAATAGGAGATCCTGTAAATTGTAGATTATTCTAATCACATTAAATACTTCCATAACATTTCTCATATGTAGTTATGATATTGGTCTAATGCTGAAAAAAAGTTTCTGGACGGACATAAATGTGTGATTATGTTTAATGGGAATGTCTTCATCTTTCTAGAATTATTTAATGTGTTCAATAATGGGATAATTTTGAAGGTAACATAATTGATAATTCATTTGGTGGACAATTAATTTATTCTACTCCATCAGAAGGTAATACATTCAAGGGCATGAAGCATAGTTATGGGAATGTTGACAAGAGTTGTTGCGAGAATAGTGTCTAGGTGTAGGATCTGTTACACTGTACATCACTCTGGTGACCGTTCACTACTATGGTAGGTTAGGTAACTATTGTATAAAGTCACCCCAACCACTTTTATAGTGCCAATATTTTAAAATTATTGGATATATACAGAGAATTTATAGGAATCCAAAATATATTTGTAATGATGGTGGATCTAGACATAAATAGAGTACAGTAATTGGATCATCTACATAATACAAATATGATAGTTATATTTCTACTAGAAAGGTTGGTAGAGGTATTGGACATGGTGCTTCTTTGAAAGAGTGTCTATATCAATGGTGTTGTGTAGCTTAAGGGACCTATACTATTTCACATTAATGAGAGGCATGAAAATTTCATGTATTTTGTCATACCCTAGTGCATAGTAATGCTGGAACATCATCATATAAGGGTAATATTATTCTATATTATACGATATATAGTTCCTTATTTGATACTAGTTCCTCTAATTCTTTTGTATCTACACACCATGTGAATTTTTTAAAACTTATGGTGAAGCTCAAAATAGGAGTTGTGATGATGGATATACCATAGAGAGTATGATCGAGAGAAATATTTTTGTCTAGGGATTGTTATATCATTGTTGGGAATTATCATTTTAGTTGGGAAATATTCATCCATAACATGTCATAATTTTACAATATTATTTGTATAGACTACTTAGTAACATATCGATCCCATGTTGATTGTTACCACATGAGATTGACATTTACCTCTCCCTAGGATGAAAAATAATCTTCACTATGGGAAATTGGAAATATTGGAAGGTAAACCAGTAAAAATTCAACAAAAACAAAGAGATCACACTGTCCAGGTTTCTTGAAAGTCTCTTGCTGATGGTGGTGTAATTTATAATGTATTACCACTCATAATGGACAAGTTATAGGTGTTCATTCTAGAGGAATTCTCAGGGCTTCAATTTGAGAGATAAGTGGAATATAGGATTGATCTCATTCAATGGGATAGAAAATTTTTAATTCCACTGTAGAGACCCGTATCTTGACTTACATTAACATTACATTACTTTTGCGAAATACATAGTACATAACAAAAAACAAACAAACAAGGATCGTAATAGTTTAGTGTCTTTGGAAACTCGGAACGTAATCTTCTAATCGTGGTGAAAGATCTTCAACATCTCCCATAATGATCTTCCTTTTTTTTATACCTAAAACGTTTCTTTATATCTTGGGGAAAAGAAAACATAAAAGGGTGAGCTCAAATGCTCATTAAGGGTAAACAAAAGAAATATCAATCACATCATATACATAAGAACATATCTTTTGGAAATCTTAACCTACAAAAGAGCTTATAATATCATAACATGGGATAAATCATAGAAGTGAAATGTAATCCCAATAATCATAACATAAAACATGAAACTTTGTGGCATACACACATAATCATAGATAATCATTTCTTGTTAGTCAAGACTCATTTCCAAGACTATCTTAGTGGACAAAGTCCCTTTCTGAATCGAGTCACCCTCGTTCCAGTCATGTTTCACTGAACCGGTATAACCTACCGTTCCATCCATGTCTATCTCATGAGATATAAAATCTTTACCCAATGAATTTGAGGGAGATATAGGTCCCACACATCTCATAATGATACCATTCTTATGTGTGACACAAAATCATAAACCATACATCATAGCATAACCCATGTAATAAAAATGGGATTCTTAAACAACATGACATCATAAAACAATTCATATAAGATAAAGGAATTAATAAAAATATTTCCATCACAACATAATCAAATCCATGTAATAATAGGGATAGAAACAAAACCCTTATTATCTTAGATGGAAAATAATTATGATAAAACACTTGAACTCCATTCTTGACGAAAATATCCTTTCTACTTCAAAAACATTTTCCTTTATTAACATGTCTTACAATTTTAAACTAAAAGAAGTTGATTAAAACTAAAATTGAAGACTTGTAATGGAAGCTTCTTGGAAATTATCTTTTAAAAATCCATTCATTCCGTATAAGTTAAAAAAAACATTCTTCTCATACTTTTGTCGGAAAAGTCAAAAAATACCTCGTACGAAAAATGACAAAAGATTCCTTTCATATCTTTTACTGAAAACTCTCCGAAGGGTAAAATTGGATTTATACAATTGTAGGTGGATGAAAATAATATTACATAATGAGGAAACATGGATGTGGATGATAAAATACACCCCAGTAAATGCCAAAGTAAAAACAATCTCGGATAAAAATGAGATTGTGATATTTTACCTTACCTTAGGTCCGACTTGCTTTGTAAGTGTCTGAACCTCCTGTAGAATCATATTCATTGTTATGATATCATATATGGTTCACTTATGACTTTATATTACCCGTTCTTTTGTAAATTCCATGTTAAAGAAGCGTTTTGGGTAAAATCGTTTCATTTATCGTTCGGGTTTTCAACTTGTAATTATTCATAAGATTACTTAGATCATGATCACATAATTAATGAATATAAAACATGATTTATATATATATATTCAGAATATACATATATAATAAATCAGTAAATGGAAAGAAATACACTGTTCATGGAGACGGTAGTCCGTACATACGCATGAACGCTGTTTTCGTTTCCTTATTGAATTGAATGGAATTAAGTAGATGACATACATATAAATATAAATAATTCCAGTATCATTATTATGTCATATATTTCATTAGTACTTATTATATATATTTTATAATCATTCATGAATGGCTAATCATTGAGAATGAATCTCATCGCGTCGTGGAGACGGTAGTCCGTACGTATGCACGAGCGATGATATCGTTCCCATGGTCGTGGAATTGTGTTGAAGTGTATGTATACTATTTAAGTATCAATATAACTTTATAATAATCATATATAATTACTCATTAAACCATTATACCCATCCAAATAAGTTGGTGGCGGAAAATAGATTACACCACGGCGTGGAGACGGTATTCCGTACGTACGCACGCGCGGTGATATCCTTTTTCCGTAGGATGGATAGAAGGTCAATTAGAGTTGTTTAATATTTATAATAACATATCAATATGTAAGTAATACTGATTTTATTACTTTATCATGAATAAACTAAAGAAGAAGAAGTTGAAGAAGAAAGAAATTGAAAAGATCAGTAATGGATATTACCTCTTCTTTGAAACGCCTCTTTGAATCCTCCACTTAGGTAACTAAGATTGGTATTTGAAGAAGACCAGGACCTCTAGGATTATTCTAGGGAAGTGGAGAAGGTATTTTGGCAGGGTATGGCCGAGCTTGAGTGCTCAAATTGGTGTGAGGAGGAGGGGGAGGAGGTGTCCTTTTATAAGGGAGGAGAGGGGCACCTTAGAAATATCTCAAAATATTATTTTATATTAAAGTCAAAATATGTTTAAAATGGTTCCAAAGGGTATTATTTCGAAGCTAAAGTGGGGATGGGTCGAAATAATATCAACCAATATGATTTAGACAAGTTTAGGTTATTATTTTAACCTTATCAATTAGATTTAACTCTAAGTTAAATAATTTAACTTTTACCGTGTCTTTTTGTTTTCTTACACTATATGGTCAATAAACATACTATAACATGACAAACGAACCCCAAATTGTTTATTATTAATATATATATCCTTATCTAAGTCATCTGGCCGAACCTTACATTTTTAGGAATAACATTACAATTAATAATATAATATTTGATTTAAAAACTATTTTGTGTCAATTTTGACACTAATTGATATATGATTTTTGTGAAAGTCGTAATAGAATTATATGTTCGAACCAAGTTGATTTAATCAACACTAATATATCATAGTAACCTATAAAATTAGTGGGATTCATCAAAAGGCTCAAATTACATTTAATTTGGTGTTTATAACATCAATTCTGTCAATATTTCATTAATAAGATAATTACTGCATCATCATTGTGTCATAAATAAATTAAATTATTAAATGTATAAAAATTATAAATAAAATACCATTATGTTGGAAAGATTTTTCTCTTTCTAATGAATATTTATAATCGAATTTATCTTTTGTATAAACCTATATTAAAAATGTTTTAGTAAATAAACATTGATTTTAACTCTTTTAACTCTTCTTTGAATTAAATAATAATAAATGTCCTAATCTAATCCATGTGGGCATAAATGATAATATTTTACAGTTAAGGTTGTTTTTGGTCGAGATACACTTGTCCAATAGGATTATGACATGTTTTAGGGTAATATTAATATCATTTTTACCCTTAATTACCCTATTTACTTTTAACCGTGGTGAAAAAAAGTAAAAAGTTACTATTCACCAAAAATTATTTTCATCTTATTGAATGACATTTTACTTACTGACATCAACCGTGTCTCTCGGATTTTTGAAATTCCATTCACAGAAGCATTAAAATTGAGATTTATGAAAAAAATAATTTTTTAACTTCCACTTAGTAGTTTCACTATTCATAAAAAATTGATGTTTTTCAAAAAAAATGCCAAAATTTCACCCTAAGCTATAATTGATATTCCGAATTCAAAAATGATTTCTATTTTACAAAATTACCAACATATAAGTTTCATTAATTAATTTTATAATTAATTTCTGCTGTCACAACAAATAGTGTGTTTTTAGGAGATAATAACTATCAAAATATTAACACTTGTTTATGTCTGGTGTAAATGTGAAATTGCATCCAATGACCAAAATTGTATTGAATTGTAAAAATATATTCTAAATAAACTTTAAAACCACTCAAATTAATAATTTATCACTATTAATTATTTCGATTAAAAAAGTTGTTTTTAATTAAAATTTAGTAATTTTCACTATTCATCAGAATATGAAAGTTATCCGAAAAGTACCCAAATTTTACCTTAGGCTAAATTCGATACTACGAATCCAAAAATGAATTCCATTTTGAAAAATAAAATTTCCAAAATTTCCAAAAGTTATTATTACTATTCATAACGGCTAGTTTTAATAATATTTTAACAGCATATTGTTGTTTAGTGAAACTCGTTATTGCGTACTACACACGCTATCGAGGAAGGTCGTGATTGCGTGTAATGCAAAGTAAGTCAAGGATTCATGTTGTGAAAGCTCCTTTTGGTGTAGCGTACAACAAAAGACATTAGTGAAATTAAAAAGAATATTTTTCATAAAATCTTGGGCTGTTACATTCTACCCCCCTTAAAATGAATTTCGCCCTCGAAATTCGTCGTGGTTATAAATGGTTTACTATTTGAAAGTTTTTTTAATAGAAACCCACATCGTAAAAAGGATTACCAAAACCAATCTTTAAAAACAAAAGTATGAAACTTAACGGTTACCCAAATAAACTAATCACTAGGTTTCCACATAGGTGAAAATATGGATATGGAAGAGAAATCTAACCATCATGTTCTGATGGGGAGTGGTAGAGAACATGGCTATGGAAAAGCCAGAAATCACAAAGCCAAAAATTTGTGACGATCTAAGGTACCATCTGATTCATCAGATATAAGATCACCAGGACAACATTTTTGGTTTTCAAGATAGTTTCCCTAAAGTTTAAGAATTTGAATTAGAATAAATACTTACTTTATTTTGGTACAATCTCACTGTTGTTCGTGCCTTGAACAATTTCCACTTCATCTCTTAAATAAATGATGTTGAATTTGTTATTCATGAAGTGTTAGCAGATCCTGTGATAGAATGACGGGTCATTCCATCTGTCTCAAACAAAAGGTTAGCAAAAGTTATTAAATATACATAAGTCATTCTATAGTGAGATTAATCATATATGGTTCCTAAAATGGACTTATACATCATATATCATACTGCATAATATAATAAAACTAGTTTCTACTAAACATGGACTTCCTGTAGGCCAGTGGTAGGCGATAATGGCCAGTCACACTTCTGTTGTGGGTTTGATTCCTAGAGCCCTGTCCGACGCGATGGGCTGTCGCCCGTCCTGTAGGTTTTCCTTTTTCTAAAACTATATTACTATAACATCTCATCAATAATATCAAAAAAAATTCTATCCTTAAACAATAATAACTTATGTCCAACATAATTCATTCCAATCTTTAGGTTTATCCATAATACTGCAGTCCACTCTCATAACAAAGTGAAAACGATTCCCAGATATTTAATTCCATCGTTAATCACCATATATCATAAGATATGTTTTGTTGGTCACATTCCAAATATTCAAAGTCCTTAATCATGTATTCTATTGAATACCTTAGTGAAAACATGAATGCAGTTAAAAGTTAACACCTTCCACATACCAAAATCCTCAAAATTCTATATACTCAAACCATGATATCACTTAGTCCTTATATCAATCATGAGCTCATGAATACTGTTAAACATTTCATTTTCTCATTTTCCCTTCATTATGCGCATATCATCTTATTTCCAAAAATATCTCAATCACTTTGAATACCACATTAGGCCAACACATAAATATTCCAATACATTATGATACCACATTATTTTGGAATCCCATTACATAAACACTTAATCATTCTACCACATCGCTATCATATTCAACAACGCCAATAGTGATCGCATGTGACTTCCCTTTTTTCCTTTTCCTTCAGTGGTTGCTCATGTTGATCATCACTATCCCTTGGATTAGGGCATTTATTAGCATAATGCCCCATTTCCTTGCACTTGAAACATTGAGGTGTTGGTGGTGCGTTTTCTGTAGTGTTTTCATTATTCACATCATTAGAAACCCTTTTTCCATTACTTCGACACTCACCTGCTCGATGACCTTCTTTTCAACACATAAAACATTTTCTAGTCCCTTTAAGACAATCTCCACCATGCTTCTTTCCACACTTTGTTCAAAAGGAAACGTTCATTTTCTTTTCACCATTATTCTGAGATTTCTCCATGAACTCCATCTTTCGTTTCTTGTCAAAACCATGAGATTGATATGTAACACAAAATTCCATTTCTACCTTGATAACACAACACAAAATTTCTTCATAGCTACTGAAGTCTCTTATAGCTAATGCCCTTCGATGACTTGGTTTTAAGCCACTGAAAAATCAATCAACTTTACTTTCAGGTTGGATGATAATACAAGAAGCGTACCTTGCAAGTCTTGTAAAATTTGATTCATAGGTACCAACAGATTCATCATCCCTTTGCTTTAGTTCAAGAAACTCTTTCTCCATCTTTGTTCGAATAATACGAGGGAAGTACTTACTGAAAAACAATTTCTTGAACTCATCTGATTCCATGGACTCAATTTCATCTCTTGGCCTCGTATTCTTGATAAGATTCCACCATTGATCAACTTCACCTTCCAAACGATATACTGCTAAGATGACTTTATCATGTTTAGAACATTGATGAACTTAAAATATCTTTTCAGTAGTACTGATCCATTGTTCAGCAACAAGTGGATCAGAAGTCCCACTGAAATAAGGTGGACGTTGCCTCATGAAGGACTCAATAGAATATTGTTCCCTTCTCTGCTCATTTGAAAGTCCAGAATGATTCATAGCTTGTGTAAGTATAGCAATAAGATTTTTCACTCCATATAACATTTGTTTGTTCAGGAGGACAATCATTGTATTGTCCATTTCATTGATCATCACGGTTCCTTTGGGTTCCAGCCATTGTCTAAAACCCAAAAAGAATAGTGTGTGAGGCAAAAGTCATGCTAGGGAAAACAACATAATAAAGGGGGAGTACCTTCAATATCTAACATCTTAGGTTTAATTCTACGATCGTTAGCGTAATTCTAGTAATATAACCTATACGTATACTTAACCTTAGGGACATCCCTAGACATACCTTAGAAATATCTCTAGGGATCTCACTAACGTTTTCGCATCCTAGTTTCCAAAGGTTGACTAAACCTTTCCTCTAATACCAACTATAGAGACCCGTATCTTGACGTACATTTACATTACATTACTTTTTCGGAATACTTAGTACATAACAAAAAACAAACACACAAGGATCGTAATAGTTTAGTGTCTATGGAAACTCGGAACATAATCTTCTAATTGTGGTGAAAGATCTTCAACATCTCCCATAAAGATCATCCTTTTTTTATACCTAAAACCTTTCTTTATATCCTGGGGAAAATAAAACATAAAATGTTGATCTCAAATGCTCAGTAAGGGTAATCAAAAGAAATATCAATCACATCATATACATAAGAACATAGCTTTTGGAAATCTTAACCAGCCAAAGAGCTCATAATATCATAACATGGGATAAATCATAGAAGTAAATGTAATCCCAATAATCATAACTTAAAACATGAAACTTTGTGGCATACACACATAATCATAGAAAATCAATTCTTGTTAGTCAAGACTCATTTCCAAAACTATCATAGTGGACAAAGTCCCTTTCTGAATCAAGTCACCCTCGTTCCAGTCCTGTTTCACTGAACCGGTATAACCTACCGTTCCAGCCATGTCTATCTCATGAGATATAAAATCTTTACCCAATGCATTGGAGGGAGATATAGGTCCCACCCATCTCATAATGATAACATTCTTATGTGTTACACAAAATCATAAACCATACATCATAGCATAACCCATGTAATAAAAATGGGATTCTTAAACAACATGACATCATAAAACAATTCATATAAGATAAAGGAATTCATAAAAATATTTCCATCACAACATAATCAAATCCATGTAATAATGGGGTTAGAAACATTACCCTTATTATCTTAGATGGAAAATAATTTTGATAAAACACTGGAACTCCATTCTTGAAGAAAATATCCTTTCTACTTCAAAAACATTTTCCTTTATTAACATGTCTTACAATTTTAAACTAAAAGAAGTTGATTAAAAATAAAATTGAAAACATGTAAAGGAAGATTCTTGTAAATTATGTTTTAAAAATCCATTCATGCCGTATACGTTAAAAAAACATTCTTCTCATACTTTTGTCGAAAAAGTCAACAAATACCTCGTACAAAAAACGACAAAAGATTCCTTTCATATATTTTACTGAAAACTCACAAAAGGGTAAAATTGGATTTAAACAATTGTAGGTGGATGAAAATAATATTACATATTGAGGAAACATGGATGTGGATGATAAAATACACCTCAGTAAATGCCAAAGTAAAAACAATCTCAGATAAAAATGAGAATGTGATATTTTAACTTACCTTAGGTCCGACTTTCTTTGTAAGTGTCCGAACCTCCTGTAGAATCATATTCATTGTTATGACATCATATATGGTTCACTTATGACTTTATATTACCCGTTCATTTCTAAATTCCATGTTAAAGAAGCGTTTTGGGTAAAATCGTTTCATTTATCGTTCGTGTTTTTAACTTGTAATTATTCATATGATTACTTAGATCATGATTACTTAATTCCAGAATATAAAACATGATTTATATATATATATTCATAATATAAATATATAATAAATCAGTAAATGGAAGGAAATACACCGTTCATGGAGACCGTAGTCCGTACGTACACATGAACGCTGTTTTTGTTTCCTTATTGAATTGAATGGAATTAAGTAGATGACATACATTTAAATATAAATAATTCCAGTATCATTATTATGTCATATATTTCATTATTACTTATTATATATACTTTATAATCATCCATGAATGGTTAATCATTGAGAATGAATCTCATCGCGTCGTGGAGACGGTAGTCCGTACGTACGCACGAGCGATGATATCGTTCCCATGGTCGTGGAATTGTGTTGAAGTGTATGTATACTATTTCAGTATCAATATCACATTATAATAATCATATATAGTTTCTCAGTAAACCATTATACCCATCCAATTAAGGTGGTGTCGGAAAATAGATTACACCACGGCGTGGAGACGGTATTCTGTACGTACGCCCGTGCAGTGATTTTCTTTTTTCGTAGGATGGATATAAGGTTAATTAGAGTTGTTTCATATTTCTAATAACATATCGGTATGTAAGTAATACTTATGTTATTACTTTATCAGGAAACAACTAAAGAAGAAGAAGTTGAAGAAGAAAGAAATTGAAAAGATCGATAATGGATATTACCTCTTCTTTGAAACGCCTCTTTGAATCCTCCACTTAGGGAACTATGATTGGTCTTTGAAGAAGACCAGGACCTACAGGATTATTCTAGGGAAGTGGAGAAGGGTTTTTTTCAGGGGTTGGCCGAGTTTGAGTGCTCAAATTGGTGTGAGGAGGAGGGGGAGGAGGTTCCCTTTTATAAGGGAGGAGAGGCGCACCTTAGGAATATCTCAAAATATTATTTTATATTAAAGTCAAAATCGGTTTATAATGGTTCCAAAGGGTCTTATTTCGAAGCTAAAGTGGGTATGGTTCGAACTCCTATCAACCAATAGGATTTAGACAAGTTTATGTTATTATTTTAACCTTATCAATTAGATTTAACTCTATGTTATATAATTTAACTTTTACCGTGTCTTTTTGTTTGCTTCACTATATGGTTAATACACTTACTATAAGATGCCAAACGAACCCCAAATTGTTTATTATTAATATATATATCCTTATATAAGTCATTTGGCCGATCCGTAGATTTTTAGGAATAAAATAACAATTAATAATATAATATTTGATTTAAAAACTATTTTGTGTCAATTTTGACACTATTTGATATATGATTTTTGTGAAAGTCATAACAGAATTATATGTTCGAACAATGTTTATTAAATCAACACCAATATATCATAGTAACCTAGAAAATTAGTGGGATTCATAAAAAGTCTCAAATTACATTTAATTTGGTGTTTATAACATCAATTCTTTCAATATTTCATTAATAAGATAATTACTGCATCATCATTGTGTCATAAATAAATTAAATTATTTAATGTCTAAAAATTATAAATAAAATACCATTATGTATGAAATATTTTTATCTTTCTAATGAATATTTATAATCTAATTTATCTTATTTATAACCCTATATTAAAAGTGTTTTAGTAAATAAACTTTGATTTTAACTCTTTTAACTCTTCTTTGAATTAAATAATAATAAATGTCCTAATCTAATCCATGTGGGACTAAATGATAATATTTTACACTTAAGGTTGTTTTTGGTCGACATAAACTTGTCCAATAGGATTAGGACATGTGTTAGGGTAATATTAATATCATTTTTACCCTTAATTACCCTATTTACTTTTAGCCGTGGTAAAAAAAAGTAACAAGTTACTATTCACCAAAAATTATTTTCATCTAATTGAACCACATTTTACTTACTGACATCAACCGTGTCTCTCGGATTTTTGAAATTCCATTCACAGAAGCGGTAAAATTTAGATTTATGAAAAAAAATAATTTTTTTAACTTCAACTTAGTAGTTTCGCTATTCATCAAAAATTGAAGTTTTTCAGAAAAATGCCAAAATTTTACCCTAAGATATAATTGATATTCCGAATTCAAAAATGATTTCTATTTTAAAAAATTCCCAAAATATAAGTTGCATTAATTAATTTTATAATTAATTTCCGCTGTCACAACAAATAGCGTGTTTTTAAGAGAAAATATCTATCAAAATATTAACACTTGTTTATGTCTAGTGTAAATGTGAAATTACATCCAATGACCAACATTGTATTGAATTGTAAAAATATATTATAAATATACTTTAAAACCACTCAAATTAATAATTTATCACTATTAATTATTTCAATTAAAAAAGTTGTTTTTAATTAAAATTTAGTAATTTTCACTATTCATCAGAATATGAAAGTTATCCGAAAAGTACCAAAATTTCACCTTAGGCTAAATTCGATACTACGAATCCAAAAATGAATTCCATTTTGAAAAATAAAATTTACAAAATTTCAAAAAGTGGTTATTACTATTCATAACGGCTAGTTTTAATAACATTTTAACAGCATATTGTTGTTTAGTGATACTCGTAATTGCGTACTACACACGCTATCGAGGAAGGTCGTGATTGCGTGTAATTTAAAGCAATTCAAGGATGCGTGTTGTGAAAGCTCCTTTTGTTGTAGCGTAAAACAAATGAAATTAGTGAAATTAAAAAGAATATTTTTCCTAAAATCTTGGGCTATTACATCCACTATATAAAATCAAGTATAAGACTTTCAAGAGCATAAGAAACCATTGAAGTAGTTGATGGGTAACAATTTTATGTATCCAATAAAATCACATTGAGGTTTTCTTGTTTTGTTTTATTTGATTCCTGATAAGTCTCACACTTATGTGTGGAATAACATATTATAAAAAGGATGAACATATTGAATTAGTATCATATTACATGTATTGATGATTTATTTTTCTAGATGATGGGAAATTATGTCATCTCCATGAATGATTTTAATATTATGGGATCATTATGAGATATTTTGACTTTCTGATATACCTTTGACTACATCCAATAGTAGTTATAAAATTTATTAATTCAACATATTTCAATTTGGGTTGATGAATTATCAGGCAGTTTTTATTTTCTATGATGAATATAATCATTTAACCATAAAAAACAATTTATTTTATTGGTTGTGGTTTATATTGTGGCGTTCTCTTTGATTAATGCCGATCATTCTCAAAATCGGTACTATGTCCTGAGTACATTGATAGTGCCTCATCTATCCACCATGATATCTATGTATCAATTCATGAATGATCTGGTAGAATTCATGGGATACATCATATTAGAGGATGGTGTGTCAATGATCTCATAGAAGAGTCATGATGTTTTATCTTTTAAGACTTCATGGAATGGTTTTGATATTCATAGGTTTCTATGGATAGAAGGATATTAATAGAGCTTCATCTACGACAGTTCCCAATTTCATCATGTCTATTGGTATTGAACAAGAAGGGTTTGATCTGTTAATTTACTGGAGAATGTGATAATGGATTCCCAGAGATGAACAATCACTTGAAAATGACATCGATATTGATTCTACATGATCTTGGTGAAGATTATATGGTGTTTTCGTACACATTTATTTCTAACATTGGAGCAGTGTTGATAGAGGGGGATGGAGTTGTGGTATATGGGATATGGAATTCTAGGCCACATGAAAATAACTATACATCTTATGACCTCAAGGTTTTTGTAGATGGTTTTTCCTTCAGGTATCGTCACTTTTCTAATTTTATTAAATATGTATACTAATCATAACAAGATTATGTATATATATTCATATAATGACTTGGATATGTTTTAGTAAAGATAAATTTATTATATTAATTCAATAGTCAATGATCTAGAATATACACATTGGAAGGGAAATAGTGATGCTGATTATTTCTGTTAAAATACATAGAATCAGGATGTTCAACATTATAGTGTTGAGTGGATGATGATATCATGGTTGGATGAAAAACATGTTTTGTTTTGGGAAGGGTGGGAGTAGATTAATCTTGTATATATTTTCTTGGAATCGTTACATTTGGTTTAGTTAATGTAATATATGTTTTATGATGTTCAATGTTTGGCCTTGATGAAATTCTTCGAAGGTGTGGTGCACATTCTGATGGGAACGTAGATTAGGATGAGATCATATATAACTAAAATAAAGTTGTTTTACAAATGAGTATATACAAGGATATGATGCTTTGATTTTATTCCATGAAGTGGGAAGTGGAACCGGGTATGACCAAATGGTATCGTGACATACACTGATTATTTTGGTGGCCATATAAGAAAAAGTAGATTGCAATGTTCATAAAGCTGTGATACTCCAATGAAAATGAGATGAATGAGAATCAATTACATTGCGGTTTACTACCACCACTAACCTTTGTAGAACTGAAGAGGTATGATGTTACTCAAATATTTTGGTGGGTTGCTCAATGACTTTTTGAAGAATTATGTTATTTGTGTGATTGTGGACCATTTCAAAAGAGTGTCACATTTCCTGCCTATACGAGATACATCATTCAAGGATATATTGAGATATATATATGATTGGTAGAATTATCGTCTCCTCGGTGTAAAATAAAATATAGTATCATAAAGTAACTCACACAATACATAATGCGTCATGATGGGATTATATAAGTGACATGTAACACAGGTTTCACTGATTATAGATTTCCACCTATAGATATAATAGATATTGGAAATTACAATATAATTTCTTCCCGTTATTATAAGAGTTATATTCCCGAAAAACAATTTTTATTAGGAGAATCACATTGACCTCATATTGTTTTCATATAACAATAGTTATCAGGGAACTATTCAGATGGAACCATATGAGGATCTATATCGTAAGACATGGAGATTTCCTTTATTTAGGATTGGTGATGGTGAGTCATAGTAGTTGGGATTAAGTCTCATCTGGGTTATGTATGTTAGGTTAAGATGCTTTATATGCTTATGGATATGACTCATGTTATGTAGAAGTACTATTTTGATGGATGTTAATAACCCACATTGATTGTAGAGGTTGGTCATGTGTTATTTCCAGTGTCTCCTATATTGCGTCCCCATAGTATTCGAAGACACGGAATTTTGGTAACAAAGTATTATTGGATCATTTTTTGTTGTGGATATAATTAAACTACTGGAATACATATTGGATCATCCACAGAGTTATAGAAACATAACTGATGTTTTTTTTGTTACATCATCTTTCATATCACCTGATCCTTCTCATGTAATAAATTTGGATGATTTTGATATTTATACTGATGATTCCTTGAAGGAAAATATGATATTTTTGTTGATTAATATTGTGAAACTGTTTCACCTAATTTCCATGGGAAATTTTTGTTTATTGGGATATCGTGGGCGAGTTTAGGTGGAAACATAGAAGACAAAAGCAGATATGTGATCTCATGGGTCTCAACTTTTTATCACAGAATGTTAGATATTATCTAAAATTTATTACAGATATAATATTAAAAAAATATCATGCCTATTTCAAATATTTTCACCTCATAAATATAACATATTGATGTGAATTGCATTGTGTTTGGTCTTTTGTGATGTTTTGTCTTTCAATTTAAAATTGCACAATTCTTTAATGACATTCATTTTCAATATCTTCAATATTTTATATATATCATTTTCATTATTACTCAAAATTTATTGACTCATTTTTTATAGGCATCATACGTTTATGGCATACAAATTCCTCAACTGGTCCATGTATTGATTCATACTTCAACAAGAACAAAAAAATCAGTACTTGTATAATGTGGGTCTAAACAAAAGGATGGGACCCACCTCAATCAATAAGACATAACTCATCTTAAATGATATAAAATGTGATTTTTCCAAATGATTTTAAATTACCCTCTATTTATTGTGTTCATGTTGAGTGTCTAGGATACATTCGGTCATTAATGATAAATTTTAGCTAGTCAGAACAATGTAAGATGATGGGTCTCCCAAAGAAGAAAATTTTTACCTTGGTAATTAATTCATAACATTAGCACCATATGTTCGAATCTAATAAAATAATGATGATAAAAATAATATTTACTTTATAAAAACATTTTATAAGGGTCCAAGGGGTAATTTCATCGAGAAGATCCATAAAACAGATCCATCATTTGGGGAAATAGATCTCAGTATATCATTTTAACACACTTTTTCTTTATCTTTTCATCTCAATATCATTTCGAAAAGGGTTTTTTCAATAGAAGGATTCAAATATTCTGTAGATAACAATTTTTATAAGAGGATAATTACATTAATTGATCAATCCATGTTGTTAAAATCTCAATCTGGTTGCAGAATGAGAAGATCTAACGAAATGTCATCTTTTTTTTTTGTGTTATTCATTGTAAACTCATTCTATTTCAATTTTCCTAGAAATTAATTTCATGAATGAAGGAGGTATTCTATTTTTTTGGATTTCAAATTAATGTTTTTAAATTTTTTTTTTTCGTCATAGAAATTTAAAATTGTTCTTTTTGTTTAAACTATTTGAGGGAGGTCTCCCCAATTATTATAACAAAAATAACTATTTTTATTTTCTCTGAGGCATTAGAAAATTAGATCACATTCTTATGTGGATAAAAATGCATATATGAGGACCTGATATGGAGTCTAGTCAATATATATTTATATATTGAGGCATTTATGTATATATTGGATATATTATAGGAATAAATATTTTGACAAGGATAAAGTGGTTATTTTTTATCCATGTTCATCCACCACATCCTTCTTTATATTGTTTATTTTATTATATATTTTTTTTAAAAATTACCCACATCATCAATTTATTATTATAATCTGATTTTTTTCATTAAACATTATATAACTAATTTTAATGTTCTATTGTAATTGTAAAATTTAATGACAAAAAATTAACAATGGGACAGTTTGACAACTTTTCTTGAATCCTCCTCATGAGACAACCTCGTTCTCTACACTCTATATAATTTTAATAATAAATTATTGAAAGGACTGTCACAAAAACCCATTATCAATTTGGTGAAATTTAAATGGCGAATTCATAAGTTTTTTTTTCCATTCTTTTTAGGATACTAATAAATAATTTAGAGTCCTTAAAAACCAACAAAATGGATTTTCATTGAGATTACTGTAATATCCCAGAATTCCACATTAAATTTTTTATAAACTTTAATTGTATAATTTGGACGCCATAATCTAAAAGAGAATGAAATTCCCTATATTATAGTGGATATAATATATTTTTGAACTATTTTTAATTTTCATTACAAAATCATGTGAGCGGTATTTTGAATCATTTAAATAGGTGACCATATCAAAAATCTAAGGTCATCGTTGAAGTAAGTGCATCAGAATTCAACTAGGAAGGGCCTAACATCGACTAGTGTGAGATGAATGAATAATATAGTATATGGAATTTTTGGAAGAAATATAAAATCACATAAAAAGATAATTTATTATATTTTCTTCTTCATTAAGCATCGACTCATTAGTGTTGCAATGCATCGAAAATGTGAAGAAAAATCCATTAGTCAACCTCACTAATCAATTAGTGTTTCAATGCTGCAAGGTGTGGCACATTTTCCTTATTTATTTAAATTGGGAGTCATGTTTGGCGAAAAAAACAATAATTTATATGAAGAATGACGAAGTAATCCTCTCAAAGGATGAAAGCATGTGAATCCAAAAGATGTGATGACACTTTGGAGAGAGGATTCGATATCGGAGTTCGAGGAATGACGATTGAAAATCATCCTTGACCAATATTTGTTTTCTAAGTAGAATTTTGATGCTTCTTTATGTGAATTTATTTTTATTGTCCTTTCTTTTAAACAACAACACTGGGTTAAATGGTGAACAGGTTAACCCATGGATATATTATTCATGAGGCATGTGAAATTATCTTGTAGGGATTGAAAGAATGTTCATTAATTATAATATATTCTATTTTATTTTCTAACATTATTAATGAAGGCCAAACATGTAGGGACGATAGTCATCTCGTTGGTTGTTCCTTGTAATCTAGATTTTTTTCTCTCGTGTTCCTCACTGGTTGACCTTTGAGGTCTCATCAGGAATTTTCATGGGGATGTCGAATGTGGCTGATTACTAAGTGTGAAAACAGAATGATATGAAGCCCAAAAGATACATATACACCACCCAAAGAGACATGTACAACTCTCAGATTGAATAACGGACCACTAAAGCACATCCAGTGGCCTGGTGAGGAGGTTGAAAGCTATTGGTAGGTAGACGCTGCCACCCAACCTAGATGGAGGCAACACATGGTGGAAATCTAGTGTCCATAGACTGATGTGGTGAGATGAACATGTGGACTTCAGGAGGTCACATGGTAGACCCATTTTTCATGAGTAGTCCTGATGGACAAGGTGGAGGTTCCAACATGTTGTTGCATAACATGGAATAGACATGACATTATAGCGTCTTGGATGGGGGAACAAGCCCGCTTCGATGCGGTTTGGGATGGTGCTGGAGAGCCACACCCCACCGGGCCAGGCCAGGATGGCAATGGGTTATAAAAATGGCCAAGCCAGTATGGGCCCAACCTGAACCGGGTTAGCTCATATAGGACCGTGTGATATGGATGGTCATGTTGGTCAGATAATGTCATATTGTTCTCAGACACATCCAATCCTTGTTTACTAATACACCAATATCATTGAGATAGGGCACCCGATTCATGCGTCGTTTTCAGAATTGGGACCCTTTCAACCTGACGTTTGTATGTGTATATTCTATGTGAGTTTATGTTTCAGTCAAGATATTACTGATTTCATGAGTATTATAATCTCTTGGAGTCATGGAGAATAGAGTATAGGAATCTTACAACCTTCTGTGACATCAAGGAAATGAAGAGCGGGACCTCGGTGTCCAAGTAGCAGAGCAGACCTTAGTGGCCTAGTAGCTGAGCATAACTAAGTGGTCTAGAATCCAAATGAACCTCAGTTCCACCATAGTCGAGTGAACCTAAATGTTCTATTAGGCGAGCAGACCAAGATGGTCCAATAGCTGAGTGTGCCTAAGTTGTCCAGTAGATGAGCGGACCTTAGTGGCCCTATAGCCTAATGGATTTATGTTCTTATATAGTAGAGTAGATCTTAGTGGTCCTATAGTCGGTAATAACTCAGTGAATCATTAAGGATGATTCCCCTAGTATTATAAGTATATTTTTCATTATGAATTATAGTTCATACTTTCTATAATCTATGTTAAACCTTGTGCGAGTTTTCTATGGATAGTTGTCTTGTTTTGTGGTCCTTCTTTTTGGTTTCTGTTCCCTACTGTGTGTTGTGTTTCTCACTCTTTCATGGTATTTTCTAGCAAGTATCATGTCTTGTTCATGTGATTGATTCATATACAGAGACCTTGGTGTTCTATGACAAGGTGGTGCTCAGTGAGATGAGACAGACGAGAGTACTTCTACAGCTACTGTTAGAAACCCTTCACCTACCCATCATGTAGGGTCTCAGGAGGATGGACTACGGCAGGAGTAATCTCTTATGTAGTATGGGCTTGTATTCTATCTCCTTTATACATTTAGTTTGTTTTGTACTCTCTTTAGTTGTTTTAGTGAGATTATTTGATTACCTTGTTTTATTATCTGCAGTATAATCTTTGTGCCTGTATAAAAGATTAAAGTAAAATGCCTTCACATTTTGGGATATCCCTACTCAGTTCTTGTCACCATCCATTGGCCTATGCAATGAGGTATTGCAGTAGTCACATCCTAGGTCCTGGGGGTCAAGTCGTGAAAATGTTGTATCAAAGGACGTCTGCTCTTCCAGAAAATCTATGAGTCTATAATTTTTTATGGGTCAACAGTGTTAAGTGTCTCGATTTTGGATTTTGGGATTGGGTGTCCTGTCTTTTTATGAAATATGATGTTTCCATACATTAGGACCTTGAATTATGCTTTTTTTCCTCAATAAATGAAAACATAGGTTTCATGGGTCTTTGAGTGTTTTCTCATTATCATTTTGAGTCAGATTCAGCTCACTTGGTATAATCTATTAATCATGAATCATCTGGTTCTATTTTATGATGTCTCCATATAGACAGCTAGCCAGGATTCCAAAGTGTGGCCATGAAGATGGTCCTTAGGATGTTGCGGCTTCTATACAAGGAATTTTTTTGCAAGATGGTATCCTTGAGCAATGACCCAGTGATAAAACCACCCATTGGTCATTAGTTACTAATAGTTCTTCTGTAAAAGAACACATGTAGGATCAATTTGATACACATGTTCCATAAATAGGGACCTCCCATGTTCATGGTAGAGACATATGCAGAGGTCACTGAAGATTTTCTAGAGGTGGTGACACATGTATTTATCTTAGTGAGGATTCCACTTGACCATATTATAGTTCTATCCAAATGCCTTCTATCATTATCGGAATGGAGTTGATAGTGTTTGTTGATCTAGTGGAAGGCAGAGGAGACCCTCAACTGGTATGATTTAGATCGAATTTTCAGGGATGAAATTTTTCCCATGACATTTTTCTCAATGATAATATAAGAGTTTACACACATATTTCAAGGAAACATAACCGTGGATGAGTAATCTATGAGGTTTGTAAACCTCTCCCATTACTCTAGAAATATGGCACGTGGCCCTGTATTCAGGGCCTGGAACATTGATAAGGGAATTAAATTGATGATCAGGGAATCGATGATTTCCCTCAACATCCCTACACATGTTGGGGTACTATAGAAATATATACAAGTAGAGATCTTCTTTTCTATGCAGGCACAGATGGTGGTAGATACCACCACATGACAAGTGGTTGAGTCATCCATGGAGGGAACCTGATAGATGACAGATAATCCCATGTGGGGCAGACCATTAGACTAACAACCCTAGGACTCAATGTTTTCAGTACGTGGCTCCAAGAGAAGAGGGAGTCATGAGAGGAGTAGATTATTATATAGGAGAAACGGGTGAGGACACATAGTTTAAGATATCCAGACTCACTACATAGATGACTGACATAAGGCTGAGGGACTGATGAGAGCATTATATATATATATATATGTATAGTATTATACTCTACGCGGTGGACATGGAAGTGGACTAGGATTAGAGGCCGGAGGTGGGTATATGTACAAGCTACTACCCCCACCACCCACTACTAGCCCACCGCAGGATCCAGTAATTGGTTGACAAGGGTGGGATCAACATCAGGAAATGGAGGCATAAAGACACAATGTTCCACATATGATTAGATGTACAATCTTTGTCTTATCCACTTTAGTAGTAGTTCTTATATACATAGTTCCCATTCACTTTTTCCATTCCATGTATCTTTTTCAGAGCTTGAACATTCCAATCAATCCATCGACTCGATCCATATAAATAGATACTCATAATATAAGAGATTTTAAGATCACAAACTTGTGTCGATAGTGTGAGATTACTCATGGAGGCAAGTGCTTATGTTGGGATCCCCATGTAGCAGTATTGAGTCCTTACAACAACATTCATGGTATGGATTGGTTATCCCAAGTCAATGCTCATATTGACTATTTTTGGTGCATATTACAATGTTTATATAGAGATAGAACCATGTTCACCATTAAAAGGAAAAAGGAACACATGAAGTGAATTAAATACATTATCATAGAAGGTATAGGCCAATCACACACATGGTGCCTAGCCCAACCCTTAGTGCTATGGATGAGATGAGTCCACGGTTTCATACAATGGTGGATGAGTAAGAGGACGTATTTCTAGAGCATGATCCATGAATACTTCCTTGTAGATATGTAGAATTATACATTGATTTTTAACCCATGATGAAACCAATATCTATACCTGCATATTGGGTCTCTCATGGAGCTACGATAGTTGGGGGTGCAGTAGGAGGTCATGCAGAGAAGGGGTTTTAAAGGCCTATAATTTCACCATGGGAAACCCCAGTATTGTTTACCAGGAGGGAATACATAAGCATGAGATTATGATTAGCCCTCCAGATCCAGAACAAGGAGACCATGAGGAACACGTATCCATTTCCAAGGATTGATGACCTCTTCGATCGACTAAAGAGAGCAAGATGGTTCTTGAAGATAGAAATCTAATTAGGCAATCAATAGCCTAGAATAGAAGATGATGACATCTTGAAGACATATTTTTTATGTTAATATGGACACTATGAGTACTTAGTGATTTTGTTTGATGTGGAAATTTCCCCAAATGTGTTCATGGGACTCATTAATAGGATCTTCCAACTGTACATAGAGCTGTTTATCGTGGTCTTAATTGATGGAATATTCGTGTATTCAGCGTCTAAGGAGGACAACACGATACACATGATGATGGTTCTAAAAACACTCCAAGATAACCTTCTCTATTGAATGATCTTGAAGTGTGCGTTATGAATACAGAAGTTACACTTTCTGGGAAATGTCATCTTAGATGCTTATTTGGTAGTGGACCCCATCATGATCAAGGGGGTACATTTGTGGGAGCCATCCATTGGAGTTAACAAGTTGTGGAGATTCATTAGACTGGATGGGTATTATCAAATATTTTTACTCATCTTATCTAGAGTGGAATCACCCCTGAAGGTGATTTAGATGATAAGAAAACTCTTTGTGTGGACAAAAATATGCCTTCAAAGCTTTTAGCATGTGATGTTGAACATGATGAGTGATTTATATTAATGATTCTGGAGGAGAGCTCTAACTACGTGGTGTTCAGTAAAACATCTAGAACTCGGATTGGTTGTGTCCTGATGTAGGGGCAAGTTGATATCGCTTATGGAACACTGAAATTGAGACCGCACGAGCATAACTATTAGACTCATGAGCTTGAGTTGGTTGTAGTTTTCGTCTCACTCAAGAAGTGGTGAAACTGCCTTATGGGTAAACGATTAATCCTATACTATGTCTAAAAGGTCCTCACGTATATCATTTATCAGATGGTTCTAAATCTGAGAAAACGATTATTGATATAGTTTTTTTAGGACTATGACTTCGATATAGTCTATACATCTGGAATGTGATACGTTGGGGTAGAAGATCTTATGATGAGTTTGAGTTGAAAACTACAAAAAGAGGCCTCAGAGTAGTTCACCTATCTTCAGATATCCTCTATGGATATAGAGGAGGTATATACACTTCTATCAATGGTATATTCATTTACACTCTTACAATGAGTTAGTGAGGTGAAACTTAGAGATCCTAATAGGAGACTACATGTGCCTTGGTGTCCACATGGAATACCCCTTATATATATTAAAAAGGTGGGGAGAATTTCATCCTTTCCAGAGGACACACCATAGTAATAGTGAAATTTTGAGAGGATTTATTGAGGGAATTCCATAAATCCACTTTGGACGTACATCCAGGTGTGGTGATGATGTACCTGGACAACTAACGTCAGTACATGTGGCTAGGTTTGATGAAATAAGGGGAGAGTTTGTCTCAAGATGCCTCACATATCATCAACTAAAGGCTGAGCACCAGGTTCCAGAATGATTGACAGAACCCCTTGAGGCATATGAGTGAATGTGTGATGAAATATCGATGTACATCGTGACATGATTAAAATATATATATAGGGGGCATGATACTATCTTGGTGATCACAGACTAACTCACCATGTCAAGAAAATTCTTACCCATTAATGAGAAGGGTTTAATAAAGAGTATGTGAATCCTTTATGTACAACAGATAGTTTGACTCCATGGAGCCCCATCTACAATAGTATGAGTTTATGATACACACGTTATATCATAGTTTTGGAAGTGATTTCCGGAGGTATTTGGGACTGATCTATTCATGTGAAAAACATTTCCCCCACAAAAAATGGTCCGATGAAGTGAACTATAGAGACATTGGAGGACAATCTTAATGCTTGCAATCTTGGTTTTTTTGGAGGACCCCCTACCACTGTTGTAATTTATGTAAAACAACATATACCACCGCACTATCAGTATGGAACCATTCGAGGCACTATACAAAAGACCATGCTTGTCACCATTATTTCGGACTGACCTAGGGGAGTCGGCACTCATGGGTAAAGAGATGGTACAGGATACCACTGTGAAGGTGCATGTCATCTGAGAGTAGATGATGAAAACATAGTGTTAAATAATTCCTATGATGTAATGCGACATAGACCCTTTGATTTGTAGGTGGGGACCACATATTCATAGTGGTCTCTACATGATGAGGGATACATATATTTGGTAGGGATAGAAAGTTCTATTCAAAATTTATCTGACATTTCCTGGTACTATGTAAAGTGGGAGAGGTGGTTTTCCACAAGGATCTACCACCGTAGTTAGAGAGGGTGCATTATATCTTTGAAATATCACTACTGAGGTGATATTTGAATGACCCTTCACACATCATCGACCATAGAGTGCTACTGATTGACGAAGGGGTGACATTTCCTAAGTACTCGATAGAGATGGATGATTGACGATAGAGGATACATCATGAGAGGTTGATTTCTCGGTTTCATATTTGTTGAGAGAATGGTAGTCATCAAGAGATAACATGGGAGTGGGAGGCTCAAATATATTCTCCATATTCAAATTGTTTTTATTGTCCCTTATTTTGGATTATGAGGATGTAAATCCATAATGGTGGGGTTAATGTAATGCCCCATAATTCAATGTAATTTTTTATTGAAAAATTAAATGGGACTATTTCGAGACTAGACATTGTGACAAGATGTCATTCTTATTTCTTGGATTGGTCAGAACATATATTTTTACAATTTTTTATGTTCATTAAATAATGATGTGCGTGGGTTTTCCAAACATTTACACAGCTTCCCTTATCAAAAATATGAGGTCACCATTGAACTCATAGAATTGGGATTATTTTAAAATAGGCCTATCATCGTTTGACACTAGTTGACTAAAAAATGTAGTTTTTTAAATTTTTTGAAGAAAAATAAAATAACATAAAAAATAAATTTTATTATATTTGCTTCATCATTAAGAAACAACTCATTAGCGCTATGGTGTAGTGATGATGTGATGATGTATCTATTCATAAACATCACTAATGAATCAGTGTGGCGAAACTACAATGAATAACAAAAATTCCATATTTAATTAATTAGGAATTCAGGTTTTACGAACATCCTTGTAATTCCTTTGATGAAATATTAAGGAAACCTCTCCAATGAGAAACACTGATGAATCAGAAATCAGAAAAGGCACATTGGAGAGAAGATTTGGGACCCATGATTAATGGATATTTAAAATAGATCATCCTCTACCAATATCTATTTTCCCATGTATGCTTTAGAGGCTTTTTTATATGAATTAATTTTCCTCATTCTCTATTTTAAATGAAAAACATGTGTTGACTAATGAAACTATTTACCCAATTATCGATCATTAATGAAGGATGATAACCTAACTTACGGAGATTAGAAAACATGGGATTAAATATCATATATTTCATTAACCTTTCAAAGGTAATTAATTAATGAAAATCCAATAAGGTCGTTGGTCATCACCTTGGGTGTTCATTGTGATATTCCCCAATTTTCCCCTCATGTTCTCCATCATCATACCTCATGGGACACATCGGGCCTTTTTTAGGGGATACAGAATTTGACTGATTCCCAGGAGAGATAAAAGATTCATATCGATCCCAACATATTTATCTTCACAGCCTCAGGTCCCCAAGAGAGTTCCCAGATTGAAGAAAAGACCATAGCATCACGTATGGTGGCCATGAGAGGAGACAAAAAACATGTTGGTGCTGGAAGCGGTGACCAGTGGTGACTGGTGGAAACCCGAGGTGACAGGTAAGAAATAAGTGGTGTCTACCGATGGCACGTAGAAGTGGTAGTAGGATACACTAGAAAAATTACTCGTGGAAGGAGGGAGTTGACATGTGGGCATCACGCCACAATAGTGACAGGGGCAACCAACAGGGATGTCAGTGGCTTGCGGCTGGAAAATGTGGCCACGCACTGCACAGCTATGGTCCATGGACAAAGGAAGTGAGTTGGAAAATTGGATTGTCGAGGGTCATGCAGTGAGACCTATTCCACGTGATCACAATGGCTGGAATAGGAGGTGGTGCCACCCATGCGTCACATTGCATCGAACTAACGTGGCACTGCCATGTCTATGATGTAAGAACCCACCCACTCCAATGCAGGCCGAGTTGTTCCTAATGTATTGGGGAGAAAGTGCACCATAATAGTGATCCAGTGAGATGAGCCTAGTGGGTCAGACCCATGGCCCATTTAGTCTGTGTTGTACAAAAACTGGGTTTGTTCTAGTTCAGGTCATACGAGACCCCCCCCCCCCAGGCATGGTAGTTCGGGTCGATCCGACCACATCTGAGAAGCAAAAATTCAACCAACCTATGTTAACTAAAACACCAATATAATTTAGGGTAGGTGTCTCATTGAGGCACCAATGTCATCAGGACCATTACATTTATCTGACCTCTAAGGTATAGTCAAGGTGAGATTTCTTGGTAGTTGAGATATGATCAATGGATTGAGGATAGGAATCTCCCAGAGTCATGTGCACTAGTGTGAGGGAATCCCATAGGTGGCTGTGACAAAAATGATATTATGAGTGGAACCTCAGGGGCCCAGTAGCAGAGTTGACATTGGTTTTCCATTATCGATGAAGACCCTGGTGATCTTATAGTCGATCAAAGGTCAGTGGTCCACTAGCCGAGCGGACATCAGCGATCCAGTAGCCGAGCAGACCTTGATGGTCTTGTATGTGAGTGGACCACGATGATCATGTTGCCAAGAGGACCTCTATGGTCAAGTAGCTGAGCAGACCATAGTGGTCTAGTACCAACGTAGACATCAGTGTTCATATAGATGACTGACAATATTGGTCCGGTATCAGAGTGGACCTTAGTGGCCGTACAGCAGAACAAACTCCAATGACTCCTCAGGGGTGATTCCTTCTACAATATAAGATGATTTGGATTTATGAAAAATAAATATTAAATTATATACTCTATGTTATTTGTGGTTTGAGTTGTCTAGGCATTGTGGTCTTGTGGTGTTTTTTTCATTTTTCTACTTCCTTTGTGGTTACAGTTCGTTAATGAGTATTGTGTTACTCACCCCTGCATGTGTTTTTCCCTAACATTTCATGTCTCAAGAAGGATATTGATGCATTGATGGAGAAAATGGATGTCCGGGATGAGGTGTTTCTCTGTGATATGCAATAGAATTGTGTACTTTAACTGTTATAGATAGATGGACTTCAGCTACCGATAATGTTGTGGCTTGAGTAGAAAAACTATGGATTTTGTACATTCCATTATGGTTTTTTATTTGTCTTCTATCCCCATTTTACTCTCAATTTTTTTTATAATCTTAGTATTTTTCTTAGTGATATTTTTTGTTTACATTGTCTTTACATTACATAGTTTGAGGTTTGTGTGTGTGTAGTTTTTTATAGTAAAATTCCATCCATTTTTGGGATATGCCTACTTGGTGCTAGTCACCAGCCCCTGGCCTATAGATGGTTGGCTTGGGATTATAACAACACGATACCTAGGAGAATGTTCAGGCGAATTACTCATCAACTTTTCATTTTTATCAATAATATTATGAGTATAGTGATAATGAATTTTTAAAATTTATACTAAAAATAATTATTTGAAATTTCCCAAAAAATTATATGGTGCTACAACATCGATATACTACGAATAATGAATTATTAAAAATAGAAGATATTATTTAAAATGATTTAAAATAGAATAATCAATTGAATACTAAAAAAGAATCTCAAGAAAGTTAAAATCATATCCATCCCACAATGGGTGTTTAATAACCCATTTGATTATTTTCAAAATGATTTGGAATCACATTTTTCATATTTTAATGAGGAAATCGTCAAAAATTTTCCAAATATTCTATATTTTTTAAATAAATATTTTTTTGTTGAATTGGAATAAAATGGTTGAACATGAAATTTCCTATGAGGCCCTAATTTGTGACATTTAAAATCAGATAATTTTGAAGAAAAATTCCCTATATAGGAAATGAAATATGATTTATTCTCATTTGAATAACAATTAGAGGAACCTAAGATACTGAACACTTTCAATACAACTATTTTTTCTATGATACAAAGGTGGAACCCATGATTGCATTGGGATATGTCTCACATAATGATCCACTTTTTACAAATCATTATTATAATTAACTTATAAATTTATCTCTCAATGTATATTTAGTATCCATTTCTTTTGAGTGGAATGATTTTTAGATGAATATGATGTATATTTTGAAATTGAAGAAAGGATGGTTTTCCTACTTCAATTAAATGGTACACAAGATTTTGGTGGTTTCTAGATGATTTTAAATAAGGAAATAATTTATAATGTTCAAAAGAATTATGAAACACAACCTAATATTAATATTTATCAAAAAATGGTGGTTTATTGTGGGATAAAGTTATGGAATATTGCATTTACATTTTGTTCCCTCTTCCACTATATTATTAGAACAACAATCTCATTGAGGAGAAAATAATGAAATCTACTTTTTGGAGCCTGCACGTTATGTGTGATCTGATTAAAATGTCATAAATTTATTTTTGGTAGTTCATGAGAAATAAATGTTTTGCACCATCATACTAGGGATGATTAGCTAGAACTGGAAAACATGGGTAGTAAAATCATAGCACCTACTAGGTGGGTTCATACAAAGGTAATTTGTTATCCCCATTAATTTTATTTATTTATTAAATTTCAATAAGGTATTAATGATTTCTTTTTCTTCATGTAGTATTCCATGGTGAAACATCTTGGAAGCCAGCTCAGGGAAACTACTACTCAATGGATACTAGTTTTTTTGATTCCATCACACTTCTTTTTCATGTATTTTATTTTTTATTTTAATTTTCCATAAAATCTATTCACAATGAGGACATTGTACAAAATTAGTGTGAGGTAAGAACATGGTAGGTATATTATTATTTTTGTGTTTTCATTTAAATTTATGTGTGTTTAAACACAAATATTTTTCTAAAAAATGTGTGCGATTAAATGTTTCTCTTTGAAACATTCAAAAATCATATCAATGAGTGAAAAAATTGTTCCATTAAAAACGAAAAAAAAAATTATTCTAAAAATTATATTGAATCGTGCTAAATTTTTTGGAAATACCATTAAAAGGAAAATTATTTTTAAATCACATGACACATATAACATTCCATAGATTTGAAATTCCCATCATGTAAATATTTTGATGCAATTTGATCATCTTATTCACATTCACCTATCTTTTACAGAGAACCAATATATTATTGTTTGAACCATATATTGATTTATTTATTTCAAGACATGAGGAATTTATTTGAAATTAAAAATCTTCCACTTTAAGATATTAATTTTTAATTTGTTCATCTTTATCGATTTGATATTTCTAGACCCTTGAATTACATGTATGGCATGTTTGGTGAGTCTCATTACAAGTCAATTTTGACATTAATTCCCAACTAAAAAGTCAAAATTCATGATGTAGTTGAATGTGTGGTTGTGAGGAAGATGACATTAGCAGTGATACCTCATTTTGTGCTGTATTGGGTGGAGATTCAATATTTTAAGAGATGATTTTACTATGGAAAATGTTTCACGAAGAGTTGTGCCAATTTGGAGCTCTCAATAGAAGATAATTTTTCCTATATAGTGATTTATAAATAAAAATAGATAATTAAAGTTTCATTTTTTTGATTATAAAATATTGATGGAATTTGAAAAAATAAATATCAAATATTTTTAGAGATTATTTTAATGAATGGGATGTTAGAAGGTGACCATACATGAGTGAAAATTAGATTCATTAAATTTTTCTTAAAACACACCAAAAACATCATTATTATGCCTTAAAATATTTGACATTTGAACCCCACCAACCTTATGAAAAGAAACATGAAAATTTCTCATGACAATAACATGTTCTTGTCTCACAACAGATGGATATGTAAGAATTTATTAAGACCATGGTGAATCCTAAATGTGTTTCGATGAGAAAAATTTGTTGAAAATTCATATATGTGTGTTGATATAATATTTTTATGATTTATGTGATATGTATAAATTTCAAGACAAAAGTAGTGGAAAATGGATTAATGAAAATAATTGAAAAAATAAAAAATTGATGAGTATGATAACTATTTTTTATGATAAATTGGATAACCTAATTGGTATTTTCTTTGAATTCACATTGTATAATTTGTATTCTCACATTTCATGGTGACTATTTTATATGTGTTCAACAATTGATAGAGATATTATTTCCAATTTTTTCATATAAATCATGATTATGTAATACTCAAAAATTAATTGTTTTTATTTTAATTTTATTTTTTGGATTTTAGGGATATTTTGTGAATTTAAAACCAGATTTCCTGATTATTGAATTGTATCTATTTTCAGTAGGTTTATAATTTTGAGTATATAATTTTCAATATTACACCAAGTTGACTTACTATTTTATATTAGATTCATTTGTTTATGGGATAAAATGTGTAATCATGTCCAATTATAGATTCAGTATTTTATTGGCCAAAATAATTTCCTTTATAGAATGTGTTTCAAATTAGAATGATGGGACACACCTAATACATTGGGATATAACATAGATTATAGGACACTTAATGTAATGATTCTAATTATTTATTAAAGTAGAATCAAATTGGAATTTCTTTTTTTATTTTAAAAGAGATATTTGATCATTAAATAATTAATTTAGTGATTCCAAATAGAGGAAGATGAAGGTTCTCCTCATGTATAAAAAGTATTCCTGTGTAATTATTCATATCTTTGGCTCCATGATTCAAAATATTATAAAATTTTTATTATCTATTTATGTTTTTATTTAAAAAAACTATATTGAAGGTACCAACAAGATATTCGTCTACGATGAATCCCAATATAGTTCCATCATTCTAGTAAACAGATCTAGACAAAACATTTCATCTGCATTTTTCATTATATTATCATCTCAACATCATGTTAGAAGGTTTTTTTTTGATTTAATAAGTGTGATATTTTGGTTAACACACAACGTAGAATATTAGAATTAAATAATTTGATCAATACATGAAGGGATAATCATCAAGTGGTGGTGGGATGAGAAGATCCAAGGACATTTTCCTTTTTTAGTATGAGATCTTCTTTTTAATATATTTCCTTTGAATTTTCTAGGAAAATTTCTTCATGAATAATGGAGGCCTCTTTATTTATGTTTATCAAATTTTTCAATTTCATCTTGAAATTTTTTATCTAACTATTACTATAAAATACTATATTTTTTATAACATATTTTGATTTGGTATCTTTATTTGGGATAACAAGATTTATTAGTTTCTATTTCTTGGAGGTGAATGGGAAATTATATTACATTAATAACTATAAAACCCCATATTTGTGGTTTGGAAATGGTTTATAATCGATTTTAAAGAATACCTTGATGTCAAGATGTAAAAATAGGACAATTTTAGATGAATAAAGTTTTTTTAGTAGTATAGGGAGTATTCAAGGATCAATTTTCATCCATCACATCCTTTATTAGTTTTTTAAATTGAGTTTATATTTTTATAATATAAATTAACTATTGTAGATTTCATATTTCTTATTGTTTTTTTCATGTAACATTTTTAAGCCATTTTAATCCCCATTTCTAGGATTAACTTTTAGTGGAATAAAAATAAGAAAATGGGTATTTGAAAGAATATATTTCAAACACTTGGTGAGAAAACCCCATGGTCACCACTATATTGCATTTGAATGTGAAATTATTAACTTCTGTGATGAAAATAATAACCCTCATCATTATATGAATATATTTAATAAGGTAGAGATATTTTTTTGATCATGACATATTTTATAGATGTCTTAATCTCTTATACATGTACTCTTTTTTTTTTGAGTACATATTTTTTGGGTTTTTTGATGGGAGTATTTAGGTTAAATTTTTTAGTTTTAGACATGTTTGGGAAATGAATGTTTTTCATATGGTTTTCCCAAACCATTTATCTTTCCCTAGAAAATAGTGAAACCCCAAAAAAGATAGGAATTTCCTAGGTGGAAAATTGTTTTTCAAAATGTGTTCCAATTATTAGTAATCAAGTGACCCCCCTCCCTAGAAGAGGCTCATGGTTTGGAATACAGAGTGCACAAACCCATGAAACTACACATTCTTGTTTAAATTTTTCATAAATTAGATTAATAAATTTCAGATTCAAGTACATATTCTAATGTCGACCCAACTGTACCATAACCCATTCCTCCTGTTTGATAGAGGCTTTTGGTCAAATTCATAGGGATCTCGAACTCTTTTCATGATTAATAATAGGCCAAATTAAGGGATCCACATCACTATATGTTTTTTTATTCTTCCTAATTAGGTCTTTCATTCTTAAATATTCCTATATGTAAAAAGGGGAAAATTTTACTCTATTGGTAATGGGTTATATCTAGGTGATTGTATATCTATATTTGATTGATCGCAATTCTAGGAATTTATTTTGGATCACTTACTCCATGTGATGTTTATTATTGTGATTGACATTGTGGATTTGATATTGTGATACTTTTTCATCAATAATGAGTTAGTGGTTATTAATTAAAAATCACATGGTCTCTATGTAATCACATCCTTGTACTTTTTAAATGTAAACTTCTATGATTTGGAAGTTTCATTGATGATTTAATTGATTTAATTTAATTTCCTTATGATAATTATATGGGTTAATATTTTGAAAGTGGGTTAATTAATTTGATATATCATTAATTTAATATTGTGATTTTCAAATTTATGGGATATTGGGATTGTGTAATTGGACATATATAGTTATTATTATGAAATTGAATATGTGGATTTTGAGACTTCTGGATTAACCTAAATTGTCTATTATTGAATTGGTTATATTTTATTCAATTTGATAAAATGGGTTAACCATGATTGAAATGATAATTGAATATTTCCCCCATGATTGTAATGTTTTAAAATAATGTATTTGATTCATGAACATTATATTTATGTATTTATTTTCTCTATCATATTGTGGTATAAATTTTTGATACATGGAATGATAATTCAAAATACCATATGTGATTCGATGATAAAAACGACTTTAGCATGGACTAATTCATCAAATAACATAGTGATCCATGGGTAGTGGGGATTTAACTGATGCTTCAAATATATATGGGGTGTTAGGAATGGATTTCTAGGGAAAAAATATTTTCATTGAATTATGGTTCTAATTAATGATAATTTTAATTGAAGGGAAATGAAATGGATAATGAAATTACATGTATTATAATTAAATGTGATATTAATATCTATTATGTTTTAGATCCTAGCATGAGCCGAAGATGGTATTTATGTTTCAAGAGTCATCAAGAACTTTGGGGTTTATGAGGTAAAAATAAGAATAATTGAATAATTATAAACTATATATCATATTGGTTTTTTATTTATTTTATAACTTAATACACCATTATGGACTTGATATTGTTTTATATATAATTGGTGGTTGCCTAATGATTTTTAATCACACCCTAATTGGATTTTTTGATCAATACGTAAATAGGTGTGATGTTTTCAAAACAATATATTGGAAAGAGACCCACTTTAGTTGGTTGATTCAGTGGGTAGAATGTATGAGGTTACCATACATGTTGTCAAGACCCTCTAGGAGGTTTCGATGTGTCTTTCTTTCAGTTTTTAATTTAAAACATCACATGTATTTAGATCGACATATCAAATATTTAGTTTTAGATATTGTATTCTTATTTTTATCATCCTAAATGAGTTTTTTATTTTGGTTATTGTTTATATCATCAGAGTATTGGTATTTACCACTACTTTTTTTCTCCATTGATGATGATTGTATAGTATCTATATGATTGATATCTGACCATTTCAACTAGTTAGTAATATAAAGCGTACAATGTGTCAACTCTTAAGTTTGTGTGACCAACTTTCTTGTTTTATCAGTGTTGCACTTGAGTCATGTAATTACATATAAATAATTTACATTATCATTTTAATGTTGTCAATAAAATTGAATTCTCATTTCACATTATAACTAAAATATTGAAATTGTGATATGATTAATTTTATAATTGATTATAATTAAAAAAAAATTAAAATAATAGAGAATTGTAAATTCTAAGTATTACTATAGAGAAATTACTAGTGTAATAATAAATATAAGTAATGAAAATGTAAAATTTATTTTCTCTAATTTCTAAAAATCCATTATTTAGAAACTAAATCATATGAAGATTAAAAAAACCCTAATTTTTTTTAAAAAAATTCATATTCCCAATGATGAATAAATAAACATATAATAAAATATCATTTTCGAATAAACTTATAAATTAATAAAAATGTTTAATAAAAGAAATTAAAATCAATGAAATGATCCTTGATTTATCAAAATATGATACCAGCAATATTCCTGATAATTATTATAACAAATGAAAATGGTGTTTTGTGGTAAAAATGGAAAAAAAATTAATAGAATGATATATAATAAAATAAATGTATTAAATTATTTAACTGATAAAATAATATGACAAATTGAACTATCATAACTCAATGAATAAAAATTGAGTTACAAATAAGATTACGACTGGTGTAACATTTGCGTCAAAACATTTTGAGGAAAATAAATTTATTTGTGATAAATTTTTCCATGAGTAATAAATAATTAATTTATATTATACATGTGGGATAATAAATTAATAGAATAAAATAAAAATGAATCACTATGTAGACCATGTATCAAATCTCAATGAATTCGAATTATGTCCATCAAAACCCAAGCAACTTAAGTTACACATTATTAAGAAGTAATAAAAATAGAGGGGAATCGAGAATCAAATAGAAATATTAAAAATATTATTCATTATGTGATTTCTCAAAATGGTATTATGTAAAATATTTATTTAACTATGAATATGGTAACAAAAATTCTTTAAATAGAGTAATTTGATATAAAAACCCTTACAACATTACTAATTTATTCTACACATGAACAAAACATTGTGAGAAATTAAATTATATTCATTAAATACAATATCATGAACCATTTTCATAAATATATCCTTTAAAATCCTTATTTGTAATCATTCCATGCATATATTTATATCGATTTATAGCTATATTCAACAGTATGTATAAATAATAATCATCATTATAAAAAAGCCTCATAAATGAGGTGGAAGATTCTAAATTGATTCTGAAGTACATCAAAATAAAAAATATATATAATATTATAACGTATTTTTTAATATAGTTTATAATTATATAATTTCCTTCCATGGTAGTTTTCTAAATGTCCTGGGAGGTTAAAATGTCTGATGACCATGATTTTGTTATTTTTTAGAGAAATAATTGCATCTTATGAATTAATATGTTTAATATTGAGATATCATTGATATAAAGAAAAATTTAGACATCATTTATATAATATTATTAAAGTAAATATTTTTTAATAACAATCCATGATATAAAAACATTTCATTGTTGATGTAAGTTGTTAAACTACCATAAACAAAACCCAATTAAGATTATTTGATGATTATATGATGGTTTGGTTCAAATAAAAAAAAAATTATAGACCCCTCCTAGGAATGATACCCCTCATTCGATGGAAATTATGGGAGGGGAAAAATGACCCATGATCACCACATCCAATAGACATTCGCTTGGTCAAAAGCATTGTGGGTATAATAATCACCAACATGGAATGAATAACCCTATAATCATAAAGGATCATGATATAGGGTAAACAAGAACCATGAAACTCATTAATATTATATCAAAAAAATCTAATTCCTTCTTATAATTCATTCACAATTTCAATAGATACAAATAATTTCTACAGTTTAGTTTTTCAAATGACAAGTCCTATAGTAGCGATTTAATAATATGTGTACCACCCCAACTAGATGTTTCCAACTCTGACCCAAATGACCTCTTATAAATATGAAAAACAATTTACATTATTAGGGTTCATGTAAAAGTGTAGTTAAAATTACAATACTAGCAGTCTCATATAAATTTTTATTATTAATATTGTAATCTATCAATAAAAATTTTGAATAAAAAAATATTATAAAAAGTTCAACTAACCATACAAAGCCTCACTATGACATGCTCACTAAATCATGAAAGAAATAAATTAATGTAATAAAACATACATATTAAGTGAAACTGATTCCACATAACCTCTCATTTTACACTTTTATTTCAAAACATTGAACGTCTTATACAGTCAGAAACATAGTCTACCACATGACATCTCACCTAATGACAACATGACCATCAAATCATATCTCATATTATAAAAATAAATGTATTATAATATGAACATTAAGGACATCATCCTAAAAAGGATGTCCAATAATTACATTTAAACATCACATAATGTCATAGATTCATAAAATCCCATCTCATTATAGAATACCCACATAGATATCTCTTGATGACATAAGGACTATCACTAATGAAGGAAGGGAATATGGAAAGTAAGAATCTAGTGTTCAATATCAACCCTGATCATTATATTTATGAAAACACACATATACCAAACAAATCTGTAATTAAGGTTAACAAAATTTTGTGGTGAACATATTTGAAATTAAAAAGTAAATTAAATATCATTACAAAAATATACAAAACATATTTCTCAATAAAAACAACACCATCACACCCCGCATCAAAAATATCACAAGAAACGTCAACAATCATGACCACTTCCAATACTATATTCAATAGTCCAATGAAATATAAACAAAACCATATATTTCATCCATATATTTTAAAACTCTACATTTATATATCTCTTTATTTAATTAATTAATTCAATTTATTTATTCAAATTCCAAACCATCATCTTCCATCACAATATCATTTCCAAGAATACACCCTATCACTACATTTTATCATTCCAAATTATACCCTCGTAACCCATGCATATAACCCAACCACAACAAAAAACCACTCAACATTTCCGTGTAAAACATCATCAAAACAACCTATTAGGCATTCCCTATTAGCATAAAAACCATAAATCACAACAACATCAAATCACCACTACAAAAAACATGCAACACCATTTCACATCCCAACCATAACACAACATCGCACACCATAACCCATACTGACAACAACATTAGACAATAAATCCAACACATAATAAAAACAAATCATAAAAGAATATACCCAATGTCTATACCATTATATCACTACCACTCAAATATCATAGAGTAGGTTATGAAAACCACCACCAAGAAAAAAATAACAACAATGAACATATCACATCAAACATAACCATGAAATAAATCACATCACCTCATTCACCAATTAATTATTTGATTTCATTAATTTTACGTCTATATCTAGACGGGGTGTTACAAAACAAAATACATTTCCATGGGAATGAATTTTTTATCCAAAAATATTCTCATTACACATTTAATCATTGTCTCAAAAAATATATTTAGGGTCACATATATATATCACCTATATCTTAGTCAGGTATCCAACATGTAATTATTATTATTATTCACCATAAAATAAACAATAAAAAAAAATTAAAAATGGAGTTGTAATGAATTTGAGAACTCCCCAAACCCATCAATTTAATATTTATCATTTGGTTAAATTCATCATAAATTCCCTTAATATTCGGCTAATTAATAGAAAATGAATAGAATATTAACATGTTTCACCTAAATTTAGAGTAAAAAAATGATCAAATATATAATAGAATATTATATGAATAAATATTAACTATATGCAGAATAATAGGTAGGCCAAAAAACACAACAACTCTACTAATCCCATGACTAACCAAGATTATGAAAATGATCATGGAAACAAAATCCAAATAGAACCTAAACAAAACAAAACACTGCAGTTAATTCCATAATTAAAAATTATGGAAAACGGTAAAATGGTGAATAAATCAATAAATATAAAAAAATAAACAATCATAACCGATATAAAAAATATGTATAAAGGGGCTCGATGATATTCCAAACTCGAAATTTCCTAATCCCAAAACCGAGTGGAAAAAAATATCATATATAGGATTTTGGGTGACTGTAAAATCCAAAAATAGGATTTAATTTTCTATATTTACATAATGAATTATAAATTAACATCCAAAATTATATCCAAAAAGTTGATTAAAATCCATGAATAACATTAACTAAATTATATTCATATATATCATACTTTTTCTGGAATTTACCCCTCCTCCGATGGGATTTTTATTTCATCATGAATCTAACCATTACAATCATAATTCATTTAATTTAAAAGTCCTACAAAACTAATATTCGATTAATTTTGACAACAAATACCATGAAACACAACCCAATGATTTTTATTTAGGTCACATTGTTGAAGACATGTTTTCTTTCTACTGTATCCCAAACCACCACTAGACTCACCTTTGACCCCCTACAAACATCTCTTATATACCAAATTGTAATTTAACTTGTTGTGATGGAATGATATTTTATATTGGGTATTGATAAAATTTTTCATATCAACAATATTCAAAACCATTGTAATAAAAATAGATATTTAAATTAATCACCCCATGGGAAACCCCATGAAGATCATGTAACAACCCAAATTCTTCTGAAATCATAACACATAAAATAACCACCAAAAACCTGTCCACAATCATGTCAAAATATATCGATCCACAACACCATACAATATATCCCAAAACAAAATAAGCTTATCATCAACATAAAAATCCTCAATTTCAACTCATAATTTAATTAGTCCAAGCCTAGAACGTATATAACAGAAATATATATTACCCCAAGTGCAAAAATGAAAGACTTAAATCTCCCATATATATATGCTTATACATTGGGAGGTACCCACTCACCCTTGTGTTTTCAATTGTGTAATATGATATCAAATTATAATTAGAAATATTATTTTCAATTATTTATTTATTGGAATGTTTATCACACATAATTTAATTAATAAAACAACTAATCTTATAATGGATCATGATCCAAACATCACATCAACAATACAGACAAAATAGTAAATCATCAAAAAAACATATGAACATGGATTCTGCTTTGATTTCTCCCTCATTGACACTCTCATCTAGTAAATAGTACCTTTATAACACAAATAATCAAGGGAGGTATTTTCAATACAAAACCATATCCCTATGATACTAGATCTATATTTATCAGTATGTGAATGTTGTTATATCATAGTTATCAAAATATATCTCTTAAATGATTTGGAGTTGATCAGTTATATACTAAAGAATAAAAGAATCATTAAATACACCATGGTTTAGGTCACATAATGTTCTTAGTTCAAACCAATACTTTATAAATTCCAACATCAACCAAAAAATCAGAAGTTCTAATAAATAAAGAAGAATGCTTACTTTCCCTAAATATGAAAGATTCTATTTTCTAGTGGAAAACATCAAGAAAAAAATTCATAAAACCTAGAAATAATGTGTTATACTAATTAAACATTATAGGAATTATATATATCTTGTTAATCCTTTATTTGATTTTATATTGAATGTACATTTTTTGTTTTAATTTTTACCATATCATGGATAATAAATTCATGCTTCCTAAACTCCATACAACACAACATGTAATTAAATTGGCATTATAAAATGACATTAATGGAAACTTGTTAATGGGTTATGGATATACGTATTTTTATGATATCCTAGCTGAAGGAAGTAATATTTTCTATTATACATCAATATCTATTTCCAATGTTGGAAACATATCCTCAAATTCCTGGATACTCTACTATGTATTCTCATCTGACCGAGGGTTGAAAGTGGTGATAATAAAATATTGGGAGAAAATGAATAATTAAATAACATTTATAAAAATAGGTATCTAATATATTATTATCTTATATAATGATCTCTGTAACACCATAAACCCCTACTCTATTATCCTCATACTACCTCTACTGGACCACTAAGAAACTTCACTCACATATCTCAATAAAAGGATTCAAAATCAAAAATTGGTATACTAGCTCCCAAAATTCATCACAATCACCCAAATTGAAAGAATAATTTTAGATGAAGGAAAATATTATGAAATCACATTTCCACATTGGAATATCCTCTGATTGAAAGGGTCCTAATAAGAAAAGATTGTCATATTTTTTTAATTAAAGACCATGGTTGTAGCTACAAAATATTTCACTAACAATTTCATTAAATGCATCAACTTTTAACCTCATACCATTGTACAAGTCGGTCAAACTTGGGTTCACCAATAAGGGTGTGATTTGAATCCTAATTAGAGAATCCTCACACACATCCAATACTATAAATAACCTAAAATGAAAGAACACCTAATTCTAACCATCCTATTGGACAATCAATATGGATAACATATTCCCACATCACCTAGTACTATGAGGTCCCCCAACGATACTCCTCCACCCATTACATTATGGAATAATTTATAATAATATAAATAAAACATCATTACCAATGTTATACCCCTAAATAATGACACACCATTACAAGTTACTCTTCCTCTTTTTGTACATTAGTAGATTCCCAAATGGGACATATAATTCAGTATATGGGGTACACGATTCTATTTTATTTGGGTGAAATATTTCTAAAAATAAAACAATTATTAATATCCGCCCAATTTCACATTCACTAATTTAAATCATAATTATAATATATGTATTAAATTATATATTTTCCACAAAATTCTACAATGAAAATAAAAATGATGTAATGAATCCCCGACCTCGGCATTGGAAATTCTATTTTCCTCTCAATATTATGGTTAGAGTAATTTTTCTAGTATGGATATAAAATCATAAAAAAAATTGAGATAAATAACCTATGATATATTAACATGCATGAAAATTCGATGGATGATGAATATAAAAAATATTAACCACCACTCTTTACCAAGGAATGAAAATCACTCAAGCAATGAAAATTTTTTATTATGTAATAAATAATTATCTAGAACTTATATGCCCACCCAAAACTAAGCTCATTATTACTCAAATTCTTCTTTGGGGATAGAAAATATATTGAATTTTACGAAAACTTCTTATAATATCAATTAATACCATAAAAACAATAAACTACGTCAATAATTATGGGTTATTCCCAAGAAACAACATCCTTGATCTTTGATGGGGTTTATACAGACCATGCTAAGATATATCATTTTCATCGGAACACATTGTCCACATCCAAAACATTCACTGTGAAAATATCAATATTTCTAGTTGTTTAAAAATAAATGGACAATGAATATTATATGATCAACATGATCATCCAATAACCATTAATATATCAAGATATCATCAATAAACAAAACTAATATCTCTTATAGTATCTCCTTGAATACGGATTTCATGGCCACATTATAAAATAGTGTGTTCATTGATATAAACATCATGAAAATAACATAAATGATTCTATTAATTTTCCTAATGTTAATACTTATGATATAATGTTCCTCCATCATCATATGGTGGTATCTATATCACATGTTTACCTTTTAAAACAAACTATCTCTCTTTATCTATTTGAATTTATAACTAATCCTTGATAATGATGACGTTTATTGACCATTACAAAAACCAATATGTGGTATTCCATCTACATAATCAGACCACTATCTTCATTCATGAAAAAACATGATCACTACATGGAGACAAAATTAGTAATATCATTCCCATTTAAAAGTGATCATTCACTATAAACCTCATGTCACATAGATATATAGGTTCTATTTGGTATGGCTCCATCAAACTTCGAAACGCACCGTATTAAAAAACTATCACAGACTTGGGTTCACATTGATGAGGATATGTCATATAATCATCATAGAAAAAATATAGTAAAACATAAATTTCTCTAGGAACACCCTCTAACTATAATTACAATAAAAATATAAAAAATGATATATAAGAGGCCTTATATTCCTAAAACACTTCCAATATCATTACTCACCAATGAATTACATTAGTTTCCCATCCACATCCTGAAATTAGGAATTACCATAAAAATATTGAATGATGGAATATGAATTAGAAAAATAGTCCATTAAACGTATAACATAATATTTATGTATCTACATTTAGAATAATTCTCTGATGGACTAGTGTTTTTCCATCAGTAGTAAACAACCTTGTAAAAAACCAAAAAAAAAATAACCCCATCCTCCAATCGGTGTATATTACAATTGGGGAACTAGAATTCTCTACACATAGATTACCAATTAATATACATATGATATATCTAAAATGTGGGTTATTTTTTTTAAAGTCAAACAAATCAAAGTCATGGGTAGATGTTGATGTGATCAACACTCTAACCTCCTCCCATGTTTGGGCTTCCAATTCTAACTCATTCATCTAACAAATGTATTCATCCATTCTAAAGGTATCTATTACAACTTTATAGCCATAATATTAATGTACAAGGTCTATAATGATGATTATATCTACCAAAAACATCTACTCGAAACTATTAAACTTGTTTTGGTGATCCCTAATGCTCAATCTATATTGGAGGAAACTACTGTTGGTGCCTAAAAGATGCCTAAAAATATAACTATAATTGGAATCATTGATAAGTAAGAAACTAATAATATTAGTGATGAAATAATTCATATATATATCATGAAAACATAAAACAATATAATGGTATTGTATATCCACCTCTCCTTGATAAATGAGAAAGGTACTCCCACGACCCGCACCCAAGTAGTTGAATCGAGGACACTCGAAATATATATGGCTAAAAACACGATATATTCTCTTGAGGAATCTATGTTTATCACTCTCTCATGTATAAACACCCCAATAATTAATCCTACTGATTATACATTTATTCCTTCACACCAATATGTATATAGAAAATGTAAACATTGTGACTGAATAACTGGTCACATTACACAATTCCTTCTCTAGAAATCATGATTAGTTCTCTAATTATAAAAAACTGAGTAAAATATATGTTAGTAAATTATCATGATCCCTGGCTCTTTCACACCGTAGCTCCACTTAGTAAGATATCAAAACTCCTTCCAATTCACTAGATTTGATCCAAATGACCTGAATTATGAACTAAAACCTATCTGATATTTTTTAAACAACGCATCATCCAACTTTCGGTAACCCGGATACAATGTCAACCTCTAACACGCATCTCCTAAAAACAACCTCACATCCAATTGAACTAGACAGTCATACAAAGCCTAAATGCAACCAAAATATATATCAATCCCCTCTAACCATCTCTCCATATTGAAATCTATGAGGATTCACACATACATACAAAATCACTAAATACATGAGAATAAATTGATCATGAATCGTTCTACACTATTGGGAAAATCCTATTTAGATCAACAAGGCCATTCAGATCATCTACCAGAGACAATCATGGATGATGACCATGAACCATTCCTAAAATTAATGTGATAATCCAAATAATGATACCATAGAATAATTTCACTAGTCTAATTTACTAGTTTATATATTCATTCAACATACCCGAGTCACCAGTTATAATAAGTAACTCAATAAATTATGATTAAGAACAAACTAAATTTTCTATATCATGTTTGTGGGTCCACATCACCTGATCATTGGATATGCACAGATTCTGCAAAAAAGATCATGATATCACCTAAAAACTTATTTCATATACTATGTCTAAGGAAAATATCAATGAAAATTTCAACTAAAACTATTTCCCTAACAACCCATGTAATAATCCATGTTCTTTACTATTATATCCACACTACCTCTTATCTAAATTCATTGATACCACTTTTTCATATGTCCCTCCCTCAAATGATACACATCCTATAATGGAAATGCAAGGTTGTAACACCCCAGGTAAATACAGAATATGACATTTTTATATTTATCTGTATTTGTGAATAAAATATTAATATGACTTTAAAGGGGACGCTATGCTCGATGGCGTACCCAACACGCAATAATGAGTTTCTTGGGAATCTTACGTTGCACTCTAATAATAAAATAATATTATTTTAAATGGTAGTTAACATGTAGCCGTTGTATTAGGAGGAATGGATATAAATAACTAAAACATGATTATATATGTTTTTAAATTTTTTTACATTTATCCAATAAATTATAAAGGCTTAAAATACAGAAAGAATTCTATTTTAGGCGTATATGCCCTAGTTTTCACTAAAGGTTCACTTATCGCCTATTGATGGCGAACCGTCATTAAATATAGTTTTGATCACTCTTATACATTCTATTGGACCAAATAAAACTCTTCTTAAGAATTGGGACACTAAAATTTACTTTTTGTAAATTTGTGGTATCTTTCAGATAAAGTTCATTTTTTAACGAATAGTGTAAAATGTTGTATTTTAATTCAAAACCTCTTTTTAATCTAATTTATTTATATGATTAGATTATCTTTTGAATTGGGTTTAAAGTGAAATTTGAATATATTTTTACCATTAAATCCAATAGTGGTTTTTTGAATTAATTTCACTTTGAAATCAGACATAAACTAGTGTCAATCTTTTGATACTTATTGTTTCAATAAAAACACGCTATTTTCTCTGCCAGCGGGAATTAATAATTAAATTAATTAATGTGACTTATATGTTTTGAATTTTTTAAAATAGACTTCATTTTTGAATTTGGAATATCAAATATAGCTTAGGGTGAATTTTTGGTATTTTTCTAAAAAACATAAATTTTTGATGAATAGTGAAACCACTAAGTGGTAATTATAAAAACTGATTTTTCCGTTTAAATGAAAATTTTCCATCTTTTTGTTTTGAATTTCAAAAATCCGACATACATGGTTGTCATTAAGATGTAAAATGTGGTTCAATGGGATAAAAATAATTTTTTGGTGAATAGTAACTTATTATGTTTTTAATCGCGATTAGAGGTAATTATTGTAGTTTATGGTAAGAATAATGTTTTAATAAAATGAAATGACCTATAAACATGTCCTACCCTCATTGGATGTGTCATGGCCGACCAAGAAAATCCATGGGTTAACTTGGGGACCCCATGGAGCCACTTTGGTTGGAAAATGACATAAATATCTTTTTATTTAATGTTAAAGTAAAAACGACACAAACATGATATGTTTTACTAAAACAGTTTTTACATGGGGTTATACTAGTCATATTTTTTACTATAAATAGTCATTGGAAATCTAAAACTATTTCCTACATCATAGTATTTTTTTTATAATTTTTATACATTAAATAAATTAAATTATTTATGACATCATGATGATGCAGCAATGACCTCATTATTTAACGATTTAAATAAAATGGAAAGATACTGTAATATATAAGACCTACACATGTCCAAAACCTATTTTATGTGTGAATTTAGAACCCTTATCACCTTATTGTAGAAATAAATCAATGTGGGACCTTTAAAATCAGAATCTCGTTTGAAAATAAAATAACATTTTGTAACTTTACAAGAGTTCCCCTCCTCTTCTCTTATAAAAGACCCCCACCTATACCACCTTACCCACACATACAAAGCCTTTGGCTCGGCCAAACCCTACCCATTTTTTCTCTCCAATTCCCTCTCTTTCTCCTTGAAGCTTCACTTTGGGAAGAAGTTTTCCCAAGGAAGCCTTTGAGCTCAAACCAAAGGGAGTTACCCGATTTTAATGTAATGTATTCACTTGTGCCCTTTTGTTTTATTTTTCTTCTCCAACCCCCTAAACTATTTTAATTAATTTATTTTGTAACAAATCCAGTATCTTCAATATACTAGGATGTTTTTATAAGAATGACTCGTGCTACACTTACACACACCTACATCTAATGGTCAAAGAACATACTGTTTCCGTGGATGGCGAATTTCTGCCTCCCTAAATGATGATTGTTCAACATTCATTTAACACCCTCAATGGTGGCTATTAAGATGTCACTATATTTATATATGAAATATAATATGTTTTTTTTCCTTAAGCATCTGTATTTTTCATTTATGGCATACCTTTCTGTATTCCATTATGGGTATACGTGATATATTCATTTAAGGAAGTGCGGACTACCGCCCCCTCAAAGTGATTTGATTCGTTAATACCATATGTGGTACGTATAAAGGATATTTTTAATGATATTATATATGATACCATACTGGAATTAAAATTCTATTATGTATAATTATGTTTTAATTCCATTAAATATGAAATAGAAATGGATGTAGCGTTCATGCGTACGTACGGCTAACCGTCTCCATGAACGATACATTTCATTTCGTTTCTCAAAATGTTATGTAATATTATAAGTACATATATATAATGGATATATATGTAATATATTAAATCTAAATTATGGATATAATTCTGGAATTATATCATACATATATATCTCTCTAATTTTGTTTTAATTCCATTAATATGACAAAAAATTAAAGTAGCGTTCATGCGTACGTACGGCCTACCGTCTCCATGAACGATGCTTTTAGTTTTTTATCTCCAAATGATATGGAATAGTATAAAATAATTATTTACTAGATATATATGATATTTTAATCATTAATACTATTCTGGAAATTATTTACATATAACTACAGGGGAAATCTTTTTTGAAACAAGTTCATTTTTGACTCATGTACCAAACATCGGCAAAAACGTCTGATATGAACGAACATTATTAAACAATTATTATAACATTATAATATGTTATATTAACTGAATAATAATCTCTATAGGAGGTACTTAGGAAATTATTAATTGAACAATGTTTATTATTCAGGAATATAAAGAAACAAATAAGACAAGTTGGACTTGAGGTAAGGGATCCTACTCCACTCTTTCTTCTTAAGTACACTCTTTTATGTCGTTCCTTTTAAAGCTCATCTTTCTTGTTATTGTGATGTTATTTTATAATAATATTACTGTAATTTTTATGTTCATGTTATGAGAGACCCTATTCTCTCTCATCAAGCCATTTTGGAAGTTTTGAGTGGCGCCGTTAGGCCGCCAAATTTTCATAAGAGATCTAACCTCTCTCTTTATTTTTATGTACTCTCCTTTATGTCACTTCTTTTAAGCTCCTATTTTTTATGTTGGGGGATGTTCTTTTATATTACTATTTCTCTAATCTTTAATTTAATATGATGATATACCCTATTTGATCTCATCAATCCATTTTTATAAGTTTTATGTGGCGTCGTTAGGCTGTCGAGTTTTCGTAAGGGATTTTTCATCTCACTTTTATTCCCGTGAGATTTATGCAACATAAGCCATTATTTCCTTTGAGTGGTGAATGTACTTTCCATTAATTTACTCATTGTATAATATAATTTCTTTTATGAGTATTTACATCAATGTTGTATTGTCATTCTTTCACGAGGTGTTTGTTTCGAAAGATACCCATGTTGGTAAGGGAACCTTTCACCCTCCTCTTTTTAAAAGACTTATTTTGTTGGGTCTTTTAATTTTCATATTGTTATGTTGGAATATGTTATCATATATCCTTATTGATGTAAATTTTATGTCCAAGTGATGATATACCCTTTTTTTATCTCTCATAAATATATTTTGATGGGAAACTGTTAGGCTATCAAGGGAACTTCGTAACCCAATTTTGATTTCTTTGGGTTCAACATGTAGTTATTGAATATGTCATCCTTTGAATATGTGTGAATGACCTTTGATTAATTTACACTTAATATCAACTTATATTTGGTGTATTCGTTTGTCACACATAATTATGTAATTGATTTATCCTTAAACCAGGGATACCGTCATTGTAAGGGACATCGTCTCAATCTCCTTTCATTATGGCATATTCTATTTTATACACAACCTTCTTTTATATGGTGTATAAAACCCAATGACTTTTACTTTAATTCAAAAGTAATATTTTTATTACGAAGTGTTTATTAAACAAAAAAAGAGAATGTTTTTGTCATACGTATGTGGCGACAACGACTTCTCCGTCGTCGTGACCATTATTTGAGTTTCGGCTTCCTCTACAAGCCATACCTTCGTTTTTAAAAGAAAAATAAATACCATGTTTTACGTTAATTTTATTTTTGTATAGAAAATGGTTTTCATAATGTTTTTATATGAATGTGTTTTACTGATATCTTGTGAATGAAAGTTGGAAATGTTACGATTCAATTATGCATGTTTTATGTGATACGATTATGCTGAAGTTCTTGGGAATTATTTTGAAGACCGGTGGTTCCCTGATAAACTAAGGGCGGGTGATCCTGATATAGCTCTCTAATGCATTAGCGAACACGAAGGTGTGAAACGTTAAGGTTTTCTCTGAAGAGATTTAGGGAATATACTGTGGTGGGTATTCCAAACGTAACCAAGAGGGTTACTCCCTACGTAAGAATGTTATGAATGCCTCAAGTTACCTTTTATGTCTTATGATTTCTATGATTTATTCATGATTTGATGAGGTATGTTAAAGTGCCTATGTTTTATGGGTAATGTATGATTTCATTCTTATGTATATATGAACTCATGTTTCCATTCCATATTTTTATAACCCTTAGTGAGCTTTTTATACTCATCCCATGTTTTTTGAAATGTTTTTCATAGTTCAAGGGAAATGTACATGATGGGATGATAGTGTCAAGGATGTGTCAAGAATGAATACATGTTTTATTTTAAATATGTTTCCATTGATGGGAAGAATGAATACTATCTTTTATGTAACCACTTTGTTTAAATGTGGAATGTAATGCAAGTTTGATGATATAATTCTCTAAAACTCTAAACCTGAAAAGATCATCAATGTGAAATCTCGTAATAACTCAAGATTAAGTAAGGTTTAAGGCGGGGGCCTTATAGTTGGTATCAAAGGTCGGTTTAGATAACTATAGAGGTTAGGGTATTCTCTTAGCATAAGTGAAAGTACCGTAATGGATAGGATTTCAGAAAGAGTCCTAGTTTTAGATAAAGTGAATGAGTAAGTATATCTTAGTGGTTATCATCCTCATTTGTACATGCTTGTTTTGTTAATATACTCCCATTGACCTTTTTGGTTTTAGTAAATGGATGGATCTAGCAGGCACCAAAGTGACAATCGGTTTGAAGGAAACTGTGGTGGTTCTCAGATTAAGAGACTGGATTAAATGGGGTATTCAATGTGGAAACTCGTGGTTGTTCTAAACCAACTTTCATGGAGTCATGATCAACCACTTGAACCTTGGTATGTTCTATAATTCATCATGTACGAGATGACCAATCGATGTAGTAGTTTAGGTAATAATAATAATGGTAACAATTAGGGTTTATATGATCCTTACATTTGAGGTAGTTATGGGTTATTATATGTTATGATAGAAAATGATAGGCATAAAATAAACTTGAGGTTAAAATATGTTATGTTTATTTTTTAAGATTTTTTCTCATTTTGGGAAATATTTTGAGAATTATATAGTTTTGGAAAAAGGACAGCACACAGACCGTGTGACAACCCGTCGCGCCGGACAAAGCTGTGGGAATCTAACCCAAAACCAAAGTGTGACTGGTATTTATCGCCTTCCACTGGACTAAGTGAAGTCCCTGGTTAGTTTGACTGATTATTTTTAGATATATGATTTTATGAATTAATAGTAAGTTTATTTTTGGTTATTTATGAAAATGATTAACCTATCATGGAGGATATGTGATTAGGTTAATTACTTTTCAATACGAGACTTTAGGAGAAACTGATGTTGTTTGGAGATAAATGTTACAATTTAACTTGGAAGACTACGTGACTAAATCCTTCAAATATTTGGGTTTCAATCTTATATTGGATTACTTTGAAGAATTTTATAGACAAATTGTTTATCGGATGGTCCTCATTGAACTTTGGGTTTTGCTGGACAAATATTGGAGATTAAGCATATATTTTCTTATTAAAGGGTTATCCTTTTCTAGATTATCATACCTTGTACTAACATTTTTGGTTTTGGTTTTGGTTAAAGCCTAAAGAAATGGGAAGTATATAGTTATCTTTGGTGGACTAGGTGATTCTCTATAAGTTGATTATAGTACTCTTAATGTGAACAAGTCTTCCTAAATACTCATCTTTTGAAGAAAATATGAGTTTGTGTAAGGAATCTAATAAAAGTTGAATGTCAACATGATAAGTGATTATGTTTCCTTAGGAATAAATTCCTCAAAAAAAGTATCTTAAAACAAAAATGTTGTCTATTAACTTTTCTTACTAAGGAATCAAATACCGTTTAACCCATCACAAGTTTTTGATTTTCTTGTGGTTAATATTCTCCTAAACATGTTTTCTATCACTCTCCATCCGATCATGACCCTATGTTTTCTCCTCCATGTCCATGTTTTCCTACATCCAATCCTAGTATGGGTTAACTCGGGTGACCTATGTACTTATCTTCCTTTATTTTAAAGTTATTGTTTTACCGACTCATGTTCTGATATGGGACTTTCAAAGATTTTTCCAAGCTCAATTTTAAAATTGTGAGGACGCAATTCCCAAAATGGGGGAAGGATGTAACACCCCAGGTAAATAAAGAATATGACATTTTCATATTTATCCATATTTGTGAATAAAATATTAATATGACTTTAAGGGGGATGCTATGATTGATGGCGTACCCAACACGCAACAACGAGTTTCTTGGAAATCTTACATTGCACTCTAATAATAAAATAATATTATTTTAAATGGTAGTTAACATGTAGCCGTTGTATTGGCGGGAATGGATAGAAATAACTAAAATATGATTATATATGTTTTTAAATGTTTTTACAATTATCCAATAAAAGATAAAGGCTTAAAATACGGAAAGAATTCAATTTTAGGAGTATTTGCCCTAGTTTTCACTAAAGGTTCACTTATCGCCTTTTGATGGCGAACCTTCATTGAATATAGTTTTGTTCACTCTTATACATTCTATTGGACCCAATAAAACTCTTATTAATAATTTGGATATCAAAATTTATGTTGTGTAAATTTTTGGTATCTTTCCGATAAAGTTCATTTTTAAAGAATAGTGTAAAATGTTGTATTTTGATTTAAAACCTCTTTTGTATATAAATTATTTATATGATTATTTTATCTTTTGAATTTTTTTTAAAGTGAAATTAGAATATATTTTTACCATTAAATCCAATAGTGGTCATAGAAATTAATTTCACTTTGAAATCAGAATTAAACTATTGTCAATCTTTTGATACTTATTATTTCATAACAACACACTATTTCCTCTGATAGTGGGAATTAATTATTAAATTAATTAATGGGACTTATATGTTTTTAATTTTGTAAAATAGACTTCATTTTTAAATTCTTAATATCAAATATAGCTTAGCGTGAATTTTTGGGATTTTTCTGAAAAACATTAATTTTTGATGAATTGTGAAACCACTAAGTGGTACTTATAAAAACTGATTTTTCAGTTTAAATGAAATTTTGCCATATTTTTGTATTGAATTTCAAAAATCCGACATAAATTGTTGTCATTAAGAAGTAAAATGTGGTTCAATTGGATAAAAATAATTTTTCGGTGAATCGTAACTTATTAAGTTTTTAATCGCGATTAGAGGTAATTAGTGTAGTTTATGGTAAAAATAATGTTTTAATAAAATGAAATGAACTAGAAACATGTCCTACCCTCATTGGATGTGTCATTTCTGACTAAGACAATCCATGGGTCAACTTGAGGACCCCATGGAGCCACTTTGTTTGGAAAATGACATAAATATCTTTTTATTTAATGTTAAAGAAAAAATGACACAAACATGAGATGTTTTACTAAAACAATTTTTACATGGGTTTATACTAGTCATATATTTGAATCTAAAAACTCATTGGAAAGCTAAAACTATTTCCTACATCATTTTATTTTTTTTATAATTTTTAGACATTTAAAAAATTAAATTATTTATAACATCATGATGATGCAGAGATGACCTCATTATTTAACGATTTAAATAAAATGGAAAGATAATTTAATATATAAGACCTATAAATGTCCATAACCTATTAGATGAGTTGATTTCGAACCCTTATCACCTTATCCTCGAAATACATTAATGTGGGACCTTTAAATTCCGAAACACTTATGAAAATAAAGTAACATTTTGTAACATTACAAGAGTGCCCCTCCTCTCCTCTTATTAAAGGCCTCCACCTCTACCACCTTACTAACACTTACAAATCCTTTGTCTTTGCCAACCCCTAACCATTTTTTCTCTCCACTTCCCTCTATTACTCCTTGAAGTTTCACTTTGGGAATAAGACTTCCCAAGGAAGCCTTTCAGCTCAAACCAAAGGGAGTTACCCGATTTTAAGGTAATGTCTTCAATTGTGTCCTTGTGTTTTATTTTGCTTATCCAACCCCTAAACTCTTTTTATTCATTTATTTTGTAACAAATTCAGTATCATCAATATACTAGGATTTTTTTATAAGAAGGATTCTAGTTACACTTACACACACCTACATCTAATGGTTAAAGAACATACTGTTTCTGTGGATGGCGAATTTCTACCTCCCGAAACGATGATTGTTCAACATTATTTTAACACCTTCAAATGTGGCCATTAAGATGACACTATATTTATATATGAAATATAATATGTTTATGTTTTCCTTAATCTTCTGTATTTTTCATTAATGGCATAACTTTATGGATTCCATTATGGGTATACGTGATATCTTCATTTAAGGACTATCGCCCCCTCAAAGTGATTTGATTCGTTAATACCATATGTGGTACGTATAAAGGATATTTTTTATGATATTATATATTATACCATACTGGAATTAAAATAATATTATGTATCATTATGTTTTATTTCCATTAAATATGAAATAGAAATGGAAGTAGCGTACATGCGTACGTACTGATTACCGTCTCCATGAACGGTACATTTCATTTCTTATCTCAAAATGTTATGTAATATTATAAGTACATATATATAATGGATATATAGGTAATATATTACATCTAAATTATGGATATAATTCTGTAATTATAACATATATACATCTCTGTCATTTTGTTTTAATTCCATTAATATGACAAAAAATTAAAGTACTGTTCATGCGTACGTACGACCTACCATCTCCATGAACGATGCTTTTCGTTTTTTATCTCCAAATTATATGGAATAGAATAAAATGAATATATACTGGATATATATTATATTTTAATCATTAATACTATTCTTGAAATTATTTACATATAACTACACGTGAAATATTTTTTCAAACAAGTTCATTTTTGACTCATGTACCAAACATCGGCAATAACGTCTAATATTAATGAACATTATTATAAAATTATTATAACATTATAATATATGGTAAAAACTGAATAATAATCTCTAGAGGAGGTACTTAGTAAATTATTAATTTACCAAAGTTTAGTATTCAAGAATATAAAGAAACGAACAAGACAAGTTGGACTTGAGGTAAGGGATCATACCCCACTCTTTCTTCTTAAGTACACTCTTTTATGTCATTCCTTTTAAAGCTCATATTTCTTGTTATTGGGATGTTATTTTATATTAATCATACTGTAATTTTTATGTTCATGTGATGAGAGACCCTATTCTCTCTCCTCAAGCCATTTTGGAAGTTTTGAGTGGCGTCGTTAGGCTGCCAAATTTTCGTAAGAGATCTAACATCTCTCTTTCTTTTTAAGTACTCTCCTTTATGTAACTTCTTTTAAGCTCATCTTTTTTATGTTGGGGGATGTTCTTTTATATTACTTTTTCTATAAACTTTATGTTAATATGATGATATAACCTATTTGATCTCATCAATCCATTTTTGTTTATTTTATGTGGCGTCGTTAGACTGCCGGGTATTCGTAAGGGATTTTTCATCTCACTTTTATTCTCGTGAGATTTATGCTACATTTTCAATAATTTACTTTGAGTGGTGTATGCACTGCCCATTATTTAACTCATTGTATAATATAATTTCATTTATGAGTATTTACATCAATGTTTTATTGTCCTTCTTTCACGAGGTGTATGTTCCGAAAGATACCCATGTCGGTAAGGGAACCTTTCACCCTCCTCTTTTTAAATGACTTCTTTTGTTGGGTCTTTTAATTTACATATTGTTATTTTGGGATATGTTCTCATATATCCTTATTGATTTAAATTTTATGTCCATGTAATGAGATACCATTTTTTATCTCTCATCAACAGATTTTGATGTGACACTGTTAGGCTGTCAAGGGAACTTCTTAACCCAATTCTGATTTCATTGGGTTCAACATGTAGTTATTGAATATGCCATCCTTTGAATATGTGTGAATGACCATTGATTATTTTACACTTAATATCCACTTATATTTGGTGTATTCATTTGTCACACATAATGATGTAATTGATTTACCGTTAAACCAATGATACCGTCTTTGTAAGGGACTTCGTCTCAATCTTCTTTCATTGAGCTATATTCTATTTTATACACAAACTTCTTTTATACGGTGTATAAACCCCTTTTAATTTTACATTTATTCAAAAGGAATATTTTTTATACGAAGTGTTTATTAAACGACAAAAGGGAATGTTTTTTTTCGTACGTATGCGGCGACAACGACTTCTCCGCCGTCGTGACCATTATTTGAGTTTCAGATTCCTCTACAAGCCATACCTTCTTTTTTAAAAGAAAAATAAATACCATGTTTTACTTTTATTTTCTTTTGGTATTGAAAATGGTTTTCATAATGTTTTTATATAAATGTGTTATATTGATATCTTGTGATTGAAAGGTGGAAATGTAACGTTTCCTTTATGCATGTTTTATGTGATACGATTATGTTGAGGTTCTTGGGCATTATTATGAAGACGGGTGGTTTGGTGATAAACTAAGGGCGGGTGAGCCCGATATAGCTCTCCAATGCATTGGGTAACACGAAGGAGTGAAACGTTAAGGTTTCTCCGAAGAGATTTAAGAAATATACTGTGGTGGGTATTCCAAACTTAACCAAGAGGGTTACTCCCTACGTAAGAATGTTATAAATGCCTCATGTTACCTTTTATGTCTTATGATATGGATGATTTATTCCTGATTTGATGAGGTATGTTAAAGTGCCTATGTTTTATGGGTAAAGTATTATTTCATTTTAATGTATATATGAACTCATGTTTCCTTTCCATATTTTTATAAACCTTACCGAGATTTTTATGCTCATCCCATGTTTTTGAAATGTTTTTCACAGGTCAAGGGAAAGGTACATGATGTGATGATAGTGTCAAGGATGTGTCAAGAAAGAATCCATGTTTTATTTTAAATATGTTTCCTTTTTTGGGAAGAATGAATACTATCTTTTATGTAACCACTTTGTTTAAATGTGGAATGTAATGCATGTTTCATGATCGAATTTTCTAAAACTCTAAACCTGAAAAGATCATCAATGTAAAATATTGTAATAACTCAAGATTAAGTAATGTTTAAGGATGGTGCCTTATAAAGGTGATAAATAATAACGGGTGAGTACATCCTACTATAGGTCACCTGTTTGATGCATGTAGTAATTTTATAAAAATACCATTCATTGACGGAATTATGGAATACTTATATAGTAATAGTATATATGGTCGAAAAAACCCAATAAACACAAATATATAATTAAAAAAAATCTGTCATAAAATTATAGCATTATTTAAATATATACAAATAGATTTATACGCAGTATTTGTCCAAAAGGAAATTATTATAGTGGTGACTCAAAAAAATCAACAAACCAAGATACAAATGACCAATATACTAATGAAGGACCACTTGGATCCCTAAAAAATAGTTCATAAAAATCAAGTGACAAAACATGTATAATTAATATCGTCTTACTAAGGATAACAAGTGATCATGTGAAAATAGAATTCTGTCACATAAATGGACAAAAATATAAATGAAAAACCTCCATATAAGGTCAAAAAACAAAACCCTTCACCAAAATGGATGCACTCCTTAAATGAAAAATCATATATTTTAATATAATTCCATAAACAAAAAATGGTTCCCAACAACATTATCCCCATTTATTTTACTCTCACACAAACCAATGTCATATTTCTTGTTAATATATCACTTCCATACACAATAAATCTCAACACATCTTACATATGAAAACATGATCCATCAAATAAAATCATTCCCAAGGAAACCCTCTCCATCACATCACATTTAGTCACACAATAAGAATGGCATGTTATCATGAAATTGATTGATTTACAACTCATGACCGCCTTCTAATAAGCATAGCATTCCCAAAAAATATCATCAAGTCAAAATCCCTTTATATCACATCTCTTCATCGGATCATCACATCACATATAATCTAATAAAATTGGGCCAATACTCCTTAATTAATAATTGGGAAAGCTTGGATGAAACCGATTTATAATACCATCAGCATTGATGTTGTGGAAAATAGTCAGAACTCAAAAAAATTCGGAGCTGGTATGGTGATGAAAATAGTGTGGTGAATATAAATAATATAAGATAAAACACATGATATATATATAACACAAAGGACATATCTTATGGATAAAAAACCAACTACTAAATCATACACCACAACACAACCATCGCATTGTGTGTTATCATTCATGGATGAAAAGAATTTATTATCCCCTTATTTATTTAATTAAAATCTCTAAGAAATCCAATTCCAAATAAATATTATTCCATGGATAACATGTAAAATAAAAAAACCACACCTTATAACCTCACAACCAAGCATTATAAAAAAATTTCAAAATGCCACTTTAGTTATACAATCTCGACACAATAAGCTCACATCACAATAACAATATGTATCCAAAACAGAAAACCACCATATTGTGTATCACCAATGCACATCAAAACCAACTCACTACTACAACCAAAAAATCCCATGAAAACAAGACACATAGTCCATCACAACCAATACACCACCACATCTCAAAATAACCCTAACAATAACCCAATACTACACCATCATCCCATTTCCCAACACACCTCACAACTAAGCCGATCACCACTCCCACCACACAAGTTTCTATAACTCATAAAGTTGGGAAAACATAACAACACAAATCATTCCATCTAATTATCAACAAATTAGTCATGGGATTTAATTATTTTTACTTCATTATTTAACAGTGGTATTATAATGAAAAAATGGAATTTTATAGATAAAAAATCATTATGCAAATTTATTAATTTATTCATCGAGTGATCATAAAACCAAAAAAACACGGGCCATAAATACAAATTATATTTAGAATAAACAGGGGTAATTATTTCCATAATGTTTAATATTGGAAACATCATGTATAATAATATTATTATTAATATAAAATAATTATGTAAAATGATACATCATTATACCAATAAATTTTATATTTTCTAATTAGTTTCCATTAAAAATACATCCATTAATATCCACCATATGCAAGGAATAATAGTTCAATATTAAAAATTTAAAATAAATAATTAATTAAAAAGTACTACATACATCATGGAAGATTTTAAAATATTCTCCACACAAAATAGAAACGATGAAATATTTTAAATCCCGTAATTGAATATTAAATCCATGAAATAATATACATTAGAAAAGTTGACACTCCAAATGTAATAAATTATCACCCAGAAACAATATAAATACAACACATGTTATTCCTAAAAGAATATTGATGTAAAACATGGTAAATGATTGAAGAAAAAACAAAACATCGAAGAAACAAACAACTAGAACCCACATATCAATGTATGTATTAAGGGATGAAATTATATTTAAAACCCACAAAAATCCACAAAAAACAAAGGGTAAAAAAGACATATTATTTTGATCGGATGACATGAAAACATATAAATTTGATGAAATTCACTTTATTCCTAATGTGAATTTAATACTATAATCATGAATTAAAATGGGTCCATGGATAATATTGTGTGAATCGCATACAAGGAAAAGATATCACATATGTCACACATTCAATTAAATTAATGATGGAATAGTTAGAAATTACATTATTTCATGAGTCCTACATTCATATTTTGAATGAATTTGAAAATCTAATTATCACCCACATACACTCCGTGAATCACTGACCCCACAATCCACGAACCACCACAAAAAAAATTGTATCTAGTCAATTTTTTGAACCACCAGCTTTATTTTTATTATATCTCCAATATCAAACAAACCATCATTTGGCCTCCACCAAACACAACATTCTTTGAATTTATAAATGTAACGAGATAGTGAGGAACAAACTATTAAAATTATATCATTTGAATAATTATTAAATTAATTATTTGTTATTTTGTTATAATAAAAATGGAATGAAGTAGAATAACATGTAATTGAAATGATAAAATTATTCTGTATGAATAAAATAATTTTCCTTTTTGTTTTTTATTATAATTTATACGGTTTCAATGTTACTTAATTTGAAATATTATATATAATTAAATTATATTAAATTTAAAAATAAATAAATAATTTCATCAAAAATATACCAATTCATTAAACCAATTTCTATAAAAATCATCAAATTTTGGTAATGAAAAACAAAATTTTTCAGTCATAGAGGCATTAATCAGCATATGTACAAGAGAAATAATTCAAATTTTTTAAATCAGTGAATTTATAATAGATAAATGTTAAAAAAAAGTCCAATATAATATTGTAGCATTATTTATATTAATATAAATATATACATAATATTTTATTAGATTCAAATAAGAGTGGTTAGGAATTATAATAAATAAATTTAAGATGTTAATGAATACCTACAATGAAAAATATGATCTTTTTATGATGTATATATTAGAAATGAATCACTTAAGGAACATTATTGAGGAAAAGGGATTCATGAATTGTTGTTCGGATCATGATGAAAAAATTGGATACAACATCATTCGAATTTCAATATATTTTTTTCCTTTATGTGGGAATATGCGTTATTATTTTATATGAGAAAATAGGGGAAAAATCAATAGGAAATAATGTTATTTACAAGATTATAATGGAATAGAGAGAAAGTAGGGTGATTTATGATCAACAAATAAAGGCGATATATGTGGTTATGAAATTGAATCAAAATTGTAATTTTCATAATTATAATGTGACCTTTTAATTATTAAAACCCATAGATATGTCATTTGTTAATAATAACTATGAAAATATTAATTGAGAAATAAAAATGATAATTTTATATTAAAAAACAATAAGATGGAAATTCAAAAAAATGTTCTAAATGTGAATTCAATATTTAATAGACCTAGTTCAATTTCAAAATATGACTAAATACATTTTAAAATTATAACATAATACAAATGAAAAATAATTTACAAATAAAATACTATTTTCGTGTATTAGGTGTCTTTTATTATTATTTCAAATAAATTTATAATTTAATGAGTGATTATAAATTAGTTTATTTTTTCCCTAAAAATTAGATTCGTAAACTAAATTTCAATAGTATTATTTATTTAGATATAAATATATTCATTGAGAACAAAAACCATACAATTACCAATGTAATTAATCATTATCCTTTTTAATATATTTTCTGTGAAAAATAAAATATTATCATTGTCACATAATTTCTATCTAGTGATTCCAAATATATTTTTCAAATAATCATATATTTTTTATTACATTGTTAAAATATAATTTTATTTATTTTTTCTCACAGCACTATTTATTATAAAATTCTGAAAAATTAAACTTATAATTCAAATTCGAGGATAAAAAAATATATTATCATTTTTAAAAATTATTATTATAATTTTTTTATAGATAAAATTAATGATAATAAAAAAATTTATAATTACTGAAATTTAGAGTTAAAAATATTATTTTTAGAAAAATTATGATTTACATTCATATATCATATTTTATACTAGATAAATTTAATTTAACTGATTATTAACATCAATGGTATTTAATCAATAATAAAAAAATTAATATTGAAATTGTTATTCATATAACATAAAATAATTGGTTTACATATATACATTTATAAATGATCAATTATCTAATTAATCTATTATGGTAATATAATTTCATTTAGTAAATAATAATGATCCCTATTTTCATTACAAATATATTTCATAAAGCGGTTACTCTTAATTATTATCTCTAATAAATAAATGTCATAATTTTAATTGAATACTATTTATTTATTTCAAAAAATATATTTTTTTCATTGATTTTTTGTGTTTCATGTGAGGCAAGATATCTGAATCAGAATGTAATTTTAAGGTAATAAATGATTATGATCTCATTGTGTCATATCTTTTCCCTTGAAAAAATATCAACAATCCAATTTTATTTATTACTCAATCAATAATGTAGTTGAAGATATTCATATTATATTCCTCATTTGAATAATAACCTCAAATATGAAAACAATAAAACACTCTTAGTCTATATAAATATTTTATCCTTCTTCAGAAAACCTCCATCATTACAATAGTCGTATCAAAAATTATTTATACACCTAAAAAATATTTTTAAAATTATATTTATATCCCAAAAAAATATTTATATTGAGTACATGAAACAAAATTTATAATATATACATCTATAAAATGTAACTCTGTATTTATCCATAGCATGTATAAATCACATGTTCATAATTTAAAAAACAAATTAATATATTTAATAATAACAAAAAATAGTATATTGAGTATAAATAGAATGGATAAATTTTCAATAAAATCATTAATAAATTCAGATATTATCTCTGTATATTTTATAAAATTCAATAAAACATTTATTACCATAAAATCAAGAGTATATTAAACATAAGAGTTATCTAAACCTATATATTGTTTTCATCGGTTCTTATGTAAAATAATGTAGCATTAAAAAAATATTCCATGGTTCATCATAATATTAAATTTATGATTATAAAAAAATTAATTTAGAACTACTTATAAAAAATCTCTATAAGGATAAAATAATCCTAAATAATATTTTTTATCCAAACAATTCATTAAAAAATATTTCTTAACTAATTAATATATACATTAAAATAACTATTAAATTTATATTAATATATCAACCTCAATATCATACGTAATACTATGAATCTCCAACTATTGTATGTTAATATGTATATAAAAACATAGCCAAGCCTTTATGTATTTTACCTTTTATGGTTATAATTCATATTAGTTTTTAAATGCATTAAATTTGACTCTTCATTTATGTGTATTTCATCAACCATATAATGAAACCCAAAATGGTAATCAACTATAACATTATTGGTTGTTAAATGAACATAGAAATAAAATCATATTATTATATATCATAATAATTTCATCCATTTATAAATACTATTAAATCTATTTTATATTATGTTGGTTTTTATTATACATTTTAAACTGATATCGTAAATTATATAATAAATAAATACTTTATACTGGTTAATAATGATCACATTGTTGTCCAATGAATATCTTTATTTTGTGTTCCCAGTGTAAATCCATAAGCCCCCTCCTCACACATCTATGTGAGGATCAATTTTATCCCTAGCCCATCAATTTCATAGTGATTAACCCTTGGTGATTATATTCCATAGAAGCATCAACATTCCAATATTCCATCTGGGATTAAATTTATATGAAAACAAAATATATACATCCTTACCCAAATTCCATCTTGTCATCATATAAATATATTTATTTTAATTTTTTCAATATCCCTCTCTCATCCAAATTGCAGAATAAATTTCCTATTATTTAATTCTAATTAATTCATATACCATCATAAAGAGTTATATATTACATTGAAATAGTAATCATACATAAACTATAAACACTAAAATTATCCTGAATATGAATCATAATTTTTAAATAAATATAAACACCTGTCTAATTATAATCAAAACATATCAGACCTGTACTATATGATCTGGACCAAACAACACATTATTCACATACTAGATATGAAATAACAATATATTACCAGATATAAATATCCCATTTTCACATAAATTAATTTAATTACTACAACACATATATTCCCAATAACAATTTTTTAGATAATTATTCTATTAAGAATAAAAAAACCAGTGAAACACATGTCTCCCTCAATAGATGAATTTTTTCTAATACTTATAAAACAAAAATTACCCATAATGAGATATCAACATCTCCCTTTATTTCTGAAAAAAATCAATCATGTTGTACATATCATGTTCATTAATAATATTATTTAACTTCATAAATGTAAATATAAGAATTACTGAGCTCAAGTTATTTTTAAGGGAAAATATTCTAGTGAAGAAATAATTCTATACACATTTGATTAATATTATTGAATGACTAATTATTCTACATGAATATATAATATATTGAATTTTTTTTCAATATTTATCAAATGAAAATAATTTAAATCATTTATATAAATGATTCAGATCTCTTATTGATTTAATGCATAATTCTAGACACAAATACTCATTATAAAGTACTTATGCTTAAAGATTTATATTTAATTTATAATGTATTGGTGATATAATTATGAATTTTCAAGGCATACAATGAGTACCCTAACATGTTTTTCTCATGATGCATATCAATACATAGATGGGTTGTTTAACTCCTTGCCCAACACGTTGTATAATTAATTATTATACATTCTATTAAATTGTAAAAAATACTATATATAATATTTCCTTATTGAAATCATACATAATATAAATATTTATTCCGTATAATGAATGATATTGAATAAAGATATATATTCACCATTTTTTAATAATCAATTGTCATAAAAAATTTCAATACATTATCATATTTTAATAAAAGGGAAAACACGATCATAACCCATAGAAATAAATAAGGGGGATTTAAAAAATTAAGAATATAAAATTAAATAAATAATCTACACTTTAATAAAAAAACCTAATATAACATTTAAATTTTAATAGAATATCATTTATTCTATTTGAATCACTTCAAATCTGAATTTTCTAAAAATGTGATGTTAACATTTTTAGGGAAATGAATACATGGATAAGTCAATACTATAATATCTTATCTATAATAAATCCAAATAAATTGTTATTATTTTTCCAAAATATGATAAACCAAGTATAACAAAGGAAACTTTTAAGGATTTGTAAATATATAAAAACAAACCCTCAAAAACAGTGTTTCAATTGTTATCATAAAAGAGTTTATCTTGAATATATTTTTTAAAAAATTTGAATTAAATCCACATAATGAAAAAATTTATATATTCATAAATAAATATTGGCACAATAACCCCATTATTGTAAAAAATAATAAAAATAAAATGGAAAAATGTAATTAAAATACTAAAAAACATTTTTAAAAAATTATAAACATTGTTATAAAATCTAAAATTAACATCTCTCGTTAAAATTTGAAATTTTAAATGTTGACCTAAATGATGTTGAATCTAATTATTAATAAAAATATTCTAAAATAATTAATCTCTAATAATTCATAATATATATCATGATAAATGTAGAGTGGAGGAAATAACCATTTAAAGTGAAAGTAAAACACCAATGTTTTAATTTTATATTACTTATATTCAAAACAGACATTATAATATGGGAAAATAATTAGAATATATTAAAATTTTATTCACGAGAAGGGGTTTATTAAATAAATTATTTTAAAATATTATGGTCGAAAAACCCTATCATGGAATAACAAATTTGATTATGAAACATTATACCGCATTGATAGGAGACGTGAGTATCAATATCACTTTTGGGAAACAAAAAACAAGAATCGCTAAAAAATGAAAATGGATTTATATAAAAAAATTAAATCATTGATAGAATACCACGTAAAAGGATATAAAAATAACAAACATATACTAAATAATATCCCATGAATTATCATAATTTAATTAATGAATATTTTCATTGAAAAAACAGTTATCAATTCGGAAAAAAATCAGTTAAAACTACATTTGAGAAAATAACATTATTTGGATAATATTACCCAATGAATTTTATTCCAACAATTTATTAATAAATTATGGGATATTGATATAATTTTAATTCATACAATTTACATGTGGTTTATATCATTTTATTTTTCTCAAATAATAAAATGTGTGTCCAAAAAACCCTTTAGGATTGAAAAATACGTTAGTCAAAACACTTGGAAAGTGATGGATTTTTATTATCATAATAAAACAACAAGATTCGTCTAGGTAATCTAATATATCTAGATCATGATATTAATAAGGTTTAATAAAATTATAAAAACATTCCAAGAAAATAAATAAAATAAGACATAAAACCAAGGTTCAAAGACAATGAAACGATATACAATAAAAATTTATATAAGCTAAGCCAAAACATTATACAATACAATTCATGACATGTTTAGATATAGCCATAATTCACCTTCAAACCACCTTACCATGAAAGAAATGGTTAAAGGGGAAATATATATTCTTCAATTTGATATTCCTTTTACCCATATCTTCTAAAAAATATCTACAAAATCCCATTAGAAAAAATATATTTTTAACCCAAATATATGTAGGATACGACAAACGGGTCAATAAAATGTATAATATAAATATAAAAATATATATTATTCTTAAAACAATTATTTTTCAATTCAAATTTATAAATCCAAAAAATATATAAAAAGAATTTACATTTGTTAATATAAAATCAATTGATGTTTTCAAATCCTAAAATATGTCAAGTATAAGTGAATAAAAAGGTTATTGAATCTATATATAACATGTTAATATGGTAAAAACATATAGGTGAGATAATATATCATGTAAATCAATGTTATACAACCACATATAAAAACATATAAGCAACAATCTATACTAAAAACTAATCATGTTCTAAATGAAAAGAATAAAAAAACATGTCATATTCAGCCTAATACTATAAAACTACCTAATATAAATAAAATGTCATAATATGGTATAACATTAGAAAAAAAGGATGCTATTAAAACCCATAAATATAAAAATGTTAACTCAAAGTGGTGTCACACTAACTATAGAAACTGATGTATATCTCTTAATGATTCCAAGAATACTAATGTGGAAAATATAAAATAATAAGCACCAATATTATTATTCATGAATGAGTAATATAATAAATTATTATTCAAATTGTATCTTATGTAGTTGTTTCCATATGACCTAAAGTTATAACATAAAATTTATTTTTATTATGTTGTTTAATACATAAGCTACATATAATTAACTAGAACATGTGTAAGGATAATACACACTACCATTACAAAGTCCCTCACCTTATAAATATTAACATTACAAATCTATTTTTAATAAAAAAACATTATACAAAATATCTCTAAAAATCCATACTATTCTGGGGTCTTTGAAATCATGTAATCATAAATAATGATAGATGAATGAGATACATTCTCTCTGTCTACTTCTTCACTTTAACCCTTATTAGACACATCAGACATAATACACATCATCATTAAATGGGGATGGAAAAATAAATCGGGGGTAAGCTCATATGATTAGTAATTTGAAATAATAGAGACATGTATGTATAAGGCTAATAATAGGGGTTTGAGAACATGGTCATAACATTAAAGTATCATACCCTGTGTATCATAATATCATAAACATGATTCATGGAATAAATTGTGGTAGTTTATAAGGCATGGATCATAATGATAAAAATAACATAATCCATGAATGAATAAAATAGGAATACAATTTGAAATTATGGATGAAATATATGCATATATTATGATTTACATAGTATTCAATGCATTTCTTCAACGTCCATAATTCTGGACAATTCCCTTTACTGAATCAGGTTCATAACACATTCTATACCTATATTACCGAATGAGTTATTTTTCATTCCAACGTTGTAATAGTAAAATGAGTTCATTTCTCATTCATTCCATGAAATAATTAAGAGTGTTCATATCATATTCCTAAATTTTCTATCTTCGTATATATAAATCATTACCCAATAAATTGGAGGGAGACATAGGTCACACCAATATCATAATAAAATCATACCAACATGTTACAAATGATCAAAACTAATCATGTCATAACCAATGAAATGAAATGGGTGTGATAAAAATGTAATCATATTATAACATGTGAAAAATTATAGGTTTCATTATCATTTAATCATTAACATAACCTTTAAAAAGAAGATAGTTTCAAAAGCTCATAACTTGTGAAAGACAAATTGGTTTATAAACCACATTCCATCAAAATAAAATCAATTAATAGATAAAATATGAATTGAAAATTTTAATAATATTAACATAAAGGAATCAATAACACCAACCAATTTTATATTAATTAGTTAGATATGTGTAAATAATTTAGTGAGGTAGCGTAATTCTATAGGAAAGGGAAAGGGCACACTTGTATTTTTTTAAAACAAGTCAGTTGCACCTATATTTTTTACATAAAAAGTATTAAAAAAACCAAACTCAATAATTTATTTTCCAAGGCTAACGAATAGACCCTCGATGGGTGTTGTAAAAGTTTCTAGGTTGTTAAGGAAATTAAATTTATTGTTATGTAAATTTTTAACAAAATTTATTTCATATTCGTCATAATTTAATTTAATCAAATTCACTAACATTTTTGTCAATAACTATGATTACCATATTAGAAATTATAAATTATTTTTAAATTATGTTTTCCATTTTTCTAAATTCTATTATTAGAAGTGGTAGATTTTTTTAACATATCCCATAGATGGGACAACACTATGTGGTTTTAATGTAAAAACATCCCAAAATATTCAATTAATTTATAACAATTTTTAAAGTGATATTGATTCTAATGAAAATAATTGGTTAAATATTTAATAATATCGTATAATTAGTCATTAGAACAAAATTAGTATTTATTTTATCCTTTTAAATAAAATATATGTAAAAGTTTTTTTGAATTAAAATATTGTATTATTCACTATTCACCAAAAAACTATGTTCCACATAAAAATCATCTAAATTATTCCTAAGATAATTTTGACAATATAAATTAAATGATGATGTTTATTTTATCATAAAATATTTCTGCATTTTAATAAAGTTATATTTATTAGTTTTTGAAAGAATGACATAAAAAGTCATTCATTTTTAAAAAAAAATATTTTTAAAGATATATGGAATTTACATAAAATGTATATTTTTCATTATCAATATATTTTATTTATATAAAAAAATAAGAGAATATACTTTAAATGTAGTTATTATGATTTATATTACTATATTTAATTCCTTGGTTATAATTATATTATTTTAATAACTATAAAAATAAAATGATATTTTATGGAAACATTGTTGTTGCAGGTAATGAATACCATGTCACTGTATCATGTTTCATACACCAAGTTAGTGTAGTGTGAAAGGATTGTTTGGATTATTACATTAAAATAATTAAATTAAATTTTAATTTATTTTAAAAAGGTCTATAAAAATTTAGGGCCATACATTCAAGTCTACTTAAATTGAATTTCACCCTAGAAATTCATCACTCAGGTAAAGAAAAATGAGGACACTTTGGCTTCACCATTACCTCATGTCCAAACATATCTTCCTCTTACTACTGATTTATCCACGAAAATTTTACAATTTTAGTGTTATTATTTAATAGATATTTCTCTAATTAGTATTGAATTTCAAATGGATATTTTTTAAGTATAATCGTTCTCTATTGATATGACCTATGAATTTTTTATATGTGAAGAGTTAGGTATGAAATTCATAAATAGAGATACATTGAATAAATTATTTAATTGTGAGAGATATTGAGGATTTTCAATGTGACATTATAGCTTCACAACATGATTAGTAATCCATAAGGGGCTGATATACCTATAGATTAGTTTTCATTTAATTTCAACTCTCCTACATTTCATATAAGATAACTTTTGTCAAAACAAATTTTCACTAAAATCAAATAATACATGATTTCATCAGTTATAATCATATTTTTTCCGACATTCAGTTGTCTTGATAAGCTACTAAATGGTTCTAACATTATTGGCCATTTCTTCAGTAATCTAGGTACCAAATATTTTTTATCAAACCCCATCCCATCATTTTAAAGTGCTAAATTCATTCACATATGGGGCATTATAAGGATTGATTGGAATTGTTGGGTGAATTATATTACTGAGATCAAATATATGAAGGTGTTGATCCCATCCACATTTGAAATCCCAATAATTACTTCAAAATATATATTTTAAGGATTGAATAGTTCATTCTGACAGAACATATGTCTGAGGATTATAATCTATGATGAATCCCAATTTTTTATCTTTCTCTTGATAAATAAATCACCATAACATTACGGTGAACTGAAAATCCTGATCTAATATAATATAATGTGGTACTCTATGTGACCTTACCACATAAATAATTTATATCTCCGAAATATTATCAAAATAATCATCTTCTTTGATATTGATAATGTTTATTGACATAGTATGTTGATCAAATACCACCCATATAGAATTAATCCCTTTAGAGGATTTTAGTTTTCCAATGATGCAATACGTTTTTATCTTATTATATTTAAATTTTTTTATGAGAAATGGATTCAAAATCATCTTTTTCTATTATGTTTCAGCCTTTACTTGTTGGCATACCAAGCACTATGATACAAAACACAATGAAGTCTCTCTTAATTCAATCCCACCTTAATAATTATATGATGTAACAATACATATTCTTAAATAATGTATGAATGGATGATTAGGAACTATGAAATTATACTAATAGACCCTTATTCAAATATGGTATGGAAGGAACACAGACATGGTTCTAGAACCTTATCATTCTATAATAATAAATCATAAAATCAGTAACATTTCATTCTTTTCTTTTGAGATATAAAAAATTCCTATACCCCTCCTTAAAATTCTATTGGATATAGGGTATATATTTAATTTAAGAAAGATATTTTTCCCCTTCCTTCATGATTTATAGATTTATCCTTTTAAAATACCAAAATATTTGTTATTTTGTGATCCCATCATAGATAGGCTATAATGATCATTATGAATCAATAATTTAGCCACCTCTTCCTCTTTTCTATGGTGGTAATGTATTGAGAAGTCATAATTCATTATCAAATCTCACAGTCATTTATGGTTAATTTTCAACAACTTATTTCAGAATATATATTTTAGAATTTAATTATTGGTATATATATATTGCACATTTTGTCCCAAAATATAATTCCTCAATTTCATTAATGAAAAAATTATTAATGCTAACTCCAAATCATTGTTGAATACATTTTCTATGGAATCATAAACATCCTAAACATATAATTAATAAACTTTTTATTCTTCATAAGAAAAAATCCCAATAACTTCATGAATTTATCACTATAGATTACAAACCCTCCATCATTATAGGATAATGCTATTATAGCAGAATTGACTACCATCTTGTCAATTATAGAAAATATTCTTAAAATTTATCTATTCGGAAAAAAATGACACCCTTTAGAGTTAACATGTTAAATAAATAATATACTCCTGAAATTGTTCCACAAACTATCGATAATATCATGCTAAACAATTAAATATATGAATTTTACAAACCATGGCTATAATAGGCTAGCATTAGTAGCCTCTGTCGTTTATATATCTATTACAATACCATCTCATTATATTATGATATGCAAAAATGATACATGTTTTAAATAAAATACATATTATGAATATTTTTCATATAGTTTATCATTCATTTGTATGTTAAGAACAATTATGAATCAGTATTCATACTTTTCATTTGACATTGAATATATAAAAACATTCCCAATAAAGACTACCAGAAAATAATCAAGGTAATCCAAAAAAATAATTATTAATTCTATCAATATAATAGGGGAATTAGTAAGAATAAAACGAATCAATATTTATTCATAGTGTGCATACCTTTGATTGGAATGAAATCATTGTTAAATCACCTTTCTTGACCCCAAATTGGTGATATCTAGAAAGATCATCAATCTTGGAGTGGTATTGAGCCCCATTCATTCAATAATATAAGTCATTTATATGTGGAATAAGATTCTTGTTCTTATTTGTGATCTAGTTAAAATCCAGATAACCAATACAGAGTTTCATTTATCCATCTATTATTTCAAAAAAATACTAAAACTAGTGCAACCATTGGTGACCTAGTTGGTCATATTTATATAATATAATGATTTTCTTTCAGTTTATTTTTCCAATCCTATAACTCAATATTTGATATTTTGTAAGGAGTACTTGAAATTGTGGTGGAACTGGGTATTATTTCTATTGAGAACATAACTTCATATTTTTGTGGAAGTTTAGTAAACTATTCTAGAATAAAAACAATAAATTATCAAACAATAATATAATCATCGATGATAGTTTTATCCCCATCCATTATTTGTAAAAAAAATTAATGGTAATTATGACCCATACTTTGGGTGTAATCTCCAATGTATTTTCATTTTTATCATCACATTGATGTATAATCATACCGGGGATTGAAATATCAAATGTAACTTCCCTTACTGGATAATGTATGTGGTATTTATGTAGGAAAAGAATATATATTTTTAATATGACATCAAATTCGACAAATAGAAGATTAATAGAATTCAGAGTAAGTATATTACAACAATAATTTACAATATAACAATCATTGAATTGTGATGCAATTAACATACTTTTATTGGTTTGTACTATTAATTCCACTAATAATTATTATCAATATTAAAAGATATATATATATATTTAATTGCGAAATATTCTGTATATCTTAAATCAAATAATACATATTCAATTCTATAGTTGATGTTAAGTGTACCTTTAACTATATCATTATCACACCCCTCATGAAAAGCAGTGATTGATAGAGATTTAATTTTTCCCTTGACAAAATGGATTACTAAAATCATTTACAATAACTAGCCCCTTGGTCTAGTAAATGGTTATCTTAATGTCCACCCTCCATACACTTGTAGCACTGAGTCGTAAGATATAAATTTTGTGCAGCATTCACTACATTAACATACTTATCGAAATTCTACCCATCAATTAGAATATTAGTTTCCTAGTGATCATCTTATCTATACACTGATCAATTTCTATACCCATTAATACACATATATACATTATTTTTCCCACATTTATATCATAATGAAAAATTTATCTTCATTTCAATTTAGGTTTCATATTTTCATTTGAAAGTTTTCATCCTTTTCTTTTCAAAACCATGGGATTGATTCATCACTGCAACCTTGATTTCAACCTTGATAGAAAAAACACAAAATCTCTTCACATCTAATAAATTATCTTATTTATATTTCCCTTATAATAGTTCTATTTAATAAACTATTGAGCATTCCGACATTATATTCGGGTTGGATAATAATTTTGGATGTGTATGTCGCATATCTTGTGAAATTATCCTTATTGGTAACCCAAATTCCTCATCCTATTTCACCAAACCATGTAAATCTTTCTAAATGTTATTATAGATAATACAGGTAGAAAACATATTGAAAAATATGTTATTGAACTCATCTCAATCCCTGAATTTTTTTTCCTTTGGTTGCTTCATATTGTTAATTGAGTCCACAACATATCTTCTTATCCTTCTAATTTATAAACATACAGAATAAAATTCTCATGTTCAGAACACTAAATGATGGAAAATATCTTATCAGTAGTACCGACCCATTTTTCAAGAATAATTGGATAAGAAATCCATGGAAATAAGGTGTACATTCGGGTATGAAGGAATTAATAATATTTTGATGTCCCCTTTTCTAATTTAGAGGTCCACTATATTACATATCTTGAGAAAGATGTGTAAGTATAGAAATGTGGTTTTTCAAACAAAATCCCATTTCTTTAGGTTGGTTAGGAAGAAAATAATTTCATTTTAAATCTAAATAACTATTAATAATGTTCTTTCAGGTCCCATCCATTGACTAAAATAGAAATCATTGAGTAAGAAAAAGTTATCAAATTTTGGATCCACATAATCTGAAAAGTAACATATAAGATGTATATGTTTTTACAACCTCATTATTCTATGACACCATAGGTTTACCCATGGTTATTCATTTCCATCTTATATATAAACCTTCATAATTTTTTTGAGATCTGTTTTTGAATTCCCAAAGCGTACCCCCCAGGATTTTCAATGGAGGTGTGCATCAAGGCCTCTTATCGTATACCAAATTACCTCATGTTAGTACTAGTATATCATAATGGAGTTGTTTCCCCAATATACATATGTTACATATCCATATCCACATGTATTAATCAGATACATATGTATTTCTATGAAACCAGTCACTTTATACATTACCAATGATCCAATATATTTTTTTATATGTTACATTATCATTGGACTTATCCTTAGAAATGTCCTTCGGGTTCTCACTAACGATCTATCATTCTTGCTTCCAATGGAAAACAAAATCTTTTCTCTTATACCAATTATAGTCCCCTCAGTTTATGTATGTTAAAATTACAGAACTTTTGTTGCATACATAAATAATTACAAAAATAGACACCCAATGCCCGTACTAGCCTAGTGCCATTAGAAACAAGGAAACATAAACACTTGAACATATATGAACAACATTATATCCTACAATGTTCTTCTTGGCTATCACCATTATTATAAACATCAATAATTATACACATCTTCATCACCTGGGGAATGAAAAATAAGGTGATCTTAGATTCTTTGTTAGGGTAAAGAAGGGAGGCATGTATGTATAAAAACTACCAAATGGGTATCAGAACATGGTAATAAAATTAGAATATCTTACCATGCATATCATTAGATCAAAAACATTAATCATGGAATATAGAATGGTTGTACATAGGACATGACTCATTATTAAATGAATAACATTATCCATGAAAACGTTACATGGGAATAATACATGGTACTGTTTCATACACATAATCATGTATAATGATTTCCATATTAGTGAAGGCACTACTACTGTGGCCATCGTATTGTAAAATTTCTCCCACTGAATCAATTTCTCACCAAATTCCATCTCTATATTACTGAAATGATTTGACTCCACATTCCAAACATGTAATACTGAACTGAGTATATTTCTTGTTAAAAAATTGTAATTACAAATTGTGTTCATTTCTCATTCCATCCATGTATTTCTCATTGAAAATAAATTAATACTCATCAAATGTTAGAAAAATTTATCTCCCACCCACGTCATAATGAAATCAAATATACTTATTCTCAAAAATCATTATTAATAATATTATAAAGCATTAATTAAAATGGGTATTAAATACATGTAATCTTATCATAACCTTTGAAAAAATACTAGTTTCATAATAATTTAATCATAAACATAACATTTTAAATGATGTTGGTTTCGAATGCCTATAACGCATGAAAGACAAAGATGTTCAATATCCATCATCCCATAAATATATAATTCAGTATAAGAAGGTATATGGATGGAAATGTTGAATCATTTCTCCATATAATTATGAGTAACACCAATGGATGTTATTATAGATGGGAAGTAATTTTAATGATTCTTTAAAAACATCTCTTAATTAAAATATCATTTCTTATTTGAAAAATGATTTTCATAACGTAATTCTTTTTTTGAAACATTTATTGATTAATGTCTCATTAAAAACATATAAAAGATAAATTTAATACAATAAAACATTATTAAATTACTTTTCCTTTTTAAATTATCATAAAGGATCATTTACGAACATTTTTGGAAACATTTGAATTGAAATAAAATAGATTTCCAACTAAACAGAAAGATAGGGCCATAATTGTCATAAAAACGTTTTCATAAATATCCAAAGTAACAAAGAGGGTAAAATGGTAATAATACATGTATATATAATGAATTATTTGAAGATAAGTTAATTCATGTGTGTTCTAGAAATAATGATCATAATATTACTTCAAACGAAGCATAATCATATTCAATCTTTAAAAGTAATTAAATTTTTTCAATATACTCTAACCACATGGTAAAATGGCATCATATAATACATATAAAAAAATAAATTAAATGAATCATAAAATATAAATAAAAAATCTAAATTAATGATATAACATCTAAATTGGACATATATATTACTTGAATAGAATAAAGGTGTGTAACCAAGCATGAGTATCAACCATGGAAAATTGAGAGAATATAGGTTTACCTATTTGGTAACTTGTTAAAAATAATCATGATAAAATTATTTTCATAGAGTGGATATAAAAATAACCATAAATGGTTCTATAATAATCATTGAATACATCCTTGGGTACTGTACACACAACACAAAAATAATTTTTGATAAATATTACATGTACCCCACAAAAATAAAAAGTGAGATAGAATTGTCTTACCTCGTGTTTTGACAGTCTTCATACTCATAAAATTTTAATGTAAAAATTATCTATTTTTATTATTCATATTTATATACAAGTATTATTATATCAAATTCCATATATGGTTTTATTTTGAGTTATATTACCTGCATGATAACAATCCAATATCAAGGATTCACATCACAAAATATTCTCTTTGTTCTTAATAATTTTATTTATTGGTTATATCATTAGTCCTTATAATTATGTCATGATTTAAATAATTTAAACCATGTGATATATATAATTTATAGTCAGTATATGTCTATTATTATATTATATAGAATATAGAAGTATAAAATGTAATACACCATTCAAGTACACACTTCGAGGTATGTACGGATGAACGTCGTTTCTGTTTTTTTGTCTTATTGAAAGAAAAAAAAATTAATATATCTAAATATATTAATTTATATCATTATTATAGTAGAATTAATATATCATATATATATTATATGTTAACTAAACCAACCCTTAATACATTTCTTGTATTGTGTAAACGAAACATATCTTTTTGAGGGGGCAGTAGTCCACACTTCCTCAAACGAAATTATAATATTTACATCAAATGTAAGGTATATATATATATATGTTTTTAAAAAGGATTAAATAAGATATTTAAATAATTAATATATACCAAAATTTATATTAGTTTATTTTACATCATAATTTCCACTATGATTGGTTGTAAGGTAATAATAAAACAATCATCATTTCATGATGTGTTAGTTCGGTCTACATTTAAACAGTATAGTCATTTTTAATTAGATAGAAGTTTTTGTGAGTATTGGTCTAAACCTTATAATAAGTAAATTTTAGTATATTTAGGAAATTTTTTTGTTATTAAATAATATTATAAAGTTATTGGAAGTGGTGGAAAAGAATAATGAAAGGTTCTTGAGAGATGACATTAGCTATAAATTGGGAAAATATTTTTAGATTTGGGAAAATGGATTCATGTGATTATGGTATGCCAAAGGGGAGGCATATAAAAATAATAGATGTATTTTGTTAACTATATTGTATATCTAATGTCTGAACCTATATAGTTTCTAATTTTTTAGGACGAGGTTGAGGTGGTGGCCTTCTATAGTGAATGAAAATAATACATATAGCATTTTCTTAATGAAATTAGGTGCAACCACGTTTTTACATAAAAATGTCATAAAAACCCAATTAAATCATGAATTAAATGTGAATGATGGTATAACTTCCATTAAAGGGGGTTTGGACAAGTGTTAAATTTTTTTGGTCTTTTAATCTCAGTTTTAGTATGTTCTTAACCTAATTTCCAACTTGATCTTTGAAATTATCTTTAATCACATTAACTAATATTTTTTTTTAAAATCTAAGTTGAATATAATAAAAATTAAAATATACTATGAAAATAAGGAATTACGTTTTTCAAATACTAATCAAATATGTTTAAAAAAATTATTTTATAATAATCCCACAAACAGGAGGACACTGCGGGTTCTTAATAGAACCGAGTCCCAAAATTTGTTATGTTTTTATACCCATGTTTTTTAAGAAATTGATTAAAATGACATAAATTTTATTAATTAATAAAAATATAACATAATTAAAAGCTGAAAACAATTTAACATATCATTTAATATTATAAATATATTAAATGAAAATTTATTTTTTAATTAAAATCTCTTATTTTTCAATATTCATCCAAAAATGATTTTTCTCATAAAAAATCCAAAAATTCCCCCTAAGCTAATATAAAAATTATAAATTCAATACTTTTTATTATTTTATAAAACTAAATTTATAATCGTGCCTCAAATTAATTTTATTATTTTTCAAAAGTGTACATTAAAAAAATTCATTTGAGAAAATTATATTTTTAAACATATCAAGACTCATCCAAAAATTATATCATTCATAATAAATATTTATTATTTATATTATAAAATTACAGGTAGTATTTAAAAATAAGTTATTGTTATTCATATTACAATGTTTAACAAAATTTTTATAATCTTCTTAGAAAAGAAATTAAAATAGTAAAATTTGTTTTTGTAGATACCTCAGTGTTGTCTGTATCCTAAGAAAAAAGGGTGTTGCGTTTAACCTACCCCAAATTAGTGAAAAGTTAAAAGAGATTTTTACATAATTAATTGGTATAACTAAATTAATATATACTTTATTCGATAAAAAAATTTCAATATAAGCTCAGTAGGTAACAACCATGTCTACGTTAGAAAATCAATAAAATATTTATAAGTGTATGATTCATAATACAAAAAAATGTGTACAGGTAGAATAATAGAGAGAAGAAAATATTTTAGGGGAACCCATGACTTCTAAATGATATTTAAATGTTATAGGTTTCTTGAATTAGGGTATAGATGTGTTATTGAGCTAACATAAATGAATATTATAGTTACATATGGGTATTATTTCTCAGTCAAAACCTATATAAAAGTATCTAAAACATCATGTAATGTTGAAAAACATCATGGAATAGGTTGTAATTGAAAATCACTCTTTATTTAATTCTATTGAAGAGCATGTGTAAAGTTATCCCACAACATCACATCAGTGAAATCGGAAAATAAATTCCTTGTAATTGTAGTCTGTATATAAAGGTTAGTACTAATTCTCCTTTTTAAACTCTTAAATTGATTCATGTACATCCTCATATTAATAAAATAGATAAATATAATGAATATATATAGTTAATCATAAAAATTCTAATTATTATTTTATTTTTTTTTCAAAAAATTGATGACCTGTATATTATAACAATTTTTTAAAGGAACAAATATTTAAATCAATGTTTTTTTAATTTGTTTTCCCATTAAGCGATAAGATATCAATGACTAGGAAAAAAATAAATTATGATAATTATGTATAATTATATATTTAGAAAAATATATACTTTTATGTTCTATTGATATATATGTCTAGGATAATAATAGAATTTATGTTTTAAATGAACATCACTGTAAATGAGATTTTATATAATCTCTATATATATGTAGGTCAATAACCAATCATTCGCAATTTTATTATTTAAATACGGAACACAAATTAGAATATTTTTATATAATATAAATTGTCCTCCTTGGATGTTTATTCTAATACAGTAATACTTCATTCTTTTATAAAAAAAATTCACATGATTATAATAATTTCAAATACCGAGATTGTTTGGGAGAGACTAAATGATGATTAATATTATTCTAATGGGTCAAAAAAATTTAAAATAAGTTCCATATGAGAAGAAACATTATTTTTCAGGAAAGAGATGTCTTTTTCATGAACACTGATTAAAATGATTTCTAAACTTCTTTTATGTATGTGAAAATGTATTTAATTAAAATTAAAATTTTAAAAAACCCATTACATGTAATAGTGTATGGTTTAAAAAATTTATTCTAATATATATACAAAAAATCGTTATTATAAGGGAATTATTTTAATGATTTGAAATACCCATTATTCTAAAAAAATAATGTTTTGAAAAATATGTATTTACATATTTCTTACTTTCAAAATAATATGTTTTATGAAATATATTTTATAATTAATTTAACCTCATAAAATGTATTAGGGATAACATAATAAACCTATAAAATTTATTATGGAGATAAATAATTATTTAATTAAATTATATATTTTTTAAAGCACAAAAATAGCATTTGTGGACATGAGGTAAGTTATTTCACCTCAATTTCAATTAATTGGATATATTTTTATTTTATACAATAATTTTATATAATATGGTTTATATACCACTAAATTAACTTTTTAGTTAATATTATTTCATACATCATTGAAAAGTGTCTTGAAATTTATGTTTTATCATCTAAGGGGAATAATTATGATTTTATTAAAGCAGTAAAGAGTATTTTAACTCAAAATAATTTCAATGGTTTATATTACTTATTCAATAATTATAAAATTCAATTAATATTTTTAAAAATATGATCGTTGCTAGATTTTCCTATTTATCATTCTCATATTCTTAAGAAATGCATCATGTAGGTGACCATGATTTTATTTTATGGTTTACTTATTACATTATAGATTATTTTATAAACATTATATAATTATTTTAATGGAATTTTAATATCCTGAAAATATTAATTTTTTCAACTATGTTCGATTCAAATATTATCATAATGATGATGTATTTTTGTTTAAATATATATTATTTTCATTTATATTTATGTTAAACAATCCTTTGGGTGAAATAAATTGATCTTATTTTAAAAATAAATATTTCATTTATTTTCCCATAGTTTAGAATTTGGTTTACATGTTTATTTTACATTTCTAACTAATTTAGAATTTGGTTTACATGTTTATTAATATTTTTGGACATGGTTCACTGTAGGGAAAAATTATTGAAAAAATGATTATTTTTATGTTTCATGAAATGAAATTATTATATTATCATCTGGAACATTATTTATTTTATTTTATCTATTATAATTTCCCATGATTGTTTCTAATAAAAATTATTTTCACAATATTGTTTTTTTAGTTTGTCTAAAATTTATTTTCAATACAAATTGGAAATTTTTCTTAAATATATTTCTATAATATATAATGGAACATATATTAAACATCTATAATAACCCTTAATGATTAATATTATCTATATAATATATTCTAAAATGATATAATGATATATATTTATTTGAATGTATTTTGATTATTTCAAATATAATTCAACATAAGGTTTTTGTATAAATATAAATGATGTCGTGAAATGAAATAATAATTATATTTTTTTAGAGAAATTTGTTTTATATGTATTTAATAAATTTTAGGTTTCTTAGAAACTATTTTTTATGGTGGGTGGTTATGTTAAAATATATGGATATGTTGTCATGTTTTAAATATAGGATGGGTGGACATGTTATAAACCAAGGATGGGTGGTTCCCTTATAAACCAATGATGCATGGTTACATTATAAACCAAGTATGGATAGGTCCTTTATATCCCTCCAATTAAATTGGTAATGATTGTGTTTACTAGATAACTATTTTCGATATTAACCATTTTTTAATACACATTTTTGGAATACTATAATTTTACTATGATAAATGTTATCCACGATTCCAATATGTTTTATTTAAACATGTAACATGTTTTAAATTATTCATTTGATCACAAATAATATCATAGGGCTCGGAATAATTAATACCATTGAATATGATTATAACACAAGAATCATGAGTATATGTTTTGATAGTTATATCAAGTATTATGGAAGGGTTTAAATAACTTTGAATAACATGATGTTTTCTTGTGATTTAAAATTAATAATACCATATTGGGTTTCATGACCGCTCAAGTCAAATATAAGTTAATCATAATAGAGAAATAATGGATCTTGAGTCCCACCTTCAATGGGCATTTGGTTAATGACTATTATCTAGTGTATGCCACTATCAAAAACTGGAGTAATTAACCTCATTTAATTAAAAATATCATGATATAAAATGATTCAATGAAAAAATGTTAATGAATTGATATAAAAGGATACCAAACCATAAAAAACAGATGATTAATTAATAAAACTCATTAAAAAGTCATTAATGTTAATACCATAATAAAAAATATATTTTAATGACACTACACTAGTCCAATGCTTAGGTCTAGTAATGTCTAGCACGGTCTGTATAGTCTTCTTGGAATCCAAAAAATATTTAATTTATTATAGTGAGACAACACATGTATAATAATTAATAAATCAAATTTATCTCATGAACATGTAAATGTATTATACTAACGAAGCCTTGAGAAAAAAACATAACCAAAAACACAAAAATATGTCATCTAACCATCACAAACCACTCTAAGGAATAGTCAAGAACTAATAAAACAAAAACGTAATAATTTAGTTAGAATTATATATGAAAAAGTGTACCATATATAATCTCCTACTAATTTTTTCTCTCAATCCCCAATTTCATATTTCCTAGCTGAACCATATCTTTTGTATAACATATACCACCACCCACACAGTATAGTAACATGAAATATCACCTCCCTTCAACATTATCACATTGAATCATTCCTGTAGAAACAGGGCCCATCCCATCACATCCACTAAAATAATTAGAATATTGGTGTGTCTAGATTTTGATGGAAACTTACCACATTACATACTCTTACTATGCACAACCCCCACCATCATCGCACCCATAACATGTTTACACTTCATTTATGTTCCCCAGAACATAGCTAGGTCACATATCGCACATCGAAACATGCTACATAACGTAGTGGAATATCATACCATCATCCATCATTGAATATACATATTTTATCATTTTTATGAGATAGTGTGAAATAATTTGTTTCTGTTCATCCATCATCTTCATTGATATTTGAATAAAATCCAATTTCTGTTTATATATCTATATACACAAAAGGATGTAGGAAAATTTTTCTCAATACGGGTGGGGTTCATATGGAAAAATTAATTTGATATACAATATATATACATAGAAACATATAATTACATTCTATTTTTTGCAAATTACATCATACTAACTAAAAAAATTTCCATGTTTTCAACCATTACATGTACATGAAATCATAAAAATAAAAAGTTAAAATCAACTCCCAAATTTTCATTACCTACCCAGAAAACATAATTTGAACGTCTCATTACTTAAATTATAAATAAATAACTGTAATAATCCAAAAAAATAACTAAATCATTCTTTTACTTTTTCCATCCAATATATTATCAAACTAATCTATTTAAAATAGTATTAATTAGTTTTTACATCACTACATGAGTTTATATCATATAACATCCATGCATTACTCTTCTACATCATAACCTCACTCGAAGCACACATCTCCTTCTCCAAACATTGACTATAAAAACACACATATAAGCCTTTGATGATGGCCTTAGTATCATCCATACATTTCCTCCCCGCACTAAGATGTATTAACAACAAGACATATCCTTCCCACAAAATGAATGAATACCAACCAAAAATTACATCCCAATATAAATTCCTTACTTAAACAACACATCGTCACCATAAAACAAGACCTCATACAAACCACGCATCATGTGATTCCACATCCCAACCACACATCTTTTTAAAACGAATGAAATCGTCATAGAACAACATGAATACTAAAATTCACCATTGACATCACACTGTCACATTTATTACATATTACACAACCACAATAAATCACATCATCGAAACATTAAATTTGTTATATTTTGGAAAAAGTGACATTAATCACATCTAACATCATTATTTAATTTCTATCTTAATCAAATAAAATATTTTGGAAAACCGTTTTATTAGAAGACTATAATTGGTTATCCAATTTCATTATTGGGGTGATATCACAAAAACACATAACTATGTTAACATATCACAATCACTACAGTGAAAAGAAAGGCACCCAACTACAATTATTTTTAGTTTGGTGTTAATCCCATCACTCAAAAATATAACGATTGTTTAATCAAATATGAAATAAAATCTCAATCAATCCTTATTCAATTCAACTGTGATTAACAGATTTATTTATCAGGTTTATTCTTACCAAAGTCATCCCTCAAATATAAACAAGTGAAATCACCACCCACATAATAAAATATTTACAAATATTTGATTACATACTATAATGAATCATTGAAAATTTATTGTTCTCTATAGGGTGAAGAAAAACATCCAGAAAAACACATTTTCACATAGGAAACCATTATTTTGACTAAACCGCCATCAAATGTGACAAAAATAAATTCCACAAAAATCCAAAATCATTTCAATTAAATTTCATTGGAATTATCATAATGTGGAGCTCAATTAAAACATCTAGATGTAGAAGGTAGGGTGCATTAATATATAAATCATCCAAAATTACCCATAGATTGTTGTAGAAGAAGAAATTGGATGATCATTGGATGTTTCCAGGTGTTCAAAATAGAGAGTGAGCATTTGACAAAAATGGGGAAAAATAATCTGATGTGGATTGGTCCACATATAGATCCTAAGCCCATCTTCTGATGTGAATACAATAGTAAATAACACATAATACGAAATTCTATTTTATTTCATGTCACATCAGGTAGAATTAATTAGCTTCCACAAATCAATTTCATGAAATTAATCTATATCATGGATTTACCGCCCCACCTCACTCATGATGTGAAATCAAATTACTATACTAATTGTAAATGTCCCTCTCATTAAATTATTCATATTCACATTTTCAAATAAAATATGTAGCAATACTATATATATTAATTCTATTGAACCCTCTTATATGATCACCAAACATTATTCGACCGCCAAAAATGGATATTTAATAAGTTATGAATTCATAGAATAATACAAAAGATAAATATCAAATGGTTCTAATCATAGATAATCATATAAAACCTAGGTAAATGAAGGACACTAAATGGCCTCCCCACAAGATACCACTCTAGGTTATCGTAATACCAAAGATTTTATGACTACATAAGCTTCCTAGTTGAAACACCCACAAACTTTCCAACACACCATATCCCCACATATCACCAGTATGACACCAAACCACCCAATTTCAGACAAAAATAGTCAAATTTACATATAACTATCCACATGACAATCACTTATCTACAGAAGACATTTAAAAAATTCTATAACTGAAAAAACAATAATTCCTTAACCAATAATGGATATTACAGAATATCATATACAATGTATTCATACTATCTTATTAGAAAGTATCAGACTCTCCCAAATGGGTTCAATCACATAAATGTATTGAATTTCCTTGTTTGTATTAAGTTGCTCCCCTTTTCATAAGTTAGTGTGTTTATGAAATATAACATATTATAGAAACAATTACATCTAATAAATCAAAAATGTCAAATAATCACATAAAAATGGAAAAAATAAAAACTAGATAAAATTTGGGTAATAGGAATTCATATTCATCTAATCATCCTATGTAGGAATCACTAGGACACCTTGAATCCAAAACACACAACCAATAGATATAGTTTGTCTACATAACACCCGCTCTTAAAGATGCAAGACCTCATATAGATTCACTATGAACATCATTACACCCTAAATATCCAATACCCCACAATTAATTAAATTATATTCATCACAATCATACAAAAAATTTTAATAGATGTGGAAAGAACATTGAATAATCTATGATTATGGGAGAAATTATAACTGATATTCCTACTCCATAACTCTCACTATCCATGAAAGGGATATCAAACCTTGGATAAATCTAACTCTTACACCCAAACCTCTATTTACCACATCAATTTGAATCCTTAGATAACATTAAGAATCTATCCTCAAAAAAGAGGATGATCTTGTGTTTCATATAATATCAATTTTGATCTGATATATCTATTAAACTATCTGAAACTAACTTATATTTCTTATCATGATTTATAATATATCATTCAAAATAACAATAGACTTCCAAAACACAATCAAACACAATAGATAATAAAAAAACTCTCATAAAACATATCAATGAATCCATTCCAATATTGTGGTGATTTATATTGTTTCATGAAAATTAAATTTCATTTCCCAAGATCGATAAATTTTTAAGGTACATTCATACAACAGATCCGCCCATTCATGGTTGTCTGTTCTATATTTCAATCTTTCTGAGGGTGGAAATTAGTGATGAGGCATAATTGATTTCCATATTTATTATAAAATACATGAAATACCTTAAATTTAAAACATGAATTTTTATAAATGACATTAGATCCTGGATGTCCATGAAACCACATCCCCATCGTCCACAAATCACATCAAAAAAACATTAACATTGATTAAAACCCCGATAACTACTATGTAAACTGATTTCATCAACCAATCCCTTAATACATAGATATATTTACATCCTCTGTGATCATGGGGTAACCCAATGATGATATACATTTAGATTTTACATAATTCCCACTAAGAAATATATAATGGTTGTAAAAAATCACCATGAACATTATTCACATCTTTTACCATTTATAAAACTAAATTCTGCATCACAATATTTTCCACATCCCATTTCAGATCAGGAAAAAAATATAAAATCTAAAAGATATAATATATATATATATATATATATTAGTTATTCCATATTTGAGAACCAATGATATTCAAAATAAACAATGAATAAATCCCTATTGCATCATTAACAAAAAAACATCTGCTGAAATATCATATGGTTATAACCATGTTCTGAACATCCCTTTCAAGTATCATTTTGAAAGACATGATTCTGGAATTACTCCACTTCAATTTCCTCACACATAGAATCCACCACCTACTGTATCAGATAAGACATCCAAATATTCAGAAAAAAAATATACATACACTGTCATCCAACCACACATATTATATTAGGGATTTGAACTTCTCCACAACCCTCCATGTAACTCCAATATTCTAGAAAACAAATGTATATGACTTCCTGTATAATGAGTTGACACAAACATTCTACTTTTTGGTGGTATAGATGTTAGAAATATCTAATCCTGAAAAAATGATATCCAAATCCAATGATACATATTCTAATTACAATAATTAAAGTTATTACTCAAGTTGGTGTGATCCAAGAAGATTACACATCACTACCCAAAGAGATAATTCTTAAAAAAACATTATTTAAAACAAAAACTATTCAATTTCAAGATACTAGATTACAATTTTACCCTAATAGGGTCAGAACATCCTATACATATAACTATTTACCACTATATACCATATCAACATGCACAATATAACCATGATGAATGTCAAAACATTATATCAAACATAAATCCCTCCCCAAGAAACCAAACAACTATATTACTGATTTAAATTTCATTTAGGTAAATGAATAATTCTTGAATCTGATCACCCAACATAAAATTTTGGTCCTTCTCGGTCAAAAGTTTTATAGGGTATGAAAATCCTGATAAATAGGGTATGAAAATATGAGAATAGACCATGAGAAAAGGGAATGAATGAACCTATTATATATATTTAACTTATACCATTGAAAAAACGTTCTCATTTTTTAATTGGACCACTACCACACCCAAATGAGACATGAAATTCCCTAGGAAATGAACTTTTCTGTCTAAAATAGATACATTTATGACAATAAATTGATCTCATGGATTCAATAAACTATTAAGAAAAATATGATATGATCAATATGCTTCTAGTCTAAAATTTAGTAGATCAATATATCATTGATGAACTTGACATTTAAAGTATCAATGAATACAAAGAATATAGAGTTCATGATCACCCTAAACATAGTTGATGCATTCATGACACCCAACAACATGAAAATGATATTGATGTTACCAAACCTTCATATGATATATTTTAAGAGCATATATCCCAAATTTTCCCTCAAATGGTGATTCAAATACCATAGAGTGGTATTAGAACACCAATTGGCCCCTCTAAATAAATCAAAAGTATCATCAATCTTTGGAAGAGGGTGACAAATCATGACCATATGCTGATTTAACCATTAGTAGTCCATGAAAAACTTTATACCACTGTCAATCATCTTCTGGAAGAAGACATAAGGACCCTATGTTGAATCATGGTGTTATATGGGATATTAAATCATCATATAATCAATCTAATATTTATTCCCCTAAAACCTAGAAGGTGAAATCAGATATAGATCCATTAAAATGCTATTATTATTGGTTAAAATTTCTATCCCAATATAAACATCATATAAAGTGGGTTGTGTCCAAAACCCCAAATTAAAAACAATTCAAAACTCCCTAAAAACACTAGGAACCTAAATTATCCCAATTTTTTACCGGAGCAAAAATAACTCAACCATTATAGAAATAATGGGGCCCCACACATCTATTGGCCATCTGATAAATATGGCCATCAATGAAAACAAGACGTTCAAAATTCAAATATCATTAATAAATTTCCCTTAAAAGAATTTATAAGAGCATGAAATCAATACATTCAAACAATATTGAGGATGAAATTTTATATATTCCATATATATATATATGAATATATATCCATGGGAATTATGTTGAATATTTTTTTACATAGTTGATACCCTTTAAATAAGCTTCTCTGACTCCCAATAAGCATAGTCAACACCAAGCGTATATGACATCTATACACATCTAGAGAAAAGGAAGGAAAAATAAAAGGTGAATAAAAAAATATCAATGTTCATGAATAAAAAAATTCATATAAATAGTATACAACATGATGGTAATACATTGAACATTCTCTGGATCCACCTAATTTTCCTCATCCAGATTGTGAAATAGACCACTCCCTTCTCTTCCACACATATTTTGATGGCTTCAACCCGGACTATACCATGGCCTATATAAATGATGTAGATGGATGTAATTATTTTGGAATCCTTCCTCTCAATTATTTATCATTATATTATAATACATTTATCACTAAAATTTAAATAGTCTCACTGAAAACCATTGTTGTGGTTATTGTTGTACCTAACCACTTCAAAAAAAATATGATTAGAGAACCACAATATATATGTTTTTTTCTTTTTTATGAATCCGAATGAAAAACTGCACTATCAAAAATCCACCAGGAATATCAAGGTGGAGACTAGCCTCGTAAGGAAGGAATGTGGTTTATTAATGAAAAATCCCTACTAGTCGAATCCTTAATGGCCTGGTGATGAAGAACTATCACAAGACACATCTTCTATAGGAACCCATCTAAATCCTCACTATTTTAAAAATACTATAGTTTGAATCGATGTGATAGACACTAGATTCATTTATACATCCTACTTTGTTTGAAATATATAGGGATTAATTGAATAATGGATCAAATGGTTGAATTCCTCCCCAAAACCTCTTTGATAATACTCCTCAATGTGATTAATTTCTATGTCCAAATGAAAAATGTCCTTGAGAATGAGTACCATATCGCACACTATCATACCCTATATTTTATGGGAGATGTTATAATGTCCCTTAACTATAAGAAAGTTTTATGAAAGGATCCTTACTTAGGATCTGATTGAAATTTACATGGATGAATCATTTTCAAACATCTTCTCACCAATCAGAATGATCCACTACTAAGACACAATACACTATATATGTCTACATTCCAATGGGACCTAGTAATATAAAATCAAAAATTTATTAATGAAATCATTCTCTAGATACTGTAACCACTACGGCAAAAAAGGCATTTAGCTGCGGTTTTTTTCGTTTCGGGACGGTTTAAACCGCCGCTAAATCGATTAACGACGGTTTTCAAAAACCGCCGCTAAATCGTGCGTCGGGAAACTATTCACTGTGGTTTTTCAAACCTTCGCAGAAGGTTTCGCGGCGGTTTTTTAGCGGCGGTTTTTTTATTTTATTATTTTTTTGGTTTATTTATTTTTAATTATATATATATATATATTTATTTATTTATTTATTTCGTATTTATTTTATTTATTTATTTTTCGTATTTATTTATATATTTATTTATTTCATTATTTATTTATTTATTTATAATATTTATTTATTTTATTTATTTTATTTATTTTATTTCGTATTTATTTTATTTTGTATTTATTTTATTTTGTATTTATTTTATGTATTTTATTTATTTAATTTTGTACTTATTATTTATTTATTTTTTTTCATATTTATTTTTTTATTTATTTTTTTTCGTATTCATTTATTTTTTTTTTTTTTTTATTTATTTATTTATTTACTTATTAATTTCTTATCATTTTATTTACTTTATTTATCCATGCATGCACATCCCTTGCATATGCACATCCATGCCCATGCAATATAAAGAAATTATGCGTTTGGTGAAATTTGAACCCCTAACCACTTTCATATTTTCCAAGGACTTTACCACTCCAGCAAGCTCGCCATGTGGTTAATAAACAGAATTTAATATACTTATATATATTAACTGAAAAAATAAATAATACATAAATAATAGATATAAACTTGATAATAATAAATAATAAATAATAAATAATAAATAATAAATAATAAATAATAAAAAATAAATAAGGAATAATAAATAATAAATAATAAATAATAAATAATAAAAATAAATAATAAATAATAAATAATAAATAATAAATAATAAATATAAATATAAATAATAAATAATAAATAAATATAAATAATATATAATATATAATAAATAATAAATAATAAATAAATATAAATAATAAATAATAAATAATAAATAATAAATAAATATAAATAATAAATAATAAATAATAAATAATAAATAATAAATAATAAATAATAAACAATAAGTAATAAATAATAAATAATAAATAATAAATAATAAATAAAATATAATCAATAATCAATAATCAATAATCAATAATGAATAATAAATAATAAATAATAAATAATAAATATTAAATATTAAATATTAAATATTAAATAAATAAATAATAAATAATAAATAAATATAAATAATAAATAATAACTAAATATAAATAATAATTAATAATTAATAATTAATAAATAAATATAATTAATAAATAAATATAAATAATAAATAATAAATAATAAATAATAAATAAAGATAAATAATAAATAATAAATAATAAAGATAAATAATAAATAATAAATAATAAATAATAAATAAAGTTCAATAATAAATAATAAATAATAAATAATAAATAATAAATAATAAATAATATATAATATATAATAAATAATAAATAATATATAATAAATAATAAATAATAAATGATAAATAATGAATAATCAATAATGAATATTAAATAATAAATAATAAATATTAAATATTAAATATTAAATATTAAATAGATAAATAAAAAATAAAAAATAATAAATAATAAATAAATATAAATAATAAATAATAAATAATAAATAAATATAAATAATAAATCATAAAAAATAATTAATAAATAAATATAAATAATAAATAAATATAATTAATAAATAATAAATAAATTTAAATAATAAATAATAAATAAATATAAATAATTAATAATTAATAATTAATAATAAATAATTAATAATAAATACATAGTAGATATAAATAATAAATAATAAATAATAAATAAAAAATAAAAAATAATAATTAATAATTAATATATAATAAATAATAAATAATAAATAATAAATAATAAATAATAAAGTAATATAAATAATAAATAATAAATATTTAATATTAAATAAATAAATAAATAAATAATAAATAATAGATAATAAATAATAAATAATTAATAAATATAAATAATAAATATAAATAATAAATAAATACAAATAATAAATAATAAATAATAAATAAATATAAATAATAAATAATAATAAAAAAATTAATAAATATATATAAATAATAAATATATATAAATAATAAATAATAAATAAATATAAATAATATATAATATATAATATATAATATATAATAAATAATCAGTACACATTAGATATAAATAATAAATAATACATAATAAATAATAAATAATAAATAATAGATATAAATAATTGATAATAATTAATAAATAATCAATAATAAATAATCAATAATGAATAATAAATGTTAAATAATAAATAATAATTAATAAATAATAAATTTAAAATATTAAATAAATAAATCTAAATAATAAATATTGAAAAAAAATAAAAAATAAAAAATAAATATAAATAATTAATAATAAATAATTAATAAATAATAATAAATAATAAATAATAAATAAATATAAATAATAAATAAAAAAAATATATAAATATTAATTAATAAATAATAAATAAATATAAATATAAATAATAAATAAATATAAATACTAAATAATAGATAAATATAAATAATAAATAATAACTAAATATAAATAATAATTAATAATTAATAATTAATAAATAAATATAATTAATAAATAAATATAAATAATAAATAATAAATAATAAATAATAAATAAAGATAAATAATAAATAATAAATAATAAAGATAAATAATAAATAATAAATAATAAATAATAAATAAAGTTCAATAATAAATAATAAATAATAAATAATAAATAATAAATAATAAATAATATATAATATATAATAAATAATAAATAATATATAATAAATAATAAATAATAAATGATAAATAATGAATAATCAATAATGAATATTAAATAATAAATAATAAATATTAAATATTAAATATTAAATATTAAATAGATAAATAAAAAATAAAAAATAATAAATAATAAATAAATATAAATAATAAATAATAAATAATAAATAAATATAAATAATAAATCATAAAAAATAATTAATAAATAAATATAAATAATAAATAAATATAATTAATAAATAATAAATAAATTTAAATAATAAATAATAAATAAATATAAATAATTAATAATTAATAATTAATAATAAATAATTAATAATAAATACATAGTAGATATAAATAATAAATAATAAATAATAAATAAAAAATAAAAAATAATAATTAATAATTAATATATAATAAATAATAAATAATAAATAATAAATAATAAATAATAAAGTAATATAAATAATAAATAATAAATATTTAATATTAAATAAATAAATAAATAAATAATAAATAATAGATAATAAATAATAAATAATTAATAAATATAAATAATAAATATAAATAATAAATAAATACAAATAATAAATAATAAATAATAAATAAATATAAATAATAAATAATAATAAAAAAATTAATAAATATATATAAATAATAAATAAATATAAATAATAAATAATAAATAAATATAAATAATATATAATATATAATATATAATATATAATAAATAATCAGTACACATTAGATATAAATAATAAATAATACATAATAAATAATAAATAATAAATAATAGATATAAATAATTGATAATAATTAATAAATAATCAATAATAAATAATCAATAATGAATAATAAATGTTAAATAATAAATAATAATTAATAAATAATAAATTTAAAATATTAAATAAATAAATCTAAATAATAAATATTGAAAAAAAATAAAAAATAAAAAATAAATATAAATAATTAATAATAAATAATTAATAAATAATAATAAATAATAAATAATAAATAAATATAAATAATAAATAAAAAAAATATATAAATATTAATTAATAAATAATAAATAAATATAAATATAAATAATAAATAAATATAAATACTAAATAATAGATACATATAAATAATAAATAATAAATATTAAATATTAAATATTAAATATTAAATAAATATAAATAACAAATAATATATAAATAATAAATAATAAATAATAAATAAATATAAAAATAAATAATAAATAATAAATAAATATAAATGATAAATAAATATAAATAATAAATAATAAATAATTATAAATAATAAATAAGAAATAAGAAAAAATAACTAATAACTAATAACTAATAAATAAATATAAATAATAAATAATAAATAATAAATAAATATAAATAATTAATAAATATAAAGAATAAATGATAAATAATAAATAATAAATACCAAATAATAAATAACTAGTTACAAATAATAGATAATAAATAAATTAAAGTATATTATAAATAATAAATAATAAATAATAAAGGAAACACATGAAAAAGTATTAAAAGACGTCATAATGGATGAAAAATCATGAAAACGCATGAAAAAGGATGGAGAAGCATATGAAGAATGAGGCATTACAAAGAATGAGAATGCATGAAAACTCGTGACAACTCTGGAAAACTCTTTAATAATTCAGCATAATCATCATAATAACACACAAAAAACCATTGATAAAGATAACAAGTCATGGAAATCCATATAAACAGTAATAAATGGAGCTACCGTTAAAACCTATCAAAATGATCATAAAGAGACAAAAACATTGGACTCACATTAACAGAGATAACTTATGATCCGAGAGTCTATTTTAGATCTGCGGCCTGTCAAATCAAAGATCCTGAAATGATCTTCAACCTGAAAGGTGAAAGAGTCCGAATGGACAGGCAGATCAGAAGTTACGACCATTTAAAAAAAAGCTGACGGGGAACGGGTGCTAGAAACGAGGCATTGAAAAATATAACATACCTGATACCCACTAAAAATACCATAACATATGAAATAGAAGTGAATTTGGGCACCACGACTAGTCAAACTGAAGCTCATGGAACGATCTATGATCTGGAAGGTGGATGAGGTCGAACTGACACGCGGATTGAAAGTTAAGTCCGTTTGAAGACAAGTTTGACGGGACACTGGTGATGGAAACGAGGTTTTGGAGGCCTTTAGAGGGGTTTTTGGGGTCAAAAAACATGACAGAATCTATCTTGTGTTGATCTAGTGTGTAGCTCTCTTCGTTGTCTTAAATTTGATATGTGGTAGATCCCAAATGGACACCCGGAGCGAATGTTATGGCCGTTTGAAGTTGGAGAAATTTTTTCAACTTTCTTTTAACTCTAATATCTTCCACACCTTAGACCGTCTCACTGTTTTGATTATATGTGCCTCTAGATCTCTTCATGAGCTTCAATTTGACTAGTCGTGGCGCTTCAACGGACGCCCGGATCAAATGTAATGGTCTTTTTAGTGATTTTGGGGTTTCTCATGTTTTTTTATTTTTTCATTTCATTTCGGGGCAGTTTTACTGAAACCGCCTCTATTTCGTGGCAGTTTTTAAAAAAACTGCCGCTAGTCATCGAATAAAATTTAAAAAAATTAAAAAAATTATAAAAATAAATTATTATTTTTGCCGTTTAGCGGCGGTTTTTTCACGGCGGTTTTAGAAACCGCCGCGAAATGCAGGCCCGAAACGCATTTCGTGGGGGTTTTTAAAACCGTGGGGAAAACCGCCACTAAACGGCGGTTTTCTTGTAGTGAACCATATATTGTGACACACATTAGAATCATTTCACTCATTATTTTAAAATTTTTAATTTATAAAACTACAAAAAAATCTTCAGCAATGGATCTTCCTCGACATCTTGATCTATCAACCACTGATCAATCAGATCAGCACACTAAACACCCACTTCCTGAATCACATATGGAAGATTGTTAATGTATATATCTATTATAGAAACAATGTGTTCCTAACATTTTATAATTGTATTTTTATGATGATTTGTTTTAACTACCATAATATTTCTTATTCCTGAAACCACCCATTAAAAAAACACATGTCATAATGATGAACATAAATATCTAATGTCTCCACCCAAGAAAAATTTCCATATCACTTGGTTATTCACTAAGTTCAATGTTTAGGTGTCCTAGCCATAATCAATATATTTTTTCACAATAGAATGTAAATATGACTTTTTATATACCAACCATCAAAATCATCCCAATCCCAAACTCCATGAACCATATTATCTCTCACCCAATATATCATAAACAAATTCAAGAAACCATCCAACCAATGATATAAAATGAATTGTGAGATATAATGATCATCCATTTCACACATCCAACATTAATAATATTGTTGACTAACATCGATGGTATAAAAATCACATAAATTGGGGTTTTAAATTCAATATTAAAATGAGATCGAGAGATATTATGAATCCAAAAGAAGAAAGAATATGAAAATATTTAAATTGAAACCATAACTATCACACACTTATTATATATATTAAATATATATATATATGTATTATTCAAAGTAAATACAATAAAGAACATATAATGTCGGGATATATTAATAGTTCAAGGGTCTATATTTGTAATGTATATCACGATACATGTAATCATGGTGAAAAAATAAAGTCAAAAATATAAATGATTGGTTTATATACATGTATAATTATCGGGAAAACAAAATTTTCCCATCCACATGTGAATGAAACATACTAATGCACCCATGAAAAATTAGTAGAAGTAGAAATATATAAACATGAAAGCAAACAAAATTAGACATTATGAATGAATGATATCTAAATGATGAATGATAAATATTAAAACATAATAAGAATAATATTGTGAAAAAATTCTCTCATAGTACTATGTGACTATTTTTTCTCAATCACGAAACAACACCATATGTCCCCGAACACCTATCTCTTCTGTATAACATATAGTACCACCACATAGTGCTATGAAATTAAATCTCACCACCCCAAAACATTGTGACATCAAAGCTCTAAAGTAAATATATAATCTCTATGGAACCCTATAATTTGTTTGGGAGCTCTCTTTTTATATTTAACATATTCAAAATCTAATGTTACATGCAACACTGAGAAAAAATGAACGACTATATACTATTAAATATTAACATAAAAATTAGAATGATAAAGTTACCACTAGAAATAGTAATATGGAAATTAGAATAATAACCTCACATATGATAATATAATTACAATTTTGGTTTCTTGTAAATTAAATTATGATGTTTTTATGTCATGGAATTGGTAAATAAATGTTTTAAAAATGAAAACTAAAGTGTTTTTATTTATATGAAACATAATTTTTTATTTATAATTTTATAATTTGTATAATCACACAAAAAAAATTTATTTTCATAAAATAGATTCATATATTTTCTTCATTATAATTATATGATAATATTAAGACACCATAATATGTTTTTTAGTGTGTCATAAAATTGGCTACAATATTTAAATTATTTTTCTTTTGAATAAATTATAATATTATTTAAAAATTAAATCAATCATATGAGATAACCATTTTTTAAAAAAAGAGTTCACTTTTTAAATCTAAATTTCAAAAACAAATTACGGGGATTTCATAAGATTTTTCTAAAATTGATGATTTATTTATGAAAAATGATATATTGTTATTTACCCTAGGTTACAATATATGTAAAATATATGATTTTTTTAGTTATTTATTTTAATTACTTGGAAATCCTCTGGATATATATTAATACATTTGATGTTTATGAGTCTGTGAAAATTTACGGTGCTTGATTTTGAGGCCTGGTGTGCCCGGAATAAATTTCTGATGTTTTGTTCGGGTACGTTCATTATACGTATGAGAGGGTTTTTTTAACTTCTAAACCAGTGCTCAGAATAGATATCTGAGCACACCTTTGAACTCACAGCACTGGTATTCTCTTAAGAAGACTTTCACATCAACAACAGTGAGTCGATGATAGATGTTCGTTTCTGTGATCTCTTAAGAAAATAACAAAATAAATAGTCTGACACATTATTTTATTTAAGTCATTGTTTGGTGTGTTGTGGTTAAAACCTATTCAAGATGGTCGGTAGTGGGGCCACCACACATTAAACTCCCATTGGAGGCTATAGTGGTAGGGCCCACCCGATCTCAACCTCCAATGGGAGGATTAATGTTTTGGGGACCACCCAGGCTCTTATCCCCTTAAACTCCCCCATAACGTGGAGAAACCCACAAGCTCCAATTATTATGGGGGAGCCTCTTCAACTCCCCTTTATTAAATATGTGACAATCTCATTAATTAATTAGGTGGAGCCTATCTAATTAATTAATTATCCATTTGAATTTGTGCCAACAACTAAAATAATAGACAGTCAATTATTTCATTTGGGTTGGAATCTTTCATTTAGTGGAACATTGGAAAAAGGAGAGATAGAGAGAAATGCTCCCAACGAATAACGATGAATGCTACACCGATGAAGAATGTCGACCCTCTTAGAATTGTTCCCCAGACACCAACCGATGTGAAGCGTCTTCCACAACTGTCGTGAGTATTCGAAAGTGGATGAGTGTGGCAGACACGACGAGCAACAAATTTGACTTCTTTTCACGACTTCACCATCAATGACTAATAATACAAAGGTATAGGATTTACATTGAGTAATATACCTTTCTTTTATTCATCTTTGTTTGAATGGAGTTGATGTGAAGGTTTTAATTAATTGATGTTCATCTTCTTTTCCTGAGGAACCAATTTATACCTCCTTTAATGCGGAGGATGCGGGCCAACCTAACATAGTCTGACATCCTCAGTCGATTTTTATTTCTTATGGTGTACTTCGAAATGGCAACGAGGAGACGAAGGCCGCAACGACAAAAGCTACACAACCCATGGCCTTCACGAACCACTCCACCCCCACTGTGCACCGATACTTCTAGTCGAACAAGGCATGCCTGCGGCAGCCCGAGCCCCAGAGAACATGCCTTCTTGGCCTGCCCACATCCTCTCGTATGCACCGTCGGCCAGCCCGCGGCCATCCCGCACCCTTCCCACGCCCTGTGCTTCCTCCCAACACCCTTCCAGCACCCGGCGTGGCCTCTTGCGCACCCCACACGCTCCCCGCACGCACATTGTATGGCCTCTCGTGCCCCCTGCCTAGCGCCCCGCCCGTCTACCCGGTGCCCTGTGAGCCTTCCCAGCACCCCGTGGGCCTACCTCATGCCCCGCACGGCTTGTCCGACTCCCTGTAGCCCTGCCTGGTGCCCTACCGCCCTGCCCTCACCCGGCGTGGCCTCCTGGTGCCCTGCCGCGTTGCCCGTGCACCCTGCTGCCTCCCAGTGCCCTGTCATCTCTCTGCCGACCTCCCTGGCTGAGCTGCCAAGATGCACCCCTCGGTCACTGGATGAGCTATCCCCAGCCTTCGGGTCAGGCCGCCTACGCAGCGAACTCCGGGCCTAACAACCCCCGCAGTCTGTTGGGCTGGGCCCAGCGGACGGGGCCGAACCTTAGCGGGCTGACACGCCAAATAGGTCGGGATAGACCCAGAAGGTTTGACTGGGTCGGCCCAATCTAGGTTGGGCCGAGTCGGTCTGACTGGGATGGACCGGGCCCGGGCCCATTAACGACCCCTTTAATTTTATTGGACATATCATTAGCACCGGCTGATCGTTTGTCGATCCATCAGTGGCGCTGGTTTCCATGGAGAATAATGGTCAATTTGAGTATACCCCACTGGAGTTCGTGAAATATTGAGATACGGTCGGGTTGGATCATACACGAATCCAACCGATCCCATGATACTAAATAAATTATAACTCACAGACCGTACGTCCTATTGACGCGCCATCTGTTGAGTTGGGACCACCCATTACGAGGCCGATCTCTGAGAAACTTCTCCATGGGGCTTCATGAAAATTGAAGTATCAACCTATAACTTGTGGAGAGGAGCCTCCTAGAAGAGAGCGAGCGTAGTACAGAGACCAAGTAGCTGGCTAAGACCTGAAGACTGCTTAACTGATTCGACCTGGAGTGATTTGACTAGCCCAGTGGGGAGCCACTGGTAGTTGGCGACATACCCATGGTAGGAGAGCTCCAGTTAGTTGGTGGCAGACCCGTTGTACGCAATAGGAGTACATGTGCAGGTTATTAGAGGGAGCGCCTAGTAGTGGGTGGCAGACCCATATTGGGGAGAACCTCTATGTGAGAGCGTTAGACCCACAATACTTGAAAAGAGGTGAACCTCAGCAGTCCAAGGCTAGTGGGAAGCACCTGGTAGTTGGTGGCAGGCCCACTATACTCGATAGAGAAGGAGTTTTCCAGCAGTTATGGTTTCGACAATGTGAATAAAAATCCTGGTTGAGCTGATTCAGTATCTTATGCGTTTACCTCATGATTGATATGGATTACTTGATAACTTAGTTACATGTATGTGAATATACCTATATGTGGTCATTTGTTTTTTCTGTACATAGTCATTTATAATTGTTGGATTTTGTGAGACCTTGAGTGTCATGGGGTCTCTACTGAGTATAGTTATACTCACCCATGCCCGGGCATTGCTCACACATTGTTTTGTTGGATGTAGATGACATGCATCGATGACTGAGGCCAAGAGTAGTGGGATAGGATGGTACCCATAAGTGGACCACACGACGTGACAGTACACAGAAGAGACGGCCGGATGTGGAGTGATGTGGAGGCTATCTGTACCTACCCTTCAGGTAGGATCCATGGTGGACTATCCAATAGATTCTTTACAAATTATTTCTATTTTTGGTCCCATTCAGTTGTACATGTACTTTACAGTTGGGCTTGTATTTCAAGCCTATTAACTAATCATCACTCCTTTTGTTTACAGTTTTACTTAGTGTTTTGCTACCAGCATACACTCTCTTGTGTGTGTTTATAATTTATAAAAGAAAATTCCTTCCCAGTTTTAGGAATTTACACCTTTGGTGCTTGTTGCCAGCCCCTGGGCTATTGAAGGTGGGCATGGGGTAGTCAGGGCACAAGTCCCAAGGACGGGTTGTCACAAATTTGTATTATAGCAGTCGGTCCTATCATAGAACATATGACTCTAATATTTATTTTCTGTGATGAAATAGTGTTAAGAGTACTGAGTGTGGTTTTCAGTTCAAGGATTCCAGTGTTGGTGCGGCAACCGACGTATCGAAACACCTGGACCCTGACTTCTTATTTCCGACTCATTGCACGAAAAAACTGATTGCGTTTGTGTTTTCAAAGGTTTTCATTAATTCGGCTCAACCAAGTAAGCTCACCATGTACAATATTTTGACCATGTCGCATCTGTTCAGGATGCCTCCACTCATACAGACAGTTAGAGTTCTGAGATAGTACATGATGACGACCCATTGAGCGACGAGCGACGAGGCTCCGTTGTAAGGCTCTCTTACTATGTTGGCACCTTCGGGTGGTGTGCCGACAGCACCACCACTGGTTGGGTAGTAGATTCTACCATCCGCACTGGGGGCTGGTGCACGTCGACTGAGCGTGTTTCACGAGTTCCTGTAGTAGGGACTTCCAATGTTACGAGGAGAGATAGATTCCCAGGTAGCATAGGACTCACTAGAGAGGATTTTTAGAGTTGTCCGCCTAGTAAAGACACCCGTGGACTATATGGTGATCTTAGATACTAGCTTTTCCAGTGAGAGAACTTGAGGATGGTACGCATAGTGATGATGCTTTGGTATGTGGACCGTTTCCCAAGATTGTACCTTTAGGTAGTGTTTCAGCTATATCACAGCCGGTCGGTTAGCATTTACAACTGGCAGTAACGGTAGATGAAACATGTAGGCTTAGTGCCTTACATGTGTTTCATAATCAGATAACCTTCAGGTTCAGAGATAAGCATAACTCCTAGGCGGCTTAGAACTAGCCTAAGGAAGTGGATGAGAGTTTTCTAGAGCCTGAATAGCTTCGTCGAGATGACATGTCGGTTGTTGAGAACTCATCGAGGAATACCGATCATTTTTGGTACTCGATGAATATGTTTTTATCAATGATTTGGGGATCATAATACCAAGTGAGGTGTGTTTTAGGACATTAGAGCCAACACCTTTTCTATTGATTCTAGAGAGGGCCTTTGTTGTTGAATATTCATTGGCGGAGAAGATAACTCAAAAGACGGTTAGCAGTGGGAAAGCACGAAACTGGCACCAGGCTCAGAGACTTGAGCATGTAAAATATTTTGAGAAAAGGAAGTCTTAAGGACAGATGAATCTACAGGGAAAAAGACGTGGAAGCAGAGATAGGAAAGTAGCATGAGGTGGTGTACATTTTGACATGATACAACCACCCGCATTTTTAATCCCTAATAGGCTCAGGGATCTGGAGGGAAGGGGGAGATAGTAGCTGCATGCAGTCAAGGAGTGTGACCCAATGGCTCTAGGAATGATTAGATGTGTGGTCTGTGTCTACTACAAGCTGTTGAATCAATAGACATAGGCACCAATCATTAATTCCTTCAAAAAATATTTTCCCATACCTAGAGTTTCCGGTTAAACTGTTAACTTGACCCTCACATCTGGAGATACATTTTGGAGGAGACTAGATAATCACACTTACACCGACAGTGTGATGTAACCCTTCAGGTGAGATTTTATGTTGGAACCTCTTGGTGGAAGTGTCGAGGCATTACGACGTTAGTTTGGGTATGGACTAGACAACCTCTGTTCATATATAGATTGACTGTATTAGGAAAAAAGTTTGTCATTTATCTACAACGTTGGGATAAGTTTTTCCTTAGTCTTTAAAAAAGGAAACCCAAGAAGCACAAGTTAAACTCATGCATACGAGGGTGAAACTAAATCACTGTTGAGTTATCTAGCCTTACCCTCGTTTTATTAGGGGTTTTTAGTTTTCAGTTCCCAAAATGTGTGATAGAACATCGGGAAATCATTTCAAAAGATTTTTCTTGGATTACCCCCCACAAAGGTGGAGGGACATCTGCTTTGGCTAGAGACTACCAGATGTTCGTTCCAGACTTTTGTAGAGTTGGATCACCACTATCAGCCTTGAAAAAGAAGATTCAACCCTTCTTGTGGTTAGAGTGATGCCAACAGAGCTTTCTAGAGCTAAGGCAGAGGTAGACTAGAGCCCCCATATTGAGTCTTCCAGAGTAAGGCATAGGGTACACATTCTACTATGACGCATCAAGTAACGAACTCGGGTATGTCTTGATGCTGGAGCGAGCAATGATTGCGTATCGTTTTTGGCATCTAAGACAACATGAGCATAACTATGCTACCCATGAACTGGAGTTAGCATCAGTGATCTTCTCTATGAATATGGGGTGACACTATCTTATGGTTGAACATTTTACCATATACTCTCATCACAAGAGTTTCAGGTATATCATCTCTCGGAAGGACCTAAACCTAAGACATTCACGATGGATTGTGTTCCTCCAATAATATGACTTTGATATAGTTTATACACATTGTAATGAGAACGTTTTTTGCAGATGCACTTATTAAGAGGTCGGGTATGGAGCTTTAAGGTGAGGCGACAGTTAACATGGCTTCTTTAAATATATCCTTTTTGGATAGAGATGGAGAAGTTTTAAATAAGTCTCTTATAGTCAATCCCACACTTATTTAGTGATTTAGGGAGGCGCAGCATAGAAACGCTGACTGCAAGACATGACATGATCAGATATCCACAACGCATGCACCTGAGGGATTTTCATGAAGATGGGGAGCACGTCATCCTTTTTAGAGGACTTACCTTGGAACTAGTAGAACATCTGGAGGAAGTGTTGTAGGAGTTCCATACTTACCCTCTAGTGGAATATCAAGAAGTGGCGAAGATGTACCAGGACCATGGACGACATCACTGGTGACCAAGTATAATGAAACAAGGAGTATAGTTTGTCTCTCGATGCCTCACTTCTCAGCAAGTGAAGGCAGAGCTCTTGGTACCATAAGGAATGGTTTAACCTTTAATGGTACAAGAGTAGAAGTGGATAGGGATATCAATGGAATTAGTGATGGGTCTTCCACGTACATCTAGGGGACACGACTCGATTTGGGTGATCATTGAATAAATCACCAAGTCAGACCACATCCTACCGATCAGAGAGCTGGGCTCAGTAAAGAGCATGGGACGCCACTATGTGAAAAAGATTGTGCGGCTACATGGAGTACCTTTATCTATTGTCTCTGATCATGACACATGATTTACTTCTCGACTATAGAAGTTATTGTTGGAGGATTTCAGTAAACAGCTTCGTCTGAGCACGACCTTCAATCCTCAGGAGGATGACCATACTGAGAGGACCATTCTGTCCATTGAGGAAATTATGTGTCATTGTGTCCTTGACCTAGTTCTTAGTTGGGAGGATCACATACATTTGGTGGATTTTTTCTACAACAACAGCTATCATTCCACCACAGCGATGGCCCCGTTTGAGGCGTTGTATGAGAGACCTTGCATATCACACTTGTGTTGTACAGAACCAAGGGAGTCAGCACTGGTGGGAATAGAGATGGTATGGGCTACCACATAGAAGATCTAGATCATCCAAGAGGGGATGAAGACTGAAGAAAGTTGGCAGAAGCCATATGTTGATAAGAGATGGAGGCCTCTGGAGTTCAATAATGGAGAACATGTCATCCTACGGGTCTCACCTCGATGAGGTATATAGATATTTGACTGTGGAGGCAAGTTATCATTGAGATTAATCGGACCTTTCCAAATCCTCAGTATAGTGAGTGAGGTGGCTTACCGCTTAGCTCTTCCATCATTGTTTCACTAGGTGCACGATGTCTTCCACTTATCTTAGCTGCGGAGATACGTGCAAGACCCTTCCCACATCATCAACCATGGATAGATAGACATCGATGATGGGGTGACTTTTACAGAGGTTCTAGTGGAGATTGGGGATCGATACAATCAGTTCTTACATGGATAGTCGTTACCTCTGGTGCACATTCATTTGAAGCACGATAAACTCCAGGAGAGAACATGGGAGCGGAAGGCTCAGATGCATGCTCAGTACCCCCAGAAGTTCCCATTGTTCGAGTTGTAGCTTACGAGGAAATAAATCCCTAAGGTGGAGAGAATGTAACGACCCGAAAATACTGTATAATATTTTTTATTTTTTATAAACACATGAGATTTTTACGAGTCTCTGAAATTTTATGGAGGTTGATTCTGCAACCCTGTATGCCCGGAATCAATTTCTGAAGTTTTTTTCACGTACGTTCAATAAACGTACAAGCATGTTTTTATAAATTTCTAATCGGTTCTTAGAATATAAATTTGAGGGCACCGTTGATCTCGCAGTGTATGTATTTTCTTAATAATACTTTCTCTTCGACGGGAGTGAGTCGAGGATAGATGTTAGTTTTTGGGATCTCTTAGAAAGATTGAATTACACTACAATTTATTTTATTTAAGCCAAAAATTGGTTTGTGGTTGTTAAAACCTCTTTATGGAGGTTGGTGGTGTGACCACCGCCCCATAACCTCCCATGAGAAGTTATGGTGGTGCCCCCCCCCCCCCCGAACTCAACCTCCATTGAGAGGGTTAATGTTGTGGGGACCACCCGGGCTCTTAACCCCTTAAACTCCACATTAATGTGGAGAAACACACATGCTCTAATTAATATGGGAGAGCCTCTTCAACACCCCATTATTAAATTTGTGACTACACTCATCAATTAATTATGTAGAGCCTATCTAATTAAGTAACTCTCCATTTGAATTCATGCCAACAACTAAAATAATTGAGAATCTATTATTTCTTTTCTGTTGGCATCTTTCATTTGGTGGAACATTGGAAGAGGACTGCTGGGGAAAAAATGTTCCCAACAAAGAACGAAGAACTCTCCACCGACGAAAAGTGATGATCCTCTTCGACTTCTTCACTAGACACCTACCGATGTGAAGCATCTTCCACAACCGTCATGCATATTCGAGAGTGGAAGAGTGCAGTGGATGCGACGAGTGACATCATCATCTTATTTCTACAACATTAACATCAATGACCGATAATCAAAAGGAATGGTGTTTACTTTTAGTAATATACCTTTCTTTTCCAAATATTTGTTTGAAAGGAATTGATATGAAGGTTTCTAATAAATTTTTGTTCATCTTATTTTCTCTATGAACCAATTGATACCATCTCAAATGCGGAGGATGCGGGAAAACCTTACATGGTCCGACATGCCCCATTGATTTTTATTTCTTGTGGTGTTTTTTTGAAGCTGCAACTAGGTGACAAAGGTGGCAATGATGAAGGTCATGCTACCCGCATACTCTATGAACCGCACTACCCCCACGTTGCACAGATGCTTCCGGCCAAACCTCATCAGCCCATGCCGCCCCTAGCCTCCCTGAACCAGCCCGTCTGACCTATCCACATGGCCAACCCTGCGCGCCGTCGGCGTGCCTGCACCCTTCATGCGCCCCGTGCGGCCTCTCGACGCACTGCCCGTGCCTTGGAAAGCCTCCCGACATCCTGCTCGTGCCTCGCGCGGTCTCCCTCGCACCCTTCATGGTGCCATGCCAGCCTACCCTCTCCCTACCCGGCACCCTGTGCAGCCTCTCGGCATCCAACCGGTACCCTGCCAACCTCCTGGGTCGTGCCGTCGAGCCACACCCCTCGCAGTGCTGGCCGAACCGGCCCCGACATCCGGGCTGAGCTGCCTACGTGGGGACCTCCGGGTCGAACCACCCCCGCAGTCTGTTGGACCGGGCCCACGGATTGGGCAGAACATAGCGGGATGACCCGCCCAATGGGCCGGGATAGACCTAGACTCGGTTGGCCCAGTCTAGGTTGGGCTGAGTTGGTCCCACCAGGTCGGACCAGACCCCTACCCATTACTGACCCCTTTACTTCCATTGGTCACATATTAGGAAACAGACGGCCATTAGTAGTCCATGGAAAACATCATACCACCATCAATCATCTTCAAGAAGAAGACCATTGGACCCCATGTTGAATCCTGGGGTTATATTGGACCATAAATCATCATATAATCAATCTAAAATGTATTCTCCTAAAACCTACTAGGTGACATCGGATATAGATCCATTAAAATACTATTATCATTTGTTTGCATTGCTATCCCAATCTCAACATCATGTTAAGTGGGTTGTGTAAAAAACCTTAAATTAAAAACAAGTCGAAACTCCCTACAAACACTAGAAACCTACAATATCGCAATTTTTTTCTTGTAAAAAAATACCTCAATAATTAGAGAAATAAGGGGTCCCACGCATCTAATTCCCACTTGATAAACATGGTTAGAAATGGAAAAAACATGTTCAAAATTCAAATATCATTAATAAATTTCCATTAATAGAATTTAGAAGAGCATGAAATCAATACATTCAATCAATGTTGATGATGAAATTTTATGAATGACTTATATATATGAATATATATCCATGGAAATTAGGTTGAATATTTTTTTACACAGTTGATACCCATTAAATAACCTTCTCTCACTCCCAATGAGCAAAGTGAACACCAAGCGTACATGACACATATACACATCTAGACCTAATGAAGGAAAAAGGTGAATCAAAAAAAATTCAATGATCTTGAATTAAAATTTTTCATATAAAATAGTATACAACATGATGGTAATACCTCGATCATTCTCTAGATCCACCGATTTTTCACCATCCACATTGTGAAACAGACTAGTCCCATCTCTTCCACACATATTTTGATGGCTTTAACCATGACTATACCATGATCTATATAAATAGATTAGATTAATGTAATTATTTTGGAATCATTCTTCTCTATTATTTATCATTATATTATAATAAAACCTTCACAAAAATTTTTATATTCTCACTGGAAATAATTGATGAGGTTTTTGTTGGATCTAATTACTTCAAAAAAATATGAATAGAGAACCACAATATAAATGTTTTTACATTTTTAGCAATCATAATGAAAAACAACACTAAATAAAATACACCAGGAATATCAAGGAAGAGAATAGCCTCACAAGAAAGGAATGTGTGTTATCAAGGTCAAATCCCTATTAGTCAAAACATTAACGGCCATGATGATGAAGAACTATCAGAAAAAACAACTTCTAGAGGAACAATTCAAAATCCCAAAAAAATTTAAAAATTAAATAGTTTCAATCCATGTGATAGAAACAAAATTCATTTATACATTCAATTTTGTTTGAAATATATAGGGAGTAATTGAATAATGGATCAAATTGTTGAATTCCTCCCCAAAAACCTTTCTGATAAGACTCCCCAATGGGAATAATTTCTATGTCCAAATGAAAAATGTCCTTGAAAATGAGTACCATATCCCACACTATCATACCCTACATTTTATGGGCGAGGTTATAATGTACAATCAATATATGATAGGTTGAATAACAGATCTATACATAGGATCTGATTGAAATGTATATGGATGAATAATTTTCAAACTTCTTTTCACCAATCAAAATGATCCACTAATAACACACAATACCCTACATATGTTTATATTCCAATGGGAAACCATAATATAAAATCAAATATTTATAAATTAAATCATTATCTATATACTCTAACCATATCTTGGGACCCACATTAGAAACATTTCACTTATATTTTGAAAAATTGTAATTCTTAAAAAAAATCAACAACTGATCATCCTCGACATCTTGATCTATCTACTAGTGACCAGTCAGATCAGAACACTAAACACCCACTTCCTTAACCACATATGGAAAAAGATAAATATCTATATATAATATGGAATCAATGTTGTCCAGACATGGTAGAATTGTATTTTAATGATTATTCATTTTAACTTATATAATCATTCCTTTTTCAAAAACCACACAATTCATAAAAACATATGACATAATGATGCACATACCTATCTAAAGACTCTACCCAAGAAGATTCTCTTTATCACTTGGTCATTCAATAAGTTCAATGTTTAGGTGTCTTGTCCATCATATATATCTTTTGTCACACTACTAGTTCAATTTGATTTTTTCTATATGATCCATCAAAATCATCCCCATAACGAAATCCAAGAACCATATTATCTCTCAGCCAATATATCTTAAAAAAATATTTAAAGAAATCATACAACTATTGATAGGAAATGAATGGTGAGATATAATGATCTTCAATTTCACACATCCAACATTAATCATACTACTGACTAACATCAATGGTATAAAAATCACATAAATTGGGGTTTTAAAATCTATATTAAAATGAGATCGAGAGATATGATGAATCCAACACAAGAAAGAATATGAAAATATTTAAATTGAAACTAAAACCATAAGACAATTATTATATATGTTAAATACATATAGATATAATTATTCAAAGTAAATATAATAAATAAAATTTAATGTCGGGTTATAGTAATAGTTCAGGGGTCTGTACTAGTAAAGTATATCACGATACATGTAATAATATTGAAAAAATAAAATCAAAATTATATATGATTGGTTATTATTCATGTATAATTATATGGAAAACAATATTTTTCCATGCACATTCGAATTAAACATACTAATGCACCCATTAAAAATTAGTAGAAATAAAAATATCTAAACATAAAAGCAAACAATATTAGACATAATGAATGAATGATATCTAAATAATGAATGATAAATATTACAATATAATAAGTATAATGATGAGAAAAATGTCTCTCACTTTACATTATGACTATTTATTCTCAATCACGACCCAACACAATATTTCCTCGAACACTGATCTCTTCTATAAAACATATAGTACCGCCCCATAGTGCTATGAAATTGAATCTCACCTCCCCATAACATTTTCACATCAATGCTATAAAATAACTATATAATCCCTATGGAACCAGACAATTTTTTTGGGAGCACTCTTTTTATATTTAACATATTCAAAATCTAAAGTATCATGCAACACTGAGCATAAATGAACCAATATATACCATTAAATATTTACAGAAAAATTAGAGTGACTACGTTACCATTAGAAATAGAAATATAGAATATAGAATAATAACCTCACATATGAAAGTATAATTAAAATTTGGGTATCATGTAAATGAAATTATAATTTATTTATGTCATGGAACATGTAAATAAATGTTTTAAAAATGGAAACTTATGTGATTGTATTGTTATGAATGATAATTTTTTATTAAAAATTTTATAATTAATATAAACACATAAATGAAAATTTATTTTCATAAAATATATTCATATATTTTTCCGTTATAACTATTTGATTATTTTAGGAACTATAATCTATTTTTTAGTGTGTCATAAAATTGGGTATAATATTTAAATTGTTTTTCTTTTGAATAAATGATGATATTATTTAAAAATTAAATTTATCATATGATATTACCATTATTAAAAAAAGATTCCATATTTTAAATCTAAATTTGAAAACAAATTAAATGGATTTCTTAGGATTTTTCTTAAATTGATGAATTTTTATGAAAACTGATATATTGTAATTTACCCAAGGTGTAATTATAAGTAAAATACATGATTTTTTGAGTTATTTATTATAATGACCCATAAATCCTTTGGATTTTTTTAAGACATGGGATGTTTACGAGTCTCTAAAAATTTATGGTGCTTGATTCCATGGCTGGGTGTGCCTGGAAATAATTTCTGAAATTTTGTTCTAGTATGTTCAGTAAACGTACGAGTGTGTTTCTATAACTTTTGAACCGGTGCTCAGAATAGAAATCTGAGGGCACCGTTGAACTCGTAGTGCCGGTACTCCCTTATGAATACATTCACATCAACAGTAGTGAGTCGAGGATAGAAGTTAGTTTTTGGGTTTTCATAAAAAAATAATAAAATAATGTGTCCTACACTTTATTTTATTTAAGTCTCCATTTGGTTTGTGGGGGTTAAAACCTCTTTATGGTGGTCGGTGGTGGGACCACAACACCATAACATCCCGTTGGAGGTTATTGTGGTGGGGACCACCCGAACTCAACCTACCATGAGAATATTAATGTGGTGGGGACAACCTGGGCTATTATCCCCTTAAACTCCCAATTAAAGTGGAGAAATCCACAAGCTCCATTTAATATGGGGAGACACTTCAACTCCCCTTTATTAAATTTGGTACAAATCTCATCAATTAATTAGGTGGAGACTATATAATTAATTAATTCTCCATTTGAATTTGTTCCAAGATCTAAAATAATATACAATCTATTATTTCTTTTGGGTCAGCATCTTTCATTTGGTGGAACTTTGGAAGAGGAGAGATGGGGAGAAATTCTCCCAATGAAGAACGATGAACACTCCTCCGACAAAGAATGTTGATCATCTTTGACTTATTCCCCTAACACCTACCGACGTGAAGCGTCATCCACAACTGTCATGCATATTTAGGAGTGGAAGAGTGTGGTGGACGTGACGAGAAACAACTCTGTCTTCATTCCGCGACTCCACCATCAACTACCAATAATCAAAATGTAGGGGGTCTTCTTTGAGTAATATGACTTTCTTTTCATCATATTTATTCGAAAGGAATCAAGGAGAAGGTTTGTAATTAATTGTTGTTCTTATTATTTTCTTGATGAACCAATTGATACCACCTTAAACGTGGAGGATGTGGGCCAACCTAACATGTTTTGACATCCTCCGTCAATTTTTATTCCTTATGGGGTTCTTCGAAGTGGCAATGAGACGACGAAGGCTGAAACGACAAAGGCCACGCTACTCGCGGCCTCCATGAACCACACCGCCACCACGACGCTCGTTGATTCCAGCCGAACACCATCGGCCGATCCAGGCCTGAGTCCCACCGAACCGGCCAGCTTGGCCTGGCCGCAGCCTCCCGCGTGCCCCACTAGCCCGCCCACGGCCTGCCCGTGCGGCCTTCCAGACGACCCGTCTGCCTTCCTGTACCCTTCCTGTGTGGTGTGAGGCCTCCCACGCAACCTTCTTGCCATCTCTCTAGACTACCATGTCCTTCCTACACCCCGCGTGGCCTCCTGAGCCCCACACGACCTCCTGCGCCCCCTGCTTGGCGCCTTGCTAGCCTACCCCGCGCCCCTTACAGCCTGCCTGAGTCCTGCCTGGAACCCAGCCACCCTGATTAGCACCCTGCCACCTAGCCCTTTCCTGGCGCCACCTCTCAGTGCCCTGACCGGCACCCTACATCCCTGTATACGCCCCGTTCATCCTCCCAATGCCCAGCTAGCACCCTACCGTCCTCCCAGGCTAAGCTGCCAAGCTGCGACCCTCGCGTCGCTGGCTGAACCGGCCCCAAACTTCGGGCTAAGAAACCTACGTGGTGACTGCCAGGCCGAACCACCCCTGCAATCCACATGGTCGGTCCCAATGGAATGGTTCGAAGCTAGGCAGCTGAAAAACCCAACGGGCAGAGTCTGACCCAGCAGGTCTGACCAGGTCGGCCCAGTCTTGGTTGGGCCAAGTCGGTCTGACCGGCTCGGACTGGGCCCATGCCCATTACCAACCCCTTTAATTTCATTGGCCAAATATTTTGCACCAGACGACCATTTGAAAAACTATCAGTGTCGCTGGTTTCCTTGGAGCACAACAGTACCTTTGATTATACCCCACTGACGTTTGGGTAATGTTGAGATACAGTCAGGTAGGAACGTACACAAATCCAACCGGGCCCCTGGGACTAAAAAGTTTATAACTCCCAGACTGGGCATCCGATTGACGCTCCATCCCTTGCATTGAGACCCCTATGAGGATTCGGATCTTTGAGAAACTTCTACGTGGGGTCTTCATGACAGTTGAAGTATCGACCTGTAGCTCGTGGAGTGGACCCTCTCGAAGATGAGAGAGCAGAGTACGGTGAACTATTAGCTGACTGAGACTTGATGAATTCATAAACTATTCGACTCGATGTGATTCGACTAGTCGAGTGTGGAGCACCTAATAGGTTGCAGTATGCCCATGACAGAGGAGCGCCTGGTAGTTGGCAGCTGACAAGCGGTACTCAACAGGAGGAGTACCTATATAAGATATTAGTGGGAGCTCTTGGAAGTTGGCGGAAGACCCATAGTGGGGAGCACCTCAATGTGAGGGTGGAAGACCCATAATACTCGACAGGAGGAGTACCTCAGCAGTCCCAGGTTAGTGGGAAGCACCGGGTAGTTGGCGGCAGGCCCACTGTACTCGGTAGAGGAGGAGTTCTCTAGTAGCCTTGGTTTTGACAATGTGAATAAAAATCCTGGTTGATCTGATTTAGTATCTTTTGAGATTACCTCAAGATTGAGACAGATTACTTGATAACTTAGGTAAATGTATGGGAATATAAGTAAGTGTGGTTATCTGTTGTTTTTTACTTTGTGGTTTATCCTTTTTGGATTTTTTGAGAACATGAGGGTCTCAGGGACCCTATTGAGTATCATTATACTCTCCCCTACACAGACTATTCCCACACCTCGTTTTGTTAGATACAAACAACGAACAACACTGACTGAGGCTGAGAGTAGCAGGATTGGACGGTACCCGGAAGTGGACCACATGGCATGACGGTACACGGAGGAGATAGATGCATGTGGAGTGCTGAGGAGGCTATATGTAACTACCCTTCGGGTAGGATCAGTGGCAGACAATCTAAGAGTTGTTTTACACCTTTCAATAGTTTTTGGTCCCTTTCAGTTGTACTTGTACTTTACATTTGGGCTAGTATTTCCATCCCCTTTACATTTCCTCACTCCTTTTGTATACAGTTTTACTTAGTGTTTTTCTTCTAGACTATAATATATTGTGTGTGTTTATAATTTATAGAGTCAATGACTTCTTGGTTTTAGGGATTTATTTCTTTGGTGCTAGTCGCCAGCCGCTAGCCTATGGATGTCGGGCTTGGGGTAGTCACGACCGGAGTCTCGAGGACTGGTCATGACAAATTGGTATGAGATCCATCGGTTTTACCACATAACATAGGAATCTAATATATCTTTTCATTGAAGAAATATTTTTAAGATTGATGGGTGTGGTTTTCATTTCAGGGAGTCTAGTGTTGGTGCGGTAGCAGACATATCCAAAAACCAGGACTTTGACTTCGAATTTCCAACATAGTGCACGATAGCACGGATTGCATGTGTGTTTTAAAATTTTTTATTATGTCAGCTCAACAAAGCTAGATCAACAGGTATAATCTATTGACCGTGTCACATCTTCTCAGGATTCCTCCCTGTAGACAATGAGTTAATGTTCTGAGAGAGTACATGATGATGACCCACCAAGCGACGAGGATCCGGGGTAGGGCCATCTTACTATATTGGAACCTTTGTGTGTTGTACAAGCATGACCCCACCCATTGGGTAGTAGATTCCACCAGCCACACTGATGGATGGTGGACACCGACTGAGCGAGTTTCACAAGTTCCAAAAATAGAGGCCTCTTAGGTTACGAGGTGAGATAGATTCCAAGGCAGTAGAAGACTGGCTGGAGGTGATTTCTAGAGTTCTCCGCCAAGTTGATACACCCATTGAGTAGATATTGATCTTATCTACTAGTTTATTTTAGTGATTGACCTTGAGGTTGGCCTGCATAGTGATTATGCTTCGGTACATGGACCGTTTCCTATGATTATACCTTCATATAGTGTTTCAGCTATATCCCAGCTTGTTGGTCAGCAGTTACAACCGGTGGTATTGGTAGATGACACATGTAGGCATAGTGCCTTAAAAGTGTTTCACCATCAGATACCCCGCATGTTCCGAGGCAAGCCCGGATCATCGACAGCTGAGGACTGGCCTAAGGAGGTGGCTGAGAATTTTCTAGAGCTTGTACAACATCGTCGCGATGAAATGTCAGTATTTGAGAATTCATCGAGGCATACCAATCATTTACGATAGATGATGAATAAATTTTGATCAGTGCTTTGGGGATCATAATACCTAGTGAGGTGTGTTTAAGGACATATGATCCATCAAAGATTCTATAGAATATATAGGGAACCATTGTGGTTGATGTTCATTGGCTGAGCAGATACAGCCAGTGAACATTAGTAGTGGAAAAGCATGAAACTAGCGCCAGTTTTAGAGACTTCAGTGTGTAAAATGTGTCAAGAAGTGGAAGTTTTAAGGAGAGATGAATATTTAGGGAAAACGATATTGAATCAGAGCTGGGAGAGTATCATGAGGTGGTGTACATTTCGACATGTTACAACGACCCTCATTTGTAGTCCTCACAAGGCTCGGGTAGGTGGAGGGCGGGGGAAGAGTGTAGCTACATGCTGTAAAGGAATGTGACCCATGGGCTCTTGGAATTATTCGAGGTATGCTCTGTTTCTACTACTAGCCTTTATATCAATAGTCATAGGTACAAATCATTCCTTCCTTCCATGAATCTTGACCCAGACCTAGAGTTTCTGGTTACACCATTGAATTGATCCTCACTTATGGAGATATCGTTGAGAGGAGAATAGATAATCACACATACTCCGATGATGTGATATGACACTTGAGGAGAGATTTTCTTTTAGAACCTCTTGGTGGAAGTGTCGAGGACATACAACATTAGTTGGGGTATAGACTGGATAACCATAGTTCATACAAAGATTGACTTTATTAGTCAAAAATTTTGTGGTTTATCTACAACATTGGGATAAAGTTTTCCATAGTCAGTGAAAAAGGAAACCCAGGAAGCACAGGTTAAACTCGTGCATAGTAGGGTGAATCTGATCATTCTTGAGTCTTCCAACATTACCATCGTGGCAGTAGGAGTTTTCAGTTTTCAGTTCCAAAAAAGTGTTAACGAACATGGGGACCTATTTTCAAAAGCTGTTTCCATGAAATCCCCCCCCCAATGGGGAGGGATATCTGCTTTGGATGGGGAATACCAGAGGTTTGTTCAAGACTTATTCAGATATGCACCACCAATATCAACCATTAAAAATAAGTTAAAACCCTTCGTGCGGTCAATGAGAATCCAGAAGAGCTTTCAGGAGATGAGGTAGAGGCTGACTAGTGCCCCCATCTTGAGGATTCTATAGGAAGGCATAGGGTACATAGTCTACTGCGACAAATCATGGAACAGACTTCAGTATGTCCTGATACAGGAGCGAGCAGTGATCACGTTTGATTCTTAGAAGCCATGATAACATGAGCAGAACTAATCTACTCATGACCTGGAGTTAACAGTAGTGGTCTTCTCCATGAAGATTGGGTGATACTATCTTATGGCCGAACTTTTTACCGTATACTCTGATCAAAAGAGTCATTGGTATATCATCTATTAGAAGGACCTAAACCTGAGATAGCGATGGTTGATTGAGTTCCTCCAGGACATTGACATAGTGATAGTATATACTCCTGGGAAGGGGAATGTTATTGTAGATGCACTCAGTAAGAGGTATGTTATACAGATTCTAGGCAAGGTAATTGAGAAGTGGGCTACATTATAGATATTATTTGTCGATAGAGATGGAGAAGCCTTACATCAGTCTCTTACAGTCACTCCTCCACTTCTTCAGTGAATCTAGGAGGTGCAGCGTGGAGACGCTGACTGCGAGACACGACTTTCTCATATAACCACAGGGTAGGCACTAGATGGATTTTCTAATGATGTGGAGATCATTATCCTTTTAAGAGGACGTACCTTGGTACCAATAGCACATCGGGAGGAGGTTTGAGTGAGTCCCACACTTCTTCTCTAGTGGTACATCATGGTGTGGCGAAGATGTACCAGGACCTTCGACGACAGCACCAGTGGACAGGTATAAAATAGGAAGTAGCATAGTTTTTCTCTCGATGCCTCACATTTCAGCAAGTGAAGGCAAAGCACCGGGTACCAACAGGATTGGTTCAGTCATTAGAGGTCCCCGAGTGGTAATGGTATGGGATATCAATGGACTTTGTGAAACGTATTCCACATAAATGCAGGGGAAACAACTTGATTTGGCTGATCGTTTATCAACTCACCAAGTCAGCCCACTTTCTACTAATCATAGAGCAGGGCTCAGTAGAGATCTTGGGACACCTATATTTGAAAGATATTGTGCTGGTAAATGGATTAAATTCTTCTATTGTCTCTGATCGCAACACACACATGTCTACTCAGCTATTCAAGGGGTTTCAGGAGGCCTTCAGGACATAGCTCCGTCTGAGAACCACCTTCCATCCTCAGATGGATTGCCAGACTGAGAGAACCATTCAGACCTTCAAGGACATGCTGCATCCTTGTGTCCTCGACTTCAGTCATATCTAGGAGGATCAATTACATTTGATGTAGTTTTCCTACAACAACAGCTGTCATTCCACCATAGGGATGACCCCTCTTGAGGCGTTGTATGGGTGACATTTCATATCACCCTTGTGCTAGACAGAACGAGGGGATTCAGCCCTGGTGGGACCATAGATGGTATGGGCTAACATAGAGAAGATAAAGATCATCTAGGAGAGGATGAAGACTGCATAGAGTAGGAAGAAGTTGTATGATGACAAAAGACAGAGGCCTCTGGAGTTCGAGGATGGTGACCATGTCTTCCTACGGGTCTCACCTCGATGAGGTCTACGAAGATTTGACAGAAGAAGAATGGTATCTCTGAGATTCGTCGGACCTTTCCAGATCAACAGCAGAGTTGGCTAGGTGGCTTACTGCTTAGCTCTTCCATTTCAGTTGCACCGGGAGCACGATTCCTTCCACTTATCTCAGCAGAGGAGATACGTGCACAAACCTTCCCACATCATCGACCATGGAGAGATGTACGTTGATAATGGGGTGACTATTATTGGGGTTCCAGTGGAGATTGAGGATCTAAAGAAACATGTCCTATATAGACGTTCGATACTTCTAGTGAATGTGTGTTGGTAGTATGGGAACATCCAAGAGAGCACATGGGAGTGTGTGGCTAGATGCCTACTAAGTACACCAATTTTTTCACATAGTTTGAGTTGTAGCTTATGGAGACATAAAGCCCTGAGGTGGAGAGAATGTAATGATATTGAAATCCCATAGATTTTTTTTCATTTTTTAAAATAAAAGGTATTTTTACGAGTCTGTGAATATTTATGGCAGTTGATTCCACGACCCTTTATGCCTGAAATAAATTTATAATGTTTTGTTCGGGTACGTTGAGTAAAAGTATGAGCAGGTTTTTATAACATTTTAACTGGTGCTTGGAATACAAATGTGAGGGCACCGTTGAACTCAATGCACATGTAGTCACTTAATAAGAATTTCTCTTCGAGAAGAGTCAGTTGAGGTTAGAAGTTAGATTTTGGGTTTTATTAAAAAAAATAATAAATTAATGTTCCCAAAACTTTTTTTTCTTTAAGCCGTTTTTTGGTGTGTAGTTGTTAAAACCTCTTTATGGAGGTTGGTGGTGGGACCACCACACCATATCCTATGTGAATTCACAATCAATGACCAATAATCAAAAGGATGGGGGTTTACTTTGAGTAATATACATTTCTTTTCCTCATCTTCGTTTGAAAGGAATCGATGCAATGGTTTGTAAGTAATTGTTTTTCATCTTATTTTGTTCATGAACCAATTGATACCACCTTAAAGGTCGAGGTTGCAGGCCAACCTAACATTGTCCGACATCCTTCATTGATTTTTCTTTCTTGTGGTGTTTTTTGGAGAAGCCACGAGGCCAATACGGTGGAAACTACAAAGGAAGCTCTACCTGAGGATTCCGCGAACCGCGCCGCCCCACGACACACTGATACTTTCGGCCAAACACCGTCGGCCCGCGCTAGCCCGAGCCGCACCGAACTGGCCAGCCCGCGACCTCCCGTGCACCCCGCCGTACTGCACACTACCTGCCCGTGCGGCCCGGCCGCCACCCCTCTGGCCTGCCTGTGCCCTATCTGGGCCACGCACGACTTCCCAATGCCCTGTCCGGGCCCCGGGCGTCCTCCCAACTATTTGGCTATTCCCCGCGTGGCCTCCCGCGCTCCTTGCCCGGTGCCCTGCCGGCCTGCACCCGCCCTGCCTACGCCTTGTGCGGCCTCCCGGTGCCCATCCTACGTCCTGCGCAGCCAATCACGCACCCTACCCAGCGCCTCGCCGGCCTGCCCGGTGCCTGCCGGCCTGCCACACGGCCCGCTAGTATTCCCTAAGCCCTTCTGGCATGTCTAGTGCCCCGCTGGCCTGGCAGTGCCCCCCGCGGCCCGCCCGCTCCCTGCACAGTGCCCAACCGCCCTGCCTGCGCCCTACGCGACCTCCTGACGCCCTCTACGGCACCGCGTCGGCCTTCATGTGCCATTCGTGGCCTCACAGTGCCATACCGACTCCCTTATGACCTCCTCGGCCAAGCCGCTGAGCCGTGAAACTTGCGGCACTGGCCGAACTAGCCCCAGCCTCTGGCCCGAGCCGCCTATGTGGCGACCTCCGGGCCAAACCACTCCTGCAGTCCACTGGGTTGGGCCCAGCGGACCGAGCCATACCGAGCAGGCTGACCCGCCCAACGGGCCGGGTCATACCCATACTGGGTCGGCCCGGTCTAGTTTGGGCTGAGTGGGTCCAACCGGGTCGGACCGGGCCCATGCCCATTACCGACCCCTTTACTTTTTGGGCCACATCTTTGGCACCAGACGACCGTTTTACGAACCGTCAGCGGTGCTGGTTTTCATGGAGCACGACAGTCCCTTTGATTATACCCCAATAGAGTTTGGGTAATGTTGAGATATGGTCAGGTTGGATCGTACACGAATCCAACTGGGCCCCTAAGACTAAAAAGTTTATAACCCACAGACTAGGCGTCTGATTGACGCGATCTCTGTTGCGTTGAGACCCCTATGACGAGGTAGATATTTGAGATACTTCTACATGGGACTTCGTGAAAGTTGGATTGTCAACCTGTACCTCATGGAGGGGACCCTCCTGGAGGCGAGCGAGTCGAGTATGGAGACCTAGTACCTGGTTGAGACCTGGCGACTGCTTGACCGATTCGACTTGCCCTGTGGGGAGCGCCTGATAGTTGGCGTCAGACCGAAAGTGGAGGAGCACTAGGTAGTTGGAAGCATACACTCTATACTCGATAGGAGGAGTACTTCTACAGGATATTAAGGAGAGCGCCTGGTAATTGGCAGCAAACCCACAATGGGAAACGCCTCTGTGTGAGCGTGGTTGACCCATTGTACTTCATAGGAGGAGTACCTCAGCCGTACAAGGTTAGTGGGAAGCGCCTGATACTTGGGGGCAGACCCACTGTACTCAAAAGAGGATTTATCCAGTAGTCATGGTATAGAAAATGTGAATAAAATTCATGTTTGAGATGATTCAGTAACTTTTGAGTTTAGCTCATGATTTAGATGAATTACTTGACAACATAGTTATATGTATGGGAAAATACCTAATTGTGGTTATCTGTTGTTTTCATACTTTTTGGTTTATCCTTGTAAGATTTTGTGAGACCTTGAGGGTATTGGGGTCCTTACTGAGCATCGTTATACTCACCCCTACACGGGCTATGCCTGCACCTCATTGGGTTGGATGCATACGATGGACAATGATGCTGAGGCTGAGAGTAACAGGATTGGACAGTACCCGGTGGTGGACCACATGCCGTGACAGTACGTGGAGGAGACGGACGGGCGTGGAGTGCTGAGGAGGATATCAGTACCTACCCTTCAGGTAGAATCCTTGGAGGATGATCTAGGAGCCTCTTTACACCTTTCATATATTTTAGATCCCATTCATTTGTACATATACTTTACATTCGGGCCTGTATTTCCAGCCACTTTACTTTTCAGCAATCCTTTTATATACAATTTTACATAGTGTTTTGCTTCCATGTTAAACTCTATTGTCTGTTTTTATAATTTTTAAAGGCAATTCCTTCCCAGTTGTATAGATTTACGCCTTTGGTGCTAGTCTCCAGCCACTGGAATATGGAAGGCGGGCTAGGGGTAGTCACGACACGGGTCCCGAGGACGGGTCATGACATTTATCATGTATAAAAAAATTACTTTGTAATCATATTAATTATTTAATGTACATAGTCATATGAATCAACAATATCAATAATAATGATCAAATATAATAAGTACATAAATTAAATAATAGAAAACACCCCTCTCCTCAGCTATAAATATCACAAAACTTCGTCTTCCTAGAGTTTCTATGAAATTTTGTTTGTATATATTCTCCTCAGTTCCTTTACAATATTTTTTTTCCATGTCCCTAGCCTATTGGTATCACAAAAATTCCAAATCAATCTGTCTTAAAGACGTTCCCATAGTGACAACATTCATGATGTAATAGCCTCATTATTTCTATTTTATTTTATTTTATATAATTATTTCCTAATATACTATTTTATCCAAGGTGTCATGTAAAATCAAATTTAATATATATACTTGTGATTCTGGTTTTTTTTATCATAAAATATTTTTTATTACACTTTTTTAAAAATAATAAAAATATTATTTGTGATTTTCCAATTCAACGCTTTCATGGATGATATGTTTTAATTTTCTGTTACCTCTTTCATGGATAGTCATATAACATTTTGTGATCACATTATAATATAAATATTACAATTTATATCATTTTCTAAATCCAATATATAAACATATTATAAAATAAATTTAAACATGTTTACAATGGATGTAAAAACCCAACAAAAATAATTAAGATATTTTGATCATCATTTTAGCCAATGAATTATCCTTATAAACAAAAAAATATGTTATGTGAGTCTATTTGGACTTTCGAATGTTAATTAATACTAAAAAGATTAACTTATGGATATTTTTTTGGAATTTTACATGAATTCCCATATTTATATATTATTTTCTTCGGTGTATAATTATATTTCAACTATGATACATGAACTCCCATATTTATACTCAGTGTAACAAAAGTAAATCCATTAAACAAATTCTCCCAGAACAATGAAATTAAGCATTATAACTCATCAACATGGTTATAAATGAACATAATAAAATTTAAAAAATAAAAATTTAATAGGATATTAATTAAGAAATTAAATAATATAATTTGATCATCTAAGACATTAAGTATACCATCATAACTTCTTAGGAAATAAGGTAGAGGTTTTCCATCTCACTTTTATTTCTATGAGATTTGGCTCATTAACAAATTGTTTCTGGAATGCGGTTTGTTTATACCTCCCATTGATAAATTACATAAAAAATCACTTTATTTTAAGGTTTTCATTGTTTTATTTAATGATAAATAATTTTATGGGGTATATTGTTAGACTATATATAAGTTATACAGGAATTCGAAACCCAATTACCCTTATTTGGGTAAAATTTATACTCTATTTAATATTATATGTAATTATTATGCATGAAAAAACATTTTATTATATTATGATGTATTTACCATTGATTTATCTTTCCTTATATCCGATAATACTAATATTATCATTTTTTAATGATGAATAATTATTAAAAAATACTCTTTTAAAAGTATCATTTAATAATTTTAAGTGAATTTTTTATTATATATTATGTCCTGAGAGTATTTTCCTAGTTTTATGATAGTATAATGTATTCAGTAGTCCAAAAAATGTTCACAAGTTTATTTTAAATGATATTTTATTATTTTATCATTGCATAAAATTTTAAATAAACGATTTCATGGAAAATGGAATTTATATCAAGAATTTATCATTAATTATGTTAGAGTATTATTATCTATATGAAGAGCCATTTTGGAATCTTATTCGTAATTAATATTAATCTCTTATGATACCCTATACCATAAATTATTTAATTTTCTATGACTAGTTTCACTGTGATCGTGGTATTTTGAAACCATTCAACATGTTACACTGGATGGTTTATAATTTTTCTTATTTTCAGGGAATAGTTTTTAACATTTAATATAATAGTTTTAATAATAATATATATGTTTATTATATAATCAATTCATTGGTTTTAGTATGTGATAGTCAGGGCCTGCTATATTATTTCTATTTTTAGTATGTATCATAAGAAAAACTATATTAGGTATTAGACAAGGACAGACTAGTTAAAGTAGAATTCTCGGTCTAGGCCTTTATGGTTTGATTATGATGACCCGAGATATTCATTCCCTCGTTATTTTGTTATTTTTTGATAATAATTGTGATTACTCAACTTTTATAATATACTGGGTTTTGGTTCATTCTCATATAAATATTTATATGACATGATTTTATTAGATTTAATTCCTACCATATTATTCTCAGTATTATGTTTTAATAGAATTTATTTTTAATTAATCACCATTCCATATTATTGATGGTTATTTACTATATATTCTGCAATCTTATTACCTTTAAAGAGAATATGATCGCACACCATTCTTATGTTTTATTTTTACAAGTGATTCAATGATATATATTATGATTTACACGCATGGTTAATCTTGTAGAAAATGGATTTTTCATATAGAGGATCACTGTTTTATTACAAATTATTTTGTAATGTAAATAATATATTTATATCTATATTTTTCATATCAATCATACTATTCTGGTCATTTCCGATGTGATCTCTTGACTGTTGTACCAATGTAATAATGTATGGAGCCAGTCCTAGATACTGGGGTTAGTTTCATTACATTTGGTATAATGAAAAACATTATTAGAAACCATGTAAACAATATTTAAAAAAATTTATATTATAGAACATAAACCTTTGAGAGTCTTTCAGGATATCTATATAAGATCATCCAAAACAAACCATGTTTATGTAGAAACCTATGCATTAATTTTTTCTATTTATATTATGTATTTCACTAGTTTTGGGTTTATACATTATGATTCCAAAAGATATGATCTATTATATTTTATATCATTACTTAAAAATAGAACCTTCTAAAATGAAATGGAACATTAATATTGAAATTCCTCTAAATTGTAACAAGATTCATATATTTTTTGGCGTTATGAAACTATTTAAAAGTAAAAAAGAATCTCAACCTGTATCATCATATGAGTATATATTATCACATGCTAAAAAAAGTAATAAGTCTCTATTTATTATGGATTAGGAGGGAATCATGAAAAAAGTATTAAAACATGGAATAGATTGATAATGTGATGAAAAGAATGAAGTATTTATCCACATATGATAATTTTGGAAAAAAACACCACAGAACATACATAAAAAAGTGGAATTGTTATATATATATAGATAAAACGGTAACCATGAATGTGATTTTAAGTGTAGGAAATGGGATTCTAATGTACAATTATTTCATTACAAGGATATGGGAGTCAATTAAAATAAATGGCCCAAGAGTAATAGTAATATATCCTATAAAATAATTATAGACAATAGTAATGTTTATGATACCGCTAAAGATGAATTGAAATGACTAATTATATAGTTATTGGATTTCTGAATTATGTTGTTTAATTATTTTATCATTTATTCATTAGTTATAAGAATCATGATGTATATAAAGATTTTACTACAACACATCTTCATTAAAAATTAGAAACTTGTGATGAATTTCATTGGTAATCATGGGATTTGATTTTATTGCTACTCATTAATTTTGAAACACATTGTAGTAACCATGGTTATCACATAATTTTGTAATCATTTACATTTGGTATAAATCATTATTTCTGAAAAAAATGCAGAGGCCTAAAAACATCATTGTTTTATTGAGGGTGTCAATGGATTGATTGGATTGTAAAGCTAGGATTTTGAGTGAAATAGAATAGCATAATGGTTAGTATTAATCATGAAATATAGGATACCTCGTTGTTACTAAATGTGTAGGGTTGGAAATAGGGTGATGTATAGTGCACCGTATGCCCCAATTGTGCACCTGGGGCCCACACATATTAATAAACTTCAAATATTATTGCATAAATTTCTTTCATGGTTGTTTCTCATGTTCTCTAAAAATGTATCATATTCATGTAAAATTACCCTCGAAATTGTATATGTTTCATGGTTAGTTCATGGTTATGACAACCATGCTACCAAACGATGTGATTCTTATTTGGGGTGATTTTACAAAAACACCATTAATGAAAAGATAAATTATAATTTTCCTCTTCAAAAAGAGTCCCATAATATAAAAACACACTTTAAAATAATTTTGTGATCCTCCAAGATATATTGTTATAATTTTATCTTGATCATGTATTTAGAGTCTAATTGAATAATTGTTCATCTTGGTGAATACCTGCTACTGAGATCCAATTTACATTTTAGTTGATCATCATTATTGTTACTACCGATGAAAATATTTATCTGATGTCTCATATTTTATATGTTATGGAATCAATATGTTTTTTAGGTCCCTTCTAATCCATGAAAAAACTGGATGTCGATAATGGATAAATAGGCTCTTATGAGTTTGGGGTAGGTGGTATATAACTCATCCACAGGTTTTGTTGTTTTATAAGTTTTTCTTATTTTTAGAATACCAATTTCATTGGTCATTTTTCATTAAAATAATATTCCTTTTATATATTTATAATTACCATGTTATAGAGATCTTTTTATAAATGTTATTTATTTCATTTCTATATACAACCAAAATTCAATCGATCTCATATATAATATTTCCATATTATTCCTTTATGTGTATGACATGTTATTTGATGCCCCCATTCATGTGAAATATAGATTTTCTATACTAATGGTAATCTCATACATTGTATTATTAAAAATATATTGTGTTTTGACTACAATATTACATATTAGTGCTACATAACCCTTCATTGATAAGTTCAGGGAATTAATCAATGAATTATTAAATGGTTAAATGAGAATGAATAACTTATATATAACATAGAATAAATAAATGAAATAGAATGACATGGTTGAATGTCCATGGTAAACCACTACATGATAAATGTAAGGAAGAGTATTCAACCTACAGAATTAATTATAACTTATAATAATTAATAAATACAGTGTTGAACATTATCCTTGTCGAACTATTAAAAGGAAAAAAGTTCAAATTTTTAACTTTTTAATTTCATGACTATTACATGGAATAATTAATAAAATGAATCATATAAAATGTTCATATTTTATATGTACATTTAATTCTATGTATGTGTGGTAATAGTCAATCAATACATGAATTCTTATAAGAATTTCTTCAGTAACCATGGATTCCATTCTAATTCAGGGATTCCAGTTTCCATAGTTGATACCCACATTAGAACCTGATCCTTTTAATCATTGAAATGCCTATTATAAAACCATAATATCCCAACATAATTATTATTATTGTATTCAATGGAAGAAATCCTACGATATATTATAACATCTATATACATAAGGAACCTTCGATACACCATTCGGCATAGTGAAAATGATCATATTTTTCGTTCGATGTTTTACTTGAAATCATTTAGAATTACAATATTCCAGAATTATTTGGGTGCTTCCACAAGGACTACACTATTTAAACTCTATCTTGGATAATGTCTAATAAAATATTTTGATTAACCCAACATGATAGGGTTTCATTGGTTATCACTTTAGAACCTATTCATTTTTAATATCATCACAGATGCCTTCTATATCATGGATCCTTTTTTTAATATCATGGAAGGATGTCAGTGATAGTTATACATAACCAGAACTATTATATAATATCAATGATAATTAATAAATGAACTGGTTCCAGGTGTAGAGGCATTACAATATGAGGCTAAATCAGCTACTTTTGTATTTATGTTCCTCCACATCTTTTCATTTATAAATTTTTTCTCGCACAATGTTTTAAGTTTATATTACATGATATTGGTGTTATAGACAATGTTCTTTCTAGAATACAGAGATTTATCTCACATCATATAAGAGACTCTATTTGTAAGATTTAATATTACTTTTATTCAGGTGTTGACAAGGGTATGAGTCCTGATTTGTACAAATTATTGCATGTTTGCTTAGGATAAATCATGGTAGTAGATGGTTGAGATAGTTCATGGGATTCTTGGATGTTTTATTGGTTTTTTTAATATAATTTAATATAAAATGTAAAAACATATCTCTTTATTCCATTTTTTCTATTTCATTATACATGTGACATATATGGTCATCACCATTTTAATCTTATTACATGTTTCTCATTTTTTTTTATTTTTTCTTCTTATTATAATCCATATAATTTGATATTATATTATTATATTTAAATATTATTCTATTTATCCTATCTCATTTAATATATATATATTATATATATATATGTGTGTGTGTTACTAGTCTCTCCATGAACACACCCTAGGGCCTTGGTGCTAGTAGGGAGCCTCTGGCATTTAAGGTGATGCACTAGAGGCCATATGGCCAACTGTGATTAAGGATCCTCTGAGTGGCACCCTGGTCTAGGACATAAAATAGTTCTATGTGCGTGTCTACATTCTAGATTTACTATTAATAGATAATATATTATGTATTAGGAATCATTTGAACATCGTTATATGTCATTCATGGGTATAGGAAACCCATGTTTGTGTAAAAGCTGAGTTACCTGAATTATAGTTTTTCTTATTCTATCACCTATTATGGTTGATATCATTACACAACATGGTGACTTACATGAAATGTTGTTTCATTAATTATTATTAATCAAAATGTGTATTTTATTTCATTCTTGGCCCAATGAGATTAGGTGACGTAAAATTAATACAAGACTCATTATAAGAACCTAGATTATATATGAAATGTATATTTCTATATAATATAGTTTAATTTATATCTTTCATTAATTTTCCTCCTAGTGTTTTTGAGAGAACCATGTTTATATCATATTCACATGAAACTATTAGGGTATGATTGAATGATTCCCTGTCACAATTCATGAGTTTATTTTCTTATGTGGGTTAAAATGAGTAGTTCATAAAGCCTATCCATCATATATAACATGTCATGTTCTGATAACATATGTAAACTATGATATATTTATATCAAATGGGTGTCAATATCCATGTTAAGTTATATAGGACATGATTCACCTTATGTGAAAATTCATGATAAATCAAAATTTAATATAATTTTTTAAGAAAATAAAATATGTAAATGTAAAAATATACTTCTAAAATTGTAATGTTTCCTATAAATGATGATGCATGGAGATATTTACCCTTAATATATTAGAGCACCTATAAATAAACCATGAAAAAATTATAACACATGCACTTCAAAGTGGTTAGTTTGGGTAGCATATTATGGTTATTGAGCCATTTACTTATCTAGAAATTATGTAATTTCTATAAATACTTTAAGATATTTTTTTGAGTTCTGGGTTTGTAATTTCAAAAACAATGATTCAAGGGAATCCTCATGTAATGCTACAGGATGGTGGAGATGGCCACTCTTTAAATTTGGTAGGCCATAATACACCAGTATTATGGTATGTAGATACAGTTATGTCACTAATTATTGTACCTGATCAAGGAACCAGTGCACTTCTTCATGGGAGTTTTTTGTATCATATGCATTACATGAGATGTGCTCCATGACATGCACCAATGATGGATGATCAGACACATGAGTTATATCAGCAACATCCTCTCGCTTTCTTATGGGAAAAAGGTCTACTTGATTCTGAGTATTTGTTATAGGCCACCATTTTAATATTTGATAATTTAGAGAGTCCTCTATAGAGGAGGATCTTGATTTCAGCACAGATTATATATGATTGATCTATGTGTGGGTTGGATGTAATTACCAAGGTTGGTCACCATCAATGCATGGTATGGAATGATTTCTAGACATTCATTCCTCATTACATAATTCTGCATACAGGGAATGCTGAATAAGCGAGATAGTTCATGTATATAGTGTAGGGTGTTATGTAAATAATTGATAATCCTATCTTTTTTCACTGAGTTACATCACTTTACACCACATATATCATGTGATGAGATTTCTTGTTCTAGTCATTTCAATGATGGGATCCAATATTCTATCCATATATTGGTGAATGGGTTTCTCCTTTCTAGTTTCTCTATGATCATAAATCATGCTCTTATCAACTAAACCAAAATGTCTGATGGTGATAGTATCATGAATAGAGGATCAGTTTTGAGGCAAGTCAGTATTTTTTCTAATACTGGGAAACGATCCCTCAAGGATTCATGTCTGAGTAGTGGCGGTCAGAGTAACTACAAAAATTTTCTCTAGTATACCATAAATGTATATTTTAGGGGTGCATTAACCCTCAGTGAGATTGATACCCAATTGAGTTTGTTTCGTTCAGTCATCTGGCGAATCATCAATGATTTTGTCAGAACATTCCATCTGCATTGAGTGGAAGACAATATTCACTTACTCCACCATCATGGTCATGTTATTTTCAGCCACATCATGAATGAAGTTGGACATGAATCGATATGACTAGGGAAAGTGGTTCTTATGTTTATTGTATCATGAATTTATATCATCAATTCCATTATATTTTTCATACATATGGTAGTCTAGTTATTGCACAAGGTCTCATATATTGTTAGTTACATGATTTAAAACCTACACTAGAGGACCAGAGTGCATGAACATCTACAGTACAAGGTATAATTATAATAGGATCAACTATATTATCATATTTATATAATAGAGCTAATTCAATGTACATTATATCTTTATCTATCATGGAATGTATCTGTCTATAAATAAAATATTTTTATGCCTAATGTCACTAGATACACCATTAAGATCATTGTTAGTGGGAATAAGGAAATAAAGGGATATACCCATTGTGGTATGTAGTTATCCATTCTTATTTGAATTCTTTATTCACATGTTTACCAGATTTGGCGTCATTTTCTGGATGGATTTTTTGGTTCGGTATCTTTTATTTGTAGACTACAAAAACATAAAATTACTGTTTATACAACCAAAGGGAATCAGGTAACTACATCATCATGATTGGGATATCATGGTCAATAGAGATAGACCATAACATAATGGTCTAGGTGGAGTGACCACCAATATTTATAATATCTCCGTTATGGTATAATAGCCATGTTCCATTCCTCTATAAATTATAAAAACTACTAATTACTAGGAGCTCAAGTGATAGATGGAGGATCTTGATGCCAAATGATTAATATGTCATATCACTTCCTCCAAGAGTTTACCCATGATATTATCCAAGAAAGTGTATGAAGTCTGACATTTTTACATGGATTATATTGGGATGAACAAGGTTATAGATAGGATCTATTATCCCTTAAATCTGATATAGGATCATTTTAACTATCTTTGAAGAGGTATGTTGATTTCGAAGAACAAACTGGGATCAAGCTATCATCATGTGTGAGTCCGGGCATCATACATACCTCATACAACATTATATATAAGCTATGGTATATATGATTACCTTGTAATGGCATTTTATCTCATGAAAAAAATATAAATTTTCATGTATATGATGAATATGGTGTCCCTTAACTAATAATATTTCATTATTCTAGTCTTTGAAAAATTAATCATAGTGTATTCTAAATGTAATAATGTCCCTGCTAAACACATTGACACAATTTGGAGTACATAGAGTTCGAATAATCATAATATAAATTATGATATATTCCACTTTAGGATAAAAAATGATAACTTATTGTGTTGTACTATCTCATAATTAGTAGTATCTATTGACCAACTGATGGTGAGTGATATGGTTTCATGGGAGGGTCCCAATATCATGTTTGATATAATATGTTAATTGGAGAGGGATGGATAGCACATATGTTTAATATATGACTTATAATTACATTATTCACCTATTTATATTATAAAAAGATGGGTGTTATGTTGATCTGGTCAAAACCCTATGAGAAATCTTTTTAGGGGATGACCAGAGGTCTTGTGTTGACACAAATTCTAATACTGATATATCCCGTAAGAGGATAAAGAATTTTCATTAGGAATTGGAAATATTTTTAGTTCTAATTGAATTGTAAATTCATATTTTATTTGGATCATGGTAGTTAAGGGCTTATGAGATAAACTTCACAATGCATGACCTAAAACTAGATATGTTTGTCCATGCCTTTCATTGATGGAGACACTATTGAATTAGTGAGTTCTTTGTGAGTTAATGAAACACTATATATCTAGGTATAACGTCTGTAATGAGGCATGATCCTCAGATAATATAGATGGGTTTAAATTTTTCATTCCTTTTTTGATCATTCATATAATCCTATAAATTGAAATTCAGTAGTAGTTTCATTGACTTTGAAAAATCTGGAACATGCCATACAAGAATCCGGTTACAATCTTAAATTTTTGCCCCCATTCTATGTCTTTGTCTAGGGAATCATGATAGTAATGTTTAGTAGTATATTTCATTATTGATTGTTACTTCTTCCCACCTTGATAAGGCAATTAGTAGGCATATTTAATATATTGATGGCCTAATTCTCTATTAGAAAACTATTGTAAATGACCTAACTCCTGATTGGTATATGTAAAGAGATGAAATAAAATGTATACATGGACAATTATGTGTTATTAAATATATTATAGGGGACGTAATTTGGTATTCCAAAAATTTACAGTTTGTATAACATCCAGGAATCCCCAAAATGTATCGAGATATGTCACATTATATTGGTGGCCTGGGATGAAATGTGAAATAGTTGGCTTTCTCACTAGTGGTTCTCCAATGAGTAGGTAAAGGGATGTCGCCAGAGACCATAAGGATTGATATATCCTCTTCCAGTCACATAATAGAAATGTTTATACGTTTCCATGTATTTTTTAGTATGATTACTAAGTTCATTTGGATAACTGATTGGGGAAAGTATCCCCCTTATTTCATATTTGGGTTATCTATGGATTTACCTTGATAATGGTATGAACCTCCTTTGTAATATTTCTATTAAATTGTTTTTTTCTTATCCATAATATATATTTTATCACTCGAATATTATATGGACATTCCATGTAATTAATCATCGAATCCTTCAATGTTTAAATTGGATGGTATACTATGTATATGACTTCACCTAAATCAATGTAATTAGTTGAACTGGTTACACATCCATACCAAACCATTCCGTTTTTATGTAAGGAAGTATCATTAATTTAATTAATTCAATATAACCTATAAGAATTAATAAATGGTTTCACGACCTTTAGCCTTGTCTCGTTATAAAATTCAATTACTTTAACATTTTGAATTACTAAATTGAATGGTTATTAAATGTTAAATTTTATGTAATTAAAAATGTATAAGGTCTGTATTGAATATGAAAAATGATATATTTATAAGTGTCCTTATAGTCAATCATGACTTCAATTCCAAAGGGAATATACTATGTACTTCTTTACGCCATTCTGGTTCAGGGATGAAAATTTTCATGTTTAATAATAAACATGAATCAAGATCCTATTCTATATTTGGATACCCAAGATTACACTTTATGATCCCTCATTAAATATTATTATAGGATTCCTTTGATATAAAACTTTGATATAATGTGATTTCTATTGAAAAAAACACATCATGGATACACACTTGGGCCTAGTCACTACTAATATAATTTTAGAATCGATGGTTACCATTGACTCGTATATAATTAAATAATAGTGGAATTATTTGTGAGATACCTATTGGATTAAAATATTTCCATTATATCTAGGATAACGTTTACTACATGAGTTGTATTCACCCCAATGGTCAAGGTTCCCATGGTCATCTCAATGTATCGTATTTATTATTAACATCGCAATGGATTAGTTGTAATAACATGGATATTTTATTACTAATATCATTTCTGAATGTCAATGTGGTCATTTCAAACAAGAATTATTTTATAAATTTGATCATAAGAGAGACTGCTGCATTTGATGACCTCCCTCAGATGGTGAAGCTGATGGCTACCGCATCACCACCCCTCCCTGATCCTCATGTAGGGGTGGTGGTGGTTCTCTCTTTTGGTTCCTCTTTTCTCCTTTTACCAATGCTATGCATAATCCACATTTTTTGAAGATTAACGTTTTCCCTAAAGTTCCACATTTGGTTAATAAAGTGCCCTTTGTATCGATCACTTCTCATTAATTCTCTCTAGATTATACTCTTCTTGATCTCATGCTGGTGGCTCGATTAGGGAAGTCACGGTCCACTGTTGATGATTTTGAATGGGATATATTTTCTTCATGGATGATACATGAATATGTAATAGTTGGTCTCTTGGAATCTCATCACATTCTAATCCACATTAAGAATGGTGATGACCAGATCTCAGCCTGGGAATATTCTTTGCAAAATGTGGATTGTCTCATATTCTCTCTATTTCGCGGGTCTTTTGAATTCCACCTACATCGAGACCCTTCATTCAAGGTGATTTGGGTCACCCTTCTAGGTCAAAACCTACTGTTATAAAACCAATCCATTTTCCATGTTAAAGGAAGATTTACTGATCACTTTCGATGTATGGATTCATGCACTCAAGCTAGGTGTCACCCCATTGCTCCGCAAATCAGCATTGAGATGGATGTTTTCAAGGCTTCAGTTGATTATTTTTATGTTGATATTTAATGTTATATTTGCTGGAATCAAAAAGACTAAATTACAGCAGCTGATCCCTATTGAAGCACATGGTCTGGAACATTGATCTAGTGATGATACTGTTAATGATATGTTGTTAATTTATTTGATTTCTTAGGTTGATGAATAACATCTTCTACAATGGGTTTGTCACTCATTCATGGTCAGATGATAGCATGGGAGCTAGATTTAACATGAAATGATGGAACCTCTTGAATTGGGTAGATTCTTTCACTGAGTTTGGTTTGGTAAAGAGGTTGTGGAGGCTGGTCAATGTAATGATGATCTTGAGGTTCATATGAATGGTAGTGAGGTTTTGATGCCTATCACAGGGGTTGTTCCATTGTATAGTGATCTTATGAATAATTTACTACATGATTTAAGGATATCTGGTAGGAAGTCCCTATCTTCTGTGGCCTTAGGGACATTTGGTAAGAGTTGGAACAATGCTGATGGTTTGGACAATAATATATACAGTGGCAATAAAATTATGTTCATGGATGTTTTTTCTCTGGGGAATCGGTCTTAGGGCTTGGAGTCCATTTAAATCCATGGAATGGATTATATCCATGTGGGGAATCTTGCAGTAGGAGATGGTCATGAGGTCTTGATACCTTGTGTTTTTCACTGTGTTCTATATGACGGTAACCATGAAGCTATGCTGCCTACCCTGCATGCCTGTGATGTGGTTTGTCCTAAAAAAAGTATAAGGGCATCCAGCTAGTGCTAGATGGTGATGTAACTCTTTCTTGTCTTGCCCTTGATTAATCATCCCTTTTGGTTCCTTGTTTGTCGTAGAGTGAGTTGATGGTCTCATTTTCCAATGGTACTCAAAATTAGAAAGACTACATCATTACTGTTTAGGAAGATTCTTTCATCACCATTCGTCCTAGAGTGTTTGTTAATGATGTAATGAGGAAACAGTCCCATGAATTCCATTCCAATTAGGTTTACTACCAATGGTTAGCATTGATTGATTCTAAAAACCTATCCCAAATGGTTGGTGGTGTTTCAGAGGATAAAATGTTGGGATTGAAGGATAAATGTCAAAGTTATACCACTATGAATATCTCAGGAAAATGGGGGTATGTCTTTGACAGTGATTAAAAAATGTTAGTGGAATTGTCAGGCCTTCATACACTGATGTTGTATATGAATGAAGGAATAGGATGTCTTAATGTGAAGGATCTGTGACCACTCCACCAAAGAGAAGGCCACAAAAGGGTAACACTAGCCTACCAAAGCCAATGAATACCAGTTCCTCTTCATTGAAAAGGGGGGATGACCAGTGCCTTTAAATGGGTCGAGTTAAAATGAAACTTGTTAAGGAACAAATATCATTGGAGCAATTAAAATTGAGAAACCAAAATTTATTTCTTATGAAGTATTATCAATCGAATTCAGAGTGGGGGTTGGCTACTATGGAGGAGGAACCGTATTATTTTGGTGGTGATGGGATTGGATTTTATGATATGTAGTTATCTATCTGGTTTGGATTATTTTTTGGATATTTGCCTGATGTTTTCCCATATCCATATCCTTATTGTACTTTTTCTTGTAATTCAATAAATGGTAGATTTTTTAGCCTCTGACTTGACTTCTCTAGTAAAGTTGATCATAATTAACAAATGAAATTATTGCATGTTCATAAACAATACCAGCTAAGGTTGAAGAAGGTACTTTTGTATTTATGCTACTATAATACATTATATTTATATATTCATGATTTTAAACTATTTATAAATATATTAAAAAGACTGATTTTTATAGATTGTATTTGTAGTGGCCTATTAAGATTCATATTTCACCCTATCAATGCCACTATTGGTATCTTAGAAAATATATTAATGGAGGTTTTTATATGCGGAAACATCCCACATTGGAAATTTGAGCAATAAATTTCATGGGAAGGAGATCAGTATAATATTAATGAGACAGTCATTGGGATTCTTGGATTGTTTTTGGTTTCTTTTTTCTACTTTTTTATATAACATTTATCATGATTCATTATATTCTTTTTTATCATTTTTTAGGCATGTGACATTTATCATCATCAGATTTTTTATCTTATTATAGTTTTTCTTATTACTTATCATTCCATATAATTATGATGTTCCATTTTTTTATTAATTATTTTTACAAACATGTTTTTCCATTTATTTTCACTGTTACAGGCTCATAATGAGTGAATAGTCACACCACAAACACCCTCTAGGCCCTGGTTTCTAGTTGAACCCATATACTATTTGGGGAAGTGAACATGAGACAATGTGGACAACCAGACATTAGGAAATTGAGAGTGGATCCTGGGTATGCTACGCCAAAAACATGACCTGGGAAAGATAACGCCAATATTTCCTTCATTTTTAGATAATAATAAAAATATTCATATGGGATAGTACTCGTGATCGTGAAGGTCGTTAGGTATTTATTGATTATATTATGGTAGAATTTTTAGATAAATGGATTTAATGAATGTATTAATCAACTTATGATTTTACTCAAGGAAGGATGTATGTTTCAAAAATGTTTAAAAGTTATTAACATATTCTTATATTTGGTATCTGAAAATAAGATCTAAATTATTTATGGAAATTTTTTGTTATGTTTATTTATAAAATATAGTGACCATCTATTTAATTTATTGGACATTTATTAATGAAAATTTTAATATGATTGAGAGTTAAGGTTAATAATTATGGAATAGACAATGTATATCTTCAGATAATGTCTTATTTTTCATATTATATAACATGTTCAAACCATTTTTTAGTAAATATTCAATGACTAATGTAATTACATATAGTTTTTTTGATAAATGATCTATATGAATTACAAAATACCATGAATTTCCATATTTTGGTTTATGATGTGAAATGGAGAAAAATCAATTCACAACCAAATGTTGTGATTATTCTCAATACATATTTAGAAATTTTACCAAACTAAACATAGATAACTTGGATAAAGTGTCTGATACTAATTAAAAAATTTTCACTTGAAATTATATATTTTATATTAATGAATGAACATTAAGGATAAGAGGGAACCACATAAATCATGAAGGAATTGTAATACAAGATTCTAAAATGAAATGATAAAAACAAAAACAACACCAAAACCAAGGTGGATTCGATCCAAGAGTCGCCTTACCAGTCGGAGTAATATCACTAACGCCTTCAATAATCAACATCATATGCCAACCTCATCTTGAAATCCACAATACCCAAACCTTCAGAGCCTATGACCAATGAAAATAAAATTAACAGAAAATAATCACAACCAGAACATGAGCATTCCCACACAAACAACTAAAAACCATCAAGTTTAGCATTGAATACGAATTACCAAAAAACACATCATCGTCTCCCATAACACCACTTATGGAAGAAATAATGAATAATAGAGATCCATTAATAGAAAAAACTACATATTTGTTGTCAATGAAAACATAGAACACCACCATTGTCGAAGACATTGCATTCTATAACTGTCCACACTCTGTTTGGGCCTATAATGTCGTGGGATTCCAAACAAAACATCCAAAAACATCTAAGTACTACTATTCCATCTCAGACTGGGAGATTCATATAAGAACACAATGTCAAGGAAGGGTAATGAGTAGCCAACCAATAGCATCATAGGAATCTTTGATCTAAAAAAGAACCTAAAATCCCATGATTCATCACACACAACAAGCATCAATCAAGGACCATTGCATCTTTATATAAATATATCTTTAGACATGCCTCTGTGAACAATACATACCAAACAAACTGTAAATCCCAAATCCTCTAAAGAAGCCACCATTGCAGACCAACAAGAAGATTTAGGGAGGAACTAGAAGCCAGAACAATATTTAGATCATGCTTCGGTGATACCAAAGAAGCTCATCATAGGTTATCCGTAAAACCCTGTATGCTGAATCCATCACCTTATGAAAAAACACAAGGGTAACAATGAAAATGGGGTAGTTAGAAAAATGGATGGATGAAAAGTGGGAGGAGAATCCAAAGAAGTGCCACCTCTTCTCACTAAGGAATTTTCAAGAATCGCATGTAGAAATTGAAGATGGTGGGAGGTATCTCTGTAGCCCAAGAAATTATCAATAAATTATCTTTTTTACATGGAATAAAATATCGAAATAATGAGATATTAATATTCTAATTAAACTATATACATAATTGATACTTTTATAAAGAATGAATTCAATAATTAAAAAATCATTTTTTAATTATCTCTATATAAGAAACATTGAGGATAGAAACAGAATTCATTAAAAATTATCAATTTAAACATGAAACGGATGCATCATTGAAATTTAATCGGCAAAATCTGTACTTTTTGTATGACGTAATATAAAATTTATTTTCAGAGGTAAAATATTATGAACATATTTCTTGATGGGAATGGAACAATAATATTACTTTCAATTTTTTTGAAAAAAGAGTAAAAATTACATTACCAAATAATTTTAATATTATTTTGGAATGTATTTTAATAAAACATGTGTTTTATTAAAAACCATGTTCTCAAAGTAATGACAAAAATAATGATGGGTTTTCATAAAATCATTATTAAAACACTTTGAGTGTAAGATAGCAGAAAACTTGTACTAATACATGAGGAAGGTCATTAGTAACCAGATTAGATGAATATTAATGATTTTATTGAACAATGTTAAAAAAAATAAATCGAATATGAATACCCTTGAGGGAAAATTAATGGTATTTCCATGAAAATAATCATTATCCATTCCCTGATGACCCATACGACATTGAAACATTTTAAACAATAAACAACATGATGTAATAATATTATATGATATCTTAAGATACAATTAATTTAAAAGGTTTCATAATATAAATAACAAAAGTGGAAATACATACACCAATAAATATTTAATTGGTAAACATCATGTTTATCTCATAGATGTAAAAAATTGTGACAAGAATATGATACCTTGGGTTTATATTCAGGTGGAAGTCCTTTAAAATCATATATAATAAAATTCTGTTGATTTTATCCATTATTTAGAAACATTTTCGTGATTATGTTTCATTTTATTTCACTTTATATTATGTTTTATACATCTACTAGAAAACTTATGCCTACATCATGTATTTTGACCAATTTCAGTTAATGTGTGAAAAATGACTTTGGTACATCAACTACGGTAAAATAAGTAATTATATAACATCTTCATAATAATCACCATGAAATATTTATTATATTATTAAATTAATTAAAATTACAAAATAATTTATTTAATATGGTTATTAAAAATGAATCAATGTTATGATCATGTAGACAAAAGGTCGTACATAAACATGAGTAATGATATTAGTTTTCAATGATAATTATGGAAAGAATGTATGTAACACCATATATTTACAAAATTAACATTATATACTATATTCCATTTTATATAATCATATATTCTTATAAATATATTTATTTTGATCTATAAGCAATAACATCGTGTTGATGAGGTGGTAGTCCACACGTCCACAAATGATGTTTTATCTTTTTGATGTATTGAAAAAGGTAACAATGAAAATGATATATATATATATATATTATATTTACTGAGAGGTAATTATCTGAAATATATAATATATTGTTTTTTATGTCACATATGTTTATCAAAAACCATCCTTTATATTTTCTATTTTTACAGTGAATGAATCAAATCGTATTGAGGGGGCTGGAGTCCACACTTCCTCAAATTATTTTATCTTATTAATGAAAATTGTAATGTTGTAATGTTATGTGTTACAAAAGGATAAAATAATCATATAGAGGTAATAAACAACATATATATCATATATAGTCTGATTTTCAATCATAATGGTTACCATGATTGTTGGTAAGTGAAAAATGAACAATCATTGTTTCAGGAGGCAATAGTTTACCATACATAAAAACATTATTTTCATTACCATTTAGATATAAGTGTATGTATGTTTAGATTAACACCATTACATAAAAGAATCATTGAATTTTTTGTATACTAGTGTTGTTACATAAAAACTGAATAATAAGATATTATTTGTTAGAGAATAGAAATAAAATTAAAATGCTTGATATGTTACAATAAAATATAAATGGGTAAAAACTCATGGTTTGTTCAAAAAGCCTCCCTTAAAAGGATTTTCCCAAATAAATGCTTCAATTTAGATACAGAATTAATATTGGAATCTATATGTTATTATAATGGATGATGTTATGTGGTTTTATAGGGTTGAAGAATGGATAAAGGTTGGGGCCATTTATAGTAATGGAAACAAACTGACATGGAATTTTTTGATAGAAGTGAGGTGTACACATGTTCTTGCCTAAATAAATTCATAAAAACAAACCAAAATAAATATTTGAAGATTAATGGAAAAATTATGAACCTTCAATGTCTTTTGGCTTCGTTTCATGGTAATTTGAGAACCTAAGATAAATTGTTATTCCATTATGAAGATTAATTATACCCTAAATTTTAAATTAATTTTAATTACTTTCAATAGTATTTTTTTTATAAAAAAATATGGCCTTGTTAAACATTATAATTTATGAATATATAAAATATTGAATCCATTTTTATAAATTAAAATCATATGATTTGAATAAATTCATTTTAATTTAATCTCACAGGTAGATTGACTACATATGTTTTTAAATTAAATACGTCTGAAAGATTGCGATGTTTTTACCCAATTTAAATTTAATATTTATTGAAATGAGTTAAATTGTAATAAACTATAAAATTATTATCTGATTATACTTTAAATACAATAAAATTTATAAGTCAACCTTATTAATAAATTATATGACAAATAAATTTTGAAAAATAAATCATTATTTTTTATTATTCATAAAATTTAAATATTTCATAATAATATCAAAATGTCACCCAAAATTAATTCATGTGATTAAAATAAAAATATATTTTTTAGATTGATATATTAAATAAATTAATATGTCAAATTTCATATTTAAAATGCGTTCTCAATTAAATTATGTTTATATTATGGTCATAAAATATTTGTTTTTCTGTGTAAAAAATTCTTTGTTTTTCTATTAATCATATATAATATAATTGATGAATAAAAAATATTATTAATGAATATATGAAATATATATTTTATAAATATAATTCACTAATTTTATTAACTATTTTTATTATGACAGAAGACATTTTGAAGCATAAAAATAATAATATTTCTTCTTATACCCAATTTGTTCTTATTTTCATTTATTATTAATTGGTTACCCAAAAGATTATTTGATATTTATATAAAATTTAAAATTTAATGTTTTCGTTAATAAAATTAATAAAATAAATCATAACGGCTAGTTTATATAATATTATATAAAATAATAATATCTTAATAATAAATTATTATTTGGGAAAACGTGGTCATGCATTTAATGATCACATTTAAGGAATGACACTCTTGCATGTGATGATAGATATCATGGAAGTTCCCTCTTTAATTAATTAAAATATATAGTATATATTTTAAATTATAAATATATTATCATTTATCTAGATTTTATATTATCTAACACACTTTGTGTCGCAGGTCGTACATGCTATTGAATACAAGGTTCTTAAATTATACATTTGATGCATCACAAAAATAATGTATGATTATACACTCATATTCATATCTAAATTGTAATATAATCATTCACCAAAGAGAAAAATTATTTTTTAATAGAAATGAAAACAATTTTATGTTTTCTAAAAAGAAATCAGTGCTCTTTTAACTGATCTAAAATTTATAGATTTGGGATTGTAGAATTTCTAATGGCCATTTTCTATATATCACTCCATAATCAAAATGTAATTATATTTATTTTAGAGGAATATATTTTTATTTTAATCTAAAATTTTCTTATTACAAATCCTAATTTTATGGTGGGCATTACTGTTATGTTTCCCAATTATTAAGATGGTGTTTTATTTCCATTTTTTATGATTAGGTATTTCCATAATGGAATTTACTTGTATCAAAATTTTATATTAAATGTATAATTTAAAACTAAGAGAAAGTAATTTATTTGTTGTGGGGGGGGGGGTGTGACAACCCATGATTTTCCGGTAGGACTTTATAGAATTTTTTTATCTTCAATATCTTGTGCTCCATGAAGAAACAACAATATACACAATTAAATATTTACATATACATTATAATGGTAATTTGGCCATTAATAATATTAATCCATCCATTAGAATATTAACCCCAACAATGAACATAGAAATAAAATTTATGCATCTAATAAAATAATTATTTTTATTTATATATCATCGAATATGTAAATATATGTTTTAAAAACTACTAATTAATTGTTGGTAATTTTATTAAAATTGAATTATTATTATCAATTTAATAACAAAATTTATTATTTAAAAGAAATTTTATTTTCATATAACAAATAAGTAAATTACCATTTGTTTTTATTATAATTTCAATATTATTTTATAATCCCATTACTAATTTCTCAAACTGTTGTAAAATCAGTTATAATATTATAATCGATAGTTTTTCGCATAAATTATGAAATAATTTTTATATAAATTTCTTATATATAGATAATTATCTTCATAAAATTGAGTTAATTATTTTAATATAAACATTAAATAATGATTATGATGAATTTAATTTATTTTTCTAAAGTAGTGTAATTTTTTATAAATAGTTAAATATGGTAATTTTAATTATATAAAATTATAGGTTAAAACCATGATCTCATGAGTAATTTTTTTTAATAACCCATTGTTTCTAATAATAGTTCCCTATTTATTTTAATTTGTTAAAATAATCTACATTGTTGATAATTTTGAAACAAAAAATATATATGAAAACACAAATCAAAAAACACCCCGCTCAACATCTATAAATACCACACCTCACCATCACATATCATCCCACCATATAATTATTTAGGGTTTTATAAATTATTTCCAATTACCCTAGTAGGTATCTCCCCAAGGTCTATGTCTTTCTGGTCATACAAAAACAATGAATCCATGTTTCATAAGATGGTTTTTAAGGAAAAGATATTCAAGATGAAAAATCCTCCTTATTTCTATATTTTATAATTTTTTTTCTCTCCTAAACATCATTATCCAAGTATAATTTTATCTCTAGTATCATATATATACTAAAATTTTATTCTTATTATTTAATATACACCATCCATAATTATCTCCTCTACATAAATATTATTTTAAATATACTCATTTTCCATGAGTTATCGATTACATTCCATCAGAGATGATGAGTTTTAATTATCATTTAACACCTCCATGTATGGTTATATAACCTTTATTATTACAAAATAATATTTTAATATACATATAATAAGTTATATAATGTTTTTGGTCCAATATATAAACAAAATACAAAATAAGATGAAAAATGATCGTGAGGGTCGAAAAAAACGTCAAAATAAATTAAAAACATTTCGTTTACATTTACTCTTATGAATCATACTGTAACCATATAAATAATGATATATTAAGCCATTTAAAACATCATAATTTCATTAATACAAGATAATTTAATTTTTTTAGAATTTTTCTCATTTAACATGACCTCCTATATTTTTAATCCAATGAACTGACCATAAATAATTGAATGAATCACTCCCAAAATGAGGAATTTCAAAATTATAAATATTCAAACTGGAAATAAACTAAATTATTAAAATTATAAATAATAAAATGTATTTTTATGAGGATCATAATTAAGTAATAAATGACAATAATTTAATTTTTCTAGACATATGTACAAGTTCATAATTATTTCAGATATAATGTAAGTGTCTCTCATCTCACATGTATTTTTGTGGGATATGACTTAATCAAAACATATTAATGTTGTGTAATGTATTTATACATACCTTTGATGTATTTTTTCATTAATACATCAATATTTATGGTACTAAATGGATCATTTTATGGTAATTAATTTTATGGGCCATAAAAGTGGAAACAATATAAATTATTAGAGAATTCATAACACAATTTCCATTTTTATCATAAAAAATATTCTGTTGATTTGGAAATTTTATGATTAAGTATGAATAATATTTTTAATATCATTTAATCTTTTTCCCCTTGATTTATGTTAATTTTTATTTTATAAAACTAAAAAAATTAGTTTCGTACTTCTCATACTTTATTTTTAAAATACTAGTTTAAATTATTGTTTTAAAAAATATAAAAATAATGTTTTTTAACATATAATACACGCTAATATTTTCACATGTCCATGATGATATAATTTTTTAAGGAATACATTAATATTTTATTCGGTTATTTAAAATGAATGTTTTTATTTCATAATTTTGTCTCTTTTTAAAAAATTTATATCTATGAAAAGTTCTTTTTCTCTAGAAAACCTCAGAGTTATTTTGTTAGAGTATTATCATCTATATCCACAAATTTTTTGGATATTATTCGTAATTTAATTTTTTTCTATTCTTAATCTGTATGTCATATTTTATTGAATTTTTTATGATCACCCTCACTTTTTATGATTTTTTATATCATTCATCATATAAAATATAATGGTTTATGATGATGTTTACTATTTGTAGAATGTTATAAAAATGAACCAAAATTTGAAAAATTAGACATGGTATTGGTTGTTTCCTTACCTATTTATTTGGAAATTTTTGTGATGACTTTATAGAATGTATATAATGAACCACAATTTGAATTCCTTCATTATGAGATTAGTTATTGAAAATAAATGAACTTGTTTGACTGTTATAGTATATAAGGTTATGAATCACTATTAAATGATTATTTATATGGGATTATTTGTTTATCTTTTATTCCTACATCATTATAACCAAGATTATGTTTTATTTCAATGTGTTTTTAGTTAATCATCTAGAATTATATATTATTATAATTAAAAATATATTCTTCTATATTCTTAACCATACTAAGAATATTAGATATCAAATTTATTATCTTTTATTTTCCCCCATGGTTCTCATATGTATATTAATATTTAGTTACATATATACTCTAAGAGAATATTGATTTTTTTAATGGAGTTTCCCTTATGTATTACATAAAATTTTTTAATTTAAAACATATTAATCTTCCTAGTATTCCAAATATACTAATTTTTTTCCATTAATATGTGATTTTGTGAACATAGTACCATTGTATTAATGTAAGGCATAGAATCTGGGCTACTAGGGTCAGGTTCAATACAGTCCATCACATCGCATACACTATGATAAAAATAATATTTGGGTATCATGAACATGAAGTACATAAACCTTTTAACTTATGTTACCTTTCCTGAACCCGACTATATGCATCCCAATATCATATTCAAAACATATCACAACACCCTATAGTATAGTCATGTCACATCTCTCTCACATACACCTATTCAATCATCTATTGGAGTATCATATCTATACCAATTAGACCATATTCATATCTATTTATCCCTAATAAATAGAGTGAAATAATTAGTATCCACACATCCATACCAACCACCAAGATGTTGGGGAAAATACCCCTCATGTGTATATATATATACAATTTCTATCAGATGGATCCCACCACATTTGGTGTATGTATTGAAATATAAAATAATTTTTAAGGTAAATATATATATGTCAACACATAGTCCCTTCAACTTTGATTACCAAATTAACTAAAAAATTTATAACATCACCAGTTTTTCATTCACCACTAATTATATAAAACTATATAATTGTTAAATGTAATAAGAAATGATTTTTTTAATAATACCCAATGAAATTCGTTTTGGACATCTCATTTAAATTATTATTTATAATAATTAATATTTTTCCACAAAAGACATTATTAATAAATCTTATATCCACTTCCATCCAATTTAAAAAATAAACCTATCCATTTAAATTATTTTTATTTAGTTCATCCCAGGTAGATATGACTTCTATAACAATATATCCACACATAACCACTAAACAACAAGATCACATACCATCAACACACCACCACCCAGTGACTCAATCTTGTATTAACCACACATTTCAAACCAATAATACTAACTCATACCAAACACACATCGCTACCCCAAACCCAAACACATAAAATGTATCATAAACACATTATATCATGACCTCATTCCATCCAAAAATAACAACCACATAACATGACCTCATTAAAACTAAATATTTTCACCCCACAACACAAAATCATTTCTACCACACAAATATCAATTCCAAATCCTGATAATAGAGTACTATCTTAGAGGATGGCCTCATCACAACACATAAACAAGAAAACACATCATCTCTCACATATTAAATATACATCAACAACCCAAAACATTGTAAAACCACAACAAACAAAAAAATAAATTATATTTTAATATTCATGTAAATGAAATTTAATGAAATTACTCTTTTTATTAGAGGTAATACGTTGACAAACCAATATTTTAGTGGTATCAATTCTATTATAAAAAAATTAGTGGTTAACAAGAATTTGTTTTTTGATGATACAACAACTATATTAAACAAAATCTTATATTAACATAACTATAGTGAAATAAAATGATGATAATTGAAAATAAATTTAATTGTATGTCAAGATTTCCAATTCTCAATAACATTAAAATAAATTATAGTGTTGTTAAAATGTGTGACTTAATCCACATCACATAATTTTTTAAATTACCAAATAATTTATATTCATTAGGCCTTAGAAAAACATTCCCCATATATAAAAAAGAGTAATCATGTAACACATGAAAATATATGGGAGAAAATATTGATTCCTAACATCATTAAATCTTTTATTAAACACATCACCTCATTGGTTAATGAATGCATGCCCACAAACCATAGACACATACGAGAAACTAATGATTTAGCTATAATAACTCATAGATACTCAAACATTATCCCACTCAAAACCCAAGACCAAACAACAATACTGAATCTAATCCACCAAAGTGGAATATAAAAAAATACATCGAGAAGAGTGGATAATATATCATGATCACAAAATCTAATATATTGGATCCAATTGATCGGAGTAGGAGAGGAGTGAATGTAGTAATATCCAAAGACACCATAGTTTCCTCCAAATAATGAGATTGATAATGAAGCTTAATGGGTTGATAAATTTAGTGATAATGTGATATAAAAAATTTTATCCACTGATTTCACATCATCAACACAACCCACAATTTAAATTATATTACAATTTTTTAATTATTTAAATTTACAGTGAATTTCAGGTCATTTGAGATCAAATTCATTATACATGGTGAATCATTTTGAAGACAAGAATTAGTTTTATTGATTTCCTACACACACAAAAAATTGACATGAATATAAAAAACTAAAACATATATAATCAACTTACTCACTATGTGAATATCATTCATGATTTAAACCACCTTTTATTTTACTTGTATCATATAAACTAGATGAAAACCTTCCATGAAAACCTCCAAACCATATCTAAAAAGAAGAAAAAATTTCGTACGAAATGATTGTAAGAGCCTTTGATATGATTTAAAAATTATAAGGTTTTTACATGATTATTGAAATGTACTCCCCATATTTATGGTTTTAACTAATGTATTGTAACTGTAATTATGGATATTTTGGTCAATTTTTTATCTATATGAGTTATATATAACCCATTTTATATAAATTATGTTTTATTTGAGATTAATTATATAATTGTTTAGTGTATCTAAGACGCATCTAATGAGTTGGTATTTGAGGTTATAAATTTATTTAGGGTTATATAGGTTATTGAATATATAGGGTAATTTATATAATTTTCAAAATAGATCATTTTATTTTTCGAGGAAAATGTATTGTTTCATATTATGAAGGATTACAAATAAAAGTTATTATCAAAAATTGTGATATGTTTTTTAGTTTATGTTTACACTCAAATATTGAAGGAATATATTTCAATAATTGTTTGGATTATATGATCCAATATATATTGATTGTATTGATTAATGTATAAACAGTTACGTTTTGAATAATCAATGAATGTATAAAATGATGATATTATGATGATAATTAATAAGTTAATGGAATTATACTTTTCATGCATATTTATTTTTCATTATTTTAAATGTTATTTTAATACATTTCCTAAAATTTAGGAAATATATTATGAATCAAAAATATTATCACGTTACATTTGGTTTAGTTGAATCAATGATTTTCATCACACCATATTGGTTTAGGAATTTGTGGTAATTGATATTCTAATGACCATTCACTTTATTTTGAGGAATATATTATTTTAATCTCAATATTTATTTAGAAATTTCTTTTATTTCTCATTTTAAATATTTTCATTACACACTTATGATTTCTTACTTGGAAACCTAGTTATGTTTCATTCTATATGACCATTGTACTTTTATTTTTTATGGTCATGATATTTTTTTATTATGCCTTCCCAAATGTAGGATTTCAAAGAATAAGTTATGAAATTGTCAAACCCTTTATTAATTTCCTTAATTTCTAATTGTGAAGATGGAATATATAATTTTTTTTACAATATAACATCAAATGATTCAATAATTATAATCAATACAATTTAAATTAAAAATATGTTTCTATAAATTTAATTATTAATTTTAGGGTGATTATTTACATATTATAATATAGAATGAATTTTTATTTATGAATATAAATAATATTTCAGTTAAAAAATTAATTTTTTTAAAATATATAAAAAATTTAATATTGGAATAACATGTATTAAGATAGTATAATTTTATAATAAATTAATTTCTTTTTGATAAACACTATAAATTTTCGTATAAGATAATTTAATATATTGATGCCTTAAAAACACATATATATCAATATATATTTATATATTTATCTCTATAAAAAGTTATGGACATATTATTAATATTAATGTAACAATTTAAATGATTTCATTTCCAAATTTATAAAAATCTATAATTTTTTTAATTTAAAATAAAATGAACGATTTTTAATATATTGTAAAACATTAATTAATTATATAAAATTTATATGAGGAGAAAAATTAATATATATATTTATTTAAAAGAAATTATTAATGGTATATTTATATATAACATATTAATATAATAATATATTAGTTATTATAATAGTTAAAAAATGAATACAATAATTACATTTTTCAACTATCTTTAAGATAAAATTTATATAATAGAACTCCAAAAAATATACTCAATAAAAGTGAGTTTTTATATTTGTAATGATGTATTTTTATAATTCTACATATGAGTTATAAGAATTTCCATCATGTGTAATGGTAATACAATGTTTTCTAAGGATATATAATCAACTATATAATATGAGTTATTATAGACAGTTCCCTACATTAGGTCAACACCATTGATATATAATGATCACCTGAACTCCATCATCATGTGTAAAGGTATGTTCTTACCTTACTAAATAAAATATAATCTATTCAACTTCATGTATGGTTAGTACCTAGCAATATAATTTATACAAATTCCATTGTAATGGTAGCATGCAGAGATAATATTTCATCCTGACATTCCTATATGTAAGTCAATATTATTTAATGATATATTAAGGGGAACTAAATTTAATTAATGATAAAACAGACAATATATATTCTTTATAATGGTGGGTAAAAATATAAAATCTCTTTTATTCATGAAGATAAAAATTCTAAGTGAGATTGTTTTATCGTTTTCAGACTGGCCATCTGTTAAATTTAGCTTCAGAATGGAAATATGTGCATTAAAACACCAATATGTGTTGTATTTTGATATGTTTTAATCACCTAGAGGTGTTATCAATTGTTATATGTTTTATTTGATTTTTTATCTCCAATAAATCACATTCAATGAGAATGAGATAGAGAAAATGGATTATTTAAAATATGTCGCCCCTTAAGATGAACTTTGAAGACCTGCAAAGGGTTTCATACATTATATTAATTCATTTTTGATGGAGTGAATAGATGTGAATAATGTGTGATGTAAATTTATGATTTTTATGAATGGGATGAACATAATTATACAAATCATGTTCGAAGTTTAATGGTTAATGACATATAACAAGTAGAATAATATGATTGGTGAATTTTTATACTACATAATGTTGGAAAACCATTTTTGGTATGAATATCAGACTAATGTGATACATGGATGGCATGATTTTAGAAATACTATGTTTCAAAATTATGTACTTCTTTAAAAGTCAATAATTTAATAATTTTACTATATGAACATAATTTTTAACCCCATTTTCCCTCATTTCCCCCAAAATATTCTCTTCACTCTTCTCTCACTACTCTCCTCCTCTATTGAGGTTCTCCCTTATTTTGTCCCAAAATAATGTTCTATTAGTGTTTTGGGATGTTTATTAGTGAGTATATAGATTCACTTATTTCTTTTGTTCTATTATATCACCATACTGAATGAAAAATTGGTGTGATCTATTTTAGACTATTTTAGAGTGGGTTGATTATTTCTTCCATATCTCTTATTCTGACTTGAATCAAGGATCCATGTTATATGACTGTATTATCTACAGAATTATGTATGTTATCTATTTTATCATCCCATCTGTGTCACCCATTTATACGATATTTCCATTATGTTTTATGATAGGATTCCCATGTGTTACCTATAAAATAAATAATGTGATAATTATAATATTAAACCACTACCATGATGATACGTATAAACTAAATATTTTTGGTGGTTGACTATTCCAACGCAAAAAACCCCATAGGGAGTGTTTTATTAAATTATATTATAAATTATTGGTTATCAATAATTTTAATTCCTTAATATTGCTAAAAATGACATATTATATGTGTGTATTGTTATACCCCATGGAGTATATGATTAAAGTAAAATGAATTATGTGATATGTAAATCATAGAAAATCAAAAATAACCACACCTATGATGTGATAACTTTAAATGAAAATGATTCATTAGCTTTTTTATTATTGATATTCTATGGAATGTGTGTCTTCAAGACCTCCATCATAGAAGTTAATTACATTACCTTACCATGTTTCATATTAAGGCATATATACAAATATGGAATAGAACACGACTGTTAGATATAATATGTAATTTTAATGAAAATGACATTCACCTGAAACCTATTAGTCAATTTTGGTATTGGTGAACCATTTTAGTTACATTAAAATGGAAGATAAATTATGTGTGTTATGGAATTATGATATAGAATCCTTATGGGCATGGACAGATATTATATTATATTATTAATTATGGAATTCTAGAATAGGGTTCCTTTTATTACGACTGACATACATTTTATCATTGGACATAGATTCCATAATATAATGACTTATGGGGATGGTGACCCATATATTTTAATTTATAGGAATGGAATACCTGGGCATGGAATCCTTTTTATTATAACATATGGCGATGATATCCATAGGTCTAACAAACATTATTATTATTCATTTGTGATAATCATTGAAATCCCATATTATACAATGAGACTCATTATTGTTATTATATTTATGTCTTGGAGCTATGAAACTTGTCCATTCCAGTGAATTTATATTTATAATGATATTAGTGTCTATGTATATTTATATTTATATATATATATATATATATGTGACACCACTCATTTAGAGATGCTTCTCGATTATAATGAATTATTTATGGTTGGCTAGACATCCCTGATGAAATAGATCTATCATTTTTTATATATATTTTAAAAAAGGTACTAATCTTTTTATAGAACTTCACACTGATTATTTTATATGTTATGACTCAATTTTCATAGATACTATTCTTGGTAGTTTATAGTGTATATCTCACACCCTATTTAGGAAACAGTTTTGTAACTATATAGATATAATTAAGCAATATTCCATGATCTAGTTGTACAATTCATTGTTTAATTGATAATATAGGATGATATATGGTATTATGGGAGTATAGGCTCATCATGTACATTAGATTTCTTTTAGAGTTGTAGCATATTCATATTATCAAATTTTCACTCTATAATTATTTTGTTATTATCTCTCTAAATTCATTAATCTAAAGGTTTTCCCTTGGTTAAATAATCATTATTAATTGATTTAATGTTATTGATAAGAAAATTTTATCTACAATACTAAGGGTATAGTATTTACAATGTAATTAATAATCTCCTCACTTATTTTCAGATTCCTATAACCTAGAGTAAGGGGATCTTGAGGCCCAATAGATAACCAAATCAGGAAACCATTTTCATGTCTCTCTTCTCTGGATGAAAAAAGCTGGTATTATAATATTCTTTATATTTTGATGAAGTATTTTGGGATGTATGTATTTCGATGGAAATGTTTCAATATTTGATAAATAGCTCAATATTGTTTCTATCAATCATAAACATGAGGGGATGATCATGTATCTTGGGATGGGACCATTGTTCAATTTCATAGTTGTTTATTATTTCACATAGAATTATTATTTTACATGCCATGGGTACTGATTTATGATTAATGAAATTAACCCTCAAACCAATATTTAATGAATGTGATGTTATATAAATAATTATAGACCCATAGAATTCTAATTTCATTCATGTGGCATGCCACATAAGCTACATAATAGTCTTTGTGGTTCAAGATGATTTTAATTCCCTACCATAGTATTTGTTTAGTATTTCTAATTGTATATATTGACATCATGGTTTATAGAAATCTTATTTTTATTTCATGTTTTGTTTATTACCAATACATATTTTCCTCTAACTGAATTTTATTTATAATTACAAAATATAGATTATTAAATAATATTTTTGAATGATCCTAAATTGTGTATTCCCATGTATAATTATAGAGTAATTATATTCATCCAAAATAATTGGATATTTTTTAAACATTCTCATTTGATGTCTGGGATTAAAAATTGATGATTTTTATTTAATGGGTTCCAAACAGTTGTGTATAATGTCTATGAATTATTTATAAATTTGAGATTATGAACCATAGAAAAATTCCTACTCTTAGATGCATTTTATGTTCTTAAAATATCAGTAATACAATTTTTGTAGCTAATATCATTCTAATTGAAATATGAGATGGAATATAGAATAATAATTTGGGAATAGTAATACATTTAAATAACCAATGATACACGTTGATTTGAAATTATTATTAAACATTGATTTTTAAGGAAATAATCTACGTGTTAATAGGTCATGATGAGCTATATGTCTAAATCCTAATAATAAACCACTGGAACCATGTAGATTAATTAAGGGTTTTTTATGATTATATAAAACCCTAACTGTTTTCAATGTTTTAAATAAATAAATCTTATGAGTTTTAATTTAATGAAATTAAAATTATAATTTATGATGTTTTATCTCCATAAATGTCGTTTGGAATCTTATATTCATGAACCAAAATTGGATTTATAGGACCCCCATACTACAATAATATTTCATATTATTCTATTTAAATTAACCCCATTGTGGTGTTGATATTCAATGTGTTTTTTATTTAATGTTTCTCCAACTACATATATAACTTCACATATAAATGTTAAATGGAATCATACATAACCAAGCCACTTTTTTGTATAAATGAAGAATTTTTTTTCTATATTTGATTTTTATTATATGATGATGTAGTTAATTAAAATTTTAATTAAAAGATAAAGTGTGTATTTATCTATATATGATGATTGAAATTCTCATTTAATGTTCCATTTTAAAAAATTATAGATATATAGTATTTTTTAAAATTATTTGAAAAGGTAATTTTACTATTAAGATGCATTGAATCTTCAAAATTATTTTTTTTGTATAATTGATTTTAGAAATTGTTCATGATATACCTTTTTATGATTAATTTAAAATCATTCCATAAATTATTTTTTAATCCATAAAATGAAAAATGTATTGGTTTTAATTGTGTGAATCATTTTAGTTGGTTTATCATAGTTTAATGTTTAGAAAATCCTGAAATTAGAATATGAAAATTTCCCTTAAATCTCAATGGGATTCTAACTCTTATTATTGATCCTAATGGATAGGATTTGGAGAATAAATTTTCTTTTGTGATTACCATGCATATGTTTTATTCACTAATTATGTATGCGATACTACCACCAGGCCTAAGCGATTTTTTATTTTTTATTTCACCCCATTCATAACATGGTTAAGGGGACAACTTACAATGCACATAATACAATATCCATATAGGCCAAATACATGAACATGAAGGATCCAATGATCTAAAACCTCAAGAAATATTCCTTTATAGTATATTTAATACATCAATCCAGGATTACAACAATTCATGGTTGTATAGCAAGAAATTTCATGTTTATATATGTACAGTGCATGGTACCGATGGAAAAAGTCAACTCCTCATATTCTTCTAATATGGTATCCCAGCAATGTTGGTTTAACTTCTCTAAATCCCCCATCTAAAAATCATATGGAGCAATTATGAACCAAATTTTATTCTATATGATAGAACATCATAGAAAATGTTGCTATTTGTTTCTTGTTATCTATTCATCATCCTATATAATTGGTTATCACAAGATAGGATTATGTAGAAAATGTTCCAGTTTTCTCATATCATTGTAGAAAACAGTTTTATATGTTGAGTTATAAATTTTAATGTGATATAGAATAATATAAATTTGAACAAAAATAGGTCCCACAATACTATAATTTATGGTGATTCACATTTTCACAGATGTTATCATGAGTACCAAAGAACTATGTTCCCATGTAATCTTCAGATTATACTGATCGTGTATTGAAATATTATTGAGAGTGATATAGACATGTCTTTCATAATAATAATGTGTTATATTTTTTCTTGTGATAATATTTTCAAATTTACCTATTGGAAAAACTGTAATGATTAGTTTTAATCATATTTATTATTTAATATTAAAATTTTGTATGTGAAAGTGACTTGGTAATAATGTGACATGTATTTCCAAGATTGTTTCAAATCAACCACACTTATAAGATTATAGTTTTTCATTTTTTTAATGTTAACAAATATCAAAATGGTATTGGAAATGAATAAGAATCACTTTCTAGGGTGATGGAGTATACTCTATTGAATGGACAACCTTTTCTATTTCTCGATGACTAGGTCACTCCTATATTGGGGAGTGTCACCTTTGTCCTGAATAGTGTGTCACACCTGATAAAATGGATGTGAATGAAATGGACCATCTAAAAATGTTCTGAATAACTTCTAATGTCTAGTAATCTTGTTTATCAAATGGAATCATATAGAAGTCCACATTTCACAACAATATTTTGATGAAATATTTCTTATCAAATAATTTTATTTATTAAATATCATTTTTACGCACTCGTGAATTTAAATGAATGACATATCATAATTAAATAATTATGTTTTTTTATCACCTACCAATAAGAATATGTTTTCTAAATAGTAATAATAAAATTATGAAAATTATTGATTTTATATATTTTTAAAATAAATTCATGTATCAAATTAACAAAACAAAATTTTTTCCAAGAAAAAGTTTTAAGTATACAATGAATTTTATATAAATGTATAAATTAATCAAAATTATTTATTTTTTTTATTAAATATATATTCTATAATTTTCTAATTGTTTTAAAATTTCATCATTTTTATTATAAGTATAGGATAATATTAATTCAACTTTTTTCCTGAAAATATTTTTATTTCATATAATGTAGTTTTTGTTAGTTTTTTAGACATACATTTAATTTTTTTCCATTTTTAGTAATTGAATTATATAAAATTATTTACATATTTTGAAATTTTGGGTTAAATTTAATAATTAATTACATTTTATTTTTGAAAAATATAAATATCATTGTTGTTAAACTTTATCACTTTGGTGAAGGGTAAATCATGGTTACCTATGATAAACATTTTAGAAAAAGAAACAATTAACTCTTAAAATTATTATCTAAAAAATAGGACTATTCCCTTAAAAAATATGGTAATAAATTGAGTTATCTAATGTAAAATATTCCCAAAAAGTGACATTAATATTATTTAAACAAAAGGAAGTGAAAAAATAAGGCTCTTTTAATTTTAAATTTAATTTATGTGTTAATTTATAGAAATTTTAGTTAGAACAATATATTATTATTTATTTCCTTTATTATGAAATTATATTCATCATGGAAATTTATTTATGAATTTTATGAATTTAAAAAATACATTAAATACTTAAATAAAGTTGTTGTGATATTTATTCAATTAACACAAAATTGAAATAAATAACATTAAAAATATTAAATGTAATATAATTTTATATTCTAAAAAATATTTAAAAATTATATAGTTGGCCCACATTTTTTTAGGATTTAATAGTTCTTTTTTTTTAATATAAAAATTGTTATTGATGTTTAAAGGTCATTGTAATGAATAGTAGAAAATTAGCAGTAATGATTATTAGTGGTTTCAATATTTTATTAAATTCTTAAAAAATCATTGAAATATTGAATAAGAACAATGTAGAAAATTTACGGTCAAAATTGTATCCCATATACAATTATAGGACATTTTAAATAATTTTGTAATAGGGTTGTTTGACTATATATTAATTCATTGAGAAATTGAAAAAGTTACCCTTAAATAAATTATAATTGTAAACTTCCCCTTTCAATTAATTAAACCACATTTAAAATAATAGATCGAATGTAACATTGAAATTTTCTATATAATTCTATAGAAAAATTACAGAGCCACTGATTTTTTAATGAATATCCTAAGTTCCCTTTACGGGTTGTCTAAAGGATTCATATTGCATAAGAGGTAATTTCCCAAACCGATCACTTTATTTTTCTACTCTTATTTACCTTCTCAAAATATATTATACTAATGATAAAATAAGAAATTATATTTCAACAATAAGTATTAATAATAATATTATTTTTTTAAGCTATTATACACCCTATTTATCATTATATAAGAAGTGAATGTATCACTCACTTCTACTTATGAATTACTATATCAACGTACTGATATAATTAATTTCATAAATAGATATTTTATAGATGGTATTTATGTTTTTATTAATGAAAAAATATTATATAATTGACATAATTATACTAATAAAATGTTAATATATTTTCTAAATTACACTTATCTAATCTTTTGCGAAACTATATTTTCGTTCCTGGGTACATATGGACTATTATATCCATAATGAGATTTGAGTAACGTATTTTTTTATTTCACGTGTATTTTATTAAGAATGATATTGATTAATATAAATGGAATACATGAAATAATACTTATAATATTAATTTTTATCATTTTATATCTTTATTTCGTTCTATCAGTTAAAGAATGGAAGAATTTTTCATGCATACGTACATCTTACAATTTTTATAAATGGTGAAATTCATTTTCCTAGATATACAATTTAGGGAGGATTATAAATATGTATATAATTAATTTATATATTTTCTATAAAAAAATAAAATTTTGGTAATTATGGGACCATGATCAACATATAATGATAGGGACTACCAGCCTGCTACATGCTATGAAAACGAATAAGTTTTCAAAAAATAGTCATATTCATAATAATTAAATATTCGAAAGTAGAATATATTTTATAAATTAATAATAAATTGTAATATAGATAAAATGGTATGTTAAAAAATTTATATCAATATTTATTGTAATATATGTTTGAACATGAACAAAAAAATTTGTGACTTGAGATAAGTGTTTATTTCACAATCTCATCATTATACATGGCAGTTTATCAATAAAGTCTACATTTTTTAATATTTTTCTTCAATTTACATGATTTTAATGAAATATTTTAAAAATTAATTTTCTATAATTTATATTAATTTTTAAATAATAGTCTGAAATTTATCATTTTATAGTTTAACAAAAGTGTTTCTTTCAGACGTTTTGTCAAAAATACATGAGGAATTCTATTAAATTATATATAATGAGATCTATTTTATGCCATCATGATGAAATAGTTATTTAAATTTTACCATATATTAATATATTAATATTTCCAAATAATATTTCCCATTTATAATTATGTGTATTATAGTAAAATGATTTCAAAATAAAAAATACAGTTTCCTCAATAATTATTTCATTTTATCTTTAAAAATAATTTTCCATCCTTGATAACATTATTTGTTTTTAATTATAATTTTAAAGAATATTATTCACGGATACCATATTTATTATTTCATTTCATGAACTATTTAAATGGTGGAATATTATTTTTGAAACATGTTTCATTCACATGGGTTATGCTATGATGATATGATTTTGAATCCTATGTATATTAATAGGTTCTTATATGATGAAGAATTTATGTTTTTTTGAAAAGATATATATTGTCTTTATTATGTGATCGGTGGGACTGATAACACACTCCAAATAATTTATTAATGAATTATATCTCACGAGATAAAATGTATAGAAATTGGGAGATATCCTAGTTCTAAATGATACATTGAACACCAGGATGTTTGATGCACTTGTATTATAGGTCCTGAAAAATGTAAATTTCTATAATAAATTGAGAATCTTAGTGGAAAAAAGGTCCATATCCTTAAAGGAGATTTATTAGTTATTCACGCACATTATCAAATTACAATAAATTTTTTTATTTTTTTTATTTTTTTATTTTTTGATATCAACAAAAAATACAAGTTTGAATTAATTTCAAAAACAAAGGAATGAAATGGAATATGAAATTTTAAAATAAAATTAAATGAAAAATAATGTGATTATAATTGAATGACCATGGACTTTTTGATTTGTTCATGGGTTTTGTAAATCTTCATATAGGGTTTTAAATGTAGTTTTTTAGTTTAATTCTTAAATAATATCTTTAAACTAAAATTATTCTATTTTGTGGGTTGAAATCTAAAATATGTTCATTAATGTCACGTAAACATAATTTTATAATTATGGTTAATGTAACACCTTGTTTTAATTTCTTAATTTTCAAAATAAAAAAATATTGAAATTTTTTCATTTAGCCTCTAAAAAATTATGGGACATCTCTAATCACTCATTTATGTTCATCAAATTTTTATTATTAATCTTTTTAAATAATTATCTACCTCACAATGGAATCTTCCACTCATCACTCATAATACAATTCATGTCGGGTTATTATCATATCATCATAATATTATTCTTATACATAGTCTGGTAAATGAATTATATTCTCCACCTTATAATGAATAAAGGCAAATGAAATCATAAGGACATGAAATAAAGGATCAAATGACTCTTCTTATTATTCATATTATAAATTGATGTTAAAAATATATGGATTAATGAGATGGTTTGTGTCATTAATAAAAATAATTATATCAATATTGAATGTGAAAATCTCCCCATTCAAGTTCCCACTACCATATTCATCTAAATAAATTTAATTTAATGAATAAAATAAATAATAATGAATATTTTTTTCCACCACTATATGTTTTTTTCAAATATGATAATTATATTTTATTTTATTTTTTGACGATTTGTTTCAGTATTTTTGTTATTATTAATTTGAAAAAACATCACATCCACCACCTAACCACACATATCAAAATAATATGTCTAGTAATAGTGATCTTTGGTTTTCCAAAATCAAAAATGATTTTTTAAATTTTTTTTCTATTTATATTTTTTATTTTTATTTTATTAAGAAGGGAAATCAATAATGTGTTAAATACACGCCACCTTTCTCAATTCCAATTCATATCACCTAAAAACTTCTTCCGTACAATTCATTTCATCCCATTTTTGATGGATCCCTTCACCCCCACACCCATCTTTATAAAATATGGAAAATAGAAAGATGAGTGTAGGAATTGATAAAATAGGTTTGAAAAAAGTGTCATTTTTATTACAGAAAATCATTTTCTCTATTTATTAGAATAAGTATTTATTAAATTATGTGTTCAATAATAAGTGATTTTCAAAATATTTTCTTAATCATTTTCAATATTATTTTTTAAAATCATAACATTGACAAGTTCAAATTCATGTGATGAAAGTTATAATGTCTTAAGATTGACCATGAAATATCCTCAAGAATAAATAGGAATTTGTTTTATAAATCCAATATGATAGGTGATATGTAACACTGTAAAATCAATTATGGCATGATTAATAATAAAAAATAAATTAACATAAATTTCAAAAAATTTAATGTTGTTAAAAATGGACAAAAACATTCAATTACATAAATCAAATAATTTCCTTAAATTATTAAAACTCTTGTTAATATCCATGAATTAAATTTATAACTAGAGTATATATTTTATATATTCATTCAGATTAATCTTGTAATATAAAAAATTAAATCATGATATTCCTAAAAATCTCATGTAAAATATTTAAATCACATATAAAATAAATTTAGGCATCATAATGCAATTTTTTGTTGAAATATGAAAACATGTTCTTAGGTCCAAATTTTGGAGAGTTTAAAATATAATCCAAATTGTTCAATCCCATTACCATGAAAAATATTAAATTTATTCAAATATTAAGGGGATTTCGTGTGACATCATATTCCTACAAATGTATATCAATATATTAATCACATTACACATTTCATCCATGTTCAAAATGATATAGGGAGTAAGGCTACATGACGTTGTACAAATAATAGTGAAATTTCAATCAAAATTACTAAAAATCATGAAAATGGATATATATTATTGTAATCCCCCACAATGGACCTGATGTTTTAATAAATTGAGTGGGAAATACCAACTGTTATCCAAAACATGATGGCTGTTGAATCTTATTAGACATGAACTACCACATTTTTATTTTCCTAGTTATCACAAATTCCACAGTGAAGAGTAATAATTAATGGTCATAGTATACCAAATCATCCCACTAAAATTTATTTATTTATTTCATGGTAGGTAATCATGAATTATAGATCACTTAATTTCTTTGGATGCAATGTTTTCAACCACCAATTGATCTTCTAGTATTGGATTAACATAGAACACAATAGTTGAGTTATTAAAGGAAGAGTAAACATGTATTATTTATTTAATAATTTTAGATTTGGAATTATAAATGTGTTATTTTGTCATTGAAATATGATCAACTTCAGTTGAGATTTCCTCAGGCATATCAACATGGGAATTTACAAGGGTCTCAATTAATCAGTGATAATTGAAATTGTGGATATCTATGTTCTCCTGAATAGGGAATTATTCGGTTTATTCATATTCTTATATTGAATTAAAATGATTATATGAATATAAAAATTCAAAATTAATGGGAATTACTACACAAGAAAGAATTATTAAAAAAATTATTTAGAGTTTGAGATAAGATCATCTTTCTAAATTAGTTCAGCATCAATCTCTTCTTCACTAATGAGTTCATGTTGGTGTTTTATTGAAATTTATGAAGGTAGTTATTCTAATTATTATATATTTTCTTTAAAAACCATCACTTTTTTGGTGTCCTCCTCTTCCAAACATGGAGAATAGTTGTGTGTTGTTCTTATGTTCATTGTGTATGTAATTGGGATACTATATTGTTACTCGTAATCATTCTAGAAGTTTTTATAGGTATAATTAAAGTCCCACATATACCTCAAAAGACTATTATTACTTGTCATGAATCCACTATAACTAAACTTTTTCATTTTGGATTTGAATCCACCAATTTTGGGGTTGTTTATTTTTATTGATATGGGTCTCAACTTCTTGAGTGTTTTAAATGAAATTGGTAAAGAAAATTGAAACATACATCATGGGATTAAATCTTTTAATAACATCGTGACTTCATCAAGAATATCTTCAAGTTATTGAAATTAGATTATAGTGTCATACTATTTCTATATATGCACTATTTCTATATATGCATGGATAATTTAGTAAGTTCATCCATCATTTTTATGAGATCCAACTCATCATTTCTTGGAATCTTATTTTTATCTTTTAATCACGAGTTATTGTTCTATCAATTGAAAAGGTTTTCATTTTAAAACATCAATAATTGTTTTGGATTTTTAATCAAATAATAATGGAAACTATCTAAGATGTGAAAAATAAAAATAGTATTTCCACAAATGATTATCACCCCAGTATGGTTCCATTTATTATGAATGTTTATTATAAGAAATTAAAAAACATAAATATTAAATATATTTCCTATTTAAGAAGAGTGTCTTAAAATGGTCATATCACGTTAGAATCGTTGTCGGTTAATAAATAAAATAATCTTACTCAATTAAAATATATATTTTTTGTGGTTTTAATTTTTTTTTAAAAACTAATAACTTTGGGGATTGATTAATTTTTAAGACAATGTAACGATTTGAAATTTAAAAATGTTAACTAACAAGAAATTGGAAAATGTTGTCACAAAATAAATAACTTTTTATTTTTGTTATGGTTTACGAGGCTCATTATTCTTTTTATTTGGGTCTATATTTAGTTTCATTACTCAATCATGAAACGTAACTTTTAAAAAACTATAATATTATTATGTGATATGAAATCTAAAATTAATTCAGTAATATTAATCCATTCTCCTCTGTTATTAATAGCTAATTATAAACCATCATCGAGAGTGTGAAACCTTCCAAAACCCAACTCCGTTGTATTTAATTTCATCCACTAAATGGTTTAATGTTATCACATTAGATAATTTTGTTTAGTGGAATGGAGGGAATAGTTTTAAAAAAATAAATTGAAATGAGTTTGAGTTCAGTGTTATTGTGGGAACCCCAAACTCATAAAATTCCCTTGTTCTCACCACAACTGTAAATAAGGAGAGTAATTTAAGTGCAAAATGAGTGAAACTTCCACTTACCTCTATAGATTAAATCAACATGTTTCCCCTCATTTTCATGGGTAAGATGTCAGTATGTAACAGATGAAAGAGTATAATGGAAAAGAATAAAAACTATAGAGGATGGAGGAATAATAAATAGTGTAAATTATAATATAAAATATAAAATTATATAATAACATATAAGAAAATGAATATCAATATAGAGGAATAATATTAGGAGAGGAATAATAAGAAATTATAATGAAATTGAATAAAAGAAATATATATTATATATAATGAATAAAAAATAAAAATAATATAATAATATATAAAGAAAAAACTATTGTGATTAATTAGGTGGAATTACACTTGATTAAAATTTTATATGAACTAGTAACTTATTTTTGAAATAAACTAGAAAATATCATTTTATATGATACAAAAAAACGGAAATATCTATCCCGAATGGTGTAAGAATATTCCTCCAAGTAGTGAAACTCCCACAAATTATTGGAAATGGCACTCCTTTTATAAGCAGTAAAGGGGGTCTTGGTATTCTCATTTATGTAGTGATCTCCCAAATATTAAAAAAAATATCCCTTTGTTTTAAATGCCATTATTTCTATGATTAGGATTTATAAAAAACTAATATAATAAGTTATCAAATATATGGTTGGAACACTCTAAATCAAGATTCATTGGAGTACATGGGAGGTTACATGTCAAGGTGTATTTGGTAGTAGAGAAAGACAAAAAATGATGATAATATGAGAACACGATGAGTCGTATTCTTCTTACATTATATGTAGTAGAAGGTGATTTTGAAAATGGAGTCATTTGGGCCTTCTTATTTCCTTGAGTCTATACCTAGCCATCCTGATCAATGGATGTGTTTAGTGGCTCAAGAAGAAATTCAAGGTTTCTATAAATTGTGGTCCCATGATGAATGAAGAGGAAGATAGCTACATTATGTGATGAAATCACAATAGAGATGTTGATGTCATGTATCTAATGGAAGATGTGTGAAAAAATTTCAGACTGTTGTCATTATATAATTATTGAATACTTACTTGGAATTTGATTCCCCATATAGTAATGTTTCAACAGGTACATAACAGTTTATTATAAATCACATGGCTCCTCTTTGGGAATAATGTATTATGGGGTCCAAAGGACTCCAACCCTCCACCGTGCACCACCCCATGTTGGTGAGGCTCTCCTCTTAGTTCTGAATAGATTTTATTCATGTGTCAATGCTTAGTAATTTCAGTATCTTTTGACCCATGAGATTTAACACCATTTATCATTCCTTAAATGGTCTTGATCCCCCTCGTAATAATGGATCATGTGGGCACTCATAAAGGGATGTGTGAAAAACTGATACGATCGGGCCGATTATGTGGTGAAATCCCCTTGTTGGGGGAATCTTTAATGCATCTCTTAATGTTTTATGATGTATCCACTTGAATAATGATAATAAATGAATGATTCAACAATTTAAATATCAAATATTCATAAATAAAACTCACTTTCAAAATAAAAATTATTTTATCCATTTTCATTTTTTATACATCAACATTATATATTTCTAATAGATTAATAATGAATAAAAACGGGTATTTATATTGAAACCCATCCAAAAATAAATAAAATTTTATTATACGATCTTCATGATATTTGTGTGTGTCAATAGTATCGATTGTTAAACTTGACTACTATGATGGTTTAGGTATTGAACTGATTCTACTTTTTTATACTTGTAAAATAAACATGATTACTAAATAAATAGTTTTCTATTATTATGTTAATAGTATAATTCCATGACTTTTATTGATTATATTATATCTAGACTTGTGTTACATAATTATACATTTCTTCAAAATTTCCATGATTTATCCATGGCTCAAAATATTGAACATTAATATGAAAGATATAAATAAAATTTTTATTTTAATGTCATTTGGACCTTATGAGCCTATTATGATTATTAGTAATTAATATATCTAATTTTCACCATTAGAAAGAATATGATATCACTTTTTACTTATGTTTCATTTCCCCCAGATATGAATAATGCTAATATGTATGATATTAGAGAATAAATTCTAGATAAAATTAAAAAGTGGATGATGATGCTTGTATATTATAAATAATGAATTATATATCCTTGTTTATATGTTAATTATACCATTGTGATCCTCATGTAGGTTTTTCTTTAATATAATGAATTTCCATTTAGAATGATATCATGAATATATATTAAATTCTTGTGTTATTATAGTTGGTAACATAGGGATAGTTGATTAACATTTTTAATCATTTTTTGGTATAAATTATGGATTATACTAAATATATAATAAATTACTATGGTTTTTATAAAGATAATTAAATAAATAAGATACAACTAACACTTTATAAAGTAATCTGTCGTGATTTATAGATCATATAAATGATTTGTCATGATTATTTGTATTTTCAATGGGATTATAGTCTATAAATTCTGGTTTTTTGGATTTAGTCGATGGATAAAACATAAATAATCTTGTTTATGATGAAAGAGATGGATTACTCAATGACATTACTCATGGTAAGAAAAATATACTCGGTGAGGGAATATATAATCCTTATAATATACTAAAAATAAATTCCCATTATATGAATCATGACAGGTTTCTATATTATCAATGGAGGTACCAATGAACTATTGAATTATTTTTTAGGAAACATACTCCTCCTTTTTTATAATAAAATTGGCTAGTTGAGTAGAAATTGATCAAAACCTTAAAAAAAATTATTTTTTATTTTTCAATCGTTGAGAGATGAAATGTTTTTCAAATTATTTATTATTTGTGTAGGTGAAGATGATCAATTGTAGAATATTTCCTAGAATACTATATAAGAAGATGAAATTAATTCTACAAAATGATATTAATTTAAACGGTAACCTTTAAAAATTAACTCAGTTATATTATATATTTGAATATTGATAATAAAATTATTGAGTTAAAAAATTATTATGAATTATTTGGTATATTAAAGGAAAATATTACAACTATTGAAAGGTAAGAATATAGTTTAATTATCATCCTTGAAATTAAAATTTATCAACTATTTGGTTGCATAAAACCAAATATATAAACATAATATATATAATATTATTTCTTAGCTATGAATAAATTTTTTGACAATATATAAATGTCTAAATGTATATTGGTTTTATCCATCAATATTATGGGATTGATATGAAATGAAATGAGAAATTAATTTTCTAAACTAAAACATTTGGATGAAATAATATGATATTTTTTCATTATCAACATATGGACGGAAACATTGGAGAATTGTTTTAAGGAGGCTGGTAAATTTCCCAACACTATAAAAGAAGTCCATCAGGAGATCGAGTGATGATGTGATTAATGGAATTTCGCTAATGATATTAAATGAAAAATAACATTAAAAAATTCACAACCCATGGTCCAACGTTAATAATACAATGAGTATTAGAATTATTCTAATCAATGAACAAATATTATTTTATTTTCTGATCAATGTTAATAACCTCTTATCACTAAATAGAAATTCAAATAATATATGATCACAATTATTGATGTTTATCGCAAGGGTGACATTGTTAAATAAATATTTAACATCCAATCTATAATATCTAATTACGATTTGATTATAGATCCACTAAATCTATTTTAACGTATTTTCTATAGTCTTCATCATGTCTCCTCATTAATTAAAATTTTATTTATCTATGAAATATAATAATATAACAATAGTCCAATATCATGTGTATATTTCTTTTCTATTTGATGTTTGTAAGAATTTTGTTCTTGAAAATATAGTAAATGTCACTTTTTTTGAATTTCAGGTGATTTTTTGAATATATTTTCATTACTTATATAGTTACTTTATTAATTATTGTGAAATTGAAGTCACATTTCCTTTCTAGAATGAAACTATTGTCATTTTTAAATTCGGTGATGACTATTATCTTTTGATAGAAATTGATCTTTTATTGACTATTGTAATTCCATTAAATAAATGTTACATAACTCATACAGAAGAGGATAAACTGAAAATTAAGGATTCCTCTCTTTTGAATGAGTTTTCTGATTTCACTACACCTGATTTATCATGCTTTTAACCATATTTTGAAGTTTATTATCAACAAAACACATAATTATTATTATACATATTTAAGGACTACATATATAAACATCTCAATTTAGGTGAAATAGTTGAAGTGGAAATCACAAGAGAATATTTGTAATGGATTTCAACAATAAATTGTATCACATTACGGTTCACCTATTTTCATTATTATAGTTAGGATAATTACTATTTACCTTTATTTCAATCTATCATGTAATAATTTGAAATAGTGATCATGGAAGGGAATGGACAACCATTTCCATGAACATAGTTATTTATTTAAATATAGACAATTTATGAATGATTGTAAAAAATAATATAGTTTGTATATATGATTTTATAACATTTTTAACAATATATAAATTATTAAAAAACGAAAATTGTATAGGAACTAGGACTACAAAAACATAACATGCCATGAAAAAGAATTATTTATCCAGTAGAATAGTGATATTATATTAGATTATTAAAAAATAGTCCATAAGATGTTATAAATAAATCATTCATTGATAGAAAGAAATATGATTCGGTATTACATGAATAATAAATCCAAAATTTTTATATAGGGGTTATGAATGTTCATAATCAATGGTTTAAATTTAGGTAAGGGTTAATTTCATAATCTTTCATCATTCTATATTGTTTCTAATTATGTATCAACTATGAAATATTTCACTTCCATGTCCATGATTTTTAAAAAATAAATCCAATATATATTTTAATGATCTTAATAATAATTTCTATTTTTTTAATTTTTTAATATATAATGAAAACAATAATTTTTCTCTAAAATGATTTTATTTATCACTTTTATGACAAAAATAAATAAAAATTTCTTTTAACATATAAAAAATGAGTGTATTTGTAACATCATGAGATTTAATGAATTATATTCCTCCAAATTAATATTAATTATTTAATTGCCTTCATTTCATGAAATATATAATTTATCTTGATTTAAAATATACACCGTGTTTATCTTATGTTACATGAACCATCATGTTATTTTTATGACTTCTATAAGACACAATATCGAGTCTTTCTAAAAAAATATTCCAATAAAATTATTATTATATTTATTTCACAGATTATGGAAATTTGGTAAAGAATGAGTGTATATAAATTATCAATTTATATTTTATGCATATTTATAAAATTAAATTATTCATTACCATAATATTAGAAATGATGAAAAAATTCTAATTAAGTATAAATAATGTAACAACCCATGAATTGAGAGAATATGAATTTTTCTAATTAATTAATATGTACAAAAAAGTTATTAGTTATTAAATTAAAATGAATACAAATTAAAAATGTGTATATAAAAATCATTTTGGGATTCTATGAAATCATTAATTTCACACAATATGTATACATATTGAAAAATTATACATTATTAATTTTATTATATATTACATAAAATTTTCCACAGTTTAATAGATGAATTAATTTTATAATAATTTTTACCAGTTTAATAGTTTTTATAAAAAAATGAACTTCAATTTTGGAATCAAAATAGATAAATTTACTTGTGTTGAATTTTTGTAATTTTTTTGAGAAGTTTCATATTTTTATGAATAGTGAAAACAATGAATTTTTATTGAAAAAATACTTTTCATATAATTAATTTATATTGATAAATAAAATATTTATTTTTATTTAATGTATAGTCAGTTTAATTTTATATATTTTAAACCATTTTAGTGAATTGGAATAAATTTCTCATTTAAAATTTATATAAAAACATTTCAACCTAATGAACAATTTACTTTAAAACCGTATTTTTCATCCCATATATAAGATAAACATTATTTTAATTTATACCAATTCATTGATTTATTTTTTCTAAAATGGATTAAATATTTTTATACATCATTATTTATAATTTCAAATATTATCAAATTATTTATCACAAAAATAACTGTTGAATGATGTTAAAATTAATTACATCAATTATAGTAAAAATTTGCATGCTGGACGGTTAGAAATTTATCATAACAGTTAAAATTTATAATAAACATTTTCAAAACATATTTTATGGATATTATTACACAATATACCATATTTTATTGATCATGGATCTTTATTGGTTGAATATTATTTACGTTAGACCTTCCAATTGTGTTTATCTTTTTTATATTTACCAGAATATCACTCCCCCTCGAGTAAGAAAATGAACATATCCCCCCCACATATTCACACCAGAAAAAACATTTATCTCAAAAATACCATTCAAAAAGAATGTCTAAAAATCCCCCATCTAATCATATATTCCTCACATTGGGTTGAAACAATCTGTGGATTTCCTTCTATTTTAACTAGCTTGTGTTAACAAAAAAAGTAGTAACATAAATCAATGTCCACATTTATTTTCTTCCATTATAAAAACACATAAAGTATTCTTATAACATGATTAAACAGTGACATCATAATCCTCAATATTCTAATTTTTAATTTTATGTGACTAATTGAAACCTACACACACTTCCATTAAATGGAATAAATAAACACAATTCATGATTAAAGTGGATTAGTGCCTTGCGAACCAATGTAGATTGTTCATTCATTACCACCTACAATGGTTGAGAATAATAATGGAAATACAATTTGTTTCACATCCATGATTTTCTTTTTAGTTATTTTATAAATTGATTTTATCTCTAAATTTATTCCAAGAGTTTTACTTTGATTTTTTGGTGAAAAGTGTGAAATTTTGGGTGGATAGACTATGGTGCATAGTTGGTATAAGGTTAGTAGTAACCATTCACCTCAACCTTGATAACTATGTTGTTGGAGAATAGTTTGAGGTAAAAACCATTCCACGGCTTTCACATGGTCAATCAGATCATGTTTGATCGCTGTTTGGTAGGTTCATCAAATACAATGCGGGTAGCGCGGTCAAAGCACAGCTCTTCAAACTGTGTGACCTGTCCATTTCAATAAAGTTTTATTTTCATGTTTATATATCACCTATTTTAACCAGAAAATATAATATTCACTCCCCAATTGGGATTCATAACTCTAGGCATGGCTCCCTCTCTTTTCCCCTCCCTTAGAGCTTCTTTTTTTGGATATTTGTTGGGATTTTCCTTCAGATATTTAATTATGTGTCTTCAATCATTGATTCATTCTCTATTATAATGTTTATACCCACTTTAATTGGGGATTATTTTATTCAATAGGATGTGTTCTATTTTTATGGTTAGATCTTGATTATATGGGTTTAATATCGATTTATATTATTTGATATTACATATTGATGGTATGGTTGAGGTGAGATTAGAGTTTCACACTGCATTTCAGATGTTTCTCCCCTCAAAGTAGTTAATTCCATCATCAATAATTATAGGATGAATTTTTTATTTTTTAATGAATATTTTGATGGGTATTATTATTTATGTGTTTGTATTGAATGTGTTTTTAATGTATTTCATATTAATATGGTTGGAAAATGGGTTTTCTATAGGTAATTCAGTGTATTTCTTGTCTAATGCATTGTTTTGCCTCTTTTTGGTGATTTATAAATTGAAAATATATTTTATTTCATTTTCCACGTGGATTGAATTATGCATTAAAATATATTAGTGTGAGTTTTATAACAAAAGTAGAGTTTTCTTTGGAAAATTATTAAATAATGAGCATGTTCTCTTGTTTGGCTTGAGTAATATGAAAATTATGTGTTATGTGAAATGTGGAACATAATTGATGACAAAGGGAAACATATGTAACTAGATGAAAAAACTAGGACTATTAATCCAGATTATTCCAAAGTGGTCTTTAATGATTCATATAGAATGATTTATTCCACAACACTAACTAAAAATTGTGAGTATTATAGACCACTAGGCCCATGGGGTTTCCCATAATAGTGTCTTATTCACGAGAACACAACTAGGCATGGATTTTATTCCAAATTTCACCTATATGTGATGTTCCTAGGGTCCCACTTCAATATAGTTTTTATATGGTTCTCCCATGACATGGTTATCCTTGTAAATACCTCAAAAACTGCCCAGGTACGATACAATTGGATTGTTATTTTAATGCGAATCATGTTTTCTTTAAAAAAATTCTTTATTAAAATTTTTCATTTATTTATTTAATAAAACATTCATGACTATTTCAATTTTAATTTTTGTATAACGAAATATTTTTTGGGTGGCATCCTACTAGGCTTTGGCTCACCCCTAACATACACCTTTGGGTGTTTATAGACCTGTTTATAATAGATTCAGGTACTGGAAATTTTTTGTGATGGTTTTTTGAGATTCATGAGGTCTTCCATGAGAGGTGTTTTTTGTGTTGGATTTTGGGAGATGTTTCTCCTATAATATTTTTGGTTTTTTTCTATTTTTTTCTCTTTTTTTATCCCCATTTATCAGTTTTTTCTAGTGTTGTAAACTCAAATCAGTAAAATTATTTATTCGATGTTTTTTTGTATACATTCATTTTCATTTTATTTACCATAATGGATGGTAATGATAATGAAAAGGCTTAAAATCATTATAATTCTACCTCATGGATACCCGAAAACATACTTTTAGGCCTTGTGGATATGTATCACCCTTCAGTCTATGCCACTGACCAGGTCAAGTGCCGATTCAGATGATGACCTAGCTTGGTTAGTGAATAAATGTTATTAGAGGAGGTAATCTCTTTTGGGTCATTTTATTTGAGATGCTTATAAATTTATTTGATCTCAGGATATAAGGTTTTTAGGATCTAGTTGTGGGTATGGTTCTTGACCATCACACATCATGAATGATCTAGAGTTTCCATGGTATGTCGGTATACTTTTTTGACTTCTCAACAAGGTGAGATGTACATGCTTTATATTGTACATGCTCATTGGGTGGGGGATAAGTGGATTGATAGTTATGTTGTTGTGATGATATTATCTTATTTGTATTTGTTCGTATTTTAGAAAATTTTATGATTTTTTGTACTGAATGTTTTTCTTTTGATTATTTCTTTTTTAGAAACATTCCTCATCAAAAAATTACCTCGTAATAGTGGGAAGAAGCCGGAGGGCGCTCTCCCTCATCACTTAATCTGATAATAATTTATGCTATGTTCCAGGATGTCTACGGTATTAAATATAGAGTGGGTCCTAGTCCCTATCAAGTTAAGGAAGATAAATCTATTAATATGAAGGACAATACCCATGACTTCTTTAAGAACAAAATCCATTCCTTTTGAGGTATCACAAAAACTCAAGATGTGGAGGAAGGTATTTAAAATATTGAAAAAAAAATTAAATTCTTTAACACTCCTAGGAAATTCTAGGTCAAATGCACTTAGTTTATTGTAGAAGTTCCCAGTTAGAGGTGGTGGGACTAAATCTTCAAAATAGGGAAGCTCGAATAGATGTGATGGATGGAATTTATGGATTTACTCAATGACCAATATTACAATGTGGTCCTTGACTATACTATATCTTATCAGTTAATGGATTTCATTCATGGGGACCATTCAGTAATGGATTATGAACACCACTTTTTTTATCTTGTTTTGTGTGCACATGAAATAGTTAACAATGAGTGTATGAGGGTTCATAGATTTTTAAGGTTGGTTCCCAAAAAATATATAATTTCATTTCATTTTATTCATTATAATGTCTTATGCTCATGTTTTTGAAAGATCATGTATAGTGGTGATTGAATGAAAGAGTATGTATATTTCTAATGGGGCTATGTCAGTGATGGACTATGTAATTTCATATGAGAGGAAGAGGTAGCAATATTAGTAGGGTAAAAACAGAAGTTCTAGTTTGGGCTATCCTTCTCTGTAGTCATCATATTTGGATTCCGCTGCTAGTCCAATTGTTTTTCACTAGTGTGGTATGGTAGAGATAACTAATCTAGCGTGTGCATACTCTCCCAATCTATATCAATGTTGTGGAGCTATGGTAAATTTGAATTGGTTTTGAAAGGTGATTCACCATTACCAGATTGAGGAAGGATCCGAAAAATCCATTGTAATGTTAGCTCAATCGTAGCTACACAGGATGGTGGGATATCATTTAAGTGGTTATTGTTGAATAACTATATAAAACTCCAGTTAGAGTCATTTTATTGAAAATCTATAGTTCATCTGTTGTGTTTTGACCCAAGAAGAGACCAAACATCTCCATGTTGTGGACCGAGCCCTAGCAGGACTCAATTCAAGGCCATTGACATTTTCAGTCACCATTTCTATTACCTGTTATATATAATATATTATATTTGATAGTGTTTCATATTTATAATTTATCTATTCAGGTATTGTTAATATTTTGAACATACCAATCAATTATGCATTTTTCAATGTAATTAGAAACGTTTTTTGGTAATAAGATGGAGCAGGGTCTCAGGTGACCATAGAGTGTGCGCTCTACATTAGGGATTGATCTATAAATGAATTTCATGGTCTTGGATGTGGATATATTTTATGTAATTATTGCAATATAATGTACGGTACTCTTTCAATATCATATCAATTGTTATAGCTTGAATGTATGATTCATGGAACTTGATGGTAGTACACACGTTTTTCGTAGAGAGTGGGATCCTTGACCAGGTTGTATTTTTCCTTCACATCTAGAGTTCTGTAATCATTGTTTTCTCATCGCTAGAGAAATAATGTCATTCTCTTGAAGGTGGATTGCATTTAGTAGTGGATGAATTCCAAGAGTTATTTTCTAGTCGTTTTTCTAGATTACCCATCGAGTATAATGTAGAGTTCTTGATTGATTTAGTGGTGGGGACTAAGCATATATATCTTCCATAAAATCATATAGCCCCACACAGTTTTTTATAATTAATGATATATCTAGAATATTTATATGATAAAAGGATCATTTTCATGAGTTATTCACCTCAGGTTTCCCCTATCTTGTATGTAAAGAATGCTGATGGATCAATCCATTTATGTATCGATTATCGGAATATGAATATGGAAAACATCAAGAACAGTTATGATTTTCCCTGAATTATTGACCTGTTCATTTTTCTCATAGGTCCATGGTGGTTACCTAAGATATAATTGTGTTTTGGTTACCACCATGTCTTCGTGATTGATGCTGATATTCCAAAAACATCATTCCAAATAAATAAATACCTCTTCGAGTACATGGTCATGAAAATCGGATTTATAAATTCTCTAGCGGTTTTATAAGGCCCCGGCCTTAAACCTTACTTAATCTTGAGTTATTACAATATTATACATTGAAGATCTTTTCGGGTTTCAAGTTTTAGAGAATTAGATCATAAAACATGCATTACATTCCACATATAAACAAAGTGGTTACATAAAGATAGTATTCTTCATTCCCATCAATGGAAACATATTTAAAATAAAACATGGATTCTTTCTTGACACTTCCTTAACACTATCATCATATCATGTACCTTTCCCTTGACCTATGAATAAAATTTCAAAAAACATGGGATGAGCATAAAAAGCTCAGTATGGGATATAAAAATATGGAAAGGAAACATGGGTACAAATATACATAAGAATGAGATCATACTTTACCCATAAAACATAATCACTTTAACATACCTCATCAAATCATGAATAAATCATAGAAATCATAAGATATAAAGGTAACTTGAGGCATTCATAACATTCTTACGTAGGAAGTAACCCTCTTGGTTACGTTTGGAATACCCATCCCAATATATTCCCTAAATCTCTTCGAAGAAACCTTAACATTTCACTCCTTCGCGTTACCCAATGCATTGGAGAGCTATATCGGGCTCACCCGCCCTTATTTTATCACGGAACCACCCGTCATCATAATAATGCCCAAAAACCTCAACATAAGCGTATCACATAAAACATGTATAAAGGAAACATAACATTTCCACCTTTCAATCACAAGATATCAGTACAACACATTGATATAAAGACATTATGAAAACCAGTTTCAATACCAAAATAAAATAAACGTAAAACATGGTATTTATTTTTCTTTTAAAAAGAAGGTATGGCTTATAGAGGAAGCCAAAACTCAAATAACGGTCACGACGGCGGAGAAGTCATTGTCGCTGCATACGTAATACAAAAACATTCCCTTTTGTCATTTAGTAAATGCTTCATATAAAAAAGATTCCTTTTGAGTAAACATAAAAGTCAAAGGGGTTTATACACCATATAAAAAAAAGTTGTGTATTAAACAAAATATGACTCAATGAAAGGAGATTGAGACGAAGTCCCATACCTTGGGTCCGACTTGACTCGGTCATTCTTTAATCTCCTGAATAATAAACTTGAGTTAATTTCTACTTGTTTAAGAACCTTTTTCAAGTTCATTATTCATTTTATATCACTTATCATTATGTCATTAACACTGTGTAATTATTTAAGTTAATAACGGTCGTTTTAACGATCATTGGTACTTGAGTCAAAAATAAACCCTTTATAATTAAATTTTGTTCATGTATCCATTATATCCAGAATTATAATCATTATGTATATATCATATATATCAAGTATATACATGAATTTATAATATTACATAATCATTTAGAGGTAAGAAATGAAATGCACCGTTCATGGAGACGGTAAGCCGTACGTACGCATGAACGCTACTTTCATTTCTATTTCATATTTTATAGAATGGAATCATAATTATATAAAGGTATATTATAATTCCAGTATAATATCATAAATAATATCATTGTTCCATCCTTTATAAGTCCCACATATTGTATTTAACGAATCAACTCACTTTGAGGGGGCGGTAGTCCGCATTTCCTTAAATAAAGATATCGCGTTTAACCATAATGGTAACCATAAAGGTATACCCAAAATGAAAAATACAGAAGCATAAGGAAAACATAAACATATTATATATCATATATAAATATAGTGACATATTAATTGCCACCTTTGAAGGTGTTAAAATAATGTTGAACAATCATCGTTTCGGGAGGCAGAAATTCGCCATCCACGGAAACAGTATGTTCTTTAACCATTAGATGTAGGTGTGTGTAAGTGTAGCTCAAATCCTTATTATAAAAACATACTAGTATATTTAAGATACTAGAGTTATTACAAAAGAAATAAATAAATAGATTTTAGGGGGTTGGATAAGCAAAATAAAACAAAAGGACTCAAGTGAAGACATTACCTTAAAATCGGGTAACTCCCTTTGGTTTGAGCTCAAAGGCTTCCTTGGGAAGACTTCTGCCCAAAGTCATGCTTCAAGGAGTAATAGAGGGAAGAGGAGAGACAAAATGAGCAGGGTTTGGCCGAGCCAAAGGCTTTGGGAGTGTGTGTAAAGAGGTATAGGTGGGGGCCTTTTATAAGAGGAGAGGTGGGGAACTCTTGGAATATAAAGAAATATTACTTTATTTGAAACTGAGATTCGGATTTAAATGGTCCCAAATTGATATAATTCGAGGCTAATGTGATAAGGGTTCGAAATCCACTAATGCAATAGGTTTTGGACATGTTTAGGTATTAGATATTACATTATCTTTCCATTTTATTTAAATCGTTAAATAATGAGGTCATCGCTGCATCATCATGATGTCATAAATAATTTAATTTATTTAATGTCTAAAAACTATAAAAAAATTACTATGATGTAGAAAATATTTTTATCGTTCCAATTAATATTCATAGTAAAAATCTAACTTTTATAACCCCATATAAAAATTGTTTTCGTAAATCATATTATTTTTGTGTCATTTTTACTTTTACATTAAATAAAAAGATATTTATGTCATTTCCCAACCAATGTGGCTCTATGGGGTCCCCACGTTGACCCATGGCTTGTATTGGTCGGCCATGACACATCCAATAAGTTTAGGACATGTGTCTAGGTATTTTCATATTATTAAAGCGTTATTTTTACCTTAAAGTACACTAATTACCACTAATCGCGATTAAATACATAATAAGTTACTATTCACCAAAAAATTATTTTAATCTCATTGAACCACATTTTAATTCTTAATGAAAACCATGTATGTCAGATTTTTGATATTAAAAACACAAAGGTTGCAAAATTTCGTTTAAACGAAAAATCAGTTTCTTTAACTACCACTTAGTGATTTAACTATTCATCAAAAATTGAAGTTTTTCAGAAAAATACCAAAACTTCACCCTAAGATATATTTGATATTCTGAATTCAAAAATGAAGTCTATTTTACAAAATTCAAAACACATAAGTCACATTAATTAATTTAATAATTAATTCCTACTTTCAGAGAAAATAGCGTGTTTTTATGAAACAATAAGTATCAAAAGATTGACACTAGTTTAAGTCCAATTTCAAAGTGAAATTGATTTAAATGACTACCATTGGATTAAATGGTAAAAATATATTCTAATTTCACTTAAAAACCATTTAAAAACATAATCTAATCATATAAATAAATTAGATTACAAAGTATTTTTAATGTAAAATGCAGTATTTTTCACTATTCATTAAAAAATGAACATTGTCAGAAAAATACCAAAAAATCACAAAAAGTAAATTTTGATGTCCCAATCATAAAGAATAAGTTTATTTTGAAAAACATTGTTTATAAAAGTGTCAAAAGATATATTCAAAAATGGTTTTCCATCAAAAGGCAGTAAAATAATCTTTTAAAAATATTAGTGTGTTCCAAGCTTAAGATTGGATTTATTTTCATTTTAAGCCTCTAAAACACTATCTAATTCATTAATAAACATAGATAAAAATATCTATTATTCATTACTTACTTGGGATGTTACATCCTTCCCCCTTTAGAAAATTGTGTCCCCACAATTTATTTATTTATCGAATAAATGTGGGTACTTATCCCTCATTGCATTTTCCGATTCCCATGTTGCCTCTCCAGTCATGTGGTTTTTCCACAAAACCTTTACCTAGTGAATCACCTTATTCCGTAACACTTTCTCCCTGTGGTCAAGAATCTGGTACGGTTGTTCCTCATAAGAAAGGTTCTCTTCTAGCTAAACTACCTCTGGACTCAAAATATGAGATGGATCCGGCATATACTTTCTCAACATCGAAACGTGAAAAACATTGTGTACCTGAGATAAACTCGGAGGTAAAGCCACTCGGAAAGCAAATGATCCAACTCTCTCCAGAATTTCATATGATCCAATAAACCTTGGACTAATCTTTCCTTTATTACCAAATATTATCACACTTTTCCAAGGAGAAACCTTGAGAAAAACATGATCACCTACCTCAAAAGATAGATCCTTCCTCCTGTTGTCCGCATAACTCTTCTGCCTGCTCTGAGCTGTTCTCATGTGCTTCTGAATTAGCTGATCTTTTTCTTCCTTCTCTTCTACCAATTATGGTCCCATCAACTTCCTTTCACCCACTTCATCCCAAAAAGATGGAGTTCGACACCGCTTCCCATATAATTCCGGAAATGGTGCCATTTGTATACTGGAATGAAAACTGTTATTATATGAAAATTCAACCAAATAAATATGTTGGTCCCAACTTCCCTGATAATCCATAGAGCAAGAACGTAGCATATCCTCCAAGGTCTGAATTTTTCATTCTAACTGCCCATCTGATTGAGGATGAAATGATGTACTAAAATTTAATTCAGTACCCAACGACTTCTGAAGGCCCTTCCAAAAGTTTGAAGTGAAACTGGGATCACTGTCAGATTCAATGGAGAGAGGAACTCCATGTAACCTGACTATCTCTTTAAGATACAAACGGGAAAGGCGATCAAGAGAGAAAGTATCTCGTATAGCATGGAAATGAGCAGATTTGGTCAAGAGATCAATAATAACCCAGATTGCATTATTACCTCGAGATGTCTTCTGTAATCCCACAACAATGTCCATGGATATATTCTACCATTTCCACTCTGGCACTGGTAAAGGCTGAACCATCCCTTTCAGTAACTTCCACTTTTCTTTAACCTGTTGAAATGTCAAACACTTCACAGTAAAATCAGCAATATCTCTTTTCATTCCATCCCATCAGTAATACTCCCGAAGATTTTTATACATCTTAGTACTTCCTGGATGAACTGAAAACGGAGAACTATGAGCTTCACATAACAACTCTCTATTCAAATCTGAATCACAAGGCATATTCAATCACCTCCCAAATATCAAAACGCAATCATTATCAATGTTGAATTCAGGCAACTTACCTTTCTGAACCAGTTCTACATTTTTCTGCAACTCACTGTCTTGCTTCTGAGCTTGCATGATTCTATCTGATAGAGATGATCTCACTGATACCTGAAACAAAACAGAAGAACTTCCTACACCAACAACTTCTATTCCAAAGTTCATCAAATCCTTAACCAAAAGATCACGTTCTATGCGCAATATTGCTAATGAAGCATTACTTTTTCGACTCAAAGCATCGGCCACTTTATTTTCTTTTCCCGGATGGTAATTAATTGTACAATTATAATCCTTGATTAATTCTAGCCATCTCCTTTGTCTCATGTTCAATTATTTCAAAGTGAATATATATTTTAAACATTTTTTATTAGTATATATTTCACACTTTTTTCCATAGAAATGATGCCTCAAAATTTTTAAAGCAAAAACAACAGCATCTAATTCCAAATTATGTGTAGGGTAATTTACCTCATGAGTTTTCAACTGTCATGAAGCATAAGAAATTACCTGATCATTCTGCATTAGGACACAACCAAGTCCTTTCAATGAAGCATCACTGTATATAACAAACTCACCATTCCTGGAAGGTAGTGCCATAACTGGAGCATTCACCAATCTTCTTTTCAATTCCTGAAAACAATCATCACATTCTTTTGTCCAGATAAACATAACACCCTTCCGAGTTAGCTTAGTCATTGGACTAGATAATCGTGAAAAATTTCTAACAAACCTTCTGTAATAACCTTCCAAACATAGGAGCCTACAAATCTCAGTTACATTTGTGGGTCTTGGCCAGTCTTCCACAACTTTTTTTTTTGCAGGATCAACAGTTATTCCATCTTTACAAACAATATGATCAAGGAAAGAAATTTGTTGCAACCAAAACTCACTCTTGGTGAATTTTCCATACAGTTTATTTTCTTTTAAGGTTTGCAAGATAACACTTAAATGTCTTTCAGGCTCCTCTTTAATTTTAGAAAACACCAAAATATCATCAATGAAATCCACCAAAAACTTATCCATGAACTCATGGAAAATTTTATTCATTAAGTCCATGAATACAGCAGGTGCATTGGTTAGCACAAAAGGCATTACTACAAATTCATAATGGCCATATCTCGTATGGAACGTGGTCTTCAGAATATCTGACTCCATTACCTTCAGCTGATGGTACCCCGATCTCAAGTCAATCTTTGAAAAAAACTGAGCTCCCTAGAGCTGATCAAAAAAATCATTGATATGAGGCAAAGGATATTTGTTCTTAACAGTTATATTATTCAAGGCCCTATAATCAATGCAAAGTCTCATAGAACCATCTTTCTTTTTAACAAATAAAATAAGAGAATACCAAGGTGATGTGCTAGGTCGTATGAAACCTTTCTCTAATAAATCTTGCAATTTCTCCTTCAACTCTAAAAGTTCACTTTGTGACTTTTGATAATAGGGGTTTTGAAATTGACTAAGCATCATGAACTAAGTCAACAGTAAACTCAACTTCCCGATCTGGTATTATTCCAGGCAACTCATCAGGAAAAACATCAGGATACACATTTACCACTGGAGCATAATTAATCTGAACAGTTCCTTTATTTTCAACGATATGTGCAAGGTAACATTGATTTCCATCTTTTACATGTTTCTTGGCCTCTTGATAATTCATCAACATTAAGGGTTCATTCTTGTACACAAACTGAAAGTCTTTCTGAAAAGAAACTTCTTTAGCTCTATAGTCAATCTTAGCATGGTAACTAGAGAGACAATCCATACCCAAGATAACATAAAACTCTACTAGAGGTAGAACAATAAGGTTTTCAAGTAGGTTCTTTCCAAAAATAATAATAGGAAAATTCTTTTAAATTATTTTTTCCTCAATATTTCCCCCAGGTGTTTTTACCAAAATTTCAGGAGTCACGTCTTGAGATGGTATTCCCATTTTACTAGAAAATTTTTCAGAGATGAAAGAATGTGTAGACCCCAAATCAAACAACACACTGGCATAATCTGAAAAAACAAACAAATTACCTGATACAACTTCATTTGATGGCCCGACGTCAGCCGAAGTAGTTGCAAATGATTTCACCACCCCTTTCTGCTTGTAGTCTAACTGCATCCCATCACTCAAGCTCTTTGTCAGACACTCGTTTGCATAGTGACCCATCTCATTGCACTTATAACATTTCACTAACTGTAAATAAAATTTGGTCTTACCTTAACCTTGATCCTTTTCAATGCATTCACGAGCCTTATGTCCCATATTACCACATCGGTAGCACTTTCCAGAATTCAGGAGACATTCCCCCACATTCCTTTTTCCACATTTATCGCAAACTGGAAACCTAGTTTTCTTACAATCAGACTTTTTTGAAGAATTCTTACCTTTCTCATGTCACCTCGGTCTTTTCTTATACTGGTTGTTATAGAACACTTGGTCATCGGCAAACTCCATTTCTACCTTCTCAGCACATCGAACAAGCTTTTCATAACTTTTAAACTCACGAGAATCTAATTCCCTTTGATATTTTGGATTTAATCCTGAGTAAAAACGATTGATTTTACTATCATGGTCTCGGATAAAATTTGGAGCATACCTTTCCAATCGAGTGAACCTTTATTCATAGGCAGCCACTGAGTCTTCCTCATGCCTCAATTCCATGAATTTTTTTTCCATCCTAAGTCGAACAGCCTTTGGGAAATACTTCTCTGGAAACATACCTTTGAATTCATCCCAGTCAATAGCATCAATCTCATCGGCATCCCTGATATTTTTAACCATCGACCACCACTGATCTGCTTCACCCTCCAAAAGGTAAATAGCAAGACTAACCTTTTGATTGTCTGAACACCCCATTACATTGAAAATCTTCTCCAGTGCTTTAATCCACCCTTCAGCTAGCACAGGGTCAAATATCCTCTAAATGACGGGAGATGTTGCCTCATGAAATGTTCCACCACTGACATGTTCCTCTGCAGTTGATCTGGCTGTTCTCGTGCATGGATACCACCACCATTTATCGCTTGAGTCAACTGCGCCATTACTGCAACAAACAGTTCAGTTCCAATTCTGACCATCTCAGGATGCTGATTCGGAAGGTTATTTCCTTTTGCATGCCTTCCTAGCACTGCTTCCTTGTTTCCTCTGTGGAAAACCATTCTGAACAAACATGTCTTAGATAAAGCAACATGGTAATCTTCAAATACTATATCACTTCAATTTGACCATAAAAAAATATTATTGGATAATAATTTAATAAAATTCTAACTCCTAAAGTAATCTAAACCGACCTTTAATACCAACTATAAGGCCCCGGCCTTAAACCTTACTTAATATTGAGTTATTAAACGATTATACATTGAGGATCTTTTTGGGTTTAGAGTTTTATAGAATTAGATCATAAAACGTGCATTACATTCCACATATAAACAAAGTGGTTACATAAAGATAGTATTCTTCATTCCCATCAATGGAAACATATTTAAAATAAAACATGGATTCTTTCTTGACACTTCCTTGACACTATCATCATATCATGTACCATTCCCTTGACCTGTGAAAAACATTTCAAAAAACTTGGGATGAGCATAAAAAGCTCAGTAAGAGATATAAAAATATGGAAAGGAATCATGGGTACATATATACATAAGAATGAGATCATACATTACCCATAAAAAATAAGAACTTTAACATACCTCATCAAATCATGAATAAATCATAGAAATCATAAGACATAAAGGTAACATGAGGCATTCATAACATTCATACGTAGGGAGTAACACTCTTCGTTACGTTTGGAATACACATCACAGTATATTACCAAAATCTCTTCGGAGAAAACTTAACGTTTCACTCCTTCGCGTTACCCAATGCATTTGAGAGCTATATCAGGCTATCCCACCCTTAGTTTATCACGGAACCACCCGTCTTCATAATAATGCCCAAGAACCTCAACATAATCGTATCACATAAAATATGCATAAAGGAAACCGAACATTTCCACCTTTCAATAAAAAGATATCAATACAACACATTGATATAAAGGCATTATGAAAATCAGTTTCAATACCAAAATAAAAGAAAAGTAAAACATGGTATTTATTTTTCTTTAAAAAAAACGGTATGGCTTGTAGAGGAAGCCGAAACTCAAATAACGGTCATGACGGCGGAGAAGTCATTGTCGCCACATACGTACGACAAAAACATTCCCTTTTGTCGTTTAGTAAACACTTAATATAAAAAAGATTCCTTTTGGATAAACGTAAACATAAAAGGGGTTTATACACAATATAAAAAAAGGATGTGTAAAAAATAAAATATGCCTCAATGAAAGGAGATTGAGACAAAGTCCCATACCTCAGGTCCGACTTGACTCGGTCGTTCTTTAATCTCTTGAATAATAAACATGAGTTAATTGCTACCTGTTTAAGAAACTTTTTCAAGTTCATTATTTCTTTTATATCACTTATCGCCATGTCATGAACACTATGTAATTATTTAAGTTAATAACGGTCATTTTAATGATCATTGGTACTTGAGTAAAAAATAAACCCTTTATAATTACATGTTGTTCATGTATCCATTATATCCAGAATTATAATCATTATGTATATATCATATATATCCAGTATATACATGCATTTAAAATATTACATAATCATTTAGTGGTATGAAATGAAATGCACCGTTCATGGAGACGGTAAGTCGTACGTACGCATGAACGCTACATTCATTTCTATTTCGTATTTCATAGAATGGAATCATACATATATAAAGGTATATTATAATTCCAGTATAATATCATATATAATATCATAGTTCCGTCCTTCATACGTCCCACATATGGTATTTAACAAATCAACTCACTTTGAGGGGGCGGTAGTCCGCACTTCCTTAAATGAAGATATCGCCTTTACCCATAATGGTATCCATAAAGGTATACCCAAAATGAAAAATAAAGAAGATTAAGGAAAACATAAACATATTATATATCATATATAAATATAGTGACATCTTAATGGCCACCTTTTATGGTGTTAAAATAATGTTGAACAATCATCATTTCGGGAGGCAGAAATTCGCCAGCCACGGAAACAGTATGTTCTTTAACCATTAGATTCAGGTGTGTGTAAGTGTAGCTCGAATCCTTCTTATAACAACATCCTAGTATATTTAAGATACTGGATTTGATACAAAAATAATAAATAAAAAGAGTTTATGGGGTTGGAGAAGAAAAATAAAACAAAAGGACTCAAGTGAAGACATTACCTTAAAATCGGGTAACTCCCTATGGTTTGAGCTCAAAGGATATCTTGGGAAAACTTCTTCCCAAAGTGAGGCTTCAAGTAGTAATAGAAGGATGTTTAGAGTCATAATGAGCAGGGTTTGGCCGAGCCAAAGGCTTTGGGGGTGTGGGTAAAGAGGTATAGGTGGGGGCCTTTTATAAGAGGAGAGGAGGGGCACTCTTGGAAAGTAAAGAAATATTACTTTATTTGAAAATTAGTTTCGGATTTAAATGGTCCCATATTGATATAATTTGAGGATAAGGTGATAAAGGTTCGAAATCCACTCATCCAATAGGTTTTGGTCATGTTTAGGTCTTAGATATTACATTATCTTTCCATTTTATTTAAATCGTTAAATAATGAGGTCATCGCTGCATCATCATGATGTCATAAATAATTTAATTTATTTAATGTCTAAAAATTATAAAAAAAATACTATGATGTAGGAAATATTTTTATCCTTCCAATGAATATTTATAGTAAAAATATGACTTGTATAACCCCATATAAAAATTGTTTTCGTAAAACATATTATGTTTGTGTCATTTTTACATTTACATTAAATAAAAAGTTATTTATGTCATTTCCCAAACAAAGTGTCTCCATTGTAACACCCCAAGCTTCCACAGTACGTTTCCCTTCGAATAATGCAATAGCGTGTGTTGTACGCAACCTCGAGCTCTAACACACACCACAACTAATTAAACTAGCCGTTGTGAATAGTAATACCTACTTTTTGAAATTTTATAAATTTTATTTATCAAAATGGATTTCATTTTTGGATTCGGAATATCGAAATTAGCCTATGTTGAATTTTTGGTATTTTTCTGAGAACATCTAATTTTTTATGAATAGTGAAAAATACTTAAAAACAACTTTTTTAATAAAAATAATTTATATTCATAAATTATACTATTTAGTGGTTTTAAAGTATAATTAGAATATTGTTTTACCATTTTATCCAATGGTGGTCATTATAAATAATTTAACATTGAAAATGGACATAAACAATTGCCAATCTTTTGATATAAATTCTTTCTTAAAAACATGCTATTTGTTGTGACAGCAGGAATTAATTATAAAATTAATTAATGCAACTTATATGTTTGGAATTTTGTAAAATAGACATCATTTTTGAATTCGGAATATCAATTATAGCTTAGGGTGAAATTTTGGCATTTTTCTGAAAAACTTCAATTTTTGATGAATAGTGAAACCACTAAGTGGTAGTTAAATAACAGATTTTTCGTTTTAATGAAATATTACCACTTCTGTGATTTGATTTTCAAAAATCCGACATACATGGTTGTCATTAAGAATTAAAATGTGGTTGAATGAGATTAAAATAATTTTTGGTGAATAGTAACTTTTAAGTTCTTAATCGCGATTAGAGGTAATTAGTGTAGTTTAAGGTAAAAATAATGTTTTAATAATTTGAGATGAGCTTGACACATGTCCTACCCTCATTGGATGTGCCATGGCCGACCAATACAATCCATGAGTCAACTTGGGGACCCCATGGAGCCACTTTAGTAGGAAAATGACATAAATACCTTTTATTTAATGTTAAAGTAAAAAATGACACAAACATGAAATGTTTTACTAAAACAAGTTTTATATGGGGTTATACAAGTCATATTTTTGACTATAAATAGTCATTGGAAATATAAAAAGATTTCCTACATCATAGTATTTTTTTTAGAATTTTTAGACATTATATAAATAAAATTATTTATGACATCATGATGATGCAGCGATGACCCCATTATTTAACGATTTAAATAAAATGAGAGTATAATGCAAAATCCAAGGCATAAAATTGTCCAAAGCCTATTGGATGAGGATATTGAGAACCATTATCACCTTATCCACTAATTTTATAAGTGTGGGACCTTTAGAATCCGAAAAGCATTGTATAATAATATAACATTTCAATCATTCCAAAAGAGCCCCTCCTTCCTCTTATAAAAGGCCCCCACCTCTACCACCTTATTCACACTTTCAAGCCTTTTGGTTCAGCCAAACTCTGCCCAAATACTCTCCCAACTTCTCTCCCTTCATCATAGAAGCTTTACTTTAGTCATAAAGCCATCCTAAGGAGTCCTTTTGATCAAATGAAAAGGAAGAACCCGAAGAAGAGGTAACATTTTCATCACCCTCTTTCAAGTTTCTTTCTTCTTCCACTCCCTTTTTGTTTATTATTTCAATTCTAAAATTATAAATCCAGTATCTTCTATATACTGTGATGTTATTATAAATATGGAACAACCATATTCTGTATTCTACCCATCATTTGAATGACATGTCACCATACGTGCGTACGTACGACTTACCGTCTCCACGTCGTGTTGTAATTGTTATTCAATATATTATTATTTAGATGGGTATAATAATGATATGTAATTCATGTAAATAATAAATATAACATAATAATTATTCTGTATATATGATATACTATCCAATTATATATTATTTTAATATCAAAATAATGATATTGTCGCTCGTGCGTACGTACGGACAACCGTCTCCACGAACAGGATGAGTTTCATTCTCTGTCGTATCCATTCAAGTATAATTATCATTTGATGATTTAAAAATAATGTTTAAGGACATGATATCATTATGGATATGAATAAGATACAACCTATCCATGAAAAACACGACTTACGTAACAAAACATATAAAAGAAAATGAGTAAGTTAACACCCGAAACAACGATAAATCTTTGATATTGTTAACAAAGCAATGTTAAAAGATCGTATATGATATCATATGAATGTATATGATTATTGTATAATTTAATAACAATTATTTCACCATTATACAGGAGGTTAACCTACCCCAACCAAGGAAAAGTACAAGGTAAGGGTTTACTTCACAACCTCTTCATTATCCAAGGTTGTTTATACATAATTATCTACTGGGACCTCGTTATCATCCACATCCATGTTTCTTAAAAATGTCTTTCAAAACCTTTTTACTATTAAATGGAAAATGTGTTTCAGTAATTTATACCCTTATACATTTTTGAAATGAATCTTACCGTCGTTTTCCAAACAATGTACTTTTTGACCTCTTTGACAAATATAAGGTAAGAATGTTTTTTTAACTTATACGGCGGGTGTGGCTATTTTCCGCCATTATAACTTCGTCGAAGCTTCCCTAACAAGCTTATAAGAATATATTCAAATTAAATGTATTATTTTATAATTATGGGACATTTAAAAGATTTCAAAATGAGAGATATTACTCTCAAATAGCTTTGATTTCATCCATGTCAACATCCTTTTATGGGTTTTAAGTTTAATTGAAATTTATTTATGATAAAAAACATCCATTGAACATTTTGTGAAATATTTGACTGTGGATGTGTTATTTTTATACCATCCATAGTTTATGGAGAAATTGTTGACATTTCGTATGGTAATTTTAATACGAATATTTATGTTATCATTAAACCTATTCATATCAGGAAAGTATTGGACTTAATATGGGACGGGTGGAGCCCGCTATAGCTCCTCGATGCATCGGAAGGTCTCATGAGACAATTAGACGTGGAATTGGCCAAGGCCCTTTCCCAATTTGATTTATGGTTTTGGCCGAGGCCTTAATCATTTTAGACGTCTTGGCCGAGGCCTGGACAAAGTGTTTGAGAATGTATGGCATTATACATTCCCTCATTATGAAAATGGTTATTGATGTTTCACGTGATTATTCGTCTAGTAGAATATCAATTTGAGTAAGTAATGGAATTATTTTATTTTACTTTTTCCATATTATGCTGAATTTCAAGTTCAATAAGTCTTTTGTTTTAGTTATACATTGCCTTAAATGCTTATGTTTTCTTATGGATGTTTTCGCTATATTGTTATCCTTACGGAGCATTTGAGCTCACCACTTTCAATGTTTTATTTTTCCCAGGATGTGAAGAAGTGTATTCTGACTGACTTGCAAGAATAGTCAGTGAGGATATGAGTGTGGACTAGGGAGACCATGTTATTGTAGTTTTCATTGTTATGATGTAATGTAATGTTTATGAATGTACCTAGTGTTTCCAAGGCTACTAAACTAATCGGTCTTTCGAGACCTGATCTTTTGTGATCATGCCAATGTTATGAAGTAAAGCACCGACTCTGGGTAGCTGGGGTCGGGGCGTTACAGTTGGTATCAGAGGCAGTTTAGTACTAACTTTGGAAGCTAGATTTAGATAAACTCTGATTAGAGAACATAACCCGAAGATAGAATTTGAGGATTAGTATAGAAGAACTTCCTAGAATTTTGGTATTGTGGAGATGTTGTGAGTTTTCCGAGAAATACATCCCAGTCTAGATACGAGCAGGTAGAGGCGGCTCTGGAACAGATGTACCTAGGGGTAAAACCCGAAAACACCGCTTTGAGCTAGACTCGAACGGGAACTAGTGCACGACAACGGGCCTTGTTGCACTCTTTGTTACGACACTCCCGGGGGATATGCTTTGGATAATTTCCATTTTCTTAAAAAACCACTATGAAGGGTTACGAGTATATACTTCCTCAAAGAAAACATTTTTATAATTATGGATTATATCCATAATTAGTTCAATTTATGTTAAGTGTTTTACAAGTATGGAATTATGTATTTTGAATCATGAACTAATCTAGTTTATGCCATTATTTAGAAATGGATCCTAGTGGAAGGAATGGAAACTGTATCAATGCACGCACTCCGTGTAGGGATTGCCCTCCTGCTCAAGATAATTATGGTGGAGCTAGTGATACAACTGGTGCTGATCAGCTTCTCACCGTACTGGGACATCTCACGCAGGTTATGAATAACAACATTACTCGTATGGAGCACCCTGATCCGCAACGTGGAGTATCAATGCTAGACCGTTTCATGAGGCAACAACCACCAACCTTCAATGGGAGTACAAATCCTATAGTAGCTGAGCAATGGATAAATTCCTTAGAGAAAATATTCCAGGCCTTGGGGAGTAGTGAAAGGGAGAATGTTGTCATGGCAGTTTACCGCCTCACTGGAGATGTCGATCTATGGTGGTCACTAATTCAAAACACAAAGGAAGATGATGAATTAACAAACATGGAATGTCAGGAGTTCAAAGAGTTGTTCTTAGAAAAATACTTTCCTCGAGACCATCGAGCAGCTATGGAAAGGAAATTTCTGAGTCTGAGGAAGAAGGAGGATGCGAATGTCGTAAAGTATGAGGCTAACATTACAAGGTTAGCAAGGTATGCTGCAGATTACATACGTAACCCAAGAAGTAAGACTGATCGTTTCTTTGATGGGTTGAAACCATTTCTCCGTCGAGATTTAGTATCACAAACCTTCTCTTCATACGAAGGTATTGTCTCGTGCACTATCAAGACGGAAAATGAATTCTCTAAGTCTTATGACTTTAAATCAAAGCAAGATAATAAGAGATCTGCTGAAAACTCTGGGAAAGTAAATAAGGAAACCGGGAAGAAGGGTAGAAATGAATTTCCACCCTCTGATAATTTCGGTAGGAAGCACCACGGTGCCTGTCTAAAAGGAAAAGGAGTATGTTACAAGTGTGGTGAAAAAGGCCACCAAGCTCATGAATTCAAGGAAAAGAAAGTGGCTGTCAACTTGGAATGCTATAATTGTAGAGAGAAGGGACATTATGCAAATGAATGTCCTAAGCGTTAGGGGAACTTACCTCAGAAGAGGCCAAGGGATCAGTGCTAGGCTTATGCTATCACTACTGCTGAGGTGGAAGCTCCAAAAGATGTGGTGGCAGGTAATTTACTGGTTTACTCAAGTTTAGCAAATGAATTATTTGATTCTGGATCATCGCATTGTTTCATATCTTCCCAGTTTGCTAAGAAAATTAGATATTTCCAATTTGATTTAACAAGGGAGTTGTCGGTCAAAACCCCTAAGGGAAGTATAGTTGCAACAATGTTTTGTCGATTAGTTCCCATTAGAGCACATAAATGTTCTTTACCTGCTGATCTCATCGTCATACCCATGATTGAATTTGATATAATACTCAGTATGGATTGGCTTTTGGACCATGATGAAAAAATTTATTGTAAGAGGAAAGAGGTTACGATTATTGATGATGATGATAAGGAACACCTTATCTTTAGAGCCGAATCGTCGCCACATAATTCTTATCTAGGTCCACCCCCAGTAGCTCAACTAAATTCAATTATTGGGGAGGAAGAGAAGGAAATTACTAATGGTGAGGAAAGGAATATTCAAATAGAGGATGTACCTATTGTGAGAGAATATGTTGATGTGTTTTCGGAAGATTTACCTGGACATCCTCCATAACGAGAAGTTGATTTTTCCATTGATTTAATTCTTGGATCAAGGCCCATATCGAAGACCCCTTATAGAATGGCCACTGTGGAATTAGTTGAACTAAAGAAACAACTAGAGGAATTGACTAATAAGGGATTTATTCGCCCTACTGTTTCTCCTTGGGGATCCCCTGTTCTTTTTGTTAAGAAGAAAGATGGATCTATGAGGTTGTGCATTGACTATAGGGAGATCAATGCTATGACAATAAAGAACAAGTATCCCCTACCTCGCATTGATGATTTGTATGACCAACTACATGGAGCTCAATAATTTTCAAAGATTGACCTTCGGTCTGGATACCATCAATTGTGTGTGAAGAAGGAAGACGTTCCAAAGACAACATTTCGAACAAGGTACGGTCATTACGAGTTTACAGTAATGCCTTTTGGATTGACTAATGCACCCTCTGTTTTCATGGATCTAATGAATAGAGTTTTCAAGGAATATCTTGATGACTTGGTAGTGTTATTTATTGATGATATCTTGCTATAATCCAAAATCCACAAAGATCGTGAAAATCACTTACGGATTATTCTAAAGACTCTTAGAAGACATGAATTATATGGGAAATTTAGCAAGTGTGAATTCTGGCTTCATGAGATTTCTTTTCTTGGAAATATTGTCTCTAAGGATGGAATTTCTGTTGATCCTTTTAAAACCAAGGCAATCCAAGAATGGCCAGCAGCGACAAGTATAACTGAGGTACGCAGTTTTATTGGTTTAGCAGGTTATTATCGATGTTTCGTCCAGAATTTTGCTAGATTGGCTAACCCATTGACAAAGCTCACACGTAAAGGGATTAAATTTGTCTGGACAAAAGAGTGTGAAGAATTTTTTGAAGAACTAAAGAAAAGATTAGTCAATGCCCCTGTATTGACCCTACCATCGGGGAATGATGGGTTTGTTATTTATAGTGATGCATCGAAGAAAGGACTTGGTTGTGTCCTTATGCAGAATGATAAGGTCATTGCCTATGCATCACAGAAGCTAAAAATTCATGAGCAAAACTATCCTACTCATAATCTTGAGTTAGCAGCTGTGATCTTTGCTTTAAATATATGGAGACATTACCTCTATGGTGAAAAATGTGAGATTTATACTGATCACAAGAGTTTGAAGTATATTTTCACACAAAAAGAACTCAACATGAGGCAAAGGCGATGGCTTGAACTACTCAAGGATTATGATTGCACGATACATTACCACCTGGGGAAGGAAAACAAGGTGTAAGATGATTTGAGTAGAAAAGACCATGGAGTTTTGAATGTGATGAGAATTGTAATGGATCCAATTTTCTTGGATCTAGTGAAGATGGACATGGGAATAACTAGGGAATGTGAAACATCAATTCTTTTTCAAATGGTTGCCAAACCATCATTACTAGAAAGGATTAATAGTTCTCAGACCAATGATGAAGAATTTCAGAAGAAGATTAAAGATGTGAATGATGGAAGATTGAGGGACTTTGTTTATAAGGATGGATTTTTGAAATTCAGGAAGAGACTTTGTGTTCCCGATATACCTGATCTAAAAAGGGAATTGTTGAATGATGCTCATAGTTCCAATTTCTCTATACACCCTAGGAGCACCAAAATGTATGGAGATTTTAAGGAACATTTTTGGTGGGACAATATGAAGAGAGAGATTGCTGAATTTGTGTTGAGGATTATGGTTTGTCAACAAGTGAAAGTTGGAAGGCAACATCCTGGGGGAGTATTGCAACCTCTTCCCATACCTGAGTGGAAATGGGATAATATTACGATGGACTTTGTCATGGGACTACCAAAGACTCCTAGAAGGAATGATGCAATATGGGTCATTGTTGATCGTCTTACTGAGTCAGCACATTTTCTGGCTATACGGGAGGATCTACCACTTGAACGTCTAGCAAGATTATATATTAATGAAGTTTTAAGACTTCATGGAGTACCCCTATCGATTGTTTCTGATCGTGATCCTCGTTTTACTTCAATATTCTGGAATAGTCTTCAAAAGGCCTTGGATACTGAACTTTGTTTGAGCACTTCCTATCACCCTCAAACAGATGGACAATCAGAACGGACTATTCAAACCGTAGAAGACATGTCGAGATCATGCTCTCTTGACTTTCAGGGTATGTGGGATCAATACTTACCACTGGTAGAATTTTCCTATAACAATAGCTTCCATTAAAGCATTCAGATGGCACCTTATGAAGCGTTATACGGAAAGAGATTTAGTACACCAACCTGTTGGGATGACTTTGGTGAAAGAAAACTTGTGGGACCAGAACTTGTGGAAGAAACAATGGAAAAGGTGAAGGTAATCCAAAACCACATCAAATCAGCTCAAAGTAGGCAGAAGAGGTATGTCGATAACAGAAGAAAGGTTTTGGAATTTCAGGTGGGAGATCATGTTTTCCTAAAGGTATCTCAATGGAAGGGAGTTATACGTTTTGGTAAGAAGGGTAAGTTGAGTCCCAGGTACATCGGACCTTTCGAAATTCTATATCGTATTGGGGCTGTAGCTTATCGTTTGGCGATGCCGCCAAATCTCTCCAAAGTTCACGATGTTTTCCACATATCGCTATTGAGAAAATACATGCCCGAACCAACACATGTACTTACCTATGAGGAATTAGAACTGGAACCAGATCTATCTTATTGCGAAGAGCCCATCAGAATTCTTGATGTGAGGGAGCAGGTGCTGAGAAACCGGACGACTCGTCTGGTAAAGTTTTTGTGGAGAAATCATAAAATGGAAGAGGCAACGTGGGAACCTGAGGAACTTATGATGAAGAACCACCTGAGTCTTTTTATGCAGTAATACCCTAGAAATTGCGAGGACGCAATTATTTGAAGGAGGGGAGAATGTAACACCCCAAGCTTCCACGGTACGTTTCCCTTCGAATAATGCAATAGCGTGTGTTGTACGCAACCTCAAGCTCTAACACACACCACAACTAATTAAACTAGCCTCTGTGAATAGTAATACCTACTTTTTGAAATTTTATAAATTTTATTAATCAAAATAGACATCATTTTTGGATTCGGAATTTCGAAATTATCCTATGTTGAATTTTTGGTATTTTTCTGAGAACTTATAATTTTTTATGAATAGTGAAAAATACTTAAAAACAACATTTTTAATAAAAATAATTTATAGTGATAAATTATACTATTTAGTGGTTTTAAAGTATAATTAGAATATATTTTTACCATTTTATCCAATGGTGGTCATTAGAATTAATTTAACATTGAAAATGGACATAAACAATTGCCAATCTTTTGATATAAATTGTTTCTCAAAAACACGCTATTTGTTGTGACAGTGGGAATTAATTATAAAATTAATTAATGCAACTTATATGTTTGGAATTTTTTAAAATAGACATCATTTTTGAATTCGGAATATCAATTATAGCTAAGGGTGAAATTTTGGCAGTGTTCTGAAAAACTTCAATTTTTGATGAATAGTGAAACCACTAAGTGGTAGTTAAATAACTGATTTTTCGTTTAAATGAAATATTTCCACTTCTGTGATTTGATTTTAAAAAATCCGATATACATGGTTGTCATTAAGAAGTAAAATGTGGTTGAATGAGATTAAAATAATTTTTGGTGAATAGTAACTTTTAAGTTCTTAATCGCGATTAGAGGTAATTAGTGTAGTTTAAGGTAAAAATAATGTTTTAATAATATGAGATGAGCTTGACACATGTCCTACCCTCATTTTATGTGCAATGGCCGACCAAGACAATCCATGGGTCAACTTGGGGACCCCATGGAGCCACTTTACTTGGAAAATGACATAAATACCTTTTATTTAATGTTAAAGTAAAAAATGACACAAACATGAAATGTTTTACTAAAACAATTTTTATATGGGGTTATACAAGTCATATTTCTGACTATAAATAGTAATTGGAAATCTATAAAGATTTCCTACATCATAGTAGTTTTTTTAGAATTTTTAGACATTACATAAATTATATTATTTATGACATCATGATGATGCAGCGATGACCTCATTATTTAACGATTTAAATAAAATGAGAGGATATTGCAAAATCCAAGGCTTACACTTGTCCAAAGCCTATTGGATGAGGATATTTGGAACCCTTATCACCTTATCCACGAATTTTATAAGTGTGGGACCTTTAGAATCCGAAAAGCATTGTATAATAATGCAACATTTCAATCTTTCCAAAAGAGCCCCTCCTCTCCTCTTATAAAAGGCCCCCACCTCTACCACCTTATTCACACTTTCAAGCCTTTTGGTTCGGCCAACCTCTTCCCAAATACTCTCCCAACTTCTCTCCCTTAATCCTAGAAGCTTTACATTAGCCATAAAACCATCTTAAGGAGTCCTTTTGATCAAATCAAAAGCAAGAACCCGAAGAAGAGGTAACATTTTCATCACCTTCTTTCAAGTTTCTTTCTTCTTCCACTCCCTCTTTGTTTATTATTTAAATTATAAAATTATAACTCCAGTATCTTCTATATTCTGTGATTTTATTATAAATATGGAAAAACCATATTCATTATTCTACCCATCATTTTAATGACATGTCACCATACGTGCGTATGTACGGCTTACCGTCTCCACGTCGGGGTGTAATTGTTATTCAATATATTAATCTTTAGATGGGTATAATAATGATATGTAATTCATTTAAATAATAAATATAACATGATAATGATTCTGTATATATGATATACTATCCAATTATATATTATTTTAATATCAAAATAAGGATATTGTCGCTCGTGCGTACGTACGAACTACCGTCTCCACGAACGCGATGAGATTCATTCTCCGTCACATCCATTCAAGTATAATTATCATTTGATGATTTAAAAATAATTTTTAAGGACATGATATCATCCTGGATATGAATAAGAAAAAACCTATCCATGAAAAACACGACTTAAGTAACAAAACATATAAAAGAAAACGAGTAAGTTGACACCCGAAACAACGATAAATCTAAGATATTGTTAACAAAGCAATGTTAAAAGATCATATATGATATCATATGAATGTATATGATTCATGTATAATTTAATAACAATTATTTCACCATTATATAGGAGGTTAACCTACCCCAACCAAGGAAAAGTACAAGGTAGGGGTTTACTTCACAACCTCTTCATTATCCAAGGTTGTTTATACATAATTATCTACTAGGACCTCGTTATCATCCACATCAATGTTTCATAAAAATGACTATCAAAACATTTTTACTATTAAATGGAAAATGTTTTTACACCATTTATACCCTTATACATTTTTGAATGGAATCTTACCTTCGTTTTCCAAACAATTTACTTTTTGACCTCTTTGACAAATTTAAGGTAAGAATGTTTTTTTAACTTATACGGCGGGTGCAGCTATTTTCCGCCATTATAACTTCGTCGAAGCTTCCCTAACAAGCTTATACGAATATCTTCAAAGTAAATGTATTATTTTATAATTATGGGACTTTTAAATTATTTCAAAAATGAGAGATATTACTCTCAAATAGCTTTGATTTCATCCATGTCAACATCCTTTGATGGGTTTTAAGTTTAATTGAAATTGATTTATGATACAAAACTTCTATTGAACATTTTGTGAAATACTTGACTGTGGATGTGTTATTTTTATACCATCCATAGTTTATGGACAAATTGTTGAAATTTTGTATGCTAGTTTTAATACGAATATTTATGTTATGTTTAAACCTATTTATATGAGGAATGTATTGGACTTAATATGTGACGGGTGGAGCCCGCTATAGCTCCTCGATGCATCGGTAGGTCTCATGAGACAACTAGACGTGGAATTGGCCGAGGCCCTTTCCCAATTTGATTTATGGTTTTGGTCGAGGACTTAATCATTTTAGACATCTTGGCCGAGGCCTTGACAAAGTGTTTCAGAATGTCTGGCATTATACATTCCCTCATTATGAAAGTGGTTATTGATGTTTCACGTGATTATTCGTCTAGTAGAACATCCATGTGAGTAAGTAATGGAATTATTTTATTTCACTTTTTCCATATTATGCTGAAGTTCAAGTTCAATAAGGCTTTTTTATTAGTTATAACTTTCCTTAAATGCTTATGTTTTCTTATGGAAGTTTCTGCTATATTGTTATCCTTACAGAGCATTTGAGCTCACCCCTTTCAATGTTTTATTTTTCCCAGGATGTGAAGAAGTGTATTATGACTGACTTGCAAGAATAGTCAGTGAGGATATGAGTGTGGACTAGGGAGACCGTGTTATTGTAGTTTTCATTTTTTTGATGTAATGTAATGTTTATGAATGTATCTAGTGTTTCCAAGGCTACTAAACTAATCGGTATTTCGAGACTTGATCTTTTGTGATCATGCCAATGTTATGAAGTAATGCACCGACTCTGGGTAGCTGGGGTCGGGGCGTTACATCCATGGGGTCACCAAGTTGACCCATGGCTTGTCTTGGTCTCCCATGACACATCCAATAAGTTTAGGACATGTGTCTAGGTCATTTCATATTATTAAATCATTATTTTTACCTTAAACTACACTAATTACCAGTAATCGCGATTAAAAACATAATAAGTTACTATTCACGAAAATTCATTTTAATCTCATTGAACCACATTTTACTTCTTAATCACAAACATTTATGTCGTATTTTTTAAATTCAAAACACAAAGGTGGAAAAATATCATTTAAATGAAAAATCAGTTTCTTTAACTACCACTAAGTGATTTCACTATTCATCAAAATTGATGTTTTTCAGAAAAATACCAAAACATCACCCTACGATATATTTGATATTCTGAATTCAAAAATGAAGTCTATTTTAAAAAATTCAAAAAATATAAGTCACAATAATTAATTTAATATTTATTCCCGCTGTCAGAGAAAATAGCGTGTTTTTATGAAACAATAAGTATCAAAAGATTGACACTAGTTTAAGTCCAATTTCAAAGTGAAATTGATTCCAATGACTACCATTGGATTAAATGGTAAAAATATATTCTAATTTCACTTCAAAACCAATTCAAAAAATAATCTAATCATATAAATAAGTTAGATTAAAAAGCAGTTTTGATGTAACATGCAGTATTTTTCACTATTCATTAAAAAATGAACATTGTCAGAAAAATACCAAAAATTCACAAAAAGTAAATTTTGATGTCCCAATAATAAATAATAAGTTTATTTTGACAAAAATAGTTTATAAAATTGTCAAATGATAGATTCAAAAATGGTTTTCCATCAAAAGGCTGTAAAACAATCTTTTAAAAATATTATTGTATTCCATGCTTAAGATTGAATTTATTTTCATTTTAAGCCTCTAAAACACTATATAATTCATTAATAGACATAGATAAAAATATCTATTATTCATTACTTACTTGGGATGTTACAGGTTTTCACGGTGGTCATGAATAGATTGTTCTTCTAGTATCTCAACTCCTTCATTCTGGTATTCATGGATGACATACTGGTTTATTCAGGATCTGAGAAGGATTAGGAGAATCATTTGAGATTTCTGTTGGGCACTCTTCGGTATCATCATCATTATGAAAATATTTCAAAGTAAATCTTATATATTTGGGAAGTGTGGTTTAAAGGTAATTTCATATCAGAGAATGGGGTTTCTGTAGACCTCAAAAAATTACGATAGTTACTCCATTATAGAATCCAAAAAATGTGTTTGAGAACAAGGGTCTTCATATCATGGATGGTTATTACATGCGATTGTCTTGGGACTTGTCTTGTCTTGATTCTTCTATTATAACGCTCAACAAGAATTGAGGGAATATTGAATAGAGCCTGGAGGGTCAAACATCCTTTGAAGAGATAAAGTGGTGGATGAATATTATAAATGTGTTGATCATTCATGAATTTGGAAGTGTGTACATTGATTATTGATATACATCATGGATGGACCTAGAATATAGTCTTATGCACGATTATCATGTGGTGGCATATGGCTCTCACCAACTCTTACCATATGAAAATAACTACCCATCCCGGGACCTGGTGTTAGATGAGGTGATGAATTCCATGAATACTTTTTTTCATTATATATATGATGGTAAATATAAACTCTACTCAGGTTATAAAATTTAATCATACATATTCTCCCTAATCTATTTGAATTTGAGGTGACACCATCTGATTTATTATTTGTAGTGGTTTGACCTTGATATCATCTATACTCCAATAAAGGGTATTATCATGGTTGAATCTATGAGGATGAATGTTCTGGTGTAGTAATTAAAGTTGTGTATTCCTGAGTGTACCTTAATAGGGATTTTTTCCAAACTATACTTGGTAAAATGGATAACAGTGGAGGTCTTGTCTTATACTATGTCCAGTTGTCTCATTCATATCTATAGCTGATTCAGTGTGATAATCCTGGTGTTGATTTGTTCTAGAAGTTTATGTAGTATCTTTATAATTGGGAGACACCTCACAATAATTCATTATCTCTTGAGGGGGATCTAGGTTTCAAGGGCTATTCTATTGTGTAGTTATATCTAAGAAAATTATTGATGAAATTATCCACCAGAATCAATGGATTGTTCATACTATAGTTACAATGGTGTATTATGATGTGTGTAAATAGTTTTTGTGGCTAGGCATGAGTCTAGACATAGTTATCATCATATCAATTTTTTATACATGTTTACAGATAAAATAATAGAATCAAAGGATCTTTGGTTTTCTCAAACACCTTCCATTTTTTACTAATAATTTTGATGATGCATCAATTGATATTTTTATGATAATTCCTCGTAAAACTCATGGAAGGAATTCCATTTGTTTGGAAATTTTGCATTTATCCAAATCATCTCATTTCATTTGAATCAATGATCTAGAGTAGGTAGACAAATTGGGTTAGTTGTTTGTTCAACAAGTTGTAAGGATTCAATGTTTTCCATCTACAATTGTTTCTAATAAATCCCACCTTTTAAAATATCAGTTTTGTGGAGGCCGTGAAAAGGCATTAGGGACAAAATTCTAGTTGAATATGACATACCATCCTCAAATGAATGGCCATACAGAGAAATAAAATTAAATTTTAGAATATATTCTTCAGGCATGTGTCTTAGATTTGGGAATATTTTGGTGTAGACATTTGGGATATGATGATTTTTCCTATAATTTAAATTAAAATTTATTGATTCAAATGTCTCCCGTTGAGGTGCTATATTGTCAGTCATGTCGGTAACCTTTTTGCATGGATGAGGTGCGTGAAACCTCTCTTTTGGGACTGAGTTTACAATAATATTATTTTGAGAGGTCAAGTTGATCTGATAGTGGTTATTAATATCTCTTATTGTAGAGACCCTAAGCATAACGTACATGTCCATTACATTAATTTTGCGGAATACTTAGTACATAACAGAAAACAAACGCACAAGGATCGTAATAGTTTAGTGTCTTTGAAAACTCGGAACGTAATCTTCTAATCGTGGTGAAAGATCTTCAACATATCCCATAAAGATCTTCCTTTTTTATAACTAAAACCATTCTTTATATCCTGGGGAAAAGAAAACATAAAATGGTGAGCTCAAATGCTCAGTAAGGGTAAACAAAAGAAATATCAATCACATCATATACATAAGAACATAGCTTTTGGAAATCTTAACCTGCAAAAGAGCTCATAATATCATAGCATGGGATAAATCATAGAAGTGAAAATGATATCCCTATAATCCTATCATAAAACTTGAAACCTTGTGGCATGCACACATAATCATGGAAAATCATTTCTTGTTAGTCATGACTAATTGCCAAGACTATCTTAGCGGACAAAGTCCATTTCTGAACCGAGTTCACTCCTCGTTTCAGTCATGTATCACTAAACCGAAATAACCTTCTGTTCCAGCCATTTCTATCTCATGAGATATAAATAATTACCCAATTCATTGGAGGGAGATATAGGTCCCACCCATCTTATAATGAATCCTTTCTTATGTGTTCCACATAATCATAAATCATACATCATTGCATAACACATGTAACAAAAATGGGACTCTTGAAACATCATGACATCATAAAACAAACCATATAAGGTAAATGACTTCATAAAAATAATTCCCTCACAACATAATCAAATCAATGTAATAATTGGGATAAAAACAGAACCTTATATTATCTTATATGGAAAATAATTTTGATAAAACATTTGAACTCCATTCTTGAGTAAAATATCCTTTCTACTTCAAAAACACTTTTCCTTTATTAAAATGTCATATACTTCTAAACTAAAAGAAGTTGATTAAAAATAAATTTCAAAACTAGTAAAGGATGCTTCTTGGAAATAATGTTTTAAAAATCCATTCATTTCGTATAAGTTAAAAAAACATTCTTCGTACTTTTGTCGGAAAAGTCAAAAAGTACCCAGTACGAAAAACGACGAAAGATTCCTTTCATATCTTTTACTAAAAACTCACCGAAAGGTAAAATTGGATTTAAAGAATTTTAGATGGATGTAAATAATATTAAATATTCAGGAAACATGGATTTGGATGATAAAATACACCCTAGTAAATGCCAAAGTATAAACAATCTCGGATAAAAATGAGATTGCGATATTTCCCTTACCATAGGTCCGAATTGCTTTGTAAGTGCCCGAACCTCCTGTATAATTATTTAAATCATTTTATTGACTTATTCCAGAATCATATTCATTGTCATTATATCATATATGGTCCACTTATGACTTTATATTACCTGTTCTTTTGTAAATTCATGTTAAAGTAGCGTTTTGGGTAAAATCGTCTCATTTGTCATTCGTGTTTTTAACATGTAATTATTCATATGATTATTTGGATCATGACTACTTAATTCCAGAATATAAAACATGATTTATATATCTATGTTCAGAATATACATATATAATAAATCAGTAAATGGAAAGAAATACACCGTTCATGGAGACGGTAGTCCGTACGTACGCACGAGCGATGATATCGTTCCCATAGTCGTGGAATTGTGTTGAAGTGTATGTATACTATTTCAGTATCAATATCACTTAATAATAATCATATATAGTTACTAATTAAACCATTATACCCATCCAATTAAGGTGGTGGCAGAAAATAGATTACACCACGGCGTGGAGACGTTATTCCGTACGTACGCACGCGCATTGATTTCCTTTTTCTGTAGGATGGATAGAAGGTTAATTAGAGTTGTTTCATATTTATAATAACATATCAGTATGTAAGTAATAGTTATGTTATTACTTTATCATGAAACAACTAAAGAAGAAGAAGTTGAAGAAGAATGATATTGAAAAGATCGGTAATGGATATTACCTCTTCTTTGAAACGCCTTTTGAATCCTCCACTTAGGGAACTAAGATTGGTCTTTGAAGAAGACCAGGACATCTAGATTATTCTAGGGTAGTGGAGAAGGGATTTTGGCAGGGGTTTGCCGAGCATGAGTGCTCAAATTGGTGTGAGGAGGAGGGGGAGGAGCTGTCCTTTTATAAGGGAGGTGAGGGGCACCATAGGAATATCTCAAAATATTATTTTATATAAAAGTCAAAATCGGTTTATAATGGTTCTAAAGGGTCTTATTTCGAAGCTAAAGTGGGGATGGTTCGAACTCCTATCAACCAATATGATTTAGACAAGTTTAGGTTATTATATTAACCTTATCAATTAGATTTAACTTTTACAGTGTCTTTTTGTTTTCTTACACTATATGGTTAATACACTTACTATAACATGCCAAACGAACCTCAAATTGTTTATTATTAATATATATATCCTTATCTAAGTCATTTGGACGAACCATAGATTTTTAGGAATAAAATAACAATTAATAATATAATATTTGATTTAAAAACTAATATGATTTTTGTGAAAGTCATAACAAAATTATATGTTCGAACCAAGTTGATTAAATCAACCCTAATATATCATAGTAACCGATAAAATTATTGGGATTCATAAAAAGTCTGAAATTACATTTACTTTGGTGTTTATAACATCAATTATGTCAATATTTCATTAATAAGATAATTATTGCATCATCATTGTGTCATAAATAAATTAAATTATTTAATGTCGAAAAATTACAAATAAAATACCATTGTGTAGGAAATATTTTTAGCTTTCTAATGAATATTTATAGTCGAATTTATCTTATGTATGACCCCATATTAAAAATGATTTACTTATTAAACTTTGATTTTAACTATTTGAACCCTTGTTTAAATAAATTAATAATAAATGTCCTAATCTAATCCAAGTGGGCCTTAATGGTCATATTTTATTGCTAAGGTTGTTTTTGGTCGAATTAAACTTATCCAATAGAATTAGGACATGTGTTAGGATAATAGTAATATCATATTTACCCTTAGTTACCCTATTTACTATTAACCGCGGTAAAAAAAGTAAAAAGTTACTATTCACCCAAAAAAAATTTTATCTCATTGAATAACATTTTACTTACTGATATCAACCGTGTCTGTCGGATTTTCGAAATTCCATTCACAGAAGCGGTAAAAGTATGTTTTATGCAAAATTCAGTTTTTAACCTACCACTTAGTGGTTTCACTATTCATAAAAAATTGAAGTTTTTCAGAAAAATGCCAAAATTTCACCCTAAGCTATAATTGATATTCCAAATTCAAAAATGATTTCTATTTTAAAAAATTCCCAACATATAAGTTTCATTAATTTTTTTTATAATTAATTTCCGCTGTCACAACAAATAGCGTGTTTTTAGGAGATAATAACTATCAAAATATTAACACTTGTTTATGTCTGGTGTAAATGTGAAATTACATCCAATGACCAACATTGTATTTAATTGTAAAAATATATTCTAAATATACTTTAAAACCACTCAAATTAATAATTTATCACTATTAATTATTTCGATTAAAAAAGTTGTTTTTAATTAAAATTTAGTAATTTTCACTATTCACCAGAAAATGAAAGTTATCCGAAAAGTACCAAAATTTCACCTTAGGCTAAATTCGATACTACGAATCCAAAAATGAATACCATTTTGAAAAAAAAATTACAAAATTTCAAAAAGATGTTATTACTATTCATAACGGCTAGTTTTAATAATATTTTAACAGCATATTGTTGTTTAGTGAAACTCGTTATTGCGTACTACACACGCTATCGAGAAGGGTCGCGATTGCGTGTAATGAAAAGCAAGTCAAGGATGCATGTTGTGAAAGCACCTTTTGGTGTAGCGTACAACACAAGAAATTAGTGAAATTAAACAGAATATTTTTCATAAAATCTTGGGCTGTCACATTCTACCCCCCTTAAAATGAATTTCGCCCTCGAAATTCGTCAGGGTTATAAATGGTTTACTATTAGAATGTTTTTTTAATAGAAACCCACATCGAAAAAAGGATTACCAAAACCATTTTTTTAAAAAAAAATTATGAAACTTAACGGTTACCCAAATAAACTAATCACTGGGTTTCCACATGGGTGAAAATATGGATATGGAATAGAAATATAACCATCATGTTCTGATGGGGAGTGGTAGAGAACATGGCTATGGAAAATCCAGCAATCACAAAGCCAAAAATTTGTGACGATCTATGGTACCATCTGATTCATCAGATATAAGATCACTAGGACAACATTTTTGGTTTTCAAGATCGTTTCCCTAAAGTTGAAGAATTTGAATTAGAATAAATACTTACTTTATTTTGGTACAATCTCACTGTTGTTCGTGCCTTGAACAATTTCCACTTCATCTCTTAAATAAATGAAGTTGAATTTGTTATTCGTGATGTGTTAGTAGATCCTGTGATAGAATGACGGGTCATTCCATCTGTCTCAAACAAAAGGTTAGCAAAAGTTATTAAATATACACAAGTCATTCTATAGTGAGATTAATCATATATGGTTCCTAAAATGGACTTATACATCATATATCATACTGCATAATATAATAAAACTAGTTTCTACTAAACAGGGACTTCCTGTAGGCCAGTGGTAGGCGATAAAGGCCAGTCGCACTTCGGTTGTGGGTTCGATTCCCACATCCTTGTCCGACGCGATGGGCTGTCGCCCGTCCTTTAAAGTTGTCATTTTTCTATAACTATATTACTATAACATCACATCAATAATATCGAAAAAATTTATATCCTTAAACAATACTAACTTATGTCCAACATAATCCATTCCACTCTCATAACATAGTGAAAACGATTACCAGAGATTTAATACCATCGCTGATCCCTATATATCATAAGATATGTTTTGTTGGTCACATTCCAAACATTCAAAGTCCTTAATCATGTATTCTCTTGAATACCTTAGTGAAAAAATGAATGCAGTTAAAAGTTAACACCTTCCACATACCAAAATCCTCAAAATTCTATATACTCAAACCATGATATCACTTAGTCCTTATATCAATCATGAGCTCATGAATACTATTAAACATTTCATTTTCTCGTTTTCCCTTCATTATGCGCATATCATCTTATTTCCAAAAATATGTCAATCACTTTGAATACCACATTAGACCAACACATAAATATTCCAATACTTTATGATACCACATTATTTTGGAATCCCATTACATAAACACTTAATCATTCCACCACATCATTGTCATATTCAACATCGCCAATATTGATCGCATGTGACTTCCCTTTGTCTTTTGCCTTCAGTGGTTGCTCATGTTGATCATCACTAACCCCTGGATTAGGGCATTTATTAGTATAATTCCCCGTTTCCTTACACTTGAAGCATTGCAGTGTTGGTGGTGCGTTCTCTGCAGTGTTGGATTTATTCATATCATTAGAACCCATTTTTCCATTACTTCGACACTCAGCTGCTCGATGACCATGTTTTCCACACTTAAAACATTTTCTATTCCCTTTAAGACAATCTCCACCATGCTTATTTCCACAATTTGTGCATAAGGAAACATTCATCTTCTTTTCACCATTATTGTGAGATTTCTCCTTGAACTCCATCTTTCGTTTCTTATCAAAACCATGAGATTGATATGTAACACCAACTTCCATTTCTACCTTGATAGCACAACGCAAAATTTCATCATAGCTACTGAAGTCTCTTATAGCTAATTCCCTTCGAAGACTTGGTTTTAACCCACTGAAAAATCGATCAAATTTACATACAGGTTGGATGATAATACCAAAAGCGTACCTTGCAAGTCTTGTAAAATTTGCTTCATAGGTACCAACAGATTCATCATCCCTTTGCTTCAGTTCAAGAAACTCTTTCTCCATCTTTGTTCAAAGAATACGAGGGAATTACTTACTGAAAAAAAAGTTCTTGAACTCCTCCCATTCCATGGTCTCAATTTAATCTCTTGGCCTCGTATTCTTGTTAAGATTCCACCATTGATCATCTTCTCCTTCCATACGATATACTGCTAAGATGACTTTATCATGTTCAGAACATTGAAGAACAGAAAATATCTTTTTAGTAGTACTGATCCACTGTTTACCAACAAGTGGATTAGAGGACCCACTGAAAGAAGGTGGACGTTGCCTCATGAAGGAATCAATAGAATATTGTTCCCTTCTATGCTCATTTGGAAGTCCAGAATGATTCATATCTTGTGTAAGTATACAATAAGATTTTGCACTCCATCTCCCATAACATTTGTTTGTTCAGGAGGAGAATCAATGAATTGTCCATTGCATTGGTCAACACGGTTCCTTTGGGTTCCAGCCATCATCTAAAACCCAAAAAGAATAGTGTGAGAGGAAAAAATCATGCTAGGGAAAACAACATAATAAAGGGGGAGTACCTTCAATATCTAACATCTTAGGTTTAATTCTATGATCGTTACCTTAGTTATAGGACTATATCATATACGTATACTTATCCTTAAGGACATCCCTAGACATACCTTAGTAATATCTCTAGGGATCTTACTATCATTTTTGCATCCTAGTTTCCAAAGGTTGACTAAAACTTTCCTCTGATACCAACTGTAGAGACCCTAAGATTAACGTACATGTCCATTACATTACTTTTGTGAAATACTTAGTACATAACAAAAAACAAACACACAAGGATCGTAATAGTTTAGTGTCTTTGGAAACTCGGAACGTAATCTTCTAATCGTGGTGAAAGATCATCAACATCTCCCATAAAGATCTTTGTTTTTTTACACCTAAAACCTTTATTTATATCCTGTGGAAAAGAAAACAAAAAAGGGTGAGCTCAAATGCTCAGTAAGGGTAAACAAAAGAAATATCAATCACATCATATACATAAGAACATAGCTTTTGGAAATCGTAACCTGCAAAAGATCTCATAATATCATAACATGGGATAAATCATATAAGTGAAAATGAGATCCCCATAATCCTAACATAAAACTTGAAACCTTGTGTCATTCAAACATAATAATGGAAAATCATTTCTTGTTAGTCATGACTCATTGCCAAGACTATCTTAGCGGACAAAGTCCATTTCTGAACTGAGTTCACTCCTCGTTTCAGTCATGTATCACTGAACCGAAATAACCTTCCGTTACAGCCATGTCTATATCATGAGATATTAATCTTTACCCAATGAATTGGAGGGAGATATAGGTCCCACCCATCTTATAATGAATCCTTTCTTATGTGTGCCACATAATCATAAATCATACATCATCGCATAACACATGTAACAAAAATGGGATTCTTGAAACATCATGACATCATAAAACAAACCATATAAGGTAAATGACTTCATAAAAATAATTCCCTCATAACATAATCAAATCAATGTAATAATTGGGATAAACACAGAACCCTATATTATCTTAGATGGAAAATAATTTTGATAAAACATTTGAACTCCATTCTTGAGGAAAATATCCTTTCTACCTCAAAAACACTTTTCCTTTCTAAATATGTCATAAATTTCTAAACTAGAAAGAAGTTGATTAAAAATACAATTGAAAACATTTAATGGAAGATTATTGGAAATAATGTTTTAAAAATCCATTCATGCCGTATAAGTTAAAAAAACATTCATCGTACTTTTGTCGGAAAAGTCAAAAAGTACCTAGTACGAAAAACGACGAAAGATTCCTTTCATATCTTTTACTAAAAACTCACCGAAAGGTAAAATTGGATTTAAATAATTTTAGATGGATGTAAATAATATTAAATATTCAGGAAACATGGATGTGGATTATAAAATACACCCTAGTAAATGCCAAAGTATAAACAATCTCAGATAAAAATGAGATTGCGATATTTCCCTTACCATAGGTCCGACTTGCTTTGTAAGTGCCCGAACCTCCTGTATAATGATTTAAATCATTTTATTGACTTATTCCAGAATCATATTCATTGTTATTATATCATATATGGTCCACTTATGACTTTATATTACCCGTTCTTTTGTAAATTCATGTTAAAGTAGCGTTTTGGGTAAAATCGTCTCATTTGTCATTCGTGTTTTTAACATGTAATTATTCATATGATTATTTGGATCATGACTACTTAATTCGAGAATATAAAACATGATTTATATATATATGTTCAGAATATACATATATAATAAATCAGTAAATGGAAAGAAATACACCGTTCATGGAGACGGTAGTCCGTACGTACGCACGAGCGATGATATCGTTCCCATGGTTGTGGAATTGTGTTGAAGTGTATGTATACTATTTCAGTATCAATATCACTTTATAATAATCATATATAGTTACTCATTAAACCATTATACCCATCCAATTAAGGTGGTGGTAGAAAATAGATTACACCACGGCGTGGAGACGGTATTCTGTACGTACACACACGCGGTGATTTCCTTTTTCCGTAGGATGGATAGAAGGTTAATTAGAGTTGTTTCATATTTATAATAACATATCAGTATTTAAGTAATACTGATGTTATTACTTTATCATGAAACAACTAAAGAAGAAGATGTTGATGAAGAAAGAAATTGAAAAGATCGGTAATGGATATTACCTCTTCTTTGAAACGCCTCTTTGAATCCTCCACTTAGGGAAAAAAGATTGGTCTTTGAAGAAGACCAGGACCTCTTGGATTATTCTAGGGAAGTGTAGAAGGGCTTTTGGCAGGGTTTTTCCGAGCTTGAGTGCTCAAATTGGTGTGAGGAGGAGGGGGGGTGTCCTTTTATAAGGGAGGAGAGGGGCACCTTAGGAATATCTCAAAATATTATTTTATATTAAAGTCAAAATCTGTTTATAATGGTTCCAAAGGGTCTTATTTCGAAGCTAAAGTGGGGATGGGTCGAAATCCTATCAACCAATAAGATTTAGACAAGTTTAGGTTTTTATTTTAACCTTATCAATTAGATTTAACTCTAAGTTAAATAATTTAACTTTTACCGTGTCTTTTTGATTTCTTACACTATATGGTTAATACACTTACTATAACATGCCAAACGACCCCCAAATTTTTTATTATTAATATATATATCCTTATATAAGTCATTTCGGAAAACCTTAGATTTTTAGGAATAAAATAACAATTAATAATATAATATTTGATTTAAAAAATAATATGATTTTTGTGAAAGTCATAACAGAATTATATGTTCGAACCAAGTTGATTAAATCAACACTAATATATCATAGTAACCTATAAAATTAGTGGGATTCATAAAAAGTCTCAAATTAAATTTATTTTGGTGTTTATAACATCAATTATGTCAATATTTCATTAATAAGATAATTACTGCATTATCATTGTGTCATAAATTAATTAAATTATTTACTGTCTAAAAATTACAAATAAAATACCATTATGTAGGAAATCTTTTTATCTTTCTAATGAATATTTATAGTCGAATTTATCTTATGTATAACCCCGTATTAAAAATTATTTACTTATTACACTTTGATTTTATCTATTTTAACCCTTCTTTAAAAAAATTAATAATAAATGTCCTAATCTAATCCAAGTGGGCCTTAATGGTCATATTTTATTCATAAGGTTGTTTTTGGTCGAATTAAACTTATCCAATAGAATTATAACATGTGTTAGGGTAATAGTAATATCATATTTACCCTTACTTACCCTATTTACTATTAACCGTGAAAAAAAAGTAAAAAGGTACTATTCACCAAAAAATTATTTTTATCTCATTGAACCAAATTTTACTTACTGATATTAACCGTTTCTGTTGGATTTTTGAAATTTCATTCACAGAAGCGGTAAAATTATGTTTTATGCAAAATTCAGTTTTTAACCTACCACTTAGTAGTTTCACTATTCATCAAAAATTGAAGTTTTTCATAAAAATGTCAAAATTTCACCCTAAGCTACAATTTATATTCCGAATTCAAAAATGATTTCTATTTTACAAAATTCACAACATATAAGTTGAATTAATTAATTTATAATTAATTTCCACTGTCACAACAAATAGCGTGTTTTTAAGAGATAATAACTATCAAAATATTAACACTTGTTTATGTCTGGTGTAAATGTGAAATTACATCCAATGACCAACATTGTATTGAATTGTAAAAATATATTCTAAATATACTTTAAAACCACTCAAATTAATCATTTATCACTATTAATTATTTCGATTAAAAAAGTTGTTTTTAATTAAAATTTAGTAATTTTCACTATTCATCAGAAAATGAAAGTTATCCAAAAAGTACCAAAATTTCACCTTAGGCTAAATTCGATACTACGAATCCAAAAAATGAATATCATTTTGAAAAATAAAATTTACAAAATTTCAAAAAGTTGTTATTAATATTCATAACGGCTAGTTTTAATAATATTTTAACAGCATATTGTTGTTTAGTGAAACTCATTATTGCATACTACACACGCTATCGAGGAAGGTCGTGATTGAATGTAATGCAAAGCAAGTCAAGGATGCGTGTTGTGCAAGCTCCTTTTGGTGTCGTGTACAACACAAGACATTAGTGAAATTAGAAAGAATAGTTTTCATTAAATCTTGGGCAGTTACACTTATTCAACAAAAACCATTAGTTGATGAGAGGTTCCAAGTACATGTTCATTATATGGGTAATTGGGTGTTCCTGATGGTGGAAGAACATTTGTGTCATTGTTTTTTGGGAAAGAATGTAAATCTAACACCATTGTATGTTAGACTATCAATGATCACCAAGTATATTGACAATATGAAATATTGGTTCTCATATCCTAATCAGTTATTGTTGATTCTGGATTTATTTCATGTATCCCAATTGAATATATATAATCTAGACCAGTATCCTGTATTAAATTGGGATGAATTTGAAATATATCCGAACTAATCTATGTTTTAAGGACACGTATGGGTAGTGGATTCACAAGGGAATATTCTTCCTATGTAGTTAATTCCATTGGTTCATGTCATTTGGAATCATGATAGTAATATGCCTGATAATTGGCCCCAAAATACATAGGTTTAACATGTATACAAGTTCTAATTTTTTATTATCACACTTTGTGTTGACTTTAGAGGGTTGGAATGTTTTTAGTGTGGGGAGAATTTTTACATATGTGATTTCATTTTGAGGTATTTTTATATTTAATTTTTTGGTATACCTTATTTTATTGATGATTATATTGTGTTTTTTTGGTGAAATGATGGTTTTTCTAGTGATTGAATTTGGTGTACGGTTGGTAATCATTTTGTGGTAATTGTACACCTCCACCTAGGAAACTATATTGTACGTGGCTGGATTGAGGAAGCAACAACAACACATCTTACATATATTTAGTAATATGGTGATGGATGATGATGAGGTATGTTATTCGTTGATAGTGAAGGTATCATGGCATTGCACAGTTTATCATACAATTCAGACAAATCGTACAACATGGATAGGTCATTAATATTTAATTTTTAGTTTCTCTCTACGTTATTATTAATATATAACCCATATTCTTCCTCCCCCATCAAGAATACTCAACATTATCATGCCTCACTCTAATTTACCCTCCCATGGAGCTCATGTTTTGTGGAATATTTTTTTGTTATATCCCTCTATATCATTTAGTATATGTCTTTTTATCATGATTTATTCTCTATTTTAGGGTTTCATCTATATTTATTTTCGAATTGTATTCTCTAGGAAGTTGGGTTCCAATTATAGAGTTATATATTGATTATTTGGGTTTAATCATGATGTCTAATGATTAATCATGCTTCTTGATGTTGTGGTTGTGCTGATGATTGTGTTTCATTCTAGAATATGGAAGCCTATACACCTATGATAGTTGATTTCATTGTTAAAAATTATTTTATGAGTTTAATATGTTTTCTTGAGTTTTATTATGAGAACTAAGTTTTATGTGTGTAAGGGAAATGAATTGTTTTGGATTTTAATTTATTATTGTTTAAAAATGTGTTATATATAACAAATTGGTTTCATTACTAATGTAATTCCTTGATCTTCATCATTGGGGAGTTTTATAAATTATTTACCAGATTATTTATTTGTTAAATTAGTGAAAATAATTTTTTCATATAGTATATATTGTATTTTATTTTAAATATATTATTTAGGTTGTGAAATTGTTGTCATATTGTTCCTGTTTCTTTGTTTGGATTGAGAAATATAAAAAATGACATGTTATTAAAAATGTATAACATAATTCATCACAACGGGAAACCTTTGATACTAGTTGGGAAGACTAGTACTAGAATTCTTAATGATTCATATGTTTACCATCCTAGTTCTGTCAAACAGGATTGACTCTATATCACTATCAAAACATTTACGTGATTGGAGACCACAATGACCATGAGGTTTCCACTCTAGTGGATAATGCATGAGAACACTATTAGTTGTGGTCTCTATGACAAATTTCACCATGATATGATTTACTAAGAGTCCTATTTGTAGCTGGTGTGTTGAATATTATCAATCAACATTGATGTATATGGGGATATTTCATTTAATGTTATCATATGATATAAATTGTTTTTTATTTAAGAGACAAGCATGTTTTCATAAAAAAATACATTCCATCAAAAAATTTAGTCATTATTTCATAAAACATGAACCCGTATTTATCATATAATTTTTATATCATGGAATCTTTTATTGGGAGACATTATGCTAGGAATTGTCTTACACCCTAATTAAATCATTGTCATTTAGTATACCTGGTTATGTTTGACCCAGATAATCGAAAGGAATTTGGGTATGGGGGTTTGGGTTTCTAAAGTCCTTCCCTGTGAGTTGTTTTTGGAGGTGACTTGAGGAAGATTCTTCTCTTGTCATATGGTGGATTTTTTTAATATTTTTTTATCATTTATTGTACCCCATGTAAGGTTTTTCTTATAATGTCATAATCTCAAATCTAGAAAGTTGTTTATTTCCTATTTTTTGTATGCATTCAGGTTATGATTATTTATTTTGATCAATTTCCACGATAATGAAATCAGGTAAAATCATTCCCTTGCTTTATCATTGATACCTTGGAACTTGTTTCCATGCCATCAGGATTAAGAACAACATTTGTCCCATGCCACAGGCTAGGTCATGAATTATTGAAAATGATGACCTGTCTTGGTTTGTGATATTTTTTATATGATATTTATCATGTCTTCATACTTCTAGGATTATTATAAAACCCATTCCACTATTCCTTACATTTTGTTGTACTAAGATGACCTCATTTTTTTACATGTGGACTACCATCTTCCCAATTCAATCTGATACATTCACACATTACATAGAAATTATTATATGTGAATTTAATATAAATATATTATATAAATGAATTATTTTAGTATTCATGATATAATAACATTAAAAAATTTCAAACAATTTAATAACCATAATCGAGGTTTCAAATTCATAGCAGAGTTATATAAAGCCTATTTCATTTGTCATTTTACCCTATGGTTGTTAATATATTCATTAATTAGTTGAGCCAATTATTTATACTATAAAAAATAATGCAATTTATTATTATTGTAATCTAATAGTCTAATCCAGCAGTTTATCAATTTGTCCAATTTAGAATAGGATTATTAAGGAAAACATGATAATTATTAAAAAGTACAATGGTTGGAACAACAATAGAGTTTTCATTGGATAAATATTATATTCCTATAGACATAAGGGGATCCAAGGGATTATTTAAAATGAATATCTATACATTAATGTGGATTATAATTTTTTTGGTTTTTCCTGTTACATTTTTTCATGACTGCATAGATCACAATTACTAAAATTAATTATATCAGATTAATAAATTTATTTAAGACAACCTAAATCAATTAATTTTGAAAAATATTCTCGATGAATTGATTCAAGCCATGTCATTGAATCATTTTACTTATATCTATCTTTTTTAATCATAATAGAAGACATGGTCATGCCACTATAAAAAGATTCAGTTAAATTAACTATTTTAATAAATTCAAGTAAATGTTCCATATATTAATCATAATCTAAAATAATAAAGAGACACATACACAATAACCCAATAAAGCATATAATTATAATCACTACTCAATATAAAAATATATATCTTTCTTTTTGGAAGATGTTTTATTATAAATAAATTTAATTTTCTATCCAAAAAATCATTTATCATAACTATGAATTTATTTTAAGAATCAAAATTCAAATTATCGATGATGCATTACATGGGAATCTAATGAATTCATAAATTTAATGGGTATGGAATGGTATGGTATCCATGGATCATATACTTTATTAAATCATGTTGTCATATTTTTTTACATTAATAAAATGTGTATCCATAATAAGGTAACAATGAAAATTATGTTAAAATTGTTGGCGCACACAAATGGGTGTCCCAATTCCATGTGTAACACTATGAACATGATTTCACCAGATTTTATTTTTATTATGGACCCAAAAAGATAAGACAATAAAATTTACATTTGATAAAAAGATTCACTAGAATGCTTTGATGAGAGGCACAAATAATAATTATCTAAATGAACTTGAATGTCATGAATGAATTAGTGGAACATGTCATTAACATTCTTTTAATCCCCAATGAAATTTTAAAAAATCATGATATCGAATATGAGTAATCATAGAATTCAATTTAAACATTACATCCAATGTGCATAAGAATTTATATATAAATCATGTGCCATCCATGATAAAGCATCCAACATATGTTGAGTACTACATGTCATTTCACATATTCTTTTAAAATTGAATATACTAGATCTCCATTGAGGGGTTTTATTATTTAAACATGATTTTTTTTTCAATAAATTCAATTATATTATTTATGAATAAATTATATCAGTAAAAAAATAATTAATATTCCAGGATTGTTTATAATGTGATTAATTATGGTATTCCTAATTATAATTTAAGTGGAAATATATACAACCTCAAATGGAAGACATGTCTAATCCAAACACTTTGGAATTGAATGTTCTAAATATAAGCATCCCCACACTTACAAGATCGTACATTAATATATTTATATTCCCAATAACCCAATGTACATATTCCCCTCACCATAATAGAGTATATTTAACGAAATTATACAAACAAAGACACACTCACACACTTATTTACATTAGTGGAATCCCTAAATTACTCACCAGTTGCTCTAAAAATATGGTAATCAAAAAACACATAAAGGCCCTCAAATAAAATTGAGAAACATAACACTGGATGGAATAATCTACCTCAATTGGATACAGATAGCCAATATGAACAAATCATCTTTTCCATAGGCAATGTATGTATTAATACACACTAAAGATTATTGATAGATCAATTTCACACCATATTAATGAGAATAATATCAAAAAACGGTCCATATAATACCTTAGAGTCCGACCAAAGAATATTGGATGAGATGAAGAGTAAAATCGGTGAATCAAAGGGAATCTGAGGGATTAGACGACCTTACCTCAAAAAATCTGGGTGAAATAGTGAGTAAGTTGATGTATATTGGTGAATGAATGAGGTTCCAGATAGGAAGGATTCGTCGCGCACACTAGAGGAAGTGGATAGGGGTTTTACACTGCAAGAGGAAGATAAGTCCCCTTATTTTTCTTGAAAATATCATCTAATAATAATAATAATAATAATCCTCATCATATTATTATTATAATTTTTATAAAAAAATCTATATATATATACATAATTTTCATTTAATTTCAATAATTTACTTGTTTTTTAATTTTTTTTTCTGAAAACACATCATAGTGTTCCAACTCTTGAAAAGTCAATCTAAATTTCGGTTTCAAAAATGAATCTTTTATCAAACATAAAATGTTTATATTCCCTTTTATTTTAACCTAGTTCAAAAACCGTGGTTATTATAAGCACTCTACCTCATAAATTATCATTCCTAAAATTTATTCAGGAAACAAGAAAGCATTAGCAGACCTAAATGGGTAATGAAGACTCACCCAGATGGTCGTGTTCATTTTGAAATTACAAACACATATATAATAATTGATTCCAAAAATGGCACTTGAACCATATGATGTGATAAAATTCTTATTATTTTTCCAAAAAAAAATGGAAATATTCTTATCTACGTCTATTTTTATAGATTCACAACCATGTCATCTCTTATTGAGTCAACATATTGTTGGTGCACCCCCTAAATATGTCTCATCCATTAAAAAGTTTGTTAATTCCATACAAAAAATCCTCCACCACTGTAATATCCTTACAAAGAATTCCTAGTATTCAAGTGATTCTCCTGAAATGGTCTTCCTTAAAAAAATGAATATTATTACTTCTGGGGTTATATAAGGGTCCCCATCATAAATATGTGGTCAAATTCTAGATCGACCAAACACTACTGGTTTAACATTCCTTCCAAGAAGATATTTTTGAAATTTAATACACACCCAACCAAACCCAATATCATGCTTTCAAATGGTTCCTTCTGACCATTAACATCAAACAAAGAGAGAGAAAAATCCATGCCCCTCCAACTGACTCATCACTAAGTATCTCATAGTAGACATCCAACACATTTATAATAAAAATACAAATATTTCTTCCACATAATTATGAATTTACAACTAACACACTCACCATACACCATACATGACTTTAGATAACATTCTACAAAAAAAATAATGCCCTCCTAGGTAGATGATATGTCTTGGATAATCATGGATTGATATGATTGGAATGTAAGTAACTTACCCAATATAGTTCATAAACCTTTTTTAATGAGTGATACATTGATACAAAGACACGATTACCACATAACCACATTGACTGATCCTAAAGTAGAATCAGCATAGTGGTCATGTTAAAGGAATTTGGTGGTACACAAGAGTCTTCCCATGGAGTTCATACATGAATTCCAATGTTCACTCTAGACTATCCATGCCTTGATAAAAACTACTTGTTCAACGTGAAAAACTGATAGACCACATAAAAAAACAATTAACTATGTTTTGGAGTAACACCAATTATATCTTAATGTATCAAGGATGACATTAGGGGGATTCCTCATCATTCAAGGACTTGTATACTAAGGGTTTTTTAATTATTACCTAAAGGAAAATTTTTAAACCACTTCTAGCTGACACCATAGAAGAAACTCAGAAACATATGATGATGGAACACCATCAACCCTTCACTGAGAGTTTACCACCTAAGGCATCCCATGATCATTAAAACATAACCACTGATCTCAACCCATGAGCAGCAAAATTTATCAAGGGTTTCATACACCAAAAAAACACCAATTTCATGTTGTAAACAATGCACTGATATGATTTAATGGTCACAATAATCGTGTGGATTTAAGAAGTATTGACCATTTTACAAAGATAATCTTTGGTTTTGTTCCTTCTACTCTAAAATAAAGGAGTTATAATAACAAACATGATAGAACCGAACATAATAATGTACTAATTTTTGAAAAAATGATATTGAGTAGTATTAAGAACTTTGATCTTCATCTCTGGTATTGATTTTTAATTTTTGTTTTTTTAGGAAAAGGAATATATGAGAATTTTCTATGTACATTCAGTGTACATATGAGTACACACCGTGTAGATGAGTATCATGTACAACCGCATCATTGTTGTGTAACGGCCGAGTACATGGTCGTGTAGGTGACCTGGTAGACCACTTAAGGTGGGGGTCAGTAAAGGATAATACAAAATGTATAAAATTAACGAAAACTATGTGTAGTAATATTTTTATATGATAAATTGGATTAGGGTCACATTTCATCCTTATATATTTCTGCTTCATCCCTTGGATCATATAGGAGAGCAACAAAAGTGCCAATGAACTCCAAACCCCTCCAGATTCTCTATCAGACCTCAAATTGGGATGTATTTAGGTGCATTAAAATCCAACCAATGTGTTCTATAATCCCCTAGATATATTATTCATAATTATTCTTCCCTTATGGGTTATTTAACATTGAATGTTTATCAAATTTTTGTATATCTACACTGATATAGGCCGATTCAAGGGTATACGTTCAAGAGTATTGATCATATGACATCAATGTAGGTGGTTTGTGCCCTTCATCGTTCATATTTGAATTATATATTCTTCATGTGACACATAACAATGTTTGGATAATTAATTTATATGGATTTAAACCATTTCTATAACCTGCTATTGTTTGATAGTTTGATAAAGGGTAGTTGCTTACTCATGACAATGTTTACATTTGTTATGGGACACCCCATGGGTGCATTACATTATTTTGTTATTCATTTCTGTTTAGTATAGCACTCTTGTAGGAATACCTTGTTTACATGGCTTGTTTTGTTAGGATGGAGTATCTGATTATTAGGAATTCCTTTTATATACATTAGGGAAGTGTGACAATCGGTCATTTGACCATTCCAGGTTCCCTAGGTAAGGCTATTTATAACAGATATATTGTTCTGTTGACCCAGGGGTATTGACTGTGATAGTTTCCAGGTGATCATTGACCCAGGGGTTTAGACAATGGGATCCTTCCCAAGTGGTTATTTGTGATTTTTTATAGTATATTAGACCTAGGGTTGTATACAATGAGATAATTCCCAAGAGGACATTTGTAAAATATTATTAAAATTTTAGAGAATAGGTCATAGAACAAAAGAGACAGCCAGAGGGTCTTTATTAAATGAATTGTTTTAGGATAGACCAGGGGTATTCGATTGTGAGAATGTTCCCAAAAGTATCATTTTTTATTGAATAATTGAATGATTTTGATGTGTTATCCAAGGAAAACAACTAGAATGGACTCAGTCTTACATTTTTTATTATATGGTCTTCTAAGATGTTTGTTGTTACTATTAAACATGGTATATAAATATTATGATAGATCACAAGGATTAAATGATTCTACTAATTAATAATAAATGTAAATGAATGAAATTGAAAACATTAAGATTGTTTATTTTTTAGTATTTCCTTATTTATTACTCTATTTATGCATATGACATGCTCTATGTATTCACTAACAACTTGGCATATATCTTTTGTTGTTGCCAACTAGGATTTGTATCACACCCTGTTTGGGTAATTCATCTGGTCCCAAATATATTATATGATTGTAGGAATTGATATGGTAAAGAGACCTTCTTCATCAGGTACATGATTTTTGTTAGAGCGGGAAGTCATGGGACCAAGGAAAGGCTTGAATTACTATTAGAGTCTATTTATTTGTAGTACGTTAGTTTCAATATAGGGAATCTAGCATTATGAATTATTTGGCTTCATTCCTAGAAAATTATTTACTTGCATTTTTAAATATTCTACAGTATTTATATTACTATCAATCTAATACTTTTTATTTTTTTGCATGATATTACTGCTACCACTATTGTTTACTATTTTCTTTCTTATGTGTATACTCTTCCAATGAGGGCATAGTTTCCCCATTATCACGTAGTGTCACTCACTGCAAGTAAGTAGCCTTCAGAATTTTTGGAAATGTTCATGAGGTCATTTGACCAACCTAGTTTGGGGAACTGCTAGGAGGAACCCAAAACCAAGATTTTACAATGTGGTATCAAAAAGAATGATGGAGTTTGGGTTGTTATTGACAAGTTCATGATGGTTTTATGCTTCCTTCTGATTAAGGAAAACTTCTGTGTTGATGATCATGGATGGTTGTACATCAATGATATTGTACGTTGGCATGAGGTTCTATACACTATCGTTTCATATAGGGACACATGGTTTCTTCTCATGTCGTGTAGGGACTATATAGTTATTTGGGTCAAATGGTGCTCTAGAGTATATCTTACCATCCCCAGGCAGATGGCTAGTCTAAGCACATGATATAGGTTTTGGAGGACATTATTCGAGAAATAATCATGGTTTTTAGGGGATATTTGTAGAGAAACATACCATTGATGCAGTCTTCCTATAGTAATAGTTGGTATGAAATGATTCCTATGGATTCTTATGAGGCTTTGTAAGGTAGTTCGTACCGATCACCCTTATGTTGGCATGAAGCAAGATAGGTTACTATGTTGGGACCTCATCTTTTCCAGGAGACAACTGAGGAGGTGGAGTTGATTCGAATAAGGATGGAAACTGTACAGTTTAAGAATAAATCTTATGTTGATCGATACATATGACCTATTGAGTTCATTGTTGGAGATCAATATTTCTTAAATGTCACACCAAGGTTAAAATATAGGTGGATTAATAGATATGGGATTGATTCAACAAAATACATCACGTCATTTGATGTTTTGGAGAGAGTCAATCTGGTTTCATATCAATTACTGCTACCTCATAGGTATTGGGCTATGCATGATTTAATTCACATTTCTTAGCTACAACGTTACTTTTCATACTTGTCTCGTCTTTTTCAACAAGAGGAAGTTGAGTTGGAGGTGGAGGAATCCTTGGAGGAGCACCGTATTTTTATTTTTGATCACAACATGAATGTTTACTATGGTCAGTATGTTCCTCTGGTATAGGTTCTAGGGAAGCACGAGTGACTATAAGACGAGACATAAGAGGGGGGGGGGGTGTTGTACTATCACAGTGGCCAGTGTTGTTTGAGGTTTATTCCTCACCACCCGTATAATATATATTCAGTGATGAAATAAATTTAGGGGGAAGTCTGTAAGAACCTAAATCGCCATCATAGGTATGGATCATTATTTATGGTTGTTTTTTATGAAAAAAATAAAACTTCTCTATGTACATGTTGTGTACTTATGAGTGTTGGTCATGTACCTGGGTACTGTGTACAATAATGTAATGGCAGAGTATCGGCCCAGTTCAAGGATTGGTAGGTGACCTCGTAGTCCGCTTAATGTGGGGGTAAGTTAAGGAAACTACATGGCATGTACACTTATTGATCATTACATGTAGTTTTCTTTTTGTTTGATAAGTCCGAGAAGGGTCAGGTCTCATCCTCATAAATGTCTTCTTCTTCCATTGGTTCAATCTAGAGTGTGACGGAAAGGCCAACTCAGTTGAATCCCCTCCCAATTCTCCATTCGGCTTCTGATTGAGACGTATTTAGGTGCTTTTGAATTCTACCATTGTGTTCCCGAATCCCCTAGATCCATTCTTCTTGATTATTCCTCTATCATGGGTTATTTATGGTTGAATGTTTTTTTACATTATGTTGATCTACACAGATTTAGACTGATTCAAGGGCTGGTGTTCAAGAGTATTGATCATTAAACATCAATTTATGTGGTTTGTGCCTTTAATTGTTTGTATTTAGATTATATATTCTTAATGTGTTGTATAGCCATGTTTTGGGTTATTCATGAGTTGTATTTTAACCCTGTTTACCACCTGGTAATGTTTGGTTTTTAGATAAAGGGTATTTGTGTATGAATAAAGTTTTATACCTTGTTTATGGGACACACCATAGGTGTGATCTTTTGTTATAATATTCACGGCCATTTGGTCTAGGTTGCCAATATGATTTCATTTATTCCATGCCTTATTTTTTTAGGATGGAGGTGTTGATTATATGAAATTATATTGATATAAATTGTGGAAGTGTGAGAAAGAGGAATTTGACCATGAGAGCTTCTTGAGTTGGGCTCATTTATAAATAAATTATTTTTATATTGATCCAGGTGTAATGACTGTGAGAGATGCTAGGTGGTTTTTGAACCAGGGGTTTAGACAATAAGAAAATTATTGTATGGTTGTTTATGATTGATTGATAGTATATTAGAAATTGTTGTTTGCACTCGTGATAGATATCCAAAGTTTTATTATTAACTGAATTGTTTTTAGGTTAGAAAATGGGGATTAGATGGTGAGAAAATTCCCAAACATGTCGCTTTTTTGAATAATTGAATGAAAGTGATGAGTCTTCCAATCCAAAGGACGTGCATGTACATGGTATTACATATTTGTTTAGAAGGACTAATGAGAATTATATTACTACTATGACACATGGGATACATATATTGGCTATATCCCATAATTTACATGATTTTACAGTTGAATATTAAATGGAAATGAATGTAATTGAAAACCATATGATTGTTTACTTATGAGTATTTCATAGTTTATTATATCATTTATTTATATCACCTACCTTATATATTCAATGACAGTTATGCATAGATATTTTGGTGGTTTCCTACTGGGATTCATCTCAAACCCTCTTTGGGATAGTCTTTTAGACCCAAATAGATTATATGAGTGCAGGTATTAATAAGGGAATGTGACCTTCTTCATAAGGTACATGATTTTTGATGGAGATGGAGAGCATGGGACCAAGATTAGGCTTGTGATGCTGTTGTATTTTACATCATTTCTCTGCTTTTGTACTACTATTGTATTTCTTGAATTGTGAATTATTTGGAAATTTTCATAGTCACATATTACATGAATATTTTTTATACTCTCTAGTTGTTATATTACTATCAATCTTCTGTTGTTTATTTGTGTTCTATGGTACTACTAATTTCTCTTTTGTTTTTAGTTTTCATTTTGTTGTGTATAATCTCCATATGAGGGAATTGTTTCTCCATTATCACACCATAGCCCTCACTACTAGTTGGCATCCTTTGTAATTTGGGGAAATGTTCCTGAGGTCATGTGAAAAACTGGGTTCAGGGAACCTTTGGGCTGAACCCAGAAGTGTGACATTACAACAGTCTCTCAAAAGTGTACTAGGTAATAAATTCCATATAAAAAACATTTACATTTTTTGAATGAATTCCAAAACCAAACAAACCATCATGTCAAAACATAAATGTCTCTAAAATGCATCTCGATAATTGACATGAACTTGATTTATTTATGAGAAATTCAATATTAATTATATATGATATGAGAATGTACTCAACAACCCAATGATCAATGATATAATCAAACAAAGATGTTTCGTTTTATTACCTTCAACTTGGAAAGCACTGCGTATGTGAACAGATACTACCCTAAGATCACATGAGAAATGACACCACTTGAACACTAACCATATGCTTACCGAACCTATGCATTCATGTATTATGTGTCTTGTACTAGGAATTTATCTCCGAGTCGAATTACCCCATATATCCTTTAACATTGATGATGATATACCATGTAATCCATCACATATGAAGAAGACAAGGTCAGGAGACCTAAAAAACAAATGATCATGCCTGATCCATGACAAACCTACTAAAACGAAGCATTACTTGATTGTCACACATGTATTATGGTCCAAGAATAACATTACCACCCTTTTGTACAAGGGAATATTTTTATTGAAATGGTGGTTGGAATAAGGACAATGGGACCCGAATAACTCCACACAAATTGATAGATGACAATTTTTAGAAAGGAATTTATGATATATGGGTTTTAACTAGTACTGAATAACCCTTTATGATGGCACAATAACCAAACCCATTTTTATATCATTCTAACAGAAACAACATAAAATTCACTAGGCTCAATATCTTACAATGTAATTGATTTATTATAGGAATGATAACCTACAGATAATGCTCACACTTTAATTCCACAGAGACCCATCAAGAAAAAATTAACTACCCTTACACAACAGTTTAAACAATGTAAACCACATAGAGTCACATTTTATGTTTATTTTATTGATTTAAATTTTAAAGTTTTACAATTTAAAATATATATCAATCACTTTAATGATAATTATAGGAGTATCGAGAATTTTTTTAACACTTTTTGACAATATGTCATAATTATGGAAATTTTCAACATAAATTTATTTTTCATAAATAATGTCACCAAAAAGATTCTAAAAAATACATCCTTATTCATTTTCATTTATACAAAAAAGTAAAAATCATTTAATTATAAATATCCATTAAGGGATGTCTCATATGATCCATTCCCCAACTAACTTACTTTGGATGAGTAGATAATTTTGATGGTTAATGCTTTCAATTCAAATTGAAGTTGAATTGAATTAAATTTAAAACCATTTAATAAAAAAAATGCGGTAATATATAACACTAAATTTATATTTGTGTAATTCTAACAATCCATATAGATCCCATAAACTTTATAAATTGGTTTTTGGATCCCATTCAACAATACCAATTCTCATTATAATTTTAATTTAGATGTCTTCAAATTGATGATGATTTTTCAAAATATTTATCATTATCCTAGTGAGATTAGTTAGTCACCTTTTCCTAGTAATAAGTACTCCAAACACCTTAAAACTAAAAACTATCTCCATCTTCCATCACAGAAAAAATTATTCCATGCTACTCATTTAATAAAATTATAACAAGGTATGTTGTAAAAAATATTAAACACCTAGAATCATGAAATAAATAGAAAATCATGGAATATAGAAAGAAAATTCATACTTTATAAAAACTAGAATTGTATATCACTAAAATAATCCAATAAAACACCAATAAAACTACAAATGAATCAACATGGCATGGAATATACAAAACATATTAATTTAATACGAGCCTAATATGATGCATGTATTGATTCAAAATTGTAATACCACTCCAAGGGTAATGTTCTATATATTCAAAAGATAAATCATTAAATAAACAGTGGAAAGTATATCATTCACTCTAGGGGAAATCATATCAACTATAATAGTTAACCACATGAACATCAATTCCCATCCTTGTATAGTTGTTCATTTCCATGTGGGTGGCTGGTAATGCCAAGACATGAGTATTCCCCAATATACACGAAATTCCAATTATCCTACCACGCAACCCAAAATAGTAATACCAAGGTTAAAAAACCTCTAATACCATATTTTAACATCTTTTCCCAGATCACAAATAATATATAGTTCCTGACAGTGGGTCACATGGCCTCATGCATGCCTCCAAGTATGCTAGAGGCTTCTAACTATAGGTGAGGCTATAAGGATGTGATAAAAGGGATAATATTCCCACATTCTAGAGTAGGGCAATGGTTTATCATATAACGAATAATATGAATCAATGGTTGTAGTAATAAAAGAAATAAAATAATTGGAGGAATAATAGAATATTTTAATTTAAATTTAATGTCGAACAAAAATTCCGTGTAATGATACATGTAATGTCAATTATTGATACGATATACAACCTCTACAAAATAAAAAAGAAATAAAACCCCAATGGTCAACTACTTGAGCATTATGAGTAAGAACCCATTCTTTTGCTCCCTAGTTTAAATATACAAATCACACCACAAGAAATGAATCCAAATACTATTTTATAATGAATATTTACTAGGTTTACAAACAAAAACCAAGCATGATTTATGATAGTAATCTAAATAGGTCATCCTGCACGATGTTTAGCCAAAAATTATTACATTACATATGTTAATTTAGTGACCATCTATAAATAATGAAATAAAAAAATAGTGATAAATAAATAACAAAATCTAACCAATTTCCTAACAATCACCTAACAACTACACCAACTTTTTTACCATTCTAGGTATCCATGTCTGTGGGTTGATCCAGTTGTGTCAGGTTGGATCATCCAAATCAGTGGAAGATTATATTGTCAAGGATGAATCAATTAGAATATACCATAAACATATTGACTCTTCCCTCTAGAAAATAAGAATACCCACCTTGGTAAAAACTATAATAATTCCCTTAATAATTGTGTAAATATGCATATATCCCTCAGGAATTCAATATAGTCAGATATTCTACCCTCATGAATTTAGTAACAGTGCACATAAGCCATAGAAAGAATGAAATAGTTCTCTAATACCTCATGTGACAACACCAGTGATGATTAATCACACATATCATATAATAATATGTCCTTCCATTTTGAATAAAAAAAATTAGTGACTTTCCCTCTAGTGGTATGGAAGTATATGAACAATGACCTCAGGGATCCACATTGGACCGGAGTAGTATCCTAAAAAAACATCTCAATCAATATCAATCCCATTACTATAAATCACATCGATATAACATATGCTCAAAATATAAGTAATAAAAATAAAAAGTCTCATGTCAATCATACCATATTTATCATTATTTGACACAATGACCAATTTATAATAATTACCATCTGTCAAACCAATTCATTTCATTAATAAATTATCCTAATTATCTTCCTAATTATATCAAACTTGTTTAAGTAATCATTTGACCATATGGTAATTAATATATTAATTATAATGATTATCTATAGGGATTCTACATTAAAAAACTTCAAAATTTATTATTATTAAAAATCAATTGTCTATGCTAAAATTGTACAATTTATCAGCTTTATTATATGGATTTTATGTCATACTGACCATGTCATAGTAAGTTCCATAGAAGTCACACCAATTGGGTGGTCATAGGTATGAGTATCCATGCCAATATATGTAAGGGATTCCGAGGAATGGTTTAAAATGAATTGTTATAATTTAATAGTTATATTAAATTTATCTAATTGTTCTGACAACATTCTTTCATGATATACATATCAAAATTACAATATATATTATTATTATATAAAATTGGATTTGTATTAGAAAATCCAAATAAATTATGTTCTAGGATATATGTCCTTTAGTACATTCATGTGATATCATTGAATAATTTTATATAAACCAATATTAGGTAATCATAATATGAGTCATGGTCATGCCACTATAATAAGTTCTATTACATACAATTCATTTATATAATTCAAGCAAATAATAAAATATATTATTCATAAAATCAAGTCGTAAATAAGTACCATCATAATAATCTATGAAAGGTGTAATGTTTCATCCTTACTATTTATCATAGAAGAAAACACATCTCTTTTGGTTGGGTTCTATTATAAAAACATTAATTTGATTATCCAATAAATCATTTATCATAACAAATAATTTCATTCATGAAAAACAATTGAATTTATCAAAGGACACTTAGGAAGGAAACTACTGAATACATAAATTTAATGGTCATGGAAAGGGATCCAATTCATTGTTAATCTTCATTTTTAAATCATGATATCAAATTAATACATTATGAAAAAGCGAATCTCCATTAATTTCATATGTCAAATTATGCTAACAATGATGGTGTATAGTGACTATACATTTATTACATATCTCATTACATCATTTATGATAAAAATAACATAATATAATTACACCACAAGGATCAAAGGTTTTATTATCATGGGAATATTAGAATAATACATAACATTTAAAAAATAAAATATAAACATTTCATTAATTAGTTCTTCTCTAACCTCTTATTATCCCTTGAGTTCTTGTTAGTACATGTCGTCACTGGGGAAATACATAAAAAGGGGTGAGATAAAAGCACCATGAGTGGACATATAATAACGTGAAACAATATAACATATATTGTGAATAATGATAACATAGATATACTATCATAATAATGAGAGTATGTATTATTAAAATTCTTGAAATTTGGAAATTCAAAAAAATGAGACATTGTGTATTAGTGGTTAACTACCACACATAGTTGTAAAAAAATATATAGTCATGGTCACACATATATCACGTTAATCAGGAGGTTATTTACATTACATAATGATTTGGATATCTATATAAATCTAGGTGCACCTTCCACAAAAAAACCATTACATTGTTTATATAATTCTAGGTGCACCCATCACCACACGACATTTACATTATCAAGCATGACACATGGAACATATATCAATAATGAACATTTAATAACTATTGTAAAGTAATGGGTTTTGTTTAATAATAATAAAATCATAAATATTTGGTTCCAAAATGAAATAGGTAATAATAAACATGATATAATAATCATCAACATTGAGTGGAGGAAATAATCTTGAGAAGTAAAAGGTGTGTGTTTTTACAAAGATTTGTTCACTTGAAAAATATATATTTTGTATAAACTCAAGTGGAAAAAATTTATATCCAATAAAAGTTACGATAATTATGAATTATTTATTATTTTGTAATAACTATACTGAATATGGTCTTATAGAGGGAAAACCCCAAATAAAAAGAGTTGGGTTTGAGAATTCCCCTTACCACGAGTCTAAATGCATTTATCACTTTAATATCTTATATAATCACATTATATTCATTAGATAACTATTAAATAAATTATTATACATTTATAGGATTAATTAATTATTTAATAATTTTATAAATGGTATTCTCAATTAGTTATAGAGTTTAATGTCATCGTTTAAGAAGATTTGATTTCATGGTTTTCATGATCAGGTAACTTGTATACCTGAAAGGAAGTTCGTGTAAAATGACGATAAATATACAGAATTTTAATTATATGTTATTAATTATGATACATAACTTTATATAATCTAAAAAAGGTATTTTACTATAACATGAGTATGATTAATTAGATAAAATATAATGGTGATCATTTTAGTATAATTTTGGCGGTTTATGGATCATAATGAATATATTATGTTTTATCATTTAGTATTATGAGTATATCATATTTAAAAAAAATAAAATGGGTATTGAATAAAAATAATAATATTTCTTAAACAATTAAATACTCTTATTAACTATCTTTACCTTTTAAAAAAAAGAATGAGCCTCACCCATGATGTCAGAAAATTGACACATCACGAGTGACAATTTCATTTGTAAGTTAAAAGAGAGAGGGTGGGATGGGTTTAATGTTATATATTAAATTAACATGATATGATTCTAGAATATGTATTTTAATGTATTTATCTTTAAATATTGATGAAGTAATGTTAGGAGATAATATTTAAAAAAACTGAAATAGAAATGAAATTATGAAAACATTAAAATTTCCTATTGAATTATTCTATTAAGATCCTCTTTAAGAAACCAATACTTTGTCTTTTAATGAGACCAAGAGGTCATAGACATGGGTTATGGGCTAGGAAATAGTATTAGTAAGAAATTTAGAATTTCATAATGTTTTAGAGGTGTGAGGAAATGAGTGTGTGATGGGTTGTATTTATAGTGTATGGGAGGGGTGTCTTCTCAGTATTTTAATAATTACATTATAATTTTGTCTTAAAAATAACAATTGATTGATAATTATCCTAAAAAATATTAAACTATTGACGGATAGTTATAGATAATGGTTCTTACATCAATGATGACTCAATTAATTGATTATTTAGCTTATAATGTATATAAAAGGTAAGTTACCCTATTTTTCTAATCACCAAAAATTCTAGTTTTTCAAAAAAAATTCAAAAATTCTCCCTAAGAAATTATTTTTTTTCTAGACATAAAAATTGAAATCCATTTAATGAAATTCATATTTTAAACATTATTAATAAAATTTTTCATTAAAATCATCATATACATATAACATACATATTTTTAAATTAAAACAGATTTTATAACTGATTGAAAAATAACTTAAGTTGTCATAAAATTATCTTAAAACCATAAAAAATAAAAATATAGAATGTGAAAAAATTTAATGAAAATGAATATTATTCAAAATTATTAAATTGATCATACAATTTTAATTAATTATTTAGGACTTATAAAAATACAATCTATTAACTAAATATTTATAAAATTATTTTACAAAAAATATTATCTAATTATACCAAAATTAAAATTTTAAAATGCCTAAATTTTAATTATACATTCATGGGTTTTTTCCAATTCTTCATTCAACATTACTATTCATATGTATCATATTAAAATTCCTAAGGTGAAGTTACAATTTCTATAGAACTGGTTCTTTATCATCTAGAAATACATATTATTTTCCAAAATCACCATTTAAAATATTTTTGTTGTGGTCTCTATGTAATTGTATGCGATTTATGCTATGTTTAATTTCAATAATATGTGATAAATTCCTTTCATATATGTTTTAGTCATAACATTTTCCCCTTATGAAATTTCACCCATGAAATTTCATTTTACATAAAAAGGTGAGGGTGCTTTTTCTCCATTGATTCCTCTAGTTCCCAAGATTCTTATTTATAATTATAGTTCCCACACAAAAATTTTACTAGGGGGGTTGTATTTATGTGTAAAACTATATATCTATGGTTTAGATTATTTACTAGGTTCATTTTGAAAAAGAGGCCATCTTCCATCTATACCATCTCAGAGATTTGTCTGTGTGAGCGATCAGGTATGTACATCCTCTGGAGTGATAGATGGAACACATCATGAACAATATCCGTATTTGGAAGAAGTGAAATATTATATGCCAGATATTATATATGATCAAGTATATAAGAAGGGCCTATGTATGTTAGGATTAGCTTCCCATTATTTCAAAACTGCATGACTCTCTTCCATGCTGATATTTATTGGAAGAATTTATCTCCAACTAAGAACTCCAAGTACCTTTGATTGTTTTCATTATATATATTTTCCGTACATTGAGAAGCCTTTATATATTTATGGATGGATTTAACATTCTCTTTCATATAAGTTACAAGATCCTTTCCAAGAAGAATTATTTGTAAAACATCATCCCAATAGATTGGAGTTCTATATATCTTTCAAGCAGATCATCATATGGAGCCATCTGAAAACAAGAGTTGAAGCTATTACTGTATGAGAACTCATCCAATGGGAGATGATGATCCCATCCACCAAAAATTTCTAAAGATATGGCTCATAAAAAATCACCGATGTTCAGAATAATCATTTCAAATTGGCCATGAATTTATGGGTGGTAGAATTTGTTGAAATTAAATTCAGTTCTCCCATAATGTTGAAGACTCATCCATAATTTTTATGCAATCATGGGATTATGTTCAATGAAATTTGAAAGATGAACCTTGTACAGTATCACCACATCCTTAAAATATAACATTTCATGTTGTTCAATAGATTTATTATTTCAAAGAGTGATAAAGAATGAGGTCTGGGTGAGTCAGTCAACCACAACTCATATAGCAATATTTCTTATCGATTTATTTGGGAGAGCTGTTACAATTACCATATTGGAATTCTAATATTTACACATGAGTATTAGAAACCATTCCATTATCCCATTGGACATTTTTCATTCTTCTCTATCTTGCTGACATATCATGAACCTTGCGATATATTCTGTAATCTATTTCATCAGGTTGTGCGACCAAAAGTGTTCTATGATATCAAAATACATCATGCTACTCCATGGATCGATATATAAATTTCTTCTATATGCATTTTCCAATCGATATTTCTTCATCCCAGGTGATTAAGGCACAAAAATCCATGTTCCAAATAGAATTACACTATTATAATCAATATGGTACACATGTATCTTCTCATCCATTACATCATTCACCTTCATTTGAAGCTCCAAATCATCCCATTATGCTCCCTTAACACTACATTGGATAGATGACTATGCAATAATTTTTCATAAGGAAGGATTTATTTTATAGCATTAAGATTTCCAAGTCCATCAATTGGATATCCAATAATATAGGGTCTATCTCAATCCCCAACATAGATAGTGTATCTAGTGTTTTCTGATTAGATTAGTAAATAACTTTTTCTCCTTTTTGGGATGATAGTGAATTGAGAAATAATATAATTTGATCTGCTCTAACCATGTCATTTGATGCATGTTGAGCACATTTTTTATGATTATATACATTAGGATCTTGTGATCAGTATATATGTAACTCTTTTGAAAATAAAGTTCATGCCACAATATTTTCATGGGAAAAATCATAGTTGTTATCTCTGGATCATGAGTCAGGTATCAGAACTAATGAATCATCATCTATCGTGATGTGTAGGATATCACATTATATTTTTTCATAATAAAAAACCCACATATTTCATAGAATAATAACTATGTATCACAAAAAATTCTTCAAATTACATTAATGGTATAACTATTGTAGTGATCAACTGTATATTTACCTCAATTATAATTTGGATTTTTTGGCTGTTGAAGCAGATTAACCTCAATTACTTGAGGTTAAGTGAAACGTATTGCACAGTTACTTTTCCCCTTATAATCGTACCATTGGACCATTGGTGGTGTTCTCCTTTACTCCAACACATTGTCCTTCCTTTTCATTTTTTTTATATTAATGAGAATTGTGGCCTTCAATCAAACACTTGAATCATTTTTCCATCTATTTGAATCCATACAAATGATGCTTCTTCTAAATTTTTTTACATTTTGGTGGTTAAGATTTCATTCCACCTTTCTCAATAGATCTCCCAGAATGAAACACTGTCTTTAATTTATTATCACCATATCCATGGGATGATTTTCCAAACTCTCTCTCCACATTGATAGAACATTGAACAACTTCATCCTATCTCCTAAAGTCTCAAATTGTATTGTCCTTCTAAAGAAGTGTTTTTAATCCACTAAATAATATAAAAAATTTATATCATTGGTGATAACAAAACCCAAAGCATACCATTTAATCCACTTGAAATTTTATTTGTAGGGTATGATAGATTAAATGTTCTTTTTCTTTACCACTATGAATTATCTCCGTATATTTTTAAAATTAGTTCATGTGAATTACTAATTATGAAACATTATCTTATAGACTTAAAACATTATCTCTTAAATTTAATCCCCCATCCTGGTGTTCTTAATAAACACCAATCATTGATTGGACACTCAATCTAGATGATAAATTATCAGAGTCACCTTATCCATATCATAACAATCAAGAACAAATTATTTTTTCCATTTAGTAGACCCAATATTCCAAGAATATTTGATAAGAAGATCATATAAATGTTAGTGGTTGTCACAACATACAACACTTAATATAAAATTACATCCTCTTTAGTGACGGATTATGTTCCAAATAATTTAGGTGTTTATTAATAACCTAATACATATCGGTCTGAATAACAATGAAATTTGAACTCCACCTCCCAAAGCATTAATGATGTTGTTCGCGGAATCGCTGCATTTCCCACCGAACAGGTTGTTGTCCAAGTTTATCTTCATTACAAACATTTTCAAAAACAGAATACCAGAAAACAAAAGAAGAGTCATCATTTCAATAATATATAATTTATTTCATTTTAAATTTATTCTAAATTTATATATTATAGGATCCCTATGATTAGCATTTTTTAAAACAAGGATTCATGGGTTCTTATTAAACATAGTATTATAGTCAGGTTTTTCTCTAAGGTTATCTAATAATAAATCGTAAATAAATTAAACTATCATATGATTCCAACAATAGAGAACATGTTTTTTCAAAATATATATTAAATTATTTTCAAAAAAACTAAAATCATTAAACAATCATGATCCAATGTTATAGTTTTTTTTGTGAAAATTAGGACTATATAAAACATTTACAAAATAATACATAGAAATTTATATTATTAATTCTTATCTGAAATATTATTTTCCATTGATTTATTTTAGTTCATGTAATAAAATCTGTATATGCCTAAAAAATTTGTGATATAAAATACCTTTAAGTGGATAGATAAGAACATTAAACAGTAGAACATGGGGTAAGTGTAATGATAACATCGAAAAAGGATCATAATCATGAGGTAATTAATTATTAAAAGCCTTCAAATATAGAAATGAATAAAAATGAATCATAATTTAATAATGGGTAACTACCACACATTGTTTTGAAAAAAAACTAGAATCATGCTCAATAATATTTCACTTTACTCATGAGGTTATTCCCATTAACCAATGAATTTGAGAAGTTTATTATTCCGGGTGCACCCATCACACCACAAAATTTACATAATCACGAATGACACATAGAATATATATGAATATTAAACATATATAAACCCATGGAATAAAATGGTTTTCATTTCATAATCATAAATTCATAAAATTTTTGTTCCCAAATGAAAACAGTAGAATCATACTTCATATAATAATCATCAACCTTTGTGAGGAAAACAATTTTGAGATGTAAAAGGTGTGTTTTTTTGGGAAGGATGAGTTCTTCCGAAAACATTATGTTTTCTATAAAATGATGTTCAAAATATATATATCCCATTAAGGGTATTATAATGACGAAAAATAATTTTTATGGAATAAACATATTGGAAATGGGATGAAAGAGGGAAAACTGTAAAGAAAGATAGTTGGGTTTGGTAATTCCTCTAACCTTGAGTTGAATTCTTCCTTCACTTTAATAACCAATATAATAATATTAGATTCATTAATAAACAATTCAGGAAAAATTTATAAATTAATATGATTCATTAAGGCTTTAATTTTTTATGGTTCTTCAGATGTGTTATGGAGTTTTATTTCATCATTTGGGAACATTTGTTTTCATTGTTTCCAGGATTTGTACCATGTATACCAGGATGGATGTTATTATAAAATGATGAATAATATATAGAATAGAAATTATATGTAATTAATTATTTTAAATAATTTTAAATTTCATTCAAAAAGATTTGATTATATACCATGGGGTGATTCCATATACTAAAGTTAATGATGGTCGTTTAAGTTTAATTTAGGCAGTTCTTCGATCACAATGAACTCGTTTTGTATTGTCTTTTAGTATTATGAGTAAAAGATATATACATATCATAAACAAGTTTATATAATAAACATATGATTTTATATAAACCACCTAATGGTCTTATTAATATCATATATGGTTTTTAGGTTAAATTAATGTGCATTTCCCACCATTTCGATAAATTGACACATCGCGGGAAATAATTACAATTTTGATAAAAAGAGGGAGAGGGTGATCTTATTTTAGATATTCAAAAAACATTATATAATTCCAGTATATATAAGTTACTAAAGATATCATTTCATATGGATTAAGTTATTTGATGATAGAATTAGCAAACAAATCGAAATTAAAAGGAAAATGAAAGAAAAAGAGGCTGGTGTTACCTCTTGAAATATCTTCTTGAGATCCTCATAGAAACACCAAGGATTGGTATTATGATGAGACCAAGATCTAGTAAATGTGGTGGATGTTCTAATTAATAGTACTAGGATAAAATTAGTCATAGATCAATGCTTGAGAGATGTGGGGAAATAACGTTGTGAGAGGTGGTATTTATAGTGGAGGGAAGTTGTGTTTTATTTGTATTTTAATAATTAGTATATAATTTTGGATCAATATTAATAATATATTTATAATTATTATAAAATATATTAAAATAATAAATGATATTATGATATTTTGGTGCATATATTCGCTAAAAATCAATTAATTTTTCATTTTGATTATAATGTATATATAAGGTAAAAATTACCATATTTTACTATTCACCCAAAATTCATTTATTTTTGGAAAATAAAAAAAATTTACCCTAACCAGTTTTCAATATGATGAATTTAAAAATAAAATCCCTATTATGATAAAAATTTTATTAACATGAGGTATTTAAATTTTAGCTAAAATCCAAATTTACTTGGAAAATACAGAATATAAAATTATTACAGTTTTTATAACACATTGAAAAACTACATAAGGTATCATAAAATTAAATTAAGACAAAAACATATCAAATATTAAGTTATTAATACATATTATTCAAATAAAAGTTATTTTAATTTAGTTACTTTTTAATAAAATTTAATAATACATTTATAACTTATAAAAATTCCATCATTTAATTAAAAACATTAATCATTTTATTAACATAAACTCTGATATAATAACACCATAATTTTATTTATATGATGACTAAATTTCAGATACACATTCATGGTTGTGGTTTAAATTCATTTATCCAATTTACTATTCATAATGATCATATTAATATTTATATGGTGAATGAAAAATTTCATTGGTTTAGGATCATTAACATCTATAAATACATATTATTTAATAAAATTCATCATTTTTAATTTTTTTTACTGTGGTATATAAGTGAGTTTATGTATTTTATGGAATATAACTTTACTAAATGGAAGGATAAATTCATTTGATAAATGCTTGGGTGGTTACATTCTTCCCCCTTTTAAAAATTCTCTCTCAAAATTTCGTTATACTCGAAAAAGTGAGTGTACATCCCCTTTATGGCCTCCTTTGGTTCGCATTTTTCTTCTTCATACATATGGTTCATCCAAAACACTTTTATTAAGTGGGTTGTCTTTGTGCATAGGACCTTACCCCTCTAGAATATAATCATAACTCGCTACTCCAAATAAGTGAGACCGTCTTCCAGATTTACTTATTTACAATTCAATACATGTGAGTAATCATATGTGTTCTTCCCCATGAGTGATATGTGGAAGACATCATGAACATGACACATATTTAGTAGAACCAAAAGCTGATAGGTCTTAGATCATATGTGATCATGTTTATCATTGGGTATAATCTACCTTAGGGTTAGCTTCAACTTCTTTCAAAATGACATGACTCTCTTTCATGTTGTAATTCATAGGAAAAATTTATCTCGTATGTGAATCATAAAGTCTGTTTTATAGTTTTCAGAATAGCTAATTTTTTGACTCTTGGAATATTTTATATGTTTGTTTATTTTTTGAACCTTCTCTATCATGAATTGTACATGGTCAGGTCCGTGTATCTTACATTTTTCCAAAATCATCTAAACATAATAGATTTATACATCACATTCCATATAGAGCTTCAAATAGAGCCATCTACATACAAGAGTTGATGTTATTGTTGTATGAGAACACAAACAATGGGAGTTGATAATCTCATCCACCATTAAATTATAGATATCATGCTATTATCATGACATTGAGAATTTGAATACTCTATTTAGATTATCCATCAGTTTGGGGTGAATGGCCTTAGAGAAATTAAATAATTTAATAAAAAATGATTAATACACTTCTAAAATATACATGTTTTTTGGAGATAATGATCAAATAAAATAGAAATAAGAACTCCATGCTGCCTCACCACATCCTCAACGTATAACATAGATTCATGTTCAAGAGGGAGATCATTCCATATAATGAAAATTTGGTATTTTATGGTCAGTCAGTTAACTACAACCCATAATACATTATTGCCTTAGGATGCTTGTTGGAGACCTATGAAAAAGTCCATATTGACCTTATCTGATTTTTACATGGGTATAAGAAATGTTTTCAACATAAGTTTTTACATTTTTTTACTCTAAATTATTATTTTTACATATCAACCACCTTGAGATATATTTTTCAATCTCCATGTCCATGTTGTTCCACTGGAAGTGTTTTTGCAGGTCATGGTAAATCATGGTACACTCATGATAGATAGAGAATGTTGAGAAATGTGAATTTCCCAATAAATCCATCATTATCACAGGTGATGATTTCACAAAAACCCATCATACAATTTGAATTACACCATATTCATCGATATGGAGCACATACTACTTCGCTTCATTTACTACATTCATGCTGTTTTGTAACTCCAGATCGTCTGTTTGTGCCTCTTTAATCTCCTCTTAGATATATTGTTAAAAATCATTTGGAAAAAGAATTATTTATTCGATAAAATTATGATTTACATATAAATCATTTTCATGTCCCTGAATATATATTCTTCATGATATACATCATGGATAGAGTAGTAGGTTTTTTTAATCTTAGAGCATCATATATCCTGTTTGGGTTGTCAGTATGATAGTGAATATAGTAATTATTGTCATTGATTATCTTTTTCCATATAATTTGATTCATGTTCATATCCTTTGGAGTGAATATATACTTTAGAATATTGTGATCATTATATATGTCGTGCCTCGCACCATAGAGGTAGTGCAACCGGATTTTGAAGGAAAAATCATAGTTGCTAGCTAGAGATCATGGGTTGGGTAGTTCTTCTCATGGGTCATTAGATTCCATGAGTCTTATGCTACCACATTATCATTTTTCATGAGTACACAACTAAATCCATTCATGGAAGAAATACTATATATATAAAAACATTCACCATTTTTTGGTAATGTTAATACAGGTGAAGTGATCAACCTTCTATTTTACTACACGAATCATTCCTCACATTCTTCCGCCAAGACATACATTAACCCATTCCTTGATAAGTTTGTTAACATGTTCCACAATCATGAGGATTTTGTCACAAAATTTTGATAATACCCTACTAATCAATGAAAACTATGGATTAATGTGAGACTATAGGTTATGGGTAATTCTTCCATTGACTTTGTTTTTGAACATTTCATATATCTTCTCATTCCTTAATGCCGCAAATCCAGGCTATATATGATCATCATGTTACTCATTACTCTTTTGGTATATGATAATATCATCGATAATCACCCCTGCAAGTTCATCAAGGTGATGTATACAGAAACTACTCATCAAATCCCTGACGATTTTAGGGAAATTAGTAAGTCTGAATGGAATCACCAAAAACTCATAGTACCCATACCTTGTATAGAAGGCCATATTCTGATTCTATTCCATCATTACCTTTAGTTGGTGATATAAAGAACTGAGATCCATATTTTAGATGTATTGATATCCCCTTAATTGATCGAACAAGTAACCAATCCTTGGAAGCAGATTGTTCTTATTTATGGTGATCTTGATGAGTTCTAGATAATTGATACAATTTTGTATTGTTAAATCCTTGTTCAAGATAAATAGCATTAGAGACCCCTGAGGTGATTCACATGGTATTAGGAACCCTTTCTCTAATTACACATGTAGATACTTCTTCAACTCCTCCAGTTCAATATGATCATTCATATTTTGACACATTAAGGTGTAGCTCCGGGTTTTAGGTATATTTAGAACACTAAAATATGATCTAGGTTTAGTCCATGAAACTCTTCAATAATTACATCATTTTATTCCCGCATAAGAGGAATTTGAACAAGGATCATACCTTCCATTAACTCAACCACTTGAGTGGCTTATAATTATTTATAGGGAATCAAAACACACAACATTGAATTATTTTTTTTAAATTTTTTTGATATTTCTTGAAATTTTATTATAGAATTGTATTGTTTGGAATATTAATAGATATTTACTTTTATTTACAGTTAATATGTCCTCTATATAACATGACCTAATAAATTCCCATTTTAGAGTTGAATTCCACCAATGGAAGTATTATGAGATTCAATAGAAGAATCATCCCACATACACTAATAGGATAATATTCCAATACATGGGTGGGAATGATTTCACACCTTAGTGTTTTAAAAAATATATATATATGTAATTTTTTTGGGTATTTTACTCAATAAGTCTTGAAATCATTAATGTTATAAATAAATGTGTAGAACCAGAACAGGAAAAACTTCTTCAATTATAGAATGATAAAGAAGTGTACCTCGTATGACGTCATTTAATATAATGACATCCATTGTAATGATTGAAATAGGATTATCATTATCATTTGTCTTTGGTGGATGATGATGTTAATTACCCTCAAGAACTCAAGCTTTAGTGCACTAGATTTCATTGTTTTCATGCTCCCAAAAGTTGTAGCATTGGACCATGGGTTGTTCTCTCCCTTCTCACAACACATTGTCCCACATTTTCATGTCTTTTGGATATTTAGGGGATTTGGGGCCCTCTCTCCCCCACATAAAACATTTCCTCATCCCTTTTAGGTTTTTTCCATTATTCTTCTTCCCACATTATTAACATGGGGGTGGTTGTGATTTATTTTATCCTATATCATTAGATCTTCCATCTTGAAACTATATATTTCCTTTCTTATCACAATAACAATGGGAAAATTACCTAAAATCAATATACAATTTTAGAGAACATTTAAAAACTCCGTCATTAATCTAAATTTCACAAATTTTAATATCCTTTCGAAGGGGTGGTTTTAATCCACTAAGTAATCTATTAATTTTGCTATCATTTTTAACAAAAACCCAAAATCATCGACTGTAAGCGTTGAGAAATTTTCTTCACTTTCTATGAAAGAATCACCTTAAATTGTCTTCATCATTATAAATTATCTATCACCCTTTTTATAAATATTTAGTGGGAAATTTATATTACGAAACATTATCTTAAAGTCTCCACCACCCTATATCTTCAATTTTGTCCCTCAGCATGGGGTTCTTATCAACAACCTTAATTGATCTGACTCTCCATATAAATGATAAATGTCCAGATTCACTATCATCATATCAAAACTCTATAACATAGAAAAGATCATGTCTATTGAGTTTTCCATCTATTCAAAATAGTGAATTGAACGATCCACAAATCATCAGTGGTCATTGTAACCTTAAACTATCAATAGCTAGTTACTCTCTCTTAGGTGAAAGAGGATGTCCCACATTATTCAAGTTATTATTCACAAAACGATATATCTGGGTAAGAATATCCTTTTAATTTTTAACTTCACCTCTCAAAGCATTGGGGATGTCATTCGGGAAATTGCTGCATTGTCCCTCGTATGGGTTTTCCCTAGTTTCTCCTAGTTCCATCAATTTTATACAATATAAAATGTTATAAATAAACAAAAGTCAACATGTCATGAATATATAATTTATTCATTTGTTCATTTAAGTCTAATATAATATCTTGTGGGATCCCTATGATTAGATTTGTCTTAAAAAAATCTTCTCGAGCGCTTCATTATACTTTCTCTTATTCTAAAGGTTTCCACTAAGTTTCTCTAATCCAAATTCCTAAATTAACTAAACCATAATATGATACCAACTATAGAGATACTAAATTTTTACATATTTTAATTCATCATTTTAATGAAAATCAAAATTAAATCATTACAAAAATATTTTCCAATGGTTTAGTGTCATGGGTAAATTAGGACAACATATAACATTTACAACATAAAACATAATGAATTATTTAATTCCTTATTCTTTATCTTCTAATTGGACCTTTATTTCTTCATAGTAGATGTAGTCACCTAAGGATATACAATTATACGGGTGAGATACATTCCTAGTAAGATGATAGATAGAAACCTGAAACGAAATTAGATTGGGTTAACATAGTGATAACATAGACATAATGTCATAATAATGTGAGAATGAAATATTAAAAGGAATGAAATGTTTCAATTCCAAAAAATGAAACATCATGTCATAGTGGATAACTACAAAACCAAATGTTGAAAATATCTACAATCACGTTCACACATATATCACATTACACATGTTATTATTCACATTACCCAATGCTTTAGAACACTATTTATTTCTAAGCATACCATTCACATCAAATCACTTACATAATCATGCATGACACATATAACATATATCAATCTTGAAAAAATAATAACCCATTGAAAGGAATGGGTTTTATTTCATAATAAAAATTTCATAAAAATTAGGTTCCAAGATGAATAATGAAAAAACATACTTGATATAAGATCATCTATTTGCGAAGGAAACAATCTTCGGAATTAAAATATGTGTTTTTCTAAGGTGTTATTTTGGAAAAAATTGTGTTTGTCATAAAATAAAGTAAAAAGTATGTACATCCCAGAAAAGATAATATAATGATTAAAAACTATTTTTTATTGAATAACCATTCAGAAAATAGGGTGAAATAAGGAAATCCCCAAGAAAATTAGTTTTATATTAGAATTCTCATTACCAAGAGTCTAAATGCTTCCTTCAATTTAATGTCATATATAATCACATAATAATAAATAAATATCAATTATATAGTAGTTTATTCATGAATATAAATCATTATGGATTTAATAAGTTATTTTATGGGATATTGGATGTGTTATATTGTTTAATATCATCATTCAAGAACATTCTTTTCCTTGGTTTTCATAGTTTGTTCATTTGTATATATGAATAAAATTTTGTGTAAAATGAGGATAAATATCCAAAATTGTAATTATATTTTATTAATTATATTCCATATGTTAAAAATGTTACAAATTATGTGGTTATATACTGTTAGGATGATTCTTCAGATAAAAGTAAATTATGATAGTTTTTTATTAATTTTGGCAGGTTTTCAATCACAACCAATTCATTAGGTTTTTTAATTTATTATTATGATTTTATGTTATTTCCAGAATGAACAAAGGTTTATAACATAAAATTCAATATCTATTAGAAAGCATTTAATGGTGTTTTTATCATCATTTTTATGTTAAATTAATTTTCATCAGCCATGATGTCATTAAATTGACACATCTCTGGCGATGATATCATTTTTGTGATAAAAGATTGATCGAAAGGTTTTTATTGTCATATATTCCATTAAAATGATATAATTACAGTATATAGAAGGTACTGCAATTATCATTCCATTTTTCTGAAGTTATGTGACTGTAGAATATGAAAATAAATTGAAAATGAAAGAAAAATAATTGAAAAGATAAAGGATTTACCTCTTGAATTATCCTCTTGATATCACCCCCAAGGAACCTAGTAATGGTTGTTTGATGAGACATAGAGATCCAAAATAAGTGGTATGAGCTAGGGAAGAGAATATGTATGAAATGTGGCAACGAAAACTGCTTGAGAGGTGTGAGGAAATTATTGAGTGAGGGGTTATTTGTTGTGGATGGGAGGGCTGCTTTCTAAATATTTTAATCATTAAAGTATTATTTTGGCTCATGACTAGAAATAGTTTGATAATTATAATAAGATATATCTGAATATTGATAGAAAGTTTGATATTTGGGTTCTTACATCAGTAATGACAAAATAAATATTTCATTTATCTTATAATTTTTATATAATGTAAATTATTGTATTATACTATTTACCCAAAATTCATATATATTAGAATATTCTGAAAAACTAACCATTATGATTTTTCATTGTGTATAATTAAAAAAAGATCTCAATTTTAAGAAATTTTTTTAAAGTAAGAGTAATTGACTTCTTAATTAAAATCAGTATTTAAGTGAATAATGCAATTTTCAAAATTATAAAATATTATATAACAGGTTTAAAAATAACATAAAGTCTCATAATATTATATTAAAAAAATGAAACATAAAAATATTAATTTATAAATACATTTTCTAAAAGTGAACATTGTTTGAAATTATTAAATTAATCCCAATATTTTACTTAATTTTTTATGAATGTAAAAATTCAAACACATATTTTTTAATTTTTAAAATATTTATTTAAATAAATTATGATATAATTATACCATAATTTTATTCATGATGTGCCAAAAATTTATTTATAATTTCATTGGTGTGATTACTAATTAGTTTTCCATTTTACTGTTCATAAGGGTAAAATTATTATTCCTACAGCCATGTTTCTATTTTATTTTTATTGGTTACTTAACCTATATAAATACTTCTTTTTTCATAATTTCTTTATTTATAACATTTTCATTATGGAACATATTTGTGTTTTTTTGATTTACACTATATTTCATTTCTATAAGATTGGAAAATCCTTTGTTAAATGTTTGTGTCATGACATGGAGCACCCAAAGGGGTGGCACAATGCAAAGGAGAACAACTAGAACATGATTTATATATATTTTATGGTCAATAAGGACACTAAAAGATAGGCAAGGAATGCAGATATTCAATAAAAATCTATTCTATAAGGTTTTGATGACCCACACATCGACACATTGTCGAAAAGAAATGGAACAATGGAAGAGAAGTATATACATGTGGAATTAAAAATCCTTTAATCACATGTCATCAATAATATTTAAATAATATAATCTAATGATCCTAACCACGACAATAAGTCAACTAAAATCATCTATTAAAAGTTTAAGATAATTAAAGTATAATACATTTGACATCTTTGACGAAGCACCAGTAGAAACACAAAAATTCAAGGCGGTGAAAATATTATTTTACAATTGAAAATATGATCTTCCATTGATTGTATTTGTTATGAAAACATGAAAGTGTTCTTCATATAATTAATTATTCATATTTATGAATTTATTATAACAATATAACGAAAATAATTAATATTTAAGAAATCTTCATAAAGTGATCATTTCAGGTATTCTATAATTTAAAGGGCATTGATGGGGATCCTACCTCATTTGGATGACCATGAGAAGTCAAAAACTTTGGAAAATTACATTCTATCTCATTGATTTACCAAACTTATGCACACATACATTATTATATATATACCACTTAATCGAATGTACATATTCCTGACACCATGAAAGAATTTTAAAAGGAATATATATATCTATTTATATACACATACCAACATGCATTTGTAAAAGCATTCAAGGAGTTACCATATTCTATAAAAAATAATATGAAATCAAAAAAAATTAATGACCTTTAAAAAATGGTGTGAAATTACACACTGGAAGAAAAATTATACCTTGATCAGGGAAAACATGCCAATAAGATCCAATCATCTTTTATTTTCGAGGTATATTCTAGAATACCCATTGCTGTTTTTCAATAATTTCATTTCACCAATTATAAATAATATTAACAAAAAAGAATGGTCTAAATGAAGGACTAGGGTTCATCCAAATATATATGTGGTTATGAGAAGAAGAAAATATTTAAAATTATGGGAATTGATGGGATAAATCCACCTTACTCTTTGAGGATTAGAGAGAAGTCATTAAGAATCCATTGTTGAATGACAAACTAAATTGTATCCAGAGAAGGGGCGTGCATCTTGTAATGGAGTTTATGGGGAGGGTGTGTGTGTCGCAAACCAAATGTAGGTGGGGACACATTGGGTCTCTATAAATCAATATATCACATCAATAAATATTTCTATAGAAATAAGAAGAATATTACTCGTCATCATCATCATAATAATATTATAATTATATATAAAACACCTCTATGTTTTTTTAATATTCTATTTAATATCATATAATAATTTTTCATTTAAATTTCAATATCATTGTAAAATACATATCTCGGTGTTCCAACAGCCTAAAAATCATTCTGAAACATGGTTTAGAAAATGAACTGTCTAATATATTACAATAGTTTAAATTCCATGGTTTTATTATCCAGTTCAAATAAATGATTCATTATATATTGAGGAAATATATTGTTGTACTAAACACAAATATTTGAAGGTGTTGATGTAAACCACATTTTAAAATAAAATAATAAGATCCCAACATATTTTATAATGTTTGGATTTTTGTTTCTGATAGAACACCCCTCAGATGGTGATATGTAGTGTTGAAACTCGATTCCATATCAAGTGCATGCGGATGAATTCTCTAGAACATTGAGGAAAACCTTATATATCAATAAAATATAATGTAATTTGTTACCCAATTAATCCTTAAATATTCTATAATTTATATCCTGACATTATGGTCCAGAGATAAATCATCCTTGATATAGTTGATGTTTTTTTGGCTTAGTAAGAGGGCCAACTACAACCCATATATAATTTAACAATTTAAAAAAATGGAGTTCAAGAACAAAATCCATATTGATGTTCTCCCTTTTTCATTATTTTATCATTAAGAGATGAAACATCTCCTTATAAATTTGTAGTTCTTTCCCACCTTGATGGTATACCAAGCACCATGTTTTAAAATATATAATATCTCTCATTATTTTATCCCATCAGAAGTATTATATTAAGTCATCCGACATTATTTTACTTCCATAATGATTAATGAATGAGTAACTATGAGATTTCTCTATCATATCCTTCATCAAATATTTTAAATAATATCACATCCACATTTCTTGAACTATGTCATTCCAACCTGATCAATGTTAATCTCGGGAACATTTCTAGCCACCTTTTTCAGATTTATGTCTTCCATTTGTGCATCTTTAACCTTCACGTGGATAGATGGTAGATAATTCAAATAATAATGATATGATTTTCTCCTTCTATAAAGATCACATTATATAAAAATTCAATATATAGAAATATTGGATGTTTTTTCATCCTCATCATGAACAAGCTACCATGATCTTTTTAACTGAAAGTATCATCCACATTGCTTTCATTCCCTATGTGGTACTTTTTTGAGAAGTTATAATATGATTTCATATCTAACCATCAACAATTTCGCATTTGAAAATAAATTATTCTGAATATATATTTACTAATTTTACAATAAACATATATATCAAACATTTATTATTAAAAATAATGAATCCATATCATTAAGTAAAAAATTACAATTTCTAACACTCAAATACAAATTTTGGTAATTTTTCTCATTAAAAATAAAGTTTCATGAGTTGTAGTCTATAGACATGTTATTATTAATAATACCAAATAACAATTCCTTTTGATATGAATCACATTATATTAAAAACCCTACTACAATATAGGGTAATGTAAGAATAGGCTTGCTCACTAACCTTATCTTCATTTACTTGAAAGTTTCCTCAAATACATTTTCTAGTTGAACTTGGAACCATTCTGAGTTAACATGGTTACAAAATTATATTTGCATGATAAATTATACACAAATATTTTATTATATCTATCTTAAACCAGAATTTTATGGGTCCTTATAACCATGGTTGGTCTACAATAAAATTCAAGAGCTTCTATCTTTGATGTACTTATTTATATACCAACTCATGATATTTTGTGACCCAAAATGAAACCTTCTTTCAGCTAACATTCACACCCTATAAATTTTTTATATAGTTTTTCCTTTCATATAGACATTAATACAATTCTCAGGAGGTCTTCATTCTGTTACTCCCACTTTGAGTGTATTTGAGTATCATGTGTAATGACTTCCTAAATCTGATCGAGGTAATCTCTAAACACTATATTCATATAATCATTAATGATAAAGGGGGAATTAGTATGATTTAAAGTAATCACTAAATATTCATAGTTACTATAACATAAAATGAATGTCTTTAGGTGTGTATCATCTTCCATGACCCTCAATTAATGATATCTAGAATTAATTAATACCTTTTAAATATAATGAGTTCCGCGAATTTAATCAAACAATTTATCAATATGGGGAAGATAATAATTGTTCTTGATCAGGATATTTTTCAACTCCTGATAAGAAATTTAGAGTCGCATTGGAAAATATTTCTTTTTCAAAAAAATAAAAAGTGCTTCCAAATTAGACACACATGTTTGAATGTATCCCTTATCATCATTCTCATGGAGTTTTTTATTTATTTCCTACAACACAGTTGACTCTATTATATACATTGTCATTTAATTTTGTGTTGAAATAGGAAAAACTACTAAAGATAAGAAATCATCACATTTTTTGGTAGGCTTGGAAATTATTCAAAAAATAATTCCTCAATATTTTTACCAATTGGAATATAATCGATATAAATTTTCTCCCCAAGAATTAGAGTAAAAAACACATACTGAATAGTAATTAATACTCATACATAAGATGTAATCTCAGTTTGATGTTCATAATTATCATGACATTGATTGGAAATCTATTAAAAATTTGAAATACTAATCAAAGCATCCCTTCCATGGAAATAAATCATGGATTTATGAAAATGAACCTAGTTCATTCCTTAGATTACATAAAATTCATCCAGACGAAGAATGATAATGTTTGAAAGATTAACATTCCCAAAACATCATCTTGATAAGTATCATGAACATAAGATGAAATAATTATACCTATATGGGCCTTCATAGATAATAACACATATAATAATGTAGGTACAATATTAAAACCCCTACCAAATTATTTAGATATGAATGAATGGGTATACCCCATATCAAATAAGACATTAGTAGCTCTATAACTGAAGTATGTGTACCACTCACCAATCCATTATCACGATAATCATAATAAACATTTACAATAAAATATTTCACATTTTTCCCATGGGTAAAGATGTTTTTGATGCCATTATTAATAATTAACCATTTGGGATTGGCACTTTTTGTTGAAATTCTAATTCTTGAGAAACATGTATCACTGAAGTGGGGGTGGAGCATTAGGTGCATCTTTCAATAAATTTATATTGATAGCTAATATATTCTAATTTATAAGGAAATAAAATATATACTAACCTTAACATACACTCATAAATCATTTAATATAACCCTTATGAAAATTTCATCCATGCAACTTTCCACACATCGACCATGATGGTGACCACATCTTATTCTCTTCATGGTTTTTATATTTTCCTTTAACACCAAATTTATTTTCTTGTCAAAAAATGAGATTGAAATTATAATCCAATAGTCATTTCATCCAGTATTGCACAATTCTCAATATATTCATATTTAACATTGTATCTTATAGAATATACAATTCAGATACTTTGATTTATGCCACTAATGAATCATTCAAACTTAGTTTCAATTTGGATGATAATACACATAGAGTACGTTCGGAGCGTTGTGTAATTAGCATTATTGGTACCATGAAATTCCACATAATATTTTTTAAAATTAAGGAACACATTCTACATCTTAGTTAAATGAATCCATTGAAAGTAATTATTCCAGAATAAGTTCATTAACTCTTCCCAATAGATGTTGTTTATTTCAATTTTTTTATTCATAGTTATAGTCAACCACTTGTCTTCTTCAATATCATACCAATTAAGATCTAGAATGAAATTCTCCTGATCCAATAACTATATAATTAAGGATATAATTTTAGTGACACAATTCCATAATCCAGTGACAATTAGATCAAAGTCACATTGAAAGAATGTTGATTTTTCCTCATGAAGGACTCAAAGGAATGTTATTCCCTTTTTTATCATTTGGATTTCCATCATGATCCATAGATTAAGAATACCGTGTAACAGTTTAAAGAATAATCTTCATTACATATTTGATAGAATTAAATTTTTCAAGAGGATAAAGATTCAATTTTATATCAAAATAATCATTAATGCTATTCGTTCTATTTCAATCTATTTGCTAAAACAGAAAATAAAATATTAAGAAAAACATTAAATAGTGAGGAACCACATTATCCTGAAACCCCACTTATAGAATCTCTAATTTATGAAAATATTTATTAATTTATGACACATGAGGATTCCATTAGGATATTCATAACAATCAGATATTTATATCAATCATGATGTTTCATAATTATTTTTTTCTTTCATAATGAATATCCCCTAAGAGAATTAATGTTATTTTGCAGCAATACCCATTGTTATATATTAGTTCCTGAAAAAACATTAGTTCAATATAATTTTTTTGTGGATATTACCACTAGGAACATGTTTTCTATATCCACTTACACTTTTATTATTTCGACATGTATATATTTCTAGGAAAACATCTACTGAATATTTTATCAGAATTCCAAGAAATGTTTTTATAGTTTTCATTATCCTTAGACTTGTCCATAAACAATCCCTTTTGGTTATGACTAAGATTATCTTATTATAGTTTACACATGATAACTACATAGTTTATCTTATTCCAAAAATATATATAATATATTATTATTCAATAAATTAATTAATTATTTTAGAATACATAATACAATACAAAAAAATTGTCCAAATACAATATTACTTAAGTACCATTGAAAAGATGGAAAAAAACACTGGTATATTAGAGAGATAATTTATATCTCAAAATGATATTAATTACTAGAACCATTATTAGAGACATCATTCATAATACATATCTTCATTACAAGTAAAAATTAAATATAAAATTGTCAATATCATATGCTTAGTAAGGGTGAACAAGGAAGATATAGAATTTTAATCATGAGAATAATAGTACGTGAACATGATCAAGATATTTGAATATAATACTCTACGTAATAACAGCCATAAAAATGAATCCTTGCATACATATTGGCAGTTAATAAGACAATAATCATAAGGCAATAATGTGAATAATCCAAAAAAGAAAAATAATGAATAAAACATGGAATTGTTGAAGACGCATAGACATATAAAATGTAATAAATATTAGTAATGGAAACAGTACCATGGGAATATTTTAAATATAGTTTAACCCCTTATACAACCTTGGTAGTCATGGATCACTCCAACGACCATCATAGTAGTCATGATTCAATCCCAAGACCATCTTAGCAGAAAATAATTGTTATTTAAAAGTGTTAACTACCCATTACAACCACGTCTATCTAATGGGATATAAATTATTACATAATGTACAATATAGATATATATGTCCCACCCATATCATAATTAAATCAAAAATACGTGTCACAGAAGATCATAAACAATATTTTCAAAACACATGAATTGAAATTGGTATCACAAGCATATAGTCATTTCATATCCTATGAAATACATGCCAGTTTCATATTCATTTAATAATTTCATATCTCGTTAATAAAAGTGGTATCCAAAGTATATATCCCACGAATGAGAAATATGTTTCATAAAAATATATCCCACGAATAGTGGAGGGTTTCATTTTTATATTACCATTTAATGTGAAAGATATTTCATAGAAATATAACCAATGAATGATATAATAGATTCATAAACATTATTCCATCAAAACATAAAACATTCAGAGAAATAATATGAGTGGAATATGTGTATAATTTCACAATAATGGTAATAATTACAAAAACAGATATCGTCTTATGTGTAAAATAATTTGGATGAATGATTTTGTAATATTTTATGAGGAAAGAATAGTATTTTCATTGGAAAACGCATTTATAAAACATAATACACTTTTGAATAAAATTTTCATTGAAATTTGAATTTAAAAAATATATATGATGGCATAAAAACAATAAAACATTCTCAAAATACATTTTCATTGAGAATGGTCATAAATAGTCATTTTAAAAACATTATTGGATTTTTTTATCATAGATCATTGAATGAAGATACTTCTTACCAAAAATATATATGATACCATATTTTCATTAAAACATTTTCCTAATTATATTAATTAAAAATTATTGGAAAATATTAATAATACAAGAAGTTATCATGAATAACCATATGAGAAAAAAGATATGAGTGTTCTTGAAATATGGATCATTTGATTTAATCAATGAATTAATAATCATAAGAAATTCTGATAATTGATGCTGTTAATGAAATAAACTCTTAAAATATGGTAACATTGAATCCATACCCACATATAGGAAAATGGTATTATATGGAGTTTAAAATATTGTAAAAATAATTTTTTTCGTTATATAATATCCAATTTGAATTATGTACACCTCGTACAAATGTCATTACCCCTCCCCACAAGGTATATCTATCTTGTGCCGACAAGGTGAGAGTGGAGATAGTGACCCCCCGAGTCCCCCCTCTAGTAGGCCTCAGGTTGTTGACTAGAACTGAGGGTATACAAACCACACAAATGGGAGGCATTACACTCAAATAAAAAACATGTGAAATATAGAGAGAAGATAGACACCAATCAACTCCTAATCAAACTAAAATATAAATTAAATCCCATGAAAGAAAATGTAATATCATGAAAAAATACTACAACTAGAGATGAAATATATATCTATTGAAGAAAGGTAAGTGTAGCACTGACCATGAAGCATAGACAGCTCATGCTACCCCAATCTAGTAGTAACCATCTTGATCTCCAACCTACTCCAAGTGACCTAAAAATGTTTATATATATATAGGGTGAGTATAAAAATACACTCAGTAGGATCCTCCTTCATTCCTAACTTTCCAAATTATTTAAATAATTCTAAAACATAGTGAACAATAAGTAAAACTAACTAGTCACTGAAACGTGTAAAAAAATTTCTGACCTCACCAAAGCTACTCATTCCAAGTATAGCATACAAGAGTATATAATATAATAAGGAATATCATGGGTACCACACTACTACATTACCACTAGTTTTCCACTTTTCTCCAACATTTCCTATCATATGATTTTTTCTCAAAAAAAGGCTTTTTGGAAGGCATATGGGTGAAGGACCACAATATACATATCTTTCCACACAACTACCATGTCCATGTAACCAAAGGTAACCCGATAGTTTCACGGAGAAACTGAAAATCAGAAAACGTGTATCATATATTGGGAATTATACCTCAAAACATTATATCACATACACCAATTAAAAATCCCCATGACATCATAGCCTATACATGTTTCACATATAGTAGTACATATGAATCTATATCCAGAATATATGTGTTTTAATAAACACAAGCCATTACATCCCTCTACACACATATATTGGAAAAACTAACTGATGGGCCTATTGAAACTAGTAACTACCAAGAGAAGGGAGTGTCTTCAATGGGGGTTGTCAGCCTTACATCCTCCCACTAGAGTGTTAGGTAATACACCACCTAGATCTCAGAATCCCCGGGGTGTTAGTTTACCAATCTTTCGGGGTGGAGTTGCGTATAAAAAATAAAAAATTACAGAATATACAATAGATTTCAACCACACTATGGTAATGACCAAGTCATACAATCAACTACCCCTAACGTCTCTCAGTCTCTCGATTGCCTCTGAAAATACTAGGTATCCTATATTCACACAATCAATTTAAGTGATTCATTAGATTACTTAATCATTTTTTATTAGTTTCAAGTTAAGTTAAAAAATTCTTTTACCATTAACTAATAGTTAAAAATTTCAAATTACATTTTATTATCATTCCAACCAAGATCCAGAATTCCTGAAAATTGGAAACACAACATTGCATCCAAGAAAGATCCAACTTCATTGGTTAAAATTATTTATTCAACCATTTATTGAAATAATTATCACTTTCCTTTATTCCAAATCATTATAGAAATACATTATAATATACCAAAAAGATGGGGATCAAAATGGTGAGTATATGAACTACCATTCGAGTCTTTTCCACATATAGAAAGTGAAAATTCCTATCCTTTCATGAAAATATTAACATAGATATAACAAGGCATACCATACATGTCTTGGCATATTTTGGAAGGACGGTAACAAAACCAGGTGCCTTGAGTAGTGGGTAAAGTAAAGGTTATAAATAACAAATACGATTTAGTAATCATCCATCATTCATATCTAACCCATTTCATAATATTTTGTGTCCACCATGGCACCAACATGCATATACTGATGAATATCTCCGCTATAGGTATCAACTACTGCAACAAACTGTGCACCTCCCTACCCCCACATATCACGACATCCATCTAGGCTCACATCACAACATAAGAAGACGAGAAAAACCAAATACTAACTAGGATCTTTTCCCTTAAAGAATTCAACCATCCTTCAAACAGAATGAGAAATCATGGCTGAAAATCATGAGGAACATATCCATACAAGCAAGAGGGTAATTCAACACCCCACTAGGTGATATATTTTTATCAACCAGTCAGTTATTTAATGCATCTTCAATTAATGAAATAATTAGTTTTATGTTCCAATTATGGGAAACCAAATCATTAAGCTATTATAAATAAATAAATAGTTAACTGACATGACTTAAATTTAATATCAACAGGAATTAACATGTATCGGGCTCATCAATTAATTTAATTAAACATGCTAACTGAAACAACAACTAGAATCATTTACAATAATATTTATCTTTGAAAAATAATTTCAATTTATCATTGATTTTTTCCATACCAATTTCCATCATAAACATAAATAATAAACCAAAAATAATAAATATCACACTATCTAGAAGAACCAGATTAAAAAACATATGATTAGTACCAATTTATTTATCTGATTCAAATAATTATTATTTCAATTCCATTCAAATCTTGTCGGACCAAACTTCCAAACTAAAAATTTTCATGTAAATGAATAGAAAAACCACTAATAACATACCTAAAAATGTTTTTGGTTCTCCTTTCATGAGAATAGTCTAACAAAATAGATCATGATCACCTCCCCTAGAGGACTACACCCACCTGGGGATGTAGAGACACCACTACATGAACTAACACCATGAATAGTCCATTAAGAACATGAATATTGCATTTTGTAATAAGGTAAGGAGAAATAGAATGATAGGAACCCATAAAAATGACAATTAATCAAAACATATATCAATGATTTAATGATACTTCTTGGTTTCACCAAAATAGGGGGTCTTCGTGTAGGAGGAAAAAAATTCCAGGGGAAACAATCCAAGGAATAATGTTTGATCACACAACTAATATTAGAAAAATGTCTCAGGGTGCCCCACACTGAGATAGAGGATAATGAATGAAAGAAGTAAATCTTCCCAAAATTTGGGAATTAGATCTAAGAATGACAAAATATGATATGATTGTGAATATCCATTTTGGATGATCAGTTTAATCCATGCAGTTTGACAATATAAAGGAATCCCGAGCCTTATGAAAATTATAATAGGAGTTATCACCTTTGAATGATCCTTAAATCCATCAAAACAACGACTGGAAAGCATTTTTCATCAATGAAATGTTTAAATGGGGAGAAAAAAGGATGCTATAAATATTGTACAATTAATGACACAAAAAATTCAAATAAATCACTGATACGAACAATTCAAATGACTCATGGATGCCGACAGTACAAAATGACTCACAGACTCCGAAAGTACAAAATTTCTCACCAACTTCAACTTTGCAAATGAATCACTGACGCTGACAGTATAAATGACTCTCCAAAACTAGTAGTACAAAATGAATCACTGACACATATATTACAACAGACTCACTGATGTTGGATGTAGAAATGACTTGATTGTACAATATAAATCCCCGACGTAGATGGTACAAATGACTCACTAGAATTGACAGTACAAAATGACTAATTGACACTGATATTAAAAAATGAATCACTAACACCATCAGTAAAAATGACTCACTGATGTTAACAGTTCATATAACTCAGTGATGATGTTGTTCACATCTATCTCATCGATGGAAATGTTCAAAAAACTGGAAACAATGTTCACAAAACTAGAAATTTGGAAAATTGTTGTGGATAAGTCACCTTGACCTCCCAGAATATCTCATACACTATATTTGATATACTAAATGGACCAGATAGTTCTCATCCATTACAAAAAACTTATGGGTTCGTAATAAACATGTGTCTTAAAGAATGAATACATAGACATAATTAATTTACAAATTTGTTTACATTGGAAACATAAAGCTGGTGAATAGAGATCAAAAGATGGAAAAATAAATAACTATAAATTTATGGATAAAAAGAATAGAATATATTAATGGGTAGTATATTCACCTCACAAAAGTGAAAATGGGTGTACAAGGCACAAATATCATAGAGATAATAGTGATATGATAAAAAATCATCTCGTACATCTTGACATACTTCATAATAATTCAAGCATCATGTATAATAAATATAAGTTTATTATATATATATTAAATAACCGTATTAGTTTTTAAAATAACATATATTATTTTTGTTGACCTCACCTGTTTTGATAATCTCAATCATGTATTTATTTGTGTTGAAAATCCCAATTATGTCTTCATTCTCTATGATATTGTTAAGTATTGTTGATCTATACTTTAATTCTTTCCAATCTGTGATCAAACCAATAATAATCTTTAAAATAGTCTTTGGAATATGTTAATCATCATTTATCCATGTTCATACAAGTTTTAAATTGATTCTAACACAATCAGATGTGTTCTGCATAAAACAGATAAGTAATCTGTCTATAGCTACTGATAAAGAGCTACCGATAACCAGTCTACCGATAGACTTAGTCTACCGACAGACAGCTACCGATAGACTTAACACAGAGTTACCGATGTACTTATAAATACAGCTACCGATACAAACGTAGAGCTACCAGTGTAAGTATAAATAGCTACCGATGGAATAAGTCACCGATGGACGAAGCTACCGATAGACTCGCAGCCACCGACGCATGGAGCTACCGATGCATGTACCTACCGACGCATGGAGCTACCGATGCATGTACCTACCGACGCATGGAGCTACCGATGCATGTACCTACCGACGCATGGAGCTACCGATGCATGTACCAACCGACGCATAGAGCCACCGATGCTCAAGCTACCGATGCTGATTACCTACCGATCACTCAACTCACTGTTTGAATTTCTTTATTTCCTATATTTAATCTATCTAACGGTCATATCATGTACATTTTAATGATTTGTCAAATACCTGATAAAGGTTGTCGGATGTCAGGAACCCGTACCTCGTACCTGCTGAAAAGAAATCTTTTCTGTCCCCTGATGGGAGATAAATACGAGAAGACTACATACCAGAAAGAGAAGCGAACGTGTGAAGAAAACAAACAACAAGAAGCGAACCAAAAAAGTGTGGTGCATCCATTATACCAAAAGCGACACAAGCACAAGAGGAACACAGAGAAGCTCATAGACAATCAAGCATACTCGAGGAGTGTTCTGTGCTTACAAGAAGAACTTCATCGACTACATTCTCACCACCTGTGAACCTGGAGCATACGACACTCTGTTTCTCAACAGAATCAAGAAGAGGACTCAGACTCACTTCTAATCGAATCCAAAGGAGTCCAGAGCTATACTGAAATCACCAGAACCATCTCTAAACTCTACATCTCTTGTTCTGTGATTTATTACCATTCATTTCGAGCAGTGTGTGTTATCTGCTATATCTAACACATACACTGTCTCCTATACTCAAACTGAAGGATCTGTAAATCCTTACAAAACTCTTTCATTCTTTCTTTCCCACGAAGAACTGTGGTAGAGGTCGTGTGTGACCTGGACAGCTGGTTTCTGTTGTACTGTTTCCCACGAAGAACAGTGGTAGAGGTCTTGGACCTGGACAGTTGTAAACTGTTGAACCCCGATCCAGGGTGTGGATCATTTTTATATAAACTTTTGAGAGGACTAAGTCTCGGCTTGAGACTGAACCTCTTGGTTACATTGTTGTGCCATCTATTTCAAAGTTTTATTCCGCTGCTAATTACTTTAAAACCAATACTGTTTTTAAAGTTACTTTGATAATTAAATTAGCAAGTGTTTATGTTAAGTGTAGATTAGTAAGTTAGTTTCAAAAGATAATCACACACTCCTGTGTTGATTAACTGGGAATTAATCAATCCCTTGAGAACCTAACGGAATCTCTACATTAATATAAATTCACTACAGTTTAATTTATTATTTTATTTGGGGGTCTTTAAGACATTGCTTTTAAATATAGAAATTTTAATTGGTACTCAATTCACCCCCCTCTTGAGTAAACCACTCCGACCAACACTTGGTATCAGAGGTTGAAAATACTTTCTAAAAGTACTCTGCTTTTGAACTGTGATTTCAGTTGTATTTTAAAGTTCTTAAAATTTCTGTTATCTCTAAATTTTTATCTCTTTAAAATTTTCTCATTATGGACAATAGACTTGAGGGTGCTGCTACTAACCGGCCACCTTTCTTCAATGGAACTAATTATGCTCAGTGGAAGCTGAAAATGAAAATCCATCTAGAAAGCATAGGTTTTGATATTTGGACTGCTATTGAATCAGAATACAAAATTCCTACTACTGCTAGATCTACTTGGGATGAACCTACAAAGACTGCCTACAATAACAACTGTAAAGCTATGAATGCCTTATACTGTGCTCTAGGAGATGAAGAGTTTAATAGAATTTCTGCATGTAAAACTGCATATGAAATTTGGGATACCTTAGCTGTTTCTCATGAAGGAAAAACTAATGTTAAAGAAATGAGATTGAACACTTATACTATCAAGTATGATAATTTTAAAATGAAGCCTGACGAACCCATTTCTGACATGTATCTCAGGTTCAACGAAATTTTCAATACAATGATTTCGCTGGGAAAGGATGTCTCATCGAAGGAACAAATTATGAGAATTTTGAGATGTCTACCTGATAGATGGAGAGGCACATCTGTCTCAATCAGAGAATCATGTGACATAGCTACTCTACCTGTCAAGGAACTAATTGGCAAGCTGATGATGTATGAAGAAGAGCTTAAAGTGAACAAAGAGGAAGACAATGAACCTGCAAGAAAGTCTGTTGCTTTCAAATCCTCAACCTCAAAGAATAAGGACAAGGAAAAGCTTCAAGCTGTAGTTGAAAGTTCAAGCTGTGAAGACAGTGGAAGTGATTCTGACAGTGATGCTGAGATGGCTCACATTGCTAGAAGATTTAAGAAATTTTATAGGAAAAAGAAGTTCTTCAGAAAAACAAATTATAAGGGTAAGTATGATCACCAAGGCAAATGGAAAAAGGACTGGAAGAAGAATGACAAGTCAGATGATGTTGTCTGCTATGAGTGCAAGAGAAAAGGACACATTAAAGCCGACTGTCCAAAGCTGAAATATAAAAAGAAATATGAATATAAGGACAATAAGTTTAAGAAAGCTATGAAGGCTACTTGGAGTGCTTCAGAAGACAGCACAAGTGAAGCTGAATCTTCAGACTCTGAAAGGAATCGAGCCAACATGTGCTTTATGGCAAACACTTCTGAGGTAACTGCTGAAACTCCTGCTTCAAAGTCATATTATTCTGGAGATGATTCTGAAGGTGATAACATGTCTAAATCTGAACTGTTTGAATACTGTGATATGCTGGAAGAGACATGTAATGAACTTAAGGATAAATACAAGTCATTAAAGAAACAGCATGCTCTCACCACTACAGTTAAAACCGAACTTACTATTGAAAGAGAGAAAAATGCTCAACTGTTAAAAGAAAATACAGAACTGAAACTGTCAAATGAGCAACTTAGAAAAGACTTAGAGAAGTTCACCAATGGAAAGAATACTCTAACACAGATGCTAGGAAAGCAAGTAGCACCTAAATACACTACTGGTATAGGATACCAACCTGGACAAAGGAAAATTGCTAAAACTAGATTCATTTCTAAATCTGGACAGAATGAAGGTAATTCTGGAACTTCATATGCTTCAACCAGTTATATACATAGCTATGGATCTAATAAAGTTTATATTTCAAAGCATGTCAATTCTACAAATTATATGAGATCCATTAGACAAATATGGGTACCTAAAGTGTTATTGGATAACCTGTCTGGACCCAAGAAAATCTGGGTACCAAAATCATCTCCCATCTGAATCTGTTTTGTAGGGAACTTGCTTAAAGAGCTCCTGTAAAGAGACATGGTACTTGGACAGTGGATGTTCAAGACATATGTCAGGAGACTTCTCTTGTTTCAAGAGTTTAATAAAAGTTGATGGAGGCTTTGTCACCTTTGGTGATAACTCAAAAGGGAAAATCATCGGCCTAGGCCAGATTGGTAACACTGATTCAATTTTGATTTCTAAAGTTTTATTTGTTGATGGCCTTCAATACAATTTATTAAGTATTTCTCAGTTATGTGATGATGGTTTTCATGTTAAATTTGAAAATGATTCTTGCAAAGTTTTTGATTCTAAGAATGTTTTGGTATTTTCTGCCTTAAGAAATGAAAATGTTTATGCTGTTAATCTGAATTCTTTAGCTAAGCAGAATATTAATTGTTTGAATGCTTTTCATAAAGAATCTTGGCTATGGCACAAAAGATTAGGACATTGCAACATTCACTCACTTAGAAAACCTTCTAGAAAAAACCTAGTTAGAGACCTACCTAAGTTAGAATTCCCAAATGATATAGTGTGTAACCCCTGTCAAAAGGGAAAACAACACAAAGTTTCTTTTAAATCAAAGAAAGAAGTTTCAACTTCTCAACCACTTGAATTGGTTCACATGGATTTGTTTGGACCATCAAGAGTTTCTAGTTTAAATGGGAAGCACTATGTTTATGTTCTTGTAGATGACTTTTCTAGATATACTTGGGTATATTTTCTAGCTCACAAAAGTGAAGCTTGTTCTTACTTTGTTAAATACTCCAAGTCTGTAGAAAATCTTAGTGGACTCAAGATTAAGACCCTGAGAAGTGATCATGGTCGTGAGTTTGAAAATCAAGATTTTGAATCTTATTGCTCACACAATGGCTATACTCATAACTTCTCTGCCCCTAGAACACCCCAACAGAATGGTGTAGTAGAAAGAAGAAACCGAACTCTTCAAGAAATTGATAGAACCATGCTCAATGAATATGACCTGCCTATTTATTTTTGGGCTGAAGCTGTAAATACAGCTTGTTATGTTATTAATAGAGTCTTGATTAGACCTGTTCTTAAGAAAACCCCTTATGAATTGTGGAACAATAGAAAGCCTAAGGTTAATTACTTTAAAGTTTTTGGTTGCAAAGTATTTATTCTGAATACTAAAGATAATCTGGATAAGTTTGCTTCCAAAAGTGATGAAGGAATTTTTCTGGGTTACTCTATTTCAAGTAAAGCCTATAGAGTATTCAATAAGAAAACCAAATGTGTGGAAGAATCTGTTCACATCATGTTTGATGAAACTGATCCACATGAGCCTAAAACCTCTCTTGAAAATCTTGAAGAAGACTTATCTATTCTGGACCTTAATGATAAATCTAAAGAACCTGTTATAAAAGTATCCAGTTCTGGACTTTTTCCAGAATCTGCTTCTGTTGAACCCAAACCTATAGATGAACCTGAAATTTCTAGTCCAACCTTTACTAGATCAACGAGGATTCTAAAGAATCATCCTTTAGAAGCTGTTGTTGGTAATCTTGATAGAGGAACACAAACTAGAGCTTCTCTAAGAAACCAGGTTGAACATCAAGCCTTTCTTTCACAGCTGGAACCCAAAAATATCAATGATGCTATCAATGATGAATTCTGGGTAATAGCTATGCAGGAAGAATTAAATCAGTTTGAAAGAAACAAAGTCTGGGAATTAGTTGACAGACCCAAGGACACTTTGACAATAGGCACAAAATGGGTTTTTAGAAATAAAGTAGATGAATCTGGAAATATAGTTAGAAATAAAGCTAGACTAGTTGCACAAGGATATAGTCAAGAAGAAGGCATAGACTATGAGGAAACTTTTGTACCTGTAGCTAGACTAGAAGCCATTAGGATCTTACTTGCATATGCTGCACATCTGGATTTCAAGTTATATCAAATGGATGTAAAAAGTGCATTTCTAAATGGTTTTATAATTGAAGATGTTTTTGTGGAACAACCATCTGGATTTGCTAACCCCCATTTTCCAAATCAAGTTTTTAAACATTCTAAAGCTTTGTATGGTTTAAAACAAGCACCAAGAGCATGGTATGACAGACTTAGCAATTTCCTTATTTCAAAAGGTTTTACTAAAGGGATTGCTGATCCAACTCTTTTCATTAAAAGAATTTCTAAAGATGTTTTAGTTGTACAAATATATGTTGATGATATTATTTTTGGATCTTCTAAACACTCTTTATGTACTGATTTTTCAAAAAGTATGCAAAATGAATTTGAAATGAGCTTAATGGGAGAGCTTAAGTACTTTCTTGGATTTCAAGTATTTCAAAATGAAAATGGTATTATTTTGAATCAAAGTAAATATACAAAGGATCTTTTAAAAAGTTTTGGTCTGGATAGTATCAAGGAAAGTGAGACTCCTATGAGTACTACCTGTAAATTGGATGCAGATGAAACTGGGAAACCAGTTGATCAAACAAATTACAGAGGTATGATTGGTAGTTTACTTTATCTTACTGCTAGTCGACCTGATATTATGTTTAGTGTGTGTATGTGTGCTAGATTTCAAGCTAACCCAAAAGAATCTCATTTGCTTGCTGTTAAAAGAATTTTTAAATATCTCAAACACACAGTTAACTTAGGTTTGTTTTACCCAAAAGGACAATCCTTTGAGTTAATGAGTTATTCAGATGCTGACTTTGCTGGTTGTAAGTTAGATAGAAAAAGCACATCAGGAACATGTCATTTGCTTGGAAAATCCTTAGTTTCTTGGTGTAGTAAGAAACAGAACTCGGTTGCATTATCTACTGCTGAAGCAGAATATATAGCTGCTGGTAGTTGCTGTGCACAAATTCTGTGGATGAAACACACTCTTTTGGACTATGGATACGTTTTCAAACATGTTTCAATCAACTGTGATAACACCAGTGCAATAAACATCTCTAAGAATCCTGTATCTCACTCTAGAACCAAACACATAGATGTAAGACACCATTTCCTAAGAGATCACTATCAAAAAGGTGATATTTCTCTTGAATTTATTGGCACTGAACATCAATTGGCTGATATTTTCACTAAACCTTTAAGTTCGGATAGGCTAAGTTTCATAAGACATGAACTGGGAATGTTTAATCACAACTGATGTGAAAATTCTCACCGATGTGAAAATTCTCACCGATGTGAAAATTCTCACCGATGTGAAAATTCTCACCGATGTGAAATTCTCACCGATGTATAATTCTCACCGATGTGAAATTCTCACTGATGTGAAATTCTCACTGATGTGAAAATTCCCACCGATGTAAGTTTCTCACCGACGTAGAAATTCTCACCGATGTACAACGCTCACCGATTTGTTTTTCTCACCGATGATTAACTCACACCGATGCAAAGTTTAAAACTTCTGTCTGCCGCCAAGAATACGAATCGTTTTATTTTATTTTATTACTCTATTTTAATCATTTATTTGGAATTCCTAAATGATAAAACTAAGTCTAAGGCACTTCTTACCTCACCGAGCTCAAAATCTCTCACCTTCGAACCTTAGCATCCAAATCGACCAAGAACCCTAAACCCGCGATGGCAAAAACCAAGCTTCCTATCGTCAGAGATGAAAGTGCAGAACCAAATGCTAAGAAGCCGAAGACATAGCATAAAGCCAGTGTTAGTGAAGTCAAAACTAGATCGGGAAGGCGACCAGTGAATCCTCACTTGCAGAATAGAGATATAGTAATCGAGAAGGAACTGTGCGTGGAATGGCAACTGCCTAGCAAATCCTTAGTGCTCGAGATTCTGGAAGACCAGAAATGGGTGGATTGTTTCTCGAATAACAATGGCCCATACTACCCGAAATTGTTAAAGCAGTTCTATGAGTTTGTAACCTTTGAGAAGTCTGAGAATGAGAATCGGGTAAGCTCTTTTGTAAATGGAAAAGAGATGTCTTTTTCTTCAGTAGAGTGGGCTGAGAGTTTAAAAGTACCACATGAAGGTGTCTCTGGGTATGTATCAAGAGAAATTCCACCTAGTAGTGACATTTTTGATTATGAGACCGCCTTACAAGAGCTGACTGGGAATGGAAATCAAAGGCAAGTGGTAGCTGCTGAAATGGATGGAGAGAATCGACTGCTTTTCAAATTTGTTCAGCATGTGTTGATACCGAGGAGAGGACATTTTGCAAATCTGAGATATCAAGATATCTATCTTCTTCATTTGCTAAGACATGGTGTAAAAGTCCATCTGTGCAGATTGTTGATGCTTCAAATGGAAGATATGATTAGACCAAAGTCAAAGACCAATGCTTTGTTCTTTGCCAAGCTGATTTCAGTGATGATAAAAGTGAAAGAAATAGCTGAGTCTCAGGATGAGACAGTTGTAGTCAAGAACAATTTATGCATCACCTCGACTGTTTGCAAGTATATGAAAATTAACTAGAACCCATGGAAGGGAGAATGGGTCAGTGATGATCAGAAAATCTATGATAGGTTTAATCCTGTGGATTATCCCTCAAGACCAAAGGATATGAGAGATCCGAGTCTAAGACTTGATGAAGAGGAACCTGCTTATAGTGATGAGACAGAAGAAGAAGAAGAAGAAGAAACTCCTATGGATGTTGGAGGAGATCCAGACTTGCCCCCAAGTCTTGTTGCAGAACTGGTTTATTCTAGGAAAGGAAAAGTAGAGGAAGTTTTGCCTACTTATGAGGAAGACCAGTCTGTACCTCACCAAGAAGAAGAGGAAAAGGAGAATGCAGTTGAATCGCCTGCTTCTGGTAGGTTAAGTATGAGTCCCTTAATTGGAAACTCAGCTATACCTGCTGCTGAAGAAGAAAGAGATAGAGAAGAAGCTGTACCTGTATCAGAAGATCTTCTAAATGCTACACCTGTAGAACTTGTGGTAGAAGATTCTGATGAAGAACGGCCAGCAGAAAAGGCTGTTGTGATACATGAGAATGCACCCATTGAGGGGGAGCATCAGTCTGTGCTTGGGAATGTTACAGTAGCTGTTGAGATTGGAGACTGGGTAGAAGACCCAGGGTTTATAGTCTGTGGATTAGATTATCCAGATTCTGACAATGAGATGTCTTTGGATTGACCAAAGACCAATTATGATCTTGCTGCTGAGTTGTTGCCAGACGATGTGGTCAGATTTCATGATTTGACTAAGCTGAAAGAGGACCTCAAATCCAGTTTTGTTGAAGAAGTGAAGCTAATGGAAACCTCTCTTGCATCCTCAATTAATTCAATAATGACTACTTCTGTAGTTAATTTGGCCTCAGCAAGGGGATCTGCTGCAGTTGTCTCAAGTGATTTTGTCTCCAAATCAGATCTTGAATCCATGAAGGATGAGATAAAAGAATCATTCAGTGCTTCAGTTGCTGAGATGAAGGAAAGCTTTTATGAAGAAATGAAAGTGCTAGAGAGATCCTTCGAGCTATCTCTGGCTTGTAATTTATCTTCCTTTATGTCTGAGCTTATGGAAGAAGTGAAAGAATGCCAGATTCAGTCTTCAAGAATCGAAGCTGATCTGGAAGCTCTCAAGACATCAGTGGTTGCTTTGGATTCCTATATGAGCTCCAAGTCTCAAGCTGACAAGGATCTAGCCTATGTGAAGAGTGTAGTCAGCCAGTTTGTCTCAGTGTTTGAAAGTTTCAAAACCTCAGTGAAGGATCATGTTCAATTACAAGACTCTCAAGTTCAAAGCCTAATCAGTGGTTTGTCAAAGAGTTTTAAAGAAACTGGTTCCTTCTCTCTTGGCCCTCTCACATCCAAACCATCAGTTGATATGAACTCAGTTCGAGCAATATTGAAGGAGGAGATTGGTTCTATTACTACCAGTGGTTCTGGGGACTCATCAGAGTTAAGCCGAGTGGTGCTTTCTACAAGGGATTCTGCCAGAGAAATCATGAAGATAGTTCAAGATTTTATTAGAGAAGCCTCTGCCTCTCAAGAAGCCATAAAAAGCAAAGTGGACTACTACTTCTCCAAAATTTTCACCAAGCATCAACTCGAACACCACTTCAAGCTAATGTTGGAACACATGAAGCTCCCTCCAGTCACCCAAGCTTTCAAAGAACAAGTGAGCAAGCTGAGAGAACTGACTCCTGCCTTAGAGAAATTCATGGAGAACAAAGATGATTTCCTCTCTGCTATGGAAAAAGGAGGAGGAATTATTATGGATTTTAGAAATCTGCTGCTGCCCTTCTTGCATGTTGATGCTAGACCAGTCATCATCCCTCCTGCTTTGCCTGCTTCTGCCTCAGCTGCTCCCTCAGTCCAGCTGACTCCTGTTCAAGCCATTCAAAGCCTCAAACCCATGATTACCCAAAAATCTTCAACTTACAAGCCTGACTCTGTGTCAGTGGCCCAGCCTCCTTTGATCTTTTCTGGCATTCCCAAACCTTCACCTGAATCCTCACCACCCGAGCATCCTTCTGATCCTAAAGGAAAATCTCACATTGCAGATGCGGAGTGAACCAGTGGCCAAGCTTTTTGATAGGAATTCCTTTGTAATCTGTTTTTGTTGTACTTTTTGACTAACTTTAATACAGACCACTTTTTACTTCTCTTTGTTTTATTTCTCTCCTCTATATATATCTATATATATGCTTTCCCACTTTTTGATTATCACAAAGGGGGAGAACAATAAGAGAGGGGGAGAAACTTTTTATGCGAGAATAAGGAGGAGAACAAAATGAGAAATATTTTCAATGGAGAAAAATAAGGCATAAGGGGAAACACATTATCCTTTGTTTTGTTTCCATTTTTACCTCTGATAACTTATGTCTATATCATTCTATTTCTATTATCTATGATGTTGTTTTCTCTGAGAAAATTGAATTCAATATTATACTCTTTACTATTATATTTTCACTATGTTAAATGCCAATATCATAAATTGTGATTATCAAAAAGGGGGAGATTGTTGACCTCACCTGTTTTGATAATCTCAATCATGTATTTATTTGTGTTGAAAATCCCAATTATGTCTTCATTCTCTATGATATTGTTAAGTATTGTTGATCTATAATTTAATTCTTTCCAATCTGTGATCAAACCAATAATAATCTTTAAAATAGTCTTTGGAATATGTTAATCATCATTTATCCATGTTCATACAAGTTATAAATTGATTCTAACACAATCAGATTTGTTCTGCATAAAACAGATAAGTAATCTGTCTATAGATACTGATAAAGAGATACCGATAACCAGTCTACCGATAGACTTAGTCTACCGACAGACAGCTACCGATAGACTTAACACAGAGTTACCGATGTACTTATAAATACAGCTACCGATACAAACGTAGAGCTACCGGTGTAAGTATAAATAGCTACCGATGGAATAAGTCACTGATGGACGAAGCTACCGATAGACTCGCAGCCACCGACGCATGGAGCTACCGATGCATGTACCTACCGACGCATGGAGCTACCGATGCATGTACCTACCGACGCATGGAGCTACCGATGCATGTACCAACCGACGCATAGAGCCACCGATGTTCAAGCTACCGATGCTGATTACCTACCAATCACTCAACTCACTGTTTGAATTTCTTTATTTCCTATATTTAATCTATCTAACGGTCATATCATGTACATTTTAATGATTTGTCAAATACCTGATAAAGGTTATCGGATGTCAAGAACCCGTACCTCGTACCTGCTGAAAAGAAATCTTTTCTGTCCCCTGATGGGAGATAAATACGAGAAGACTACATACCAGAAAGAGAAGCGAACGTGTGAAGAAAACAAACAACAAGAAGCGAACCAAAAAAGTGCGGTGCATCCATTATACCAAAAGCGACACAAGCACAAGAGGAACACAGAGAAGCTCATAGACAATCAAGCATACTCGAGGAGTGTTCTGTGCTTACAAGAAGAACTTCATCGACTACATTCTCACCACCTGTGAACCTGGAGCATACGACACTCTGTTTCTCAACAGAAACAAGAAGAGGACTCAGACTCACTTCTAATCAAATCCAAAGGAGTCCAGAGCTATACTGAAATCACCAGAACCATCTCTAAACTCTACATCTCTTGTTCTGTGATTTATTACCATTCATTTCGAGCAGTGTGTGTTATCTGCTATATCTAACACATACACTGTCTCCTGTACTCAAACTGAAGGATCTGTAAATCCTTACAAAACTCTTTCATTCTTTCTTTCCCACGAAGAACTGTGGTAGAGGTCGTGTGTGACCTGGACAGCTGGTTGATGTTGTACTGTTTCCCACGAAGAACAGTGGTAGAGGTCTTGGACCTGGACAGTTGTAAACTGTTGAACCCCGATCCAGGGTGTGGATCATTTTTATATAAACTTTTGAGATGACTAAGTCTCGGCTTGAGACTGAACCTCTTGGTTACATTGTTGTGCCATCTATTTCAAAGTTTTATTCCGCTGCTAATTACTTTAAAACCAATACTGTTTTTAAAGTTACTTTGATAATTAAATTAGCAAGTGTTTATGTTAAGTGTAGATTAGTAAGTTAGTTTCAAAAGATAATCACACACTCCGGTGTTGATTAACTGGGAATTAATCAATCCCTTGAGAACCTAACAGAATCTCTACATTAATATAAATTCACTACAGTTTAATTTATTATTTTATTTGGGGGTCTTTAAGACATTGCTTTTAAATATAGAAATTTTAATTGGTACTCAATTCACCCCCCTCTTGAGTAAACCACTCCGACGAACAATTTTATTTTTTCCTTTTATTTCTCTCTTATTAACTCTTACATGTTGAAGAAAAATTTTGGGTAACAACCTCTTTTTTCACATTTTTAATCATTTATTATACATTTTATCATCATACCAATATAATAATATATATAATGTGAAACAGGATAAAAATATAATATATATTATGTAAATATGAGTTTATAAAAATATATATATAATAAGTAAATATTAAATGAAATGAATCATTCATGTATATGATAGGCCATGCCTAAGAATTAATGTTGTTCCTGTTTTATAGACATATTAAAAAAATGAAATGAAATTAAATATATGTATATATATTATTATAGTAGAATTATTCTTTCAAATATATAATATATGTTCACAAAAAAAATTCTAAACAAACTCCATCTAGAGTTTGAATGAGTCATATCACTTTGAAGAGGATGTAGTACACTCGTCTCCAAATTATGTTATCATATATCCACAAAATGGAAAGCATAATGATGGGGGTTTTTTATAATAATAAAGGAAGTATAGATATATCATAAATATAATACCTATCATATAAAACAAATTTTCCATTAAAATTACATTCCATTTTAGGTTTTAATGTAAAAAACATACAATATCATTTCCTAAAGTCTTAGTTTTCTTTAAAAAAGTTGTAAGTTCATTACACATTTGATATACTTGTGTGTAGATGTTAATATAACCCAAAATATAAAAAATATCATTATACATATAATATTTTTTTATTATGTAATCATATAATAAAAATATTATAAGGTATAGATAATGAAATTTATACAAAAGTTTTCGAGATGAATGTTACATCTTCTTTGGGTAACTATGTTCAGATTTCACGAAAGGAATTCCTTGGATAGATTTTTGCTAAATGGTAGGATTTTATGATTTAGGGAACGTGATTAGAAGGAGAAATGGGGATGTTTTGTCCTTGAAAAATGGGAATGAAATATGTAAATAGGTGAGGTTGTTTAGTTTCCTTTAATTGTTTATGAGTAGTGGAAACATTTTAAATATAAACATGTAAACATTTTTGGGAGGTGTCCCTTACATCATGTTCCACCTCTAAATGTCCATATTAAAAGAATAAGTGATATTGAATATAAATTTATACAAAATGGAGTTTGAAAAAATTTTTATGTCATTTGTTTTTAATATTATTGTTTTACCTTGAAGATAACATATTATTTTACTACTTTAACATAATCAATATTAATTAAATTCACTAATAATTTATGTAAAAAATCATTATTTAAAATTATAAATCGTAAATATTAATAATATTGAAACCATTTTGATAAATTATTATCACACATGTAGAAGAAAATAATTTATAATTATCCTCGCATGCATTTCCCAATAATAGGTTTTAAGAAAAAGTGTTTAAATGTTGAAATTATTTTATACCCAATATCATTTGAAATTAATTTCAATGACCTATATTTGAAAAATTGATTTTTATTTTATATAATTAAACATTAATACCAAATTAAAATTCATTTTAAAAATATAAATATATTAGAAAGAATATATTATTTTTGAATTCGGATTCATTATTATTCAATATTTATCAAAAAATGAAGTTCATTAGAAAAAATAGAAATTCAACCAAATACTATTTAAAACTTTTAAATTAAAAAATGATATTTGTTTTTATCAAATTATATTTCAAAATCTGTGTGATGTCCTAGACCATGATTCCAGTTAATAGGTTCCCCGAGACCAGTATACCATGTGGACTCAAGGGAATCTCCCCAAATTTTAGAGGCTACCAATTAGTAGTAAGATATATGTATGTTTTCATGGGGAGACAATTCCAATAATACCAAATTGTAGCATAATGGAAAATTATAAACACAGGTAAATTGTAGAATAAATATAAGTAATCAATAGAAGCATAAAATGTAATAATTTTGCAAGGATAATGAGAATAAAATAAACATTCATAACATGAAACAACAAAAAATGATATTCAATGTATAATGAAAACTAAAAAAGGATACCAGATAACATGACTAACAAGTTCTAAAAATGTACAACTTAAATCCAAGACTATCCCTAGAATCCTGAGGTTTGTCTTAGACGTCTTTTATAATGTTCTATCCTAAATTGCCTGAAACCAATTGTTCTATGTTTTATTCTTAACTTAATCAACAACCTCATTCATGTAATCTATTATGGGAACCAAAAAAACACCCATAGAGGGTGTGAGATTAATATTAGTTGGACACCTCCAATGATGTCTATAGAATATGGAACATGTAATGAAATATGATATTATGAATTTATGAATGTATATAATGTCATGAATTATAGTGTAAATCAATACCCATGTACCTGATTCCTCCCTTGGCTGGTGTCTGAACCTGTAACCAATTCATTATTTTATTATTACTAGTTTTTAAAAAAGTCACATGTTAATAATAGTGAAGGTTCTAACACATAACAAGGAATCCTATAATGGTATTTAATAATGATGTTACATGTTAGTTAATAATAAAACATATACCTCAAGGGATACCAAATATATAATAAATGTACTCTAGCTAAGGGTATGACTATAATCCAAGGATCATATTCCAATCCATTCCATAATAATATTCTTTCCAACTCCAAGGGTTTCCTTCAAGATAAAATTGGTCTAAGAATTGACTGGGTTGGATTGTATTTAACCTTGCATCCTACATATCAATGCTAGATCCAATGAGTGTATCCAAGGAAGCCTTTAATAGTATTTGAGGGGTCATATGGTGTCCTACATTACATCCACGAATAGAAAAGGATATGAATAATGTTGGGTTCCATCCTAACTATGTTGAATCCTCATACAATATGGGGTTTCTGAGTGGTCATGGAATTCCCCAATATGATTCCCAAGAGAGATTCGGTTTGGACACATATATTTGATAATGAAGTCATATAATATATCATTAGTTGCATTCAATTAATTTTTTAGTTTGATAAGGCCATGTCTCAAGAAAACCAATAATCATGTCATAATAAATCAATAATTCTATTTGGTTCATGCACTTACTTTCATTATTATAAAAAAGAAATTTTTCATGTAACCGTTCATTTACTAAATTTAAGAATATTCAGTAATCAATGTTCATTCCACTATATTCTATTAAGGTGGTAAGGGGTTCTACAAGCATGTATTCTTTTATACATTCACATTGGATGAAAAGTAACATTCTGAGTAGACTTCTTGATTCCCATTTCACATATAATTATCAAATTGATGCACATTCAATATGTAGACTATGTGCTGAGAATATATGGTACATTCCATTATTTGATTCAAAATTTACATCATACAATTTAATATAGAAATTTATAACCATATAAGGGTCAAGAAATGTAACACCCAAACAGGGGCTCAAACATGTCCAAGACTACTGAACAAATTATGGCATAAAATTCTACATAGGATGGGTGGGGTTTGGGAATAACTGCTAAAAATTAATCACATATTTAGAAATAGAATAATAATAATGTTATAATTATTAATATCATGGAATTTTAATTCAACAAATTGAAGATGATGAAATTCGTGGGACCCAATGTTTTTTCCAAAATTAAAGAAATTGGGGGATTATTTATTGAAAACACATCTTAGTATTTTATGTGTTTCCTCCTCCGGTATAGGCCCTTGATTGTGATAGTATTATAGTATATATAACAAAGGGTAACACCCCCCCAATAAATTGATAACTAGGTTGTGATAATGATATAACAAGAACATCTCAAACAGAATCGAGTACTTACTGTTTCACATCTAATGTGACATACAAAATCTCGAATGGATCTTGAATTAAAAAAAGGTAATGGCCCGATGGTTAGGCCTTAAATAAAAAAAATTGATGAAATGGAAGATAATTCCATAGTAATTCTGATTATTCAATAACAATGAGTTTAAACTTGACCAATTAGGGAAAAATTTCCATTTTACAGAAAAATTAGCTTGTGTATTGTTTTTTGCATGGTTTGACAAGACATGAGAAAACCATGAACTATTACCTAGGGAAAAAGAGAACTCAAATGGTTAGCCCTCAGGCATAGGGAGACCATGCACGAACAGTTTTGTATTTCATTATGAAAAGACATGCCACCCATATGGTTTTCTTTAATAATGTAGCCTTCCATCACTGGTTACTATAAACTACGCACCATGCCTGATTTCACAAAAATTTAGGTTATGGGCTTCTTATAATTCCATACATCCATGGGAACTTCAATAAATAATTAAAAATCCAAATTATTTCAAAAATAATTAATTAGACCAAAATATAATGGATCCATATCATAGTGAAGAACAATGTGATTATAGTCTTCCCTCATTAAATTATCTCATCCCCAAGTTTACCTTCTTAGGGTTTTGAAACTATATTTGAGAAAAATATTGGCCACTTCTCACATATGTCATCCTCCCTCTCCAAGGTATCATCATGCATGTGACTATGCTTCCATTTCACCTGTACTACTCGGGCACACTTGGCTTAGAGTTCCTTTTTGATCTGGTCATCTATGGGTACTGGATACTCCTAAAAGGTAACTTCGACATCTTACTCATCATCCATAGGGTCAAGAGAATGATATGGGTAGGCATGGTATATATGACGTTGTAAATTATAGAAGATGTTGTGCATGTAATGATACCTCTGATGTGGTAGGAGCTGATAGGATATCATCCCGACTCAATTTAAAATCAAAAACAACTCTGTTTAATGAGGAAAAAACATCATTTGCATCTATAACCATATATGTCATAGCTTGAGTGATACCAATTGGAAATAAATCCCCATCCTCTAACACTAGAGGTTGTCTATTGTGATTAGAATATGATTTTTGTCTAAACTTAGTAGTATTCATACACATTATGATCAGCTGAACAAGATCTGAAGTCTCTTAAATGAGATGAGGACCTAATTGTTCTACCTTCCATGCCTCTAGAAAGCATAAGGGTGAATGTAATGGCCTTCTTTATAAGGCCCCAAATGGATCCATTTTTATTGTAAAATGAAATTCATTATTATAGGAGAAGTAAATGATAAAGTTATTTTTCTCCCATGAACTAATGAAATCAATTAAATTTGCTCGGAGAATATCCTCTAGAATATATATTGTCATTTCCGATTTTCCATCAGTTTGAGGGGGAAAATATTTTCCTAGAAGCACCTATGTCTTTGTGTAATTTTTTAACACCTTCTTGAAATGTGATGTAAAATGAGAATCCCTTCAAATATGATAGTATGTGGAACTACATGTAGTCATATGATCTCATGAACATATAGTTTTTTCAGATTATCTGCTGGGAAAGTCTCCCAAAATAGGAATGAAGTGAACCGTTATCGTCAGTCTATCAATGAAAATATATATAGCATTACTACCTCTAGGATACCAAGAACTGACTACCATGTCCATGGAAACACCATTTTGTTTCCATTTCGTGACATGAAGTGGATGTAACAATAATGTAGGTCTACAGTGCTCTACCTTTACCTGCTAACTGGTGGAATACATATTGTTGAATACTACTAGATGAGTATTCATCCTATGCCACAAATACTGGAGTCACAAATCTAAATACATCATGAATATACATGGATTAATTTCCCTTTGAGTATCATGGGATTCTTGCAATAACACTTATATCATAACTGTAGAAAACTTGATACATCCAGGAATATGCAGAATGTCATCTCAATCCACACACCAATACCAAGGAGGGTTATCTCCTGATAAACTATCATAGAGAACCAATCCCTTGGGATATGAAAATTTTATACTCTTCCACTTCTAATGGAGGTAATATGTAACATTCAATATTAATATGTAAGAATACATGAAATAATCATGAAAATGTAGTGCATCATAGTTAAAATTTCCACTAACATCTATACAACACTAGATTCCAATACAATCTCCATTTGAGTATTACAATTTAGTGCATTAGAGAATACATTTCACATCCCTTGCATATAGGATTGATCAAAATCAATTGATTGTAGATGATGTACAAATATCCACTTTCTAGGGTATAGTGCATGTCATGAGAAGATATTTTTAGGGATCTGGTGGTCCATGTACAAGAAAAATAGACAACAGTTAATGTCTCCAGTAACATATTCCATGGACAACAACATCTAGATCGAGGTCATGCATTAAGTTGATTCGTTCATGATTCATTACCTTCAGAGATCAGTACATGTTAAATCTATCCTCATATATCATCACAACTCATATACTGATACCTAATGCATCACAAAATACGGAATAACTTATACAATACTCTACAATAATCATAACATTTTCTTATAATATCTTTCCCTTCATCTCCGGAAGGGATTCCTCGCATGCTTCTAACCATATGAAGATAAAATCCTTCTTAGTAAGCCACATAAGTGGTTTATCGTTATGTGATAATTCATGTATAAAATTCTTATCAAATAAATATTACCAATAAAACATTGTTTATCAAAAACGATCTTTGGATTCTTATGGAGAACTACAATAGTAATCATTCTTCTGCCAAAATATCTTCCTGATTCTGAGATAATGAGACCCAATAGGAGAACTTATTCTATCCAAACATGGCATAAAAAAGTTTTTCATAAAGAAGATTCATTATCGATTTAATTAGTACAATCTCAACCTTTTTTGGGTGGTAGATATGATTATCATAATACATTGAGAAGTCATCAACAAATACCAAAACAACAGAATCCAAATAGGGGTGTAACACCATATTAATTGAAGCCATGAAATTAGTAGGCACATTCGTATGACCGAAACACATAAATAGATTCTCATACATACCATACCTACCATGGAATGTTGTATGAGTAATATTTTAATGCAATGACTCGCTACTTATGAAAACTGTATCTTTGGTTGATCTCAGTTAATACCCAATGTCATTGGATATGGTCAAAGAGTTCATCTATTCGAGTAAGTGGAAAATAGTTGTTGACTATAAAAATTTTCAACTTTTTATAACCCAGGTATAGATGGATGGATCAATCAACCATCTGGGAGAAAATCATTGTTTAACCTGAAGAGGATAAAATAGGATTTATAAATCCTTTAGCATTTAAATCCTCTAATTGTTTCTTGAAATTTTAATGTTTTTTAGAATCCATACTTCATGGTGAAATGAACATAGCATCGTATCCTTGAAACAGATCGATCATAAACTATACCTATCTTTCAAGAAGTAAGGTAAAAAAATAAATGGTAAAGACATCCATAAAACTGCCTACTATTGGATTTAAATCACATTATCATAAATCATGAACCCTTAGGATGATATTTTCAATTTGGGAAGTCACTCCACATAGACCATGATTCTCTTATATCACTCTACCATCCCAGACATTCGAATCACCCTTATGTACATAAGCGCATCCCTCTTGTGATTTAAATGATATCGTACAGTGATTTTAGTATACAATGAATGATTCAAAACAAACCAATCCATATAGAGAATGAAATTGAAGCATGTCATTTAGAAAATTTAGTGGTTTGATAATAAAGTTAAACTCCCTAAATCAAGGGGAAAGTCCCTATGTTGTAGTATTTTCTCATATATCACTCCTAATTATGTATCTGTTGTCATAATACCAAATTAATATTCTATAGGTAGTCTGATAGATTCCAAAAATATATAAAAAGATAAATGCTTTTGATGAACCTATATAAAATAAATCATACACTATATTTGATGCCATTATAATTGTAACTTGTTCTGTAGATGGTCATTATTTTTTATCCTTGGGTATTAGATATAGTGCATAAAATTGTAATGATCTAGTATCATGTATAACAACTGAACGACCATGATCATACCTGCTCTACTAGAACTACTGGTGATCAGTGATTTGCTACTCAGGCAAAAGAAACTCATCGTTGACCATACCTGCCTTTGTTATTCAAACTCCCTACCCGAAACAACGTAAACTAACACTCTATTGACGGTGTAGTTGGTGTGGATATTTTTACACTTAATTAAGGTTGATTGTTCCTAAATAAACTCTAATGATTCTACATACCGATTCAATCTAGATACAAAATTCAGTCCCTATCATAGTGAGGATTTAGGTTCCCCCATCTTCCTCATTAATGAAACACCATAGATCTATCAAAATAGGTACATATGTTTTCACTACCCTAATGATAATTCTCACCAAAATGTTTCCTACCACTAGGAAAAGTACGGTCCAACAATGAAATTGTACCTCTATGTCCAGGGCTCTTTCCAGACCTCAGGTTGAGCTCAATGATAAGAGACCTAATTACTACCGTGTAAAAATTAGGATGGATAATCAATTCAGCTATATATTTATGGTGTATTTAATCCCATCATAAAAACATCTACCACGCAATAGGCCATCACCAGATTAAAATGGTGCGATGTTCTAAAACTCTATGAAATGAACAGAATATCCCAAAACTAAAATTGAAATCACTTTTAGATTCATGAAACCTATGGATCCTATATCTCTCAATGTATTAGTACGGAAATTATCACAGAATCATATCTGTAAATCATCAAATAACATGCCCTGATGACAACCAACATGTGTAATGACATCCCACAATTTCTTGTTTGAATCAGGAAACATGTTATTACAGTGATTGATCCTTAACTTTTAAGGTGTATCCAAATGATAAATGATAGATAGGATGGCCTTTATGAAAGATTCAACATATCGGGGACTGTCGTCCCAAGATAATGTTGTAGGATGCTGCAGCTACAACTCACGAGTCTGATCTACCATCATATGTTCATCTGGGGTACCACCAATCAGGGACATCATATGTCATAAGAAAATATCATGAAAATGGTTTTTAGTGCCTTAATTAGGTAAATAAGGTAGTGATTCAAGTGTCACTCATTCAATTAATACAATTTTCTTAAGTCCAACTTTGCCTGGAGCACGGTTATTTGCAACCTCCAGGTGTATGATACAAAGAAGTTATAGAGATATTGCCTAAAAATTCCATAAACACACATTATAAAAATAGTATGCAAGAAGATCACATAACTTATATGATATAAACAATTAAATCCTCACTATTGAAGGAATACTTCCCCCATCAATTATCTTAGATTCCTTGATAACATTAATATGTCAATTATATGTTTCATTTCATTTTACATTAAATTACCAGGATGACTCTGTTAACTATCAGATGCCAGATAAGGCTGGATAAGGTTGTGAAACAATTTTATTTTAGATTTCATTATTTATTTTATAAATTATATTAATTAACATTGAATCAGTTCCCACACACCTAATCAATGAAAATAGAACACAATTATTTATTGTATAATTTCTTAGATCAGTAAATTTGTCACACCAACACATGAGGGCCAATAACTCCTCATGAGTGGAGATAGGCAATCACTCATCCACAACCATGAAAAATACAATCATAATCAAAATATTACAGTATCAATCAAAAATCAATAGAATATCCCGAAATGTAAATAAGTTAAATATACCTATATTCTATAGTCTTATGCTTGAAAAGTGAATTATATTGGCCAAATATGATACATGTAACCATGTTCATTTCCCCCTTATCATCAATCCAATGATACAATAATGTATTAGTCAAAACAATAATCAGTAAAACCGTACAACATGGACATCCCCGAATGGTGAAATAATGTCAATTTTAATAAGAAAAAAAATGAACAATCACATTTTGGGTAACATGGATTTACCCCAAATATGGATTTTTGGTGACCAATATTATCTTATGACCATATACCAACACATTAATAATCACTCTTATATTGTCCCCAATAAGTAATGAAGTAAAAAAACCTCATATTATACCACATTGTGACATCATGAATCTAGATACAACTTAATAGGTTCACTGAGATCAGTGGGCCACATGGTCTCAAGCTCTTCTCCACAAATGCTAGAGGATTTCAACATGCAGTGAGGACCTATGGTGTTTCCATTGGGTTACAATGCCCACATTATCAAAATGTAGAATTTTTTATAAATATAAATAGAGGTAAATAGAAGATGCAATATAAATAAACTAAAGAAGGGGTTATAAGTGATATGTAGGAAAGGCTAATGATAACTGATAAAACTTGAATAACCTGAAACATGTAATGATGATTTTTCATGTATTTAGAAAACTGAAAAACATGAAAACAAGACCTCATGTATAACATGTTCCATAAAAGTAGAGAAGAAATCAAATATTATCCCCCACATTTCGATCTCCTACATGGTCATCATTTATTAGTCTCCATCAAAAACAATATGGAATCAAGTGTTCGAAGTCGTATGCTTCACTTTATAAACCCATGCATTCAGGTAATGTACTACGGGTACCAACCGATACCCGAATAGGGTGTGAGATACAAGATAGTGTTCCACCCCAAATGGTGTACATATAATTCGATCCAGGAAATAGAATATAATTGTGTGAAATCTTTCATATTTATAATGCCATGCAGTACAATGTAACTAAACCCCCATGTACAAATTTCAGCCCTCGACTGGTTTTGGAACCTATAACTAATTGATTATATGATTTTCACTAGTTTATGAATATATCACATGTTAATAATATTGAAGGTTCCAAGATGTAATAAGTAGCCTATAATGAAATTAAATTATGATGTTCTATGGTAGTATCCAAGACATCATAGACCTTAAAGGTCACCAACTCAATAATGACTATATTCTGGTTAAGGGTAAGAGTGTAATCCGAGGATAATTCTACAAGAAATTATATAATAGGATACCTATTGATTCTAAGGGGATCCCCCAATGTAAAATGGGGCTAATCAATGGTAAGGCCCAATGGGATTTAACCCAAGAACCTACAAGACTATGATGGATCCAGAGAGTGTATCTCAAGAATCCTTTAATACTATGTTAGGTATACTATTGTGTCATATTGGGAATTCAATAATAGAATAGGATCTGGATATAGGTGGCCTCCAAAATAAGAAAGCAATATCCTTACATTAGAAATGGGTTCATGAGTGCTCATGAAATTCCCAAATATGAATATATAGTTACATCGAGTCCCTCCACTCATATTTGGTAATAAATTTGTGTAATATTTCATTTGGTTCAAGCATTTCTTTTCATTACTGTGATATGGACACATATCATGGAACCCTCTATCATTTCATAATTAATCAATAAGTACATTTGTCTTAATCATTTATTTTCAGTGGTTTTAATAAGACATGTATCATGAAACATTCATTGAGTCAACTTAATATTATTCAACAACAAGGATCATTCCAATTCCTTCCATTAAGGTTGTAAGTGGTGATGTAGACAAGTAACATATAATTTATTTACATTTAATGAAAAGTCCAAAAAAATATCATACTTTCCAATTTCCATTTCACCTTTAATTACCAAATTTAATCACATACCTTAGGTAGATCATGTTGTGGGAATACAAGGAACTATCTATTATGCAATTAAAAATCCACAACAACCCATTTAATATATAAAATATTACCCTTATATGGTCCAAGACATGGGACACCAAAACGATGTCTCAAACATGATAATTACAAAAGGTACAATTATATAATAACATCCTACAAGGGATGGATAGATTTTTAGGAATTTCCACTAATAATTAATCACATAGATGGAAAGATAATAACAATAATGTCATAATGATTATTAGCATGTAATGTTTATTCACTAAATGACACATAATGAAATCATTGGGCCCCACATGACAATTCCCAAAACAATGAACTTGAGGGATTAGTTATAAACCACCCACAATTGGCTTTAATAACTCTCCTCCATTGGTGAAAACTATAGATTTGGAGTGGATTAGAGTAGGTTTGAGAAAAAGTGAAAATTAATCACTCCTCGAAAACGATATCAAGAATAGGAGAGAAGAAGAAGGGACTAAATCAAATCAATTACATACCGGTGTGCATCCAACGTGATGAACATATGCTCAAATGGATCCTGGAAGAAGGATAACTCATTATTACTACATTAGGTACTTAAAAAGAACCAAATCTAAAAAATTGGAGGATAATCCTACATGAATTCATACTAGGTAAGTAAGAGGAGGTTTAATTCGATCATTAAGGGAAAACTAGGAATTTTACATAGAAATTGTACTGTGAACGGTTTGTGTATATGGTTTTACAAACCCAGTGAAATCACTTCATCAGAACCTAGGAAAAGTTTTTCTAACACGAGTGGGATTAAAATATTAAAATAAAGTATGAACCAGGCATATTTTTCCAAAAATTCTAGGTTCTATGAACATAACATGACCAACACACCCTTAGTACATTCACAATCATGACCCATCCCCTGGGACCCATGATGTGACTACCCCATGCCCACCATACATTGTCTAGGGGTTGGAGAATAACATCGAAAGGCATATTCACTAAAATGAGATGGCATTGCCTTTAAGCCTGTACAAACACACTGTCTAAGAACATAACAAGAAGCAACTATGATGTAAACTACTGTAGAAAAAGGAGTGCTGGATGTAAAAGGGGATGTAATACAAGCCCAATAGAAAGGACGAGTACAACTAAAAAATAAAAATACAACTGGAAGGAACAATAAAAATGAAAAAGGAAAACAACTACTAAGTCATCCACCAGGGATCCTATATGATGGGTAGGTACAGATCGCCCCCTCATCACTCCACACCCTCTTGTCTCCTCCGTGGACCGACTAGTTATGGTTCCCTTAATCATCAGCCTAGATGCTCTTCATCTACACAATACACAATAGGGTGCGGGTGAAGCCCATGTAGGTGTGAGTATAACGTTATTCGTAAAGTCCTCAAGACCCCCGAAGGTCTCTCGGAATTCCACAAGTAAAAAAATCATGATCTCAATCACCAAGAAAAAAGAAATAGACACAACTCAATTATAGTCTCAACTCAAACATAGTATACAACTCAGAGGAAGAATATTATGAGGCTGACCCACACATGATCACTATGAATACAAATAGCTAGCCATATATTCTCTATGCCTAGGAATAGGTAACATTATTTGATATATTTTTGAAGACCTCAGTTGCTATAGAACATCTCTTCTAATGAGTACAGTGGGCATGTCGCGTCACACATAGGAACTTACCACTAAACATGGACACCTATGGTACTCCTCCTGTTGAGTACCATGTGTTTCTGTGTCACACAGAGGCGCTCCCCAACGTGGGTCCGCCGCATCACACAGAGGCGCTCCCCCACATGGCCTGCTGAGGTACTCCTCCAGTCATGTATCATGGGTCTACAACGTCACACAGAGGCTCTATCTACTGTGGGTCTGCCGTGTCGCATAGAGGTGCTACCCAATGGGCTATCGAGTCACTCTGAGTCGAAAGGTCAGCAGCTGTCAAGTCTCATCCAATCATAGGGATCAGTAAGTAGTGAGCTTGAAAGAACTTCTCCCTTATCCATTGGTCATATTTCCACCAGCACTAAGCCTCGCAATGAAATAAATCAATGATCTATCATGTCATTAGGGTTCCAACGCAATAGATGACACATAAATCAAACATCTGGCCTATGTGTTACTCACATATCTATACCGAGGGCCCGATTGGATTCAGGTGTGATCCAACCCGGTCATAATACAAGATTCTAAAAAACACTAATGATGTATGTCAACAGGACTGTCTCTCTCCACGGATAATGATGCCAGAGATGGCTCGTCAAACCGAAGTCTGATATAGAAGCTAGGGACCATTTTGTATAACTGGTCGGTACTGTGTCCGGATCCAGTATGTCTCGGTCGGACCAGCCTGACCCGGTTCGGCCTAATCCGACTTGGATAGAGAGGGGTCGAACCTGCCTGACTTGGGCCTAACACAATCTAGGTCAAACTATCTCACTGGGCCTAGCCTGACCAGGCAGGGATGTCGGTCCGGCCCACTGGGCGGCCTGTCGGTCCATCGGGCTGACCTAGCGGTGCCACCCTCCTGGCGGCACGGGAAGTTGGGGTACACGTACACGACACGTCTAAGTAGGGCTAACATGGTGCATAGCCTTTTTATCGGGTCAACATGCAGGGTTTGAACCAACACGGTGCCTAGTGGCGCCGCGGGTCCTCTGTGTCGTGGCCGCCAGGACCGCTGCTGGTACATGCCTCGTCCACCAGCTGTCGGTCGATTCGGGGGCCCCTTCTCTCGCCACAGCCAAGGTAGGCCATGACCCTGGTACTACATGGATGCACCACCAGAGGCACCCCCACCCTTGCCTGTTCTGTCACGGCCGACCGGCGTGTTGTTTTCCCTCTCCAGCGGCACGCGACGACCCGCCGCTCCGTCCGTCACGGTCAGCCAGTGTTCCGGTCACCTTCCATCAGTCATCATGGTTGATGATCTGCGACCACCTTGGTTCATCAAAAACACTCGATGGCGCCCCATGACTCCTCCATGGCTGGCCACTGTCGACCGCTTCGATGTCTTGTGCGGCTTTGGGCCACTGCCTCTTCTTGGGGTGTGCGTCAACGTGCAATACGCAATGTAGCCGATTGGTATCATTGCACTGTCAGTTTTCTATAGAGGTGAAAAATTGGAAATGTATAAGAGGGTTTTAGATGGGTTCATCAGGCCCGCACCCACCATGTTTGCATGAGAACATGAGATCGTTAAGGGTTTAACCAACTCTTGGAATTTAAATCAACATAAACCCCACAATGAGACCCCACAATAATCTCTCGAAAAAAAACGATTGAATTGTAGATCAACCAGTTAGTTGGTTGACCCACATTATTGTTATTATTCAGGGAAGGGTAAGAGGAAAATAACATAAAATTCATAAATGAATAAACCCCCTACCTCATAAACCCATTGGAGAGTGTTCGCATTTGATGGTGGATCATGTTATTCATTCCCACAATTGATTCCCAAAGACGCCAATCATACGCTGTCCTTTGGTTCGTGGTTCGGTGTCATCGGTCAACTCCCTCTAGGATCGGTTCCATCATATAAGGGTTCGGCATTGCGAGGCTCCTTCAACCCTTCATTTCTTGGTGAATTTGGGCTGATTCCACTCCCCAAACTCTATATATATAAGACAGGGGGAGGGTGAGTAATGACGTTGGATATTAATAGGGCTCATCAATTAAGAAGTGATCTAATTCCCCAACGATGTCATTATATAGGGTTGGAAGGTCAATCCATTTAGTGGATTGACACATCATTGGACCCATCCCATTTCTTGTCCATTGGAGGATATGAAAAAAAATTTAAAAAATTCATTTCATTTCTTTTAAAATGTCTCAAAACATCACTTTTTCTCCGAATCTAATGCGGTTAATTTAAATCCTCCAATAAGAGAATCTTGGCACTACAGATTCAACTGTGCCCTCAAATTTTAAATTGGGGAAATGATTCAAATTATAAAAAATGCCATATATGTGTTTACTGAACATACCTAACAAAAAAGTTCAAAAATTCATTCCGGGCACTCTAGACCTCAGAATCACATGCCATCAATTTTCATAGACTCGTAATAATTCTAATAAATTAATAAAATTACATTTAAATTCTAGGTATTTAAATTCTCCCAACCATAGATATTATTGTCCCCGAAATCCACAACATAGTCTATAAAAACAAATGGAGGTATTGAGAACGAATCTGAGCCTCCCCATCCCATGTTCTCTCCTGGTGGTTCCCATTATTCCTGTGAACACGATCTAGAGGTATTGACATCCCATGAAACACCCAATCCTGTATATCCTCAATCTCTACTAGATACTCTATATACGTCCCCCAGTCTTCTATGTCCAGATTACTATAGTCGATGATGTGACATGGTTCATTCACGTATCTCCTCATTTGGGATACATGGAAGATGTTGTGCACCTTCTCCAATTGCGGTAGATGTTCCATGTGGTATGCCACCTTTCCTATCCTTTGAAATATCAGAAATGGCCCAATAAACCTCGGTGATAACATGACCTCTCATCCAAATCTATGTAGTCTCCATTTAGGGGAGACTCACCAGAAAACCTGGTCCCCCTCTTGGAACGCTAGAGGTCTCCGTCTATTGTTGGCGTATTACTTTGGTCATCTTTGGGAAGTCTTCATCCTCTCCCTGATAGTCAGCACCTTCTCAGTGTTGTCTCGTACCAACTCTGGTCCGATCAGTACTGACTCCCCTGGGTCTTTCCAACATAGAGGTAATCTGCCAGGTCAACAATGTAGGGCCTCGAATGGTTCCATACTGATGGTGGAGTGATAATTGTTGTTGTATGAAAACTCCACATAGGGAAAATGATCCTCCCACCTACAACCAAAATATAGGACGCATGCAAGTAGCATGTACTCCAGTATCTGTATGGACGGCTATGTCTCTCCATACATATGAGGATGAAAGGCGGTGCTCTAACACGGATCTCACCCGAACACCTCTTGTAATCCATTTCACAACGAGTATGTAAAACACATGTCACGGTCAGAGACGATTGTCGATGGCACCCCATAAAGACGCACAATATTCTGTACTTAGAGGTTTCCCAATACCTCTACGGATCCATGCTCTCAGATGGGTTGGAAGTTGGTTGACTTGGTGAGTCGGTCAATGATCACCAAAATGGAATCATGTCCTTTGGACATACATGGAATCCCTATCAAAAGGTCCATAGAGATCCCATCCCACTCCTGCTCTGGTTCCTCTAGTGGATGATCTAAACCTGCTAGACTTTGATGCTTTTCCTTCACATGTAGACAGGGGAGGCATTGTGAATCAAACTCTACCATTGTAATTTTCATTCACGACCACCAGTGATGACGCTGAAGGTCTTGGTACATCTTCACCAAAAGAGGATGTACTGCAAGAGGAGATGTATGGAACTCCCTCAACACCTCCTCCCGTAGCACCAATAATACCATGATATGTCCTTTTAAGGGGTTGATGTGCTACCACCTTTAGAAAATCCATCAGCTACCTATCCTGATGATATCTGAGCATTATGAGTATTGTAGTCCATGTCCCTAAAATTTTCCTCCTTGACTCACTAAATGTGCGGGGGTGTGACTTTCATAGACTGGAGGTATGCCGCACCATGCCTATCCATAAACGATATCTGAAACCCGGAAAGTTGCTATATCGCCTCACTCAGAAACTGCAGCCCAGACCTCCTGTTGAGTGCATCTGCTACCACATATCCCTTCCCTAGAGTATAGACTATCCCAATTTCATAGTTTTGAAGAAACTTTATCCATTGTCATTGTCTCAGGATCAGGTCCTTATGAGAGAAGATATACATGAGACTCTTGTTGTTAGAGTAGACTGTAAAATGATCACCAATCAAGTAACATCTCCACATCTTCAATGTGAAGAAAGATACGTCTATGTCCCGATCGTGGGCAGTGTAACTCTTCTCATCTTGTCACAGCTTTCATGATCCATAAGCAAACACTGCTTTCTCCAGCATCAATACATACCCATGTCCAGTCCTCGATGCGTTGTTGTAGACTAAATACCCAACTCCCTCTTCTAGTTGACTCAAGATGGGGGAACTCTCTATTATCTACCTCATCTCACGATAATTATGCTAACAATTCATCGTATATACAAAGGGATTCCACTTCATCATCAATGCTGACAAGGGTTTCCTGATTCTGGAGAATTCAGGAACGGATCTCTTGTAGTATCCAGCAAACCCCAAAAAACACCTCACCTCAGTCACACTCATGGGTGCCTTCCAATCATGAAAACCCTTTATCTATGTAGTATCCACTACCACTCTAGCCTCTTAGATAATGTTTCATAGAATGTGTACCTCTCGTATCGATAATTGGATCTTGGAGATATTACCATAAATTTGGTTCTCTTAGATTATAACCAGATCAATCTATAGATGATATGAATGCTCCTCCTCTGTCGCTGAGCACACCAAGATGTCATTGATGAACACCACCACAAAGTGTTCGATGTATGGATGAAATATCTTGTTCATGGGTCTCATGAGCACTATTGGGGAATTGGGCATGCTAAAAGAGATAACCAAGAACACATAATGACCATACCGACATCTGAAGGCTATCCTCTACACATCCACATATCGTATCATGAGCTGATGATAGCATGATCTAATGTCTATCTTTGAAAAAAATCGAGCTCCCTATATCTGATCGAAAATATCATCAATCCCCAGAAGTGGATATTTATTCTTTACAATTACCTAGTTAAGGATCTGATAGTCTACACAAATTTATAAACTCTCATCTTCCTTTTGGTGATCAAAATCGGGATGCCCATGGAGAAAAACTGGGTCTTATAAACCCCTCATCCAGTATGTCCACCAACTATACCCGTAATGCACGAAGCTCTGAGGGAACCATCCGATATGCAGGTGTAGAAATTGGTGTCCTCTCATGGTTCATGTCGATATAAAAGTCTATCTCTCTATGTGGAGGTAGTCCAGGAACCTCATCGAGAAAAACATCGACATACTTTTCCACCACTACAAGATTGCTCAGACTCTCAACATCAGCTGCTCCGAGGGTAAGTCTAGCTAGCTGATGAATAATCAGTTTCACCCTCTTCTGGATAAGTCCATCATGGGATTCAAAGGATCCCATCTCACTGGTGGAGGAAAACATGGTCTCATATGTGCAGTCACACCAGACATGGTGCCTATTATAGTCGATCTTGGCATGGATTGTAGATAACTAGTCCATACCCAAGATAATGTCATAAGGCCTTGACGCTGGTACTAGGAGATCCTAGATGAAGATCTCTCCTCCAAGAGTAATCTCACACTTCCAACACCAATGTGTTGTCATATAATCTCTCCAGTAAGAGTATCTAGCCGTATGGATTGTGCCAATGGCTCCAATGGAATCTCCAAGCTCCAAACGAGGGTCGTGGCAATAAAAGAGTGACTGGAACCTATTTCTATAAAAAATATAGCCAAGGTGGAGTAGATTCAAATTTAACCACATATCATATCTGGAGAATCATGGTCATAGGCCTGTTTCCCTCAGAATTCGGGGATGACCTCCTGGATGGGAGATTCAAACGTTCCGATCGGTTTCTAACATCTTTGTTCGTAGAACCGGAATCATCCAATGATTCCACATCCATTTGGACCTAAGTTCCAAAGGTAGGCGCTTCATTAGTTTGTGGACTAATGAGGCTTAGGAATTTTCATTGGTCTAGAGGATGGGTGGTCGGACTCATCACACCTTTTTGAGGGGAATTATTGTCTACTACGGGACTCTCTTTATAGATTTAAGTTATGTTCGTGAATCCTTATTACATTACCAAGTATCAAATGAGATTTCCTTCAGTTTTGACAATATGTAAGAAATTTAGAGAATCTTTTATATGTATTCGTGGTTCTTCATCAATAGAGAATCAACTGTATCTATTTAGAGATTCTTGGTCAATGGTATCCTTCAAAACATTTATATAAAAGTATCTTGGTCATTATGATGACCAGACTGGTTTTAAAGCCACTCAGTGGGGAACATGAAGTTTATTGTCATTCAAAAGGACATGTATTATTTCAGAGTTGGGATTGAACCCACAGATGGGCTACCTACATATCCTTTGTTTTGGAAAAGGAATCAGAACCCACGTAGTTCGGGTAAGGGAGTATGATGTTTATGATTGATGGATCAAAGAAGAATGTCATAATTACATTTACACTATAATATCACGTGAGTCATGCTCAGTGTGAGAAACAAGAGGTATTGGTAATAAAATAGACAATTGGGCCATGAAAGATGTAATCATAAGAAATGGTTTGGGGATTATGTTTGTATGACTGCCCAGATAAATGAAGATAAGGATTTACTTTAGGGAGAAAATCCAGGAACATGGTCCATAAAGGTATATGTGCTTCATGGAGATTTGAATACTCTAACTTGGGACATATTCCTGAAAAGGAAACCCATATTAGGAGAGGATTGATGATTGGGTTTTACTCCTGAGAAGGAATCCCAAATCAAAGGTAAATTAGGACTAGTTAATGAGAAATTAAGGTACATGGGGATTACTCCTGAAAAGAAATCCCAAATTTATGACCAGGGATTATTCCTAAAAAGGAAGCCTAGGTTAGGGGACTTTGGTCTTACTCTGGAAAAGGAAGCCCAAAATTATTACTGGGACTTATTCCTGACAAGGAATCCCAGGTTAAGGGATTATGGTTTGGTTTTTACATCTAAGGAGGATGCCCAAAATAACTGGGGATTATTCCTGAAAGGAGACCCAAGTTAAGGATTAAGGTTTGGGGCTAACTCCTGGGTAAGATGCCCAGGTTAAAGGACTTATAACTGGAGAGTTTTCCTTAAAAGGATACCCAGGTTAAGGATTCTCTCATCTTAAAGGACGAGGTTGAATGAATGAACTCTCAATCTTTAGTGACATAAAGATATGTAAATCACTATGTTTTGAGAGATATTCCACAGAATTCCTTTCAGATAAGGAATTCAAATAAATAAATCATGCCATAAATGGATTTGAAGAGTTTCTTGAAGACTGAATCTTGAATAGGAAAGGTGTAATGGCTTATGAGGGGTAAAATGGGAAAGATGGGCACCCAAAAAGGATGGGTCGCACAAGTCTTGGAAGGCACGCAGGTACTGCGTGGGCGCGCAAATATTTGTCGCGCAGGTATACCTGCGCGACATTTGTGGGGAACTTGGGCAATGTTCAACCAGCATTGAAATACTTGAGAGACTCTTTATTAAAGCCTTTAGAATCCTCTTGAGGTTCTTCCAGAAAAGGGATGCCAAAGTTCTATCGAAGGAGTAAGGCGGCGCGCAAGTGTGGCCACTTCCCTTAAGGGCTGTCCACTCAGGCGCGCAAGTGTTGATGAGTTTCAACACTTAGTCTTTCCTCCCTCTCTTTAGATCTTCTGTTCTAGGTAATAAAATACCTTAGAAGTGTTCAGGAAGCTTTGAGAAGAGGATTGGGCGTCAGGAGCTTCAATTTGAGTTTCTGGAAAACTTCCTCTTCGAATGGGTGGCCCACAGGGTTTAATTATAGGCAGGAGAAGACCCCGGGCGGTTATCACTTAGGTCGCGCAAGTCACTTGCGCGACCATAAGGCATCAGGAAAGTGAACTTCTTCGACCGTGATATAACTTGCGCGGCACAGGTGCTTTTGATCCCTTGTTCATTCCTTTGTCGATTTATGATATTTTCTTCAAAGGTTGAATCATTTTGAGCTCAAATATTCCCCTTTTCCAATCTTTAGATTTTATGACTAAAGGAGCGTCAACAAAAGTCCCCCCTCAGAGTTGGATCCGAAAGAAAATGAGGATTTGACTCTGATGAAATTGAAGACATACAAAGGAAAAGGTGGTGCACAAGTATTCAGTGTGAAGAGGGCAGCGCGGAAGTGGGCACCGCACAGGTCTTGAGTGTACTAGGTACGGCGCATGGGTAGGTCCCTTGGTCTATAAATACACAGCTTTTGGTCGCCTATAGCATCTGATCCTGAATTTCTCGATCTCTCACCACGCAAGCCATCTTCTCCACGCAAGTCTCTTCTTTCCGCTATTTCCTTGCTGCCGCGCTACTCTCAAGGTAATAGGACTTGCGCGGTGATACATGCGCGACAAAAACTTGTGTGGCACATGTAAGACTTGCGCGACACCTCCATACTTGCGCGCCTTATTGCCTTAGCCATTTTTTGGATTTATTTTACAATATTTGTTGAAAATCAATTCATTTATGAATTAATTTATTCAACTCTTGTGCTGAATTAATGTCTCTTAGACCCTGATTAATTGATGAACTGGCTAGCAAACGGATAGATGATATGATGAACATCATTGGCCATGATTATTATACTGTCAATGATAGCACTCTTCCGAATTTTACTAAGTATCTGAAGAAATATCATCTCGACTTTCCTCAAAGAACTTATCTACCATTTTATGGCTATGGTCATCTAAAAGAAGTCACTATTCTAGAAGTAACAAATTATCTTCCATTTTCGTGGTTTCAGAATTATACCAACTTTTCTTCAGAAAATATCTCAGGTGGAGGAGTATTTATAAATGCTGGAATAGTGGAGAAGGCCTATATGATGCATCATAGCCCTTGCACACCAGATCTGAAAAAACATACACCTGAGCTTCAACCACATTGTCATCCTTTGATCTTACGAAATGCTCAGATGGATCAATCTAAAGGCTCGATGAAAAGTTGGGAATTCCGTCCTGGGGGAGGTGTGAAGCCAACTTGGATGTGGGCATACTCGGTGCGACAGACCTTTGCAGAGTTTACCAAGGATCTGAAGAGTGCTGCAATATACGAGGCTATCTGGGTTAGGAAATCATTTGTTTACAGACATGATAACTTCATGCCAGAGATACTCAGCCACTGGATCCCAGCAACTAATTCTTTCCATCTGACTCATGGAGAACTAGGTATCATTTTGTGGGATGTCCACAAGATCTCAGGGGCTCCAATTTTGGGAGATATGTATGATGAATTCATTCCTCACAAGGTAACTTGGAATGATTCAGAGAAGACTCCTGCTTTATCTCGATAATTATTTAAGATCTTCCACAGGATCAAGATTTCAGATACCTCATTAACACATTTTAGAAAAAATATTCATCCGGAAGAATGGATGAATGTATTTATCATTGAGAAGAAAGAGATGGATCTAAAAGAAAAAGGATCCAAGAGAAATAAATCCAAGGATACCAGGCCCAAACATCCTACCACCTGTCCAAAACCTGAGATGAGAGGAGCTCCTGGCATATTCTGGCTAACTCTAGAATCATGAGAGTTTGAAAAGTGGGGATATGAATTCAATCAAATAATTCCAAAGAATACTCGTCTGGCGGGTTTCATGGAAATGTGGCTCAGTGTTTATCTCTTGTCGGTCAGGGATTCGAAGGGAGGCGTTAGGCCAGGGACCTTCGTCATTGAGGCAATCTTGGCTGAGGGAAAAATGGTTGGGTTAGCTTCCCCCATTTTAGCAACGATTCACAGGAGTTTACTTCATGTCTTCATGGGTAAATCTCCTTTAAGAATCATGGGACCATTCCATGTTTTGTGGGGAGGGATCGCCACTCACTTCAGGTCTTACAATGTACAGAATGGGTTACAAATTCTTGGAAGCACCTTCATACCGTCAGTGCAAGCATTCTCGGGAATTTCTCCATTAGATTTTAATGGTTATGACATGAAAGTGAGGCTGAGCATGTTTAAGGAATTCAAATTATTTCCCTATGGAAGTCCGCCATACATGTGGTTTATTGATGATGGGACAACCCATTTGGATTTGAGGGCATACATGCTAGCTTGCAGGGATGGTGTGTTAGTAACCAGGATTGATGGAGAGATAATATGAGAGGCCTATACTCCATATAGATTTTCATGAAAATTCAAATGTCTGTAATAGATTGTTTTATCCCCTCCGGTACATGTCAGGTTAGAGCAACATCTGATGGTTGCTCGACAACTATGGCTACTGACATCAAGAGAGAATACTGGGGCAGTATTTGATCTACCAGTTGAAAAAGCGGTACATAATTTGACTACATATTATGCCTAACACTGGATAGAATCATACCCCAAAGGGATATTGAATCACCTAGTACATCAAGTGGGAAAGAGGAGGAGGACTGTAGAGAAAGAAACCCTTCCTCATGAAGGTGATGCTTCCCCACCTGAAATTGGTTCAACAGACTCCTCTTCTATAACTGATTCACTGGATTATCATGATGGGGATGATGAGGCACAACCGGTAGCAAAGCAGTTTTGTGCCCAATATAATCCTCTGGCCAGAATTAAAAGACCCACTCCATCAACTCCTGGTGAGTTGTTTCATTGTAGTAATTTTAATCACTACTTCTTTATAATGCAATAAGTCTTACTTTTTTATTCTCTATCTTTAGCTGCAAGAGATGGGAAGAAATTAAAGTCAAAAATTGTAGGACCTTTCTCACAGCCTTCATATCTAAGACCAGAGGCTGTTCAGCTATGGAAGGGATTATACTGTGGTACTTAGACCGCCTGGATGGATTTGTGTGAGGGCCTACAAATTCCTGGAATAGGAAATCTTATGGCTTCTATAAATCTTCAATACGAAGATAACCCCAATGAAGTGAAAGATTACATCAGAGAGCTGGAAATTCTCATATATGCCACTGATGACTCTGTTCCTATCACCAGGCGGGTGAAGGAAATGATTGATCGTGGCGCCACTACGGGGGCTGATGGTTCTGGAGATGAGGAATGGCAAGAGTATGTTGCTTCTGAAGATGTATGTTTTATTTCCCTATTTGCTTTGCAACTTGATTTCATTTGAAGATTTTTTACTTAAGGAAGTTATTTTCTTCATCTTGCAGCTTACAAAGAAAGGAACTGGGGTTCCATCGCCATAGTATAGCCCTGGTGGTACTTCTATCGGGGCTGCTGCTGATTCTCCTCACGAACCAGGTGAGATATCTCCAGGCCAGCAGGCCATGAATGAGGCGCTGGACATAGCCTTCCATTCGCCAATCCAAGTTCCAATAAGGGAGACTACTGATACTCCAAAAAAACAAAATAAGAAAAGGAAACGAAAGAGGAAATCCACAGATAAACGCTTCATTAGCAGTGGTAAGTCCTTCGAATAATCATGAGTTTATACCCATAATCACATGGTTATTCATATTTCTAAGGATTGCAGGGGCTTCTTCAATTTCCCCCTTGAGGGAAGGGACTGATCATCCATCAAAGGCCGTGGAAGGTGCTGTAGAACAATCACAGACCCAAGCTGACTTGGCTGCACCTGGAGAAGAGCTAGCATCCATTCCCAGTATCCCTCCTGCTGCTAAAGATGCTGTCCCGGGTCAGGGGTTGCAGGACATAAGTCAGCAAGAAGATGTAACAAATTCTCACAGTAGTGAGACTAACTAGGATTCTGAAATATCATTTGATGAAATGATGAATCAAGGAATGACTTTAGAATAATTTTATTATCTTTATAAGTTTTCATGTGATTTATAATACCTTGGGAGTGAGTGCTACCCTTCACCCAATTTTTTTTTAAATTTACACTTCTAACCATGACTAAAAATAATATGCAGTTTCATCCGTAGAAGCTGCTGAACTGCAAATTCCTGAACAGGGTGTGGACATTGATGTCAACCCTACCATTGCAGAAACATTATCTCAAGTAGATCTAAACCCAAAAAATCATCCTGAGACCCATCTTGAAAATCCTGTTGAGACCGGGAAAGATGGGGGGAAGTCTTCTCATGTTGCTGAACCATCCTTGGGTAAGGGGTAACAATATTTGTGATTGTACTTTATTCGAAAAACAATCTATCCTTTTGTTATCCTTTGAAGCTAACTAAATCTTTCAATTAATCATACTGGGCTATCAACTGCAATGACTAGATCCGGATGTGAGGCCTCATCCTCTTCCCCAACGGGAATTGAAAGTGAAGAAGCACAAATTAGGGGGGGAAAGAGCAGGATAGGGAACTTCATTATGTGCGTTAATTCTAGATTACATGCCCCCCTCCGACTATGATGTTGAATCAGATCTAGATATGCTTAAAGCGTTCAGCTTTTCACGAAGTAAGGCATGGAACAACATATGGAACATCATATCCGATGTTCCTCTAGAAGAGCTACCATCGAAAATTCCTCGATTGTCATACCAATTTTTTATACTAGGACTTGGTGGTTTTGGATATGAAATGATCCACGCCATGGTGAAACAGATCATTTTCAGGAGGGAGCATGCGATAAAAATTCACGATGATTTGATTAGAGTGAAACTGTCAGTCAACATAGCTGAATTTGAACCCACGGAATCCCAAGCTGAAGCTGATTATGCTGTCAAGATAAAGGAGCTGAAGCATAAAATCAAACAAACGGTCGTCCAGCAGGTACAACTCCAGCAACAGTTAGATGCTGTTATTGGGGAACTTGATCAGCTTAATAAATCATTGGATGAAACTCATATGAATGGCATGAAAGCCATCACAGATGCTAAGAAGGAACTTCATCAAGATGAAAAATGTGAAGCTGGTCAAGTGCACGAGCTTCAAGTAACTGCTGATAAAGCTCATGATGTTGTACATAAAATAAAGACGTATGCTGACAGTCTTTTGTAATTATTGAAAAAGAGAAGAGACTCCAGTCTGTGGATGTCCTTCTAACTCTTGTGCATCAATGAAAAACACTTTCACCTTCACATATTTGTACCTGCATTCTCTTTTGTTATATGCTTTAGATTTTACCTATGCCAATGGGCCTAGTAAGATTAGTTTGATTTCTACTAGGATTATTACAAATAACCCTACAAACATTGAATCATTTAATTGATCAATATTACCTAAATCATGCAAAATTTTTGTTTAGTGAGCTCGAACATGACTTTTATTAAGAGTTCTTTTGACTTTTTCGGGTTGTTTAAAGTCATGCACACCAGACATAAATCGGATAATGTATAAGGTTGAAATAGAATTGACCAAAATGGATTAAAATCGATTCAATTCCTTGACAATTTATCTGAAAACATATTATCATACTCAAGTATGAGAGAAAATATGTAAACTATGGCTTAAGAGAATTTGAATATGAGGAATGATATGAAAAAGAGCTAAAAGGCATCAGAAGAAGTAGTTTCAAAGAATAAAGTTACTATTATTTATCAAACCCGTTAGGGGGTTGAATTATGCAGGGCCACCTAAGGGCATTGGCTGCATAGTCAAATAAATAGCATCTTTTGGCTGACAAGTCTATTATGTGGACTGTTTATGCAAGGCCACCTATGGGCACATGCTGCATAGTCAGGGAAAAGAACTCTCAGAAATTTACTTTCCTAGTGCTAAAAGACAGTGAGAGTTTATAGAGATTCAAATTTCTAAAGTATAGTATTTGTTGTATGGAAAGAGGTACTTGAATATGGAGAAGATATTTCCGAAAAATACTATCGAAGAATTGAATAAATATCACTCCTATGAAGGTCTGACACAAACGTAGGGAATGAGAATATGGAGAGTATAAACCATATACTTGAATACTTTTAGATCATGAAAAAGGATACGGGACAAATATGTTAAGGATGGCTATTTTTTGTAGATCCCTTCATACCGTCATTTAAGACAAATAAGGGCAGAAGAGGCATTCTTCCCAAGAATGAAGTTACCATTATCCAACAAACTTGTTAGTGGGTTGAATTATGCAGGGCCACCTAAGGTCATTGGCTACATAGTAAAATAAATAGTATCCTTCGGCTGACAAGTCTGTTATGTGGACTGTTTATGCAATGCCGCCTATGGGCACGTGCTGTAATTCTCAAAAGTTTGACATTTTTGTGACTAAAAGTCATGAAAAGGATTATGAAGATCTGAAAATATTTAAGATTAGGATTATAACACATAAATATGGGTATCATCCAATGTATATAGAGATATATAGGTCAATGATAACCATAATCATGTTGTCGTTGGGTCTTGAATTGAAATTTTGGACTTCACTACGTATCTCATAAGAATGAGAATCAAGCCATACATAGTTCTTGAAATGCAGTTTAACGTCATGCAGGACGAAAGTATGAGGGATCTTAGTTTAGGGTCCTAGAGTTTGGACCATAATAATGAATACACAATGTGTGTTTTCATGGGGACTTTCAGCCAAGGGACTGAAAGTGAAATTTGGGGATAGGCCCAAAAGACTTGGGGATGGATTAGAGGGATACTCGAACGTTCCTACATATCCCATAAGGAAGGGAATCAAGCCCACGTAGTTCTAGATATACTCGTTGTAAAAATTTGGTTCATACATGTGAAGGGTGAAAGGGGACTTTAGTACATTGATGGTTTAACCCGAGATAAAAAGTTTAGGCATTACTATGTATGCACGTAGTCTTATGAAATGAAACATGATTGAAAAATCAATGTAAATAATGGTTCCCTCTCAAATGAGGAAATCAAAGAGTATTGTAGTTTATTGTCGTACCAGAAAAAAGTGTTGTACAGTTTAATGTCGTATAACAAGGATGAAAGTGAATCAAATGAAAAGATATTGATTATAAGGGCAGATTCACAAGTCAACATCATATGAGATGATGGTGAAACGAAGTGAAGAGATTGTTTTTGGGCTTGAACCTTGGGAGGTTGATTACGTACCCAGCCTGGACGGCAAGGATCAAAATACGTGTAGTTCAATTAAAGAATAAAATAATGATCAAGTTATTCTTGGGGACAATGACCTAAAAAATGATGTTGGGACTTACACATGGTTAGCAGCCCAGAGAGGGTGTTATGTTTGAGGTTTTCTCTAAGCTCACATGAGTTATACTCATTGTGTGAGACAAGAGGTAGCAATAACCTTAACGATACACAGTTTAATGTCATGTATCAGGGACAAAGTAAAGTTTAGAATCATGTAATACATATCAAGGACTTTCTGTACAATTTTAGCGTCATGTAATTAGGACAATGGGGACAATACAGTTTAATGTCATCTTGGACAAAAGGGAGAATAGTTTAAGGTCATATACATGGACCATGGATGGTGCAATTTAATTTCATGCTGGACATAAATACAGTTTAAGGTCATACATGACCTTTGATGATTATGTAGTTTAACATCCATCCAGACGTAAGGGACATTCAAATAGTTTAGGGTCTTATGCATGGACCGTTTCTGTATAGTTTAACGTCATATAGAAAGGAAAAACTGGTGCTCCATAGTTTAATGTCATGTTGTAGAGACAATACAGTTTACCGTCATGTAGGACGAAAGGGGTACTGTGCAGTTTAATGTCATGCAGTGAGGACAGATTATGTATTATTATTTTTTCTTTAGTATAATGTAATGCTGGACAAAAGTGTGAATAGTTTAGGGTCATATTCATGGACCAGGGAGGAGTTTAAAGTCATACTGGACCATTGCTATATAGTTTAACGCCATATAGCAAGGACGAACTGGTGCCTCATAGTTTAGTGTCATGTTGTGGGGACATCTTGTGAATAGTTTAAGGTCATACTGGACCAAGTGGGAGTTTAAAGTCATACTGGACCATTTCTATAAAGTTTAACGTCATATAGCAAGGATGAACTGGTGCCACACAGTTTAGTGTCATATTGTAGGGACATCTTGTGAATATTTTTTAATTTATACAAAATACTTCTTCAAAAATCTGGCATTAGTTGGAGTAGTAATGAGTTCTCCATCCATCGAGATTAATGAAAAAGATTCATTGGAGTAGACCCTATGTATTGAATACGGTCCTTCCCATTTTGGCTCAATATTTGGAGGTTTCATTCCTAGTATCATTTGAGTTATGAGAACTAATACAAATTCTCCCTGAATGAATGAACGAAGACAAAATTTTTTGTTAAAAGCTCGTGCTATTCGATTCTGATAGATTTCCATGTGGTGCAAAGTGCACACTCTTTTCTCATCTAACCATTCCAATTCATTCAGTCGGTTTTGATATTGCTAATATGTAGATAACTGATCACAAATGGCTACTCTGAGTGAGGGAAATTGATCTTCAATTTGCAAGACTACTTCCGTTCCATATACCAACGAAAATGGAGTTGACCGTGTTGCATTTCGGGTGGTAGTCCGATAATCCCATAAAGCATGAATGAGTTTATCAGGACATGACCTCTTATATTTATCCACCATCTTTTGCAGTATATTTGGAAGAGTCTTGTTAAAGGCATCTATTTGGCCATTGGCCGCCGCATGATACTGAGATGAATGGTTGGATTTAATGTTGTATTCTTGATACAATTTCTTCATTTCAGAAGAACAGAAGTTGGTGCCGTTGTCCATCAATATGGTATGAGGGACACCAAATCTAGTAATGATGTTAGACTTGATGAAGCTAACAATGTATTTAGAACTGACTTCTTTAAGAGGTACTGCTTTTTCCCCTTTGGAAAAGAAATCATTAGCAGTAAGAATGTACTTAAACTACTTGGTCGTAGCTGAAGGGTAAGGTCCCACCACATCCATTCCCCATGTGGAAAATGGCCACGGGTATTTAGATGTATGAAGAAACTCTGGAGGTTGATGATTGAAGTTGTATTGTACATGTCATGAATGAAACTTCTTTTTGAAATTAACACAATCTTGTATCATTGAAGGCCAAAAGTATCCAAGCCTTCGAATTTGATCAGAAAATCTATGTCAAGACTGGTGGGCACCACAAACTCTTTCATGCACTTCATTCATGACATCCATTGTCTCTTCACCATCAATACATCTGATGAGAACTCCATCAAAACCACATTTGTAGAGAATTTTCTCTAGGTGGTTTGGGCTATCATAAAGAGTAAAATTGACTACACATCGCCTGATTTGTTCTTTCTCGGATTTATCAGGTGGAAGTGTTCCATTTTGAAGGTATTCCCGGATAGGTGACATCCATCTTTTAGTATGACCATACGGTTCAAAAATGGGACTAATTTCATTAATTTCCTCTGTTTTGTCTTGAACATAAGGTGAAATTACACGACGGTGTGCAATAGTGATGGTTGTCTCGTCTCGATTTGGATCTTCTAGAGCTGTGGCTATATTAGCCAGCGCATCAGCATGAGCATTTTGTGATCTTGGGAGATAAAAAAATGTCGGTTCTGAAGGGAATTCTGCCATTAACTCTCTAACGTAATTATACAAAGGGATTAATTCTTCTTTTCTGATGGCATAATCCCCATTGACATGTTTGATTACTAGGTCTGAATCACCTTTCACCTTTAAGTGATTCACTTGTGTTTGACGTGCTAACGCCAAGCATGTGATAAGAGCTTGGTATTTGGCTTCATTATTGGTACCACCTTCCCACAATAAAAAGGAATAAGGTAACAATTCCTTATCTGGATAAATGAGCACAATTCCTAAACCAACATTGTCAAATTTAGGATTTTCCATTTTCATCCATGTTGGACTTCTGGAAGAACCATAAAAATACATTCCCCATGTTTGGGGACTCTCTTGAATAGAGAAAACTTCCTCATCAGGGAGTTCAACATCTGAAGACGTGTCTTCCACTGAAGGATGTTCAGCTAGGAAATCAGCCAGAGCTTGGCCCTTTATCGCCTTTTGAGACACATACTGAATGTCGAACTACTGCAAAATAACTGCCCACCTTGCTAGACGTCCGGTAAGCATTGGACGACTAAGGATGAATTTGAGCAGATTATTGCGAGACACCAATTGGACCTCGTGATGTTGCAGATAGTGTCTCAGTTTCTGAACTGCAAAGATTAATGCCAGGCAACACTTCTCAATATTTGAATACCGGGATTCTGCTTCAAGCATAGTTCTACTGAGATAGTAGATGCTATTTTCATTCCCAACATCATTCTTTTGAGAAAGAAAGGCACCCAATGATAACTCTAGAGATGTCACATAGAAGATAAGTGGTAATCCTTCAACAGGTGGCATGAGTACCGGTGGACTCAAGAGGTATTTCTTGATAACATCAAACGCTTCTTGACATTCTTTAGTCCACTGGTATGTGACTCATTTTTTCATTAATTTGGTAAAGGGTAAACATTTTCCTGCGAAATTGGCGATGAAATGCCAAATACAGGCTAAGTGTCGTTGAAGTCTTCTTAATTATTTCAAATTCTGAGGACGTGACATACCAAGGATTGACTTAGTCTTCTCAGGATCGACTTCAATACCACGATGGAGTACAACAAAGCCGAGAAATTTTCCCGAGGTTACCCCAAAAGCACATTTTAAGGGGTTCATCTTCAAATTATGTTGTCGAAGCTTGTGGAATATGACTTCCAAATCAGCCAAGTGATTAGAACGATGTTTGGATTTAACCACCAAATCATCTTGAGGGACTCTGAAGGCTGTGGATTCCTCATCTTCTGGGGCCATTCAGATATGATTATATCCAAAATATCCATCCATGAAGGAAAGTACTTCATAACTAGTCGTAGCATCAATTAAGAGTTTTGTAATCGGAACTGAGAAATCAACATTAGGACAATACTGATTAAGATCTCTGAAAACGATGCAAACCCTAATTTGTCCATTATTATTCTTTACAGGGACAATATTAGCCAACCACTTGGGATACTGAACTTCTCTAACGAAGTTAGCATTGATCAGCTTATCCACTTCAGCTTCAATTTTGGAAGCATTAGTTGGGTGTGTTCTTTTCTCCTGGCTTTCATAAATCTTATTTGTTCTTTTGGTAAACCCAAATGATGAGTAGCAACATCAGGATCAAGCCTAGGCATTTCTGTATAGTTCCAAGAAAAAATATCTTTATTTTTCTTTAGAAAAGAAATATACATCTCTTGCTCTTAAAGGGTCATGTCCACAGTAATTAAAGTGGGGTGTGGATCTTTCTCTGTACCCAGATTTATTTCTCTGAGTTCATCCACAGTGGTAGAGATACCCTCTTCAAATGATGGAGGTGCATCTCTAAGATCTTCCTCTTCCTCTTCGTAATGTGCTATTTTTTTCCGTTTCTACTTGCATAGTAGATGACAAAATGAAATTTTCATGATCAGAAGAGATGTCCAAATTGGCACATTTTGAAGAAGAATCTTCCATTTCCGACCCTATTAATGATAAAGGGTCTTCTTTGGGAAATAAAGAGGAGATTATGGATTGAAAATTGACTTCATTATTCACATCTGATGTTACTATAACTTCTTCTGGCCTGATTGGAGAATTATAGTCCTGTTGGATTTCAGCAGATGAAATGAAAACGTCACTACTTGTTCTTTCATCACTGTTTGGTAGGTTACCAATTTCTCACATGTTGTCTGGCTCAATTTACATAATTGACATTATGGATCTTTCCATAAGAGTATTTTGATTTGGGCCTATTTTTTCAATTTGACTGATAGGTAACATATAATCTGTACTCACATGTGTAAATGGATTTATTGGAATCTTCTCCAAACCATATGGATCATTAACTTTGGTAATTTCCTTTATTGTAGATTTCTCTCTTCCCTTCATGTGATAAAATTCCGCCTCAATGTATTGAGACTCACATGTCTTGAACGAGGAATTATCACCATACAATTTTCCAACTTGACCATTGAAACAGTATTTGAGACAGTGATGGTATGACGAAGGGATAACCGCATGTTGATGTAGCCAGTGTCATCCAAGCAAGACGTTCAAAGCTGAGTCTTGATCAACAATCATAAAATCCAAATTGGATACAAGATCTCCAAACTGAGTTATGAGTGTAACTTCACCCAGTGGTTCTTGTTCATTTTTATCATATCCTTGTAACATCATGGTAGAAGGAGATAAATCAGATTCCGTGAGGCCCAATCGACGAAGTGTACGAATGGGCATGAGGTTGACTCCTGAACCATTGAAAATGAAATCTCATCAGATATCTACACCATTGACTTTTCCAGATAAGTACAGAGGTTTTATGTGCCCATGTACAAAATCATCTTTATCATTATCAGTAAAAGATATCACTACATGGAATTCTGCAAGAATATTCTCTATGTGATAGACTTCAGCTGCAGCAATTTCAGCTTCAAACTCTTCATGACTTCACAAAGCTTCGATGAGTTCTTCCCAAAGATCTTTTGATAGATTCAAAGCATCCAAAATAGATAACCTGGATGGAACTTGGGACAAGTGTTTCAATATATCATACTTTTGATCTAGAGGTCTGTGTTTCCCAATAGGAATATGTGGTTAAGCAGGTACCTTGGAAGCAGATGCTTTGGAAGCTGATGCATCTTATATTGGGATAGAAGATGGCCACATCCTTGGTTTTGGACGATTAAACCGATTAGATCCAGTTACTTCTGAGATAAAGAAGATGGAACCTTCAATCGGTTTTCCAAAAGAACTGTGCCAAGACTGAGTTGGCTATTGGCATAAGAACTTTCTTGTTCTTTTTGAGCTCGCTGAAGGGCTCTACCACAAGTTTCTGCTACATACACAGTGCTAGCAGGGGTAGAATTGGAGTAGTGGCTTAAGAAAGATCCACGTCGTCCCCCGTATCCTGAATCTCTAGATTTTCCTCAGATTCCCTTATTTGATACAGGGAATTAAGGCTCATCAAAATTGAAAATATGACTGGAATACAAATCTGTTAATTGAATCATATTAACAGAACTGAAGATTAACTCTTCATCTGATAAAGACTCAGCTTGATTAGCCTGTTTAGGCTGTGCCGTTTGATAGGGCGGTGCCTGTTTCTTTGAAGTAGATGGCATAAAGTATGCCAGAGTCAAATACAATTTAGGCTTTTACACGTACTCATATTCTTCTAATTCTTTTTCCTTCTTTGAATCAAGACATTTCTTTGAGGACATTCCCTCAGATGAAGAGGGTTTTACCACAATATTCATGTAATAAGACACAATTGGTTTCTTTAATTGTGTTTGAAAAATGGCATGAGTCCGATTGATTGTCTTTCTTACCATCTAATCATCATACGTCTTTGCATTTCTGCTTTTGACTTCTTTCCATTCTCCTTCCTCCTCTGGAACTGTAGCAATAACACATGCTAACTGAGTCGATGAACCTTTCAACTGGACTTGTCCCAAGTCGACCATCTTTTGCAGGAGGTATTTGAAGACAAAACACTCCTAGATGAGATGCCCCAACATTTTATGAGAGGGAAAATAATTGGGATGGTCTTCATATCCTTCCTTGTTTGGCCTCTTGGGCACTGGTAATTGAACCAAATTATTTTCCAAAGTTGAAATGAAGTAACCAGGAACTTGCTCATTTCAGAAAGAGTATGTTTTACTCTTAAAATCCTCAAATTGTTTTCTTCGTTGATCTCTTTGATCAATTGGACGAAACGGACTTTGTTGTTGGTGTTCAGGAGGTGGATCCCTTCGAGAAGATGAAGGAATTAATGTTGAAATAGGTACAGGTGCTTGTTTAAGCATAACAATAGCAGTTTCCGCTTTACCCATTCTCCTTCCTGAAGCTTATGGAATTACCTGAGATTTAGCCTTAGCCTGTATAAGGGAATTTTCAATCTGCTGAGCGATTGAAGTAAGGTCTCGAAACCCTCCTGTGTATTTCACAGGGATAAATGGTGTGCATAATTCGTCACGCAAATTTGCCACACAGATTGGCAACAACTCCTCCTGAGAGAGTGCTAAAGTCCGGGAATATGTTAATCCCTTCCAGCGAGCATTGAAATCAAATACTCTTTCATTCTCCCTTTTCTTGCAATTTGTAAGTTCGAAAACTGTCGTTTTTGGCAATGTTGAGCTGAATTGAAGAAGGAATTTTTGGCGAGGATCCTCCAATCCGATGATTGACCGGAATTACAAGCTTGTATACCAAACAAAAGCTGGTCCTTGCAAGGTTCACACGAAGCATCTGAGTTTCACTGCTTCTTGCTGCTCTGGAGTTCCCATCATAGGACCACAACAAGACACGTAATGTGTCAAATGTTGTTCTGGGTCGCTTGATCCATTGAAAGTAGGGAAAACATGGTTTCCAAAACTGGATGGAGGAGAAATTGAATCTACCCATTCAGGGTAAACTTTCTTTTCTGGTTGAGCGTGCGCCTGTTTCCCTTCCATAGTTTCTAACCAAGATATTAATGACTCAATAGTAGTTATTAACTTATGAGAAACATCCGGTTGAATTTGGTCTTGGGTAGGTGCAATGAATGGAGCATGGACAGATGTAGTGGTTGGTGCTGCAAATGATGGTAGCACTTCCAGCTGTTGTTGCGCTTGACCTGTAGGATTAGACCTCTAAGGGTGTATTGATAAAGGAGGATATTCCTGATCCATCTCTGTAGCTGCAACAAATTCCTTCGGCTGTTGGACTACATCATTCTTAAGAAGAAGACTACTCTGAAGTAGTTATGCATTTAACGTTCTTAATTATTTCATTTCTTCCTCCTGTTTTGCAAACCTTTACTCTAATGAGAGCGATTGACCTTCTCCAGAGGAAGGACATGTAACCTGATTATTTCCCCTCCCTTTGTTGGATAATTTTTGGAGAGATGTAAGTGGATTACCTAGGTTCTGAGTAATCCTTTGACTTCGTGTTTGCACACCTTCTTCATTTGTATCGGTGCGTACATTTTCTTGAGCAGGATGCTCTTTATCTGAGTCCCCTGAGTGAGCCTCCTCTGGTGGATTAGCAACAACGGAATTGATGAAATTGATTGATGCATAATTCATCGCATCCCTTCTATCAATATTTATGTGATTTTGTCTTCTTTCATGTCTTTGATGAGACATTTCCTTTTGATGATTCAATCCTTTAGGAACTTCTTGACGAGCTATAACTTTGAGGGAATCTCCTGATAATTTGGCTCTTCGTTCCTCTTGGGGCTTATTCCCCAATCGAGAAAAGACCGACATTCTCTGAGGAGGGGATTGATGATTTGAAAGAGTCCCCAGTCTCATGAACTGGGGATGTTCCTGTTGTTTCCACTCAACTCCTCAAATCCCATTTGTTGACTCTGAGGGTTGGGTTAATGGAGTCCCCGGTCTGACAAGATGGGGTGGCTCTTGACATGCTATATCTGAGATCTACTTAAAAGCTCTCTTGATCTTTCGAATCATAGTTCAGAAATTAGCCCGATGCATTAACATGTATCCACTTTTATCACCTGGTTCAACAGACCGTTGGATGATTTCCAAAACTTTTGTCATTTGATGATGTGTTTTCCCCATACGAGAGGCTTGTGTAATATTCTCGCCTGCTTTATTTAGGAGAAATTCAACAACTTGTTCTCTATATGCTTGATTTTGAGAGGAACTAGTTGAAGCATGTTCTTGAGAAAGCTTTTGATTACAAAAAAACCCATTGACTGTGGCCGGCCATGGGCAATAACATTGCATGAGACCATTTTCGCCGGGCTTTGCTGAATGGAAAGCACTGTGAAATGTAGTGCTCTGTGAACACCCCATCCCCTGATATGAACACCAAATGGGACATTTGCAATTAACTGACGCAATTTTCTTAGCGCGCTATGGAATGAACATTGAAGGGTTCTCTGCTGCTTTTCAGCCTTCGGATACTGAGAGACTGATAGAGATGCCAAATCAATCTGGCATTGTAGCCCTTATAATATCATAAGATGATTTTCATATTCATCATAAGATAATACCTTTTTCTTCAATTGAGAAAGAGTTTCCCATATGTTGAGACAAATATCATGGACTCCATCTTCCGCCAACATCTTTGAAATGTCATACTGGGAGTCATCCAAAGCCCAAAACATGACTGGTTCCTCACTTTTCGCCAATTTTTTTCTCATGTTCAGCATTTTTTCTTCATCATTAAATGAAGATTCTTCTACCTGTTTTGACCAGAGTTGAGGTTTCGTTGTTGCTTCATCGGATTCAACAAGACTGGTAGAGAGATCATTGATCAAACTAAAAGATTCATGACTTAGTGGTGGTTCAGAGAATGACCTACACCCAAGGCTATCTTCTAATTGAGAATGTATTTCACTTGCTAGCGATAAAGCATCAGACATGACTGGTTTCGCATTTGAAAATGGCTCAAGATAAGAGGGATTTCTCGGCACTACATTTTCCACTGGAGTATTTTCCATGAAATGTGAATCACTACTGTGGAGAGGACATTCGCAGCAAAATTCATCATCATGGGGAGGACCACCATAATGAGTTACAGAAAAAGATGAGATATCTTGCTCCTTGGTCTTCTGACCACACAGAGGGTTCCTATGGCTCTCATCTGAAGACGAAACTTCAAGATTGACTGAATTGTCACGAAGCAAGACTTCATGAGGATGTGTCTGTTGAATACCTTTGGAATTAATGTTCTCGTTATTGGTAACTGATGGAGTAGAATATTCAATTCCAATAGATAAATGTCTGAGGGCTTCAAAAACTCCAACATCAAGCAAGGATTTGTTAATGATTGGCCTTTGATCTCCAGACTGTGCTGGGCGGATCTTTTTCTTAGATGCCTTCTTACTCACTTTGGAATCCACTTGTTAATGAATGTGGTTTCTCTGAGCAGGTGTATGTGCCTGATCAGGAATGATGGTCAGGTTAGGCTGACGATCATCACTCAAATCAGGTGTATGTTCCTGACTTGGTTGTTCGTATGATATGGGGGAGTATTCCCCATAACCCTCTTGGACTGGAATAGATATGTGTGTCTGTTTCGGAGTGAATTGTTGATGTGTCACTCCACTGCTAGGGATAGATTTATGTGTCTTTCCCTAAGATGATACTGAAGCTGTTATGATATCCTAGCAAGCATCCAAAATATGAGCATGAATTTTCTTCTGCTCTTTCACCATTGACAAAATATGCTTGGTGACATCAGCTGCCAAAACAGGGTTATATGTCCATTCTGGGCTTGCAGTAGGTGTATGTACCTACTCCTATCCTCCTTTTCCTATCAGTGAATCCTGACAGTACTCAAGTGTGGGGGAAGAGAGTTGAGTCTGCCTCCTGTTTGTCGTCGGAGCATTCCGACTGACTTCTCCGTGCGCTACCAAGAGAGTCTGTTGGTAGGCTTGATTAGTATTAGAAGGTGTATGTGCCTGCTGATTACGTTTCGCCAAACACGGTTGACGAGATCCATCATATGTAGTCAGGCGAGCCTACTGACTAACTAATGATGTATAATCAGCTATATGTTCCTGCCTATAGTACTCTGCCGGAATTGCCTGGCGGGATTGGCGTGATGCTGCTAGACGAGTCTGCTGGACAGCAGAATTAAAACGGGTAGGTGTGTGTGCCTGTTCGTTGTTCGCCACCAAGTTAGGTTGGTGGACTTCTCCAGAGATGGAAGGGATGAGAACATGCCCATTGTTAACTGGATTCCGCCTCTGGCGGTTCTTCTTTCCTGCTCGGGTTCGAGGAACCTGTGCCGAACGCCTTGAGTCGGTACCCTCATCATGTTGAGGGTACACTGCCGCCTGAGTCTAGGGGCGATTGTTGATGGTAGCCCTCGATAAGGACTCCTGTCTTTTTGAATTAAGGTCCTGAGGGACCTTCTCATTCACTTCTTCAAAGTAAGGGAGCGAATGGAAATTGCGTTCTAGGGATAACGACCCGAAACAGTTGGAGACGGTAGTCAGCACCGCATGCCTCTTGATTACTGGTCGTCGTTGTCCGGACGACCTATGTGAGTTGTTCACTTGCAGGGCCTGTCGGGAAGCCTACAGAGTTGGGATGGTATCGTGTTGACGATACTCTTTAACCATCGCATTTGATACCTAGCGTTGAAGATGCTGAGTAGGTGATGTCATCCTCAGAGCGGATGACGATCCAGTAGGAATAGCAGTTGTGGTATTTGCAGCAGCAGTATTCACAAGTGTGAATTTGAGAGCATCCATTATGGAAATACAGAAGATCTTGGAAAAGAGTGCCTGTTTGATATAATAGACATAATCAATATAAATTTAGCCACTTCATCCTTTGGATGAGCGCACATGTCAATGATTGTTTTTGTTATCCCTCTTTTTGAGTTTTAAATAGGGTCTTAACAAATAGGTAAAACATCATTTTAATTTGGTTATGGATTCATGTTATGTTCACCATTTTTTGTTTCCCTCGGAATTCGGGGATGACCTCATGGATGGTAGATTCAAATGTTCCGATCGGTTTCTAACGGGTTTGTTCGTAGAACCAAAAACATCCAAAGATTCCACATCCATTTGGACCTACTTTACAAAGGTAGGTGCTTCATTAGTTTGTGGACTACTGAGGCTTAGTAATTGGCATTGGTCGAGAGGATGGGAGGTCAGACTCATCACACCATTCTGAGGGGAATTATTGTCTACTCCGGGACTCTCTTTATAGATTTATGTTATGTTCGTGAATCCTTATTAAATTACCAAGTATAAAATGAGATTTCCTTCAGTTTTGACAATATGTAAGAAATTTAGTGAATCTTTTCTATGTATTTGAGGTTCTTCATCAACAGATAATCAACTGTATCTATTTAGATATTCTTGGTCAATGGTATCCTTCAAAACATTTATATAAAAGTCTCTTGGTCATTATGATGACCAGGCTGGTTTTAAAGCCACTCAATGGGGAACTTGAAGTTTTTTGTCATTCAAAAGGACATGTATTATTTCAGAGTTGGGATCGAACCCGCAGATGGGCTACCTACATATCCTTTTTTTGGAAAAGGAATCAGAACCCACGTAGTTCGGGTAAGGGAGTATGATGTTTATGATTGATGGCTCAAAGAAGGATGTCATAATTACTTTTACCCTCTATGCTCACGTGAATCATGCTCAGTGTGAGAAACAAGAGGTATTGGTAATAAAATAGACAATTGGGCCATGAAAGATGTAATCATATGAAATGGTTAGGTGCTTATGTATGTATGACTACCCAGATAAATGAAGATTGGGATTTAATTTAGGGAGAAAATCCAGAAACAGGGTCCATAAAGGTATATGTGCTTCGTGGAGATTTGAATACTCTAACTTGGGACTTATTCCTGAAAAGGAAACCTAGATTAGGAGAAGATTGATGATTGGGTTTTACTCATGAGAAGGAATCCCAAATCAAAGGTAAATTAGGACAAGTTAAAGAGAAATTAAGGGACATGGGGCTTACTCCTGAAAAGGAAGCCCAAATTTATGACTGGGGCATATTCCTAACAAGGAAGCCCAGGTTAGGGGACTTGGGGCTTACTCTTGAAAAGGAAGCCCAAAATTATGACTGGGACTTATTCCTGACAAGGAAGCCCAGGTTAAGGGATTATGGTTTGGGGCTTACGTCTGAGGAAGATGCCCAAAATAACTGGGGATTATTCTTGAAAGGAGACCCAAGTTAAGGATTAAGGTTTGGGGCTTACTCTTGGGTAAGATGCCCAGGTTAAAGAAATTATAACTGGGGATTGTTCCTAAAAAGGAGACCCAAGTTAAGGATTCTCTAATCTTAAAGGATGAGGTTGAATGAATGAACTCTCAGTCTTTAGTGACATAAAGATATGTAAATCACTACGTTTAGAGAGATATTCCATAGAATTCCTTTCATATAAGGAAGTCAAATCAAGAAATCATGCCATAAATGGATTTGAAGAGTGTCTTGAAGACTGAATCATGAATAGGAAAGGTTTAATGTCTTAAGAGGGGTAAAATGGGTAAGATGGGCACCCAAACAGGATGGGTCACGCAAGTCATGGAAGGAACACATGTACTACGTGGGCTCGCAAGTATTTGTCGTGCAGGTATACCTGCGCGACATTTGGGGGGTACTTGCGCAATGTTCAAGAAGCATTGAAATACTTGAGCGACTCTTTATTAAAGCCTTTAGAATCCTCTTGAGGTTATTCCAGAAAAGGGACATGCAAGTTCTATCAAAGGAGGAAGGTGGCGCACAAGTGTGGCCACTTCCCTTAAGGGCTGGCCACTCAGGCACGCAAGTGTTGATGAGTTTCAACACTTAAGCTTTCCTCCGTCTCTTTAGATCTTCTGTTCTAGGTATGAAAATACCTTAGAATTGTTCCGGAAGCATTTATAAGAGACTTGGGCGTCGGGAGATTCAATCCATGTTTCTGGAAAAATTCTTCTTCGAATGGGGGGGCCCAAAGTGTCTATTTATAGGCAGGAGAAGACCCAGGGCGGTTACCAGGCGGTTATCAATTAGGTCGCACAAGTAAGTTGCGCGACCATAAGGCGTCGTGCAAGTGAACTTGCCCGACCATGATATAACATGCGTGGCACATGTGCTTTTGATCCCCTGTTAATGCCTTTGTCGATTTTTGATATTTTCTTCAAAGGTTGAATCATTTTGAGCTCAGATATTCCCCTTTTCCGATCTTTCGATTTTCTGATGAAAGGAGTGTCAACATAATTCCCCCCTCAGAGTTGGATCTGAAAGAAAATGAGGATTTGACTCTGAGTAAATTGAATACATCCAAAGGAAAATGTGGTGCACAAGTCTTCAGTGCACAGAGGGCAGTGCACAAGTGTGCGCCGTGCAGGTCTTGAGTGCACTGGGTACGGCGCACAGGTAGGTCCCCTGGTCTATAAATACATAGCTTTTGGCCGCGTATAGCATCTGATCATGAATTTCTCGAGCTCTCTCCGCGCAAGCCATCTTCAACGCGCAAGTCTCGTCTTTCCACTTTTTCCTCGCTACCGCGCTACTCTCAAGGTAATATGACTTGCGCGGTGATACATGCGCGAAAAAAACTTGCGCGGCACATGTAACACTTGCGCGACACCTCCATACTTGCGCACCATAATTCCTTAGGTATTTTTTTGGATTTATTTCAAAAAGTTTGTGGAAAATCAATTCATTTATGAATTAATTTATTCAACTCTTGTGCAGAATTAACAGCTCTTAGACCCGGATTAATTAATGAACTAGCTAGCAAGCATATATATGATATGATGAACATCATTGGCCATGATTATTATACTATCAAAGATATAACTCTTCCTAATTAGGCTATGTATCTGAAGAAATATCATCTCGACTTTCCTCAAAGCAGTTATCTACCTTTGTACGGCAATGGTCATCTAAAAGAAGTCACTATTCCAGAAATAAAGAATTATCTTCAATTTTCATGGTTTCAGAATTATACAAACTTTTCTTCAGCAAATATCTCAGGTGGAGGAGTATTTAAAAATTCTGGAACAGTGGAGAAGGCCTATATGATGCATCATAGCCCTTGCACACCAGATCTGAAAAAACATACACCTGAGCTTCAACCACATTTTCATCCTTCGATCTTCTGAAATGCTCATATGGATCATTCCAAAGGCTGGAAGAAAAGTTGGGACATCAGTCCTGGGGGAGGTGTGAAGCCAACTTGGATGTGGGAATACTGGGTGCGACAGACCTACATAGAGTTTATCGAGGATCTAAAGAGGGATGCAATATATGAGGCTCTCTGGGTTGGGAAAACATATGTTTACAGACATGATAACTTCGTGCCAGAGATACTCAGCCACTAGATCCCAACAACTAATTCTTTCCATCTGACTCATGGAGAAGTAGGTATCAGTTTGTGGGATGTCCACAACATATCAGGGGCTCCAATTTTGGGCGATATGTATGATGAATTCATGGACCTGGTGCCACGTGGGCACGCCGCTGGGGGTTCACCCCTCCCCTGACGGTTCCGTCCCGGCCATCCGGCATGCCGACCAACCTCTCCAGTGGTGCGTGATGGCATGCCGAACCGTCCCCCACAACTGACTGGTTTACCAGCCACCTTCCTTTGGTCACTACATCTAATGATCCATGGCCCCCTTTGAATAAAGGTTGTGTGCGACGGTGCACCAAACCTCTTCTGCGGCCATCCTATGATGGCCAATCCGATGACCGCCGTGACTTTGTGTCGTTGATTCCACTTGTGGTGTGCATTAATGTGTTATCCCTAACATAGTCGGTTGTTATCGCCAATCCATTATTGTTCCATAGAGGTGAAAAATTAGAAATGTTGTAGAGGGTTCGAGCCAGTTTTGTTATTGATTTTCCCTCACGTTAGCTCAGAAACATGAGGGGGTTAATCGTTTAACAAACCATTAGAATTTAAATCATGAAAAAACCCACAAATATACCCTGCAAAATCCTCCCTCAAAAACGAATGAATCATGGGTTATCCCATTAGTCAGTTGGCCCACATTATTATTATTATTCAAGGATGGGGAAGAGTAAAATCATTTATAATTCATAAATGAATAATCCCTTACCTCAAAAACCCGTTGGAGTGCATGCACAGTTGTTGGTGGATCATGTTCTTCATACACACAAACTTTTCACAAGGACGCCACTCACATGTCATCCATTGGTTCATGGTTCAATGTCTCTTGTTACCATCCTCTTGGATCAGATACATCTTCTAAGGGTTCAATGTTGTGGCACACCTTCATCACTTCATTTCTTGGCGAAGCTGCACTAATAAACCTCCCCATGCTCCATTTATATAAGAGACGGGAGGGTACGTAATGAAGATGGAGTTTAATGGGGCTCATCAATTAGTTAGCTTCCAAAATCCTAAACAATGTCATTACATAGGGTTGGTAGGTCAAGACATTTATTGGCTTCAAACATCATAGGGCCCACCTGTTTTCTTGTTCGTTGGAGGATATGAAATAAAATAATAAAATCATTTTATTTCATTTCTTTTAAAAAGTATAAAATCATAACTTTTTCTCCAGACCTAATGTCTTCAAAATAAATCCTCCCATAACAAAATCATGGCAATGTGGATACAATGGTGCCCTTGGATTTTTAATTTGAGGAACGATTCAACTGATAGAAAATGCCACTCATGAGTTTAATGAATGTACCTGAAAAAAATATTTAGAAATTAATTCTAGGAACTCTAGGCCTGGGAATCAGATGATGTCAATTTTTGAATACTCATATTAATTCCATATATTTAAAATAATTACATGGAAAACATGGGTATTTACATTCACCCCAGATTAAGTATTTTTTCTATGAAAGACACCACAAAGACTAAAAACAATTGGGGATATTGAGAACAAATCTGAGGCTCCTTCTACCTTGTTTCCACCTAGTGGTTCTCGTGCTTCCTGTGAATGCACACCAGAGGTATCGACCGCCCCTGATGGAGTTGGTCTTGTTGATCATCAATCTCTACTAGTACCTTCATAAACTTCACCCCGTCATCTAAGTCCATCTCACCATGGTCGATGACGTGAGATGGGTCATTCACGTATCTCCTCATATGGGATACATGGAAGACGCCATGCACCTTCTCCAACTACGGTGGAAGTTTCAGGTGGTATGCCACGTCCTCTATCCTCTGAACATTCATAAATTACCTGATAATCCCCTTTGATAACTTACCTTCTCTTCCAAATCACTGTAGTCCCCATCGAGGAGAGGCTTGCAAGAAAACGTTGTCCCCCACCAAAAACTCTAGAGGTATCCATCTCATGTCAACATATGACTTTTTTCTACTCTATGTAGTCTTAATCCACTATTTGGTGGTCTGCACCTTCTCAGTGGTGGCTCGTAAAAAATCTAGTCCCATAGTGCTGACTCCCCTGGGTCTGTTTAGCATATAGTAGATCTTCAAGGTCAACCGTATAGGGCCTCAAATGGTGTCATACTAATGGTGGAGTGATAAATGTTGTATGCAAACTCCCTAAAGGAAAATTGATCCTCCCAAATTAATCCAAAATCTAGGATGCATGATGTAGCATATCCTCCACTGTCTGTATAGTTTTCTCTATCTGACCATCTATCTAAGGATGAATGGCAGTGCTCAAATGAAACTGAGTCTCGAACGCCTCCTATAATCCCTTCCACAACCGGGATGTAAAACATGCCTCATGGTCATATGAAATCATCGATGGCACCCCATGAAGGATCAAATTATCTTATACGTTAAGGCTCCCCTAGAACTCTACTAATCCCCTCTCCCAGATGAGTAAGAAGTGGCCCTACATGGTTATTCGGTCAACTATCACCAAAATGGAATATGATGCCTGAACATAACTTGCTGACATGTGAGGCCTCATGAACCAAAATTATCCACTATCTTTTTCATTTATGGTCACTAGTGCTGATGCTGGATGTCCGGGTACATCATTAACACAATAGGATGTACCGCTAGAGAAGACATATGGAACTCAATCAACACCTCCTCCTGTAGGACCACTAGTACCATGGTATGTCCTCTATAGAAGATGTCGTGCTCCCCACATTCCGAAAATCCATGAGGTGAATGTCTTGAGGATATCTGAGCATGTCATGTCTAGCTGTCAGTGTTCCCAAGATGTGCCTCCCTAACTCGCTGGAGGAGTGGTGGAGTGACTGTCATAGACTGGAGGTATGCAGCTTCATCTCTATCCATAAAGGATATCTACAACACGACTACTTTATCTATCACCCCACTCAGCAAATGAAGATGAGACCTCCTGCAGAGTGTATCTACAATCACGTTCTTGTTCCCTGGAGTATAAAATATCTCAAAGTTAATGTTTTGTTTAATTTCTATCCATCATCATTGTCTAATGTTCAGGTCCTTCTGGAAGAAGTCACACCTGAGACTCTTGTGATCAGAGTAGACTGTAAAACGTTTTCCCATCATGTAATGTTGCAAAATCTTTAACATGAAGAACACTACTACTAACACCTATTCATGGGTATTGTAGTTCTACTCATGTTTCCCAACTTTCGTGAGCAATAAGTGATCAATTCTCACTCCTGCATCCGGTCACACACAAATCCAGTCCCCGATGTGTTGTATTATAGTATATACCCAACTCCTTCTTCTTCTAGGCTCAAGATGGGGGCCCTCGTCAGTCTCTATCCCAACTCTTGAAAACTCATATGGCATTTATCTATCCATACAAAGGTATTACCCTTCTTTTTCAATGTCAACATGGGTTCCACAACTCTAGAGAAGTCAATCACAAATCTCTTGTAGTATACTTCCAAACCCAGGAAACTCTGCACCTCAGTCACACTCATGGGAGGATCCCAATCATGAATAGCCTCATTTTATATGGATCCAGTGCAACTCCAACCTCTGTGGTAACGTGTCCCAGAAAGTGGACCTCTCATATCCAGAAATGGAACTTCAAGATCATACCATAAAGCTAGTGCTATAAAAGTTTATCTAGAACTATCTTCAGATTATAGGCATGCACATCCGCAGTCATTGAGTACACCAAGATTTCATTGATTAATACCACCACTAAGTGATCGAGGTATGGATGAATGATCTTGTTCATGAGTCCCATGAACACTGCTGAGGCATTGGTCACACAGAAAGGCATAACCAAGAACTCATAATGGACATACTAACATTTGAAGGTAGTCTTTTTTACATTTTCTTCTCGTATCCTGAGATAATGATATCATGATCTGATGTCTATCATAGAAAACCATCATACCCCCTTCAGCTGATTGAAAATATCATCAATCCTTGGAAGTGGATAATTTTTCTTAAAGGTCACCTTGTTCTTGAACCATTAGCCCACACAGAGACTTAAACTCTCATATGCCTTCCTGGCAAAGAAAATCGGAGCTAACTATTGAGAAACACTGGGTAATATGAACCACTTTTCATGTAAGTCCTCCAATTGTACTCGCAAATCATGAATCACCATGGGAGACATCATATAGGTAGGTTTATATATCGATGTCTTCCTGGTGTACATGTCGATTAAAAAGTCTACATCTATATGTTAAGGTAGTCCCGGAGCATCATCAGGAAAGAAATCAGCATACTGGTCCAACACTACAGCATATATCAGACTCTTAACATCAGATTCTCTGAGGGTAAAGAATGCCAAATTAAGCGTAATTGGCATCACCATTCTATGGGTAAGTCTCTCTTGTTCTACAAAGGTTCCCTTCTCTCTAGTGAAAGAAAACATTTTCCCGTCCATGCGGAAACACCACATTCTATGCCAAATACAGTCAATCGGAGCATGGAATGTAGATAACCAGTCCATACCCAAGATGACGTCGTATGACCTCGACACCGTAACAAGGAGATCACATTCGAATCTCTCACCTTCTAGAGTTTTCTCACACTTATGGAACTAGTATGTAATTTTCTAATCCACTCTCATAGGATTCTCTGGTTGTATGGATCGAGCCAATGGATCGACAAGAATCTCTGATCTCCGAACGAGTTTTGTGGAAATGAAATAGTGAATGGATCACGTGTCTATAAGTACTACATCTATGGTGTAGTAGACACATATCGTACCTATAATAATCACTAGAGAATCAAGGTCATATGCCTCAGCTTCTGGGAACTATGCTCGTCACTGTCCTCGTACTCCCTATGGTTGGGGTGGACAACCAAGTGTTGTTGGAGATAGAACCTTGAAACACCATCCACCACCGGCTGCACGAATATCACTTCAACCACATCAACCTATTTCATATAGATATCCTCTATCGAACCTATGCATCAGTTTTGTAGATCCCTGAATATAATTCTTGTCATCCATACGATGGGTCAGGCAATCGTAAGCCATGTGAACCTGCTCGCCGCACGCGTAGCACTGCCTGTCACACTCAATAACTCATATGCCTCGTGAGCTCCACACCACTGACCCTGTGTACTGGGCCCATCCACCCGATGTTCTGGTCCACATAGACATTTGTTTCATCTGAATACTACTAGCTGCAGAAGACTCTACCATGTGCCTCTCGGTGGTGGGTCTCGTTGTTGGTTACTGCTCAGTAAGGAAGCTCTCCCCCAATAGTGCCCTCTCTAGCACCCCATCCTGAGTCGATATGCTGATAAATACAAGTGATTATATAATCTTCTATCAGAGACCCTACTCAATGGTCTAGGCCTTGAATAATGTGTCTCTTACCATGTCGGTGGAGTAGCCAGAGAGATCAGTGAACCTCACCATGTACCTGGCCACTATCATGCTTCCCTGCTATAAGTGAAGCTGATCTTGTATATGCACAGAGCGTAAAGTTTCTGGTATGAAATCTTCCCTAAAGTGCCCACAAAGTCAGATCAGATAAGGGTCACCTAATCATGCATTGGAATCATTATGTTCCACCATCCCCATGATGCTACCTAAAAAATGTTGGCTTCTAGGATAACCATAAAATTCGCTGGTGTCCCAACAAAGCATAAAACACTAGCCACAGCCTCCAGCCAGTCCTCAGTTTCCTGCTTGTCCATCTCACCTTACAAACTCGGAAGCCGCTATCGTTGGAACTCGTGCAATGTTATCAGTCAGTGTGCATCAAATCCTAGTGGGGATGGAGGCATCAGCTACCCAACATGTAGTGGTGATGCTTGTACACCACCTAAAGGTGAAAATTTCATAACAAGGCCCTTCACTGAGGCCTCATCTCTCAGTGGGCTGTCATCACATACTATTTACGAAATCCTAGTTGGTTATCTATGTGGAAGAATCCTGAAAGAAGAAATGAGTTCCACGGTCAATAAGTTATACCTGGTGAGATATCTCAATAGATCAAAAAGAAAAATTTTCAAAACACACAGAATCAGTTTTTTCATGCACTGAGGCAGAAATTTGAATTCAGGGTCCTGGTGTATGGATACTTCAGCCGCCACACCAACACTGGATTCCCCAAATAGAAAAACAAACTCATAACACATATCAATATTGTCACACGGATAAGATCAGATTCATCATTCTTTAGTAGAACTGATCTGTTCTGATACCACTTTGTCACAACCCATCCCCCGAGGCCCAGTGTCGTGACTACCCCAAGACTACCTTCCATAGGCTAGGGGATAGATTCAAGCACCGAAAATCAAATTACCTAAAATTACAATGCATTCCATTTAATCCTGTATGAATACACGGTCCGAGAACACAACCAGAAGAAACTGTGAAGTAAATAGTTGTAGGAAAAGGAGTGCTGGAAGTTTAACGGGCTGATATAAATGCCCAACTGAAAGGGTAGGTATAGACCACCTCCTCATCACTCCAAACACGCATGTATCCGCTTCATAATGCCTAGTCTTGGCTCCCTCAAACCTAATCCTAGTTTCTCACCGTCAGCAAAAGACACTATATGGTGTGGGCATCCCCCTTGTAGGGGTGAGTATAACGATACATGGTAGGGGCCCTGATACCCCTGAAGGTCTCACATAATTCCACAAGGAGAACCACTAAGCACGATCTCAGTAACAATACACAAGGCAATAGGCACAACTTAATTAGATTCTCAGATAAATCAACGTATACAAATCAGAGGAACAGGATTATAATGGTGACCAACACATGATGACTATAAATTCCAATAGCAAACCATATATTCTCTAGGCCTATGTACAAGTAACATTTCTAGTCACATTGTCTAACACCTCATCTTATGTGGAAATCCTTTCCTAATGAGTGTATTGTGCCTACCACATCACACAGGGGAACATCCCACTAACCATGGACTGATGAGGTATGCCTTGAGGCGCTCCCCAATTGGTCGGTGAGTCATTAGGAGATGAAAGTTCAACAGTCATCAAGTCCCATCTAGTCATAGGGTTTCGTATGTTGTGTGCTTGGGAGAACTCCTACCCAATCCATCAGTTATATTTCAATAATAACGAAGTCTCAGAAAGAAAGAACCCAATGATTTATCATTTCATATCGGTTCCAATTCAATAGAAGGCACATCAATCAGATGCTCGGTCTGTGCGTTATTGGAATTTCAGTGCTGAGGGCCTCGTTGGATTCGGGTGCGATCCAACTCAGACATACTCCAATATTCTACAAAACTATCATGGAGTATGTCAAAAGGATAATCCCTATCGAAGGATCCTTAAATCATAGATGGTTCGTCAAACAGACCTCTGGTTAAGAAGCTAGGGCCAGTTTTGTGTAATTGGTTGGGACAGGGTCTGGGTTTGGTTCGTCTCAATCAGACCAGCCAGACCTGGTTCTTCATGGGCCGACACAGATTGACCTGGGTCGCCCCATCCCATCTCGGATCCAGCCTGACCAGTGTCAACCCAGCCTACTAGGCTTGTCCCAACCCTAATGGGTTGCGGTTCGGCCCGCTTGGCGGACTCGGCGGTGCCGGCCGCCTGGCATTGCTGGCCTCCAGGGATACCAGGATGTGCCATGTCTAGGTAAGGCTAACGTGGCTAGATCCCCATCCAATGGCCAACCCATGGGTGTTGACACAACATGGTGCCTTCTGGAGTCGCAGGTCCTCTGTGCCACTCCCGGGGTGTCGTTGCTATGTCTTTGGGGATGCTGCTAGCACGCACCCCATCCACTGCTCAATGGACAATCTAGTGGCCCAACTCCCACTACAGCCAATGAAGTTCACGACCCTTCTTCCACATGGGTGAGTTTTTGGGGGAGCACCCCACCCCATCTGATTCTGTCGCGGCTGTCCGACACGCCAAACGACCATTCCAGCGGTGTTTGACGGCACGCCACACCGTCACATGTGGCCTAACAATGTGTCAGCCTCATTCCTTTGGTTGTCATGGCTAACGAGATATGGCATCATTTTATCATCAATGGTGCGTGACGGTGTACCATGCCTCCTCCACAGACTGCCAGTGTCAGCCGCTCTAGTGATCACCACGTATTTGTGTCATGGCTTCTTATGGCGGCGTGTGTCGACACACTATCCCCAACATAGCCGGTTGGTATCATCACACCTTCAATGTTCCATAGAGGTTCCAAATTAAAAAAGTAGGGGGGGTTCAGGATGGGTTTGTTAGGCCCAATCCCTCTGTGTTATCTTGAAAACATGATAGGGGTTAAGGGTTTAACAAAATCATGGAATTTAAATCAAGGGAAACCCCTCAATGATACCCCACAATAACATCAAATAAAAATTAATGAATCGTGGGTCAACCCGTTAGTCATATGACCCGCATTCTTCGTATTATTCAAGGTCGAGGAAGAGGAAAATTATTTAAAATTCATAAACAAATAAATCCCCTACCTCATAAACCTGTTGCAGAGTATCCATGATTGAAGGGATATCATGTTCTTCATTTCCGCAACTAGTTCCCAATGACATCGCTCGTACATTGTCTATTGGTTAATTGTTCAGTGTCGCATGTCACCTTCCACTAGGATCAGCTCTGTCCATTAAGGGTTCAGCTACGCGGGGATCCTTCAGCTCTTCTTTGCTATGCGAAGTTGTGGCTATATCATTCCCAAAGCTAAATATATATTAGGGGGGGAGGGTAAGTGACAATGTTTGAGTTTAATGGGTCTCATCCATTAGGAAGCTTCCTAATTCACCAATGACGTCGTTACATAGGGTTGTCAAGTTAAGCCATTTTTTGGCATGACACATGCTAGCCCTTCCAATTTTCTTCCCCGTTGGATGATATTAAATACAATAATAATATTATTTCAATTCTTTTATTTTAAAAATTCTCCAAAAATAAATTTTTCTTTGGACCAACTATGGTCAAAGTAAAGCTTCTCTTAAATGAATCTCGGTGCTAAGGATTCAATGGTACCCTCATATTTTTAATCTGTGCAATGAATCATAATTTATAAAACACCACTCATGCTTTTACTGAATGTTCCAAATGAAATTTAGAAATTTATTTTGGGCACTCTGGGTCTCAGAATCATGCCCCACTGATTTTTTTAGAATTGTAAAAATCTATTCAATTACAAAAAATACATGGAAAATTGTGGTCTTTATATTCACTAACTCATTATGTATCCAAATATTGTAAAAAATAAAGAATTAGAGAAAAATTTTATGGATCCATACCTGAGTAAAAACATTGGTTCTTACAATTTTTCTTAAAATAATTTTATTAGTATTCATAGGAAACAAAAAGATGTTTATTTTAGAAAATATTATTCTCTATCTTAAAAATAAATTAACCAAAAATATATATATTTTATAAATATTATTTGTTTATATAAAAAAATTACTAATATTATTTTAAAATTTGTTATTACAATTAAGATTACTATTTTTAAATTGTATGTTATGATGGTATTTTTTAGATATTTATCATAATATTTTTTTCATTAAAATTCAGTGTGGTGTATAATGAAATCCATGTTATTGTTTTTTGTCGCCCAATTATTATCACCATGTTAGTATAAATTTTTTTGAATTTTCGTATCATGTAATTAATGAAATCAATGATAATTAATTTTTTTGAAAAAATGTTCATAAAATCCATGTTGTATTATTGGTTATGTTTAATGGCTATACCATTTGAATATTACACTATTACATTATCTAAATTATTATTTTTTATAATGGGTTTCGTAAAAGGAATATAGGGTGCAGTAGTGGGAGGAACTAATATGAGAATATCCTTCCTAATATTCATTACTATATGGAAGGAATTAGAACAGGCAAATGTTTTTTTGTGATGGATCAGTTGAGTTGGATTATCGATGGTTGTGTTGTCAAAATAAGTGATGAACCAGATCTACCATAAATTAACATGATGATAATGAAACAATTTATGAGAATAATCCCCCATCATTCATAGGATATTCTAAAAATGTTATTGACTAAGGATATATTAAATCACTTTAAAATATATGTTATTTCATGTACTTTTTGGATAAACAATACGAATCTCTTAAAATTTATTATTTTGAAGGTGAGTCTGACTATTACTTCCAAATGGTTATGAATATTCATGAATGTAAAGATATTGACGCCTTGGAATGGGAGGAACATAAGAATATTTTCTTTTTGAGATATTTTATTAATGATGTTAGAATAAGGATGGAAAATATAGTTTTATAATTAAGAAAAATGTGGGATGATTTAGTAGATTCGTATAAACAAAAACTCACTCATTTTCAAATGTACAACCACTATTTTTCTAGGAATATGGATTGTTAAAAAAATAAATTTTCCATTTGATTGAAGCCAATATATCTATAGAAATTGGAATATATTGATTTTATGAAATATAAAGAAACTTGTTCTATTTGTTAAGAAGGTAGAAATAGAGTTTTCATATGATCATGTCCCCTATTCAGACAAGAATATAAAGAGGTCTTGTTCGTATTCAAATGTAAAACATTCATCAACGATGTTTGGAGGTATTAAAAATTTCCCACATTTTAAGAAGTGTGCTAAAATTCACCCTATAGAAATTTTTCAATGTTTTGTATGTTCGTCTTAAGTGGAATTATTGTTCATATGTATCTTGGATTCTTATATAATGACTAATAATCTAATGAAAACAAATAATTATGATGTTTTAGTTGTAATTATTATAAAATTATTACATTGTGTATCCATCTTTGATTATACAGTGTAGAAACCAACATGATAAAATGAAAAATGGTGTCATACATTCATTTTTTATTACCAATTTTGATGTTGGGAATTAGGGTGAAGTGATTGAAAATATGTTAAGATCACTATTTTACAATGGTTGAACCTTTGTTAAACGTTTCGGGAATATATTATTTGGTTTTATATAATTCAATCATAAAGTGATTAATTAATTGTTTGGGATGTTCATTTGGATTTATGTTTATGTAAGGCTTCAGTTTAATGTCTATTGTTTCTTTATAATTTAACAATTGATATTAAAATATTATATCATCACATGAATCTTGGGATTATCTTAATATATGCTCACTATTTTAGTTTTTTTTAATATCTAATTATATAATTAATATTTCATTATCATTTCTATGATTATCTGATAGGTTATAATATGTTACTTCTTAATAATGATTGGAATATTATCTTGGATACTCATTATTTGGAGGAATAATGAGATTGTGGTGGAAATAGATTAAGAGATGAATCTATACTCTTCATATAAGTGTATCTACTTATACACTTAGTAAATATAAAAATGTAATCCATAAACAGAATTAATTTAATCTCGATCTAAAATGAAATCCAAAAAAAAATCAATTATATCTATGAACTTTTCCACATTATTTTTCTTTTGGTTTTTCATCATTGGCTTCAACTTAACCATTTTCTCAACCACTCCATGTTATTCCATGAGAATTAGCATTCTCTTAAGAATAAATATTTTTATTTTTCACCAATGTTTCCCATATGTGGAAATATAGTTATGTGTACTATTGAATAACCATTATATTTCAAAAATTCCATTTTTAAGAGAATATTTTACTAAACCTCGGTATGATTTGTTTTTAAATAAAGTAAATCATAAAATTATAATCATTGGATAAAAAGACCAATTTCAACAGAGACAATAATTATATGAGGTGTTTTATGTAACATCCTATGATTTTATGAAATATATAATTTAAAATTAATTTAAATTTTACAATAGATTAGGTTTCCCAAAAACCTATTTTAGCTTGAACTACTCGCAACACCGTGTTAATCATGAGTTCTAAAAACCTCATGTTATTTTGAGGACTTATGTTACACACAATACTGAACCTTATTGGGCAATAATATACTATTAATATTATTACGATAATTATCACATATACATTAGAATTTTTGGAGTTAATGACATTATGTAAACTATGAAATTATAGTTTAAAAATGTTTGTAAAATAAATACCAATTTATATTAATTGAAAATGAATACCAATTGAATATAATGTATCGGAAATACCATGTATTGATCGAATAAGTACTTTTCATATTTATTAATATTTATAAATTAGATAGTAAATATTAATTTTAAACGAAAAATATGTTCAACAGAGTATATAAAATGCAACATGGGATTAATTGAAATAATGATTTGCATGAAAGAATATGATATACCTGAAGGACATTGTTTTTTTGTTTTTTGGATAATCCTCCTTTTATTGGTTATGGGGGAATACTTACTTATATCGAATGTTAATATGTTATTAATCATATCATTTTATATGGTAGACATGATTACATATAATAGAATACAATATTTAAAATTAAATATTTTCACATATATATTCATCACATGACATGATAAATATTTTTTTAAGTGTAATATCAAAAATAACATTTTTTGATTTTTTATGTATTTTTCATGGATGTTTCATTTTTATTAACAGTGAAAAAATTAAATTTTTATTGAAAACTGAATTTCATATTATTTATTAATATATTTATATAATATTTTATATTATTTTAAATATTTATTTGTTTTATTTCATACGATTTCAAATATCATTGGAATAGATTTCACACTGAAATTTTATATAAAAACATTTCAAACTGATGAACTATTTACTTTAAAAATTTCTTTTTTCATCTCGTCTTTGAGATTATTTTAAAATTAATTTCTTCCCCATATAATATTTTAATAATTATAAATGGATTCCATTTTTGAAATTAAAAAAATTTTATACAGAAAAAACCATAGTTATTTACAAAAAATATTAGTCAAGAAAATTATAATTAATTATAGCGATTAAGGTAAAATTATTTTTACTTATTTATTAAACAATAATCCTAAGAGACAAAATGGCCGATAAACTTGACCTAAAAATAATTGATCTAAATTTACCGGTGATAAAACCTATAGATTTTTATTCTCATTACTATTGGATTAACATAATGTAACTAATATCACTCAATATAATTTACCTTTTATATTTACAAGAAATACATCTCACACCACATAAAATGCAACACGCCATTTTTATTTATTTCCAAATATAAATCCCTTTTTATCATTAATACCCTACCCAAATAATCTCCCAATATCTCTAATCTCATTATAAATTAATCACATTGGGAAGAATGAAATCCAATGATGTATTTTGTTATAATCCAATACATGTTACATGGAAAAGATGTATCATTCTTCAATGATCTATTATTTAAATAATTTATTAAGATTAATAATTTATTATTATTAAATTAATATATAAAATCCTATTTTTCCTAAATATATATGTAATTTTGTTATGATTTTTCTTATACCAACTCCAATAAAAACATCCATAATATGGGATGCACAATCATCATTAGTTTGTACGACAAGTTACAACCTCCCGAACTAATGTCATTCATTTTTCAATTACCACCTATCATGAATGTATTATTTATGGGATTACATTTTTTAATATTATATATATTATATAAATGATATATTAATTCTAATTCAGTTATTATGTAACACAAACATCCATTCATTGCATTACGGTGAAATATGAAAACATCATTTGTGGATGTTTGAAGCACTGCATTATCTAAGTGATGTGATAACATCACATATTACATGGAAACAATTTAATATTTATTTAAAAAAAATGATATAAATGATATACATATTATATTAAATATATAAATACATTTTTTATTATAATATTTCATTTTCATTATTATCTTTTCAAACAATCATAATGGGACAATGTTGTTCGTGGATGTGTGGACTACTTCTTACTCAATGCAATGTTCTTCCTTATACATCATAAGATTATAAATTTAATTAATTATGATTAATAAATATAGCATATATCAAATTATTTCTATTCTATAATAAGATATTTAAATTACGAATTTTTCATAATGATCATTGAAAAAATGGGATTGTTACTCATGCGTTTGTGAAACCTACTGTCCCCATAATTTTAACCTTTGTTTAGTTATCATAAACACAATTTGTTATTCATTTTAAAAATGTTTTTTATGTATAAATATAAAAAATTATAAAATATTATTATCATTGTTTATATGTTTCTATAATGTCATCTGTGACCATACTTGACCTACCAATGTAATTATTACACATGAACTGAACTTTTTCATAATACACGACGTAAAATAAATTGATTATATAGATGTATAAAATATTTTAATAATTGATGTAAAAGTAGGTTTAATAATTATAATGGATCCTATAAAATTAAATAATTAAAATAAGTTATTTTTTTTGAATATAAAGTCACACAATGACAAGTCAAATTCAAGTTAAAGGATTTCTTCTCAAAGTCATTTCAACGAAGAATATTTTGATTTCATACACCCAACATATTTTATGAGGTTTATATATATCCTTTTATAAATATAATATCATAAATGTATTTATTATCATGTAATTTATATTTTTATTAAATTTTACTAATTCGTGGGGTTTATGATTCGAATATTTTAAACGTGTAAGTGACACGTTCATTTTGAAAGTCCTTTAATCGTTTAATGATTTAGTTAGAAATGATTTTCTCTATGTAAATACACATAATGTTATTTTATATATTTATTTATAAGGATACCAAAGGATTATAAATAATATTTTATATTTATTTTTTATTTGGATTCTATAAAAATAAATAATGTTTTTAATAGAAGAAAGAAAACCAACTTTTTCTTTTATGGGGTGTTTTGTTAATAATAACAGTTTTTAAAAATGGTATAATTAATTAAATTAAATTAAATTATATCTTATAATTTAAAATGAATGATTATTAGTGAAATTATGATAATTTCATTCTTTTATTTGTTATGATTGTATCATGGTACTTTGACATTTTATGGGTAGTCCGATGATAATCCCCATATCGGTGCAACCATGATAATTGAAAGGGAGGTGGTTCCATGATAAATTGATGATGTGTGGGTCTGTGATAGCCATCCAATGCATTATTTATGAAATTTCTCAATATAGAGATTCAATTTTCAAGAATATAAATCAGTGAAGTTAACATCAGAGTTATTTCAATTATATGAATTAAAATTAAAATAATGTTTTTAGATACATTTATATGTTTTTTATTCTTACTATTTGTTTTATGGTAATGTTGTGATTAAAAAATTATTTAGTAATGATAATATTTTTCAAAAGATAGTTTTTAGTATTTCTTATATGTTAAATGTGCTATTTTATTTTAAATTTATCATATCTTTTTTGGTTTTCGTAGGGATGACTATCTTCCAAATCTATGAATAACATATTGAAGATTTATTCACATCAAAATCGTTTAAATGTTTTTCTCAATATTTAAGGATGGTAAGGGTATAGAAGGAGTCATGATGAATGTCATATAATATTTCCATGAACGAATTGTTTCTTTATTTCATATAGTGTGATTTTATGGGAAATTTTGATAATAATAGGAAGTGTAAAATTTTAATTTTATGATTTGTAATATATAATTTATGACGAAATTATTTAAAAAATTGGACATGAAAATATCCCCAAAGTGAATGAAGGTACGTTATTTACTAAAAGTAAATATTATTTAATATTTTAAGTCCTGGTCCTTATACTATATTTCCTCCCCTGTGAGGGAAAATTATTTCATGATTCAATTACATGATTACAAGGTTATTTTATATAAATAATTTTCTATCAAAATGTGTCTATTTTTTTAATAATTATTCATAAATGTAAATGATACTTTTCTCGTGAATTTTTTTATGTGATATTTAAAAATTATATTTTGTAAAAGATAACATTGTTATTTATTTATTATTATTTACTACGTATATAATGAAAGAATACCATCCTTATTAATTAATTATTTGTTTTATGATTATGATGGCATTATATTTATGAATCATATTTATTTTCCAATGGTTTTGGAATAATTAAATGTTTATCAAACCACATATTTCATGGATTTTGATATATTAAGTAATTCATTTTCTTGTAGAACAAATATGTGTGGATTTATTTTTTTGAAAGGATGTATACATAGCTCCCTCAAATGTATTCACTAAATGATGATATCTTATTAGATAAATTTGAATTTAATGGGGAGTGAGACCAATATAGTAAGGGACCTATTTTACCATGATAGTCTTTTGAGTGAACCTTGACTACATCAATAATTTTTTGAGTGAACACATTCCTCTATGATAGACCTTTAAGAGCCTTTATTACTATGTAAATGATTCATTATGCATATGTTTTTTTCCAAAATTTCTTTTCATATTTTAATGAAACTCTCTCATGCCTCAATTTCCATTATGATTCATATCTTCTGAACTAAAAAGATTCTTTCCACGAGTAAAGGTTTTGATTTTTTATTATGTAGTTTATAATTATAAATTGATATGTTTATTTTTTTTATTTCCCTATGTTCATGATATTAGTATATAATTATTGGTATCAATACTAATTTCTGTAACCCTATATCTGAGCTCACCATTTATTATGTTTTCATTCCCCAATATATAAAAATTATTATTAATTATGATATGACTAAATAGTTTTTAATAAAAATAAAATTAGTGGGATGAGATAGAGATATTTTAGGAACTATATTTTCATAGTTCTATGATACTAATGGAACAATAACATTTTTAATGACCTGGAATATCCAGGTAATTTTTTTAAATAAATGGGAATTTTATGAGTCTGTGAAAATTGACGGCGCATAATTCTGAGGCCATGTGTACTCGAAATAAATTTCTTATGTATTTTTCGGGTACGTTTAGTGAATGTTAGAGTGGGTTTTTATTACTTTTGAACTGGTGGTCAGTATTGAAATCCATGGGCACTGTTTAACTCGCTGCACTGGTATTCTTTTAACAAGACTTTCACCTCAATCGTAGTTGGTCGAGGGTGAATGTTAGTTATTGGGTTTTTCATGGAAATAATAAAATATAATAAAACCATGTTTTATATTATATTATTAATTATAACCACCAATTTGGATGTTGTAAGTGGGGACCAGCACACCTTAACCTCCCATGAATGGTTATGGTGGTGGGGACCACTTGAGAATTATAAAAACTCCAAATTAAAATTTGGGAGCGGGGAACACCCGACCCTCTAATAATAGTGGGAGAGCAAAGAATCACAATCCCATAATAAATGAGGGAGAGCCTCTTGACCATCTATACCATTAATGGTTGAACCACCTCCCTTAATGTAATTCTGCAAATCCACCCTAATTAATCTTTCCAACCAAGGTGTCCAATAAGGAATGTTATAAATTTGTGTCAACGAATTAATAATCTATTTTTATCTATTATCTTTGGATACCATTTCATTTGGTTGGAAAATGAGGATTGGGTAGAGGAGGAACTTTAGAGAATTCTACTAATGAATAATGCCCCACTGACGAAGAATGAATATGAGGAATGCCTTCGACTTCAAATAATGACCTCGACATCGATTTCCTTTCTCGGAACATCCTTCGACGTAGGATGTGTTTGTCTAAAATGAATCGATGTCCGCCTTCTGGCACCAACGATGATGATCAATGAAAAATTTAGGGGGTAATTATCAAATTATTGAATCATTTTGATTATTATCCTTGTTTTTAGGTCCTGATTAAACTCGATATGCATGCTACCACTCTAAACACATAGGGTACTGGACAAACTAAAATGGCCTGACCTCTCCGCTGATCTCCTTTTGTGTTCTTCGCGATGGAGAAGGACGTCAACCTACATGGAGGAGCATACGAACTATAGCCAGCACCACTTCTAGCCGCGAAAAAGGCATTGGCACATCACACTGCTCCGCGGCACCGCCACCCCGCCACGCCCTCATGGTAGGCCCGGTCAAGCTGCCTGCACCCTCGCGGTAGCCCCCAGCCGAGGCTCCAGTGGCCTCGGCATGACACGCGTGCCCCAATGCTAAACCATCCATGCGCATAGCACACCAGGTGCATCATGCGCACCGCACACCCCCACACCCCCCTCAAACCCCGTAGCTCTGTCGTCCACGCACCATGCACGATCCATGCTGCAGCTGGCCAAACCGGCCCACCAGCCTCCCATGTTTCCCCGACTGCACCTTCCCATCGACCCCTCATGATGCCCTGACCAAATCGGACCCTACCTCAGGGCCTCACTGACCCGATTCGGACTTCCCTTGTGGCACTATCCAAGTCATGCAGCCCACTTGTGGTTCCCTCTAGGTTGAACCGCCCTTGCGGCCCTCTGTGACCCCACGCGGCATGCAGGGCTGGGCCCAACGGGTTGGGCAGAACCTAATGGGCCGCACCGACCAATAGACCAGGCTAGAGAAAATGGTTTAGGTCCGGTCGACCCAAACCAGTTCATCCATGATTGGGTTGGGCCGAGTCGGTTTGACCGGGTCGGCCCAGACCCGGGCCCCCTACGACCCTCTACCTTATTTTGGCCATATCATTGGAACCAGACGTCTATTTGAAAAACTGTATATGACACCGGTAATCATGGAGTATGATGGTCCCTTTGAGTATACTCCACTAGAGTCTGGGGTATAGTTGTGATATAGTCTTGTCAGATCATGCACGAATCTAACCGGGCCCCCAGAACTAAAAGGATAATAAATCACAGACCGGGCGTCCAATTGATGCATTGTTTGTTGCGTTGAGACCCCTATTATGTGGTTTAACTATGGGATACTTCTTAAAGGGACTTTGTGATAGTGATTTATAGTCCAATATCTTGTGGATCAGATCTTCCTGAGATGAGAGATCTTTTGTGCGGGCACCTAGTAGCTGGTTAAGACTTGATGACTCCTGAGAGCTTGACTCGTAGTGACTTGACTAGTTCAATGGGGAGAACCTGGTTGTGGTGACTGACCCACAGTGGAGGACCGCACTTTGTGTTGTGGAATACCCATGATATTAGATAGGAGGAGTTCCTCTGCATGTTATGAGGGGGAGCGCCTGGGTGTGGCAGCAGACCCACGGTGGAGATCGCCTCTATGTGACGCAGCAGACCCACAATACTCGACAAGAGGAGTAACTCATCAGTCCAAGGTTAGTGGGAAGCTCCTCTGTGTGATGCGGAAAACCCACAGAACTCGATTGATTATGAGTTCTCTAGATGATGAAGTTTTGATAGTGTGAATAAAATCATGTTTGAGTTGAGCCACTTTTTTGTGTTTTCCCCACGATTGTGATGGAGCAATTGATAACTTATGTATATGTATGGGAATATTCCTAAATAAGTTTATTTTTTGATTTCTTTATGGTTTATCCATGTTGTATTTTGTGAGACCTAGAGGGTCTCGGGGTCCCTACTGAGTATCATTATACTCACCCCTGCATGGGGTGTGCCCACACCTCGTTGTATTGGATGCACACTACTGACAATGTTGATCGAGGCTGAGAGTACCAGGAATGGACGATATGTAACGACCCCAAATTTTGAATAAATATTGTTTCCTAATTTCATGTGTTATTTTTTATACTCAAAAAAATGTTTTATTTTATAAACATGATTATAAATAAAATGAGACCATTGGTTTTTGAGTGTTATATGACCATCGGTCAATATGACCACCGTGAACAAAATGTTTTGATTATTGTCTCTAAATTTAAGTAATCTTGTTTAATTATTATAGAAAGAAGATTTGATGGCCTCACCTAGTAGCCTTGGGCCGATCGAAGCCCATCTAACAGAGATTGGGAAGGAGGTAGCACCATTGGGCTTTGCTCTGGACCAAATCCAAGCCGAACTTCATCATGTGAAGCTAGAACGGAATCGCCTTCGCGAGAAGTTCAAACTGATAGAAATTACTACTCGGGCAATGTTGACTGAGCCGCCCCAAAATTCTATCACCCTAGCACACCTTACTCTTAGGTCCTATGCTGGTATTATAAGGGGTTATGTAACGAGACCGTAATTGCCTTGTGTAATCCTTTTTTTAAATAAAAATTTGGATTTCTTCTTATGATGATGTTTATGAATTTTCAAATGACCAGATAAATATTGTATGCATATTTTTGATGAATTTTAGAAAAAGGAAATTTTAAAAATGGTTGTGTAAACCTTAAATAATTAAAAATGTGTAATGATTTTCGAAAAATGGTCTTCTACAATTATGTTCAGTACGAAATTTAGAGTCTAATAAGATCAACTTGATTTTTGATGAATAGTAAATTATGAATAGTGATTTTATGATTAGGATTAGTAATATGACCAAATGGATTAGTAATCTCACTTAAAGAAAGTTTTAAAATAATCTAGGCACCTTGATTAAGTAATGTGATTCAATAAAATAGTTAAATAACGGTTTCATTACTTATTATTCAAGTATTAGTTTTTTCGGGTGAATAGTGTTTTTTAATTAAAAATTTAATTAAAAATAATTAGAAAATTATTTTTATAAAAATGACTTCATTTTTGAACTCAGAGCATCGATATTATGTTATGGTAATTTTTGGGGTTTTTTCTGAAAAAAATGAATTTTCGATGAATAGTGTTTTTATTTAAAAATTAAATTAAAAATATATAGAAAATTATTTTTATAAAATGGATTTCATTTTTGAAATCAGAGCATTGATATTTGGTTAAGGTGAAATTTTGGGGTTATTCTGAGAAGGTTGAATTTTTAGTGAATAGTAAAAATACAGTTTTCGGGTTTCAGTATGTTTAATGACATCATAATGGTGTCATGATGATGTCATGAGATCTTTTGAGGGTTGGCCGGCCAAGGGTGATGAATTATTGTTTTGGGGGCCCCATGTGGCCTAACTCCATGATAAATGACAAGGGAGAGCACATGGGTTTGAGAAAAGCACATGTGAGGTGTCCTTTGGCCATTAATGCTTTGTCCCCTCACTTTCCCTATAAATACCCACCCTTTCCTCCTTTAGTTTTCACTCCCAACTCTCCCCCAACGAAGTTCTGGTCTTCTTACCTTCCAAAGAGTCCTCCCAAGGTGCCCCCAAGCCCTCAAGGTCCAATCCTTTGAGTTTCAAGAGTCACATTTTAAGGTAAGGGATCCGACCCCTCTCTTTCTTTTCAAGTGATCTCTTTTATGTCATTCCTTTTATGCTCCATGTTCTTATTTTGGAGGATGTTCTTTTATACTCCTCTTACTGCCCTTTTTATGTTCATATGATGAAAGACCCCCTCTTACTCTCATCATTTCGTTTTAAGAAAGTTTAAGTGGCGCCGTTAGGCTGCCGAATTTTCAAGGGATTCATTCACCTCTCTCTTTTTCAAAGTTCTACTTTCATGTCAATTCTTTCAAGTTCCTTTATATTATGTTGGGGTATGATCTCTATATTTATCATACTGGTCTTTTATGATCACATGATGAGAGACCCCATTTGATCTCTTCAATTCAGTATTTTGATGTCTTAAGTGGCGCCGTTAGGCTGCCGAATTTTTTAAGTGGTTCTTCACCCTTCTCGTTTTGAAGTTCTACTTTCATGTCAATTATTTCAAGTTCCTTTATATTATGTTGGGGTATGATCTCTATATCTATCATACTGGACTCTTATGTTCATATGATGAGAGACCCTATTTGACCTTGTCAATTCAATTTTGTTGAAGTTTAAGTGATGCCGTTAGGCTGCCGAATTTTCACAAGAGAAATCTTGTTTTGTTTTCTTCCTTTCATGTTCTTCATTTCATATGGTATATTTTAAAATTTCATTACCATGTTCATAAATCCCTTATATTTTGTCCCTCTACTGTATGATGGGTCATTTATGAATGTTTGACCCATGTCCCCTCTTTTCTCAATGTTTTCTAAAACCTTGTAACATAGCCGTTATGCTGCAGAATTTTCCCCTCAAAATGCCTCTCTCTTTTCTCAAAAATTATTTTATGTTATAAAGTGAATACTCAAAGCTCTTATTTCTACAAGTGTATTCACATATATATCAAAATGTTCCATTTTAAATTCTGGGATTTACATACATGAGACCCGCTCCCCTTTCCGTGGGTTTAAAGTGCCGTAAAGATCATGTCATTAAAGCAGTTTTTAAAATGTTATGATTATGAAATGAAACCCATTTATTTTATGCTATATGGGTTATTTATGAAATGTTTGATGATGATATATGTGGCTCACATGATAATAAAGGAAAATTTAAGGGTGTGCCCTGATAGCGCTCCAATGCATTGGGTAAAGACTTAATCTCTAGAGATGACCATTTTAACGACGCCTTGGTGAATAACCTTGGTAATTTTTAACGATGCCTTGGTGAATAACCTTGGTAATTTTTAACGACACCTTGGGGATGGACCTTGGTGAAACGAAATGATTGTCAATATTAAATGTTGTAGCCACATCTTCAAGTTATGAAAAATGTTATTTTTATTATGAAATGCCTCATGATTTATTTCTCATGACTTAAAGTTCTTTTCATGTCCTTATTGAAGTATCTCAAGTTCACATGTAAAATGTTCCTCTTGTTCCCCTTACTGGGCCTTCTGCTCACCCTTTCTTTTGATGTATGTCCCCAGGTTATGAGATGCAGTAATGAACCTAGAATGAACTTAAGGAGACGCCTTTCAAGTGTTTAAGAAGAATGTTTTATGTTGTTTTCATGTATTATGTTCCTGGTTTCCAAGACACTAGACCTTAAAGATCCTCAGTTTTGTGTAATGTAATGAAAGTTTATGTGATAAAAAGGCGGGATGCTATAGTTGGTATCAAAGGATGGTTTAGTTATTTGTGGAAATTAGGATATGAAAACTCTAGGAGGAACCCTATAGAAAAGTTTAATATAGGAAATATTCCTGGTATTTTGGTGAGTATTGAGTAAGGGGTTGCCAAGCAAATGCATCCCTGTCTGGATACGAGCAGGTAGAGGTGGCTCTGGCACAGATGTACATAGGGGTAAAACCCGAAAACACCGCTTTGAGCTAGACTCGAACGGGAACTGGTACACGACAACGGGCCTTGCTGCACTCTTGGTTACGACACTCCCGGGGGATATGCTTTGGTAAATTCATAAGCTTGGTATGAACCATTATTAAAGGAACAAAGATAAAATAAAATAAAGATTCACATAATAATATATGATCATGGATAACCTAGATGGGAACCTAGGGGATCACAAGTTAGGGTATACTTTTCTTCTACAAGTTATCCTTATATGCTTTCAGTTCCTTTTCATGATTATTAGCTAAGTACTTAAGCCCCTAATTATAGTTTCTTTTCATAGTTAATGGCGGGAAATAGAAGAACATGTCTCAACAACCAATGTGATAGGAAATGCTACGATTGCCGTATTAAGATGACAAATATGATTAGGGGATTAAAATATGATTTTTATTTTGGAAGACGTTCACTATTTTGGGGACCCTATGTGATCGAGGTAAATAGATTACAACGGTATTTTCATTGAGGAGTAAGGTTGACTTATATTTTGAAGAATTGATGAATTTAAGGTGGACTTATAGTAATTTAGGTTACTTTTGGGAATGATTAACCTATCTTGGGTAAAATATGTTTAGGTTAGCTACTTTTGTTATAAGATGTTAGGAGTGGTTGGTGTTGTCTGGAGATGTACAATGAAGTTGTTTTGGAAGACTATGTTATCAAATCCTTCTTGTATTTGGGTTTCAATCTTAGTTTGGTTTATTTTGAGGAATTTTAAGGACCGTTATTTATAGAGTGGTCTATGATGAACGTTGGGTAGTACCATGGAACTTTGAAGATTTAAAAGTAGGTTCTATTCCTATGGGATTCTTTCTTTTTGAAGAGTTGTTTTACCTTAACCTTTCTGTTTTTGGGATAATGTTTAATGATAGAAGAAATAGATAGTTAATCTTTTTTAGATTATGTGATTCTATAGAAGATGATTCTTGTGCTTTTATGAGACCAAGTGTTTTTGAATTCTCATCATTTGGCGAAAAGATTAGTGTTGGTAGGGACTTGTTAAAGGATGAAACACTACTTGAAGGTAGGTATATTTTCTTATGTTTTTGTTCTATGTAGTAAATGAAATCCTCAAAATTATGAAAAGAAACATAAAACAAAAATGTTGTTGGTTTACGTTTCCTACTAGGTAATCAAAGACCGTTTACACACGTCATAAGTTTGGGATTTTCTCATGGTTAACTTTCTCCTAATCATGTTCTCTATCACACTCTCTCAGAACTGACCCTTTGTTTTTTCCTCCATGTCCATGTTTTCCTACATGGGACCCGAGTGTGGGTTAACACGGGTGGCCTTTGTACTTCCTTTTCTTTCTATTAAAGTAATGGTGTTACTGACTCTTTTTCCGATGTGGGACTTTCAATGAAATTTCAAAACCCAATTTAAAAAAAAAATTGCGAGGACGCAATTTCTTAAGGGGGGAAGATTGTAACGACCCGAAATTTTGAATAAATATTGTTTCCTAATTTCATGTGTTATTTTTTATACTAAAAAAAATGTTTTATTTTATAAACATGATTATAGATAAAATGAGACCATTGGTTTTTGAGTGTTATATGACCATCGGTCAATATGACCACCGTGAACAAAATGTTTTGATTATTGTCTCTAAATTTAAGTAATCTTGGTTAATTATTATAGAAAGAAGATTTGATGGCCTCACCTAGTAGCCTTGGGCCGATCGAAGCCCATCTAACAGAGATTGGGAAGGAGGTAGCACCATTGGGCTTTGCTCTGGACCAAATCCAAGCCGAACTTCATCATGTGAAGCTAGAACGGAATCGCCTTCGCGAGAAGTTCAAACTGATAGAAATTACTACTCGGGCAATGTTGACTGAGCCGCCCCAAAATTCTATCACCCTAGCACACCTTACTCTTAGGTCCTATGCTGGTATTATAAGGGGTTATGTAACGAGACCGTAATTGCCTTGTGTAATCCTTTTTTTAAATAAAAATTTGGATTTCTTCTTATGATGATGTTTATGAATTTTCAAATGACCGGATAAATATTGTATGCATATTTTTGATGAATTTTAGAAAAAGGATATTTTAAAAATGGTTGTGTAAACCTTAAATAATTAAAAATGTGTAATGATTTTCGAAAAATGGTCTTCTACAATTATGTTCAGTACGAAATTTAGAGTCTAATAAGATCAACTTGATTTTTGATGAATAGTAAATTATGAATAGTGATTTTATGATTAGGATTAGTAATATGACCAAATGGATTAGTAATCTCACTTAAAGAAAGTTTTAAAATAATCTAGGCACCTTGATTAAGTAATGTGATTCAATAAAATAGTTAAATAACGGTTTCATTACTTATTATTCAAGTATTAGTTTTTTCGGGTGAATAGTGTTTTTGAATTAAAAATTTAATTAAAAATAATTAGAAAATTATTTTTATAAAAATGACTTCATTTTTGAACTCAGAGCATCGATATTATGTTATGGTAATTTTTGGGGTTTTTTCTGAAAAAAGTGAATTTTCGATGAATAGTGTTTTTATTTAAAAATTAAATTAAAAATATATAGAAAATTATTTTTATAAAATGGATTTCATTTTTGAAATCAGAGCATTGATATTTGGTTAAGGTGAAATTTTGGGGTTATTCTGAGAAGGTTGAATTTTTAGTGAATAGTAAAAATACAGTTTTAGGGTTTCGGTATGTTTAATGACATCATAATGGTGTCATGATGATGTCATGAGATCTTTTGAGGGTTGGCCGGCCAAGGGTGATGAATTATTGTTTTGGGGGCCCCATGTGGCCTAACTCCATGATAAATGACAAGGGAGAGCACATGGGTTTGAGAAAAGCACATGTGAGGTGTCCTTTGGCCATTAATGCTTTGTCCCCTCACTTTCCCTATAAATACCCACCCTTTCCTCCTTTAGTTTTCACTCCCAACTCTCCCCCAACGAAGTTCTGGTCTTCTTACCTTCCAAAGAGTCCTCCCAAGGTGCCCCCAAGCCCTCAAGGTCCAATCCTTTGAGTTTCAAGAGTCACATTTTAAGGTAAGGGATCCGACCCCTCTCTTTCTTTTCAAGTGATCTCTTTTATGTCATTCCTTTTATGCTCCATGTTCTTATTTTGGAGGATGTTCTTTTATACTCCTCTTACTGCCCTTTTTATGTTCATATGATGAAAGACCCCCTCTTACTCTCATCATTTCGTTTTAAGAAAGTTTAAGTGGCGCCGTTAGGCTGCCGAATTTTCAAGGGATTCATTCACCTCTCTCTTTTTCAAAGTTCTACTTTCATGTCAATTCTTTCAAGTTCCTTTATATTATGTTGGGGTATGATCTCTATATTTATCATACTGGTCTTTTATGATCACATGATGAGAGACCCCATTTGATCTCTTCAATTCAGTATTTTGATGTCTTAAGTGGCGCCGTTAGGCTGCCGAATTTTTTAAGTGGTTCTTCACCCTTCTCGTTTTGAAGTTCTACTTTCATGTCAATTCTTTCAAGTTCCTTTATATTATGTTGGGGTATGATCTCTATATCTATCATACTGGACTCTTATGTTCATATGATTAGAGACCCTATTTGACCTTGTCAATTCAATTTTGTTGAAGTTTAAGTGATGCCGTTAGGCTGCCGAATTTTCACAAGAGAAATCTTGTTTTGTTTTCTTCCTTTCATGTTCTTCATTTCATATGGTATATTTTCAAATTTCATTACCATGTTCATAAATCCCTTATATTTTGTCCCTCTACTGTATGATGGGTCATTTATGAATGTTTGACCCATGTCCCCTCTTTTCTCAATGTTTTCTAAAACCTTGTAACATAGCAGTTATGCTGCATAATTTTCCCCTCAAAATGCCTCTCTCTTTTCCCAAAAATTATTTTATGTTATAAAGTGAATACTCAAAGCTCTTATTTCTACAAGTGTATTCACATATATATCAAAATGTTCCATTTTAAATTCTGGGATTTACGTACATGAGACCCGCTCCCCTTTCCGTGGGTTTAAAGTGCCGTAAAGATCATGTCATTAAAGCAGTTTTTAAAATGTTATGATTATGAAATGAAACCCATTTATTTTATGCTATATGGGTTATTTATGAAATGTTTGATGATGATATATGTGGCTCACATGATAATAAATGCAAATTTAAGGGTGCGCCCTGATAGCGCTCCAATGCATTGGGTAAAGACTTAATCTCTAGAGATGACCATTTTAACGACGCCTTGGTGAATAACCTTGGTAATTTTTAACGACGCCTTGGTGAATAACCTTGGTAATTTTTAACGACACCTTGGGGATGGACCTTGGTGAAACGAAATGATTGTCAATATTAAATGTTGTAGCCACATCTTCAAGTTATGAAAAATGTTATTTTTATTATGAAATGCCTCATGATTTCTTTCTCATGACTTAAAGTTCTTTTCATGTCCTTATTGAAGTATCTCAAGTTCACATGTAAAATGATCCTCTTGTTCCCCTTACTGGGCCTTCTGCTCACCCTTTCTTTTGATGTATGTCCCCAGGTTATGAGATGCAGTAATGAACCTAGAATGAACTTAAGGAGACGCCTTTCAAGTGTTTAAGAAGAATGTTTTATGTTGTTTTCATGTATTATGTTCCTGGTTTCCAAGACACTAGACCTTAAAGATCCTCAGTTTTGTGTAATGTAATGAAAGTTTATGTGATAAAAAGGCGGGATGCTATACGATACCCATAGATGGACCATACGGTGTGCCGGTACACATAGGAGATGGAAGGACCAGGAGTGACGAGGAGGTGATCTGTTCCTACACTTTAGGTAGGAACCCGGAGGATGACCTAGTAGTTGTTTTTCCTTTTTCCTCAGTTGTAATTGTTTTTTAGTTGTACTTATACTTTCCAGTTGGGCTTGTATTCATGCCCCTTTTTACATACAGTACTCACTTGTTGGTTATAAAGTTTACTCATTTTTGTATCTTTTGTTGTGTGTTTAGATTTTAGAAAGTCAATTACTTCCATGTTTTAGTGAAATACTGATTTGGTACTAGTCTCCAGCCCCTAGCCTATCGAAGGTGGCCTGGGTGTAGCCACGACACACGCCCCAGGGAACAGGTCGTGAAACATTGGTATTAGAGGAGTCGGTTCTATCACAAAACATAGGAATCTATTCTTCCTTTTCTGTAAAGCAACAGTGTTAAGTATAGTGAGTGTGGTTTTTAGTTATGGGAACCCAGTTTTGGTGTAGCAGCCAACGTATCCATACACAAGGAACCTAACTCCTGATTTCTGACTCAGTACACGAAAACACTGATTGCGTGTGTGCATTTAAAATTTTTCATAAATCCATCTCACCAGGACATCTCATAAAGTATACCTTTTAACCATAGCACAATTGTTTATTTTTATTATTCCTCCACACATATAGTCTGCTAGTGTTCTAAGAGTCATATTCACTGATTGCCCACAGAGCAATGAGGCTTCGGTGTAGGTCCCTTTTCCAATGGGGACCCAATGGTACCACTCCCCGTTGGGCCACCGATTCCACCAGCCCCAACAATAGACAATGCACACCACATGAGTGCATTGCATGAGTTCAAGTACCAGAGGCCACCTAGGTTCATGGAGAGACAGACCTACATGCGGATGAGGATAGGTTGGAGGCTATATTGAGAGTTTTCTGACTGGTAGAGACACAATAAAACCTCATGTTGATTCTTGCAACCAGCCTTCTAAAGGCAGCAGTGGGCAGATGGTAGAGTTTGATGCTCTAGGTTCACGACATGATGATGCTTCTTTAGGTAGACTTCGAGGGCCTATTTCGGGTAAAGTTTTTCCTAGTGACTCTTTGTGCAGTGTGCATTGAGGAGCTACTTCGTCCGCCGGAGGGAAACATGACTGTAGCTCAGTACTCAGTGAGGTTCATAAAGCCCTTAAGTTACACCACTGATATGGTCTAGGGCCCATTCTTCAGGTCCCGAAACATTGAGCAGGGTCACTGACGCAAGATCAGAGATATGATGATCTCACTCAGTATGTCGACGCAGGCCGAGGTACAAGAGAGATCCCACCTATTAGAGATTTTCCTTATTGTGTAGTCTCCATAAGTGAGATCCACCACCATTCAACATGTAGTGGAGTCTTTTTCAGCTGGCTACAGACATATGTTCCAGAGGTCCAAGAGGACCAGACCTATAGGTGGACGACCACATGACTAGGATAGGTTGTGCGGGGAACCCAAAGCGAAGTCATACATGATAGGAGATTGCAGTGTTACGCATATGGTGGGAAAGTTCACAAGGCATGTTATGGTCTGACCCACCATTCAGATGATCAACTGATGGTCGAAGGACCGCCCCGGTAGAGATAGAGATTCGATCAAGGCAGTCCGCAAGGAGCAGGCGGACGTGGCAGAGGAGCTGGCTAGGTAGCTCATGGTGGATGACTATTCGGGGTGTTACCGCCACCACCACTAGGTGGTTCACCCCGACCGTAGGGAGCAGGTGGATAGTAGAGAGATCATCTTTAGGCAGCTGAAGATTATGATCATGTCACTCTAGAGATGATACGAGGTACGATCTATGTCTACTCCATCTTAGTTGTAGTATTATAGACAAGGGTGTCATTCATTCATTCATGGCCACTACCCTTGTTTGGAGCGCGAAGATTCCAAAAGATCCATTGGCTCAATCTTTATAGTTTTAGTCTCTTATAAGAGCAGATTTTATGATTACGTACTGGTACCGATAGCGTGAGCTAACTCTAAGAGGAGAGAGACTCTACTGGGATCTCCTAGTAGCGGTGTCGTGACCTTACAACGTCATCTTGGTTATGGAATTGTTATCTATAGTTCAAGCTCATATTTACTGTATTAGGTGAAATGTACGGTGTGCTCACATAGATGGGACCAGTTTTACCTTCCCTGGTGAAAAGGGAGCCTTTCTACACATGATGGACTTAATCTAATTAGAGTGTGTCTGATCACTCATCAATTGGCTTGCCTTACCCTCAGAGCGATCAATGTGTGGAGTCCAAGATATCTTGTAGTGGTAGACCAGTACAAGAATTTTTTCCCTGATTATATCCCAATTCTATCTCTTCACATACATGTTGACATTTACATTGAATTTTACCCTAGGACGACACTGATATCTACACCAACATACCGGATTGCTCTCACAGAGCTTCGTGACCCGTGGGTACAAATAGAGGACCTGCAGGGGGAGGGATTCATCTGTCCAAGTGTTTCTCCCACGTTACCCCGGATTATATTCTACATGATGGAGAATGGGATATTGAGGCATTGTGTTCACAATCGGATCCTGAACCAATTGACCGTGCATAACAAGAACCCACTCACGAGGATTGAAGACCTCTTTGATCAGTTGAAGGGAGCTTGATGGTTCTCAAAGATAGACCTCAGACCAGGCTAAAAATAGGGCAGAGTACGATACATGGATGTGAAAAAGATAAATATCAGTTGTCAGTATGGCCCTTAGGAGTTCTTGGTTATGCCATTTTTTGTAGAAAATTCTTCAGCAGTGTTCTTGGGACTCATGGACATGATCTTTCAACGATACCATGATCACATTGTCTTATTTATCATCGATGAAATTATGATATACTCGACTTCTGAGGACGAGCATGGCTATCACTTGAAGGTAGTACTGGACATACTCCAAGATCACAATATTTATGGAACGATTTTGAAGTACCAGTTTTGGATCCAATAGGTTCAATTTCCCAGACATGTCATCTTGGAGGCTGGAGTTGTTGTGGATCAAGCAATGAATGAGGAAACACTTGCTTGGGTCACACCGAGGAGTGTGATAGAGGTTTTGATGTTTCCTAGGTTTGGCTAGATTGTGCCATATATCTCAAGAGTTGTTTCACCATTATCATAGTTGATGAAAAAATTCCAACCCATCGTTTTGTTGGAGAAATGGCATTGGAGTTTTCTAGAGCAGAGGGAGAGGCTGACCAATGCCCCCATCATAAGGCTTCCAGAGGAAGGAGTATGGTAAGTTATTTTTTGCGACACATCCGGGAACGAACTCGGATGTGTCCTGATGTAGGAGGGAGAAGTGATTTCATTTGGTTCACAAAAGTAGAGACAACAAGAGTAGAACTACGCTACCCATGACATGGAGTTAGCAGTAGTGGTTTTCACCTTGAAGAGGTGGAGAGACTATCTGATGGGTGAGTGTTTTACCGTGTACTATGATCACAAACGTATCAGGTATATATTCTCTCAGAAGGACCTGATACTGAGACAACAACATTGGCCTTATTTCTTCTAAGAATATGACTTCGATATAGTCTATATGCCTTGGAAGGGGAACATTGTTTGAAGATGCACTCAGTAGGAGGTCTGGTTTATAACGTCAAAGTGAGGCGACAGAGAATATGAATTCTTTATAGATATAATTTTTGGATAGAGATATATAAGCCTTCCTTAAGTCTCTTATAGCCCCTACACCACATCATCAACAAATCTAGGAGGCCCATCAAAGGGATGCTGACTTCAAGACACGACGTGCTCAGATATCCACAGGACATGCACCTGATGGATTTTCTGAAGGAGGGGATAATGTAATCATATTTAGAGGATGTACCATGGTACCCATGTCACTTCAAGAGGATGTGTTGATGGAGTTCTACAAATCCCCTCTAGTGGTACATCCAGGAGTGGCGACGATGTATGAGAAACTCCTACGACATCACTGGTGAATGGGAATGAAGAAAGCAATTGCAGATATTTTCTATTGATTCCTCACTTTGTCATCAAGTGAAGGCGGGGAATAAGGTACCACCTAGATTGGTTCAGCCATTAGTGGTCCTAGTGGATGTGGGATGAGATATTCATAGACATCGGGATGGGTATTCCACATACATCCAGATGAAATGACTCGATTTGTGTGATCGTTGACCATCTCACCATGTTGGGCCACTTTTTACAAATAAGAGAGTAGGGTTCAATAGAGAGCTTGGGTCACCACTACGGGTAGGAGATTGTGCAGCTACATGGAGTACCTTCGATGATTTTCTCTTATCATGACACATATTTTACTTTCCAGCTATGGATTTGGTTGTTTAAGGCTTTCAGAATGCATATTTGTTTGAGAACCGCACTACATATGACGATGGATGGTCAGATTGGGCGGACCATTAAGACCCTTGAAGACATTTTCTATGCCTGTGTCCATGACTTCGGTCATAGCTAGGAGGATCACTTTCCTTTGGAGGAGTTTTCATACCACAACAGCTATCAATCCACCATAGGGATTTCCTCTTTTGTGGTGTTGTATAGGCGACACTGCAAATCATCCTTCTGCTTGACTAACCCAATAGTGTCAGCACTAGTGGGACCAGAGATGCTACGGTCTACCATAAGGAAGGTGAAGATCATTGAAGAGCGGATGAAGAGTACAAATAGCAGGAATAAGTCATTTGCCAACAATAGATAGATACCTCTGGAGTCTGAGGATGGTACCCATGTATTTATACAGGTCTAACCAAAATGAGTTCTTCCAAGATTTGGGCAAGGTGGAAAATTATCTCTGAGATTCATCAGAACTTTTCAGGTCCTCAACAGAGTTGGTGAGGTGGCATACAATGTATCTCTTCTTCCTCAAATACATAGGGTGCATAGCATCTTCCATGTATCTCATCTGAGGAGATACGTTCATGACCCTTTACACATTATCGACCATGGTGAGCTGGACGTCGACGACGAAGTGACTTTTACGGTGGTTGCGGTAGAGATTGCGGATCGATAGAAGCAGGTCTTTCTTGGATGTTCTATGCCTCTAGTGCACATTTTTTGGAAGCACATGAACATCTGGGAGAGCACAAGGGAGCATAAGGCTCAGATGCGTGCTCAGTACCCCCACTTGTTCACTTAGTATGAGTTGTGGATTATGGGGACGTAGAGCCCTGAGGTGGGGAGAATGTAAAGACCTAAAATTTCCATGTAGTTTTTATATTAAATGAGAAATTTAAGAGTCCACAAAAATTGATGGAGCAAGATTTTGAGGCCCAGTGTGTCCAGAATGAATTTCTGATGTTTGGTTTAGGCATGTATAGTGATGGTTTTAGTGAGATTGTATAACTTTTGAATCGGTGTTCGCAAAAGAAATATGAGGGCACCCTAGAACTCATGGAACTGGTATTCACATAAGAATACTATCACCTCGATGGCAGTTGGTGGAGGGTAACAGTTAGTTTTTGGGGTTTTTGTAGAAATAATAAAATAAAATAAATCCATGTTTTATTTAATTTTATCTATTTTAACCACCCATGTGGAAGTTGTAGGTAGGGATCACTGCACCTTAACCACCCTTGAGTGGTTATGGTGGTGGGGACCACCCGAGGCCTAAACCTCCTCTTCATGATTAATTGTGGTGGGGACCACGTCAGAACTCAAATCCTATCAATTTGAATTTGGGAACGAGGACCACACGACCCCCATAATAATGGTGGGAGAGGAAAGAATCTCACCTCCCTCATAAATGAGGGAGAGCCTCTTGACCTTCTCTAGCAATAATGGTTCCACAACCTCCCTTAATTTAATTATGGAAATCCACCCTAATTAATCTTTCCATCCTAGGTATTTAATTAAGACAATTTGAAATTTGTGCCAACAACATAATAATATATTATTATCTATTATCTTTGTCTACCATTTCATTTGGTTGAAAAAGGAGTATTGTGGAGTGGAGTAACTAGGGAGAATGATACCAATGAAAAATGATCCACCGATGAAGAACACCGATGATAAATTCCTTCGACTATGAAGAAAAACCTCGACTTCAACTTCCATTCTCGTAAAATACTTCAACGTAGGACGTGTTCGTCAACAACGAATCGATGTCCGCCTACTCGCTCCAACATCGATGATCAACAATCATTATAGGGGGTTATTATCGAATTCATGAATCTTTTGAATTAGTATCCTCATTCTTGGTTCATAATTAAAGTAGATCTGATTGCTAGAACTCTAAAAATGGAGGGTGTGGGCCAAAATATCATGGCATGACCCCTCCGACGATATCCTTTAGTGTTATCTACGATGGAGAAGGACGACAACCTACATGGAGGAGCACAAGAATGGCTGCCGACACCACTGCTCCACCGCACCCTCGTAGCATCCCCGGTCATATCGCCCGCACCATTGTGGCAGCCCCCGGCCAGCCACATATGGCCATCAGGGGCCCCAAAGCTCTGTCGTCCATCCACCGCTTGTGCCCGATGCACCATGCGGCTCTGCTGTCCTCGCGCCCTGTGCGTTCCGCACCACCGTTGGCAGAACCGGCCCACTGACCTCCCTAGAAGCCCCGACCGCGCCTGCCCGCCAGCCCCTCGCGGTGCCGCGGTAGAACCATCCCCTTCCTCCGGGCCGAGCCACCCCCTTGCAGCGCCCTCTTGTCCAAACCTCCCTTGCACCGACCCACAGTCGTTCCATGCCCTTCCGATCGGTCTGCGCCCTCACGGCCCACCGCGACCCCTCGCGGCCAGCCCGGTTGAGCCCAGCGGGTCTGGCTGAACCTAATGGGTTTCCCACCAATAGGTCGGGCCCAACCTAATGTGTTAGGCCAGGAGACCCGAACCGGGTCGGCCTAGACGGGGTCGTGCTGGGTCTGTCCGACCGCGTGTGACCTGACCTGGGACCACTACGACCCTTTACTTTCACTAGGCCACATCATTGGCACCAGATGTCCATTTGAAAAACCATTTGTGGTGATGGTAATAATGGAGTATGAAGGTCCATTTGAGTATACCCCACTATATTTTGGTGTATAGTTGAGATACGGTCAGGTCGGATTGTTCACGAATCCAACCGGGCCCCCGGGACTAAAAGGATAATAACTCAAAGAATAGGTATCAGATTGACTCGCCGTCTATTGCGTTATGACCCCTATGACGAGGCTAACCTTTGTTACAGTACTTCATGGGTCATCGTAGTAGTAGAGAATCGACCAGTAGCTTGTGGAGTGGATATTTCGGAGAGAAGTGAACATTTTTTTGGGAACCTAGTAGCTGGCTGGGACTTGACGACTACTAACCATTTGACTCGGAGAGACTCGACTGGCCCTATGGGGAGAGCCTGGTTGTGGCAGAAGACTCACGGTGGAGGAGTTTTCTTGGTGACGCGGCAGACCCACAATACTCGACAGGAGGAGTACCTCTGCCGGCTATGAGGGGGATCACCTGTGTGTGGTGGTAGGCCCACGGTGGGAAGCACCTTTGTGTGATGTAGCAGACCAATAATAATCGATAGGAAGAGTACCTCAGCACACCAAGGATATTGAGATGTTCCTATTTGTGATGCGAGAGTCCCACTATACTCAATTTAGTAGGAGTTCTATGGTAGCCCACTATCAATAATGTGAATAAAATCATGGTTGAGCTGAGTCAGTTTTTCTATGTTTTCCTCATTATTGAGATGGACCACTTGATATCTTAGGTATATGTATGGGAATATACCTATGTTATGTTATCTATTGATTTCTTTATGGTTTATCCATGTTGGATTTTGTGGGACCTATAGGGTCACGAGATCCCTACTAAGTGTCGTTATACTCACCACGACAAGGGCTATGCCCGCACCTAGTTGCGTTGGATGCAGATGAAAAACAGCTCTGACCGAGGCTGAGAGTACAAGGACTAGATGGTACCAAGAGGTGGACCATACGGCTTGTCGGTACATGTAGGATAAGGATAAACGAGGAGTGTTGATGGGGTGATCTGTACCTATACTTTAGGTAGGAACCTAGAGGACGACCCAGTAGCGGTTTTTCCTTTTCCCTCAGTTGTACATGTTTTTCAGTTGTACTTATACTTTCCAGTTGGGCTTGTAGTCTGGCTTCTTTTTACCTAATGTACTCACTTATTTGTTATACAGTTTACTTGTTCTCGTATCATGTTGTGTGTGTTTACTGGTAATTAAGGCAATGTCTTCCCAATTTTAGGGAAATACTCCATTGGTGTTAGTCACCAGCCCCAGGCCTATGGAAGGCGGGCTTTGGGTAGTCACGGCATGGGCCCTGAGGAATGGGCCATGAAAACGTTATTATCCTTAGGTGTGTGTTTTTATATAATAATTAATATTATTATAAAATGGTTTAATATCTATTTATGAAATTATTTTTTTCTAAACATTATGAGGAGTGATATCAATTAGTAGATATTGGAATCTATATATGGATATTTTTAAGGTATGTTCCATGGTATTTCTAGACCTAATGGGACAATAATTATATTTAACATAGTAAATATAGCATTAAAAGAAAAATACTCGTGAGAATGTGACACTGCTATCAATCCTTTTGTCATGGGATAGAACACACATTATACTAAGTGATATACGAGTGGTATATTCCTGTTATTTGTGGTGTACTATGAATAACATTATAGTTTCTGCCCATTTGCATGATGAGGATCGATGGTTTCAAACATGATGATTTTGTTTATGGGAACTAATATTTTGGGACAACATAATTTCGTGTTGAGATATGTGATGAATAAGAGTTTAGATGGGAAATAGAAGATGGAAGAAAAAAGTTTTAACCTTGTCTATAATCATTAGAAAACATGTAATCACTTGATAGATAAAGGTTTTTGTGGCATATTTTGATGAGATCATGACTCCATAGTGTAGTGCACATCTATTGATGAAATATCATTTTATAACACTATGAGAACAAAATTTCTTGTATATTTAATTCACTCTTTTTTTAAGGAGATATTATCAACTTTACAAAGAGTAATAAAATTATTATATTATATATAACAAAATTAATCATTTATAGTTGTGCTCAAGGATATATTTTTAAGAAATCCACTTGCGTCATGGTGTACCAATGGGTTATTAATGATTATTACCATCGACGTGTTTTATTTTTGGAAAAATCCATTGAAACATCTCTAAGAAGGAAGGAACATGTTAGTGGGTGATAATACGTTAGTTTTGATGAAGGGAACCTTTTTATCCTTTCCGATGTTTTGAATAGAAATAGATGATGCATGGCCTTTGGTTTCTATTTAACTTTCCATTATAGGGATGATAAGTATGATACTATGGTGGGGATAAGGAAGTTGACCCCTAACAGTGACATCCCATGATAATTCTCATGGGGTCATGAATATTGTCAATGTATGGTTACATTGTCACAATAATTCCACTAAATTTGTTCTTTATGGTTTGGATGAAATCCTTAGTAATTTATATGAACAATTTTATAATTGATATTAATGAAATGAAATGTTGGGTGTTATGGCCTTATTATAATATTATGATCTTGGATGAAATATCAGGTTAATTTATATGTGCATATTATTAAAGTAGGGAAAGATTTGATCGTAAAAAGGTTAATTCGGGAGACCACAACATAAGTGAGGTATGGTCATTATTTATTTTTATTACATAAATCTTTCATTTCCATGGGAAAAGACATAAGAATAATTTTTTTACACATTGATCAAAATATAAAATCCTATTTGAAGTATTAATATATACATAAATATAAATGATTTGTCATAAAATAATTCAATGAAATCGGTAAGGAAACATGTTTTAAATTTTGATGGGTTGAGATAGGTGTAGTTTATAAAGGTCATCCATAGATTATCAAGGAAAAGATGAAAAAATGAGTACGACCAATTAGAAAATCACATTATAGATTAAACATATTTCTATATTTAATGTCACAAGTATATTATAAGCATTCCATTATTTCCACTAGGATTCTATGGATGGGTTTTATTATGAATTTGTGGTGGTAGAAGTAAAATTGTTAAGAATTGGATTTCAATATATAGAATCAATAGTTGTAGCACAATGGGACGTTTTTGGTATGATAGGGTCTGTTAAGTTTTACTTTGATGATTCACATTTGAATATGAGTATTCTCTTGTTTTTTTGTAGATTATATACCATGTTCATAAATTGATTCATTCATTTTTGGGGAAAATTAATATATCGAACATCACATTTTTAGTGAGGAAAAATAACATAGGGAGATGAACGTTATTTTTTTCTCTAAGACCACTTTGGGATGATATGTTATCATGTGGAGAAACTTCTATATCATGTGTCTTGAATTGAAATAAAATTATAATCAAATTTCTTCATTTCTTTGGTGGATGATAAAAATCATAAATTCATCATTGGAATGGAAATATGAGTGTTGTCAAACATAAATATGTTGTTTTTATAATACAATTATAAATAGATAGTTTTTTCATGAATTTGGATTTGTTTAGGGAGAACTAGACTCTAAAAACACTAATTCTATGTGAATTATAGTAGTGTGATATTTTTTATTCAATTTTGGTACCCCACGAGAGGAAACCTAAGTCATTAAAAGGAATGTCACATGATTTTATAATACATTTGTAGTGGGGATCAAAACCATGAAAAGTATCTATAAAATATTTTAGAGATGGTTTCATTGGTCACACATGGTTTCCCAAACTGTTCACCTAGCAAAGGGATTAGTTCCACATAAATAGTAGTACTGAAATGTGGTTGCATTACCCTACTATGCAATGGGTCTAAACCATTCAGAGTATGTCTCTTGTGTTTTGTGGAATGTACATATGGATAACATTACGTAAATTAATACAGACTAATATTTTCCCACATTAGAAGGATAAAATATACTTATGACACCCTCAAATATTAAATGTGTTTTACCCCATTTTCTTCCTCTTTTTTCATAGCATCTCCCTTATGGGAGCCCCTCCTTCCTCTCCTCCCACAATGATGATATCCATAATTTTGGATAAGAATCAATTTTTTCGTTACTATTTAGAAGTGTTACTATATGTATATGAATTCACATCCCTATTTTCATAAAAATAACTATATAAGGAAATCTATATCCTTACATGTTGCTTTTCTATATTTTCTAGATGTTTCATTATTTCATCAATTTCAATCATTTTAAAGGTAAACAATGATTGATATAGGATGAGTGGAACATGATATGGACTATGTAGTTGATCTATTTTATTTTCTCTTTGTTATCACTCATTAAAATTATGTTTCCACTATTCCACATTGATGGATTTCTACATGTTGCTTCCAAAATGAAAATTTACTAAATAAAATATTTATACGTTGACTATGATGATATTTTTTATATTTTAAATGTTATATATTTATTTTTCAAAAAACATACCCCATAGGGATAGTTTTAATAAGGATACTATAAATTTTTCATTTCTTGTTATTATGATTCCCTACATTCAAAATAATTTGACTCTTTTGGGCCTACTATGTTATCCACCTAAGAATAGATGGTTAAAATAATATTAATGGTTTATTATGTCCATAATTCTATATGTTATATTATATTAAATCCTTGATGGGTTTTTCCGTTAAATAAAATGTACGTATTGATTAAATTGGTTATGATCATTGTGCAATTCAATGGGTTCTTACTATGTAATCCATTCTATTAGTTTTATGTAACACATTCCCATATTTCTAATAATGGAAATATTTTGTACATGGACTAGTACATGATAATTTATCACGTAATTTAATTTTAATGAATATGATCTACAATGGAACCTATTAATTGTTGACTATGATAATAGTCATTATTCTTTACATAAAAATGTAACGAAACTAAATTATTTATTGTGAATTTGTAAATTATATTCTTATGGAAATGGAATCTTCTTATATATTATTATGTATTATTATGTTTAGGTATGGTTTTCCTAATATTACAATTCACATTCATCGAATCCTTGTTCATTTATTCACCTGTAATTTTATTTATGAGATTGGTGGACATTAGAATTGAATTCCTTATATTATGATTGAAGACCATGGAATCCCTTACCATGGTATCCATTATATTATGATTAATTGTAATCCAATCACTTGACATTGCCCCCAACTCATCATTATTCATCATATAGAATAAGATATGATATCTCATCTATAATTGTAAAACTCATTATTATTATTATCTGGATTCATAGGTGCTACGACATGGGTTATTACTAATGAATATATATATGTGAATATATTAGTGTATTAATATATTATATACATATATATATATATATATACATGATGAAACTCATATAGAGACACTTCTGTCAAAAGGAAATGTCGGTGCGGTCGTATTGTTATCAAAGAGGTACAAGATATAAATTTGAAATTTGTATTAATTTAAAATCGTACATCCTTTGTACAAACATTTACATTGAATATTTTATATAAAATTATTGTATTTCCTTAACACCAATTCTATTTTCTTATAGATTATATCTCACACATTATTTTGGAGTTCTGTTAGTACGTGAACATACATCAATTTGATATCGGTCAACATCTATCTAAATTTTTTCTTATTTCAATTTTAGAAAATGACCAGATATAAGAAATTTTTTTAGTGGTATATCATTTATCAAATAATCCATCTAGAGATTTGTTATTTTATTATAATTTTTTTGTCTATTACTATTGTATAATATTTATAATGTATTCATTACTCAACATGTTTTTGCATCATTCTTTTATAACTACATATTGGTTTAAATTTATTATATTATACTATTTGGAATCTATATAGATGTTATATTTAACCCATTTTGAAACTATTAGGGCCTCTCTTATAGTCATATAACTCTGACAAATGTTGAGTCACACTTGAATCCACGTGGACTACCGCTTTGTGGCACCAATATAGTGGCTCTTAGGATAATAAATTACGTCAAATACTAACGTATGTGTAAGTTTCTTGAATCAAACACCAAATAAGGGTATGATTATTTCAATTGGGTCTTACAAAAGGTAACCTATTGGTTTTAAATGTTGACTAAATATGGTATTTCCCACATAATTTATGGTTGAGTTACTCAAATCGTGTAAATATAGCTCATAGATACATAGGTGAATTCATAACAATGTACAATATATGTATGAGTATATAAAATATTATGTAAGGTCCTAAATTCCATATATAATTTTTATACATAAAATTTAAATTGTATGTAAATGTATGATTGAGTTCAAATAAAGATAGAACACACACTAGTAGATATGAATTTGATAAAATCATTTCATGTAATATAATAATCTATTTAAATTTAACTGGGAAGCCATTTTTTTTCATTTTCCAGTGCATAATCATTGTCATCAAATAAAAACTATATATGAAATCAATTAATATAAATATTTAATATATTATTTTCTAATCCTTAGACATTCCATTTTTTGTTGAAAAATATGATAAATATTAAAATATAATGATGTATATATAAATAAACACATTTATTAAACCATTATTTATTCTTCACCATGTTTATTACGAAATATAATCTTTATCACAACGAAAACATCACATTCAGAGGATTATGTATTATTAAATAATTAAAATGATCTATCGGGTTGAGCTGTGTAATGTAATATGTATTAGAGAGTTATATAATATATATTTATATATAACGATTTGTAAGTTTTGTTTTACAAAATAAAAATGATTATGGGGTGAAGACATAGTTTTTCATATTTTTTTACTTAAATAAAAACATACTCTTAGGGATTTCGTATATAATTGTTCTAATCCATCTTGGGTGATTATCCAAATTAATTTCATCTAGGTTGTCTAACCTAAATAAATTCACATGTTTTCCCAATTTACAAAGTGTGCGATATATATATTAAATTTGGACCAATAATATATTCAGATGAATGTATTTAGGAAAATAAGTTCTCCATAATATCAATTATGAGTTTTGATGAAAAAATTATTTTTAATATATAATTTAGCTTCCATGTTTTTTAATCCACATTTAATGTAAGGAAAAAAGAATTTATTTCAATTCATATTTTCTAAAACCATTTCCTGTAATGTTTTTTTATTTTAATCATACATTTAATTCGCTCTTCTAAATCCTATAATCTGATGTATAATGATTTTAGGGATTTCAAAGCCCATTATTTAATAATAAAAATGTTTTAAAATTTATTTATTTCTAAAAACTTGTTTGTAAAAAGTATTTTATATGGATTTCATTTTATGGGATTTATTATAACAAGATATTTTTAATATTATTATATTAAAAAAGGATCTTATATATTTATATAATTAATATGAATTTATTATACATGTTTTAAATGACATACATAAAAGGTTAGGACTTTATGTTAGTTATTTCCTCAAAATATCATTTCATTAAAGCGTGTTTTAATTTTATAAATAAAATTTATTTTATGAAGTATTCATACATAACTTTTACATTCTATATGATAAATCATTTTTATATCATATTTTTCTATTTTGAAACTCATTTTTCTTCATCCATTGATGTTTTATTTGGAATTTACAAATGAGTAAGTGGTTTTTTACTCACTTAACATTCACTAGAATTTATCCCTTCTACAATGATTATAAAATGTAACGAACATGGGTGAAAAAAAATTTATATAATTTTCATATAATTTTATATTCTTTATATCTATTTTAATATTACAGAGAATATCAACCTAATTTAATTATCACATTATATGTTATAATGATGGTATGTCATTTTTTATCTCAATATTGTTTTTTAAGGCATGTTTTATGGTGGGATTCATTATTTCAAAATATTATGTTTGTAATACATTAAAAATTAATTGTGCAAAAATAAATAATAGAATTCATGGTTCTTATAGATCCTTTATATAATATTTATTTCAATTACTATTTTTAAGATTGGATTTTTAAAGGGTATATATTGAAATCTCCATTATTTATAGGAATTTGTGTGTTGAATAATACTTTTACATACATAACATGATTCTAATTTCATAATCCAAAATTATTTTATTATCTAATATATATAGTTGTGTTTTATATTATTAATTTCACATTCTTTATTAATTAAATAAAGAAACAATAAGGTTGTTTTTTGATTTTGATGCAAACCTTGTAACATTGTTTAGATTAATAATCATTATATTCTAAATCAATTTTTTCTAAAAAAAATTCAATTATTTCATTATCTAAATATATATTATTTCCGAAAAATATATTAATGTTTATTAAAAATAATTTAAAATTTTTAAATTAAATATAATAATCTTTTACATAAGTGTAACTTGGTTTAATATGAAAGAAAAATAAAAATTATATTTAACATTTAGTACATGAATAAGTTTCCTATAGATATAAACGTTTTTATTTAAATAATCCATTTTAAATATAGGTGTTTATTATCATGGAATATTATTTTCCTCAAAACTTTTATATTTATACATTTTAATAATTAATTTAAAACTAGAATGAACATTTTACAGTAGAATAATTTAAATTATATTTTAATGTTTTTATAATCACTGAAAACAATATCACTTAATGTATCTTATACTCTAATAGGTACATATTGATATTATATAATCCCAATTATTTTTCAAGATTATTTATTAATTTTTTAGAAATATTTTAATTTGACTAATTTATTTTACTTGAGATAATCATGTCATGAAATGAAAAATTGTTATTTTTATAATTTTTATGTTGAAATTAATGCATTATGTTATTTATTCATTTTAGAGTTCGTAGATATTTTCTATGATGGTTTGATGTTATATAACCATCCACTATTGGCTGAATTCATTTTAAATGATGAATGAGTGTTTAAATTATAAACTCTGTATGCATGGTTCCATTATAAATCATGTATTAGTGGTCAAATAATAAACTCATCATTTATAGTTCTGTGATAAACTAAGAAGTAGTTGTTATGAAATTGAATATAGATGGGTGGGTCCATTATAGCCTCCATTGTGTAGGATTAGTATTTGTTTTCTTAGAATAATTATTTTATATTATTATATATATTTTATTCCATTTTTAGGGATTCGGGTTTAGGTTCTATAAATTTAAAGATTCATGATATAAAGACAATATATCTTTGAGTTCTATTTTTTATGATTAATTAAAAAAATATTGAAATCACATGGGTAATCATTACATATTCATATGAAACATTAATATGATGATCTATACCATGTCAAATATTTTATAATCTAGTTTTAATGGGTATTAATTATCTTATGTGAAGTGCACTGTGTTGCATTTGTTGTCAATGAGGTATGTTGTTGTCAAGGAATGAATGGATTGATGTCAAGGAGTTTCAATATGTGAATGACAAAGGATGTGATGGTGTTGGTGAGGAAAGGAGAATGGCCATGGTACTAAGATGCATGTCACTTAGGAGATTCACTAAGTGACATAGGATGTTGTGGTTGAAACATTCTCTATGTAAATCTGACGATTGCTGAGCTGCTCTTTAAGTTCTAAGAACATGTATCAACTGGATACAAAGTCACAACAATTTTGAAGACCATGCATTGTATTGACAATGCATGAGGAGATGAAGGTGATCCATCCATAAGTTCTAAGTGGATGAAGTGGATTAAAGAAGTCCATGCACTATCTCCTAGTGCATGTGAACATGAAGATGATCCAACATGATCTCTGATTAGATCAATGAAGATTATTGAAGAAATATTTGATTCAGGAGTTCGGTTGAAGATGAAGACCCTTCAGGAATTCCATTCCAAAGTGATGAATAAATGTTGAAGAGAATTGGAGGAATTATTATGAAGAAGAAATGGGAGAAATGGAGAAGAATAATTTGAAGTGGCATTTGGCTTGGAAGAACTTGGGTTGGCATTTATACATTGGGAGAACTTTGTTTTTAACAAAGTGTTTATTCAACACTTGACCAAAAAGTAGCCACCAAGGAAGGCCAGCCGAGGGTCATCACCCAAGGCTCATGTGGGACTCGAGGTCACCACGCCAATGGGGAACCCTCAGGCCAAGGCAGCATGTCCCTGAGGCAGAAGGGTCGGGGCCGTGTATAAGCCCCGAGGGCACGCAGTGGTGATTCCCGCGCACCCGAGTGTGCATAGTGGGCGCTAGGAGCGTGCCCGCAAAGGCGAGAGTGGGCGCAGAGCGCGCCCGCAGGGAGAACTCGGCGCGGGGCGGCACCGAGAGGGGAGAAGTTCAATTGATGAGCTGATGGCAGCGCGAGGGTGATAAACCGCGGAAAAACCGCGCCCCGTTTCGATGTGGGACGCGGAAAAATTCCCGGGAGCGCATCCTGGCCGCACGATTGATCGCGCACCAGATCTGAGCCGCACATCTGATTAGCGGCGAGATGATCTGATCCAGGCCGTCCGAGATCAATTGAATCGCCGATCCAACGGCTGCGAGAACGCCTTCAACCCCGAGCTCGTCCGATGTCTCCCGCGAGCTGCCGACGAACCAGGCGCCCTCCGAGCATGGTTTTTGAGTTCCCGGCCATCTCCGATCAAGCCGAAGAGTCCGTTGGGATCGTCTTGACGCACTGAACCGATCCATGCTTAAAAATACACTTGCATGCAATGTTTGGAGAGTTTTGAAGTTCGGCCGAAGCAACCGAAGGTGCGAGGCCATTCGGTGTTGATGCTTTGCATGGATTGGGTTTAAAAAAGGTCATGTGTACGTTTCCATGCACATGCATGAAGAGGAAAATAATGAAGGAAAAGAACCCGCGTGAAACAGAGGAGAAACAAGATTTTGGGAATCTTGAAAACCCGAGATATTCGAAAGTTTGAATTTATATCTCATGCGGAAGATATGAGGCATCTCTGCCTATAAAAGGAGAGGTCGAGACCTCATTGTTGGTTGCTGAATCTTTGTTGAAGATCTGAAGTCCCGCGAAGCCTCGGTGCTTAGCGAAGAACAGCCTGCGCGCACCACATGCGCGGCAGTGAAGCCCGGAGCCATCCCTTGGCTCTGTGTGTTCCTTTTGCGCACTTCTTGGGCGAAAGAAGAAAGGGGAAGTCCCCTGCACGCCTTCCCTTTGCGCGACAGGAAGACCCGAGGCAGCCGCAAGCACCTTGCGCGCCCTCGTGGTTTGTTGAGGCTTGCGCGACCAAGTGTCCTGAGGTCTTGCGCGCCCCTGTGCCGTGCACCTTGCGCGCCCGAAGGCTAAGTGAAGACCGAGGCAGTTCCTCGTGTGTGAACATTGAGAAGGCCGAGCCTTTGTTCTTGTGTGCCAAGAAGACAAGAACACCCTACGGGCAGTGGGTGTGCAAAGAGGAGGAAGGCAAGGCTTGCACTTTGTGTGTGCATTTGAAGAAGAAGGCTGTAGCCCTTATGTGAGTGCACACCTACGGGTTGTGTGCAAGAAGGAGTGGAAGACCAACACATTTGTGTGTGTGAAAAACAAGAGGAAGGCCGAGGCCTTAGTGCCTTGTGTGTAAAGTGAACAAGAGAAGGCCGTAACCTCGGGTGTGTGCAAAATGAGGAAGGCTTCCACCTTGTGTATGCAATTTGAAGAACACCCTTAAGAAGAGGAGAATAGGCCAAGTCTCAAGAGTGAGCAAAGTGAAACAAGTGTGTGCAAAAAGACAACAAAGTGGCCGAACCTAGTGTGTGCACTAAAAGTGTGTTCACCTAGAAGAAGAAGAAGAAGAGGAATCACACAACGTATAACACACATTTATGTGTGTAATCAAAAGGAATTAAACGTGTGAAGGAAAAGAAGAAAAGGTGTTTGTGCTAAAAGTATTTACACCCATTGTGGGTTTATCACACCAAGGAGAAGAAGGGGAGTGCATGCATGCATGCATGCACGTGCACACGTAAACAAGTCAAATCTTCTTGTGTGCATCTGAGTTGACCAAGACTGAAAGTTCTTGAAGAAGGTTTTGAGAAGACATGCAATCAGTGCATGAATATGCAGAGTTTCCATGCACTTAGTGCATGAAGTTGTTCTAAAGTGAGACTGAAGCCAGACTAAAGTTAAAGACATCAGCTGCCTGAGTTTTCAGTAATTGAGAACATCCTGATCAACAGAAGTGATCAGAAGCTGTGAGCAAGACCAACAGACCTTATCAGAGGCTGTTGAAGATTCTTAAAGAGAGAAGCCAGGTCATCCTGAGAAGAAGGAGATAAATCCTGAGCTAGATTAGAAGCCCTGATCAACCACAAGTGATCATAAGAGAAGAGCAAGGCCAGCAGCCTTTATCCCAGGCTGCGGAAGTTACTTGAAGAGGTGAACAGAGGAGAAGAGCTACTCGTGTGACTCGAGGATCCAAGAAAAGACCCTGTGGGACTCAGGGAGAAGAAGTCTTCAGTGGGATTCTGGAGCAGGCCAGTGGGACTCTAGTAACACTGTGTGAAGCAGTATAAAGACCCTCCTGTGGGACTCAGGAGAGATACGGTGGGAGGCTGTATCGACCATTGTAATACTAACAGATTATAATGGGAGAATCCATGCTGGGAGAGCATGGCAAGGATGTAGGCCTTTGGTGCCGAACCTTGTAAATCCTTGTGTCCTGTGCCTTTTCATTACTGCATTATCCGGGAAAGGTTGAGAGACATAAGAAGAGTGGATCGATGCCTTAACAAGCCATAGAGGTTTAATTGATTAAGAATCAATTAGTAAAAAGTTTTAAAGGATCACTGATTCACCCCCTCCCCCTCTCAGTGATTCACACTGATCTGGGCACTTCAATTGGTATCAGAGGGACGGTTACCTCTAAAATATCCAAGGGAGTCTTTATGAAGTGCAGATTTGAGGAAATGAATGAACAGCCTCAAATGGAGATATCTGCCAAGACTCAGAAAAATAGAAAGAAGAAACAGGCCAAGAAAATGAAGAAAGCCTATCCTAGCTGTGATGAAGTTGGAACAATGAAATATCTTCAATGTGCAATCGAATATCTTCAGAAGACAGTCCCCATGGAAGTGGCAATGTGTATAGCTACAAGCATCCTTGATCTTCAAGAAGAAAAATCACAGCTAGAAGAAGAAGCCAATGCAATGGAAGATCAATTGGCTAAAAGGGTTGGCATAACCAACACTCTCAGAAAGCTGATGAAGGCTAAAGATGAAATAGTATCGCTTTGCAATGAAAGATATGAAGACACTATTGAAGAATAGCAAAGAAGTCTTTCTGAGAAAGAATTCTTTAACATAATGGTCATAGTTGTTTTCCATGCACTGGAAAAGAGTTACAAAGTTTCAATAAATGTCAGAGATGCTCAACTTGAAGAAAAAGTCAAATTGGTGAAGGAGCTGGACAATTCATTGCAAGAATTGAAGAAGGTGCCTGAAGACCAGATGAAACAACTGGTGGAGAATTGGGAAGGAAAGCTAAGAACTGTTGAGGATGAGAAGAACTCCCTCAACATGAAATACATAGAACTGGAGGTGATATTGAAACATCTGCAATCACCTAAAGCTGAATCCTCCCAGTCAGCTGGAAGAAGACATGTTGCTACTCAAGTATGCTTTGAGCAGGATGATTCTAAGAGAAAGACATCCTCTAATAAAAGTGCAACATCTTCTAGAAAGAAGGTACCATCCATACCATCTTGTACTGATGCTTCTAATTGTGTTTCCACAAAAAGTGCAGGATGGAAGAATAATTCCAAAAAAATATGGATGAAGACAGTAAAGAAGCAGAGCTCTCCTGAAACAGCACAATAGGTCAAGAAAAGTACCCTACAATCAGAAGGACTGAAGAGGTCAAGATTCGTGGGACAATGCTGGTGTTGTAACAAGTATGGGAATTGTGCAAAGGATTGGTGGTAAAATCCCTTGAATGCCAAAGAACAGAGGAAGCCCATGTTAAGGGGGAGCAAGCCAGAAGGATGGAAGCAACATCCACAGGTCCAGAGACATCTGTTTACTGAAAATAGATTTGGATTACTTGACAACATCTGGGATGGTTGCAAAAGTGGTCAAAGAGTTGATACATATCAATCTCCGAATGTATCCAAAGCTGGAATGAAGAGAAGATCACTGAACCTGGCTAAGAGAGATTCCTTGGGAAGCAAGCAGAAGAATGTTGAAGATACTCCCAAGAAGATTTTTTCAAAGGAAGAGAAGTTCGTGGATTTGAAATCCAAGAAGGGTGATGCATCCAGAAGGACCACCAAGAAAACATGCTTCTACTGTGGAAATAAAGGACACATCATGGACCTTTGTAAATAAGCCATGAAACTAAATAGAAGCAGACTGAACTCCAAAAGACAATCAATCTAGAAGAATAAGGGATTGATTGAAAATAAGTTGCCTAAGAGAGGTAGCTTAGCAGCATCCAAAGAACCATGTGGAACTTCCAAAACTGAGGCCACTCTTCCAAATGATTTACTAGTCATATGGCCAAATCAGTTGCAACTTGCCAATGATCTGCAAAAAGCTGAAGATAAAGTTCTGGAAATTGCTAAGGCAAAAGGGAAGAAGAAGATTTCACATGAAGATGTTTTGAGAACCACACCAGCATAATCATCAATGAAGATCTAATTTGCAAGTGTGAAGAATGGGGAAAACGGGACATCTCTGTTGAGAGAATCCTCTCAACCTTGTTGTTCACATTGATGAACCAAGGAGGTTCCATCATATTCCCTTATACTCTTGGTATATACATGTGCTAACATTGCAGGGAATTGAAGATGATGATCATTCTCATCTGGAGGATGGTTTGGACAGAACGGAGTGCACCCCTTGAGGGGGAGCAAATCTGAAGAAGATGATGTTCTGAGATTAATATCATCTTAAAACAAATGAATGAAAGGGGGAGCTTTATCTTTGCACCTGAACATTCTAATGTGTTTTGTGAAGTATGTGCATGATTCCGCAATTCATTGAATATCTGAAAAAATTCAACCCCTAAGCATGATCTCACATGTGTAGAGAATTATGGACAGCTTTGAATTCCTTGGTCATATCACTCTTTTTTTCTACACCGGGTTAGCCCAAGTAGACTTAGAGCTGATTTACTAAAGGTTCTTTGCTAAAGAGAACATGTGACATCATCCCTCTCTCAGTGTTCTTCAAGAAAATACTTTTCAAAGGGAGGAAGAGATTTTTGAAAGAGAACCACACCACACCTTTGCATTTGATTGCCAATAAGGGGGAGAAAATATTGGCACACATATTGACCCATTCATTTGTGCTCTAGTGTATTGCCAACAAATACAAAGGGGGAGATTGAAGTGCACTGTGTTGCATTTGTTGTCAATGAGGTATGTTGTTTTCAAGGAATGAATGGATGGATGTCAAGGAGTTTCAATATGTGAATGAAAAAGGATGTGATGGTGTTGGTGAGGAAAGGAGAATGGCCATGGTACTAAGATGCATGTCACTTAGGAGATTCACTAAGTGACATAGGATGTTGTGGTTGAAACATTTTCTATGTAAATCTGACGATTGCTGAGCTGCTCTTTAAGTTCTAAGAACTTGTATCAACTGGATACAAAGTCACAACAATGTTTGAAGACCATGCATTGTATTGAAAATTCATGAGGAGATGAAGGTGATCCATCCATAAGTTCTAAGTGGATTAAGTGGATTAAAGAAGTCCATGCACTATCTCCTAGTGCATGTGAACATGAAGATGATCCAACTTGATCTCTGATTAGATCAATGAATATTATTGAAGAAATCTTTGATTCAGGAGTTCGGTTGAAGATGAAGACCCTTCGGGAATTCCATTCCAAAGTGATGAATAAATGTTGAAGAGAATTGGAGGAATTATTATGAAGAAGAAATGGGAGAAATGGAGAAGAATAATTTGAAGTGGCATTTGGCTTGGAAGAACTTGGGTTGGCATTTATAAACTGGGAGAACTTTGTTTTTAACAAAGTGTTTATTCAACACTTGGCCAAAAAGTAGCCACCAAGGAAGGCCAGCCGAGGGTCATCACCCAAGGCTCATGTGGGACTCGAGGTCACCATGCCCATGGGGAACCCTCAGGCCAAGGCAGCATGTCCCTGAGGCAGAAGGGTCGGGGCCGTGTATAAGCCCCGAGGGCACGCGGTGGTGAAGCCCGCGCACCCGAGTGTGCATAGTGGGCGCTAGGAGCGCGCCCGCAAAGGCGAGAGTGGGCGCAGAGCGCGCCCGCAGGGAGAACTCGGCGCGGGGCGGCACCGAGAGGGGAGAATTTCAATTTCTGAGCTGATGGCAGTGCGAGGGTGATAAACCGCGGCAAAACCGCGCCCCGTTTCGATGTGGGACGCGGAAAAATTCCCGGGAGCGCATCCTGGCCGCACGATTGATCACGCGCCAGATCCGAGCCGCACATCTGATCCGCGGCGAGATGATCTGATCCAGGCCGTCCGAGATCAATTGAATCGCCGATCCAACGACTGCGAGACCGTCTTCAACCCCGAGCTCGTCCGAAGTCTCCCGCGAGCTGCCGACGAACCAGGCGCCATCCGAGCATGGTTTTTGAGTTCCCGGCCATCTCCGATCAAGACGAAGAGTCCGTTGGGATCGTCTTGACGCACTGAACCGATCCATGCTTAAAAATACACTTGCATGCAATGTTTGGAGAGTTTTGAAGTTTGGCCGAAGCAACCGAAGGTGCGAGGCCATTCGGTGTTGATGCTTTGCATGGATTGGGTTTAAAAAAGGCCATGCGTACGTTTCCATGCACATGCATGAAGAGGAAAATAATGAAGGAAAAGAAACCACGTGAAACAGAGGAGAAACAAGATTTTGGGAATCTTGAAAACCCGAGATATTCGGGAGTTTGAATTTATATCTCACACGGAAGATATGAGGCATCTCTGCCTATAAAAGGAGAGGCCGAGACCTCATTGTTGCTTGCTGAATCTTTGTTGAAGATCTGAAGTCCCGCGAAGCCTCGGTGCTTAGCGAAGAACAGCCTGCGTGCACCACTTGCGCGACAGTGAAGCCCGGAGCTATCCCTTGGCTCTGTGTGTTCTTTTTGCGCACTTCTTGCGCGAAATAAGAAAGGGGAATTCCCCTGCGCGCCTTCCCTTTGCTCGACAGGAAGACCCGAGGCAGCCGCAAGCACCTTGAGCGCCCTCGTGGTTTGTTGAGCCTTGCGCGACCAAGTGTCCCGAGGTCTTGCGCGCCCCTGTGCCGTGCACCTTGCGCGCCCGAAGGCTAAGTGAAGTCCGAGGCAGTGCCTCGTGTGTGAACATTGTGAAGGCTGAGCCTTTGTGCTTGTGTGCCAAGAAGACAAGAACACCCTACGGGCAGTGGGTGTGCAAAGAGTAGGAAGGCAAGGCTTGCACTTTGTGTGTGCATTTGAAGAAGAAGGCCGTAGCCCTTATGTGAGTGCACACCTACGGGTTGTGTGCAAGAAGGAGTGGAAGACCACCACATTTGTGTGTGTGAAAAACAAGAGGAAGGCCGAGGCCTTAGTGCCTTGTGTCCAAAGTGAACAAGAGAAGGCCGTAGCCTTGGGTGTGTGCAAAATGAGGAAGGCTTGCACCTTGTGTATGCAATTTGAAGAACACCCTTACGAAGAGGAGAATAGGCCAAGTCTCAAGAGTGAGAAAAGTGAAACAAGTGTGTGCAAAAAGACAACAAAGTGGATGAACCTAGTGTGTGCACTAAAAGTGTGTTCACCTAGAAGAAGAAGAAGAAGAGGACTCACACAATGTATAACACACATTTATGTGTGTAATCAAAAGGAATTAAACGTGTGAAGGAAAAGAAGAAAAGGTGTGTGTGCTAAAAGTATTTACACCCATTGTGGGTTTATCACACCAAGGAGAAGAAGGGGAGTGCATGCATGCATGCATGCACGTGCACACGTAAACAAGTCAAATATGCTAGTGTGCATCTGAGTTGACCAAGACTGAAAGTTCTTGAAGAAGGTTTTGAGAAGACATGCAATCAGTGCATGAATATGCAGAGTTTCCATGCACTTAGTGCATGTAGTTGTTCTGAAGTGAGACTGAAGCCAGACTAAAGTTAAAGACATCAGCTGCCTGAGTTTTCAGTAATTGAGAAGATCCTGATCAACAGAAGTGATCAGAAGCTGTGAGCAAGACCAACAGACCTTATCAGAGGCTGTTGAAGATTCTTGAAGAGAGAAGCCAGGTCATCCTGAGAAGAAGGAGATAAATCCTGAGCTATAAGAGAAGCCCTGATCAACCAGAAGTGATCAGAAGAGAAGAGCAAGGCCAGCAGCCTTTATCCCAGGCTGCTGAAGTTACTTGAAGAGGTGAACAGAGGAGAAGAGCTACTCGTGTGACTCGAGGAGCCATGAGAAGACCCTGTGGGACTCAGGGAGAAGAAGTGTTCAGTTGGATTCTGGAGAAGGCCATTGGGACTCTGGTAACACTGTGTGAAGCAGTATAAAGACCCTCCTGTGGGACTCAGGAGAGATACGGTGGGAAGCTGTATCGACCATTGTAATACTAACAGATTATAATGGGAGAATCCATGCTGGGAGAGCATGGCAAGGATGTAGGCCTTTGGTGCCGAACCTTGTAAATCCTTGTGTCCTGTGCCTTTTCATTACTGCATTATCCGGGAAAGGTTGAGAGACATAAGAAGAGTGGATCGAGGCCTTAACAAGCCATAGAGGTTTAATTGATTAAGAATCAATTAGTAAAAAGTTTTAAAGGATCACTGATTCACCCCCTCCCCCTATCAGTGATTCACACTGATCTCGGCACATCATTATGTTAGGATCATGCAAAATTATTATATAAATATAACCTTATTCTCTTATATTTCATTGTGATGAAATTTACTTTTTACTTTTTATATTTTACACTAATAATAATTTTTTCCCAATCATATATTTTTCATTTCCTTTTATCATTTTATTTATATTATTACTAAGACCGTTATAGTATGTGATCATCATTGTGGGATATGATGTAGATTTTCATGAACCAGTTTTTAATGTGTAGACATTTAAATGTAATAATTTTCATTCACATGAAAATTTACGAAGAATATTTTAAAAAATGGATTATATAATCTATTATGATGGATTTAATTTTGTTCTTATATTAATATTTTTTTTAAAAATAGAATAAATTTAATCAACATTCATTATTCCAAATGTGGACCTGATGAAATTTCACCAAAAATATGAAATTAATTTTTGAATTAATTTATAACGAATGAATGAAATTCCCCATATTTATGACCACTCAATCCTGGAAGGATTGCATTAAATTTTTTTATGTTTTTATTAGAGAAATTTTTTTCTTTAATATTTAGGATAATTTTAGTTATCAATCATTTTATTTAAATTTGAAATGTGTGTTTTTTAAAATCAAATGATCCACTGTTCTTTTATATTAGTTGTTAATATATTAACTCATCCTTAAATGTTCCTTGTATATTACTAGGGATATGCGCCAATGATAAAATCCACTGCATAAACTTTTCTATATTTTATTAATGTTGAATTTAGAATGTTTTTATGAAAAAAAATTTATTTTCATTCAATTAATAATGTTATGATATAATCCTTATAATGTTGATTCCATTACAAAAGGATATTCTGTAATTAAATGATAAAATATTTTGGAATCTATATTCATTATCCATGGTTAATGGAAAGAAAAAAATTTAATGAACTTTTGTCACACACACATATGTTTTTCCTTATAAGATAGGTGGGTTTAGATTTATATAGATATCCAATACATTGGAAAAATTTATATATCAATTGAGATAAAAAATAATGGAATTGGTTGTGAATCCAATTCCTCAACAGAAATAATTCACTATGATAATCATCAGTTTCAATCTTGAATAATGTTATTTTGTAAATGACAGTGAATAAAATTAACTATGGAAGTCATGTGTTTGAATTGTTAATATGTAAATTATTTTCTTTTATTATATGTATTATAGAATCTTATGTATTATAAAAATGATATTCTCAAGTTCCTATAATTTTATGATTCCATATTTATTTAAATCAAAATCATTGAAATGTATTAGTAAATTACCGATGATTTTGATATATAATATTTTTTATGGTTTCTAAATGTAATTAATGTCTTATTGTAACATTTTGATAATGTTATATTTAACTGATCATTGATGTATCTATTGTTTATCATTAACAATTAATTTATCTCAACAATTATAATGTTTTCATTCCATATGATACAAATAATAGTTTTATGTACGATAAGTAAAAAAGGGATATAATTATAAATAAAATAGTTAATGAATATTTAAATCAATAATGAACATATTTTGAATGAATCCATGTTTCTAAATAATCTATTCGTATAAGATTTTTATGTTTATCATAATTTACTTTATTGAATTTTAATCAAATAATATGTAATAATAGTTTATTAAAATTATGGGTTGTAAGAGTTTTTATTCAGAGAAATGTATAGTTACCTATAAAAACCAAGAAGAAAAAACCCTAATGAGAAACATTACTGTAATCCAATGCATAATATAAAAACATAGTTTATAACAAATATATGATAGTTGTTTTCCTAGAATAAAATAGATATATCTATAATATATGATGAAATGATTTTTTCATTGATGTATATAGGGATTATAATAATGAAATGTGTTGGTTTAGTATATCTCAACAATCATTCTAGTTCATGGTGTGTGATGCCTTAATAAAAACCTAGTTTGACATCCTCTGGTGATATTCTTTGGTTAATTCACATTTTCACAATGAATAATTATAAATTATATCAACAAATGATGTCAAAGAATCTACTTTAAAAAAATAATGGTTCATTGATTGAAAATATGTTATTATGATTTTGGAATCCTATGAATGAGTTTAATGACTATCACATTTATAATGATTTTTAACAATGTTTTTTGGCATACAATCCATTTAAAATTTAACATGCGATTAATGATTTAAGGATACAATTGATTAGGTGATATGTTCCCCAAAATATTAACGTATCTTACTTGATTATATAAAAATGTTTTATTTTATATGATGACTTTTTCTAATTTTACTTCAAAACCTTAATTATTATAGGTTGAATTATCAGTGAAAAATCATATTTTTTTGGAGATCACATATCTTTTAAATTATTATTATCCAAATTATGTCTATGGTCTGATGATTTATGAAAATAAATTTAATTTACCTCTAGTTGAATTATTATATTTGGATTGGAAATTTTTACTTTATAAATTACATATAAATTTTTATGTAAAATATGTTACATTTTGTATTGTAAACCAATCTATGATTATATATCAATGTGAAAAAAAATTGTTCATTTAAAATAAAATAAATACATTTCATGTATATGTATTATTATTAAATCATTGTATCAATATTTGATAGCATTTGGGATCATAAACATCGACGATATGATTAATATAATGAATCGTTTAATTATTTATGGAATCTTTGACAATTATTCCTCAAATGTTTGAATTTCTGTATTCTATAGTTCACAAACATAGATATATTATTATTTAAAATATTCAAAATATAATGGAATTGGTTGAGCTATATAAATTAATGATATAATCCAAATGTAACATTGATAAATGATTCATTCACCCATTTGTTTCACCATTGGTTTCATCTATTCTTTTTGATAATATGAAATATTAATCAATTCATATCATCATTTATTTTGAATAAAATTATATGTTGACAATCAAAAACAAGTATCCTCTTCCCATATTGATTATTTTCATTCAATTCTGATGATTTCAGTATTTTTCAATGATTAGACATCATTCTAGAATCAATCAATTTTGCGATGAATTTAAAAACATACACATTCTATCATCCCATAATTTTTATGGAAACTATAAATATATATTATTTTCATTTGGCCTCACAAATACCCTTGTTATTTTCATTGATTTAGTGAATTGAGAGTTTAGATTCTACCATATTCGGTTTTTTTATGTCAATATTGTAGAAATTATGATATTTTTAAACATAATTTAATAACAAGAATATCCATAGATATTTGAGTTGTAGATCATAAGGAAGGTCAAGATGTTGGAAAATTTTACCAATTGTGAAATTAAGATATAGAAAGGATTATTTTAGATCATAAAATCATATATTATGATATTTATTTGGATCCATCATGGATAGAGGTTATTCAATGTTATCATATACCAACCATGTTAGCTAAAATATACAGTTTTCATGTTTTGGGTTCATATTATCAATTACTTTTAAGAATTCATCATAGTGATCTAATCTCTACACAGAGGTAACATAGATGTTATTTAAATATCTATACTAATATACATGTGAAGAATATTTTAATAAATTTGATACAAGATTTGATAGTGAACATATTCGTTGACTAAAATATAGTAGATATGGGGTTTTGATCAATTGTGATGTATAAAATATGTTTCTTCAATGTATCCTCATGCATAATGGTATGGAAATAGATTATTCCTCCAAAAAATTAATGGATCATGTAGAAAAGTACCCTCCTCATGATTTTTAGTTATCCATGGTACTTTTTATGTTAAATATATTGAGGTATTATTTTTTAAAGAGATTCAAATTTATAAATTTATTACAATTTTACTTTATGTGTTCACTCAGATGGATTTTTATATACACTAGAGAAGATATATGGAGTGTAATAATGATTGTCGCTACTGTATACATTATAACCATAGGAATGCAATGAAGGTGGAAGATATTTTTCATCAAAATGGTAATTATAACTTATATATGTCAATGATCACAATTGGTTAAATATTTATTGTCCTTCATAGGATAGATCTGAAAACCATGAAGGAAGAGGTGAACTATTATGTTTATCAAGTGATTGTTAAACATTCTACCACGTTTAAGATTAATGTTTGTTAAACGGATGATGAAGTGCCTCAAATGATTTCAGAAATGTTAATGAGTAATTCCATGACAATAATACAATGTTAAGGTTCTATCACTATTTATGTGTCACTCACATAGAATATTTTGAGAAGGAGATAGTTGATAAAGAAAATAATTCAATATTATCAGATCATCGTAGTTATATTGTGATGTATAAATATATATATGTGTTAATTTTTGAAATCCTAAAATTTGGAAGAGTTATATCTAGATTTTTCAAGTAATTAATTGACCAGTTTTGAGTACATTTCTTTTGTGTTTTACCATAGATCATGTTTTTGTGAAAAATTGGAAATTTTGGAAGTAGGAGGGCATGGGAATGATTGGAATAGGGTTTTCCCATTAAATAAATAATGGGGTTTAATACCGTGAAACACATCCTAGAGAGTAATTTCATGGATGGTGCATAAATTTTCATGTCATGAACAGAAAAATTAAAAACATTGAACCCACTAGACCAAGAAAACATTTATGGCTCACGTTTAGGAGAAACTATGCACCCTTCCCAACTAACAGTTTGTGGGAATTTAATTATCCCAATAATTTGTGTCAAAAACTTTCTGAGACATAATTTAATTCAATATTTTTCCCTAGACAAACCCTTAATGTTATTTCATTATTTTAGAGCCTCTATGATAGATTATAATCCATTCAAACATCTCTTAATGGTGATTCAATGCCCAGATATAAGATATACACAAATCGTGGTATATTTATATCACCCCACGTTGCCTCACATCTCCATGCCTATCTTCTCCCATACATAATGGATTCTATATTCTTGTTTAGGTTATATATAGATCTAGTTTTGTGGATAAGGATATATATTTACTTTGTATTTATATTCTTGAACTTTGATTGATATGTTAGATATAGATCAATCTCTAGGTCATTATTCCGGAAAAAATTGTGATTTCTGTTGGGTGATGGTTCGTCTACGAATCAAGGTTTATAGTGTATATTCAAAATATAAATGTCTTGATTGAATTTATATAAATGTAATTTTATAATTTCTATTTAATATTTATAAATTGTGTCTATCATTTAATTAATGAATTTTGTTAGATAATTAATTTAGGGAAATGTGAAACTGATGATTTTGATATTATATATTTTGAGATAATTAATTGTTGAATTAATTACTGTATATTGAGACTGTTGGTTTGAGGTAAGTATTTATTTAATTAATTGTTCAGATATAGTGAGTAGGAATAGGAATTTGGGGATAATTGATTATAGAATTTCTCATCTGTATATAAAATTTTGAATTTAATAATAAATTATTAAATGAATTACAAGATATAAATTTTATGATTATTGAATAATTAATTGGATTATACGATTAATTAATTGGGTAATTAATTAATGGAAAAAATGATAATCTAAGTAATGAATTTCAAATGAGATTCATATTATAGTACATTTTGGGAGTTTGTTATGATATTAAAATGATTAATTAATTTCAAAATTAATTATTATGATTGATATTTTAATTAATTTGTTTTTTAATTAATATTATTAGTATGATTTAATAATTTTCGATTTAGTAATGAAATTTATTTGTATAATTATTATATTAGTTTATTATCTCTTTATGAATGCTAAAATTGACCTCCAATACTTAATTATAATATATGAACGGTAAAAAATAAATTCAGTTAACAAATTAGGATTTGTAACATATTCATTCAATGTTTAATATATTAATGTTAACCAAGAAATTATCTGATGTATTAAAAATAGGAATTATAACATGGAAATTCAAAAAATAAATTATGAATGTTATCATGTCCATTCAATTGTGAAATTAGGAATGGTAACATGGACATTCAGTCATATATTTTGAAATATGAATTATAACATGGTTATTAAAGTATGAAATATGAATGGTAAAATGATAATTCAAGTACAAAATATGAATGTTAACAAGGAAATTAAATTATTAAATTATAATCGTGACATTGAAACACTTTTATTAATATGTATAGATTAATTAGAATATAATATGAATGGTAACAATGCTTCCCAGACATATGATATATTATGATTTTCCCCAAGAACATGGGGGTGTTATGTGGTTAAAAAAGAATATTTTAATAATTTCAGCTTTTATTTTATTGGATGTATTTTATTAATTATATAACTGCATACATTTTATTTAGATGATATTGTTTTAGACACTATTTTTGTAGTAAAACTGATATGTAATCACACACTACTCAGGATACTGGATTTGTACATGAATAGATTTCATGGTAGTAAGACATGATAAATACAAAGTCCATGTTTTTGATGGATGAGTTAGGATCGAATGTGGATGAGTGAACCATATATAGTTTAGGACCCTCTTGGGAGTTATAATTGTTATTAATTTTTAGTTTCATATTGAAAATTGTTATGTAATATAGGATGACATATTTACTATTTAGTTTTGATATTATATTTCTATTTTTGTTCATATACTAAAAATAGATTATTTTTTCAATGTTATATCATTTGATTTTTATGTTTGTTTATTTTTAATGGTTTATTACTCTGATAAAAAGGGTATAGTTTACCAATGATTGATATTAGACCCTCAATACTATTTGGAAACCCTTAATACATGGGGAGGAGTGTTGTAGTTATTGGGAAAAACCGAAGTAGGGCAGCAGTGTTTGGAACCCTATACATGTCTTTAAAAAGTGTTATCAATGGCAGTTTTAATTTAATTTTCCTATGAATTACTATTTAATATGTTTTGATATGAGACTAGGAAGAGTCAGTGACTATTTATGAGCTTGTTCATGGGGTAGCTATGTAATGTATGGGGGAGAACAATATTACCCATGGTGGTGTTGTTGTTTTTGGTTTACTATTAATATTGACAATTGTCTCATCTTTTTAACAACATTTGGGGTGTTATGTGATAGTTATTTATTAGATTATAAAATAATTGAATCACTTCAAAGTATGGAATGACATATGAGTGTGCATGAATAATTCTAGGAAACCGTTATTGTTTTGTGACATGAATCATTTTAGGCAGGCATGGTAAACAAGGTTTTGGGTATGTTATTGAACAAGAACAATGTTTCATTAACTTAGAAATTGAATTAAGAATGTGTCCAATCTAAAATTAATAATTATATAGATGGAGAATAATGAGAATAATGGGTTTATAATAAGAATAATTAATATTATATGATTTTAACCTTTATAAACCATGACCATGTTAGAGGATTGTTAAGGGTAGAGTTATCGCCTCAGATTTGAACATTTTTCGTGGTTTGGGGAAATCAATTATTATGGAATATTGTGTTTCCCATAAATTTTTTAATGTTTTTATTCATTTCAAAAGGATTGTATTTGGATTTTTATATATATTCTTTCATGATAACACATTATGAGTGGCATAAGTGTGGAAATAGCTAGGAATGATCCTCCTATTGAAGAAAATGAGGCCTCGATTGTTCCATGTGAAAAAGATCGAGTGAAGTTCTATGATTACCTTTATTGTTTCATGAATTATATTAAAAACATTCAAGGATGTTTATGATAAAAAATTACAATCTATTAAAGGAGTTAAAATTCATAATAACACCAAAATTCACCAGAGATGATGGAATTAGTGATACTTGGTCCTAGATTGAGTTTATCTAGACAATTCTTAACCACATATAGAATATAGATAAGAAGAGAGTAAAATTAGAAGATTTCATTTTATTTGGTGGATAGAATTGACGGTAGGGAATGCATACTTAGGATGGCAAGATGGAGGCAATATATTTTATGGAATTTCAAGAGATGGTATTTGATAAATTTTCTCCATAGATGCCCCGATTGGAGGGAGTAGTCGTTTTCATAAAATGGACTCATGATACTATTTCCATGATGGAATTTTGTGTATCCCTTAATTATTATCTATTAATTGATCCAATTTTTGTTGTGAATGATTGAACATCATGAAAATGATTCTAGGATGGAATGACATGTGAAATTAAGTACCCTATGAATATCTTTAGGATGATAAAGTTTTCAGGATTGAAGAATTATGTGGCCATATCTAAGGGGAACTAAAAGAAGGATTCTAGTGCAGATATATAATTGGTTTTGGTAGGTAAGGATGTATGAATTACATGGTAATAATGCATCTATAAGAGAAATATAGACATTTTTTAGTAAGATAAGTGTTAATGGGAATATACATTTACACAAAACCTTGTCCATGTGATATGTCCCTATTTTGGTAGTTTGTTAAACTTATCGAAATAGTTCCCCTAATCACTAGTAGAGTTTCAATTTTGTGTCCTGATGGGACATCTACAATTATTCTGTAGAATCCCAAGAACTATGGGTGGTTATGGTGAAACAATATATAATATGAATGTGGGTACATGATCTTCTTCAACATATTAATCTATAGAGTAGATAACCAGTGAAAGATATGATTGATCCATTGGATTAGTTCCATTTGGGAAAGAGTGATAGTACCAATAGAGTGGTACAACTCAGTTATCCCAAACTACATCATTGGAATGAGAGGTTGAACAATTGCATTCCATTTAGCCTAAACATGTATAAAGATAGTATAGACCATCGACAATGAGATGGAATATTATTTATATTAAATATTAGCTAGTGTATTTTGTTATAATGAATCATCTTATTTAATTAGTTATTAAAATTAAGTATATTTTTTTATCAGGGTGGTGGGGTTTTTGATCGGGGTGATAATGATTGACACACCTATGGGATTACAGTCTAATGGCATCTTACTATCCTGGGATGTTATCTAAAGGATAGGGATTATAATTTTATGTGGGATCTCTATATTCATGACATGTCTATTTTGGAAATTATTATGGGTATGGACATGATAGTTGAACAATGATCCCCAATATATTTTTACCAATGGAGAGTGACTTTTAGTCTCATAATTGTGATTAGTATATTTATTGTGGACAGTGGGATATCCTGGAAGACTTAGGAGGGAAAATTAGTCAACGTATGGTATTGATCCTAGTTGAGGTTTATAGTCAATTTATACATATTGGATGTGAAATTAATGACAAAATATAACATATTATGGAACGATTTTAGGATGAGTTTACTAATTGTTTTTAAGGATTCTCACCAGATAACGATGTGGAATTTATTTTTGATCTCATGTAGGTGGATGATCCAGTATCTATTCCACTATAAAGAATGTCTTCGACGGAGCTTTGAGAAATCAATACTAAAATGGAGGAGTTGTTAGAATGTTTTTTATCACTTCCAGTATGTCTCTATGGAGTTCCCTAGTCTTGTTTTCTAAGAAGGATGATGATACTTTGTGATCCTATGTTGATTATCATATGTTGAAATAGATTACTGTGATGAACCAGTGTTATAATCCACATATCAGTGATCTATTTGATATGTTAAGTGGTTATTGTATCATTCCCATGATCTAATTGATATTAGGGTTTCATCATTTGAGTGTTTTAAAATTATATATAATTTTCACTCCATTCAGAAGAATTTATGGCCTATATTATTATTTTTAATTCAATTTAGGATGATGAATGAACCTGCAATGTTTATAACCATGATGAAAAGAATATTAAATTCATCCATATAATAGTTATTTGGTGTTCATGGATGACATCATGGTGTACTCTGAGGCTCATGACGATCATGAACAATATCATTGCAACATACTTAGTACACTGAGATATCATCGAATGTATGATAAGAAATACATGTTTTAGTTTTCTATTGATCATAGAATATTTGTGGTCAGTATCATCTTAGGGGAAGGTCTGTTAGTGGACATAGAAAAGGTGTAGGAATATGTATCATGGGAGAGGCCAAATAATGTTTTTTATATAATTAATTTTTTTGGAATATATGGATATTACAAGAGATTAATCTATGACTAAACCTGGTTTAAATATTTAGTTATTAGCATGACCAGAAAAAACATGTTTAAATAGTCATATTCATGTTTTATTTTTTCCTAAGAGTTGAATAATTGGTGAAAATCACCACTACTATTGGTCATACTAGATCCATGTGAGGAGTATGTAGTTTTTTGTAATATATTTATGATAGGACTTGGAGACATGTTGATGCATGGATACTGAGTTGTGGAGTATGGGCCTTAGATGATGACTCCTCATAAATAGGATGTCCATACAGACGACCACAATTTAGTAGTAGTGAATTATAAAATTATTTTTTGGAAGCACTAACTTTATGTTGAGAAGTTTATAGAGTATATTGATGAGAAAAGCATATTATATATCCTATTTTGATGATATTTGAATATATAGTAAAGGATATGGGATGAGTGTATGATGAAATTTTAATTTTTTTTTCATATATTCTCACATTTGGAAAATGTGTTGATGATGAGTTGTGAATGAATTCATAGAGTTAGGAAATTTAGGAGTCTAGGACTGAGTGAAATATTTGGTCTTTACTAGATGAGATGAACATTTTGGTTTAGGGGAGTCTATATAATATAAATCTATTTATAGTTTTAGTTGTGTATACACTCTAGATATGGATCAAGGATTTTTAGTTTGGGGATGCATAGTGTAAGAAATTGTGGGAAATACTTGGAGTTAGGGAGTTACCTTTTGGTTGGAATGTAGTTCAGGATGATGTCACCTATATTATGAATAAAATTATTATGCCTAAAATCTTGATAGATGATCTTATGTGTTACATTCATTCCTAAATGTGTGACCAAAATCCATGGTTGAAAAAAAATTACGGTGACCAATGATGATAGTTTTAGTTGTTGGATATTAAAAAGGTAATAATAGGGTTCATGAAGTGATGTTACACCTAAAAGAAAGTGAAGGGTGAGTGTCAATAACCTAGTTGTTTTTAATATATGCTTTACATTATATAATGGAAGTTTAATGACATTATAATGTAATTTTTTATGGATATCCTATAGAATCCTAAAATAAATGACGATATTTGGGTTATTGTGGCCGAAAAATGAAGGCATCACATTTCATGCCAATATAGGGAGTGTTCTAAGGTGGATAATGTGAGAGATTTTTATTCTATTAAATTAGTTCATACAATGATGTGCCATAAAAATTGTTATAGTCAGTGGGTCACATTTTAAATCACACTTATAGAAGGCCTCACAGATTCTGTTGGGCATGTAGGTTTTGATGAGTATGGAATTCCACCAACAGAAAGATGGGTGGTCATATAATACTGTACAGGTTCTTGTAAATATGTTCTATGGTTGTTTTCTATATTTTAGTGGGTATTGGGATAATCACCTACAAATAGTGGAGTATTCTTATAATAATATTTTTCAAGAAAATAATCAGATGGAAATATATGAGGCTTGTTTTGGTAGGGAAAGACGATTTCCTCTACAGTTGATAGGGATAGGTGAGTTAGAGTGATGAGACTGATTCTCGTGATAGAGACATTAGAGTTGGTATAGTTGAAGCAAAATCATATGAATAAATTTCATATTAGGTAGAATACATATGCTGATAGACATTGAAAAACCATATAGATTATAGTGGTTGATAATGTATTATTATGTGTTTTTTCGAGTTTGGGGCACTATAGGATAAATATAAATGGAATGATGGATCCCATTTCTATCATACCATTTATGAATGAAGAGATAGTCCATCTGGGGTAATACCGGAGGGATATTACATATAGATAATGTGATATGGAAATTGTTTTCCATTGGTCGTTACTTTAGAGGTATCATAAAGAACCATATCATGTGATCAATGTATATTATTTTGATCATGGGACTGATGTAACCTTAGACGAGAATCTAATACGTTTGTTGGATTGCAGTTAGAATTTTTTTCTATAAAATATCTGGCATATAATTATTTTATTATGAAATCAATTCCATGTTTTTGTGGAAATTTGGGATATAGATCTAGATATGTCGACTTAGTATCCAAATCATCTTTACTCATAATTATAGAGATGTAGGGGAGTACATCTCAAGGATGAGTTGTTAAGAGGTCAGAGTATTGTAAATCCCTAAAAATTTATGGGGTTGTCTCATGTTGAATATTAGGTAATCATTTTACTATATTTTTGGGATTTTTTTGGGTTTTATCCTTTGAAAAATTTTGGTGGAACACTGTAAATTTTGGAAGGATGATGGTAGGAGTACAATTGGGGCACAATTTTCCCTAACTATTCCCCTTGGCGTAGAAAACTACACAACACATAACAAAGTGGAAAAATAGGGATGTATCATGGTTTATCAATTTTTGAACCCAAAAAGGATAAATCATGGAACCCCCCTAGGAAAAGAACATAGCTATGTAACTTGATTAATGAAAAGTATGCACCCCTTCCTAGAAACTCATATGAGGAAAATTAATTAGCTTCAAAATTTGTTTCAAATATTCTTGAGCCCCTATTTATAAACAAAATCACCCTTAATAAACCCCTAGAATTCTTTAATTATTTAAGAGCTTCCTAGATGGATTCAATGAAATTATAACAACATTTATTGGTGATTTAATTCCCAGATTAATTATATTTACCCCTAAGGATAAAAGGATCTCATCCCATGTGGTTCCATTATCCTTCTTATTCGTATTCCATATTTAATGGACTATTCCTTCATACTTTTTTTATATAAACAATGTTTTTATCTGGATCATGATTTATGGGATATTTATTTTTTTCATTCTATGATTTTGTATTTAGATTTGGATCTCTTTCTATATATTTATTCCATTTAAATTAGGGATTTATGTCGGGTGATCGTTCATCAATGAATCATTGAATGGGGTATATATTCAATATCCTAAATATTTAATTTAATATATTTTTATTTAATTGTATAATTTCTATAATACAGTTAATAATTACATTTTTGATTGGATTAATTAATATAGTGAATTAATTTATTTTGGTAAATGTGGACTTGGATATTTCAGTTGTATCGATTTTGAAACAATTAATTTTTAAATTAATAATTATATATTATTATTATTATTTTAGGTAATTACATGATGAATTGATTGATGACATCCTCTGAGAAGGAATTGGGTTTTTGGAAAATTAATTGTTGATTAAATTATTAGGGATATTGGATTGTGAATTGATAATTATAATTTAAAATTAATTTTGGGGGAGTATGTTTTATTATTATTGATTAATTAATTACTGAATAAATTAGTGAGATTATGAGAATAATTATCTGTGTATTTAATTAATGGGATTTTTGTGGTGAAACATTTTCTAAATATGAAATGATAGTGATATGATTACCAAATTTTCTAATTAGTAATGAGATATATATTGATAAAAAATTACTAAATAAATAAATGGTATTAATAATATTAATTAATTGGTGAATTAATTAATGGAATTAGTATGATAAACTAATTACTAATTTTGTAGTGAAATTTATGTGGATAATTAACTGATGAATTATTTATGTGATGATGATTGATAAAAAGGACATTCAATAATGTATTATAAAATATGAATGTCAAAATGGTAATTCAATTATGAGATAAAGACTGGTGACATGGTTATTCAATTGTGAAATGGGAAATAGTAACATATAAATTCAGTGTTTTATTATAAAATTTGAACAGAAACATTGGAATTCAATTTTGAAATTATTAATAGAAACTTTGTCATTAAATTCCGAAATGATGAATGAAAACATAGAAATTCAGTCATGTCTTATGAAATATGAATGCTTACATGGGATTTAATTATGAATTATGAATGGTAACATGGGAATTCAAATATAAAATATATATTGTAAGATAGTCTTTAAATTATGAAATATCAATGTTATCATGGGAATTAAATTTGGAATTATAAATGGTAACAATGGAATTAAATTTTTAATTATTAATAGTATTAATGAAATTAATACATATGATATTATGCTGGTTTCCTCAGGAATCTGGTGGTGTAATTTGGTTATATAAATAATAACAAACTTACGTGTAGTGGTTTCTTAATTTTCTGCATTTTTTTATGTACACCAGTTAATAAATTTAATTTACTAGATATTGATTTAGACACAATTGGAGGTGTCCTAATAATGTGTACTCACACCCTACATGAGAATCATAATCAGTACCTGAATATATTTCATAGGTGTAAGACATGATAAGGGAAAATTTCTATCTGTAGATATCCAAATTTGGATAGAAAATCATTGAGTTTACCATACATGGTTTCAGACCTAGTTGGGATATTTAATAGCTGTTAAAATTGAGTACCATTTTGACACAAGGAACATACATTAACACAACATATATAATGTTAGATTTGATATATTATTTCTAGTTTTTTTCATTCTATGATTTTAGATTATTCATGTTATGCTATATTTTATTTATTTATTTCAACTAATTTAATACTCATATAATGATGGTATAGTCTCCCCATTACTAATATTGTGATCCCACTTCTATTCTTCACCCTACGGAATACATGGAAGAGTGATTGATTTCATGTGATCGACTAATATAGGGCACTGATGTGTGGAACATGTTCTTGGACATTAAATTATTTATAGTTGAATGTCATGAAGAGATATACGATAGTTTACTTATCATCATACTAATTATGTTATAATTTTATGTCAGGGATATATTATTCTAATGTGAATTTTAAACCATTTACCTTGCAATAATTATCATGGAAAATCCACAAACTGATTTTTTCCATGAACGGAAAAAATTATATATTGTTCATAATTTCATTTCAATATTATTTTACCATATTATAAAATTAACATAATTCAACAATGTTATAAAATATTTATATATTGATTAAAATTTTATAATATTTCATCACTAATTAGAATTTATAGTCAGTGTACCACATTCTATATTGTATGGTCCACATTTGAAAATTGTGTCAAAGATCAAGTGAATTCTTCATGAAGGCTTATATTTACCTTCTTGTTTCATTATTTATTATAATTATAAAACATATGTATAGTATTTTTGAATTATTCAAACCACAAAGGATATTATAATATCTTTTTTCATAGATTTCACTAGAGGATGGGATGAACACCTTCATATATATAAGTATTACTATAATAATATCTCTCAATAGAATTCATATTACTCTTTATTAACCCCTTAATATAACTGATCATATATATATATAATTTTATAGAATTAGTTTATATAATTAAATATAGTAGGATCATTAATATCCATTGAAATCTTATAAAGTGTATTTTTATTTTAAAGAACATAAATGTAGCTCTGATTCATCAATGAACTTATTATTGTAATCATTAGTGAGAAATTGAATTTGAAATTGGTGGGAAGGTATTACAAATAATTCCTCCATAAAAGATGTTTATGAGTTTTGAAATCAAGTTATATATGATAACTATAAATATTGTGATGTTTTAGATTCTAGATTGAGTGGGGAATGAATGTTATTTTTTGGAACATCCATTAAACCTTTCTCAGGTTAATTATGTGTTCCACATATCTCTCATGAGAAAGAACACATCAGATCAATCTCATGAACTAAAATATATGGTTATAAAAATGGGTAATGATCATTACTATAAAGATAAAGTAGTATAAATCTAGGATTTAATGGATAATGTGCTATAATTCAATACTACTCAGCAGGTTAATGTTATATTAAGGAATTATATTTTTCAAAAGTTACTTGGGAAACTAAAGTTATAATGATATATAAATATTCCTATTTTTATATCATAGTGACATGATTCACAGGTAAAAAATAATACTAATGGTTGAAGAAATTCAGATTCTAATATTTTATAATATATTTCTCTAAAAATAAATTTAAATTTATATAAAAATTGTGATACATGCAACCCTATGTCAAAATGAAAAATTATATATTTTATTATTAAAACATGACCACTATATTGGTGGTTTATAAAAACAATAACCACATTTTAGAAATTATATTATATTGTAATGGATAATTAAAATATATTGATAAACAAATAAACAATTTGTTGGGAAGTATTTGTAAATAGAAAATATACTTTTTCTGTAAAAAAGATTTTTATTTTATTTCCTGAAAAAATGATATAGTAATAATTTCGATTTATAGAAAATGTATTAAAAATTTATCATAATTTTTAAAATCCTAATTTTTAAATTTATGATGAAGATAATATTTTATAATTAGTGAAAAGTTTCATATATCAAATAATATAGAAAATTAATCCCTTTTTAAGAATATTTTTTCGAACATCTTAAAAAATTAATTTTCTAATAAAAGACATTATATATATATATATATATTTTAACATATATATATAATAATTCAATTAAATACATGTTAAATAATTTCATGATATATATTTTTTAATATATTTTGATATAAAAGGAAAAAATATTTTCAAAAAAAACATTTTGTTATCTTATAAAGGATTAATTTTAATTTAAATTATTCCACTTATATGAGTTTATTTTTATAAAACGAATCCCATATTATGAATTATCATTATTAATATTATTTAATTTTATTAACATAATTTATATTGAAAATTAATATAAATAATAATAGAAATTTTGTATAAGGATAAATGTTAAATGGTTTTTACAGAGGGTTAATCTATAATATGGGGGTATATTTTTCAAACATACAATTCTAAATTATATTTTATGGTCATGTTATGATATTTTACTATGAACAATTTTATAATTAATAAATTTTTAGAAATAAAAATCTTCATCACAACATTATTATATTTCATTTATTTATGATTTTGAAAGTGTGTACTCTCACCCACTTATAAAATGAATCCCCTCGTTGTTTTAGTTTCTAACAAATTGAGGCATATAAATAGCATATAACATACCAAATTAATATATTCACCAACCAATCCACGAATTTTAAGATCAATGACTCTTAAAATATATTTTAATGTGTCTATAAAGAGAGATCTAATATAGGCATATCGATGCATATGTAATGCTAAAAAATAATATATCCAATATTCTTATCCTTCAACCTCTTCTAAATCAATATTAAACATCATAAAATATCGAATTTCATATAAAAAATATAAAAAAAATTAATTTATGATAATGGGGACAATTATTATACATATCTTCTATCTACTGAGAATTGAATTTATCACTCAGGTTTACGAGTGAATATCCTCCCACACATAGAGATACAATTAATTTCCCATAAGAATTTATCATATATAGTTATTATATTGGGATTGATATTTATTTAAAATTTATATACAATAAATATTTATGATTATGGAAATATAATATAATACCTACATTCATACATTCAAATTAAATTTTATATAATAACATGATGTGTGCATACATATGTACTACCACCTTCATGATGTGATGTGATTTATTTTTTATTTGTTTTTCACATTGATGGTAATAATAATATATTTAATATATATTAGTGTAAATATTTTTTATATCTATAACTATAATTTTCATTTATATATATATATATATAATATTCATATAAAATAATTATATCTTGAATTATATAGTAGATAAATTTGAAACATCATTCATGTAAAATGACTAAAATTAAACAATTAAACTCTTAAGAAAAAACAAATAGCTAATAAAATAAAATAATGATTTTAGCTATGATACATTAATAAATCGGAAATAATAGTTTTTTTAAGATTATCATATATGATGTTATATATCTGTAAATTATTTTTGTATAGATGTATAATAAATTTAAATTTACTATCATGGAGTTTAAAGAGAATTTGATGCATGTTGAGCATCATTGATGGGATTGATCTCACGTTATCATAGTTTATCAAGATTCATTTCGATTTAGATTTCTATGAAATAAATTTATGAAATATGCCTCAATAATTCCATGAATTTTCTAATCATATAGTAATTTCTTGAGAGTAAATTATATTTCCATTTGTTTTCTGTCATTTAAAAACCGAGGATGATAAAATAATACTTTTAGAGAAATAAATCATTATTTTTCTCTATGATTAATTATTTTTATAACATAAAAATGATTCTAAAAAAGGCAATGAATTTTTATGATACATTAACAAAAAAATTATTAAATTACCTTTTTCCAAAAAAAAACGTTTTTTCAAATTAGTTTAATAGTAATATTCACTCCATTTTACAAATGATATATTATTCATGTTTTATTATAAACATGAAATAATTTTTTGTTTTAAAATATAGTGGAAGAATAAAATTTGATAGTACCATAGTGTATCAATACGTTAGAGAATTCATAAAAAATATCAATGATTTATTCCAAATAAAATGTTTTCTATAATATTACAGAGTGAAATAAAATTTTAAATAAGTTATTTCTAAGTGAGTTGTGTATTTTCCCTATGAAATGTTCCAATGATAATTAACACGAATGTTATATTTATGTTAACATAATTTATTGTAATTAATATATATTACATATCTGATTCAAAAATACCATCAAAATTATTTATTTTTAAGTTTTTGATGATGCTAACTTATTCATGATTCGATAAAAGTATGTTCAACCACATGGGTGTGGTATGTAGTGGTAAAACCCAGATGCATCCTATAACATTTCAACATGTAATGAATTTACAAAATTATTAAAAGATTATGAATCGCATTTCATTTCCACATTCTATGATATGATTAATGATTAGTCATTTTATGGAACAAAAATACATGATTTTCATTATTTTATGGGTGGAATCATAATTATATATTACTCTACTACATTTTGTAATGTAAAATAACTTTTGATATTAGTAGGACTCGAATGGTTAGTGACCCATGTTCATTATGGGGATTTGCCTACCCTAATAGAGTTGGGAATAAAAATAAATTATAAGATAATGGAATAGGTAGTGGACACAATACAATATAATATTCACTGGAATGAAAATTTACTGTTTAAATTATTTTATATAAATATTTTTCCCCGTTTTATTTAATATCATTTTTTAGTCTCTCATTGATCATATTTAACGATTAATTTTTTATTTAGGTCTAATTAACATCCAATAATTATTCAATTCCTCATTATTATTATCGTTGATATGATGGGTAAGTTTTTATATTCAGTAACAATTTATCTCCTACACATATTATAGAAACTCGGTTTATCCATATCATACAATGGAATTTTACTATGAATAAATCTAGAGTTAGGCGTGGAAACAACCATCGATTCTAATGTCCGGTATGCCCTGAAATTTTTTTATTAAAAAATTATTTATTTCTAAACTATTCACATTGAGAAAATGGGAAATATCTCAATCAGTAGAACATATAAGAAATCAAGGGGCATGTTTGAGTCTAGAGCAGACAGATTACCCTAGGCAGGGTGTAAATTTTGTCAGAGGAGGTCATATTTAGAAAATGCCACATAGGGTGAATCAATACTTATATTAAAGGAATAAAATTATTTTATCATAGACTCTTCCTCAAATAACATTTGAAAGGGGGATTGGATTTGAAATCAAAGACCACTGTTGGGTTCATAGTGGGTCGCTTTTCCAAGACAAGGCCAAATGTGAAGAGGTGTGGTATGTTTGTATCTCGTGACCATGAATGGCTATTTTTGTTTTTTATAGAAATAAGAGGTTGAGAAGTTGTGAAAGGGATTATATCATTTTATCATGTTTATGTAGAAGGTCCTCATCCAATTTTCAATGGTAGACCGATATCATTTTCTTATTAGATTTTGACGGAACATCATAACCATGAAGATCATAGATCAATGAATGAAACAACAGATCCAGAAGCCAAGTATGCTCCTTCTTTCGGATTCTTCATCTCCCCTTATCAATGTTATGTTGTATTATTTTAATCATTTTCATTTATGGTAATTTTATTTCATCTCTCGATGAAAAAACTAACAGTACCAATCTCAGATTTAGTTTTCGATTTCACGTTCTTCACGTTCTTCATCAGTTCTTCTAAATTTTTCATCGTTTACATTATGGTTCGTCCAAACAACAACCAGATGGCTATAAGAGCATTAATTTGTGAATTTTTTGATCTATAATTTCTATATTTATGCCAATTTAGAAATTCATGTTCTAAAGTAGGCACAATAGTGAGTGAAATATATTTTTACTATTCAACGCGTCAATATAGGGACAAATTGCCGAACAGAAGCATTGTTTATGAAGATCACATCCTGAGGATCCAAGATTTATTATCAGATTACATTTTAGAGAGAAAATATCTTTCTAAGGACTGAAATAAGTTTTTCAATTGATGTGTGTCTCTAGTGGTGGTCTGAAAGGTAGCGATGATAGTTTTCGGGGAGGCAGTTGTGGTTTGTGGTTAGGTGGCGGTAGCGGTGGACAGGCCAGAAATGTCAAGGGGTTATTTAAAGCCTCTTAAAATGCATACCATGTGTCTTAATGAAGATCCATCTATGGTGACATTAAACTCACACCAAGAAGGACCCATTGAGTCCAATTGATGAATTTTAATAATCAGGTTCATGGCCTGGAGAAACAAAATATTTAAATAATAATATATTGTTTTATTTAACTTTGACCTCTTTTATCTTTTGTTCGGGGCGTCTGATTGTTGTAAATTTATAATAATTATAAACCTGAGGGTAAGGTTGATATTTCAAAATATATTTTGAGGTTTTTAACTAATATCATGGTGTGCACCCCAAGAGGACTAGTTTGGGCATTTGCTATGAAATGTGACTTTCCCACCAGGTGTCTGTTTTAGCCAAATGAGTTGTCGATGCCATGTCTTTTTCTGTGGGGATCTTTATAAGGAACTGGCCTTAAAACATTACATAATATTTAATTAAATGAATAATTCACATTGATGATCTTTCCAGGTTTAGAGTTTTATATAATTAGGCCATAACTATTACAAAACAATGTGAATATTTCTTATTGAAACTATTACTCAGTATAAATTTTTTGTTAAAATAAAAACACTTAATAAGAAACATTTCTAGTTCCATGTTTTAGACAGAATTACTTTTCCTTTATCCCATCATCGACCCTATTCATCTTTTAGTCCTGTGGAAAACATTTCAAAACCATGGGATGAGAATAAAAATCTTATTAAGGGTTGTAAAATAACGATTTAAAACATTATCCATCAATAAATATAAATCAATGAAAAAATACTTTTCAATCATAACATACCTTACGAAATCATAAGATTTATGAATAACACAAAGAAATCAAATATCATAAAGGTTACATATGGAATCCATATGAAACATACATTATAGCTATTACATCTCTGTAGGGAGTTACACTCGGATTACCCATCACATTATATTCCCTAAATCTCTTAGGAGAAACATCATTTTTACCTTTGTCATGTTACCCAATTCATTGGAAAGCTATCTCGGGCTCACCAACCAGGGGTTTATCATGGAACCACCCATATACGTAATCAATTTGCAGAAACCATAACATAATCATAACATATAGCACATGTATAAAGGAAAGATAACATTTACACATTCTAATATATCAAATCAAGATATTGAAATAAACAATTTTTTGCCAAATAATTTTCAAAACCATTTAAAAAGGTATTTTTTAATAAATGTTTCCCATACCAAAATAACGATGTTAAATGAATTATAATTTGAAAACAATAATTTCTAGATAAATAATTCCTAAAATCCATTTATAAAATATGAAAAATTAATGAGAAATGTTTAGAAGAATAAATCATTAAAACATTTAAAATAATATTTTAGTTAAATAGTTTTTTTAACAAAAAAGAGTAATGCTTGAATACAAATAATTGAGTAATAACATTTAATAAAAACATTATAATATCATGTGAAATAATGAATTCATGATAGTATATTTCAAAGTATATTATATACACTATATAAAAATGAAATGTTGTATAACAATGAATAAGTCTCCATGGAATGTAAATATAGATGAAATCTCCTATAAAGACTGTATCCTAAGGTCAAGTATAGATCAAAGACATAATTATGTGTCAAAAATATAAATACACTCAATATGAATGGGTATTCCATGTAAATAAAACACAGTACATTCACGCATATTGTTGAAAAAACAACACCATTGAATTGGATGTTTAACTAAATAAATAGAGATTGTGTTAAAATTATTCTTATCAAGTTCCTATCGATGGGTTTAGAATTTATCAATGGAGTGATAATGTGTATCAAAAGTATATCCATAGAAAGGGTAGTGAAAATTACTACAAAAATAATAAATAGTTATTCCCCACATAATCATATCATGACATAATCAAGAATTTGAATAGTAACCCAATGAATGGAAACTCGGTTAAAAGGTTACCTTAACGATTTGGTAACATACGAAACATAGAACTCATGAAAAAAGGATAAAAACATGAAGATATTTATACCCATATATTGATGTATATTACACAATTAATACAATATTGGGTAGTACATACACCACAGAAAAGTAAATAGTGTCAAATATAGTTTGAATATCACAGGAATAAAAAGTGAGATGAAACCCCCTTACCACATTGTAATCAATCGAGTGGAATGGACAAAATTTAATAACCATAAAATGAATCACAAAATACCATGAATATAATGAGAATCATGATAATATATATCAAATGGAACTACAAAATACACCACATGCAATGAATAAGTGGTGAATAATGGAAATCTCATGAATTTAAAAGGGAGATATGAAAATCCCTTACCTCGTGTCCGACTTGGCTTGATTTTTCCTTCTTCTTCCTGAATAATAAACTAAAGTTAATTTATAATTGCTTAATAACCTGTTTCAATTTTAATATTTTTTTATGTCACTTATAAACTAGTTATATATATTATGAAGTCATTTACGTTTATAATGTTTGCTTTGTTGATATTTAGTACTTGAGTCAAAAATAGACTTCTATTAATTACAAGTTGTTCACATATTAAAAATTTCTTTATATCCAAAATGATATTCCTAATTTAGATATCATATATATCATATATATATATATAGTAGATACTTGTATTTATAATAGTACATAACATTTGGTGGTAAGATGTTAAATGCACCGTTCATGGAGATGGTAAGCCGTATGTACGCATGAACGCTACTTTCAAGTATATTTCTTATTTCAATGGAATTAAAAAACAATGATACATAGGTATATTAGAATTCCAGTTTAATATCATTTATAATATCATTAAATCCATCGTTTATATTTCCCACATAGGGCATTAATGAGTCATATTACTTTGAGGGGGCGGTAGTCCACACTTCCTCTAATTAAATTATCATGTTTAACCATAATTGAAACCATAATGGTAGGCTATAAATGTTAAATATAGAAGCATAAATAAATCATAAATATAATATATATCATATATTAATATAGTCTCATCTTAATTTCCACCTTGATAGGCATTAAGAGATAATCGAGCAACCACCGTCTCGTGAGGCGTTAATTTTCCGCCCACAGAAATAGTATGTTAATCACCCATTAGATGAAGCTGTGTGTAAGTGTAGTTTGAATCTATCTTGTAAAAACATCCTAGTATATTGAAGATACTATTTTTTTATAAAATATTGAAATAAAAAAATTAGTGGTTGGATAAGTAAAATAAAATAAAAGAAGTTAAGAGAAAATGTTACCTTTAATTTGGGTAACTTCATTTGGATTGAACCAAAAGGACTTCTTGATGTGCCTTATGCCTAAGGTAAGGCTTATATGAGAAGGTTAGGAATCTAGGGAGCATAACTGGATAGTGTTCAGATGATCCTAATTTCTTGAGAGTTTTGTGGATTTGGATAGATGTGAGGGCTTTTTATAAGGGGGAGGAAGGGCTCTTTAAGAATGTGTGATAATATTCTTTTATTATATAATGATATACGGTTTCGAAATGTCCAAAAATCATTACATTCTAAGATATGATGACTCATGGACGAAATAAAATCATCCGATAATAATTGTACAAGTTTTGGATATTATTTAAATATTTATAATCTTATTTATTTAAATGATTTATTAATGTGGTAAACACTACATCATTATTGTGTCTTAAATAATTTAATTTATTCGATATCTAAAAATTAAAAATAACCATGATGTGGGAAATATTTTTTCATTTCTAATGAATATTTATAGTCAAAAATATTACTTATAAAACCCCATATAAAAATTAATTTTCTAAAAGATTTTTGTTTATGTCATTTTTGCCTTTACATTAAATTAATTAATCTATAGTGACATTATCACTCCCATGTGGATAAAAGGGGACTCAAAATCAACCCAAAGATTCCCAAGGTCGTAAATGACACAACCAATAAAGTTTGGACAAGTGTTAATGTAATTTTTATTTATTACAATTTTCTTTTTACCTTGAATTGCCCTATTTACCTTTAACCACCGTAAATAAAAGTCAAAAGTTACTATTACCAAAAATTATTTTTATCATATTGAACCATATTTTTGATACTAATAGTGGCCATGTATGTCGTATTTTTAAAATTTAATTCAAATAAGTGGTTATATTTTATTTAAATGAAATAGTAAAATTTTTTAACTACTAGTAAGTGGTTTCAATATTAATCAAAAATTGATATTTTTCAAAAAAAATATAAAAAATTAAGCCAAAGATATATTTGATATTCCGAATTAAAAAATGTTTTCTATTTTGATAAATTCAAAAAATACAAGTTGTATTAATTAATTTAAAATTAATTTCCGTTGTTAAAACATATTGCGTGTTTTTAAGAAACAATAAATATCAAAAGATTGAGACTTGTTTATGTCCACATTCAATGTGAAAGGAATTCCAATGACAAACATTAGATTAATTATTCAATATATATTCCAATTAAACATTAAAACCAATTAAAAATAAAATCAAACCATATAAATAAATTTCACTAATACACAGTTTTGAATTACAATACAATATTTTTAACTATTTATTAAAAAAAATGAACTTTATCAGGAAAATTCCAAAAAGTACAGAAAGTAAATTTCGATGTTCCCATTAAAAAAAATATTTTATTCGGTCATATAGAATGTATTAAAGTGAGAAAAACTATATTTAAAGAGGGTTTTCCATTAAAAGGTGTATATCATCCTCTTAATGAAATTTATGCTTAAAATTTGATTCATTCAGAATTTAAGCTTCTAACATTTTATTGGATAAATGTAAATGCGTTTAACAAACATGTATAAAAAAATTTATGTTTTTTTTGTTAATTCCTTCCAATACAATGACTATGAGTAAAATTATATTTAAAATAATAATATTATTTTATTAGTGGGCAACGTATGATTTCAAAGAAACCTGTTGTTGCGTATCAGGTACGCTATAGAACATGGTGTCTCCTTTAATTTACAATTAATATTTAATTCACAAATATTAATAAATATGAACAGTTTTTTATTCCTTATTTTTCTGGGATGTTACATCCTTCCCCCCTTTTGGGTATTGCGTCCTCGCAATTTTAAAACTAGGCTTGGAAACTTCATTAAAAGTCCCACATCAGAAAATAGTCATTAAAATTATCACTTTAAATGAAAGAAAGAAAATTACAATGGTCACTCGAGATAACACGTACTAGGATTCCATGTAGAAAAACGAGGATTTGGAAGAGAGAAAAAATGGTCAAGTTATTATGGAGAGTCATATAAAACATGATTAGGATAAAGTTAATCATCGGAAAATCAAAAACATATGATGTGTTAAATGGTATTTGAATACCCAGTAGGAAACGTAAACCAACAACGTTTTTGTTTTACATTCCATTTCATAATTTAGAGTAATTAATTTACTACATTGAATAATAACAAATGTAAATATACTTACCTTGAAGTAGAGTTTCATCCTTTAATAAGTTTGTACTAAAAACTAATCTTGTCTCCAAACAAAGTGCATTCAAAAAGTCTTGGTCACATCAAAAGCACAAGAATCATCTTCTAGAGAATCACATAATCCCCAAATTAAGAAATATATATTTCCGTTTTATTCAGACATCAACTAAAAAAATGGGCAGTGCGAGATAAGATAACACCCAAAAATGATAATCATTTTCAAAAATAAAAACCACTCGTAATATGCAAAATTTGTAAAATAGTACACAGAGTTCAACCATGACTATTCAATAAACAAATGTCCATAAAATTCTTCAAAATCAATCCAAACTAAGATTGAGACCCAAATCTCATAAGGATTTAATTACATATTCTTCCATGATAAATCTTATCATTCATCTCCAAAATAACATGTGGCACTCATAAGATCTCATTTTGAAAATTAATTAACCTAATCACATATTCTCCAGGATAGGTTAATCAGTTTCATAAATAATCCAAATCATTATATGTCAACAATAAAAACATAGATTCTTCCAAACTAAAACTTCATCCATTATTCCACAATTGAAATCCCATATTATTATATATTCCTTAGGCATATAGTGTTTCATCAAAAGAGAAAACATCTTCCACAACAACAATTATCAATTAATCGATAAAACATTTTTCTATAGTAAGTATATCTATTTGATAAAACATATGTTACAAAAATCATCATATTCTTGTTCTATTAATACAATTTTCTATAATAATAAGTCATACATACCAAGGACTTCATGTAGGCTAGTGGTAGGCGATGCTCCCTTGTCGTCCTTCAGTTGTGGGTTCGATTCATATGGCCATACCAGATGCGACAAGTTGTCACCCATCCTACGGGTTGTCCTTTTTATAAAACTCAAAAATAACAATTACAGGTTTTAACCTCAAATGTTTCATTATAACTCTCATTTTCATCCATATTCATTATGATCTCAACATCTTAATTCTTGATGCCTTATTTCCCCACAATATGATAAAATAAAACGATCCCCAAAATGAAGAACATCATACCTTGATCATGTTGTCCATTTGGATTCATTGTCATCTTGTTCACATAGGTAAAAGGTCAATGCATTACATGAATGATTTAGAGATCCTTCAAAATCATTTTCTTCCTTAATCCAAATACACCTTGTACAACATGGGTCATATGGTTGTTCACATAAAAAAAGTTTTGGAAAATAATCATGTTTGACATATAATTTCAAAACATCTGATAAAACATGATTTCTATAAAATAGTCGGACCAAATTTGAGTTGAAACTTTCAATTAATGTCCTTTTAATAACCCATAGGTATATTCTGAGAGACTTTATTGTAAAAGAAAATATAAATAGGTTGCGAAAGGGTCTCCTTCTTTTTCACCTTTTTAAAAATCATAATATTCTTAAAAATCTTTTGATAAGGTAAAATATTTGAAAATTACTTGATAATATTTACCTTTCTTGAAAATATGAGAATATTGAGAAAATATGATTTCTTTAAATACAGCACATGATCCATGATGATAATGAGGTATAGCGGAGGTTTTTTATATCTCAAACAACTTCTTGGAAGTGATTTCTACGCTAGAAAAGTTATCACAATCATCCGAACATGACTTTGCAATAATTATTGCAAGCATGTCATCAGGAAGAGATAGGAATGCAGTTCGAGATCCTCCTCCATCCATTTTTAACTGAATTTTCATGATCTGAAAAAGTTATAAAACATGGATTTAACTGAAATAATAAACATAAGGACTAACCATGTGTCTAACGAAAACTCCAAATCCCTAAAGTTCTCTATACCGACCTATGATACCAATTATAAGGACTCGGCCTTAAAACATTACATAATATCGAATAAAATAAATAATTCACTTTGAGGATCTTTTCAGATTTAGATTTTTAGAGAATTAGGACATAACTATTACATAACAACATGAATATTACATGTAGACACTATTACTCGGTATCCATTTTTTTGATAAAATAAAAACTCTTAAAAAGAAACATGTCGAGATCCATGTTTTAGACAGTATGACTTTTCTGTGATCCCATCCTTGACCCTATCCATTTTATGTCCTATGGATAACATTTCAACAACATGGGATGAGCATAAAAATCATAGTAAGGGTTTTAAAATAAAAAAGGAAAACATTAGCCCATCAATAAATAAAAATCAATGCCACCATACATTTCAATCTTAACATTTCTTACGGAATCATAATATTTATGAATAAGACACACAAATCATAAATCATTAAGGTTACTTATGGAATCCATATCAAAATTACATTGTAGCTATCACAGCTATGTAGGGACTTATACTTGGAATAACCATCATAGTATATTCATTAAATCTCTTTGTAGAAATATCAAATTTACCTCCGTCACGTTACCCAATGCATTGGGGAGCTATCTCAGTCTCACTCGCCCTAGGTTTATAATAGAACGACCCATATTGTAACAACCTGAGATTTTATGAGAATTATTCTTTTTAATTTCATTCATGTCTTATGTTGTATGCTACACATAAATTAGATTGCACTATACGCAACACCGTATTAGCTTGCAGCATATGCAACACTATTCTTGGCTCGTGTTACACACAATTTCAAGTTCATTTTGTGGACATTATTTTACGCAACATTATGTATAGATTTTATTAATGTATAAATGAAATATGATTTGATTATGTTATACAAAACACCAAATGGAGATTTCACTACATGCATACCTGACTTGGATTTCATTACATGCAATCAAGACCTTCCTCGATAGCGTGTGTATTACGTAATACCAAGTTTCACTAAACGAGATGTTATTATAATATTATTATGAACTAGTCATTATGAATAGTAATACCAAATTTTTTAAATTTTATAAATTTTATATTTCAAAATGGACTTCATTTTTGTATTCGGAATATCAAAATTAACCTAGGGTGAATTTTTGGTATTTTTCTGAAAACATTCAATTTTTGATGAATAGTGAAAACCCTGGTTTACTATTTAAAAACCGAATTTTTATTTAAATAAATATTTTTATTTTTCAATTTATTTTATTTAAATAATGATACATAATACCAATATATGTTCAATGTAATTCATTGGAGTCATTTTATAATAATTTTAGATATATAAAAATTTAATTGAACTTTTTCACCGTCTTTTACCTACCTCCTAGGAGCTTTCTGCAATCATGCATAAAAAATAATTTTACTGCTTATGTGGGTGGAATTTTAAAAATATGAGAGACACATTTAATATCAAGGAGTAAAATGTGGTTCAATAAGATAAAAATAATTTTTGGTGAATAGTAATTTTTTACTTTTATTTTCCATGATTAAAAGTAAATAGGGTAATTAAGGGTAAAAATGATATTATTATTACCCTATCAAATGTCCTTATTCTATTGGATTAGAGTAATTCTCCCAAAAAAACCTTAGGAATAAAATATCACCCTTTAGTTCCACATGGAATTGATTAGGACACTTATTATTATTTTATTTAGCGAAGAGTTAAATTAGTTAAAATCAAAGTTTAATAACTAAAACATTTTTAATATTTGATTATAAATAAGATAAATTCGACTATAAACATTCATTATAATGCTATAATTATTTAATACATAATGGAATTTTATTTATAATATTTATACATTAAATAATTTAATTTCATTATGACACAATGATGATGCAGTAATTACCTTTTTAATGAAATATTAACATAATCGAAGTTATAAAAACAAAAATAAATGTAATTTGATATTTTTTTGAATTACATTAATTTTATAGGTTAATATGACATGATAGTATTTATTCAATTAACTTTTTTCGAACTAATCATGATGTTATGATTTTCACAAAATTCCATTACCAAATAGAGTCAAAATTGACATAAAATAGTTTTTTAAAAACATATTATATTATTAATTGTTATTATATTCAGAAAAATCTATGGTTCTACCAAATGTCATAGATAAGGTTATATATATTAACAATGAACCACTTGGTATTCTTTTTCCTTGTTATAGTAAGATTATTAACCATATAGTGTAAGAAAATAAGAAGACATGTTAAAAGATAAATTATTTAACTTAGAGTTAAATCTAGACAATAATGTTAATATAGTGACCTAAACTTGTCTAAAATCTATTGTTTGAGAGGATTTCGACCAATCCCCACGTTATCTTCGTAAAAAATATATTTTGGACATATTATTAATGGAATATGACTTTCTTATAAAATAAAATGTTATGTTTTTTCAAAGGTACCCCTCTCCACCCTTATAAAAAGGGAACCCCTTCCCTCTTCTCTTCAAACCCTTTTGAGCCTTGAAGCTCGGCCAAAACCAGAACATTTCCATTATAATATTCCCTAGAAACATTATAGTGGTTTTGGTATCCTCAAAAAACCAACTATAGTGCCTTAAGAAGAAGTATAAAAGAGGTGCGTCGAGGAAGAGGTAATATCTTCTACCGACTCTTTCAAGTTTCTTTCTTATTCTACTTTCTCTTCTTCAGTTGTTTCATTATAAAGTAATAAAATAAGTATTAATTATATACTTATATGTTATTCTAAATATGAAACAACCCTATTTCACAATCTATCCATGTTATGGAAAACAAAATCACCGTTCGTGCGTACGTATGGAATACCGTCTCCACGCTGTGGTGTAATCAGCTTTTCCACCACCACCTTACTAGGATTGTTATAATGGTGTAAAGAATAACTATATATAATTATTATAACATCATACTAATTATATGATATTATATAATCCACTCCAATACCATTAAATAGATAAGGGATCGATATATTCGCTCATGCGTACGTACGGATTACCGTCTCCACGACGCGATGATATTCATTTTCCATGTTAACAATTCAAGAATGATTACAAAGTATATATAATAAGTAATCATGAAATTTATGAAATAATAATTATACTAGGGTTATGTATATATATATATATATGTATGTAATCTACTTAATTAAATTCAATTCAATAAGGAAATGAAAAACAACGTTCATGCGTACGTACGGCCTACCGTCTCCATGAACGGTGTATTTCATTTCATTCATCTATCTATTATATATATATATATATACTCAATATATATGATATATAAATCATTATTTACATTCTAGAAGTAAGTAAATCCTGATATATTTAATAATAGTATCATGGACAACAAGTCCAAACATGTACGAAAAATGAAAAGAATATTAATCCAAACCTTGCTTTAACATGGAATTAACAAATGAACAGGGAATATAAATACATAAGTAAACAATATATGATATCATAAATATTATTGTTTTTTTGTTACAAGTTAATAATAAGTTTAAACCCACTATAAAAGAGTCTCATACACATACTAAAGAAATTGGACATAATGTAAGGGATAATTATTCCAATATTATTCGTATCGGAGATTGTTATTCATAAGTATTTACTAGGGTTAGGTTTATTATCCATGTCCATATGTTCTCAAAATATTTTCATAAAATGTTTACTTTTCTTCCATGTATGTTTCACTTCATTTTTACGTTTTTGTTTCTTTTACCACATCATATTGAAGGAATATTTCTTTTGTTTACCATATGCGGTACTTTTTGACTTTTTCGGCAAAAGTATGAGAAGAATGTTTTTTTAACTTATATGGCATGAATGTATTTTTATGGTTTCATAAATCCTTATTTTAAAGAATATTACTCTATAATATTTCATGAATATTTTCAATAAAATACTTTTCTTCTAAAATTTCATGGAATATTGTGAAAAGAAAATGATTTTGAAGAAGAAAGGATATTTTCCTCAAAAATTCTATTCAAGTTTTTTATAAAAACCATTTTCCATTTTAGATGAAATTATTTTATATGTGTATTTTTCAAGTATAATGTCTAAATTATTTACATGATTTCACTTCTCTTATGTTGAAATGATATCCATTTGTTTTATATGGATTATGTTATGATGGAGTGATTTTTATGAAAACCATTTTATTCATTTTCTTATTATGAATAATGTATGTTTATTTTATGTCACACAAAATAATGATTTCATTATGAGATTGGTGGGACCTATATATACCTCCAATTAATTGGGTAAAGATTTATATCTCATTATATAGACATGGCTGGAATGGTAAGTTAATCTGGTTCAGTGATACAGGACTGGAACAAGGAGTGAACTCGATTCAGAAATGGAATTTGTCCACTAAAATGGCCTTTGAAGGAATGCTTGGATACTATGGAAATCATATCAAGTGCTTAATAGTTTTCCACAATTATATTTTTTATTCCCAGTGTATTTTATCAGGATTGGTTTTCCATTATGATATATGCCTTATGTAATTCCATGATTTATGTATTTGCACAAGATTTTGATGTTTATATATTTTTTAATGTTTTTGCATTCAAATGTTTATGGATTTTTTTATGATCTCTATGTTTAACCTTACTGAGCATTTGATCTCACCCTTTTTATGTTTTCTTTTCCCTAGGATATTAAGAAAAGTTTTAGGAAAGAAAACCAATGGGGAAGGTCTTTATGGGATATGTTGAAAATCTTTCACAATGATTAGAAGATTTTGTTCTGAGTTTCCAAAGACACTAAACCATTACGATCATTGAGTGTTTGTTTTTGTTATATATTAATTATTCTGAAAAAGTATCTTAATGTCCATGTATGTCAAGCTTCGGGTCTCTATAGTTGGTATCACATGAAAGGTTTAGTTAGCCATTGGAAGCTAGGATGAAAAAACATTAGTGAAATCCCTAGATATATTTCTAATGTATGTCTAGTGATGTTCCTAGAGTTAAATATAAATATAGGTTAGAGTCCTAGAATTATGTTTACGATCATGAATAACCTAGGGTTAACCTAAGGTGTCATGGATTAAAGAATTTTTTATAATTTAGACATCCCATAAGTGAATTTTTATGATTATGTGGTTCCTCGTTATTATATTTGTTTCTTAAACTGTGGTTTCTGGTCATAGTCAATGGAGGGAATGAGAAGGAATTCAGTTAACATTGATTCTAATGGACAAATTGGTGACTGTGATCAAAGAAACTTTGTAACGCATAGAGAGAAGGATATTTCGATTATGCCAAATCAGTCATCTCGATATATGATTAACAAGGTGAACTTTAGTCATATTCCTATGTCATCAAATAAGAGGAAGTTATGCTTTTATGCATGTTCGCATGGTGAGGAGCATAGATAAAGGAAGATTGAGATTTCTAAAGAAGGGAAAGAGTTAACTTTTCACAACATTCAAGTTTTCAGTAAGGTTCAATGGGTATTCATTTTTCAAGAGAATACACGATTAAGGTATTTATTTTTTTTTAATTTGACCAACAAGGTATATCTTATGATATATGGGGGATAAATGATGGTATTCACATGCTCAGCAGATGAAATTTCTAGTAAATTTTTCCTTTATACTATGATCTTGGACAGAAGTATTTTGGATAATCCTAAAGATTGGAATGGATTATGTTGGAACCAAGTTTGTATTGTTTAAGGATATAACTTTTTCGATATTATTGATGGGATGTTATAATGATTTAGTTTTAGAAAAAGGACAACCTGCAGGACGGGCGGCAACCCATCACGTCGGACAAGGCTGTCGGAATCAAACCCACAACCGAAGTACGACATGCCTTTATCACCTACGACTGGCCTATAGGAAGTCCCTAGATAGTAGAAAATAGTTTTATTAAGCAGTATGATAGAAGATGTATATGTCCATTTTTGGAATCATATATGATTAACCTCACCATAAATGGACGTATGTATATTTGATATCTTTTTCTAACCTTTTGTTTGAGACATATGGAATGCCCCATCCTTCTATCACACGATTTTCTAACACCTCACGAATGAGAAAACTCAACTTCATTTCTTTAAGAGATGAAGTGGAAAATGGTCAAGGCATGATCAACAGTGAGATTATACCGAAATAAAGTAAGTATTTCTTCTAATTCAAATTATTCATCTTTGGGGAATTGATCTTGAAAACCAAAAATGTTGTCCTAGTTCCCTTATATCCGATGAATCAGATGGTACCTTTGATCATAACAAATTTATGGCTTTGTAGTTGTTGGAATTTTCATAGCCATGTTCTCTACCACTCTTCATTAGAACACGATGGTTAGATTTTTATTCCATATCCATATTTTCATCTATGTTCTCTTATGTGGAAACCCAATGATTAGTTTATTTGGGAAAATATTACGTTTCATAATTTAGTTTTTAAAGTTTAGTTTCAGTCTTCCTTTTTATGATGTAAAAGAAACCTTCATGTAGTAAACCATTTATAACCCGGACAAATTTTGAGGGTGAAATTCATTTAAAGGGCGGTAGAATGTAACAACCAGAGATTTTATGAGAATTATTCTTTTTAATTTCATTGATGTCTTATGTTGTATGGTACACCAAAATTAGAATTCACTATACACAACACCGTATTGGCTTTCAATATACGCAACACTATTCTTGGGTCGTGTTACACACAATTTCATGTTTGTTTTGTGGAAATTATTTTTCGGAACATTAAGTATTGATTTTGATTAATGTATAAATAAAATATGTTTTGATTATGTTATACGCAACACCAAATGGAGATTTTACTACACGCATCCCTGACTAGGATTGCATTACACACAATTAGGACCTTCCTCGATAGCATGTGTAGTACGCAAAAACGAGTTTCACTAAATGAGATGTTATTATAATATTATTATGAACTAGCCATTATGAATAGTAATACCCATTTTTTGTAATTTTATAAATTTTATCATTCAAAATGGACTTCATTTTTGGATTCGTAATATCGAAAATAGCCTAGGGTAAATTTTCGGTATTTTTCTGAAAACATTCAATTTTTGGTGAATAGTGAAATCACTAGGTTACTATTTAAAAACTGACATTTTATTTAAATTATTTTTTATTTTATTTAAATAAATTTTATGTCAAAATTTATACATAACACTATTATATGTTTAATGTAATTCATTGGAGTCATTTTATAATAATTTTAGATATATAAAAATTTAATTGAACATATCACCGTCTATTACCTACCGCCTTGGAGAATTTTGCGAACATACAAAACACATAATTTTACCGCTTATGTGAGTGGAATTTCAAAAATCATAGATTCATGGTTAATATCAAGGAGTAAAATGTTGTTCAATAAGATAAAAATCATTTTGTACGAATAGTATCTTTTTACTTTTATTTACAATGGTTAAAAGAAAATTGGGTAATTAAGGGTAAAAATTATATTATTATTACCATAACACATGTTCTAATTCAATTGGATATGTGTAATTCGACCAAAAACAACCTTAGGAATAAAATTTTACCCTTTAGGTCCACTTACATTATATTAGGACACTTATTATTAATTTATTTAAAGAAGAGTTAAAACAGTAAAAATCAAAGTTTAAATACTAAAACATTTTTAATATAGGGCTATACATAGGATAAATTCGACTATAAATCTTCATTATAAAGGTAAAAATATTTTCTAAATAATGGAATTTTATGTATAATTTTTAGACATTATATATGTTAATTTATTTATGACACAATGATGATGCAGTAATTACATTTTTAATATAATATTAACATAATTGATGTCATAAATACAAAAATAAATGTAATTTGAGACTTTTTTTGAATTCCAATTATTTTTTTAGGTTAATATGACATGTAAATATTGATTAAATTAAATTTTTTTGAACTAATATTGTTGATATGATTTTAACAAAAATCAGTTACCAAATAGAGTCAAAATTTACATAAAATAGTTTTTAAAATAAATATTTTATTATTATTGTTATTATATTCATAAAAATATAAGGTTATTCCAAATGACTTATATATGGTTATATATATATATTAAAAATGAACCACATGGGGTTCTTTATTCTTGTTATAGTATGTTTATTAACCATATAGTGTAAGAAAGCAAGAAGACATGGTAAAAGTTACATTATTTATCATAGATTTAAATCTAAATGATAAGGTTAAAATAGTAACCTAAACTAGTCTAAAACCTGTTGGTTGAGAGTATTTTGACCCGTCCCCATATTATATTCTAAATAAAACAATTTTAAAATATTATAAATCGAATATGACTTTGTTAAAAAATAATATTGTATGTTTTTCCAAAGGTTCCCCTCTCCTCCCTTATAAAAAGGGCACCCCAGCCCTCTTCTCTTCACATCCTTTTGAGCCTTGATGCTCAGAAAAAATCTTCCCAGTTCCCCTATAATATTCCCTAGAAACATTATAGAGGTTCTGGCCTCCTGAAAATACCATCTCTAGGGCCATATTTAGAAGTTTAAAGGAGGTGCGTCGAGGAAGAGGTAATCTCTTCTACCAACTCTTTCAAGTTTCTTTCTTCTTCTACTTCCTCTTCTTTAGTTTTTTCTTTATAAAGTAATAAAATAAATATTAGTTATATAATTATATGATATTATAAATATGAAAAAACCTAATTTCACCTTCTATCCATCTTATAGAAAATGAAATCACCGGGCGTGCGTTCGTACGAAATACCATCTCCACGCTGTGGTGTAATCAATTTTTCCACCAACTTTTTACTTGGATGGGTATAATGGTGTAACGAATAACTATATATAATTGTTATAACATCATACTGATTCTATGATATTATATCTTCCACTCCAATACCATTCAATAAATATTGGAATGATATCATCACTTGTGCTTACGTACGGATTACCGTCTCCACGACGTGATGAGATTCATTTTCCATGTTAACAATTCAAGTATGATTATAAAGTATATATAAAAAGTAATAATGAAATATATGACATAATAATTAAACTATATATATATATATGTCATCTACTTAATTACATTCAATTCAATAAGGAAACAAAAAACAGCATTCATGCATATGTACAGCCTACCATCTCCATGAACGGTGTATTTCATTTCACTCATTTATCTTTTATATATATATATAATTAATATATATGATACATAAATCATTATTTACATTATAGAAGTAAGTAAATAATTATATAATTAATAATATTATCGTGAACAACAAGTCCAAACATGTAAGACAAATGAAAATAATATTACCCCAAACGTTGTATTAACATGGAATTAACAATTGAACAAGTAATATAAATATATAAGTGAACCATATATGATATCATAAATATTATTATGGTTCTGTTAAAGTAAATAATATGTTTAAACACACTATGCATGAGTCTCGGACATATATAGAAGATATTCGACATAAGGTAAGGGATAATTATTCAAATATCATTCTTATCCGAGCTTTTTGTTTGTTTGTATTTACTGGGTTACGTTTATTATCCACTCCCACATGTTCTCAAAATGTTTTCATAACATGTTTAATTTTCTTCCATGTTTGTTTAAAGTCATTTTGACCTTTCTTTTACATTTACCACATCAAATAGAAAGAATCTTTCTTTTGTTTTCCATACGAGGTACTTTTTGAGTTTTCCGGCAAAAGTATGTGAAGAATGTTTTTTTAGCTTATACTGCATGAACGGATTTTTACGGTTTCATAAATCCTTATTTTAAATAAGCTTACTCTACAATATTTCATGACTATTTTCAGAAAAATAATTTTCTTTTTAATTTTCATGGAATTTTGTGAAATAAAATGATTTTGAGGAAGAAAGTATATTTTCCTCAAGAAATCTTTTCAAGTGTTTTATCAAAACCATTTTCCATTTTAGATTAAATTATTTTATATGTTTATGTTTCAAGTATAATTTTTCTATGCTTTACATGATTTCACTTGTCTTATGATGAAATGTTATGATTTTGTTTTATTTGGATTATGTTATGATGGAATTATGTTTATCAAACCCATTTTATTTTTTGGGTTATTATGAATGATGTATGTTTATTTTGTGGAACACAAAAGAATGATTCATTATGATATGGGTGGGACATATATCTCCCTCCAATGCATTGGCTAAATATTTATATCTCATGAGATAAAAATTGCTAGAAGAGTATGTTAGTCTGGTTCAATGATACAGGGCTGGAACGAGGAGTGAACTCGATTCAGAAGGGGACTTTGTCCACTAATATGGTCTTGGCAGCAATGGTTTAGCTACTATGGAAATCATATCAAGTGCATAATGGTTTTCCACAATTACATGTTTTCTTCCCAGGAAATTTTATCAGGATTGATTTTCCATTATGATATATGCCTTATGTACTTCCATGATTTTTGATGTTGCTCAACATTTTGATGTTTAGATTTTATGTTAAAGTTTTTGAATTCAAATATTTATGGATTGTTTTATGATCTCTATGTTTACCCTTACTGTGCATTTGAGCTCACCCTTTATATGTTTTCTTTTCCCTAGGATATAAATAAATGGTTTAAGTAATAAAACCAAGGGGGTAGATCATTATGGGAGATGTTGAAGATCTTTCATAATGATTAGAAGATTTTGTTCCGAGTTTCCAAAGACACTAAACCATTACGATCCTTGAGTGTTGGTTCTTGTTTTGTATTATTTATTCCAAAAAAGTATTGTAATGACTACGTATGTCATTCTTGGGGTCTCTACACATATAGTTAAACAATTTCCAATAACCATAACATAATATTAGCTTATAACACATGTATAATGTGATGATAACATTTCCTCATTCCAGTATATCAAATCATGATATTGAAATAAATTTTTTTTATCAAATCATTTTCAAATGCATTTAAAAAGAGATTTTAGAATAATAGTTCCCCATACCACAATGAAGATTTTATATTAATAATCAATTTAAAACAATAATTTCCATATAAATAAATCCTAAAACCCATTTTGAAAACATGGATATTAGTGGGAAATATTTAGAACAATAAATCGTTAAAACATTTATAATAATATTTTAGTTAAAGATTTTTTTCTCAAAAAAAGAGAGATACTTGAATACAAATAATTGAGGAATAAAATTTAATCAGAACTTTATAATATCATGTAAATAAAGGAATTAATGATATAATATGTCAAAGTAAATTATATACACCATATAAAAGTGAATTTGTGTATAATAATAAGGAAGTCTTCATGGAAAGTAAATTGAGATGAAATCTCCTATAAAGAGTGTATCCTTAGGTTAGGGATAAATCAATGACATTATTATGTGTGAAAAAAATAAATACACTCAATATGATTGGATATATAGTGTAAATAAATCATAGGACATTCACAAATATTCTTTTAAAAACAACACCAATGAATTGGATATTAAACTCAATAAATAGAGATTGAGTTAAAATTACACTAATCAAGTTCATATCGATGGGTTGAGAATTTATCAATCGAGTGATTATGTGTATCAAAATTATATCCCCAGAAAGGGGAGTGGATATTACTACATGAATAATAAATAATGATTTCTTACATAATCATATCATGACATAATCAAGAACTAGATGATTAACCCAAGGAATGGAAATTGTGTTTAAAGGTTCCCTTACAGATTTGGTAACTTACGAAACATACAACCCATTAAAGAAGGATCAAAAAATGAAGATTTAAATACAAATATATCGAAGTATATTACGAAATTTATAAAATCATGGAATGTACATGCACCACATGAAAGTAAATAGTGTCAAATATAGCATTAATCTCATGGGAATAAAAAGTGAGATGAAAACCCCTAACCACATTGAAATTAATCGAGACGTATGAGAAAAAGTTAATAACCACAAAATGAATCACAGAATACCATGTATATAATGATAATAATTATAATATATATTAAATGGCAGTACACAATACACCACATGAAATGAATAAGTGGATAACAATGGAAATCTCATGAAATTAAAAGTGAGATAAGAAAATCCCTTACCTCGTGTCCGACTTGACTTGTTTGTTCCTTGTTCTTCCTGAATAATAAACTAAAGATAATTTATACAATCTTAAGAAAATTTTTCATGTTTATTATTCTTTTTATATCACTTAATAACAAGTAATATATATATTATGCAATCATTTAAGTTAATAATTGTCGCTTTGTCGATATATGGTACTTGAGTCAAAAATAGGCTTCTTATAATTACAAGTTGTTCAGATAGTCAAAATTTCATTATATCCATTGAGATATTAATGATTTAGATATCATATATATTATACATATCCATTATATATATTTATTTATAATATTACACAACATATGGTGGAAAGAAATGAAATGCACTGTCTATGGAGACGGTAAGCCGTACGTACGCATGAACGCAAACTTATTTTCTATTTCTTATTTTAATGGAATTAAACCACAATTAAACAAAATAATACTATAATTCCATTATAATATAATATATAATATCATTAAATCCATCCTTTATACATCTCACATATGACATTAACGAGTTATATCACTTTGAGGAGGCAGTAGTCCGCACTTCCTCAAATGAAATTATCGCGTTTACCAATAATGGAAACCTTAAAGGTAGGATATAAATATAAAATACCTAATCACAAAGAAATAATAAAAATTATATATATCATTTATATATATAATGTCATATTAATGGCCAACATGATATATGTTATGAGATAATCGAAAAATCATCATCTCGTGAGGCATTAGTTTCTCATCCACAAAAATAGTATGTTCTTCACCTATTAGATGAAGATGTGTGCAAGTGTAGTTTGAATATTTCTTATAAAAGAAACCCATTATTTTTTGGATACTGGTTTTGTTATTAAATAAAGGAATAAAAATAGTTCAGGGGTTGGAGAAGTAAAATAAAAAAAGATGTTAAAAGAAAGAGTTACCTTTAATTTGGGTAACTTCCTTTGATTTGAACCAAAATGACTTCTTGAAGTGCCTTCCGCCTAAGGTAAGGATTATAGGAGGAGGATAGGGATGTAGGGATCTTATATTGGAAGATTTTAGACGAGCCTAATGTTTTAGAGGTGTGTGGAATTGGTTTGATGTGAGGGATTTATATAAGGGGGGGGGGAGGGGCTCTTTAGGAAAGTGTGATAATATTATTTTATTATATAATGATATTCAGTTTCTAATGGTCCAAAAATAATTAGAGTCGAAGAAAAGACGACTCATGGTCGAAATAAAATCTGATAATAAGAATTTCACATGTTTTGATGTTATTTTAATATTTATAATCTTATTTATTTAAATGATTTATTAATGTGGTAAACACTTCATCATTATTGTGTCATAAATAATTTAATTTATTCGAGATCTAAAAATTATAATAAAAATACCATGATGTAGGAAATATATATATATTTTTAATTAACATTTATAGTAAACAATATTACTTATATTAAATCATAAAAAAAATAATTTTCTAAAATAATTTTGTTTAGGTTATTTTTTCCTTTACATTAAATTAATTAATCTAAAGTGTCATTATCACTCTCATGTGACTCAAAGTGGTCCCAAAATCGACCCAAAGATTCCCATGGTCATCTATGACTCATTCAATATGATTTGGATAAGTGTTAATGTAATTTTGAATTATTACAATACTCTTCATACCTTGAATCACCCTATTTGCCTTTAACCGCGGTAAATAAAAGTCAAAAGTTACTATTCACCAAAAAATATTTTCATCTTATATAACCGAATTTTACTTACTAATAACAACCATGTATGTCTAATTTTCAAAATTTGATTCACAGAAGTTGTAAAATTTCATATTAATGAAAAATTTAGTTTTTTTAACTACTAGTAAGTGGTTTCACTATTCATCAAAAATTGATGTTTTTCAAAAAAATACAAAAAATTCAGCCTCAGCTATATTGGATATTCTGAAATAAAAATTGATATCTATTTTTTAAAAATAAAAGCATATAACTGGCATTAATTAATTTAAAATTAATTTCCGTTGTAAAAACAAATAGCGTGTTTTTAAGAAATAATAACTATCAAAAGATCGACACTTGTTTATATCCAATTTCAATGTGAAATTAATTCAAATGACAAACATTGGATTTATTGGTAGAGATATATTCTAATTACACATTAAAACCAATTAAATTGATAATCAAACCATATAAATAAATTAGATTAATACACCGTTTTGAATTAAAATACAATATTTTTCACTATTCATTAAAAAAGAACTTTGTCTGAAAAATTCTGAAAATTAAACAAATTAAATTTTTATGTGACAATTATAAATAAGGATTTTATTAAGTCAAATAGAATTTATTAAAGTGACCGAAACTAGATTTAAAATGGGTTTTCCATTAGAAGGTGTAAATAGGCCTTTTAATGAAAATTATGCTTAAAATTAGATTCATTCACATTTTGAGGCTCTAAATTTTTAATGGATAAATATGAATAAACGTAAAAAACATGTATAATCATATTGTAGTTAGTTTTGTTCATTCCCACTAATTAAATGGCTAGGAGTTAACTTCCATTTAAAATAAAAATATTATATTATTAGGTTCCAACATAAGATTTTAAAGCAACATGTTGTTGCGTATCAGGTATGCTATTGAACATGGATTCCCCTTTAATGTAAAATTAATATTCATTTCAAAAGTATTAATAAACATGAAAAGTTTTTTATTCCTTATTTATCTGGGATGTTACAATCACAGTGACATGATCTATTCAATGAGTTTAGGGATAGAGGTGTTGTCCCCATGAGGACCAATTTGGGGTTGTCTTGGTGAATAATACCCATTTCACTGGTTTTCTATTTTAAATGAGTAAATATTCTATCTTACATGTTCTTCCATGTAGAACGAGAGAGTGGAAATCGTTTGGGGACATGATAAATTTTGTGCAGGTGATGTCATGTGCGTTTCATGGGTTAGCGATACTAACCTACAAAGTTGTTTTGTGCCCCGTGTTCACATTGACAATGTTACTACTAGCTAGGTTGAGTGGTTACCCCTATTCTTAGATGGTGGCGTTACGATTAGATATGTTGAGTGGGTCCCCCTATACATTTTTACTTTAATGATTTTGGAATCACATCCCCTTCACCAGATTGAGAACCCTATTTTTTATTTTATGTATGAGCAGTGTAGTGGTACTCCCTAACCATTTTTGAGTTATGAAACACTACCGTACTAAGGATCAAGCTCACATTTCCACATTATAGATTGATTTTCCGTAGTATTCTTCGACTAATAACAAATTGGACTTGGAGATTGTATTTCCTAGAGAGAATCGGCGCAATCCCCACATCCTTGTGTGTTTCTTTGCTAGAGTTCTTGGAATAATTGTCACCAATACATAGTCGGGCATCAATCTTATAAAATGAATGATCATGTAGGGGACAGATCCCTATTGATCCCCGGGAGAATAACCACTATTTTTGTATCAATATTTATTCTTTCATCTTTATGTGGTTCATTTCAGCAAGTTACCAATTTGGGCTAGTTGTATCTTCATGAACGGTACTATAAGGTGTTGACATGCTATCTGAGAGATATGATCTTCGAGGAGTCTAATCAATATCATGTTTTTTTCCATGGTGGGGTTTCCATGTATCGATGAGACCAACACTACACTAGAATTGAGCCTCTATGAGACGAGTTGTACTAGATTCAGTTTTCTACGGGATACCCAATTTCTGTGTTTGACTTTCCATGTAGGTTTTATTGACAACCAATATATCCTTGGTTAGATCCCCTAAATAAGATTTATAGATATTTTAGTTACTGGGTGACTTATTCTATGGTGTTTTCTATAAATAATTCCCTCTGGGACATGAATGACGATGGATTTCTAGGTGTTTCTTTTGTTCATGTTACTGATTGAGCGGCGTCTCTCGGTGGAGTTCCATCCAAGATTGTTTGGTTTATTCATCGACTAAGAGATGTTGATTCTTTCCCGCATATCATTTTGTGATACATCAGGGATAGCTTGTCTCTTGTTGTAGTCTATAAGGTCGGTACCTAAGAGATCATTGCATGTTTTTCATTGGAATGTTAAGTTGTTCTTTGACATTAATCTATTTCTAGACCATGAGACTTGGTGATGGTGCTAAGTATATCTGTTTATATTCTAAGAGTCCCTCTTGAATTTATCGTTTTATTAAAATGTAAGGGACATCGAGATGGCTAGATGTGTATTTATGAGGATGTTCTTGAGACAGATATTCTCTCTCTTTTGGGTTCCCTAAGGATAGGTCAATTTGATATATTCTTATCAGTTTCTCTATATTTAGTTTGCGATTTTGGGGTGCCTACTAGGTATTATTATACTCACCCCTTCACAGGCATTTCATGAACATGTTTTTTGTATTTGGCAGACCCCATGTCTTTTATTGGAGTCCTAGTATGACCTATATTAGGTAGATTGTAGTAGCTAGACTGAACAGTCATTTCACTAGCGCTTGGCCATGGAGCCAACCATAGGGTGTTTGATAGTGAACCCCACCTTCTGAATAGGATGGTTTCTTCTGTAGTTTTTTTTCCTGGGCCCAATTTTTCCCTTTTGGAACATTTTTTTACTCTAGTTGGGATAAATTTATGCATTAATTTATTTTAAATTTTTCAATATATCTATAACAGTTGCATAGAGGTGTATGTCGGTGGGTTCATATAAGTAATTTTGGCTACGCCCTCTTTGTGTGTGATAGCCTACTCTGTACTAGATGCTAGCTCATTACCTATGGAGTCAGGCCTAGGGATTCACAACATGAACCCCATTTTGTTGGTTCATGATAGAGTGGAATTAGAGCCGGTTACATCTTTGGGACATAAGAGAATAGCTATTCAAGCAGTGAGCTTGGTTTCTGTTTCATAGTAGCTGTGTTGGGATGTTTCGAGTTTAGATTCATGGAATGGACTGTTATGTATGTGTGGCGAAAAATGTATGCAAACACCATAAAAATGATAACCATCATTTTTAATCGGTATATTAAGACACTAGTCACATGAAAATAAATCTACAAGTATCATATAGCAATATTTTTTGCTTTTATCATATCAATATTGAGTCAACTCCCCAAATATAATCTTTATCCAAGGTGCATCATGAATTTGTCAAGATGTTTCAAAGATAGTAGGCTTTGAGGGTTTTACATTTTGGATTGGTGTAAAACCAAATCAGTGACACGGTCTCCTTGCAAGGGTGTGTTCATAAGGCAGGTTCTCTTTCGGTTGTGCAGCTGGTGGAGCCCCAACCCATTGAGCAATGCGTTGACCCGCCTATTAGGGTTTGGGTGGATGGAGTATATGAGAATGAGAAAAATATGGGTTTTTTGGTGTTTCTGTTATATATATATCATCAATTATATAAGGAAGAGGGAACACTCTCCTTCTATTATTTTTTCTTGTGACATGATGAGAATCATGTGGGAGGGTTAGTGCCACCCAAATGTAGATAGTAATGTGTTGTAGTGGTTGACTCCAATTGACAAGTGTACTTGAGGCATATTAGGTTGTTGGTAGATGAGGCCTAGTAAGACCCATTGTGAGTGTATGTGTAGCCATTTGTTTTTCATTGGTACCCTCACCATCATAGAATCATCTTGATTGTTGGATACTTGAGGAGGTTGTGTTGTGGTTCAATGGGTTTTCAAATGCATTTGATGGATGAGCACTTCCCCCACTAAGACCCATCCATGAGGTGCAATCCAAACCCGTGCGGGTGAGTTATTTCCTCCAAAAGAAGAAAATAAAAGGGTTATGTAAAGTAATTTATTTTAAACATTCATATGTTGGGTTTACATTTATCATAATGAAGATATGTTTTGTAATATGGTTAAAAATGCATTTTCCAAAATGGGCTATATTTTCTCTTTGTTCAATTATTTAAAAATAAATTCAAAAACATATTAAAAATTAGTATGGTAAAAATGAATCAATATTTTTTATATTCTTATAAAATTTTTTTTATCCAACATTATTGTTTTTTCTATTTATTATTAAAATTCAAAAAAATCAATATTGTTATGGTTAAAATATATTCATAGAAAGGTGAAGCTAAGATAAAATGGTGAAATTTTCACCAATACATGTATAATTTCTATTTAGTTAATATATTTCATCCATATATTATATTAAATTTTAATCATTATTAATTTGGAACCATATTACCATGAATTTTTCTTTATATCATTGAAATATTGGTTGAAATTAAATGTGTGTGTCTCCCATCACTTATAAAGGGTTTCATCTTCTCAGTCATCACAAACACCATTTGAGATTTATATATATCCAAAAATTTCCATCTTGAAACCATTATATAATCATTAACTTATTCTTACGGCTTCTACATTTCTCTTAGGATCAATACATTAAATAATTATTTGGAATCATTATGTTGTCTCTTATTTATGAGGTGATGATTTAAACAAAGACCATTCAATTTTATTTCATCATAAATATATTTTATTCAAATTTTTAACCAAAAAAATGATAAATTATGCACTAAAAAATAAATGACTAGTTGTGATGATGATTTTATTAACCGCTACCACCTATTCTCAATCAAAGTAGAGATGAATGTGTCGCTAATGCATACACTGTACTATGCAGCCACATAGAGGTACTACTCATTTTCTATCCTCATCATTTTGGGTTGGTTATTTTTATTAAAATTATATTATTATTTACTTATTGTTTTTCATTTATGAATATAATAAGGTGAATTATAATTAGAATTTAGTTCATTCAATCTACAAAAAATAAAAAAATAACACATGTGTACGTAAAACTATCATCTCCGTATAGTAATGTAATTAATTCTTTATCACCCCTATAAATTATTACATGAAAATATATATATAATGAATATAAAAATTTATTATATAATTAGTTTTATTATAGAGTAGAATAATCCATGATTCAATACTGAGGACCATTTCATTCTACTAAAACCATATATGAAACATGAAACATTTAGTAACTCATATGATGATCATAATCAATTAATATTAATGAATTGTTTATAAGATGTTATATGTGAACGTGAAATTTTATTATTTTCATTAATATTTTAATCATAAATAATTATTATATATTTAAATTTATTATATATTTGGTTGGATAACCTATTATGGAAGACAATCTATAGTTAATGGAATTCTGTTACAATATATTTTTCACAAATAATATTGATACTTAAAATTTTGTAACGCTAATGTTATATGATCTATCTATATAAATTAGTATTAATATTATATTATTATTTTAGTTTTCAGATATTAAATTTTTTTCTTTTATCTCAACATTTTTATGTACTCATTATAGAAAATGAATATTTTTGAAGGGAACTTTGTTAATTTACCTCTTTTATAGTAATCATTTCATCTAATTTTTTATTATCATTAAAAATGTCTTGATGAATATTTTTATGATTATTAAATGATTTTATATAGTAATTTATATAAAAATTAATTAATTATTTTATAAACGTGTTTTTAAATAGAGGATTAATATTGTATTTTGAACATTGTACTTTTAATGTTTTACCAAAAAATTAAAAGTACATTTTATTTTTATCATTAAATGAAGGAAAGTAACTTCAAAACACAATTAATACTATTTTTCATGAATATTAATTTACAATATGTACTTGCCTTACATCGAGAAAAATATTTTTTTATATTTATGATATTTTTATAAAAACATTAACCATGTTATTTCAAAATTAAAATTTTATTCTTCACAATAATGATCTAGATAACTTTTAATGATTTCTTTCATCTATAATAACAACATCTGTTACATATTATTATATAAAAGGGGTGTGATTAAAAAATTCATATTTATTATTTCTCATTATATTTTATCCTAAGGATGTAATAATGATTATGCACCACATATTTTACCATTTTTTAAGCCATGAGGTAATAAAAAATTCATAATTATATGGAATATATAATAATATATTATAATTATGTGATGGGCTGTTAAATTTTAAAACATGGATGTGTGGGAACTTTTTGAACAATGTATTAGTGGGTCTATTGTTGAGATATATTGTATTTGGTAATGATGATGATGTATAGAAAATACTGTGATGAGACAACATTAATAGATTCCTAAGTGATGATAGAGTTAATATGATGGATGTTACCCCTAATAGAACATTGGAAGAGACTGAGTTAGTATTTCCATTAATATAATTTTTTTAGAATAATAGCCTGGGTTGTGCACTGTATCCATGGAAGTGATTTTATATGCATAATTCAGTTAAAGAAATGTATTTCATTTTCTTCATTTTTCTTATTAAAGATCATGGTTTATGCTGATAATTCAAATTATTGTATGTTATGAGTTCATATTGGAACAACCATTTCCAATTATTCAAGATTAAATATATTTGAATAATTGGGAATGAATATTTTATATTATGGTAATGTTTTCACTCAATTATTCTTATATAATTTCCAAATATAGAGATTGAGTTATATAAATTATTTTTACTATATCAACCTAGGTACTCATGAAATAATACTTCTCCATAATGAATGTAAATGAAACAATTCATTATATATTTATAATTAAATAATTTATATTTATATAAATTTATTAATTTATAATGATGGAATAGTAACTTAACAGTAGGAATAGTAGCATAACCATTAAGTGTAAAAAAATTGGCCAACATAATAATAAACTTACCAATGAAAGTATTAATTATTGTTTTTAAAATATATTTGTAACGATGATATATTTATATCATGAATAAATTAATAATTATTTTGAAAATGAATGATTAATTGGTTGTAATTCTGTGAGACAAAAATGATTACTTATAATTTTTAAATTAAATATATATTTTAAAAGAATTTTTATTTTCATAAAATGGACTCATAATTCAATATCATATTTTCTTATGTTTTTGAGAAAATTTTATGAGATGTTGATTAATTTTTCAAGGGTTTATAAAATCAGTAATAGTTTTTTTAAATCATTCAAATAAATTATGATTTGATTTAAAAATTACATTTTCATATTTATATAAGTTTTTGGAATAAATTTATTTCATTTTTAAATTCTACATGAATAAAAATGGTTGTGGTGATTTTTTATGTTTTATTTAAATGTAAAATTTTTGTGAATAGTGAAATATTGTAATTTATGGTATGCATACATTATATGTTAAATACACTACTATTAACATCATGAATGATTTTAAAAATGTACTTTAGAACAACTCTTCATTATTTAATTATATTTTATTGTAATTCTCATATTATTAAAAGTCTTCAACAAAATTAATAAAAATATGAATAAAATAATCAATAAAACCCTCTTCTTATCCATAGTAAATACCAAACCTTACCCCCTCACCACCTCTTCTCCTCACACCTATCAAGATTTTAAAATTTTCCAAATAATTCCAAATAAACTTCAAAATCATTTGACCCACTCCTATGACTTAATAAAATTACCAAAATCTCAAAGCTGAAGTCCCTAACGATGTTATAAAAGAGGATAATTAATGATGTAGGAATCACCCATTATTTTATTTTATTTTCCTTTAAATAAATTTTTTTCTCATAATATATTATCCTTCCTTTATAAAAAATCTATGAAAACTCCAGTATCATCTATATAATTTTATTTTAATATTTTTTTGTAAAAATTTATCATCATAAATTTTTACCTCTCACCTTTAATTTAAAAATACAAACATCATCTGTGATGTGTCTAATTAAGACATCATGGATGATGGTATTTAAATTTCTATTTCCTTCTTCATGGATAGTCATTAAACCATTTTAATTGATAATTTTTTTAATTGTATTATTCATCCTATTTTATGTTCTATAATTATCATATATTTATGATATTAAATTATATAATGAAAGTAGTGTGAGATTATCGTAGAGTTTCCAAAGTGATCTTAAATAATAATATTAAAGTATCATCAAATGATTAATCATAATACATGAATACATATATTTATGGTATAATGCAATATTCATGAATACATATTAATACAAGTTCATTCCACTTATGGTGTGTCACCTCCACTCAAAATGATAATCCATTACGAACTGACCATGAAAACAACATATAAATGAACATGAAACAATGGAAAAATATTATTAATAAATGTATAGAATTATGTGATAAAATGATATTATAATGTGTTATATAAATTATTATGTATTTTTATATTATTAGTAACACTCTTTTAAGAATTATATGTCCTTTTTAAACACATTTGAAATAATAAATACCAGAGGTCATAGAATTATTACACCAATTTTCATTCATTGGGATAAACATCAAAAGAAGTAATTGTTTATTATATGATTATGCGTATAGTTTTTTAGTATGTATGTTGTATTATGTGAATTTACATTGAGTATCCATATTATTTTAAATTTTTCAATAATCACATACATTTTATGATATTTGTAATGGAACCCTTACTAAAAATCTACTTTAAAATTTCTTTTTTAGAAAATTTAAAATGGAATTTTTTTATGCATGTGTTAATTATTCAAGATTATGTTATGGTTCATGGGAATTTTTTTGATGAAGTGTAAGACATATATCTCCCCCCAATGAATTGGGTATGATTTTGTTTGAGGTCATATATATGGTTACTCCATGTGTAACTGTCATGGTTATACCATAATGTATCCATAAAGGTTACATTCAATGGTTGATGCAGGGGTTAGAAATCATAAGGTACCCATGAGGGTTACAATATTATGTAATTAATTATCCAGGTTACACATATATATTATTTATGTTTTTTTGGTTTTAAAAAAATCCCTACTTTTACAATGTATGTATACAGTACTTTATGGGTGAGAAGTGCTTCATGTAAAAATGAGTTTATCTATTTATAATTATTCATGGACTAATAGTATCTATCCTTATTTCTATATCCTTTACTAATATTTTTTTTCTCATACAATGTTTTTAATAATTTTCATAGGGTTTATGGAAGGTAAATAAAAATGTGGAAGACAATATTAATGTTGTGAAGAATTTATATGAATAGATTTAATGTTTTTATTATACACTATTGTAATAAGAGAAAATGGATATTGTAATATGTTATACCCAGTTTTTATTCGATAAGTTTGACATATATTAATTATTTCATGTATTTATAAAACATCAAATATAAAATACATTTGGGTATGTAATCAAAAAAATTCTAAAGAAATTGACAAGATTATGTAATGTTTATTTTTGGGTCATTATAGTTGGTATTAGACAATTGTTTAGATATCATATTCGTTTAGAATGATTTTAATGGAATACAATAATTTATTGTTACATTTTGATTATATTGAAATGTTATTTCATTCATATATTACCATGTTACTTAATCTATTATATTTTTATTATGAATGGTTTTCCTCATATGAAAAATTTAAAATGAGGTTAGAATGATATGAGAGGCTGATATCTTTTTGAATAAGAATCCTATAATACTAGTGAATAGATATGAGATAATTTTAATAGTAATGGATATTTTATCAAAAGAAATAAATGTTAGTGGAATATATGAAACATAAAAAATAATACTATGAAAAAATAACATAATGATAGTTGATCATTATATGAGGAACACCCTTCGTACATTTAGTGGATCTTTTGACAATGTGGTGTCTTAAGGGGGGATTAAATACCTTGAAAAATATATTTGATTTTATTGGGAGGTGGGATAATATAAACTCTAGTATTTAAAATTATCATTCTTATAGTGAAATTTATTTATTGAAAAATATTTTCTTAATGTTTTCAGAATTTTTATCAAAATGTAATTACTTTATTTAAAACAATAGGATGAGTAATTAATGGTTATTGTAGGATAAAAAACATAAGGTTGGAATTTTTTTCTCTAAATATAATTTGGGCTATTGAATGAAAATTTAACTATTTTTTCTTTTGATTGAAGACAATATATCAAATGGAAATAATGTCCTGTGGATTAAATTGTTTTGAGAATCTTGTCTGATGCACGGAGTTGGTACAAATAGAGTTTTCATTTGATCATAGTTACTATGACAATATGAACAATAATTTTTCCAGATGGAATGAGATGGGTAAGAATCAAAAAAATCATAAGGTAATAATATACAACATCTTGTTTTTTAAATATGTGGTAAAAATAACCTTGGGAAATTTCATCACAAAAGTGGGATTTTTTTCTATGGTATGTTTCGAAATATGGATATTGATTGTAATGAAAATAAAAAAAGATCAATTCTGATTAGAAAATTATAAAGTGTATCAAATGATGTGATATGGGTTATATTACAAATAAATACCCAAATAAATATCATAATTATTGGAAGAATAAAGATTATATATTGAACGTTTTATGGAGATTATATGCTACTACATTAGAGGATATCGAGAAATAAAATGAAGTGGTTTCAGTTTTGTTTTTCTATATAAATATTTTTATATCATCTTATTTGATATGGGGTCTTCACATTCATCTATATATGAGAAATATTCATGTAAACTGTAAAATTCACTCAAGATATGAGATTGGATCTTATGGTTAAAAACCAACATGGATGTATTATATAAAAAATGAATTATCAGAATATCACTATTGTTTTCTGTGAAATAAATTACATATAATCCCTTTTTTTCCTTCATTAGAGTTTAATGTTTTTTGTGTATGGATTGGATTTCTATTTATTATTCCTAGATATGTTGTATGGATAATTAATTTTTCTTATATAGAGTGTTTCAGTATGTATACATGAATCAACCCATACAATTGATAACATAACAGAAAGCTGAGAAACTGTTAAAAGTTAAAATTAATGTTATCTTGTTTTATTTTTTATAATTAGATAAATTTTTACATTAATGATGTCCAATTTTTAACTAAATACCTGGTTTTTTAATAAGTTACTTATTGTTATACCTGATCGGGATGTAGAATTTAATATTAACATGATTTATGATACCAGGAAAATTTAAAAAACCTCTCATATAATGGTTTATGTGGAATTTCATGAATTGGAAAATCAGTAGTAGGTGATTTTTGATAAAGGCGCCATTTATCGTATAACGTCACCATATAGTGATAATTAATTTTTTATTAAAAGGAATGATGTTTAAATGATATTTTTAATGGCTTATAGATCTATGAATTACATTTTTATTTGTGAATATGTATCATCATCATCATATAATTGAATCTTTATTAAATTTCAAGAGAGAAAAGTATTTTTTCCATGATTGATTTATGATATGGGTACCATTAGTTCATTGTGACAAATGATAACATACGAAAAAAATATACTCTTATTAGATTTGGGAATTATGAATTTTTTGTTTTTTCCATTGCTTTGAAAAATTACCCAACAGTATTCATGGATCATATGAGTAGAATATTCCCTGATAAATTGGATTGGTTTGTTGTCTTTTATTGTTGATATATTAGTCTTTGAGAAAACGTATGAGTATCATGCAACATGTTTCACGATTTCCTTAAAAAGCTCAATGAGAAAATATTTAATATGGAAAATTTAAAAAATATTATTTTTGGTATCTCCATATTTCATTTAATGTGAACATTGTATACATGGATGTAATAATAGTTAATATTACAAAAACAATCGCTTTTGATGACTAAATAAGACCTAAAAATGTTATATTGATTTGTAGTTTTAGGGATTTGTAGGTTATTACCGATGGTTTTTTAAAAACATATTTATCTATCACTATAAAAAAGTTAACACAAGAAGGGGTTAAATTTATTTGGAAAAAAGAATGTGATGTTTGACTGTATGAACTGATGAAAAAATTGATGACTGGTCTTGTATTGGTCTTGACTTTTATGAATGGTGAGTTTTTCATCAATAGTGAGGATTCATTGAAGGGACTTGTTTTATTATTATTTATAATGATCTAGTAATTTCGTATGCTTATGTAAAAGTAAACCATTGTGATTATAATTATCCCACACTTGATATGGAATATGAATCTATGTTATTTTTCATTGAAAATTTGGAGGCATCATTTATATGGAGCCAAATGTGAAATATATAAAGACCATAATTGTCTGATATATATATATATTGACTCAAAAAAACCTGAATCAGAGAAGAAGGTTTGAAATGATAAAGGATTCTAATTACACAATCTATTACCATCCTGCAAAAGAAAACATTTTGGGGGATGTCTTAACCAAAAAAACATCATAAAAAATTAATGATGTTACATTATGGGACATAATTACTTGATTGATGATTTTATGAATATTTTCTTGGAATTTGTTGGTGCAATACAATCATCTGTTTTTTTGTAGATGTTAGTGTAGTAATAGTTATTTTATAGAATTGACCAGAGAAAAAGGAAGACAACGAGTTTCTGAACAAGGTATAATTGGTGATAAGGGTTACGTTTCTAGAATTTAAATTTCATAATTATTGTGTTTTTTCATTTTAGAAGAGATTATGTGTTCCCTGTGATGCCCATATAAAGAAATAACTATTCTGTAAAGCATGTAGTTCTCCATTTTCAACTTATCATGGTAGTAAAATGATATATAAATACCTTTGAGAGTATACAAGTTGGAAAAAAAGAAATGATATATTTATTATTTTATAATGTAATTTTTGAGATATCAAAAGTTTAAAAAAAGGAGACAACTACCTAAGAGGATCCATTATCCATTGCAATGACAGAGAGGAAATTGAAGAATATATCCATGGACATTGTGGTGGGACTAATAAATTCATATTGAGGTAATAATGAGTTTTGGGTTATTATAGAACAACTGACTAAGCCTTCAAATATCCTGCCTATTATAGATACTATATATTTGGATCAACTTGATAGATTTTAACTCAATTATATTTTTTAGGTTACACAGAGTTCCTCTTTCTATTATATCTAAAAGTTATCACAGTTTAACATAACACTTTTATAGAGACTTTCAGAAGTCGTTTTTGTGAAAAAATTTATTACAACCTTGAATATGCATCCTCAATCTGATCAACATACAAAGAAAACTATTAATACATTGGTGTATATCCTTTAAGCGTGTTCGATGAATTACTAGAGAAGATGGGATCAACATCTTTCATTACTTGAATATTCTTATAAAAATAGTATCCATTATAATATAGTTATGAAAAATTTTGAGAAATTAAATGGGAATGTGGTGTTAAACTCCCTATTTTGGACTGAATTGGGGGAATGGAATTTTATTAGACCATAATAAGTAGAGTATGTTTTCGAAAAAGTGAATATAATCCATTTCATGATCCGTCCCCCAGGGCCTGTTCTATGACAAACTGAATCATGCCTTCTATAGGCCAGGGGCTAGAGACTAGCATAGAAAATAGTATTCCCTAAAACTAGGATTTCTATTCCTTTATAACCTATAAACACACGTAACCATGCACACTTCAAGATATGAACACCAGAAAACTCTATAATCAAAATATTGATGAAATCGAAAGGGGTTGGAATGCAGTCCCAAAAGTAAAGGTACAATTACAACTAAAATACAATACAACTAAAAAAGAAAGAAATCTACTCGATAGTCCTTTGAAGTTCCTACCATAAGGGTAGGTACAAATCACCTCCTCAGCACTCCCATCCGCTTGTCTCCACTGTGTACCCACACACCATATGGTCCACCTCCAGGCACCGTCTAGTCCTGGTGCTCTCGTCCTCAGTTTTCGTTGTCCGTCATCTGCACTAAACACAACAAAGTGCGGGCATATCTCATGCAGGGGTGCATATAATGATACTCATTAGGGACCCAGAAACACTCAAGGTCTCCCAAAATATCGCAAGGTTAATCCAGAAGCATGTAAACTAGTGACAACCCAACTTAGGAATATGACCATATATATTCCTAAGTTTTCAATTACTCCCATCTCAATTATGAGGAAACACGATGTCCAACTTAAATTCCCAATGATCAACAGTTCAATAGTGGAAGGAAAATCACGATGGTAAGTACAACATAGGTAAAGACTTAGCTCACACAAGGAATAACTTAAGTAAAATAGTATAGATGATTATATGTAACTACTGAATCATCTTAATCTGTAAAGGAGATGACCCACACGGTATCGCTAGGAGATGACCCACACATGATCGCTAGGAGCTAACCCACATAGGATCGCTAGGATCTGATGCAGACTGGATCACAAGGAGTTGACCCACATAGGATCACTAGGAGCTAACCCATACAATATCTCTAGGAGCTGACCCACATATGATTGCTAGAATATTACCCACAGAATATTGCAAGGTGAGGACCCACATAGGATCGCTATGAGCTAACCAAAAAAGTCTCACTATAAGCTCACCCACATATGATCGTTAGGAGCTGACCCACACTGGATCGCTACGAGCTGACCCACATAGGATCACTAGGAGCTCACCCACTCATGATCACTAGGTTTTGATCCACACATGATAGATAGATGCTAACCCACATAAGATCACAAGGTACATCATCCGACCCACACAAGATCCTATTACATCTCCAGTACGCCGTCAGACCGACACAAGATCCCATTACATCTTCACGTCACAACCAGCTACTAGGTTCCACCACTAAACCTGCACATCTCTGAAAGGATCCACTCCACAAGTCACAAGTCGATACTCCAACTGCTATGAATTCCCCTAAAAAATTATCTCAAAGGACTACCACGTCATAGGGGTCTCAACACAGTTGACAACACGTCATTTAGATGCCCGGTCTGTGAGTTATTAGCATTTTTGTCCCAAAGCCCCAGTTGTATTCGTACTCGATCCAACTCAATCAATCCACAACAATATCCAAAACATTGGTCAGGTAAACAAAATAGACCGTCTTGTTCCAAGGTTTCCATTACAGCTGGTGGTTTATCAATCGGTCGTCTCTTTCCAAAGATATGACCGAAAATGTGTAAAAGTATCGAAGTGGGTTCGAGTCCAATAAGACCCATTCCGATGGATCCAGCCTAGTCCGATCCAGTATGGGTCACCCTGGCCCAACCCACTAGGTCTGGCTCGACACGCTGGGCGGCCCCTCTTGCAGGGTTCGGGCCGACCCGCTGGGTCGGGCCTTACCCTTGGTGGGCTGTCCGACAGGCCACGAGGGCCACATGGCAGTTCCGCCATAGGAAATGCCATGAGGGCACATAGCAAAGAGGCGGCTTGGCTGGAGTAGAATGGTGGGCCATAGGTGGTGCATCAGGCCACGGTGTGGCGCATCAGGTCGCGGGAAGGCACAGTAAGCCGCAGTGGCAGAGCGCCATAGAGCATGGAGGCTGCATGTGGCGGAGCGTCGTATGGGGCGGTATCCACGGGCGGTGGAGGCCGTGGGGCTACATCGTTTCTTTCATCACCTTTTTATTCTTCTTCATCTTCGTATCATTCATCGTGGTTGATAGCCGACCTCCACCATCATAAAAAATATCACAAATCATCACAAGCTTTGTGGAGAATACGAGCCATTTCTTTTGGCCCACACTCTCCACATTAGAGAAGTTGCATGTGGCTATAATATCTCTTCAATTATTATTATTCATCATGAAAAAAAGAGTTAAAAACAATGGAATTTAATCAAACTCAATTTAAACCCCTACCTCAGTTGTTTGATTCATTGATGATTGTCTGCGGGGAAGGAGATGATGTCGTTGGGAATAGACGGGCATCAGTGACGTCAGCATTTCCTCGTTCGTTGGTTTGTTGACGTTGAAGACGTTCCACTTCAACATATTCCCTAAGCAGGAAGTTAGAGTCGAAGATGACGTTCTTCGTTGGTGTTCTTTGTTGGAGAGCTTTCCCTTAAAGCTACTTTCTCCCAATTCCAAGCAAAATCAAAGTAGCTAATTAAGTTGTGATTCCCCAATTTAATTGTTGGAATAATTTCAAATTGGATTAATTGATTAAATTGAGATGGTATAATTAATAAATGGGGGTGGCACAAATTAAGTGGGGGAGTTCAAGAGGTTTCACACTATTAAAAGGGGGGTTCAAGGGGGTTTAAGCCTTGGGTGGTACCAACCACCATAACCTATCATGAGAGGATTGGATCAGTGGTCCCTACCCCCATAAACTCTCAGGGGTGGTTTTAGTTCAGTGGCCCCCACCAGTGAGACATCCACATGGTACTTTCAAAAAAAAATTAAAATGTTACACCATTTTATTTTATTTTATTATTTCTTGAATAAGTGAAAAACTAACTTCCACCCTCGACCAACTGCGGTCGAGGTGAAGGCCTAATTAAGCGAATATGGGCATTTTGGGTTCAACGGTGCCCTCAGATTTTAATTCTGAACACTAGTTCAAAAGTTAGAAAAACCCCCTCACACATTTACTGAACTTACCCAAAAGAAGTTCAGAAATTCATTCCCGGCAATTCGTGACTCGGAATCACGCACCATTATTTTTCAAAGACTCATAAAATTTCCATTTAATTAAAAAAATTACATGAAAATTTAGGGTCATTAAATTCTCCCCAACTCAAGGACTTATGTCCCCATAAACCGCATCAGAGAACTAGAAAAACAAGTGGGTGTAATGAGCACACATATGAGCTTCCCGCTCCCATGGGCTCTCTTAAAGGATCTCATCCTACCAACGAATGCGCACCAGAGGTATTGATTATCCACAAAGGACCAGGTCATGTAGATCCTCATTCTCAACTGGAACCTCCATAAATGTCACCCCATTGTCGAAGTCCAGCTCACCATGTTCGATGATGTGGGAAGGTTGATGCACATATCTACTCGGTAGTGATATGTGGAAGACGTCATGCACCCGGTGCAATTGATGTGGAGGAGATAAGTGGTAAGCCACCTCATCAACTCTGTGGAGGACCTGAAAAGGACCGACGAACCTCGGATAAAACATGCTGCCTCGGCCAAATCAAATCAACCCTCATTGATATGAGACTCATAGAAAGGTGTGGTCACCATCCCCAAACTCTAGAGGTCTCCATATCCTATCGGAATGTGAATTATGCCTACTCTCTTCAGTCTTCATATACTCTTGGATGATCTTGACATTCCCTATGGTAGCTCGTATTATCTCCGGTCCCACTAGTTCCGAGTCCCCTGGGTTAGTACAACACAAATGTGATCTTAATGGCCTCCCTTAAAATTCCTTAAAAGGTGACATCCCATTGGTGGAGTGATAGCTGTTGTTGAATGAAAAATCCACCAAATGAAATTGATCCTTCAAGTTGTGACTGAAGACGAGGATGCAAGCATGTGGCATGTCCTCGATGGTCTAAATGGTTTGCACTGTCTGTCCATCCGTCTGAGGATGGAAGGCGGTGCTCAAATGATGCTGTGTCCCAAAAGCCTCATTCAACGACATCCATTTCCAGGAATTAAAATGTGGATCACAATCATAGACAATATTCGACAATACTCTATGTATCCACCCAATCCTCTTCACATAGAGGTGTCCCAAGCTCTCTACTGAACCCTACTCTCTGATCGATATGATGTGGGCTAACTTGGTGAGTCGGTCGATGATCACCCTAATCGAGTCATGACCCCTAGATGTATGTGGAATTCATGTCACTATGTCCATGGATATCCCTACCTACATTCACTCTGGGACCTCTAAAGTCTAAACCAAGCCTACACTAGTGCAGAAAACGTTTTTTACGTCACCATTTTTTACGTCGGTTATATAAAACCGACGTCATAATATGTAAAATGAAGTTTTTTACGTCAGTTATTTAATAACCGACGTAAAACCCTGTGTTTAGTACACCTTTAACGTCGGTTATTTTGATAACCGACGTTATTAATAGCGCGGCTTCGTTTTTTACGTCGGTTATACATTAACCGCCGTAAAAAACAGAATCGGGGGGCGTTTGTTACGTCGGTTATTCAATAACCGACGTAACAAACGCGGTTTGTGAAGGCCTTTTTACGTCGGTTATAGAATAACCGACGTAAAAAAAGAATCGGAGGAAGGTTTTTACGTCGGTTATTGAATAACCGACGTTATAAATGTTTTAAAAAAAATTATAACGTCGGTTATTGAATAACCGACGTGATAACTCATTTAAAAATTTACCGAGCCCCGTGGATTGTCATTCGCGAGTTTACCTTCGACAGTCGCGACTCGTCTCTCTCGCGCGTAAACCCGAATCGGCTCGTCCATTTCGTTGGTTTAGATTCGTTTTGCGATCATCGTTTCTCATATTTAATCTCCTCGGATCAATCATCTAAACTCGCAGCACTCAGGTAATCCTCCCACTCGTTCGTTTTTTTTCGCGGATAGTATATATATATATGTGTTGTGATTTTTTTGTTGAAACTAGCTAAGATTCTTCGATTGCGAACCCTTTTAACTCGTTTTGGCACCATAATCTTATTTATCATCCCTAGATCTATTTGTTCGACATGCAATATTGAGTAATTTTATGATTTCACTAATTTTTCATCGTTTTCTATAAATCCCCGAGAGGGTTGGGGCGTGTCCATTTGGATGGGTTGCCCTTTTACAGTTGTTACTACTTTCTTCACACACAACCATGGCATAAGTGCATCGATTTGGGGTCGGGGGGTGTCCAGGGGGGTTTACAAGGGGGTGGGTGGGTGTGGGGGGCTGTCCAAGGGTGTGGGTGGGTGTTGGGGGGTGTCCAGGGGGGTGTCCAAGGGGGTAGGGGGTGGGGGGTGGTGTTTAGGAGGGGTGGGGGGGCTGTCCAGAGGGTCGGGGGGTGTCCAGGGGGGTGTCCAAGCAGGTCGGGGGTGGGGGTTGTGTCCAGGAGGGGTGGGGGTGCTTTCTAGAGGGGTCGGGGGCTGTCCAGAGGGGTCAGGGGGTGTCCAGGGTGGTGTCCAAGGGGATGGGTGGGTGTGGGGGGCTATCCAAGGGAGTGGTGGCCTGTCCAGAGGGGTCGGTGGGGTGTCCAGGGGGGTGTCCAAGGGGGTGGATGGGTGTGGGGGGCTGTCCAAGGGGGTGGATGGGTGTGGGGGGCTGTCCAAGTGGGTGGCGGCCTCTCCAGAGGGTATTTGGGGTTGTCCGGGTGGGTGGGGGGGCTGCCTAGAGGGTTGGGGGATGTCCAGGGGGGTGTCCAAGGGGGTAGGGGGTGGGGGGTGGTGTCCAGGAGGGGTGGGGGGCTGTCCAGAGGGGTCGGGGGCTGTCCAGAGGGTTGGGGGTGTCCAGGGGGGTGTCCAAGCAGGTCGGGGGTGGGGGGTTGTGTCCAGGAGGGGTGGGGGTGCTTTCTAGAGGGGTCGGGGGCTGTCCAGAGGGGTCGGGGGGTGTCCAGGGTGGTGTCCAAGGGGATGGGTGGGTGTGGGGGGCTGTCCAAGGGAGTGGCGGCCTGTCCAGAGGGGTCGGTGGGGTGTCCAGGGGGGTGTCCAAGGGGGTGGATGGGTGTGGGGGGCTGTCCAAGGGGGTGGATGGGTGTGGGGGGCTGTCCAAGTGGGTGGTGGCCTCTCCAGAGGGTATTTGGGGTTGTCCCGGTGGGTGGGGGGCTGCCCAGAGGGTTGGGGGATGTCCAAGGGGGTGTCTAAGGGGGTAGGGGGTGGGGGGTGGTGTCCAGGAGGGGTGGGGGGCTGTCCATAGGGGTCGGGGGCTGTCCAGAGGGTTGGGGGGTGTTCAGGGGGGTGTCCAAGCAGGTTGGGGGTGGGGGGTTGTGTCCAGGAGGGGTGGGGTGCTTTCTAGAGTGGTCGAGGGCTATCCAGAGGGGTCGGGGGGTGTCCAGGGTGGTGTCCAAGGGGATGGGTGGGTGTGGGGGGCTATCCAAGGGGGTGGCGGCCTGTCCAGAGGGGTCGGTGGGGTGTCCAGGGGGGTGTCCAAGGGGGTGGATGGGTGTGGGGGGCTGTCCATGTGGGTGGCGGCCTCTCCAGAGGGTATTTGGGGTTGTCTGGGTGGGTGGGGGGGCTGCCCAGAGGGTTGGGGGATGTCCAGGGGGTGTCCAAGGTGGTAGGGGGTGGGGGGTGGTGTCCAGGACGGGTGGGGGGCTGTCCAGAGGGGTCGGGGGGTGTCCAGAGGGGTCGGGGGGTGTCTAGGGGGGGTGTCCAAGCAGGTCGGTGGTGGGGGGTTCTGTCCAGGAGGGGTGGGGGTGCTTTCTAGAGGGGTCGGGGGCTATCCAGAGGGGTCGGGGGGTGTCCAGGGTGGTGTCCAAGGGGATGGGTGGGTGTGGGGGGCTGTCCAAGGGGGTGGCGGCATGTCCAGAGGGGTCGGTGGGGTGTCCAAGGGGGTGGATGGGTGTGGGGGGCTGTCCAAGGGGGTGGATGGGTGTGGGGGGCTGTCCAAGTGGGTGGCGGCCTCTCCAGAGGGTATTTGGGGTTGTCCGGGTGGGTGGGGGGGCTGCCCAGAGGGTTCGGGGATGTCCAGGGGGTTGTCCAAGGTGGTAAAGGGTGGGGGGTGGTGTCCAGGAGGGGTGGGGGGCTGTCCAGAGGGTTCGGGGGCTGTCCAGGGGGGTTTACAAGGGGGTGGGTGGGTGTGGGGGGCTGTCCAAGGGTGTGGGTGGGCGTTGGGGGTGTCCCGGGCGGTGTCCAAGGGGGTAGGGGGTGGGGGTGGTGTTTAGGAGGGGTGGGGGGCTGTCCAGAGGGTTGGGGGGTGTCCAGGGGGGTGTCCAAGCAGGTCGGGGGTGGGGGTTGTGTCCAGGAGGGGTGGGGGGCTGTCCAGAGGGGTCGGGGGGTGTCCAGGGGGGTTTACACATCGATTTGTTTTATATTTCAAAATTGTTTACATTCAAATTATGATTTTTTTCATATAAACATATATTTGTCTTATCTAAAAAAATATATATTTTTGCTATTTGTTATAGGTAATAATGAGTCGAAGTTGGATTACGGCACATCGAATGAGCAATGAATATGAGGAAGGTGTTGATGTCTTTTTGGAATTTGCTAAACGAAATGTTCCAAGTAGTGACATTTTTTTCTGTCCATGCCTGAAATGTCTGAATATGAAAAAGTTGAAAAGTAGACAGATAAAAGATCATCTGATTTTCCATGGTTTCAATCCGAGTTACAACCCTTGGATTTGGCATGGTGAAACTGGACAGAATGTCACTGATGATAATGAATCGCAAGATGGTAACTCCGATATAATTGAAGAAATGATTCGCGATATTGTAGCAGAACAAATTGAGATATAACCGACAATTGCACGTCTATATGGTGATGCCGAAAAACCATTATATCCTGGTTGTACAGATTTTATGGTTTTGTCGGCGGTGTTAAGATTGATTAACCTGAAGGCAAAACATGGATGGAGTGACAGAAGTTTTACAGAGCTGCTACAATTGATGAAAGACATTCTTCCAAAAGATAACGATCTTCCAGATTCACATTATAAGGCCAAAAAAATATTATGCCCGATGGGATTGGGATACAGGAAAATACATGCCTGTCCGAATGATTGCATTATATATAGGAAGGAATATGAATTTCTGAAAGAGTGTCCTAAATGTGGGACATCACGGTATAAGGTGAAAGAAAAATCACAAGCTGATGTAGAGATTACAAAGCTCCCTTCAAAGGTATTTTGGTATCTTTCTATAATTCCTCGTTTCAAACATTTATTTGCTAATTCACATGATGCAAAAATGTTATGATGGCATGCTGATGAGCAGGTATGTGATGGAAAAATACGTCATCCAGCTGATTGTCCACAATGGAAGAAATTGATGCCCAGTACCCTACATTTGGAAATGAAATTAGAAATCTGAGACTAGGCTTGTGCACAGATGGAATGAATCCATACCGAACCCTCAGTAGCACACATAGTTCATGGCCTGTTTTATTGGTAATTTACAACCTCTCTCCTGAAGTTTGTATGAAGCGCAAATATGTCATGTTGAGTATCATGATCTCTGGTCCAAAGCAACCCGGCAATGATATTGATGTAAACTTGTCACCGCTGATTGATGATTTGAAACTGTTATGGGCTGATGGTATTAGGGTGTATGATTCTTATAAAATGGAATATTTTCAACTGCATGCAGTGCTTCTATTCACTATAAATGAATTCCCAGCATATGGAAATTTGTCTGGATACAGTGTTAAAGGGCATAAAGCATGTCCAATTTGCGAACAACAGACGTCATATTGTCAATTGCATCATGGGAGGAAAACAGTGTGCATGGGTCATCGAAAGTTTTTGCCTATGGATCACCCTTATAGAAGACTAAAAAAGGCATTCAATGGCTTACAAGAATTTGATACTGCTCCTCAACCTTTATCCCCAGAAATGTATTTTGAGAGGGTGAAAAACCTTGATGTGACATTGGGAAAGACACAGAAATCTGGTAATGATAGACATATTTGGAAGAAAAGGTCAATATTTTTTGAGCTACCATATTGGAGGTATCATGAAGTCAAACATAATATTGATGTCATGCACGTGGAGAAGAATATCTGTGATTCTTTGATCGGAACATTGCTAGATATTAAAGGAATGACAAAAGATGGGTTGAATGCAAGGTTAGACCTACTGTCAATGGGAATACGTTTGGAGTTATCTCCCACTCCTAAAGGAAGACGAACATTTCTTCCCCCGGCTTGTCATACATTATCGAAGAGGGAGAAAAGTAGCGTCTGTCAGTGTCTTCATGATATCAAAGTGCCTCAAGGTTATTCTTCAAATGTAAAAAATTTTGTCTCATTGAAAGACTTGAAGTTGATAGGTATGAAATCACATGATTGTCACGTCATGATGCAACAAATTCTACCAGTTGCACTGCGTGGAATATTGCCCATCCGTGTCAGAAAGACTATAATGAGGTTGTGTTATTTTTTCAATTCAATTTGCAACAAGGCGATTGATGTGAATGCTTTGAACATTTTGGAAAAGGATGCAATTTTTATACTTTGTCATTTGGAAATGTATTTTCCTCCAACTTTTTTTGATATGATGGTGCATTTAATGATTCATCTGGTTCGAGAAATAAGGATTTGTGGACCTGTATATCTTCGTTGGATGTATCCTTTTGAAAGGTATATGAAAATATTAAAGGGATATGTTAAAAATCCATATCGACCTAAAGCCTCCATTATTGAAAAGTATATTTATGAGGAGGTAGCAGAGTTCTGTACGAGCTACTTGGCTACGGCGCAACACATAGGTTTGCCTCCATCTCGCCATGAACGAGTTAATAATGAGGGAAAGGGGATTCGTGGCTTGAAAGTCAAATCACTGTCACCTGAACATATGAAGAAGTTAGAATCATACATCTTGAATAACATAGCTGATGTTCAACTGTATATCACATTGCATATTAATGAGTTGAAACAATGTCATCCAAAGAAGAAAGAAATGTGGATTTTGAATGAGCACAACAAAACTTTTTTGCCATGGTTTAAAAAGACCTTGCTTGGTAGATCAGATGTATCAGAGACATTAAAATGGATAGTGGGTGGTCCATCTTTAAATGTGATAACATGGTCCGCTTATGACATTAATGGCTATACATTTCATACGAAAGCTCAGGACAACAGAAGTGCAGTTCAGAATAGTGGTGTATTGGTGTTTGCAGAAGCAATGCATTTTTCGAGTGCTAAGGACAAAAACCCAATTTCGGCATCAAGTGCATATTATAGAGTGATTGAAGACATATGGGAGGCTGATTACTTTAAAATTAAAGTTCCCGTTTTTAACTGTAAATGGTTTATCGGTAACAACAGTGTCAGACACGAAGAATTTGGAATGACACTTGTTAATCTGAATAGATTGGAAGACACAGCTGATTCTTTTATAATGGCAACACATGCCCAAAAAAATTTCTATGTAGTAGATCAATCAGATATGCAGTGGGATGTTGTTTTACAAGGGAAAACCCAATATGTTGGTGAGGATGAATTTGATGAAGCTGCTGATTTATGTGAGATCCCTACTTCCATGGAAAGATTAACAGAACATACTGATGAGTATGTTGAAGACATGGTTTGTGCCATAAGGAACGATCACGATGAAGGAATTTGGGAAAACAATCCAACTGTGCATTCCTAAAATTACAGGTAACACAAGTTTATTTCTTGTTTACATTTAGTTTTTTCATATAATGTTAGATACTGTAAATTTTTTACTTATTAAAACATGTATCAAACCAAAACGATAAAACAATAAAAACCGTAAAGAGGAGAAGTCCTGGGCGCACCGGCTGGCCGGTGGTGGATCACCGGTTGGCCGGTGGTCCAGACAGAGAGCCTTCCTCTCTGTCTGGACCACCGGCCGGCCGCTGGATCACCACCGGCCGGCCGGTGGACCAGAAAGATCCTTCCTCTCTGTCTGGATCACCAGCGGCCGGCCGGTGGTTCAGACAGAGAGGAAGGCTCTCTGTCTGGTCCAGCGGCCGGCCGCTGGATCACCACCGGCCGGCAGGTGGACCAGACAGAGCCTTCCTCTCTGTCTGGATCACCAGCGGCCGGCCGGTGATGAGCCAGCGGCCGGCCGGTGGTCCAGACAGAGAGGAAGGCTCTCTGTCTGGTCCACCGGCCAGCCGGTGGTGAGCCAGCGGCCGGCCGGTGGCACCAGGCAGTGGGCAAGTCGACTGCCTGGGTCCTCCGGCTGGCCGGTGAGCTCACACCGGCTGACCGGTGGACTCAGTGAGTCCACTTTTCAGCTTTCTTGGGCCAACTCCTTGGCAACCTTTTGCCTGTGTTTACCATGTTTATCATTGTTTAACATGCTTACCATATTACCAATGTTTACTATTATGTAATTTAGTACACTTTTCTATTTGTGAACTAATGTTTGTTTTTTTGATTTGAAGGAAAATGACAGATCAATCAGTTGATCAGCCACATGATTCTGGAGATGATCATATTGGTCATACATCTGGGGAGGAACATTCACATGCTCCTATTACGAAAAAGAGTTCAAAGGTTGGTAAGCGTGGGTGCACACGTTTACCAAAATTATCACTTGCCCGTACGAAGGAGGAGAGGATAGTCGTGGAGTTTGATGATGATGATCTTCCTAGAGGTCCAAATGATAAAGATTTTAAGGGTTTTGTAGCAACTCAGGCTAAGAGCAAAGTAAGCATTCTCTATGATGATTGGAGAAGTGTGGATAAGGCGATAATTTCTCAGCTGTGGGAGACCGTTTTGGTAAGATCTTTTGCTATTGTTGGACTGTTCTTTAAATGTTTCTAGTATATATAATATTTTTACCCTCTTTTTTATCAGATGACATTTGATATTCCTGACACTGGAGGAGTCAGGAAGAAATGCTTATCGTTGGCTGCTAGGAGATGGAGGGATTTCAAATCAACCCTCTCATTTGATTTCATTTATGGTAATAGGAGTCGTGAGAATCCATGTCGTATATATCGTTTTATAGATGAAGACACATGGAGACAATTTTTTGAAAATAGAAGAAAAGAATCATTTTTGGTAAGGGCAATGTAAACTTTTATAAGCTTTCTTATATAAATGACCTTATTATTGTTTTGTTAATGATTACTTATTCTTAATTTACAGCAAACAAGGAAATCTCATCAAGAGATCCAATCTAAAAATGTATACCCTCATAGTTTATCTCGGGGAGGGTATGCATTATTGGAAGAAAAAATGATGGCAGAAAAATTTCAACAACTGAGAGCTGAGTCTTCAAGCTCTGGAGAGGTGGCCCCTCCATCCCCTCTATCTAGACATGAGAAATGGAAAAGAGCTCGGAAGGGAAAAAAAGGACAATATCTTTTGGAAGAATCGAGACTCGTAGTTGAGAGGATAGTAAGATATCTATTTTATTTATTTACGTTTACTATTTTCGTCATATATTTCCAATCATTATAGAAATGTTCAATTAATTATTACAGGACTCTCTTGAGGAGCAGAGTTCACAGGGGACATTTACACCATCTGGGAGGGAAGATATTTTATCTGTGGCATTGGGAAAGCCCGAACATCCTGGCCGTGTAAGAGGATATCCGGCAGGTGTATCGGTAAGAAAAGTGTTGCCACGTTCCTCAACTTCTAACGTTGAGGGAGTTTATAAAAAAATAGAATCCTTGGAGGCCGAAGTCCATAATATTAATGCGACAATGGAGGACAAGATTAGAGCATCGGTGCAGTTAATGTTTGCAGACTTGCAAAGACAATTTCAGGGTGCAGCTCCCACTCCACCTCTCCCAGTAGCTCCCACTCCCCCACCTCAGCCTGCGGACCCCATTTTTGATCCTCCTCCTCCGCCGCAGCTACCTACTTATTGTGAGTTGTATGTTGATGATCCTCAACATCATATAGTTGCATATGGGATGGTATATTGTATAGGATATACAGTTCATCATCAATAGTTAGAGGTAGAGAATCAGAGGGTCACTGTACAGGATATTATAGATAGATCAGCTCGGATACCATTACCTACAGATGAGGTGACGACAGTTGGACATAGTATCGGCCATTTTTTACTTTGGCCATCCAGACTTCTTCGACTCATTACCATAGAGGTATGGATGTTATATCTTTTATTTTATATTTTTATTAATGTTTTATCATTTGAAAACTAATATATTTTTCAATTTATTTTTACAGGAATACTTCAAAGGTAAAGAAATACTGTATAGACAACAACAAAGACATATAACTATGACATCAGATGCAGATAGTAGCAGTCTTGACAAATTTTCAAGATATTCAAATTTGTTGGCGGATCATTATGACTTTACAATGGAAGCTCATGTCTGTGGACGTGAACTATGTGTGGGGATTATGAAAACTGATATCATGGAGTTTGTCACTGGAGATAAGTTGGGCATCAACGTGGTGAAAATTTTTATCATGTGAGTCTTAACACCTTTTCCTTGCGTTATATTTATTAAAAATGTATACTTATGTCTTCTTTGTATTAGGTATCTGTATAAAATTTGTGAGAGGAATGAGCTGACAGATGTATATGGATTCGTGGACCCACAATTGATTTCCCCTGAAGCATGTGCATTGGATGAGGAACAAAGAATGCTTTATATTGCTGATAGATTTGAAAAGAATGTAATCACACAGTGTTGGATGATGCCTTTTTGTGAGAGGTATGAAACACATCCCTCTCAAAGAGTTAATTATCTTTTAACATAAAAAACCACTAACGTTAAATTTCCTTTTATCAGGGATCATTGGATGTTAGGGGTTTTTTGCCCTAGGGAGAAAACACTTTATTGGATATTCTCTCTCCATGATGATGTGCGAGAAACTTTTAAGAATATATTAGAAACGTAAGTTTCAATTTCACAATAGTTTTATATATTATAATGAATTTTAAATTTACCCCATTCGTATTATTTTCTAACAGGGCATGGGTCCACTTTCGAAAAAGCGCAAAGAAAAGGAATTTCAAGATCAAATATGTACATGCGAAGGTAAATATCCATTTATAATTTGTACATTTTGATTTATTACATAAAAATAATATATTGAATTTACACTCATTCAAACAGAAATGTCATGAGCAACAAGGCATCATCGAATGCGGATATTACATGTTAAGATTTATGTATGAAATAATAACAACTGGGACAGTTCTGAGTTTTGACCTGGTAAGATTTCCTCTTTCTCATAATATTTCAATTTGATTTATTCATTATACACGTTGACTACTATCCTTTTCCTTTGTAGCTTTTTGATGACCCTCAACCCTTTACTGCTGAAGATATCAAACACATACAAGTGGAGTGGTCAAATTATTTTACAGGTTTGATTGACTTTTAGTTGTTTGTAATGTAAAATGTAATTTTGAATATTGTCAATGTAATTGTGTATTTCGTAGTCGTTTAGGTTGGATTTAGTTTTTTTTGAAGTTGACAGTGTAAGTTTTGAATGTTATATAAGTGAATGTTTAATTTTTCTCTACTTCTTGTTTTGGTCTACTGTTGATGGTTTTTCTGGTCTGGATTTTGGTATGGGGGAGAGGATCCAAGGGGGTGGGTGGGTGTTTGGGGGGTGTCTAAGGGATATGGGAGGGGTGTCCAAGGTGTGTTTGGGGCTGTCCTAGGGGTCGGGGGGTGTAAATGAGGTGGGAGTTATGTCCAAGGGGCCGGTTGGGTGTAAATGAGGGTGGGGGGGCTGTCCAAGGGGTGGGGGGTGTCCAAGGGGTGGGGGGGTGTCCAAGGGATATGGGAGTGGTGTCCAAGGTGTCTGGGAGTTCTTTCCAAGGGGCCGGTTGGGTGTAAATGAGGGTGGGGGTGCTGTCCAAGGGGTGGGGGGTGTCCAAGGGGTGGGGGGGGGTGTCCAAGGGATATGGGAGGGGTGTCCAAGGGGTGTTTGGGGCTGTCCAAGGGCTCGGGGGGGTGTCCAGGGGTCGGGGGGGTGTCCAAGGGGTTTGGGAGGGCTGTCAAGGCATGGGGGGAGGGGGGTGTCCAATGGGTGTTTGAGGCTGTACTAGGGGTCTTGGGGGTGTAAATGAGGGTGGGGGGGGGGCTGTCCAAGGGGTGGGGGTGTCCAAGGGGTGGAGGGTGTCCAAGGGATATGGGAGGGGTGTCCAATGGGTGTTTGAGGCTGTACTAGGGGTCGTGGGGGTGTAAATGAGGGTGGGGGGGCTGTCCAAGGGGGGGGGTGTCCAAGGGTTGTGGTGGGGCTCCAATGTGGTGGGGGAGGGCTGGCCAGGTTGTTAGGTGGGTATAGATGAGGGTGGGGTTCAGTTGGGGCTTGGGGGAGGGCTGGCATGGTTATTTTTGTTTGGTTTCTGGTTGCTTTTTGGTGAGAGCAGTGCAATTATTAAAAAAAAAAATTTCTTTCACATCGGTTATTTTATAACCGACGTGGTAAATAAATCGGTAGGGGTTCATCACGTCGGGGTTTTCTAGAACCGACGTGATAAACCATTCCCGGGGCTTTTATCACGTCGGTTCTTAATATAACCGACGTGCTAAAAGGCCTGGGAATCGATTTACCACGTCAGTTATTGGATAACCGACGTGCTAAAACGTTTCCCAGGCCTTTATATCACGTCGGTTATTTAAGAAACCGACGTGATAATAGGGCAGGGGAAGGGTTTATCACGTCGGTTATGACATAACCGACGTGATAAACGATATCCCAGGCATTTTATCACGTCGGTTTAGGGAATAACCGACGTGATAAAGCCCCACCGCGCATATTTATCACGTCGGTTATTATATGAACCGACGTGATAACCACCGTTATGTTAGGGATATTACGTCGGGTTTTAAATAACCGACGTAAAAAACGTTATTTATAACATCGTCCGTATTAACGTCGCCTAAAAACCGACGTAAATAATAAAAAATAACCAACGTAAAAAATGTTTTCTGCACTAGTGCTACTTGCACCTGATGCAATGCCTTCACTTTCTAACAAGTGAGGCATGGAGATACAAACTCTGATACATATTTCTTCATTCTCTGCAACTAGTGTTGTCATCATAGATCCCGGTACATCTTCTCCACTCATGGATGTACTGCCAGAGGGGATGTGTGGAACTCTGTAAACATTTCCCCAAAGTGAAACTGGTACCATGGTACGCCTTCTGAAGAGGATGACGTGCTCCCCGCCTTCATAAAAACCATCAGGTGCATGTCCTGTGGATATCTCAGCACGACATGTCTTGTTGTCAGTTTCCCCATGCTGTGCCTCCCAAAATAACTTAAGAAGAGGGGGAATGAATGTAAGAGACTATAGAAATGTTTCTCTATATCTATCCACAATGTATATCTACAAAGCATCCAACTTCTTCATCGCATTTCCTAGTATCTGTATACCATAACTCAATCTATGTGCATCTTCTACAACATTCCCCTTCCTAGGAGTATAGACTATCTCGATGTAATGGTCCTGGAGGAACTCAATACAACATATATGTATCAGTTCATGTTCTTCTTAGGAAATATATAACTTAGACACTTGTTATTAGTGTATATTTTAATGTGCTCACCCATCATGTAGTGTCACAAAATCTTCAAGGTGAAGACCACTGCTGCTAAATCCAGGTCATGGGTAGTTTAGTTCTTCTCATGCTGCCTCACCTATCATGAACCATAAGCGATCACCGCTCGATCCTACATCAGGAAACATCACAACCCAGTCCCTGATGTTTCATAGTATAATACTTACCTACACCCTCTTATGGAAGCCTCAAGAAGGGGGAACTAGTCCGCCTCTGTCTTAGCTCATGAAAATTCTGCTGGCATCTCTTAGACCACATGAAGGGTTTCCCCTTTGTCATCAATGCTGAAATATCCTGTTTATGAGTTCCATGAACACTACTAGATCATTTTCACTCTGAATGTTATAACCAAGAACTAATAATGTCTATACTGAAATTTTAATGCCATCTTTAGCACATCCTCATCTCCTACTCTGAGCTGGTGTTCGCCTGATCTGAGGACTATCTTCGAGAACCATCATGCTCCCTTCAACTGATCAAAGAGGTCATAAATCCTCGTGAGTGTGTAATTTTTCTTCACGGTAACCTGATTCAGGCACATATAGACAACACTAAGTCTCAAGCTCCCTTCGGCCTTCTTGGTGAACAAAATTGGGGCTACCCAAGGTGAAATACCAGGATAAATAAATCCCTTCACCTGCATGTCCTCTAGTTGTACCCGCAGCTCACGAAGCACTACATGAGCCTTCCAATATGCTGGTCCACTAATACAGTAAACCATGGACTCTCCACATCCGCCACTCCGAGGGTAATTCTAGACAACTAATGAGTTATCGGCAACAACCTCATCTGAGTAAGTCCATAATGTGCTACAAAGCCCCCCTTCTCACCAGTGAAGGTAAACCTGGTCACATCGTTGTGGAAAAAACACACATTGGGCATAATATAGTCAAACTGAGCATGAACTATAGATAAACATTACATATCCAAGATGATGTCGTAATGCCTCGACGCCGCTAATAGGAGATCCCAGCCGAAGCACTCTCCCCTAGAGTAATCTCTCATTACCAGCACCAGCACGTAATCATCAAATATGCTCTCGTAGGGTTCTCTAGCCATTAGGATCGAGCCAACGGCTCCATCATAATCTTTGAGCTCTGAATGAGTGAAGTGGAAATAAAAGAATGACTGGAATTTATGTTTATAAGTACGGCAACTAAGGTGGTGTATACACAGATCATACCTCGTATCATCTATGCAAGGTCATGTTTGTAGGCCTCAGCTACCTAGAGCTGAGATTTCCTAAATCCACATATTTCTACAGTCGGTGTGGACCACCTGGTGGTAGTTGCAGTAACATATCAAATCGTTTCTCACTTCCATATGAAAAGACATCTCTTTTACCTAGTCTGCTAGCTACATGCTGACCTCCTTGAAAAAATCTCTATATCTACCTGGGCGGTCCTTCAGCTATCTGCTGATCATCCGTATGGTGGTTCGGACTCTCACAAGCCATGTGACCCAGCCTGCTCATACGTAACACTGCCCGCTCCTAGCATGACTGACTCTCTCTCGGGTACCCCCACATAGAAGACCCAGAATCATGCTATCGTCTACCAGTTGGTATGGTCCTATTTTACCTTTATGTCATCAGTCTGCTTCCAGCTGCCAAAGACTCTACTACTTGATGACCGGTGGTGGGTCTCGTAGCTGGTGACTGCTTAGAAATTAAAGTCTCCACTAAGAGGGGTTTGTTTAACACCCCTGCATGCATTGGGATGTTAACTGAGATCATCGAAGCCCTAATCTCTCTCCTGAACCCCTGCATAATGGTTTGGGCCCTGAAGAATGGGTCCCTCACCATATCAGTGGAGTAGCGTGAGAGGTCAGTGAACCTCACAGAGTACTGAGCTACAGTCATGATTCCATGCTGTAGATGAAGAAGTTCTTGTATGCGTACGATGTGAAGAGTCGCTGGAACAAATTCTACATGAACAGGCTCTCTAAGTCTGCCCGGAGAAGTGTAACCTAGTCGTGAACCCATGGTATCATTTTCCACTATCTTACTGGTACCCCATGTATAAGGATGGATGCAAGGATCACCATGATATCGGCTGGTGTCCCTACCAATTGAAATATTCTAACTATAGCCTCCATCCAATCCTGATATTCTTATGGCTTCATCTCTCCACTGAACCTGGGTGGCCTCTAGGGCGGGAACTCATGCAATGTATTCATGCGGCATGCACAGTCTGCTACTGGGGCTGGTGGCATCGGTGGCCCAATGGGTAATGGCACCATTGGTGCCTCCACTATTGTCTCTACTGGAAGAGGGCCCTGTATCGAGGCATGATCCCTCAGTAGGCTATCAGTGCATGCTACTCTTGGAACCCTATAAGGCTGTCTTCATGGAGGCATCCAGAGAAGAAACATGTGCACCACGATAAATAATAAATACCTAGTGAGCGGACTCAAAAATATCACAATGAAAAATCATTAAAACACACATGCAAAAAGGGTTTTCGTGCACTCAGTTGATATCTGATGTTAGGGTCCTGATGTATGGATACGTTGGCCGCAGCACCAACCCTATGTTCTCTGAACTGATAACCCAAATCACTATACTTAACACTATTTTCCATAAAAAAAGACCATAGACCTATGTTCTACGGTAGAACCGACCCTTCTAATACCAATTTGTCATGACCCCTCTCCCGAGGCTCGCGTTGTGACTACCACAATCCATCCTTCTATAGTTCATGGGATGGAGACCAGTACCGAGAGGCATATTCCCTAAAACTAGAAAGGAATTTCCTTTATAACCAATAAACATATGTAACCATGAACACAAAAAGTTACAAACACAAGAAAAATATATAACAAAAAGAGTGTTGAAATTAAAAGGTGCTGGAATGTAAGCCCCATAGTAAAAGTACATCTACAACTAAAATACAATAAAACCGAAGAAAATGAAAGAAAATGATTCGATCGTCCTATGAGGTTCCTACCTGAAGGGTAGGTACAGATCGCCTCCACCACACTTCACATCTACATATCTCCTCTGCGTACTGACATGACATATGGTCCACCTCTGGGCACCATCTAGTCCTGGTTCTTTCATCCTCGGTCAGCACTGTCTGTTGTCTACACCAAACACAACGAAGTGTGGGTGTAGCCCGTGCTGGGGTGAGTATAATGATACTTAGTATGGTTCACGACACTATCAAGGTCTCAGAGAATATCCCAAGGATAAACCATAAGCAAATACACCAGTAAAAACCCTACATAGGTATATTTCCATACATATACTTAAGTTATCATGTATTCTCATATCAATCATGAGGAAACCCAAGGTCCCACTCAAAATCACAAAGATCAATTATTCCACGAAGGAAGAAAAATAATCAATGTAAGTACCACATATATAGAAAATCATCACACACTAGTTATATCTTATGTACAATGGTAAGGATGATTAGATGTAACTACTGAATCATCTTACTCTGTAAGGAAGATGAACCACACATGATCGCTTGGAGATGACCCACACAAGATCTCTATGAGCTGACCCACACATGATCGCTAGGAGATGAACCACAAAGGATCACCAGGAGCTGGTCCACATAGGATCGTAAGTTTTTGACCCACACAAGATCACTAGGAGCGTCCCCACAAAGGATCGATAGGAGCTAAGTCACACAAGATTCTGAGGAGCTGACACCCACATGATCGCCAGCAACTGACCCCCATAAGATCGCTAGAAGATGACCAACACAGGATCTCTATAAGCTGACCCACACAACATCGCTAGGAGATAACCCCCATAGGATCTCTATGAACGGACCCACACATGATCTCTAGGAGCCTACCCACATAGGATCACAAGGAGATGACCCACACAGGATCACTAGGAGCTGACCCACACAGGATCGTTAGGAGTTGACCCACATAGGATCACTTGGAGTTGACCCACACAGGATCGCTAGGTACATCCTAAGACCCACACATGATCCTCGTACAAATCCATTACATCGTCAGACCCACACACGATCCCAGTACATATTCATGTCAAAACCAGCTACAGGGTTCCCGCACAATGCATGCTCGTCTCTGGAATGATCTTCTCCACAATTCACTGGTCGATACTCTAACTACAATGATGTCCCACGAAGAAAAATCTCAAAGGACCGCCACATCATAGGGGTTTCAACGCAAATATATGACACGTCATTTGGATTCCTGGTGTTTAAATTATTAGCCTTTTGGTCTCGAGGGCACAGTTTTATTCGTTCTTGATCCAACCCAACTGTTTTCCAATATTATCCAAAAAATTAGTGGGTTATACCAAAGGTACTGTATTGCTCCAAGGCTTCCATAAATGCTGGATGATCATCAATCGGACGTCTTAAGCCAATGATATGGCCGAAAATGGATAAAAGGGTCGAAATGGGCTAGGTCTGACCAGGTCGGACCAACCTGGCCCTAGCCAGTCTGGGTTGACCCAGCCGGACCCACTGGGTGGCCCCTCCCATTGGGTTCGGCCTAGCCTGCTGGGAAATATGGTAGGCCATGAGGTCCACGAGGCGGCTCAACCATGGGGGATTCCACAAAGGCATGAGGACATGGGGCGGCTCGGCCAGAGAGGCTCGAAGGGCCATGGGCGGCACGACGATGATGCTGGTCGGCGCGTTGCGGCAAGGCCTTTGGGTGACATGGTACGACGAGGGCTCACGACGCCGCCGTAGGCTATGGGGCGGCACGGTGGGTTGCATGGCAGCACGGTGAGGTCACGGGGCAGCATGGTAGGCTGTGACAGTGGAGAACTGTGGGGCATAGAGGCCGCAGACGGTGGTGGCTGTGTGGAAGTCTTGGTGACTTTATCAGCTTCATCGCCTTCGTCGCGGTTGATTGCTGACCTTATCCATTGTGAAGAACACCACAAATCATCACAACCATTTCGGAGAGAATGAGACATTTTTTTTTGGCCCGCGCACTCTTCATTAGAGTGGTAGAAAGTGGTTATAATTACTCTTGAATTATGAAGAGTAATCAAGAATGAAAAAGGGAAGAACATGGGAATATAATCATACTCGATTTAAACCCCTACCTTGTTCATTTGATTCATTGATGATTTGCCATAGGGAAGGATATGATGTCATTTTGAATAGATGGACGTCAGTGATGTCGACATTTCCTCGGTCATCAGTTTGTTGATATTGAAGACGTTCCTCATCAACAAATTTTTTGAGGAAGTAGTCGGAGTCAGAGATGATGTTCTTCATTAGTGTTATTCATTGGAGAGCTTTCTCCCAAGTCACTTTTCCCAAAATTCCACCAAAAAAAGTATCCAATTAAGTTGTGTTTCCCCAATTTAATTGTTTTTAGAATTTCAATTTGTATTTATTAATTACATGGAGTTGGTATAATTAAAAATGCTGGGTGGCACAAATTATGTGGAGGGAGTTCAAGAGGATTATCCCCATTAAGAGGGGAGTTCAAGGGGGTTTAAGCCTGGAGTGGTCCCTACATCCATAACATCTCATGGAAGGTTAGGATTGGTGGTCCGCACCTCCATACCCTCCCATTGGAGGTTTTAGTTCAGTGGTCCCCACCTGTGAAAAATCCACATTGGAGTTTCGAACGAAAATAAATTAAAATGTTTACATGATTGTATTTAATTTTATTATTCAAAAAATAAGTGAAAAACTAACATCCACCCTTGACCTAATACGGTTGTTGTGAAGGTCTACATAAGTGAATACTGGCGCTGTGAGTTCAACGGTGCCCTCAGATATCAACTGTGAGCACCACTTCAAAAGTTATAAAATCCCGCTCTCACGTTTACTGAATGTACCCGAAAAAAAAGTTTAGAAATTCATTCTGGGCACTCCAGGACTCATAATCATACACCGTCAATTTTCACACACTCCTAAAATTTCAATTTAATTAAATAAAATTATTTGGAAATTCTTGGTCTTTACAATCCATCAACACATTATTATATATTATAACGTGTAGAAAGGTTTTTCATACTACTAGAGGAAAGAATTTTCCTTCGAGGTAGGTGATAAAGTTTTCTTTAAATTATATCCCTATAATGCATTGTTTATTTAGGTTATAAATGAAATCTAATTCCACAGTTCATTGGAAAATATGATATCCTGCATATATTTTGACTAGTATCCTACAAAGTGTCATTGCATCTATGTTTGTTGCAAGTACACAATGTTATTCATATTATTTTGAAGAAAAAGTATGTTCTATATTAATCTCACATTTTGAGCATTGATGTTATTTAACTGGAATATTACCTTTCTTATGAGTGATGTAAGCACCATAATCCAGAACAACCCTTTATTATTTTAATTTATTTTTTGAAATCGTAAAATAATTCATATTTTTGAACCAAATTAATTATATTATAAATTAAAAAATCACAAACCCCTCCTATATTATGCGATAATTACCTACCCTCACCCCCTCTTCACCTCACATATCTCAATCTTTGAGAATTTTCAAAATTGAGCCCAATTGTCTTTACCATGTCCATGACCATATAGTATCAAAAATGTCCAAAACTAAAGTCTTTAAATGGTTCTGAATGATTATAATAGACGAGGTAAATATCCCAATTCATTTTCATTTATTTTTTTCAAATATTGTTTTACTTATATTATATTAACCACCACATATCTAAGAGTCATGAAAACTATTGTATATTATATATAATTGAATATTATCTTATTTAAAGAATAATTCAGCATTATACCATTTCTTCTATATTTTATAATCTAAATTAATTATCATCTGTGATGTGTCAAATTACCGATATCATGGATGCTGTTTATTCAATTTCCATGACCTGCATTATGGATCATCCTAAAATTATATTAATTACCGAAAAGGATTCTTTATTTTATTATATAAAATATTTGTTTTTTTGAATTCACATATATACATAATGTTCAATTATATAATTAACCAAGTTTTCGATTATCGATGAACCATTAATGTGATCTAATAATATCATTAATGATTTATAAATTATTAATCATCATATATGAAAATGAATTTTTAGTATATCATTTAATATTATAGAGATATATTAATACAATTTTCTTCAACTTATGTAGTTTTTCATACACTCAATAAGAGAATCCATTATGAACCAACCACAAAACAATATAAAGAACACTCCTATAACATTGGAAATAACAAGAATATTATTAGAAAAATGGGGGGATTGATGTTATAAAATGACAATAAAAGGTTTTATAATTTTTTTTATTTTTATCCAAATTATTAATAAGACTCTTTTAAACATTATAAATGAGGTTTAAACACATTTTCATTTAGATGAACCCAATGTAAGGTAATTAGTAACCAAATTTCCAATCATTGGGTTAACCATATATATAATTATTTTTTTAATTCTAAGATTATTTGTATAATTATATAATAGTTATGTTTTATTATGAGAATATATATTTGTAATAAATATTGTTATTTTTTTATTAATTCTCAAATAAATAATTTCGCATATGTAGGGGACTCCTTTTTCTAAAAAATATTTTTAATATCTATTTTTTAAAAAATTAAAAAGCAATGTGATTATTAATGTGTTAATGTTTTATGGTTAAGTTATGGTTCATCAAAATTGATTATGATGAAGGTTTGGAACTATATCTACCTCCAATGCATTAAATATGTTTATGTTTGAGGTTATCCATATGGTTACTCTAATAGTTTCTGGGATTGTTAAACTATAATGTAGTTTTGGGGGTTATATTATAAGGTAGCGATGATTGTTACAATATTATGTTATTAATTCCCAATGTTCCATATATACATAATTTATGATTTCTAATTTTTATGGAAATCTCTTATTTAAAAATGTTAGTAATGATAATTTAAGGGTGAAATATATATCCTTGTGAAAATGATTTCAAATGTTTATAATTATTATAAGACTAATGATTTATTTCCATATTTTAAATCCCACACTTAGATATTTGTGGGCATACCAGGTTTGAAAATTTATTCAAATGGTTTAAGGATGGGTATGGTAAAAGTATAATCCAATATGAATCTTATGAAGATATTTGATAGACATATTTCATGTTTTTATTATATAAAATAGTATTATAAAAAAATGGATGTGGGTCTATATTGTGCCAACTTTGTATTCTTGTATATGTATGAATTACGTCCTAACATTCTAAAAGTCTACAATGAAAAGTTATTTTGTAATTTAGATAAGTGATTTATAAATAATTTACTAGATTATTTAATTTTTATGGCTAGGTATTTATAATTACCCTTACTGGGCATATGAGGGAACTCTCTCTTATATAAAAATTATAGAGATTATAAATAATTTTTTTAGGTATTATATATTGATAATTGGTTCTTTCAAGATATATATAATGTATATAACTATGAATTTTAATTTACTAATTATTTATTTATCAAATTATAAGAAAACATTTATCATTCTATAATGGATTATATTTATACATAATGAATATAGAGCTAAAAATGTGTGTTATATATGAATTATAAGTTAATATAATACCACAAAATTTTCATAATATATATTAAATAAGAATATATGAATATTCAGTACAGAACGTAACAATCCAATTTCATATTAAACCGGTGTTGTGACTTATGATATATGGATACAGAAACAATTGTTTTTTAGATTAAATACATACTCTCCCACTATATTCATTATAAATAACACCCTTCATATTCATTCAATACCTATTTCATTTATTTATATACTACAGTCATGGAATATTATAATTTATGAGATATGAATATTTGTATGTGTATGACAGGGATATATCAATGATAACATAATAATAACATGATAATCGGGGTACATTATGATAAGACTATCATTTAAAAACCATGTGGTTCATATTATAGATTAAAAAATTATATCACAGAATAAATCTTGAAATTTTAGAAGACATGAATCCGAATTGATTCAATGAACATGATCAATGAGAATATAACATTTACTTATAAAATAGGTTTTGAAAAAACCCATATTTATATAACATTGTGAACATGTATAAATGGAAATAGGTTAACGTTTTATGTGGTAGACCTGAAATCACATCCACACATATAAATCTGTACCTGAAATAAATGTCAACACATAATATTGTTGTCATGAAATATAGTCCACACATATCATATTTATATGGATTTTTATTAATGATTAAAAATTGAATTCATGGTTTTTATAAGTCCCAAAAATAATTATAATGTTACAATCATCATAGTTTATAAATAATTCACTATCATAAGTTATTACATAACCAAAGTCAATGGTTATAACGTAACCATTGTCACATAATGGAGACGATGAATATGTGTTTAAAAAGACCAAAAAACATTCTTTATATTATAAATCATGAATATAATATTGTTTTATAAATATTAAATCATATAATAATCCTTTGAATGTAAATATAAATAATAAATATTTTATGATTTCATCATAACATAACCCACAGAATATGGAGTTGGATTCATAAACATCAATTCATAAAAAAAATCATTCAAATAAAAATTATATATAAAATCAATAGATTATATACCATATATATTTTAATTAATATAATTGGATGAATAATTATAAGGAATATTTTTATCAATGATTACATGGAACATTTCTTGAGGAGAATAAAGTATTCCACTTAAAAATTAAACATTTAAGAGTTTGAATTTATCATAAATGTGTGGAAATACTTTTCCTCAAAAATACTCTTAGAATAGTATAAAGAATTTCTAAATAATTGAATTGTTATTATGGAATAAAAACATTAATTTCATATATGTTAAAATATATTTTAATTTATCATTTTTTTAATAATTAATAACATCCCATTAAAAAATGATTATTCGTTTAAAAAGTATATGTAAAATTCCAATCACGAGAAAATTTTTCATTAAAAAATATTTTTATAATTTTAATATAATTAATTAAATTTTTTTTAGAAACCAAGGAAATTATATAAAATTTATTTTCTACTGACATTTAAATTACTCAGTATATAAACCACCCATGTGTAGTGAGTGTTGAATGTGGCATTTACATCCCAGAATTAAAATATAGACTATAAATCCCTTTGTTGTTTATCTAAATTCTTTAAAAAATCATTTATAATAAATATAAAATTAAAATAAATATATTATAGAAACATATTAATATATATAATACCATATATGATTTAATTATATTCATTTGTCACCTTTTTTAAAAAAACATGTTAAAATCGAGTTCTATTTAACAATGTATTCGTTATATATTTTTATTTTGGTTGGCAGATTCACCTACAATCATTGAACATGGATTCAAAACATCCATTGAACTAAATATGGTGTAAATTAAAAATTTAATCATTAAATATTTATTTATACTGGTCAAGTAATTTTTTATGATGAAATTAAATTACACAAGTAAAGGAGAAGTTATGTCTTATGTATGAGTGAATGATGCTTCCATTTCTACAATGAATGTAATTATAGAATGAATAATATTAATTTTCCATCCCATTAACATTATAAAATCATTTAATCATACATATTCAGTTATTATATATTTATTAAAATCTATATTGATATAAAATGAAAAACAAATCACATAACTTAATATACGGGGAAGTCACACAAACACTAGAGCGAAATTTTCATTTTCAAATGGATTTGTAGGTTAAAAGTTATATGTTAAATTCTTATTAAGTAATTATATTAATTTTTAAATATGACATACAAAAATAAAATAAAAATTTTCTCTTGCTATAAGAGTATGTTGTGGAAAACTAATTGGTTCTATTTTTTAGTTTGTTGTCAATTGAACACATAGCCACAGGTTTTGTTACCCATTTGATGGAAGTGGAAATGAATATAGATTATTAAATTAAAGTACTATTTTATTAGTATGTGTGATATTATTTTATTATTATATAATAATAATATTTTAATGATTTGGATGAAGAAATAAAAAATCACAGGTGTTAGAATTTTACCACTTCTTTGGAGAACCTCATTAGGGTTTTCCATGCAGCCCATATAAGATGAAATAAACACTATTGAATGTTGAATATGGTTAGTGAATTGAAAATGGTTTTTGGGAAGGTTTTATCCCCTAAAAGGCCTCATATGTGTGTACCATAGTGGAGGTTAAGTGTCTTTTATATGTTGGAGCGGACACACAAGGAATTTGTAATAATGAAAATTTATACCTACATTTTTCACATGACACAATGCTAAAAAACTATCTAATTCTAGAATATTAGATGTTATAAAGACATAATTTGAATAATATGTGATTAAGTTATATTTTTAGGTATTTTTAACCATTATCTTATTAGTCTAACCGTATAATGAACTTGTTTGCATCATAGACAGAATAACTATATTTTCAATTTTTAATATTAATTATAAAAAAATTAATATTTTCATATGATATAATATATATTCTATTTTTTTTTATAAAAATTGAAATCATTTGTAAAATATAAATTCATAGATATGGTATAATTTAATTTAATATTTTACCTGAAGATGAAATGAAAAAACACTTTCAAATGAAAAACATTCTAAAGTATATGAATTGGTTTACATCAAATTCAAAAAGAAATTGATTAAAATGATTTTTTATGAAATTAATATTTAAAAGTAAAAAATATAATATAGTAATAAAATATATTGGAAAATGTAAATTCATTATATATAAATAATATTTGAAATAAAAATCAGTATTTTTGCACTATTCATCGAACAATAATCTTTATAGAAAATTTGTAAAAAATTAGTCAATTATAATTTTTAAAATTATATTAATAATAGTATTTTTATTTTATAACAGTTACTTTTCTAATATTGGAGATATTTAATGTTTATATATTTCCAAAAAAAATCAATGAATACTTTTTGTAGATAAATAAATTTATAAATCAATTAAAGGATTTACAAAATACCATGATCTTATTTATCAATATTATATCATTATATAATATTATTATAATTAATTTAAAAAATTCATTCTATTATTATTAATACCACAATGTTTAATATCATGGATATAATTCTCACCATTTAAAAGTTATAAAAATAACATAATGATACAAAAAATAAGGGTCGTTCTAAATAATCATATTCTCAGGTCCCCATGTCGCTTCTTAAACAAGGTGGTTTCACCATTATGATTGGACTATGTGAGTGGTGTAGTTTCATAGTACATTTTATTTATGGTCTAGAATATACCAAGGCTGTTATTTAGTAGAACGATCATTGTCTAGTCGTATAATCTATGTGTTTATTTCATATCAAGAATTATGTGTGTACTTCCACAAAAGAGAATAATAGAACACATATTTGACATGATATAGGTATAATAGATTCACCTAATGATAATAAATTATTCCAAATCATTATATAACTTTGAAGGGACCAATATACCTTGGTTTAATCTTTTCTTTTATCACAAATATCATAATATTATTCCTAACATAAATTCAATGATAAAATTTCTCACCATCTCAATACACCATATCATGCTGAGGATATTTAGTATAACATTTCAATTGAATCAAAGATACCTTGATTTTATTTTTACTAGATCATAGATTATTTTCCATTATTATTGTTATCTCTAATCAAAATAGATTTATTTCATCATCTTTAACACCAAATGTTTTTATATTTATAGTTATTTTCATAGCGTTCTTCATAATGAGACATCTAAATTTTTAAGTGAGTGATATTGTTTTCAGAAAACTCATCTAGAGGAATGTGTTGATTTCAAAAATCAATAATATATATATACTAATATATTCTTATATCATATAAGTGAAAAATTTTATTCTCAAGAGAGAAATACGTCTGGGGACAATAGTTATTATCGAAACTCATCTCAAAATCCTTAAAATTCTATAGAATTCTCTACATCATCAAGTTAAACCTTTTTAATGTATCTTATCAAATAGATTAATATACTAAAGGGAACCATACTATATAATATTTTTATATTTTGGTAATCATATACAATGAAAAATATTCTCTAATAACAATGAAGTGTGATGACATTGTCAGTATATTGGCTATAAAATTTATTGAATTATTCACAATATAGATTTTAGGGATTCATACGAATGAATCTATAGTAATTTTGTCCATTTATATTCAATTATATGAACTAGTAATTAAATATATATATTATTTTTTCACTCGGCTTTATCAATCCATACATTAAAACACCGTGACAAAAACCTTATAATATCTCTCTTCATTCCATTCCCCAAAAATAAAATTTTAAATTTCTCTATGTATTTTTACATTATGGATGAAGGAATAATTAAAATATATGAGGTTACATGAACAACTGTTCATTAAAGAGAGTGTCTATGATACACATACAAGGTTTCTGATCAACATCATTCCATAAAAATTCATATAATCTCCGGACCATTTCTAAACATCATTGGCAGCTTCCAATATTCGATTCACAAATCATTACTCTACACAAGGAAATATAGTTGAATACTCATTATATAATTATAAATAGTCTCCCATTTCATTAATATTTATAGATCCATCCTTAACATATATAGAAATACTCAATATTTTTTATCCTTTCCATGTTTATATTTCTCTGATAATTTTTAGTCAATGTGTTGATCACCTTATTCACATTCCCATATGGGTAATTTCATAAGAATCCATAATCACTATTACTCATGAAAAAATTATATGTATAATATTCAACTCATTTTTGGAGAATATATACACGAAATAGTTAAAATAATTATTTATATGGAATATTTTCCATAAAGACATTAACTCTAAACGGATAATAAAATAATTACTCTTGGTAGGTTAAAAATAATACATGAGTAATTTTAGTGATCAGATGTAAATTGTTGTGAGGTATAATATATAATAATTTCATTACTCATGTGATTTCAACCCATTAATTTTATTCATGAAAATATATAGTTTAAAAAATTATATATATTGTAGGGTAATTCAAGCATTAAAGCACTAAATTACCATCTCTTTAGTCCCTTTAATTTTTCTTCATGTTTATCTTTCTAGAGGATAATGGATCCATTCAATGTTTACAAGCTTGGGTGATTAGGTATTCATGATAAAGTATCTAAAACCAATCAATAATATTAATAATAACCTTGAAAATTTGATGTCATATTGATAATTATGGGATTGGTCTAATAGTCAAGAACTTCAGTCTTTGATGGATCTACAGATATACCCTATCATGAGATCGTATCAACAAAAAAAAGATATTTTTTAGCCAGAAATAACAATGTTAATTTTTTTATATACATCCGCAAACCTATATGGTCATTAGTAATATTATCAAGTGATCATAATGATCATCCTTTATCGTTTAATATATTATCATATCATTGGAAATAAAATAACAAACTGATTATGATAATCTATAAGTACTCTATTCCTTAAATCCATTAATATTGAGGCGTAATTATTAATACCAAATAGTATGACAATATTTTATTATTGTATAATCCATTTTTATAATACTTTATTATTAATATATACTGTATTATTCATTATTTAATGATATATATAGTTATTATAAATTGTTAAAATGAATTTCATTATACACAAGTAGAAAAACGATTCATTTATATGTTGTAGGGGATACTAATTGTTTAATCTGGTCAAACTCTACTCTTGATAATCAATAATTCTTCACATTGATCCATAAGTCATATTTAAAAAAACAATTCCACATTATGGATACAAACTTTTCCAAATAAATCCCTTTCCATTATTCTCATGGAGTTTCATCATTAATTATATCAAATCAATCATTTCCATACTATAAAGAGACATTGAAATAGGTTTTCTACTATGATTTATTTTTATTATAAAATTAGCATCAGGCATTAGTGTAATACTATTTAATAATTCTTGAGAGGCATAATAAACACATACATAACAGTCATATCAATAATGTTGAATTTTTTTCAAACAATTTGAGGTAAACAACACTTTTATGGGAATCATAACTTATATAATGAATGTGATTTCCAAAAAAATTAATATTATTATTATATGAATAGATTGTTATTAGCTGGTTTAGAATATTAATCATCAAATTATTTAACATGTAATTTTAAAGTGCATTAGTATAGTGAATTGAAAATAAATACTAGGATAAAATAAAATTCATCAAGATGGAGAATAAATATATTTTAGAAAAGCACAATCTTGTAGGATTCATCTTGAGAATAATTGTATACATGAGAATAAATAATCATTCTATGTCAGTTTTTTCAAAACTAAATCAATTCCATATTAAAGATATTAGGATTTATGATTTATAGATACATTTAATGATACAAATTAATTCATATGACTAATCACATATTTGGTCCGTTAATATTTTGAACCTAACTGGTACAACCTCAACTTCATCAAATTATCGTCAATATAGAGTAAAAATATTGTTTGACAGTATTGTTTTTCATCTTTGATTCTATTGAACCATCCTATAATTCATTTTTAGGATGTATAAAACATTTCACATTTATTTAGATATATGAACCCTTAGTTTTTCTTAGGTCATCCGTGGACATTAATCAAATCCTTCATGATGGATCATGAAAAATAAATTAAAATTTTAAAAAATATTACATAGGTGTATCCAACCTGATGTTTTGAAAATCCCAATTTCATGCATGGGTTAGATATTTAGTCAATTTCCAATTAGCCAATTTTTATATTATTAGAGATATATAAATCATTTTTGTATCCATGTCAACTTCTAGTATCCAAAAATGTATGTACTTTCTTGACAAACTCTTTAAATATATTTCAAAATATTTCAATGACAATTACATGTACATTGAATTAACCTTATATGTACCCTTATACATAACCCTACGAATCTTACTGAATATTTCCCATCCTAGGTTCAAATGGTTAAATTCTCCTTTTCTGATACAATATTAAGTGACCCACAATTTTTAAACATAGATATTACATAATAAAAGATTAAAATTCATTGAGGACAATATTGACCCCTCAAAGAAAAATATTGTTCATGATCCTTTGTATACCAAAATACTTTAATAAATAATTCATTATAAAACTGCTTCATCACCCACCATAGTCTCTAGTACTACGACACTTCTTATATATATAATTCATAATACATTTATTTGAAACATTTTAAAATGAATCATCTGAATGGGTAATCTCAGGTTTTATTAAGGATAATAATATTATTGATTGATGATAAAATATTCATAACATTATCATAATGATCTGAGAATATCATAATCATACATTTCATATCATATATCATAATCATGACTTAAGAAAGATCAGAAGAAATTTTCCATTATTGAATCAATGAACATGATCTATTAGAATACAGTATTTTAATAAGAAATAGATTTGTGACATACACATACACTAATAATATATGGTTCATTTATAAATAGTAATATGATATCTCAATATGTAATGGAAATTAAATGAAGACATAAAATAACCTTACGGACATGATATCTGTGTCCATGAAAAATCATGTAATCCCAAAGTCATGTTAGAATAGAATATATTTATTTCATGTCGTCTCAATATTTATCTAATGCATTGGGAGATATATATGCCCCACCCATTCATTTTTTACAATGCAACAATCATATATGGTCATAAAGTAATAATTGTCCTTGGTTATAACATGATCATCATTTATGGTTATAATATTTCCACCAAAACATAATTGAAACAATGTATTTATGTGCCAAAAAATGATAAATCATTCTTTATATAAGAATCCACGAAAATTAATTGGGTTTTCTATAATTTTATCGTATTATAACATGTGGAAAACAAATAGATTTAATTATCATTAACTAGTTTTCAAAATCATAACTCATTATAAAATAAATGTGTTCAAAACTTATTTAAATTATAAACATATAATTAAATCGAATTAACAATTATGTTTTAACTTGATTATATCACTATCTATTATTATGTGACATAAAATAATGTCATAATAAATGGAAAATTGTTTTTAAAGATCACATTATACATTCCATAAAAAATAACATTTTTTATTTTAATATTAAAATTCACAAACTATAATTATTCATAAATTTTCCAAAATTAATTTCAATATAACATTCAAAACATATGAGTTATTATTTAGATCATTGAATGGTCATGATGACTGAAAATAACATTAATTACAAATAGTATAAAACAAAACGCATTTCCATATTTTCTGTAAAAAATAAAACTAACAAACTATAAAAAGGAAAATAAAAATCAATTACAACCATTTTTATAAAATTCATGAATAATTAAAAAATTATATTTAAATCATCAATGATTAATAAAAATATTTTTTTAATATTTTATATAATACATGGACATGGAAGGGGTTTATTCCGACCAGGTATATAATTAAATTTTTTTTTCCAAAAAATCAATATCAAAAACTATTCAATATATAAATAAAAAAGGAAAATAAAAAAAATTAATTTCATGAAATAATTAAAGGGGGATAACATATAATTTTTTCATGAGATAAATATATTAATATATCATCATTGGATGAATAATCCTAAACAATTATGATAGACAATGGAATTGTATCCTAAACCCCATAACACTTCAATATAATTCGAATTATAATAGACATTAATGACTAAAATAAAAAATAACATAAAATTATATTTTATATTAGCTATTAAAAATTTAGATTTTGTAATTTTATACACATCAAAAAGTAAAATATTTAGGAATATAGAAAATGTCACCCATAATTAAAAGATAAATTAGAATTTCCTCACCACACATGGTGAATTTTTTTCACATGTTTGATCAAGATGTATAATAAATATAATATTATTAAAAATATTTTCTTGAAATATAATATTATATATAATCCCATTTTATAATTTACATGTTATTATTTTTCTTGTTTAATGGAAATTACTAATTAAAGTCATGCTTCACGTAATAATTGATTTGTTTATCATGTGTGATTTTGTTATGATGTTTAAGTATTTTACATTTATATTAGTTAAATAATATGCCTATTTTTAACCATTATATAAATTTAGTAAATACTAATTATATAATTTTTTAGCGTAATCCATAAATTATAGATATAGAATATTAATTACACTATTCCATGAGAATATAACCCTTTTATATACAAGAAATGATATTCTGTTTCATCTAAAAATAAAATTACATAAAGGTAAATCATAATTTATATTCAATGAATAATTTTTATATCATATTTATCATTTATATCCATTTAATATTTTCTTATTATGATCAATGTAAAAATAATATGAAATTGTATCATATCACTTCATTTTGTTTGTTGTCCACATGTACGCACCAAAGATGTTATATTTTTTGACAGGATTGTATGGTGGGAATGCATTTCTGAGATTATAATTACATAAATTTAAAAAATTTATAAATATAATATATAATAATGAAATAATAACATCATCTCGTACTACAAATGTTCGTTTTGAAACTTGAATTACAGCATGTGTTGATCTGGTAATCGCCCACACACATGATCAAATAATTCATTTCCCTTTATACTGAAAAGGATAAGGATAATGATTATGCAAAGAAAATAACAAAATATAACTATATTTAATATTATACAATTATTTTATAATCACATATCAATAATATTTTATAGTTTTCAAATAATATTTAAATAAATAAACGAAACATGTTTAAGAATTTTACCACTTCTTGAAAGATCCACATTATGTATCAACCTAAACCATTTTGCATAAGACTGAATAAGTAAAAAACATGGATTTGGAAAGGTAATTAATTTATTTATTTGGGAAATTATTTTCCAAAACAATATGGTTTATTTGAATATATATACAAGGAATCTTCCCGTAGTTTTATAAGTTGGGGGAGGACACAATGGTATTTTTTGAAATTAAAAAGTTATTCCCTTATTTTACACAGTTAAATAGCCTAAAAAATTATGCACTATCAAAAAAACATATGTGAATAAAACAAAATAAGTAAAATAAATATCAATATAGTTTAATTTTATGTTATTGTACCTATTATAATTTTAGTATAACCCTAAGGAAAATTTGTTTTATCCACAACCATGACAATTATTTTTTTAATAGTTTTAATATTTTTTATGAAAAAAATTATGTTCACCATATAATATCATAAATTTTATTTATTTTTTAAAATATGGAATGAAATAGTTAATTTATATTCAAAAAATTCGAAAATTTTTCATAATTAAACTCAATGATTTTTTTAGATAAAAACTAAATATTATATTTTCTATGAGATTTTATAAAAATGGAAAAATTTATTAAAACTACTGGTTCACAAAAATAATGGGAAATATTATGTTCGAGATAAATAAATTTTCAATTAATGTAATGGATCAGGTAAATATTGTGCTTTATTGTAAGAACAAGTATTTATCGTATAATAAAATAAACATATTTTTAGAATCATTTTAATTCTTAATCATATCATCTTGTGTAATGGATATGTTGTAACATTACTTATTATATAATTTTAAAAATCATGTATTGGAGTTTATTAATAATAAGTGCTTTGTGGATCAAAAACTGTTGAGGAAATTAAATTTATTTTAAAAACTATTTCAAAAACATTGTGGTCAAAATTTTAAGCTCAATATAGTTCACATCATAAAAAATTTTACTTATTAATTGAAATTAGGATGATAAATCCCTAGTGAAACCCCTTAAGAAATGAAAATGTAATGGAGGATTTCAAATGTTATTGTAATTAATGGATTTTATTTTCCTAATACAAATAAATTAATTTCTTAATGGAAACTGATAATGTGGTTTTTTTCTTATATGTGTCTAGGGTTTCTAACATAGAAAATATTTTTTCAAGTATATCTTATCAATCATTCTGGTGTATAGTGAATTGGAACATACTATACACCTTGTTTGAAACACCAGGGGGATATGGTTATCTTTTTTAATTATTTCACTATGAAATATTATGATGTATCTAAATAGATAATTACTATCTATGAAATAAGTTAAAACAATGTTGTTATAAAATTTAAATAAGGATCATTTATAAAGAAATCTATGAATTATTTTTCTAGGATTATATTTCATCTAACTATGGTTACTGAATCAATTATCTTTTTATGGATTAGTCAATTGATATAATAATAAGGTATAATGTTATGATGCAATATACTGTAAAATAAAATTATTTTATTCTTATGAAACAAAATATTATGGGAGTATGAATATAAAAATTATCCATCTTCTTACAAATATTTCCCAAGAAATTATTTATAATAATTGTATAAATGTTTAAATTAGGGAATTATTACTATAAATTAAATTATGATAGAATGTCTGAAATCTATTATTTTGTTAGATTAATAAATAGAAATAAAGAGATGGATTAGTACCATTGAAATTATATTTTCAATTATGCACTAAATTTAACATGATATTATTAACATCGTTGATAATTATTTGAATGTGAAGCAAATATATGGTGGGATATTATAAATAATAAGACATACTGAGATAAAACTTACTCTAATTAATGGGATCTGTTTTGGAAGTGAATTTTATGTATTTACATTATTTATATTCTTTATTTAAATTTTATAACTAATTATTTGAACTATAGAATAATGATTATGAATATGATGGAAACTATGTGGAAAATTATGCAATACTTTTCAGAGTTTACAATAAATGTACCTAGGGATTCATTTTTCACCGATGGATGAATGAACAATGTTCATGGAACTCATGAAGATGATCATGAACCCATATATAGTCATGATCATCATGGAATTTTTTATGTTTATCCTCATACATTCATAGTCTCCAGAGAATCATTGTAGACATATCAATGTATTGTTGTGTGCACTTAGAGGGGCATCGATTTTATTACATGTTTTTGAGATGTATCAACTCAATTCATGATGTAAAACTCTTTGGCAATGTGCTGTATGAGATATGTTTATTTGTTGATCAGTAAAATGATATGGAATTTTTTTTCAATAGAATTTCACAAAATCATGATTAAGATCGTGATAATTAAGTGTTTATTTGGATATTAATAAAAATAATTTAGGAAATATCCCATTTATTATTACCCTTGACTATTATGATGAAGAATTGGAGTATTGTTCTTATTGTATGACTAGTGTGAAAATGTGTTTAATTATCTTAATAGTAGGTATAATATGGATCATATATTATTAGTTATTGAAAGAAGGACAGTCTATAATGTCTACAATAGCGAATAATCCATTTATTCTGGAGTAGTATAGATGTAGAGGGAGTAGGTAGTATCATATTGGTTAAATTAACAATGACTGAATTAGTGAAACTCTCCAATAAACGCATATAGAGCTACCATATATAGACCAAACATTATTTTTTGGTGACAAAATCTCTTAAGAAATAAGTACTTTCTCTATATTGACCTCATCATTCTTCATTATGTCTTATTACGGTGGGAAATAAACACGAGGAAATGAAATTGGGTAGAGACTTGTAGTCAATATATATATATCACATAAGAAAATAAGATGGACTTCAATAACCCAATGTTGGAGGTACATCATATTGAAAATTGATTTATAATTATTTTTGGAGTCACTTAAATTTCCCATAGATGATTTTAGATATTTTTTAGATTTAACTTGTGATTGCATACCAACCTAAGGATAAATGTAAAGAACAATCATGTTAGTGAATAACTCTAGCATCTTGCTATAAATATTTGGACGTTTAGAGATCCCATGAGGGGATTTGGGATCCGGATTCAATGGTCCCTCTAGATTTGTGTTGTTTGGGGTGATTATTGATTGATTAAGTAAATATAACCAATTTTAGATACATAATATTTATTCAATATGAAATATTTCAATGCAGTATTTCTATAAGATATTATGTTTTATTGGATTTCCCTTCAGTATTGTATCTAATAGAAATTCACGATTCATTTCAGTATTTGGTGTGTGTGGTATAAAACCTTAGTGGATCATATGATATTGATAATGGAATTTTATTAATATGCATAGATAAAGTGATTGTGAATGACAATATAATAGAAGATATTTATTAATATTGTAACCTAGAAAGAAGTGGTGTATGCGATTATCATTTATCATTGTATTTTTTCACAAACAAAACCTGTTACTAGGAATTGATTCAAATGGAACATTATGATAATATCTATTTTTTGTATTTTTATTCACCTATTTTATTTTATGAGGATAATGGTGTAGTAGTTGTACAACTTAGTTTTGTTCTAGATACCACTGAGATAGTAGTAGAAATTTACATGTGGTTGAATATTTCCTATTGAACTAATAATACATATATTTACTGAATGAAAAGACCAAAATATTTTTCAATATGGAACAATGTTTTTATGTAATTGACTCATCTATTAGTCTATAAAAATTATGAGCAAAATAAAGATAAAAACATGTTTTTTATCTCATTGAGATCAATAAAAGGGTTGGTTTAGTGGCATGCAGTATAGACCATCCTTCACATTATCAATGTATAGAAGATGCGTTCCTTACCTATTAGATCTGGAGGTACTTGCCTGATTTAATGCATTTCATCGACTGTGAGGAGTTTTAAAAAAATTGAAGAATCATACGTAGATTTATTAGGATAGATTATTTACAAAATTATGAAATTACTATGATATAATTGTTTACTACAGGTATGGTCCTTATGGTGTCATCTATGAATGAAATAAGAGACATGTGAGTGTGAATTTTTTATTTGATCATAATAGCCAGAAAAGTTTTGGTGGTCTGATATATTTATTTCGTAAAGATGATAAGTGTCACGACCCATCCTTGGGACCTGTGCCGTGACTACCCCAAGCCCACCTCCCATAGGCCAGGGGCTAGTGACTAGCACAAAAGGTGTAAATCCTAGAAAAATGGGAAGACATTGCCTTATAAATTAAAGAAACACAATAGTGTAAGCCAGCAAAAGAAAAAACTAAGTAAAACTAGGTACAATAGTAAGTGCGGAAAGTAAATGGTCCAGAATACAAACACAAACTGAATGTAAAGTACTACTGGAAACAAATTATAGCAACTGAAAGTAAAGCAGCAATGTCAAGCTGTCCACTGGAAGTCCTACCTGAAGGGTGGGTACAGATAGCCACCTCAGCTCCTCGGGTCCAGCCGTCCGCTCCATGTACGTCCTGGCCAGTGGTCCACCACCAGGTACCGACCTGCTCCACAAGCCTCAACCACGATTAGCGATGTCCTTGGTCTGCATCCAACACAACATAGTGTGGGCATAGCCTGTGCAGGGGTGACTATACGATACTCAGTAGGGACCCCGAGAACCCCGAAGGTCTCCCAGAATCCACAAAGGATAACACACAAAGGAAAGATACAATCCCGATGTAACATCCAACACTACTTAGTTATATGACCATACAAATACCTAAGTCATCAATTCCAGTTCAGATCCAACATATGACCCCATGTTTGATCAAGTCCACAAAGGATAGTACAACCCAATACACAGAGGAAAGCACAACACAATCCACATATGAAAGCAAGTCAATCATAACGAAGATAATGATTGAAAGTCAAGACTCAGCTCACACTGGTATACTTTTTCGTAAGGTGATAGAGATGATCATATGTACCCACTGATTCATCAATGTTGGGACCAACGTAAGATACTAAACTAGCTAAGCTATCAGACCCATGTAGGATACAAGTCCAACTACTCTGTTGGACCCACGTAGGATACTACAACAGAGGTCAAATATTGTCGGACCCATGTAGGATACAGGAACAGTAATACTGCCAAACCCACGTATGATACAAGAAGATTAGTTATCGCCGTCGAACCCACAGAGGATTTCAGTACGATCTTCATCACTACCAACCCCATGGATGATTTCAATGTAGGCGTCATCGCTTCTGAACCCACGGAGGATTTCAGGGCATTCATCATCGCCGTCGCAGTCGCAGCCAGCTCTAGGGTTCCCGCACACAGCATGCTCATTTCCGAGTGGGTCCGCTCCACGAGCCTAGGGTTTGATACATCAACTGACACGTAGTCCTGATTTGATGTATCCAAATGTTCTTTTTCGTCGATAGGAACTCAGCACGACAGACATCGCATCAATTGGACGCCGAGTCTGTGAGTTATGGGCTTTTTCATCCCAGGGGCCCAGTTGGTTTTTAAGTCAAAAACAACCTAACTGTACTCCAACTACGTCCAAAACTTTAGCGGATTAAGCCAAAAGGTCCGTCTCAGTGAGAAGAATCCAACAAAGTTAACGGCACATCAATTGGACGTTTGAAGCTCAAGTTATAAGCGTTTCCGCTCCGAGGACCCGATTGGTTTCGTGTTCGAACCAACCCGGTCATACCACAAGTTCTCTGAAACCCTGAGTGTAATAAACCGAAATGACCTTCTCGATCCAAGAATCGCATCGCAATGGATGGTTCATCGATTGAAGGTCCGTAGTCCATTTTACAGGCATTTAAATGAACCTGTCAGGTATTATTGGGTTTTGGGCCCGGATCGACCCGGCCCAAGACCCCCTGGGTCGGCACGAACTGGGTCGACCCGACTCGGGTCCGGGTCTGGCCCATTATGGCGCACCCTGGCCCAGCCGGCGCAGCCCGACCTGGCCCAGCCTGGGCGGTTCATCCCAGCCTGGGTGGCAGGTTGGCCTGGCGCGAGCGCGACCCGCGTGGCCAGGCTGCTCGGCTCGGTCGAGCTGTCGCGGAAAAGGGGGAGGTGGCGCGCCGCCCCCCTGATTGAAAATAGTGGCTATAAAAAGAATAAATATCCTCGTCAAGAAAGTGAAAATTTTATCCATAATATTTGAACTCAAACCCCTACCTCAAGGAGTTTTCGAACAAAGGATGTCGCAGGAGAACAAACATCACGGAAGACGGCACCGTGGAAGACGGCATTGTAGAACGAGACTCCATACACGACGTTGGTGAATGCCAGAAGAAGAGTGGTGTCTCCCTTCCTTTGGCACGGGAACAAGAACAAAGGATGTTGCATCGTCGTTCTTCCAAAATCGGCGTGATAGCGTTCTTCGTCGACGTAGTAGTGTTCTTCACCAAAAAGATGAAGTTCTTCCAGTGTGAAGAACGCTCCCCCCTCTCAACCCAACTATGCAACCCAAAAAGAAAATAAGGCCTTTTAAATATTTTTTTACCTTTTCCAACATTTTTAAATTTCAAACATTTGAAATTAATTCTATATATTTAATTAAACTTAACTTGTCAAATTAAAATGGAGTGTTGGCAACATTAATAACAAGAGAGGTTTTTTAAATGAATTAGGGAAAAAGAAAAGGTGGGGGATCGTGTGAGCCCCAGCTCAACAAAAATCCTCATACGGGGAGTTAGAACATCTTCGGGTCCCACCCAAACTCCATCACATGGGCTAAACCACTTATGAATGTGGAATAAAAATTGTAACACTATTTTTATTTCTCTTTAAACATAATGTATTTTTTAACAACTATCCCTGAGCAAACGCAACTCTCGAAAAGGTCTTCCTAAGAAAATATTGGTGCTACGGTTTCATTGGTACCCTCATAATTCTATTCCGAGAACCGGTTAAAATGTTAGGAAAACGTGCTCGTTCTTTTACTGAACATACCCGAGCTAAACTTCGGAAATTGATTTCGGGCACACCGGGCCTCGGAATCAGGTGCCGTCAAAAACTGCGTACTTTTAAAATCCCAAATAAAATTAAGAAAAAATTTACCTTGAAATTTACGGGTCTTTAAATTACTCCCACCTCATGTATTTACGTCCTTGTAAAGATACAACACAAAACAAGGGGATCAAATGAGGATACTGAGCACACATCTGAGCCTCCCTCTCCCAAGTACTCTCCTGTATGTTCCCATGCTGCCATATGATGCGCACTAGAGGAATCGACTGGCCATGTAGGAACTGCTCCTTTCGATCCTCAATCTCCACCAGGACCTCCGCAAAAGTCTCCCCATCGTCATTGTCCAGCTCCACATTGTCGATGATATGCGTCGGGTCATGCACATATCTCTTCAGCTGAGATATGTGGAAGACCTCATGCACCTAGTGCAACTGAGGTTGTAGAGCCAGGTGATAAGCCACCTCGCCTATCCTGCTGAGAACCTGGAATGGTCCGATGAAGTGCGGAGATAACTTGCCACCTCGGCCATTTCTCCGTAATCCACGTCGTGTTGAGACCCGCATGAAGACGTGGTCGCCATCCTCGAACTCTAGTGGTCTCCGCCTCCTGTCAGCATAAGACTTATGCCAGCTCTGAGCTGTCCTCATCTGCTCCTGGATGACATGGACCTTCTCTGTTGTGGCCTGGACCATCTATGGTACTACAAGTGCGGAATCCCCAGGGTCTGTCCAACAAAGTGGTGATCTGCATGGTCGGTCATACAATGCCTCGTATGGTGCCATCCCGATGGTGGAGTGGTTGTAGTTGTTATACACGAACTCCACCAAGAGTAGGTGGTCCTCCCAACTATGACCAAAGTAGAGGACACATGCATGGATCATGTCCTCAAGAGTCTGAATGGTCCTCTCCGTATGACCATCTCTCTGAGGGTGAAAGTTGGTTCTTAGACGTAGCTACATCCCGAATGCCTCCTACAACACCTTCCAAAGCTGGGAAGTAAAGTGAGCATCTCGATCAGAGAATATAGATGATGGCACACCATGAATCCTTACGATCTCTTGAACATAGAGACGTCCCAAACTTTATATTGAGCCCTTCTCTCTGATGGGTAAGAAGTGGGACGACTTGGGGAGGTAGTCGAAAATCACCCAAACGGAGTCGTGACCATTAGAAGTACGTGGATTTCTAGTCACGAAATACAGAGATATCCTGTCCCACTCTCACTTCGGGACTTCCAAGGGCTATAGAATCCTGCTGGTACCTGGTGCTCTGCCTTCACCGGCTAGCAGGTGAGGCATCGAGAAACGAACTCTGATACAGCCTTCTTCATACCCAGCCACCAGTGCTATCGTCTGAGATCCTGGTATATCTTCTCTACTTCTGGATGTACCGCTAAAGGGGAAGTGTAAAACTCCCTTAGCACCTCCTCCTGTAAAGCAGCTGGTACCTTGGTACTTCCTTTGAAAATGAAATTGTTCTCTCCCCCTATAGAGAATCCATCATGTGCATGTCCTAAGGATATATTTTCACACCACGTCTCACAGTCAATGTCCCCACGTTGTGCCTCTATGACCCGCTGTAGTAGTGGAGGAGTGACTATGAGTGACTAAAGAAAGGCTGCTCCATCTCTATCCACGAAGTATATCTACAAATCCACTAGCTGCTCTGTCGCCTATCCAAGTAGTTTAATGCCCGTCCTCATACTGAGAGAATCATCTACTATGTTCTTCTTTCAAGAAGTATAGACTATCTCAAAGGCATAGTCCTGGAGGAACTCAAGCCATCGCCACTGTCTCAGGTTCATGTCCTTCTGCGAGAAGATGTACCTGAGACTCTGGTGGTCATAATAGACTGTAAAGTGCTCGCCCATCAGATAGTGTCACCACATCTTCAGAGCAAAGACCACTGCTACCAACTCCAGGTCATGAGTAGCGTAGTTCTTCTCATGTTGCCTCAACTGTCGTGATCCATAGGCGATCACTGCTCGCTCCGGAAGCAGGACACATATGGGCCCGGTCCCTGATGCATCACAGTAGACTACGTACCCTACTCCCACTTCCGGTAGCCTCATTATAGGTGCGCTGGTCAACCTCTGTCTCAGCTCCTGGAATCTCTTCTGATATCTATCTGATCACACGAAGGTTTTACCCTTATTCATCAAAGCTGAGAGTGGTGCCGCAACTCTGACCCAAGAAACTCCTCACCTTTGTCACACTCCTGGGTGGCTCCCAAGCTAGCACTAACTCGATCATCGCAGGGTCCAACGCAACTCCCACCTTGGAGATGACGTGTCCCAAGAAGTGGACCTCACGAAACCAGAACTAACACTTCGAGATCTTACCATAAATCTGGTGCTCTCAGAGTGTGTCTAGTACAAAAAGTAAGGGGTAGTCGTGATCCTCCTCAGTGGTCGAGTATATCAAAATGTTGTCGATGAAGACCACAAAAAATCAATCGAGGTGCGGCTGAAAGATCATATTCATGAGACCCATGAACACAGCTTGAGCATTGGTTAGCCTGAAATGCATAACCAAGGGCTCATAGTGGCCATGCCAAAATCTGAAGGAAGTCTTCTGCAAGTCCTCGTCCCAAACTCTGAGCCGATGATAGCCTGACCTGGGGTCTATCTTCAAGAACCATCGTGCTCCCTTGAGCTGAAGGAAGAGGTCATCAATCCTCAGAATCAGATTCTTGTTCCTCACGTTCACCTGGTTCAGGCAATGATAGTCGACACACAGTCACAAGCTCCCGTCTTCCTTCATTGCGAACAAAATCGAGGATTCCTATGGTGATACACTGGGTCGGATGAATCCCTTTCCCTACAAGTCCTCCAGCTATACCCCCATCTCTCGAAGCTCAGTGGGAGCCATCTGATATGCTGGAGTGGATATTAGGGCTATCCTGGGGTACATGTCAATATAAAAGTCTACCTCACTTTGAGGAGTTAGTCTTAGAACATCATCAGGGAAAATGATTGCATACTAATCCACCACTGCAGGAAAATTAGGACTCCGCATGTCAACTACTCCTAGGATGAGGCTAGCCAACTGATGAGTGATCAGCTGTCCTCTCCTCTGCGTGAGTCCATCCTGTGCTGCTAAGGCTCCCTTCTCGCCGGTGAAGGTAAACATGCTCCCATCAGTGCGAACACATCACACCTTGTGCCTAATACAGTCAATCTGAGCATGGACTGTAGATAACCAATCCATGCCCATGATGACGTCGTAAGGCCTCTTCGCCTCTACAAGAATATCCAAGCCGAAGCTCTCGCCTCCTAGAGTATGGTCACACTACCGGAACCAGTGCATAATTGTCATGTTTGCTCCCGTAGGAGTCTCTAGCCGTAAGGATGGAGCCAACGGCTCCGTCGGAATCTCTGAGGTACGAACAAGGGTAGTGGCAATGAAAGAATGACTCTCTCCAGTGTCTATAAGAACTGAAGCAAGGGTGGAGTAGTCACAAATAGTTTCTCGAATCATCTCTAGCGCGTCGTGGTCGTAGGCCTCCGCTGCCTGAAGCTGAACTTGTCTCTACCCGCCAGCTCACCGGGGTCGGGGTGGACCTCCGGGTGATGGTGGTGGTAAAGCCTCAAAGCGTCGGCCACCACCTGCTGCTCGACCAGCTCCACTGCCTCATCCGCCTGCTCCCTGCAGACCACCACGGACGACCCTCTACCTCTACCTAGGTGGACCATCAACCGTCTACTGCTCCTCTGCACGGCGGGTCGGGCAGTCACGAGCCATGTGGCCCTACCTGGTGCATGCATAGCACTTTCTACTCCTCGGAAGGCTGGCTCTGCACCGTGTTCCACGCACCACTGAACCAGTGTCCTGAGGTCATCCGCCAGATGGTCTGGTCCGCCTAGACCCCTGTGATGTCCGTCGACTGGCAGCTGCAGACGACTCTGCTACATGCCGCCCTGCGGTAAGTCTCGCTGCTGGTGTAGGCTCAACAAGAAAGATCTCTATGAGGAGGGCTCACTCTAGTACTCCTACATGTGCCGGAATGCTAAGGGATATCATAGATGCCTTGATCTCATGCCTCATTCCCTGCTAGAAGGTATGGGCCCTGATGAATGGGTCCTGTATCATGTCCATCAAATAGAACAAGATATCGGTAAATCTCGCCGAGTACTGTGCTACTGTCATGCTGCCCTACCGCAACTGTAGTAGCTCCTGAATGTGCCCTGCACAGAGGGTGGCTGGGACGAACTCCAAGTAGAAGAGGCTCTCAAAGTCCATCCAGAAAAGAGATGCCTCATCGTGCACCTGGAACATCAAGCTCCACAATCTTCTTGTAGCCGCGTGCAGGAGGATCGCTGCAAGGATCACCATGAAGTCAGCTGGTGTCCCCACTAACCTGAAAACTCGAACAACCGCGTCCAGCCAATCCTCAGCTGCCTGAGGATCCATCTCCCCATGGAACCTGGGTGATATTTGACGCTGAAAATCGTGCAGTGCACTATGGCGACTTGCACTCTTAGTGGCTGGGGCTGGTGGCATTGGTGGCTTGGCTGGTAGTGGTACTGCAGGTGCGTCCGCTGAAAAAGGGCCCTGCACCGAGGCCTCATCGCTCAGTGGGATGTCGTCTCGCACAAATCTTGGAACCCTAGCTAGCTGCCATCGTGGGGATATCCTGAATAGAAATAGGTGTGACATGATCAAAACTGAATACCTGGTTAGCTGACACAAAGTAATCACAAAGAAAACTTTTGAAATACACATGCAATCAATGTTTTCATGCATTGAGTCGGAAATCAGAAGTCAGAGTCCTAGTGTACGGATACATCGGCCGCCGCATCAACACTGGACTCCCTGGACTGATAACCATACTCAATACCCTTAACACTTTTTCGTCACATAGATGAAAGATCAGAGTCCTGAGTTATACGGTAGAACCGAAATCCTCCGATACCAATTTTTCACGACCCGCCCTCGCGACCCGTGCCGTGACAATCCCAAGCCCTCCTCCTATAGGCCAGGGGCTGGAGACTAGCACCAAAGTTCTAAATCTTAGAAAAAAGGGAATGAATTGCCTTATAATGTAAAAAAAACACAACAGGGTAATCCAGAAAAAGTAAATAATAAGTAAAACTGGGTACAATAGTAAGTTCGGAAAATAAATGGGCCAGAATACAAACCCAAACTGAAATTAAAATACAATTGGAAAGAAAGTACAACAACTGAATGTAAAGAAGAAACATCGAGCTGTCCACTGGATGTCCCACCTGAATGGTATGTACAGATAGCCTCCTCAACTCCTCGGGTCCTGCCGCCTGCTCCGTGTACATCCCGCCTAGTGGCCCACCTCTAGGTACTGACCTGCTCCGCAAGCCTCAACCATGATCAGCGTTGTCTGTCTTCTACATCCAACACAATGTAGTGCGGGCATAGCCCGTGCAGGGGTGAGTATATGCTACTCAGTAGGGACCCCGACACCCCCGATGTTCTCCCAGAATCCAAAAAGGATAATCCACAAAGAAAGATGCAATCACGAAGTAACATCCATCACTACTTAGGTATATGCCCATACATATACCTAAGCCATCAATCCCAGTTTGGCTCCATCATCCGAGCCCAAGTTCAATCAAGTCCACACATGATAGTAAAACCCAATCCACATAGGAAAGCACAACATAATCAACATAGGAAAGTAAGTCAATCATATCAAAGATAATGATTGACAATCAAGACTCAGCTCACACAGGTATAATTCTTTGTAAGGTGATAGAGATAACCAGATGTAGCCACTTATTCATCTAAGCTGGGACCCATGTAGGATACTAAACATGCTAAGCTGTCGGACCCACATAAGATACAAGTCCAGCTACTCAGTCGGATCCACGTAGGATACTACAACAGAAGTCAAATACTGCCAGATCCACGTAAGAAACGAGAACAGTAATACTGCCAGACCCACGTAGGATACAAGAGCAGTAGTAATCACTGTCGAACCCATGGAGGATTTCAGTACGGTATTCATCCATGCCGAACCCACAGAGGATTTCAGTGCAGTCTTCATCGATGCTAAACCCATAGATGATTTCAGTGCAGTCGTCATCGTCGTCGTAGTCGCAGCCAGCTCTAGGGTTCCCGCACACAGCACGCTCGTTTCTAGGACGGTCAGCTCCACGAGCCATGGGGTTGCTACATCAATTGACATGTAGTCTAGAATTGATGTATCTCAAAGGTCCGTATCGTTGATAGGAACTCAACACGACCGATGGCGCGTCAATCAGACTCTCGGTTTGAGTGTTATCGGCTTTTTCGTCTAAGGGGACCGGTTGGTTTTAAAGTAAAAACAAACCCGACCGTACTCCAACTGCATACATACCTTGAGTGGAGTAATCCAAAATGTCTGTCTCACTGAGAGGAATCCATCATAGTTGACGGAACGTCAATCGGATGTCCGGAGCTCAAGTTATATGCGTTTCCGCTCAGAGGGCCCTGTTGGTTTCGTTTTCCAACCAACCTGGTTGTACCCCATGTTCTCCGAAACCTTGAGTGTAATATACCTAACAAACCGTCTCTATCTAAGGATCACATCGAAACTGACGGTTCATCGATCAGATGTTCGTAGCCCATGTTACATGCATTTAAATGAACCTGTTTGGTATTATGTGGTTTTGGGCCCGGACCGACCTGGCCCAAGACCCCCTAGGATGGACCGAACCGGTCCAGGTCCTACCCATTAGTGCGCGACATGGACCGGTGGGCGCGGCGCGGCCCGGCCTCCGCGGCCGGTTGGCCTGATACAGGCGTGGCCCGTGTGAACAGACAGCTCAGCCCGGCCGAGCTCTCGCCGAAAGGAGGGGGGGGGGGCTTTGCCCACCTGATTGAAAACGGTGGCTAGAAAAAGGAATAAATATCCTCGTCAAGAAAGCGCAAAATTAATCCATAATATTTGAACTCAAACCCCTACCTCATTGATTTTTCGAACAAAGGAAGTCGCGGGGAAAAGACGTCACGGAAGACCGTGTTGTGGAAGACGGCGTCGCAGAACGAGGATCCATACACGTCGTCGGTGAACGCCTGAAGAAGAGCGACATCTCCCTTCCTTTGACACGGGAAGAAGAACGAAAGATGGCGCGTCGTCGTTCTTTGGAAATCAGTGTGACGGCATTCTTCATTGAGGTATAAATGTTCTTCACCGAAAATATTAAGTTCTTCCAATGTAAAGAACGCTCCCCCCTCTCAACATAAGGATGCAGCCCAAAAATAAAATTAGGCCTTCGCCTTATTTTATTACCATTGCCAACATTTTTAAATTTCAAACATTCTAAATGAATTCTCTACATTTAATTAAACTTAACTTGTAAAATTAAAATGGAGTGTTGGTAACATTAATAACAAGATAGGTTTTTTAAAAAGGAGTTAGGGAAAAAGAAAAGCTGGGGGATCGTGTGGGCCCCACCTCATCTTAAATCCTCACAAGGGGAGTTAGAACATCTGTGGTTCCCACCCCAACTCCATCACATGGGCTAATCCACTTATGAAATTGGAATAAAAATTGTAACATGATTATTATTTCACTTTAAACTTAATGCATTTTTTAAAAACTATCCCCGAGCAAACACAACTCCATAAAAGGTCTTCCTAAGAAAATACCGTTGCTGCAGTTTCATTGGTGCCCTCAGATTTTGATTCCGAGCACCGATTCAAATGTTAGGAAAACCTACTCGTTCGTTTACTGAACATACATGAGCTAAAATTCGGAAATTGATTCCAGGCAAACAGGGCCTCAGAATCAGGTGCCGTCAGAAACTACATACTCATAAAATCTCAATGAAAATTAAGAAAAAATATCACTTGAAATTTACGTGCCTTTACAATAAGTATTTATAGATAATTATTATAATGGCCACAAATATTTTCCATTTATGAATTTTATTTAAAATTTTATCCATTTTTTATGTTTATTCATTCTTATGTGGATCCATGTGAACTTTGAGTTGCTTTTGGAAGAATAAAAAATAATTTGTATATAATTATATCCAAAATATAAAATAATACCCTCATGTAACAATTTTTTTAACCATTTCTTTAATTGTGAGAAATGGGAATGGAAATTCCATTCCAACAGCATTAAAATGGAATAAAAAAAGTTCCCCTTGATGGATATTGTGATAAAAATCAATTTAACTGACAATCCAAGGGATGGAAAACCATCAGTTCATAGTTTAGTAAAATATCCACAAAAAATTATAAAACCAAAGGATCCATATTTTGGATGTAATGGTAAGGTAGAATCAATCTATATATCCTATATATTTTTTAGGGATGGAGATTTTTTCTTTGTGTAATAAAAGAACATCATATACTTAGTTATGATATCATTTTTGATTGATTATTTTTAATCTATTAAAAATATTACAATTAAATGAATCCTCCATAATAACATCCTTACCATTCCAATTGGTAAATTATGTTTGATTAGTTGTGGTGTATTTTTGTGGTTATTAATATATTTATAAAACATATTAATCGAATCAAAAACCTTCCATAAAAAAATCTAATTTTCTTATATTATTTTGAAATTAAAATATAAAAGTCATTAGAGTATAAAATTTTATTTCTTATCCTTGGTTTATGACATTTTTTGATGATATTGTCTTAAAATTGATCAATATATATCCCCATATCATGATTTATTTAACGTAATACTATTATTTTTGTGATTCAATGATGGTTTTTGGAGAATTGGATTTTTCGGATGAATTTACATTATTTATTATTTTTAAGACATTAAATAAAGTTTTTGTGTATTACATGGTGGTACAATTTGTTTTCTATTGACGTAATTATATTGATGGAACACAAACAACCTTTTTGTGTATCATTGGAATTATATGATATCTCATCATTTCTCGAGTGTTTTTTAGGAAATGAAGCACTTTACAAGACTTGATGATGATGTCGAAAATCCTAATGTATGAAGTCCCATATAATTTGAAGAAACAGTATTCTCATATCTGATAACATCATTCATATGTAACAATAATTCATTCCTATAACAAATTGTGATCGCATGTGTGACCGTGGTGTTTGATACCATACCATGATTATTACATCCATGAGTATTTTTATATATTTTTTATCATGTTAAATTATTGTCACATTATTTACATTTCACTACCTTTTTATCATGAGGATATGAAATAATATTTTATTATCTAACATATTATGGGTGTTATATTTCATGAAGAGGTATTTTGATTGGTTTTTCTAAAAGGTCGACCATCATTATATATTTTTCCCTTAGAGTGAAAATATTCATGATTGACGTCAATGGTGATGGTGGACCATAAAATTTATTATGGAAATAATCGTTCCTTTATTTTTTCATGGTTTTCACTAAATCGTTATTAGATCACAATTATAATGTTTTTCATGGACTATGGGATTCCAAGTGGCCATATCAGTCACTAGAATTTGAATATGATTAACATGACTCTCATATTTTAGCAAATAATAGGTATATTTTTAACATGATGTCGAGAAATGTGTTTAATATCACTGAGGTTTTTCCTCATATACAATCTATATCATGATATTTAGTTGAATGCATTCCTTTTTTGAATTTATTTTAATATATTTTATATTTTAAATTTGAAGAATAACTATATTTAGCTTCAATTACTCATAATAATATTTTTGGATTGTGTTAGCCACGATTTCGTCATTAACTTGGGTTATATGAAAAAAACTAGTTTAAACTAAACATGAATTTATTTTTCAATATTATTATTTAATGTGGTAGTTATAAACACGACATTTAAATGTAGTGTATTTATACGAATTATTATATTATGCAAACAAGGACTATACATGTGTATGTAATTCTTGTTTGAAAAACTAATTATTAATAAAATTAAAAACCAATTGAAAATATATGGAAATCATTGTCCGGAATATTATTTCTAAATTATGTGTTTTATTGTGTTGTAGAAGATTATTATATACCTTATCAACTATATAACCAAATAATTTTGAATCATAGATCCACATGATGTAAATTTGTCCATCCAAAAGTGAATACATTTGAGTATTAACTAGAATGAATCTCCTCCTCTAATATAGACAGTTCTCATTACTATCTATTATTAAAAAAATTCAATACATTTTTCTTGACAATTATCATCCATAATAAATTCCGAACTCTCCTCATCCCATAATCAAAACTATATTTTTTTCCAAAATCCAATCAAGATTTGTTTTTTTTAATCTTGTAAAGGATACATGAGGATGTGTTATGGATCATCATTAAAAATTATTGTTTTATTTCTTCCTCAAACGCCATTAAATTCTTTTTAAATCCAAATTATATAATATCATTAGTATATTCAATATAATAAGATGTTTTTATGAAATTATTACTGCCTACAACCACACACTCTTCCAACATATGGGTTATGAAATCATCATTTGTGTGTACTGAGAACTATCACCTTGAGATTTGATGTCATTAATTATTCAATAACCTACTAAAAATGTTGTTCATTATGATGGTAATAATATTTATATATTATATATGTGATATATATTTTATCTATACTGTTTTTAAATTATTATATAACACATACCATAAGGATTTCTATTTTTTAGGAATATGATAATGTATTTCGTGTGTACAACAGACTACCACCTCTAGAAGAGATGTGATTTGTTCAGTCATTACAAGGATATTAATAAATGTGGAATACAAATACACATGTTATATATATATATAATTAAAACTATTTTATATTGATAATATATATATATGTACAGACCATACATTATATTCTATCATTATGATAAAAAATGGAAACAACATTCTGGTGTATGTGTTCTGTACCATCTCCATGAATGGTGTTTTTAATTTTATATCACTAAATTTTGTAGATTAATATAAAATATATAAATAATTAATATATATGATACTATATATTGATTATTATTATGAATTTGATGAAATATTTCTTAAAATAAGTGATTCAAAAATAAAAAAAATCTAAACATTTAAGAAAAACATTGATGATGTTGCCTAAAATTAACATTACCATAGAATTCTAATAATTAAGAAATTGATGGTAATATATAAATATTATATGATATGATATATCATTATACATATATATATATATATATATGAATATTTCAATATGATAGATTTATAATAATCTAATATTTCTTATATCGGATGATTTCACATGTACAATGGAAGTCATGTTGTATGGTAAGGAGATTTCTAACATCACTTTTACTTTTTGTGATCCAAATTTTGTTTTAATCACATTTTTATTTTATGTGGTTAATATAATACATATGAATTTAAATGGTAACATACCACACCTCCTAATTGGCTTGTCTCATGGTCCAATGGTTAGTTTTCCTAAAAGACATCCCCACAGTGCTAAAATATAGAAATAAATTCCAATAGCCTTAATAAAATTGGGAGATGATTTTCCCTATGAGAAAAATCATTCCAACAAACCATTACATAAACAAAACCATAATATTATCCACTATAATAATGTAAAACAACTCAAATTAGTTCTATTTAAATAAAAAATAAAACAACAACATAGTACCATAGTGAAACCCAACTAATATCAATGTACAAAGTGGAAGAAAACCCAATAAAACACAAGAACCCTAAATACATAACTCTATATCTACATACATGATACACACTCCAAATAAACAAAATTTACAATGTGTCATGACTAATCACTAATTTTTTTTATACATTATCATTTCATATGTCCCAATGAACAGAATATAAAAATGCACTAATGTTCCAATGCCTCAGTGAGTAATGATACTGTGTACGATTTTCACAAATGAAATCCCTAACGATGCCAATAAGAATGAACAAGTTGGAATATTTATCTATTATAATTTATATAAAACACAATTCTTACCATTCAGCAATATGTAAAAATTTAAAATAATTTTTTACCAAAAAACATTAGGTAATGATAAATTATTTTAATTTAAACAATTTAATATTTTTTTCAAATACCTATTCCTTGATTTCCAATACACCCAAACATTATTTCTCCAATCACAATTCTAATCTCATGATTATATTCTATTTTATATTCTTTATAATCAAAAAGTAGTCAATGTCCCTATTATCTAATTTTAGATGACCCATATCCAAGGTAATGTCCCTTTGTACCCAAATGGTACTCAATCCTTATTCCGAGTGACATTAAATGCATGAACCTACACAACAAATGTATGTAAAAAAAATTCAAATGAATCAATCCAATACATTTCAGTAATAGAATTATTTTATTTTAATCCATTAAAACAAACCATTTTAATACATTGAACAAATCCATAAATAGAAATCTACATTATAAAATAATGAAAACAAATAACTCATCACAAAAATTTTACAATTCCATAAAACGCTCTGACCATAACTAATGAGGGTCACTACCGTGATTTTCACACCAATTTAACAACCAATTTTTATAAATTTAAACAATATAAAACTATTCCTTCGTGTTATAATAATAGGGGTTGATAGTAAAGAAACCTATATTAGAAATTTTGGCTGAAAATGAATACAAAAAACTCCCACAAAACTATGTTGAATATATAAATACACTCCTTTATATAAATTAATCTAACATAAACATAAAAAATCTAAATATTATTGTCATAAAACACCTTCAATATTTTAACTATTTACTGGATAGAATAAATCTACAGATATAATAATTTATCTCTAATAAATACCATGAAAAACTACAATAATTGAAGGCATGATATGGAAATCAGGATTCAATACTCCAATAAATGTGTCCATATTATGTTGGATTAAATAGATATTGGATTGAAAGCCTTTGGGAGGAATAATTTTGGAGTAATGACTAAAATAGATATACATGATTTAAAGGTTAATCCTAACCCATTTCCACATTTTTAGTATACTATTTTTAAAACATGCATGGTTATTCACACAGTTATTTAAACTATGTTCTAACAATGTACTAACCTCTCCCTCGAAGGAAACTTCTCATGGATTTCCCACACAATTATAAATATGGTTCACGAACCATGAAAAATAATATTATCCCACTTCATACAAATTATATTGTGTGGCCACATGGTTTGACATATTATTTGGATAAAATTTTCCCTCCCCAATATCCCTTGTCTCACAATGAACCATTTCTATTAGGAATTTCATGATTTTCTTATACTTTGAATAAACCATGTAACTTTAGAAAATCCCCATACACATTCTAAAATTCATCCAAAAAGTTACAAAAAACACTTAATCACATTTCATATATAGAAATAATAAAAAAATGTAAAAATACATGATGTATGGGGTACTATTTTCTCCAATCCATTTTTTATTACATCCCCAAAATGTGGAATAGAACTAATTTCTTAATAGAGTTTGGGAAATTTATTGATAGTTTTTATCCTAATTAAATTTTATTCTAGAATCTGATTATGTTTTCATAAAACAAACCTAGTACGTGGATTATTTCATGAAAAAAAATTCTCGTTCGTATACAAAATCTGAATTACCATGTTCATAAATGATATATTCATCACTATGATAAGATGATCCTATCATATCTCTTGGTAAAAACCATTCTGATTCTTTTTTAGATGAAATAAAATAAAAAAATTATGAACAAAACAACATTTTGGGGAAATATAATTGATATTCCACCTTCAAACCCTTTCATGAATGTCATAATTTCATATGTATTGAGTACATAACATACCTAGTTTCCAAAATGATGATTTCCAATATTCGGAGAGATATTTAATAACAAAAGATAACTCCCCTTGAATAAAAACCATCAAAAAAGATTCCCAAGATATTTTTTATGACATTGATCCATCTCCAACCATTTCCTGATCAACTAAATTTTCATCATTTTATTTTTAAAAAGGTTCATCTCCTTATGTAAAGTGTATCCTATTTCAAAGAAGACATGTTGGGAATTATAATGACTAACATATAATCTACAAAATGATTCATATGTATTGTGAAATGATACATTTTTTTATAAATGAACGCAAAAAATGGTACATGTTCATCTCAGGAGCCAGAAAAAATGATTTACACAAGCCCTCACCATTTCAGACAAAAGTTTTGTCATCAATTCAGGTTTTCCATTCGTCAGAGTATGATATGATGTTCTAATAGAAAACTATGTTCCAATGGATTTCTATAAGAATTTACAAAAATGTGATTCAATCCTCGAATCAATATCTGATACTATAGAAACCTATATTCTATGTATCTTTACAACTGCAGAGATATATATTTTTGACAATTCCTCTACAATATTGAATTCAAAAAAATGAATGAAATGAGCCGACCTTGTACAGTGATCCATTATCACAATTATTTTATCCTTTTTTTGAATTATACTTAGGTTACCTATAAAAAAATTCAAAAATTAACCTCTAATTTATAAATGTTGATCGGTAAGGAAAGTAAAAAACCTTCTAGTAATTGATGTTATTCTTCAACTAGATGAACTGTCAAGAAACTTGAAACAAAATCATCTACCATCCTTTTCATTCCAACCCAAAAATAGTATTCCTTCAACATATTGTACATATGTTTTATTCTATGATGATAATAAGATATCAAATGGATGTAGGAATGTATATTTAGTTTCTAAACATGATATGACCATCCAATTTATGATCCACAACACTAAACTACCATCCACCATCCCAATCACATTGGTATCCTCACCATTGAGTTTTGACCTCATCACAACACATTATGAATCAAAATTTGGTGCCATATTAAATATCTCAATAAAATATACAATGAATGAAACATGAATGAAAACTAAAACATCACCTCAGTATTCACATGTTAATTTCTTTTCATCTCGGACCAACATCAACATTCACTCATCTAATGCTTCTATTTCTAAATTAGAATATGAATTTTATCCTAAAGAATCTTCCAAGGTATTACCTTTAATAATTTTAAAGTAATGTTAATGATGAACATTTATAGACACTCCATCCATATTCATACTCACACGTTCAAATAATTTTGTGTGAAAATATTTTCCAATCATATATATTTCTTAAACATTGAATATTTCTCACAATATAGGCAATAATGCCATGTGGCCACATAGGGAAAGAAGGTCGATAAATAAATTTTTTATATTGGGTAATAATTCTAATTTAACTCTAAATTTCATGACGAATAATATAAAAAAAACTTCCCTACATTAGGACACATCCCCAACCTAATCTCATATCATCACAATAAAATATTTGCCATGTCATGATTATAGTAAAATTAATAATGCTAGTAATGCACGGTGAACATTTAGCTTTTGAAAATGTTTTAGACATTCCTCATTCCATTAAAATGGAAATGATACCTTGTCAAAAAATTTCATGGGTGAAAAAAGATAAAAAAAACAATCATGTGCAAAGAATATTTAATAACAGGGTAGACCAATGATGTTGCATATCTCAATGAAAATGATTTTCTTATTTCAAGGACTTAACAGATTAAATCATATTTAGATCTATAGAAACTCCATTATCAAGGATTATAGGTTATTTAAATATACATATTGTATCCAAATATCACATTTTTATATTTTTTAATATATAATATGATCCTACATGATTCCCAAAATTTTCACAATGTGTTGATGAGGCTCATGAATTTTCCTGAAATATAAAATTATAACATCTAAAAACATTAACAAAAATGATTTTGTGACTTATGAAATATCGTAATAATTATTTCTATAATTAATAATGGTGTATTAGTATGATTAAAATTAATTACAATATACACATAATTTTTATATATACTCCAGACATCTTTTTTTTGAATATCCACCTTCCAAACCCAGAATTGGTGTCATCAAGAGTGAATTACCATATTAGAGAACCATTGATCTCCCCCAAAATTATCTAAATGGTCATCAATGTGTGGATGTAAATATTGATTATTTATCATTACTTTTTTATGCTTATGATAACCAACACATATCCAGAAAAGTACATTCCCTTTTGAACAAACAATACTAGTGCTTCCCATAGAGATATACTCATCCAAATTAACACTTTATATTCAGGATATTGTAGTTAAACGTAAAATCCCCTTAATTCAATTGGTTTCATCCATTAAAATGAGAGGGAACTCAGAATTTTCCTTATAACGAAATAAATCTTAATCATTAATTATCCTTGGGGAGGTAACCAAGAGAAATTTTCATTAAAAAACATCTAGAAACTAATAAATGAATCGTGTAATAATTCTATTCTCAATAACATATAATTTTTACAAATTCAAATTTACCAACATTTATGAGATCATTCAAACTATTGGTTCCAAAAATTCAATTTCATCTGCCATTACATTTTCGACTAACCTAAAGAGATTTTTGTTGCCATCATTACCTGTAAAAATCTCTTATTACGTATAACAACAGATATGATCCATGAACATAGTCAGCCAAACTATAACCAAGATTATGTAAAGGGAATAAATTTGAATCATAGAGAAATAACATATCATCTCATCTCTATCAACAATTATAAATCCAACCAGACACATAAGGGATCAATATTCTCATTGAATAAGTAGAGTTTTATGTTTCAAAAAAATAGAAATCATCTCCAAATTTATTATCAGAAAATCAATAACCTGAGAAGATATAAATAAATGGGATGAAACCCTATAAATAACATACATAATGTGGAAATCGAAATAATTACACCTCTCACAGTTGATGGTCTAGATTGAATATCCTAAAAAATGTACTTATCTCTATACAACTTCTTACTCATTGATCATTGTTCATTATTTTCCTTTTGAGATTACACTTTCAAAGGGTCCATGGTATTCTTATAGTATTCAGAAATGAAACTATTCTATTGTTGAGGATTTGTTATCTTCCCACATCTGGTTGATGCGTACGACGTCTGTGACACATGTGATGGGTCATGAATTATTGAACATGGAGAAATAAGAAAATTGAAAAAATATGAAAATTCTTTTAAAATTATGGAATACTATTTATGGTTTTGTACACTCTCTCAACAAATTATTGAACATAACACATTGGAAAGAACAATAATTTTTTTGTGTCATGGTGGATGATTTACTGATCATGATTTATTATTCTGAATCATCCACATACCAAGGAAATAGTTCTCCCTCTTCCAATTTCTCCCAACATATGGTTTGACAATATTTCATTATGTATTAACATGTTCAATCCACTTGTATTTCTTGATATTTCTCGTTAATCCACATTCTCTCTATTAACCGTCTTTGTATAATCCATAACACAGATCTTGAAAATATTGATAAATTATCTTTCTTCAATACCACTAAAAAAATGTGATTCTTCAAAGATGAAATTATAGTAAAATCAGGAGTAAAGTTGAGTAAATTCCTAAATTTTTCAACATAATAAATCACTATGACGCTCTCCAATTTTGAGATGATGAAATCCATTTTTCTACAACACTATATTTATGAGGATAGAATTATTTGTAAAAAAATTTATTCAAAATCCTACCACGGTTGTTATTGGTATAATATAGAATGAACTAAAAATCCCAAAATTTATGAGAATGATATTTAAATATATTCAATGAAAAATTGAAATCAAAATCTTTTGGTGTTCAATGGAAATCAACGATATGATATATCTAGTTCAACCACACATCTTCATTTTTGTATTCTAAATCACCCTGAAAGATTGGAGGATCCTTCTTCTAGAATTGGATTGAATTATCAATTTTTCCTCGATTTATCCATCCCATTCAAACTATCAACAACCTGAAAAGATTGGACTATACTCTGAACCAACTATTGGTTCACATATGGCTCAGGTTAACCTATATTCTCTGTTTCTTACTCCAGTTTCAGTCTACAATGCCTACCATTTTCAATTTTTCATATAGAGAAAAATTTCCATATGTCTCACTCATTATTAGTTGATGGATATAAATTTTCATATTCTACAACATCATACTATCTCAATAGTTCCTTCGAAATTCCATTTGTTTCAAATTCAATAATTTTTTAAAATTCCTCCATTTTTTAAAAATCGACCCATTATTCAAAATACTATTATCATCCATTTTTCAAAATCACACATTTTAAAAACAATTGGAATACTTTTCAAAAAAAAATCTGTTTTTTGAAGACATTCATAAATCATTTCAAAAAATTATATATGTACTCATACTGTATGTTCATTTATAATATTCAGGTCATGGAACTCTCATTATCTAAAAAAATGAAAATGAAATTCAAAATCTTTTAAGTGTCTCAATATATCTTATTTAAAAAATCCTTGCTAATGTTATATTTAGTATAGAAATGATAGGTACATATTTATATGATCTATATTTCATGTCCCATAAATCATACTTCATTCTACCAACACAATTATAGGAATAGATGGAATGAATTTTCAACTCCAAGACCCAAAAAAAATTATGTACAAGTAAAATAATGGAATGAACAATACCACATACACGTCAATGACTGATGAAGCTGATACCACATATGACATCCTTCCCTTATCCATTGAATTGATTCGATTAGGAACATGTACATGGCCTTATGTGACATAACCATGGCTCTAAAAGATTCCTATTAATGTTTTTGGATTCTATAAAATATGTTGATGATTTTATATTTGAGAACTAATTTACCAATGAAACCATGACATTACCAAAACCACTAAACGATTCATGATAATAATGTAAAAGATCACAATTTAATTTCATTTATTTTAAAACTAAAGTAGAATACTATAGCATAATATATGAAAACTAATATTAATGAATAAATAGGAATACAATCCAACAAAACCCAATTAATATAATTTCATAACTATAATTCTCCCAAATGGATCCTTGAAAAAACTAAAAAAAACTCATGTATAATGATTCTCAACTAAATAAGGGTCATACATTAATTTTTTCCAATGTACCCATGAAAAAAACAATGAACAATAACTAATGTTCCAAATAAAGGGTGATTAATGAAACCTATTATGTTTTCAAGAAATGGAATTAGTAATCATGACACTACAAACGAGAATAATAGAACATTTATTTTTAACTGTTTATATAAAAACTATATTAAATAGTTCATCATTTTATGAAAATTTCTAATAGATATATAATAATAATTTTTCATTAAAAAATCAAAAAATACTTTCTACCATTTCAAAATATTGTTTTTCATACCCATTCTATGATTTCCCACACACCCACACATGCATGATCCAGTAACATTCTATAATCATGGGAGGTTTCACATAAATCAACTATGTTCTCAAAAAGTGGCCAATCTTTTGAGCCTTGATGAATCATTCCCCTTATTCAAATTTTTCTTCATTGTACCTAAATGGAGGATTCCCCTTAATTAGGGTCACATTGAAAGAATGATCTCATATAAACCAAGTAGTTCAAACCCATTTCATATCTGTCATTCCATTCTATTTCAATAAAACAAATTTTTTTAAATAATTTTAACAATCCAATTTCAGAAGTCCAATAATACCATATTTTGAAATCATCATTTTCAATTGAAAATATACAAGTGATCTTCAATAAAATTCTGAAGATCCATTGAATAATCACACCATCATTAATGGGGGTTTCTACCTTGATTTTAGCACTAATTTAAAAACCAATTTCAATTAATTTAATCAATTTGAAACCAACCATTATGTACTAAAAATATGAGTTGATAGTCAATACACTAACCATAAGAATTATTTTAGAAAAGAATAAAAACATGAAAATTCCAACAAATCCAAGTTGGAAATCAAAAATCATACCTTAGTTATCTCCCCTAACATAAAAAATGTAAACTCTAACCATGATTGTAATTAAATACCATATACATATCCCAATTTTTTTATATATATGAATCTAAAAAATGAAATAAAGTATATCTAATAAAAACCACGAAAAAATATCATAAATAAGAACACCCCAAGGGAATCAGGCTTCAATGAACCATGAAATGCCTTCAAATCGCTTCATATTCGATGGGGAAAGGTTCTAAAAACATTGGGATGAATAATTTTGGAGTTAGGGTTAAAATATATAAATAAATACCTATTATTGGTTAATTATGAACTAAATCCACTTCATTAAGATGTTTTTTTCAATCGTTCATGATTAGTCACCCAGTTTGAAAACTGTGTGTTGAATATTCACTATTGTCTTCATAAAAGATAACTATAGATTATTTTCTATTGTTCTTAGAAAATTAATTATCCAACAATGAAAAATCACATTGTCCCACATTACACAAATTCTCTTTGGTGGATGTAAAGTTTGACCAATGTTTGTGCTTAACTCTGTGCCTCTCCATTAGCCCATGTCTCACTGTGCATAGTTTACTACATTAGTTTTAGGGTTTACACTTACCATTCACCAATGATATACCTTTAGAATAGCTCAAAAACATTGCAATATACTTAAAAATCCACCTAAACTTTATCAAATCATTTTACAAACATAAAAATAATAATTAACATGGTACTTAATTGAAATTGAGGGTGCAAAATATATTATAAATATTCTCATAAAAAATATTGTAGTCTTCAAATTAATTTTTTGGTATCCCTATCATGGGTTTTATGTTTTAAAAAGTAACAAAAATGTTATGTGGTTTCAATTTGAATATTTTTTTTGTGAACAATGTTATTTATTACCCTAATATTCATTTTTTGAGGTATATATAATGATACATTTACATATTAAATAAATAATTTCATTATATTCATTATACATTATGTATCATTTAATATTATTTTTTAATGTAAATTTATGTTTCAAGGATAATAAATTTTTAAAATTTTATGTATAAATCATGAAATTTTTGATGAATATTTGAGATTAAGTCTCTAATGATGAAATATTATGATCAATATATCAATATTTTTCTAATTGTTTCTTCTTATATAGTGATTCAGAATATCTTTTTGTAAATTTATATCATTTTTTATCTTCAAAACATAAAATAATTATGAAAATGACTTTAAATAATTCTCACTATGTTATTTTATTGGCAAGAAATACATTTTATTCAAAATCAATTTTTTAAAAATAATAATGAAAAATTTATTTTAAATAATAAAAAATTATTATTTATAAAGAAAAGTGTTTTCACGGTTATTTTTATTTTAAAATTATTTTTTTCTAAGTGGAAATGATATTTTAATCAAAAAAATAATTAAATTATTGATCAAAATAAATCTCAATATATTATGAAACCTATTGATGTATCTTATGAATTAATTGGGTTATTATTGAAAAATAAAATACTTAATCCTTCTTATATTTTATTATATTTATTCTTACATGTTTTTTTGAATCATGAATGTCATCCATGAGTAATACAATGATAAAATGATTCTGAAACACATATATTTCCTCTAGGTTTTCTATAGATAATTATTATGAATCACACCTCCTTTTCAATGGTTATGTTTCGATGAAATGATTAGGACATCCATTTCATTTCATGGGTTATGATGTTTTGAACATTTATAATCTTCTCATGCACAGAAATATGATTTTTATTATTTTATGGGTGGAACCTATATAACCATCTAATTCATTAGGAAATGATTTACATATTTCTTGATAAAAAATAGCTTGAAATCTGAGTGAGCCTAGTTGAGTAAGAACTTTTTTAATTATGAATGTTTTGAGAGTGAACCAATTCCACTATAAGAAACAGACTTTTACTAGGGACGGTGGTTTTACCCACACAGTTGGTGTATCTCTATTGAATTATTTGATAATTCTTGTAAATGATCATTAACTTCATCGGAATTATTTAATACGCTTATTATTACGATAATAAATCCATGTCCTTTTAAAATTTTATTCGCTCAAAGTTCATGTTATTTTATTTATCTTTTATTCATATCTTATAACCTTCCAATTTTTATAACATGATTATATATTTTTTTATTTGATATGTAGGGTATTCTGTTTAAATTTTATGTTAATGTTATCAAACCATTATTCTCATGTCACTCTTACTTATCATACTTGTTTATACATACCAAGAATTCTATGTATCCCTTTCTTATGTTTCATTTCCTATTGCAATGATGAAATGTTTAAAATGGGGATTGTTTCATAATATTAATAATGTTATGATAATTATTATAGATATTAATGATATTACACTATTTTACAAGATTTTGCTCGAATTTTAAAAAGGATGTAAAATTAAATGACCCTTGAGAATCAAAATATATAATTTGATGAATAATCAATGAAAATATATAATATATATGTATGAAAATATATGGTCTCTATATGTTCCCCTAAACATTGAGTAGAAATATATATGGTAATGGATTATGGTTGATTGGATGGAAACTTTTTTATCTTTGTTTAGATTCATAATAATTCTTGCTGATTTATTTTTATAAATGAATACACCTGTGATACCATTGAAAAATTGATCCGGATACATTGGTGGTGTCCTAATTGGTTTTATCACTCACACCATACAAGAGAATCTTTTTGTTCATTTATATTTCATGTTTAGAAAAAAAATGAAAAGGAATGCTCTCCATATATGGTTTTTTGGTCATTGACCATAGATATTTTGGTGATATAGGGACACACACTAAAGAATAAAATAGTTATATTATTTCTCAATTTCTTTAAAATCTTCTTCGGTTAACAACTTTTAGATGAATTTTATATATCTTTATGAAATGTGTTCCATTTTATATTTAGACTTGTTATAGTTATATTTATTTATATAAATTTTTTAGATTTATATTATGTTAATGGGATATGATATTGATGGTATAATCTCCCAGAACGACAACTTCCAGGAATCAGGTACTAGTCAGTATCTTATTGCATATAGGGAAGGAAGCGCGAATTTATGTGAATATATGACTTTTAATTGATGGTTGGGTTCATGGAATTAATCTTTTATTATGATAACATATGTATCCCCTACTGATATATTAAATTTTTAATAAAATATTAATATTGTAGATATAATATTTCTAATCAATTCTTATTTTCCTTTATAATGAATGAATGCAATGGGTGATTAATTTCATTAATTGTATCAATATTAATAAATTATACATAATAAATTTTGGTGTACTCCATTTTGAAAAAAAATATTCTACTAATCTAAAATTATAGTATTCATTTGGGATATATATATATGATTAAAATTTGTGGAAAGATGTATAGTTATGTATGATTATGTAAAATACAATTTCATTATTGTTGGGTTGTCTGGAATATTTTTAGAGTGGGGTTTAGATGATATTGGGAATTAAATAAAGAATAATTATATGAGAATACATAAATTTAAAAATGTTTTACAAACATAGTCGTAGATTAAATTTCTTATTTATTTTATCTAACATCGTCATAGAGATTTTCAAATTAATATATATATATTTTTTTTAATATATTTAATATTGGGTATTATAATCATTGAACATGGATGTTTTAGTAAATGAATAAAAATAGACTCATGAAAATTAGGTATGACTCAAATTATTTTAATATATTCAGGAATTTAAAATAAATTTTTTGATTATCATATTATTAATTAATTATTACCATAAATATTCTACATGACTATTTATTTTTATCACTAATGATTTTTTATTAGATGATTTGTGAAAATAATAGGTTATTAAATAAATTTTTTATTGTTTTATAATAATTATCTAATTGATTAATGTTTTATGTTATATGAGAAAAATCTACATATTCATCATTATGGGTAATTTTATATAATATTTGGAATTCAATTTCTATCTCAACATAATACTCACATAGATTTCCATCCATTAATTACCTATTTATATATAAAAGATAATATTAATTTGAATATCATATATAAAATTATTCATTTATATAGTTTTTAAATTCCAATAATGAGAGACATTTTGTTCCATTAAAATTAGAGAAATTTGAAATTAATGATATTTCATTGTACAAGACTATGATGATATATTTCTGAAATAAATTATTAAAAATTATTGGACTATTAGAATTATTTCTTAATATAACTCATGATTGGTTTCATCTTTACAAAGATATTTCATTATTTTAATGACTATTATTTAATTTTATATCCCATTGATGAATGTATACATGTTCATAAATATGTATTTTACATAACTAAATTCTTCTTCATGGGGTCCAAAAATGATATTTTTAGGGGTATGTATAGATAAATAAATATTAGAATTGAGTATATTGAGTTTAACAAGGTTATATTACAAACAATTATCTACCTCATAGTGATGACTTGTTCGGTCAGTTTTTTTGGGGATACATATTTCATAACGGTTTGCCATCAATAAATATATCTTCAGATAAAGAAGAAAATAGAGGATATAAACATTAAATCAGATCATAGAAAATATACACACTATATATTCAATGTAAATAATTTTTAACATAGAATTACACGATATAAAAAAATTCGTTTATGAATAGTGTATATTGATATTGCATAGATAAATTTGAGTAAATAATCATAGTTCATGTTCAATTATATTACATGATAAATTTTGATGATTAATAATTTTATTATTATATTTATGGAATTATAGAAAATGAAATTATTTATAAATTTTCTACAATTTGAACTATATATATAATTTTTCGCTTTTAGTTAATTTAATAATTCGATATTTTATATTTTTTATCTTTCAATTTTATAAGCTAATATAGAACGATCCCCAAAAATTTTGGCAACAATCCTTATTTTATATAAATTATTTTGATATTATATATGTAAGGATCCGACCTTAAATAGTACATCATCTTGAATTAAATGAATAATTCACATTTAGGATCTCTTCAGATTTAGAGTTTTAGAGAATTAGGCCATAACTATTACATTACATCTCAAAAATTACAATGTATACACTTTTACTATATTCCCATTTTTTCATAAAGTAAAAAATCATGAAAAACGAAGTCATTTCTAGTCCCATGTTGTAGACATCATGACTTTTATTTTATCCCATCCTTGAACCCAGCCATATTTATGTCACTAGAAAAACATTTCAAAACCTGGGATGAGCATAAAAATCTATGTAAGGGTTATAAAATAATGAATGACAACATTAGTTCATCAATACATACATAACATAAGAAATTTAACATACCTTTTGAAATCATAAGATTTACTTAGTAAACAAAAATCATAAAGGTAACTTGTGGCATCCATAACATAATTACATTGTAGCTATCATAACTACATAGGTAGTCACATTCAGAATACACATCATAGTATATTCCCTAAATCGCTTAGCAGAAACATTCAAATTTACCTCAGTCACGTTACCTAATTCAATAGAGAGCTATCTCTGTCTCACCCACCATAATTTTAACGCAGAACCACCCAAGTATGTAATCAATGTCCAATAACAATTTAAAACATTTAATAAAGTGATTTTTTAATCAAAGTGTCCCATACCAATTTGTGGATTTTTAAGGAATTATCATTTTAAAACATTAATTTCCATATAAAAAATTCATGAAACCCATTTTTAAAATAAGGACATTAATGAGAAAAATTTAGATGAATAAATCATTATAACATTTAAATTGAAATTTTAGTTAAAGAGTTTTTAACCAAATAAGAGATGATTGAATACAAATAATTGAACAATAACATTTAATCAGAACATTATAATATCTTTATAATTTAGGGATTCATGATAAAATATTACAAAGGATAGTATATACACCATATAAGAGTGAATTGGTGAATATGAACAATAAGTCTCAATGGAATATAAATTGAGACGATATCCCATATAAAAATTGTATACTCAGATTAAAAATAAATCAATTACATAATAAGGTGTGGAAAATATAAATAAAGTCAATATGATTGTATCTTAAATGTAAGTCAATCAGAGAACATTCACACCTATTTTTTTTAAAAAAAACACTTACATGGATGTTTAACTCAATGAATTCAAATTGAGTTAAATTTACTCTTATCAGGATCATATCGATGACTTGAGAATTTATCAATGGAGTAATTATGTGTATCCAAAGTACATATACACAAAGGGGAGTGTAAATTACAACATAAATAAATAGAGATTTGACACATAATCATATCATGACAAAATTATGAATTAGAAGATTAACTGATGGAATAGAAATTGGGTTAAAAAGATCCCTTACCAATTTGGTAACTTACAAATCATACTCCACAAGAAAGAAGTATCATACAATGAAGATGTAATTACCCTAAAATTAAAGTATATTAAATAAAGGATATGTTGGAAAGGATTACAACAAATATACATAATAGGGGGGGAATTGTGTCTTTTACTAATTCTTCACGAGATCGTATTCTGACCTTTAACATTAATTAGATAGATTAATGAAGCAAAAATATAAATCGCAGGGAGACATGATGTAAAGTAGTTCAGAGAACAGAAGGCCCTTAGTCCACTACCCCATTGATATACTCCATGAGCTTAGTGATTTTCACTATCTGGTCCTCCTATTAACATAATATTCCACATATCAGTACAGACAGTTGACACCTTTACAATCTTTGGAAAAACAGAGCCTTATGGTTAAATCCCAGAACCTTCACAGCATTGTATGAGATGTCGGTCACTGAAGATAAAATGAAATATTTTTTATTTGAAAAGTCATTCACATTGTTATGCAGAATTACAATTGACATTTTATGGATCGTCGTCCTCAGAAATGTTGATCTTCAAGTTAGAGTCATTCTGAGTCGATCTGGTTATAATAAACACCAAAAAATAATTCACAACTTCAGCAGAAGTAGATTCGCAATAGATCATTGATGTCAAATTAGTAAATCATTTGTCGTGTTTCATCTTCTTCAATAAACCATTCTTTGTATCTCTTCGTAACAAAAAATCTGTAAGTCTCAATTATCTCAATGGTCTCTCTGTAAAAAAATTAATACAGGTATGTAAAGTCGTGTGTTCTTTATTCAAATTTAGATCCACAAAAGTACCCTTTAAAATTATTATACATAAAAATTATAAATAACAGAGCAGTCGTAACTCCCCTAAAAATTCATTATGGAAATCTCTTTTTAAATTGATCCTTTAAATCATAGATAAATGGCTTTGAATCAGTCAAACAAACGCTTTAAAATCGGATTTTAATCTGTCGTGGAATCAGCTTAAAAAATCGCTTGAAGACCATTGCGTAATAATATCATTTATAATTCCACAACACCAAATGTAAGGTTCAACTGTATATCATGCATCTTCTGAACATAAGGTAGATCACAAACGTAAGGTTGATGAGGCATCCTTGAAACGTATGGTTGAATACAAATGTATGGTTGATGATGCAAGGTTGATCATCCATACTTTTCTTTTCAACATTCAAAAGTATGATATATGATCCAAGATTTGATAAGCTTCCAATGGTAATTTACATGATCCATAATTATTAATGAAATATATGATTGTTCACAAAATTATGGTTGATGGACCATAATTTTGAGAAACATAAATAACTTTTAAAACGTACGCATGGTTCGTCTTCCATATTTTTTCAATATCCCAATAGTAGGGTTCCTTCCTACCATAGGGTTACTCTTCCATACTTTTATGATAATGTATTCTTGTTTTACCATACTTTTCTGATATTTCATAAAATATACACTACATTCCATCCATACACTACATTTCTCCATATAGGGTATAAATAGTGTTTCTAGAACATGCTTAAGAAATTCGCGAATATGTAGATCATGTATAATGTTTCCAAAACATTGTAAAGCCAGTACATTAGAAATCAATTCTTATTGTTCAAGAACTTAAATATTTCATCTAGTAATAAAATTATAATGTATAATAAATTCTTTAAATACATTAAAAATAAAATCATTAGAAAACAATTAAGTTTATTTTTGATAAAAATCATCATAAAGAGACAGAGTATTGTTCTAAAAAATCTCCCCCATTTTAATAAAAATATTATTTATTGTTGAAAACAACACCTTTTCAACTATCTCTTCCTTTTCGATGATAACAAAACCCATACAATAATAAATGAAATTAACATTAAAAATTAATTACATACACTTTAGAATTTTTCATAGATAAAACAATATTTAATTTTAATAAGATTATTTCAATAATAAATAAACATTGTTAATTCAATAATCGTTAAAAATTTATTTCTCTTCCTCTTTCTAAAATTAAAAATAATAATTAATAATTATATTCTTTTTTTGAGTAAATATCTTTAACAGATTTAATAGTTTTATATTTATCCTTCCAAAAAAGAAATTTACAAAATTTTAAATCATTTAAAATACAATGTAAAATAGTTAAAATAAAATTTTTTTTATTCAAAATTTCCCCCTTTTTCATATGAAAATTAATGATCGAATATAAAAGAAAACACATTTTACTATTGCACTAAACATAAATAAATGTTATTAATAAATATTTGTTAATAAGTGAATCTTGATTACTGGTATATCTAAAAAAGACAGTAAAACTAATATAAACACAGAAATATAGAATTAATCAAAATTTCATAGAAAATATGTAATAATTACAATCATGATGAACATAGAAAGAAAGGTGTGGTAAGGGTATGAGATAGGGTCTATCTCCTCTTAACTACTACCTTGATTTTTGTTAACTACTCCTTCAGCCTTCACATCATTCCATCTCACATCTTTATAATATGATTTCTATTCTCTTGAGTTATATGAATATCTTATATCATATTTAATCTGAAAAACACATGGAACCATTCTTCCTTCTCCATAAACAGAGTCATCTTTTTTGTGAAATGAGTCTGTACAATACTAATATATGGTACACATGAGGACAACTGGTCAACTAAAAACTATTGATTATCTAATAGAACTGTCTAAGGGGAATTATTTCATTGAAGGTCTTAGAATATGTCATTAATATTTCTCATTGATATTTTGATAGCCTGAATTGTTTTTATTAAGTCAGGTGATGTACCTGATGTACTGGTCGTAGTGAGTCTGACAGATGCAAATTGTTGCTCCATGAAAAATTTAAATTCTATTAAACCTATCTTCATAAACTTCTTTGATTTAAAATTTTCAACTTCATTTATCATTTAATTTTTAAACACTTTAACTTCTTTCTTTGAAACTGAACTAGATTTCACATTCTGAAACATTTCCCTCTCCCTTTCAAATGTACATTACGATGATAAGTTATCATATTAAACAATAATAATATTTCTGTTCAATTTTTCCACATTATTATTTTCAGAATCAGAGGCACCATGTGCTTGATTCTCTTTTTCAGCATCATTCAGATGCAACAACAATAAGGTCATGACATTGTATAATATTTATTTTTATCTTCCTCTTGAGCAGGTTTTGCCACTTACTTTTCTTTAGAGATGTTGCCAGAAACTTCCATGGAAAAATTCTCATTCAAAACCTTTTTATGTACTTCAGAAACATTTTCATATTGAATTTAAACATTTTATGGAGGTTTCTCTTCATGATAATCATCTACATCCATTTCTTCCACTGGGTTTTCTAAAACAATTTCCTCTTGAAATGTATGAGGACTGCCCACTTCCACTTCACCAGACATGACCTTCTATTCTTTTTTAGCTTCAGTTTCTACTCTAGCATGTACAATATTTTCAACATTAGATGCAAATATTGACTCTTCATGTGCATCTACTCCCTTTTCAACATGAGGAGTCATCTCATTATGAGAAGCTATTGGTTGAGTTGTGTCTAGTAATGTTGAGTATCTAATGAATCTGTAGCTTAAAATAGGTTCCGTTTCATCAGGGAGTGCTTTAGTAGTCTGTTCATCACCTTAAGTCACTCAGTGTCTTGAAATCTGATGTTAATTTTGATTTTCCTTTTCAGATGATGGATCAACCGCTTCAAACTGTATCATCTGAGATACTGCACCTTCTCTAGATTCTATTACTATTTGTTTTGATTTTTCTGGTTGGTCCTAAGCACTTTCTTCATCCTCTTTAGCACCAAAAGGCAGCATTTTTCCTTTTATAGTGATCCATAAATAACCAATTTCATTCAATGTAATAGAATTGAAGATATTACTATGGTGGTATCTCTCCCGAGCTTCCACTAATCTTATCATATATGTCATAAATAGAATTTTTGAGAAAAATCTTCCAAAAGGATAAAAACTCATGTGGTCTTCTATTAGACAATATTAAATCATATACCTTACCATGTACCTATGAAAATTTAACTCGATATCTCTCAATAGTAGAAACATAAAATGAATATCTGGATACTAAATCTTTTCCATTTCTGTCATCCTTGGTGCAATCCGAGTTTGCACAAATATAACCAATATCTTTTGGTCCAGTTACAAGTACATTATAATAAATTTTATGATTTTTTTTATCCAAATAGAAACAACATAATATCCTCAAATTTAGGTACACTATCAAAAATATTTTTCAAATCAAAATGATAAAATCCCTTGTGAGTTTTGTTTAGAATCTATGTTATCTCTACCGAAGAGATAGAAAGATCTATGTCTTCTATTTTTGCTATCCTGTAATCTTTATTATCCCTCATACTAAACTGAATAGATTTGAAAAAATAAAAATGATCCACCTCATATAAAAACTATGTTTTCTAACCCTTAAAAGTATCTTCGAGGTTTTGAAATATAAGAGCCTACTTCAGCAATAGGGTTTCCTGATATAACCATTCAAGATCTATGACCTTTCCTTGAAAAATTTCCTTCCTTATGAGCGCTGCCTCTTGGAAGTGATGGTCTCAGCCTCATCTGTTCTATTAGTCTTGGCCATTTCTGTCATAAATCTATGAAGGTTCTTAAAAAGGATTAGGGTTTCGAAGGTTCATCTTTGGATTGAAATATAGAGGCAATGTTTCGTAGGCTTGAATGTTTTTTTGGTAGAAATGAAACGATTCAAAATTCAAAAGGGCTCTGACAACCTTTATTCCTATGTCATAAATAATAATTTCATAAATTTTAAAAACCAACAAAAATTGTACATTCCCAAAAATATTTTATTAAAAATAAAAAATATTCTATTTAAAAAACAAATAACAAATTTATTTCAAATAGAAAAAATAAATATCATAATCAAAATAATAAAATGAAACTTTATTTAATATTAAATTAACCTATCCCCTCCATAATAAAATAAAACTTGTAATTTGAAGTGGTTTTGTAGAAATATCAGCTAATTGAATTTTAGTACTTACAAATTCTATGAATATATCATTTTTTAGGAACATGGTCTCTTAAAAAATGATGTACGGTATCAATATGCTTAGTCCTAAAATGATTAATAGAATTTTTTTGAAATATTAATTTCACTTGTATTATCACATAAAATTGTTGTATTATTAAAATTTATTCCATGTTCCATATGAGTGTTTTTCATCCACAACACTTGTGCACAACAACTGCCAGCAGACACTTATTCTGGCTCACCGGTTGACAAGGAAACTGAATGTTGTATCTTACTTGACCATAATACAAAGGAATTTCCTATAAAGTGACAAGTACTTGATGTGATTTTAAAAAGTAATCTACATTTCTTAAAGTCTGCATCTGAATCTGAAATTAAATTAAAATTGGATGTTTTTGGATAATGAAGACATTAAATATTTAAGAATTCTTTTAACAGCAGTTAAATAGGATTATTTAGGATATTTTTGAAATCATGAACAAATACATATGGAATAAATTTTATCCGGCATGCTAGCATTAAGATATAATAAACTACCAATCATACCACTATATAACTTGTTGTCAACTGATTTCCTAGTTTCATCCAAATCATGTTTTAAATAAGTACACATAGGAGTTGTATATTTATAGTTTTTTTGAAGTCCAAATTTATTAAGTAAATCTAAAATGTATTTCCATTTATTTAAATCATTTCCAAAATATTTTTGATAAATTTAAACTCCCAAATTGAATCTTAACTCTCCATCATACTAATTTAAAATTCTTTTGTCAATAGATTTGAAAACTAATGAAAAAAGAGATATATTAGTTGATCCAAAAATTACATCATCAACATAAATTTGAACCAATGAAATATTAGAATTTATAATTTTCTTAAATAGTGTTGGAACTACCATTCAAACACTAAAATAATTTTTCAATAGAAAATAGATTAATATTTCATACTATGATATAGGATCTTGTTTAAGGCAATAATGTTCTTTAGACAGTTTAAAAAACAGAATCTGTTTTTTGGTGAATTATCAAAACTAAGAGAGTTCTCATCATAAACGTTCTCCATTAAATAACCATATAAAAAGGTAGACTTAACATCCTTCTGAAATAATTTAATGTTCATATTAGATGTATATGCTAAAAAGATTCTAATTGCTTCTAATCATTCTACAGGTGAAAAAATATCATCATAATCTCTACCTTATTCCTGATTATATCATTTAGCTGCTAGTTTTTATTTATTCATAGTTATTATTCCTTGATCATCATGTTTATTTTTAAAGACCCATTTCCTTCCTATAACTAGATAATTCTTTGGTCGTTTAATTAATTTTCATACATCATTTATTTCGAACAGGTTTAGTTCTTCTTGTATTGATATCATCCAACTATCATCATCTAAAACTTCTTCTATAGTGTTGGGTTCTAATTGGGATAGAAAGGTAGAAAACTAAAAATGATTTCATATGTTACTTCTAATTTTTATTCTAGTTTCTATGTCTCCTATTATAGTTTCCAAAGTGTGATTCCTTAGGGTCCATGACTATCTAGATAGTACACTTATTGGTTCATTAGTGTCATGATTTTAAGAATGAACAAAAAAATTTTACATCTTTTTCAAAATAATCTTCCCGGTTCTCAAGTATCATGTTATCATTAGAATCATGATTATCTATTTGATCTGTCCTTTTCTCAAAGGGATCAATGTCATAAAATCGTACATGATCTATGTCTTCAACAATACATGACTTTTTATTAAAAGCTTTATATGCTATGGAATTAACAGAATAGCCTAAGAAAATGCCTTCATCCGATTTTGGATCAAACTTACCATGATTGTCATTGGTTTTTACGGTGTAAACCTTGAATCCAAAAACATTGATGTAATTTAATCTAGGTTTTCTGTTATTTCAGAGTTCATAGGGAGTCTTTTCAAAAATTGATCTAATTAATCCTATATTCATTATAGACAAAGTTGTACTTACAGCTTCTTCCCAAAAATAGGTTGGAAGACATTATTCATTTAGCACAGTCCTGGCCATTTCTTGAATGGTCCAATTTCTACTTTCATTTATTCTATTTTTTTGAGGTGTTCTTGTTGCAAAGAAGGTGTTTTTAATACCCATATTTGAGAAAAAGGAATTTGGATTTTAGATTATCAAATTCTCCACCATGATCACTTCTTAATGAATTTTTTTTAAAACTTTCTTTCATTTTAAATAGATTTTCATAAACATTCAAATAATTTAAGAGCTTAATTTTTTAATTTTATAAAGAAAATCCATGTAAATCTAGGTTATTCATCAATTAAAACATATACATATAATTCACCAGCCAATATTGCTACTCATGAAGGTCCAAAATATACATATGGAAAAGATCTCACGGTTTAGAAGTAGAAATTCTGTTAACATATTTAATGGGTGATTTGTGTAGATTTCCATGTTAACATGCATCACAAAATCTATCACCTTCAAAAATGAGACTAGGAAAATCATAAACTAATTGATTCATGGATAACATAAGTAAAGCATATATATATTTCATTGTAAAAGTCTTCTATGCCAGATACATGATTCATATATCTTAGCTGATAAGCTGTTTACTTGTTTTTTACATAAGTAATTCAAATCTAGTGTATAAACATTATCAGTTTTAACAAATCTGAATTTAAGCAGTTTATTTTTGAAAACCGAAAAACAATTTTTTGAGAAATTAACAACATAACCATCATCAAAGAGTTGAGAGATACTTATCAGATTGTGTTTCAATACTTTTACACTATGTACTTTATTGATTTATACATATTATGGATCTCCAAATGTTCCTTTGACAATTATCTGGCCTTTGGAATAATCACCAAAAGTGACTAGTCCACCATCTTTTTGAGTTAGAGTAGTGAAATTCAATGAGCTTAAATTCATATGCCTTGAACTGCCAATATCCATATACCATATGACCTTTTGGCTTCTCATAACTACTTTGTGCAAAGGCATTTAAACAAATTTCTTTGGTACCCATATTCTATTGGGTCCAGGAGTGTCATCCAACAATTATCTGGAAATCCAGACTTGCTAAGATTTTCTCAATTAACCATCATCACATAAATTATTTGATATAAATTCTTTCATAATGCTATATATTTTAGGTTTACATTATAAACATTTTTTAGAAATATTTCCCTTAGTCCCACTGTAACTACAATTTAATTTTTTGTGCTTGGAAAAAATTAATTCTTGTACAACTAAGGTTTTTCACCTTTACTACCAATTCCAAATTTTTTATATTTATGATAGTTTTCCCAAGAAATTAATTCAATGATTATTATCCATTTCTAAAAACAAGGGAATTGGTTTTATAGGTTTCTACTACATTTTTTTAGTGTTTTTACCTTTGATTCATAATATTTATAGTTAGTGTAAATTGAATTATACTTATCAGTTAACACCTAGAGTTGTTTCAGTAATGTATCTCTTTCATCTGAAATATCGTTGTGAATGTTTTATAACGACTTATGATTCTTAAAAATAGAATCATATTTTTCTTCAAGAATGTTTCATTCATCTTCATTTTTTCATTTGAATAGTTTCTTTAGAGCTAGAGTCATCATTAGAATCAATTGATTATTATGATTTTACCTCATCTGTTTCTACCATAAAACACATGTTGGATTCCATATTTACTTCTTCCTTTACTGAGTTTAATTCTGAAGGGCTGCAGGAGTCTTCAGAAACACTCCATATAGATTTCATTTCTTTCTTGTCTTTTTTCTCACAGTCATTACATTTTATGAACTTCTTATTCTTTTCTTACTTTAACATATGATTGTAAGGTCTGTTGTGCCCCATTTTTTTGTCACTAATAACATCTGACTTTTTATTCATACTTTTGACAGTTTTTCTGAAACCATTATTCTTTCTATATAATTTACTAAAATTTCTAGCTAGTTGAGCCAGTTTTACATCATAATTTGATGAATCCAAAAATTATGATATCCCATTTACCTCCTTTTTCATTATCTTTTAGGTTTTACTTTTTTATGAAACTTTTAATGCAATTTCATCTTTTTTGTTAAAATCCTTATGCTCATTTTCTTAATCTTGCATTTCAGAATCATACATCATAAGTGCTCCAATCAGCTCTCTCTTTGTTAAGTCTTTGACATGTGTAAACAGTCTGATTGCTGTAGAGATTCCATTCCATTTAGTAGGAAATACTCTCAGTAATTTTAGAGCATGGTCTGATTGTTTGATTACTTCTCCCAAAGAAGTTATATTATTGAATGTTTCGGTCAATATTCACTTCATTTGGGTAATTATTTCACCTTCAAACAATATGAATGTATCAAATTTAATCTTATCAATTGCATATTACATTTTTTAAAAATATTTAGTTCCTTCAAAATTAATAGAAAGAGTTTTCCACATCTCCTATGTTGTCGGGAATTGAGATACTCTGTTGAATTCATCAGGTCCTAGACAACATATAATTTCATCCATTGTCTTCGAGTTCATATCATATTCTGCTTCAGTAGCTGCACTCCATGTTTCTGGTTTCTCTAGTATTTCATATGGAGTCAGAATCTTATAATATACTTTCTATCCAAGGTTTTTCAGATAAATTATCATTCTTGGCTTCCATCATCCATAATTTTCTCCATTGAACTATGGTGCTCTAACCATAGACATTCCCTCTCTTATGTTATTCATCTTCTTCAATGTATAATCCTTAATCACTTTCATCATGTTATGTCTTTATCATAAAGCTCCTCCTTTGTTACCAATTTTTGGATTGGGTTATACAAAATATAAACAAGAGGGGGGAGAATTGTGTCTTTTACCAATTATTCGTGTTATTGTGTTCTAACCTTGAACATTAATTAGATATATTAATGAATTTCAAATTTAAATAGCAATGACACTCGATGTAGAGTGGATTTGGGAACATAAGACCCCTATTCTACTCCACCAATTCTCTACTCCACAAGCATGGTGATTTTCACTATCTGGTTCTCTTATCAACAGAACATTCCACAAATGAATACAGGCAGTTGACACCTTTACAATCTATGGCAAAATATATCCTTCTGGTTCAATCACAGAACCTACACAAAGTATTACGAGAAGTTGGTCACTCAAGATAAAAAGAAATATTTGTTCTTTTAAAATAATTTCCCATTGTTCATCACAATTGAAAAAAATGGAATTGGATGAAGAAAGATCATCGTCTTTAGAAATAATTATCTTCAAGAAAGATTTGTTCCGAGTTGATCCGGTTATAGTTGATTTAGATCAATAATTCACAACATCAGAAACAGTAGATTCAAAATAGATATTTGAAGTCAAATAAGTGAATCTTTAGTCATTCTTCTTCTTCTTCTTCAATAAAAAGAGCATTGTCACTCTTCGTAACAGAAGATCTGTATGTCTCGATTGTCTCGATTGTCTCTCTATATACAAAATAATACATGTAAACAAAGTTGAGTGTTCTTCTTTGAAATTTATATCCACAAAATTTTAGTTTAGAATCGAGATATTGAAAAATTTGAAGTAAAAGAGCACTCATAACTCCCATGAAAATTCAGCATGAAAATATCCTTTTCAATTAATCCTTTTAATCAATGATAAATGTCTTTGAATCAGTCAATGATGCGCTTTAAATTCACCTTGTAATATGGCTTGAAATCAGCCTAATTATTCTCTGGTAGTCCGTTACATAATAATATTGTATTTAATTCTCTGATGCCAAATGCAAGGTTGAACAGTATAACATGCATCTTCTGATCGTAAGGTAGAAAACAAACGTAAGGTTGGTGACACATCCTTCAAACATAAGGTTGAATATAAACATAAGGATGATGATGCAGGGTTGATCATCTATACTTTTCTTTTCAAAATTAAAAAATATGATAAATGATCCATCATCTGATAAGATTCCAAACATAAGGTACGTGATCCATACTTTTCTATGAAACGTAAGGTTGTTCACAAGATTATGTTTCATGAACCATACATTTGAGAAAAAACATAATGTTTAAAACTTACGTACGGTTCTTCTTCAATATTTTTCCAATATCACAAACGTAGGGTTCCTTCCGTACGTAAGGTTCTACTTCCATACATTTATGATAGTGTATGGTTGTTTAACCATACTTTTCTAATATCTCATAATGTATACACTACATTCCATCCTTGCGCTACGCTTCTCCATGTAGGGTATGAACATTGATTCCAGAAAACGCTTCAGCAATTTCTAAATATATAGGGCATAAACAGTGTTTCTAGAACACTCTAATATTAATACATTAGTAGTTAATTCTCACTGTTCAAGAACATTATTATTTCATCCAGAAAAAAAATATAATTAATAATTAATTCTCTAAATACACTAAAAAGAAATTCATTAGAAAACAATTACGGGTATTTATGAACATCAAAATCAATATAATGAGATAGAGTGTTGTTATTAACAGTCTCCACATTTTTAATAAAATTATTATTTATTGTTGAAACCAAAACTTTCTCAACAAGATACAATCGTGGGGAGCACAAAAACTGCATAAAAGGAAATAGTGCAAAATATACCATGAATCTCACGGGAATAAAAAGTGAGATTGAAACACCTTACCACGTTGTAATCAATCGACTCATAAGACCAAAAGTTAATAACCAAAAAATTAATAATATAATACCATGAATATAAAGAGAATCATGATAATATATATCAAATGGATGTACATGATACATAACATGAAATAAATTAGTGGTGAAAAATGGAAACCTCACAGAATTAATATTGAGATAAGAAACCCCATACCTCGTGTCTGACATGACCCGTTAATTCTTTAATCTCTAGAATAACAATAAAAAGTTAATTCCTACTTGATTGAGAATCTTTTTAAAGGTTATTATTACATTTATATCACTTATTTCCATGTTATAAACCTTATTCAATCATTTAAGTTAATAATGGTCATTTTTTCAATATTTGGTACATGAGTCAAAAAAGAACTTCTTATAAATACATGTTGTTCATGTGGCCAAAATTCCATTATCTCAAAAATAATATTAATGATTTAGATATCATATATTTCATATATATCTAGTATATTATTTATTATAATATTACATAACATTTGGGGATAATAAATGAAATACACCATTCATAGAGACGGTAAGCTGTACGCAAGCATCAACACTACTTTCATTTCTATTTCATATTTACATGAATGAAAGCATAATCATACATGAGTATATTATAATTTCAGTATAATATCATATGTCAAATAGCTTACATAATTTCATTATCTCCATCCTTTGTAAGTTCCATGTATTTCATGAACGAATCATGTCGCCTGGAGGGGGCGGTAGTCTGCACTTCCTCAAATGACAATATCGAATATACACATATTGGAAAGCATAAAGGTATTTTTGTAAATAAAAATTAGAAATTAAAAAGGAAAAAATAAAAATAAGATATATCATATATGAATACATTTCCATCATAATGGCAACCATAAGGGGTTGTAGGAGAAGATTGAACAATCATCATTTTGTGAGGTGTTTGTTTTCCATCCACAGAAACAGTATGTTCTTTTACAATTAAATGGAGGTGTGTGTAAGTATAGTTCGAATACTTCTCATAAAAACAACCTATTATGTTGAGTATACAATTTTTGTTATAAAATAAATTAATAAAAAGTGTTTAGGGGGTTGGAAAAGTAAAATAAAACAAAAGAACATAAGAGAAGATGATACCTTTAAATCGGGTAACTCTCTTTGGTTGGAAGAAAAAGGGTTTCTTGAAGTGCCTTCTGTATAAGGCAAGGATTTTTAAAATAATATTGGGATCTTGAGAGTTTATATGGGTAGAGGATGGACGAGGAAAGGGGATATAGAGTATTGAGTAATGGGTTTGAGTTGAGGGCTTTTTATAAGGGGGAAAGGGCTCCTTAGAAAAGTGTGATAATATTATTTTTATTATATAATTATTTTCGAATTATAAATGTCCAATACAAATTAAAGTCAATGATAAGATAAAAAATGGTAAATAAAATCATCCATTATGAATTTTATAGGTTTTGGATATTATTTTATTCATTATAATATTATTTATTTCAATCATATGTTAATGTTGTAAACACTTCATCATTATTATTTCATAAACAATTTAATTAATTTTATGTATAAAAATTATAAAAAATACCATAATCTAAGAAATATTTTTAGATTTATAATGAATATTTTTTGTCAAATATATCAATTATATAACTCCAAACTAAATTTTTTAGCAAAACACTACATGTTTTTATATTTTTTTTTACATTAAATAAAATGTTATTAATATCACTATCTTACCCAAGTGGATTTCAATTTCCAAAAGTCACACCCCATGATTTTCGTGGTTTTCCATTACACATCCAATAAGGTTAGTAAGCGTTTTTATGTAATTTTATATTATTATAATATTTTTTACCTTATATTACCCTATTTACCTTTAATTGCGGTACATAAAAGAAAAAAGTTTCTATTCACCAAAAAATATTTTCAACTTATTGAACCAAATATTACTTAATAATAAAATCCATGTATGTAGGATTTTCAAAATTAAATTCACAAAAGTAGTAAAATTTCATTTAAATGAAAAAGTCAGCATTTTAACTACTACCAATGGTTTTAACTATCCATCAAAAATTGATGTTTTCCGGAAAAATACAAAAATTTTAGCCTAAGCTATATTTGATATACTAAATTTCAAAAAGAAATATATTTTACCAAATTAAATAAATTGAATTTTCATTAATTAATTTTAAATTAATTACCGTTGTCATAACAAAAAACAAGTTTTTTAAAAAATAATAACTATCAAAAGATTGATAGTTGTTTTTGTCCAATTTCAAAGTAAAATTACATACAATGCCCATTATTAGATTAAATGTTAAAAATATAATCTAATTACAACTTCAAATAAATAAAAAAGATAATATAAGCATATAAATAAATTAGTTTATAAGTCAGTTTTGAATTAAAATACACTATTTTTCAGTATTTATTAAAAATTGAATTTTATCAAAAAAAACCAATAATTTACCCAGATAAAATTTTGATGTCCCGATTCTAAAGAAGAATTTTGTTTGGTCAAATAGAATATACTAAAGTGATCAAAACTAAATTTAAGTAGGTTTTTTCATTAAAAGGAGATAAATCAGCCTTTTAGAAAATATTAGAGTATTTATGATTAAAATTAGATTTATTCACAATTAAATCCTCTATCATTTATTGGATAAATGTAAAAACACTAAATAAATATGTATAATAATATTTCAGTTAGTTATTTTCATTCCCACCTTTACGACAACTAGTCATTTACTACCAATTAAAATTAAAATATTATATTGTTATTTTTTTACAATGACTCAGCCTTGTGTGCAATGTAAGATTTTAAAGAAACCCTTTGTTGTGTAACAGGTACGACATCAATCATAGGAATGTCATTTAAGTAAAATTAACATTTCATTCAATAATATAATTAATTATGAAATGTATTATTCTTTATTTACATGGGATGTTACATCCTTCCCTATTTTCAAAATTGCATCCTCAAAATTTTAAAATTGGGCTTGGAAACATTATTGAATGTCCCTCATTGGAAAAAGTGTCAACAAAAATATCAATTTGAATGAAAGAAAGGGAAATATAAATTTCACATGTGATATCCCATACTAGGATTCCATGTATTAAAACATGGTTATTGATGAAAAACTAACCATTCGGGTTTGATGTAAAGTGGTAGAATACATGATTAAGAGAAAGTTATCCACCAGAAAATCACCAACATGTGATGGGTTAAACAGTCATTGATTCCCTAGTAGGAATATTTAATGGAAAAATGTTTTTGTATTATGTAACTTTTCATAACATTCAGAAATGTTTTTAAGATATTTAATAAGAATATAAGGAAGCATACATAATTTTCATGCAGACATTTATCCTTTAGTATATTTCTTCCACAAACTCATGTTTTCTCTCAACAATGAGTATCCAATATGACTTGTTCACATTGAGAAAGATATAATCATCTTCTATAGAATCAAAAATTCTATAAAATATGAACTATCATTTTTTCATGTCCTTAGACATTATAGAAAACCAAAATGGATAGTACAAGATAAGATAATCCCCAAAAAGGATAACCTATTACAAAAAGAAAAACTACTCTTAATCTACAAAATTTTTTCACGCAATACCCAGATGTCAAAAAAGACCATTCAATAAACAATTGTCCATAAAATTATTCAATGTAATCCAAAAGATTATTGAAACCCAAACCATAGATGGATTTTATCACATAGTCATCTAAAATAATTCTTATCATTTATCTCCAAATAACATCCGTTATTATTAAAGATTCATACAAAAAAGAAAGTAACCTAATCACATATTCTATATAATAGGTTTTTCATTTCCATAAGTAATAAAAATCATAATATGTCAACTATAAAACATAGATTCCTCCAAAATAAGAAATTAATAATTACTCCACAAATTAGATCCCAAATTATTCTATTTCTCTTAAGCATATAATATTTCCCAATTAGAAAACATATTTTAAAATAACCTCTATCACTTAATCACCAAAACATTTTCCTATATTAAGGATATCCATTTGATTAAACATAAGTTCCTAAAATCAACTTATTCTTGATCCATAAAATCATTTAACATAATGAATAATTCATACTAACCAAGGACATCATGTAGGACAGTGGTAAGAGATACACCCTAATCACCATTCTGTTGGGAGATTGATTCCTACATCCTTTTGAGATGCGAAGGGTAGTCACCAATCTTAGAGATTGTCCGTTTTATAAAACTCCAAAATAACCCAAACTTATTTTAACCCAAAGGATTTTCTTATACCTATTATTTTCATCCCAATACATTAATACCTCAATTTCTTATATATTTTCATTTTCATCACCTCCACATGATATGATAAAACTATTCCCAATATAATTAACATCATACCTTGATCATGGTGTCCATATGGATTTTCCATCATCTTGTTCTCGTAGGTATAAGGTCTATTCATTGAAAAAATGATTTAGATATTCTTCAAAATCATTTTATTCCATCATCCAAAAACACCTAGTACAAATTGGGACATATGGGTGTTCATAGAAAAATAGTTTTCGAAAATAATCATATATGAAATATAATTTAAAAAAATCGGATAAAACAACATTTTTATAAAACAGTCTGAACAATTTTGAGTAGAAACATTCAATTAGTGGTCCTTTTAAAATACCATAAGTATGTGCTGGGAGACTATATTATATAAAAAAATATAAAAAGATTTCTCAAGGGTCTCCTTCGTTGGAAACTTTTTCAAAATCATAATATGCTTCAAAATCTTGTGATAAGGTAACATATTTGAAAATTCCTTGATAACATTTACTTTTCTTGAAATTTTTAGAATATTTAGAAAATATGATTTGGTTAAATAAAACCCATGACCCCCGATGATATCGAGGTATATTAGATGTGTTTGATATCTCAAACAACTACATACAAGTTATTTTATGGTAGAAAAAGATTCGCAATCAACGAAACACGACTTTACAATAATTATTGCAAGCAATTCATCAGGAAGAGATAGGAATGCCATTTGAGATCCTCCTATTTCTCTTTGTAAAGGACATTACATGATCTGAAAAATATATAAAACAAGTTTTTAACTGAAATAATAGAAATAGTTACTAACCATGTGTTCAACTAGTACTCATAATTCTTAATGTTTTCTAATCCGACCTTTGATACCAACTGTAAGGACCCAGTGTTGAATATTTCAGAATCTTGAGTTAAATGAATAATTCACATTGAGGATCTTTTTAGGCTTAAAATATTAGAGAATTAGGACACTATTATTATATTAAATCTAAAAAAGTAGAAAGCATACACTTCTACTCATTTCCTATTTTTTCATAAAATAAAATCTCTTGGAAAAAATTCATGTCACGTCCCATATTTTAGAAAACATTAATTTTCCTTGATCCTATCCCTCACCTTAGTTATCTTTATGTCTTGTGAAAATACATTTCTAAATCATACGATGAGCATAAAAATCCATGTAAAGGTTATAAAACCAAGAAACAAAACATTAGTTCATCAATACATACATAACATAAGCTCTTTAAGATACCACATGAAATCATAATACTTAATAAATACAAATAATAAAGGTAACTTATGGAATACACAACATACTTACATCGTAGCTATCATAACTATATAGGGAGTTTCATTTTAAATACCCATTATAGTATATTGCCAAAATATCATAGGAGAAACAATCATGTTTACCTCTGTCATGTTATCCAATGCATTGGAGAGCTATCTCTGGATCACCCACCCTAGGGTTATCACAGAACCACCAGTATACATAAAAATTCACAAATATCATAAGATAAGTATAACACATAACACAAACAAAAAGGAAAGATAACATTTCGACATTCCAAACACAATATATCAATATAAGATATTTAAATAAACAATTCTTTATCAATCCATTTCAAATAACCATTTAAAATATTTTATAAAAATATTTTTGAATCAAAGTGTCCCCTAACACATTGTAGATTTTAAATTAATTGTCATTTTAAAACATTAATTCCCATATAAATAAATAATAAAAACCATTTATAAAACATGGACATTAGTGGGAAATATGTACAAGAATAAATCTTTAAATAATTTAAAATGATATTTTAGTAAGAGATTTTTAACCAAATGAGAGATGCTTGAACACAAATAATCAAGAAATTACCTTTACTCAAAACATTATAATATCATCATAATAAAGTTATTCATGATAAAATATGTCGAAGGAATGTATATACACCATATATGACTGAATTAGTGTAAAACAATAATAAGTTTCAATGGGATGTAAATTGAGATGAAATCCATTATAAAAAATTTATCCTTAAATTAAAGATAAATCAATTGCATAATTATGTGTGAGAAATATATATACAAAAACTATGATTGGAAATTTAGTGTAAATTTATAAGGGAACAATCACACATATTTTTTTTAAAAACAAAACCAATGACTTAGATGTTTAACACAATGAATAGAAATTGAGTTAAAATTACTCTTATCAAGTTCATATTGATGACTTGAGAATTTAGAAATAGAGTGATTATATGTATGAAAAGTATATCCTCACAAAGGGGAGTAAACATTACAACATAAATAAATAAATAGTGATTCCAAACATAATCATATATTCACCTTTGAGGAACAAAGGTGTTTAGTGTTTTAGGGGAAAACGTCTAGGTAGACAACATGAATAGGGATATAATAGAATATAAATTACAATGAATGGTATTAAAAAATATTTATTTTAAATATTATAAGTCAATGGGAATGATGAAACTATTAATTATATTTATATATATTTGGGTTAACATAAACATGGATTTTTTTCACATTTTTTTGAAAATAGTTATATGAAATATTACTATTTTTTATAGTTAATCAACTAATGATGTTATCACATTTCATTTCGATTTTTAAGGATTTATCAATAAACCAATATTCAATGATATTAAAAAGGGTTATAATGAATATAGACAGTTTTAAAATTTGAATAAAATTATATATATATCCCTTATGAACCTCAATGTTGTGAAGAAGTCTCCAATAGTAATTAGATACACAATATAAAATTAAAATATTTTATAATTATCAAATTAGTAGTAAATGTGAGTGGGATATATAAAATGTTGATGATATGTAAAGGTAATTATATAATAATTTGATATGATGTTTTGTGATCATCATCATGGATGTGGTCAATTCTATTATAAAATCAACTTCAACATGATCAATCACAATATAGAATAGTTTTCCCATTAATAGAAGCGTTAAAAAACATATACATGTTGCAATGAAATTGTATATATATTATTATGGTAAATATTATTATTAATGATTTATAGTGAAGATTCATTCCAATTGAAAAAAAGATAATATTATTTTTATAAAAAAATAAATGTTGATTATGATTGTTGGGATATAGTGTACAATGTTATAGAAATCATATTAATTTGAATATCACCGAAAAATAGACCCCTCAGATTATAGATTGAGAAAATTATTATCCCTATATTCATTACCCATTTTTATTTTTATGATCATATGTGATCTATTTCATATTTCCTTCTTCATTAACATGATCTCTTATATAGTACTGTTATATACACAAATAACTATTTAGGATATTTTATCAAAATATTTTTCATTTACTAAACATAGTGGTTTAAAACTAGATCATTATATATCTTAAGAGGAAAAACTAGTGGATATATATTATGACAAATATATTTTAAATTTAAACATGATTACTCACCTATTCAATGTTATCAATTGAAGACATGTGTTTCAAAAACTGTCATATGAATTTATATATAATATGAGGGAACAGTTCCCACATTATTTTTCATATCAATAATAAAATTTATATTTTTACATAAGGTGAGATAATTTCATGGTATAGAGGGGTTATTAACATTTATATAATTTTTTATGATATTGATCATGTTTATGTCAACTTTTAGCAGAAACAAATATAAACACATGTATTCTTATTATAGTTCCGTCCAATTTGGTCCTAAAATAACTATTCACCCTCTTAATATGTGATTATATAACCCACCAAATAAGATCCTATAATTTAATGATAATAAAAATTCTGAAACATATTTCATATCTAAATGATAAATTCAAAACCGACCTTTAGACACTATTTTGAATAACACAAAATTTTCCTTTTAATCATTAGGAAGAGACCAGTTGGTCTATATTTTAACAAATGGGAAATTTGATCCTCTTTAAATTTCCTATGGAAACGACCAACATAACGATTCCATTACATGAATATATATAACTAAAACACTGTTTTACATATTTTGAATATAAGAGGATACATCAATATTTATGAAAAATCATAATATATATATGAATTAGTAAACTAAAAACTTTTTTTATATTATGTTTCTTGATTTCATTTATTTATGGTTATCTATTGTAAAAAAGGTTCAGAATGATATGGTATATATGTGTTTGTAGAATAAATAATTTCGTAACATGTTGAACAATAATGTTAGTGTATCCTTAAATGTGTCTCTTAATATCAACAGTAATTTATCTGGAACTATTTATTTCTGAATGAATTTAAAGAGTATCTTTATCTATAACAATTTTTAAAATACTACACATTTCATTTAATTCTATTTTATGAATATTTTCCCATGTGATATTAAGAAACTAATTTATGAAATATTAATAAAAATCAAAAGTAAAATATTTCACCTATGTTAACCATTAGGTGTTCATGATATAATATTCACATGGAATGTCATCGAGAATCATATAAAATAATATTATATAATATGGAAATATCTATAATGAGTTAAATATTAACAAAACTATTAACATTACACTAACATTCAATATATACAGACATAACAAACTATGATTAATAATGTGATAGACACAAATTATATTTACATAAATTAAAAATTGTTTGAAAAAAAATATTATAAAATTTATATGAAATATTAAACAAGGTTGACACCTTCTGATTGCAAATTAATTTTTTATAACATACGTCAAAATATTTTTCAAAACACCTAAATAATTTAAAAGTAATTATAGGGAAATTAAATAATGTAAAAATATAAAATAGTAATATAGTAAAATGAAATGAGAAATTATAATTAAATATGTTTTATCTATTCTCAAATAAAAACAATTAATAACATATGAATCTACTTCAAAATCCTTATATATATTATTTTCCTCACAAATGTAAATTTGTGTAATACATATTATCCAATTAGAATGATTTTTACAAAATATATTTATATTTTTAATTATTATTAATGTAAGAATAATTTTATCATAATCATGAATTTCTTATAAATAATATCATCTACAATGATGATATATAAATGTAACAAATTACTTATAAGTTGAATTCAGTATATTAGATTTCAACCAAAAAAGTGATATGGATATGAATCATCATTATGAAGTATTAAATGAGTAAGAATCAACATTTTTATCATAATATTCATTCTATGTTCCATATATATTATTTAATATTATTTAAACAAAATTTTTTAATTAAAAAATAATTTTCCCTATTAATGTAATTATTCTACAACAATTTAATTGATTTATTTTTTGAAATTTATCAGAATAAAGGTGGACATATTGATATATAATAAACATCTAAAACACAAGAAAATATTTTTTGTTTTATTTATTTTAAATATCAATTATAGAATGTCATTTCTATGAAACCTTGTAATAATATATATGAACGACATAAAGTTAATTTTGAGATATAATAAAACAATACACGATTAATGGACAATATGCTGTTTGATCCTCATGAAATATAATCATTCAACACTCATGATCAATAAAATAAGTAAAATTTTTAAATTAAGAATCATAATAATTTAATGTGATAATTTCCACAGAAAAATTTCAATAATATATTTTATATTGGTGTGGATTAAATAACCCAATTTTTTAGTCTAATTATTATTTTAATAATGTAAATTTGATAAATAACTTTTTTCACATGACAAATAAATGTGTGATGTACATTGTTTTGTATGGGAATAATTACCTCAAGAAATTAAGTGTAAAATAATAATAAATTTAAATTTAAATTTAAATGTAATATAGTGGTGAATACAAGAAATTTTAAAAAAGTTTAAGTAAATGAATATATAATTCAGTATTTTAGTATTCATTGTCCTAATTTCAAATGAATATCTATTCAGTACTGATAACTATATAAAATTGAAAAATGAAATATCATTGAATTTTTTGGAAACAAATTTATAAATATGATATATTATTTACATTGTAGAATGTATTAATATATATAGTGATGAATATATGTAAAATGATCATTAAATGATATTCAGATATAATTATAAAAATATATATGTGTAGTCTTTAGTTATACATTATGCAATTCGATATATTTATATTTCCTCAATTTGAATATAATACAATTTTAAAATCATATAATGTATAAGAAAAAATATATTTAACATTTATTATTTATAAAAAAAAATTAATTAATGAATTTTGTTTTCATTATAAATAAAGAATTAATAATTATATACATAAGAATGTTTTTATATTTTATAAAAAAATTTGTAATATATTAGTATATTTTTAAAATGTTAAATTTATAGAATTTAGATCATTAATATAAAAAAATCAATTCCAAATTTGAATATTGATTTTGAAATTATATTGATGGGTATAATTCGTTTATTTAAAATTTAAAATACAAGGAAAATTTGAGGATGTTTTTAGAAAATAGTTATTATGGTACAATATTATATATATCAAAATAGTGTATAAAATGAACAAAAAACAACTTGAATCAATATAATTAATTGAATCAAAATTCTATTTTTTTTCTTACTAATGGTTGATTGATCAAATATAAATTTCATTATTTTTCTAATAAATAAAATGTTTTTTTATATACTAGTCAAATAAATATTTATATTTAATACATCAATTCCCATTCTAAAAAGTACCAGTTATTCAATTTAATATTTAAAAATATCCCAAATAATTTTATAGTGTTTTTCTCAATCATGTTGTGGTGATTTTAGTTATAATAAAGAGTACAGAATTTTAAATTACAAATGAAATCATTTCGATAATAATGGTTTTATTCAATTTATTTAGAAATTTCATATTTGTAATTTACATTAATCTTATCTCCATAATTCATCATAAATATAAAAAAAATAGGAAAACCAGTTAATGATATGATTTTTCTTCTAAAAATATAATATTAAATTAATAGTGCAATATAATCTTTATTTTTTTATATAATGTTCCATTTTTGGACATTGTTACATGAAAGATAAAATATTTTATATAATTTTAATCATTATATGTATTAAATGAAAATTAAATTTAAATATAAGTAATATACTGAAATAATAATTAAATAATATTGATTTTAGGATGGTTAGATGCACCGACATAAAGGGGTTGAGACCAGTAGGTGTTGGGATTGAAACTCAAGATGGATTCCTACATACAATGTCCAAGAGACATGGATCAATTTCCACACATATGAGGATAGTTTAGTGAACCAAGGTAAAGGGGTCCGGACTAGTAGGTGTTAGGATAGATCCTCAGTGAGGAATCCTATGTACCATGTCTAGGATAAATGGATTGATGTCAATATTGTTCAGGATTTTTGGTGAACCAATGCGAATGGGTTGGGACAAGTAGGTGTTGTGCTTGAACATAAGGGAGGATTCCTATATACAATGTCTATGAGAAATTGATCAAAGGTCATGTAGTTCAAGATGGTTTTGTGTACCCTCAAAAAGGGGTCGGTTCTAGTAGGTTTTGGTCTTGAACCATTGGGAGGATTCCTACGTACCATCTGTATGAGATACTGATCAATGTCCATGGAGTTCAGTATTGTTTTGGACTTAAAATCTTGGGAGACACAAATAGGATTTCATGGTTAGTGATAACTATAATCACACCCGAGTCATGATCGGCTTGAGAAACTAGAGGCATCACGGACCTGACAATCACATCGAAAAGGGTGTGTCTGTGGGATGTATAGTGGTCCTTACATATGGTTGTGGGCCCAAAGAGGAAACATGAGCTTATGCATGGTTAGCGGCGGAGGGAGATGTATATTGGGACTTACTCTAGGATGGAGGCCTGATGGTGACAAAATCGAGAGGGAGAGGGATGGGGTATTTAGGATCTCTGTTCCCATCTCCCCTTAGGTCTTTAGCACATATGAAGATAAGAGGATCATGGGTGATACCATCTACCAGAAAAGATAGGGGCTTACAACGAATTGGTTCCCATCCCTACGGAAAAACTCCACAGCAACAAACAGGATCTAATTCCCATGGAGAAATATCTCACCCATGTAGAGATGAGATGGGGTAGAGAATTTTCGATATGGGGACCCTGCGTGTGATGCACGGGGTGAGGCCATGGATTAATGTCATGTGATGAGGATGGTGGTGCTTGGCATTTTAATGATCGACAGCTCAAATGATGCGGGTTCACTCTGCACCCCTAGGATATACATAACTGATACCCACCCACCCTTGGGGAAGGGAAGGCATCAACAATTCCGTGGTGAAGGTGTGTCGTGGTGTGGTCCACTATAGGGTCGACGTTATCATGTATACATGAAGAATAATTGTTTGTTAGCTTGCCTATGTGAAGAAGCATTAGGAAATGAATCTCAATATAAAGAACATAGAAAGGAACATTGAAATAACTTTTTACACACCTTTGTGGGTCATATGAGAAGCGGGGTCATAGAGAAAAGGGATTCACACGAAGGGGACCCATGATGCTCTAGTGCACCAGGTAGTATAGGGGCTTCGCGATGGGTTACACATCACAAAGTGAAGTGTCCTGGCCCTGGAATAAGTCAAGGGTGCACATGGAGGTTTTTGGCAAAGAAGAAAGGCTCTCACAGAGTCGAGCTTGACCATGCAAGGGTGCATTATGATGCAAAGCACTACGAAGTAGTATACCTTATAAAGAACAGTGATCCTAACTTATCATGTGGTTCACATTTCCATGGAAGTTACTTCATGAATCAAGAGTGATTTGTGAATACCATATTCCCGTTAGGGATCTCTTTCCACTACAAAGACTTTTTGGATTCACAAATGGAATTCCTTCTTGAAGAGTAGTTGTATTTAATCCAAGGTAAAGGCACTTCACAATGAAAATGTACCATGAAGAACTCATTTTCTAATCAGTAGAATGTGATTCATGATTTGATAGCTGAGAAGAAGAATGGTCTGAGTATTTATCCATTAGGATTGGGGAAAGCCCATTATTTATAAGCAAGAGGTGGCATGGAGAAGTAATCCCTTGATGCGAAGTCCCGTGGTGAATTGTCGTAATAGTGGATCCTCCCACCTCTTTGCTTCATGGTAGATTAGCAAACGACTTTTGGATCACGGAGCCTCCTGCTTCTTTGTTTCATGGTGAACTCCCAAATAACTTTTGGATCATAGAGCGCCATACCTCTTTTCTTTTTGGCATCTTCACAAATTTATTCCAGATGGTGGATCCTCTTGATTTTTTTTTGTGGGGGCTTCGAAAATGTCTTTTGGATCACGGATCCTCCCGCCTCTTCGCATCGCAGATCACACAAAAAGATAGGCTTCACCCTAGTTGTGGGGTTGTGGGGCTCTATGAACATGCTTCGTGAGGAAGCCTCATTGATGGTGGTTTCATCATTCTAATTTCATTTCCTTTCACCATATTTTTCCACCTCCAAATTTTTATCTCAGACATGGAGAAGAGGATAAAACGAGGGTCTATGTTTGAGGGTCAAGCGCCAAAACATTTTGGCCAATCGCAATGAAGGCTCATAAAGGAGGGTCCGTAGGGGGAGAGGTGATCTGTAGGATGACAGCACCCTGAAGCTCTCCATAGCCGAACATGCTTCCAAGTATAAGGGGGAGTCACCTATAAATTGGAGATGCTGACCTTCGTTTTTTCCTTTCTCCCTTGAACATTTAGTGATAGTGCTTTCGATTCGTGAATCTCTAGACAATCCACAATTTCCATCCGTGAATCGAGCATTCTAGTTCGCAGCTCAAAGTGATTCCTTTGACTCTGCATGGGTGCGCTCAATGACTATTGTCTACTAAGTCATAGGTAGGGATCCACCATTTCTTGTTGAGACTGAGCATCACGAATGATCATAGTGAACAAGCTCGACAAACGTGCTTTGAATACCATTACAAAAAGTGTCTAAATTCTTAAAACTGAATTTCTAACCTGAATGCTACAAGGGGGTCCTTACAGATGATTCCCAGAGGGAATAGAAGGTGAATAACCCAGGCATCGAGGAAACCATTTGAAGCCAATGAGATCATGATTCTTTGGTTGAGCAACTATAAGAGAGTGAGAATAACTACCCAAACTGAAAAAGGATTACTCTATATGTATTTGGTCTAATGTATGACGTCTTCATTCTAGATGTGAAAAGGGATGATCTGGCATACTGGTTCAGGAGAATGCCATGCCAACACCAGTGGTTCAGGGTGGCTGAAGACCACACATTGGATGTCATCACAACTGATAATTCTGATTTCCTATAAAACTAGGTGAATGACATTAATGGGAAGGCGTTACAGCTAGAGGCATATCTCCCATTTTACCACACCATCCTGAAAGTGGCCCTAGGGAATTTAATGAAGCAGTTGAATGACAAGTGGGATCTACAACAGGGCAGAAATTTCATAGTTGATTGAGTTTGGTCCAAATGGGTATATGCATTGTGTGAGATGTTATAGGTGGATTTGAGGCGATTAGGCCTATATGAGGCATCTTGGTCTTCCCAATTCAATATCTATCAGCCAATGTTGTAGATTCCAGAACATCTGAGCATATGGTCATCAGAGACCATCACTTTTCTTTTTCACCATAGAGTGGTCGGCATCAGCCTGTGGGACCTGCACCAGATCATGAAGGTCCTGATAATAGTGGAAATATATGAAGTGTTCCTCCCCGTTGTGAATTCATGGGGGGAATCTGATAAAATTCCACCATTTTCCAGGGAATTGATGGCCTGGTGCTTGGGGAGAATAAATAGTCGGTGAGGGACATCAATTTCAAAAGGTGGTTCAAGCAGTTTCTAAATTCCTAGAAGATGGTTAGTTCCCTATGAGGCCTTGGACCAGCCTGAGGGGTGGATCAATGGGGCAATGAGTGCTCAAAAAATATTCTATTGGAGGGTATATAGTGGAATTATAGGGGATCCATTGTTAGTACCAAGCAGTAACTAGTGGTTAGGATAACTGCATTCATCGCAACACTTATTTGTGGTTGGATCCTTCCAGTAATATGCACGAACATTGGTGTGCAACCAAGCATGTATATTTTGGAATCCATGCTAGTGATAGGGGGACAGTTCAACCTCGAGATCCTGATGCTCACCATGTTGTTTAAGATTTTGTGCATCTCAGTGAGTGGAAGAAGTTGCATAGGGTATTCTGATCGCTTTCCTTTATGTATGGGTGGATAGAGGAACATATTAATGGAATCTAAGAATATCCAAACCCCACATCCCCTCTAGGATCATAATTTCACCCAGCCATTTTGAATATGTCAGGGTGCATTTTGACTATGCTGACACCGCTGTTGGTGTTGATCCAAGTCTAGAAGGCAGATGTGTTTAAGATCCACCCATTCCTATTTCCAACAGGTGTGTTAACTAATGTTGTACAGTGAACATAAGAGCATCAGTCCTACCTACCATACATTCATGGAGGAGTCCTGATGTTAATGGTTGATTGTGATTATCTTTTTATACCATACACCCAACAATGTTTTGCGAGATTGTTCTTGTGTATGCAGCGGTAGACCCTGCGAGTCTACATGGGGGTGTGCCATTAGGAGAACCTGTATGTGATGAGGAAGATGTAGCTCAAGTTCACACAAGAGGATGGGAAGATATGGAATGAGCTACCTCCTCCCACAACCATATTCAGGCTGGTGAAGTAGTACGCCAAGAGCTGGGAGGCGGCCTACCCATGGGAGATTCTGATATAGAAAAAAATCTGAGTAATTGATAGTGTGTCTCCCCAACCTCGAGGCTAGGGCCAGAAGGTGGTGAGGACATCCCTTTGTGGTAGGGTTGCAATGGCGATGAGCCATGTACCAGTCTAAATAGAGGTACCAGTGGTGGATCTAGTGATCCTAGAGGAACAAAGTCATCTAGAGGGTAGGCCACCCAGGGGGCTCCCCAGGATATCCACATGGGCTCTGAGGAAGCGGAATCACCATAACGACATGTTAAAGAATGTTGTGTTCCCAGATGGTTGGGAAATCTAAGATCTCAACAGGAAATTCCTCACCCTATATGAGATGTGGAAACACATAAACAATCTTATGATGGATTTTTGGGGGATCAGCCCAATCATGTTTGGATTTGCGATATCACAGGTGGAGGGGGACCAATACCTGGATGAGATGGAGGACATTGTGCACTCCCAGAGTGTTATGTGTCAAATGACATATCAGTTAAAGGTGTTACTAGATTGAAATGGTCCTCCATAGTTGGCAGCCGCAGAATTAATGGAATGGTTCTCTCTATTGGAATAATTTAATGAGTCCTCCTTGGGGTATGATGTCAGTGGTGGGAGCCCTTTGGTGGAAGGTGAGGTCGGCGAATCATACCCGGAGCTGGATGAATTTGTAGAGGCAGCTGAGGTAAAATACTGACCACTTCCCCTAAGTCTTCAACTATGTTTCTTATGAATTCTCAACTAAAACATGAATTTTGTAAGATTTCCTCATATACAAAACACGCTCTCGCCCAGTAGTAGATGTGACTGCAAAAACATCAGGATCTATGTATGTGGATATGATGATCATCATGTGTGGACGTGTCGCGATACATAGGGTGGTCCTCCCAGAACCTTTTTAATTTCCAAAAATATATGGATTGCTACACCTAGGGGTCCTGACGACAACAACTCTGGAAAGAGACCAATAGTTTTATCTCTGTATGTATCCTTAAAAAAAATACATAATTGTTGTCCATAATTCTAATTAACTGATGCTTGTGTGCCTCTTGTATTCAAATTTCTTCCAATGGAATGGGATACCTTGGAAAGGATGGATAGAGATTTTTGTGTCACCTTTCTACGGGGGAACACCAATGGTCATGGAAGCAGACGTTCATACCGACCAAGTTACAGCGCTTTCGATATCTGGTGGGACTATCGGCAAGGCAGAGACTGAGATCATTGAGGATGGATCTGATGACGTGGATCATCCAGAAAAAATGGGTCCTAACTTGCCTGATCAGACACAAGATGTAGATCTTGCTAACGATTTCTTGTAGGAGTTTCCCACATATGAATATACTGACCCCACATACAGATTTGTGACAGCCTCTGACAAAAAATACTTCAATATTGTGATCATCGATCATGGATGCTGATCATGCTCTTCATCAGGGAGACTCGTCAAGTGGAATAGAACAACCATATGGTGAGACTTCATTCCTGGATGCGTGCGTTATGCACTGGGGGAGAATATTCCCAGCATCCCTATATGCTCATTAAAAACATCATGGCCTAGACGATTCGATATTATGATCACAGCCTCAGTGTTGGGTGGAATCATGGGAAATCAGTGAACATCAGGAGGCTTCAAAAGGTAGAAGGGGAGGTTCAACAGTTATTTGAATGAGAATAGACACACTATTATTTCCTCAATTCACAATCTAAGAACGTGTCACGCCTAATGGCCCAACTGACAATGGATGAAGAATGAATAAAGCATGATTTTGAGGATATGTCCTCCATCCAAGAGGACGAGTAAAGAGCCCTAGTTTCAGTTAAAGAATTACACCCCGTTGTTTCCAAGGAAGTGTGGGAAGTAAACCAGAGACTGAAGATCATGGACACCGCATGCTAGAGAGTGGCAGAGATCAGATGCTCTATCAAGTTGTCAACCCATCATTGGGAGGGGTTGATCCGGGGGTGTTGTAACACACACAAAATTTTTAAACATACTTTAAGGATTTTATTTATGATAATATATTCTTTCATGGTTTATATTACTTTTTTTGGTATAGTGAACATATACTACATTCATGTGGAATCCAATGATCAACCCCTAAGATCACTTGGGTCAGGACTAGTGTGAGAAACAATGGATGATCACCTCATTGTGCCATCTGAATATGAGAGTGATGGAAAAGAATTTGGCACCCACGGTTTGAAAAACCAATCTAGACCTCCATAAAGAAAAAGGGGCGAGGCCTGAATAGTGGGTGATGTTTTCAAAATATTCAATGTTCAATATTTCCAACGTGATCTAGTGCGCCAGTGGGGTAATTATAGGGGCAGTAGAATCAATTAAAACCTAGGGGAATGGATGGTGAGAATCAAAAAACCCAAATATCAGAACACTATAGGGGTGGTATGATAATAAGGGTAATTGTTCACCATGTTCTAAACATAGTATCCTTATTGTGTTAGCCATAAATGAGGATACCGAATGAGGGCCGACTGCTGACCATGTTCAAAACATGGGGTCTGACACAAAATTTTATGCATTATTTTTCTAGAATGTTGGCCTAAGATAGTAATCGATCCATAGGCCAATAATCCATATATTTAGGGGGTTTATTTAGATGTGAAAAAGGATAAGGGTCCAAATAAAGGGTACGCAAAGAGTGGGGTAGGAGTGATGGGTTATTCGAATGGATTCCAGGACACTTCAAATTACGTCACCGTGGTGGGAACACATTAAGTGGTATAATTGGTCTTATCAGGGATCAGACTTATTTTTGAACAGGACCTCCTTGTTATGGACATGGTGTGCCATGTAGTTTTACATCAAACAGATGCATATAATGAATGGAATAGTTTAACGTCACATGACCTGGTTGTTGCATATAGTTTTATGGTCATACTGCATGGACCAAGATTAATAGTTTAAAGTAATGTTACATGGACTATAGGTTCCTAGATTATGGTCACAGAGACTGGAATGTAATAAAAGCCTAGGGGCCAAAATGGTTAATGACCGTGAGGCTGGGACAGATTCAAAATGTTCTGATGTCACTACGTATCTCATAAGAGTGAGAATTGAGCCAAACATAGTTATGAAACAATTCATTATCAGAGACCAACATTTTTAGAGGAAACACTCTATGATAAGTAGACTGGGGCATCCTAAGGTTAATATGGGGCATCCTGAACTAGTTCAGGTTATAACTGTAGTATAGTGTCATGCGATGAGGAAACATGGACTCTTTTGGTTTAATTTCATACAAGTGGACATGGAGTGAAAGGGGATATCCCTATAATGGAGTACCTAATTCTGTAGTTATAAACATTGTATGAATAAGGAAATAAGTGTTCCTAGACACACCATGTATTTTCAAAGAATGATATTTTTGTTAAGGGACCAAGAGTGAGAGATAGGTTGGGCCAGAGGCAAGGTGCCCAGACTTTCCTATGTATCCAATTAGGATTGGAATCAAGCCACACATAGATCTGGAATCACCGTTTAAAGTCATGTGGGATGATGGTCCCATGTGGGATAACTGCACTAGTACACGCCCCAACTAAACTATTTTTCCCACATGAGTCATGCTTGATGTGGTAAACAATGAGTAATAGTGATATTTCATGGTACCAAAAGGCACACATTATGGGAAATGGAATGTGAGGTGACTGAAATCCCAAAATTATTGGCCTTCCTAATTAACGTAGATAGATTCCTAGAGGTGTAAAAATGTGTGCTGGAATTCCACGTGAACATAAGGAAGTGGAAAGATGTGAAACATGTAACCTAAGGTGTGGATCACAATGATAGCAGTGTGAAGATTTGGGATAACTATTGAACACATTCAAAAAACAATATCTATTTTATGTAATCCTATAATGTGGAAAAACAAATGATGGTTGACCACTAACCATATTCAAAATACAAACCCTGTCGCAAATGTAGTCTGAGGTCTTTCGGGACGTTGTCCTGAGACGGTAGATGAGCCAATGTGGCATGAGACCAGATTGTACAGGGGACCCTTTTAGACATGGAAGAGGATGAGGATCCAAATAATGGGCTCATAACTCTTGTACATGGAATGGTGGAATGTTCATGTGAGGATTCAACGCCTTGGGCTCTTTGTCACGATGCATCTATATAAGAAAGTAAGATGTATCAGATAGAGGGAGTCGAGTCTCATTCCAAAGATAAGGGTATTGGGGTCACACGCTTCAAACATAATTTCAATGGGTGGGCCATTAAGACGAGACTTAACATAATGATGTTCTCACATGGTGGAGAATTAGTGGAAACTAATGAGTAGTTCTCTTAGGGGGATAATAGTTTTGGGTCGTAGAACTATGTCCAGGATGGTGTACATTGTGAGGTTGTTTCATACCCTGACCCAAATAATAGCCCAAGATGTACTAACCACATCACATACGTCCAATGTCGTTTGGGCCATGGGATAAAAAACGGGGGCCTGATCTATGATTCCTAGAGCAGGACCCATGGACTGGATGTCCATGCATTTCTACATATCCCATGACGGTGGGAATCATGCCATACATAGTTTTTGAGCATGTCTCGTAGTTTAGTGTGCTGTAAACAAGGCGATTAGATCATAGTTTAATGGTATCAGAGCACAAACTGTAAAAAAAGGGGAGAGGGAGGCATGTGGTGAAGTATTTGAAAAACCCGACATGAATGAGGACATAAGCCCACATCACACCATGCACACCCTGGGGAAAACATTTGTTAAGGGACTAGAAATGAGAGTTGGTCATGGCCCAAGGCCATGTTCAGGGGTGTTCCTACATAACCCATTATGATGGGGATCAATCCGTATGAAGTTATAAAAGCGGAGTGGTCTGATGCAAGTTCCATGGACAATAATATCATATGGGTCTAGCCTAGGCACAAAAATATGTGGCGTTTGACAGATCTTGTTTGTTCATTAGAATTGATGTGTGAGTTTTTTTGTGAAGTGACAAACCTAGGACAAAGAATACATGTGTCACTATATGAATCAAGCTATATGTTAGATTTGAGAATTGGTATGATGGAGGACTAATACCCAACACGATGTCCCCTCAAGTGAGGAAATCACAATTAATTGTCATTTTTCATTGTTAGACCATGATGATAATGTCATAGTTTAGGGTCATGTGATAGGACCTACCATTGAATTTTAACATATTGAAATAATAAAGCAATAGTTTAAAGTCATATGGGACCAAGCCGAATAGTTTATGGTTATATGGCTTGGATACATACAATAGAAATGGTGTTTTGTGTGGGGGGATGTGCATGATGTGAGAAAGCGTACCTGACATGAATAAGGACGAGGTCTACACTGCACCATGCACAATTATGGGGAAGAGACCTCGGGCCTAGGGGACTACAATGTTCCTAAAATATGGGGCTAGACCTATGGATGAAACATCTAGGGCTTCCTACATATCCCATGAGTATTGGAATAAATTAATATATAGTTCTGAGGGTGCAGTTTAACATCTTTCATGTCAAACATGATAGACTAGCTCCTAGAAGGGAAGTACATGGTGTAGCTATTGAAAACTTGATGTGAATGGGGATGTAACTCCTACTCAACACCATGAAATTCAGTGAAAGAAAGGGCCACAAGGCCCAAAAAAATAGGTAATTTTTGGAACCTGAGCTGGACCTAAAGACGAGATGTCTGGGCATTCCTACATATCTCATGAGCATGGGAATCAAGCTATACATAGTTATACAGTTAAGATTCTAAATCCCTAGAGAACGGACGTAGAAAGAGGTCTTTGTTTAAGGACATAAAGTTCAGAACATGGATAAGTGAAACTCTTCCATGAGAGTGAAAACCTATATCTTATTCATTAGCCCATGTGAGCTATGCTTGATGTGCTAAATAGGGGCGAAGATGGTCTTTGAAACACATGGAATTCATGAAAGGTGAAATCGGTGTGCAGCCCCGATATACGCCTTACACTATATTTGTCATCCTAATGTGAGAATGCGCACAGAGGTACATTTCCAAGAGTGTCAATATTCCTCTTAGAAATAATAGAGTGGAAAATGATGTGAATCCTGCAACTGAAATTTAGGGCATGATGGGCTGGGCATGAAAATAAATGACAACTGATGACCTTGTTCAAAACACAGTATCCATATCGCATTACCTAAAATGGGAATGACAACTGATCTTTTACCAATGACTGTGTGAGAAACATAGGACTTGTATCAAATATTCATTCGAGGTCCTTGAGGGTGTTTGCCCGAAATGATAAGAGAGCCCTTAGGCCAAGGATCCAAATTGTTTGGGGGCCCTTTTGGACGTGGGTGATGAAGAAAGCCCAAATGTAGGGAAACATGAAGCCTAAAAATGGGTGAAGTAATTTCTAGGTAGAATTTGGTACTCTAAGTCCTAAATCATAGTTCTTTTGGTCAAATTTGTGAACATCCAATAAGGGTTGACGAACCCAATTCAAGAGCAGTCAACTCGAGGATATGAGTGAGGAATAAGGTAAGGAGGAATTATCATGAGAAATATGTACAAGGAATGGTTGTTACAATCATTATGTGAATGAGTACATAAGACCATAACACATCACATACCCTCCCATATAGGGAACTCATACCAAAGGGGCTGGAGAGATGAAGCAGTCTCTCAGAAACTTGGTCAGACCCAAATAAAAAATGTCGTGGTGGTCCAATATATCCCATGAGGACGAGAATAAATACATACATAGTTTTGGATGATGTTGTGTAGTTTTATATATTCTTGCAAGGAAACAAAAATTGGGATGGTATCTCAATGAGGGGTGTGTACAACATGGCGAGTAGCCTGATGAGAACGAGGACACAAGATAATGCCATATCGTAGAATCCCAAATGAGAACATGGGCCAGGTGGCCAAAAAGGATGAGGGATCTGAGACAGGAAGTCCCAGCCAGTTTGTAGTATAACATCATGCAGTGAAAATGTTAATAGAGGGGTGTACCTATGGGATGTATGCGTCGTGGAAAAAATATCCCAATTTGAATGTGGACATAAATTCCAGGACATACCCCAAAATCATGAGAGTGATCCTGGGAATGGGACCAAAAAGGGGTGAGGGACCTAAGATAAGAAGTCATGGCCCATTGGAATATTGACATCTAAAAATGAGGCCGATTGAGATATTATTTTAAGTACTTATAACTCATACCATAGTCACATGAACATTTATATGGGTATTTCCTTCCCAAAATTCCTAATCCCAAATGATCAATTCTTGGAGTGGGAAACATGGAATAATATCTGACTCTCCCCATCATATTTGGGTAAGATAGCAGGACTCACACTCCTACCCATGTAGAATGATGATTGAAGGGATAACGAGAAGTCATGAAACACTACACCCAATATTTGGCACATATAAGGGTTGGGAAATTGATTAAATATAGCAGTTGACTGTGTTCGAAACACACCATCCATATCATGTGTCCTGAAATGGGAACAACAAATGAGTACTGACCGCTGACCATATTCACAACGCGGGACTACTGTCAATTTTTTTTCGAGGTACATGAGACCGTTGGCTCAAAATGATAGGATAGCCATTAGGCTATGTATATGTACCGTTCGAGGTCCCTTTTGGATGTGAATGATAATGAAGTCCCATGTAAAGGGATTTTGTGACTCATAAATGTGCTCATTCAATATAAATGTCAATCAGAATGGTGATAGTGTTGGAGATCTCCAGGGGAGGGATATATGGTGTGGTTATAATGAACCCAACCTAAAAGAGGAAAAATGTTGACCTCACACCATTTATTTATGTCCCTGTGGGAGATCCTGAAGTTTGGGACTAGCCCAATTGAAAAAAAATTAAGCATTTCTACTTATCCAATAATGGTGGGAATCAAAACAAACATAGTTATTGAAGGCCATGCAGTTTAATGTCATGTATTGAGGACGTTGGAGAATAGATGAACATGGAGAGGGAACAATGTATGATATTCATAACCTTGACATGAGTGTGGCCAAAGAATCCTACACAAAACCTTAAGGTATCTTCTAGAAGAACTATAATTTGGGGTTAGTCATAGAGAAACATGGGAGGGAGGACTCAAGAAGAGGCGTCCAAGCATTCCAATATATCCAACAGGGATGGTAATAAAGCCATATATAGTTCTTTAAATGATATGTTGTTTTATAACATGCAGTAAGGACGTTAGACATTTTAAGGTTTTGTGAGACTGTCTAAAATGTAACGTCATCCAAGAGAACAAAATGTTTAATGTCATGTGATACATAACATTTTAAGGTCTTGTAGGGATGTATATAGTTTAACATCCTACAAGATGACATACATGTTAATGTCATGTGGGACATAACAATTTAAAACCATGTAGGACCCTGTTTTTTTTAGGAAAAGTATTTCTTAGGGAACATGGAATTTGTGGGAGGAGTTATATACTCACCATATATGGTAACCATGGAGTATGTGTCATTCAGATAAACATTATGAATGATGTATGGTCCATTCTATTTTGGATCTAGCATGGGTGGTTTCTTACCAGGTATCATTTGTGTTCTCATGTCCAACACCAGGTCACATTACAAGAAAGTGCAGAGGTGAACCTTCTTATTTAATGCTCAAGTAATCTTGTTATGATGCCTTTCAAGAGTATGCAGGGCACGAAGCCTATTATCATCGAGGGCTTCCAATTCAGCGAGACGGATGTCATCTACATTATCTAGTTCTTGCTGATCATAAACTACTGTGCATAATGAAGGCAACTGAATCTCAATGTCAGAACGACTTATGTTTCATACACTAAGGAGTATGGGGTCACCATTGTGGAATTGGGAGTCAATTTAAGATTGGCACACAAGGGTATGGGGTGTTTTTCAGGCCATACCTATTTGTTATGACCTATAATTTATTCATAATGTTAATGATGGTCTTATTGAAATCCTTGATCTTCCCATTTTCTTGCGCGTGACAGTGGGAGGTATGGTTAGAACAGATGTGGTACATGGTGTACCATTTCATCAACCCAGTCTCCAAGAAGATGGTGCCATTATTAGTAAGTCCGATTTGAGGGATTCTTATTAGGTAGATGATATTAGATATCACAATTTCAATTATAGAATGACCCTTGACATCCATGGGTGGGACTGCCTCTACCCACTGGGAATGGAAATCTGTAGTAGTCAGAATGAACCTACATTGGTGAGCTGTCACAAGAATATATGGTCCCACGACATCAAGTCCCTAGACTATAAAGGTTCACTTGGTAGTGTGGATAGGCTGTCTAATCTTATGCACAAAATTGGCATGAATATGGAACTCATGTAATGTCTTTGAAAACTCGAGCAGTCAAAGATCATAGAGGGAAATAGATACCCTAGTCTCTGAATCTAGTGAGATAGTTTCGGCCCAGTCTAATGAGTCACACATCTACTAGCATAAACCTCTTATATTTCCTAAAAAATAAAAACACCATGAATGCAATGTAATATATCTCCATCAAACTCATGACTATTGAGGATATCTCAAGACTAGGACCGCTGCGGAGAGTAAACTGCACCGTGCGACGTCAGATTCGGTCATGCTCAGATCGATCTTTTGGGAGATTTTCCTACTCGAGATACATGAAAAAGGGGGTCCTATAATTAGTATTTACATCCAACAAAAAATCAGAGGTAATTAGGGGGTCCTGACATGGAGGCAGCGCTGGTTTGGCGGCTTACCTCTGGGCTATCATCATCAACTAAACAGATGAGGGAGATGACTCTATGGTGTGCCACATGGATAATCAAATCATCTTGATCAGGATCTGTAAGAGATTCATATTGGCTATACAAGGAATCAAATTGACCGTTAGGGGATTGAGGGAAATGGTTTACATCTATCTATGATGGGAACTTGACCATCAGTAGGAGGGTGCATTCGAAAAGTGGTACGAGTTTTGGTTCTTTGACAACATAGTCGCCATTTATTTTCTCGATGACTTGTTCAGAGTCCACATTCATATGACAGTGAAGAACTCCAATCATGAGGGCCATCTCGAGGCCAGTGATGAGAGCCTGGTACCTTGTTTCATTTTTTGTATAGCCCTCTGAAAATAGGTATGAATTTGGAAAAACAGCTTGTGCTGGATGATTAAGATGATACCATGGCCTACTCTTTTGAGTCTGGGGTCGTTGAGCCTTCTTCTAGTATGGATCTAAGAAGAACCATAAATGGTAATTTTCTAACACGAGATGTATTGGTATTCCGAGAGTATTGCCTCATCTTTAAAATCATGGTCCAGAGACAAGTCTGCGGGAGCTGGATGGGTGGCAACAAAAACCTCCAATGCATTCCCCTAGATAGCCTTCTAAGGGGAAAACCTTATGTTGATCTTATGGATAATCACAACCCAACAAGCTAGAAATCCTTTCTACATGGGGATGTTATGGATGTAATTCAACGGATCTCGTCGGGACACTAGTGTTACCTCATGGTACTACATGTAATGAAACAATTTCAATATTATGAATACTAGTTCAAGGTATCCATTCTCAATAGGGGAGCATATGGTCTCTGTTTTGAGGAGCATGAGGATGATATTGTAGATACTATTCACATTCCCCACATTGTTTTTCTTGTGTGGGATGAGCTCTGAGATATCATTCCATGTGAGTCACATAAAGAACCGGTGGCTTTTCAGAAATGGGAGGAATCTCAACTAGAGGCTGGGGAATATTCTTCTTAATTACCTAAAAATAGTCTATCATTCTTCTTCCCACTAATATATAGTGCCTTTCTTCATGAGACAAGAAAAGTTCTTACACTTTCCGGTAAAATTCGAAATGAATCGTTGTATTTAGGCAACGTGGCCTTGGATGCCTTGAAGATCTGGAATATTTCTCATGGGAGACATATGTCTAATGGAATTGACCTTCTCTAGGTCAATCTCAATTCCCCTGTATCTGATAACGAATCCAAGAAACATTCCATAGGTGACCTCAAAGTCACACATCAGCACGTTAATCATTAGGTGGAGAAAATCGAGGGAGACGAACACTTTCTCAACATCTTTTATATGTTACTGGCATTGGTGAGATTTGAACAGAAGATCATCCACATAGCATTCCTCTACTATGTCGATGATCGGATTGACTATGAGATGAAAAGTCTACTGATAGGTGGCACCTCTATTCTATAGTCCAAATGGCATGACATGGTAAGATAAAGTACCTTTCCGTGATATGAAAGGCATAGACTCCTCATCCTTAGGTTCCATTTGGATCTAGTTATACCCAAAGTACCCGTCCATGAAGAATAGGTCTTATAACCCATCAGTAGCACCGATCTACAATTCTGTCACATGAAGTTGAAAATCATACATTGGGCATTGACAGTTGAGATATCGGAAGTCAGTGGAGACTCTAATCGGTATGTTATTAGTCAGGAACGACACAATGTTGGCTAGACATATGAGGTACTGGTTCTTCTTTATGAAATTTGTTCTTTTGAGAATATCATCCTTGGCCTCAACCATGAAACTGTGAGAGGGGTACATCTTTCGGGGAAGATGCACAAACCCGTGGAGATTTTCTTGAAGACTGAGGTGGTGGACTGCTAACTGGGGATCTAGTATCAACATATCATCATACCTCTAAGAAAACACATCACAATGATTCATTAGGATTTCCACGTACAGTTTTCTCTCCTCGGGATTCATAACGACGCTGATCAATGTGGTTTACGGATCTATCTCACCACTGAGATTCACTTGTTCCGGTTCATCATCCATAGTATAGACACCCTCTTTGAAGACAGAAGGAGAATTATTTAAGTCCACTTCTTCAATTCTTATAGGAGGTGTCCTCAATGGGATGATCCTCATCTTAGTCAACATGTCCCGATGTGAGACTAGTACCAGCTTAAGGGGCAGTGGACACTACATCGAGGGACTCCTATGCTGCTGAAACCTTGGAAACGAAAGATGTTGATCCGATCCCATTTAGTGTTTGTCAAAAGGGGCCACTATTGATGATATCAAAGCAATATCGACGCATCTAATTGATCTTGTTTATCATAGACTAGTGAATCAAACATGTATTTCATATTGTTGTTTCCATGGGGCAGACATCCTAATACCTTATATGGGTAGGGTGATTTTTTATTACATGAGCTTGATTTTTGTAGGAATATGATGTGATCATCCTACATCACTTAGACTTGGGAATAATATCCCCCTCGTTCCAGAAACAATGAACTAGTGTCCCATATTTGAGGTCATAGACTCCAATCGATGGATTGGAAAGACGTAGGAATAATTTGTATTTATCCAGAGGTCGGTTGCAGCCATAGCATGTTAAACCTCATTTTCCTGAATCTACATGTCCTTCCTCGTGAAATAGTCAGCATATAGATATCGAACTTCACAAGAGGAAATGGGAGATGTTTCATGAAGCAGTACTTCCACTCAACCATTAAGGGGGTACATTAGAAAATGGTGATATGATGAAGGGACCTTCATATGCAGGTGGAGCCATGGCCTTCCCATCAATGCATTATAGGAAGTGTTTTGGGATACAACCATGAACTCGAGGCTGGAAACTAGGCCACTAAACTAGGTGTTCAGGTGGATCTTTCCGACTGGTGGATATTCCATCCAATTATAACATTGAATTTTAATGTCATAGGGACTCATATCATCCTATGACAATCACAGTTTTGTAGTGTTTGATTCAGGAGTAGGTTTATCCCAGAACCTGGGTCGACCTTACAACGACAAACCTCAATGCCATTAAAATGGATAGGGTTGTACATTGGGAAGATATGCCCTTGTATGGGAGATCCTTCATCATCTATATAGAATGATATAATGGCCTAGAATTCTGCATACTCGACTGGCTCAACATGTAAGGATTAAGAAACTTCAACCTCCGTCTCAAACTAGAGGGGGCTTCATAATGCCCCTACAAGGGTTTCACACATATCTGATAATATGCAAAGATCCTCAAGGATATATAGAATTTCTATAATGCTGGAAACATTCTTGAGGACATTATACTTCTGCTCCAAGAATGAACATATACTTACAGTTGGATACTTTGTGGAAGGGGTTATAGGGAGCCCTACTGGCTAGACCGGAAGGTGACTGGTTGTAGGAATGTTTTGTTTCTCACTGGTCAAAGCATGTGAAATGACTTCTATATAAGGGCTAGAAGACAATGATTGGTTCTTAGCAGACTGTGGTTAATCACGTCATGGTCTTGGAATCTCTTCGTGATACGTTAGCAGAAACTGTGACAAAGGTGAACCTGATGACATCAGATGAGAAGGTTTTTTGGGATACGCTTTGCACTGGGCCAACCATTTGGTTTCAGTGGCCTACACAACCTAGCTGGAAGTGCTAACTAATGAACTCAGATGGATCATACAGTCAAGGCTCCATCGATGCTGGTGATGGTTGAGGATGCTGGGATGATCTGTCTGGTGCTTCTCATAGTCGGGAATCATATATGGATTTACCAGCTCCAAGGTGTTAACAGAAGGATATCGTTGACTATCTCTTCAAGAATCCTCCACTACTGGATGAATTCTGGGGGGAATCCCCATCTCTTGGGGCCAGAAATATATCTGAGTATGGGATAACTGTGGGGTCTGTGGGGGACTTTGTTTTCCCTTGTTTCATAGATGACTGGTCTTATTGGCTGAGGATGGTTGAGCTATTAATGGATAGGTACTGGTCGTGGGTGACACACCATCTTATGAAGGGTCTGGTTGATACAGACATGCATGGATAATACATTGGGAAAATGTTACAATTTTACTAGCCATTTAGTCATCATACTTCTGGGATACATGGTCACAATCCTGATGCCACTCACCATCACCATTATTGTTGTTGTCTAGCTTCATGAAATCATATGCCACTTGTGTCGGAGATGGGCCTAATATTACTATATTGTTGTCCACTTTGACTGTAATCTATTATTTATACACATAGCATTTTTTGAGGGTGAACCCCGCGATCCTGTGATAGGTACCATAGTTGGGAAAATCAGTAACATCTACCTCTTCTAGTCTCCTGAATTTTAGAAATCGTAGAATTGATTGTTCAATGGAACTGTAGAAATAACCGGGGACCTTAGCCTCATAGAATGATTTTGTCTGGTTCTTTCAATCTAGGATGGGGGCTCTATGAGAATGACCCTAACAGGGGATGTTGGAGCCTGTCGAGGAGGAATAACCTAGTTTTATGGGTTGGGTGGTGGCGATGAATTACACAGGGGAACCTATCGACTAAGAGGTGGGTGCTGCTGGACTTGAGGCTCCTCCTAAGACGGAGGTTCTCTGCGTGGATGCAGTGGTGTATCCACTTCTAATAAATTCATTTTCTTAGGGGCCTCTATTTGGAACACTACATTGTGCTCACCCTTAGAAACCCTTCTTGTCGGAATAGCAGAAGGCAGCGTCTGTGCCTACTTGGTTTTCTATAAGGACTCCTTTAGGTGCTGGGCCTTATTAGATAAATCCAGAATCCTCCAGGGTAATTCATGGTAATGATAGAGAGTGACAATTATTTCATGGAATTACCCACACACATTTTCATCATCTATTACTGAGTAAACGACATGTCTGAGGATTAGGTGAGACCTTTCCACCGGACGACAAAGGCTGTAAGGCGCTCGTTAGGCCTCAGATTGAATTTGAAGAGGACTGCAGTACTCATCTTCCAAATGGTGGAACTGAAATGGTAAAGATATTTCCTATGAAGTTCTTCCTTTCCGGGTTCTAACATGATGTTTTGTTTGCTATAATAGATAAACAAAGGTCCTTCAAATATCTATACGATGAATCAGTGTTTGAAGGATTCCTACTGCATCGAAGTTCCCAGCATGGGTCCTCACCTTTAGTGGAAGTGGGTTAGATGCTGCAGTGGGTCCCCCATCCCATTAAATGGGTAGAAGGAGTGATTTCCAAAACCCAGGGGTGATGACATGTCATCCACCCATGCTGGATATAGCTTAACATCAGGATGGATTGCCACCTACGGTGTCTCTAACACCTCGAGGCTGGAAATGAGTGCCTCCATCTTATCATCCAGGTGGGTATTCCTATAAATGTGGGGATCCTTGACCACCAGTGGGTTTTTAGGTTGTTAAACATTATAAAACATCCCAATGACTCATGGAGCAGCTGGTGGGATAGCACCCGGAGCGGTTGGGGGAACCTGAGATGGTTCTCGAGGATTATCTTGCAGCTCAGATTGATTTGGCGACACATATCATTTCCCTCTTTCCAAAATTACCGACCACTATATTTTCTGTGTGGGACGGATTGTCTGGGTCACATAGAGGAAATTCAGTGGGATGAAGTTGCACCTGCCCCTTCTGGCCCGTCTGAGGATCACCATAGTTTGGCCACCCATATGCATCATGTTCTGAAAAATAGGTCATCGACCATCTTCATGTGGTCGGCGAGTGGTTGATGCAACGTGGATTTCTCAGGATTATCCTCCGTCTTTTTTTTTTGTTCCAGATGGGTGAGAGGGTTTGATGACTCTGAGGTGCTCCTTACACTTATTGGGATTTCATCTTAGGACCAATGCCTCGGTGGTCACAGGAAGACCTAGTAGAGATCTCTATGAGAGAATAACAGTTCTATATTTGTCCAAAAGTTTTGGCACCCCCCAGTGAGTATGTTTTCTCCCTGGATTTATGACTCCATCCCATCATACGATAAATTGTCCATGTTAACAGTTACTCTTCGTAGTGGCATATCCTCGATATCTCTGGGAAGGTCGGACTAGTTCAAAATAGAATTGAAATGGATGTCCATGTACTTCCCCATCCATGGTTCTACATTTGGGGAGATTCATCTTCGATAATCATATGGAGCATATTAAATTTTTTTTAATGCATCTTTGTTGGAGGGTCCCATGGAGGCTTGGTGACTCAGGGTGTTGGGCCATTGGGAGTGCGAAGAAATAAATTAAATGACACTATTGACAAATTTATATTTCATTTTTTTTATTTTGGTATAATTCACTCAACGATGAAAAATATAGAAGTGTGTAACCCTAACTGTTTGGTGGAATCACTCGACTTCCCTCTATGTGAGCTATTCTGACGAACTGAATTTCTGTGCTGCAAGTTGAAAAAAAACCTAAGGGAAATTTTCTTCTACAATGATGTCCCATAAAATCCTTAGTGCTGACATGTGGTCTAGGCCTTGGCTACCCCACTCGTCAACTAGAGGAACCTGGGGAATCAATAGTGGTACTAAAGATGACAACTGATACAGTAGGCTGGCCGATGGAGAATATGGAGAGTGAGATGGAAATATGCTTCATCTCTGGCTATCCATCGATGAGTGCTATGACATGGACCCCAAATCTGGATAATACGGTCTGGTGACCATAGTTTCAGGTATAGGAACTAAGGCTGCTGGCAATCAACCATGTTGTGGATTATCATCCATCGGTCCCCAAAACAACTCTTCGTGATCTCAGGTCGAGGTAGAGAGTGCTCATGGAAATGATAGTTGAGATTGAGTGGACATAACTGTGGGAGATAACAAATAATCATCCTCATATATGTATCTATAGAGGGGGTCGGGATCCGATGGAACTCCCATTACTAATGTTTGAGTCTTATGGGCCTCGTTCCTTCCCCGACCATTGACACATACGATCGAGTTGAGGGTTCCATTGCTGAGTCATATTCTGCTATAAAATCTGAGAAGAAAATATGATTAATATCAGTAAACGTTCTCCCTACATTTTTCTTATGGAAGTGAGGACCCAACCTCCTTCTCTGGGATGTCTTTTCATAATATAGTAAATTTCGATCTCAAGGAGTTCCTTCAACTGAAATAGTGCGAGGGCGGAGAGTACATCCTCCAGCGTGAGCTGCGGTGCGTGGAGCACCTGGACAGATGTCATTAGGAATATAGGGAGGACCTCTGTGTCCACTGGCTGACGTCTGTAGGGAGTCTCTATGAGAGGTCCCGGAGTGGGTATGACCTCCACTAATGCTATTGGGATCATGGGTAAGACCGCCATGCTTATTTCCCTTAGCATCATCTGTAAGAGGTAGGTCCATGTACTGGCTGACCAGAACATGGGGTAGGACCTCCGTGATAGGTATTTAATAAGCGATGAAAACCTCTTCTTTTATGGTTTTTGGGTCGAGGAGGACCTTCTTCAGTTGTTGTAAGGACATGGAGAATACCCTCAAAATATAGAAAGATCAGATGTATAACATCTTCACACCAGCGACCAGTGACAGGAGAAACGACTCAATTTCTAACATCGTGGGTGTGAATGAGCTGCCTATAATGAGTTTAACTACATCGAGGAAGAAACTCATCCCAATTGAAGGTGGCATGTGGAGGAACTCCACACCAAACATATGAGATGTATAGAAATGTACTATCATTGTTGACAGTACGAGGAGGACCTCCATACTGGGTATCATTGCCATGGGTTGTCTTGTGGAAAGCGCTTCCTTTATCGGTGACCAGGAGAGTCGAACCCACCTGACCATGGGGTATTTGTGGCCTCTATCAGTGTTGGGAGTCTATATGCCCCTGCTCAGAATAGACCAAAAAATGATGGTATGAGTTAGCGGTGGAATTGGACATGATAGTCGTTGACTTTGATACCCCTCAGTAGGCATCCTCCTCGGCTTGCGCAGGAAGATGGCATCTGGTCTTCCTAACTAATGTTGGTGGCGCATGTGCATAGATTACATCTTATTCAACTTGTGGGGTCATGTTGTGGAACTGACTTTTCCTAGTGCGGTACCCCCTTGGTATCACCTGTAAAAGGGTCCTGGTCAGGTTGGCCTAACATTCATTACTACATTAGCATAGGGGAGAGAGTCATCAATGCATTCATGGGATAGGCTTCGAAAACAATTGTGCGTCGGAGTGGGGTGCAGTGGCTCCTGGTGCGGTCCATGGGGGAGGCGGTGGCAATGTGGAGCAGATTCCTCTTTGTCCTATCGAGCCATGTCCCTGGTTGGGATGATCGCCTCCTCCTCGTTTCGTCAGATGAGGTCATTTATAACTTTTCTCTGAAAAAATTCAGATGGGGAGATGGTGTAAGGGTGATCAGAATATATGGATGTAGAGGATTCCATGGGGGAAATGATGCCGAACGAGATTTCCACATTGATGTTTCCCCTACCCTACATTGGTAGGTGGATATTGATTGGTTTCATGATATGAAATCATGGGTCCTAGATGTCAGGAATATTAATCTATTAGTGCAACAATAAGTAAATCGACACCCACTGCCCCAATGCCATTACGTATTCCATAGTTGCTAAGAAGTATCCACGGTGACAACATTGCTGACCAGAATGTCCAAAGTTTAAATAACCCATCATCTGGTGTGTTTTATATCAGGACCGCAATTATCATGGCAGTATATGAAGCTAGATAACAATATCTGGTGACATGATTGTCCACCGATGTCTCAAACGCAATTAATTATTACATTGAGTAGATGAAATTCATGTTGGGTTCCCCATTATTGTTCCCAATGCTTTCTCCATGAAGAAAATCTCTCAATATTAGTGCAGGAAGAATAGCTTTTTCCCCGCATTCCTACTTTCCAAAATATGGCGGCATCGATCTCTTATTCAGGGACATTTTCTCCTTGATAGAAACAAGATGATGGGATTTCATTTCTTCCTTTCATGGATTCCACCTCGGAACTCGTCACCTAGTTTCGGTTCTCCCTTATTGACTTAAGGTGTTGTTTGTGAAACTCTTCCTAGTTCCATATTTTCATCGGTTGTGGTTATTTACCCTACTTCTATCAGGACATTCCAAGGGGTCATATCAAGGCAGCATCCTTAGGTCGGGGGATTAGTCACGTTGGACATTGCTGGCGTGTCTGGATGCTATATCACTTGTGCATATGGGTTTCTTCCATTTATGATAGGGCTTCTTGAGGGAACAAAATCCCATGAAATCCCATGTCATATTAGTGGAATTTTATTCCATAGGAATGTCTCTAAGGATTTCCTTATCTTACCATGTTTAACACAGTGACTACGGCGAGGTTAACGTCTAGAGGAGACAAATTGGACTGATCATAACACTGATAAAAGTGGATCATATGGGTGCACCCTCTGGACTAGACACAGATACTGGGGCTAATTCATGGTTAGTTTCTGATTAATGCTATGAGTATTGATAATGTCGATGGCATGACCTCACTGGGATGTGGAAGCCTGGGTATTAATCATCATTGATATGGATAGTTTGGTGACGTGTATGGGGAATGGGATGGTTCTATCACGAGGGAAATAGTGATGTTGGGATTAAGAATCTAATATAATTCATATGTATCATTGTGCGATTGAATCAAAGTCCACGTAGTTCTGGATAGGGGCATGGAATCAAGGTGTGCACATGGGATAACGACCAAAAGACATGTTTGGATTTATATGTGATTTGTAGCCCAAGTTTGTTCAGGTGCTCTAGGGGTAGACAAGAAATGTTGGTCCCAACATGGGGGATACCAAATTTTACTAGTTTTTGGGGTTGAAACTCAGTGATGCATCCTATGTACCATTTATTGTAAAAATAGATCAAACCCCCATAGTTCATAACACAAAATCTTTCCATCATGTGGGGCTAAAACAACATACTAATGGATTGGATACAATGGAATACAGATTATTGGGGTTGAACCTTATGGAGGTTTTCCGCAAACCATTCCTTGGTAAAGAAAAAACCTATATTGTTTGGAATTACACAGTTTAGCATTATGTTGGACAAAAGGGTGAGTATAGTTTAAAGTCATGTAGGATGAGGGTGAACCGACATGAAGTGTTTGGAACTGATGGGTACGAGTCTTGAACTTCAGGGAGGCTTCCTACATACCGTTCCATGGAGAAGAAGATTAATGCCCATCTAGTTCGGTATGGTTTGGAGAACCGACGTGAAGGTGTCTAGACAAGTAGGTGTTGGTTTTGAACCTCATGGAGGCTTCCGATGTACCATGTCCTAGAAACATATATCAAATTCTACATAGTTCAGCATGGATTGGTGAACCGACATGAAGGGATCTGGACTTGTAGGGGTTTGGCATGAAACTCAAGGAGGCATCCTATGTACCTTGTTCTGGAGACATGGATCAATGTCCATGTTGTTCAGGATTCTTTGGTGAACTGATGTGAAGGGTTCAGGACCGGGAGGTTTTGGTCTTGAACCGCTGGAAGGCTTCCTAGGTACAATTTATAAGAGACATGGAATAAAGACAATATAGTTTACGATGTTTTGCTGAACCAACCTGATGGGATTGGGACTTGTAGGTGTTGGGAATAAACAAAATTTAGGATTCCTAAGTACCATGTCTTTGAGATACGGATGAAAGTTCACAGAGTTATGTATGGTTTGGGGCTTACACACTAGAGTAGCCAAAAGAGTAATTCATGGTCGGTGTATACTCTATGCCCATGTGAGTCATGCTCGGTGTGAGGAACATAGGGCAGCAAAGACGTAATGATCATGTAACAAAAGGTGTGTATGTGGGATGTGGAATGGGTATTACACTTAGATAGTGGACCAATGTGGAAAAAGGGGCATAGGTGTGGTTAGTGGCCCAGGGAGTTGGATATTGGGACATACTTCTAGATGGATGCCCGATGGAGAGAAATACCCATGGGAGAGGGAAGGGGTTTCAGGGAAATCGCTGCCCATCTCCCCTCGGGTAGTTGGAATGAAATAATAGGGGAGGAGCAGGGGTGATGCCTCCTACAAGAAAGTATAGGGGATAACACTATAATTGATTCCGTTCCATGTGGTCAAACACCGATCCAAAATAGAGGGTCTAATTCCATTTGAGGAAGATCTCACTGCCTTGGAGACGAGCGCGAATAGAGAATATCCGAGATGGGCCACCCGATGTGTGATAAATTGGGTGAGTCCATAGTTTAACGTCATGTGTTAAGGATGATGGTTCATGGAATTTTAACGTCCTACAGCTCAGATGAGGCAGGTTCACTCTACATCCCTAGGACTTACATAACTAATACCCACCAACATTTAGGGAAGTAAAGGAATCAGAAAAGTTGTGGTGAAGGTGTGTCATGCAGTGATCCACTGAATAGTCCACGTTAGCGTGGCTATGCGAAGAAGAAATAGTCATTAGTGTGACTATGTGATCAAGTATAAGGCTATGTAACACAACGTAAAGCAACTATAGAGGGACATTGAAATCCCTTCGTACAGACCTGGGGGGTCATAAGAGAAAAGGGTCGAGGATGAAATGGGTTCACAGGAAGAGGCGTCGTGATGCTTTGGTGCTCCATGTATTAGAGGTGCTTCGTGAAGGGGTATGCTTTGCGAAGTGGAGTGTCCAAGCCCAGACACAGGGCAAGGGTGGACATGGAAGGTTCTTCGTGATGAAAAAGTCTCTCGTAGTGTAGGGCATCATGAAGAAAGGGTTACATTCAAAGCATACCACAACAAAGAAGTATCCCACACATAGCACACTGATACTACCATATAATGTGGTTCATATGTGCATGGAAGATACTTCATGAAGCATGAGTGCTTTGAGACGACCCGAGTCCCCTCAAGGATCTTATCCCATTGAGAAGGCCCATGGGCTTTCGTAAGGGCATCCCTGCTTGAAGAGGGGTTGTGTTTAGGCCATGGGAAATGCCCTTTGCGATGCTAAAGTACTTTGAAGAACTCATTTTTCACAGAGAAGAATGTGCTTCATGATTTGAGAGAAGATTAGGGGAATGGTCAGACTATCCGTCCATTAGGCTCATTGGATGCCTAGTATTTATAGGCAAGAGGCGGCGTGAAGCTGGGATTGCTCGATGAAAATCCAAATTAATCTTTTTGGAATCCACAGATCCTCCCACCTCATTGCTTCATAGTGTCTTTCCAAATGTCTTTTGGACCGTGGAGCCTCCTGATTCTTTGCATAACGGTGGCTTTGCAAACATATTTTGGATCATAGAGCCTCCCCACTCTTTGCTTCAAGGAGAATTGACAATCAACCTTCAGATCACAGAGCCTCCCACCTCTTTGCTTCACAATGGATTCACAAGTGTCTTTCAGATCGTAGATCCTCCCGGCTTATTGCTTTGATGTGCCCACAATGGGAGTGGCTTCGCACCAGCCACGGGGTTGTGGGGCTATGCAAACAGGCTTCGTGAGGTAGCTTCATTGGAGGTGTTTTCCTATTTGAAATTTATTTTCATCTCACCATATTTTGGTGCCAATTGAATATTAAAAATATGTGTTAATTAAATCAGTTGATAAAGATTGTTTTATAATTTTACAAGAAAGGTTATATGTCAATTTTCCCCCATTATATTATATTTTTTTATTACATGTCCATTTTATGTAGATTCTTTCAATGATATATGATTTAGTTTATTTATATAGTTATCTAATATCTTTTTATTAATACATTTACATGCATAAATATGTGGGATGATACTAATTTTCATATTATTCCTTTAAATAACATAGTAATTAAATATATCGTAACATTATTCTAGTAATACATAATGATATTAATGATGATATTTTATGAATATCCCATTAGAACTATTTATTTGGATGACTAAAAAAACAATTTCTATTTTCTTAAAGGGGCTGATATATTATATGAAATATTGTAATCCAAAAAAATTTCTAGTTCCAATTATTTCATTTTTCAGATATATATCATTTCTAATAGATCATTAATACTAATAATTTCCATAACATGAGGGATATGAAATATCTCAATGATGCTTTCTATATTCATGACAATAATAATTTATTTTTAAATATAATCAAATATAGTATAATAATAAATATTATGTCTATCACATTCCCCAACTCATTTATATATTGTTATTTTTGAATTAATTACTATTTAGGATTGAAGTACCCCTTATATTATCAAAATATTCATAACAATTAATAAAAAAGGAATCAGTATATACCATGAATTTACATAAAATAATTCGATCCAAAATTATTTATTATTTCCTTAGGGTGAACATTTATAATGTTTATTAAAAATTATCATCCAAATGATTTTCAATCTAACTAATTTTATACCTTTTATAGAAAATGGATAAAAAATCATTATTTTTATATCTTAACAAATTTAAATAAATAGTAAAGACATGTATTACCTAAAAACATCACACTCAATGTCATGATTTAATTTATAAATCTATCAAAATTTTAAAAAATCATATACCAGTTACATTAATGATTATCTTTCAATATATCCAAATAAATATCAATATAATTAAAATTTATCTTTCATATAAAAATAACTATAGATTATATAACATACTAGTCCATCAATGGAATCCTAGGTTTAATTTTGTAATTCATAGACATAACAAGAAATGTTTTAGGACTTATTATTTAAAAATTAATACTATTAATTACATATATCTTTGGAAAGGGATGGTTGGTTATTATAACATTACTAACAATAGGATAATCATAATAAGTTTTATTCCACCATGGAACATCCATTGGGTGATAATGATTACCAATTTCATTTAATCTTTTTTGTTAATAAAATTATATTCTCCTCACTAATATAATATCATTAAGACATTTTTAAAATAATATAGTGTCCTTAATTTATCAAATGACCTGATCTATCAAATAATAATTATGTATAATTTCACATAGGAAAATTTTATAATTAAATTATAATAAATATTGGATAATATAAAATCCTTTTAATCTAAATGTATTATTTCATAGGTCCTACCAATTTAAAAAAAACATTCATTTACTATCATATATTGGAAATAATATTACATTATAAAATGTGAACATATTCATTAAGAGGTAAAGGAGACATAAAAATATATTCCTAATCCATTAATATACAAATTTCAACATATATAGTATAATTTTGTGTTTTTGATGTTTTATATTTACTATAACAATAATTCAATTGCATCATTACAATTTTTTAGAAACTCAAATATATTCATATAATTAGAAATGTTATCGTCAATCATAATTTTTATTTCCATATCTTTAGCTACAAATATAAGTAATTTTTTTCATATATAAAATTATTTGATAACCACACTATAATTAATGTGATAGAAAACATATAGTTCTTCATTTGGTTTATTAAAAAAATTATATTAAATAATTTTCAGGAATGTTCTAATATTATTTAAACAATTCTAATCAAATATCAATTGAATAAAAAAATTGTAAACATGGAAACATAATCCAATAATAGTAAAGCTAAATATATATTTTAAACATTTTAAAACTTTTACATCATTCACAACATATATTTTTATACGATTTACATTAATCAATATTCAAATTATATATTCCTTATTTATTTAATATTTATATGTATCAAATATATCATATATATATATATTTATAATGTTTATGAATGGTCAAATTCCATATATTCAAAACATATTGAATATAGATTATAATTCCATGAACACAATATATACAATAAAAAATTCCCTATATTTTAATTTAAATTTTATACCTTCCAATTGTGCGCCTCTATACACACACACTAAAGGATAGTTATATCTCAAAAAATATATTTATAATTTTTTGGTTGGATGGTATTGAGGGAGTTATTGGAGTTTATGGTGGACGTTTCAGTTGCAGGAGTACTTTATTAATAGGTCCAATAAATGAATGAGATTCTCTATTTGAATTTGTGGTTCATATATTAGGTTTCTAGATGATTTTACAGGTTATGTTTAGTGTTTTAGGAGACCATGAAAAATATTCATATCATTAATGAAAAATCAGTGCATCTTTTAAATTATCCATTAGTTTTATAATAATCAGAAGTTGTCAGAATTATTATAAAAAAATTTGATGTACATGTCATGAAAGAGTAAGATGACATGAATGTGTCATGTTCCAAATTTTATATAGTTATTTCTACTGAACACATATTCATCAAATTTACACCTCACTCTATCATTTATAGGTTCAAAAGTTGTGATTTCGGAGGATCTTCCGTCCCTTCATCCCATTGATTGACATATTCTTTCATATTGACATATGATTGTTGAATATGGTAATTTCTCCTATCATACCCATGTTTTTTTATTAATTTCTCCATCTGATATTCAAAATGGTGATGGGTGTTTTGGTTCGGTTTTTCTTATAACCATTTATGTGTTTTAGGTTGATCTATGGGGTTTTATGAGTATTTTTGTTTACAAGCCTATCCAATTTTTACTGAAATTCAAAGGGAGTTGTAGATGATTCCATATGGCCAGTACTGTTTTTTTCCAATTTTTCCCAAACACTCCTAAAACCCCTTTGCACGCTATCATTTACTACATGGGAGCTAAGGAAATTTGGAATCAATGGGTCTTGTATCTAGTTGCTTCACGTGCATTGGCCTCTGACCTTCCCGATCCTCTGACGCGTTGGTGATCCTCTCCCTCTCCGGCAGATGCAGGTTCACTTTGCACTCTGGCTTGATTTAATTGGGTCCATTGTAACGATGCTATTTTTCATGAAGCTCACATACCCACAAAATTTTGGATGGATCGGGAAACTTCATGGATTGAGGGATGGAAAGGCCACAATGGGTTTTCTATGCCGAGTGTTTCGCACTCTCATCCCGATCATTGGATTCCCCCAACAGAAGGGATTCTCATGATTAACGTGGACACATCTCTTCCAATGGATGGGGTTATCTCCCTTGTCCTCCTTGCCCAAAATCATCTGGGGAAAATCCTTGCCGCTAAATATGAACCACATTCGGCATTCTGGGAACTCGTAGTTACTGAAGCTATGGCCATCCTTGTTGTTTTGATGCTCGCTAGAGAATGTGGATGGGGTGAGAACATCATTGAGTCTGATTGTCATACCATAATAGATGCTATTAATCCCAACGAAGGCAGAATCTAGTATTTTGGCATTATTATCAGTATAATTCTCTCACTTCTCCAATGATTCTCCTTATGCACCTTCTCGTTGCCCAAATGGGAAGGCAACATTGTGGTCCATCAGCTAGCAGCCTTAGGTCCATTCAATACTTCCCTACTCTAGTTGGACAATTTCCCTTCATGGATTTTCACAAGTACTTCTACTATACATTTTCATTAATGTTATATGATTTTATTCAAAAAAAAGATCATTATTAAATATGTATAACAATTTGTGTCATGATGTGATCACATGCCATGTTGTGGGGTGATAATGCATGGTTTTTTAGAATATGGGTTTTTTGGGGTATATGGGTGATATTTAGAAATTATTTAGCTTTAGTGATGTTAGATTTTTTCTTCCATCTTTTTTGGTATCTTTGGTGATTAGTTATTTGTAATTACTTTTGGATTGGCAAGGTGATTTTTTTCCATATTTTTTTGGTATCAATGTGATGTTTTACATGTACATTCTCTTAATGTTGTAAGGTGTTGATTTTTTGTTATTATTTAGGTTTGTTTATCATATTTTTCAATTTCGATGATAATCTACTTGCTATAATGTTAGGGTTTCATTAGATTCCATTATTGTGATGTGATCGTTTGTTATTTATGTTTCAAATGTATGGGATTTGGTGTCATAAATGGGATTGAAATGGGAGATTAAAAAATGAATGAAAGTGTATGTAGTACAATTTGGATTATTATTAATAATGAAATAAATTCGTTGGATAGTATAATTGGTTCTAAATGAAAATGGAATCTTTTTTCTAATGTGGTGTTATGCATTTTGAGGTGCCGTTGAATTTTGGGATGTTTAACATTGGATAAATTATTGTTAGAAATCCATTTGATGGAAATTTTTATTCCTATATTTATGTACTAAATTATTCTTATTGATTTTTATATACACCTACACATGCCATTCTCTATGTGTTAATAACTAAACATTCAAACAAGGGTGTTTTTTCGTGACATTGGGTTAAGGAGTATTAATTAATAAATACAGACACATTCACAATCTCTCTTATGGGATAATATATAACGACTTGGGGTGATGGTCATAGTCTCTTATTATACTAGGAGATCTCATAGTTTTCATCGAGTGATATTTTACATGGTCGTGATGTGGGGAGGCTTATGGTGGGGGTATTGCATGTTAGTGGAGGGAAAAAGGTTGATGTACTTCATGTTCATGATAACCTACTACAGTTTTTATGGTGGTGGTTTTGGTTTGATAACCCAGGTGTATTTGTTTGAGATGAAATGTGACTGTGTTTTTTGGGGGTGGCCCTTGTGTTTGTTTTTGTTAGGTGATTGGACTATAGTATGTGGCGGCGATACATATTATTCAAAAGAGATAGAAGATCTGAACATATGATGTAGGGGGTTATAGAAGTACGTCAGTGGGAAATTGGTGTTGGGTAACCATTAAAAATATTATTCTTATTATAATATCATACATGGATTGTGTTAATTAGAGAGTGTGTATTGGTGATGTTATTATAGATAGTTGACATTTATTATGCTATTGGTTATGTCATTTTTTCATAAGTGCATCTGCATAATTCCATCACATATGAATGAGAGGCATCAATTTTTCTATTGATTATACTTCTATTCTCACACGATATATATTATACGCTATTCAAGATAAATTGAGTGATGTATGGATCTTTAGGATATTAATATCTTTGAAATATGGGTAGTTTGTTTGTCATAGATTATACCTTACTTTTGGTGGATTTTAACAGCACTGTTTTTATACATGCATTGTGGGATGGTTTTGGTTTCTTTTTATATAATTTCATGGGGTTTATTTATCTTATATTAAGATGTAATATTTTAATAGATGGTATTGGATATTATTTAAATTCATTTAAATACCCATAATGTTATTTTCCATCTCGAGGCCTACATGAGTTGGTACTTATGAGTTTTTTTCAATTTTCCTTCATTACATTATCTTTGGTGAGTGAGTGACATGATTGTGTGTTCATATAGAACCTATATGAGTGACTAAATTCTTTTAATAATTATTCGTAGTGATAATTTAATTAATTGGTTTATAAATATTATTAATTGTTATTAGTCCATGACATAGTAATGAAAAATATATATTATATTATATTTTTTTTCAATAATAAAATTCAATTACTATGAGATTATTTAAAGTCCATGTGAGGTGGACCAATTTTCAATGTAGTGAAATATGAGAGGTACCTGCATCCTGAGAAAATGTGTTCTATATTGAAATGTTTTATATCTGGAAATAAAAAACCAATCATAATAATATTGATTACTACCATGATTATTAAATTATAGATTTAATTTAATATATAAATCCTTGACATTGAGTTCGTTTGGTTCAGGAAGTATCAGGCCAACATGTGATTGCTAAATTTTTTTATGGTCATTTTATATTTCTTGATATAGAGAATGTAAGAGGTTCTTGATATCACATTCTGTTAGACCCCAAAACTGATGTAGTATGGGTTCACCATTGTTGTTAGTCATATATAGGGTGTTGTGCATTAGTGGTCGAAACTATATTGTTGTAAGATTAATGAAGTTTCTATTATGTGGTTCAACATTTTTGTTGACATTTTAGAAGAGTTATATTCCTAAAATTTATATGATGTGATGAATAATGTGATTAATTTTCTTAAAAATGGTATTATGATATTTCTGAATGTGCGAATAATGATCAATGAAAAAATATTATTACAATTGAACTTATACTTAATTAGGAGTATTTTTTGACGAGGATATCCATCATTATATATAGTATGTACTTGGTGATTTTATGCATCGAATTTTTCTATATATTTAGTATAAAGTGGAGGTGATTGATCAGATACACCTAAAAAGACGTTTTCCTAATAAGGGGAATTATAGGTGTTCCTATACATGAAGATTCATCAGTGGAAGGACTCAATAACATTGACCTTTGAGGTTATTAATGGTGGGTATCTGACCTTAGAAGCTTCCTAACTATAAATATGTGTCCACATGTATATTTTATTTTAATTGTGATCATATAATATTGTGTTTATTCTTTATGGTTCATGGATTTCCCCATAACTAGTTCATAGTGGCTCTTCACGATCAATTAGGTGGATTAGAATAGGTCAAATGTAATCCTTAGTAGAATTTTCTTGTTATACTATTTTTTAGTAGTAATATTACGTGTATTATCTATCATGTGGATATGGATAATTTAGAGGCTAAAAAATGGTATTCATGTCGTTTCGGTACTTTTATAGAAGCATGGTCATAAAGGTGTCCATCATTAGAGTGGTAAGAGTTATAGATGTCGTTAGTTTCTAGAAGTAGAGTTACCAATGCTAGACCATATATATGTCATTCAGGATAAAATAAATCTGTCATGCACTCATTTTTTAACATTCATTGATTCCGGATCATCAAAAAAAATTTCACCCGCTCTTGTCTAGGGTCTTGGACCAGACATTTAGAGGATTTTTGTACTATGGAGTTGAATGTTCAATCTGGAGGCTTTAATATCTTCTTTTATATATTTAATGGTTGTATATAGATTAGGGGGTCACATTAGTAATATATCTATCTTTTATTTCTCCAAATAAAGTGGAATATTTTCATTCTCATCCTTAACTAGTTGTATTGAATTCATGATGTTATCAACTATATCAAATTTAGAGTCTTATTTTTGGATGTGGATGGCTAGCACTTGGGTTTCTTGGGAGAGTAGGGTTTTTATGTTTGATTTTATCATTTAGAGGAACTTATTTTTTAATGGATAAATTCTAGTGGAAGATGTGGATACTAAGACATTGGAGGCCCCATGGTTTTTTGGGAGTGTTTTAATGGTTTTCTTGTGGAAGATGTGATGCTCCCTCTTTAACGTATATTTGTGTTCGTGATTGACATTTTAGGCAATGATTCCTTATTTAAATAGATACTTATTAGATAAAACTATAATTTTTTTGTAGTTTAGAACTCCTACATTCAATATGATAAATAAATTTTTATCAGTACCAATGTATATTCATAAGGTCCTCATGTGGTGAATTTCAAGAAGGTGGATGGTAGCATGTGGTTGTGTATTAACTTTCATAGGTAGAATCAGATGATGGCCAATAATTATTTAACAAATTATAGTATTTTTTTATATGTTTGACTATTTTAGTAGCTATGTTGGTTTTATATTATCGATATATGGTATAGGATTAACTTGTTTAGGGTGACAAAAGGAGATATCTTGATGACTACCTTCAATTTCAAGTATTGGAACATCATGTTTGTGGTCATGTTTTTATGTGTCATGATTGTTCCATCTATGTTCTTGGGGGACCCTGAAATCTATGTTCTACAAATTATGGGAAACTTAATTATTATGTTCATAAATTACATTTTGATATAATTATAAATTGATTTGGTGAATTATGATCATCTCAGAGCTATATTTAATCCTTATTTAAACTAGATAATATATATAATGTTTTACATTTTTTTTGGTCATAAGATGTGAATTTAATTACGCATGTAGAGTCTTAGAATGGTGTGGAATTAGAAATATCAATATTTAAGGGGGTTTTCTCTATGATGTAACCAATAATTTGGATGAAGATCACATTTTCCTTGGTATTGTTGGCTACTATCGTAGGTTTTTTTTAAGAATTGATAATTGGTCAGTTATACACTTCTCCAATTTCTAGAGTATGTAGTTATGCTTTATGTTAATTTTAATTCTTCCAATATAAGGTTGAGAAGTGGTATTATTTTAAAGATATATCTGATCACTTTTGTTTCTAGGATGTTTCATCCATGTGATCATAGAAATTCCACACATGATCTGGAGAGAGTAGCTATTTCATTTTCATTGATGATATGGATGAATTTTCTCATTGGAGACCACTTTATATTCTTCACATATTTCCATATAATTACTTATATCTTCTCCAAGTGTTACATAAATTTCTAACAATGTAGGTGGATTTAGTCTCTTTATTAATTTTATTTCTAGATCTAATAAATATTAGTATATGTTGCTATCTATGCTGATTATTTGAGTTGAATTTTCATAAGTCTGTATTTCAAGAGTCATGGGATGTTTGGAGTGCAATGGAGGAGTTTCTGTCCATGTAAATAGATTCATGGGTGGATTATGTTAGATGTTTTTTTATAAAACTTAAGTCTTCATTCTTCCTAATGTAGATGATTCTCAATGCTGATACTCAATATATGAGGATATTCATTATTGTGTAGGCCATTTTGATACCCAATAAGGATGGTAATAACTAAATCATTTTCCTTATAGGAAATTTGTTCTAGTTGGGATTAGTGTGGAATCCCTTATTGATTTCATAACTCATAATATTCTGTAAAAATATTGGTATCCATGTTGTATCATGGATTAATGATTCGTTTTTGTGTGGATTAGGATACAATAGGAGGTGGTCAAATTCTGGGTGAAGTGTTTATATTTCTATAAAGTAAAGGTCGAGCATACAGTTTGTGTTATTGTTGTAGCCTTTTGTTGTTCTCAAGTAAAAATTGATGATATATTGATGGATTTCAGCACATGTTAACCCCAACATTTGAGAGGATAAGAATATACATGGGTATTTATTGATAATTTGATGAATCTTCCCTACATCTAAGATGATTCTTTTTCTTGAATAATCATGGATTTATCAAATAGGTATGTCGTTCTCATAGAGAGGATTCATGGAGTTCTAGGGAATATTTTATATTTGTGGGACTCAAATGATGCCTCATATGTCTGTAGGGGATTAAATCATTATTTTTTTCATTCAGATACACCAATAGAAATACCACCCTCAAATGAATGAGTATGTAGAGTTGTCCATCAAGGCACTATTGGATATTTAATAGCCATGAGACATAGAATTTTATTGTTATTGAACATGATACTATCTACTAATTTGATTTTATAATTATAATAGGATTAATCCATTAATATTATTGGATCTATTTCTGGAATTTTATTGGTAGATATTCCATTCTCCATCATTCTAGATAGATTTTGTTGAGGTACCATTTTTTGCTCCTGATGTGATGTAGTGCATGGTCAAACTGTATTTTTTCTAGAAATATAAAATAGTCAATGATTAGTATATGAATTATTAATATTACATGATGTATAATTTGGGGATTTTATTTGGAGACCACATGTTAATTATGGTATCAATTTGATATGGAAAAAAGATATTGGTCGGTTTTTAATCTACCTTCCATGATTCTTAGGACCTTTGAGTTGTCGAGGAGTGTTGAATTTGTGGAATATTTTTTTAGTGTATTTATTATGGATAGAGAGGTTCCATGAAGACTTTAACAAGTTTAGTTTTCATCGGTATAATCATGATTACTCTCACATATTTTACTGGGTAGATTTGGATATATATGAAAACAATATGTTTTTATCAAAACTAGTAGAGATCTTGGATCATCAATATATAATGTTTCCTAGAAGAACCATTACATTATTTTTATTATTGTGGAATTATGGTGGCTTGGAATAGATTATTGGGGATTGAGATACACATAAACATTGCACGTACAATGTTTTTTTAGTTTTTGTTTTCTCAATTATAATTTGTGATGTGATTTCTACAATTTCATATCTTAAGGGATGTTTTTTTCTTCTTTATATATGATTGGTGATAAATATTTAACCTAGATTAAATAGATTTCATGATTTCTAATGGATATGATTTTTATTATGATGTTATTGAAACCATTTGGGAGAGTTATTTCCCACCAAGGGTGTTATTATCTTTACATTGATGATGGAATACTAGGATTTGTGTGTTATGATAAATGTTTTTTGTTGGTTGTGGTGATTCTTTATTTTAGGCATGTGGGTGATGGATGGTTGGGCCTGATGATGTGTGCTTTGTGGTGTATTGTGGAAAAATTAATATTATTTTGGGATGTGGATTTTTGGTTGTTATTTTATGTGATTTGATTTCTGTTCATTTTGTTTGATGTGTTTTGATAGTGGAATATTTTTAACTATAATGAAATCCTAGAGAGATGACTAACGAGCTGTTTGTAGAGACCAAATTTATGTTTTGGGTTTATATTTACATATTAAATAAGATAATACTTTCTATGGAATTTTATATAATGAATTTTGTCACAACCCGTCCCAGTGGGGCCCGAGTGGCAACTCCCCAAGAACACCTCCAATATGCCAGGGGCTGGTGACTAGCACTGAGTAGGCATGCTAATAACATAAGAGGCATTGCCTATAAACCTGTACACATGCACACACATCTCCAAGCCCATAAAGCTAAAAATTGAAAAACTACTAAAAAGGAAGAGATGCATGTATACACTAAAACCCAACCACAGAGTACGACAGGAAAGTAAAGTGCAAGAAAGTAATACCCTGGGACAAAAGTACAAAACCAACAAAAAGAGAGTCCATAACAAAGTCCAACCTGTAAGAAAGGTGTTGGGACTATAGTCTTTATTTGTATGAACACACCTCGGCCAATCTGATCTCACTGAGTACCATCTGGTCCTGGTCCGCCTAGAATCCTGTCAAAGGCTCGCTCGTCTGCAGAAGACATGACACGTGCGTGGAAAGCCCTTGCAGGGGTGAGTATAACAATACCTAGAAGGACAACCTGAAACCACAAAGGAAATACAACAAGGGAAAATACCATAACGGAAAGATACAATCATCACTACACAATATATTTCTACCGAACATATAACAAGAATATTCAGATATAATCATGTACTATCAACTATCGTGAAAACAACCACTAAGATCCAGCTCGAATATTCTACTAAGAACGTAACAAGGAGAACACACTCATATGTATGAGGAGAGAGAGATACAAAGTACTCGTTCTTAAAGAACACACTCCACAAGTACCTTGAGATCCTGATGCTCAGATGAGGATCATAGCCAAGTCAAGGGGTGATTCTGACAAATCAGTCTATGGTAGTCCACTAAGCAGAGGATCGGTGCCCGGGTAAATTTGGTCACGTCGATACCATGAACTCTACATAGGGTTCTAGGAATGAATAGAGTATTCGGCTCTATGTCTCATAGAGGGGATTCCAACAACTCTATTCAGGAAGTTCTAAGTGAACACATGAGAAATAGAGAGATATAACACAAATAATCCAAATCCATCCCAAAGTAAAATATTTAATGAAATAAAAAGTAATCATATTTAATGTCATAAAAATTATACTACAACAGGAATCGAAAACTGACCGAACCAAAAGAAAGTATAAATTGAAGCAACCAAAAAGCCCCAACAACTCCTATAACCCCAATCTATTCAAAACCATCCTGATCTCCAACATGATCCTTGATGCATGAATATTTGTTTATATATGTGTAGGGGTAGTATAATATTATACTCTGTAAGATGCTTCCCAAATCCCCTCCTGAAAAAGTAAAGAAATCATACAAAATCACAATGAACAAGGAGTGAAACTAACTTGTCATCTAAACATGTAACATATGTTCTCATCCTCACCCTGGAATCTCTCACCAAGTAACACATACAATAGTATATTATAAAATAATGAATATAATGGGTACCCTACTAATAATTCCCCATTGGCTTTCTACTTTTCCGTAATGTATCTCATCCTACGATCTATCTACAAGTAGGATTTCTCATGGACACCTAGGCAAAGCACCGCAATATGATCCTCATGCAGCAAAACCATTAAATCCTTGTAACCAAAGTAACAAAGTACTTTTTGAGAGCCACCCCAGCTCGTGTAACATCTTTCATACGTCCAAATGAAACCTCTTTATCTTATTGTCCATACACTAAGCATGGATCCTCAAGTAATCACATCCTATACATGTTTCCTATAGAGTTTTATAAAAGAAACTATAACCAGAATATAAGTGAGTGACTAACCAAAAACCATTAAAACCCTCTACATACATATATGAGGGAAAAATAACCACAATGCCTATTGGCACTAGTAACTCCCACTTTGAGGGAGCGAGGCCGAAGGGGGTAGTCGGCCATCCATCCTCCCACCGGAATGTTGGGGGAAACACCACTAGCGATCAGAATACTTGGGGTGTCAGTTTCCCTAAATGACGTGGTTGTATAGCGTATAGAAACATAAAGAGTACAGTATGTACAATAACTCATAGGCACACTATGGGAATAACATAGTCTTAGACTCAAATATAGCTAACGTCTCTTAGAACCCCGACTGTAACTATTAAGACTTAGTCTCCTATAAGAAGAAAACCATTTAATGAGCTAAATTAGATTCATATACCCCATTATATATTTTGAGATTTACGTTAATTAATTAATTACTCATTAATTAACCACTATTAATTACATATTATATTCCATTAGCATCACACCCAAATTCCATTGTTCCTTTAAACTGAAACATCAGCATTTTATCCAAGAATTATCCAACCCCATGGGTTAAAATCATTTATTTGGTCAATTATTAACTGCATTATTAAATTCCCATATTCCCTATGATTTTTTGAAAAACATTCTAGTATTCCAAACATTATGGGAATTGTATGGTGAGTCGTGAAATACACATTAAGTCTTTTCCCCATACGTCATGATCTTAGAACCATCCTCCAATGAGATGATAAATATGGAAGCATGTGGCATACCCTACTTGTATTCACCCAGTATTGAAGGAGGGTAATAAAAGACAACTGCATTGAGTAGTGTGGATATAATGGAAGATAAAAACCCAAAAAGATTCAGAATGAGTCCCACATTCATATCGAACCCATTTCATCATCTCTGATGTAATCCCAGACACCCACATGCATAAACCAATGCATCACTCCACTCTAGGAATCAAATGTTGACACAACCAATGGGACTCCTTGCCCCACATATCATAATAGCTATCAAGTCTCACATCACAACTCATAAAGTAGGAAAAAAACACCACATAAACTGGTCTCATGGACCTTTAACTGGGAATTCATCCTTTAAAAATAATGAGACTCATGGATCTCAAGCACATGGAACTCATCCATACAAGTAATCGGGAAACATAGAACCCTGAGAGGAATTATCATTTTATCAAACAACCAGTTCCTTAATCCATATGGAATTAATCGATTTATTAATTGTAGGTTCAAACTATGGGAAACATGAAGAGTAATCTATCAAAAATTAACTAAATAGATATTTGGCATGCTTTAAATTAAATATCAACAAGAATCAATATGCATCTAGATAATCAATTAATTCTACTAAACATTCTTAATCTACCAACATCCAAATTCATTTACATGCTTCTTTAATATTCAAAAAAAATTAGAATTAAAACTATTTTACATTCTATACGAATTTCCATCAAAATTACATGAAAAAAATGAATGAATTGATATCACACTATAAAGAAAAAAATATGCAATAACATATGATAAATATCAATATATTTCTAAAGTTAAAATATTAATTATGTCAATTACATTATGATGTAGTGGGACAAAACATGATAACTATAAATATTCAGGTAAAATAATAGAGATACCACGAATCGCCCACCTCAATAGGTTTCAGATGCACTTTACACAAGAATATTCCAAAAAAGAGATCATGATCACCTTTCCTGAGGGAATACATCCACCTGATGATGTAGAGACACCACCACACTATCCAACACCCAATAAAACACAACTATGACCATGTAGATAGTAGTCCATAATAGGGAATTGGGAAAAAGAAGGAGGAGAATCCATAAAAATAATGGTAAATCATACCTTATATCCAATACCGATCGATACTACTTGGTAGAACCAAAATAGGTGGTGCACATGTAGTAGGAATAAACACTAAGGAAGACACAATCCAAGGATTAAAAACTATGTATGAATCCTATAGGAAGGATGGAATGGTTCGATCGTATGACACTTGGGAATAAGGATGAAGATTAAGAGAGTATGATATCTCTCCTATTTAAAATATTTATCAGAGCAACAATTTAGATACAATGGATTTTTCATTAAAATAAGACTACATTAAACCACCTATTTTGAAAATATATGGTCATTCTGAACCATATGAAAATTAATAAAAGAGTTTATGGTCTTTGAATCGTCCTTAAAATCCTTAAAATAATTCATTTAATAAATTTATTATCCATGAAAATGTTAAATGGGTGACACAAAGAAATCACGAAAAATATGGAAATTTTACATTGGAAATGAAACAGTTTGGGAAAAACATTTCATGACATCATTAGAAGTCTCACCATTATTCAAACACTATTGAATAGTGTTTTAGACAGCTTTTAGACCTACTATAGTGGAAACATAGTATACCCACCGTTACATGTCTCACTATTCTAGATACAATGTAGACCTACTATTTTGGAAACACTCTAGACATTCCGTTAGATGTATTAGTATTTTGGAAACACTATAGACAATATATTATAGAAACACTATAGACCCAGTGTTTTGGAAACACTTTAGACCTGCCATTATATATATCAATATTCGGTAAAAACTATAGACCTTCTGTTGTGGAATCCCAATAGACATACCGTTAGATCTGTAACTGTTTTGAAAACACTGTAGACCTATCGTTCTGGATACACTGTAGACCTACCATTCTATAAAAACACTTCACACAACCTGAAATTTGGAAAAATATTAGTGATGAGACACCTTGACCCCCCAGAATACCTCAATATCTACTTTTTAGCAAGGTAATGGACCAAAAAGGCTTTAGTCGTTACATAAATTACCATATTGAACTAGTAATGATATGAAATCTAACAAATTACTTATACTAGAAAATGGATTTCCTACATTTAAAAGATTTATTTTTTATTCCTAATACCTATATGATTTATTCATGATAACATAAATATATAAATTAATTAATAAAAATCTAGAAACAATTAGGTTGGTTGGAGAATGTTTCCTTATATATGATCCAACTATTGGATATATTTATTATAGATGAAATAAATATACTCATATGTTGCCTTATTATTATTTTTGAATTAATAATAAATACCAATGAAGTTTTTTTATAATAAATAGGATGGTAATTGAGATTTCCTACATCTTCTTACATGGAACTATATATAATAATATGGTATAATCGTACTTTACATGTATCCTCTTACTAATTAATGGCCTATTATTTTAATTTGAGAAATAGATTTTTTATTTTTTGTTAATTAAAATTTCAATTACAACATAAAAAATGTTTTCTTTATATATTGATAATGAAATTATCATTAACAATTCAATTTTTTAACAGCCTTTATTGAAATGAAATTGTTAAAATGGAAATTATAAAATAAATAATTATTTCTATAACAGGATTCAAAAAAATAAATGATTATATAGATTAGGAATAACATAAAACTATTAGGATTCCATTTTGAATTAGTTATATTAGTATCCATTCATAGTATTCTCACATATCTAGTAATTAATGTTTCATTAATTAAGTCTAATTAATTGTTCTAATGAAAATGTATATTAGTGAGAATGGATCAAATGAAACATTAATGTGGTATTTGCTTGTTTTAACACTCATTTGAGGGGTTAGTTAATAATTCTGTGATAGATATATTGAATGGGAATGTAGAAATTTCTTAAATAATTCTTGATATTTCCATTATAGGATATAATGATTATTTCATTCGGACTACTAAAATATTATGTGTTGACCATGTCAGAATTTAAAGTCTTCTTACTTAGTAAGAGGATATCCATGATGTGGTGACGCCCTATGCTGATAAAAAATTCAAAATCATTTCAATGGCTTTTAAAATGTTTAGTGATTTTTTTGCCCCAATTTTTTGAGTAGGGATCGTAGTTTCTTAAAGGGAACTCGAGTAAGATGAGAGGTCGTGTGGTAAGTAGGTCATTATTGATGTGGTGAGATTCATGTAGTGCTCAAATTTATGTGATTATACATGCATATGTAATATTCAATCACTTAGTAGTTTTTGTTACCATTACTCTTATGATTTTATGGATAAATATTATGGACATTAGTTGGAATGAGGGTTGTATCAGATAGTAAAACTATCTGATTAATCACTCACATAGTGTATCATATACTATAATTTATAGGGAAAATGGGCCTATAGTTGGTATCAGATTATGTGTTAGAGTATTAATGTAATCACTAATAAATACTCAATTATAGAAAAGTACCCATCAAGTTGGTAAAATGATCCAATGAACAATAAATATTCATTTTGAGTCATTAATGAGATGAGATATAATGATATGTTCTTAGGTCATCCCTATGGGTAACTGACTTTGGCATTAAAATATTATTGACTCATCCAAATTGACAGTATGTGGTGGTAAATGGACAGGATTTTGTTTCACTATTGGCATGTTTGGTTGTACTTCTATGCTCTATGTTGTGATGCTGATGATAATAACACAATAAGTACTTTACGTTTATGTTTAATATATATATTGATATTGTTATCATGTAAGTTGATAGTTATTTATACACATGGAGGATAATTGTTTAATAATGTTGTACACACCCTGGACTGTCATGCACTGACATATTTAGCATATACTTGGGTGAGTTATAATTATTGGTAAATTATTACTAGGAAACACTTTTAGTCAATATAGTTACAGAGTATTTATTTACTGTGTCCTTCCAAATAAAGGGATCACAACAATAAAATGTCATTTGGGAGACGTAAAATTTTATTTTGAATTCCGAAATGATTGTAATTTTGTTAATATATTCCCTGAATAAATAGTCAAGATGAAAATATTGTTGCTAGTTTTGATGGATTATGGATTTTTGTTTCAGGTTTATGTTTAATAATCTACCATGGCATTCGAAAACATATGGTTTATGTTAGTTTTTTCAAGTATGAACAATGAAAAATGATTTTCGATGTGTAAAACCATCGATGATAATTTATTTTAATTAGAATATAAAGGATGCATTGTTAATAAATAATTGGATTACACAATATTGATGGAATAAAGGTTAGTTAATATTGAAGTGAAAATAGGTGAATCTAATAACATTCAAATTAATTCATCCATTGATGGTTTTAATAATCTATTCATTGGTATTTGTCTATGGTTAGTTGTGAACCATTTTAGGAACACCATTTTATATAGTTAGAGTGTCTCATGCCTCATTGGTAATAATTTATAACATCTTGGTGTACCCCTATATCAATTTTTATCATTTCCATGATCATGAAAATATACTAGATAAACCGAATGAGTGGTGGTTTTACACCACATAGAATAAAGAATTAAATTCCATGGATGATTTATGTATAAGATATTATAAGAGTTATTCTCATGAAAAATGGGTAATATTATTTTTGGGGACTAATATTGACCGATGATTATCATATATATATATAATATCATTTTTTATAAATATCCTTTACATTACCCATTCACATGCATGGGGACATTAATTTATTATGGTCATTGGAAATATAGGAATAAAAAATAGTTCCATTGGTAATCTATATCATCTACCACTATATTATCCAAAACAATATACTTTATTATGTATATCATATGTTTAAAAAAATTATAATTCATGGAAATGAATCAAAATAAAGGGTGGGGTGAGATGCTCATTAAGGTTTGATAAGGAGGATATATTAATAGAACATGATAATAAAAGTATAAAAAAATGATAATTACAATTGAAAACCATAAACTACTTATCAAAATTCATAATCTAGAGTCATGGTATAAATATTGGATGTTTGAAAGAAATGAAAAACAATGGATGAAATTAAAATTATCAATGATTTCATAACATTAGCATGACACATATATTTGGGAAATACATATTAGTAGATAATGTTATTTTCATAATAGTCATGGGTCAATAACGAGGATTTCATAGTGGAATCATTTGAGCACAAGCATTGTAGAATTAAATGTTCACTCCTAGGACAATCATACTGTAATAATTACATTACTGATCCCGATTCACACTCCTTTATAATTATTTCTATATCAAGTGATATAAATAATTACACAATGCATCAGAGGAAAATATAGGACCTGCCCATCATATTAGGATGATTATATATTTGTGTACACAAACATAATAAACAATTCATAATATCAAATCCCATAAAATTATATTGGACTCAAAAAATTTATCCATGTCATAACCTAAATAGAAAATACTAGTTTCATAACTATGTCATCATTACATAATAGAATAACTCTTGAAAATAATAAGGATTCATAATCACTATATAAGTGTATAACTCGTAGAAGAGAAATAGGTTTCATAAAGTCCTATTATCATTAAAATAAAACATCCAGAGAATGATTTTGATTTTTATATATGTATCATATCCATAGAAAAGTATAATAAATCTCCTAGGATGATATATTATATGGGGAATTATTTTTAAAGATAATTTTATAAAAATCATGATGAAACTATCCTTCAAAATTTTAAAAAAATATAATAAATTATATTATTATAATTTCATTTCTTTTGAAAATAATAATAAAAACATATAATTGGAGATTAATTGAAAATAATGGTCAAGATAATATGGATTATTTTTATTTCTAACACATTAAATCATAGACTCATTGAAAATTTCTTGAAAAATAAAATGGTCACTATTTATGAAATGATATAAATATTTATTTAAATATTTTTTTAAATATGAAAACATGGGTAGATATGAATCTTTTAAAAACATATAATAATAGTAAATATTTTTTTTTTAAATTTTTTAAGAAAATTTGTTTTTTATGAAAACAAATTTCTAAACCAACACAGAAAGAAATTCATATTTTCGTAGAAACGTATTATCAATCAATTTAGTAACCAAAGAGTTGTAAAATTGTAATAATACTATAATATATCATCAATTTCCAATGTATAATATTATTCTCAAGATTATTAATATAATGATCATAATATTTTAACATAATAATCATAATCATAAGAAATCGAGAAAAATGAAGAGATTATAGCATAATGTCATTATGAAATTTGTAAATTTCCATCATAAAGTGTAGGAAAGAATAAAATTATATGGATAAAATATCATTATGATAAATAAATTCCTGATATTAAATGAAAATGTTCTGTATATAAACCTCATTAATGAATATAGTTCCATAACATAATATACATGTCAAACAATGAAAATTGAGACAAAAATATCATATCTCATTGAAAATACTTGGAAACATTAGTCCTAATAAAGACTTACATAAAATGGAAATTTTAATATAACCAAAATAAAGGGAATAATGATATAGATTTTAAAACTATAAGTTCATAAACCAAATAGGTGTAACGAGTGGTGAATTTTCAAATGTTCCCCATAAATTGAATTGAGACTAGAAATAATGTAAATTATGTATTAAAATTTATAGTAAATTATATGAACTCATATATGATAAATATATATCTATTATAATTATTTTAATGTACCATATTTATATATATCATTACATAATTTTTTTGATTATTTACGTTTATTAACCATTTATTAACAATTCAGTGTTAATGCTTCATCTATGTTAATTACCAAAATAACATTAAAATTAATTTTAATTGGTTATTTTGGATACTAGTAAATTTAAAATAACATCAACATCTCATGAAATTGAACGATTATATTAATATAAAATATAACCATAGTTTATTTAATTATAGTAATCCATCTAATTTATCGCTAAAAATACAAATTCATTAATCATGGGATGGTAGGTCACATGTATGCATCATACTTACATTGATTTTCATATTAGATAATGGAAAGAAAGTTAAATAATTTTTTATCAATATATAGTAATTATTATTTCAAATTTATCACCTGTTTTCATTAAATCCAATATTATTAAATTTCACGTATATTTTTAATGATTAATATGGCATCGTGAGGTTGCATTCCACCATTAACATGAATGTCGTTATCAAATTTCAACATAATGAAATGTTAAAAAAATATTTTTTGATATAATATTTTCATAAGAATAATATTATCATAAAAATATTCTATAAAATTTTATATATAATTATTTCTATCATTAAAAGGAGGTAATAAAGGTGAAATTCATTGGTTACTGATGTTGTAATCCTCTATATACAAAAAAACAATGATTTCATTACCATTTTCTAGAAGTGGATATGGTATTAGGTATTATTATTTACATAAAATAATCCCATTATATGTATTATATTGTGTTTATTATATCATAATTTTATATTTTGAATTGATGGTGGTATAGATAGAAATAAATTCAAAAACTGTCATTATTGAACAAGACATATTCTTCATGTATCTTTCTTAGGATATAAAAAAATGAATCCTATTGTAACATCTCGATTCTAGGTACCACCAAGAGGTTCCCCATATGCAGTTGGTTGCATGGCCTCAAGATAATGTCCTCGATCGCCAGAAGCTACGGACTACCAGTAAGGCCCTTGGTAATGATAATGGGGAAACAATGCCCTCATTGGCAAAGTATCACAACTAAAATAAAAAAAATTTAAATAGTGAAAGAAATAATAATACCATAAAATAGTAGGTAGTGGATGAATGAAATAAATAAATAAATGAAAAACATATATAAAATATTCATGATACGTATGTCTAGGAAAGCAACTGAACAAGTTAGAATGCTGGAATAAATTACCAAACCAATGTACAATGAAAACAAAAAATCTACAACAGCATTTCAAGACTTAGCTTGGTCCCATTCTCAACTTCTCCACAATAATCAAGTACCTTATGTTGAAGGATGATTTCCCTTATCATTACCTACAACAATATAATCAATTTGGGCCAAAAATCATGACCCAAAGAGGGTGGGAGACAAATCCCAGTAAGAAACCACCCAATGATCTATTCCAAACTGTGAGTGAATAAATATGGCAACCAATAAACTAATGAATCAATAACCATGGATTTAATCAATGTAAAAAGTACTACAGATTCGTTTAAAATCATTTTATTCTATCAATTTAACAAACTAAATAAAATACAAAAACCCCTCTAGAAAGGTTCTGACAACTAATCCCTTCTGGTATAGAGGCAAGAGAAGATATAACAAGGACTCTCTAAAGAAGCACATATCATCAATTCCCTCTATAGTATTTTAACAGCAAACTACACACACTCTAGGGAAGGACTCGACATTAATTCCTCTTATGGTCTCATAACGTAAATATAGACTCTCAGAGGGAGCACTCAATGTCAATCCCCCCTATGGCCTTGCATGGTGATAATTATATCAGACAATCTAGGAAATCCCTCAACTTCAATTTCCCCTATGGTCATACTACACCATGTTCTCGCAGTCTAGTGTAAAGAAGTCATGCACAAATGATAATAAACAGCCATGGTTATCCTCAAATTACTACATGGATAAAATAGCTACAATGCATGGAACAACAAATCAGATAAATAGTCCATCCATCCTGACAACACTATGAATGGAAAACAACAGTCGAATATGAAATGCTAGATGAAATGGTCAAAATCATACAAGCATGGTAAACACATCCATAGCATGTAAATTCACCCTAAATACAATCATCAATCCTCTACTCAAGCATAGAAGGCATAGAAAGAAAAATTAAGTGAAAAACCATAAACACGCAATACCCTAAACAAGGGTATTGAGAAATTTTTCAAATATAACTAAATGAGAAACTACGGAAAGGCCTAATACACCTACCATGACGTTTTATAAATGATATACGTAAACCTCAAGCCTTGAATCACCCTTGAATGTCATGGATCTAAAATAATGCTAAAAACGTTCAACCAAGAATATCTCGAGAATGAAGAGAAATCAAAGAATGAGGATCTAGAAGAAGGAAAGATTACCATGGTTATTCGAACACAATAATTGTTGGTCTATTCAGAGAATTTATGGCGAGTCAGTAGCTCGAATACTATTCATAGTCTTACGAATGATCTTGGATGAGACAGGTTGATAAAAATATGGTTCTGTCTATTATATGGGACCATGTTCCGTTTAATGAAATAAAAAACAAGTATATGAAGTGTACTTTAAAAGTACATGGAGTGTAACATCCTTAGTCGACCCCCACTATAAGTGGTCTCCTGGTCACCACACACTGTCATGTGCTCAACTGTTACACAGCCGACACATGGCTATCCGTAGTAACCTAGTACATGCCGTGTACTCCTGAAATTTACTGAACCACTTATGTTTCTAAAAAGATCCTAAAATGGAAGACATAACTGAAAAGAAGAACCCGATTCATAGAAACTAACCCCCTTTTAGAATTTTGTCCCTGAATTTTTTTAACAAGGTGGTGTAGCAGAAGAATCCTTGAACAGCTGCATCCACTATGATCTTATATCAACCTCCCTCTCATTGGTCTCAACTGGCACATTACCATGCTTCTATATTACTCGTACTATAGAAACATACCTGCCACGATGAACCCCATCACTTCGATCAAAAATACATATAGGATTATTCTCGAATGAGGCATCCCCCACTAAATCAACCTACATGGGTTTGAAAGCATGGGATGGGTTAGAGAAGTACCATCAGAGCTAAGAAATGTTGAAGACATCATGCATAGACTGATACCTTTGAGGTAATTGCAACTGATATACAACATGATCAACTATATCCAAAACCTCAGATGGACTGATGTACCTCAGTTAATGATTACCCTATCTCATAATTTTCCTATTTCCAACAATAGTGTATCACCTAGGAAAATTTAATCTCAGACCTTAAACTCTAGAGTTCATCTCCATCGATAAGAATAAGACATCTTATGTGACTGTGCATTATCCATCCTCTTCCGAATCAAATCTATCTGCACTATGGTCTATCGAAGAGGACAATGTCCTAGCATAGCTTCCACTCTTGCCTCCCTCCAACATAGTGGTGATCAGCATTGCCTATCATAGAATGCCTCAAAAGGTTCCATATGAATAGTTTCTGGAAAACTATTATTGTAGGAAAACTCCAAAAAGGGTATGTGCTTCTCCCAAGAACCTCTAAAATCTAGGATGCATGCTCGAACCATATCCTCCAGCACCTGAATCATACCATCGAACTATCCTTTTTTATCTGGGGGTGGTAAGTTGTACTCAGAAGTACATATGTACCCAAATCCTTATTTAGTTGTTTCCAAACCTGAGATGTAAAATGTACATCCTTGTTTGAAACAATGGAGTGTGGAACTCAATGTATATGTACAATCTCTTGGATGTACAACCTTCCCATCTCATCAGCAATGAATGTATCCTTGTTTGGAATGAATTGATAATAATTCGTGATTCTGTTAGTGAAAACTCAAACCACATCATTACCTCGAGGTGTACACTGTAACCCTGTCACGATGTCCAATGTGACATCATTCCACATTTACTCAGGAATGGGTAACTGCTGCAAAAGTCTTGCTGATTGCTGATTCTCTGTCTTCACCGGATGAGAGGTGGAACACCTCCTGAAAAAACCAGAAACAACTCCCTTCATTCCGGACCACCAATACTTATGGTGAATATCTCGATACATCTTGCTGACATAGGGATGAACATCCCAAACTGAGGAATGAATGTCCCACATCAGTTCCTCGCGCATGTCTGTTTACAACCCTAAGGGCCCCTGGAAACGTATGATCTCATCCTCAGCTTTGGTCCATCCTTGAATAGAGTCCTCTCCTGTCATACTCATACGTAAGACTAAGCCTTCATAATCTAACAACTTCATCATTAAAACTTTATCAAGTAGAGTAGAAGTTACAACAATAGAAGAAAGGAATGTTTTCCCTTGTATGTTTTTGACCTCCAAAGGCATATCAGATAACATAGCCCTATGTTTCCACTCACTAATGTACTCCTGAACTGCCTGTATCTATGTCCTCCATCTCAATACATTAGACACATCGTTTCTTTTCCCATGCGTGTAGCCATGATCAATTTCAAAGGACTAAAGGTACTCAACCCAACTTTGTTTTCTTAGATTCAAATCACAGTACACAACAATATACATGAGGCTTTTGTGGTCAGTGAAAACCTCAAAATGATATCCCAATAGAAAAGGTCTTCAATAGGGTAAACCATAAAAAACAATTTCCAACTTGAGATCATGTGTCAGGTAGTTCCGCTCATGTGGCCTCAAATGGAAAGACTCGTACGCAATGACTCCATCTCCCGGTATAAGCCATGCTCCCAGACCGATGCCTGTTGCATCCCATTAAATAGTATATCTCTAGCCCAGATCTGGCAATACTAGGATCCGTACTAAATTCAAACATCCATCCAGCTCCTGAATGGCTGAATCACAAGAATCTGACCATAAGAACTTCACCCCATTCTTATACAGGCCCATCAGTGGAGCATCTATGTGTGAAAAGTCATTTATGATACTTATGTATAATCCATAAATCCCTAGAAAACATCATACCTCAAAGAATCTCTTTGGCCGCTCTAAGGAATATTCTTCACTCTCTTTCTTTAGTTATACTGATACTCTTATCTCTATGATAACATGACCCAATAAGTGAATTCGGCCCATCCAAAAGTGTCATTTTGAGATCATTGTATATAATTAATTCCCTCTCAATGTACTCATGAGGATATCAAGATGTGTGTCATGGTCATGTAAGCTATAGGAGTACACCAAGATATCGTCAATGAAAAACCACCACGAAAGAATCCAAGTATGGATAGAAAAATCTGTTAATTAGTTCCATGAAAACCGCATGCACATTCGTGAGACTGAACAGTATAACTACATACTCGTATAGACCATACATTCTCCGAAAGGATGTAATATGTATATCAAATTGTCTAATACGTAATTGATGGTATCCAAATATAGTGTAAATATTAGAGAACACCAAGGGTCCTTGAAGCTAATCAAAGAGATCATCAATCCTTTGCCAGGGATATCAGTTCTTGACCGTCAACTGGTTCAACTTGTGATAATACAAACAATGTCAATGGATACCGTCCACCTTTATTTCCAATGGGAGAGGTGAACCCAAAGGAGAAGTACTATGTCAGATGGAACTCTTTACCTACAATTCATCCACATGCTTCTTAACCTCTTTTAACTTTGGTGTAGACATTCTATAAGGAGAAATGGACACTAGTGTCGCGCATGGAACAAGTTCAATAGAATAGTCTAACACCCGATCAAGAGGGAAACCTAAAATGTACACTAGAAAGACATCACATAAATGATCGACCACTGGAGGGAAGTCTAACTATGAAGCCCAATTGTCATCTAGATATAGACTAGAAATATGAGTTGTAACTCCTCCCAACCCAGGATGCTCGATTCCTTCTTTTCTCGCCTAAACATCCCTTTCATCCTTATGAAGAAACGATCTTCCATCTGGTGATTTGAAAGTCACATTATGATGATAACCGGTGACCAAAAACTTGGAAGGGAACTAACCAGTCCATTATGAGAATGATAACACAACCTATCATCTCTAGGACATAATGGTCACATAAGAAGTGACACCTAGTAACCTCAAGAGGGAGCTTCATGAACTGACACACACTAGCCATTCATGTCCCCAAATGAGTGTCTAGCATCAAAATATCAGTATAATAAAACATACAGAACCCAAGGCTATCCACAACATCAACAAATATTATTCAATAGAAAGCCCTTATATCAAAAAGCGCAGAAGATAAAACTGAGGTAACTAGGATAATACCTCAATCTATCGAGGTTCTGGGATCCTGCTCTTATTGGGTCTTGTCTATTGCAAAAGACTTACAAACACTGTAGCCCGGTGAAGCTGAATGAGATACCTGAGCTAATCCACCATGTGGATATCCAAAACCCTGTGTCTAGCCACAATATGAATGACCTCCACCTCGGAATAAATGGATAGAAGAACTCCAATTCCCATATTGATGACAAAATGACGGTGATGATCTTGAACAAGGATTTATTGAATAAATCCTATCACCCACTATTGGTGATAAATACTTACAAAAGTGCTGATGATGGGCCATATTGTAGAAATATCAGCACTCGAATGGGTATCTCGGTCAATGAGGCATCATATTCCTAGACTTCCACACTGATAGCATACCACATGGCTACATAAAGGTGTATCTCCCTTACTCAGATCTCAACATCTAGAATCCCTGAGGTGCTTTCTGCTGTCATCCAGAGAAGATCCATCTATGGATGGTGAACCACCCTAGCCCACAGCTCCAGACTCCCTTAGGATGCACTTTGTGATCAGCGCCATGTTAACTATAGAAGTGATGGAAGTCAATCTGATGATGTTCACCTAAGCCTGAATTTCATGCCTGAGACCATCCTCAATCTTCACTTCTAGGAATAACTTATCTCCACTTAAGAATATTGTAATGAAATACTGTTCTGTTAAGCGGTAAAAATATACTATATCTGGAAGAGTACCCTTCTCCAAAATCATGAACTCTCAAGATCGATCGGTTCTCAAAGCCTCCAGGTATAATTAATCTTAGAAGGTATGATGAAACTCCTCCCAAGTCATAACTTACTAGAATCCAGCCAGTGCGATTACATCCCACCATCTATTGGAGGAATCATGAATAATATAGGTAGCGAGAATGACCCTCCTCTTTAGAGGCGTCTCGAGATGCTCGAAGATCGTAATCATGGCTTCTAGCCATGACTTTGCAAAATAGGGTCCTCCATCCTATGATAATGTGAGAAGGTTATACTACTAAATGACCCACGTCAATTCTTCCATAGATGGGGAATGATATGATTCTCCCTAGAAGGTCTGCAGGAACCTTATAAAGCAATCTCAGAACTATGCCCCCGCACCTATGTCTAGAATGATGGTTGGTGTCATGACTGGATCTACAAGAGGATCCAATGGTATTCCCTTCTCAACCGGGTTCAATGTCTAATCACTACCTTGTATCTAGTGTACAACTAGATGACGTCTAGTTGGAATGACTCTGTAAGGCCAAGCACAGACCTAAGGATCATGATTTATCATGGACAAGAAAATGAATTATAAGAAGGGAGCAGGAGAATGAAATCATTCATGTTTTTCAATACATGGATACATGGTGTGTATAACTATAACATGGTATGTTACTTATATCCTCTACATGGGCATATACTTCTAAAAAAACTGGTCATGTAACACCCCATATACAAGTTCTGTTTCTCCAAGAAACGATATGTACTTGAATCATATTCCCCTGCCTGATTTCGTCTACAAGACTAACCCACACGGTTCTCATAAGATAGGACTAAACTACCTGTTTGTTCCAGAAACATCATGTACCACTTAGGTTTCATCTGACTATGTTGTTAGTCACACTATTGGACACATGGATGACTCTACACGACATTTTTTTGTCAGACATGACATGTACTTGAAGGATTTCCAATGCCCCGTGTTGTTCATTACATGGTCGGATACAAGGGTTATACTACACAGAGTGTTCAAGATTTACATGGTGTGTATACCATATGTTTTATCCATCAGTGTCGTTAGTCACTCAGGTGAACAAATGGTCTACACAACACGGCATGTACATTCTGTACACGGTGTGTCCCACAAATGATTTCCCAACCCTCTGTCTCTGCCCACACAGCCAGTGACATAGTTAGAGACAACACGGTGTATACATAATATACACAGTGTGTACTTAAGAAAAACAGTTCCTTCCCAAATAGAAAGACTCATTGCATGGATTCATCACTACACGCTGTGTATTCTGGGTTTTTCCAGATAGTAAGCCTAAAAAAATACTCCGAAACCCCAAAAGAACACTGAACAACATTAAAGTGCCAACTTCAGATCTGTTAGGGCACATACTCCCCATGAATCAATGAATGGAATCTTATACATGTCATATACAAGAATAACATGCAACGATCCACCAAATTACCGTCCATGAGGGCCCATAACTCCTCAAGAACCAAAGATTGTCATTCACTAAAACGAAACATTACACAATTTAATATCCTATCAAAAAGCATGTATTCTATCATGGAATCTATCACAACAGCTTGCATATCAATCCCAACATCAATCACAACCACATGCAAAATCTTATGCACCCTAAATGGAATGACGGAAATGCATGAAATGTGATTTTTTGCAAGTTCTTATATGACACATGGGACGGTATACCCTCATTTAATTGGGTTGAATCATAAATATAACCTCAATATTATCAACGATAATATCACAAAGCATGTAAATCTCCAAATGGAGAAGTCAAACCAAATGTAAAATTTAAAAACGAGAAAAATTTCAATTACCCATGTAAATTGGCTTTTCCCTGTACATGAGCTAGCTAATTCGTGGGAACATATTATTAAAAACTACCTATTCCTTCATATACCTGGATATAGGCTTCAAAAAATATGTCAATAAAAAAATAACCCTCTGATAACACTTTTTTACATCCACGTTTTGGTTTCCACCCAGAGGTGCCTCATAACCAGTTGGTCACATGCCTCAAGCACATTTCCCCGAATGCTAGAGGATGCCGACTTGCAGTGAGGGGCTTGGATTTGATTTTGGGAAAATATTCCCTCACTGGAAGAGTACCGTAGAGGAAATAAACAAATAACCATAGAGGCAGCAATAATAATATCATACAATAGTATTCATAAAAATATTGAAAGAAATAAATTACTTGAGAACATATATAAATGATTCTTGATACATATGTCCAAAAAAGCTTCCAAATAAGTCAAAATACTTAAATACAGTAATAAACCAATGTATAAAAAAACAAATAATCTCCAACATCATCACAAGCCTTACCTTGGTCACATTCCCCCCATCTCTACGGTAATCATGTTCTTAAAGAAGAAGGGTGCTTTTCCTTTTCTATACCAACATCAAAATAATTTATTTGGGACCAAAAGCATGACCCAAACAGGGTGTGAGAAAAATCCTAGTAGGCAACAACCCAATGATCTGTGCCTAAGTGTCTATGATTATATATGGCAGGTAATAATAAAATGATGAAATTGGAATGGAAGTACTCAAAGTAAACAGTCCTATAGTTTCATTTACAAATATATTATTCAACCAACAAAATTAAATACAAGAAACCCTTTGGAAATGTTCCCACAACCTAATCCCTCTTATTCATCTACATAAGAAGATATAAAAAATATTCTTTGAGGAAGTACTCAGCCATAATTTCCGTTATAGTCACGTGTATTCAAATATTCTCTGATGATGCACTCACTGTCAATTCCCCCTATACTCTTTTAATGATTGTCTATAGACACTTTGAGGAACAAATCAATGTCGATTCCTCAAGTGGTCTAGTAATGTAAATATTGACACTATGAGGGTGCACTCATCATAAATTCCCCCTATTTATTGCATCATGATAATTATAACAGAAACTATGGGAAATCCCTCAATATCAAGTTCTCCTATTGTCCCACTACAACAAGTTTCTGTAGCCCGATGTAAATTAATCGTACACAAATGATAATCACTAGCCATGGTAAACCTGAAAGTCAAACTTGGCTAAAATAGCTACAGGGCATGAAATATTATATTAGATTAATAGTCACTGCATCCTAACAACACTAGGAATGGAAAACAATAGCCTATCACACAAGGGTATAACAATCTATCCAAATCGAACAAGTATAAAAAAACACAACAATAACATCGAAATTGACCCCCAACACAATCATAAATCCTTTACTCATGGACACAAGTCATTGAAGGTAAAATCAGTCTATAAAAATATACACCCAATACCATGAACAAAGGTATTAGGCACTTCTGCACGTATAACTCAATGACTAACAACGGAAGGCAAAAACTACCTTCCCCAGTGTTGTATGAACAATATACATGAACCCCATGTCAATAATATCCCTATAAATCCGTGGATCTATAAAAATTCTTGAAATATTCAACCGTGAATAACTCATGAATGAGGATAAATCACATAATGAGGATCTAGAAGAAGGAAGAGATTACTGTGGAGATTCCTATGCAATCGAAGGTGGTCGATTTAAAGAATGGATGGAAATTCGGGGGCTCAACAAATATTCACGGACATACGGATGCTTCTGGAAGTGGTAGGTCAAGAAGATGATGGTTATTTCCAATAGATGTCACCCCTATCCATTTAATGAAATAAAAAGAAAGTACACAATGTATAATTTAGAATTACCCTACGTGTACTTTCCATAGTCGAACCCCGCTTTAGGCGGTCTCCAAGCCACAACACATGCCCATGTGCTTGACCATTACACGACTAGCACACGAATACCCATTGTAACCTAGTACATGACATGTACATATATGTACACGGTTGGTTAACATGAAATTTCCAAAAACTCATCATTTTGTCAATAAAAACCAGAAAAGAAAGACATACAGGAAAAAAATTATCCTAGCCCTTTAACATATGAATGATTTATTATATATAATATAAGGATTCTAGGATTATTTGTGGGATGTTATAGTGGATTTGGGTATGTATTTTATATATCAAAATGGTTTTAATGTGTGATGAAATTAAGAGAACATGTGGCCCTATATATGTGTGGTGAGTGGTACAATAATAATTTTTAAAAGAAATAATTCCACAAACATTTTATTATGTCACATGGCTACTATAGAGCCCCAATCAACAGAAATACGAAATAGGGTCAAAATATTTCTATATAATGGTATTTTACTATTTTTGGTTTAAATTTAATCCTTATATTTTTAGTTTACCCCCACCCCCCAATGATTATATTTTTACGTTAGCTGTGTTAAATAACTGATATTGTTTTACTATTTTTAGATAAAAAGTAAAGTATAAATTAATATATACTATAAAATATTATTATTAATAATATAGAAAATATTTTTAGAAATTACATTTACATATTTGTAAATTTTCAATTTAAAAATATTCTTTCCTAGAAGATGAGAAATCTTATTTTTGAGGATAAAATTATCCTATGTTTATAATGTTTTTACATCCCATTTAAATATGAAAAATGATTATAATGTTTTCATTCAGATTAATGGACTTATAATTGAACTAGTGATACATTAGACATAGAATATAATATAAATTAAAATTAACCATAAATTAGGGGAAAATAATTTTTAATTAATTTATAATATTTTTCCCTGTTCATAAAATAATAAATATTTTTAGTAAAATAAAAACCAGTCACCCATTGATAATTTTGTTATTTTGATTATAACAATTAAGAATTATTTATCAAATTAATATTTAAAAACTGTCAAAAATCAAATTTGGAAATATTTTCATAATGAAAAAAATACATTTTATTTATATTTTTTTTGAAAATATATAATGAATATACAAAATCTATTGTAATTTTCATTACCATATTTAATTTATAATAACTAATTAACTAAAATATTTAAATTGTCTATTTCTATTTATATCTCTTATTTTAACTACTAGATTTAAATTTCAATGTTTGAATGATTATACTAATAATTTATCACGGCTTAGCTAAATCTTAGTGTCAATAGATAACCTACTGATGAATGTAGAAAAATAATAAATTCATGTTTTGTATAACACATTATTAACATGTTGTTTCCAATTATAAATGATATTAATGAAATATATTTCAATTTTAAAAATTTTGAAAAAGTCAATGTATTATATTGTCTTCCCTTAAAATAAAATTTCTGTTAAAAATATTCAATCAGATAGAAAAAAATGAGGATACCTATACCTCATTTTATCCTCAGGTTCCAATTTAAATTAATCAAATGGGTGGTTTCATAGAATAACTCTAACCATGTGAGTGATTTTTTTATATGAATTTCTTGATATATTAGAAAATATACTTCAGTTATTCCCCAAAATAATTATTTTTGTCATATGGTGTAACATCTTAGTTTATTAAATTTGGTCATTCCGGTATGTACTATTACGTTATAGATACATATAACACATAATATAATATATATTGGTTTGTAGGATGCACCATATAATGGGAAACCCTCAAAATATGATTAGAAATTTTAATTAGACCAATATACATATGGAAAGATTCTTTTTCTATAATTTCATAACATTCTTCAATAGGGAAATTCATAGAAACACACTCTAAAAAAATTAAAATTATATATCTTGATTGTGATTATCAGCATAACATAAATACTAACTCTAATTATCCATTATGTTCTATTGAATGGATATATCCCTATCTTAAATTTTTAATAGCCATATCATGTCCTAATAGATTTATTTTTATTAATATTTTTATAGGATATTAGAGAACATTATTTCAATTTATATAGTGAATCATAAGGATCGATAATAATTCATTAGTGAATTTTTTTTATGAAAACTCAACTATCGAATAATGTTGACCCAAACAACAAATGATATAACAAAAAAAATCTAAAAAAATCTAATATGGTTTGAGTTGTTATCATTTATTTAAAATTTCAATGAGGGTGATTTTCATTACTGAAACTCAAAACTGTATCAATAATTACCTATGTATTTTACTAAATCATTATGGGAAACCATGGTTCCTAATAAAAAATAATATAATGTGGTAATCCATGAAGCACATCCACTTAAATATTGTGTATCATGTGAATCTAATCTAGTTTGAAGACTTAGGTTTTAATGATTTCATGTTTCTACATAGTTTGGTGGTCAATTATATGGCATATAAAAATTTATTCATTTATAGTTTTTTTAAATCCACCAAATAAATCCATAGATATGTATTACCATTTCTATTCTACAATGTGTTATTTATGAAACATCCCCTATAAAATTCATTCATATATGCATAATATGAATTAATACCATGAACTAATATATAAACTATGTGATATTATTCTTTTTTCCCTCACACTTGAAATAATATTTCAATTCCCAAAAAAACATGATATATCATGAATGAATAGGAAATTAATAATAGTGACATTCTTATAACAATTAAATTATTAAATATATTATGATTGGAATGAATATAAGGTTTATAAACATTATCATAACACTATGATCAAGGTTATACTCAGGAATTATCTTATCTGTATTTTTACACGACACATATTTTCTATGATCTTAATTAATCATAAAACGTATTGATAATAGAATATTAAAAAGAAAAATTAAATATTATTCTAGTTCCATCAGGATTTCTAGACGCATAAATTGTAGGTATAAAATTATTGGAACTATTTTAATCAACATCATGGATGTTCTAGCATGATATTTTCGACTAAAATAATAATCATCCATTTTCAAATTCTAGTGGGGGAAATGTTTTGAGAAGTCATATCATTAATCATATTCTACTATCAAACTAAGTGAAATTTCAACTCAGTCTTAGTTAATATGTACATAATATTTTTTTTATTTCTATAAGTATCATTATTTTCTAAAAATTGGTAATTCCTCAATATATTTAATCAATGAATTAGCATAGCTAACTCCAAAACATGAGTTGATTATTTTTTATCATGAATATTAAATTTTCCATAAACATAAGTTATAACAATTTCATTGATCATAACAAAACACTCCCTTATAAGATGAAATATTATAGATTACAAAAAATTATCCAAAAATAAGTAATTTATTAATAGATTCACTAAAAAATCATCCCTTCAATTCCATGACATTTTCATCACATTCTTTTTTTAGTCGAACGTGAATTCCTTCAGAGTAAACCCAGTGGGTGTTTTATATTTTATTATGAAATAATCTAAAAAAATTCGATAATATGTAGCTAAGAAAATATAACTACATATCTATGTATCTCTGGATGGACTAGGCCAATATTCTATATCCTCTATATTTTTTGGATCTACATATATACCCAATATTTAGAATATATGACCCATAAATGAAAATGATTACATAAAAATTCAGACTATATAAGTTTCCATTATGTTATCTCATTAGTTTGGGTGTTCAGTACATTTATCAGGTGATATTAATGAGCATCCTTTTTCATTGAGTACATAAGAATAACATCTATAAATATTTCCCCAAATTCTTTGTGGTGACATTTAAAGACTCTATTTTTTCAACCCCTTAATATAATTGTGTAATTATTTAGAATGAATGGAGTCGATATATATTCATATTTTCTTAATATTATTAATAATATAGTACTGGGTAAATCCTATTTTTTTAATCACTATTGACGATATGTTGAATAAATTTAAATATGAGATGTGTATTTATAACCCCCCAATTTATCATGAATGTAAACATTACTTGTATAGAGGTACATTTTGTTGATTCTGATATTTTTCAGATCCTGATAATCTATGTTGAGAACCATTAATGACAATTTATTTCTAATAAATTAAATAGGTTCATACCATGGTGTCACAAATGGATGAATGAATAAATTGATTTTGTTATACTGGATATTCAATTTAAATTAATTCAACTCCATTTAGGATATTCCATATAATGTATTTGAAATAATTATGACAGCAGGTTTTAGTTCTATTATGAACTCAATGTCACATTTTGTTGTATTGATTGAAAATATTCTAGAAATATGTAAACAAATTCCAAAAAATAGGCATATCAATGATGTATATTTTCTCTATAACCATTTTAGAAAAACTCCATTTTTAAATAGATATTATGACCCAAAAAATTAATTTGATATCCAACAGAATTCATACATGTCATTACATTTATAGACAATAATAAGTTGGATAATAATAATAAATTTGACTTAACTTTCGCAAAAAATTATTTATTTTTTATGTATGGAATTTTAATTGATGCACATGATAACATCATGTTTAACTAAATGAATAATGAGAATATTTTAGGGAAAAATACGTTCAAATATTAACCAACCTGGAATTAAAGACTTGAGTTGCAATCATCACATCATTAGGGTTTATCACAGATAATTTTACATCTATTAATTTATGTGGAATCTTTATACCCCTATAAATATTTTAGATTTTAAATAATGTGTAGATAACTAGTAAAATATTAATTTTAATGTTTTACAGAGGTAGGTATGTATACCCTTTTAGTGTCTTAATACAAGATATTGTTATAAATAGTAATTTAAAGAGATATCCATTAATACTATGGCATAATACATTGTTTACAGATATCATAAAAATAAACCATCGTATTTATGAATAGATAATACAATTATTTTACTCATTTTATTTGAAACACTACATTGCGGGTTGTTCATTTATGTGAAACATTATCTCCATTCACATCATTAACTAACTTCATACAATCTCTTTATAAATCAACTACTTGATAGGAATAACTTCTACAACGAATGTATTTAATAGTCCCCTTAAGTAAATTTCTTCCTTTATTTTTAAAACACATTGTTCTTAAAGTAAATCTTATCTTATCCTCTCCATCATTCGGATAATTTCCATTGTAATCCATTTTGTATTCACATAAAAACTATTATATTGATAATTAAAATCAACAGACATTCCCAACTTGATCTCCGATCAAAAAATATCTTCATAACTAATGATACATTATATGTATAACATACCTGAGAGACATGTTATTAAGCAACATAACAATTGATAAACCGTAAATTCAGTTTGGATGATAACATAGGAAGCATAATTCCCATGTCTGGTAAAATTTTCTTAATAAATAGAATGATATACATAATTCCTTTTCATTATCTCATGTTACTTATAACCAATTATTCTATTACGAGAATGAAGAATCTAGTAACTTTAAATAATTTTTATACTAATCGCATTTCAAGTAATTAATTTTAACATTATTCCTTGAATTCGTTATTTGATTCCACTACTGAGGTGAATCACCATATTAATAGTATAATAAAAAATGTCTATTTTATTTTCTAAAAATTGAATAATATAAATTATAATTTATATGGTGAATCTCTTATTATACAATTGAATTATAAAAAACATGAATTATGGTGGATGTTACCTAATTATGGACTCAAAATAATGTTTTCCTTCCATTATTCATTTTGAGGTCCAACATGATTCATAAAATGAGAATTCTTTTTCATCAAAAAATGGGATATTTCATTACATAACATATAAAATTTAAATTATATAGATGAGATTCATTTCATTTTCCAACTCCATAAGAATTAAAATAATTTTTAATGATCAAACCACTTATAGAACCTAAAAATCATAGAATATGAAATAATAATCATTATTGATAACCACATAATTATAAAAAATCTTATATATTATTTATAAACAATTATACCTTATTTAATAAATGATTATATATGATTATACTAGTTCATTCATGGTCATTTTATACAGAAATAATCAATAATGATTAACAATGTTTTTTTCAATTTACTGTTTGTATCCTTCAATAAACATCAAACTAGATGTGTAGTTACACTAGCTGTTGTGAACTAGGTGACAATCAATTATAGCTCAATGATCCATTTTCAATGTTATTAACACTAGGAACCTCCATTTGAGAGCCACATAAAATTTTAGTATTTGGAAATGGATGTTATTTTGGGGAAATCACACACTATTTATTTTACTAATATTCCAATAAATGTTTCATAGAATTTTATTAATATTTTTACTTATCATTAGAAATTTCTTTATTGATCCCGTTATGTTTTTTCTCCATTCACTCAAATGGATTACTAAACCTATACATTGATCCCATCTATAAATACCTATCTTTATCATATATAGGCATTACATAATTATATATGAATATTTGTTATATTAAATATCCACTTTTTATGGACAATTATTGTTTAGGAAATTTTGAAGCATAGAATTTAAGAAAATGGCACATGGTTAATCTACATCATCTCAAATGATAATAATCACAAATATGACCATTATTAATAATACCATACGTAATAAATTACATAATAAACTATTGAAAGGTAATAAAAGAATGGATCGGATCATACGATCAGTATGGACAACCAAGGTAGATATCTCAAAATAACAAAAGAATAATTTTTTGAGAACTTAATCATAAAATTTTTAATCTATCCCCAAAAAAATAAAATATTTTACAATTTATTTTTGGAATAAATTTGGTAGGTTAATAATACATGAATAATATGGGATGAAAATAACATGGTCTATATGAGGATAACATTATATAAGAGAGAAATTGTTTTTTTACAAAAATTCATACTAAATCATTTACTAAATATTCAATGTTCACATTCAAGGATACAATAGTTGAATGGGTTCACTCTAAAAATTATCATAGTAGTCAAGGTTCACTCCCATGTGCATAAAAATAAAAAAATTACCATACTAATTTGGGTTCACTCCTAATCACAGTTATCTATACCTTTTGATATATGAATTATTACCTGATGAATGGGATTGAGATATAGGCCCCAAACAGTACATAAAAAAATAATACAAATGTGTTCAGAAGAAAATTAAAGAACAAAAAGACCATAAAAAATAAATGAAATTAATTTTATAAATATTTAATCATTTCATTACATGTGAAAATAGATTAGATTCATAAAAATTTTATAATTTCATTTGTTAATATCTCATGAAAATATGTATGAATCATAATGATTTCATCATTGTATATCTTATAAATAATTAACTATTTTTATATAATACTTTTCATACTATATATACACCATAAAAATAAATCATATGAATGGTATAGATGGATAATATATATATTAATAAATAAATAAACTCATGTTATGACATATTATATTGATAAATATTTTGAATGATCGTTGAAGATAATTCATGAGGAAAATATCTCTCCATTTTTTAAAAAATCATTTAAAAAAACTATTTAAAAATAATTATAATTAAAAAAAATGAATGTTTATAAAAAATATTCTAAATGAAAATAATTTCCATGATTATTGGAAATATTTAGTATTCTGTACATGTTAAGACAATAATTCCATTCCCAATTTGGGTAAAAATCAAATAGGAAATATTCTGAAAATGAAATTAATATGGTATTATTTTTTATTTCTTAAAATTTAATGAAAATTTAAAATTTACATTTAAAAATATTATAATAATAATAAAAAAAATAAGGACATTTTTATAAAACATGGTTTTTGAAAAAAATGAATTTGAGATCGAAAAGGAAAATAATGTCAGATTTTCATATACACATTTTAAGAATTATTTTATCTTCCAAAGTGATAAAATAGTACTATATCATTAATATATAATGATATAACAAAAGAGATGATAAATCATTTGTTTTATTAAATTTGGATAATATGATTATATTATATAAAACATTCTCATAATAAATCTCGATAAATGACTAGATTGTTACATAAAATTAATACCACATTAGTAACGTTGGATCATAGGGCCCATTAATAAATAAAGTTAACTGAAATTTAAAACATTATTAGGATATAAAAATTCAATATATTATATTTTTTTGTTGTGTATATACACCTCATGAAGTTAAATAGGTTCATAACATGACATATGTATCAATAAAGGGAAATTGAAGAAAAAATCCATTACTGCATTGGTAATATTTTAACAGTACGACCCAATAATGAATAACCTAAAATAAAATATTGAACATGTTGAATATTAGGATATTAATGATATAAAATTTGAAAAACTAAAGTAAATATTCTTCAAAAAAAATTGCTGGTGAATTTAAACTTGTTTCCCATTAACAAAATATAGAGAAGAAATAACATTACATACGTTTTTAATTACATCATAGAGATTTAAAACACAATAATAATAAATATAATTTTATTATACATATATTATATTTATTTATTTATATATATCATACAAGATATGATCTTATTATGACATTTTTATTATCCATTTACTAATAATTCCATGTTAATATTTCCTTTCAGGAAATAACAACTTTTTTTTCATTTCTCTTATGATTTATTATTTTTACATTATATCATAATAATTATTTGATAATATTATGTATTATATTCGTAATATAAATTTAATATATATTCATTCTATATGAATTAATAGTAATCCATAAAATTTATACATATAAAATCAAATACACCATTAATTGAGATGGTCTGACTTATGTACGCATGGGCGTTGATTCCATTTTCTAGATAGATTGAATGAATGAATGGTAAATTATATATTAATAATTAAAAATAATTTTTATATCATGTATTTCATTTATGTGCATTATACCCACAATTATTAACATATATTTAAATCATGAACCAATCTCATCATATCCCAAGGTGTTAGTTTACCACTCACATGAACGATGTTATTGTTTTCCCAATAAATTTAAAGTAAATAGGTATTCATGATATAATAATAAGATACTAATCTTAATATCATAAATATAGAGGATATTAATAATATAAAAACCTTATTCCCAACCTTGAGATGTGGAAATTAAAAATAGAATGACACTGGTTCTACATGTTGTAGTCCACGTACACACAGACTATAACTTTATAACTCATTTGACTAAATTTGATATGGTTTTAGGTAATGAAATTTAATTTTAAATGTCTATATATTTCTTAGATAAAATTTATATTATAACATAACATTATAACAATAATTGTTATTGGTTGGTGAAGAATTAATATAATAATACTTGGTGTATGTTATATCTTCTTTAAGAATCCTCCATAGGGTTTCTAAAAACCCATGTTAGAATAAAATTTTCATTAATACTATTATTATTGGATGTGACTATGAAAATTTTAAATTTATTTGTTTCAGTATATTATAATCCAAAAGGGTTTTATGTTGTGAGTATTAAGGTAAAAACGGGCTTCCTTTTACAAGTGTCATGAGTGGTACACTTTAAATTTTATTAATGAAACAACTCAAAATATGTTTTTTATGTATTAAGGAAAAACTTATTCATAGTTAATAAGAAAAGAATATATAATATAATAATATATCCATTAATTGAGTATTTTAAAATTTTTGTTTTATATTTAACAATTATCTTTTATATTAACTGAGTGTTAAACTCTTCTTTAACACAACAATAGAAAATAATTTATATTTTTTATAATAATCATATTAGTAAAAAAAATAGTTAACATATTATATAATATAAATTTTGATAAAAAATATAAAATTAATTTATAAAAATTACATTAACATGTATTCTAAAAAATTTTACTTATAAATAATATAGAAGACGTGATAATAAATATAGACATTTAGAGGGAAAATATTTAATGTTTACAATGTTTTAAGATGAAATAAAATTTAAAATGATTAATATAGAGTAAAATAAATTAATGTATTAATAATTGAACTAATAATTATTTAAAAAAAATTAAATATAAAATAAAATATTATAAATTAATTAAATAAAATTTATTATTTTAAATTAAGAATTAATATTTTAACAATTTACCAAAAAATGATGCTTTTCAGACAAATTCATAACATTCACCCTATAAATGTTTTTAACATATGATAAAAAATGAACAATATTATATCATATTTACTTTCAAAATGTGGCAATGATTAATTTTATTAATTTTTAAAAAAGAAAAATAAAAGTTATTTTTTTATAAAATAGTTATTTGAATCATATGATTACTTAACTAAAAATTTAGTACTGTATAAAAAAATAAAGGCATTATATAATACCATGATACATAATATTCACAAATTATTCATTACCATTAATATCTCTTAGTTTAACCGGATGTTTATACAGCCATGTCTAAATAAGTATATTAATAATAATCCTTGTTATTGTCAAAAATATATGTCACACCATTACTCATTATTGGGTGTAGTTAAATAATAAAGTTTTCATTTATAAAATTATTGTTTAAATTTGGGTTCTTGTGACAATAAATACATAATTTAAAAATAATTTAGTGTAAATTTATTTAAAATAACTCTTGGTGTTATATTTTACCCTCCATAAAAAGAAATTATCAATAAAAATTTTCCATTCCCATTCAAATAGGTAATGATATATATGCATCATATTATTATCATTTTCTCAGGTAGATTCAAAACAACTGCCATTTTAACAAATAAAATTGATTAGTTGAGTCATTTATGATAATATAACATTATATTCAAGAACTACAATTTCAACATGTTGTTCCTTATGTGAAATTTGTGGCTCAGGTGGTATTATATCATAGTTCAGTTTATGTCAATGTTTAAGTATTTAGTTTCTTATTATAAGTATAAAGAATAAATAATAAAATTGGGAGATGTTTTATAAGAACACCAGATGATAGGATACTATTTTGGTATAATCAATATTTTTAAAGGGACTGATATACCCATGGATTTATTATACTTTCATCCAAAATCTAATATTCATATTCTATAAATAAATTCTACGAAAAACCATGTAACATCGATAAAATTTTATATCACACTACTGATTGTTAATGTAAATTTTACACTAATTATCACCTCCCAAAATGTTTGTTTGAATGGATTTAAGATTATATTTCATATCATCTATAATCTCATGTCTCTATAGATTTAATTATCCAACTATATTTTATCACATTTTAGATCTATAATCCATTCCAAGAGTAATTCATCAGAAGTGATCTAAATTCATGAGAAAAATACATGTTTAAAATAAAAATAATCATGAATAATGTATTGTTACCAAAAACCTTTTTAAAAAAAGAACATGATCTAAAAAATTATTCAGTATGTGTTAAATTTTTATTTTACAGAAAATTTATATATATATGATAAATAGTATTTAAATTCAAATATATATCAAACATATTGAATGCTTCACCAAATATTTGAGGAAATCCTCATATCCCGATCAACCCGAGTAGAATGTGCTACTATATGAATCCTTAAAACATTATTGATGTATATCTATAGATGCTAATAAATATATATGTCTTATATAATACTTATGAAGTGTGATGAATTTTTTAAGTTGTTAAAATACTTCCCATAAAGAATTATGTACTCTAAAAGTTTTTGATATTTAACTGATAAAATATAAGGTGATGATTTACCACATACATTATAGTACGTCTAACAGATTTAACATCCCCATAGACCTTTATACTTCATATTTAACATGATTACATACCAATCAATTATTTAAAAACTCTATGATATCTCTCTTAATATCATACAAAAATAAATATTATTTTATATTAATATAAATATTCATAGTTCATAGATGAATAGATAATTAATTACTCAAAGAATCCTCTTTGTATTAATTCAAATATTTTTTGGACAAATTTTTTTTTCCTAATCCACTTTTTAACATAACGATCAATGTTATATTCAATAAATATTACAATATTTTTTATATCTCTAAATCATATATATTGTGAATTTTTAATCATGACTATATATATGGTTGGATATTCAATAAAGAATGATAATATATTTATCCTTTCTTTAGTATTTCGAGTTCTATGTTATTATTATCCACAAATATAGGATCTTTTATAATATTACTTATAGATAAGTTAACATAATATCATTGGATAATAGAATTATCCACATTTTTTCCTTCCCATTGAGGAAATTAACCAAGTAGTAATAATTATTAATCATCTTGAAAATAATTATTTGGTAAGTATTAACAAACATAAATATGAGTTTATAATTTAAAATTTTACTATTAGTATTTAAATCAAAATTTTCTCTATAAATATAATTTAATCATATCATTATTGATAAAATTATAGCAGCCCACTCTGAATCATGAGTTTGGAAATTTTTTACTTGAATCAACAATTTTCATGATGCATAAGATATTAGGATGTTAATATTCATAAGAAATCATGATAATTCAATATGGGATTTATCACTATATATTAAAGACCCTTCTCTAATATAGGATAATGTATGCACATGTGTGATGACTCCACATTTCCTATGTTTCTTGAAAATTATTACACATTTATCTATCTAGAAGAATATTATGGTCTTTAGATCAAATATAATGAGTGGATTATATTGTAATGATATATTCCAAACAAACCATAAATGATATAAATTTTATACAACAATAATATGGTTCTTCCTAACCTTGGGTAGTTTAGGCCAAAATTGAATTTCCACCCATATGTTATGGATCTACCAATATACCCTCCCACGATATTATATGACCTGAAATGAAACATTTTAGATAAAAAATAACAATTTGTAAATTTATATTATAGTTTCTTCTTTATTAGGTTATTTAATTTTATTCTTATGTGATATTAATTATTAAGATTTGTATATGAGAAGAAAAAAATATCATCTATAAATGATACCACTCATTGATCATTGTATTCTTTAAAGACAACATTTATAAAATAAATAACGATATCTGGGAAATTTGTAAGACCAAATAGAATGAATATATATTCAAATTGTTAATACATGATATGTAATGTCTTCATATGTATATCCTTTTTCAAGACACGTAATTGTTGATATCTTGAATGAATTTTAATATTGGGAATGTATTGAGCTCTACGTAGTTGATCAAACAAGTCGTGAATATATGGAAGATGATATATATGAATGATAATGATTCTATTCAGTTCTCGATAATAAATATAGTGTCTCATTGATCCATATTTATTTTTCATGAATCAAATAAGTTAACCCAATATTAAACACAAATGTTAATTAATAACCATTCATTGTTTTCATAGTGTTTCCTCGTTAATTTTGGAAACTCAATTGGGTCCATTATATAGGGAGTAATTCAAATTATTATGGACATAGTCATGGTTTCTATGAAAAATCGACATTATATTTTGTTTTATGTCTATGAATGTGTTCCTGAAATACTTCACCAAATTATACACAATATTTATGTCTTCAATGTCATGTTTATCAAAACCATTTTAAATAGAAACACAATCTGATTGGGAATTTAAAATCACCAAATTTATGTGACCCATAATGGATGTTATTTCATATTATAAAATTGATATAAGATAATATATTTCTTTTAAATTTTAAATATAACATTCCCTACATGACACAAGAGTTTGGATTTATTTATTAAAATCCAATACCCTCCGAAGATAATATAAAATTCATCTAGAGGTATAATGAAATGATTTTCTTGAAGTGTATTCCGAATAATGTCAACAATTGAGGAATTGTAGACTGTAAGTGTGAACATAATACCATTAGAGGGTTTTCATTGATATTTATATATAAAATAGTTTTGGTGGAATCATCATACAAATAGATAATTATTTATATATTTTATAATAGAATGATATAAAGTAATTATAGAAAATATCAGTTCTATATTATTTAGTAAGTTCAACATAAACTAAAATGTCTTTGAAAATCTCATCAGAAATATTGATAACATGAAATTTACATTATTATTGTATATTAAGATGTTTTTGACACTGATCAACATCATTATCCATTAGTTTTTTTAATTTTTCAAATTTAATTCCCAAACTCATTAAATTTAAAACTCTAATTTTTTGTGGTTTCTATGTATTTTTTCTCTATTTACATAATTAACTAACATCATTCTATTAAATTTGAAATCGTTTTCAATATTTCATTCCCTTAAAAACATAAAACAATAAATAGTCCCCTTGATAAAATTTCCTCCATGCTTCTTTCTACACATTCTGTGTAAAAGAAATATCATCTTCTTCTTTTAATGGTTTTTATATTTTCTATTGAATTATGTTTTTATATTCTTATTAAATACTTTAGATTGATATCTAACTACTAGAAGTATTTCCACTACGAATGCACATCAAATAATATATTCATGGATACTATTGTATCACATTGATAACACCCTTCAATGAAAATGGTTCTAAACCACTAAATAATTGATCAAATCAATTGTCATGTTGGATGATAGAAATAGAAGTGTAGCCCACATATCATGAAATAATTTATTCAATGGTATGAAGGATTCATCAACAATTTTCAATATATCATGAAAATCTTTATCTATTTTTTTTATGATGAATATATACAAATGACTTATTAAAAAAATATATTATTGAGCTACTCACAATAGAAGGATCTGATTTCAACATGTTGCCTCATATTATTGATTATATTCCACCATGTTTGTACTTCACCTGCCAATATGTATATAAATATAATTTTATTTTTATTGTTTTTAATAGTAGAGAAAATAAAATTTATTTTATTTTTGATAGTGCATAGATTAAGAAATTCTAGATCAAAATACACCCTAAATAACTTATATGTTTCATCATGTACGTCTAAACTGAATTATATTATGTCCTCTATTTTTTATATGAACAAAAAGATTCTTATATTGAGAAATTCTTGACATTATAAAAATAATATTTTTCATTAAAACACCCATTACATATATATTCTCATGAGGATAATAATTTAATTTTTAATTTCACTCTTAACTAACATAGTTCCATTATGTTACTAACATATAATAATTAAAGAACATAGTTTATGGAATAATAATCCTTATGGGGAAATAAAAAATCATGAAAAATCACATATTAGATTTATAAACCATGAAATTTTATTAATTATTGATACAATAAGATTATACATGGACTTTTATGGTAATCCTAAATTTATATTTGTTATGATGGTTTAAAATGAGTTTGTAAATTTCAAAATACTATCAACCAGGTGTGTCAAACTAGTTGTGACAAAATGATCCTTATCATTCATGTGGTGAAAATTGAATCTAGATCGTGGAAATTGTTTCAAACTTATTACCTATTAGTACCTATGGGATATATTCACATCCGATTTTACTATCAAGATAAGAATGGTATTTTATATAAATCACTGACTTTATCTGATAAAACAATTTAGGTTATTGTCCTATACATTGAATCCAATATAGATATACCCATAAATATATAAAAAGGAATATCAAAAATTTATAATGATACTTATTTTTTAAGATAAGTATACCTATCCTATTTTACCATTTATCGTGACTCGTGATTATTATTTAGAAATGTAACATGATTTTTTATGAATAATAAATACATTAGATAAACACATACCAGAGGACCATAATAGTTCAGTGTCATTTGAAATAAGGAATCACAAATACCAGGTCCATATATAAAAAACATCATATTCGACTATAAACATCATAAATATATCCATTAATAGACATATCATATGAAATGCATTTCATTGTAACATTGAAAAATTAAACAGATGAATGGGATTGATCATATAATCATTTAGGATAATATATGGATATACAAATGCATAACATGAGCATATGTGTATGAAAAAATTTGTATAAAAATTAAAGACCATACCCTACATATAAAATAGTATAATCTGTAGTCATGGAATTAATATTTTTAGTTCTTATAACATGAATCATAAGAAAATAGAAAAACACGAGTCATGAGATCATATGATTGGTAATATACATAAAATTTTGGTATTCATGTAATAATTGAAAATCGTTTACTTTTTAGTCATGTATCACATAAATAGTAACATGTTAACCACCAAAACCATCACATTATTCACGGTTGGTTCCCAAGACCTTTAAAATATACAATGTCCAAAACTAAACAAAGGAAAATCATCATTCTAGTCTTTTCTATGTGGTGAGATAAATATCTTTACCCAACGCATTGGGGAGTTATATATGTCCCACCAATCATATAATAAAAATAAACCATATGATTCCCATAAAAACATAAAACATTATCATATCATTACCCATGATATTAATTCGGTTTTATAATCATTTAATTATATAATTAATTATAGAAAATGTGACTGTTTAAAAATCATTTAACTATTTTAAAATTTCATAACATTTGAATAGAATATTGTTCCAACATAACATTATCATTGAATAACCAATTGAAGGGAAATTTGTTTCATAAATACCACTTCATAATAAATAGATTCCAATCCATGAAAGTATAATAATGGTATATGTGGATAATTTCTATAGTAAATTATATAATACCTAAAAGGATTTAATATTAAATGGATAATGAATTTTAATGATCATTTGACACATTTATTCATTAAAATATCATTTAATAATTAGGAAAAAAATTACAGACAACATAAAATTTAAAATATTAATATTTTTAAATAAACAGACAAATTTAAAAAGGAATATTATTTTCAAATAATTTTTATGAATATTATTTGTCTATTTTATTAAATACAGTTTAAAACTAATATTCCTTTACTATATTATATAAAATCCAAAATGTCATATTTTAGAAAATGAAATTATTATTAGTATAATTGAAATTAAAATATAAAAATAGTAAAATTTAATAGTTATAATAATATTTTAATAATTATATATTCTGGAAAAAAATAATTTATCATTATATTAGAGGAAAATAGACTTATGACTGAATTGATTAATAATGTTTTATTTTAATAAAAAACATTCTATATTATTTTATTTACTAAATAAATTGAAAATGGTAATATTACAGGAAATAATCATGAATAATCATACTATATTAAAATTAATGAGTTTTATGATATTTTTTATACTCTTTTATCTTTGGAAAAATAATCATAACCAATCCGATAATGTGAAAAAAATAATTACCATGATATTAAATTTGATTCATAGTACCTATAAAAAAATAAAATATAAATTATATTAAAAAAATGTGGGAAAATATATTCATTATATCACAGTTAATGGGGGATTATATTTAACTCATGAAAATATAATGGTAAATAACATAATCTATATCCCATTGATTAGAAAATTGATTCAAATATCCCTTACCACATCGGTTATATATTGTGTTGTAATATTCAATTAATAATGAAAACATTTAAAATATTTAATATCATAAAAATATATATATTCATATTTTGAACAGTATATTTTCCAATATATATTCTGAACAAAATAAATCAGTGTTGAATCATCATATGTCTCCTAGAAATAAATGAGATACTTTGAATTACTTTCCTTATATATTGAAATTAATTCTAAACATTGAAAACATAATTAAAATAAATTTAGGTTCATGATGAATATATTATAGATTATAATTTATATATATGATTCACTAGATTATTTTCCAATGACGTTTTTGTTACAATTTTTTAACAATTCAATGATAATGTATCTTTTTTTATAATAACGACTTCATTATTCATATATATTATGAATTTATTTTTATTCCCTTTATATATATCATTACATAATAATATAGATAATTATAACCATGATATATATATTATATAAATTCAGTTTATATTAATTTATAATAATTTCAAAAATAATAGTGAATAAAAATGAAATACAATGTTCATAGAGGTGGAAGGTCATACAATCCCATGAATGCTATTTCTATTTTCAGAAAGGATTGAATGAAATAATGTAAAATATATATAATAATTAGAAAAAAGATTTTATGCCACATATAAAATTTATTTTATATTTTAAAAATTTAATTACCTTAAATGTAATGTCTGAATGAGTCACATCGCTTTGTGAGGCTTTAATGTTCTCCACACAAGAGCTACATTATCATATTCCTATGAAAAGGAAATTATAATGCAATTCATTAAAAACCAATTCCATAATAATAAAAATATCATTAATATAATTTGAAATTAATAAATACATCATTATGTGCATTTTGGATAAATGGTAATAAAAAGAAGAATGACATCGTTATGTGAGGCGGTTGTCTTCCAAACACATGAACTATAAATTCATTACTCTATTGATGGTTGTTAATATATTTTTATGTCCCAACCATAACCTAAAAAAAATTTAAATATAATATATTGCGGTTATTATATCAATATGTAATAATAATTAAATACTTATTTTTAGTAATAAATAAAAAATTTCACATTGTTGAGTGTTACCTATTCTTGTAGTATCCTCTTTATGTTTTCACCAAAAATCCATCTCAGTTTGATTTATATCAAAAATATGGATTCGTGGATGATATTAGAATATTTTTAAGGTTTTCATATAGGTATTGGATTAAAAATTATAGTTTTTTTGATTGAAGATGACAGAATAATGGGTGGCCTTTTATATTTGAGGTGACATGAATATTTGTAATTTATTGAAATAATGATTTCCAAATAAGAATTTTATTTTAATAGTATAAAATAATTGACCATACATTACCATATAGTATTTAAATTCTAAATATTTACATATAAGTTATTTTTGATAAGTTATTTGGTATTTTGAACCATAGTATTTTTATTTTACCCCTCCCCCATTCAAACCATTTTTACATTATCTGTTATAGTTATTTTTGTCTATTTTAACTATTCAATTTAAAAAATACTATATTAATCTTAGTATATATTATAAGTTATCTAGAATAAAAATATTTATCCATATTTTCCAATTTGAATTTACAAAATTTAGAAATTTAAATGTAAAACTCTTCTAATATATGAGTCAAGAAAGAGGTTTTTTAAATGTAAAATTTTAAAAAGTCTAAAATTTATTTACCAAAAATATAAATTTTAAAATGATTACAACAACCAAAAATTTATATACGGATGATTTATATATATAATTTTACATTAAAAAATATTTTAAATATATGTTATCATTATAATGAAATTAAATTAATAATGATTTTTCAGCGAAAATGTATTAATTTTCACTTTTTATCAAGAAAATGAATCTTTTCATAAAAAATTAAAATATTACACTATCATAATTTTGAAATGTATATTTAAAAATTATGTTTTATTTTATAAAATTATTTTTTTAAATGTCCCTAAATTTTATTATTAATCTTCACATAATGTAACAATTTTTTTTTGAAAATTTTATTTTCCAAACTTATAATTACATTACATAAAATTAAGTACATTGATATAAATATTTTGTATTTATATGATACCATTATACATAAAATATAAAAATGGTTATTATTAATCTCTCTTAGTTTAATTAAAATGTTACAATGGACCCACTAGAATATATAAATTATTAATATATTTTGGTTTTGTTAAAACTCAGTGTCTGAAGAAAAAATGGGTTGCATTTTTCACAAGTATACCTTGGAGTTTAATGTAATGAAATCATAAATATTTACTTTGTGTTACACAATGTATAATAAATTTAACATTATTAAAATAATTATTAAAAAACTAAGTGTGTTTTATGTATGTTCTAGGTTATACTGTGATTTCCATGTTGAAAGGAATTTAATGGACTCTTAAACACAAAATAATTCAATTTAATCAATCACAAAATGAGATTATTTTTTGTATTTTTCTTTTTTCATGATATTTGGATGTTTTAAACGTGTAAAAACATCTCAATTTTAAATTATAGTGTATAGGATTCCATGGAAGAGATCATACGAATCTAATAATTGATTCATAGGTTACCCAGAACATTGTTCATGGATGAATGATGTGTTATAGGTGTAATGGTACATGAGTGATAAATTGATTACAAACATACGATCATTATATGACCGGAAAACATTAATTAATGTTTAGGATGGATGCATCTTTTGGAACCATGTTTTGATATTTGTTTAGCAAGTGATAATAATTCTTAATTTTCATTACATAAAAGGTTGTAGGATAAATTTATCAATTCATCGGCTAATAGTTGTGTGTGTTTTTATAGCTAGTCATTAAATATTGGATTGACATTAATTTCTCTTATTTCATGGATTTAATTTAGATATGAACAACTTTTGAAACATCAACTAGAAAAGATGAATGTAGTTAATGGTTGAAAATAATTTTTTTTGGGAATGATGATCGACAATAATAATTTTAGATGACTAAGGATCCACTATTAGATCTTACACAATAAAATTTCAATGTTCATCATTTTAATTATAATGGTATTACTATATATGAATTTTTTTATAGCATTGTCATGAAATATAAATTTCTATTCAATGTTAAATCTTATAGCATCCTCTTCTATAGGATGGTCGGTGAAATAAATGATGATGTGATACGATCAAAGGGTGTATGGGTTTGGTTTGGTACCATGTTGATGTTCAGTATTCAAAATGAGGGTTGGATAGAGTGTCATCATCTTATTTATTATACAATTAAATGTGTTTCTTACTAGAACATTTGGTGTTTAAAACAAAAAAAATATGTAGGGGAATTTTCACAATTTGAGAAGGTGAGGTGTTGTTTTTAATGTATCCAATAGAATTTTGGTGATGATATTTTCTAAGGTGGGTATGTTGTAGCATCAATGGTTTTCAAATCGTGGATATATTCATATGAAATTTGAAATTTCCATTTATTATATGGGTTATTTTTAAAATTCATAATTGGAATGAAAATATGATAATTTAAACACACCTAATTTTGTTTTTATATGTGGTTTGTATCCGTTGAGGGTCCTCTAGATTTTGGATGTGTTTCATGAGTTTCATAACCTATAATATTTTTTTAGATAATGGTACAAGAAAACATGTTTGGTGGTCCATTTTATTCCCTTAACGTTTCATTGATTTATAAAAATGTAACTTTCATATGTCCAATGGATTTTTAATGTGTTAAATTTAAAATTTTAAATTATTTATGTATAACATAATTAATTAAATTAAATTACCCTTACTCTTATAATTGAACTTTTCTATGTTGTACGGATCCACTAGAACTACCACTTTGTGGTGTGTTTTTTATATTCCGTAGAAAATAATTATTTATCATTCCAACTGTACTAACCAATAAATAAAGTTATCATATATTCCATTATAAGAAATGCTAAAATATAATTGAAATAACTATATATTTTGTGTTTGACACTCCCAGCATATGGTAATTATTTGTATCATTTTAAAAACAAATATCTTGTAAAAAGGTATAATTATTTTATATTTCGATGTTTAAGTAAATTATATCCCTATTAACATAATATATTTTTTAATTTGGATGAAAAAATACTTTATTTGAAAAAAATGATAAATATAATTAGTTAAATTTCTAATAGTGGAGAAAATCATTATTCATAGACCAACCAAGGAACTTATTAAATATCAATAACTATGATTAAACATGTTCTATAATTAGACTCTTATTGAATTCCATGGACATGTAGTTATATTTTTTTCATTTAAATGAATATTTATTCAAAAAATGAAAACCATTATGAATTTAAGATTCTATCATGGAGAACAATTATTGTGATACTCAAACACAGTGAGCCACTATTATGAAACATATGTATGGATTTAAATATCATTTGAGACATGTACATCGTATTCCATTGTGATAATATTTGGAAATATTTTATCCCAATTAAATGCAATTATTGGGGATAGAGTGTCCATTTTTTCATGGTTGTGCTGCAACATATATATATACTGTGATACATGGGATCGTAATCAAAAAAAATTCATGGGAATGGAATCCGTAATTTTTCATGGGAATGAAGTCCAAATTATTAATGGGTGTAATGTTTCAAAATATTTATCAGAATGGAAAATCTATATGAATTGTGATAATTGGGTATGGATTCTCTCGCGATTATTAAATTGCATCATTGTATCCATCTTGAATTATGTTACCCAGTATGGTACCCCAATAGAATTATGAAATGAGGCCATGATATCCCATATGGTTTATAATTTTTGGGCACAGATTCCATTGATAGTCTTAGAGGCTCGTAATATTACCTATGTATGAATGAGTTAATAATAATTTTATAGATGGTAGTAACACACACAAACACAAACACACACATATATATGGATATAAAATTTACTATATATATAGAAATATATATATAACCCCATTAAATTATTCTCACACACTCATAGGTATTATGTCCTAAGAAATATTTTTTTTATTGCTCTCATGTCCAGTTAGAAAAATAGTATCCTTTAAAAATTTATCAATTAGTAAGATTATATTATATTTACACACTATTTATTTTTTTGGTAAAAAGTAATATGGTATTATAAAACATTGGTTATGGCCACCTAAATTTATCTTACACATTGTTTGAGACACCACTTCGCATCGGTACCCAAACTGACCTCATGGTCGTAGGTTCATGTTCATAAATTATCTATAATCTGTTATTATATACATGATTTCTTTAGGAGGACATGATTGAGTCAGAGATCATGATTCTCATGAATATATCCTTTGTTTATTTTTTATTATTATTTTTTAATATATTTATCATACAATTTTTAAGCACAACTTTCATATTTTTTTATTGCATTATAATGCATTGTTATGTATTTGATGTTTTTAATTTTATCAGTTATAATTATATTATAGTACCTTATAATTTATATATATTACAATATTGATTGATATATTATTTAATTTATTATGTTATGATACCTTGATAATTAGGTTATAGTCTCTCCAGTATATTATCATTGAAACCTCACCGCTATTCAGAAGCCTCTGGCATATTTTGGTGCATCGCTGGGGCCAACTGACATACCATCTCGGTGGACCGTTTTTTGTGTCTCCTAGATTGGAAAATTATATATATATATATATATATATATATATATTTGTATTGAAAAATATTATTTTAAGTATATATAGTTAAATATAATTCGATAGTAAAATATATTTTAATTTGTAATAAATTAATAATTTTAGTTTATGAAATAATAATCCCATGTTCTAATTTGATAATTGTTTTAGAAAGTAGAGTTGTAAAATTTTTTTAATATACATATATGAATGTAATAATATTTATAAAATTATCTATCTTATAAATTTAAATACTTTTTCATCTCAAATTTATATTTTATATTAATATAATAATTTAAGATTTATAATATTATTTCAAAATAACCCCGGATATATATTTACCAATACATCCACATTCTATTTTGAAACTATTTATCATTGATATGAAATTTTTTAATAAACAAATTGTGACCTGAAAAATATTATTATTATTGATATGTGTTTCCTATGATAGAGGTTATAAATATAAATTATAGACGCAACCACTCATTATTTTTTATTTTATTGTAGGGGTTATAATTATATCCTAGAGAATGTGTATGATTCCATTTATGGTTTCGAGTATAGTAAAAGGGTTTTTATGACTATCTAGTACAAATATATGATTTTTAGATCACTAAATAAAAAAGTTAAATTGATCATATTGTAGAGTTATTTTCACTATAATTCCACATTGAATATTTGATTATAAGGACATTATAATTGACAATTCATGTAGGTCTCACATAATGTAGTATATTGTTAGTGGCATGAGCCCAAAATTTTACTATATAAGAATACTTGTAAAACATTATGAAAAATTAAAATATGGGTTATATATGTGTTTTTTGGATTAATGGAAAATTAATTTTGATAGACTGTGAGATAGAAATACATTGAATTATGGATAGATATTGAGTGAGTAATACAACTTACTTAAATGTTTTACTTATTTATATAAAAATTTACATAATAATTATTATTGGATGATGAATTATTAATATGATTAATGGGTGTAATATATTTTCCAAGGATTAGTAATGTTATATAATATATTAATAAAACATGATTTATTCCTAATTGTTTAATCCACGGTAAAACCCTGCAATTTCATTTTGAATAATAGTGATTGACCATAATTAATGTATTAATGATTAGAAAAATAAAGAGTGGCTAATATTAATGACATAAAAGAAATATTTAAATCATGAGGCAGTAGTGGTAATTTTATTGACATGCATCATGAGAATGTTTTGAATAAAATAATAAAATATCTTATTTTTAGAGTTATAAGATAAATAATTACAGATATATACATAAATGTGTCATATGTATGTCAAGGCTCAAGGAGGGATTGAACTACTGATTGTTACACATAGAGAATAAATATTATACAAACAAAAATTTTAATTTAATGAATGATATTCCTTGATCTTGGTTCCATATCAAATACTAAAATTTGTATAAACAAAAAAAGTTTTTTGAATATAATGATATTATTGTTGATTCCATTGCATCAAAATATGCAATTTTCATTCCATGTGGATTATAACTAATTTAATGACATGTTTAAGGAAAAAATAGTAAGATACCTTGATGTTGGAGAAAAATACTCTAATATACATTATAACTACTTAAATAATTTATGGAAATTATGGATATATATTTTAATATTAATGAAAATTTTAATTAACATGTAAATAGATTATAATATGATTGAATGTATAATTGATGACTAAAATATATGAAATTATCTCAATAGATGTAAGAAATTTATTGGATCATCATTGATGAAAGGGTAATGGTCATATAGATAAGTTTAGTGAATATACTTAATGAGTAAATTACGATAAAATGTTAATAATACACATGATCAAAATGCATATTTAGATTTTCACTAAGTGTTATTATATTAATATGAATAATAATTATATACCATTATATATTACTGAATTATTTTAAATTTTTGATTTTAAATTATTAACACATTTAATTTTCAATTAATCACATATTAGATGATGTATTATTGGTTAATTCTAATAATATAATAATTGAATTGGGAAAATAGTATCTTAATGAGAGAAAAAATTAACAAAAATTCTAGTTATATAACATTGGTAAAAACATATCGAGTACCACTTATATTTTATATTAGTCCAATTAAGATTCAATTTCAATGTAGTGATGTTTATGTAACTTATTAATACTATAAAATATATTTTTTTCTCTATATACCGTATTTCGTGATAGATGAATATTTTTGGTTTTGCCGATCAATTATACATTCCCGTTAAAAACATATCTCACATGGAGCATAAGACCATTGATGATGATATTCCATACATCTATTTTTGATTTATACTGCATATTATCACAAATTTAGAGTGACATGACACCCAACATCATATATGATTTTTTATTTTCATAGGATAACTAACTATTAATTTAAATCCAATACCCCAGTCCATGTATATTTTCACAATTATGTTCTAGTAATTATTTTCTAAAATTATCCCCATACCCATCTGGATGAGAAAATTCATAAAAAATTTGAATTTATATTATTCAATATTAGGTGTTTTAGACATATAAATGATTTAATATTTAAATAATGAATTAAATGATATATATATTACTCAAAAAAGAAACTATTCACTATTTTTCCACTGTAAATGCTTTTAGTAAACCAATACTGGAATGAAGAAATAGTTAGAAGACAAACATATGCCCCCATGATTTTTTATTTGAAAAAGGAGTAACAAGGACTACACTAGTTGATATAAACTAGCACATATAAAATAATGAATAAATTAAATCAATTTAATTATTATAATACCATGTTAGAGATATCATTTTGAAACACCATAACCAGAAAATTATACATAATGTTTCACTCAGTCATCCAATCCATTGACAATAAGACAAATTATATGAATAATTTTTTATGGAATTTTATAATCTAAGTGATTAATATTCAAAACACATAATTAATAGTGTAACCCTCAAAATTGAAAAAATTTTCTCTAGATTGGTCGAATAATTATAAATAATATTCTCATGATGACCAGCCCTTCAATATAGTTAATCAAAAACACATGAATGTTTACTCCACATGCTAGGAGAGTGATTTTTGAAACTAAAAAATTAAATAAATTCCCAATTTTAGATCCCATAAAACATATAATTAGAAATAAAATTAGTGTTTTAGAAATACAGAATTATTATAATCATATCTATAAATAGTAGCATGAAATTAAAAAAATTGTTTAACATATAGATATTGATGGACAACTTGGAAAATATCATACCCTAAAAAAACCAAAAACATAAATAAGATATATCATTCATTATGAAACTGTATAAAATATTTCATTTTTCATTATGTATCACTATCATTCGTAAAAACAATTTAAATAAAAAACACATTATCATCCACATAATCAACTTATATTTGGGTCTAACCATTGTTAGTTACCAAGCATGTGCTCATATATTTAATCCAAAACACCAAAAATGAAACACAAAACCCATATCCTCTCAGGTTCAACCATTACAACCTCAATACCGATAAGGATGTTAGATGTTTTAAATTCAGGGTATCGATAGTATCAAAACATCATTTCACATAAAAGTGATGAATAAAGTGATACCTAAATTGAAAAAACGTCCATGAAATATCTCAACAGTCATGTGTCAAGTTACATGGCCCGTTAATATATATCATCATTAATTCCATCCTTAAAAAAATGTGTGTAATTATCAAGAATAAAAATATCATAAAAGATACCTTCATTAGAGGATGTTAAAGGAAACTCCTCAAATAGAGGCTATAGAGGTATATTATATTTGATTTATCATTATGAGAAAATAGATATAATTATAATTCTTATATATAGATTAATGTAATAATGATACTTTTGAGACTTTATAATATACCATGTAATGAATAAATATATTTTAATTTTTGGTTAAATTATTTTTAATGAACTAAATATCAAGATAAGAGTTAATTATCTGATGATATTTCCCCTGTTCTTCCTAAATAGATTCACCAAATTTAAATTGAAACCCATGGTCCACCACCAACATGGGTTGAATAAATCCTTTTGTTTCTAGGGGATATTCCACAATCATGGTAAGGACCTCAATTACATTATTCATTGTCTAAAAAGTAGGCATAAAAACAATAAAATGAATAATATATCAAGAGAGTTCTAAAACATTTATATTCTAGAAAGTTTAATATTGATATTATTGTTATCAAAATCCTATGGGGGACCATGTGATGATGAATCTCTCCCATTTTAATAACATTATCATCCATGATTGATTCTTTTCTTATGAGGGGGAATGAAAGGTGAGAAATTTCTCCACATCCCATTGAAAATTTAATAATATTTTGTTATAAACAATTGTTCAGTAACTGATTCTAAAAAATAACTACTTTAATAAACCATAGACTCCAATTTTAATAAAAATAAATAGAGGAAGGGATTTATAGATTTCATTCTCAAGAGAGATCCAAAAAATTTGCTGTTGTTGAGTTATTTTTATAGGATAATTCAAATTTCATGGGATTAAAAACTATACTAGAAATTTGAACGGGGGTATCATTTAGAATGCGACAAAATAGTAAATCTAAAAAAACCATACTAGAACGAGTAAATGAGATCCACAACATATCTACGGAAATTTTGTGGTAATTTCAATACATTTATGGATTAAATTATAATGGACCACAAACCACTCAACCATAGATGGTATTTATCCAACAAGGAAAATTAAATAATGTTAAATGTGATTATATTAATAGAATATCAACAAATAAACAAATTCAATATCTTTTATAGAAATATAAAAAATATTATTTTTGGTCCACACATAATAAAATTTCCATGAACATCATTATGATTATTGGAAGAAATAAGTTGTACCACATCTATACAAAATTAAAATATTACTACTAGTGATGGAATATTTCCATCTCTTGGTGTGCATCAGTATTTGAATTTTTACTGTTTAAATTTATCTTCCAATTTTGAACAATGAATATTCCAATAAAGGAATGAAAATATGTTTTATGATTATGTACCCAATATACCAATAGTTTGTCATCCTTTAGTTTCATTTTCAATCAATTCATGAATCCATATAATTTATATTATAAATTATAGTATATTTTTATTTCCACACACACGAATGGTAATCCAAACCCTCAAGATGCAACATACTCTTCAAATTCCATCTAGGGGACTCATTGTTCTATTTTATGAAAATAGTGATCCTTGATTCCATTGGCTCTAGATTCCCATTCCATTCCTTTTTAATCCTTACAGCTTCTGGGGATATCGTATGAATCTATCTATAGTACATTCTTCATAACCCATGCTAATCTAACCACCTGTTTTCCCTGAGTCGATTTTTCAAACAGCATGGGTTAACACTTCTTGTGTTTCCTAGTGTTATTATTCTCCACATCCCTTTATGGATTACCAATAAATATTGACACCATTTTGGTTATGATTAATAACTGATTGGGTTCAACATGGGATGGTGTTTGTAAAAGATAGTAGGGGTCCCATTTAATTTCCTTCATCTATGTTGTATTATTCTCCATCACATCATGGTTCATTTTTCTCTTCATCCTATTATTAATTTCATAAATGGGATGATTTTGTTTTTAGGTAATTTCCATTAATAATATTTTTTTCAGATGTATTTTATTTGAAATGTTTTTTAGAGTTTGTCATGGTTTTTAGTCTTATTCTTAGATAATTTCAGAACAACATATAGATTCATTAAGCTGATTCAACACTTCCCTCGGTATGTGTCCCATCTCTTCTATCAAGGCAGGTCTGGTTTGTAGGTTCAATAGATGCCTTGGGATTTCATTCTTGAGTGGACAACCATATTCCAGGAAGCATAAAAATTGTTTTGATGTTTAATGTTTTGGTTCAATGTGGTTCAATTAATGAATATATAGTTTTTGGTTTTATTTAGAGATGTGAGTGATGATGACACAATGTTAAGGTGATATTTAGTAATGTGGAAACATTAGATGGTGGATATAGTTTTTTTTCTTCAAAATCCAAAAATGATGTTTATCTCATATAGTGGTAGTGCTGAAAGAAGGAAGGTTCTAGAAATTGTAAAGGTTCAATGCTAATGAAATTTCTCCTACTATCGGAATAAAATTGTTTCTCATGAAAAACATTAATGGTAATAAGACTTTGGTGAGATGGAATGGGTGGAATTCATCTTTTGATCTGGTTATTTGTTCTTACGGTGATAGGGATGTGATGATGACAGAGTTGTTCCAAGATGATGATGAAAGGTGACTTGAGTCGGAGTGCAAGAGGTGACTCTGAGATCGAGGCCTCCCTGGGTACAATGTTCCATTATTTTTTTATTTTGATTTTTGTATTTGGAATTGATTTTATTTTGAATCCATCATGTATTTTTTTGTTTCCACTAAAACATAAAGAGCCTATATTGAAAATAATATATATATAATATTTTTATCTCATGTATTAAAATACATTGTTATATATAATGAATTCAGTTCACCTAGAAATATATTTAAATAATTTAGGAACAATTAATTTTTTACATCCATAATTATTTTATACAATTATTTTACACAATATATTTGACATGAAATTAATTTTTCCAACATAAAAATGTCACAAATGTCAAAATCATGATGAGAATTTATAATTTAAAATAAATAGCATTTATATCTACAGAATAGTATTGGGAGTTACCTCTTTCATAATATGGATCCTCAATTATTGTTTTTTCAAATAAACTTATTTAGATTATATAATTAAATAAGAACCATATATGAAAACATTTGATTATTCATATTTAAATAATGAACCATAAGAAATAATTTTATATCTTATTAAATATGAAACAAATTTTTCCATTAATTATAAAATAATTAAAAATATATTATGATGTATATTAGAATATTGTTTGAAAATTATATTTTTTTGTAAAAAATTAAAATATGTTCAGTCTAATGATTTCAAAATATTCAAAACATATATTATCTATCATTTTATGAATTCATTAAAGGGATCGATGTGAAAAATGTTCTGAATATAATATAAAATGAATAAAAAAATTCACAAAATCCATTTAGAGTTTAATCTCACTACACTATATTTTTTTTATATTTTTTAACAAACATTATACTAGATTTGAATCATGGTTAATGATTTCAACAGAACACTATATTTTATAAAAACTAATGTGTTTTGTTTTTTTGAAATATAAAATATTAGAAAATATTAATGTTTATTAAATTTAATTAAATTGTATATAATTTACAATTAATGTCTATAATTTTTTTTTACATACTTGGTTTCAGTTCATCATGATGAATTATTTTTTGTAATAATAATATGAAAATAATAAATTTATAAATTGATAAAAAAAAATTAACAAATATTTTAATACCATTAGATTTTAAAATAATAACCTAGTGTTTGATAGAGTATAATATTTTAAAAAATAAGATTAAATTTATAAAAAAAATAATTATATAATATGAAATAACTGTTCAACTACTAAACGTGAAATTTTATGCTTAAAAATTTAACATCAAATATGTATCTTATATTTTTTGGGGAAAAATTATATTTTTTAAAAAATTGTTAAAGGTATTTTATAGAATCAAAAAATTTATAAATCATAATATTAAAAAAAAATTATATGGTTGTTGTTTATATATTATAAAAAAATTGATTATATAATGAATAATATTAAATTGTGAATTTTATTGAAAATATTATTTTGCTTAAATTATGTACAATGTTACTTTTAAAATTGATTTCTATGTAAAAATTATAATATACTTTTATTATTACTTCAATTTTTTATGGCGGTGAATTTTAAGGAAGAATTTGGAATAGAAATTTTTTATACATAAAAGAATTTTTTTTATGAAAATGTATATTTCTTTTTGATTTCTGAACTTCCATTATTATACAATTTTTATAGATAGAATTTTGAATTACAGAAACCATATTTGGAATTTTGATGTTTATTTTTGCATAAACGTGTCCTAATTAAATTTATTCATTATGGATAACAACCATAGTAAATTGATGACACCTCAAAAAGGGTAAACCATATAAATTATGATTAAAAATAAGGTATAAGATAATAATAATTCAATAAAACATAACATAATATTATTTTATTATGCGATTTTGACAATTTAGATCATTCGATTTAAATTATGGCCACTCGGGTCAATTTTCATTTAAAATTTATATTAATAATAATTTAATAATTTTGTTTATAAAATATCAATATCTTGAAATTAATACTTCTATAAATATATCATAAGCATAAAAAGAGGATATGTTTTTTTCTAAACATATTAATCAATTATTTTTCTAATAAATAAAAAAAATTGTAATTATATAATATGATTAAATTCTTATTGAATGCAAAAAAAAAATTAATTCAATTTAACAAACACAAAAATAAATTATTGGAATGATATTAAATACACTAAAATTTATGTTCTTAACCATTTTTAATAGTATTAAAGATAAATATATCATATTTTGGATGTTTCAATTTTATAAATTGAATTCAAAATACTCTAATGATTCATTTGATTTCATACAATCTCAAAACCGTCGAAGTTACACTATTGATAATTTATAAAGGTATTAAGTTTTATAATTATTTAAAAATCATATAAATATTAAAATAAGAAAAGGTAGATAATATATGGTCAAATATGACATCCCCTTCACATTTATGATCCAATTGTCCCTAATTATAAAAAATTTCAACTATTTACATTTGAATAATTCATCTTTAAATTTAAGGGAAAAATTAGTTAACAAGGAGGCTAATGGAAATGATAAAAATTAAGATTGAACTAAACCTATATTAAAATCCTAGAATTATATTTTTTATAACATTTATTAATTTTATTTAATTATAAATTCATTATAAATTTTTTTGATTTAAAATGATTTAATTATATTTTAATTAATTTTTTAATCCCATATGTGTAATTTATCACAAACATAAAATGAATCATCTTCCGTTTATCTATTATAAAAATTTATGAAATTTATGTTTAAATTTCCAAAAATATTATCCTTTATATTTCCAAAAAATTTATTTTCTTTCTAGTATTCTGAAAAGATGAAACATTTTATCATTATATTTGGATCAAAAGGATCTTTTCCAAATAGTATATAATCATCTTTAATGAAAATATTATTTTTATTTAATCTTCTATTTGACCATAAATATTTATTACCATTATATGATAATTTATAAATTATCCTTATTATATTAATTTATTATTACTATTATGGTAAAATAAATATTTTTCACTTTTTAATCGAATTTTTTTTGAATACATCGCTCATGTGTTGTATAACATTCTGCCTACCCTTATCGGGGTGATTTTTCTCATTACTACATTAATTGTATAGTTAAAATGATGTGAATAATGGATATATATGTAATTTTTATATACATATTAATTATTAAATTTTAATATAATATCTACCATCTTTCTTTTGAAACATATGGAAAAAATTAATATTGTGATTGTCTACATGTACACTATAACCTACATGATGTGATGTGTATGGTTTTTCATTTCATATTTTCTATCACAATTTAAAGGATAAATATATTTCATATATATGAAATACATGAAATAATAACATTTTTCATTGGGTATTAATATTTATCATTCTTTTCTTCCCTCCATAAAAATGTGAAAACATCATTAATCTGTATATACATCCAACCTTCATAAATAATAAAATAATTTATTTTCCATTATATCTTTTTTTATTCAAAAATATAAATATTTATATCATTAATAAATATTTTATTTAATATATTAATAAATTTTTTAATATTATGGAAACATAATCAATGTATTATATTCAAAAAATTTAAACTATGGAAGACATGAAAAATAAAGCAGTTTTCACCATGATCAATTATTTAATTACTATTTTTTTAATAAATTCAAGGTTAAAGGATACATATAAATAATATATAGAATGATTAATTTTATTGTGGATCAGTAATATATATTTATAATAGGTATATATTTATTATTAATTAGGTTCAAAAAGAGGTGACAGATTTCATACTCGGGGAAAGGGTTCTTCATCACAAATTGTATTCTTTATGGAAAATGTTAAGTTATATTATCTAAAAATATATTAGGTGTTTATAATTATCCATTTATATATTCTATATTGAATATATTTATATTCATATTATTTAATTTTACATTTGATGTTATTTTTTCTTTGCTGATTTAGATTTGATTATTACAAAATTGTTACGTCTATATTTCAAAATTTCACCAATATTCAGTATTGTATGTGTTTATGTATGTAATAGGTGAATAATTTAATATTAATATATTATAGAAAATATAATTTTATATCCTATAGTAACTTTTGAATTTTTTATTTTTCTTTCTTTATATACTCTTACAACTGAAATAATGTCTTCATTCAAACAAGAATTTTTTCTACTTAGTCAAGAATCATTTATTAACGTGGCCATATTTTCATTGTAATGTTTAAATGAACATTTTATCTACTACATAATTATTTATTAATTATATTTTTATTCATTTTTTGTTTTATAAAAATATAACATAGTTTTTCTTATCATGTTTTGAATTTTGATCTTTTTAATTTTTACAGAAAATGAGAAAGAAATATTTTTTAAACATACATGATAGTTTAAATATTTCACACCATCATTAATTTGTATTTCAATAATGATTATATTTCATATTTTAAAAATTTTATGTTAAAAAAAATTTATTATTAATATTATGAATATTTATTTATTTTAAATATGTGATTTTAAATTTATATGGATATATCTATCATGAAATTTTCAAAATAGTATTATAGAATATTTCCATCTATGAAAACATCTTTAATTGAATATTATGTTTTTTGTTTGGGAATAATATAATAATACCATAGAAAATTTCTTTTTTTGGGTTTATTATAAGTTTAATGGAATAATTCCTATAGATTTTATATTTTAGCTATACAATAATGGATGTTGTTATATTTAAATTATCTTGAATTTGTTATATTAATTAGCATTATGTTTAATTAATTTGTCAAATTAAGTGATATGTGGGAAATAAAAATACATATCACCTATATGTATTGATAGTTATTTTTAGGAATAATAGGGAGGTTATTTGATCCATTCCATACACATTTATATATATATAATTTAATGATGTATTCATGATATTTTTATTTGTCCTCAAAGCATGGTATTATGAATTTTTTTAAAATCTGGATTCACAAATTCAATATTTATAAAATAATTTATATTAGTCATTATTTTAATATCATTTATAACTGATAATATTTTTCATGATCATGTGATTATATATATATAATTATTTTTTAATATATTATTCACTCCTTACGGTTCGTCAATAATTTTACTTTTGTAGTTAGAATTATCATAGCAAGAATCTCATCTCACCCTTTATTTTTTTCTTTTCCCCATAATTCAGTGATGTTTAATATGAACTATATTGAAGGATATATTACATATAACAATTATGTTCTATATTTTTATCCTATTTTATTTTTTGAATTCATAAGTTTGTGAGTATTAGTTACAGATTTAGTTTAGAATGGGTACTGAATTTTTATTGTTTTTTTTGTATGAAAATCATTTTTTCTAGTGTCAATTTATTTTAGGATGTGACTAAAAAAGGATAACATCCAAAACAATTTAAGGATGTGATTAAGAATTTGAAAATAATTAAATCTATTTTTTTATAATACATGTGTATTTGGTTTTTTAATATATTAATCTTGGGAAAATAACCCCTAAGAGTGTTTTTCATATATATTAACTAAATTTTTGGTCTGTGGTGATATTCCCTTAATATGAATATTGTTATGAAATTGTGGTTGGGTATTCTTGAAAAAATATACATTTTATTTGTGAAATATCATTTTTGGATTTTAATATATGATGATCTTGGATCAACTAGGTTAAAAATATGGTTTCATATACTAAAAATAATTTTCTATGATTTATATATCATACAAATGTATTTCTCGGATCCTTTTGTTCTACATAATGATTATTTTTTCTGAAACATTAAATTTGGGAATTATTAAATATATAAACATTCATATAATCTTTTTAATTATGAAGTTGTAAAAAGTGGAGTGATTTAGATAAAATTAAATGACAATTCATGAGATCTAGATTGTGAAACATTGAAATTTTTCTTCATAAAGTATCTCAATATATTATAAAAACCCCATCATAGGAGAGATTGATGGAACAGATAATAAGATAAAAATGGATTTACGTGAATAACATGGAGAAATTAAATTTTAACTTCAAAAAAGTCTATTATATTTGAAGAAACACATATATTAATGACTCATAATAAATGGATGAGGCTTTTTTTGGGTAATTAAATTATAGAGCATGTAATTGATGGGGAACAAAGAAATATTATGTAAAATAAATATTATGAAATAATATCTTCCATATCGTTGCTTTGATGGTTGAATTTATTAAATGTTGAATGTTTAAGAATTATAGAAATCGATTTCCCAGGGGGACAGATCATAAACAGGTTAAATAATTTTTAAAGTAAATAATTTTATAATGATTATAATGATACTAAAAACATGATTAAACATTTAGTAATCTTTAATGAATTATATGATGAATCATAATTAATGTTTTGATACATAGGTTGGGTGAATAATGTATTTGTATAATGGGATATAGGATGTTTTTTTTATATAAGTGTATTTTATCATTTTTATTCATGTTTTATGATTATTGAATCACATATATTTTTAATACAATTTTTCAAAAAAATAATTTTAAAAAATATTGAAGGTTTCCATTTAACTATGAATGTAAGTTAATATTTCGATGGTGTTTTATGGAATACACATAATTGAATTAAATATAAAAAAAATTCATCCTGATATCTAGATAATAATATTTAGTTCTTACAAATATATCATTGATGTTGAACATATTAATGAGATTGTATTTATGACATTTGAAGTGATATGTAATTTTACAAAAAAATTTAATATGGTATCATTGATAAAAATTATAGATTTTAATGATTTATAGAATTAATTTAAGGTTGTGTGATATTATTTATTATATATGTATTGTGCTAAAGAATTATGAATGTATGTAATTTTTTAGGATTTATAGTGTTTTAAGTGATTAAAAAAATTTATTTCTAACGAAGCTATTCACATTTTAGGTTTTCAGTATTAGTAGATGACTTATATTTCATGGAAGATTAATGTTATGTTGATTTTTGAAATTCAGTGACATTCGTTAGAAATATTTTTTATTTATTTTGGATATAAAATTTCTTTAGAAGGATCTTCAAGAAAAAAAGTAATTGAATGGATTATGTTGAACTATAAGATTCATTTGTATAGATTTAGAAATTAATATATAATTTTTCAAAATTTAATAACATTTTGTAACCATTTTGTTTTTGGTAAATATAATGAATATATTATTGATATTAGGATCCAATAATTATAATTATTATTTTCATCATGTATGAATAAAATTCATCTATATTTCATAGAATATGTGGTCAAGTGTAAATTCATCAAACATTAATTGAAGAAAGGAGTTGATCATATGAAATACAATGAAATAAAAAATATATATATCCTCATGTTTTTATATCTAATGTAAAATTATCCATCATCTATATGAAAGGTATAATGGAAAAAATGTTACACATTTCTTTTATTTATGATTAATTGATTGTCCCTCACTCATAACAACATTATGTTTTTGTGGTCATTAAAATGTTCCCCAACATGATTTTGTCACTAAATATTATTTATTTAATGGTAGTTTTATAATATTTTTATAAATAATTACATCCCAGAATATGTCCTATTTTTCTAGGTGCATGATAATGTGTTATTTTTTGTTACCCTTATGTTTACCATATTCTATTATTAAATATTATTATATTTACTCTTTATGAAATTTCATTATTAAATATATAAACTTCATAATATCAATACATAAATTACCACTAACAATTATAAAATTTTAGGACACTATTAATTGTAGGGGGGATGAAACACCCTATGATTATAAAATCAGAAAATTTTGTTTGATATCATATATAACTCCTAACACTATGAATAAATGAAAAAAATTATAATTATAACTTATTTTTTTAATTGGTGGATATGAAAAGAAATAACAATAAAATTCATCATATATATAAAAACTATTTTTAGATTTTATTAATTCATTATGAAATACAAATTAAATATTTTTAGAAATATTATTATAAAAATTAAATTTCCCTAAAAATATTATTATTAATTTATTTATAAATAATTATTTGTTCATTGAAACTATTGAATTATTAAATTCTAAAATAAACATAATTTTTGAAAATTTGTTGTTGATATCATCATTGGTTTAATTGTGGGAAAAAATTACTGATTTTTTATTGTCTAAAGAAAAAAATAATTATTTTTATCATAAGATATAATTTTTGTTTATGAATCTACACTGTTTAATATTATTTTAAAATTTTATATCTCAGCCTGAAAATTGCAAGGGAACCAGTAGTAACTACCCCATGCATGCTTCCATAGTCTAGGGACGGTAACTCTATTTGTGGGAATAACTATTTCAGGGTGGTATTTTTCTAAAAAAATGTTCAAATGAACACATACAACTGAATGAAAAACTGAAAAGGGGAAGAAGGAAAGATGAAACACTATTATAATGTAATCCAAGCATATATGAATATCTATATGGTACAAATTTAAGGTAATGTATACAATTAAAAAGGAAAAAAATATATTAATAGCTCGAAATATTTCCTAACATAAATAAATGGAAATGTCTAAACATATGATAGATCCCATATCCTATATCACATGTGAAAATCAATGTACACCGGTCCAAGAACCTGGTATATTTATGATCCTATGATGTCATGGTTGACATTTCATTAATCTTAAAAAGAAACTACACATGTGGTTGAATCCCATGTAAGAGTGAGTTCATACATACCTAGTAGAATTCCACATAATTGAGAAGGGAGAAAAATAACAAATTATTATTATGAAGAAAAAAGTAGACTGGACATGGTATTGTGAAATAATACCACTCAACCCAACAAGTGGGTTAATTTAAGTTCATACAAGAAAAAGGGGATAAGAATATGGACTAAAAAAATGACCCTAGAGACTTTTCCACATATAATAGGGGAGTAGGCTCATCCAACCCTGAGAAGAAAAAAAATAAATTACACGGAATACCAAGTGCATCATCACTTCTCATGGAAGGCGTGTTTCATAATAAAAGGTTTGAATCTAGAAGAATGATTATATATATGTGATAGGTTAAAGAATCCTAGATAATAGTATTGTGATCTTCATCTCATAGATCATCCCATGATGAAGAGTCACCAATACTTACCAAATTACATCAATAAATCCCAGCATCTGATGTAGTTACCTTGAACAAACAAGTCAATGGAACACAATCACCACACCTTGATATTATAATCATTTGGAGTCACTGACTCTCCTGGACATTTTTAGGTCACATTCTACAAACACTACATGGAGGGGAAAGATTGTTTCATCCTCATTTGTCCACATAAATTTTAAACCATATATTATAACTATGTTACACAGTAAAGGGGTCAATATCCATAGTTAGGGGTCTCATACTCCAATATGGAACGAGTTTCCTCCCCTTATATTAACATAGGAACTCCACTGCCTAGTGCCACTAGAGGTTAAACCATGGGAAGGTAATTGGGGTACTACAATACCCATCCCTGTTGGAGGGTTATGCCTACAAAGGGCATGCATGATCTAAACTTCACATCCATGAGGGGGTAACTCCTAGAAGAATCAATCAGGGAACACCACTGCCCAACCATAAATGAGGTCAATTCCTATAAGAATCCATTTGGGAACTCTACTGCCTATCCCTAAAAGAGGGTATTACCTGGAGTAAGCCATCACATAACACCACTACCCAGCCATGATAATCTTTAATTGCCTAAACACTCTGGTGATATTGTACGATCACTACCATCATAGTGTGTCACGTCTATCCATTGTATTCAAGGAAGATTTTAAATCATATCTCAAAATACACAACTAAGGGAACTATCACATTCTACGAAGGTAAACACTCAAAATAGGATACTCTCTGTCCAAAATATGAGTTTAAGTAAATGAGATATGGAATGTGAATGAATCCTATAAGTAGTACAAGTGGTACCTAATATGTTAGTTGGACCACGAGTCGTATATCCCCACATAATATCCTAGTTGTGTTACTTTCTGGAACATCATTCCTAACCATGTAATGTTATACACTCTGTAGGTGGAGAATAAGGCATGTCCATCCTTTCCAGGGGATGTGTTGTCTATTTCTAGAAATGTCCATTGACTTTGAAGTAGTGTTTGTATATAACATTACTGGAAAAATCATGCCACATAGGATGCCACCCGTGTGGTCTAGCCATGTTTTTATACTCATCACATAGAATGAGATTTTCCATGTGATCCATCACTTGACTCACTCACACTAAATAGATGGTACATGTTGTGTTGATATGAGTAAACAATGTATCGTACATTGGGCTTTCCAAAACTCTAGTACCCTCATTAGAAGTTTATACATGCTATGTGTTGATCATAGAATGTGGCATGTTGTTCGGTTGTTTACTATTCTCTAGATCTGATCTCTATGGATATAATATGTCCATGATAACTTTTACTTTTCCATTATTTAGTCCAAGACTCCCAAATATGGCCATTGATTTTGGATCAATCCATTGCTCACAATGAATCAGCTTCGATAACCGATGGTCGTTATGCCTATCATTCAATAGGTCGTTATACCAAGGCCCATTGTTGATATGTTTTCTAACCAATAAATTGATAATCATTACAACATAATGATCCCAAATTTATGAAAAAATGAATGAAATGTTCTTATTTTTTATATTTTATAGGGATTTGGACGCTCGATCGATATCCAACGACACATAAATCATCGATCCAGGACCTCAAAGATCCAACTGATGAGAAATGTGAATAAATAAAAGATAAAAGGAATGATAAAAAAGGTAAATTTATATTTTAAATGTTTTATTTTCCAATAAATCAAGAACAGATAGTTAATAATAGAAATTTGTTAAAACAAAGTAATATTTCAATACATATGCCAATTCTATGGCCCCAATAGTACTACATATCCAAGAAAGAAATATTGCTCAACTCATTCATTTAATCGAGGAAGTAAAAACACAAAATGAAATTTTTTACCTCATATTAGATTCATCATTGATGTAGAATGTCTTTTCCATCATTGAATGGATATTTGTTGCAATCATCATGCTTCTATTTATAGCGATCCGTGGATTAGTCATCGATAGATGTTGATTTTTAATAATTAGGAGGAAGAAAGATTTTTGATGGATTTTGAAGGATTGTTAATCCAATTCAAGAAAAATATCTATAAGGATATATTTTTTAAAAAATTATATTAGGTAAAATGAATTGTGTTATTAATTAAAAAAATTATATAATTAAATAAATTAACTTAACTCACCACTGGGGAGAGATGGGTTCCATGATCCGTGCTAACAGTTTTTATATTGTACCAAGGCTAAAAAATGTGTTTTAGACCTAATGGGGGACTCAGATTTCCGATCTGTTCAACATACTAAATGTTATCATGAGTTACTTAATAAGAAACACAAGAACGATAATATATATATATATATATATATATATTTAATAGTGGTCACACTAGGCCTCATAATCATATGTTATATTATAACCATTCTATAAATATATAAATAAGTAAATGCCATAGAAGGAAAAAATAAGACTATACATCCTCCCTTATTTCCTAATTTTTCTCCCAAAAAAGAAAAATTAGGAAAACAACTCAGGATACTAATCTCGAACATGGGTCTCCAACTCCCAAGAACTCTATTTCGTGGTTTTTTCTTCCAAAACTCATGATCTAATTAAAAGGTTCATCTATGAATGTCATAATACTATTGATCATCAATCACCATAGGGTGATCAATAAAGGTGGATTTATCCTCAATATCTAGCTAACCCCAATCAATGACTTTCATGCGTTAATGCAAGTATATATTCATATGTGAAACATTGTGGTTTTCATCCACAAAATCTAGTTGTAGGGTCATAGGGTGGTGGTTGGATACCACACCGACCCTCTAAAAGATCAAAAAGTACTCGATAAACCATATGGATAACATGCATCCCCATACAAACATACAAAATATTCATCGTGGGAATACTAGAAAAAAAAAATTTCAACATGATTAATATCTAAGAGAATATGATAGAAATATTTGTAGGATTTTAATATACTATTGGCTGTCCACAACGGCTCATAGATGACATGCATTTTCTATGTCATCATATTCAACAATAATAGGCACACTAGAGATTACTCACTAATCTTTTTCCAACACGTGGGTAACCTATTGGGTCTCCTATAAAAGTCCGGAAAGTGTTCTATACTGATGGTAAGGTCGTATATGTGGTCGTACGAAAACTCTACCTATGGAATATGAACCTCCCTGCTCCATAAAACGTATAACATGAATTCTATCAACATATTTCATAACACCTGGATAGTGTTCTTAGTCTACCCATCCATATTAGGTCTCAAATCTCGCTTTAATACCTAACCACAATTGTGAAGTTAACACATATCATAATCAGATACAGTAATCGAGGGATCCCTATGATAGAGAATGATATCATGTACGTAAATCATCCCCAAAATATCAATTGAACTCTACTCCTTGAGATAAAGTAAGTGTGCTGAATTTTTGAGTTGGTCTACTATCACAAAGATGGTATCATATCTATTAGATAAAAATGAAATATCTATGATGAACATCGTGGATATGTCATCCCACTACCACTCCCCCATCTTAAGAGGATGCAACAGACCTACCCAAACATGGTTCTAAACCTTAACATACTAACCGTTGAGTCACCACAGGACAAAATCAACTACGATCTGTCTCATTTCATACCAAAAAAACATACAGTAATGCAATTTATGCATAATACCCACAAAATGTTGTAAAACAAGAGGGGAAGTGTGGATCACCTATATAAACTCATGATGCATCAAATATAGTAACACTATATGTCCATTGAACTATATGACATGGTTCCCTCAATAATAATTTTCATATGGTCATACCAATATATATATATATATGTGTGTGTGATTACATTAGTCCTCACATTTTATGACTCTCTTCTAGTATTCTCTCACACACTCGAGGAGTGATGGAGTCAACACCATCAGATGAAGAAATGGGGTACCCTCCTGCTCCACCAGGGCCTATTGCAGGGAAGCTTACTCCTCCTAATCCTCCATCAATAAGATTGATTATGAAGTCATACATGGTAAATATTATACATATTTACCATTCCATGGAATGTAGAATATATATATTGCATAATCCTATATTAACTCAAACCAATGTAATTGTCTTGGTTTTAGGTCTCTATGAGTAAATAATAATTGATACGTGGATGGTCTATGTAATCCACAAAGTGTTATGCCATATAATATTGTCACCATAATATCAATTTAAAAACTGGTGTTAATATTTCATATTCATGGGTCATTTTGTTCTGCTCATTTTCTATCAATATCCTTGACATGTATGTGATGAATGCCAATAGTTGTATCAACACGTAATAGATCATAGCTCTTGAGGAATCACAAAACACTATTAACACAACAACTTCCTCTAGTCGTCTCAACATAGGAGAACACATCATCCTATTCATATAATCCTTGACTTCCCTATAAAAATTTTTATATTACATAAATGTCTTCCCTTTCCATGATAGGGTGGTGAATGTTACTCTGATATTGGTGTATTCTAACAAAAAATATCATGTCATATCTTACCAAATCATGAACTCTATGAAACTTTGATACATTCTTGGGTGACATCAAAGAATGATATTTTTTTATCATTCCTAGATCCATGATTAATAAATGATTACAAATAAAATGTTACAACAGGTGACCTTTAGGTATCTAAAACTGAAACATCATGATATTTCTGTAAAATTAGTGCTCTTGAAAAAAATCAAGAACCATCCCTATGTGCTCTTTATGCTCCACCTATTATTTATAGTAGAAATGTATGTTTTCACTGAAGATATATTTTTTTCTATTTAATTCTTGAATAAATTGTTAATCAGATCTACGAAAATTTCTGAAGTATTCTTCACACTAAAGGTAATCACTATGAACTAATAATTTCTATAGAGAATTCACAATTCCATCTTTGGAATATCATACTCGTTAACCATGAAATGGTTGTATTAGAAAGTTAGCTCGATCTTCATAGACCATTGTTTTCAAAAAAAATTCTAAAAGAGGTCATAAATTCTTTGAAATGATTACCTTTTATATATCATATCCATGTTCAGGTGATGATAATATATGAAAAGACGTAACCCCATGTATTCTTTTCTGAGAAACATGTCTAGTGCTACATTTGAGGATAGACATTATCTTTTGAAAAATATTTCTTGATGGTATTCCAACTAAAATCACAACTCCCATATCTATGTAGGTTCCATCAAATATTCCAAAGAATATATGGGGATTTATGAAGATGTATGTCAATTAAAAACTACATCTACCTCCTAAGAAGATGTCACATGACATCATAATGAATGAAGTCTATATAGTAATCCATACCTGAATAAACCTATATTTAATAAGAGCCTATTCCAAAAAAGGATACCCTCACCAACTGATGGGTTATAAGCTGCATCCTCCTACTCATAGAACATAAATTTCCCTCCACAAGATCTCATTTACAAGAAAAATACAATCTCTCCCCATCAGTGTGTAATGATCTAACCTATTTTTGGTGACCACCAATTTGGGATCAGGACATAGAAATCCATTCCTTACCCATTATTAAATCAAATGTATCAATCGTGGTGAAAATAATATCCCACAAGAACCACTATCCACATAGATATAGGTTATACTACCCACAATGTAATGATATAAAAGAAGAATTGCCTATTGGAACATCAATATGAAGCTGGTGTGAAAGCATCTCAACTGGGTTCTCATTCTAACATGTAATGATTTGATAAAAAACTATGAATAAAACATGTGTATACTAATACTAAGGTATATATATATAAGACATAGATCATACCTCAAATTATATCATGTTATATGAAATCATAGACTTCCAAACCATGTAGCTTTCTACGGCCCCGACTACCAGCTCCATTATCCTAATATGGGAAACCAATTGGATATGTTAGGAGGATCTAATTCATGTGACCCCAAAAAATGTTTAATATTTTTTTAATGATAGATCCCCCTCCAAGGGGAAAAACATGTCTACACCTTTGATATCATTGATCATGATGATGTTGCTACCATGACTGTCTATGAGCTGAATATGTGGGCTACCCAGGAAGTCCTTTCAAGTTGTCTCATGCCTTTTGACATGTCCCATTAAAATCAATAAATCTCTACTATCTAGGATAATCTGGTTCGTAGTGTTTCCTTGAACCCAAATTATTATATTCTATTACATTCTCACAATAGAATCTCATACTCTGAGGTCCTGTAAAATAGATCCTTCTAGCTACCCATGATGACTCTTATCCTAAATACCCACGACCAAATCCAACTTTGTGTCATCATTCTGACATAAAAATCTCTATCACTAGTGTCTGGTCTTGGCCCCCAAACTATTTGGGGTGGTATGAGGAAACAATAGTATCCCAGGTCCAACTGTGGATTCCCTTATCAAACATCCACGATCGGATGTAGACATCCCATATCGAGTCAATATATTTTCATGAAAAGTGTGTCAACCTCATTTAAAAATTCACCCCAGTAATTCCTCCATGTAGATGTTACATAAAATCATAGACCTAGATAGATTGTATATAATAAGGGTACCACCCCTCACTGAAGAGTCTCTAGAAGTCCTCCAATGAGAGTGTCGAATAATGATGTATATGCATAATGAGGCTACACCAATGTGCATATACTCTATGAAAAATGACTTCTTATAGTGAATTCACCTAATTTTTTAGGGTTTGAAAATGCCTACTAAAGTTAATCACCGACTATAGGCAATCCACTACTTCCTAATGATCATGCCCAGTGTGGATCCTCATCGATATCTGAAACTGGAAATCAGGATGTGTATAATGCTTTCTTTCATACTCAACCTTTTCTACTTTTATGATATTCTGATGGATAAGAGAAGGTGATGTTAACATCCCACCTTTAGGAATAGGAAATAAGATATAACTTTAACTAAGGCATCGTAGATCATACGGTTCTCATCCTGAACTGGACCTTGTTTCCTACCATACTTTTTCAGGATGGAATCCTAAATTTTATCGAGAAGTACCATGGTGTTATGACCATATATATATATATATCAAAAAAAGGGAAGGTTACTCAAGAATTATAGTCAATGACTCAATCTTGTATGATACATCTTCCTTGTATCCCTATAACAAATGTATTAGATACCAAGTAGACAAGATGGTAGTTAGGGGTATGGTGAATGGATATGACAGCCTCAAATACTATCCGTGAAGTATTAGGGATATGTTCCATGATAGAGACACTATGAAATATTTTTTTCTTAACCCAGCCAAAGCCTAATATGGGGAAATGATCTAACATCCTCCCAAGGAATGATATTTCCCAAACAAAAATATTCAATGATCTGAAAATAACTAGGGATCAAGCTGTAACATCCCTAATTCTACATCCATAGTTTAGGGGTGTTCACAATAACAAAAGGAATAACTATTTTAGGGAGTGGTTTTCTGTAAAAATTGTTTGCATTCACAGAAAACACTATATGAAAATCTGTTGAGGAAAATAAGAAATGATGAAACAAAAATATATATGAAGCGAATCATGATAAAACCACATGATAATGAAAATATATTTTAGTGTATAAAGAAAATTTAAGGGAGAAAATAAATTACTAACCAAAAGTTTTTTCCAGCATAAAAATTTAGGGAAAGAGTAAACAATAGAGAGAGATCATCTGCTATATCCAGATATAATAACAATATACAGGGTCCAATATCCTAGTATCACATATCTACACTAAAGGAAAGGATACTATGTCTGTAATCAAGAAAATACAAGAAACATGTGTGAAAATAACATATAGGGGGGAGTATATTCATATATTTTAAAAACCGTGAAGGGGAGAAACAGGATTAGTAAAAGATAAAACCTATGAAGATGATGAATAAAGTATATAGAAAATAGAAATTAATGATTATTAGTAATATCAATAGAGTATTGAAAAAAATCATATCTGTGAACAAGGAGTTTATCAAAGTGAGTATATGAACTACTTATCATGCCTTAACCTACTATAGTTGTTGAGTATATTCATCAATCTATGAGAATATAAACCCATAAATCATGTGACATACACTAAATATATTCACCTATGGTATAAGGGGAGTATCCAAATACCATATGTGAATCCATAAGAAAGACCAATATATTTTCTCTGCTAAAGAATCCAAATTTGGAGTAAGGGAATCTATTTATCACGTACTATACTAGGAGGAAGAGTCTCAAATTGTTCAAAATGTCCATTGACAAATCCCAACATCCCATGAAAATTCCCAAAACACACGACTCTAGGGAAATCAATCGCCAATCCTTGATAATATATTTTTTTGGTGGAAATGACTCTCCCACATATTTTTATGTCATGCCAAAAAAAAGATTCATGGTTTAGAAAAATGTTCTCTTCATCCTGAGTACAATTCTATGTCAAAGAAATGTCTCATCAATATGAGACACATTCAAGGGGCCCCAATATCAAAGTGTTGATCACATGGCATATATGATATGAGGGTATGACTCTGATAGTGACTAAGAAACATCATTACCAAGACTAAATAGAGGATAATTCTTGGAAAATGTCATCAGGGAAATCTATTTCCCCACCATACTAGAGGGTAACGACTAAAAAGGTAAACTAGGAACTGCACTACCCTACCATACAATGTTTTATTACTCATAAAATGTCATTAGGAAACACCAAAAACTAGCCATTATAAGGTTAATTCCTGAAAAATCAATTATTTAACTCAACATACCAGTCCATCTTGAGGGTAACGCCTTGGGGAAGCCATTGTGAAATCCCAAAACACATTCTTACTAGTGGGTATTTCCTAGAAAACTATGGTGATCATGTATGGATTAATCCATCATTAGGTGCCTTTTCATTGTGTTCCAACCACATAATATTTTCAACATATATATAAAGAATCACATTAGGGACTATGTAATTTAATGGGGGGAAAGTTTTTGATAGGCTACTCATGTGACAAAATAAAATTTCATATGAAATTGAAACATAACATGGAAATTTCAATGATGATGCTCATGGGTACCTAGAATGTTAGATGGAAAACATGGTCTATTGTCCTACATCATACCCAATCTAGTTCCATGGATGGAACATAGATCCCAAATGTGTAGGGGTACACATATTGTAGGTGGTTTAAAAAGTGCATCTAACATAACTGAGGATTGGGTTGTGTGTTGGTAGTCTTGACCAGGTATCAAACCCCATTTATTTGTGCTAGATTACATGATATTAAGAGCTAGATGGGATGTCGTACATGGGGTGTACATATGTCAGTTTACTAAACACATGGAATGTGAATGATTGTGAGATCTATCACATAGATAACTCAAACAAAAAATTAGGTACATTTCATGTCAATATAATTACATGTCATGACATCCACCTGGGTTTCCAAAACCATAAGGTCGATGATGAATGGGTATACATGGTTTTTATCATCTAATGAAAAATTTGTGTAGTTAGGTTTTTATCCATTTTTCTGATCTAATATCCACATCTTGAATTTTTATTCACTGCTATAGATTTCCACTGAAATCAGTCCAAAACTCTTAGACATGGACAAGGATTTTTTATCCCAATCACTCAACACTATGAATTTTCTTTGACCACTGATGAGTGTTACAATGATTATTCCACACACTATTGTGGCTTAGTTTTCCATGGATAGTTCATTAACCAATGAATTGAGAAATCATTATTTTTAATGATACTTGGTTTATTTTAGCTTCAACAAAAAATTATAGTCTTTTATATTCATCAAATATCTGGGTTCCCCATAAAACTCCATCTGTTAATCAATATTCTAATTGGGACATCCGAGATCCAACTGATGATGAACATGATAAAACATAAGAGATAAGTCATAAGAATAGATTCCAATATATAAATACAAAGAATCCATTTCTAATAAAATAGGAATATATAATTAGTATTAGAAAACTATTTACATAGATTAATATTTCAATACATTGCCTCATTCTCATTCAACAAAAAAATCTCTGAACAAAGAATGAAGTAATGATCTAGTAAATCATTTAACAAAGGGGGTAAAAAAACCAATTAATGAGGCCTTCCTATGATTGAATAACTAGATGATTAATAAAGTGTGGATCATCATAGAAGGGACATCTATTGTTTTCCTCAATTTTTTGGTATATCAAGATATAAGGTATAATAATCTTCTGATCTCAATTCTTCTGAAGAAGAATGAAGATAAATCAATTCTGGTGTTCAGAGGCCTATTAGGTCAACCATCGATAAATCATTATAATGATATATTTATAAAAATTTAATTATAGTTTCTATAAATGAATGAATTAATCAATTAATTCATTAAATCCCCTTATCACACCACATGTGAGAGAGGGGTCATAATTCCCCGCATCGACCCGTTTCATGTCTCAATTTTGGAAACAATTGTGTTCCGGACCCAACTAGTGTCTCAGATTTCTTATATAATCCATCATTTAAGAGTTATCATATTTTTTGTAAGATTATTTTCATGAATACTTTAAAATATATTAAATATAATTATAAAATTAATTATGGAAATATAGGGCCTTAGAATAGCATGTCGTCTTTACACTTACGTTAGTATATTTATATTGTAATATTTAAAATTCATAGAAAGAACAAATATGGACTCTACATAGTTTTAAAGAAAAATGTTCTATAATCTTATGAATATTCCAATTAAATACATTGCAAAAATTTTTATGGTTAATGTTTCTATAAAAAAATTTATTTGTAAAATATTTTTGTTTAAAAAATGAACCCTTTTATGGTTTATTGTGTTTTTACATTAATTTAATTTTTTCTACTTATATACAATGAATCATGAACATTTACTACCAGACTCAGAATCTGGTAGATAATTCTTTTCAATAGTCCCCCTTTATTCCTATTATATATGAAAATTAATAATTGTAAATATCTGTCACACTTATAAGGGTAATACAAGTAAGATATTTTATTAACTATTAAAAATTGGATAAAAATAAATTAAAAAATACCAAATTATTTTTTTTGAGATTATTTTAGTTTTTTTTCATTTCACATTTATATCTACACATGTTCCCATTTTAAGTTGAATTTGAATATTTTATAATTTATAATAAGAAAAAAACCAAATGCTAGTCCCATTAAAATAATTACAATTAAATATTTATAAATAGTTTAAAAAAGATTATGTTTGACTTAAAAAATTAATATGTTCATGAAATAATATTATTATATATAAATATATAATATTATTTACATGTAAAAAGGTTTATATTATTAATTGATCACTGTCATTTTTATTTTTAAGTCATATAATATAAATAGAGTGAACAATGACATTAATTATATTTTTGAATAAAAATATTTTATAAATGTATTTAAAAAAAAACCTAAAATATAGAGGAAAAATTATGTTAAGATATGGATGATAATGTCATCACCTACCCAATTATGATTCAATATTCATATTATATGTACATTTGTAATAAGATAATGGTTAAAAAAATATTTACTACTATTAAGGTTAAAAATTATTTATCAATGGGTTAATAGAAAAATTAATTATTAAAATAGAAAAAAAATCCAAATTGAATTATATGATGAAATCAAAAAATTAAACTATTTTAATTTAAATATTTTCCCATTAATATATTATTTCATGGGAAAGGAATGTTTATATTGTAATCTTTTCTATAATACCAAATGTGTCATTTTCTACTATAATAAAAGAACTCCTCGTCCTTATCCTTCATAAACATCATTGAAATACATTAATTCACCAAAAGAAGCCATATATCCCTGTAAACATCCATATCCATGATATATTTGTCATGTTATATTAATATACCTTTCCAAGGGCCCAAAATAACAGACAAAAATGATGTATTTCAAAGAATAGGTAATTATATTTATAGACTAATTAAAATTTGTTTCATCATATACATATTATAATAAAATTATATCCATACTAAATTAATATAACATTTATATAAAATATAATGAAATTTTATTATTATTTTTAATCTATATTCCTTTTATTTATTATGTTACTTAACTAAAAAATTGCTAGTTTTTAAATATGACATTACATCCCTACAATGCTATGTAATTTTTTCCATCACCACATTTTATTGATTTTTAAAATTATGGATATAATGGATATATATATATATAATTATGATACCTATGAAAAAAAATTATTGTAAAATTATAATACAATATTTACCTTCATACCTTCAAATCAATTGGAAAATGATAACATCTCATGTCCGTAAATTTCGAAAACCATCTTCTAATAGATCTATGACTCATTTATATATTCTACTTCACATAGATGGAAATATTAATAGATGTTAATTATTTATATGAAATTATTTATTTTATACTGATTAAAAAATTGTGAATTATTTTTAGCATTCCTTGGTTTCAAATGTCGAAAATAGAAAACATTCATATGCACGTATTATAACGACCCATACTTTACATACATTGTTATTACTTCAAAATTGAAGCACACTTATTACAACATATAACAAAACCATGAACGGACCGTATAGGTATAGTGTTTTTAGAAACTGGAAAGCATAAACAACTGGTTCATAAACAATCTACTTTGCCTCCCATTTATTTCATCATATCTAGAGTCCCATTTTGGCATTTCTACTTAATAACCTTCCTCATGACCTCGGGAAATAAAACATACATAAGGGTGAGCTCAAATGCTCAGAAAGGGTAGACAAAAGAAATATCAATCACATCATTTTCATAAGAACATAAAATTTTGGAAATCTTAACCTGCAAAAGAGATCATAATTTCATAACATGAGATAGATAATAGTAGTGAAATTTAATCCCAATAATCATAACTTAAAACATTAAACTTTTTGGCATACACACATAATCATAGAGAATCTTTTATTATTAGTAAAGACTCATTTCCAAGACTATCTTAGTGGACAAAGTCCATTTCTGAACCGAGTTACCCTCGTTTCAGTCCGGCTTCACTAAACCAGTATAAGCTACCGTTCCAGCCATGTCTATCTCATGAGATATAAAATCATTACCCAATTAATTGGAGGGAGATATAGGTCCCACCCATCTCATAATGAATCCATTCTTACGTGTGCCACAAAATCATAAATCATACATCATTGCATAACCCATGTAATAAAAATGGGAATCTTAAACATCATGACATAATAAAACAATTCATATAAGATAAAGGAATTCATAAAAATATTTCCATCACAACATAGTCATGTAAATGTAATAATAGGGATAGAAACAGAACCCTATATTATCTTAGATAGAAAATAATATTGATAAAACACTTGAACTCCATTCTTTTGGAAAATATCCTTTCTGCTTCAAAAACACATTTCCTTTCTTAACATGTCGTACAATTATAGACTAAAAGAAGTTGATTAAAAATAAAATTTAAAACTTGTAAAGGAAGTTTGGAAATAATGTTTTAAAATTCCATTCATGCCGTATAAGTTAATAAAACATTCTTCGTGCTTTTATCGAAAAAGTCAAAAAGTAACTCGTACGAAAAACGACAAAATATTCCTTTCATATCCTTTACTAAAAACTCACTGAAGGGTAATATTGGATTTAAACAATTGTAGGTGGATGGAAATAATATTACATATTTATGAAACATGGATGTGGATGATAAAATAAACTCCAGTAAATACTAAAGTATAAAAAATCTTGAATAAATATGAGATTGTGATATTTCCCTTACCTTAGGTCCGATTTGCCTCGTAAGTGACCGAACCACATTTATAATGATTTAAATAATGTTATTGACTTATTCCAGATTCATACTAATTTTTATGATATCATATTAGGTCATATTCTTAGCTTCATAGTGGTAATATTTCATTGCTACTTGTTATTCGGGTGTTTATATCTTTTTGTTCTGATGCGTGTTTTGTCGAATATATACTTTTTCGTCTCTTTAGATTATAGACACCTCATTTCCAGAATGGTATTAGTGTAATATATATCATATTAATTCATTCAATTCATTTATATAATCATTATGAAATGAAGATCATGTAGAAAGAGTCGCATCACATTGTGGAGACGGTATTCCATACGTACGCACGAGTGATGATATCGTTACTATGATCGTGGAATTGTATTAGAGTGTATGTATACTATTTCAGAATTAGTATCACTTTATAATAGTCATTTATAGTCATTATTGACACCATTATACCCATCCATGTAAGGTGGTGGTGGAAAATAGATTACACCACGGCGTGGAGACGGTATTCCGTACGTACGCACGCGCGATGATTTCTTTTTCCCTAGGATTGATAGATGGTGAAATAGGGTTGTTTAATACTTATAATAACATATCAGTATATGATTGATACTGATTTTATTACATCATAATGAAAAAACTAAAGAAGAATAAGTGGAAGAAGAAATAAAGATGAAACAATCGGTAACAGACATTACCTCTTCTTTGAAGTGCTTCATTGAGACCTTCTTTTAGGGCACTAAAATTGTTCTTTGAAGAAGACCAGGACCCTTAGTATGTCTCCAGGGAAGTGGAGAAGAGAAAGTGGCAGGGGATGGCCGAGCTTGAAAGCTCAATGTGGTGTGAGGAAGAGAGGTAGGAGGTTCCTTTTTATAAGGGAGGAGAGGGGCACCTTTGGAGTAACTAAAAATATTAATTTATTATAAAGTCATGTTCGGTTATAAATAGCTCCAAATTGATTTATTTCGAGGATAAGGTAGGGATGGGTCGAAATACTCACATCCAATAGAATTTAGTCAATTTTAGGTTCCTATTTTAACCTTATCATTTAGATTTAACATTAAGGTAAATAATTTTACTTTTACCGTGTCTTCTTGTGTTCTTATACTATAAGGTTAATAAACTTACTATAAGCAGCCAAACTAACCCCAAGTTGTTTATTATTAATATATATAACCTTATCTATGTAATTTGGCCGAACCATAGATTTTTTAAAATAAAATAACAATTACACATATAATATTTGCTTTAAAAACTATTTTATATCAATTTTGACACTATTTAGTAATTAATTTTTTTGAAAATCATAACAGAATGATTAGTTACAAAGAAGTTAATTAAATCAATAATAACATGTCATATTAATATATAAAATTAGTTTAATTCATAAAAAGTGTCAAATTACATTTATTTTGGTGTTTATAACATCAATTATGTCAATATTTCATTAATAAGTTAATTATTGCATCATCATTGTGTCATAAATAAATTACATTATTTAATGTCTAAAAATTTCAACTAAAATACCATTATGTAGGAAATCTTTTTAACTTTCTAATGAATATTTATAGTCTAATTTCTCTTATGTATAACCCCATAATAAAAATGATTTAGTTATTAAACATTGATTTTAACTATTTTAACCCTTCTTTAAATAAATTAATAATAAATGTCCTAATATAATCCAAGTGGGCCGAAATGGTCATATTTTATACCGAAGTTTGTTTTTTGTCGAATTACAGTTGTCCAATAGAATTAGTACATGTTTTAGGGTAATATTAATATCATTTTTACCCTTAATTACCCTATTTACTTTTAACCGTGGTAAAAAAAGTAAAAAGTTACTATTCACCAAAAAATTATTTTCATCTCATTCAACCACATTTTACTTACTGACATCAACCGTGTCTCTCAGATTTTCGAAATGTCACTCACAGAAGAGGTAAAATAAATTTTTATGAAAAATTCAGTTTTTTAACTACCACTTAGTGGTTTCACTATTCATCAAAAATTGAAAGTTTTCAGAAAAATACCAAAATTTCACCCTAGGCAAATTTTGATATTACGAATCCAAAAATGAAGTCCATTTTGAAAAATAAAATTTATAAAATTTCAAAAATTGGTTATTACTATTCATATCGGCTAGTTTTAATAATATTTTAATAGTATATCATTGTTTAGTGAAACTCGGTATTGCGTACGACACAAGATATCGGGGAAGGTCGCAATTTCGTGTAAAGCAATACAAGAAAGTGTTGTGTGTAGAAAAAGATTTCTTTGATGATTTATATAACATAAAAGTCTTGGGTGTTACATTCTACCCCCCGTAAATGAATTTCTCCCTCGAAATTCGTCACATTGTAACAAACATATGAGGATACCTATCCCTCATCATATCCTCAAGCTCCCATGTAGCTTCTTCTAATTGGTGGTTCCTCCATAAAACTTTTACCAATCGAGTGGTCTTGTTTTGTAGGACTTTTTTTCTATGATCCAGAATCTCTATCGGTTGTTCTTCATAAGAAATTTCTTGCTCCAGCGGTACAACATCTGAGCTGAGTACATGTGAAGGATCAGGTATGTACATTCTCAGGAGAGATACATGGAACACATCGTGAACATGAGAGAGATTCGGTGGAAGCGCCAATCGGTAATCTACCTTCCCAACACGATCCAGTATTTCGAAAGGACCGATATATCTAGGGCTCAACTTCCCCTTCTTTCCAAATCTCATTACTCTCTTCCAGGGAGATATTCGTAAGAACACTTTATCACCCACTTCAAACTCTATGACTTTTCTTCGGTTGTCGGCATAGATTTTCTGTCGATTCTAAGCTGCTCTTACGTGTTTATGAATAGATCTGACCTTTTCTGCCATTTCATCAATGAGATCGGGTCCTAATAGCTTTCTTTCCCCAACTTCATCCCAGAAAGTTGGAGTCCTACATTTCTTTCCATATAGAGCTTCATAAGGAGCCATCTGAATACTGGAGTGAAAGCTATTATTATAAGAAAATTCCACCAAAGTTAGGTGTTGATCCCAACCACCTTTGAAATTCATAGAGCAAGCTCTCAACATATCTTCTAGAGTTTGAATTGTTCCCTCAGACTGACCGTCTGTCTGAGGATGATAAGCAGTGCTAAAACTCAACTCTGTATCCAGAGTATGCTGAAGACTTCTCCAGAACATCAAGGTAAATCTCGGATCCCGATCAGATATAATAGAAAGTGGTACTCCATTCAATCTTACCAAATCCTTTACATATATCCTGGCAATCTGATCTAGAGATAAAACCTCTCTAATAGAAACAAAGTGTGCATACTTTGTAAGACGATCAACTATGACCCCGATAGCATTATTGCCTTTAGATGTTTTAGGAAGTCCTGTGACAAAGTCCATAGTGATTTTTCCCATTTCCATTCGAGTATGGGTAATGGTTGTAACATCCCCTTAGACTTCTTTCTCTCAGCTTTAACTTGTTCACAAACCAAGCATCGAGAGACATATTCAGCAACATCTCTTATCATGCCATCCCACCAGAAGTACTCTTTCAGGTCCTTATACATCTTCATGCTTCCAGGATGAATAGAGATTGAATAACTATGAGCCTCATCCAGCAGCTCCTTCTTTAATTCGGGGAGGGGAGGAACACAAACCCGATTCCTGAACTTTATTATCGCATCACAATATAGGTTGAATTCAGGAACATTTCTCACCTTCTTTTGTAACTCAACATCTTATTTCTATTCCTCTTTAATCATCACATGTATAGATGGTTGAACATTCATTTGAAAAAGATACGATTTTTCCCCTTTCATTATAATTCCTAGATCCATCCTTTGTAAATCCATAAATATTGGATCTTTTGTGATCCTCATCACGGATAAACTAGCATGGTCTTGTTGACGTAATGCATCAGCCACCTTGTTTGCTTTCCCAGGGTGGTAATGGATTGAGCAGTCGTAATCCTTAATCAGCTCCAACCATCTTCATTGGTGCATATTCAGCTCCTTTTGTGTGAAAATATACATTAAACTTTTATGATCAGTATAAATGTCACACCTTTCTCCATAAAGGTAATGCCTCAAAATATTTAATGCAAAGATTACCGCAGGTAACTCCAAATCATGAGTTGGGTAATTTTTCTCATGTATTTTCAACTGTCGTGAGGCATAAGCTATCACCATATCATTTTTCATAAGAACACACCCCAATCCCTTCTTGGATGCATCACTGTAGATCACAAACCTTTCTCCACTACAAGGCAGTGTGAGCACAGGTGCACTGGATAACCTTCTTTTTAACTCCTTGAAATTCTCCCCACATTCCTCCGTCCAAACAAACTTAAATCCTTTCTGAGTCAACTTGGTGAGTGGATTAGATAATCGTGATAAATCATTCACAAAACGTCGATAATATCCAGCCAAACCAAGAAAACATCGGATCTCGGTTACTGTTGTTGGTCTCGACCATCTTTCGATAACCTCTGTTTTTGCTGGATCCATAGATATCCCCTCTTTTGAGATTATGTGACCTAAAAATGCAACTTTTTGAAGCCAAAATTCACATTTGGTAAATTTGGCATAAAGCTTATCCTTTATCAGGGTCTTCAATATAATTCTCAAGTGATCTTCATGTTCTTCCTTGCTCATTGAATATACAAGAATATCTTCTATAAAGACTACCACAAACTGCTCAAGATAGTCTCTAAAGACTCTATTCATCAGATCCATGAAGATAGAAGGGGCATTAGTAAGACCAAATGGCATCATTATAAATTCATAGTGTCCATAACTTTTACGGAAAGTTGTCTTTGGTATATCCTCCCTTTTGACCCTTAATTGATGATACCCTGAACGAAGATCAATCTTGGAAAAGTATTGAGCTCCACGTAGTTGGTAAAATAAGTCATCAATGTGTGGGAGAGGATTTTTGTTCTTGATAGTGATCTTATTAAGCTCTCGATAATCAATGCAGAGTCTCATTGATCCATTTTCTTCTTAATAAACAGAACAGGTGCTCCCCAAGGTGATTCACTTGGGCGTATGAACCCCTTATCAAGATTCTCTTGGAGTTGCTTCTTCAATTCCGGCAACTCAATTGGGGCCATTCAATAAGGTGTCTTTGAAATAGGAAAAGCACTCGGTACGAGTTTTATTGAAAACTCAACTTCACGATTCAGTGGAAGACCCGATAATTCATCCGGAAAGACATCATCAAACTCCCATAAAATGGGCATATTCTTAATCACGAGTTTCTCACCAACCATTTGAGATAAATAAACTTCATTTAGTGGAATCAATACCCATAAAATGGATGAAATTTCCACTGTAAGGTTATGTTCATCCTTGCATCGATATACGATCATAGATTGATCTGGAATACGAAATGTGACTTCCTTATTTGGCAATTGATATGAGATCCATTTAGAGAAAGCCAATACATGCCAAGAATCACATCAAATTCCACTATAGGAAGGATCACAAGATTTTCAGGAAGCACTTTCCCACAAACTTCGATCGGAGAAGAATTATAAACTTTTGATGCGACTGTTGTGCCATTAGGTGTTGTCACAGCTAACTCAACATATAATTGTTGAGGTAATATGGTGATACCCTTAGAAAATTCTTCAAAAATAAAGTAGTGGGTGGATCCAGAATCAAATAAAACATTTGCAACTTTAGAGTGGATGGTAAGTGTACCTTTCACCACATCGTTATCATACTCCACATCGCTTATAGAAATTGCATGTTACTTTCCTTTTTCTTTAGCCTTAAGAGTATGTTGACATCTACCATCATCATCAACCCTTGTATTTGGGAATTGATTGGCATAATGCCCCATCTCCTTGCACTTGAATCATTGAAGGGTAGTAGGTTCATTATGTGCATCCCTTCCTTTGTTTGCATCATTAGACATCTTCTTCCCATAATTACGGCATTCAAATGCCCGATGACCTTCCTTTCCACATTTGAAACATTTAATTGTACCTTTAAGCCACCTCCCTACATGTTTCTTTCCACACTTCGAGAATAAGGGAAAACTCGCCATCTTTTCAGTGTGCTCTTTAGATTTTCCTTTGAATTCCATTTTCCTCTTCTTATCAAACCCATATTACTGATGGGTTACTTCAATCTCCATCTCAACTTTGAGAGAACATTGAACGATTTTCTCGTAGCTATTGAAGTCCCTTATGGCTAAGGCCCTTCGGAAACTTGGTTTTAAGACACTAAAGAATCGATCAATCTTACTCTTAGGTTGGATAATAATACCAGACACATACCTTGCAAGTCTTGTAAAATTTGCTTCATAGGTACCAACAGATTCATCATCCTTTTGCTTCAGTTCAAGAAACTCTTTCTCCATCTTTGTTCGGAGAATACGAGGGATGTACTTATTGAAAAATATGTTCTTGAACTCGTCCCATTCCATGGACTCAATTTCATCCCTTTGCCTCGTATTCTTAATATGATTCCACCATTGTTCAGCATCACCATCCAAACGATACACTTATAAGATGACTTTATCATGCTCAGAACATTGATGAACTGAAAATATCTTTTCAGTAGTACTAATCCATTTTTCAGCAACTAATGGATCTGTAGACCCGCTGAATGAAGGTGGACGCTGTCTCATGAAGGATTCAACAGAATGTTGCTCCTTCTTTTGCTCGTTTGTAAGTCCTGCATGATTCGTAGCTTTAGAAAATTGTGTGAGCATGGCTACAAGATTTTTCATTCCATCTTCCATAACGTTTGGTTGCTCAAGGGGACAATCATTGCATTGCCCGTCATATTCCACATTAAAACAGTTCTTTCGGGTTCCATCCATTGACTAAAACCAAGAAGAATAGTGTGAGCAACACTAATTATAATAGGAAAACCACATAATAAAGAATAAAATTTCACACTTAAGGTCTTATCCTAGGTTATTCATGGCCATTTCTAAAGCACTAAGATTGTGTTCTATACTTAGACTTATCCTTAGGGTTCTTACTAAGGCTTTCACATCCTAGTTTCCAAAGGTTGACTATACCTTTCCTCTGATACCAACTATAACGACCCATACTTTACATACATTGTTATTACTTCAAAATTGAATCACACTTATTACAACATATAACAAAAACCATGAAAGGAACATATAGGTATAGTGTCTTTAGAAACTAGAGAGAATAAACAACTGGTTCATAAAGAATCTACTTTGCCTTACATTTATTTCATCATATCTAGAGTCCCTTTTTGGAATATTATACTTAATAACCTTCTTCCTGACCTGGGGAAATAAAACATACAAAAGGGTGAGCTCAAATGCTCAGTAAGGGTAAACAAAAGAAATATAAATCACAACATTTTCATAAGAACATAAGATTTTGGAAATCTTAACCTGGAAAAGAGAGCATAATTTCAAAACATTGGATAAATCATATTATTGAAATGAAATCCCAATAATCATAACATAAAACATGAAACATTGTGGAATACACACATAATCATAGATAATCATTTCTTATTTGTCAAGACTCATTGCCATGACTATCTTAGTGGAAAAAGTCCATTTCTGAACCGAGTTACCCTCATTTCAGTCCTGCTTCACTGAACCGGTATAACCTACCGTTCCAGCCATGTCTATCTCATGAGATATAAAATCATTACCCAATGCATTGGAGGGAGATATAGGTCCCACCCATCTCATAATGAAACTATTCTTATGTGTGCCACAAAATCATAAATCATACATCATTGCATAACCCATGTAATAAAAATAGAAATCTTAAACATCATAACATCATAAAACAATTAATATAAGATAAAAGAATACATAAAAATATTTTCATCACAACATAATCATGTAAATGTAATAATAGGGATAGAAACAGAACCCTATATTATCATAGATGGAAAATAATTTTGATAAAACACTTGAACTCCATTTTTGAGGAAAATATCCTTGCTGCTTTAAAAATACTTTTCCTTTCTTAACATGTCATACATTTATAAACTAAAAGAAGCTGATTAAAAATAAACATGAAAACATGTAAAGGAATCTTCTTGGGAATAATTTTTTAAAAATACATTCATACCGTATAAGCTAAAAAAACATTCTTCGTACTTTTGTAGGAAAAGTCAAAAAGTACCTCGTATGAAAAACGATAAAAGATTCCTTTCATATCCTTTACTAAAAACTCACTGAAGGGTAAAATTGGATTTAAACAATTGTAGGTGGATAGAAATAATATTACATATTGAGAAAACATGGATGTGGATGATAAAATACACCCTAGTAAATACTAAAGTATAAACAATCTCGGATAAAAATGAGATTGTGATATTTACCTTACATTAGGTCTGATTTTCCTCGTAATTGTCCGAAACTCCTGTATAATGATTTAAATAATGTCATCTACTTATTCCAGAATCATAGTTATTTTTATGATATCATATTAGGTCATATTCTTAGCTTCTTAGTAGTAATATTTCATTGCTATTTGTTATTCGGGTGTTTATAACTTTTTGTTCTTATGCATGTTTTGTCGAATAAATTATTATTCCTCTCTTTAGGTTATAGATACCTCATTTACAGAATGGTATTAGTGTAATATATATCATATTCATTCATTAAATTAATTTATATAATCATTATGAAATGAAGATAATGTAGAACGAGTCGCATCACATTGTGGAGACGGTATTCCGTATGTACGCACGAGTGATGATATCGTTCCTATGATCGTGTAAGGTGGTGGTGGAAATAAATATGAATGAACTAAAGAAGAATATGTGGAAGAAGAAATAAATATGAAAGAATCGGTAACGGACATTACCTCTTCTTTGAAGTGCTTCTTTGAGACCGTCTTTTAGGGAATAAAATTGGTCTTTGAAGAAGACCAGGACCTCTAGGATGTCTCTAGGGAAGTTCAGAGGATAAATTGGCAGGGGTTGTCCAAGCTTTAAGGCTCAATGTGGTGTGAGGAATAGAGGGAGGAGGTGCCTTTTTATAAGGGAGGAGAGGGGCACCTTTGGAATAAAGAAAAATATTATTTTGTTATAAAGTCAAGTTCGGTTTTAAATAGCTCCAAATTGATTTCTTTAAAGGATAATGTGGGGATGGGTCGAAATACTCTCATACAATAGAATTTAGACATGTTTAGGTTCCTATTTTAACCTTATCATTTAGATTTAACATTAAGTTAAATAATTTTAATTTTACCGTGTCTTCTTGTGTTCTTATACTATAAGGTAAATAAACTTACTATAAGAAGAAAAACTAACCCCAAGTTGTTTATAATTGATATATATATCCTTAACTAAGTCATGTGGCCGAACCTTAGATTTTTAGGAATAAAATAACAACTACTAATATAATATTTGTTTTAAAAACTATTTTATGTCAATTTTGACACTATTTAGTAATTATTTTTTTTGAAAATAATAACAGAATGATTAGTTAGAAAAAAGTAAATTAAATCAATATTAACATGTCCTATTAATCTATAAAATTAGTGGAATTCATAAAAAGTGTCAAATTACATTTATTTTGGTGTTTATAACATCAATTATGTCAATATTTCATTAATAAGTTAATTACTGCATCATCTTTGTGTCATAAATAAATTATATTATTTAATGTCTAAAAATTACAAATAAAATACCATTATGTAGGAAAACTTTTTATATTTCTAATGAATATTTATAGAAGAATTTATATTATGTATAACCCCATATTAAAAATTATTTAGTTATTAAACTTTGATTTTAACTATTTTAACCCTTCTTTAAATAAATTAATAATAAATGTCCTAATCTAATCCAAGTGGGCCTAAATGGTCATATTTTATTCCTAAGTTTGTTTTTGGTCGAATTACACATGTCTAATAGAATTAGGAAATGTGTTAGGGTAATAATTATATCATTTTTACCATTAATTACCCTTTTTACTTTTAACCGTAGTAAAAAAAGTAAAAAAGTTACTATTGACCAAAAAAATTATTTTCATCTCATTGAACCACATTTTACTTACTGACATCAACAATGTCTCTCATATTTTCAAAATTCCACTCAGAGAAGCGGTAAAATTATGTTTTATGAAAAATTTAGTTTTTTAACTACCACTTAGTGGTTTCACTATTCATCAAAAATTGAAAGTTTTCAGAAAAATACCAAAATTTCACCCTAGGCTAATTTTGATATTAAGAATCCAAAAATGAAGTCCATTTTGTAAAATAAAATTTATAAAATTTCAAAAAGTGGTTATTACTATTCACAATGGCTAGTTTTAATAATATTTTAATAGTATATCGTTGTTTAGTGAAACTCGGTATTGCGTACGATGCAAGCTATCGGGGAAGGTCGCGATTTCGTGTAAGGAAATCCAAGAAAGTGTTGTGTGTAGAAAAATATTTCTTTGATTATTTATATAACATAAAAGTCTCGGGTGTTACTCTTATGACCTACGAGCCGCATTAATAGTGTATATTATTTTTATATCTCTATATATTATAAATGAATATATATATATATATATATAATTTATAAATATATTTTTTACATTATATTTTCAATTATGGATATTATTAAACCAAAATCAATTTACATCAATGAAAACTAAAAAAAATCATTTATGAAAAACAATAAGTAAATTATATATGATATTATATACATTATTATGGTCTTTCAATATATTTATTACATAAATATTTATGATAAAATAATTTCAAACAAAGATGAAAGATTTTAGACATTAGGTAAATGTTCTTTTTCTAAAATTGTTTGTATCGGAACATATGTTATAAAATTCTCTAATATTATTTTATGAGGACTATTTAATACTCATTTTATGTTTTGTATCATTAATATATTAATATTTATGTTAATTAATATTTTATTTTATTTAAATTTATTAATGTTATTATGATTCCAATGTTATAAATATAGGAGTATAATTTCTTATTTCTATCATAAAACCAACTAATTTTAATATTTTGTGGATATTTTTAGAAATAAAGACATTTAATTACATATTTATGAATTTATTTACTCCAGATACTTAATTGATGGTATAATGAATTGGTACACTTTTTTCTACTCAGAGGAGAGTTTTTTTCCAGAATAATATATAATAAATATTATTAAAATCAGTTTTTAAATATTTTCAAATGAATTATTTAAAAAAATTTCAGTAATGTATTTTTAATTATGCAGTGGTACACAAAGTATAATCTCATAATATTTTGAATTATGTACTTTTAACGAGTTACTCAAAATGTGAATGGAATCATTGTTTTTAATTAAACAAAATGAAAAATATATCCCTCCCTTGTGACCTTCTAATAATTTGATGATTACAATAAATGTTTCAAAGGTTTATTGAAAATAAAACCGTTTCCATTTTTAAATTTTTTTCTTTTAAATAATTCGTTTTTCATTGATAATGACACTTTCCTCATTAAATTTTACATTGATACTTTTAATATGTTTTTATGTATTCTGTAATAATATGTGGGGACATATAATTTTCTAATTATATACTATAATAATAACATCCACCATATTTCTGAGTATAGTTTATGATCAGTTTTCTATTTAAATATAAAAACATTTTTATTCATGTCATTATAAAACATAAAGTCGTTAATTTTAATTTATAGTTATTATATTGTATTATTTATTCATAATATGTGTTCACTAGAAATATTAAGTAATGTGTGTGGCCACAAAATACTTATCTCCTTAATATATTGTTATGTATAATAGGTAAATAATTTTGCATATTTTGACACGGTCTTTCCCTTAGAAGTATATGTATGTCCAAGAAGACATTATATTGTTTTTAGATGTCATGGAACATGACTATGTATTCATTTTCAAATGACCGAAATTATGTATTATATTGTTATGAAATCAGTTATAGATTAGATTTTATGAATATATTTTCTATAGATTGATATTTTTGAATCTATGGATATTATTTGTATTGAATTATTTAACATTTACCAATTCTTACCATACCATTCATCTTATAATTATCTTCTATTGTACATAATCCCATACTTTGCATCATAGAACAATCATAAAATATATTTATGTTCTATAATATTTTAGGGTATATAATATGATTGATATTCATGTAAATTCTATAATTCATTGTTACATTATAAATAAATTTTTTATTTATTTTTACAAATGTGTGTGACATTAATGTTTTTTTCATGTTAACCAAGTCTAAAAATGTATACAGTTTTACGAGATGATAATCTTCATATCTAGTGAAAATGTAATAATTTTACCACGTATTATTGGATATTAGGATCAATGAAATTAAATAAATCTATATTCCAATCATTTTATTTACGACATAATAAATACTTTTCTTAAAAATTATTTTTGTAACATTAACATAGTCAAATTTATTATTTTTTATTGATATTGACTAAAAACCCAAGTATGTTTCGAAAATATTATATAAACTATTTCTAAACACCTATTATTTTAAAATTAAATGAATAATTTATATCTGAATCTTTGATATCTCCCATCATATAAATCAGGAAAATGATGTCTGTGTGACAAAAATTAATTTACTATGATCTATTAAACAAACAATTAAATTCACATATATATTTTCCTTTGTTTTATTATTAATATGGAAAATAAATATTTTTAACTAATTACCTAAAAATAAATAAATTGTAATATTTAAAATATTTAATTTTATTTAATTTTTTAAACATAAAATATAATCAATATTATAATTATTTTATAATTTCATCCCGTTTTATTGAAAAAGTATTATTTTATTCTATTATTATCTTCCAAAAAAATTAGTATTGTCGTATAATTTTAGTTGAAAATACTATAGCTTCACAAACACTTTTTTAACAATGATCTCATAATTTATCTTAATGGATTAAATACTTTGACTATTATAACATTAGCATATATTCATATTGAAAATTTTGTCTGTGTATTAGAATATATTGATGATGTCAATATAACATATATATATATATAACTAAATTATCACAATAATATTATAATATTGAAAACAAATTACAAATGATTTATTGATTGGTTAATGTATGTTTAATGACCCTCAATTAGATACTCTAGATCACTATCAAAGGTAGTGTTTTCATGTGAGATCAACAACACACTGAAAAATAATAATATTTATAGGCTAAACTAGTGGGTCTCTTCATTAACCATGAATATTATATAGCCACATATTAGATATAAAAAAATAGTGAATATAATATAATATGATAAATAATGAAACAACACCCATCACTGTAAAAAAATAAATAATACAATAACTTCTATATCAAAGCAACATTCCATATTTTAGTGATACCGAACAACATTTACTATTGTAAACACTATTTAAGTAATCTCATGGACAATAAAAAATAAATTATAGACAAAATAATTCAATATATAAGGGCCTATTAAAATCTTGAATCCTCATGACATAATTTTTCCGAAAACTATCCATGTTATCCAACTCGATCATATTTGGCGACCCTAGGTAATAAAACCCGACTAACTAAAACTCATTATATAAATTTCATGAACTCAATGAGACTGATGAGTTCTACATGGATGATTAATTTGATGTAATAATACCTAATTTTGGACACATCCAACCCTTCTTCTTGGTAGTCTATCATGATATACTAACAAAATTTCCTCTTTATTGAATAACTTATATTACCTATGTAGTCTATACAATATATACCTATCTAATAAACATGATGGTACAACATGTACCAATTTATAAATTATCATTCATCACTAAATAATAAGAACTTATCCATTTGATTAATTTAAAATCACTTTGATACCAATGTTGTGGAACCTCAGGTTCCCACTAATTTCATAACATGAGATAAATCATTTTCATAAGAACATAAAATTTTGGAAATCTTAACCTGCAAAAGAGATCATAATTTCATAACATGAGATAAATCATAGTAGTGAAATTTAATCCCAATAATCATAACTTAAAACATGAAACTTCGTGGCATACACACATAATAATAGATAATCTTTTATTATTAGTCAAGACTCATTTCCAAGACTATCTTAGTGGACAAAGTCCATTTCTGAACCGAGTTACCCTCGTTTCAGCCCTGCTTCACTAAACCAGTATAACCTACCGTTCCAGCCATGTCTATATCATGAGATATAAAATCTTTACCCAATGCATTGGAGGGAGATATAGGTCCCACCCATCTCATAATGAATCCATTCTTATGTGTGCCACAAAATCATAAATCATACATCATTGCATAACCCATGTAATCAAAATGGGAATCTTAAACATCATGACATAATAAAACAATTCATATAAGATAAAGGAATTCATAAAAATATTTCCATCACAACATAGTCAAGTAAATGTAATAATAGGGATAGAAACAGAACCCTATATTATCTTAGATGGAAAATAATTTTGATAAAACACTTGAACTCCATTCTTGAGGAAATTATCCTTTCTGCTTCAAAAATAGTTTTCCTTTCTTAACATGTCGTACAATTATAATCTAAAAGAAGTTTATTGAAAATAAACTTGAAAAATTGTAAAGGAAGCTTGGAAATAATGTTTTAAAATTCCATTCATGCCGTATAAGTTAATAAAACATTCTTCGTGCTTTTATCGGAAAAGTCAAAAAGTACCTCGTACGAAAAACGACAAAATATTCCATTCATATCCTTTACTAAAAACTCAATGAAGGGTAAAATTGGATTTAAAAAATTGTAGATGGATGGAAATAATATTACATATTGATGAAACATGGATGTGGATGCTAAAATACACTCCAGTAAATACTAAAGTATAAAAAATCTTGAATAAATATGAGATTGTGATATTTCCCATACCTTAGGTCTGATTTGCCTCGTAAGTGTCTGAACCACATTTATAATGATTTAAATAATGTTATTGACTTATTCCAGATTCATACTAATTTTTATGATATCATATTAGGTCATATTCTTAGCTTCTTAGTGGTAATATTTCATTGCTACTTGTTATTCGGGTGTTTATAACTTTTTGTTCTTAAGCGTGTTTTGTTGAATATATACTTTTTCTTCACTTTAGGTTATAGATACCTCATTTCCAGAATGGTATTAGTGTAATATATATCATATTCATTAATTCAATTCATTTATATAATCATTATGAAATGAAGATCATGTAGAAAGAGTCGCATCACATTGTGGAGATGGTATTCCGTACGTACGCACGAGTGATGATATCGTTACTATGATCGTGGAATTGTATTAGAAGTTATGTATACTATTTAAGAATTAGTATAAATTTATAATAGTCATTTATAGTCATTATTTACACCATTATACCCATCCATGTAAGGTGGTGGTGGAAAATAGATTACACCACGGTGTGGAGACGGTATTCCGTACGTACGCATGCGCGGTGATTTCTTTTTCCCTAGGATGGATAGATGGTGAAATGGGGTTGTTTAATACTTAAAATAAAATATCAGTATATGAGTGATAATGATGTTATTACTTGATAATGAAAAATCTAATGAAGAATAAGTGGATGAATAAATAAAGATGAATGAATCGGTAACAGACATTACCTCTTCTTTGAAGTTCTTCATTGAGACCTTCTTTTAGGGCACTAAAATTGTTCTTTAAAGAAGACCAGGACCCTTAGTATGTCTCTAGGGAAGTGGAGAATAGAAAGTGGCAGGGGATGGCCAAGCTTTAAGGCTCAAAGTGGTGTGAGGAAGAGAGGTAGGAGGTTCCCTTTTATAAGGGAGTAGAGGGGCACATTTGGAATAACTAAAAATATTAATTTATTATAAAGTCAAGTTCGGTTATAAATAGCTTCAAATTGATTTATTTCTAGGATAAGGTGGGGATCGGTCGAAATAATCAATCCAATAGAATTTAGTCAAGTTTAGGTTCCCATTTTAACCTTATCATTTAGATTTAACATTAAGTTAAATAATTTTACCTTTACCGTGTCTTCTTGTGTTCTTATACTATAAGGTTAATAAACTTACTATAAGAAGCCAAACTAACCCCGAGTTGTTTATTATTAATATATATATTCTTATCTAAGTCATTTGGCCGAACCTTAGATTTTTAAGAATAAAATAACAATTACTAATATAATATTTTCTTTAAAAACTATTTTATGTCAATTTTGACACTATTTAGTAATTAATTTTTTTGAAAATCATAACAGAATGATTAGTTCCAAAAAAGTTAATTAAATCAATAATACCATGTCATATTAATCTATAAAATTAGTTTAATTCATAAAAAGTGCCAAATTACATTTATTTTGGTGTTTATAACATCAATTATGTCAATATTTCATTAATAAGTTAATTACTGCATCATCTTTGTGTCATAAATAAATTACATTATTTAATGTCTAAAAATTTCAAATAAAATACCATTATGTAGGAAATCTTTTTAAATTTCTAATGAATATTTATAGTCTAATTTCCCTTATGTATAACCCCATATTAAAAATGATTTAGTTATTAAACATTGATTTTAACTATTTTAACCCTTCTTTAAATAAATTAATAATAAATGTCCTAATATAATCCAAGTGGGCCTAAATGGTCGTATTTTATACCTAAGTTTGTTTTTTGTCGAATTACACTTGTCCAATAGAATTAGGACATGTTTTAGGGTAATAATAATATCATTTTTACCCTTAATTACCCTATTTACTTTTAACCGTGGTAAAAAAAGTAAAAAGTTACTATTCACCAAAAAATTATTTTCATCTAATTCAACCACATTTTACTTACTGACATCAATCGTGTCTCTCAGATTTTCAAAATGTCACTCACAGAAGCGGTAAAATAAATTTTTATGAAAAATTCAGTTTTTTAACTACCACTTAGTGGTTTCACTATTCATCAAAAATTGAAAGTTTTCAGAAAAATACCAAAATTTCACCCTAGGCAAATTTCGATATTACGAATCCAAAAATGAAGTCCATTTTGAAAAATAAAATTTATAAAATTTCAAAAATTGGTTATTACTATTCATAACGGCTAGTTTTAATAATATTTTAATAGTATATCATTGTTTAGTGAAACTCGGTATTGCGTACGACGCAAGCTATCGGGGAAGGTCGCGATTTCGTGTAAAGCAATCCAAGAAAGTGTTGTGTGTAGAAAACGATTTCTTTGATGATTTATATAACATAAAAGTCTTGGGTGTTACATTCTACCCACCGTAAATGAATTTCTCCCTCGAAATTCGTCACATTGTAACAAACATATGAGGATACCTCTCCCTCATCATATCCTCAAGCTCCCATGTAGCTTCTTCTAATTGGTGGTTCCTCCATAAAACTTTTACCAATCGAGTGGTCTTGTTTCGTAGGACTTTTTTGCTATGATCCAGAATCTCTATCGGTTGTTCTTCATAAGAAAGTTCTTGCTCCAGCGGTACAACATCTGAGCTGAGTACATGTGAAGGATCAGGTATGTACTTTCTCAGGAGAGATACATTGAACACATCGTGAACATAAGAGAGATTCGGTGGAAGCGCCAATCGGTAAGCTACCTTCCCAACACGATCCAGTATTTCGAAAGGACCGATATATCTAGGGCTCAACTTCCCCTTCTTTCCAAATCTCATGACTCTCTTCCAGGGAGATATTCGTAAGAACACTTTATCACCCACTTCAAACTCTATGACTTTTCTTCGGTTGTCGGCATTTTTTTTCTGTCGATTCTGAGCTACTCTTATGTGTTTATGAATAGATCTGACCTTTTCTGCCATTTCTTCAACGAGATCGGGTCCTAATAGCTTTCTTTCCCCAACTTCATCCCAAAAAGTTAGAGTCCTACATTTCTTTCCATAGAGAGCTTCATAAGGATACATCTGAATACTGGAGTGAAAGCTATTATTATTAGAAAATTCCACCAAAGGTAGTTGTTGATCCCAACCACCTTTGAAATTCATAGAGCAAGCTCTCAACATATCTTATAGAGTTTGAATTGTTCCCTCAGACTGACCGTCTGTCTGAGGATGATAAGCAGTGCTAAAACTCAACTCTGTATCCAGAGTATGCTGAAGACTTCGCCAGAACATCAAGGTAAATCTCGGATCCCTATCAGATATAATAGAAAGTGGTACTCCATTCAATCTTACCAAATCCTTTACATATATCCTGGCAATCTGATCTAGAGAGAAAACATCTCTAATAGCAACAAAGTGTGCAGACTTTGTAAGACGATCAACTATGACCCCGATAGCATTATTGCCTTTGGATGTTTTAGGAAGTCCTGTGACAAAGTCCATAGTGATTTTTCCCATTTCCATTTGAGTATGGGTAATGGTTGTAACATCCCCTTAGACTTATTTCTCTCACATTTAACTTGTTCACAAACCAAGAATCGAGAGAGATATTCAGCAACATCTCTTTTCATGCCATCCCACCAGAAGTACTCTTTCAGGTCCCTATACATCTTCATGCTTCCAGGATGAATAGAGATTGAATAACTATGAGCCTCATCCAGCAGCTCCTTCTTTAATTCGGGGATGGGAGGAACACAAACCCAATTCCTGAACTTTATTATACCATCACAATATAGGTTGAATTCAGGAACATTTCTCACCTTCTTTTGTAACTCAACATCTTATTTCTGTGCCTCTTTAATCATCACATGTATAGATAGTTGAACATTCATTTGAAAAAGATACGATTTTTCCCCTTTCATTATAATTCCAAGATCCATCCTTTGTAAATCCATAAATATTGGATCTTTTGTGATCCTCATCACGGATAAACTAGCATGGTCTTGTCGACGTAATGCATCAGCCACCTTGTTTGCTTTCCTAGGGTGGTAATGGATTGAGCAGTAGTAATCCTTAATCAGCTCCAACTATCTTCATTGGTGCATATTCAGCTCCTTTTGTGTGAAAATATACATTAAACTTTTATGATCAGTATAAATGTCACACCTTTCTCCATAAAGGTAATGCCTCCAAAATTTTAATGCAAAGATTACCGCAGCTAACTCCAAATCATGAGTTGGGTAATTTTGCTCATGTATTTTCAACTGTCGTGAGGCATAAGCTATCACCATATCATTTTGCATAATAACACACCCCAATCCCTTCTTGGATGCATCACTGTAGATCACAAACCTTTCTCCACTACAAGGAAGTGTGAGCACAGGTACACTGGATAACCTTCTTTTTAACTCCTTGAAATTATCCTCACATTCCTCCGTCCAAACAAACTTAACTCCTTTCTGAGTCAACTTGGTGAGTGGATTAGATAATCGTGAAAAACCATTCACAAAACGTCGATAATATCCAGCCAAACCAAGAAAACTTCGGATCTTGGTTACTGTTGTTGGTCTCGACCATCTTCCGATAACCTCTGTTTTTGCTGGATCAACAGATATCCCCTCTTTTGAGATTATGTGACCTAAAAATGCAACTTTTTGAATCCAAAATTCACATTTGGTAAATTTGGCATAAAGCTTCTCCTTTATCAGGGTCTTCAATATAATTCTCAAGTGATCTTCATGTTCTTCCTTGCTCATTGAATATACAAGAATATCTTCTATAAAGACTACCACAAACTGCTCAAGATAGTCTCTAAAGACTCTATTCATCAGATCCATGATGATAGAAGGGGCATTAGTAAGACCAAATGGCATCATTATAAATTCATAGTGTCCATACCTTTTACGGAAAGCCGTCTTTGTTATATCCTCCCTTTTGACCCTTAATTGATGATACCCTGAACGAAGATCCATCTTGGAAAAGTATTGAGCTCCACGTAGTTGGTAAAATAAGTCATCAATGCGTGGGAGAGGATTTTTGTTCTTGATAGTGATTTTGTTAAGCTCTCGATAATCAATGCAGAGTCTCATTGATCCATTTTCTTCTTAATAAACAGAACAGGTGCTCCCCAAGGTGATGCACTTGGGCGTATGAACCCCTTATCAAGATTCTATTGGAGTTGCTTCTTCAATTCCTGCAACTCAATTGGGGCCATTCAATAAGGTGTCTTTGAAATAGGCAAAGCACTCGGTACGAGTTCTATTGAAAACTCAACTTCACGATTCGGTGGAAGACCCGGTAATTCATCCGGAAAGACATCATGAAACTCCCATACAATGGGCATATTCTTAATCATGAGTTTCTCACCAACCATTTGAGATAAATAAACTTCATTTAGTGGAATCAATACCCATAAAATGGAAGAAATTTCCACTTGAAGGTTATGTTCATCTTTGCATCGATATACGATCATAGATTGATCTGGAATACGAAATGTGACTTCCTTATTTGGCAATTGATATGAGCTCCATGTAGAGAAAGCCAATACATGCCAAGAATCACATAAAATTCCACTATAGGAAGGATCACAAGATTTGCAGGAAGCACTTTCCCACAAACTTCGATCGGAGAAGAATTATAAACATTTGATGCGACTGTTGTGCCATTAGGTGTTGTCACAGCTAACTCAACATCTAATTGTTGAGGTAATACAATGATACCCTTAGAAAATTCTTCAAAAAAAAAGTGGTGGGTGGATCCAGAATCAAATAAAACATTTGCAACTTTGGAGTGGATGATAAGTGTACCTTTCACCACATCGTTATCATACTCCACATTGCTGATAGAAATTGCATGTGACTTTCCTTTTTCTTTAGGCTTAAGAGTATGTTGACATCGACCATCATCATAAACCCTTGGATTTGGGAATTGATTGGCATAATGCCCTATCTCCTTGCACTTGAATCATTGAAGGGTAGTAGGTTCATTCTGTGCATCCCTTCCTTTGTTTGCATCATTAGACATCTTCTTCCCATAATTACGACATTCAAATGCCCGATGACCTTCCTTTCCACATTTGAAACATTTAATTGTCCCTTTAAGCCACCTCCCTGCATGTTTCTTTCCACACTTTGAGCATAAGGGAAAACTCGCCATCTTTTCAGTGTGCTCTTTAGATTTTCCTTTGAATTCCATTTTCCTCTTCTTGTCAAACCCATATTACTGATGGGTTACTCCAATCTCCATCACAACTTTGAGAGCACATTGAACGATTTCCTCATAGCTATTGAAGTCCCTTATGGCTAAGGCCCTTCGGAGACTTGGTTTTATGACACTAAAGAATCGATCAATCTTACTCTCAGGTTGGATAATAATACCAGATGCATACCTTGCAAGTCTTGTAAAATTTTCTTCATAGGTACCAACAGATTCATCATCCTTTTGCTTCAGTTCAAGAAACTCTTTCTCCATCTTTGTTTGGAGAATACGAGGGAAGTACTTATTGAAATATATTTTCTTGAACTCGTCCCATTCCATGGAATCAATTTCATCCCTTTGCCTTATATTCTTAATAAGATTCCACCATTGTTCAGCATCACCATCCAAACGATACACTTCTAAGATGACTTTATCATGCTCAGAACATTGAATAACTGAAAATATATTTTTAGTAGTACTAATCCATTTTTCAGCAACTAATGGATCTGTAGACCCGCTGAATGAAGGTGGACGCTGTCACATGAAGGATTCAACAGAATTTTGCTCCTTCTTCTGCTCGTTTGGAAGTCCTACATGATTCATAGCATTAGAAAGTTGTGTGAGCATGGCTACAAGATTTTTCATTCCATCTCCCATAACGTTTGGTTGCTCAAGGGGACAATCATTGCATTGCCCGTCACATTCCACGTTAAAACAGTTCCTTCGGGTTCCATCCATTGACTAAAACCAAGAAGAATAGTGTGAGCAACTCTAATTATAATAGGAAAACCACATAATAAAGAATAAAATTTCACACATAAGGTCTTATCCTAGGTTATTCATGGCCATTTCTAAAGCACTATGATTGTGTTCTATGCTTAGACGTATCCTTAGGGTTCTTACTAAGGCTTTCACATCCTAGTTTCCAACGTTTGACTATACCTTTCCTCTGATACCAACTATAACGACCCATACTTTACATACAATATTATTACTTCAAAATTGAAGCACACTTATTACAACATATAAAAAAACCATGAATGGAACATATAGGTATAATGTCTTTAGAAACTAAAAAGCATAAACAACTGGTTCATAAAGCATCTACTTTTCCTCCCATTTATTTCCTCATATCTAGAGTCCCTTTTTGGAATATTATACATAATAACCTTCTTCCTGACCTGGGGAAATAAAACATACAAAAGGGTGAGCTCAAATGCTCAGTAAGGGTAAACAAAAGAAATATCAATCACAACATTTTCATAAGAACATAAGATTTTGGAAATCTTAACCTGCAAAAGAGAGCATAATTTCAAAACATCGGAAAAATCATATTATTGAAATGTAATCCCAATAATCATAACATAAAACATGAAACATTGTGGCATACACACATAATCATAGATAATCATTTCTTATTTGTCAAGACTCATTGCCAAGACTATCTTAGTGGACAAAGTCCATTTCTGAACCGAGTTACCCTCATTTCAGTCCTGCTTCACTGAACCGGTATAACCTACCGTTCCAGCAATGTCTATCTCATGAGATATAAAATCATTACCCAATGCATTGGAGGGAGATATACGTCCCAGCCATCTCATAATGAAACCATTCTTATGTGTGCCACAAAATCATAAATCATACATCATTGCATAACCCATGTAATAAAAATGGGAATCTTAAACATCATGTCATCATAAAACAATTCATATAAGATAAAGGAATTCATAAAAATATTTTCATCACAACATAATCATGTAAATGTAATAATAGGGATAGAAATAGAACCCTATATTATCATAGATGGAAAATAATTTTGATAAAACACTTGAACTCCATTTTTGAGGAAAATATCCTTGATGCTTCAAAAATAATTTTCCTTTATTAACATGTCATACAATTATAAACTAAAAGAAGTTGATTAAAAATAAACATGAAAACATGTAAAGGAATCTTCTTGGGATTAATTTTTTAAAAATCCATTCATGCCGTATAAGCTAAAAAAACATTCTTCGTACTTTTGTAGGAAAAGTCAAAAAGTACCTCGTACGAAAAACGACAAAAGATTCCTTTCATATCCTTTACTAAAAACTCACTGAAGGGTAAAATTGGATTTAAACAATTGTAGGTGGATGGAAATAATATTACATATTGAGGAAACATGGATGTGGATGATAAAATACACCCCATTAAATACTAAAGTATAAACAATCTCGGATAAAAATGAGATTATGATATTTCCCTTACATTAGGTCTGATTTGCCTCGTAGTTGTCCGAACCTCCTGTATAATGATTTAAATAATGATATCTACTTATTCCAGAATCATAGTTATTTTTATGATATCATATTAGGTCATATTCTTAGCTTCTTAGTAGTAATATTTCATTGCTATTTGTTATTCGGATGTTTATAACTTTTTGTTCTTATGCGTGTTTTGTCGAATAAATTATTATTCTTCTCTTTAGGTTATAGATACCTCATTTACAGAATGGTATTAGTGTAATATATATCATATTCATTAATTCAATTAATTTATATAATCTTTATGAAATGAAGATCATGTAGAACGAGTCGCATCACATTGTGGAGACGGTATTCCGTACGTACGCACGAGTGATGATATCGTTCCTATGATATCAGTATATTAGTGATACTGATGTTATTACTTCATAATGAAACAACTAAAGAAGAATATGTGGAAGAAGAAATAAATATGAAAGAATCAGTAACGGACATTACCTCCTCTTTGAAGTGCTTCTTTGAGACCGTCTTTTAGGGAATAAAATTGGTCTTTGAAGAAGACCAGGACCTCTAGGATGTATCTAGGGAAGTGCAGAAGAGAAATTGGCAGGGGTTGGCCAAGCATGAAGGCTCAAAGTGGTGTGAGGAAGAGAGGGAGGAGGTGCCTTTTTATAAGGGAGGAGAGGGGCACCTTTTGGAATAATGAAAAATATTATTTTATTATAAAGTCAAGTTCGGTTTTAAATAGCTCCAAATTGATTTCTTTCAAGGATAATGTGGGTATGGGTCGAAATACTCTCATACAATAGAATTTAGACATGTTTAGGTTCCTATTGTAACCTTATCATTTAGATTTAACATTAAGTTAAATAATTTTAATTTTACCGTGTCTTTTTGTGTTCTTATACTATAAGGTAAATAAACTTACTATAAGAAGAAAAACTAACCCCATGTTGTTTATAATTAATAAATATATCCTTAACTAAGTCATGTGGCCGAACCATAGATTTTTAGGAATGAAATAACAACTACTAATATAATATTTGTTTTAAAAACTATTTTATGTCAATTTTGACACTATTTAGTAATTATTTTTTTTGAAAATAATAACAGAATGATTAGTTATAAAAAAGTTAATTATATCAATATTAACATGTCCTATTAATCAATAAAATTAGTGGAATTCATAAAAAGTGTCAAATTATATTTATTTTGGTGTTTATAACATCAATTATGTCAATATTTCATTAATAAGTTAATTACTGCATCATCTTTGTGTCATAAATAAATTAAATTATTTAATGTCTAAAAATTACATATAAAATATCATTGTGTAGGAAAACTTTTTATCTTTCTAATTAATATTTATAGAAGAATTTATCTTATGTATAACCCCACATTAAAAATTATTTAGTTATTAAACATTGATTTTAACTATTTTAACCCTTCTTTAAATAATTTAATAATAAATGTCCTAATCTAATCCAAGTGTGCCTAAATGGTCATATTTTATTCCTAAGTTTGTTTTTGGTCGAATTACACATATCCAATAGAATTAGGACAAGTGTTAGGGTAATAATAATATCATTTTTACCCTTAATTACCCTATTTACTTTTAACCGTAGTAAAAAAAGTAAAAAAGTTACTATTGACCAAAAAATTATTTTCATCTCATTGAACCACATTTTACTTACTGACATCAACAATGTCTCTCAGATTTTCAAAATTCCACTCAGAGAAGTGGTAAAATTATGTTTTATGAAAAATTCAGTTTTTTAACTACCACTTAGTGGTTTCACTATTCATCAAAAATTGAAAGTTTTCAGTAAAATACAAAAATTTCACCCTAGGCTAATTTTGATATTAAGAATCCAAAAATGAAGTCCATTTTGTAAAATAAAATTTATAAAATTTCAAAAAGTGGTTATTACTATTCACAACGGCTAGTTTTAATAATATTTTAATAGTATATCGTTGTTTAGTGAAAATCGGTATTGCGTACGACGCAAGCTATTGGGGAAGGTCGCGATTTCGTGTAAAGAAATCCAAGAAAGTGTTGTGTGCAGAAAAATATTTCTTTGATTATTTATATAACATAAAAGTCTCGGGTGTTACTCGTATGACCTACGAGCCGCATTAATAGTGTATATTATTTTTATATCTCTATATATTATAAATGAATATATATATATATATATAATTTATAAATATATTTTTTACATTATATTTTCAATTATGGATATTATTAAACCAAAATCAATTTACATCAATGAAAACTAAAAAAAATTCATTTATGAAAAACAATAAGTAAATTATATATGATATTATATACATTATTATGGTCTTTCAATATATTTATTACATAAATATTTATGATAAAATAATTTCAAACAAAGATGAAAGATTTTAGACATTAGGTAAATGTTCTTTTTCTAAAATTGTTTGTATCGGAACATATGTTATTAAATTCTCTAATATTATTTTATGAGGACTATTTAATACTCTTTTTATGTTTTGTATCATTAATATATTAATATTTATGTTAATTAATATTTTATTTTATTGAAATTTATTAATGTTATTATGATTCCAATGTTAGAAATATAGGAGTATAATTTCTTATTTCTATCATAAAACCAACTAATTTTACTATTTTGTGGATATTTTTAGAAATAAAAACATTTAATTACATATTTATGAATTTATTTACTCCAGATACTTAATTGATGGTATAATGAATTGGTACATTTTTTTCTACTCAGAGGAGAGTTTTTTTCCAGAATAATATATAATAAATATTATTAAAATCAGTTTTTAAATTTTTACAAATGAATTATTTAAAAAAATTTCAGTAATGTATTTTTAATTATGCAATGGTACAGAAAGTATAATCTCATAATATTTTGAATTATGTACTTTCAACGAGTTACTCAAAATGTGAATGGAATCATGGTTTTTAATTAAACAAAATGAAAAACATATCCCTCCCTTGTGAACTTCTAATAATTTGAAGATTACAATAAATGTTTCAAAGGTTTATTGAAAATAAAACCGTTTCCATTTTTAATTTTTTTTTAAATAATTCGTTTTTCATTGATAATGACACTTTCCTCATTAAATTTTACATTGATACTTTTAATATGTTTTTATGTATTCTGTAATAATATATAGGGACATATTATTTTATAATTATATACTATAATAATAACATCTACCATATTTCTGAGTATGGTTTATGATCAGTTTTCTATTTAAATATAAAAACATTTTTATTCATGTCATTATAAAACATAAAGTCGTTAATTTTAATTTATAGTGATTATATTGTATTATTTATTCATAATATGTGTTCACTAGAAATATTAAGTAATGTGTGTGGCCACAAAATACTTATCTCCTTAATATATTGTTATGTATAATAGGTAAATAATTTTGCATATTTTGACACGACCTTTCCCTTAGAAGTATATGTATGTCCAAGAAGACATTATATTGTTTTTAGATGTCATGGCACATGACTATGTATGAATTTTCAAATGACCGAAATTATTTATTATATCGTTATGAAATCAGTTATAGATTAGATTTTATGAATATATTTTCTATAGATTGATATTTTTGAATCTAGGGATATTATTTGTATTGAATTATTTAACATTTACCAATTCTTACCATACCATTCATCTTATAATTATCTTCTATTGTACATAATCTCATACTTTGTATCATAGAACAATCATAAAATATATTTATGTTCTATAATATTTTAGGGTATATAATATGATTGATATTCATGTAAATTCTATAATTCTTTGTTACATTATAAATAATTTTTTTATTTATTTTTACAAATGTGTGTGACATTAATGTTTTTTTCATGTTAACCAAGTCTCATAATGTATACAGTTTTACGAAATGATAATCTTCATATCTAGTGAAAATGTAATAATTTTACCACGTATTATTGGATATTAGGATCAAGGAAATTAAATAAATATATATTCCAATCATTTTATTTACGACATAATAAATACTTTTCTTAAAAATGATTTTATGTAACTTTAACATAGTCAAATTTATTATTTTTTATTGATATTTACTAAAAACCCACGTATGTTTCGAAAATATTATATAAACTATTACTAAACACCTAATATTTTAAAATTTAATGAATAATTTATATCTGAATCTTTGATATCTCTCATCGTATAAATCAGGAAAATGATATCTGTGTGACAAAAATTAATTTACTATGATCTATTAAACAAACAATTAAATTCACATATATATTTTCCTTTGTTTTGTTATTAATAAGGAAAATAAATATTTTTCACTAATTACCTAAAAATAAATCAATTGTAATATTTAAAATATTTAATTTTATTTAATTTTTTACACAGAAAATATAATCAATATTATAATTATTTTATAATTTCATTCCGTTTTATTGAAAAAATATTATTTTATTCTATTATTATCTTCCAAAAAAAATTAGTATTGTCGAATAATTTTAGTTGAAAATACTATAGCTTCACAAACACGTTTTTAACAATGATCTCATAATTTATCTTAATGGATTAAATACATTGAATATTATAACATTAGCATACATTCATATTGAAAATTTTGTCTGTGTATTAGAATATATTGATGATGTCAATATAACATATATATATATAACTAAATTATCACAATAATATTATAATATTGAAAAAAAATTAAAAATGATTTATTGATTGGTTAATGTATGTTTAATGACCCGCAATTAGATACTCTAGATCACTATCAAAGGTAGTGTTTTCATGTGAGATCAACAACACACTGAAAAATTATAATATTTATAGGCTAAACTAGTGGGTCTCTTCATTAACCATGAATATTATATAGCCACATATTAGATATAAAAAAATAGTGAATATAATATAATATGATAAATAATGAAACAACACCCATCACTGTAAAAAATTTAATAAAACAATAACTTCTATATCAAAGCAACATTCCATATTTTAGTGATACCGAACAACATTTACTATTGTAAACACTATTTAAGTAATCTCATGGACAATAAAAAATAAATTATAGACAAAATAATTCAATATATAAGGGCCAATTAAAATCTTGAATCCTCATGACATAATTTTCCCTAAAACTATCCTTGTTATCCAACTCGATCATATTTGGCGACCCTAGGTAATAAAACCCGACTAACTAAAACTCATGATATAAATTTCATGAACTCAATGAGACTGATGAGTTCTACATGGATGATTAATTTGATGTAATAATACCTAATTTTGGACACATCCAACCCTTCTTCTTGGTATTCTATCATGATATACTAACAAAATTTCCTCTTTATTGAATAACTTATATTACCTATGTAGTCTATACAATATATACCTATCTAATAGAACATGATGGTACAACATGTACCAATTTATAAATTATCATTCATCACTAAATAATAATCACTTATCCATTTGATTAATTTAAAATCACTTTGATACCAATATTGTGGAATCTCAGGTTCCCAATAAACAGAATGTTCCTTTGATTCGAACAACCACAAAAAAATGATATCGTTCTGATAGAAATAATGATAATGACTCCATATGACTACTATTATAACTATTTTTCAAAAAGGTCTGAACTAGAAATCATAATTACATTAATTAATTCATCATCACACCTAAATTTTTCAAGATGTAGATTATCATAACTCTATCATAAATATCTATTCCAAAAATATGATTGAACATCATTTCTGGAAGATAAATATTAAGATAAATTACACAAGCATTTTTGGTGCGGTTAATAATCCACAATAAATACTCCTTGACAAGAATAATACTATATGGAAGCTCAAGAAACTCTAATATGCACATTAATCTATAAGACACTGTAAATACTACTCTTGATAGATATTATTGATCTTGATAGAGAGATTTCATAACTAATCGTGGGTCAATTTCATAAATATATATAATAATCCTATAATATAATGATAATTTATTATATAAGAGAGTTATGTCACCAATTTCCTCAATGGCTTGAAGTTCCACTCACTATCCACTTAGAAGAAACACATCCTAGATGAGACCACGACCCGAGGAATTATAATATAGTTGATTCTAATTAAGTTATTGTCATATAATCAATAGGGAATATATATTAATGGGTATGTAAACATATTCATGAAGGAGTTATTTAGTAAAATATATCCATGGATCTAGAAAAATATGTAAATGGAAACAAAAAACCATTCATATGTCATGAATTTATCATTTTTTTTATATTTGTTTCCTTGGTATAATTATTCGAATATGGGTTATCATAGCCTAGAAATATGGATTCTTCATCCAATAACCTATTAATAGGTACTTTGACCAAATGTATAAACATTAGATATTTAATCTCAATGTCCTCAAATCCTAAACCAATATAGACATTTACTCAATCTCCAAACTATTTCATAAGACTTCATAACAACCTCTTTAACTTTGAAGTTACTAAATGCACTAGGGTCATACTAGATTTTAATATATATGTACCCCATCCTAAAACCACCTAAAAAAGTGAAGAGTTTATAACCAAATATAACCAGGTATAAGAAAAAAATAATGAATTCATATCATAATAATATATAAAATTGCAGACACATCTCTATTCACACAATATAGATGAGAATTTTGAGAAATTTAAACATTTATTCCCGACGAAACTATAGTATATTAAAACACTATATAATAAATCGTAAAAATATAATGTGGTAAAATAATTCCCATCAAATGGTATAATGTTCTTACCTAACAATAATAAGAAAAATATTCTCAACCTATAACCCTCAAACTTATAATAGTATTTCTACTATAGCCTCAATTTTTAACAATACACAACCTTCTATATTTAATCATACTTTATTTTGGAAAAAAATTTTATCAACATAATCAATAAGTCATTTTTGAATTAATAATGTGGGTTTTAATATATACATAAATAATTGAACACCAAAAAAACTAAAATTAATAAATATTCATAAGAAATAGTATGATCAATACAATAATTAAGAGTTTAACATAATGGTGAATCCTTAGTTTGTTTATATTATGTACTAATGTACAAAATTACATCCTTGGACACTCATAAAATAAATATAAAATTACATTCCCTACTTTTATCAATTAACTATCAATAAAATCATTTGATCTATTCCTTAGATAATGATGTATTTTAAATTTCCCTTGATAATTGATAAAATTTAGCCTATTTTTTAGGATATAAGTATCATTCCATATCCATAAAAATATTAAATATTGATGCTACAAATACATAACATTTTCTACATAATGTGTCAAAAATATCAACTAAATCAAATTCCATAGCTATAGATTCATATCCCTGAAGAGGGTAATACATACTCTACCTAGGAATAATGAGAGAAATAACATGTATTCCAAAATTATTGATGACTAATGGGATGTATATGATGTGTCCAAAAATAAAATGGTGTATTATCCCATTAAATATGAAATTTTTTTTATATCATATGACATGGTATGTATCTTATATACTACATTGATTATAGTGGGTAACACATTATTCAATGGATATAATGGTACTAAAAATGTTTCTCGTCTGCTAGAATCATGTACCTCCCAGTGGAAAAGGGGAATTCAAAAAAAACATGAAATGTGATGATAAAAAACATCCATGGTGTTTACTCCCAATACACCATAATATATATGTGTATGGGTCATGTAGCATTAGGTTCAATAACATAACAATGTGATATTTTTTTCTAGTTCAAAGCCCTAGTACCTTATAATGAAATAAAAATGATCTTTTATATTTAAAACTAAATGATATATATTTAGTAAATTTAAGAAATCATAAAATCATTGTAATTATTCAGTGATTCATCCTTTTTTCATAAATTTATCATTAAAATTAATAAACCATATCAACCATCATTCATGATGAGTTGGTGTAAAATTTCATTAGTCATTCATAGTAAAAAAACCGTGGTCACCCTCAATATGGTCCACACTCATTAGGTTGTGAAATATACATTCACCATATTATCTCCATTTTATTCATGATTTTTCTTCAATACTATGGTAATCAATGAATCTCTAAATAGTCATAAAATGAACATTTAATATGGTTTTAAATCATGTTTCAAAATTGATTCTTTTTATAATCATTACCCTTTTATAGAGTAATGAAAAATGTGTTGATTGAGCGGGATGAAATGTAAAATAAAAATATATTATTTGCTGGTGTACATTGTGAACCCAAACACCAACCATTAAAATTAATTTAAAAAAGTTGATTATAATTATACTTCTTTCAAAAATTCCTGGGAGATATCAATTGATTAAAAAATATAATTTTATTGGGATCATCAATGGTCAAATATAATTTCAATTGAATATATATGTTATCTATTAACATATATATATAATTAATAAATTATTTTATAAAAAAAGTTTTATTAATTGATATTTCATCAATTATTGATATAGAATAATTTTGTCATCATTGTTTTCTTAGATGTTGTAAAAATATTTGCATGTTCATAATCGATCACTAATAACATCCATGAAAAGAATATTATCCACTATGATCAATCCTTTCTAAAAATGAATGACGCTATTCATCAAACCATAAATGATTCCCTAACTTTGTAATATAAATGTTGTTTATAGGATTATATATAATATTAAATTAAATAATTAAAAATCAAATTCATTTTTTTTACCATCTTATATCATCCCGCTAAAGCAGATAGACTAATTCTCAGATGATAAAAACTCATATCATGTTCCTAAAAAAATATAGAAAACCCAAAAATAACAACATATGATCTTTCTATATGATATTTTATGTGACACATAACACTGAGAATAAATTACACATAGAATATATTACATAAAATATAATTGCTTCGACAGCTTGTGGAACATTAAACATTGAGTCGAAATGAACTAGAATATTGTATATTGTGATAATGTTAACATTTAATTTGTATTTGTGAATTGTAATATGTGAACTATTAATTTTTTTATTTGTTAATTATAAATTATGTAAAAATAATTCATATGAAATACAAATGTTATCTGAAAAACTATATTTTTTCAATGATATGGTTTAGTAGTGCTCCACACACATTATTGAAAACTAATTTTTAAAAAATTCATAAAATTTAATTGATAATGTAAATTTTTTCTAATATGATCATATCAAAATTCACGTTTGGATTTTTTTTTACTATTATGAAATATTTCTATTTTAAATGAAAAATAAAAAATAATGAATTATTATTTGAAAACATTAATCTCATTTATTTTATTTAAAAAAATATTTAAAATTATTAAATTAATATAATGTAAATTTAGTTTAAAATAATAATAGATAGTATAATACAATACAATGGAAAAATTTTAATTTTAATTTTTGACATATAATCATTTTAATCATTTAACATTTTTTCAATAATTAGATTATTTTTTACCATCTCTATCGGTTTAATTTTAATTTAAAATTTTCATATTGATTTGATTTCATTTAGAAAAATATTTTACATATCATGAAGCTTCTTAATTTATATTATCTATTATTGTGAACAAAATCTTTATCCAAAATTATTTGTGAAAAAATTAAAAATTAAATATCACAATTATGGTAAAAAATGAGTTAACTTTGATATTAGAGTAATATTATATTTTTTAAAATAACCTATAATATGTAAAAATATTATTTTATGATGATAATTTTACTTCATGCTTATAAATTTCAATTCTAAGATAATTTTAATGCTTGTATAATTTGAATAACATCATAATTTAGTATTTTTTTGGGGAAATTTCGAAGTAATTTTCTTAGGGCCCCCATCCACATTTATAAAAGGGATCACTTTAAGACTTTTTCACACCTAAATGATTTTTTTAAACGCGAATATTATCTAAAAAATTTTTATTAACATTATTAAACCATTTGTCCTACCAAAATATAATCCATAGGGTTCCTATATGGATATCCACGAGATGTTTCTCTTATAGAAGGTAATTTTCATGATAATAGTATTTCATTATCATTCTCCATTTTACATAATATATTATTTCTTATTGTATCCAATAAAATAAAACAATTAATTACCATATTATTATTATTTTTTATGTTTGCGTAATTATATTAACCCATCTCCATTCACCTCTAATTGGAAATGAATTCACCAATCGTGTGTGAAATGAACAACCACCTCATGTGCCAATGTAGTCAATTTCTATATCCACCATTCAATTTAGGTAATAATTAAGGACTTTCCACATATCTTAGTTATTTATAAAACTATTATATAAATTTCATTTCAATTTAACATATATATATATATTTGTGTGTCTGTCTATATGTGTTTGTTTGTGTGTGTTTCAATCCATTTTTAATATGATAATGTCACTTCTGTGTAATGTGGATATCGGTATTGTAGAGAGATGTGATATTTTTCACATTATCATTACAATGAATGTAATAAGGATAAAAATAATAACTAATTGTGTCATATATGATAATATATTGTTTTTTTATATTAAAATGTCATCGACAATCTAACCCTCTCACAAATTGAAGGACTGATATCATCTCTCATGCGTATGTAAGACCTATCATCCCAAAGAATTTATAACACCCATTTACATTGAAAATTGTTTTAAATGATTCTTGAAATAATCTAATCAATTATTATTTTATGGATAAAATTATTATTATTCATCTAATTATTTAATGATGTAATATTCAAAAGAAACATATCATTCAGAACATTCTATAAACAAGATTGCAATGAAATTAACACTTGTAACAATGTAAACAATAAAACATTATTAACAAATGGGTGGAATAATTAAATAATTTAATAATATATTATAATTTAATAATATTATTTTTTGGAACAAATTAATAACAATGTTTAAAAATATATACATTATGTCAATGTATGTTCAAGCAGAAGAAATCTCGAAGTAAGGGACATCAACACAATTTATCTTTATCAAATAATTTTAAAATGATATGTATCAGACATATATTATATATTGTATATATATAACATTTGAAACATAATATTATAATTATTTACTACTTAATTTTATTTTACATTTATAATTTAATTATTTCATATATACAGATTATAATTGAGATTGGACAAGTGATAAATAATATAATAACCTAGTTTTCATTCATTTCATTAAATTATGTATTAATAAAATATTATATTATAATATTATGTGTGTAATGACTTTTAAATATCATATGTTGTATTTAAATTTTTTTATGTGGATTTATATTTCATACACATAATTTTCACACGTTTATAGATCATAAGATCCATCAAATTTATATTTTTTATAGTGAAATAACAAAAAATAAAAGTTTAATATTTATATCTAAGAATAAGAAATTTTTTTGAAATTAATCACGAAATGAGAAAAGGATAAAATTGATCCTATGAAAAATAAACATATCAGTATTTATATTTACATATATTCATATATATTTATTAAAAAACATTATGTAATATATGTTGAAAAAAATTATCATATTTTTTTTATATTAGATGAACCAAATGGCCTTTAAAATCATAATATAATTATGGTTTTGTGGCCATTATCATTCAATTATTCATTCAATGTCTTGGGATCAATCAACTCAATCACTCACTATAATTTGTTATGATTTATTTCAATGTCATTATCTAATATTACACAAATTTACTCCTACATTGAAACCTAGTTATTATTTGTTCAACATTGACATAGAAATTCCATTTAAATTGTACTATGATTATATTTTACTAACAATTTTATTATTTGAGGTTTTCAATATGGATATTTTTAAATTTCAATCCATTGATATTCAGAATCAACTCCTATCTACAAAGGAACAATTTTTTTATGTGAATAGAATATAACACTATAAAATATAAAAAATATAAAAAATTTATTTGATACACTATTTGATATGAAAAATTGATATTAAAAGAAACACAATGTATGTTTCATTAAATTTAGTATTTTTAATAGCATCTAAAACATGATACCCTTTTATATAAAAACCATGATATTTTATATCATTATCACCTAGCCACTAAATTGGTGGGTATTAATTTTGATAATAAATATTGATATTTTTTTCTATATTTATTAGAAATATAATATGATTCATTTATATGATATAGAAATCTTATTTGAAAAACTATATTTTCCCTAAATGATTATATTATTGTTCCCATAACACATTAATTAAAAATAACATTCATATTTGGATAAAATATATTTGATAAAATTAACTATTTATTTGGAATAATTATATCAAGAAATATTACTAAAATTATTAGTGATTTTTTTGAAATATTTCTTATTGAGAAATAGTAAAATTGATGAATTTTATATAAAAACTAAATTTTTGTTTCAAATTATTTATAAATTGAAATTATATTTTGAATTGGTTTTAATGTATAATTAATTAAAAATTATATAATTTAATTCATTTTATGTTATTGTAATAATTTTAACATTAATTTTTAATACAAATAAATTTTAAAGTATTTAACATTTACTCATTAACAACTCACATTATCATCGCATTCATGGGATTAATTTTAAACTAAACATTTCAACTTATGTTTTTGTAATTTTACACAATAGATTCCATACATGTAATTATAATAATTTATAATATAAAATATTTTTAAATTATTATTTTATTGAAATAAATAGTGACAGTGTCATGACCCAACCCACGTCGAGAATTGATCCAAAACTACCCCAAGCCCACCTTCGTAGCCAAGAGGTCGATGACTAACACCAAAGGACAAAAAATATCAGGGAGGAATTTTCCTAAGAACATATAGACACACACACACACAAAACACAACTGAGTTAATGAAAATTATAGAGGAAATGGAATAGATAAAACACTACTATATATAAACCACAAGTATGTTTCGACCTTTAAATTGTCAAATTACTGAAAAGATAACTAAAAGGGAAAACAAGGAAAAATACACGCCCAACTAGAAGAGTTCAAAAACATAACAACATGTTAAAGTGTAAATCAACAAAGACAACCCCACACCTGAATCCCAATCAATGACCACCACACATGGTCCAAGCACACTATATCCCTATATAACTCTGATGTCACGATCAACCTGTGTGTCTTCTTGAAGGAACACTGTTTTGGGAAATTTCCAAGCATGGGTGAGTATAAAAAATACTCAGTAGGTCGAATCAATGGCTTATGAGACAAGAGAAATATATTTAGAAGAGGGGAGAAATAGATAGAACAGTGTATATTATAATATTAGAGCCCATACCAACAAGAGTGTGAAGTAAACTCATCAAAAACATAAGGAGATAGAAATAGTGAGAAAATAGACATATCATTTAGTCTTCCTTTCCTATAGTTATATTTCATACTCATCCAACCATAATATGCTAGACATGGAAAGCATGTGGCAAACCCCATGTGTCTCCGCCTCTCTTGGAAGGAGAGTAACCTAAACCCAATGAGTAAGTTCTGAAGCAGGATACATATATATGATTAGTCAAAAAATCCCTAATTAAATATAGTAAGGGGATTCTATAACAAGACTCAGTCTAGGAAAAGGGCCAACAATCGTTCTATAATTAACTTCTAATTATTCATAGAATCCCTCACATCTTCCATGAATATGAATGTAAATGGAACAGAATCACCACACCATGAAACTATTGGCATTGGGCGGGTCTATCTCTCCCAAAAGGTTATAGGTTATATCACAAGGAAGAATATTGATGGGTGAAAACACCACCCTTACTCATGATTCCAATGTAATTGCAAAGTGTGTTTTCTCACTAATCCACATGTAGATTGTGTAAACCAACATTAAAGGACCCACACCCATGTGTGTCAGGAAGATTCATCTTTAATAGTCATCAAAGTGTACCCACGTCCTAATGTTCCATAATGATTCAACTTGTTTTCATCGATGACCCTCTCTCTAGTGTGTTAGGTGGATTCCAATCAAATGTAGCTAATAGTAGACCCATTCACATGGCGAAGGGGGATTCTAATCATTGTTACAAAGAGGACCCACACCCATGATGATGTGGGATTCCAGTCAAGGTCATCGAGGACCCACATCCTTCATTGTTGGGGGATTGTACTTGAATGGTACCAATAAACTACACTAACCATCCCTGGTGGAAGATAAATCTCAAGAAGTTGTGATATTCCAGTGCCTGATTACTATCTCCATTAGACGTCACCTGAATAAGAGTCGCATCTAGAACATATTTAATCAGATCTCAGTAGACACTATATAGGGATCAATCACGTTCCATGAAGAAAACATTCAGAATAGGTTACACGCAATCCAAAAATCGTGTTAAAAAATATGGTATATAGGGATCGATGATTAATCATGTTGTGTGTGGCATGTGTTGGTCACACCTAATGTGTGACCCCACTAAATTTCGAGGCCCTATAAATAACTATTCTCAGGTACATAACTGTGATCGAGTACCCCTCGGCATGCCAGTTTACTCCCAGATGACATAGAATATCTAGACAAAATGTTATCAAGTGGATGACACTTGATGTTCATTCGAAGGGATAAAATGAACTTTCAATAACACAACTCCACAAACAACGCCAGAAAATTTGATTTCATCTCTTCATAGAACAATTCCAATCTCATAGGAGTGGGAGATAACCCATGACAGGGTCCCAATCAAACATATATGAATGAAATTTTGTGAATATTCCTTTCATCTTTCCACACAACCATATATATTTAACCATTTCGATCCTTGATCAACAATGCATAGGATTGACTATTTATATACCCAAACGGAAATCAAATCGAAAGGTTATATATTCCCACATTGTATTCAAAATGCCACTCATGGAACCCTTTCCTCAGTGTAAAATCTAAATACACTCATCTCATCATTGAGGTCCCCATGGAAAATCACTTTATATGGACTACTCATTCATCCAAAATGGATAACCTATGAATAAGATGAATTTCGCCACACCACATGAGAACTATTCCTCATTAGGCCCATACCACGACATTGGTTTAAAAAAACAAAAGTACTGTTGAAAATTCGTCACAAATACCATGTTCATGTCCCCACCAACAATGTGTCAAAAATACATCCCTATTAAATAATATGTCTGATACAATAACCTATAATAACAATATATAATTAAATTTTTTATTTTAAATTTAGGTGCTTTGTGCACCAAAACCCCTACGCTAATACATCAAAATAGAAATCATGACAAATAAGATCCATCTCGAAGATAGGGACTCATGGTCATAGAAGGAATTTCCAATAGATGCACAATTTAGGAGATACATCCATTAAAATGGTCTCAGCTGTTCATGGATTTCGATGGAACAAATCTATTCAGAACCCCTTCACTTGGGTCATCCCTCACTAGCTAGATTAGACTGTTGTAGATGGACTATAGCCCATCCACATAGAACGGCCCATCCGAACCCCAACATATCATTATGTATGGTCTCCCTAGCACTTCATCGACCCATGTTGTACGGGTGGATATGGCCTAGGTTTGTGCATCACAACCCATCTACAACCAATTCTTCGATTGCCACCATGGACACCATTACAGCCTCACATTCCTGTCATATTGTATTTCCTTCTTTAACCTCCCATTCATGGTCTACCCTTCTTACACAAAAACATGATGTAGCCCCACTGGCTGTTCCTCAGCTAGTTAGGCTGCTGTGCTGCTCATATCCTCTTGGTCCCTCTATCTTGTCTACCTCTACGGTTTCTACACACTGCCCCCGGTGGTGGCCATGATATGTTTGACCATTTCTCATACCACCATGACTTCACCGAATGCCAGAATATATATACCAGAATATTTTGGTGATCCCTAGGACATGACCTTCACAACGCCTACCTCTAGTTGTCTATTTTAGAGTTTATTGGTAGTTCCAAAAGATTAATAATGATAATTGTGTTGGGTAGATGAATAATTCCTGATATAAATAGGATCTGAGACTCGATTTATGGTTGTGTTAGTTCATCCATTGACTATTATAATTAAAACCATAAAAAATTTCACAAAAAACATATTATCCCTTAAAATTTCATTTGGAGGTTCAATTGAATGAAATCCTACGTTGATACATATTTTCTTTAAATGAATGCCCCCACCAGTGCTTCTGTTTCCATCTGCTAATGTTTTTTAGATGAAACTGACTTGATTTGACAAATAACATATGAAGAGAAGTATAAATATTGGTAGGGAGGGTTTTTATAGATAGAAAGATAAATAGGGATAAGCCAAATTTTATTTTCATAAATGTCTTGTTATAAGAGTCTTTCTCAGTGAAATATCTAAAATCTCCACACCACTTTATTTTATGACATGGCTATGAAATAAACCCCATTAAGAACTAAACAGTTTCCTCATATTTCCAATATGATTCCATGTTCTATATTTAATTTCTTAGATATCAACAATAAAATAAATAAGTTTAAATATTTTTAATTATTTTCTACGTTGTGATTTTTCTCACCAAAATATCATGCTATAAAATTTTATTCACTTCCAATGTAAAATTCCATGTTCCAAACTCAATAATGTCCTCTGATTTCTAATCGATGTAAATGTTTAAGATATATATCATTTCTATCACATGCGTAGTTTTCAAACACATAATGTTTTTAAATAATTAATTCTAGACACACCAATACTCATAATAGCACACTGTCTCAAAGCCTACCTCTAGATGTTTTCTTATAAATAATTCAAATATTTACATTTAGAAAAAAAGGTTGTCACATCATTAATTCATTTAATATCATTGTTTAGGATAAAAAACATTGGAAAAACATGGGATATAGTTCTCTCTCCCAAATCACATACTCTATAGAAAACCTACATGTTTACATGATGTCAAATCATGTGAACCAAAGGGATGGACCACCCTCATATTTTATTCTCATGGCAAGGATGTGCATATCAAATTGCATGTATCCTCTCTACTATGACATGTGAAAAATGTCATGCACCCACCCTAGATGTGGAGGTAGGGAAAAGAGACAAGAAAAATCGACAACCCTTCACACAATCTCAACAATGACCGAAGAACCTATTGGGATAAATTTTCTATGTGGATGAAAACTATAAGGCATTCCCTTATCATATCCATCAGCACTAGGATAGTGAACTCAGTCTTCCCATAAATATGTGCTTGAATGGTTTTAATTATCCATAGTTGGGTCCCCAATTCATCTGATAGGGATCTCCAAAATCTTGACATAAACAATGAATCACGATTGTAGACAAACATCAAGGGTACCCAGTGAATGAGGACAATATATCATCTATAAAACTACCTAAAAATCTCCACTAAATGTTTCCCCCATGAGAATGGGAGTGCAAATACACCTTATTTGGTATACTTCCACCCAGATGGCTTCATGGCCCTCATTGTGAATGGAATCCATATGAAATATTCCATGTATATATTGTCGAAAATCCACTTTGTGGTTTCAAGAGGCTTAATAACCCACAAGAACATGATAACCATACTTCCCCTGTTGATAGCATATACGACATGAGATGATCAATGCTTTTATTAGTCTCATGTAGGGCCACCAAAAAAATTCTTTGATGATCCTCATACATTTTCCTTTCACTATATCGTATAGTCAAAGGACATGTGTTGACTGTTGCATCACCTGCTCCCGCATTGTAACAGAAAAAACATCTTTTCCACTTAAACATTGTCTCATGATTCCCTCCATCAAAATATACATCTGGTGAAACACATAAATATATCTGGTCATTCATGATTTCTATGTTGATGTCTCACAATCAAGTATATATTACATGCTTGAGAAGTTAAGGAGTCAACACCATTGACTGAAGAAAATTTACACCCTCCTACACCACTAGGGTCCACTGGAAGGAAGGTAACTTCTAGGAAAAATACAACATTTGGTGAGACTAGGAAATCCTTCTTAGGGAATCACTTAAAATAGTCCCTATTTTGATATATATACTATCACAATGTCATAGTCCTATTAGAATTTCCAATCATTATCACTAGCTCAGGTTGAAGTCCCTTCTGGGTGAAGATGAACTGGAGACTTTGGTAGAATGAGAAAACAACAAATTTCGATCCCAGAATACAACACCTCAATATTCATAAGAAAATACATAAACTTCATGAAATAGAAAATGAGTCATGTAGTTATATTCATGGAGTATCCATCACCATGACCTCTACTTGATTAATTTTATATAAAGGATGATGTTGAGCATGTAAGTTGCAAAAAAATTGGGAAGGTGAGTAAAATTTGTACATGGATATCACAAGGAATACCATGTGTTTATTAACTTCCATTATAATGGGAGTAATACACAATCAAAAAAACTATGATACACTAACTAGTGGCATCTCATAAAAATAACAGGTATTGTAGAAAAACTCTACTGAAATTCCAGGACCGGATTCGACACTCCACTGCACAACCCTGCCATTGATGAACTATTCATAGGGACTCGACCACTACACCTCAGTAAAATATTTTTTTTACTGAATCTCTGGCACTATTTTTCTCATATAAAAAACATGTCTCGGTGGGGGAAGGAACCCTATTTCTTAGGCATTCAAATCTATATCTAACAACACATACACAAGGATTCACCAACGCCTCGCATCACCTGTGATAAACCTAAATCAATGAGAAGGGATAAAATAGTACATATTATCATCTTGTTCATGACATGATAATGTAAATCCATAATATGTAGATGCTTGTGGCCCTAACAACAAGCTCTATGGGCCTGATATAGGCCATATAGTGTTTGTGGATGGACTTCATTGAATCATCCACCAACCAAAGATCTTCTTCCATACCTTCCAATACTACCTCTATAGGTACCACCAAATCCTCCAATGGGAGATCGTCGGTCATGAAATAATCACTTCCATGGTGGTTTGTTTACAATCTACCTAAGAAGCCCAGCACTTCTGGTCAGGTAGTCTCATTCTATGTGAAAACCCATGTCACAAAAAAAAACACATCACTCCCTAGGGTACATCGATAATATATGATATCCCATACGATGTTCCTAATTCTTATCATGGGTTGGCCTACTACATCAGGTACTGGTGAACTGACATATACCTTCGGTTGTAGGAATCTCACCTATGATGTTCCCACTACCAAAACTATCTAACGGGAACCCTTCTCATTCAAATTTTCTTATAAATAGCGCCTTCTCAAGCACCTTGTCATTGATGCAGATGCACAAGGGTAATATTCTTCCAGGAATCTCTATGTGTAACACATGGTCTATCATTTGAGTTCATAAGTAGCCATCTTCGATCATGTGTAGAGAGTAGCATTAAATGTATGAGAACCTAGAAACATACTCAGCCACTGCCATCCCTCCCTACTGAGCTCTCAATGCTCCCAAAACTAGATGAGCACAAGCAAGAGGGGTACTACTTCTCATGAAATTGTTTCTAAAAGTAATACCATGAATTTCTAGACACTTCATGTGTTGATGTATCCATGATCCATGGACCACCATCTACTCCACGAAAAAGGATGACTACCAAAGACACCATTTTATTCCATGATGTTAGTACAAGCCTGAAGAGTCAAACCATTAACTCAAGACAAACCTCTTCCATCTATGGGTCTAGATCACCATGGTACCTCAACAGACTCTGTCTATGGAACTTGTGAAGTAAAATCATCTTTCACACATCCGTAACATACACTATTAAGACTAACCACATCTCAATAGGTTTAGGTACTACTCCCTACCACCTTGAGTAAGGGGGGATGTATGATGCATCATCGATTGAGGCCCCATCGCTCCTAAGAACCTAATCATGAACTGGTGCTAGTATTCTAGTTTTATTTGTACTTGCAGAAGCATATTTAACGATGAAAAGAAATATTGTGGTAAAATGGGAATATATATATATATATCACAAAGGTAATATGATGCAATAAAGACAATCAGACACTCGATCATATATGATGAATTTACCAATGTTCACTCCATTAAATGTCTATGAATACAGTTTTGACATATGGTTAATCAGGGTCTTGGGGAAATTCCATATCGACCACCACATCATCAAAAGACACCATGTCCTGAGAGACACTCTCAAGAAACATTTACACTTCTTCCCAAAACCCATCCAAGATCGTTTTTGGGAAACGTCTGATCTATATCCTATGTGTCGAACAACCTCAGATACAACTTTTTTAGGACCCGACCCATTCTGGTGTTTGAGCCACAGCTACCCAAATCTCATCTACATAGGCCATGGGGTGGGTATTAGTGTTAACGACACACCAATATTAGGTAGGCCATTACCTTAGAAGCTATACACAGACACAAACACAACCAACTCAAATAAAAAGTGTGAAGGAAAAGGAATAGATAAAATATTTCTATATATAAACCAAAGATATGCATCAACCTCTAAACAATACATGTAAAATAATGTAAAAAGGCAATGGAAAAATACACACCCATCCATAAGAAATCCAAAATATTGGAAATAGTGGAAATGTAAAATAGTTGAGAGAGCCCTAATCATATATCCCACACTAAGAACACTACACGTTCTCTAAGAACCCTATATCCAAAATATCCTCTAATGTCAAGAACAATCATTACATCATCTACAAGGGTGAACCATGTGCTGGAAAATCCCATGTAAGGATGAGTATAAAAAATAATCATTAGGATGCCCTGACGGCTTAAGGGAGAGGCCCAAGAGGTACTGAAGAGGGAAGAAGTTGATAGATCACGATACAATAAAAAAGTACAGCTCAACCCAACAACCGAGTTATGTAAAGTCATCCAAAAGACGAGGATCTATAAATTATGAGAAGATGAAATTTTCATTGAGTCTTCGATACCTATATCAGGAGAGTAGACTTGTCAAACGATGAGAATCATGACACAGAAAAAACATGGAATACCCCATGAATAACTGCAAGTCATAGAGGAAGAGTAACCGAAATATAAAAGTGTGTACTGAAATAAGATAAAAATATATATGCTTAGTCAAAGACCCCTAAATGAAAGAGTTTTAGGGGATCCCCATATCATGGATCAATCTAGGAAATGAGACCCCAATAGTTGTAGTATTAACCACCATTGAGGCCTAACATACCTCACATCATTCCTGAACACGCATGTTGAAGGGAATCAATAAACACACCTTGATACTATCTACTTTTGGTGGGTATATCTCACTAAAATAGTTTTTGGTTGAGTCACAAGGACACATATCAATTTTTAAAACACCCAAATTACATGTGAGTCCAAATAAATGTTAAATCATGTATTTCCATAAATATATATCATGAAATAATAAACCCATGGTAGAGGACCCACACCCTAGTGTGTTGGGAGGATTAAAAATTAATTGTTACCATAGAGAACTCACACCTAGATGCATCATATGGAATCCACATTTTTTCATTGAGGATCTTATCCTTACTTTCCGAGGGGGTTTTCACTAAAAATTAGCTGATAGAGGACCCATGACCATGCTGACGAGGGGTTCGAATTTTATTATTATAGAGAATCCACACCCAAGTACATTCATGGGATTCCAATCTCATTATAGTCGTAGAGGACCCACACCCATGCTGATGTGGGATTCGACTCTTTGTCATTGGGGACCCATGCCCAATGAGGTAGGGGATTCCACTCAGAATGTATTGAGGAACTACATTGAACATCCCTCCTAGATGGTAACTCTTAGAAAGCACAGATATGATAACAGCTAATCACTACCGTCAGCAGACATCTCCTAAATAGTCATGACATCTGTAACTTTTCAAATTTTATCTTAGAAGCCAGTATAGAGTTCACCATACAGTTCCACACTGAAGAACACTCAGGATATGACACTCGCTATGCAGAATATGAGTCCGAATGAAGGAAATACATCGAATTGAATATTCATAATGTGTTTCTTGATGTGTGTGGGGACCACATGATTTGTGAGCCCACCTCATTGTCAGGATGGGTACCTAACCATTCATGGGTACTAAATTGTGATCAAGTACCCCTATGGATGATAGTGTACTCCTAGAGTAGAAAACAAGTCTAGCCAAAAGCATATCCTTCACATGAAGTTCGATGATGACTGGAAGGGAGAAAACATAATTTCATTTTCATGCATCCTCAAATATCTCCAGAATATTTGAATTCATTTCTTCATACATAATCTCTACTCTCAATGGAGTGGAAGCATACCTATGATGTGGGTTATCATCAAACTACAGAAGTATATTTATACAATTTTCAATTCTTATTTCTGCTTTTAATGAAATCACAAAAAGGGTCTTCACATCCATACAGATTTAACCGTTATGATCATCATGGAAAAAGGAAAAAGATTGACTATTTATTCTCTCTCGACATACATCCTAGGGAGAAGTAATATTTTTATGCATTGCATTTTAATGGCATCTGGTGGGTCTCATGTCTTGGTCCAAAAACCAATTATATGTATCATTTCATTGTGATACTCATAGAAAAACACATGATATTGAAAACTCATTAATCCAAAATGGATAACCAGTGAAAAATTTTCATTCACCAAAAAATTTTTCCAACAGGCCACATGGGGCCCATGAATAGATATTTCATTAAATACCTGAATGTAGTTTGAAAGTTCCATAAAATTACTACGATCATTCACCCAAAGACTGTGTGTCCAACATACATCCCATTTAGATGATAGGATTGATACGATAGCCCAGATTAATAATAATTAAAATATTAATAATAAATCTTGGAATTTAAAGATTAAAAACCATAATAAAAAACATTCATAGTCCCAAAACTTTATAAAACTATCTGGCTCAAAGAGTTGGACTAATTTCCCTAGATGGTGTGTCAAACAGATGTGTAGTTTAGAATAAATGACCATTTAAAGGGTCATGGCCAAACTAGGGTCGTTCTGAGGCAAATCTAGACGAACACCACTCATCGGTGATAAAACACACTAGCTGGACTATTCAGTTGCAGAAAACATTTGGCCCATCCCCATGTGACCCTCGACCTAGGCAGTTGATAGGTCTCCTCATCACTATGGTGACCCATGCCACATGGGTCGCTACTACCTGGGGTCATGCGCTTTGACCCCTCTTCCACTATGTCTTCATCCATCGTTTTTGACCACGCTCAATAATTTATTTCCCATAGAGACACACACCTATCCACCACATAGTCATCCTGGTCATCCCACCACTACCAGTACATGCTCGAGCCCTGCTACATGCTCATCAGATGGTCGCACTACTGGGCTACTCATCTCCTCATGGTTGCTTCGTCATGCCACCCTCTGAAGCCACCATACACTATCACCGCAAGTGGACATGATCAAGTGGTCCCTTCCATGTACTACCAATACATAAACTAAATCCAAATTATTGATATGGGAATTTATTTGTGAACCCTATAGCGATTCCTTCGTAGTGTCTTCCTTTGATCTATGATCTGATAGTCGAATGATGAATCCTTAAAGTTTCACAATGATTATTGTGAATAGAGGATAATGAATACCCAAAAATAAATAGGATTCTAGTATTGAGTAGTGGCCATGAAATTGAATAATTTGAAAAAAAATTATTGAAAAAATTTAATAATGAACAAATTTTCTTTAAAAAATCAACTTGAGGTTCAAAGGAATGAAACCCCACATCGATCTATTCTTCAGTTGATGAACGCACCCACCATTTCTTCCACAAAAGTTATGTAAAAAAAATAACCTCAATTAGATGTGGAATTGATGATGATCTGATGATAGAGAGAGAGAGATATGCTTTTTATAGAAAGAGAGAGGGAGAGAATTAGGGCTATCCCGAATCTTAATTCCCTTATCTTCTATTCAAAGCAGCCTCAGTCGGTGTGGAATCTGTAACCTCTGCGAACTCTTATTTTATGACATTTCTAGTCAAATCACCCCATATTTTACTTAACAGAGGTCTCATATATTCAATCTGTGTCCCCATTTGAATGTTATTGTTTTCATCATGATCGATTAAAAAATTATGATTAATTATTTTATTTTAGATCATCATGTGGGTCACTTTTCTCACAGAAGTCTCACAAAAAAAATGTTATTCCCCACCTAGGGTATATGACATGTTCCAAACTCAACCATGGACCCATGTTTCTGATTCGAGCTACCTTTTAATATAAATCCCTTTTCTGTCACGTGTATTGTATAAAAACTCTAAATATTGTTATAAAATTAATTCTGGGAACATCAGCTCTTTGAATTGCATATCGTCTCTCTAACTATCTCATGAAATATTTGTAGCAATATATCAATGTCTTACAACAAAAAAAATGAGTCATTACTGAATTAATGAATAATTAATTACTACAGTTAATGTATTAAAAGATTTTTGAGGGGGTTAAACTAAGAATATATATTTTATTTTTACCTAAAATCAGGAGAAAATATAATTTTATAGATATGTATCCACCATATCCTTGCCAATATATAATTTAGGCTCATTTATAATATTTTTTCATGTGATTTAAATTATTTTTTTTACTTTTTTGAAAAATATCCAAGTAAATTCTATACATGTACCCTTTCCAAACATATAAATTAGAACCCACTAAAATGTGTTTTTCAAACCTCACAAGAACTCTCAATACACTAAACAGTAACTATTCCACTGCAACACATCATTTTTTAAATTATAGAGCTTTTGGATCTCTCAAAATAGCATCCCATGGTTCCTTGATAGGAGTTCCAAATAAGGTTTATCTTACATAAGATAGTTATATTATCAAGGATCACAAGTTATCATTTTTTATTTTACTCATTTAATTTTATCTAAATAATAAATTTAATAAAAAAAGTATCATCAATATATAGATATTTTATTATATTGATTTAATAATATTTTCCCAACTACAATTCATTTAAATGGAAAAAACGCATTGATCTTCTGAAAGACGGACTACATCTTCGTAAATAGGTGTTGTTTTTTCTTCACCGCCTATAAAATATGGATATAATTATATATTTACCAAATTTATATGTTATTTATTATATTATTGAAAATATTTATTTTCAATATCCCATATATCATTTTACATTCCATCAATTTTTTAAATATTATAATATTGCACATCGATACAGGCGACTCGAGCCTTTCGAAGCTTTGTGATTCATTTTTCACATACTCTTCACATATAAAGTAATAAATATAAAATTATTGAAATTATTTCATATAAATGCTATTATATGGATTAAATAATAAAAATATATCAACCATATATGTACCATTTATTTTCAATGGGAAGTACATCTTCACTTGTTCGTATGTATGACTTAAGTTCCCATATAGTGATATAACACATTTTTCATGCCCAAATATTAAGATTAATTATAATAATGTATGTACTTTGTAAATATGATATTAATAATATTATTATTAAATAGGATAATATATAAATATATAATTCTTATATAAAGTGGAACATTTATAATAATGTACGAATGAGAAAACAAGTCAATTAGCACTAGAAAAATTAAAAATAATGCAATATTATTAATAAATTGGTTGTAAAATATTTTAATAGAATCATATATGATATTATAAATATGACTATAGTTATTGAATAAATTAACAAAATTATTTAAACTAGTATTCTAATAGTAATTCCATTGTAATGAAAATTGAATCCTTATTTATGTTACATTGTCTAAATTTCTCTTTATTGGTGACTATTATAAAGTAATATACATAATTTCTTTTATATAGTCTATATAGTTCCCAATTATAAAATAATATTATTATTATTTAATTATTCATATAATTTTTTATTTCAATTTTAATTATTTCATCCATGTGGATTTGAAACAGGAGTAACCAACTGGTAACAAAATTTTAAGCATAATTTATATTTATTGTGTTATATTACATCATCTTTTTCATTGATATTCATAGATTTTATGAGTATTTAATTTTAATTATATTATGTTGTATTACTAGATTTATATGTGTATATATATTTCATATATATAATTTACTCAATATCTAATTCTCACATTATTGTTATTATCATTTTAAGAGTTCATTTCATAATCTTATTTTCCACAAGATTACATAATCATGAATCTCAGTTAAAGAAAATTATTTGACCAATTTTTAAGAAAACATAAAATTTTAACATACAATGGGTTTTTAATATGTTTTCATGTAATATTACAATACTATAACTTATTGGTACTTAATATAATTAACATAATGTTTTTATTAAAATATGAATTTAATTATTACTTTGATTGGAAATCTATTTTCATCTAAAACCATGAACTAAAAGATTATTATAAAAATTACAATGAGAATTTTATAAATTATTTATCATTTAAAATATTATCATTTTTTATATTTTATAATTTTTTAAATGGAATATTTTTTTCACTTTCAGTCCATATCATATTTTTATTTTACTATAAATGTGTATGGATTACTTTTTTAATGTTTACATCATTAATAGAATTTCCAACCGCCATGACTAATAATATATTTTAAAAAATAATTAAAATTTTCAAATATTATATTAATGGAAACCTATTTTCAATGTATTCATGATATTATTGTTTGACATATTAATATTATAAATAATATATATATTTTCCCAATGAATTTTTTTAAATAACCTTTTCTAGAATTTCAAATTATCATTGAAAATACTTTTTATAATTAAATCAATGTGTATGTATTGTATTGATAACAAATTTATTCTTCCATTGAATGTATTATGATAATTTTTACAATAGAATTTATTTTTATTCACTTTATTGAATAGTATTTATAGTCAAAGAATTTACCATGAATTATTCCCAATCCTATAGAAATTAAATTCCCCCTAAATAACTATATTATTTTCCATTGATATCATTTTTTCATAGACTATATATCATTTGTACATAATTTTATCTTCATTGAATTTAATTTTATTATCAATGGAAATAGTGATGAAATGTTATTATTTAAACAACAAGGATATCTAATGAAAAGGAACATTCTTCATGAACCTCATTGATTATTCAAAAAATGAGAACTTCATTGAAATTAAATTAACAGGTGGGGACTATTTTTATATATCAGCTAAATGAGCCATTACTTTTCATGAGACAAATATGTTATATATAATTAAATCTCTAATTAAATAGTTTCTTAAAATTTTTTCTGAAAGGTGTTAATAATTGATGTATGGCGATCGATGAGATCATGACATCAAATAATTAATAATTTCACTAATTAATAATATAGTGATTAATATCCTTGAGGGAATAATAATGATATTATATTTGGATGAATTTAATGGAATTATTATTTACTAAAGGGAATTTTTTTTCAGTTACATACATTTTCATATTGATTATTCTATATTATATCATGACAGTGAAATTATTTAAATGGAATTTGTATTCATTGTATGAATTACCCATATTATTTTTCTTATTTCAAAATGATTTAATTCATTGTACATAACCATAAATAATAATTTCATCTCACATTAATATTTATCTATTATTAAGAATCCATGATATGTACAAAAGATTTGTATGTACAAATATAATATAGGGAATAATGGTATTCAATAAAAGGAAAAAATAATTTTTTAATTTTTCTTTTAAAATGTAAAATGATAAATCATATATATATATATATATATCTAGTTTAAAAGATTAATAATTTATTTTATATATTTTTATGTGATTCATTATATGTTATAAGAATGCAAAGAGGCAAACAATGTCTCTAATCAGCTAGGGTTGGAATACTACAAAATACCATATTTCAGAATCAATGAAATTACTTTTTTCCACATCCAAGTATATATTGTGGTGAATGTTAATTATTTAAACTATTATGAATGTGTATATGATGATATAATTAAATATGATTAACATACCAATGTTTAATACTTATAATGAGGAAAGCTCTATCAAAAATTTATGACTATATCAAAAAAATATTATTAAAAATATTCTTTCGGTTTAATTAAACATCCTAAATGAATTACATTATCAGTTTACCTTGTTCCATGTCTTATTGGGTTAATAATTAGAATATATCTAAAGGGATATAACATTAGGTATATACATATAAATAAAAATACAATGTATAAAAAGGTTATATGATCAGAATAAATATACTAGTATGTAATATAATAAATAAATAATAACAATCATTACATGAGTATTAAAATTAATCATGAAGTCAATTATTCATTGTATGGAATGTGATTAGTAAAATTAATAAATACGTATATCCTTGGTTAATACAAGTCACAACCTAGGATCTTAAAAACAATTTAACATGTTGTGTGAAAAATAAATACTCTAGGTGATTATATGTATTTCATCACCATATCCTTTCATTACTATATCTTTGGAATCCTAGGAAATAATTTATTCCCCCTAAATTACCCTTTTAGAAACCTATAATTACAATAAAAATTATAAAATATAGCCATTAATCTTTAAGACCCCCAAAATCACTATAAATGTCCTAAAATTCCCATAAATCAAAAGATACACTAACAAGGTCCTATGATTCACTTATAATCTCCTCCAACACAATATGGTACATAAAATGTATCATATAAAACACAAAGAATATCTCAATATTTAAAAAGTTTTAACAAAATTATTCTAAATATCACTCTGAATCATAAATGAAACCCATGTCTATAAAATGTATATCTTATAAATAAATCTGCATCCCTCATAAAATCATAAAGAACAACAATGATATCCATGGGAGGTAGTCCCAAAAATCCCTCCATCGTCAAGAACTTCTGGATCCCTGGGATATAATATGTGACATCCCATTATCTCCAGACATCCCTGAACATTATTTTGTTTGTTCCATGAATCCTTTTGTCATAAAATGTAATAGTATCATAGTTTGTAATCCACACAAACACAATAATACATTGAGGTTTAATATCATCTAGATTACTCAGCTCATAAATAAAACCTTATAGCCATACACCCAATTCTATAACACATAACAAGGGAAGGCCACTAATGTTTCCAAACTATCCATTGAAACAAAAATATATCAGGAAAGAATAATTGATTTATTTACATTAGTGACAAAATAAATCATCACACCCCGTCCCCACACATAATATATCGCAGGTCTACATCTCAATGGGGAACACACCACATTACCCTTAAATCACATCATTGTATAGACACCCATATTGGATCCCTTATTTTAATATCATATCTCTTGTCAACAATCACCACTAAGATTCTATAACATCAAATAATGTTATCATACTCACATACTAGTCTCATTGGAATCCTAATATTTCATACAAATACAAATCATGGGATATTGAATTAGAGCTATGTCAACACCCAATGATAACTTAGATTGGTCCAATAACTAAAAAAGTAATTCAAATTCCCATGTAAAATTAACATGGGTTATCACATACCACTGGGTATGAACATTTGTCCCACTCCCAAGTCATTTACTGAAATGATCTAGGGAATCTCAGATTCTTACCTAACAAACATAGTCCGAAGATTATAATTGTTTGGTATTACCTGTAAATCGATGGTAAATAAATATATTCCTTTTACCCCTATGTTAATTTGATCCCATTATTTAATAAACATGCATGTTTTCATATATATATTATAAAAATTATATTAATAATCTCTCATTCTTCATCTTCTGAGTCATGTTTCCCATTCAGATGTAAAATAATTAATCCTACCGAGGTCTACTAAATTCATAACAAACATTATAATTTAACCACAAATGGATCATATACCTTGTATCAATATTTTGGAATAAAATCTAGAACCATCAACATCCAAAGAACTAGTTATGTTTCAAAGTTTCATTATTTTATAACGGAAATTATATATATCTATATGAACATTATTTTATTTTATTTTTTCTTTTTTATAAAATTCTTTTTCCCCTATGAATGAACCACATAAAAAATAATAGAAAATGAAAATAAATTTACAAATGGGGTATGTTAAATGGACTACATATCCCATTAAACAACATAAAATAAAAAATTATAATAATTAATAAATATTTATTCAAATGAATTTAATATTTTATAAATAATTGGCACAAATTACATAACTCAATTTAATTCCTCAAAAATAAGTCTTCATTATTTTCATTCCTAGAAAAATATTAGCAATGTGTTATGAAATCTTAAACCACACCTAAAATTGTGCCACCATAAATTAAAAAATTTATTTCATGATTAAATTTCCAAATGCATATAAAATTTCAATAAACTATATAATTATAATCAATGTTATTTAACATCTTTAAAAAATTATAAATTCAATATCTTCTAAAATAATCTATTTATGATGATAAAAATACCCAATGAATTCGATGATTATGATAATGGTCTAATAATAATAGTCAATTAACACTATAAAAATCTCCATGATTTATAGTAATATAATAGAAATAAAGAATATTAGATTAATAATAAACAAACTCATAATGAATAATTACAAATCGATGTAAAAAATCCATAGAAGGAAGGATTAATGGACTAATGGGTCATCAGTTATCTTAGTCATGTGAGTGGGATAGAGATAGAACTACTAGAGTGGTTAAAATCATGATTGGGAAATTTTATTTTTAGTGGACCAATTTGTTTCCACATGGTTTTTGAAATAATTTTTTAACTATGTCGAAATCCTATTCTAATGATTTCCTTAGTAAATATATTAGTTTTGTGAATTTTTCAATTATTGTACTAACATTAATGATATCTTCTAAATAAGTGGAGGGTTGGCCCTTTTTTAATGTACAAAAATATTTTATTGAACCAAATTAAAAAAATATCTTCTATGATTTATATAAAGAGTCTTCTCAAACCATAGGGAATCTATGGATATAGGAAAAGACATTTATGAAATTTCCATCAGTCACCTTAAGATCTGAAGATTCACTCGAGAACCCAAAACCCCTCTCCTAAATGAACTATGTCGATCAAAATCAAAAAGAAACACCAAAGGTAATTTTACCAATTTATGATATATTTTATAAATTCATCCTCCAAAAATTAAAATTTTAATTTACCTATGAAATTCACAACCCAAATGGTCAGAGAGTTTTAAAATCCATCTATCATATAACTTCACTCCCTGGAGATGTTATAGTGGTCACTAAATCATAAATATCGACACTCCCTTGTAATTAATTCACCATTAATTCAAATAAATATATCATGGAATAAAATATGTTATTATATTTTTTAACACAATAAATGGATATTATAAATCAAAAAAAATTGTGCAACTACACTTCTTTATCAATGAATCAATGGGATAACCCACATTGGTTTCTATATCTCATGTGACACTAATCAGTCATCATCTATTCCATCAAATGTCTTATGGTTATCCACACCATCAGTTTCCATTCATAATGGATGATTAATAGGATAGACACACTTAAAATAATAACAATGAAATATAATCTAGTCTAACAAGTCCAATAATTCATTCAATTAATTTTTCAATCTGCGATATCTAAAATCATGTCGAATCAATTTTCAATACTCATATACTATACCATTATTTAAAATACATGGAGGCACCTACAAATTTTTGTTCCATAACCTAAACCTAATTCCACAATACACTTATTATTCAATTGTTCATCCAACTCTCACATTGACTGTTGATGATTGAAATTTCAATATTTTAATATATTAGATCCTTATCCAAACAAACCATGGTTATTATCATACCCAATGAATAATAATATATTGTGAACCTACCCACTCATTAGTCACATCTAAACAACTAAGATATTCATTCAAGCATGAGACCTTAATTTATTTCCAAATATAAATCATGATGTTGTTATTACAAGGAAACTATATCCCCACTGATTAAACTGCACACCTATATCTAATACTCTGTCTATATCCTCCAATGATTGGCCTCATAAAACTGAACCCCATATACATAGTTGATCATTCTGCTAAATACCATTCTCTATCTATTCCCTCTTTATTTTTCTCGATCATATGTCCCCACACAAAATAGAAATATATAACCACTGTATACTCACATGGAAAACAATCAGTGGAATATTCTTAAATTCATCTATTATGAGGGACACACCCTCAAACATCTAATGATATTATTTTAAAATATACCATCATTTATACTATTTATGGGGTGAATCATTAATTGGATTATAAAATAATCATTACAAATTATCCATGTCTTGGATGTAACTTAGTTCAACCATACCAATACTCAAGGATTTATGTTTTATGAAACATGTCAGCATAATTGAAAATTTTTTATTTAATAAAATTATTAAGAAATAATTCACAAATTTGTTTAATAGAATCAATCAGTCCACAACTTTAACCCTAATTCTCATTGATAAGTACACATTGGTAATCTAAAATAACAAATATGCACTTCTTTGATCATGTCTATCAAAATAAAAGTATTCATTTATACCACTCAATCGCATGGCATTAGAGATAATTTATGTTTTCTATAATCATTATAACATCATAAAACACATTATATATGGAATTATCCCTGATAAACATTTATATAAATTACATACACTCACCTCATTCTGCAAAATTTGTCTTTTATAATGATCTGGAATATCATTTGTTACCCAAAAAATGTTTTCCAACAAATGAATATACCCTATATTCCGCCATGAAAAAGAAAACTAAGACTTCTTATATATATATCCTATAAATAAATGTAATATTCACAAATAGTTTAATATAATTTATTTATTTCAATCAAAAATAGTGCGAAGGTCCTCAATGCATTTCGTCATGAAGGGTTGTTAATATTATATATCGAGAAAAATCACTTGATCACCTACCAAAAAAATTAATTTATAACTATTTAAATTTATAAACATACTACCCACCCTATATTAGATGATAAAATTACTTATCTAATATATAATCATTAACAACTATTGAAAAAATTAATTTTTAGAATACTACAAAAAATTGTGTCTTAAACCAAACATTTTTAAAAATAAGATGACGAAATATAAATACAAAAATCCAAATTCTATTCATTACTACTATAATACATTTTATAAGAAACAATGTTCCCAAATTAAGAAAACCAAAACATAAACCAATGAATATAATATATTATAAGTCGCAATCATGATCTAACCCCTCAACTAGGTTAAGATCATATATATCACTCTTGTCACTAAAATCTGTAGATGTTTATATAGGAAACATTCTCTACATGTTATGAAATAAAATATTACACATAATACATAGCTCCTGTGGAAATCTATTACAATCCTATAAACTATCAATTGTAAATTAACATTCAAAAAACCCCTTAATCATGTATTATCAAATATATATACAATTAATGTAAATAATTTTCCAAATAATCATTTGAAATTGTATCTAATCAGTTTAAGGAATATAAAATGATACTACATCCTTGAGGGAATCAACATTATCCAAATTATATAATATAATTTTTAATGATTATCTCTGTATTTTATTTCATATTCACAATTTTGGTTTATGTATAATTACATAATTAATCATTGTGGGTTAACACCTACTAATTTGTTGCAAAAAATTTATTTAATTGAACACCATTTAAAATTTTTGAACCACTATCACAACTATTAAAGTGGGTTTTAATAAAGTCATATGATGACTATAATGATGTAATAATGGTAAATAAAAATCACTAAAATGTGGTTCCATAGTATCATCATAAAATTGCTTCTACCCATTAAATCCACATGAACTTCCATCAAAGAGGGAACATATTGTTGTTCAACTGTATAGAAATAAAACAAAAATAAATAAGGTAAAACACTCATAATCTTCTGATAAATTCATTAAATAAATGTCGCCACATTTTTTATGATTCAAATTTTATACAATCAGAAAAATATTCATGTGAATAAAAAATTAAAATATTATACAATTACATTGACCTGATTACAATGGAATAAGATTAAATAAATAATATTATAATCCAAATAAAAAACATCATAATGAATAATTACATATACTCATATAACATTAATTGGAAACATATAATTGCAAGTAATAATGTATTAATGTTGTTCTATATTAGTATATATATTAATCCATGACACATTACTAAATCAAAATTCTACTATCAACACATATAGTAATAAGAAACAAATGAGATGATATCATTTTTTAACATCCCCATATTTGAGACCTTTGACTAGTCTACTATAATGAACCTTCCATGTGTCATATTTCATTCAACTACATTTTTTGTAGTCTTTTGAATTGTATTTTGTATCAATGATTTTACCATAGGGTCATCTTACCCCAATATTACATTGGAAAACATATCATAAATAATATAACATTGATCATATTAATAAATTATCTCATAGATGAGAAACTATCTAAAAAATATAACATTAAAATATTAAAAAAAATTGCATTCCTAGAGAATCATTATCATACAAGAACACATCAAAATATTACTCAGATCCTAATTAGACATAAAGTACAATGTAAATTGTATATAATTATATACTGCAATCATAATGAATCATTAATTCACAATATCTAACCACATAAAATCTATATAACTCAATCACGCCACACTAGGCCACTACCCAACCCAGACTAATATCATTGATGTATTATTGGGTAATTGATTCTCATGGAAATCCATAATATGTGTGAGAAAAACCCAGTTTAAAACATCCACAAGGTTCCCAAGGATTTTAAATAATCATAGTATACATTCTATGAATATTTATATTAATTTCTCAAATATTAAATAAATAATCATTATGGATCATCATGTTATAACATATCTTCTAATATCGTTTATACATACATCATCTTGTGACATATACATCTAATAATAACAACACCTCTTAGGGATATGAGTAGTAACATTAGCTCACATGAAAAAGAATACACAAGGGTCAAATATATATATTAATTGAGTAATATAACTTCTAATCCTCATAACACCTTTATAAAACATATGGGTCGTAATGTCTTCATAAAAATTTATAACAAAAGTAATATAAGTGAAACATCAAAATGATAATAATAAAAAATACATAAATAAAAACATCCAATAATAAGAATACTATAAAGATATTTCATGTATCTAAACTAAAAATGAATAGAAAAAATAGAGTATTTCATATATACATAAAATTACATAAATACAAATGAAATAACAAAAGGATTACCTATATATTGGATGTTGATCCATAGCTCGATCATGGGCTTCACAGCTCCCATGATAAAATCAATCAAACATTTCCAACTAGGTGCTTCCACTTGTTTCTATTTGAATACATCAACTCTATTAAAGTGAAAACCTACAACATGAATCTGGTTAATGATATACATAGTATTCCACCACCGATGATTCAAATATCATATATATATCCTACAAATAAAAACTATATCCATGTTTAGTTATAACTAGTTAGATGAAATATAAATTAAAAATTAAATGTCCATGTTCTCATGTTAGAATAATGGAAGTCAATAGTTGATGAGGAAAAAAATATATAATTTGACATAATTATGTAACATCATGATCAGGATTCACCCCATGTTAAAAGAGTTATAGTCCTACATGTATTAGGTATTAACGCTTACAAATAGTGATACTTATATCGAGATATGTAAATATATAGTAATGTTGTAGGTTCTTTTCCATATTCATTCTCAGTGGTGTCGTACTGTAAGTAATCATACCTGTTGAATATATGTTCTATAAATCGATACAATTGATAGTGCTACACCATAATAATCTTTCCTAGGGGTCAAAAATTCCATACCATGTTCTCAAAATTAGATTTATACTACAATGTAAAATGTCCCACAAAATCATATTTTTTCGGTTTCATAATTTTATGGAATCAGTTTCATACTTTCATATTGTCCATCTTCCATACTGATATGTAATAGGTGTTACATCGTCATAATAAGCTAGATCCATAACAATATTTACAATGTAAATATAGTAATACAAAAAAATAAAAGGCCTTATTTAGTGTCCATACCAAAATAAAATTACCATGATAATGATAAAAAATGAAATATAATATACATCCCATTACACAAAATTCATTTAGAAAAAAAAATATAATATTTAATAGTATTTAATAAATATTAATTTTCGGTATGATCCTCCCCAAAATAAAAATTTAATTTAAAATGACTCAAATTAAATGGGTGGGGAGGTCATACAATTAAATTTGTGGTTTAACAAAGGGAAAATGAAAAAAACAATTCATTACTGGCTTTGGTTGAGGTTGATGCCATCAAATATTTATTGGGTGAAACAAAGGTCACCAAAATTAGGTTAAATAATAAATTTATTAAAAATAATTAAATTTAGAACCAAAAACCAGAATTTAAGATGTGTGGAAAAAAATGTGATTGTCAAATGCACAAAAAATTCAATGGAAAATGTAATAGACCACATATCTTATGTATACGTTAGAGCACTCATCTAGAAATATCCATTGGGTTTTTCTAGATAGGATGAAAATGTCTTAAGAGAATGACACCCTCAAAACAGTTCATATGTCCTAGAACAAAAATAATTATATCTAAAAGAAAAATAATGATGACATGATATAGATAAAAATTTTTATTACATGTGGGGATTCCGTGAGACGAATCATGGCTCAATTAGAATTTGGATAGTGAAATTGATTACAATCCATACATTAGGTTTGAGAGAGATAAAATGTAATAGGGTATCGATATTGGTGATTTTGAGTGGAATGAATTGGAGGTTTTAGGATTATAAATGTATTTGGGTGAATTAAAAATTCATAATTTTTAAGATGATCCATGGGATGGCCACAAGATTAGACCAATAGTTCACCAACACTATTCACCCCACTATCTATGAAAAACACCCCCACATGACCTATAATGCATAGTTAGAGAAACCATAAATATTTTTTCCAAACCCACTATATTAGCCTCACATGAACATTCCATGTTGCATGATATAAGAAAATGGGTTGGTTCCCTTAAAATGTTGAACACTTTGATGTGTAAAAATATTAATAACCATGAGATAACCATGAAACTCTCTTTATTTCTCCATAACCATGAGATCTTTGCTCTAAAAAATCATTGAACACTCTTAATTTCACACATATATGATTTATATAATCATAATGAAAAAATAGTAGTCATAATATAAAGTAAATTTTGAACACATTGAAGTGGAACCATGATCGTAGAGTCATCCCCCTTAAAGAAACTCACCCATGATATTTCATTCCAAGTGTCATAAAAAATCTTCTAAGAATATTTCAAGACACTAAGCGTGTATGTTATCATCTCATTCCATGGATTCGTTATTCTCAAATATTTTCTTCCACATAAATTACACTAGTGGAATGAACTAAATCAAATATCCTTCATGATAAAATTCATAATGCATATTTGCTGCTTCTAAAGTGATGAATCTTCTTATAACTCAAACCAATAATCCTATAGTTATCACGTGGAACTGAATAGTATCATGAATGGTTTGAATCATGGATGAAAAATTTTGTAGAACCACACCTCTGATATACCTACAATGGATAGGCTACTAGACATATTATATACACAATCTCAAAAATTTTATTAAACCAACGTGAATTATTCCCAAACTTTCTAATGATTGAGTTCACCATTTTCTGAGATACACATAAAAAATCTGACTACCCACATTAAATTCTAGTATTTGTAGGAAATTATTAGTTTATGAATTATTCCTAGACTGATCTATATAAGTTCACAACTTGATAAACATACCCTTCTCTAATTTATCCTAAATGAGATGTCTTCCATGTAGTTCAACCTTGCCTAAGTCTAACCAATAAAGAGATGATAAAAAACACCAGATAAGGCCACATTAGTGTCCATAGTTAAAATCATATTTAATATTTTTCATTTCAAGACAAGAGGTATATATCTCTCATAAACATATAAAATCAATTACCAATGCTTATATCATTCCCTTTATCACTTGTATCGTTAGTTAATACGAACTGTTGGTATAAGGATAAAATGATATTTTCAAAAGAACTAGTTTAACTTAATATTTTTATAACCCCTTCTATATACTCGATGGTGAAAGAGAATAACATTATGAAATTATGGTTTTATAATCAAAAGTAATCATACAATTTCTCCAAAATAGGGTCTCCCAAAACCCATTCACTAATAATGTCTCAATGATAGAGAATAAGATTGTGATATTTTTGAGGTTATCAATGGTCACACATACTACATCACTCCAACTAGTGTATATCGGTAATCTGTTTAAAAAATATATAGTGACATCACCCTATTTCAACATAGAAAAAAAATTGTTCTACAACACATGTTGTAAGAGGGACTTCAAACATCACCTGTTAATAAGCAGAACTCCTAGTAATAAAAACCATTATATCAATTTTTTTATGATGACTAAAATAACATAAACATAAGTTAATATAAATCATCGTACACCCTAGTTTTATCACTTTTGGTGAATCGTTATACTCGCGCATCCATTACTCTGAAATGTATGTGGGATGCTAGAAGCTTCAGTGAATTTTCTCCACCTCATCATCATCAATGATTCCATCCTATCAGTGGATCCTTTCTTGAGATAGTTTCTTATAACGCGAATCATGTATTTTATAATTTCTATTTATTAATAAATATTTTCACAATTGAAGTGGTAACTAATAATTAGAAATGTAGATGTTGTACATGAGGATCTGGAACCCCCAAGTGAATCAATGAAAATAAGTCCATAAGGGCCATATGATACTAGAACCATAAACTACATATGGTCATGTCCTTCAACTCATAGCATCAAATACAATATTTACCTTACATAGTTTATAGGAAATCTCAATGTTGTATGACTATATATTTATACAAACATAACTTATATAGATTAATACCACGATGTTTAGAAACACACTTGAGGATTTGGTTGTCTATATACACCACACAATTCTCTCTTTGTAATTACTGCCTCCAATAGTAGATTTTAAAAAACAATAGACAAATAAAGATCATTCATCTGGTACTTTTTTCATGTGGTCTCAAATTATGAGACATGTATTACAGAACTCGTACATCTGACATCATAACCACTCCAATACCGATGACTATAAATTGTTATATATTTTATATCTTACTCATGGATCTAGAAGAATTACAATATGTGTGAGTTTTTATCCCCCATTCAGTATATAAATATATAAATTTCATTCTTTAGACAATTTTTATTTCACACTATAATTATTCAAGTTGGTAGTTGGTTCCATTATATGTGAATAGACATGTATATATATCCAATAATAATCATCTATTCTTAGGAAACAACATATAGTAAATATTTTATTGGAATTCACTAAGGAAAATACAACTCTAACAACCTCTAGGTCAATTGACAATGTTTGCATTGAAATAGTATCACCATAGAATGTCTCTATAATGTGTAAATACTAGAATTAAGTGTTTAGTGATAATGGATTGTAGCCTCTCGAAGTATTTATAATGATTTTAAATTTTTTAAAGATTCATTTTATTACACGAATTCTTCTAAATATCATTAATGATTAATAACAAAAATGGATACAAAAAACTAATGCATAAAATTATTAATCATAGACACTAAATTGGTCAATGTGTTAATGGGACCAATTGAAATATCTGGATACTCATAAGGAACATAAAATATATATATAATCATACATTTTATGTCTAAGGATCTAAAATTTACCTTGTGATAAACTAACCTTAAATATATCATTGAGAAAACATGATCTCATCAGAGAAGATAAAAGAGGTCACCTGTATAAGGAAAATGTCATATGTTATTCTATGTATGATGATTAAAATTCCATTAACCTAATTGGTGATTTAGGGTTCCATATGTGTTCATTATGAAATGGACTATTTATCAAAAGGGTTAATCATGGGTCTATATAATACCCTAATATTATATAACCTCTAGATTTCTATTGAGATCATGCTACTCTGTAGTGGCCATAATACAAGAATTAATGGAAATTGAATCATCTTCATGAACCAAATATATATATAAATCAACAAATCACATTCTAGGTAACAAAAACATTTTTTTGAAATACCTCATTGAAACAGTTTCTTATAAGAGGTGATTCATCTTGAAATATTACCAAATAATCGACATAAAGGCTACCAGTCTATTATATAATGTCACTATACCCTGGATTCTCTACTCTATATATTTTACATGGGACATACAATTTACCCTTGTGAATATAACTACCACCCATAGGTGATTTATGTGAAACTTTCATAATATACATATTCATGTAGGCATGATATGGAATAATTTATTCTATAACAATAATAATGGAAGAACTATACAATTGGAGGATAATGAAGATAAATAATATGATATAACCACCTATCAAAATAGAGAAATACTTTTATTGATTTCCAATCACCGATAAATACTTAATGAAGTTTCATGTTTTAACACTCTATAAATTAATAAAATTTGAGAAAAATAATTTTTCATTATATTTAGAGTTAAAGGTATTTCATGACCCTCTTTAAAAAATAGATAACAACGAAGATTCTAATAAAATCATACCTCTAACCAGAGATGTATCGGGATGATCCTACAACATTACATGATTCAAAAAATATAACTAAACTATTCTATGACTATGATATACATAATGAAATCATTTATTAGGACCTCTATAATGATGATTTTCATCTTTTTCATGGATCCTCATACCATAACCCCATCCTCATCCCAAAATTCTAATAGCACTCCAACACTCCTCTTGAGGTTGAGCTACTAATCCAACAAAATGATATGACGTTACTGTTTATACTCTCTCACTAAACACTAGAGGTAATGTTATGAAAATCATCTATTATAGGTACATCATTCCACGATATGATCACTCAACTAGGTAACTCCAATATGGAGTGTTCACATTCTATTTCATCACACACAGATTCCTGACTAATAATCTAAATGTTTGTTTGCTATGAATGGTACTTCCCTTATGAGTGGTCTGGAAGTAGGGAATCGTGCCACCAGATATTGCACTAATGGGTTGGGATGTATATCCACATAATTGTATATCACCAGGAACATGAAGGCCACATTCTGTAATTAGATACATATATGTTATACGAAACATATTTTTGATTTGAAAAAAATAACCTATATAAGAATATGATGTCTAATCCCATCCTCAAAATATTAAAATACCATTGAATCATCATTGGTATAGATATGCACAAAGAAATAAATATATGTTAAATAATATTAAAAATTCATAATTTATATATAACCTTGTTAAATATTCATGAACTACCAGAGGTAATAAAAAATGAAGGACTTAGAGAAGAAATTAGTATTTAAATGATTTCAGAAAAATATTTATATCAATACCCTAATATTTAACATCCATAATGATAACATCCCATGATCACATGAATGAAGATCTAATCATATATGTGGTGTCCTTTAATATCCTTCTAAGAGGTGTTTCAATATACTCAAGGATTGGCAATAAGTAATATAGAATTTAATATATATTATGGGGATAACATTCTCTAAAAATATGTTTGGATGTTTCTACTGAAGCACTCAAATAAATGCTTCAATATAATATATAGGTTTCATATTTTCCTTTATTTTCGTCATTATTGATATAAATTGACTTCACAATCAATTGTTATCACTCACATCGGAAAATTAATGTGGTTCTACATATGGAACTACTAGAGGGAACAATTGTATCTTAGGTCCAACCACCTTTGGGGAATGGACCTCAACACATTCAGGGTGTATGAATCGAGGAGGACATTGTAGAATAGCGCTAAAATTTCTATGCACACACCTCATTTAGAATTTAAAAATTATAACATTTTAGATACATTTATTTAACATGTGAAATATATCTAATATAATATTGACACCTATCTTATTACTCCTAAAACCTGGTCTAGGTGATATGAATGAACAATCCCAACGAATTGAAGTGATACTTACAACTACCCACTACTATATTCGAATATAGGTCAAGCACTATGTTTGGTATTAAAGGACCCTATATATGGACATTCAATTTTATGTTATAGAGGATAAAACCATTATGTTTAAATTAAAAACATCATTTAGTAGTGACCATATACAATTATATGGATTGATCAATTATTGAATTTAAATAATGCTACATTAAACTGAAGTTCAATCACCAATTTTTACACGTACATGCATTATAAATTATAATAAGTAGTTCCATTAACAATTTCAAGACCGTTACATTTGATATATGAATGTATATATAGTATACATATATTTCAAAAAATGAATCATCCTCTCAAATATATAGTAGTTGATTCTGACTATTGATTAAAAATGAAATTCATGAATTCAAAATCAACTAATATTCCATCCAATGTAACCTCTGTTACATAACTCAAATATGGTATTTTTTGTTATAGATCCATCATCAAACTGTATGGGAGAACTCATTTTGGTTGATACAAAAACAAAATAACCTTCTATTAAATACAGTTATCCATACAATAACATTAGTTTCATAATAGTTTCATCTCTAATTGAATATAAAACAATATCATGAACTCTATAATTTATGACTATTGAGATTAAAATAATACATGGCATATTAATTCTATAAGGTACCCATAGTGATGCATAATCAATCATTAATTACTGTAACAGTGATACGATTATGTTTAAACCAATATTATAATAATACTAGATTCACATATCATGTGTGTCACTCAATTATAGAATAAAAATGCATCAAGAATAATATAGAACATCTTGTCCCATTCCTGGAAATTAGGAATTTATCTCATATGTTTGTTTTATACTCCTAGTAATGGGATCATTTCCAAATAATTACTCATCTTAGATTTTCTTAATACCATCACAAAATTATAAGGTAATGAATAAAACAACTAGAATAAATTTATAACATCGTAAATACTATTAAATAAAATTTAATGTACCCCAATTGAAAAAATGACTCAAGAATGCCTTCATATAAACTTGAGGATACTGACTACCCCCAAGGATCTATGGTGGTAAAAATGGGAGACAATACCTTGATAATTTGAGATAATTTTTTTTAAAAAAATGGGTACTAACAAAATCATAATAAATGATAATTATAATAATGTTATCCAGACATCTAAATGATAATAATAATCAATCAATCAATATAAATATGATGTAACCTACACATTATGATATAATGTAATATTTTCAAATAAAAAACTAATACTCAATAATTGAATCATTTATAAATACATAAATGTATAAAAAATGAACCAGAAATACCAAAATACTACTTCCAAAAAAAATCACAATCCATATCTCAATCATGTTCTCCCCCTCTCCAATTATTCACTAAAACAAGAATTGACTACTGGGATCATTACTATTTTCTTACATAAATCAGTGCATCCTATCTAGGTAAAAATACTCATCATGAATAGGGTATGAGATGTACTTAGAAGGAAACCACCAACACTGCCTATAACAAATCAGGACAATGTGAAAAATCATATTCCATTTGATGTAAAAGTTACTATGATGTAAATTTAGTAATAAAATTAAAATAAAAATTCTACATGATCTAAAAAGGTATGGATATAGAATATGTGAATAAAAATATATAGGAATTATCAAAATTTGGAAACTACCTATACAAAACATGAAAAATATTTTTTGAATACTACTCCAACATGGGAGAAATCCTAATGAATATATATTGGGATACCTATAGTTGTAGAAACAAATGTATAAGGATTTCACATTTGACATTCCACAATTCTATTTAATTGTTTTATTCCATAAATAATCATAATTATCAATCACATGTTACATTCCTCTATTCTGTAGCTAGTTCCATATAATAATAACCATACATGAGGGTAACATGTACCATACATCGACCCACAGTTTGTGTCATACTGTAATATGATAAGTACCATTCCATCATATTATGACAATTTCATAATGTGCTGCAAAAGGTTTCATTGACTTATATTATAATTATTCCACTCTGAGATGTAATTGGTTCCACACCTTAATAATAAAATGGTTGTATGTTGATAATTCAAATATCATAAATGTAATATAAAATAAGACAATGGATATGTTATTATCCATACCTAGTTATTATCATCAATATATTGAGTCACTATATTAAGTAATATAAATCTCATTCCACATCCTTATTTGAAACCTACTATTTATGAATTTTAATAGAATTTAACAAAATGGAAACTAAATATTGATCCTCTCAAGAAAAATCATGTAATTTATAATCTCTCCCATAACATTTTTTGAGAGAGAATAAACTCAAATAATTGTTTTAACACTATGATGATTAATAAACAAACATCATTGGTGGAATATATTGAGGTTGATGGCCTCCACCCCTGATTTGGTTCTACAAGGATGTCCCATATTAGTTGTATCAATATTTTTATGTTTTAATATATAATTTATAAGATATAATTGTAAGGTATGTTGTGATATACTAAAGATACAATTAAATATGAAAAGAAAACATAATTAATGTTTATAGACCACTTACCTTTTAGATGTGGTTGAAAAAATTTCCATCATCTACCTTTCATTTGGTCAAAATTGATAGAAAGTGGAGCACTTGAAATATATCCTCAAAATAGGTCATATGATCCTACGCAAAAATTAACATCGTCTTCGGGGGAATAATGATGATATGGGATAATGGAATGGATAGAATATAGATGGTGATCAATTGATACCAACAGTTTCTCGATGGGACAAAATATTGAGAAATGACATAAAATTATAGCCTAAGTAATGGGAGTGCTACTAGGTTGGGTTATACGGTTGAAGTTCACATGGATATTGAATAAAATTTATAATGATCCAATTAAATTTTCAAGGTATAAGGGAAATTCATCGCCTTTTAATAGGAATAATGGTTTGGCACATGGTTGGACAAACTGTGAGTCAAAGTGTGAACCTCACATTATTGGGATCAAAAACATTGTAGCATGAAACAAATAGTTACAAAAATCATGTGCATGTGAGTAACACATTCTGTCTTAGTACTGAATGGGTAAATAACCACATGAATTGTATTGAAAAATTATGGGGCCCTTAAACAGGTACATATAGTTTGAGAAATATGCTTATCCATAACCATGTTCTACTCAGGACCCTCTAATGCTCTCTCTATATGTTAATGATCTCGTTACTAAAAAATCTATAAAAATTCCTGATTTCTCTTATATGAAATTAGTAGTGTTTATAATTATAAAAAATAATGAAAAATAAAAACTAAAGGTTATGTACCTTAAAGAAATACTTGCTTCATAAAGTATGACTATCAATTTAATTACATATCCATTATACCATAACCAAATCAAGATCACGCCATTCATTTGGTTTCATGACCGATCCTAAAAGGGGTTTACTTCGACTCCCTATGCCCCCATCAAATATGATAGGGTACAGTTACTAGCATAGAGTAGGCATATCACTAACATGGGTGTAATTTCATATGTACTTGTATACATGAATGCATTTCGAAGCCAACAAAACACTGAAAAGTAAAAAACACTATAACAAAATGCATGCATACAACTATATCCCAACTAATATAGTACTATTGGAATGAAAAGTGAAATAATATAAACTAAGATAGAATACATGACCACAGAATATTAGTCCTTAACAACATTTATAATATGTTGAAATAGGTATTTCAGTTGCAAAATGTAGTTGTAGGAACATGCTTCTACCTGTCTGATCTCACAAGCCTCCATCTGGTCCTACTACTCATATAACTATGTTAAAAAGGACAACCAACTTCACAAGTTAAGACATGTGTGGCCAATTCCAGTTTAGGGGTGTGTGTAAAAATATATAGTTTGACACCCCAAAACCACAATGAAATATAAAAATGAATGATACATTCATCTCTACACAAGTATATGCATATAAAAAATATAATAAGATCATCTAGTTATTAAAAATATAAGATAGTATGTTTAGAGGTTAGTCATAACTATCACATAACAACACTAAGGATTTAGCTCAAAGATTCCACAATGCACTCATCATGGAGAACACACTTGTAAGTCCGATAGCACTGATGACGTCCAACCGAGATGTACTATACATCGGTAACCATCATGGGTGGGAGATATACACTGAGAGATCTAAATATATGTTGATACCACATATGAGGAACACCACCAAGGCCATGGGGGGATAACAAAAACCCCATATTTTATTGACTGACAATGTATGGATTAATGCCAAGAAATGTTGGTAACATAAAAACCACATAATCTACATAGTTCATGAAGAATGAATGAATTTTGTATTTTTATTTATCCTTCTCATGTGGGAAGGTCCTAGATGTTTTGCAAAAGGGTCACACACCTTGTGACATTTAACAATCTCTTGGAACCCATGATGATTCTCCGTGGGGGCCACATATTGAGTAATTATTGGTTACACCCCATATTCATCAGGATTTTCTAGAATCACACGATATTCCACCACTCACCTAAACTGATGATCCAAATCATGTTTTGGTGACCCGTTCACCTTGAATAATTAAATCCAAGGCCATTTCATCACCCTATGTTACACCCCTAAACTAGTTTACCAGTGTCAGTGCATAATTTCATTTAATTAGATTTCTTCCCAGAAATTCATATCCCGAAAAACTGTGTAGATTAGTAGTTTTTGAAAACCAAATACATACATAGGTTCAACATTAAAACATTTATTGAAATAAACCATATAACTTTTTTTGGCAATATCGACAAATCTCATGAAAGTCCATTCATAATAAAATTCATCACGACCTGAGAAAATGAAACATAAGAAGGTAGTGAGCTAAGAAGATCAGTATGGGTATGAAATACCTCATAAGATAGAAAAAAACATTATGCATGGAGAATTACTAAAAACAAAATACTATAAAAATAAACATAATCGCATTATGGTTGGAATAAGAGATGAAAAAAATGGCATTATAATGTATAATCATGGGTATTCAACAAGTTGAATAACAACATGATCATTAAATTTCTATTTTAATAATGAGAGAATGCATAATGCAGAACATCATAATCATTCTTTCAATTCCTTGTGCAAAGACAATAAATATCAATTTTGTCAAGGTCGGATGCCAAGATCATATTCTAATCATGAGTCCTACCGATTCCCCAAGGGGCTATAGAGGCACACACTCAACTCTTAATAAATCTAATTAATTCTTATGATTAATGGTGATGATCATATAAAACATAAAAATTCATATTGAAATAAGAATTTGAAATATAAATAATTTTTCACTTATACTAAACTTAAACACTAACCATTCGATGTAATTTATAGATTGGTATAAAGATAGAACATACACATTCAAAATAATCCAAAATCCTTCCACATTATATCCTAGAGGATATAATAAGATATAAAACACTATGTAATACCGGATTCATAATTTTTTTCACATAATTTAACATAAATTTAAATTATACCATTGAAAACTACTTGAATAAATAATCCTTAAACATTCTAAAGTATCACATACCACCTTGAAACATTTAAATCATAATCCCATAGAATATCATTAGAATAAGGGAACTACATACATGATATATAAAGGGGTATTACATACACCACATGTTCAGAATATTTGGTTAATATGAAATATATCTCATTAAATTTTAAGTTATGTGAGAAAAATCTATTTTTATTTCGAAAGAAGAGTTATTTTAGAAAATAATCTGTATTTTTCATAAATATAGTTTTAAAAATGTATATCCGAGAAAAAAGGGAAATACATTGAGATTAAATTTTTTGCTTAAATTATGTCTTACTAATGTTAAAACATGTAAAAGTATTTTTAAATAATATTTAGAATGAAAAAATTTTAGTGCGGTTTAAGGAATTCATCAAAGATATACTTAATCGCAACGGTTAGTTTTCATTGATTAAACTAAAAATGAGAAAAAATAACTTTTTTCTTGTTCAAATGCGTGATTTTCAAAAGATAGATCTTTCTTAATACATATTATAGAGAAAACATAAAAATTGGCAATAATTTGAGTTGTTCCTCAAATTGAGCATGCATTTCGGATGGATTTATCCACGATTCCTTTAAAACCTGTAACTCCCCATAAAATAAAAAGGAATATTATTGGTAAACAAATATATGAAATTAAAATATAATTTGTTATTTGTACATAAGAATAAATACTAATTTTATTGAGATGAGTATTGAATAAGAGGAACTCGAATGAAAATTAATTTTCGTGTACAAAATACTTAAGACCTTTAATCACCTGAATCATATGAACCAAAATTAATAATCACAAAATGATTAATTTAATAACTTGAAAATATAGTGATTCATTATATGGGATATAATTTATGTATACATACACCATAAATAATTAATAGCAGTGAATAAAAAATATCTCACAAAAAAGGAAGTGAGATGAAGAAACCCTTACCTTGAGTCCGAAGGTGTTCTCCCCTTGATCATAATGAATTGAATAATAAAATTTAGGATTAGAAATCATTAATTACCGAACCTCCAATTAGTTTTATGGAATTATAATAATATTATATTGTTCCTTAATTTCCTTTTTGATGGGATAAGTTGTTCTATTTTATAGTTTGGGTCTATTTGTTTCATGATCGATATACTTATATATATGAAAGAAGAATTGTATAAAATGAGGACGGTTGCAAAAATATTAATTTATATGTTATTAATGTATATAAACAATTTTTCATGGTTTTAAATTTTATTTTTTTACTTTTAGGGAAGTTCAATCATTATATAAATTATTTAATGATAACTAGTTGGGTTTATTGGCAGCTGTTGAACACTATGAACTCATTTTTCTTAATAAAACAAATAATGTTTACAAAATTATTCCAAAACTAGTGATGAAAAATACGACATAAATTAAAGACTAATTCAACCAAAATTATACTTTCAGGACCATAATTGAAGATGGTAATAAAAATTAAAAACTCATCATCCTCGAATGTGGTAAATTACAACTTCTCAAATGGTATTTTTAGTACTAGAATAAAAAAAGGGTCAATGGGAGATGATAATGAATTATTTTACAATAAAAGAAATTATTTTACATGTAAATATGTGTAGTTTTGATTATAATTGGTTGAGGCTAGGTGAGGATACTTTAGAAAAGAAAGGAACATGAAACAAATGTAAAATATTTAAAAAGAGGAATTTAACATATGAATTAATATTCCATGAGATCTTATTTACGAGGGATGATATGGTAATTTTATTAGACCCTGGGATTCTAGAAGTGGGGGATGAGCTTGGGAGGAAATTAGAGCATAATTTATAAAAGACACAAGGCTTCATATCATTGAAAATATTAGAGAAGTGTAGGTAGATTTTATAGTGGAGGAGGGGACATTTTGTTAATATTTTTATCATATGTTTTTTATATTTCTATAAGAAAAGAAACATTGACGATTCAATGACCCAAAAGATTAATAAGGGAATGTGATTTTGAACAATGATCACTTACAAAAATGATAATTTTAGGAATAGTGTATTATCTCATAATGCATATATATGGTAAATTACAATATTAAACCATTCAGAAAAATTTTAGTATTTTATAAAAATCACAAAGATTCACTCTAACCATTTTCCGAAGTGTAGAATATAGATATAAACTCTATTTTATTAAAATTATTTTCAAAATATGTTCAATTTAATTTTTAAATAAAATTATCATTTACCCATAAAATACAATTTTAATATTTAAACTGATTTTTTAATGATATGAAAAATTAACAAGTGTTTTAATAAATTGCCCTAAAATCCTAGGAAAAATAAATTATGATTTTGGAGTAGATTTTATGAAAAAATAATTTTATTTTAGTTAAATTTATCAACTAAAAATTTATAATTATTTATTCACTACTTACAAAAATCCCAAGACTTAATTATTAATTTTTAAAATTTTGAGTCTCATTTTTAAGCTGCCAAATTTATATTTATACTTACATGGGTGATGTTACTATTTATAAGGGTACATTAAGATTCATAAGAATCATGTAACTATTCATAAGGTTACATTATGTTTCACTGGGTCTAAATTACTATTTATAAGGGTGCATTGATTTTAATAAGGGTCAACATACTATACATAAGGGTTCATTACCTTATATAGGGTCATGAAAATATTTATAAGGGTCTATTACTATTTATAAGTGTCTTATAGTATTCATGAAAATTTATGTTTCTTCTATCAGACTAAAAAATCACCCAAAATGCCACCATGTAAGTTATATTCTTAAAATTAAAAACACGAAAGTGGAAAAATTATTTTCATTGTTTATGTTATAACAAATTGTTGTTTTGTAGAGACTTAGTGTTTTAGGCAGACAATATTAAATTTATTTGCAAATAAGTGGAGTTTTACATTCTCCCCTCAATATAAATTTTTTTAATCAATATTTGAAATCGTATTGTGAATATGAATGGTTGATACTAGAAATTTACTTTGTGGGGAACCCTATCAAAAATATGGTTAAAATATTGTCTTAATAAGAATGAAAGGGAAATGCATCGGTTTCTACAAAACTGCACAATATAATGAGACAACATGTTTAGTGACGAATAATCAATCTATCATGTTCTAATGGGAGTTGATAGATAACATAGACAGCTAACAGATCATTACCAAAAAACTGTAAAATATTATTTTGAAAATATTAATTGATATCATAAAAAAATATGATAATAAGAAAAAAATATTTTAGACTATTTTCCTAGATTTTAGAAATTATTAAACACTAATAAGAGTATAAGTATACATTTATATTTCATAAAGACAATCTAATCATTTTTTTGTTGCTATAACTATCGATACATCATCTCTTAGAATATGTTGCATAATATGGTGACATTAAACTCAAAAACCTCCTACACTGATCAACTTAAACCATTTCATAAATGTTTTAACGTTCAAAAATATAATTATCCAATAAATTAGAATCTTTTCCATATCCATTATTTCTATATCCATGTACAGATTATCCTTGGAAAAACTCATTTTGTTTTTAACGCCATGATATATCTTGATCTATCCTTGTACGAGCTTATTCTATTTTAATCAACATGAATCATCCTTAAATTTACACATTCAAATCATGTGAATATATTTATCATTTGTACTCATCAAATATTGTCACAACTCAAATTACTATAAAACATTATTGGATACATGCATTCAACCTTACTCATGCAATAGGTTATTTTCATTATATCAAAAAATGTTGTGGACTCCATTAATTACAGAATATAACACCTTTTTACAAGACACTAATTAGTTTTGAGGTGGTCATTACTAATCCAAATAAATCAATTCGTCCTCATTATCTCATTCTTCAAGAATATATTTATGTTTTTATTTCCCTCAACCATATACATTCCAAAGTTATTAACTTTCTACCAAGTAATATATCTTTGGTACAATTCATTTTACGATTTCAAATACATAATGAATTAGTAATATAGTAAAACACTCATATATTCCATAACTCTTGTAAAATGTTCATTACTAAAAAAATATTCAAATTAAATGATAATGTATATGTATATTAATTCTTTTACATCATATGCACTATTATCATGACCATATTATTATCCAGTAACATCATTCGGGGAATATTCCATTTATTCATGGGACATTGATACACATAGTGTCCCATATCCTTGTAGTTGAAGAATTGTACATCAGCAATTTCCCCCAAGAAATCATGATATTGTTGACCATTTTCTCGACTCATATATTAAACTCATGTTACATTAAAAAATTTACCAGGATGATTATTTACAAAGTTATCACATGTGGGAAAATACTTTATTACATTCACCCATAATCCAACTTTTTTTCTTACATCCTATTTTTTTCCATGATTCAGTTCAATTATATACACTCGAATAATTCATCACATATCTTATTTACAGATGATACTATTTACTCATATTATGGTGATACATGAGAGACTATCTTCCTTCGAAATGACGACTTAAGACCATACACGATATAATCATTCATACTTTTCACATCATGTGAATTGGTGATGTTTTTATTCCTTATTCTAGTCACCAATTCTATATAACAACACACACTTGATTAGGTTATAAATCATAAGATATAGTATAAACATTGAAAATTTATTACCAGAAATTAAAATCATATTTATATCTAATCTTATAATCACAAACATGTGTTAATTGAGGAAAATTTTAAGTTTAAATACCACTTAATATTAAGTAATGAGAATGTATATTATATTATGAATATACCCTGAGAATGAAAAACCATTTACGTAGTAAGCCTCATTGTCATGTATAAAGATTCCCTGGGTGAAGACTAAAAAACTTTTCTAAAGTTGTTACACCTAGGTATATCTGTGAAAGAACCATGTCCACTCATAGTATCTAGACATGGATGTGTTTTCTAGAAATTTCCCCAAAATAGATTCCTTAACAAAATTCCAATATTTCCTATACATTTATCCTCAATGGATATCATAGGTTTTTGTTTCTTAATATATGTTTATTAATTGAAGTTTCTAAGCATTCTACTAAGCTTCCTTTCTTAATAACTATAACGCCATGATCCCTATTTCCCAGAGCCAGTTCATTATTTCATTAAAATTTAATTCTTACACGATATCTGTTTCCAGTTGGACCATGTAGATTTGTTGTTTTGGAAAACTAGATACATACAAAGGTTGAAAATTACAATTTTAAATTAAATAAAACATATATGTTTTTTGGGTAACATCCACAACTCTACGTTTATACATTAATGGAGAATCATGTAATATCAGTATGGTTGTATAAAATTTTAGTTATTTGTTACTAGTGAACATACATAATGTTATATGGTATTAAATTTAATTTGGATACATTGTCTTAATATGAATAATTATATAAAATATTTAATGATAACCGTTTTTGTTAATTAACGATTTTTTAATCCCAACAAACTCATTTTACTTTATAAAAGAAAACAATGTGTAAAAAATTATTCCAAACCCATAGATGCAACAAAATACATTTACTATAATATTTTTCAACCATTTGAATGGTTTGAAGACAAGAATCAAAGATTGTTATTGAAATTGAAAGACCATTATCCTTGAATGAGGACAATATGCTCATCTCATGTGGTTTTTTTACTATTAACATAAAAAAGGATTAAAGAGATATGATAAGAACATATTCCATAATGATATAAAAAATTATAGTATATCTAATGTATTGGAATTTTCAAAACATTTGGATGATGAAATACGAGGATATAAATAAAAACAAATGAACTTAAAAAGAATGTAAAAGAACTGAAAAGATGGATTTACCTCTTGAATTACTCTTCCCTGAGAGCCTCTATAGTGAATAGTACTTTTAACAAATTATGATTCCAAGGGATATTATACGTAGTGGAACTTATTTGTAGGATATTTTAGCATAATTTTGCCAAGGAATAAGGCTTGGTAGGATTCAAGAGAAGAGCAGAGTGTGGGTTGTTTATATTGTGTAGGATTGGAGGGTTTTTTGAAATTTTAATCATTGGGTTATTATATTTCTATATGACAAGAAATAATGTAGATTCCATGAAAAAAAATTGCAATAAAAATATGTGAATTTGTTATTTGGGTGATTACATATGATATGTTGCTAGGAATAGTGTATTTAACTAATAATGTGTATATAAACGGTAAATAATCATATTTCACTATTCATTAAAAATACCAGTATTTTAGAAAAACTAAAAAAAATCACCCTATCCATTTTTTGACATTTTGAATCGAAATATGAAATCCATTATAACAAATTAATTTTCCAAATATGTGAAACATTTTTTTAAATAAAATCATCATTTACTCATTAAATAATGTTTTAAACTAAAACTGATTTTTAATTCCCTAAAAATTTAATAATTTTTTTATTACATTACCCCTAAGTTCTAGGGAATTTCTTTTATTTAGAAATATTTTTTATGGAATAATTTCTTTAAATCAATTTATTAATTCAAAAAATTTATTATATTTTTTCAGCTAAAAAAATACCAACACAAAATTATTAATTTATAAAATATTCACTCTTATTTATAAGGTGCATACATTTTATTTATACCTACATGGGTGATGTGAATATTAATAGGAATACATTACTATTAATAATGATCATCTCAGTATTAATAAGGTATCATAACTTTTCATAACAAAAGGCTACTATTCATAGGGGTATGTTACAATTAATAAACATTATGTATGTTCTAACATACACAAAAAATCACCCTTAACGCCACAAAGTATGTCAGATTTTTGAAATAAAAAACACAAAATATGAAAAATTATGTTTAATGACTATGTTATAAAGAAGATTTTTTCATAGAGACTCAGTGTTTCATGCATTTAATATTAAATATATTTTCTTATAATTTGGTTTTTCAAACCTAATACTGAATTTTTATATTTGGGGCCTTCTATTGGATCTGAAAATCATTTAAATCGATTTAGGGGAAAATAGCTCGAAGAATAATTTCTTCTGGTTCACTCTTATAATTATTTCATCATCATTTACGCTCCTCCATTAGGTAATGTCTAGTTCGGATCAACTAATTTTTAATGATAGACTAAGCAATGAATTGACAATAATGGATTTTTCAAAAACATGTTGAAGAATGAAAAATACAAAAAAAAACAATGTAGAGAAACACAAAGACCAATTCTAAGGAATGACCCCAAACTATTTTTTATATTTTCCTCGATTCTTTCCCTTATGAAACACAAAAATATAGAATAATTTATAAATATTCACGCCTTTATAATCCCATAACAATGTAACACATCCTACCTAGAATGATCAAACCGTAGATTAACATGTTTATTGGATGGTAAGTGTTCATCATTGAATCATTGAATATGGAATGAAAACCAAAAATTGTGCATTATACCAAGGAATTGGATTGTTCGTTGTCAAATATTTATTGCAATCCAAATGACCCATCAATAATGATGATCATCGATCTCCATTTCTGTCATCCTGTATTAAGAGAGATATCCAAGGTTTTTCTCCAGAGCCCCTAGGGAATTTCAATAGTAATTAGTCTTATAATGAATCCCTGAATAAAATGATTAATTAAATGAATAATTAACATGGATTTGATGTGTTGGATAAATATTAAATTAAAATTAATATTAAAATTATTTTATTCATTATAAATGAATGAAACTACCTTTCATAAATAACCCATACTGGCCGATGTTAGGCCTCACCTAAGGTCAATATGCTACTCTGAATGAAACTATGCCCTCATATTTGGAATTTTTTAACCTAATTAGAAGTTATTCCACTTTTTTAGTGAACTTCATGCACTTCTTATTTAATATTTTAATATTATTCAAACATTTAGTCCACTCACATTGGGCCCTTGAATCACACATCGTCTCAGTGTCTGGTCATGTAAGTAATCCAAATAATATTAAAAAATTAAACATTGAAAATTAGAGGCATAAAATTATAACCCACCACATTTATGACATATCTGAAAACTAAAAACAATGGACTCTAAAAAATATTAGGATATTGTGCACGTATTTGAGCATCCCACTCCAATGTTTTCACCTAAAGATACCCGTGATTCAACTAAACGTGAACTACATGATTCAAATTCCTATGAAGAATCATCTTTTAACAATCCACAATCTCCACTAGATACATTGAAAATATCACTCCATCATCGATGTCTATATCCTCCCAATTGATGATGTGTGATGGGCCATCCACCTACCTCCTCACTTATGACACATGAATGACGTCGTGTACCCGGTCCAACTAAGATGTTAAATCTAAAAATTATTCCACCTATCCAACTATACGTAGTATCTTAAAAGGGACAAAAAAACCTAGAGATAACATTCCACCCCTTAACGATGTCTATAATCTATGTTGAGGTGAAACCCGGAGGAATACATGGTCTCATTCAACAAAATTCATAGGCCTTCACCACCAGTCATTATATGATTTTTGAAGGCCTTGGGAAGTCATTATCTGTTCCAAGATAATTTTATCCTTATTGATAGTAGTTCTCTTCCACCCGAGGTCAATCAGTGCCAAATCTCTGAGTTCTGTCCAGAAATGTTGTGAATAGTAGGGTTTCTCTTACAAATACTAGAATGGTTCCATTCAAATTGTGTAATAGTATATATTGTTTTACATAAACAACCCCAGTAGAAGGTGATACTCACAACTATTGATGAAGTCCAACATGAATTCCCATCGCATATCCTCCAAAACCAAAATGGTGTAAACCTTCTGGTCATACATATGTGGGTGAAATACTATGATCAATCGTAATTGGGTTCCAAACACCTTTATAATCCCTTACAAAATAATGATGTAAAATCCGAATCATGATTAGAAACATCCATCGATAGAACTAAATGGATTAAATATATATATTGAACATCAAAGCATTCCAATATATCTACTTAACTCTCATCTCTAATAGATTGGTTGTGGGTTAACATGGTGAGCCATTCAATGGTCACCTAGATGGAATCAGGTCCCATATACCTATATAGTAAACCAACCAAAATTTTGGTTAACATCTCATCACACATCTATTCTGGAACCACACGTGGTTGTCGTAAACCCATAGTAAGCCAGTGCCCAACCATAACATGCTTTGAAGAAAGTCATAGATAGAATATTACCCCATATCCATCAACACAAGATAACTATAATAGTGATAAATAATCTATTTCCTCGTTCAAAAATTGTGAACAAGATCCCTTGCTGATATAATATACCACCATGTTCTTCTTCCCAGATGTTTAGCCAATCTCAGTGTCATAGTCTTGAAGGATCTCTATCCATCTCTTCTATATCATGTTCAGATCCTTATGGATGAACATATACTTGAGACTCTTGTGATCAAAATAGATGATTAATCAATCACCATCAGGTAGTGTCAACACATCTTCAACATGAATGTGGATCACGTGGCCTCAACTGGTTTGAACCATAGTCAATCAACCCTCACCTCAAAATTAGGAAACAACCATGTATGGTACCTAATGCATCAAATATCACTTCCTATTCGACACCCTCCTCTAGAAATATCATGATTAGAGTACCCATCATATTCTCTCTCGACAACTAAAAAAGCATTCTTCCACATATTTGTCCACAAAAAAGGTTGTACCTTTCATTTCAATGGTATTATCAATGCTGGGAACAGAGAGATATCAAGTATGAATCTCTGATAGTATCCTGCTAACATTAGGAAGATCTGAACCTTTATCATGCTTCCAAGTTCCACCCATGCTAACACTACTTTAACCTTGGTCGTGTCCACTCCACTCCATCCACTTAAATAACATGTCCTAGAAAGTGGACATCATGAATCCAGCACTAGAACACCATGAGTTTCTTAAAAATATAGTGCCCACAAAGTACATGCAGAACTATCCTTAAGTCAATCGTTTGTTCCTTCTCATATGAAAAATACATAAGGATATCTACGATGAATACTACCACTAACCATTGTATGTAAGGCATAATGATCAAGTTCTTGAGTAAAAGATGTAAATCTAAATAATTCTTCTTGAAAAATGGAATCAACCACTACTCATAGTGCCCATAACTACTTTTTATATCCCACTTAGATATATCCTTATCCCATTCGCACATCGGATAATATCCTGATTGGAGGTCAACCTTTTAGAACCATCGTGCCCTACTAAACTTATCAAAGAGAAAATTGATTTTTGGAAGTTGATAATGCTTCATCACAGTCATTTAATTCAATAAACATTAGTCCTCACACAACGACAAGATCTTTTATTCCTATCTTGAAGACAAAAATGTGGTTGCACGGGGGTAGGGGTCATGGGGGGCACAGTGGGTCTCACGAAGCCCTTCTTCAACATGTCCTCCGACTTCACCCTATTCTAATGAAGGTCTATAATATCCATACAACATGAAGGTTAAAATATCAATAACATATCTAGGAGTAAATCAATATAGGATAATATATCCCAGATATGATGTAATCTTAGAACATCATCTAAATTTTTTCCTCATAGTCTTCCACATTACACAAAAAATTGGATTCTCATGACATCTACTACATAGAGGTTAAGGGTAGAAAAATAATATGAAATCAAAAAAGCACTCCCACGAATGAGTCCATAAAATGGTACATGGGATTATATTTAACTTAAAAAGGAAAAACATTAAATCACTATGGCAACACCACATCCTTTATCTAAATCAATCAATCTGGAATAGAAAACAGATTACTAATCCACACACAGAATGACACTGTAAGGCCGAAACACTGAATCCATGAGGTTCCAAATGAAATTTTATCCTCTAAGGTTAGCAAAAAATATTGGTGTAGATTATTGATCATAATTTATTTTCCCATAGGTTTCTCCACGCATAAGGTTCTTGTCAACAGTTAAACCAAAATCTCTATGTATCGAACAAGATATGTGGAGAGAATAGAATAACAGAACCTAGGTCTATTAGTACTGTAGTTTTATTAGAAATGACTCAAACAATAAGATGAATCATTCATGGTGCCCTATGGTTATATGCCTCAACCTCATGTACTTTCCCTGAACATATACTATATCTTTTTGAGCTTAGCACAGACCACATGGGTGGTGATAGTAACATGTAGAAATGTTGAACACCTCCAAATTATATTCCTATTCCTCTTACTTATTTTCTACCATTCATATCTTATTTCTCTGGTCAATGTCTATACCTCGATGGTCTGTCCACTTTTTTTATCAATAGAATTACATGCCGGATAATCTTGAGCTAGATTTTCCCTTTTGTAAAATTAAATTCACAGCCTCTATCATTGCTTACTAGACCCACCATGTGGGCCCTGAACATCATATACTTATCCTTGGACCCCCTCCTTAATCATCTCCTTTGTCCAGGTCATTTGGACGGATGTCAACTCCCTACTTCCAAGGTCAATGTTAAAGATATTCCATTTCTGACTGTCAGTAGCTATATCTGATAATCCATGAATCCTTTAACAACCAATTCTCACTCAAGAATGACACTATAATTCAGAATTAATATAGGTATGATGTTGGCATAAATATATCTATGCATAGCTCACTCAATGGTCTAAAACCATATGTAATGACATATAAGAATATCCATCAAGTACCTATAATGGTTGGGAAACCTCAATGTATAATTAACCATTATCATGCTAACATGCTGGAACTAATGAAGTTCATATATATGAAAAGTTTTCAACATATCTAGTGAGAAATCATATCTAAATAGAGGCCCCAACTATATACACAAAAGTGTTTCGTCATCATGAATCATGATATCAAAACTCTTCCATCTCCTTGCCGATCTATAAAATAGGATCACTACCAGGACCACCATATGATAAACTAGTGTCCGCACTAGGAAGTGAAATTAGGTCACCTCACCAAGCTAGTCTTCCACCACCTAGGGGTCAGGCACTCTTGGATCATGAAAGGTATATTTCTATGAAACTAAAAATTATTTTCATCATGTACTCCTTGTATACTAGTATTGAGGGTACCACATGATTCTCCATATAAGGTGGTATAACTGGCTCACTATCTGGAGGTGACATGTAGTGAATTGGTCCATGTATCAAAGCCCCATAACTAAGGGTTTCATCTTCATGATAGCGCTTCAGAGTCCTAGATTTTATGAATATTAGTGGAATACTACAACAAAACAAGATATAACATGGTTAATGTGTATATCAGCAGAGTTGACTCAAGAGTTACATGGGCCCATAACCCATTATCATTTGATGCATGTACTGTTACATTCACTGCAACTTGTTTTCTCATGAATAGAGTCAAAATGAATGTAATAAGAGTATGTGGTATCTACAAATCGGCCACCTCTCCAACATTGGAGTCCCTGGACAAAATATGATCCCTAAACACTAAACCCTCTCCCCCAAAAAAATTTAATAGACTCTTAGTCCTATAGTATAAACATCCAACTTTGATACCACCCTATCAAGAACCATCCTAGTTGGTCCTTTTCTTAACAACCCAAGCCTTCATATATTAGGCTGGGGGATGGTGACTAGCACCGAGTAGGAATATCAGTATCATGGGATCCATTTCATAAATATGTCTGCACACCCATGTCTCCAAGAACATAGAATTCTCAAATGTAAAAATCACATTGAAAATAATAAAACCATACAACTATATACCAACCTATAGAGTATAAAAGGAATGTAGGAATTAATGTAAATTGGGATGAAATACATTCCAACAAAATATAATTTTGTAACCATATGTAAATCATATATGAATAGGTATTGAGACTATTGTCTATAGCTATATGAACACAAATCATCCTATTTTATCTCACAAGGTACCATCTTGTACTAGAATTCCTAGGAAATTACAAAAAGGTCGCTCATCTACACAATACAAGACATGTAACACCCCAGGTAAATAATGTATATGGAATTTTCATATTTATCCTTATTAGTGAATAAAATATTAATATGACTTTAAAGGGGACACTATGCTCGATGGCGTACCCAACACGCAACAACGAGTTTCTTGGGAATCTTAGTTGCTCTCTAATAATAAAATAATATTATTTTAAATGGTAGTTAACATGTAGCCGTTGTATTGGTGGGAATGGATAGAAATAACTAAAATATGATTATATATGTTTTTAAAGTTTTTACATTTATCCAATAAATGATAAAGGCTTAAAATACATAAAGAATTCAATTTTAGGCGTATATGTCCTAGTTTTCACTAAAGGTTCGCAAATCGCCTTTTGATGGTGAACCATCATTAAATATAGTTTTTTTCACTCTTATACATTCTATTGGACCAAATAAAACACTTCTTAAGAATTGGGACATCAAAAATTACTTTCTGTAAATTTTTGGTATCTTTCCGATAATGTTCTTTTTTTAATGAATAGTGTAAAATGTTGTATTTTAATTCAAAACTTTTTTTTAATCTAATTTTTTTATATTATTATATTATATTTTTAATTGGTTTTAAAGTGAAATTAGAATATATTTTTACAATTAAATCCAATAGTGGTCATTGAAATTACTTTCACTTTGAAATCAGACTTAAACTAGTGTCAATCTTTTGATACTTATTGTTTCATAAAAACACGCTTTTTGCTCTGACAGCGGAAATTAATTATTAAATCAATTAATGAGACTTATATGTTTTGAATTTTTTAAACTAGAATTCTTTTTTGAATTTGGAATATCAAATATAGCTTAGGTTTAATTTTTGAGATTTTTCTGAAAAACTTCAATTTTGATGAATAGTGAAACCACTAAGTGGTACTTATAAAAATTGATTTTTCCGTTTAAATGAAAATTTGCCATCTTTGTGTTTTGAATTCCAAAAATCAGACATATATGGATGTAATTAAGAAGTAAATTGTGGTTCAATGAGTTAAAAATAATTTTTTGGTGAATAGTAACTTGTTTTGTTTTTAATCGTGATTAGAGGTAATTAGTGTAGTTTATGGTAAGAATAATGTATTAAATAAATGAAATAACCTAGAAACATGTCCTACCATAATTGGATGTGTCATGGCCGACCAAGAAAATCCATGGGTCAACATGGGGACCCCATGGAGCCACTTTGGTTGGAAAATTACATAAATATCTTTCTATTTAATGTTAAAGTAAAAATGACACAAACATGAAATGTTTTACTAAAAAAATTTTACATGGGGTTATTCAAGTCATATTTTTTACTATAAATATTCATTGGAAAGATAAAAATATTTACTAAATTATAGTAATTTTTTTATAATTTTTAGACATTATATAAATTAAATTGTTTATGACATCATGATGATGCAGCGATGACCTCATTATTTAATGATTTATATAAAATGGAAAGATAATGTAATATCTAAGACCTACACATGTCCAAAACCTATTGTATGAGTGGAATTAGAACCCTTATCACCTTACACTCGAAATAAATCAATGTGGGACCTTTAAAATCCGAAACTCTTTTGAAAATAATGTAACATTTTCTAACTTTACAAGAGTGCCCCTCCTCTCCTCTTATAAAAGGCCCCCACCTCTACCTCTTTACCCACACTCCCAAAGCCTTTGGCTTGGCCAACCCCTGCCCATTTTGTCTCTCCACTTCCCTCTCATACTCCTTGAAGCCTCACATTGGGCAGAAGTCTTCCAAAGGAAGCCTTTGAGCTCAAACCAAAGGGAGTTACCCGATTTTAAGGAATATAAAGAAACGAACAAGACAAGTTGGATTTGAGGTAAGAGATCCTACTCCACTCTTTCTTTTTAAGTACCATCTTTTATGTCATTACTTCTAAAGATCATCTTTATTTTTATTGGGATATTCTTTGATATTAATCTTACTGTAATTTTTATGTTCATGTGATGAGAGACCCTATTCTCTCTCATCAATCCATATTGGAAGTTTTGAGTGGCACCGTTAGGCCGCCAAATTTTCGTAAGAGATCTAACCTCTCTCTTTCTTTTTAAGTACTCTCCTTTATGTCACTTCTTTTAATCTCCTCTTTGTTATGTTGGGGGATGTTCTTTTACACACCTCTTTCTATAAACATTAAGTCAATATGAGGAGATACCCTATTTGATATCATCAATCCATGTTTGTAAGTTTCTTGTGGCGTCGTTAGGCTGCCGAGTTTTCTTAAGGGATTTTCCATCTCACATTTATTCACGTGAGATTTATTCTACATTTGCCATAATTTCGTTTGAGTGGTGTATGTACTGCCCATTATTTTACTCATTGTGTAATATACTTTCTTTTATGAGTATTTACATCAACGTTGTATTGTCTTTCTTTCACGAGGTGTATGTTTCGAAAGATACCCATGTCGGTAAGGGAACCTTTCACCCTCCTCTTTTTAAAAGACTTATTTTGTTGGGTCTTTTAATTTACATAATTTTATGTTGGGATATGTTCTCATATATCCTTATTGATGTAAATTTTATGTCCAAGTGATGAGATACCCCTTTTTTATCTCTCATCAACTCATTTTGATGTGACACCGTTAGGCTGTCAGGGGAACTTCTTAACCCAATTTCGATTTCTTTGGGTTCAACATGTAGTTATTGAATATGTCATCCTTTGAATATGTGTGAATTACCTTTGATTATTTTACACTTAATATCCACTTATATTTGGTGTATTCATTTGTCACAAATAATTATGTAATTGATTTATCCTTAAACCAAGGATACCATCTTTGTAAGGGACTTCATCTCAATCTCCTTTCATCGAGGCATATTCTGTTTTATACAGAACCTTCTTTTATACGGTGTATAAACACCTTTTACTTTTAAGTTTATTCGAAAGAAATCTTTTTTATACGAAGTGTTTATTAAATGACAAAAGGGAATGTTTTTGTCGTACGTATGCGGCGACAACGACTTCTCCGCCGTCGTGACCATTATTTGAGTTTTGACTTCCTCTACAAGCCATACCTTATTTTTAAAAGAAAAATAAATACCATGTTTTACTTTTATTTTATTTTGGTATTGAAAATGGTTTTCATAATGTTTTTATATCAATGTGTTGTATTGATATATTGTTATTGAAAGGTGGAAATGATATGTTTCCTTTATGCATGTTTTATGTGATACGATTATGTTGAGGTTCTTGGGAATTATTATGAATATAGGTGGTTCCGTGATAAACTAAGGGCAGGTGAGCCCGATATAGCTCTCCAATGCATTGGGTAACACGAAGGAGTGAAACGTTAAGGTTTATCCGAAGGGATTTAGGGAACATACTGTGGTGGGTATTCCAAATGTAACCAAGAGGGTTACTCCCTGCGTAAGAATGTTATGAATGCCACACGTTACCTTTTATGTCTTATGATTTCTATGATTTATTCATGATTTGATGAGGTATGTTAAAGTGCCTATGTTTTATGGGTAAAGTATGATTTAAATATTACTTAAATATGAACTCATGTTTCCTTTCCATATTTTTATAACCCTTACTGAGATTTTTATGCCCATCCCAAGTTTCAGAAATGTTTTTCACAGGTCAAGGGAAAGGTACATGATGTGATGATAGTGTCAAGGATGTGTCAAGAAAATATCCATGTTTTATTTAAAAAATGTTTCCGTTGATGGGAAGAATGAATACTCTCTTTTATGTAACCACTTTGTTTAAATTTGGAATGTAATGAAAGTTTCACGATCTAATTATCTAAAACTCTAATCCTGATAAGATCCTCAATGTGTAATCTTGTAATAACTCAAGATTAAGTAAGGTTTAAGGCTAGGGCCTTATATGACACATGAATGAAATTACTATGACAGGGTCAGTATAACAATACTAAGTAGGAACCCCGAATCGACAATGAAAAATACAATATAATGATATAGAAAACCCTACATAGGTATATGTCTACAATTTATATAAAATGAATATAAATATATACCCAATTAAAGACACATAATATATATGAGTGTCACAACTACTATATGCCAATACAAGGGATTCAACATGAATATTCCACAACGAATTTATCCAAAAGAACACACCACTTATCTCGATAGCAATGATGATATCCATTCAAAAAGTAATTTTATTTTCAGGATCCATCATAAGGGACAGATATATACAGGATAGATCAGAAGAGAATTGGATTCCATTGACAGGTATCACATCTAGTTCCTTGGGGTGATTCCAACTACATTATATAGATTAACATGATATGTAGTGGTTCAATACCCTCTAAATTTGGCGACATCATTACCGAAGACTCTTTCTAGTTTATAAAATAATGATATAATAGAGAATTATACATCATCCCTCTAATGTGATTCTAGAACTCTATCCATGAAGTCCTACTGAAGGGATCATAGTATTATGTGTTGGAAATGATTCGTATCTACATTTTGGGAAATGATACTGGAACAAAGCCTTAAAAATAATTACTATGATATGGTGGAAAATTGAATCAAGAATTGTAGAGATGTATAAATATCATGTAGTTGGGTCTAATGTCATGTCCCATGACCCTGACCATGGATCATGTACAGCGTCCCTTTTCATTCCAACTGTGTCATGTTGATAATGGGTACATGACATATAGAAAGTCATATGATGTTTCCTTACCTTCGTGTCTACCCAAGTACTTCTGTCGTGTGCCCATACATAGTGTCAAAATGTGTATCTCTACTAGTGTACCAGTCCACGAGGTTGTTTTTGTACTTAGTATATCCATGTCATGTGTTATGGTACACACTAAGTAGGAAACCCTTGTAGTCAAACCCATGTATGTGTATGTTCTAGGATACACAAGGATTCACTAGAACGGGCATACACAACATGTGATAGAGTACATTCCATGTGAAATTATACAATCTCCCTACACCCTTTCCAACACTCAGTGAGGGCCACACACCATGTAACCTAAAGCTACATGGCGTGTTCATCAGTATTTTCCAGATATCACATTCTTCCTTATCTTTTCTTAGCTGATGATCTTAATTTCATACTAGTGATTGGTTATCATAAAAACATCATATCGAAGGTAGTTTCATCACCCTAAAAGCGATTTGATGTCTATCAGGCATTCAATCAGCTTATCAAAACATTTAAATTTAATTTGATGCAATATTATCAAAGAAATGATTATCTTGATTCACTGTGACTCATTCCTTTCCATCACTATCGCTCCTCCATTAGGTCCTCTCGAGGAGGGATATTTGGAGTCATAAATTTACACTATAAAGATAACGTGAAATGATTGATAGTTAAAAATACCTTTCAAGAATGAATAACCCATAGTAAATGGTGGCGTGAAAACACAATGAACAAAAATGAGGAATGAATCTCTACCATTTTTCATTCTAGACTCAATATATTCCAAAATTAATGATGATGAAATAAAATTAGTTCTCCAATTAAAAAACATCAATAATCCAAAATTGAAATAAAAAATTTACTATAATGTATGATTATTCCTTGGAATTGGATCACTTATTGTGGGACAATGATTACTGCTGGAAAGTGGAATCATGAACGGTGTTTGTCGATCTTCGATCTGCAATTCTGTCCTCTCCCACAAAGAGAAATCTCTATGTTTTTTCTCCATCACTTCCATGGAATTTTTAGTTATGAGCCATACCATGTATCCCTTCATAAATAATCAATAAAAAAAGAATCATTATTTCATAGCTGCTTCAATGAAATTGAAAAATAAGGAAAGTATAAAATCTATTTTATTCATAAAAAATGCATGATACTACTTTTCATTGATGACATATGGTGACTTCTGTTACGCCAAACATAATTTAAATCTCCAACTCTAAACATAATGGTTCCCTTGAATTTCTATTACGTGAACCCTTATAGAAGTTATTACACATTTTATGCAAAACCGCATGTGCGTACTATTTAATATTTCAATATTATTCAAGCATTTATTCCAAGCACAATGTGACTCAAAATTGAAAGTCATATAAACTACTTGTCTCATAATTAATCCTTTAGTATTAAAAAAATATACATAAAATCACATTTATTGCATTCATGTTCTATACAATCTTGAAAATCTGTCACCATTGATTAAAAAAGTAACATTTCTGAGGGGAAATATCTTATTGGGGTAACCAATAAGGTCATTTATGTCATGTTATATTAGAAACACATTATATTGGTTTTATGACCTAAATATCATTTCTCAGGATAATAAAAAGTATATTAAGTAAATAATTATCATTAAAATTATCAAAATCAAATTAAGGACACATTGGAATCCTTATAATGTTATAGAGGCCCGAATATATATATATTTCTAATATTATTCATAATCCCAATGTCCTTCCTCGGTTTTTTCACTTATCAATCATTTTCTAAAATAACTAACAGTATATGAACCGAGTTTCTCAAAATCCAATAGGGATGAAAAATCATACACCGCCACATCATCTATAGAATGGATGTGAAACATCTTATATTATAAATGAGCCTAATATTAATGATCAATCAAATTATTACCTCAAAAAAACAAAGGGGTTTATGAAATTTTTTCCTTATCTATATATTTATATTCATTCTATTTACAATGTATCATACCAATGGATGATATATCTCATATATCACTAATATTTATAAAAAATAATCCATCAAAGACTATATTATATAGAATAAGTATATTTACAATAGATCTACTGATCCATGAATAATGTGGTCATAAAAATAATAATATTTTAACTAATCAAGGTCAAAATATCTCATAACATTCATTAAAAATTTATAACTCAACCATTGTTGATAGAAGCACTATTCTTATGCTCAAGGCTTCATAGTAGTCCTTCAAAATCACTTCTATCCTTGGGAGTTTCAATGTAATTTTTAAAATATTATTATATTGATGGGATGGTCCACACAACAATTATACATAAATTAAATTAAATTAAAAATGTTTATTTTATAAAGAAACACTACCTAATTGTTTATATCTGTACATTGATGTCTCCCAACTAATATTTTGAAAGTCCAACCATTCCTTTTCAGTTAATGTGAGGTCAGAACTAACTCCATTGTAAAAAATAATTAATTATTAGAGTTTATAAACCATTAAAAATGTAATTATAAAATATTATATATAAATATCAATTTAATATATTGTTTCAAAATGAAAAAAAAACTCACTGAACATTCTATCTATTTAATTATAATGATAAATTGGGTATAAAATAATCCATAATACAATAAAATCATGATAAACAATATATAACTAATTATATTACACTAATTAATTTCTAGTTTCATCCAAATTTCATTAAAATGTATAAAAATATATTACGTGGTTTACCATCATTTAAACTTCATCCATTTGAATGTATTTTTCAACTGGGAAATCACATTCCTATTCCAAGAAAGAACCTATTGAAATCAAATAATTTAGGGAATTTATAGTTTACATCATCACCAAACACAAACCAATTAAGAATATGTCAATAGAATCCATGATAAAGGATGATTTATTAAAGAATAATTTGGGAACACACCTTAAGTCAAAACAAATACACCATATTAATAACCAAACCATATAAAAAATCAAAATTGAATGTGGAGTAAATTTATTATTGCACCATTGAGAGAGAGAAAAAATATTTTAATGGGGTTAAAATATTTATGGGTGAAATGATAATTATATTTTGATAGATGGTTCCACTATGGAAAAGCAATTCATTCATTAATTATATGTCTGTAGCATTTAAATGTTTTAATCAATATATATTTCAGAAGAAAAGTACATTAATATTATCCACCACGAATGAATATAACCAATAAAAAATTTACATGATTTCACGGTTTTTTATAACATCACAATATATTATGGTATGTCCGTTCTAAAATTTAAAATCATTGAAAATTTCAGCTTCACACAATGCTGCGTTTAAAACTAAATTATACAATTAAATACAATAGATGGAACAGTTGTATGAACTTTAGGAATATTAATATGACCCATAGAATAATATCATTAATGATGAATGTGAAAATAAAATTTTGGTATCTTTTAAGTGAATTTATTATATTTATATAATCTAATATGTAAATAAATATTTCAAAAACATTAAATTAGTTGTTGATATTATTTCCATACATAAATAATTAATTAAATTTTTTAATTAAATTAAATATTTTAAAGACCATTAATGTTTTAAAAATATTAATGAAATTTGAGTTTATTTTCATATGTTGATAACAAAATTTTATGAGACCTTCATACATTTTCAATGTGTCAATCAATCAATTCAAATATTAATATATGTTTTTCAAATAAATGATGAAATTATTTATAAATAAACTTTCTCATATATATAAAATTATTCTCATAATATGGAATCACTTTTGGAAATTATCACATCAATAAATGGTTAGGGTTTATTTTTGGTATTTTTCTATAATAGTTGTCTTTTTATTAAATAGTGAAATATATTAATCTATAGTATTTAAGAAATAGATGAATTATTATGTCATAGATGATGTAAGGATGATTTGAGGCCATATATTTCAACAATAATTTATTATTTTAATTTATTTGTTAATATTTCATAATATATTAATATTATTCTTCCAAAATAATAAAAAATTTAATAAAATATAAAAGCACTCTTCTCTTCAGCTATTGCTACCATCCATCACCACCACATATCATCAAACCTCTAAAGGTCTGAAACAAGTAAAATATCTACAAATACCTCTCTCAACCACCGATCCCATTATTTATTCATGCTAGTATCCCCAAAAAAACCTTTTCAACGTTCCATAAGTAGGTTCACAAGAAGTGGAATTCAAGTGGAAAAATTCTCTTTTTTCTGTTAATCAACATTCAAATAAATTTAATTTATTATGATTTATATATGTATAATTTAGAAAAATTAATGATATATCCATTATAATTTATATACTATAATATTATTTTCATTTTTTATGTCCTCCATAAAATCTTTTCTCTCCCCCGTTTTATTATAATAATGAAAACATCATCTGTGAGGTTATGATTTACAGCCATGGCAGATTGTGAGTTTTCATTTTTAAATACCAACTTCAAGGATGGAAAGAAAAACATTTTCAGGGTTAATGTAAACTTTTATATATTTAATATAACTTATTTATTTATCATTATCTAGTATATATAAATAATATTAATTAATATGTCAGAAAAATTGTGTGATAACTGGAAAAATCCAGAACAATATAAATGATTATCAATAACATTTTAAAAAATGAATCATAGCAATATCTGGAAAAAATTATATATTATGAAATAAAATCTTATATATTTTGATTAATAACATATAATTTTAATTCTGTAAAATTCATCCCATTTCACATCATATTTGATAAATATTTACAGTTGTTCAAATTTTGAAAACTAATTATATGAACACATCTGAATTATGAACTTGATAATTTAACTCATAAAAAAGATCATAAATGATTTTAAAAATCCTAATAAATAAAATAAATTTTTTACTATTTTTAATTAAATTATTAATTAATAAAATTCTATTATTCAGTATATTATGTGTAGTAGAATAACCCTTTTATATATAAGGTGAAGGATTTTCCACTGAACCCTCATTCTTCTGTCATTATATATTTTCTCTCTTAACATTAATTTAAATCTTCTATATTTTAATGTAATTATTATAAATTAATTGTATATATTATAAATTTTTTAATCCAAATCATAACATCTATTTTCATTGGGAAATAAGTGTTTTAATGAGGTTCCCTTATATATTCTTCCTGATATCTAAGCCCGAAAAATGGGAAATTCTAGATTTCTCAACCATTTTAAATTACATTCCATTATATATTTTAATAAACCAATAATTTTATTAAATCATTATTTTTATCATGAAAACCAATCATACAACTTTTTTAATTTATTTAAATAATTAATTAGTTGTCCACATTAAATACTCTAGTATATTTTCCCTCCCAGCGCATTGACCTGGCCCATCTCTATTTTTCCTTAAAAACTAATATATATGTTTTCACATTATTTTGGAATCATTTATGACTAATACATAATGTATTGGTCTTATTTTTTTGGATATACAATTTTCTAATCTCATTTTATTAACAATACAATTAATTTTTCCCTAGGAGCTCTTCTATCAATCGTTAAAATGGAATTTCTCTCAAGATATTCTGAATGATTTTATAAGATTATTTTATTATATTTAGAAAACAACGTTGAATATTATTTATAAGTAGGATTGATCTTATAGGTTACAACCTACCATATTATATTAAACTGGTTCTCATCAGATTGATTGGGTTTGTGCTATGTTGATACCATTCACCAAATTACTAAGAATGGTTGATGTTTTTGTTTACTATTTTGGGAAAGTTATTTACATTATTAATATATATAGGTTTTTATATATCACCTTATTAATATGTGAAATGAATTGGACTTATTATATTTTCTCATTTCCCCGTTATATCACCTTGATGAATCTTTAGGTCTCATGAGTCTCAATAGATATGGACATGGCCATGTTTTTGCCCATTTTTTATGTGGATTTTGATGAGGGATTAACTATTTATTTTCAAAAGTGTTAGTTTATATCTCAATGTTATATTACATATCCACCAAATTATTCATTTCTTCATTATGATATTAGTAATTTATAATTCAAATTATTATTCAACAAGTATAATATCCATGGTTCTGTTGTATTCACATTTGATTCTTTATATATAATTTTTTGATGAGTTTTGTTACTGCCATATTCTCTGAAGAATATTTATTAAAGGAATTCATTTAGTTATTACCCTAGAATTATTGTTTATGGTAATATTAGCTTCCAATATATATATTTTACCCTTACTAGAAATATGATATTACCATTTTCTTTTGTATTATATTTTCTCTAGCATGAGATGATTTGTATTTTGAATGAAATTTAGGGTTAATCTATGTTTATATAGCTATTTCCTATATTTTTCAGTTTTTTATTTCATATTTATTTAAAATTTAAAACATATTTCGAGTATGTTTTTCCAATGCTACTAAACATTTCAATTATTTGGGAAGAGACATTCATGTTTATTTTAAAAATATAATATTTTAAGGAATTATCTTTAGACTACTATGGCCAGGGTCTTAAAAGTAGGTATTTGATAATGTTCTGTAGAAATATTGGTAAATAGATTTAGAAAACATAGATTATGAAAAAACTCTAAAATATAATTTTATTATAAGCATAGAATGACATCAAAGAATTTTGGTATGGAAGATATTATCTTGGACTTCATAGAAATACATCCATATATTGATTTTACAAGTTGATATTTTTCTAGAAAAAATATAACAAGGGGTAACAAAGCTCCGTGAGGCCAGACTTGGAATAACCTAGTATATGGTAATGGGCCTTACAATACACTTGGTTTAACACTCCCATGGGATATTCTTATGATATTTCACATTTCAATTACAAACCATTATGAAGGATTTAAAATTAAATATATACCCAAGGAAACTATGTATATGATTATGATATTAGCTTTGAATAAATTTCTAAAAATTTTGACATCTTTTCTAGTCTGAAAATTAGGAATTATGACCCATAAACAAATTTATTTTATGTCATTTTTTACAAATTGTGATTATTGGAAGGAATTAAAATCGAATCAATGCACATATTCCATGTAGGAATTTACCTTATATGGAAGTTAATTATGTTGTAGAATGATATGAGAGAGATATAACTATATTTACTTAGAATACTCAAGTTCTGAACAATAACGTTAAGATTATGAAATATATGAATCCACAATGTGTATAAGAAATGATAGACTTATTCATGAGACAACAACCTCCATCATTTAATCATACTAAAACACCATTTGAAGTACTGTAGTGGATTAGTTCATTAGAAATTATATTTCTCGCATTGGGTAGTGATGATGAGGGGAAGGTTATCCTAGAATTGTAGCATCTATCAGGTGTTACATATCAATGATGATCATTAATTCAAAACAAAAAGGTGGAATTAATTTCCAATATATGGTGGATGTTTTTTAATAAAATTTTATTTGAAAAATATATTCCTCAAGAAAATTGAGAAAAAACATAAAAGAATTTATATTCTATGTATAAAATAGAAGTCAAAATTCATTCAATCATTTTTTTTAACATTACAGGATAACATTGAATATTGTGTATTACCTACATAATCTAATGATAAAGGGAGATAGATTAATTTATGGGATGAACTATTAATTTCAAGATAGTAGTACTCCAAAACATTTTAATCATATGGAGATATAGTATCTTGTGTAATCAATATGGATATATAGTTCTCTGTGAATAATGAATTTAAGGGAATTAATGAGAAAAATAGTGTGGTTTAGAAATGATTGTACAATGGGAAGAATAAAAATAGGAATTTTTAAATATTCATTACTAGTGGAAGGAAAAACCCTAGTTCATGAAAAAAAATAAAAATTAATTTTCTAATATGGTGGAGAGAAAATACACAATTATCAGGGGTTCATAAAATATAATGAATCAACCAATTATAAATGCCCCGATTTTAGTGACATGGGATAATATTCAAATGATTTTTCTTAGTGTCAGAGAAACATGTCACAAAAAAATATCATTGGATTAAGGAAACCATTTTTTAATAACAATAGATGAGGTTGATATTTCTAATGATGTGTTGGTACGTACATTAAGAATCGATATAAATTTAGATAAATCATTATTTTATACTAGATCCCGGAATTCCATTATTTGTGATATGTTTCATTTAAATTAGATTATTCCAATTCACCTTAGTATGGTTGTTTTAATTAAATAACCCTAATAGAAATATTATTACAAAACATATGTGCCATGATTTTATGAGTATTTCACATTAAATATCATTAATTTTTGATTTTATAATAATACAGATGGTCTATTTTGATAAAAATATTGGTATGTACTACCTTTCAAAATATAATGAATATTTTATTGAAAAGAGAAGTAAATTATATTTACTGATAATGTTATGTAAATTTCTATCATTATAGGTGACAATTTCATCATCAAAGTCATATTTAAATCCCTATAAAGTAGATCATATAAATGAAATTATTTGTGTCTAAGTGAAAATAAAATTTATGGATGAGGGGAAATATGAATATTGAATATGTATTTATTTTTAAAGAATAAATTGGTAAATTTCTAGAGGATTTACATAGAAAAACTATTGAGTGGGATGTTGACTTCTCATTTTATTTAATTCCTAGAGAAATAAAAAATCAAGGACTCCATATAGAATGGATATTATGGAATTAGTAGAGATTGAAAAACAACGAGAGGAGTTGAGTGAAAAGTGATTTATTATCCCTCATGATTCCTAATGGGGAGACCCTATTCTATTTTTTATATAGAAAAATATACCTATTAGTCTCTTCATTCAATATAAGGAAATCTATTCCATTAAAATAATTAACATGTATTATATAACATCCAATGATGATTTATTTGAACAACATCATAGATCTTAATATTTTTCAGAGATTGAGAAAACATATCGGTATTATCAATTTCATCTGGTGAAGGAAGATATTTTTAATAAAAATATTTCAAACTTGGAATGAAATTCATGAGATTGTTGAAATTTTAGTTGGACTAAAAACTAAACCCTATGTTTTCATGGTTCTAATAAATTTAACTGAAAATGAATATCATGATAATTTTTTGGTATTAATTATCTTATGAAATATTGAAAAATCCATTAGGATAATTTGAATCACTTGTAGATTCTTCTACAGATATAAATAAGTAAAGAGTTATATTGATTGTTTAGAATGTATTAATTCAAGATTTAGACCATTTCATTTAAAGTTCATATTTTCTCTAAGGATGTAACCTTAATCGATCCTGTAAGGGAAAAAACAATTCAGAAATAGACTACAACAAACAACATAACCTAGGTATAGAGATTAATTGGTTTAGATGGTTTTTATAGGTGTTTCATTCATAATTTTTTCGGATTATCTTACATTTTAACCAATATTATGAATAGATGGGTCAAGATCATATGGATAAATGAATGTATACAATGTTTTGAATAATTAAAGATAATATTAGGGAATGATATGATATTAAGCAAACAATTAAGAAATGATGTATATGTGACTTATAGTGATTTATCAAATAAGGGAATTTGAAGTTTCCATATAGAGAATGATATATTTATTACTTATTTATCTGGCCACTAAAAAAATTGAACAGGTATATCAGACTCATGATCATGAATTAGTAGTGGTAATATATTCCCTAATGATATAGAAACTATATCTCTATTCTAAAATATGTGAGATATATTTTGATCATAACAATTTCAAATATTTTTTCTTAGAAAAATAAATCATCATGGTGAAAATGTAATGGATCATTCTTCACAATAATTATTATTGTTCAATACTCCTCCACCATGGGAAGGAAAATATGTTAGCATATACCTTGACTGGGAATGATCATGTAGTTATGGATGAAATGAGGATCGAAATCGTTAATTTTTAAATGGATCTATATAATATTTATAAAAGAATTACCATGGAAGGTGAAACATAATTTATTTTTCTATTGGTGTCCCAAACATCATTATTATAAATGTTTATATGTTTTCATTCATATGATGATAAATTTTAAAGGATAATTAAATATTTTAATAATTGGATGTGGGCGGAATTCGTGTGTCAAGATGGAATTCCTATAGTTTGGAAGTGCGATTGAGATCCCTCAATGCCTAAGATAAAAGGGAAATTTTTATATGATTCTCATAGATTGAATTTCTTTATAAACCTCGGTTGTAATAAGATGATTTGATATTGTAAGGAACAATTCTTGTTGGATTATATGAAGTGGTAAATTGATTATGATGTATTAAGTAGACTATAAGGTCCTTTGGTGAAGGATAATTGAAATATTCTTGGTGAATTCACATGACATCATTGTATTACTACCGAGAAATATGATATTTTTACTGTATATTTTGTCAATGTATGACCAAAATCATTAGGAAAAAATGATTCTATATGGGTAATTGTTTCTCAAAAGAAAACATTTCCCATTTCCTATCTATAATAATGTTAACTCCACTTAAAAACCTTAAATTAATCTATATATATGAGTTTGTAATACTTCATCAAGCACATTATTCATGTGAGACTGATCATGGTCAATAATTTACATTATTGTTATCAAAAAGGTATTTAGAAGTATTTGGATATAGAGATTCATTTTCATACTATATAAAACCATAAAATTGATAGGTAGTGATAAAGGACGATCCAAATGTTAAAATACATGTTGAGATAATTCACAAATGACTTTATAGTAATGTGGGATTTGTATTTACCTTGGTTAATGTTTTCATAAAATACTAGTTTCCATTAATTTATTAAAATAGAACTATATAATGAATTATATGGAAAAGAGATTTCATATGACAATGTGTTGAAATGAAGTGTGTTAGAGGAAGCACACATTGAAAAACATGTATAGAAAAAAAAATTGGTAAATACTATTGGAAGTCATTTTAGAGAAGCTCAAAGAAGTCGATAAATATTTCTAGATAATGGAGGAATTTATTTTCTGTTTCAAGTTGAAGAACATGTTTTTCTAAAAGTATATCCATGCAAGGGGGTCATGTGATTCAGTAAAAATGAAAAATGAGCCCTATGTACATTAGAATAGTGAAATTATATAGAGAATTACAGTTATGGATAATAGTTTTTCAATGCCACCTTGCATTTATAAATTACACTATTTGTTTCACTTATCTCATTTAAGGATGTGAATTGCAGATCAAATGCATGAACTCACTCATTAGGGAAAAAATTGGAACCTTATATATGTTAATTTGAATGGCCTAACTAGATTCGGGAAACTACTGATGTGGTGTTGGGGAATCAAACGACTTAGAAAGTAAAGGATCATTGGAAAAATCATAAAATTAAAGAAGCAACGTGGGAGCCAGATAAATTTACAAATATTAAATATCCATTTATTTTTTGAGGATATATTCTTGAAATTTAGAGGTGATATTTTCCTAGGAGGGAATAATGTAACACCCCATGATCTTGTGTTATGTCCCTTTTAAAATGTAGCATCATTTATTGTTTGTGTATCACAAAACACTGAGTTTTTAACTATAATATAATATAAAATATAATTATTGTAATATTAATGATACCATTAAGAATTTTAATATAATAATTAGAATTTTAACATTGCCAATGATGGAATACATAAAATTTGGATATATTATAAATGAAAAATTTTATGTTTATATCATGGAATTAGTAAATAAATGATTTAACAATGTTATATAATGCGTTGATATTATTTTGAAACATAATTGATTACTTAAATTTTTATAATTACAAATTTTATTTAATTTTTGTTATAATATTTATTCAAATAAAAATATTGTTTTTTTATTTGAATAAAATATAATTTATTGAGACCTTAATTATGATTTTAATGTGTTATAAAATCAGTTATAAATTTAAAATATGTATTTTTCAAAATAAATAATGCGTTATTTAAAAAATAATTTCACATATATGGAAATATTTTATAAAAAAATAAAGTTTTATTTTTAAATTCTACATGTCAAAAAAAATTATGGTGAGTTTTTATAAGTTTCTATGAAATAGTTGTATTTTTTGTGAATTTTTGAAATACTATAATATATTATATTTATCATATACATGAATTATTGAGTCATAGATGATGTATGGTGGATGAAGAAAAATAAAAAATCATTATTTTAATATATTTATAGGAAATGATCAAAATATTCATATTATTTTTCATAAATAATAAAAAAAAAGAAAAAATAATCAAAAAACACCCCTCTCTTCCCCTATAAATACCACCCCCACCACATCTTCTAATCACATCTCTATAGATTTGAACCATACCCATTTTCATTATTATTAATATCATAAAAATATCTCTTATAATTGTTTTTCTTTCAGGTCTAATAAAAAAATTCAATGTTCTATTAGGAGGATCTTACGTAAAAGAATTGAAGAGGTAAAATCCCCTTTTGTTCATATAATTTTCATTCAATTTATTTTCATTTATTTTAATTTCCTTAAATCCTCTATAAAATCAAAAAATATAATTTTAGGATCATATTTATACTATATTTTCATTATAATTAATGGATATCCACCTCTCATTATTTTCTCTCCCCATTTTTATTCTAAAATACAAAACATTGGCTATGATGTGTAGATTTAACCCATTCGTAGATGGAGATTATTTATTTTTTAAATTATTCATTCAAGAATATTCATAAAACCATTATAATGTTTAATAATGTAATTATTGTATGTAATACAAAATATTTAATGTTCTTGAACCAGTATATATATAATATTAATTAATAAGACAAAACTAGTGGGTGATGATAAATCCACCATAAAAATATTAATGATTAACATTAATGATTTAAATAATAAATCATCTTAATATATAGAAAATATAATATATAATACCATTAAATATTTTATAATATCATTAATAACAAAAAATTTCAATTTTGGATTTTTATTTCTATTTCACATGATCTTTCGTACATGTATACCACTAAATATATCGTGAAAACCAAGGAAATAAACACTTACAAAAAAACAATTAGATGTAATAAATCATAAAAAAGACAATAAATGGACATAATAAAATTATAATAAATACAATAAATGTTTTATAGGTTATGAATTAAATTGTTAATTAATTTGAATTTATTTTAATGGACATTGAGTGAAAGTGCATTATACATTCATACATAATGTAAGGGATTTACACCGAACACTCATTTTTCATTTGGGTTACGGTTTCTATCTATTTACTATAATTTAACTCTTATTTATTTCTATATACATAATTTATATCACATTTTTATGTCCTTAAATAATTCTTTGGGATATTAAAATCCATAGCTAATGAATAAATAATTTTCTTTAATATGATCCATTCAAAATTCATCTTGATTAGTAGGCCTGAATAAAGGGCACTTCATGATTTCTCAATGATCATAAAGAACACTCTATAAAATATTTTATGACACCAATGACATCTTAAAAAAAATATCATTAAAATAAATCTTATCTATTTTCTGATTTTATATCAATAATCAATCAATTTTCCACTTTAAATGCTCTTTTTTTATTTTCCCTCAAAACACACTAAAGTGGCCCATTTATATATATTCACAATACTATTTTATCAGGTTTTAAATTTAATTGGTGAAAATTTATGCCTCAAATTGTTTTCCACATTATTGAAATATACATTTTTATAATAAATTTTATGAAATAAATATATGATTTTTCAAAAAGAACTCATATTTCCAACGGACAAAAAGTGTTTGTCTCAAGAATTCCATGTTGGTTTTAATATACTAAAATAATATATTTAAACACAATAAAATGAATAAATTTCAACATTTGGATTGATAATATATAATGTAATATACAATGTTTTATTAACTATTTTATGATCAGTGTAACTGTGGATGTTCTATATAGATATCATTCACCAAATTACTCAAAATGGTTAGTGATTATGTTTACTATTTGGGGGAATGCAACATAAATTTCATTTGTATATGTTTTTTACGTTTCAGACCATTCATATGAATAATGAATTGGAAATATTATTTAATGGAAGTGGATAAATATAAACGCTTGATTCATCATGAGGACACATGAGACAAAACATGAGAAATAATTTTCTGAGGCTTTGCAAATTTACTTTTTATTATGGATATCGATGAGGCCTTACACATTTATTTTAAGATACCTTAGACGAAAACTTGAATGTCTGTTTTAATATTTCCTCGGGGTGATATTATTTATATTATGAATGAATTTTAGAGATAATCTATCCATTCATCGATGTTTCTTTTGGATTTTATATGTTTTATTTCATTTCTGATTATATTGTAAAGCCTTTTTTTATATTTAGTTTTCCAAAGATACTAAATTATCATGATCATTGTGATTAGAATTACATATTTATTATACAATTGTAATAATGTTTTCACTAAATCTAGGCTACTAGGGTCATGGACTTTAAATTTTATAAAATTGTTTGAAAAACACAAATTCAAAATAAAACATTGTTTTCTATAACTTTTGGTAACCATGAACATGTAATATATACAAAATTAAATTATTTACATTCATATAATACTCTGAACACTCAAAAAAGAAGATAAATATCTTGATCAATGCTCCATATCTTATACCAATTCCTCAATATGAAAAATTCATCAAAATTTTAATACGAAAAAAATTATCAAAATCTAAATTCTCTAGATATCCAAAAAATATTACATATAGAATTTATATCCCAATAGAAGATTCGGTTTCACAATATGGTTAGAAGGATATATATATATATTTTGAATTCATTATAATTATTTAATTTTTGATATAAATATATATTTTATGTAACAATATTAATTTAACCATAATTTTTTTATCTTATTGAAATATGAATTTCATATGTCCCGTGACCATGATGTTCTTGTGGGGTTGTCAGAATCCTTTTCCTATATCAATGTTTTATACTCATATATATAACATAAATCCAATAAAAACAAGAATAAAACAAAATAATAACTATGTAATGATCAAGAATGAATATGTACACTAACATCTCAATTTAATCAATTCAATGTGTTTGTGTGGGTCATATGATTCACTTTATAAGTAGGTTACCGAAGTATACATTAGCCCAATTTTATTCCAATTTCACATTTATAATAACATCATAATTCTGTACATGAAAACTATATCACTATATATGACCTAAATATATTTTTTATTAATTTATAGAAAAATTGATGTAAAAAGTATGTGCGTATATAATAAGGTATCATTCTCATGAATACATTGGTTATAATTGGATGTATATAGTTGTTTGAATTTTTTAAGTATTTTTATATTTTATGGTATTAATTTTTCCATGTATATTCTATTCCATATGACTTGGAATAATTTTTATGTTGATTTTATTTGTGTACTTACAATGAAAAATTTGTATATTTTTTAGTTGTTTTTTATGTTCCCATATTGGATTGAGACTACACGGGGGATGCTGTAAAAATTATTCCATTTTCATTTATTAGGATGTCTCATAAAATATTATCAAATAAATTCTTAACCACTAAAAATTTTTAGAGTTATGATCCACTAATGTATAACTCACAATTTCACCTTTCATATAAAAAATATATAAATAAAGGGAAGAACATGTTTTTAGAAGGTTTGGTACAAATACCTACTTCTCTCCATGATGGATAGTCTCACCAATATATATGATTTTGCTATATTAATTCTAGAATTCATAGGATTATGAAAAATAAATATAATATACCATTTAAAAAATTCTTTCTATAGATGGTTATATCCCTTGCAAACAACCATCCATTTAGGTATCCACTAACCTAAAAAAGCCTTTTTAGAAACTATTAATCATCCATAGTCACAAGCATCAAATTTATTATTCCTTTCTGAAAAAATTAATAATTTATCCACTTCTTCTACAAGTAATATGAATCAAAATTCACTAGTATACATACTTCAAAAACATAAAAAACTCACATAAGGAATATGTTGGTCTTAAATAGACTTCCAGATCCTCAGTATGAAAAATATATTCAACTTCAACATGATAAAAAATATTGGTTGGAAGCTTGATACCTATCCCAGAAATTTAAGAGATTGAGCACTTAAACAAATATTTGTTACATAAATTATATGAAAATAGCTCTCATTTTATAGGCACCTCGAAATAATATCATTGAAAGGATTCTGAAAATCATGGCCACTGAATGAAATTTAAAAAATCATCAATTATTCTTAAATCTATGATATATCATTAACTCGTTGAATTATTTCTCAAATCATCATACTCATTGATTTTCAGATCTTCCTTTGACATCTTCAACACATAAAACATTATTCATTATCATATTCCTTAATAAAAATTTCCTTTCATAAATATGTATTTTGTAAGAAATATTTTTTTGTGCATGATATATTTATTTATTTAGATCATTTTCATGAAAGAGATCATTTTATAAGGATGATATTTTTCATTGGGATGATCTTTTATTAAGAAAGATATTTTTCTTATGAAATGAATTTTATTGATGAATATATTTTTATTAATGAAGATATTTTCTTGAGAAAGCTAATTTCATTCCCCACTTTTTCATCCATAAAAAATTCATCATCTTTTTCAAAACATACTTATATTTAATGAGACTTTCAATATGTGAAATGAATCATCAGATTTTATGTTGTATCCAATTTACATAGAATTCAGGATCCGATATACTCAGAATATTGTTCAAAATTCAAGATATTATTTTCTTGGAATGATGCATGGAATATTAGATCATATTTTTTAATAATTTTTCTAATAATAAAAGATCTATTTTTATTAATATTGTGAATAGAATTTAGGATTTCATTTTTTAGAATTATAGAGCCTATTATCTCACAATGATGCAAAAAATTTGGTTCTGATTTCTTCAGAAAATTGGATTTGATTTGTTTATAAAATAGGGTTTGATTTCCTCAGAATTCATGTTCTGGTTTTATCAAAAACACGCTCATAAAAGTTGTTCTAATTTCTTCAATAAAATAAGATCTTATTTTTTTAAAAAATAGGTTCATTTTTCATCCGATACATACTTAGAATATTTCTTCTAATTAATTAAGATAAAATATTCTTATTTTTTTCAAAAAGCAAGTTATGATTTCTTCATAAACATGCTTAGAAATGTTGATCTAATATCATCATAAAACATGTTCTGATTTCCCTTGAAAACAAGTTCTTATATTTAAATTCTCAATATTAATTGCATCCTTCTTCAACATACATTCTTTAAAAACATATTTATCAATAGAAAAAATATATAAAGATAACATAACTGAGGTAAAAAAATATCCAACTTTGTGTTTTTTTTCAATACCAACTTCAATACCTACACTTAACAACTTTAAAAAAAGAAGAGGAATTGACTTCATTACTCACGTTATCTTCTCCATGTCTTTATTTATTTCTCCCCCTATTCCTTATCTATACCCCATTTATTTTTCTCTGCCTAGAATATATTTTCTCCCCCTTTTAGACAATAATATTTAATGTTTTAATCACAAAATGTATACTTCATTATTGAAAAATGACTCATTTCAAAAGGTTGGAACTTTTATCTCAAAGAAATGAAACTGTTCTTTAGAATTACATAACTATCATATGATTTTATTAATAAAGATCCTTTAATTGAAAAAAACTATATCTATTTGAGATAACCATATGTAAAAAAAATTTGTATAATGAAGGATATCAATTATTGTTGATTACAAAACATTCATTTAATATGTTTCCATATTTCTATCAACATAATCCTTTCATATAAAATCATTAATATAATTTATTTATGAATAAAAAATACATGAACTCATGTTAGAAAACATTTCATAATGTTTAGTTGTGTAATAATTCCTTGAAAAAATAATATTTCATAACCTCACTACATTTAAATGAAGAGTAAGAGAATAAAAAACATCATCTTCCATACTTAAAATCTGTAAATTTCATTCCACATAGTAAAAAATATAAAATATGGGAATAATAATGAACTACATGGATTTGTTAAGGAAAAAATCTAGTTGAGAGTATTCTCTCAGTCTTGACTGTTTCTTTTTCATCTTCCTATATTTTTTATTGGATTTATTTTCTTTATTTTGATCGTCAATTATAGATTTTTAACAGGTTTCATTTCATCTCTAGAATTTTCTAATAAGGATGTCAACATATTTTTTTCATTATTAGTATTTTTTTAAATGATTTTTTATCAACTCTTTATTTCCTTATTCTTATTTCGGTTGTATATTCAAATAACTTTTAATAACATTTATTCATGTTTACATCTCTTACTAATTTTCTGAGTTATCAACCCACAATCAATTAATACATTTCTATCAACTTTTCTCACATCATCAGAGACCTTTTTCATCCCTCTTTCTCCATCTATTTTTTTCCTATCTATAATTCCAAATCATTTTATTCTGGGAAAATAAATAAGCAATCATTATTTTTGAATTCAGAATATTTTTTTTCCCTTTGAGTAACATATTAATCTTTAATAACATAATCATATTTCATAACATGATCATATTTCACCATCTTGTGAGATTATTTCTATGATTCCACAGAATATTTAGGAACATTTTATATTATTTTCTCATCATAGATCCCCAATGATTCATGTGTATTTCATGACAATGACATGTTGTACCAACATGAATAATCTATGGGTCAAAAAAATACAAAACAACCATAGTGAACTCTAAATCATGATCCTTAATAATGGGTGAAAAATCAATTTGAAAATGGTTACTGTCATTTTTTTAAAAATCATGGACTGCTTTTATCTAAAATATACATTCATGATGAATCCTTTTCTTTCTTGATGAAACATGTTTTCTCACTAAGTAGATATGTAATCCTTTATTTTCACATATTTTAGTAGTGTCTACTTTAACATCCACATGATTGGTGATGATTTATCTCATAATTATCATCTCAAATTATGTTGTAAGAAGTATTGGTTGTTTTTCTAAAAAATCTAATTCTTTCTCAAACAATTTTCTTTTCAAAACATATATTCCTTTTCCAAATTCATATACCATCAACTTTTTTTATTTTAACTATTCAACAAGTTTATATTCAATCCCATCGTGATTCACATATTCAATGGACCTTTGTTTATTACTTTTCAGTTTTCTTTCATGCTAAACATTTTTAAAAGTTATACTGTCAAATTTTTCTTCATCTCATTTTTTTCATTCTTGAGTTGTGTGTTCTGATTAATTTTATTCTTTAGATTCTTTTAGATAATCCATTCAATTTCTACCATCTAATCATGATCTTCATCCCTGCATTATGATTTACATATATTTATATATTGATAAAAATGAGTTGATGATCAAATTCATCTTTATAAGAGGAATAATTCATCAGTCTTTAACTTAGATGAATTTTCATTTTTTTAACATTATGTTATCCTTACTATTTTTTCTAACACTATTGTTTCTAAGGTTTCTCATAATCATAATTCAACATATATTCTCAACAATTCTTCCCAGGATAATTTTGGTCAAAATTTATTTTCCATTCACAATTACATCAAAAAAGAGTTTTACATTTCTATTTTCACTTATGTTATTTCTTTTAATGTTGGGTTACAATTGTGTTGAAATAATATCTTCATCATCAACATCCTAGTCACTTGATTTTTCTTTTATATCTCCATATTTTTTCTCTTTTAACAATGATTAGAAGGCCATTTCATGATCATCCTTTTAATTATTTCTAAATGCATTCTCTATTTTCATTTCATTAGTAACGAGAGAAGTATATAAATCATCTAGAGATAGAGTTTCCTGATCATTATCATTAAAAGTTGAATGTGTGACATCAAACATATCAAGAATATTTTTAAATATCTTCACAATAATAGTGGAGTCATCCAGTTTCTCACAAATACATCTTATGGTTTTAAAAACATCAATTAAACTTTTAATTAATTCACAAATAGATCCTTTCTCATATATCATTAGATCTTCATACATGAACCTCTATATTTTTATAATTGAATTAATCAAATATATATTTCTTTAACAAATGTTTTTCAACTTATCTGAAATACCTTTGCCTGTTCCAATACTAATTACTCAAAGAAACTCATATTAATTACATTATTAGAGTAAATCATTTTTCACTCTTCTATAATTCTCATGACTTTTCTTACCAGTAGTAGTAAGTGGATTATTCTCAATTTGATGAGGAAAGACATTATTAGTAACATCCAAAACCTCATACCAATGAAAAATAACATATGGTAGCATTATATTATTCAAATAAAATGGTTTTATACCATTGAAAATTATAATCCCATTATAGTTAGCATAATTTATGTTCTCTATTCTCTAATATGGAACTTCCAGTCATAAACTTCTCTAATAACAATTTTAGTTCCCAAGTAAGATCGATTCCACTAATACGTTGGATAATTAGTAGTTCATCATCCTATTATAATAATTTTTCTTCACTTTTGAATATAAAAATTCTTATCCTCTGAAATTTATTTGAGTTAGGATCAACTCATGTATAACTTAGAACCTTTCCGTTTGCACGAAAAAAATTTATAGAGATGGAAGAAAATAATATTTATAATATTTGGTAAAAAGACCAACTCCTTACAATGCTCGATAGTCCCACCAATATGGATTGTTTCCCTTTTATATTTTTAGAATAAAAAGGTTCAAGTAATGAAAAAAATATACAATCCTAGTAGAAACATTCCTACTATAGTTGGTTACACCCCCAACTATCCTTTCAAGTATCCACATTCCAAAACAATCATTTTCAGCAACAGGTAATCATCAACAATCACAAGCTTCACATTTCATCTTCTTTTTTGATCCACATTATAAAGTCATAACTTCCTCCACAAGTAAGATAATAGAACTTCACCAGTGTACTTACTTCAACAACTTCAAAAATTCACTTACGTAATATGTTGGTCTCGAATAGTCTTCCAGATCCTCAGTCTGAAAAACATCCTCATCTTCAACCAAAAACAAAATGTTGGGATGGAAACTCAGTACAAGTCCAACAAATATCACAAATCAGGTGATTAATCAATTTATTTGTCACTTGAAAAAATGAACTCAACTCTTCTTTTATAGGTACCTAAAAAATGGTCTATGTGGGACTTTGAAAATCTATCTAGATAAATGATATTTTCAGAAGCATTATTTTTTTCTTTTAATCCCATATATATATTTTACTAATTCAATTCCTTTTCAAATATCCAAATCTATTTGATTTTTAGATCTTCCATTGACATAGTAAATGCCTCAAAATTTCTTGACTAAACTCTTCAATAAGAAACTTTTACATACATTAGAATTTTTTCCTTAAGAAATTATTCCACAAGAAGGGATTTTTTCATGAGTAAGATCATTTTCTTGATAATCTTATATTCATCCAGAAGAAATTTTATCAAGAATGATCTTTTCCACTTGAAATATATTTTCATGAAGAAGATATTTTTCTTTGGCATGATATTTTTCAAGAGAAATGTATTTTTATACCTCACTTTTTCATTCATAATTATTATATTAAATTTTTCACAACATAATTATGATTTATAAAAACAATAATATCTTTAAATTATCATGAGATATTTTGTTCTTTCTGATTTTCTCAAAAATCATGATTATTTGTGCTTAGAATGTTGGTCAAAATCAAGAACTGATTTTCTCACAATGTTTCTAGGAATTCTGAATATGATTTACATATAATGCCACTTCGAATTCTGGATAAAATTTTCAGAGAATGATTATCAAAATTATGGATCATATATGAACATAATTATGGATCCAAAATTTTCATTGTGATTTTATGAAAAGATGTTTAGATTTCATCTGAAAAAAATTTCTTATTTTTTCAGTATACATGTTCAGATTTATTCAGAAAACATGATTCGATTTCATCTGAAACATACATTGAAAACTTGTTATGATTTCATTAGAAAAAAATGTTCCAATTGGTCATGATAACATGTAATGATTCCTTCAAAAACATTCTCCAACAACCTGTTTTATTTTTTCAGAAAACGTGTTTCAATTTGTTTAGAAAACAAGTTCAAATTTCTTTAGAAACATGCTCAGAAAAGTGGGTTCAATTTCTCCATAAAATTGGTTTTGATTTTTTTCAAAAAAACTGGTTCAGATTTCAATAGAAAACAGGTTTTGATTTTATTAGAAAAGTAGTTCTGATTTTCAATGGCTAGATCATAATTTCATCCTTCCGTAACAAAATTTCATCAATAACATATTTGTATATTAAAAATAAATTCAACCAAAACATAACTACATCCCATCAGGTTTCATAGTAGTGCTCAATTATTAATATATTTTATAAGACAGATTGAAATTAATAGTGTAGTATATTAAGTGATTTAAATTATTATATATCTTATTATATTATATTATATTCCAATCTATTTAATTTAAAAATAGATATTTTTAAAATTAATAAAAAACTAAATTAATAGGTTTTATGATTTTCAATCTAATTAAAAAGATATATGAATTTTATTATATATGTAATGCCCCGACTGCAGTTATCTAGAGTCAGTGCATTATTACGTAACATTTACATGATCACAAAAGATCAAGTCTCGATAGACTGATTAGTTTAGTCCCTTTGGAAACACTAGATACATTCATAAATGTTACATTACATCATAAAGTGAAAAACTACAATAACATAGTCTCTATAGTCCACACCCATATACCCTTTAGACTATCCCTGCAGGTCATTCATAAAATATTTCTTCACATCCTAGAAAAAATAAAACATTGAAAGGGGTGAGCTCAAATGCTTAGTAAGGATAACAATATAGCGGAAGATTTCATAAATAAACATAAACATTTAAGGAAATGTATAACTAATACAAAATCCGTTTAAACATGAACTTCAACATAATATGGAAAAAGATAAATTAGGTAATGCCATTTTCTTATTCACATGGATATTCTACTGGTCGAATAATCACATGCAATATCAATAACCACTTTCATAATGATGGAATGTATAATTCTAGACTATCATAACCTCGTAGCCAAGGCCTCATGCTAGGACTACAAAAAAGATTCTGTCAAGGCCTCGTGCCAAGACACTAATTTGTCTCATGAGACTTATATATGCTTCGAGTAGCTATAGAGGGATCCACCCATCACATATTATGTCCAATTCATTCCTTATATGAATAGGTTTAAACATATCATAAACCATAACATAATCATATCACATAAACCATGCGTAAAGGAAACACAAAGATTCCACATTTCAATCACAAGATATTAATAAAACACGTTGATATAATAAAAACATTATCAAAACCATTTTCAATACCAAAATTAAAGAAAAGTAAAATATGGTATTTATTTTTCATCTAAAAAATATTATGTCTTTTAGAGGAAGTCGAAACACAAATAATGGTCACTATAGTGGAGAAGTTGTTGTCGCCGCATACGTATGACCAAAAAAACATTCCATTTTTTCATTTAGTAAAACTCTTCGTATAAAAAGATTATCATTGAATAAACGTAAAATTCAAAGGGGTTTATACATCGTATAAAATAAAGTTGTGTATAAAACAAAATATTCCTCAATGAAAGAAGATTGACACGAACTCCCTTACCTCGTGTCCGACTTGACTCGACCGTTCTTCAACCTCCTAAATAATCAACTAGAGTTAATTTATAATTTCTTAAGAAACTTTTTCATGTCTATTATTCCTTTTATATCACTTATTACCATGGTATGAACATTATGTAATTATTTATGTTAATAACGGTCGTTTTGTCGATCTTTGGTACTTGAGTCAAAAATAAACTTCTTTTAATTACAAGTTGTTCATGTGGTAAAACATCCATTATATCAAGAATTATATTCATTATGTAGATATAATATATATGTAGTATATATATTCATTCATATTATCACGTAACATTTATATGTAAGAAATGAAGTGCACCGTTCATGGAGACGGTAAGCCGTACGTACGCATGACCACCACTTTCATTTCTATTTCGTATTTAATGGAATGAAATCATAATGATATAAAGGTGTATTATAATTCCAGTATAATATAATATATAATATCATTTACTCCATCCTTTATATGTCCCACATATGTCATTAATGATTCTAATAACTTTAAGGGGGCGGTAGTCCGCACTTCCTAAAATCAAATTATCGCATTTACCCATAATGGAAGTCATAAAGCTATGCCCTAAATGAAAAATACAGAAGTATAAGGAAAACGGAAACATAATATATATCATATATAAAAATATTGTAATCATAATGGCCTCCATGAGATGTGTTAAAACAAGATTGAACAATCATCATTTCGTGAGTTAGTAATTCGCCAACCACAAAAACAATATGTTCTTTAACCATTAGACGATGAAGTGTGTATGTTTAAATCAAATACATCTCATAAAAATATCCTATCATATTTAGGATACATTTTTTTACAAAATAAAGGTATAAAAAGTGTTTAAGGGGTTATAGTAGCATAATAAAACAAAAGAACATAAGAGAAGAAATTACCTTAAAATCGGGTAACTATTTTTGATTTGAGCCAAATCCTCCCTTGAGAAGACATTTTATAAGTCCCCAGCCTTAAACATTACTTAATCTTGAGTTATTACAAGATTACACATTGAGGATCTTTTCGGGTTCATAGTTTTAGAGAATTAGATCATAAAAATTTCATTACATTCCACATATAAACAAAGTGGTTACATAAAGATAGTATTCATTTTTCCCATAAATGGAAACATATTTAAAATAAAACATGGATTCATTCTTAACACTTCCTTGACACTATCATCATATCATGTACCTTTACATTGACCTGTGAAAAAAATTTCAAAAAAAAACTTGGGATGAGCATAAAAAGCTCAGTATGGTTTATAAAAATATGGAAAGGAAACATAAGTTCATATATACATAAGAAAGAAATCATACATTACCCATAAAACATAATCACATTAACATACCTCATCAAATCAAGAATAAATCATAGAAATCATAAGACATAAAGGTAACTTGAGGCATTCATAACATTCTTACGTATGGAGTAACCCTCTTGGTTACGTTTGGAATACCCATCACAGTATATTCCCTAAATCTCTTCGGAGAAACCTTAACGATTCACTCCTTCACGTTACCCAATTCATTGGAGAGCTATATCGGGCTCACCCACCCTTATTTTATCATGGAACCACCCATCTTCATAATAATGACCAAGAACCTCAACATAATCGTATCACATAAGACATTCATAAAGGAGACATAACATTTCCACCCTTCAATCACAAGATATCAATACAAAACATTGATATAAAAACATTATGAAAACCATTTTCAATACCAAAATAAAATAAAAGTAAAACATGGTATTTATTTTTCTTTTAAAAAGAAGGTATGTCTTGTAGTGGAATCCGAAACTCAAATAATGGTCACAACGGCGGAGAAGTCGTTGTCGCCAAATACGTATGACAAAAACAATCCCTTTTGTTATTTAGTAAAACACTTCGTATAAAAAATATTCCTTTTGGATAAACGTTAAAGACAAAGGGGTTTATACACCGTATAAAAGAAGGTTGTGTATAAAATAAAATATGCTTCAATGAAAGGAGATTGAGACGAAGTCCCATACCTCGGGTCCGACTTGACTCGGTCATTCTTTAAACTCATGAATAATAAACTTGAGTTAATTTATACTTGTTCAAGAACTTTTTTAAGTTCATTATTCCTTTTATATCACTTATTTCCATGTCATGAGCACTATGTAATTATTTATGTTAATAACGGTCATTTTAACGATCATTGGTACTTGAATAAAAAATAAGACCTTTATAATTACAAGTTGTTCATGTATCCTTTATATCCAGAATGGTATTCATTATTTAGAAATGATATATGTCATATATATCCAGTAATGGCATAAATTTATAATATTACATAATCATTTAGTGGTATGAAATGAAATGCATCATTCATGGAGACGGTAAGCCGTACGTACGCATGAACACTACCTTCATTTCTATTTCGTATTTTATAGAATGGAATCATAATGATATAAAGGTATATTATAATTCCAGTGTAATATCATATATAATATCATAACTCCATCGTTTATATGTCCCACATATGGTATTAACGAATCAAATCACTTTGAGGGGGCGGTAGTCCGCACTTCCTTAAATGAAGATATCTCATTTACCCATAATGGAAATCATAAAGGTATGACAAAAAATAAAAACACATAATCATAATGAAAACATAAAAAAATTAGATATCATCTATAAATATAGTTTCATATTAATGTCCACCTTTGAAGGTGTTAATAGAATGTTGAACAATCGTTGTTTCGGGAGGCAGAAATTCGCCATCCACAGAAACGGTATGTTTTTTAACCATTAGATGTAGGTGTGTGAAAGTGTAGCTCGAATACTTATTATAAAATCATCCTAGTATATTGAAGATATTGTATTTGTTACAAAATAAATTAATAAAAAGTGTTTAGGGGGTTAGAGAAGCAAAATAAAACAAAAGGACTCAAGTGAAGACATTATATTAAAATCTGGTAACTCACTTTGGTTTGAGCTCAATGGCTTCCTTGGGAAGAATTATGCCCAAATTGAGGCTTCAATGAGTAAGATAGGGAATTGGAGAGACAAAATGAGCAGGGGGTTTCCGAGACAATGGCTTTGGAAGTGTGGGTAATGAGGTAGAGGTGGGGGCCTTTTATAAGAGGAGAGGAGTGGCACTCATGGAAAGTAAAGAAATGTTACATTATTTTAAAATGATTTTCGGATTCAAAAGGTCCCACAATGATATAATTCGAGGTTAAGGTGATACGGGTTCGAAATACACCCATCTAATAGGTTTTTCACATGTGTAGGTCTTATATTTTACATTATCTTTCCATTTTATTTAAATCCTTTATTAATGAGGTAATCGATGCATCATCATGATGTCATAAATAATTTAATATGTTTATTGTCTAAAAATTATATAAAAAATATCCTTATGTAGGAAATATTATTAGCTTTCTAATGGATATTTATAGTCCAAAATATAATTTATGTGGACAAAATTAAAAAAAATTTACTTAGGTGTAACATTCTTTGTCACATTTAACATTCTTTAAAAATAAAAAGATAAAAAGTCACTTTCTCACAAAAGTGATTCCATGGGGACCCCAAGTTTGGAAAAAGGCATACCATGGTCGGCCATGATACAACCAGTATTTTTAGGACACATGTTGTGGTATTTTTTATTATTTTGATATCATTTTATTATCTTTAACTACCAGATTACTCATTAATCAAGATAATTAGAGATAATTACCGTCGTTACTATTCATAATGTTCAAAAATAAAAGAGTCTTAATTACATAAATTGGACCTTCTAATTCCAAATTTTCAATCCATTCTATCAAATTTCAAACACATATATTTCAATAATTTATTTAAAAATGATTCGCATTGTCAAAAAAAATAGTGGGTTTTTTTGAAACAATATCTATGAAAAGTTTGGCATTAGTTTATGACCAATTCCAAAGTGAAATTAATCCTAATGACCACCATTGGATTAAATGGTAAAAATTTATTCATATTACACTTTAAATACAATTAAAAAGATAATCTAACCATATTATTAAATTAAATGAAAAATCAGTTTTGATGAAAAATGCAGTATTTTTCACTATTCATTAAAAAATGAACATTGTCAGAAAAATACCAAAAATTTATCCAACGTAAATTTCAATGTCCCAATCATAATGAATATGTTTATTTTGACAAATATAGATTATAAAATTGTCAAAAGTTTGATTTAAAAGGGTTTTCCATCAAAAGGCATTAAGACAATCTTTTAAGAATATTAGTCCATTCCATGCATTAGATTGTATTTATTTTTATTTTAAGCCTCTAAAACACTATCTTAATCATTAATAAACATAGATAAAAATATTTATTATTCATTTATTACTTGGGATGTTACATCCTTCCCCCTTCATAAAATTGCGTCCCCGCAATTTATTTACTTATCGACTAAATGGAGGTACTTATCCCTCATTGCATTTTCAGATTCCCATTTTGCCTCTTAAATCATGTGGTTTTTCCACAAAACCTTTACCTGATGAATCACCTTATTCCGTAACACATGCTCCCTGTGGTTAATAATCTGGACCGGTTGTTCCTCATATGATAGGTTCTCTTCCAGCTGAACTACCTCTGGACTCAAAACATGAGATGGATCTGGCATATACTTTCTCAACATCGAAACATGAAAAACATTGTGTACCTGAGATAAACTCTAAGGTAAAGTCACTCATTAAGCAACTGATCCAACTCTCTCTAGAATTTCATATGGTCCAATTAACCTTGGACTCATCTTTCCTTTCTTACCAAATCACATCACACTTTTCCATGGTGATACTTTGAGAATAACATGATCACCTACCACAAAAGATAGATCCTTCCTCCTGTTGTCTGCATAACTCTTCTGCCTACTCTGAGCTGTTCTCATGTGTTTCTGAAATAGCTGAACTTTTTCTGCCATCTCTTCTACCAATTCTGGTCCCATCAACTTCCTTTCAACCAATTCATCCCAGAAAGCTAGAGTTTGACACTGCTTCCCATATAATGCCTGAACTGGTGCCATCTGTATACTATAATGAAAACTGTTATTATATGAAAATTCAACCAAAGACAGATGTTGGTCCCAACTTCCCTGATAATCCATCGAACAAGCTCGTAGGGTATCCTCCATGGTCTGAATTGTTCGTTCTGACTTCCCATATGATTGAGGATGAAAAGATGTACTAAAATTTAATTTAGTACCCAACGACTTCTGAAGGCCTTTCAAAAGTAAGAAGTGAACCTGGGATGACAGTCAGATACAATGGAGAGATGGACTTAATGTAACCTGAATATCTCTTTAAGATAAAAATTGGAATGTTTATCTAGGGAAAAATTATCTCGTATAGCAAGTAAATGAGCAGACTTGGTCAAGCGATCAACAATAACCCAGATTGCATTATTACCTTGAGGGGACTTTGGCAATCCCACAATGAAGTCCACGGATATATACTCCCATTTCCACTCTGGCACTAGTAAAGGATGAAGCATCTCTTTCGGTAACTGTTGTTCTGCTTTAACCTGTTGACAAGTCAAACACTTCACAGTGAAATCAGAAATATTTCTTTTCATTCCATCCCACCAGTAATACTACCACAGATCCTTGTACATCTTAGTACTTCCAGGATGATCTAAAAACGGAGAACTATGAGCTTCACATAATAACTCTCTCTTCAACTGTGAATCACAAGGCACACACAATATCTTCCCAAATATCAAAACACAATCACTATCAACATTGAATTTATGCAACTTACCTTTTTAAACCATCTCTACCTTTTTATGCAACTCACTGTCTTGCTTCTGTGCTTGCTTGATTCTGTCTGATAGAGAAGATTTCACTAATACCTGAAACAAAACAGATGAACATCCTGCACCAACAAATTCTATGCCAGAGTTCATCAAATCCTTAACCAAAGTATCACGTTCCAAATGCAACATTGCTAATGAAGCATTACTTTTTCAACTCAAAGCATCAGCCACTTTATTTGCTTTTCTCGAATGGTAATGAATTGTAAAATCATAATCCTTGATTAATTCTAGCCATATCCTTTGTCTCATGTTCAATTCTTTCTGTGTGAATATATACTTTAAACTTTTGTGATCAGTATATATTTCACACTTTACTCCAAACAAATGATGCCTCCAAATTTTTAAATAGAAAACAACAGCAGCTAATTCCAAATCATGTGTAGGGTAATTTACCTCATGATTTTTCAACTGACGTGAAGCATAAGCAATTACCTGATCATTCTGCATTAGGACACAACCAAGTCCTTTCAATGAAGTGTCACTGTATATAACAAACTCACAATTCCTGGAAGGTAGTTTCAAAACTGGAGCATTCCCCAATATTCTTTTCAATTCCTGAAAACAATCATCACATTGTTTTGTCCAGATAAACTTAACACCCTTCTGAGTTATCTTAGTCATTGGACTAGATAACTGTGACAAAATTCTGACAAACCTTTGGTAATAGCCTGGAAAACCAAGGAAACTACGAATATTTGTTACATTTGTGGGTCTTGTCCATTATTCAACAACCTTTGTTTTTGCAGGATCAACAGTCATCCCATCTTTAGAAACAATGTGACCAAGGAAATAAATTTGTTACAAAAAATACTCACATTTGATGAATTTTCGATACAGTTTCTTTTCTTTTAAGGTTTGCAAGATAACCCTTAAATTTATTTCATGATCCTCTTTACTTTTAGAAAACACCAAAATATCATCAATGAAAACCACCAAAAACATACCCAAGAACTCATGGAAAATTATATTCATTAAGTCCATGAATACTGCAGGTGAATTGGTTATCACAAAAGGCATTACTACAAATTCATAATGGCCATATCTTGTATGAATCGCAGTCTTCGAAACATCTACTTCCTTTACCTTCAGCTAATTGTACCTAGATCTCAGGTCAATCTTTGAAAAAAATCTGAGTTCCATGGAGCTAATCAAACAAATCATCTATATGAGGCAAACAATATTTGTTCTTTACAGTGATGTAATTCAAGGCTCTATAATAAATTCAAATTCTCATAGAACCATCTTTCTTTTTAACAAATAAAACAGGAACACCCCATGGTGACGTTCTAGGTCGAATGATACCATTCTCTAATAAATCTTTCAATTTCTCGTTCAACTCTAAAAGTTCAATTTGAGCTATTCGATAATGGGGTTTTGAAACTGGATTAGCATCAGGAACTAAGTCAACAGTAAACTCAACTTCCTGATCTGGTATTATTCCAGGCAACTCATTAGGAAAAACATCAGGATGCTCATTTACCGCTGCCACATCATTAATATGAACGGTTCCTTTATTTTCAATGATGTGTGCAAGGTAACATTCATTTCCATATTTTACATGTTTCTCAGCCTCTTGATATGTTATCAACTGTAAGGGTTCATTATTGTACACAAATTGAAAGTATTTCTGAAAAGAAACTTCTTTAGCTCTACAGTAAATCTTAGAATTGTATATAGAGAGCCAATCCATACTCAAGATAACATCAAACTCTACTAGAGGTAGAACAATAAAGTTTTCAAGTAGGTTCTTTCCACAGATAAGGATAGGAAGATTCTTATAAATTCTTTTTACCTCAACATTTCCCCTAGGTGTTTTTACCAAAAGTTCCGGAGTCATTTCTTGAGATGGTATTCCAATTTTACTAGAAATTGTTTTAGAGATGAAATAATGTGTAGACCCCGAATCAAACAACACACTGGCATAATATGAAAAAACTAACAATGTACCTGATACAACTTCATTTGATGGTCTGACATCTGCTGAAGTAGTTGCAAAGGATTTCACCACCCCTTTCTACTTGTAGTCTAACTTCTTCCCATCACTCATGCTCTTTGTTGGACACTCATTTTCATAGTGACCCATCTCATTGCACTTATAACATTTCACTAACTGTAAATCAAATTTGGTCTTACCATCAGCCTGATCTTTTCCAGTGCAATCACGAGCCTTATGTCCCATCTTACCACATCGGTAGCACTTTCCAGAATTCAGAAGACATTCCCCAGCATGCCTTTTACCACATTTATCAAAAACTGGAAACTTAGTTTTCTTACCATCAGACTTTTTTGAAGGATTCTTACCTTTGTCTTGCCACCTCTGTCTCTTCTTCTGTTGGTTGTTATAGAACACTTGATCATCGACAAAATCCATTTCCACATTCTCAGCACATGGAACAAGCTTTTCATAACTTATAAATTCACGAGAAGCTAATGCCCTTCGATATTTTGTCTTTAATCCTGAGTAAAAACGACTGATTTTACTATCAAGGTCTCGGATAAAAGTTGGAGCATACATTGCCAATCGAGTGAACCTTTCTTCATAGGCAACTACTGAGTCTTTCTCATGCCTCAATTCCAAGAATTTATTTTCCATCCTAAGTCGAAAAGCCTTTGGAAAATACTTTTCAAGAAACATACCTTTGAATTCATCCCAGTCAAGAGCATCAATCTCATCAGCGTCCCTGATATTTTTCACCATCGACAACCACTATTCTGCTTCACCCTCCAAACGGTAAATAGCAAGACTATCCTTTTGATTGTATGAACACCCAATGACATTGAAAATATTCTCTAGTGCTTTAATCCACCCTTCAGCTTGCACAGGGTCAGATGATCCTATGAATGATGTGGGATGTTGCCTCATGAAATGTTCAACCACTGACATGTTCCTCTGAGGTTGATCTGGCTGGTCTCGTGCATGGATACCACTGTAATTTATCGCTTGAGTCAACTGCGCCATTACTGCAACAAACTATTCAGTTCCAATTCCATCCATCTCAGGATGCTGATTCAGAAGTTTATTTCCTTCTGTATGTCGTCCTAGAACTGCTTCCATATTTCCGAAGTGGAAAACCATTCTGAACAAACATGTCTTGGATGAAGCAACATGGTATTTTTCAAATGCTATATCATTTCAATTTGACCATAAAAAACAATATATTTATGGATAAATATTTAATAGAATTCTAACTTGTAATGTTATCTAAACTGACCTATGATACCAAGTATAAGGCCCCAGCCTTAAACATTACTTAATCTTGAGTTATTATAAGATTACACATTGAGGATCTTTTCGGGATTAGAGTTTTAGATAATTAGAACATAAAACTTGCATTACATTCCACATATAAACAAAGTGGTTACATAAAGATAGTATTCATTTTTCCCATCAATGGATACATATTTAAAATAAAAAATAGATTCATTCTTGACACTTCCTTGACACTATCATCATATCATGTAACTTTCCCTTGGCCTGTGAAAAACATTTCAAAAAAAAACTTGGGATGAGCATAAAAAGCTTAGAATGGTTTATAAAAATATGGAATGGAAACATAAGTTTATATATACATTAGAACGAAATCATACATTACCCATAAAACATAATCACTTTAACATACCTCATGAAATCATGAATAAATCATATAAATCATAATACATAAAGGTAACTTGAGGCATTCATAACATTCATACGTAGGGAGATACCCTCTTGGTTATGTTTGGAATACCCATCACAGTATATTTCCAAAATCTCTTCGGAGAAACCTTAATGTTACACTCCTTCGCGTTACCCAAAGCATTGGAGAGCTATATCGGGCTCACTCGCCCTTAGTTTATCACAAAACCACTTCATAATAATGCCCAAGGACCTCAACATAATTGTATCACATAAGACATTCATAAAAGAAACATAAAATTTCCACCTTTCAATCACAAGATATCAATACAACACATTGATATAAAAACATTATGAAAACAATTTTCAATACCAAAATAAAATAAAAGTAAAACATGGTAATTATTTTTCTTTTTAAAAGAAGGTATGGCTTGTAGAGGAAGCCGAAACTCAAATATTTGTCACGGCGGCGGAGAAGTCTTTGTCACTGCATACGTATGACAAAAACATTCCCTTTTGTCGTTTAGTAAAACGAATCGTATAAAAAATATTCCTTTTGGATAAATGTAAAATTTAAAGGGGTTTATACACCATATAAAATAATTTTGTGTATAAAATAAAATATGCCTCAATGAAAGGAGATTGATATGAAGTCCCATACCTCGGGTCCGACATGGCTCAGTCATTCATTAATATCCTGAGTAATAAACTTGAGTTAATTTCTACTTGTTTAAGAACCTTTTTCGAGTTCATTATTCCTTTTATATCACTTATTGCCATTTCATTAACACTATGTAATTATTTAAGTTAATAACGGTCGTTTTAACGATCATTGGTACTTGAGTCAAAAATAAGCCCTTTATAATTACAAGTTGTTCATGTATCCTTGATATCCAGAATGGTATTAATGATGTAGATATCATATATGTCATATATATCCAGTACATGCTTGAATTTATAATATTACATAATCATTTAGAGGTAAGAAATGAAATGCACCGTTCATGGAGACGGTAAGCTGTACGTACGCATGAACGCTAATTTCATTTCTATTTTGTATTTTATTGAATGGAATCAGAATGATATAAAGGTATATTATAATTCTAGTGCAATATCATATATAATATTATAACTCCATCCTTTATACGTCCCACATATGGTATTAACGAATCAAATCACTTTGAGGGGGCGGTAGTCCGCACTTCCTTAAATGATGATATTGCGTTTACCCATAATGGAAACCATAAAGGTATGACCAAAAAAAATACAGAAGCTTAAAGAAAACATAAACATATTATATATCATATATAAATATAGTGTCATCTTAATGGCCACCTTTGAATGTGTTAAAGGAATGTTGAACAATCATCGTTTCGGGAGGCAGAAATTCGCCATCCACGGAAGCAGTATGTTCTTTAACCATTAGATGTAGGTGTATGTAAGTGTAGATCGAATCCTTCATATAAAAAAAATCCTGGTATATTGAATATACTGGAGTTTTTACAAATGTAGTGAATATAAAGTGATTAGGGGGTTGGAGATGCAAAATAAAACAAAAGGACTCAAGTGAAGACATTACCTTAAAATTGGGTAACTCCCTTTGTTTTGAGTTCAAAGGCTTCCTTGGGAAGACTAATTCCCAAAGTGAGACTTCAAGGAGTTAGAGAGCAAAGTGGATGAATTAAATGATCAGGGGTTGTCTGTGCCAAAGGCTTTGGAAGTGTGGGTAAGGAGGTAGAGGTGGGGGCCTTTTATAAGAGGAGAGGAGGGGCACTCATGGAATGTAAAGAAATGTTACATTATTTTAAAATGATTTTCGGATTCAAAAGGTCCGAAATTGATATAATTCGAGGGTAAGCTGATAAGGGTTCGAAATCCACCAATCCAATAGGTTTTGGACATGTTTAGGTCTTATATTTTACATTATCTTTCCATTTTATTTAAATCCATTATTAATGAGGTAATCGCAGCATCATCATGATGTCATAAATAATTTAATATGTTTAATGTCTAAAAACTATAAAAAAATATCATGATGAAGGAAATATTTTTAGATTTATAATGAATATTTATAGTCCAAACGATCATATTTGTGGACAAAATTAAAAATATTTTACTTAGGTGTTACATTCTTTGTCACATTTAACATTCATTAAAAATAAAAAGATAAAATGTTACTTTCTCACAAAAGTGATTCCATTGGCCCCCCAAGTTTGGAAAAAGGAATCCCATTTTTGGACATGAGACAACCAGTAGCCTTAGGACACATTTTGTTGTCTTTTTGTATTATTATGATATCATTTTATTATCTTTAACTACCTGATTACTCATTAACCAAGATAATTAGAGATAATTACCATCGTTACTATTCATAATGTCCAAAAATAAAAGAGTCTTAATTACATAATTTGGAACTTCTGATTCCAAATATGTACTCCATTTTACCAAATTCCAAATACATATATTGCAATAATTGATTTAAAAATGATTCCTGTTGTCAAACCAAATAGCGGGTTTTTTTGAAACAATATCTATGAAAAGTTTGGCATTAGTTTATGACCAATTCCAAAGTCAAATTAATCCTAATTACCACCATTGAATTAAATGGTAAAAATATATTCAGATTACACATTAATTAAATTTAAAAATATAATCTAACCATATAATTAAATTAAATTAAAAAGCAGTTTTGATGTAAAATGCAGTATTTTTCACTATTCATTAAAAAATGAACATTGTCAGAAAAATACCAAAAATTTATCGAATGTAAATTTCAATGTCTCAATCATAATGAAAATGTTTATTTTTACAAATATAGGTTATAAAATTGTCAAAAAATTTATTTAATATGGGTTTTCCATCAAAAAGTAGTAAGACAATCTTTTAAGAATATTAGTGTATTCCATGCATAAGATTGTATTTATTTTCATTTTAAGCCTCTAAAACACTATCTTAATCATTAATAGACATAGATAAAAATATTTATTATTCATTACATAATTGGGATGTTACACATTTTCCCAAGGTGAGGCTTCTAGGAGTAAGCGAGTTAAGTTTAGAGAGTATTTGGGAATATGTTTTCTGAGCCAAATGGCTTTGATGGTGTCAATAAGGTGGTAGAGGTGGGGGCCTTTTATAAGAGGAGAGAAGGGGAACTCTTTGAGACTAATGAAATGTTACATTATTATGAAATGATTTTAGGATTTAAAAGGTCCCACAATGATATATTTTGAGGATAAGGTGATGAGGGTTCTAAATATACTCATCCAATTGGTTTTTGACAAGTCTATGTATTATACTTTCCATTATCCTTCCATTTTTTAAAAATCGTTAATTAATTAGGTAATCGCTGCATCATCATAGTGTCATAAAATTTTAATTTATTTAATGTCAAAAAATTATAAAAAAATTACCATGATGTATAAAATATTTTTAGCTTTCCAATGAATATTTTTAGTCAAAATGTTAACTTATATAACCCCATGTAATAATTGTTTTAGTAAACCAACACATGTTTGTGACAATTTTATTGTTATTTTTAATAAAAAGTTACTAATGTCATTTTCATAACCATGGGGCTCCATGGGGTCCCCAAGATGGCCCATGAATTGTCTTGGTCTTCCATGATTTATCCAATAAGTTTAGGACAAGTTTCATTATATTTTTATATTTTTATAATATCATTTTTACCATAAATTTTACTAATTTCCTTTAATCTTGACTAATAAAACATAAAAGTTACTATTCACCAAAAAAATTATTTTAATCTCATTGATCAACATTTTACTTCCTAATGACAACCATGTATGTCTGATTTTTTAAAATCAAATCATAGATGTGGTAATGTTTCATTTACACGACAAATTAGATTTTAAACTACCACTTACTGGTTTCACTATTCATAAAAAATTAAACTTTTTCAAAAAAATACCAAAAATTAACCCTAAGCTACAATTGATATTATAAATTCAAAAATGAAATCTATTTTAAAAAATTCCAAACATATAAGTTTCATTAATTAATTTTAAAATTAAATCCTATTGTCAAAACAAATAGCGTGTTTTTAAGAAACAATATCAATCAAAAGATTAACAATTTTTTATATCCAATTTCAAAGTGAAATTAATTCTAATGACCACCATTGGATAAAATGGTAAAATTATATTCTAATTATTCTTTAAAAACACTAAATATTATAATATATCACTATTAATTATTTTGATTAAAAAAGTTGTTTTAATTAAAATTTAGTAATTTTCATTATTTATCAAAATATAAAAGTTATCCGAAAAGTTCCAAAATTTCACCCTAGGCTAAATTTGATATTACGAATCCAAAAATGAAGTCCATTTTGAAGAGATAAAATTTATAAAATTTCAAAATTTAGGTATTATAATTCATAACGGCTACATTGATTGGTTGTGGTGTGTATTAGAACTCGAAGTTGCGTAAAACACACGCTATTATATTATTCAAAGATAAGCGTTCCTTGGATTCTTGGAGTGTTACACTCTCTCATCCTTAAATAAATTTCATCCTCACAATTTGAAATTTTTCTTTGAAAATAACGGTTGAAAATAGAAAATACCTTTGTGGAAAACCCACATTGGAAATAGGGTTAATAGAAATATAACATTAAAAAAAGAAAGACAGGTACAAAGGTCACCCGAGATAGCCCATAATTGGATTCTATGAAAATATGGATATGAAGGAGAAACAAACCATCATGTTCTGATGGAGATTTGTATAAAATATGATTAAGAGAAAGTGTAACTACAAGAAAATCACAAACATGTGATTCGTTAAACGATCATTGATTCCCTAGTAGGAAACGTTAACCGACAATGTTTTTGTTTTAAGTTACCTTTTGTAAATTTGAGGAATTTATTTATGAGATTTTTAATGAATGTAAGGAAATATACATACTTGTCATGTAGACTTTCATTCTTTTATAAATTTTTACCATAAACCCATCTTTCACTCAAAAATATTATATTTATCCTAATCGTGCAAGGTTCCAAATATTATCACATACCATTTAGATTAGGAAAAATATTTTGAAATAACCAGGGACATCCTGTAGGCTAGTGGTAGGTAATAAAGGCATATCTCACTATGCTTGTGGGTTCGATTCCTACAGCTTTGTCCGACGCGACGAGTTATCCCCCTACCTGCAGTTCGTCCTTTTCCTAAAACTATAGTATTATAATATTCCAAATATAATCTTCATAAATGTTTTAACCCTAAAGAATACTATCAAAAGTTCAACTTATTCCATTCCAACCATTATAGTTATCCAAAATACCTCTGTCCAGAAATTCTCTAGAAGGTCTCTAAATTCCAAAATCAATTGTATCATCAGATTCCTCAAACAAAGTAATGTTTCTCTTATTGTCCCATACAAAAATATGATTACATTAATCATGTAAAAACCTTAATGAAAACAACAATTAATATAGCATAATCCTTATATATATCAAATAATTCTTATAACCAGAATATAATCCTTCAGTTCAAAAGCACCAATACATTAATTATTAAACTTCAACTGTAGTAACAGTATAAGATTTTCCTTGATCCCTTGGAATTTTCTTAGGAATGTTTTTTCTGATGCTTAGGACAATAATTTTCATAATTCCCCATTTCCCTACAATTGTAGCATTCAACATTGATAGCCTCTTTCTTTCCCTTGCAATCACGAGCCTGGTAACCTATTTCTACACATTTATAACAAACTCTCATTCCTTTTAGGCACGTTTCTGGGTGATTATTCCCACAATTATTGGATATTTTAAAATCCTTATTTCCCTTTTTCCCATTATCTGTCTTGTGTTCCTCTGTTCTCTTCTTCACTTGCTTTACATTAATGTCATAAGACTTAGAGAATTCCTTTTCTGTCTTGATATCAAATGAGACAATATCTTCATACGATGAGAAGGATTGTGATACTAAATCTTGAAGGATAAATGGTTTTAACCCATCAATGATACGATCTATCTTACTTCATGGGTTACGTATATAATCTGAAGCATGCCACTCTATCCTTATAATGTTAGCCTCATACTTTGCGATATTCTCATCCTCCTTTTGTCTCAGACTCAGAAATTGCCTTTCCATATCTGCTCGATGGTCAAGAGGAAAGTATTTTTCTATGAAAATCTCTTTGAACTCCCTATATTCCATATTAGATACTTCTTCAACTTCTTTCATGTTTTGAATCAATGACCACCATTGATCAGCATCTCCAGTGAGGTGGTAAACTACCATGATAACTTTTCCTTTCATTACTCCCCAAGGCATGTAATATTTTCTCTAGGGAACTTATCCATTGCTTTGCTACTAAAGATTTGTACTCCCATTGAATGTTGGTGGTTGCTGCCTCATAAAGCGATCTATCCTTGATCCTCCACACTGCGGATCAGGGTGCTCAATATGAGTAAGGTTATTATTCATAACCTGAGTGAGTTGTCCCAGTATGGTGATAAGCTGATCATCACCAGTTGTATCACCAGCTCCATTATAATTATCAAGAGTAGGAGGGAAATCCCAACATGGATTGCGTGAATTGATACAATTTCCATTCCTTCCACTAGGTGCCATTTCTATACAATGTCATAAACTATATTAGTTTATGAATCGAAATACATGATTCCATACTTGTAAAACACTTAACATAAATTTAATAGTTTATAGATATAATCCATAATCCTAAAAATGTTTTTTTGAGGAAGTATATACTCGTAAACCCTTCATAATGGTTTCTCAGGAAAATGAGAATTATCCTAAGCATATCCCTTGGGAGTGAAATAACCAAGAGTGCAGTAAGGCCCGTTGTCATGCACCAGTTCCCGTTCAAGTATAGTTCAAAGCGGTGTTTTCAAGATTTACCCCTAGGTACATCTGTGCCAGAGCCGCCTCTACCTGCTCGTATCTAGACAGTGATGTATTTCTCAGAAAACTCACAAAATCTCTATAATACCAAAACTCTAGGATGTTCTTCTATAATAATACTCAATGTGTATCTTAGGGATATGTGCTCTAATAAGAGTTTATCTAAATCTAGATACCAAGATTAGTACTAAACTTCCTGTGATACCAAATGTAACGCCCTGACCCCATTTATCCAGAGTTGGTGCATTATTACGTAACATTTTCATGATCACAAAAGAACATGTATCGAAAGACCGAATAGTTTAGTATCCTTGGAAACACTAGATACATTTATAAATGTTACATTACATCATAATGTGAAAAATTAAAATATCATAGTCTCCATAGTGCACACCCATATCCCCCTCAGACTATCCCTGCAGGTCAGTCATAAAATATTTCTTCACATCCTGGGAAAAATAAAATATTGAAAGGGGTGAGCTCAGATGATCAGTAAGGATAACAATATAAAAGAATCTTTGATAAATAAACATAAACATTTAAGGCAATGTATAACTAAAACAAAATCCTTTTAAAATTGAATATCACCATAATATGGAAAAAGTAAAATTAGATAATGTCATTTACTTATTCACATGGATATTCTACAGGTCAAATAATTACATGTAATATCAATAACCACATTCATAATGATGGAATGCATAATGTTAGACTATCATAACCTCGTATCCAAGGCCTCGTGCCAAGACTACAAATAAGATTTTGTCAAGGCCTCGTGACAAGACACTAGTTTGTCTAATGATACCTACCGATGCATCGAGGATCTATAGCGGGATCCACCCGTCACTTTTTAATTCAAATGAATTCTTTATATGAAAAGGTTTAAACATATCGTAAACCATAACATAATCGTATCATATAAAACATGCATAAAAGAAATATAAAGTTTCCACATTTCAATCACAAGATATCAATACAATACATTGATATAATAAAAACATTATCAAAAACATTTTCAATACAAAAATAAATGAATAGTAAAAATGGTATTTGTTTTTCATTTAAAAAAATTCATGGCTTGTAGAGGAAGTCGAAAGTCAAATAGTGGTCACGACGGCCGAGAAGTCGTTGTCGCCACCTAAGTAAGACCAAATAAACATTCCTTTATGTATTTTAGTAAAACACATTGTATAAAAAGATTCCATTTTAATAAAATTAAAATTCAAAGTGGTTTATACACCGTATAAAATAAAGTTATGTATAAAACAAAATATGCCTCAATGAAAGAAGATTGGGACGAAGTCCCTTACCTCATGTACGACTTGACTCGACTGTTTTCTATCCTCCTGAATAATAAACTAGAGTTAATTTATAATTTCATAAGATCCTTTTTCATGTTTATTATTCCTTTTATATCACTTATTACCATGTTATGAACATTATGTAATTATTTATGTTAATAACGGTCGTTTTGTCGATCTTTGGTACTTGAGTCAAAAATAAAATTCTTATATTTACAAGTTGTTCATGTGGTAAAATATCCCTTATATCTAGAATTATATTCATTATGTAGATATCATATATATCAAGTACATACATTCCTTCATAATATTACATAACATTTAGAGGTAAGAAATGAAATGCACCGTTCATTGAGACGGTAAGCCGTACGTACGCATGAACGCTACTCTCATTTCTATTTCATATTTAATGGAATGAAATAATAATTATATAAAGGTGTATTATAATTCCAATATAATATCATATATAATATCATTTACTCCATCATTTATATGTCCCACATATGGAAATAACGATTCAAATCAGTTTGAGGGGGCGGTAGTCCGCACTTCCTAAAATGAAATTATCGCTTTTACCCATAATGGAAGTCCTAAAGATATGCCATAAATAAAACATTCGGAAGAATAAAGAATTCTAAAATATAATGTATATCATAAATAAAAATAGTTTCGTCATAATGGCCACCATGAGAGGTGTTAAAAGAATATTAAACAATCATCGTTTCGTGAGGTAGTAATTCGCCACCCACAGAAACAGTATGTTCATTAACCATTAGACCATGGTGTGTGTAAGTGTAAATAGAATACTTATCATAACAACATCCTAGAATATTTATGATAATTGTGTTGTTAAAAAAAAGGATTAAAAGGAGTTTAAGGGGTTGGAATAGAGAAATAAAACAAAATAACATAAGAGAAGACATTACCTTAAAATTGAGTAACTCTTTTTGATTTGAGCCAAAGGCTTCCTTGGGAAGACTTCTGCACAGTGTGAGGATTATAGGAGTAAGATAGGTAAGTTTAGAGAGTATTTGGGAAATGTATGGACGAGCCAAATGTCTTTGATTTTGTGAATAAGGTGGAAGATGTGGGGGCCTTTTTTAAGAGGAGAGGAGGGGCACTCTTTGAAACTCATGAAATGTTACATTATTAAGAAATGATTTTAGGATTTTAATGGTCCCAAAATAATATATTTCTAGGATAAGGTGATAAGGGTTCTAAATATTCTCATCCAATAGGTTTTTTACAAGTCAAAGTATTATATTTTACCTTATCCTTCCATTTTATTGAAATCGTTAATTAATGAGGTAATCGCTGCATCATCATGGTGTCATAAAATATTTTATTTATTTAATGTATAAAAAATAAAAAAAAAAACTTACCATGATGTATGAAATCATTTTTTATTTCCAAAAAATATTTATAGTCAAAAAGGTAACATATATAACCCCATGTAATAATTGTTTTAGTATAACAACACTTGTTTGTGACAATTTTATTTTTACTATAAATAAAAAGTTATTAATGTCATTTTCTTACCAAAGTGGCTCCATGGGGTCGCCAAGGTCACCCATGGATTGTATTGGTCGGCCATGACTCATCAAATATGTGTAGGAAAAGTGTCAAGATATTTTTATATTCTTATAATATCATTTTTACCTTAAATTTTATTAATTAACTTTAATCGCGATTAATAAAACATTAAAGTTACTATTCATCAAAAAATTATTTTATTCCCATTGAACCACATTATACTTCCTAATGAAAACCATGTATGTTGGATTTTTTCAAATCAAATCACATAAGTGGTAATGTTTCATTTACACAAAAAATTATTTTTTAAACTACAACTTAGTGGTTTCACTATTAATCAAAAATTGAAGTTTTTCAGAAAAATAGAAACAATTCACCCTACGCTATAATTGATATTATGAATTCAAAAATGGTGTCTAATTTACAAAATTCCAAACATATAAGTTTCATTAATTAATTTTTGTTTTCAAAACAAATAGCGTGTTTTTAAGAGACAATATCAATCAAAAGATTGACAACTGTTTATGTCCAATTTCAATGTGAAATTAATTATAATGACCACCATTGGATAAAATGGAAAAATTATATTGTAATTATAATTTAAAACCACTCAATATCATAATTTATAACTACTAATTATTTTGATTAAAAAAGTTTTTTGTAATTAAAATTTAGTAATTTTCACTATTCATCAAAATATAAAAGTTATCTGAAAAGTTCCAAAATATCACCCTAGGCTGAATTCAATATTCTAAATCCAAAAATCATGTCCACTTGGAAAGATAAAATTTATAAAATATCAAAAATTAGGTATTACTATTCATAACGTATACTTTGATTGGTTGTGGTGTGTGTTAGAACTTGATGTTACGTATAACACACGCTACTGTTTTATTCAAATAGAAGAGTAACGTGGATGTTTTGGAGTTATAATATATTTATAATGAATATTATTGAGTGGTTTTAGAAAATCATCATCCTAAATACATCTATAGATTGATTTTTAGTGTGAATTTTTATTTATAATGAAATGGTATTGTATGGGTGAAACTTTTTGGATGTTCATTTTAATATTTCTTTATGATACATGAGTGATAAATTATACATTTACCATTATATTTATCTTATAAGGAATTATTTTTATTTGGATAGTTATATATATACCTTAGATATGAGTGTTGTTCATGGGTTGGTCTCATTTTCATATAATCTATATGATTAAATTTCTATTTGATTGTAAATTTTCCTATTTTTATGTTGTATTCATTTTGAAACATTCTTTATATGATTATACTGATTAATAATATGCATCCATTAAAAGGAATATGATTGTTTTATTCTTTTTTATTTGATATATATATATATCTATATCTCTCTCTCTTCTTATTAAAAGTATCATTTTTTTATTTTTTTTTATTTTGTATGATTATATTATAGGTAGATTTGTTAATTGAAAACACTATCATGTTAACATCATTTTCATTGATAAATGTGAAAAAATATAACATTAAATGTGAATTTTATCTATTTAAAAATTCATATATTTATCCCACTAATTTGGATGGTAATATATAGTAAAAATATACCATCAATCATGTAGTCAATATTATTTTCATCTATTTTTATCAAAAAAATAAAAAATAATTATTTTTTAGATAAACCAGAAGTGGTTCTTGATATACCGAAATAATTGTAAATTATTAGATATTTTCATAATGTTACTATGTTTGTATTTCAATTATTTTACGTACCCTACTTTTCAATTTTACAATGTGGATATCTCACTCCAATTGTGGTTAGTTAGAATGTTGTTTAACATCAAAATTGTCTATGTATCAATTCTCAATAAATTAATATATATATATGATACTATAATATAATTCTATTATAAAGTATAGTTCATTTATAAAAATTAAAAAAGTGGACACTCTGATACCAATTTCTCACAACCTATCCTCATGGCCCATGCCGTGACTACCCCAAGCCTGCATTCCACAGGCCAGGGGCTGGTGACTAGCACCAAAGGTCTAAATCTCGATAAAAAGTGAAGGCATTACCTTTGTAATGTAAACTAACACCACAATGTACATAAGCTGAGTAAAAACTAAGAAAACTATGTACAAAAGTAAATGCGAGAATGTAAATGGGCCAGAATACAAACCCAACTGAATGTAAAGTAAAACTGAAAAGAGTGTACAACAGTAGAAAAGTAAAGCAGCAACACCGAGCTGTCCTCTAGAAATCTCACATGCAGGGTGGGTACAGATAGTATCCTCTGCTCCTCGGCTCCAACTAGCCTCTCCGTGTACATCCCGTCCAATTATCCACCTCTATGTACCTTCCAGCTCCATGAGCTCCTACCTCGATCAACATTGTCTACCGTCTGCATCCAACACAACATAGTGCGGGCATAGACCATGCAGGGGTGAGAACACGCTACTCCGTAGGGACCTCGAGACCCCCCGAAGGTCTCCCAGAATCCACAAAGGTAAAACCACAAAGAAAATATACAAACACTAAGTAACAACCAACTCTACTTAGGTATATGCCCTTATATACACCTAAGTCATCAATTCCAGCTTGGCTCCACCACACGATCCGAAGTACAACCCAGTCCACACAAGAGAACATTACCCATTCCACATAGGAATTCAAAACCCAATCCACATAGGAAATCAAAAAAATAACACAGATTATAATGATTATATGTTATGACTCAGCTCACACAGGTATCCATTTATGAAGAGGGGTGGAGATGATTAGAGGTATCCTCAGAATCATCTCCTCTGCCAAACCTATGTAGGATCCAAGTTTAGTAGTCATCACTGCCAAACCCACGGAGGATCCAAGTATAGTAGTCTTCGTTGTCAAACCCACGGAGGATCCCAACACGGTAGTCGAACCCAAGGAGTATCCCAGTACAACAGTCATCCTCACCGAACCAATGGAGGATCCCTGTACGGTAGTCATCCTCGTCGAACCCAGGGAGGAACCCAGTATTGTAGTCATCCTCGTCGAACCCATGCAGGATCCCAGTATGGAAGTCATCCTTATGAAACCTATAGAGGATCCCAGTACGGTAGTCATCCTCGTCGAACCCACGGAGGATCCCAGTATGAAGTCGTCCTCTTCTATAGTAATTATAAGGATAAAAATGGAATATATTAATGTTGGAACAATAGAATAAATTATTTTTATTAATTTATTAAGCCTAATAAAACAATTATATATGTTATATTCCTATTTATATATGGTTTAGGTGATCCCCATATTCCTAGGATAAACTCTTCTTCCAATCTTATATAATCTATTCGAACATGAAGCCTTTCCAAGCCATGCTAGTGATGTCTTAATCATATAAATAAAACACTTGGTCAACTGAATCAATGATTTAATGTTATGATATCAATTAAAACATCATATCTAATAAATTTATGCTACACTCAACATATATTTATCAATTTATGCACATTTACATCCCCTCAAGGAATCCACAAATGATATGGCCTTTTCATACCATATAATGTATTGAATCTATACATCCAATTAATATAACGCCTTAACAAAACAATTAAAATAATGGTATGATTTCTAAAATATAATATAATGTATGGTAGTACACTATTAATACATTAGTTGATACATATTTTTTTAGGAAAAAATTATTAAAACATTTTAATTTATTTAATTATAGTAGTATTTATGAAACCTTAATTATTGGTGTTTATGATGATATTTTATAACTTTATCAATTATAAAATGTTCGATTATGAATAATACCCATATCATATAAATTATTTGCGATTTTCTCTTGTTTTGTATAGGTAACAATGATTCCTTATAGGATTATTCCTCCCATTTGAGTAACTTTTATAATTAGTACAAGTCATCAAACAATATCAACATAAATGTTAAATAAGTGAGATGTTGAAGGATCACAAGATACTTTAATGGTGAACCATAGGGTGTAGCCTATTTTAGGGTAGTATCAAAATGGATTTCATATATGGACGTTCAGTTTACTTACCCAATTAATGGGTATGATGTTAAGGTTTCATAATGATTATATTTAATCCTTTGATTATAATTTGTTCATGAAAATAAAATATGGATATTGACACGATTTTTAATATTTTATAAGAATATAATGTTTTATGTAAAACATATATTGGACTAAATTTCATAATTATTGTATTATTATATTGGACAATATATTAATATTTTTAATAAAAAATATTATTTTATTCATAACACATTGTAAATATTTTATTTCCATCCATAGTTGGATAACATAGGGTTAATTTTTCAAATACATATGTGTTTTAATATATTCATTATGAAATATACTTCATTTCTTGATTACAGATGAAACAATATGACTATGGAGTAATTTAATTGAATATATTCATGGTTAGTCATAAAACATTTAATGAAAAATGTCTATATAATTTGATTCAATAAATATTTTTTATATATATTAGGTTTTACAAAAAATAATCATAATAAAAAAACATTATAACAATATTTAATGATTGTTGACACCCATTTTGATTTTAATATCCAGTTATTGAAAATCTACAAAATTTGAGGAGTTATCAATTTATAAAATATTATATTCTGGACTATCAATGTATATGGATTGAAAATAATGGTAAATAATTCTCTTAATGAGAATACATTATAAGACATGAATCAATAATATGTTATTAAACTATAATAAAAATAGTTGTTGTTCCTTGAAGAAAAATCTATAAAATTATATTTTAGGGATATTTGTTCCATAATTTGTATATTTTGGGAAATCATTATCTACATATTTAAATTAGATGATATTTTGAAACATTAATGTATTTATTATAAAATATATAAAATTTAACAAAATAATATGAATGTTTTATCAATCTAAAACAAAAAAATTGCATATTTTCAATTTATATATCTTGAAAAAACATCATCAAAAACATTATTTTACATGCTACAAAATGGTTAATTGTTAGGGATGAAAACTCATATTTTCAATTATAGAGAATTGAAAAAAATTTCTACAATATTTATTTTACAATAATATAGAAGATTATATTACAGAGATATTCCATAAAAAACATTACATGTTTACAATAAAATATACATGGGTTAAAATATTTGTTAAAGAATGGTGTATGTTTTTCATTTTTAATGATTTTGTTCTGAAAAATTTATTTTAGATATCTTGGTGAGTATCAGATTACCAAACCATATAATAAAATTTATCCATCATGTAAAATATCTGTAATACCCTATAATTCTGTGATATTTTTAATAAAATGGGATTATTTCGAGACCACGATCTAAGAAAACACAATATTCTGAGTCCCAGAGTAGACATAACATATTTTTGATCTATTTTAAGCTCCATTAAATAAACATGAGTGCACCATTGATCTTAGAGTGGCACGATTCTCCTAGTATGCACCTAACATTGTCCTGCGTGAGCAAATAGTTGAAAGTTGTTTTTTCACTTATATAAAATAATAAAGTAACAAAAATTTTATTTTCTAATCCTTATAACTGATAAACATTAACTCGGATCGGAAATACAAGAGTACCAAGTTTCATGTGTGGGTGTGTTTCCCGATGGTGGAGCATAAACTCAGCCGACATGTGTAGAGGGTGAATGATTGTTTTCATATATTTAAAAAAAAGAATATAATTTTTTTGGAATATATTATTTTTATTTTGAACATTAAAAATTAAAGGAGTGAAACATGGTTGTGATTCTACGAATCTGAAACACTGTTTCATAAATGATAAAGCATAACATCACTACAATGCATCAGTAACAGAAATGAATTTTCTTCATTACTAATTTAACTAGGTGCTGCATCATTGAAATATTTGTGGAAAAACTATGAATCCATGTAGCATTTCCATTAAAAATCAGTGAACAGGGATCACCAATAAAATTCTGAGCTCTACCTCTTCATCGAGATATCCCTTACACGACGACATATTGGGGACCTCTGCAAACGGGTCACCTTCAGCGAAGGATTCTTAGTATAATGAAACTCAAACGTAGTAGAGGTTTAAATTCATACTAAATTGGTTATCCCCATTCCCCCTATAAACAAATAATGTGGATCAAATATCAATCATGTTGATATGTGGATGTATTTTCCTTACCGGGATGAGAAATATAATTGCAGGTTGATATCAAGATTATTTCATAGTGATTTATAATTTATAGAACATGATCCCTATAACATGAATAAATCTCTAACATCACTAACACTGTCTAGTTGTTCATTTGGGTATTATTTTTTATCCCCTCCAATTATATCCCCTCGTTCTTTATGGTGTAACGGACGACAACGCATCGGTCATAGTGGAACCGATGATATATAGTGGTATGTGGTGAGATCTTTTAATTTTGAGATCTTGTTGTGTGTTATTGCATTGTGGTCTCTCCATTGTGGTATGGGGTCCTTACTGAATAATGTGTTACTGACCGCTGTATGGGCTTCTTAAGTATATGGCATGTCCTATTCAGGTGATCAATGATTCGACAAAGACATTAGTGGACTGTGAATAAGTGGTGCTCAGTGAGACAGGACAGACATGATGTAATTCTATGGCTATATATGTACACCATCCACCTAAAATTCATGTATGATTTGAGCAGATAGACCATGGCAGTAGTACATTGCTTTTTGGTTTTGAGCTTGTAATCTGGCACGTTATCAATATCAATATGTGATATAATTGTTGTAGTTGTATCAGTGATAGTTTTTTTACTTAGTATTTTCATTTCTGCGGTTAGATCATTGTGCGTGTGTAAAGTTATAATGCCAAATTCAATATTTTTTGGGATATTATTATTAAGTTCCAGTCCCCAATCCGTGAAATAAGGATGGTGGGATTGGGGTAGTGACGGAATGGGACTTGTGGGATAGGTCATGACAAAGTTGTATCAATGGTTGTTAGTTCTACCTTAAGAACTAAGAGTTTTTAAATTTTGACAGGGATACTATGTTATGTATTTAGAGTTTGGATTTTATGCTAGGGAGTCCAATGTTGGTGTACCAGCTGATGTATTCATACACCGGGACATTGAATTATTTTTTCAGATTTTGTACATGAAAACACTAGTTTCTTACAACATTGAGTGTTTTCCCATGATTTGTTTGAGTCAGCTTCACCACACGAGGTATAATTCTATTGATCTTGGTTCATCTTGATCTCTATTAAGATGCACCCATGCAGATAGCCACCTAGGATTCTAGTGTATGACCATAATGATGGTAGACAGAGCATTAAGCCTTAAGTATAAGGATTTTTGTCTGAGAGGGAACCTTTGGGTGGTGTCCTAATGATACCAATGCATGTTGGTTAGTAGTTACTAGTGGTGACACTAGTAGAGGAAACATGTTGTCTCAATTCCTTACATGAGTTCCAGTGACAATGAAATCTCAGTTTCTGGGGAGAGACAAATCCTCTGGTCATTGAGGATGGGATGGATGTAGTGACATGGGTCATATTCAGAGTGAGGATTCCACTCTACCATATAGCGTTTCTATCATTGATAATTCTATAGGGATCAGTGGGGGGATAGTATAGTTTGACCATCCAATCGCATAAAGTGGTGACCCTTACATGTTCTGTCTTTGTGTGACATTTCAGAGGGAAGTAAATCTACTCAAATTTGTGCTCGGTGTGCATAAGAGAGATGCATTAATTTCATCAGGGAAGCATGAATGTGGCTGATTTTTTTTTGACGTTAACAGACCACTCCCATTACTCTACTAATATAGTGTGGGGCTCTTTTGTCAAGGCCCATGCATTGGTGTAGGGGATCCGACGAAAGATCAGTGTATCAATGATTTCTATCAGCTTATCTATAGTGTCTGGATTACTGGTGTTAGCTCTACTAGTCGAGATCATCCTCAAAAAGTATACCCCAATAGTGGGATCCACCACTGGGTTATAGGTGGTCGAGCTATCAAGGGCGGGTAGCTAACAGATGAAGTTGAAGTCCATTTGGGCTAGACGATCTTGAGGATGACCCCTGGACTTAGGTTCGGTGGTATGAGGCCACCGGGGCAGCGAGAGTCCACAGATGAGTAGGTCATGCTACTCATGCAGTGGGTCGAGACCCATGGATCACGACTGCCCGACCCACCATAGAGAAGATCAGTGAATGATTGAAGGGATGATGAGGTAGTGTAAGAGGTTTGATCAAGGAGGTTCATAGGGTTGTAGATGTCGAACGGGAGTAGAAAGAGTTGTAGTCAGTGGATGTTGGTTTTAGGTGCTACTACCACCACCCTCAGGTGGTCATCTATAGGCTCTGGGAGCCATTGGATAGGGGTGAGGCCAGCTTTAGGAGATGAAGGCCTACATACATGACACTATAATGATGGTTAATGGTATAATATGTCTATTCTATACCTTTTCCTTAGTTCTTATAGACATAGTTCCTATCACACTTTCCATTAAATTAAACTTTCCTCAATTCTAAGAGATTTAGGTAGAGCCATTGGTGTGATCCTTAATGTAAGAAACTCATATGGGAGGGGATTCAGTGATTACACATTAGTTCCATTAGGTTTATATTACTCTTAGAGGAGAAAAATTTTATTGGGATATCTAAGTAGATGTATCAAGGCCAAACCATGTCATCCGGTGTATGGAATAGTTATCTAATTTCCATGTTTAGATTATTTGTTTTAGGTGCACATTGTGGTGGGTCCTCATAGATGGGAACATATTTTCCATAATTGGAATGAAGGAAAATAGTGCTTCATAGGATGGAATAGAACATATGAGATTTTATATGATCAATCATCATATTTCTAGCATGGCCGCTGGAGTAGTGGATAAGACTATTCCAAGGATTCATACAATTGTGGATGATTATGATGACATATTTTAAAAGGATGTTCTAGTAACAACACCTCTTATAGTGGTAGACATTTGAATGGATCAAGACCATGGGATGACACCAATATCTAAAAATGCATATTGAATTGATCGCATAGTGCTCTGGGAGATGACGGTGTAGTTGGAGGACTTGTAGTTGAGTGGGTTCGTAAGTCCCAACATTTCCCCATGTGTAGCCTTAGAGTTGTTCTCCATGAAGGAAGACAGAAGCATGAGGCAATGAATGGAATTTTGGTACCTAAACCTGATCACCATGAATAATGAGTATCATCTACCTAATTATTGATGACATCTTCAATCTGCTTAAGGGGGATAGATGGTCCTCAATGATAGAAATCAGATAAAACTAACACCAGCTTCTAGTGCGATATTGTGAAATATCGAAGAAGGATTTTAGATGTTTCTATGGACACAACAAGAACATAGTGGTGTTTTTTTCATGATGAATGACCCAGCTATGTTCATGGGACTTGGGAACAAGACTATCCAGCCATACCTAGACCAATTTTTAGTTCCGTTATTGATGACATCATAGTTTATTCAGAAACAGAGGAGGTGCTTGCGATACACATGAGGATGGTATTGAAAACACTCTAAGAGTACCATCTTTACTATAATATCTCTAAATTTGAGTTCTAGAAACAAAAGATCTCTGTCCTGTAAAATTTCATCGAAGGAGATGGAGTTTTGGTGGATCCTGTGAAGATCATGGTGGTTATCACTTAGGGGCCACCTAGGAGAGTTAGAATGGAGAATTTATTCCTTGGGTTTGGTGGGAACTATCAATGGTTTATACAAAAATTCTCTGGAGTTACCCATTAAAGAATATAAAAAAATAGAAAACCATTGGTGTGGTTAGACAGATGGCAGTAGAGATTTCATGAGATAAGGTAGAGCTTGATGTGTTATCTTATCTTGAGGTTTCCATAGGAGGGTGTCGACTATGTTGTGTACTATAAATCATTATGAAACTGGAATGGTTGTGTCCTGATGAAGATGAAAGCAATGATTTCTTATGGATCACGACAGTTGAGACAATATGAGATTAACCATGAAACCCATGACGATGAGTTGGTAGTAGAAGTCTTTGAATTGGAGATGTGGACAAACTACCTTATGGGTGAATGATTGATTATCTACTATTACCACAAGATTTTCCAATATATCATTAATTAGAAGGATCTAAATTTTAGATAACAGCAGTTGATAGACTTCCTCTAAGACTATGACTTTTATTTAGTCTATACATATACAGAGGGGAACATGGTGGAAGATTCTCTCAGCAAGAGATCAAGTTCACAGTTACATTGTGAGGCCTTTAGATAAATGGCCTTGCTTCAAATATATTTTTTGGATAGAGATAAGGTATTTTATCTTGAGTTAATTTTAATTTCCCTTCCACTATTATAGCGAGTCCATGAGGAGCAACTCGAGAATTACTATTATGAGATTACACGTCCCCCAATGTCCTCGGGAAAAGATCCTTATATATTTTCAATAGGTGGATAGAACATCAAACTTTTCAAAGGATGAACTACAATACCAGTTCTATTGTGGTAGGAGGTGTTGAGGGAATTCCATACATCCACTTTGGCGGTACATCCATGTTTGTTAAAGATATAGCAGGAACTCCAACATCAGCACCAGTGGTCGAGGATGATGATGGTAGTAGAAGAGTTTTTCTTGAGTTCCCACATTTTTTATCAAGTGAAGACTGAGCACCAGTTTTTCCAAGGTTTAACACAACCCCTCTATGTACCGAGGTGGTAGTTGGATGGAATATCGATGTAATTCATGATGGTATTACTACGTATGTATAGGTTTCACAATATCATTTGGGTGATCATAGAACGACTCAATGTGTTGGCCTACTTCATAACCATTCGATAGAAGGTTTTAAAAAATAGATAGAGGCACAACTACATGTAGGAGATAGTTCAACTTCACGGAGTCTCATCGATGATAGTATCAGATCATGATGCACTCTATACATCCCAGTTTTGGATGGGATTCCAAGAGGCATTTGGGACATAGCTAAACATGAGCACAATCATTTAACCACAAACTTATGGTCAGATGGAGCAGACCATATTGTTCATGGAGAACATACTTCATTCTTGCATCCATGATATTGGTCGTGGTTCCGAGAACCACTAACCACTAGTAGAGTTTGTGTACAACAACAGCTACCACTCCACCATAATTATTGAACAATTTCATGCACTATATAGACAACCATGTAGGTTACAATTGTGCATGATAGACCCAGGGGAGTTAGCAATCATGGATCTAGAGATGGTACATGATACCACTGAGAAATTGCAGGTTATCTGGGAGAGGATGAATATTGAAAATATCCATCATATGTCATATACTCATAGGTTAAAAAGACCCATGTCTGTTGAGTGGGGGTCCATGTATTCCTATGATTATATCCTCGACAAGGGATACAAATATTAAGTTGGGGAGACATTTTATCGATGAGGTTTATCAGACCCATCCTAATACTGTGTAGAGTGGGAGAGGTTGTGTACCGCTTGGCTCTACCACCACAGTTAGAGAGGGAACACAACGTCTTAAACGTATCCCAGATAAAGTGATGTGTTCCTGACACTTATCAAGTTATCTACCATGGAGAGATGGATATTTACAAAGGGGTGAAATTCTTGGAGAACCTAACGGAGATAGAAGATCTAAAAAGAGATTTCATTCATGGATGGTCAATATCTCTTTTGTGTGTTCATTAGAATCATGAGAATATCTAGGAGGTAATGTGGGATCATGAGACACATATACATGCTCAGTGCATCTAATTTATTGATTATCCCTTTTTTGGCATATGAGGTTGTAAATCACTAATAGGGGGTAGTAGAATAATATCTCAAAATCTGTGATTTTTTTAAAAAATAACATGGGATTATTTAGAGACTATGATTTTATAAAACATGTAATTTTGAGGCCTAGATTGGACAAAAGATATTGTTGACCTATTTTTAAGGTTCAATAAATAAAAGTGTTAGCGGGGATTTTTAACATTTAAACCAGTTACCGAATAAAAAATATTAGGGCATCGTTCAACTCAGATCATTGGGATTAACCTATAAAGGTCATAATATTGGATGGAATAGGATAATAGTGGAAAGTAATTTTGGTTACAAATAAAATAATAAAGTAAAAATTATTTTATTTTCAAACCATTATAACTCCAAAATAGTAACTCAAATTGTAATTCCGAGATTACCATTGAGCTCGTGAGGGGATTTTTCCCTTTAATGGAGTTTTTCCTCGACCAACATGAGATGAGGGTCAATCATTGATTTTTTACATTTTTAAAAATTAAAAAAAATTATTTTATTCATATTTTGAACTTTTGAATTTGTTGCAGCGAAATAGCGTTGTAATCCAACGAAACTGAAATTTTGTTCTATAAATGAAATGAAATAATGACACTACAACATAATGGAATAGAAAATAAGTTCCACTTTTATTTATTTAACTAGGGTTGAATCATTGAAATGTTGGTAGAAACACTTTTAGTCTATAGAGGATCACTGATGATGATTTTCAATTGCCAAAAACATAATGTACTCCCCCTCCTCATCGAGAGATCCCTTCATCAACAACAAATAAAGGACATTCGCAGACAGATCGCATTCAGGGATGGAATCTTCCTACGATCAAGCTCCAAATTGTTTGGGGGTTTAATTCTTACAAAATAAGATAGGCATGTTCTCCCCCTCTAAAAAAATAACGCGTTTGAACTCTCAAACATGTTGATATGTAGATAGATTTTTCTTTGAGGGGTTGGGAAATATAATTACCGGTTGATATTAGGGTAAAATAAAAGTGATTTTTAATTTATATTTCACGATCCTATTAACACGAACAAATATAGACCAACATGAACAGAGGAATGTTGTTCATTTGGGTGTTCTTTTTGATCCCATCCATCTCTCTCTCCCCATTCTTCATGGCGTTATAGACTGCGGCATATTGGCCATAGTGGAACCAACGAGAGTACGCGACATAAGGACATGAATGTTGAACTAGGTTGCAGAACCTTGGCCACAACATCATGCGGGACGTGGCATGCTGAGGTTGTAGTAGGAGCTTCTGGATTGGAGACATGTTGTTGGGAACTGTCGGATGCAGCACAAAGCGATAATATGTAGACAACAGTGGAAACCTAGACCCTTAGTAGATGTATGGGTAATGTGGATGGTATAATTTGCATGAGAGGAATCACACTAGAGAATGGATCCACTTTGAAGGAGCAGAATGTATTGGAGAGCTGTGATAGGAGCTGGCACATGTCCTTGGACCGTATGCGTAGGAAGTGGCCAACCTTAGTTGGTCTCATGTAATGCCAAAGAGAATCATGATGGAATTCATAGTAGTGCAAAAATTGACCTACCATCCAGGAAAAGCTGGTGGAACAATCTAGGTGGCTAGGCGTCCTCAGATGGAGAAGATTTGGCCCACCATTTTGGGCCAGGCCGATGGGACAAATATAGCCGTTGGGCGGCCTATGCTGGGAAAGAACTGGTGAAGCTATTGCGGGTCGGGCTGGATTAAACTGAGTCATTGGGTGACCCGACAAGCTCGTGAACTACACATCTGGTATAGAACCTTCATGAAACCATGTGCCTGGATAGACTGGGCCGATCAAGACCCCACCTAGTCGGGTTGGCCAAAATGATTCGGGTCTTGTGGACTCCCGCCCTGGTTGGTCTGGTTGGTAAGACCAGGTTGGACTGGGACTAGACCAAATGGGCTCTTATTTACTACACCACCAATATCATTCACACATCACATCTGATTGATAAGACATCTAAGGAGTTGGAACCTGTGTGATGAGACGGTCCATTAGGCATACTATATCTACAATTTCCTGGATGTTGAGATGATACTGATATCTTGAGGAGCTGATTCACCCACAATCATGCATGCTATGAGCAGGAATCCTACAGATAGCGGTGACAAGAATGATATGACAAGTGGGACATAGTGATCAAGCTGTCCAAGAGAAGATAAGGTCTTTGTGATCCAGCTAGCCTAGGGAAGTGCATGTTTTTGTGATCCATCTGGCCAAGAGAAGAGCTGGTCATGGTGATCCAGTTAGCCAAGAGATGAGCGGATCATAGTGAACTAGTTGTCCCAAAGACAAGCGGGTCTAATTGATCCAACAAGAATAAAGATGAGTGGATCTAAGTGATACAGATATCCCAGAGAAGAGAAGTTATAAGTAATACAGCTGACCCATACACGATTGGGTCTATGCTATCAAGAGATCCCCCGAGATGAGAGGGTCTTAGTGACCCTACTGACATATGTGATATGTAGTTCTAAATGATGAATCCCACAGTAGTAAGATTTTTCATCTTTAGGACTAATAATTATACTTACTATAATATTATTTTTAAGTGTTGTGAGATGTATTTTATTTTTTATCTTGTTTTTTGGTCTTGATTTGTGGTATCTCACTTGTGTTATGGGGTACTTACTTTGTATTATGTTACCCATACAAGCACAGGATTCACCTGAATGTGTCATTTCTCGTGTATGTGGTTGACACTTTGATGGAGTCATCGGTGGACTGGGACCAGGTGGTTCTCAGTGAGATGGGACAGAATAGATGTACCTCTATGGCTATAGATGGCTACCCTCCACATACCCTTTATGTAGGGTTTGGGCAGGCAGACCTTGGCTGTTGTACTTTTCTTTGTGATTTTAGTCTTGTATTCTTTCCCCTTTTCCTTTTAAGTTTGTACGGTACAACTAGTAGTTGTCTCAATGAAAATTGTGGGTTATTTTGTGTCTAGGATTCCACGGTTTGAGCTTGGTTCATGTGCACTGTATTAGAGGAAAATTCCCCCCTTTTTTTGATTAGCTGATTTGGTTATAGTCACGAGCCCCTAGCCTATAGAAGGAGGGCTTTGGGGAGTCATGGAACAAGACCCAGTGGATGGGTTGTGACACTATCTACCAAAATATATGATACAATATATAGAAAACTATTTAGATTAATTTATTAATACATTTTTTATTTAGAGATAATTAATTTAGATATTTTATTATGAATTTTATAGATGGAAATTAGAATATTTGAAAAATAATTGTGTTTTGGGAAATAAATTAATGAATATCAAAAAGTAAAAAATTTATTTTTTAAAATTTTTTATGAAAAACAAAACATTGAAGAATAATAAAAAGGAGGTTGAAATTCACTCTATCGAAAGATTTTAAATTTATTCTATGAAATCTATTGGTTGTTATATTGAATATTAAATATATAGTATTATTATTTTATGTATATATATCAATAATATTTTTTTTTAAAATTTTTGTCTATTGATCGAAATATATATGTAATTATTCGAAAAAAAATTACAGTGAAAGATGTATTCATTAATAAATACTAAATTTTCGCAATACTGTTATAATAATGGGTTAATATTGAATCATCTATAATAATATAAAAATCATTCATAATTCATCTATAAAACTCCATAATATATGTTTTCCATGTAAAATCTTAATATATTGGGATTTAATTATAATTATTTACATCTAATTGGTATTTTCTTTAGAAATATATGTTGGTCAAAAACTAAAAATATTTTAGAGTATATATAATATATGATTTTTTAATACATATATGAATCATCAATGAATTTTATAAAACTGCCATCATCCTAAAACCATCATTATATTCACAAATATCATATTATGTGACTAACACTATAAGAATTTAAATAATTGAAGGTAGAAAGGGGAAACTATATCAATTCAAAAAAAATATTTTTAATTGTAAATAAATGATAAATGTTTTAATAAAAATCATTACTAATCAATATATTTTAGTAATTTATAATTAATAAAAGACTATTAATAATACAATATATAACATACGAACACGTTAGAATTTTAAGATCATTCCAATTATGAAAGTCTTTTTAAAAACATCTTAATATATTATTATTATTGGCTCTCTCTAGTGGACCCCTTTGTCCACTATTATAAATTATTTATTTTATGGGATATTTAATGATAATATCTTTATATTTTCATAAATATCATTTCTCCACTTCCAAATTCATTTATTATATGTTTTTTATTATTGATATTAGAAATTTCATATTGTTCAATTATAACTATTTTTATAATGATGATATAAATCCAAAATTGTGATACTCTAGAAGACATGTTTTTTAAATTTTACTATAGAAATACCAAAACTATTAATAATAAAATACAATAATTACATCTTGTTAATTTGGTAATATATATTTATAATTTTTATTTTACTATTTATAATTTTTTTTCTTTAATATAATAAATCCAAAAATTAGATTTATTACAAGTTTAAATCCTCGATGCTGATAATATTTTTAATGTAATTAATATAGTTTTAAAAATTATTATGTAAAATATTTTGTGGTTATTTTTCAAAATTTATAATGATTAACCACCTCATGTTAACTATTTTTTAAATTATTTTATTTTTTGATATTACTTATCAATATTATATTTTATTAATATAATATGATTAAAAATTCATTAAATTATGTTTTTTCCAATTCATTATTATCAACATAAATTTTTTTAAAAATATATTTATTATTATATGATTGTCTTGGTATATTTATAATAGTTTTTTTACTTTTTATTTATTATGTTATTCTAATAATACATGACATTCATTCATATAAATTATATATTTATACTGTTTTTAATAAATTCAGATTATTTTTTCCTTTTTCCATGATTAAATCATTTATAAATTATATTACTTGATTTATAATGCAAAAATTATTTTTTTTTCATTTTATATGTGTGATTAATATTTAAATGTTATAATTTTTATTAATTATATAAATTAATTTCAATGAATTTTTAATTATTTCATTATCTATATGATTACTGTATATAGTCATATTAGTTAAAAATGATTACATGTCAGTTCATTGGTGTTTGTTACTTTGAGGTTGACCATTTATTATGTTTGATCATTGTTATAGATAAATAGGTATCTAACACATTCGATTAAATTTTTTTAATTGATGTTCTACATCATACACCCCAAAAGAAAATTAGCCAAAGATATTTGGAAAATACTATATATTAAATATTGAGAAAATTATTAATGAAAATAAATATTTATGTTTTCATAATGTGGTCCTAAATCTAATTGATCATAAATTGCCTTATAGGACACCTATGTGAAATATATAAAACTACAAGTCAGTTAAAAATCATTGTGTGGGAATAATAATATTCAATAATTATTGGATGTAATACATATGGGATGAGGGTCATAACATGGTTATATAAAAGAGATGGCCATATATGAAAGAAATAAAGGATTTCATGAATAATATTATATCAGTTGATAATGGAATCAAAGGAATATGAGAAAAATATAAATCCTAAAATAATAAGTATAATAAAATTACAAGTAGAATGACATCATAACATAGTATTATTGGATAAATATCAATTATCTATTCATATTAACTCATGAGAACTATATAATAAACAATTTATTAGGATGGTATATATTATTTCAATCCCACCAGTCTCTATAACAATAAGTACATTAAAATGCATGACACATAATAATAACATTCATTATATATAAAAATAACTAAAACACATGGAAAAAATGGTTGTTTAATTTTTTATCTAGTTATAGTAAAATAGTATATATTAAATATTACCACGAATTAATGATGTAAATAATTATTTGAATTTTATAAAATAATAATGATAAAATATCTCTTAAAATAATGTCCAATGGATGCGAAAGAATAAATCAAGGTACAAAAGCATGTTTTGAAATTAATGAATTTAGGGGATTTTATGAGAAATGATAATGTGTATTTATATAGTATTAGAGGATAATTATATTCCTTAAATGATAAACTAACCTAAATTAAAATATATTAAAATAAATTGTGTTTTAAAAAAATTGAATGTAAAATTAATTATATAGAATTGTATATTAAATAAGATAAATAATAAATAAGATCAATATATATGTTATCTAAATATGGAATAAATAATTGAACATGATGAAAATGTATTGTGTGAAACAATGATAGATAAAGTAAACTTGGTAATCATATTAATCGAAAAAAAATAAAAAATACAACAAGTTGTTAATGTGAATATTTTATATCAAAATTGGTAAAATGAATGAGATTCTGTAACCAAAAAGAAATTATGGTTATTCATATTATTCCATACCCTGATCCATAGGTAAATTTGATAGTTTATCTAACATCAGATGTATTCCATTTATTTTTAATAAATAATGTCATGAGAGTATTTTTCATATAAAATCTATTAATTATTTCTATTTTATAATAAATATTAATGGTTTTATTTTGTTATTTTATTATTCTATGTAATGAGGTTGTTCATATTAAGGTTCTACAGATTTGTGAGTTTGATAATAATTATTAGTTTCATTATGAAATAGTTATCTATATTTTTAGATTAGATGAAATAATGTTCATGTAATTATAGACATTCTATTGGTTTAATATATCCAAAATATATCATATAAAGTTGTGTTTCAATATTTAAAAATTTTATCATTATAATATTTTTTATTTTATGTTTTGTTTCAAACTATTGAATGATTATTTAGTTTAAATTATCATTTTGAACATTTATCCATTAATAATGACAAGAATAATTAAAATGCATAATCTTCAATATTTTTAAATTTATTTAATAGTGTGTTTGATACAATATAACAGAATTTAATTAAAAATATTGATATATACTGAATATTAAATTTTACCTTGAAAACATACACATTAATGTAGCTTGTATAAAATTCATGTAAAAATATTACATGTTAGTAAATATAGTAGGATGGAATAGAATCCAAAAGAGGATATTTCTATTATGAAGCCTGAAACAAACCAAACACAGAAAAATCAACAAGAATCCTGAGACTATGCTTCGTGGTTTTTTCGTGAAATAAGATAATATAAAACATGACTTGACTATAAAAATAATTCAAAAAACAGGAGTACATTTTTGAAGAAAGGGATGCATCTAATATCCATTCAATCAAATCCAAACAATCCAGAAAAAAATTTATAAAAATACCAGAAAAAAATTCTAACGCGACCAATCACCACCACTAATCTATACCTAAATAAATGTAACAGAAAATAGAAAATAAAACCTGCTACATAATGCCCCTACTTTTACCATTGTCTTTAATAAATCATCTACAAACTCCTAATGGAAAAGGTTGGGTGTGAGCAAAAATCTGAGTATTATACTACTATAAAGCCTATATAATGTCTAAAACAAATAATAATTTATTCTAAATTAAAAAATATATTTTGAAAATTATTCTCACAAATAAAAATCATTTTTTTCACCATCCTTTGGTTTTCATGAATTAAATATAAATTATTAAAGAACAGATTAGTAAATGTAATAATCAATAAAAGAATAATATTTTCTACATCTTATGAGTATAGTAGGTAAAAATGTATAATAAAATCATGAATAATTAATCATGTAAATAATATTGTAAAAATATCCATTACACATCAATCATGTGAAAACAAGTGAGAAAATATCCATGAATAATCCATCAAGATGAAATATAAAATAAATGAAAAATAACACTATTTGGGATCTAGACTATGGGTACATATACTATACATAAAATGATATCATCAATATAGTACTATGATGGATCAAATTTGTATAAAATCTAATGGCATTATAAAAACTAAAGTGAATGAACACCTTAAATGGAATTATATACACTATTAGTGACATGCATATTCAAGATCCACCAAGGGTTTTCAATGTGTTACATTTTTTCCATACCAATTTAAAAAAAGTTCAATGTTTATAAAACATTTTCAATTCTATTATAACATTACACATAGTTTGAAAATATATTTCAAACCCAAAACCACCATTCAATCATTTAAAAAAACACTTATTATTCATAAAATGTTTTTTATGGAAACCCCATTTGGAAAAAAATTTCATTCCTAAAAGACATTAAAATCACTAATATAAACAATTAAATAAATGAAAATAAGGAATTTATAAGAATAATAATAAATTCATAGAATGTATATTTTTTATAAAGTCAAATACATAAGGTAAAAACATATATTTAACTATAATCAAATATTGGTATGGTGGAAGAGTAAATAAAATACTCATGATCTGACATTAAAAAAACATCAATACTCTTTACAACTCCTTGGATAATATATAATAATATCATATAGTATCCAAAATATGATATAAGAATATATTCAACGATTATATATGAAGAAAAGGTAAAGATGTAAAATAAATGCATCATAGATTGAGATGATCTATCATGAATGAAATAGATACACTTAGAATCCCTTAAGAGAAGCCTCCATACCTCTAAGGGTTAGTTCAAGATAATTTCATGGTATGGTGTAATTAAATTTTAAATTTATTTCATATGGATTTTTAATTAAAAACAATAGTGAACAAAATAATCGCAGATATGTTTTCCTAGTGAGGCACACATGGGGATGCATAATCGTTCACCTGAATTGTGGAATCTTTATAGGGATCTATTTTTAGGTGTTTAATTTGTATGTGTGGTTAATTTTTCCATTTGAAAATAACAAAAACTTATTTATCCATGGATTCATGATATTCATTGCTTGAAAACTTATTTTGTAAAACCAGTCCACCCCCTCCATGGATGAACTATACTATATAGAAAAACATGAATTCTTACCAATGTTCACTAAATTGTTCCATAAATAAATCAATATAATAAAACAAAAATAGAAAGAGAATGCTTTACTAGGATAACATGGCCACTCAACCAATTTCAAACAACCAAAAGTTTTTTTTCTAAACAATTTTCACTCGCTTTTTATCACATGCTCGATCGAAAATATCTCATAAAAAATTACCTTTCATAGAAGCCAATAACCAATTTCAACAAATTACATTAAATTCCCTGGTCATTTGAGTGAACAACATAATTAGAGAAAATTCCTCAAATAGTTCAATCATGAATTATATGATTTTTTATGCTAGACACATCTTCCAAAACATTCTTATCTGCATGTACATGTAAAATATAAAAATCAAATGTCTAGAGTTACTGAAACAAATGTCTATTTTATAAGATGATATCCATCATGGTAAAAAAGATCTATTTTTGTATTAATAACTAAATATATTTATAATCCATTCACAAAAGTTATAGTGATTCCACATTTTTTGGTAGGAAAATAACTTTTGATAATAAAACATCATAGGTAGGGTTTGTATTCTCATGAGGGTTGAAGTGGAAAAATATATATTCCATCACATGTTATCTGTACATAATGAAACATGGTTATCCAACACCATAATAATCATAAAAAATAATAATGTGAACCAGGTTGGGAAAGAATACAAACTAGTTCTTTTATAAAAAAATCATCTGAACAATGAGTGATCTATCAAACATTCCATTCCATTAAACCATCCAAACTATTATATGATATATTTCATTGAATATGTGATAATAGAGAAATAAAAAAACAATGATTATATTAACTAAAAAATCTAAATAGTCATTAGATATCAAACACATTTTTATATTCATACCAAGATATAGGAACATATATTTTCATATGATACACATATGATTGCCTCTCAAGTATGACATGCACCACAAATTTAACTTTTTGGATAAAAACATAAATTTTGATTGATTACAATATAAAAAATGTTCCTATTTGGTTTTAAAAATGCTATCAAAATTTTCATTAATATCCTCCCCTAGATTGGGATACACAAAAACATTATCCACAAATAGAATGAAAAAATAGAGTCAATGAACTGATGAATGATTATATTCATTAAAACCACAGTTACCACAAAATAATTAGTGAGATCAAATGGAATAACCAAAAACATAAAATATCCATAATTTATCCTAAGGTATGACTTAGTTATTTCCACTTATCATACTCTCAACTGGTGCCGCCATTAAACAAATCAATATCTGAAATCAAACATTTCCTCACTAGTGGTCAAATATATATTATATCATGGGTAAATAATATTTTTTCCAAAATAGTTATGAAATTAAACATTGTATTATCCATATAATGTCTGAGACACACATATATATTCATAATAAATTGTAATGGGAGGACCATGGTGAAATACTAGGATAAATAAATCCATTTTACCTTAGGTACTCAAGCTATGTATTGCGTTCCACCAGCCTAGAAGGTTCCATTCGTATGATGACATAAAAATGTTCATCATATTAGGTAGTATTTTAATATGAAACATGACTTGTCTCAATGGTAAAATAAAATAAAAATAATTAAAAATTTAATGGGTACATAAATAATCTACTATAGGAATAAATATTCGCAAAAGGGGATAAATGAATCAAAAAATATCTCTAAAAAAATATGCAAGATATTTCAACATCATAAGGAACAACATGACAATCATTATAGGTCATTGTTCACTAAAAACATAAAAAATATGAGTGACCCCATCATAAGATAAAAACTACACTTAATTATTATAATAGTCTATATGTTTCATTTTGATGAACATCTAACACATTAAAATTATTGTGTCAAATATTTCAATATTTATCTCTAAAATATACCATATGACCTTATAGTCATTTATAATAACATGATAAAGTGTAAAATGAATCCATATTATTCACACATTCAGGAAGGAATAGAATGTTTCACTCATAATAATCTAATATTCAAAAATAGTTCTAACTAGTTATCTAACATAAATTATGTAAAAGTATTAGTTGTAAATATGTTAAATAATTTGTCAACTATAAAATAAAAATGAAATGTACCTCAAACAGTAGATTGACCTAATTAATAATCCTCTAGAGAACAATTTCCACATAATTATATCAGTTATTGGAAACAAGAAAATCCTCTTTGTAATATTTATTATACGCAACACCATTAGTTTCATCAGTACAATCCATTTAATAATTTATGATAGTTGATTTAACATTATAGAACATGGATATTCTCTCACAAAATCCCCTCACATTTACTGATAATTCATCATGTTGAAATGTTTTATAATCCCCTATATAGTTAGGTTGTGTGTTACCAAACCTCCCATAATGATTTAAGTCAACCTACTGGTGTCCTCCCAATGAACTCGATCCATGTGCTAAATAAAACTAACCACCATTACGACTAATTTTCTAAATAGGTGGAACACCCTAAATATTAACTATAATTACTGAATCTCCAGAAAAAATAGTATTTACATCTATGTATACCTCATCTAATACAATATTGTAAATAAACATTTTGAAATTCTTATTAAACATGAGAATAAACATATACCAAATTAATAGCCTCATCCATAACGAAACCCTTCATGCATTTTGTTACACGTTGAAAATAATGTTGGTTCCGAATTCGACAACTCATCAAAATGGGTTGAATGATCCACAACTATATCAAACACTTTCTCCAACATTAAAAAATCAAGGATGTTTTACCAAAAAGAACATATTATTATAAAATATCTGATTGAATATTTAATTAATATAAGTCAATATTTGTTCTTCATAAATATTCTATTGAACAATAGTGACCCACAATATCTTTTGTTGTCCCATGATATTTTATGTTGAAATAACGACCATTTATTCCTCTATAGTCATCAAGAAGTTCAAGATCTTATCAGTTTTGTTAAATCCACTCCATAGATTAGTGTGGTATTTTATCTCCAAGGGTGGGGGTGGATAATTCTTGGAAAATTCAGAGCCATGACTCACCAAATACAAGATAATCCCAACACATTCTGAACCATGAATCTGAATTTTATTAATTATAGCTTCATACAAATATGGGACCAATATAGAATTTTACTATGGATCATTCCTCACAATTGTTTCTACCACATTTGGATGATATCATCTTGGAGGGAATATATATTATGGACAAGATAATGAAAAAAAATCTTCATAGTATGCCTAATATTATATGTTCCAATATTAAAAGTACAAATACATGAAATATATCATCATTAATTTAATGAAATGATTAATTATTTGAAAGAAAAATATTAATGAGTAAAATATCCATGGAAATAAAAAAAACGATAAATTTCGTTAAATTTTACAAAAATACTATGTATCATAACAGGGAAAAAACCAAATAACACCCATATTTACTCATGTTTATACATATAATAGCACTGGCCATGAGACCTCCTGCATTTGCATCCCAAATTATGATGATCCTAACTACTATATACCAAAAACACATAACAATAATTAGGTGTCATTAGAAAAATTGATGATGAGCAACATTCTTATAACATTATGTAATGAACCCACAAGACTCAACAAAAGATGCCACACAATCCACCAATCATGGTGATCAAGTGAAATAAGATTATACAAATAGGACTTCAATATAGAAAAATGTCAAAAAAAAACTAGTGTAAATTACCCAAAACATAGATAAATCAATGATCGATACAATAAAATCCCTATTTTATAACCTAAAATATATAAAAATAAATTAAAAAATATAAAATGTGACTAATTTTCACCTACACAAAATAATATTTAATTTAATTGATGAAAAGGGAGTCCAATTTTCTACATGATGGAGTTCTCTTTACCTAGTTATAGTAAAGTAATAAAAACGTCCACTAAATGGGAGAGAAAAATTTTGATCCTAAACCATAGTAAGATACCATAGTGTGGATTATAAAAATTATAATATTAAGAAATTATAAATTCATGCTTTAAAAATAATTTGTTTACTAATCATTCTCATAAATCAAAAAATTATAAATCAGCACTTTTTATTTCCTAAAATCATTTATTATATTTATAGAATTTAATATGACAAGTGATAAACCCTGGATTCAAATAATACACAATCCATTAATACACAATAAGGTAATAATGTATGAGAATAATCATGACCCATATATCTTGTCAAAATAAGGAAAAAAAATATCCATGTGCAATCAATCATGTTAAATTAAATATATAAATTACAAGGGAACCTACATGGAATCGAGGCTATGGGTATACATACCTTAAATAAAAATGAATCCCCAATCCAGTCATATGGAAGATAAAACCTACATGAACAGTAGTAGAATTATTCATGCTAATGTGAATGAAATCTTCATTTTTATTACACATAATATGATGGAGATGTCAATTCCCAATGAACCCAATACATTCAAAGTGAAATGTTTTTACAATACCATTTATTATCAAAGATCCCTATTTATATATCATTATCAAAACTATGTTAATATAAATCAATGATTTAAAACCCATTTATAATCCAAAAAAACCCTTCAATAATTTTACAAAAAACACACCGTAAAAAATCATTTTTTTCATGAAAAAACCCATATTAAAATATTATTTCATTCAAACACAACAATTAAAATCTCGAAACATGAAAATAATATAAAAAAAGAAATTTACATGAAAGATATTACATTGATATAATATTCCCTTTCAATAGAAACACCTACAACAATAATGAATGTATATCTACATGTGTTAAAAAAAGAGAGCGGAAAATAGAGGAATATGAATTAGAAATACTATGTACAAAAAATAATTACCAATATTATATCAAAAAAAATTATATCTAGTATGAACTATAACTTCATATTCCCCATGATTATAATAGAAGATATATAATGATGATCTATTTTGAAAAGATAAAATAAAAATAATACACAACACACCTTGCAAATTTCTATCATGAAAAAAATTTCCGACCATAAATAACACGGTATAATCCATAGGAACACTAATAATAACTAAGGTAAATATTAATATATTTATGTGGTCATTAAATAGAGAATTGGTTTCTCATTTAATTTTTGTTAAAATATTGGATCATTAAATTAATTTGGTAATATATTCTTTGAGAGGACACATGTTTAGGTGTAAAAATGTGCCTTCATCGTGGGAATTATACAATGATTTTATTTTGGTTGCATTTTCATGCCTCACAGTTAAATTATTCAGGTTCCATCCAAGAAAACCCCTCTTATTAAATGATCATGATTTTCACATGCTGTCCTCGTGGTATGGATATACATTGTGGCCCCTAATGTGGATCAATCCTGACACATAGTTTTCCTAGAGCATGATCCGACAGTGAATATCCCCATAGTCTTTCAATGTTTTAATGGTTATCTTGAATCAACTCATAAAAAACTTACTAAAATGAATATTAAAAATAGTCATGCAGTATATATAATAATGAAATAAACTGTTATAAATCCCAGTTTTCTAAGACCATGTAGGAGGCAAATTAAATGTAATTTTTCCTAAACTAATCATAGGAAAATCTCTAGATTTTTTTACAGAAAGTTATACATTGGAGGACATTCAACTAATTTAAAATTCCCCAAAAATCATGCTATATGAACCTCCATATGAAACCCAACCAGAAAAACTATTATAATAATTTCATAAAAATATATCATAATTATATATACATATAAATATATATCTTAAATAAAATTTTAAAAAAAATATTTTTATATATAGCATTATTTTTTATTCATTACAAAATATCATTTTTTATCACCTCACATTATTTTTTTTAAATACACTTTAATTATACTAGAATATCATCACTTCGAATAGTGTTTATTATTATTTAACAATATAAATATATATTGATTGTATGAGTAATATTTTTATACTATATCAAATAGTCACTTATAGGAAATTTATTGTTTATATAACATATTTTCTTCTATATAAAAAATTTATATCTCAACTTTATTACTACTAAACAATAAATAATTATATACATTATAGGATTTTATTCTAAATAATAAATTTCCAGTAGATATATAAATGAAATATTAATAAAATCATAATGGTGTTTTTTTTTAAAAATATTGATTCCTAGTTAAACTCTGAAAAATACAAGTTCTATAAATAACATGACTTATCTAAAATTATTAATATATATATATGAGTTGTAAATAAATGAATAATTACTATAAGAGTATGTATAAATATATATATATATATTTTAAACTACTATTATAAAATAGATTTAATTAATTTATAATCTAACATTTGGCATTTTAGAACAGAAATATGTTGTGAAATATTTTTATTAATAAATTATACATTTATAATATTAATATTAATTTTATCACTTTAAAAAAAATAACAAATTAATTTTATTATAAATCATGAATTAATGTGTCTAAATTATATTATACGGGATATTTAATTTTTTTTTCATAAGGGATAAGTAGCCTTGGGTAAAAAAAAACTAGTTACCGATACAAAAGTGAATATTATAATGGTAATGAGTAGAAAATGTGTATAAAACATATGTGGGAATGAGTGATCGAGTACTATCTCAATATAACATATAAAATCTATTATATTTATAAATTTTTTTCCCAAATACCTTGGTTGTGAAACAACACTATTTAAATGGGTTGTGTTTCTGAATAAATGTCATCTCGTTTCACGTATAACAGCCGTCATCCACTAATATTTTCACCTCACAATAAAACATCGTTATTTCAAAAAAATGACTTACCAATCCAATACTAAATATTCATATAAACCCTGAATGGGTTTTTATCTTCTAAAAATATAATTTATAGGCTATTTAGCATTTATCAAAATGGTATAATCGCTGAATTCATATATAAATACACAATTTTTCCATGATCATTTTTATTTATTTTTTTTAAACATATTGTTATAAAAAATCAAATAAAACTTATAAAAGTTATTATAAAATGAAAATTTCAATATTTTATAACATTATGATTATTTTAAACTTTTTATCCACCAATCGAATATTCATTATGACATTTAAAATGTGAAGGAATACAATCTGGAGACTACTACCCCAATGATGTGACATATTTTTTTCATACAATCATTACATAGAATATTATATATAAGGCTATAAGAAGGATATTTTTTATGTATTTAATTTTATTATATAACCAAATATATTACTAGATACTCTCATTCTATGAAATCAAAAATATCATGCTTTTTTGTACAAAGAATAATACCTTTATAGATTAATTTATTTTGATTTTCATTACCCATAAGGATTGATTCTGTTAGGAACGGTTTTAATGGATATATATGATGATTATGATAATAATATGGTTCTACTAATAAAATATTAACATCATATAAATGATTTTTATGATATTAAATCATTAGTGAATTAATAATATAAATCAATTTAACTAAAAATGGAAAATAATTTATTCATTATATTTATTTGTTTTGTATCCATCCCTTATTATCAAAATTATTCATAATTATAATATATCAAAGTTAATAATTATACTATTATAATATTATTATAATCAAATTTTAACTAAATCACCTCATAGTCATTAAGATGCATGTTATATTCATGTTTTGTTAGTTTTACCACCTTCTAAAATAAATAAATAAAATTATATCATCAATGATTATGATAAAATACAATGTTGTCAAATTTTAAAAGAATAATTTAAAAAAATATTTTTTCTTGGGGATATACACAACAGTATTTTACTCAATAATTATGAAAAGGCAATTTTTAGAATGAAAATCACTAAAGGGTTCATATTGTTGATTTCATCAACAGAGACAATGAATGAAACATAAAACAAAGGAAACTGAAACATTATAGTAATTATAATTTTTTCAATATATAGATATTAATTACATTTAAATGATAATGTTTTGACAATGTATTAATAATGAAACAACATCTATGAAACTTGTGTGAGAACTCGTAAATATTAGCAACTGATGTGTGTAAAAATTATTAACTATCTAATATAAATGTTTATAATGATTAAAAATAAATTTTATGAATATTTTAGAGTATAAAAATCATTATTATTGAAAATATTTAAATAATAGTGTTTTTATATATTAAGAAACAATATTTTTCTAAAATAGAACATCAAATGTATGGGTCTTCACATCTATACATTGATTTATTATCATGTGATTTTATTCAACAATTGTGCCATTTTCATGGAAACAATATTTCCATTGAATATTTTTAAAGAATAACTTTAATTGTAAATATGGAATTAACAAATCCATCTCATTTTATTATGTAATGAATTATTTATTAAACCACCTTTAAAGCCACAAATATTTATGATTACATAATGACTTTTACATAATGTAATTATGCTTCATGATGAATTTTTTCTAACATTTCTATTTCCTTACACATTATGATTTTATTTCAAATTATGTTATAATTTTCACCAATAGAAAATAATTTGAATTTATATCTTTTACAATGACTAATTTTCTAATAAAAAATTAAATCATCATTATGAATAATTATCATCATGTATAATGATTGTTTCTCTGCCATGTATATATATACCCATTAACAATAATTTAACCCAACATAATTACAATCATAATTTTGTATTTTCTTATTTGACCGTCATATTAGACTTCTCATATTATAATTACATTTTATTTTTGTCTCTTTTTATGATGTCGTGTTTACATTAACATTATTTAAAAAGATTATATGGTTTTCAATCCAATATCTTTTGATTAGTCAGTTTTACCACCCACATTATGTATTAGTAACCCATTATTTTAAAAATATTTTCATGATAATATTTATTTTTTCATATATGTGACATATGTATATATATATATGTTGTGCCCAAGTGATTGCATTTGTTGTCAATAACATGTCACTATGTGTCAACTGATGACGTAGAGCTTGAAGACTAATGGTTGGAGATGCATCATTAAATCAGACGATTGTTGAGCTGTTCTTAAAGTTCCAAGAACTTGTATCAAGTAGATACAATGTCACAACATTGTTTGAAGACCATGCATTGTACTGACAATGCATTAGGAGATGAAGAAGATCCATCCACACTTTCTAAGTGGATGAAGTGAGATGAAGAAGTCCATGCACTATCACTTGGTGCATGTGAATCAGAAGATGTTCCAATTTGATGTCTGATTTGATCAACGAAGTTCATTGAAGAATTAATGTGATTAAGGATCTCGGTTGAAGATAAAGACCCTTCAGGAATTCCATTCCTAAGTGTTGAATAAATGTTGATGAGAATTAGAGGAATTCTAATGAAGAAGAAGAAATAAAGAAGAGGAAATGAAGAGGAAGGAGTGGCTCTTGGCATTTGGTATTTCACATTATGTATGTGGTTACTTTGTTTTTATACAAAGTACTCTCTATCCTTTGCCAAAAAATATGGCCAGCCAAGGCACCTTGAGGGTTCAACCCCAAGGCATGGGCGCTAAGGCACCACGCCCATGGGGTAACTCGTGGGGCGAGCCAGGGCGGCAGGGCGCACGCAAGACACCGCATGGGCGCCTGGGGCACGCCCGAAGGAGCGCGGCAGGGGCGCAGGAGCGCGCCCGGAGTTCATGGTGGGCGCTAGGAGCGCGCCCACAGGGAGCAGAGGTGGGCGCAGAGCGCGCCCGCAGAAGAACTCGGTGCGGGGCGGCACCGAGAGGGGAGGAGATTCAACTGGCCGTTTATGGGAGCGAAACTTTGATAAACCGAGAGAATTCCGCGGCCCGTTTCGATGTGGGACAAAGATTTTTTCCGCGGATTGAATCTGAGCCGCACGATTGATCGCGCGTGCAATCCGAGCCGCTCATCTCATCTGCAGCGCACCGCGATCTAATCCGGCCGTCCGATGTATTTCAAACTCCTGATCCGACAGCTGTCGCATCATCCTCTTCCTCAAGCTCAGCCGAGGCACCCCGACAAACCCGCGAGCTCCGTTTGAACCAGGCGCCATCCGAGGGATGATTTCGAGATCCCGGCCACCTCCGATCAAGCTAAAGCCACCATTGTGATTGTCTGTCCATAACGAACATATTTATGCATTAAAATATGCATGCATGCAATGAGATGATGAATCCGGTCGAGGCCGAGGCAAACTAAGTTGCCGAGGCATCGGGTGTTTGTGCTTTGCATGAATGGGCCTAAACAGAAGTCCATGCATGCGTTCTAAGTCGCATGCACGTGAAGGAAACCGAAAAATGGAAAACCCGCATTACAACAGAGAAGAAGAACGAGATACGCGGAAGATATTTAACGCGTTTGAAGTTTTCAAAACGCCGATGATTTCGGGCATTCGAGTATTGGATCCCACAGACTCCATTCATAATCCTCGCCTATAAAATGAGAAGTCCAGCGCCCTTGGAAGCTTTTGCTGATCCTTTGAGAACTCGAGAGTCCCGCGAAGCCATCCGAGCTACGTGAAGTACCTCTGCGCAGCCTGTTGCGCGACTGAGAATCCTGGAGCCACTCGAGGCCCCGAAGAAGTCCCCTACGCGTCTCCCTTGCGCGACAGGAAGGAGCTCTCTCTGCCCGCATACTTGCACGACAGGAGTAGCTTGCACACCTCGCGGTGTTGCACCTTGGACACCCGAGTGCTTGCGCGGCAGTAGAACATGCACGCCCGTGGCCAGTTTATCTTGCACGGCATTTGAAGACAGTAGAGGCCGCACTCTTGCAACCTTGCATGGAGAAGAAGTGGAGAAGAACCCGAGGGCATACCTTTGTGTGAGCCAAGTGAAGAGAAGAACTCTCTACTGGAAGTAGGTGTTCAAAGTGGAAGGCCAAGGCTTAGCCCTTGTGTGTGCACAAGTGAAGAAGACCAACCTTGAGAAGAAGAGTACACACTTAAGTGTGTGAATGCAAAAGAACTGATCATTCTAAGTGATTGGGTTTTTTGTGAGCAAGACCAACGAGATCTTTTGAAGACTGTTGAAGCTACTTGATGTTTTGAACAAAACCTTTGAAGAAGTGAAGTGGAGCCATGATGAAGATGATGATGTGGAGTTGGGGGGTTTAACCAACTTGTAATTGGGGGGTATAACCAATTACTGTGTAAACATCTTTTGGCATAGTGAAGAATCCGTGTTGGGGGGTGTAACCAACACGGCAAGGAGTAGGTCTTTGTACCAAACCTTGTAAATCTCTGTGTTCTGTGCTTTCATTATCACTGCACCCCTAAAAGTGTAGATCTAGGCTTTAACCAGCTGTAGTGGTTGAATTGATAATTCAAAGGGAATAATTCTTAAAAAGAAAAAGTTATCACTGATTCAACCCTCCCCTCTCAGTGATCACAACCGATCCATGCATTTCAAGTGGTATCAGAGGGAGGTTGCCTCTGTTTGGATCTACTTCTGAGAAAATGGACAATCTAAATTCTATTAATAGTAGGGGTGTCCCTACATTCAATGGAAAGAATTATCACAGCTGGAAAAAACGGATGTTTCCCTACCTTCTATCTCTCGGCCTTGATGTTAGAAATGCAGCCTTATTTGGATTCCCTCCTCTTTCTAATGAAGCTGCTATGACACTCGATGAGAAAAGAAATATGGAAGTTGATGGTAAAGCTCAAAATGCCATTCTTATGTCACTCTCAGAAAAGGTATACACAAAAGTCACGGGACTCAAGAATGCGAAAGAAATTTGGGAAAAATTGGAAAGTAGTTATGAAGGCAACATGAAAGTCAAGGAAGCCAAATTACAAATTTGGAGAAGCAAGTTTGAAGATGTGAAGATGGGAGAAGAAGAAAATATTGATGATTATTTCACAAGAGTCAATAAAATTGTCAGTAACATTCGGGGCTTTGGAGAAAAGTTAGAGGACTCCACTATTGTTAAAAAACTAATGAGAAATTTTCCAGACAGGTTTGACCCCAAAGTCTCAGCATTAGAAGACAGAGATGATCTCTCTCTTGATGAACTACACAACATTCTCATTGCATATGAAATGAGGAAGATCCCAGTATTCAAGAAGAAGATCAAGGATGAGATGGCTTTTGAGGCCATGAGACAACTCAAGATAAAAGATGACGAAGTCCTAGAATCAAGTGATTCGGACAATGAAGAAAAGGATGAAGATCTCAACACAATTATTTCTCTTTTTTCTAAAAGGTTTGGAAAAACTAAAATCAAGGGAAAAGGTAAATCACCATCGAGATGTTTCAATTGCAATAACATCGGACACTTTGCTGTTAACTGTCCTAAGAAAAGATCTAGTGCTCCATATATTGAAGATGATAAGTCACAAATGAAGAAATGGAGCAGATACCCAAGAGAAGGAAACAGATCTGGTGCAAGAAAGAAAAGGATCGTTCCTGGTGAAAGAAGAAGCTATGTAAGCAAAGAGGAAGAATCAGACTTCAGTTCAGCCAGTCAATCAGAAGAAGAAACGAATTTTATGGCTCATGTGGAAAAAGGGTTTGACACCTGTAGTAGTGAAGATGATGAAAGTGAACGAACTGAGCTCGAACACATATTGAAAGATGAACTAGTGGCTTGCCTTGAACAGAACACTGAACTCAAGAAAGAGAAGAGATTGTTACAAAAGGAAACCAAAAGGATGACAGAGGAGTTGGAAGAATGTATTAAGAAAGTGACAATGTACATTGATGAAATCAAGAGACACAATCTGAAGGTAGCTGAGCTGGACAAGATAGCAAAAGATCTTGAGGAGAAACTTCACCTCAAAGAAGAAGAGAAATCAGTGACACATTCCAAGTGGATTGAAGCAAATAATAGCTTGACAAAGATGAGAGAAGACTTCAACAAGGCTGTTGAGGTCAAGGCAGAATCATCTTATGCTGGTGCTCAGAGGCAGGTCAATTTACCACTAAGTAAATCTCCAAATACATCTGTTATTTCTAACAATGCAGGTTCAAAGATAAAATTGAGACAAACACGGCATGAACAAACCTGTGTAACATCATCTTCAATGGAAGAAAGGAAATCCTTAGGAAGGACTACTCAAATCATGGACAGAAAATTACAACATGACTCTTATCAACAAAGAAGGTCAAGGTTCATAGGCTACTTCTGGTGTTGTGGTGTGATTGGACATAAGGCCTATGCATGCTGGTATAACATGTCTCTTCCAAGCATGAGGCATGAGTCAAGGGGGAGACATCCTAAAACCCAGAGTGTCTTGCAGAAAGCATCAAAACCTCCAATTCAGAACACATTTGACAGCCTGAGTGAAGCCTGTGTAAGATGTGACCAACAAGGTCATAGAGCTGATAAATGTATGACAACTCTTCCTAAACAAAAAGTCAAAGACATGAAAGGGAAATTCATTCAAGAAACCAATGATGAAATCACATGCTTTGCTGAAGTGGCTCTAAAAGCTAGCAGTAACACCAATTCATCGATTCTTGATAGTGGATGCTCATCCCATATGACTAGTGATACAAAAATTCTAAGCAACATTGAAAGTGTTGAGGGAGGAACCGTGGTGTTTGGAAATGATCATTATATGAAAATCAAGGGAGTTGGAAAGGCTATGATTGGAACAACAAATCTAAAATCCAATGATGTGTTGTTTGTTGAAGGATTAAAGCACAACCTACTGAGTGTAAGCCAATTATGTGATGATGGAAATGAGGTGTTGTTCCAGAAGGATTCATGCATCATCAAGAGCTCAAAGGATGGAAAAATCATCACTCAAGGAAGAAGAACCATTAGAAACCTATTTCAAATTGGTGAGTCCATCAATTCCTGTTACCTTAGTTCTAAAGATGAAAACAATCTTTGGCACAGAAGACTTGGCCATCTAGGTCAAAGGAGTATGAGTAAAATTCTGAAGTACAATATTGTACGAGATCTACCCAAATTAAAGAGAGAAAGAGATGAAATTTGTGACACATGTCAGAAGGAAAAACTGACCCATAGTTCACACAAAGGAGTAGATATCATGTCTACTGGGCCTCTTGAACTCATTCACACAGACATATGTGGATTGATGAGACAAAAGTCTACAAGAGGAGATCTCTATTTTATAACCGTCATTGATGATTACACTCGGATGACCAATGTCATGTTCATGAAACACAAGTCAGAAGCAATCATGATGTTCAAAAACTTTTGGAGGCAGGCTGAGAAAGAACTTGGAATCTGTATCAAGAAAGTGAGATCAGATAATGGAAAAGAATACACTTGTGATAATTTTGAAAGCTATTTGGTCAAGCATGGAATCAAGCATCAATACAGTACACCATATAATCCACAACAAAATGGAGTGGCTGAAAGGAATAATCGACGCATAGTTGAAATGTGGAGGACTATGTTGGCTGAGCACAATATCTCTAAGTTTTTCTAGAGAGAAGCAGTATGCACAACTATACACATACAAAATAGATGTCTCCTAAGACCAGAAACACAAATGACAGCCTATGAAATGTGGTTTAACAGAAAACCAACTGTTAAGTACTTCAGAGTCTTTGGCAGTCCGTGCATTATCAAGATTAATAACATTAATCTGGGAAAGTTTGAGGAAAAATCAGAAGAAGGAATCTTCATGGGATACCTACCTGATGGAAAAGGCTAGAGATGCTGGAATAAGAGGTTGAACAAAATGATTGACTGCAGTGATGTCAGAATAATTGAAAACAACACCAAACCATACACTGTGGATAATGATGACTCAATGAATGACTCAACCATGAAAGAAAAGAATGAAGAATTAACTGAGCCAATACCAACTGCTGGTGAGATCAACTCTGAACACACCAGTGATGAAGAGGAAGGTAATGAAGATGGAAGAAGGAGATACAATGAATTGAAGAAACATGTCGACACAGAAAATGTCCTTGGTAACCCACAGTCCTCAGTAAAAACTAGGAGAAGATTGATATTGGAAGATCACACTGCATTGGTTTCTCAAGTGGAACCTCACACAGTGGCTGAAGCAGTTGAACATGAGGAATGGATACAAGCTATGCATGAGGAACTCAATCAAATAGAAAAGAACTCCACTTGGGATCTTGTGCTAAGGCCCAAAAATAAAAATGTAATTGGGACAAAGTGGGTTTTCAGAAACAAATTCAATGAGAAAGGGGAAGTTTCAAGAAATAAGGCCAGACTTTTATGAAAAGGGTATTCACAAATGGAAGGAATCGACATTGAAGAAACGTTTGCACCAGTTGCAAGACTGGAGACTATCAGAATGTTCTTAGCAGTTGCAGCACACAAGCAGTACAAGGTTTATCAGATGGATGTGAAATCTGCATTCCTAAATGGAGATCTTGAAGAAGAAGTGTATATAGAACAACAAGAGGGATTTGTGCTAGACAAAGATGGTAGCATGATATGCAGATTGAAGAAAGCATTGTATGGGTTAAAGCAGGCTCCCAGAGCCTGGTACTCCAAGTTGGATGGTTGTCTTAAGAGCATGAAGTTTGTCAAAGGAACAGTTGACAGTAATCTCTATGTCAGAGAAATGACCACTGGTACTCTCATAGTCATTATCTATGTGGATGATATTATTTTTGCTGGTGACAAGGAAGGACTATGTGAAGAATTCGCTGAGCAGATGAAGAGAACCTTTGAAATGTCCATGCTTGGTCAAATGACATATTTTCTAGGATTTCAGGTGGAACAAAGGAAAAAATCTATATTTCTTTCACCAGAAAAGTATGCAAGGGACTTAGTAAAAAGGTTCGGAATGGAGAATGCAAAGGAAGTCTCAACACCCATTTCTGTTGGAAACAAACTATGCAAGGAAGAAGAAGGCAACAATGTTGATCAGAAAGAGTTCAGGAGAATTATTGGCAGTCTCCTTTATCTCACGGCCTCAAGGCCTGATATAACATATGCAGTGAATTTGTGTGCAAGATTTCAATGTGACCCAAAAGAATCTCACTTATCAGCAGCTAAAAGAATCTTGAGATATGTGAAAGGAACCCTCAACTATGGACTCTTATACAAACACAGTACAAACATAAAGTTGTTGGGATTCAGTGATGCTGATTGGGCTGGTGATTGCACTGATAGAAGATCCACATCTGGTGGAGCCTTCTTTCTGGGAGAAGGATGTGTTTGTTGATATAGCAAGAAACAAAATTTTGTAACATTGAGCACAAACGAAGCAGAGTATGTGGCAGGTACACATGCATGTACACAAATGATTTGGATGCATGTGCAGCTAGCAGATTTGAGAATTAAAGCTGAAAAACCATTGAGGATCTTATGTGATAATCAAAGTACAATTGGCTTGTCTAAGAATCCTATACAACACTCCAGATCCAAGCATATTGATATAAAATATCATTTCATCAAAGAAAGGGTCGCCGGTGGAGACATCAATCTCGACTATATTTTTACTCAAGATCAGGTGGCAGATATTTTCACCAAAGCTATGCCTACAGAAATATTTGTTCAACTAAGGATGAAACTTCATGTTCAGCCTTCTCCTCTCACTTGCGGAAGAGAAAGGTCCCTCCTTATTCCCTAAATTTATATGTTTTTGTACTGACATGCAGGGAATTGAAGGAGATGAGTGCATCCCTTGAGGGGGAGCATTAGTTGCTGAGTCAAAAAGTTATGCATTTTGGGAATGACTTCCTATTCCTCCCTTTGCATTTGTTGGCCAATAAGGGGGAGAAATTATCAGCACATACACATTGTGACATTCTTCAAGATGTGCTTCGGAGTATTGACAACCAAATACAAAGGGGGAGATTGTTGTGCCCAAGTGATTGCATTTTTTGTCAATAACATGTCACTATGTGTCAACTGATGACGTAGAGCTTTAAGACTAATGGTTGGAGATGCATCATTAAATCAGACGATTGTTGAGTTGTTCTTAAAGTTCCAAGAACTTGCATCAAGTAGATACAATGTCACAACATTGTCTGAAGACCATGCATTGTACTGAAAATGCATGAAGAGATGAAGAAGATCCATCCACACTTTCTAAGTGGATGAAGTGAGACGAAGAAGTCCATGCACTATCACTTGGTGCATGTGAATCAGAAGATGTTCTAATTTGATGTCTGATTTGATCAACGGAGTTCATTGAAGAATTTATGTGATTAAGGAGCTCAGTTGAAGATAAAGACCATTCAGGAATTCCATTCCTAAGTGTTGAATAAATGTTGATGAGAATTGGAGGAATTCTAATGAAGAAGAAGAAATAAAGAAGAGGAAATGAAGAGGAAGGAGTGGCTCTTGGCATTTGGCATTTCACATTATGTATGTGGTTACTTTGTTTTTATACAAAGTACTCTCTATCCTTTGCCAAAAAATATGGCCAGCCAAGGCACCTTGAGGGTTCAACCCCAAGGCATGGGCGCTAAGACACCACGCCCATGGGGGAACCCGTGGGGCGAGCCAGGGCGGCAGGGCGCACCCAAGACACCGCATGGGCGCCTGGGGCACGCCCGAAGGAGCGCGGCAGGGGCACAGGAGCGCGCCCGGAGTGCATGTTGGGCGCTAGGAGCACGCCCACAGGGAGCAGAGGTGGGCGCAGAGCGCACCCGCAGAAGAACTCGGTGCGGGGCGGCACCGAGAGGGGAGGAGATTCAACTGGCCGTTTATGGGAGCGAAACTTTGATAAACCGAGAGAATTTCGCGGCCCGTTTCGATGTGGGACAAAGATTTTTGCCGCGGATTGAATCTGAGCCGCACGATTGATCGCGCGTGCGATCTGAGCCGCTCATCTCATCTGCAGTGCGCCGCGATCTAATCCGGCCGTCTGATGTATTTCAAACTCCTGATCCGACGGCTGCCGCATCATCCTCTTCTTCAAGCTCAGCCGAGGCACCCCCGACATCCCCGCGAACTCCGTTCGAACCAGGCGCCATTCGAGGGATGATTTCGAGATCCCGGCCACCTCCGATCAAGATAAAGCCACCATTGTCATCGTCTAGCCATAACGAACATATTTATGCATTAAAATATACATGAATGCAATGAGTTGATGAATTCGGTCGAGGCCGAGGCAAACGAAGTTGCCGAGGCATCGGGTGTTTGTGCTTCGCATGAATGGGCCTAAACAGAAGTCCATGCATGCGTTCTAAGTCGCATGCACGTGAAGGAAACCGAAAAAAGTAAAACCCGCATTAAAACAGAGAAGAAGAACGAGATACGCGGAAGATATTTAACGCGTTTGAAGTTTTCAAAACGCCGATGATTTCGGGCATTCGAGTATTGGATCCCGCGGACTCCATTCATACTCCTCGCCAATAAAATGAGAAGTCCAATGCCCTTGGAAGCTTTTGCTGATCCTTTGAGAACTCGAGAGTCCCGCGAAGCCATCCGAGCTACACGAAGTACCTCTGCGCAGCCTCTTGCGCGACTGAGAATCCCGGAGCCACTCGAGGCCCCGAAGAAGTCCCCTGCGCGTCTCCCTTGCGCGACAGGAAGGAGCTCTCTCTGACCGCATACTTGTGTGGCAGGAGTATCTTTCACGCCTCGCGGTGTTGCACCTTTCACACCCGAGTGCTTGCGCGGCAGTAGCACCTGCGCGCCTGCGGCCAGTGCATCTTTCGCGGCATTTCAAGACAGTAGAGGCCGCACTCTTGCAACCTTGCATGGAGAAGAAGTGGAGAAGAACCCGAGGGCATTCCTTTGTGTGAGCCAAGTGAAGAGAAGAACTCTCTACTGGCAGTAGGTGTTCAAAGTGGAAGGACAAGGCTTAGCCCTTGTGTGTGCACAAGTGAAGAAGACCAACCTTGAGAAGAAGAGTACACACTTAAGTGTGTGAATGCAAAAGAACTGATCATTCTAAGTGATTGGGTTTTTGGTGAGCATGACCAACGAGATCTTTTGAAGACTGTTGAAGCTACTTGAAGTTTTGAACAAAACCTTTGAAGAAGTGAAGTGGATCCATGATGAAGATGATGGTGTGGAGTTGGGGGGTTTAACCAACTTGTAATTGGGGGGTATAACCAATTACTGTGTAAACATCTTTTGGCATAGTGAAGAATCCGTGTTGGGGGGTATAACCAACACGGAAAGGAGTAGGTCTTTGTACTGAACCTTGTAAATCTCCGTCTTCTGTGATTTCATTATCACTGCACCCCTAAAAGAGTAGATCTAGGCTTTAACCAGCTGCAGAGGTTGAATTGATAATTCAAAGGGAACAATTCTTAAAAAGAAAAAGTTATCACTGATTCACCCCTCCCCTCTCAGTGATCACAACCGATCCAGGCATTTCAATATATATATCTAGAAAACTATTCAAATCAATTTGGGTCTATACATGATTATATATCAATCCAAAATTCACAATTTAATGTAAACATGATTTTATGGAACATAGATATCTTTAATTTCATTTCAAGAAGCAGACAAATATATATATATATATAATAATCTTTTTTGGATTAAAAAACAATAATTATTTTATATAATAGGACATTATTTGACCAAAAATAATTATTTAAATTTACATGGTCTTCCCTTAAAAAAATTGATTTTTTATAAATCATCAACTTGGTAGTAAATTTTTTTTAATTACTATCCATATTCATAAATTCAATATTTTAAATTAGATTAATATTTTCATGAACTTGTGAAATTTTAAAAATATGTATGTCGAATAAAATTTATATACTCAATTGACTAGGAATCCATATTATTTATCCTATACTCCTACCAAGAATCAGAATTATGAAATAGACTTCATTCTCATGGGTTTGATCATACATAAAATATATGGTGGTGGAAAACCTAGATCGATAATCAATATTATTTGGACAATTAATTAAATTTAAAAAACTTTCACATTATCATTTTCATTGTAATAAATATAATTATTTTAAGGATTATAGTCCTTAAAAACCTCTATAACCATGGAAACATGTTGTATTAGATTATATACTAATGATGATAATGATTGTAATAACAAAATTTAAAACATTATTTATGTAAATTTGGGTCATTATTAAATAAAATATAAGTTACCAATACTTGTTTCTATGTTTAATAATCTAAATATTTATTCATAAATTAAAACATCTAAATGAATGTTGGAATAATTTAAAAAAATATATGTGGTTATATAAATATTTGTGGGGGTGTTTTTTGATTGATACAAAATTATTCATTTATTGAGTAAACTATTTCAAAATAGGTTACATATTAACATATGAAATTAAGATTACCTAAAACATATTTATTATTTGATAAAGAAATTGGGTGTAGGAATCATTCATCCTCCTCCATGAAGAAATAATTATACCACTAAAATTATAAAAGAATGTAATGAATTATCTTCATCTTAATACATCGATGAACCCCATATTCCTATATTCAATTATTATTATTATGGAGTATTTTAAATAACAATTCCATTATAAGATGTAAAATGAATCCATTAGAAATTAATATTAGTGAATCAGAACATAATGGCTATATAAAAAAGGGTTAGGTTGCATTAGGACCATTCAACAAGGGTAGGTTCCAAAATTTGGATTCATCACCATATCATAAAAAATCACTTGGTTTGTTAATGGAATATGTTTTTTACTGAAAACATGTCTATTAATATAGGGGTTCACCTAGTGAAGATGTTGGTGGTTTTCCATCTCCCACCAACCATTATTGAAAAGGGATTTATAGTGCAGTAGAATAGGGGATAATGAAACAACATGGATAGGTAATTAGAGTTAACTAATTATGTAATGAGATTCAAGTGAGGGAAATTGGAAATGTGAACAAGATAGTGTGGTAGAAGTAGCTATTCCAAAAAGTGATGAGTGATCGCTAAATATGGATTTCAATTATCCTTATTATTATTTTTTCAATTATTAAATGATTCCATTATTGGAATATAAAATTCCACTTCCATGATGAAGTTGAAGAACAACTATGAGGAGTGATTGATATTTGTGGGATAAAATTTATTAAAATATGCGGAACATTATCATTCAAAAGATAAAATTATGAAAACATTTCTCTACATTCATGACAATGCACTCAATGAAAAAAAAGGTTATAAAAAACCCATGAGAGGTGTTAAACTAAATAGTTATGAAGAACCCCAATATTAAAATTCATGCAATTATGAGTAGATTGATGTTATTAATACCTCATTAGTAAATTATTTTTTGATACATCCTATAGACAGCATTATCTAAAAAATATAAATTAACAATTAAAATTACAAGAATACAATCTATTTATGGTGGATAAGGTATCGATAAAAGATTTCACAATATATTATCCATAAAAACATTATAGTAAATAATAGAATTCAAACACCATTTAAATTTTAAATTTAATACCATAATCTATTTTTAATATTAAACATATATATTTTGAATTTCCCATTATATTATTCTGTACAAATATGATGAAACCATATTTTAAAATTAATACACTATTTGATGGAATGAAATTTTTTAAATTTAAGTCATCCTTATTAAACACATTTGTATACGTATAGAATGGATTTATATTTTTTAGTGTTTTTCATTACCCAAAAACAATAAAAATCCATGAAATTATAGTATGAGAATAAATATATATTTTAGATGTATAATATTTTGGATATTGCCACATGATCCATTCTATTTGAACATTAAAATAAATTTGAAAACATTATTTATTTAATAATTATGACATAAAATGTGATCATAAGGGATAACATTACATGAAATATTGATTATATAAGAATTATATAAATTTTTTTTTGTATTGACATATATATATTTTTATACTTTGTAAAAGGTCATTTTTCTTAATTTACATTAGGAATTAAAGAGTATTATCCAGAAATTTTCTATAAATTTAATGGAAATTGGATTATTATGATTTAATACATTTATTCTGTTGATTTATTGAATAATATTTTAAATATTTAGGTATTATTAATTCATATGAAGAGTAATGTTAGTATACCAATTGTTCAATTCCAATAAAAATTGATTATATTTAGTAAATTATTTTTGAACTAAAAATAGTATATATAAATTAAATATATTTATTATAAAAAAATTAACATAATTCATGGATTTAGAATTGAAATGTAATCTCAAGATGATTGAATTTAATTTTTATAAAATTAATAAATTATTGAATAATTATTTAAAATATAGTTTTAATGTATAAAACGACTTGTATAACCTTATTAGTATATAAGAAATAGTTGGAAATTAGTTAAATCATATTAATAATAAAAATATGTATTTTATAAGTGAATATATTTTTTTATTGTACATTATTAAATAGATTTAAAATTCTAATGATTAGATAATTTTTTTGAAAAACCAATTCATTATTTATTAGCTATAATTGTAATTTTTTTATTATGTATATATTTTTTTATCACAATAAAAAGAAAAAATTTACAACTGATAAATTCTATTGTAATGAGTTAAAAACATGTTTCAAAAAAATATAGGGTAATGTGTATTTATTGATGTGAAAAAACATATTTCATCACCATAATATTATATATAAATTTTTTCTAATTTTATTCATTGTGAATTCCCGTTATTTAAAAATATTTGTACATTAAAAACATAACCATTTATTTGCACTTATAAAAGAGTAAATACTCTCCCCACATCCTTTGACATCAAAACCCTTCCTTGATTTCCCCCAAAATCTACCCAAATATCATTACACATTACTATCCACATAAATATTGTTTCTAAGTTCTCTAAATTCAATCACTTAGGGTCTTACCTATTTTTCAATGTATATACTCTATGTAGTGAGGGTTACACTTATAATCGATCATTCCACATTTTCATTCCATCATATGTAGTGATTCTGTACAGAATAACATAAAAAAGTATAAACTGATAAAATAAGAGTAATTATTATAATTTTATGGTTTTATAAAAAATTTATAAGAAATAACTACAATTACCTTTTTCATTAATAAATCGGATAACATGAAACATGTTTACTTCTAGGACACCTAATTTATGAATTATGTTGTTAGTTTTTCTTCACTATGGGACATGGATAGTAAAAAGGGTATATATTATTTATTTATTTGGTATAGTATTATTTAAATTTATTAATAGAATAACCCATATTACTCATCCCTCTTACTCAATGTTAAAGAAATCTTAAATCTTGCTTTTATGAGGATGACCAACTCCATTAGTAGATGCATTTAATTTAAATTATCACTATTCAAATATGGTTCTATAAAATAATATAAATGATAAATTTTATATTTAAGGTATTAATAAGGGTATAATAAACAAATATTATATATTAGTGATGTTAATGATAAACAATCATTATAAATTTAACTACACAAAATAAAAATATCAAGATGGAAAATAAATATATTCATATTATGTAATTATTTAATATCCATAATTTATTCTGGGAAATAATTATAATAAATTAATTTAAAATAAATAAGTAGTAAAGTATATTATTATTCTCTTGTAAAAAATAAATTTCCATTGAATCACCACATATGCATCCAATAAAATAGTAATGTTCATGTGTTGGTTATTTTGACCTCCTACTTGAACAATGATATTAAATTATATAATAGGTGAATATGAATTAAAAAATTAATGTTATATTAAGATTTTAATATTTATAAAAGTATTATTTTCATTATTTAATGTATAAATCATAATTTAACATTGTAACTAATGAAAAAAAATTCATCCCGTAATAAAATCACATAATTGTGTTTATTATTGATTTCAACATAAATGATAATAAGAAAAAAAATCACAATATAAATTAATTGATAAAAAAATTACAAGTCATCCATTATTTAACAATTAATTAAACTAGAATTAATAACATTTGAAAAAGTTCATTACTAAAACAACTCTTATAAACTAGTACAATGTGTAAAAACAATAAACATTAAATATTGGATTTATGTAAATGAATAAAAAATATAAAATTACATATTGAATAAAAATAAAAATTTAATTTTCATTTACTTATGAAACAAATTATGAAATATATTATTATGATAATATTTTATGTTAAGTATTAACATATATTACATTCTTTTATGAAAAATCAGTGGCTAGGTTTCCTTATCTCAATTTTGATTCCTTGAGTTATGGGTTTTAATGAAAAATTATTACCCTTTTGATAAATTATATCTTATATATTTATCTCAATTATATATAAATTTTAGTCTAAAAAATTTAAATATAAATCTCATGTTCTTAATCATTTTATTTTGGATTGATTTGATTTAATATAATAAGTATTTTAGTTAAATAAATTCCCTATTACATGAGTTATATAATATAAAGGTAAAATTCAAGCTTATATTCATTATTCAATCAACAATAATATAATTTCTAATAGTATATTCTCCTCCAATATAAATATAGATATATTTAAAATTAAATTCTCTTATGTTGCCTCATTTCCTTATCAATATGTATATGATTGTAAAAATAATTATCATTACCATGTATAGGATAAATCCTATAATACCTTTATGACATGTGATACTTTTTCATTGTTGTTATTTTATTATTCCCATGATGACATATGAAGAGGCACATGGGCCAATTTATTTTATTGAAAAATTAGATCAGTGTATCACATTATGAAGCACATGGTTATATTGGAATATTTAATGGAATATTGTTCTTGTTATGTCATTATTAAATCAAATTTAATTGGGTATGTTCTATGGGTAATCATATATATGTGTAGACATCATGTTATTTGATCAATTGAGTTCATAAATTCTTTTTTTGATGAAAATATATATCATTAAGGATTACATTAGAATATTTCATATATATGGTCATGTATTCAATAATGATCACTGTGTTACTCTAAATCTCTTGTTACATATGATATTTACCACTAGAAAACAATATCCAGGACTGACTAGAGTACTCTAATGATTATTTTATATATTCAATAAAAATAGAAAAAAATTAAATGATGATTTGGGTTATGAAAATTTGTTTCATTTTTATATATGTTAATGTTCTATATATATATATATATGAAAATGAAATCCATCACTATTATAAAATCTACAACCAAAAATGGTTGTATAAAATGGATTGAGTATAGATTCTAAAAAAAATATTAATTTAGGATCTTTACTATTTTAGATATGTTATAATTACAGTTTTTATAATAATTGATAACTCAATATACATATTTGGAGGATAATTAATGGATTCAAAAAGAAATAATTTTTTGAAAAAATGATTATAAGTAGAATAAAATTTTATGTTGAGTATTCTTGAATTACAAAATATACTATCTCTTACTAATATAATTATAGGATAATATTTTTTTGTGTTGATATCATATTATTTTCCCTACTTTCATGGTCATGGTTGATGTTATATTCTATAATATCCTCAATAACACAATACATAAATAATTTAATTTCACCCAATTAGTTTTTCTTATTGAACCAATATTCCATTTGTTTATGATTGATAAAAATAATATTTTATTCAATCATAATAATGGTATTTGTCATCTATCTTTCAAAATAATTAATTTTTTTACATCCCATCAATTCATAAAAAATCTCATTATCCACTTCATGGTGCTTACCAATTTATTCCTTCTACACATATTTCTAGAATGAATTTTTATCTTCCCTTATTAATTATTGTCAACTAAACCTCTAAAAATAAACTTAATTATTCTCTTATTTATCACCAACCCCAGGTAAAAATTTATATTAAATTATCTATAAATTAAAATTAATTTCACCTCTATCAATATCATTTTATAATTATATGATTCAAAAAAATATTTTTATTATTTATCCTTATTCAATTAAAGAAGTAGTTCACCAGATATTTTTATTAATATTTCTACAGTAATTCCAATAAAGTCTTATCATGTGATTTTTATTTGAATAAAAATATTTATCAAAATTTTACAAGATTCAATAGAACAATTGTAATATTTTATAATCGATTGTATGAGGAAAATATAAATTGAAAAATATATTTTTGAATCCTTCTAACTATATTTATTTTAGTTCTTATTTAAAATTTTATTAATGATTGTTTTCCAAAACTAATTGGATTACCTTATTATGTTATAAAAATACTAAAATAAATTTTATAATTAATACAAGTTGAGTTAAATGAATATAATCTAATTGAAATTACTCAATTTATGAATGATTATTTTAACATAATAACTACTAAATGTAAGATGATATTATTTCATAATAGAATGAACAGAAACCTTACCAAATATAATATATTGTGAAACTAAATATTTATTAAATAACATTACATATACATTATTATTGTGGAATGTTAAATAAGAAAATTATTTACTCCATCTCATGTCATGTTAGAAATCTAATCTTATACAAGATTTGATTGCCCATAAAAATTTCTATTGGAATGATTTTTTCTTATTTCAATACTTTAACTATAATAATTTAATATTTGTAATAAGAATACTTATTAAAATATGAATATAAAAGGGATTATAATAAATATAGATAAAATAAAATCTAAATTACATATATTCAACAGGTTCTGAATTATTATAATTAAATGAATGTTATTCATGGAAACATTTTTATTTGGTTCACAAACATAACTATTTTTATATTACATAATCAATATTTATATTGTTTTTTTGTTCCTTTATAATTACTCATAAAGACCATATATATTAATTATAGCAAATCCCACTTGATTGTACATCATGTTCTGATAAAAGTATCACATGATGAATCTTTTGAGAAGATTATTGTAATACAATGAAAATATTTTTAATTGGTATTTCCTCCAGTTGAATCTATTTCTGGTCATGTATTATTTTTCATGTTTCTATATTTTGATTTAATTTTTAGGATTCCAAATTTTCTGCATTTTAATATAAATCTAAATTGTTTTCCTTATAAATATCCCTTATGGTGCCACAAGTTTATTTTTTCTATAAAAAATTACAATACCATGATTGGTAACCAATTATTGAAACACAATTTTATTATATAATATATTTCATGATATTTGACACTATTATCATAAAATGAAAACTATTAAATATATAAGACTATTGTTACATTGATATTTGATACATAAAATACAAACATTAATATAAACAAAAACATCATTATATGACAAACAATATTGTAACCCATGTCCAATGGAACTAGTTTTATAGAATAGGTTTCCTGTGTGAAAAAACAAGAATTTGTTGTGAAATAAAGCACCATTATGGAATAATAAGATAAAATATTGATGATTGATAATACATATGAGGAATTGTAGGAATCCAAACCATAGTATCATAGAGCCAATATATACACTATATCATTTTCCTATGATACATGAGATAACATATAAATGGACCCAATATTCTATGAGTCGGGGAGAACTATATACATATAGTAAATTCCTATCTAAATTGAAAATATAAAATAAACATAGTATTTTACTTTAGTGAACCATTATTCATTATAGAGTATCCTTCCATTTCAATAAAATAATGCATCATTATCTCATAGGGAAAAAAACACATAATAAAGGTGATAGATTATATGCTCAGTAAATGTAAGGATATGGAAATATCTTTAAATAAAACAATCATAATCAAATGGAAATTGTATATAAATGAAACACATTCAATTTATTAAATAATTTGAGAAAAATATGGATGGAAGAAATTATTATCAAATAATTCCATTTAAATAATCACATGAGAAATAAAATATAACAATGGATTTTCAAAATAGTTGAATAATCAAATGAAATATAAATAAAAAAATTTATAATGATGGAATCAAAAAAAATCATTAAATTAAAAAAAACATTTTAGGCCCTCAGTAAGTATTTTTAAAGATATAGATATGTACTCTACCAAATCACAATTTAGTTTCTCATTAAAGACCTACAATTTCATCAATAGTTTATTGAAGGCCTCAACACTCACATATATTGTTAATTGAAATATTCATTTGTAAGGGATGAAACAAAATATACATTAATGTTAATAATGTAAAACAATTATACAAAATATTAATTCGTATTCCAATACATAATCATAATTATAATCCATCCAAAGTAGTATGGTGAAAGGTAATATAATTTAATACCTAATTAAGATGATCAATAACCATCCATAGAAACCAAAAGGATGGTAAAAATATAAAAAAACCACTACAGATAATAATTAAAATAGAGTATTTATGTCTATATAAAATTGAAATATAATTAAATGTCCATTAAGGGATTTATTGAAAAAAATATCCATTTCATTTTGAATATAACAATTTATAAAAAATTGTTCACAAAAAAATTAATATACCTTTCATTGATGATAAATATTAATATATTTTGAAACAAAAAATAAAAAATTATTTTTCATGGTATTTAAAAACTCTATAATGTCAAACATTAGAAAAAAAATAATTCGTCCATATTTTTTGTTAGATCTAAATTTGTATTTTCTAAAAATAACAGCAAAATGTTTTCCAAATATTTCTTAAATAGTGAAAATGGTTATAAATTTATTTATAACTCAATATGAAATGGATAAACATATTATAGAAATCGTTTATAAAAAAAATTTGATGAAAAATAATTTCCAAATGAAGAGATAATTTACGTTGGATTATCATCAAAAGTCAATAATTTTAATTACAACCAAATAGAAGAATTGTAATATTACATGAAAATTAATCAATAACTAGTGGTGTAAAAATCGATTTATATTATGAGAGAAACACAAAATAATTCCCCAATGTGAGTTGTAAATATTAATAATTCCAAATAATGATGAGACTTTCAAATAAACATTCACTATAATAGAAAAATTGGAATCATAATCCAAATTTAATAAATAAACTAATTTTAATATATAAATATAATGAAGTAATATATATCCAACATATATCATAAGAATTGTTATGTATATAAAATAAAGAATTAAAATAAGTTATTAAAATACCATATTACTCATATAAGAAAAAATGAGATAATAAACACACAACTCAAGTATGATAACATTCATATGTGTCTGTAACTCATGTGTAATAGTTTTAATAATTTCATTAATTTTTTACATGACCATAATAAATTTGTATGATATCATATATCATCCTATTAAAAAAATTTATGAACACTATATCAATTATATTTCATTATTTTCCATTTCTCGTGTTTCAGTTTCCTAGTTTTCTCATGGGAAATTATTGATGAATGATCATGTTATATTACATAGGATATATATATTATAAATAATGAAAATAATTTTATAAATATCATATTTATTCATTTTTTAAATTTTTATAAACCTATATGAATTCTAGAATTAAAAATTGAATAACATTGCTTCATGGGGACTATAGATCATATATATACAAGAGAGATAATATCATTAACATAATGTGTGAAATGGTAGAAAATTGGGTGATAAATTAATTATATATATATATTAAATATCAACTCATATATATCCCATATATTCATTAATTTTATCTTTATTACATTCATTATCATGAACCAACAAGGTTACCCTGATATCCTGGTAACTGAACAAGAAATAACATAGATTGAAGGGTGATCCCAATAGCCAAAGGTAAGATACTAGCACTAGGCATCACCAAAAAAATGAGGGACTGATTTTTTTCAAATATTATAAATGTAAAATTAAAAAAGAAATTATTAATATCCAAATATAATCCTCTAGTATTAATGTATCAAATGCAAAATATGCACTAAAGTACAAACTACTACTACGAATGTACCAAAATATATAAAACAGCCCAAGTCCCAACTCAAAAAAAACTCCAAAATTCCACATTCCAATAGCTAGATCCAACACCAATAGTTTATTAACCCTTTCTCAAACATTGATGGAGATAATATACAAACAACTAAAGGAACAGGTGCAGTGTGGGACAAAGCCCAATTGGATTTCACCAAAAGATTCCATAACAAGATACCAATATCATGTTAACACGGAATATGTTTTCAGTTTTTTTTAAAAAAATTGGCCTATAAATACAATATTTAAACAAATCATGCATTATTACATAATAGATTTAATACATTATCAATTAATTCTTCACATTTAAAATTATTGATGAACATTTCATAAGATATAATTTTACAATAATGAAATCATCTTTACCCGAATGAAATATCTCAAAAAATAATTTCATAAATAAACACTTTAACATAATATAGTATATATAAATTCTAAATTCATGTAAATCAGTTTACAGAAATGGAATATTTATAATTGAAATATAAAGAAGCAAGAAACATGATCATGCACCAAATAAGGTTCAAATGTTCAAATGATATAATGTTCCTAAACTTGCAGTGAATGGAAAATATGAACATATGCCCCTTCGTACTCATGGAATATATGAATCGTCACCCTAACCTTAGAGATGTGACCTTATTATATGATATTTAATAATACTGTATGTCATAAAATGTCATATTGATATCACACTAAATAACTAGGGCTTTCATTATTTGAACAATAATGAAACGATGTGAAATTTATATAATGTATTCTTAAAATACAATTAATCACACTCATGATTTCAAATATGCCATCATTTTATTTAAAACCCAGAGTGGGGATTCATTCAAAGACATGGTTTTTCACTATGATAACACCACAAGGTTTTTATAAAAGAAATTAAAATCCATTTTTTCATAAATAATGATTTAAAACCAATTCAAGAAATTCCCCAATATAAAATCCCAATTAAATTTATTAAATCTATGTTCAAATAAATTCCATCAATTTCATAAAAAAGTAAAAAATCACTGAATTTTCTATTTTTTTACAAATATTCTATCAAATTTATTCAAACATTTAAATTTAAAATTTAAAATATTTATAATTTACATGACCAAACACTAATTTACTAGATTTTTGGGTTTTCTAATTTCCTGCACAACCCCATTTCAAAATTAAAATCCAATGGATTTTTGTTTTTTTCTGAAAAGAAATTGAAATTTATTTAAATTATTGGAAAAATTTTCATTTCACTAAAATTTTAATTCAACTAGAAAATATAATTTATTTTTAATTGAAAATAAAGATGAAACAACCATAAATTATCACATAACATAATTGCCACAATGAATCCTTCCATCATGTATGAATATGTAGAGGATCTAGGAACCCAAGCTATAAATGATATTTGAAAATAAGTTAATTTGAACCATTGATCTCAAGTTAATTATTAGTACATTAAAAAATTAATAGATAATGATATATATATTCATGGATAATTCTTATGCATAAGGACACATCGATATCTTAATAATTATAAAAACCAAAAAAGATTTGTAGGGGTCGTATACTCCCAAAAATGCTTGGGAAAGAATATATGTCTACATATAGGAATCATAGAGGAAGAAAAGTAATTATTTCAATAGAGATGATTGTTTAAATATAAAACCTCACGAATTCACATAATTATGTATCCCAACATGTCATGTAATTTAGAATTCTCAAAATGTTAAAAAAAACAATCTGTTATCAATAAAAACAAATTTATTATCATTTATGGTTTACACATCTAGAAACCATTTTTTCCATAGTTTAAATCTTCATCAAGTTACTGAACCAGTATATATCATACCAAAAATTACAATTAATTACTAACATCAGCAATAAAGTTATCCTCTCATTTCATTCTCAGTCCTACATAGACAATGAAGAAAATAAAAACCATAAAAATTCAAGAAATGTAAATGTCAGAAGAGTAATAATAGTTTTCAATCTCCCAGCTATAAAAAATTTTCTCTAGAATTCCTACTAAAATTCTACTGTAACAAAAAATATGATGGCACTCCTCTTTCATTAGTGATTTCGTCCCGCATATATACTGAGAATTTTAACAATTCTTCTATAGAACAAGAAATTATGTATCATCCTATCATGATGTAAAATTATTTCCGAATAATCTATCATTCCTAGGTGTTCAACCGTGGATAAATTGGGTTCAATTTCAAGATTAATCCATCTCATAATATTATATTGATTGGATAATTAATTTGGATGAGAGATACATATAACACATTATATGTAAATGTAAGATGTGTTGGTTTATTCTAAATGGTATGAAAATTTAACAACATTTTCCATATCATAAAAAAATTTTACAAAATGAGGATCATTTTTTTCTTGCTTCCCGTGTTATTGATGACCAAAATGGGGTGAAAAAATCCAAAATACATGATCACAAACTGTGAAATTCAATGGTCTACGATGACGATTAACATAAGACTTATAATGGAATTGTGCGATAAAAATTATTGTACATCTAAATTGTATCTTATCTCTCTTCCCTTTCACAACAATTTGTATAACCAAATAACATTTTTCATCCTCCAAAAAACACAGTTGGGATTTAAAAATATGAAAAGACAAGGCCTAAAAAGGATCTATCATGATCGATGACAGGTAAATTTTTCTATATATGTACTAAAACAGTACGTAGTGATCATCCCAATCCCCACCAATATCGATAACACAAGAGAGAAGTATATCCTCAAAAATATATTTAGATCTCTCTAACTAATCTTCAGACTATGGATGGTATTCTATACAAAAGTTGGTGGGAGTTCCATGTCCACCTTGAATTCCTCTTCAAAAGATATAATTTAACTAAGGATACGTATGAGAGACTATAAAATATAAAACTCCATGAAATATAAAAATATCTTTAATAAATATACATCATAACTCCTCAACATTTGGTGTATCAAAAATGGATAAAAATGATATTACATGGTCAAAATATCTATCACAACCCATATCACATTATTCATTTTATGGGTACATGGAAAACCAACCAAAATGTCCATATAGAACACATCCATCTTCCATTATGAACTAGATGTGTCTTAAAAAACCAGAATATTTCTAGTGCGTAGCCTTACATGTCATGAATGTATTGAAAATAAAGGTAAACTCAACAATTCTCCATCCCATACATGTATAATAGAATTCATGCAACATTTCATAGAAAATCATCATAGACCCTGGGTGAACTTCCCACATGAAACTTTAACAATAACCCATCATAGAGAATATTATCATAAATAGTACCACAAAAATATTTGGATGTCACATAATTCCCTCTATACAAAATGACCAGTATGAAATTATCTCCATGTCGTAAAAAGACTAAATAATTCTCTTCAATTCATTATCAATATTCTGCTCTGAGGGAATCATTTTGAGAAGAGAAGATGAAAATTGTATTTTGGCCCTGAAATCCCCATTCCAATTATTCTGAACTCCAATGCACAATTTTGTAAAGAGATCCATCAAATTTTATTCTTCTAGAGATTATATCAATTCTTGGGATGGAAGATTACTTATCAAAGCTTATTCAATGAAATTCAATTTCACAACGGTATAGTAAATTAGAATGTTGAAGGATTTAATGTATTCCACCAAATTCCTATGGATGAGGTTAAAATTTACAAAAAGAAGTTATAACTCTATATTTTGTTTCTTAAAAAATAGTTATCCATTCCCTGTAACTGTAATGCTTCCTACCCTTAATCACATACATCAATGATGAATGTTCAGTGTCATGGTTTTGAAAATCTTTTCATAAGTACAAACATGTCTAGATCCATTCGAATAGAAAAGATCACGATTTATAAGAATGAATCCCAAACCTGAACCTAATGCATCATAGAAGACCCCATAACCCTACCTAGACTCTGGAAGATTCTACACCATCATAATAGTCAAAATAAGTTTCATCTCAACAAGTGAAGTCTTAAATAAAAAATAAAAATAATTATTTACTCCCTTCTCATTCTTTTCATTCATTATAGATTCTATCTTTATGATGTCCTTAAGAAACAAGTGGTAATTTATTTCCAAAATCAAGAATATCTGAAACTAGAAGACATTGTGTAGTTGATTTTATGTAATAATAACCTTCAACATCTCATGATTAACTGATATAACCTATTTGAAAACAATGTGTTCCAAAAATATCTACTATTGGATACATAAATAATATTAATAAATCATGGCATAAGGACAATGATTTCTCTACAAACAAACAAAACATTCTCAGATGATTAACATGATCTTCGTCAATTATATTGTAATCAAGGATGTAATATAAAATGACACGAATAAAATTATCTAGATACTAATGGAAAATACAATTCATTAACTTTGCAATGACTATAGTATAATTGGTTAGAACAAATGGCATAATAGGTTAATCTATGTGACTATACCTATTCGGAATGAATGTTTTCAGAATTTTAATTACTTTTATCCATAACTGATTGTAATAAGAGGAAAAATCAATAATATAAAACCAATCACCCAATTCATATGGTCAAATAGATCCCCATTCTATGGAAATATATACTTGTTAGTTTCTATCAGTTTTTTTGAGTTATATGTTATTCATTCAGAGGTGATGTGAACCTCCATATTTATTAATAGGAAAATAGGAGCCTCCCAATGTGACACACTTGGACATTTTAATCCTTTATAAAAAATATTTAATGATAGGGGCATCAAATATTTTAATTCAGTTTTTTCATTATTGTAAGACGGAATAAAAAACCTATTATTAACTAGGAATTGGGATAACGGAAAACTAAACCATCGTTACATATATAATATAAGAGACGAATAAATGAAAACACCTCTAGAGTCTTGATGAACAATAGTTTAAGATCACCACTAAAAGATTTTTGTGTACTAGATCAAATGAAAATATAAAAATCAATTTACAAAAGATCAGATAAGAAGGTATAAATCTACTTACCCTTCAGTACCATTATATATAGATGAAATAGTCCTCACCATAATGTGTATTAATGGATACCGGTTTAATATATCAATAAATCCCTGACATTTTTTAAATAAGAAAATCCATTCTAAATATGACATCATGATATTTCATGATTATATGTATTAAACTCTATGAATACTCAAAATCTTTTTTAGAGAACATACAAGATGGACTATGAATACCCTTATCCATACTCACAGAAGTGGGTATAGTAATATCCATTTCACAAGTTAAAATCTTCATATGATGATTAATAATGTTAACAGCACTAAAAGTAAAAAATAGTGGCATATAGTAGTTTGAAAAAGGGTAGTCACTAAAGATGTTTCTTTAGTAATAGTACCTCTCATAGTCACTGGAACCGTATCCATTTATCCTAGAGAATCATCCCTATGAGAAGATGATGCATTCCAGATGCCTATGGAATGCACCATTTTTTAAGAGAATCATTTTGTTGAACCATATATTTATGAATAGCTGATGATCACATTTAACAATGTGTAGTGTTAAAAAATATAGAAGAATTGTTGATTGTGCCTTGAACATCCACAAGATCTCTAATTCTAGTATTCTTCAGGGAAACACCTTTAAATTACCTGACTTTTATCAATGTAATCTTAACAAAAGAAATTTTATATGAACTATAATAGCTCGTGATAGACTTTTTTTTGACAATTGTCATGATAATCATCACACTTCAACATTCCCTTGAAATAAATCACACTAACCCAATGAGGGAAAAATTCTTAATAAACACGATATTATAGAAAATTCCATCTCTACCATCAGTACCCTAACTATTAACTCAGAAAAATATATAATTTTCAGTAATAAAACTGGAGAATGAATATCCTGACGATGTCCCAACTCCAACATTGAGCCATTATTCTATTATTAGATAATATATCATGTGTGAAATGTACTATATCATCAAAATTATATTCACAGTCAATCAAGATCATGTATTTCTATTAGAGTTTAAATACCAATGAATACTAGGAAAAAATAATTGATTCTATGTATATCTACAAGGTTAAATGTATGTTAGTGTATTTCACAATTATTAGTCATTCTTATTTTTTTGTTAATGTTTTTCCCCACAATATATTTTTTGTGACATAAATCATGATGTTTGAACACTTTAACATGATTTCATCAGGTGTTTCCAAGAACCCCAACATTCTATCCATTATACTCAACCATTTTACATCATCTTGAGGTGAATTTGATCATTTTAAGGGTTCTAGATTATATAATTTTAACTTTTGAGAAACAAAACATGTTGATATCCATATGAGGATCTATATATGGATCCTAAATGTGTAATAGATGCGGTGAATGTCCTAGATATTGTTGGGAATAATATCACATCTACCAGATTTAGGTCTATAGGATATTTCACTCACTGTGGTTTAATAAAATATTCATTTCGTATCAGATTCACATGTCTTCTCATAGTAATGTTCCTACAAAAAATCTTTAGGAATTTCTGATGAAATCATACTTACACTAAAATAGGATGATAAGGAAATTAATTCAAACTAATATAAGAATCATGATTTTTATTCCATTCCATCCAAATAAAAACAGAGAAAATACAATAACAAATCAATTAGGAATTATACCCAAAAAACCCTTGGCGACTGACAGTTCATTGTGATGAGTGATATTCTGGATATCAAGCACAATTACCTCCAAAATTCTAATAAAATTACACAAATGCATAATAACATCATTAATAGAATCTCATCCTATAATAATGATGTCACATTTTTATGAAACAACCATGGTACCGTAGTAACTTGATAGTTGAGTCAGAATTTACCTAGATAAAAGGGTGATTGTGATCCTCACGGGTTAATAACCACCACCTAGAATCACACAAACTAAATGTGGGAATAGGTTTATCCACAATAACTATGGAATTAAAATAAACAAGACAATATAAATATAAAAATAAACTATACTATGAGTATTGTAACTTCTTTCAAACAATCATTAAATCCCGATGTACTACACAAAATAAAAAAATAGAGAAAATCCCATATCACAACACAGACATTACAAACCATATCCAAGGATCAATAACTATATCCAAATCCAAGATATAATGTATCCTTTCTCAAACATAGAAAAAGAAAAACTTCAAAAACACGAAAGAATAACTAGGTTGTGCGACAATTAAAAATAGTTTTTACTAAAAATATTAAATAACACGATGCTAATATCAAAATATCCATGATTGGGATTTCAGTTTTAAAATAAATATCTTTGGTCTATCAAAATTGTATTTTAAAAAATATGCCATATGATTTAAAATAAATGTATAATTTTGAAATTCACTATTTATATTTTGAAATATGTAAATAATTTTCGAATAAAGAAATTTTATTTTATCCATTTTCCACTTTACACAAATTCAGTTCTCACGACAACATATTTATTAAACATATTTATATAAAATAATTTATATAAACTCCCAAGTTATATAAAAATATATAAAAAATTGATACAAATTTGAAATTCAAACAATATAGAAACATGTTTATGTGCCTAATAAGGTATTAATGTTCCAGGCTATAAAGATCTTATAATCAGAGTGAAAAGATAAAATTAAAATATTCACCTTCGAACAGAGGCCAAAGGTTACTCATCATGAACTTTTAATGGAAGTAATGTTATTATATGATATTTTAGAACATTTTGTTTATTAAAGTGAAAACCAGTTATCTCACAAAAAAACTATGGCATGCATGTTCTGAAGTACCACACCATGATGGGAAATTTATTTTAAGAATAATTGAAAAACAACTAATCCCATTCTCCATTTAAAATATTCCAATTTTCCCTTTAAAATTAATAACATTTTTTATAAAAAAACACCTTGCAATTTCAAAATGATAAAACCATAATGATTATTTCCAACCCTTTTTAATCCATTTATCCATATATAATTAATTGAAACCAATTCATTGACATCCATCATCCAATATAGTAATTAAATAAACGAAATAAATTTTAAAATATACTGAAAAAATTCATTATAACCACCCCAATAACAATAGAATTATAGGTTTTCACAATTTGATGTCAAATTAATTTTATAAATTAATTTAAAAAAATTTAAATTTTCCAATTTCATTCACCAGACCACAATTAAATAGAATTATAGGTTTTACAATTTCATGTGAAAATATAAATTTAAAACCCCAATACAGTGGAATAGGTTTTCACTAATAAATAATGATGGAATTATTTTTAAGAAAAATAATAAAACATTATTTAACCCAAACAATTGAAACTGAAAAATTATCTTTAGTGTAGTATTAATAGGGAATTAAGATAGAAGCTCTTACCTTCCACATAAAAACAATTCCCCCAATGAAACTCACCTGTTATTATTGAGATCAATAGTATTTATGAACTCAACCATAGAAATGAGATTGAATAATTTAGATCTTAGATCTATAAAATTCAATATGATCTATCAAACTCCAAGTAAGGAATCGAGAAAGAGATGGAGAGGTATAAAGAATGCTTACCTAGAATGAGACATCATTTTCACAACAATAATTAATCCCCAAATAAAATGTTGAAGAGTGGTTGGAAGCTCCCATAATAAACTAGGGAAGGATCTATATCATCAGAATGGAATCATAGATTTACAAAATGAAATATTTTAGTCGGGCAGTCGTCTTAAATAACAATACTAGGACATCACCTGACAAGTAACCCAATTATATGTTGTATAACTGATAAGTATCATAATCCCATAAAATCCCGTCGTCTTTTGATAAAAATTATTTATTTTTCTTTGTTGCTTACACATTTTTAACCATATTACATAGCATGTAAATCACCACCAGGATCTAGAAATTCAATTTTTCATGACAAAAATACCAACAAATCTCTAATGTCACCATTACAGGCATCCTCACATTTCATTCATTCCCCAAACTAGTCTAATAAATAGGGTAAAAAATTAATTGGGTTAGAAAAAAAACATTTTACAAGAGTAATGATATTTTGCATTCATTGTTAATCATATATGATTAATGTATCATAACACATCACAAAGTATCTTTCCACCATACAAGGAGATGATATTATAATTTATAAAACATAATAGAATGTAAAAACATATATATGATATTAAAATTAAATAATTTTAATAATATCATAAATATGATATATATATCACAAATAAAAGATTATATCTATATTTTATACACTGTTATGGAAAATGAATATCATTGTTTTGCGATTTAGTAGTCCACCATACTGATTATAGATGTTGTTGTTTCCCATTTTATGAAAGTCACGATGCATAAATTTTATTCCAAAAACATATTGAAATATAATAATATTGGATATAAATTTTTAATTATATTTTAATTTTTAATAAATAATTATTTTTGGAAATAAATAATGAAAAGGAAAGATATTTTTTAAGAAAATTCCATTCTTTTTGATAAATCGTAATTAGATATCATCATTTAGATGATAGGTATAGACATTTCTGTGTACAAGCACGACTAAAATATGTAAAATGTTGATCAGAATAAACTTTTAATGTTTTCTTATCCAAATGAAATATGGGTTTTGGTGATGTAATGGGAGGTTACACCCTTTTATAGGTTGGGTAAAGGAACCCTCCTTGAAATTACATTAACATTTCCCAAAAAAATCAAGCATTATAATGTCATTGATTTGAAATAATCATTCAAATAACATTTGGTTCGATGAAATTATATTATATTGAGAAAATATTCAAATGAAATAATATTTTCACATATTAGTATGTAAAAATAACACTTATTTTCTATGTAATAGCCCACGGTATACCAATTTATACCTCAACCACACTAATTAATTTTTACATTTTTTCACCAATATTTTTGGTATGAAATTAAGATGAACATATAAGAAAATGAAAATTAATATAATTCCAAATATAGTGAGAAATTTTTAAATATAATTCATATAAAGGAATATAAATAACTTTAAAATTGTACAGCTATACATGATGAAAAACAAGGGTTTGAAAGTGTTATGTTTCATGACTGTAGAAGGTTTTTATACAATGATTCAATATTAAATCGATTCCAATAACATAGAATTAATTAAATATAATATAATTTATCTTATTTTACATTAAATATAAATAAAAATATAATTTACCATTTTAAATGATTTAGGTTAAGATGGTGGTTTTAGTAAAAATATAAATTTTTCATTATTTATAAAAAAATGAATCATTTTAGAAAAATATGAAATACTCACCCAATGCCTATTTGCATATTATTATTAAAAAAATTATTTATATTATCTAATATAAATTATATTTATGATGTAAAATTTTATATTATATTATATACATAGAAAAACAAAACATTCCTTATAAATAATTAATTTTTTACTTCAAAAATATTCTTAATTTTTTTTCTAATAAATTGATAATGTTTATATTTATTTTATACAAATTTTAACAATGAAAAATTAATATTTTAGTAATTTGTATTTATTTCATCCAACAAATTTTCTAGGTTATAATATTTATGTTTAAATAATAAATTTTTAATTTATTACAATGAATCATTTAACACTAGTGTGTCATGTTTTGGGATGTACAAATATTATTGAATTGAATTAAGAATAAATATATCCTAAAGTCACATGATTTTAAATATCATGTTCACTTTTTTGTTCATAATTTCTTTAAAAACGCACATTTAAAAATCTCATCATGCCACATTATCTTCAAGTTCCATAAATCAAATCCCTATATTTTAATTGTAATTTATGTATTTATTGTATTTATATTTGAATATACCTTCTACGAAAAATCACATCATAATAACGGCTAATAAGCCATCATTTAATAAAAAATGGAAGTGAAAATTATCATACAAGACAAAACAGAATTAGGGATCTATGTGAGATAAATTTAGTGGTATGTAAAGATATGAACATGGAAAGAAATAATAAATATATATAGAGAGTGATAGTATTCAATGGTCACAAGATATTTATTGATATATAGAATGATGAGGAACTAATAAAAATAAATATATAATAATTTTAATGTTAACTAGTTTAACATAAATCTATGTATTATGATAAAAGATATTCAATACCCTTTTCATAGAGTTTATGCATTCATTTTCCATCTAGACAAGAAATATATGAAAATATACGTACATAATATCTTCTTTTTTCATAGTCATAACTTCATCTTATTGTTTTTCACCTATTAATATTCGTGTTTTTACTTACTATATGAAATTAATATTATAGATGAATTTATTATTTTGAAAACCTTAAAATTTTATATTAACAGATCAAATTATCTATAAAATAGGGGTAATTATTTCAGACTATTTTTATATATTTTCCAAAACAAATATGGTTGTCAAAAGTTATAAAATATAATACAATAATATCTAATCATTAAAAACAATAATACTAGTTCTAAATTAATATTTTCTCCAACAATTTTTTGTAAATAAATAATTACATATTATTCAAAATAATGACATATGATAGTCGTAGAAACTAAAGCCTTATCATACTTAATATGTGAGTTTAAGCTCCATAACCAAACTGGATGTGATATTTTCTCACATATCATAAGGTTTTTCCATTTTCTATAATGATGATAATATTATTCCTATAGTGTTTCAAATTTTTTAATATTCCATAATTTTCTCAAAATAAATGAAAAAAAATCCTTAAAGGTCACCAAAAAACATATAAGATATTATATATATTATTATATATAGGTTAGAAACATATTAGTTGTTATCCTCCATAAATCAAGTGTTTTATATGATGTTCAACTTTCCACTAAGTTACATTTCTTGGTACCATTCATTACATTTTTTAAATTCCTAATCAAATTATACTACCATACATCTTATATATATATCATAATTTCTATATAAAAAATATTTTTTATTAATATGTACCATTAATATGATTTATGAAACCAAACATTAAACCATTAATAATATCAATTCTTATTTTGTAATATTATATGAATTATCAATATCTCTTAATATTATATTGATATATATTCCATTTATAGGTGTTGAATTTAATTTCTTAGTTACCTATCGTTGTAAACATTAACCATTACAAATTGTTATATTATTTCATTCCCTGCCAATCACAATCTTGGACTCCATTTTCTTAACCCATATAGGATATTACTTTTCCTTTTAATCATTTATCTTGGTGTTTCCTTCAACATGTATCACCTGGTATACTATCAATCTTTCCCTTATTCCAGTCAACCGAATTTGGATATGTTGTACTCTTATAATATTTTATCAATTAGATGTCATTAGAAATTGAGAATTATCTCACTATCTTGATTTCCAATGATATTATATCCTCATATGATGGGAATGATACAGATACAAGTTCTATTTAGATGATTTGTTTAATCCCATAAAAACTATACAATATATAAATTTAGATTGCATATGATGTTTGTATAATGACATTATATCCTTGTAATTTTTTTGCAAACACTAAAAAATATTCAATTTCATTTATCAAGATTAGGAATAATAATAGTCATTATAAATCATATCATTTATCAAGTGGAAAATATGCTATAATGATGAGTACCTTGAAAAAATTACAATGTATGTTTTCCGTAACTGCCTCATCATTATTTCTTCGAGTTAGTGGATCCATTGATCTATATTGGAAAATATTATATAGTACTATGACATTTTTCTCCAATTTACTAATTCATAATGTGGTAAATATATTATATATAAATAATATCATTTTTTTAGATAATATGGTATTTGTAGTCACAATGAATGATTTTTTTGAGGTATGACTATGTATAACATCATTACATGAAGATGAACTATATGGGAAACATTATTACTTATAATTTGAGTCATATACACAAATATGGTTATAATTTCATTAGTTCTAGATCTAGATCCAACTCTGTCATCATTTTCTATCAATAGAGATTGATCCCTTCAATGGGTATATTCATTTATATGATTCTCACACATTCTATTACATGATATTTCTAAAAAATTTCAAAACATTATTACTTCATAACATTATGAAATAAATTTAGAATCTCAATACTAGTTAAAAATATTAGAAAATTTTGAATGTTTCACCCATCATAATACCATAATCATCGACATGGTTTTTTGGGGTATCATAATTTCAAAATACAACATAATTTTTTTAATGAAAATTTAAATTATCCTATGAATATCCCCAAGATGTGTGAAAACAAATCAGAACCTAATTTCCGTATCTTTCACCAACTGTTGAATAGTTGAAGCCCAATGTGTCTTTTTTATTGTGTCTACCACAATGAAAATCTATTTCGTAACTACATCATATTTTAGTATCTATATAGGGATATATTTTCTATAAAAACAAAATAATATATTTAATACCAAAAAAGTAGGATGTAATTTGAAACAAAGTTGAATATTCAATCATAGGTGAATGGCCAATAACCATGTTTTACTTAAATATGGATACAAAATATTATATTAACCATCATCAGAAAACATAATTAGTACAAACACACAAGTAGACCATATCTGATGTCTCCATTATTAAATTGGGATAATTAACAAGGAATCTCAACGTCATTGAAAAAATAGGTAAGGTATATATATGTAAACTTGATATATATCTGAATTTCTAATATAAAATGAAAAAATAATATATACAATGAATTTTCTTTTAGAGCTCCATTTTTCCTATATGCTTGTCCTTTAATATTAATCATAAAATAATTCATGGTACACAATATAAAATATAAAATAATAATTATGTGATTAAGATCCTTAAATGCTAATTTTACAATATAATGATATTATATATAAGTAAAAATATATATACGAACCTAAATAATCAAAAAACATTCGATTTGAATAATATCCTTACCATAATATGGAATGAATAAATGTTTTTCAACTAATTTAATAATAATAATTTCCTGAGAATGAAATTGTTTACATGGATAATATAAATAATCAATCAAAAATTTAAAATATCTATAACTGGTTTCATAGTGATGAAATTCTTAATTCCATACATGTAATGAAATATTTTGACGAATTATAAACATAAAATTAATTAAATTATTATGGAAACAACTAAAACCTAATCCAATTATTCTCATGATCTATACAGATTCATTGGCAAGATATAGTTGTTTTTTCTTGTAAATTACTATTTAAAAATAATTCCTAAAAAAGCGTGAATAATAATCAATATAAATAATCTTATTAAATAACTAAAAAAATAATTTTTTTATACTAAAAATAATAATCATAATCATAATCCATATGGAGTAAACAAAGAATGGTAAAAAAATTAAAATTCACCTCTAAAATGATCAAAAACCATCATAAAAAATTATTAGGATGGTAGCAATACCAAAAATCTTTTGTGGATGATAATTATAATATATGTTTAATTTTATTATGAATAAAAATAACCTGAAAAGATCACTAATTTTTTAATTTTTTTTTAAAATACCATTCTTATAAAAATTCTAATAATCATATTGAAAATATTTATGAATAAATATTACCATATGAAAATTTTAATATAATTATTGAAACATATATTGGTCATGAAGTATGTAAAATCCATTATTCAAGACATTACAAAACAAACATTCCTTTGAAATTATCATTAACATACATGTGAGAATTTGTTAGTAGATGACATGATGTTTCAATTATTAAAATATCATAATAATTACATATTGTATAATAATAAATGTAATTGTATATATCTAAAAGTCTCAAAAAACAATATTTTTTGTGGAATGAATGGTTTTTTAAATAAAATAATTTCTGATTGAAGATAGATATAAATTAGTATTTTCATAAAAACATTTTTTTCATTCATTAAAAGAACTAAAGAGTGAGGAAATATATCTATTACATTCAAAAATTAAGTATTGACAATAAGTAAAGTAAATATATAATTTTTATGAAAATATCAAACAATTCCACCATTACAGATATAGATATAAATAATCTCATATAGTAATGTGATTATGAAATAAACCCTCAATGATTAATTATATTATAAATAATAATCCACATTAAAATAAATGATATAAAATGAAAAATTTTAAAATATTACTACAAATATATTCTTTAAATAATTTTTTAATGGTGTATTTTATACACCATATAAATGAAACAAGATTGAATATGGCATATGTCTCATGAAGTAAAAGTTAGATAAAACCCTTATATTATGTTAAATTTCCTCCATATATATTTTTAAATCCTCTAAAATTGTATTAAAAGTTATTTATATTATAAAATATTTATTATAATATATATAAACAATAATGTAAATGTTTTAAATATCATATTTAATGATTATTTTAATTTTCAGAACCATTTATTAAATTTAAATGTGGATAATGAATTGCAATAGTTTTGTTCATATGGTTTTTCATATGTATGCATGAGAAATCATATCATTCTCTTACCCAGTGATGGTTAATGAAAGTAAGGGATATAGTAATGTTACAAAATCAACATACACTCTTATATATAAAAAATATATATTAATTTTAACCTAATTAATATCCATGTAATGAATATCTCATATCATGAGGTTTAAGTAAGATGAACACTTGAGCGACCACATCACATTTCAAAAAAAATAACAAAATTAATTATATGTGATTTTGTAATTCAAAATTATAATATTATCATTACTTTAATATAAATTATTTAATACTATATTTATATCCCTATTTGATATGTGGTGATGGAAAATAACTAGCTCAATTAATGATGTTGTAGTCTTCCATAATAACAATTGAAAATTCCATTTCTCACTTCATAAAAATGGAGATGGAAAAAAATACTTCATAAACTACCTAAATAAAAAATATATGATATATAATTGATTTATTATTTTGAATTTTTTATGAAATAATTGAAAAAGGAAAAAAATAAATAAAATTAAAGGGAATTATTTAGATATTTACCTTCTCTATGATAATCCTCCTTTGGATCTACTCATATGAACCATAATGATAGTCTTTTTATAAGTCCAAAAATTTTAAATTTTTATATGGATGTAAGGACATATTTTATTAGTTTTTTCTCATGAAAAATTTACTCGAGGGTTGTACTGTATTGATGGGAGGGACTTCCCATTTATATATGGGGAATGGGAACCCACATTTAAATTAGATTGAAATTTCACAAAATAATCAAAAATGAATATTTCATTCAAATTCCAGAATCTAAAAAATAACATTTTATTAATTTTTTTAAGATACAGTTCTCATATTTCAATCCAATAATATTTTGATATGTTTTTTTTCAATTTTAACCCTTTCCATCTATTAATTAATTCTACGATAATTCCATTTTAAACATAATTTTGGTATTTAATTTTTAATTGATTCAATATTAATTTTCATAAAATATTAAGGTGAGATTATTATATAATAAAAAATATTTTGATTATAAATATTCAATCAGTTTTACATCTTAAATTTATATACATGGTAGAATTCATTTTAAAATTATACCTACATACCCGATGAATAGGAAGTATTTCCTAGAAATTTTTTCCTAAAAATATAATGTTTAATATAAAAATTAAATACAAAATAAATTATTATAATTTCAATATAATATATAAAATTATACTTTAAAATGGAATAAAAGATAATTTGTGTTGGTAAATAATTTAAAACAACTGAAATGTTTTAGTAAAATGTTATATTTTTAATATTCATTGTAAAATGAATCATTTTATAAAATACTCGATAATTAACCCTCGTATTCTTATTATTTGATTATCTAAAAATGAAATTATATTTTAAACTATTTTTTTAAATTGTTAAATATAAATTATAAATTATGTGCACAATGCGCTATTAAGATTCAATTTTTAAAAACATAGTTCCTCAAAAAATAACAATTAAACTTTTAAAATGAATCTTTTTCTTATTAAAATGAAACTGATAACCAATTAACATATTTTATATATTTGTGAAACATATTATTTTTATAATTCATTTTATAAAATTAATACCCTAGAAATAACATTCTAATTGTAATGTAAATTTTTAAATAAATATATTTCAATAAGGTGTCATGTTTCTTTTAAATCTGGTGTTGTGTTTTTCAAAAATAATAAAAGTGAACGAATTTATTTAAAAATAAATGTATCATATAATAATAGGATGTTATAGTCTATTCTAATATATTTTTTGTGTCATAGAGGCTATCAAACATTATTATTTTATTTTAAAAATAATATGGTTTTACAGGATAGGGGAATATCATAAAACCAAAAAAGGGTTTATATATATTTACATGAAAGAATTGAATGATGAAGATGATATCACAGTCACATGAAATCATGGAAACATTACAATTATATTATACATGACCAAATATGTATATGTTAAGTCTCACTAAAATGAAAATATATAAACTGTTCTAGGATAACATCATATGCATCGTACATGGTATCTTATGAGATTAAAAGATAACTTAAATGAATGAATAGTTGTAAAATCATGGGACCTCAAGTCACAATAATAACATATGAATAAATATTTTTCAAACTAACTAAGTCATTAATTTTGAATAATAATATGTAATATTTGGACCACCTATCACATCGTGTAAATATAGGATTCTAGATATCGTCTGAAAACACATATCCGTTCAATTTTGTACCTGATAACATACACGTCAAGAAAAATCCATATATTAACTATGAAATGATCTTTCACATCATGTAATACACATAAAGGACTTTTATTTCTTGCACCAATTCTACATCACCACTATCTTCCACCAAAAACACCCAGAACCTCTCCTTAACCCCTCCAACAATCAAAATCATAAATGTAACTGCCCCGTACCGAATGGACCATTACATCAGATATATAAAAAATCATTATATACCACAAGAATCCGAAAACAAGACTAGAAAAAAGTGTTCTGAACAACCACCTGATGAGACTCCAATCAAGGATCCCATTACACCTCAATCAAAACAACCAGGAACAAAACCACCCAAATGGCCAAAAACGCACTACCCAACCATAATCAATATCCTCTCACACAACCATACTGCAAAACATCCACTGAACAACCAAAAAACCATTTGGAACTCATGAATCCATAATCACATCGTCCATGTCAAGATACTATTAGATCTTTGTGTCAGTGATTCGACTGCATGTGTGTTATAGTATATATATTAATGAATGTCTTTTAGAAATTTTTTACACCCATTATCATATGTAAGGATTTTGTCACATGTCACATGAAACAAAACAATATACTATGATAATAGAAAAACTCATTATAGAATGTCGTCTCAAACATCCCATCAGAAGGAAAGATAGAAAAAAATTGAACATAAAAAAACTCCATGTATTGGGCACACATCTACGTTTTTTCTTCCCAAATACTCCACTCAAAGGATCCAGGGATCCACATAATATGAACCAAAGAAATGGATAATCCTTATATCACTTTCTCTTTGATAACATTGAGCTGAACTGGAATCCCCTTAAATGTTATTGCATCCTCGATATCTCTCACATCAAGGACATGGGATTCATCATGAATATACAAAAAATGATAAGATATTTAGAAAATATATTGGATAATATAATTCATTATTTGAATCATATAATATAATATCACTTTACCAACTCTTGAAAACCCAAAAGGGGAAAATAAACATGCTAGATATCATAAAACCTATTCCAGACCACTTCTTCCCATGTCAATGGGAATGTTTCAATAAAAAGTTTTCTCCAACCTCTATCTATAGGTCCCCCCACCTGTGATCTTCATTAGAATTCTTCCATTCACGTTCTTTCATCATCCTCTCATATAAAATTTGAAATTTTCTACCATTTGTTGTACCAAACCAAGACAAGGAATGGTTTTCTACAGAATAATTGTCCAACACCATGGATAATTACATGGACTCTCATATAAATATAGAATAGATCCATGATAATGTATAAATTATAGATATTAATATAAGAAAACAAATCCAACGATAGTTAACATAACGAAGATCTACTAAAGTCTAATAACACCCCTAAATCATATCCTCTAATTTCAAGATATTTTATTTATTCTGATTATTTGATTTGGGGTGGAAAATAGTTCTGAGGTATAAATGACTTCCAAAAGCGTGATGTAATATACTCTAGACTTCTGAGGCATAATGTGAATCTCAATCTTAGACAATAATCCTCTGAATTCCATGAAACTGCACGATCTCATCCATGTATATCATAAATGAAAAATCCAATGCACTCGTATCCTTGATCACTATGAAGAGATATGATTTCAACAACTGATCCATGACAACACAAACATCATCATGACCTCATTAGCTTTGTTTAATTCTAGGATAATTCGATTGATATTTCATCCCATTTTAACTCTATAACATCTATGGGTTGCAGAAAACCACCCAAAACATGATTCCCATATATTTCATTTTGGAAAACAAGACACCGATCCTAAAAATCTGCCACTTCTAATTTTTTTCCAAGCCACAAAAAATGTTCCATCAAGCCATGGTACATTTGTGAAACTCCCCTCGGTATTACCAATTGTAATCTATGGAACTCAAAAATGAACCCCTTACATATTTCTACCAAAACATATAACCTCTATTATCAAAACATCCTATTTTTATTATCCTATGATGATCCATTTAGATCATCAATATCCCACCTGATCACACATCACCTTTGCCTTTGAGTCTACCCACTGAGACACCTCATGTTGTGTTAGATAATGATTTACTATTTTATAAGACAATAATCATGGACCCCATTCAACCATGAATCTATGTTAATGGACGAAAACTCTTAAATTCCACTAAAAGAATCCCCAGACTCTCAAACAAGCCCCTTCCATGAAATACTTTTTAAATGTTCATCTATAAAGTTATATTTTCTGAGGTGTAGGAGTTCTAAAAATCCTAGTACTAAATGATCTCCTCCCACCTATGATTCCACATGTTCATTTCATGCTATTAAAAGATATTAATCATTTTCATGTTATATGTGAAGAACATAAAGCTCTACCCAATGATCAAATTCCCAAACAACTTCATCATGACCACCAAAACTACTAGCTTTATATAATGGGATTAATATTTAGAATTTTGGGTATTTAACTCCATTTACCCACAAGAGAAAAATGGACACTGCTACATTATAATTCTTCCAATTATGAAATTTGAAGTGTTAGAAGATAACATTATCATTACCCATGCCTCATGAAACCAATGAAATAGAACACTAACCAACTTCCCCTACATGTCAATGAATGCTTCTAGGAACTGATGACTCCACTAAAAATCATGATCTTTCCTAGTAAAAGATTTCAATGGGGAAGAAAAATGATATTACTTGGGTAAAAAACCCTTATAATAGCCTTTAAGACTAGGTAAACTATGATCATATGCCATGTTCTTAGATTCTTCCCAAGAAAAAACAACGTTAATATTCAACATGACCACTGTAATTCCCAATTAAAGAACATATGTATGTATTAATATAACTTCCCATTTTTAGAATGTACGCATGTACAACATTCCTTAATGATGGTTTATTTGAAGTACCAAAAATAATATTATATGATACTCATCATTCACCTCCTCTGACATCGAGTAGATTAAGATATCATCATTGAGAATGATGATGAACAAATTGAAGAACTCATGGAACACTTGTTTGAAATTTCACGAACCAGGCCGGGTCGCCATCCGACCAGGCGCCCGACCCAGTCCGCGGCAAGGCCCGAAGGGTGTTCCTGATCCCCACGGGCTGGCACAAGTGCCCGAGTATCAAGAGTAACCTGTGGGAACAGTTTACTAGAAATGGTATAAACAAACACTAACAAGATAATAAAAATGAAACTTGGGATCGACAACCAAAGAGACCATAAAAGTGAAATAAAAATTTAAAGGTTTAAAACTAGAACCAATGTCCAAAAATAAATGACAACAAAAGAGACTAAGACTATAACTCAAACCTCCATGCGACAAGAGTGGTGTGAAATACGCACGCCACAACACCAACCTGCATGAGAGGGCCACTAACAACTCAATCCAGCACCACTGAGCATGACGCATAACCTGGAATACAAAAGAAACAAGAATCTACATACCCCCAAAGGTGTATGTAGGGTGTGAGCTAAAAGCCCAGTAGGATGCCACCGAGAAAAGTTCCATGCCACAACATCAAAAGACAATTTAAAGTGCTTATTCAAAATCATACTTTCAAAATGGTTTTAAAGAAAACATTTAAAAACAAAATGATAAAGGAAAACACTAAAAATATCTCATTTCAAAAACATGATTTTAAAAAGGAAGAGAAAGGATCATTATGGACACACACACACACACACTCACACACACACATACACACACACACACACACACACACACACACACACACACACACATACTCAAGTGGTCTTCCATATGCCGATGGATGGCGCCACGCCAAAGATGGTAGAGCACTATGGGTAAATCCCTTAAGGATAATCTAGCTCAAGTGGGACCCTAGAAACCTCGTTTCATGGTGAAACGTGGCATAGAAGGCCACGACCCTCAGAAAGCATGGCTTAGAAGGCCACGACCCTCAGAACACGTGTATTAGAAGGCCACAACCCTCAGATATCATGTTTAGTTAGTGTTTCCATCGTCAATCCACCGAAGTGAAACTGGGACGATACCCATATGGTTCACTAGCACACTAGTTCTACTCTGCCCACCAAGATAACCAGGGTATCCCTTGTGCTCAATCAAGTTTCACATTCAACTAATGTATATCGCTTTCACATATCTCGAACCAAACTTAAAATTACACATACACGTCACCGTTTGCATACCCAAACACCATAAAAAAACACACGCACACCAAAACCATTTTATCACATAGTCCAGATCACTTGCGTGACTTGATAAATTATTTAAACAATTAGAAGAACATTTCAAAATAGCACAATTAGAGTTTGCACATGAGACATGTCCAATTTCACATGTAAGAATACCTTTAAAACTTAATGCACACATAATTCTGTTAAAAACAACTCTCACGATCCACATAGAGTTTAATAAGTTTAATTAACAATTTATAAAACCCTTAAAATTAGAAAGAAAATGTTTTCACCAGAACGATGAACTCGATTTCATATACGGACATCACTTTAAAACCAAAAGTGCAGCTTATACAAACTAAAACATGTTTTCCCATTGTTCAAACATTTTTTTAATTTAATTCCAAAAGTATATAACATGAAAAACACACCCAGAGTGATTCATTTTGATTGAAAATCTACATTTAATTACACAGACACCTCAAAGAACTTGAGAACACATTTCGCACCTACCATGAAACCCCGAAAACCTTACCAACCATATTCTTCATCTCAAACAAAAATTAATTAAACAATTGATCAATTAGTAAAATATCACATATGCATACCACAAGACCTCACTTTAAGACACACAAATTTTAGATACCAGAACCATTTGAAAATCAATTGCACATCCCAACCCTTCTAAAACATCATTCGCACCCCTAAAACATACTCAAGGTTCTTAATAAAAATTAACACGTCAAAATAGTTTACATTCTTTTGAAAAACTCAATTTAATAAAATTCGTACCTCAAGAATTCTTGAAAACAAAATTTTCACACCTTAAGCAACTAACTAAAACACGTCTGAAAATTTCAACAACACATCGCACATGAAAAACTTTGACATTTACTTAGTAACAACTTAAATTCATCAATATGAATATCAAAGAACGTCCAAAATGAAATTCGCATCACGAAATTTATAAGTATAACATCATATAATTTAATTAAGGAGCAATATAAATCATCTAATGATGGTATGTCGTGGAACCATCTACCTCGACGTCAAAACCCAATAATTGATGTGAAATCTTTAAATTCTAGTGCAGAACCTCAATCGCGCGATGTTTTCACCCCAAGCAACCTAGAGCAAACTCAACCACAAGAATTCGAACCCAAAAACATCAAACCAAAATATCAAAACAAACAATTGAACCCCAATACCGGACTCAAAACTCATTATAAAACCAACAACTCAAATATAAGAAAAAATAATATTAATAATAATAAAATAAAATATAATAGTGGAGTGGCCTAACCAGAGGGGGGGGATGCTACCAGCTTGGGATCGACGGAGGGGTGTATGGCGCCGGAGCAGGCTGGACACCGGACAGAGAAGGGGCGGCAGTTCGTGTTCGCCGGAGGAGACGGCGGTTCCGAGTAGGGGGGGGGGTGCTTTTCGAGTGGACAACAAGGGGGGAAATGGACGGGGTGCGGCACAATGGGGAGCCAGCAGCGGGGCAAGAAGACCGGGAGAAGGAGGAGGGAAACGGGAGTGGAGGAGAGGACGACCGCGGGAAGTAGAGCGGGGTGATGGGGAGTCCGCCGGACAGCGGGAGGGCCGAGCGGGGCACGACGCAGAGGGAAAATGGAGTAAATAAGAAGAATAGAAAAAAAATGAAATGGGAAGGGGGGGTAGCTCGCGGCGCACCAAAAAAAAGGGGGGTAAGAAAACCCTACCCAAAAAAAAGAATAAAAAATAAATAAATAAATAAATAAAATAAAACTTAAAAATAAAAAGGAAAATAACTAATAATAATAATATTATTAATAACAATAATAATAGAATCAACAAAATAATAATAGTTGTAATAAAATAAATTAGAAATAATAATAATAATATTCTTAATAATATAATTTAAAACATTAATAAGAAGAATATTAATAATAATAAAAATCTTAATGTTATTATTATTATTATTATTAGAACTCTTAATTCATTTAATTCGTCCCGTATTATTTTGCGCCAACCACTTTATTCATCTAATCAAATTTTATTTCGTTATCAATAATAATAGTAATTATTATTATTATTTTGTTTAAAAAGTGTCACGCCACAGGGGAATGCGGGGAACCGAGCGAGGCGGCACGGTGATCCATGCTAGGTTGCGCGATCTCGACAGCGGTGCGCTGCACGCCAAAAGGCCAGAATGTGCGTTTCCAAAATAAAACTCAGAAAATTTATTTTTGGCCTTGACTGGAATTATCTGATTCCCAATATAAATAATAATATAATTAATATATATATATGATAGGTGTGACAATTCTCCCCACCAAAAAGCTTTCTGTCCCCGGAAAGCCACAACTAAGGCTGAAACCCATTGTAGGAAACGACACCCCACTAAGGATCAAACAGGATCCCCACAAACATCAAGCAAAGAGAGAGAGAAACATTGTGCTCAGAGAAATTGACTCAAAGACAACATCAAGAAATACATAAAAAGACTTTCTGATATGTGTCGCCCTCCCCAAAGAGCTAAAACACCTCAAGTTGATTGTTTAAGAAGATGCGCCCTCGCACCCATGGAAATCAACTTTACAAGCAGAAACACATTAAGGAATATGAAACCAAAACCATACCACTTGGCTAAAATGAACAAATAAGGTCAAACCATGTCCATGGAACACTCTTATTACTTATCACCAACCCATATTTAAAAATAGAAAAGAAATTTCCACATGGTGAGGCCCGAGGGGCTCCCCACCATTAGGAAGTCACTAACGCTCGAAACAAGACAGGAAGACCGACACGGAGAGGTTCGAGCGAACTCCTCTCCATTAAAGAAGAGTCCAACACTGATTTATTCCAGAGGCATTCGTGGGAGACACAATGTGGGTCTCCCCACCATTATGTACCTTCCAACTCCCAAGGTGAGACTAGAAAACCATCATGTGGAGGTCCAGGAGGACTCCCCACCATTCAGGAAAGGACAACACCGATTTATTTCAGACACCTTTGTACGAGACTCATCGTGGGTCTCGTCACCACTATAACTAACAGAGGATATAGAACATTGAAAAATTTCCAATGGTGACCAAACACCCAACCACAAAGGGCGGGGAGGAAGGGGCCCGACTACCTGGCGTCAAAAGCATGACCCAAGAAAAACCATCATTCCCACATTCCTGGATGAGAATTATTCATATTTGAGATAGATTTACTCAACAAACTACCATAAGGACCACTAAAATGATTGCATCCAAGGGGACGCAATCCCCAAGACTTAAGGCAACGAGACGAACACACCTCCACATGGTCGCGAAAACCTTACACAACCAGACAGCTCATTCGGAGTGGAACAATCGTAGAAACAATTTCAACCCCCTCTACCTTTAATAGTGATGACAGAAATATGGTCGTGGTCTCATACACTCTCAGGGTTCCGGACCACGCGCCATCTTCACTCCGAGGCCTATGGCTGGAGCCCTGATGGTTGAAGCATCTCCTGCCTCACAGTCAGGCATGGTAGACTCCCGAACAGAGATTCTCTTTTTGGTATCACATGCAACCACACTACAATCGAGAAAACACTAGAAAATACAACACATTACAACATCCAATTACCCTCTCATTGAACCTTCACCAGAACGAGAGCTTGGATGGTCCACGCGCATCACCCCTTGTTACACTGAATGTGAACACGACACCACCAATCATCACCTAAACATGACCGTTGCTGTTGAGAGGAAATTTACACTGAGAAAGACTTTAAACCGCATCTTGAACAACACGTGATTCCTACAAATGACCATAGCAGCCTCATACGACTGGGTCTGCCAAAATAGTAGCTTAACAAGAACCTTTCCTTAAACGAAACAAACCAAAGACTAGGGGTCATTTAGAACGATAGGCTACACCGACGACTTAGGGTTGCTTCCAAACCACCGTTGACTATCAAAGAGATCTCACGCTACAAGAGGTCACCGAACATGACCCTTGCGGCCGCTGTAAATACTACAAAGTCCTCCAAGACACTGGTCAACACTGAAAATTCCGAACCGCCTTCACCCTTCCCCACAAGAATTCCTTTCGTCATTTCCAGGGGGATCCTTCAAATGCAATGAAATAAAATTTCATATACGACGACTCAGACAACATAAAGAAACCGAAAGTCTGCACAAATCCCCTCGCATCTATCATCCCGCTGCGGGAGGATCCAGTTGTTGTAAAAAGGAGAGGTGGGTTCAATTCTAGAATTCAAGAAGATATTCCTCTGATCAATTGGAGTGTCGACCAATGACGAAATGCCGGTGGCCACACTTAAATCACATGTCAACACTTTATGGGGGTGTACACTAATCAAGAAAGAAAAACATGGACCCAAATCAAACTAGTCCAATGGTCAAGACATACTGCAGGCGAACACCAAACATGCAGGGGAAACAACTACAAGGGCTCCCCGATGTACTTTTCAAAAGAATTTACTAGCTACATGCTTGAATACCAACTTCTAAATAAGAATTTAAACTCAATACACAGACAATTCAGAAAGAGTGCTTAGCTCGAAACGCCACACATCCAACATCTCAAAAACACAAGGACACACCACACAAACACCATTTACTAAAACACCAAACTTTTCCTTTAACAAAACATTTTAAAAATATGCAAAGCCAGTGGGTTGCACAAGAACCAATGGTGTCCCATGGTCCTCACACATGCATGTTCTTGTGCCGCACTGGCACCCACCTCATATCCATCCAAGCACTTATCCGCTCGTGCCATTAATCATTTCCCTTTTCGTATACACTCATGCATGTGGTTGCCCATGAGAGCGCTAAGGATCAAAACCAAACCTTTCCATTTTTTTTCAAAACCAAGACATCCAACCCACACTTTCCAAACCTTTCACGTCATTTTCTTTTTAAATGGTTTCATTTGAAAACATTTTCCATGACCAAAACATTTTTACAATAAAACCAAATTTCCACGAATCCAAAAAAAGATACAAGAAACGATGCAAGTGAAAACTTGTGTCATCGGGTGACTGGAACATATGGTTGACGACCATACGCCAATCACACCACTTCCACAGAGGGTATTTTAGGACAGTGTCCCCAGCTCCGCATGGCTTTCAAGACCCTACGAGCTCACTAGGACCACTGACCTTACCCCTTTTTCATTTCCCTTAGACAAAATTAACCGCAAGGACCAAAAACTCTGAAAAACCTCAACATACTTTGGTAACCCGAGTCTCGCCACGAGGTGTGCTGGCAAGGCACATTACTCATAGCCACGACGTCGAGTTCTGAAAACCTTAACTCAAGTCCACCGTGACTCTATCCCAAAATAAAACAACCCAAGAGAGAAAACCTTTCCCTCTAATACAATTTTTTCACGAACCAGGCCGGGTCGCCATCTGACCCGGCGCCCGACCCGGTCCCCGGAAAGGCCCGGAGGGCGTTCACGATCCCCACAGGCTGGCACAAGTGCCCGGGTATCACGAGTAACCTGTGGGAATGGTTTACCTGAAATGGTATAAACAAACACTAACAAGATAATAAAAATGAAACTTGGGATCGACAACCAAGGAGAACATAAAACTGAAATAAAAATTTAAAAGTTTACAACTAGAACCAATGTCCAAAAATAAATGACAACAAAAGAGACTAACACTATAAGTCAATCCTCCAAGCAACAAGAGTGGTGTAAAATCCACACACCACAACACCAACCTGCATGAGAGGGCCACTAACAACTCGAACCACCACGGCTGAGCATGACGCATAACCTGGAATACACAAGAAACAAGAATCTACACACAACCAAAGGTGTATGTAGGGTGTGAGGTAAAAGCCCAGTAGGATGCCACCGAGAAAAGTTCCATGCCACAACATCAAAAGACAATTTAAAGTGCTTATACAAAATCATACTTTAAAAATGGTTTTAAAGAAAACATTTACAAACTAAAAGCTAAAGGAAAACACTAAAAAGAACTCATTTCACAAACATGATTTTAAAAAGGAAGAGAAAGGTTGATTATGGACACACACACACAAACTCTCTCACACACACATACTCACACACACACACACATACACGTACACACACACACATACTCAAGTGGTCTTCCATATGCCGACAGAAGGCGCCACACCAAAGATGGTAGAGCACTATGGGTAAATCCCCTAAGGTTCATCTAGCTCATGTGGGACCCTAGAAACCTCGTGTCTAGGTGAAACGTGGCTTAGAAGGACACAACCCTCAGAAAATGTGGCTTAGAAGGCCACGACCCTCAGAACACGTGGCATAGATGGCCACGACCCTCAGATATCATGTTTAGTTAGTGTTGCAATCGTCAATCCAGCTAAGTGAAACATGGACGATACCCATCCAGTTCACTAGCGCACTAGTTCTAGTCTGCCCACCTAGATACCCAGGGTATCCCTTGTGCTCAATCAAGTTTCACATTCACATAATGTATATCTCTTTCACATATCTCGAACCAAACAAAACATTACACATACATGTCATCATTTGCATACCCAAACACCATAAAAACACATGCACACCAAAACCATTTTATCACATAGTCCAGATCACTTGTGTGACTTGATAAACTATTTAAACAAATAGAAGAACATTTCAAAATATCATAATAAGAGTTTTCACATGAGACATGTCCAATTTCACAAGTAAGATTACCTTTAAATCTTAACGCACACATAATTCTGTCAAAAATAACTCTCGTGCTCCACATATAATTTAGTAAGCGCAATTAACAATTTATAAAGCACTTAAAATTAGAAAGAAAAAGATTGCACCAGAACGACAAACTCGATTTCATATACGAACGTCACTTTAAAACCAAAAGTGTAGCTTATACAAACTAAAACATGTTTTCCCATTGTTCAAACAATTTTTCAATTTAATTCCAAATGTACACAACACGGAAAACACACCCAAAGGGACTCATTTTGATTGAAAATCTACATTTAATTACACACACACCTCAAAGAACTTGAAAACACATTTCGCACCCACCATGCAACCCCGAAAACCTTACCAAACATATTCTGTATCTCAAACGAAAATTAATTAAACAATTTCTCAATTAGTAAAATATCACATATGCATACCACAAGACCTCACTTTAAGACACACAAATTTTAGATGACAGAACCATTTGAAAATAAAATGCACATCCCAACCCATCTAAAACATCATTCGCACCCCTAAAATATACTCAAGGTTCATAATAAAAATTAACACGTCAAAATAGTTTACATTTTGTTGAAAAACTCAATTTAGTAAAATTCGTACCACAAGCGTTCTTGAAAAAAAAATTCACACCTTAAGCAACTATATAAAACACGTCTGAAAATTTCAACAACACATCGCACATAAAAAACATTGGCATTTACTTAGAAACAACTTTAATTCATCAATATGCATATCAAAGAACGTCAAAAATGAATTTCGCATCACGCAATTTATAATTAGAACACGTTATAATTTAATTAAGGAGAAATTTAAATCATCTAAAGATGGTATGGCATGGAACCACCTACCTCGACGTCAAAACCCAAAAATTGATGTGAAATCTTCAAATTCTAGTGTGGAACCTAAATTGAGCGATGTGTTCACCCCAATAAACCTAAAGCAAACTCAACCACATGAATTCGAACCCAAAAAACATCAAACCAAAACCTCAAAACAAACAATTGAACCCCAAAACCGGACTGAAAACTCATTATAAAACCAAACACTCAAATATAAATAATAATAATAATAAAAAATAAAATAGGGGAGAGGCCTAACTGGAGGGGGGGATGCTGCCGGCTTGGGTTCGACGGAGGGGTGTGTGGCGCCGGAGCAGGCTGCACGCCAGACGGAGATGGGGCGGCGGTTTGGGTTTGCCGGAGGAGACGGTGGTTCCGAGCAGGGGGGTGCTTCTCGAGCGGACAGCAAGGGGGGAAATGGACGGGGTGCGGTGCGACGGGGAGCCGATGGCGGGGCGAGCAGGCCGGGAGAAGGAGGAGGGAAGTGGGAGTGGAGGAGAGAACGGCCACGGGAAGCAGAGGGGGGTGATGGGGAGTCCGCCGGATAGAGGGAGGGCCGAGCGGGGCACAACGTGGAGGGAAAATGGAGTAAAGAAGTAGAAGATAAAAAATGACATGGGAAAGGGGGGGGGGGCAGCTCGCGACGCACCAAAAAAAAGGGGGGGTAAGAAAACCCTACCAAAAAAAAGAATAAAAAATAAATAAATAAATAAATAAAATAAAACTTAAAACTAAAAAGGAAAATAACTAATAATAATAATATTATTATTAATAACAATAATAATAGAATCAACAAAATAAAAATAATTGTAATAAAATAGATTATAAATAATAATAATAATATTAATAATATAATTTAAAATATTAATAAGAATAATAATAATAATAATAAAAATCTTAATGTTATTATTATTATTATTATTAGAACTCTTAATTAATTTAATTCGTCCCGTATTATTTTGAGCCAACCACTTTATTCATCTAATCAAATTTTATTTCTTTATCAATAATAATTATTATTATTATTATTATTTAAATAATGTTTTACGCCACAGGGGCATGCAGGTAATCGAGCGAGGCGACGCGGTGATCCATGCCAGGTTGCGTGATCTCGACAGCGGTGCGTTGCATGCCAAAAAGGCCAGAAAGTGCGCTTCCAAAATAAAACTCAGAAAAGTTATGTTCGGCCTTGACCAGAATTATTTGATTCCCAATAGAAATAATAAAATAAGTAATATATATATATATATATATATATATATATATATAAGACGGGTGTGACATTAAAATCCCCAGGAACCTGACTAGTGTGTTCATAACACAAAATGAAATGACTTCGAACTCGGAGATCTTATAGCTTCATTTGAAGAAATTCTTTAAGATATCACCCTCTGTCACCCTCAAATGGTGATAACTCGATCATAGATCAACATTAAAAAACCAAATCACCCATGTAAAATGGTATAAAAGAACACCTACCATTGAATTTGGTAAAAAAAATTGACCCTCTAGAAATTCATCCTCTGGTAGTCTATTTAAAGCCACATACTACCGTCCTACTTCCTTGAGAACTACACCAAAGAACCCCATGGTTACACACTAGGATAGATAACACCCATATAAATCAGATCAAGTGTAGGAATCCTCATCTACTAAAACTTTTAAGGTTACATCTAATAAGGATCCATAAAAATCAGTGAAGCACCAGGATGCTAGAATATCCCAAACTAAACATCAGAAATATGGATAGAAGAAAAAAACATATGGATAGCATCCATGAACTCCCCCATGATTATGAGAATCACTACATTACCAATTTATACAGATTCCATCAAAAACTCATCCACAATGTCAATAAGGGAATCTATACTACGACTTGCCACCAAAAATATCCAGTCATCTATTAAAAACACACACTAACCATCCACACCTAAAAAAAAATATCCTCCAAAATTGATTGATAAAATTACATATGGAATAAAACTAGTAGATGTTGATGATGAAATCATATTGATGAATCTTTAGTAAGAAAAGACACCCCTAAGAATGATGTAGCCCAATCATCACTACACACCCAAAAAACACATCATACAAGATGGTATGACCTCTGATAGGTTTATTCAACACCAGGGTCATGAGAAACACATCTACATATAATCTCAGAGTATAAGATAGAGGTGTTTCAAAACTCGTGTTTGAATATCATAAATCCAAAATTAAATAAAAAAATTTACTAAATAAAATTATATTACCTTTGACAATATCTATCCCCCCTCGAACCGCTACCCCTTATACCTGCTACTGACCACACCACAAATTTTATAAATCTATGAAGTGAACACCCCTTGGACCATGTGATGGTTGTGGTCCCCTAATAGAAGTAAAATCCTAATGTCGACATGTGCTGCTACATATCCCCTTGATAGATCATAATCCTACATCCCATGATATTGGTGATGTCACTGAACCTTGACACATCCACCAAACAGAGCTCGTGAAGCCATTTAGAACTGTTCTTGATGATAGATGTGAAACCAATATATGAAACAAACTAGCCTTCACCCCCAAAAAAGAATGGAAAATTGATGTCTATAAGGGAATAATTTGTGGTACACACTTTGATTTTGAAACACTTTATTTTCCTAGAACATATGATCGACCACTAAAAACTATTCCCCTTGAGTAACCCTTCTAGTTGACATCCCATGATGACCATCAAAACGAGTGTAGTTTAATGATCATACCTTCATTGTTCTGAACCTCTAGGTATTTTGGAAATGTAAAAGGAGTAACTAAATACTAGATAGAAGTTTATAGTGACTCCTCAAGATTCATTACATTAGAATACACGTCTATAAGAAGGCCTAAGAGAAAATTATTGTGGACCTAGATCTTGGATACCCACTCATATACTAAAATACACCCCTACTAAACGGAAATAATGTCATACCTCTTCACTTAATTTGTGTTTGAAGAATGAAAAATCATCATATAACTAAATATTGAATATATACTCAATAAAAATTCTACATTTTTCTCTTCTAGTTATAGTATAGACCAAATACACACATCTCCTCACATATGACTAACTACAAACGGGACCCATTAATCTTTCAGGACCATTGACAGAATGAAAACGATATAATTCTCCTCGAGTAATTTATTTGTTTCCACTTCTGAAACACATAAATTATTCTTCACTAATTTATATCATTAAAAATAAAACATATCCTCAGCAACACATCAAAATCATATTCCAAATCAACCAAATTTTGATCACCCAGGTCGACATACTCAACATATACTACCTCATCCACACTCAGATTACAATAAATACCTATGGTTGAATATAAAACAATGATATTTATAATCCATATAGTATATATTTTTTCATATTATATATTTTAATTATAATTAATCAATTTAATTCATCAAATCAATTTTTAAATTTTATAAACATTCCAATTCAAAAAAAGAGTAGTCCTCATGATGCATTAACCTCTCATTAGCCTGTATATAGCAAGGGGTGTCATCTCACATAGTCATTTGGTAGGCCCATTGTTCTTTAAACATATTAATAGGATCCCTAAAATACCATTTCCTATATAGTATTTCATGGACTACATCAAACACAATGATCATCTGACACTATCTCCCTTCCAACCCATAAAATCATCACCATTCCTAACTCCAAAATCCATCCTATCTCTCAGCCATTAGCCTCTAATACCACTCTTTCATGTCCCCCTACCTCAATGGATACCTCTCCTAGGATGGTTGTGATGAAAAGGAAATAATGGCCCCAGATTCATGAATCCAATAGGAATCATGATAGGGATAATCCCCAACTGTGTAAAAATATCCCATTATGGGGGGAATTGCCCTTTATGATGAATCAATATTGGGAGATTTAAAGATCAAAACATATTAAAATCAATTACAAAACCAAATGGGGAAAATTATAACCATTCAACATAACAATATAAATTTAAATGCTATAGATAAAAGTATCCAATGTTAATAGCCAATATAATTGCTAAATTAGTGAAACAACCACTATTATTGGTCCAAACAATTAATGTCCATCTAGGTGCAAGTTATCCACATGGAATTCTAAAAACAGTTTTATATACCTTATGTGAGAATAAAAATATAATCAGTATTAAACAAAAAGTCACATATGATCATGTGAAGTTTTAATATTAATTCTACTCTTAGAAAACAAAACAACCAACTAAAAATTATTAATCCATACAAACCATCCCAAACTCAGAATGTCATTTTCACCATATAACGCAAAACTAGTAATATATTTTAAATAAGGTACATCGATGATATGGTACTCTAGAAAACGTTATAACTAATTAGACCTTATTATCACCTAATGGATGATGTCCTTGTGCTTATAGATCAATATAATATAACACATCACATCCCACACACACATAATTCAACCACAAACCACAAAACATCTGACTTTCACACACCGTGTCCACACACAACAGCACATCCCAGCCCAAAGCACCTGGGACACACACCACTACACATCCTACCTGAATAATTAGTGAAACATAACACATCACATATAATCTCAAAAAATCTTTGTAATTAAAATGAATAATAATATTAAAGAAACATAAGACACCATATCAGAACATATCTTGATGAGGACTGGGATTCCAGATCATAACTTATCTCTAAGACTCCTAGAAGATGAAGCATGTAATAGAAGGGGGCTTGCAATCTATCCTTCCACTTGGAATGTGGAAAATATATCCCCCGTGTGACAATGTTTGTTTTTCACTCATAGTGATAAATGTGGATTTTTTGGATATAGAATTAACATGGGAAATTCATGTATATATATAGTATGAGGAACATAGAATAAACCTATAGGTTTATATGAAAAAAAATCAGAAAAAAATCTATTTTTCTGCAACCTCTAAATTCATTTATTAGTATAATCAATAGAAATTTATAAAGGTGAGTATCTATAATATGTTTCATAACATTTCCTCTACATTTAACTCTTATTATTATTATTAATTACCAAAAACCACTTTTATCACCCAAACCTTCATTATATATTCCATTGAAAATTTTTCTAACCCATTATCGAAACCTATCCATTCTATCTCTACTATTTTAAACATTAATCTATTAAATATAGCACTAATCAGGCATATAGAATAAGGTTTCCACTTACTATAAATATATCAACATCTCCATCATACTATCACATTGTTTCCCTGAATGCATGGCCAACAATCCGACTCCTTTCCACCCAAAAAAATAAAAACTTATCCATATATATCCAAATATACCAACCACAGTTAGCATCCTAGGAAAACTACCAAACATCAAAATACATTAATAGACATTAAAATATTTATAGTGGTGATTTTGACACATTATATTTAAATTAGGGGTTTTATCACACAAACCAAAATCATGGGGAATCTATTTGATTATCCATGTATATATTATTAACCAATATAAATTTTGAGTGATATTACAGAAATCAAAAAACAATAATTTAATCACATTGCATACATCCAGTGTAAGCAATTTTCGCAATGGAAAAAAATTTCTATGGGTCATCAATACATTATAATTAAAAATATCACAAATAATATCAATGAAATAATAGAATTATAATCAAACCATGGATTACCCTTTCTATTAAATTAACAAATTTTGTATTATTGATTAATCATAAAAAAACCTTAATCAATAGATAAACAAATGTAACCCCATACTACATGAATCATAAGAATAAGAAATGATTAAATCCTTACCACAATGAAGTTTATCAAACACACTGGGCACTATAGGGAAAAAATGAAATCACCTAGAAACCATCACTGCGAAAGAATATTGTGGATAAACCTACACCACACCAAATGGTGGTTGGTAATTCAACCCAAACAAACCCCATACTGAAGAAACACAACTGTATTGGAACCTCAAAAAAACAAGAGAGGAAAAAAAATTAAAATAAGTGTATAACTCACCCTGAATCGATGATGGGAATCCCATAAACAATCCACTTAGAAATTAAACTCAAAAACCCTAAAAGGGGATTTTCTAGTTTTTTGATACATAGAGAGCCTAGTGTTTACGAAATCCCAATAAGATGAAAACATTAAAACTATATAGCTTCAAGGATTTAGAAATTTTATAATTTCACTTTAATTTTGTGTATTTAGGAGATTCCTTGTTCCTCTAATAAATGTGCAGCCATTTTATTATTTAACCTCGAAAACCTAAAAATTGTGAACTACCCTTAGACATGTTGTGAAACCAACCTTCATGACTTGTAATAAATATACATGATTTTTATTTTTTATAGCAGTTCTGATGCACCACCAGATTCTTCTGGAAACTCCAAGAACCACCCATGAACACATCCAATACTCAGAACCAGTAAATTAACAGAGCGTGAAGTCATGTAATATTAAATTTATTTTCTCATAAAAAATACTAAATTATATACATATATAATTTTTCATGGAAATATATAATAATATCAAATTAGTGTTCATATATTTTCATATTGAAATTTATTTACACATCAACACTACATATCACCTAGATACATAACCCCTTATATCCCTATAATAATCCCTCACGAGACAATGTGAAATAGTATTAATTTTATTGGGTACCTTGAAAAACATTTATTTGGTGGTGACTTATAGGTACTTGAACTTCTCTTTATGAAGATGCAATGTGTGCCTCAGTTATTGATGTTATCATAGAGTATGTTAGAGGAAAAAAACAATTAACAAAATTCGCAGGTAGGATTATATATATGAACATAAATGGGAATAAACACAATAATTTGGTCTATAATATATAAATTTAGATAAATTAGACCCCCTCGATATGTTTAACATTTAACATATAAATGTTTTATTTTTAATAGATTTATTAGAAATATACAATGTTTCCAATGGTCATATGAAACCCATATTGTTTCTATTATCATGATAACATATTCAAATTTATTTGTTATGTGATTTATATTATTAGATAAAATTCATTTATTTGTTGAAAATAGAAATTTGAATTATAAATATCATCAATATAACAATTCAATAAACTACAACATATTCTCAAATTGATAAATTTATAAAATTTTATCTTGATAATAAAATTCTATAATTATTATGAAGTATTTATGAAAAGAAATGCTAATTCATGTCGAACATAAAATGATTACTAATAGGTTAATAATCATTTCATTGTAATATAATTTATATTTGATAAAATTTAATCCATTTATATGTTAATATTAAAATAATTTTATATAATAATTATGTTATATACAATTTAAAAAAATATTTATTCATGGTAAAATCCACATCAAAATATATTTATCCATTTACATTATATATCATTATATTTGAGCATTTTAACACATTGAACAATTTTTAATTTATTTGACAGCCTAGTTAACCCCAGTAATCAGGGATATTAATCCTCTCTCATGAAACCATGCCAATTTATAATCCATTTTCAATGGATTCACAACAAATAGAATCAGATTAAATATTTATTTGCTGATAGAAACTGATTTTGTGATAATTTATTCAACAATCAATTTAAAAATGTTAATGAATGTGGATATTGTGTAAATATATATTAATTTGGATGATAAATTAGATATACAGAATAACCCACAACAATTATTTGAAATAGAATGGCCATATCTAATGAAAATATTTAGTAATGAATAAATGAAAATAAATAATATGTATTCAATTTTATGTTATTAAGTAATTGTTCAACTTCAATTATTTGAATTGGTAAATTTAAATTTTTGTTAACATTATAATCTATTTATTATTAATTTTTTCTATTTCAATTCAGTGATTAATTATTCATAAAAATTTTCCAACACATCAATTGGTAAGGCAGTTTTCACATTTATGATGTTACATTTCGATATAGGGAATATAGTGTTATTAATAATATCTAATATCTATCCTGGTGGTTTCTATTAATATAATAATTATAGGTGGAAGGATGATGATTTCAGTCAATAATACTAAATTAATTAATATTGAATCATAAAGGGTTTTTTTCTCTTTGGATGAAAAAATAAGGTTCATTCTAAAAAGTACATTATTGACAACATTGTTTATGTCAAATAAGTTTTTTAATTTTTTTGAAAAATGTATTGATCGAGCGTATTAGTGTTATTATTTAACTAATCAAATAGACTATAAATTTATGATGAAATATGGAATGATTTAATAATTATTTGTATAATTTCTCTCATTGGTAAGACATATATGTTTTTTTTGAATTTTTAACCATAGATGGTCAATAAAATTGTATGATTAAAATGTAATTTGATCTATATTTGTGTTTAATATATTTATATATGAATAAAAAAATCAAGGATTTTATCAACTCTTATTAATGGAATTGGTGTCATGTGGGATAAAATAATTATTATATACAATATTTTTTATAAGGATTTAATGGAATAATAACTCAATAATTTGAAATATATATTTAAAATAAATCTCTTCAATTTTGTGTGCTATCAATTTAATCATTTAATTGAATAAAATCATCTTATATGTGTGAACAATTTTTTTATTTATAGTGATCAAAATTGAATTACAATTTTAAATGTTATAATAATAATTAAATTATAATATTGAATAATTTATATATATTGGTTTCGTAGATTATTATAAACTATTTATCAGACTATAAAATGGATTAACAATATAATAATATATTTTATTTTATATGGTAATACATTAAAAAATAATTTTTTATGTTTATAAAATAAATTGAGTTTCCTATTGTCAATATTTTATATTATTTATGATTTCCTCAACCATTATCTTATATTTATGTAGAAAAAAATCTATTACTGGATTGAAAATTACTAATTTGTTACTTGATATATTATATATGAATTATAATATATAAAGAAATAATATTTATATTATTCACATGGGAGAAATATTTTTTCCTAATATCACAGAGACCATTCTATGTTATAATGATTATTTAATAAATAACATTAAATATATAACTAATTTATGTATGAAATTAGATTAAATAAATACTGAAATTAAGGCCATTGGGCCTTGGGCCATTGGGCATTCAAGCCTTGTATTCAGGCCACTTAGCCTTGGGCCTTTGGGATATGTAATGGGTCTCCCTCTACCCATGTCTAAAGATGTCTTTTCTTTAAACAAAAAATTGATTCTTCTGTCCCAAAATTTTAAAAAAAATACTGAAATTTTTTAGTATTTGTAACAAGACCAATATACCTATTCCAAATGAATTGTGAGTAAAAATGATAGAGATTATTTAATTTAATTTTTTTTAATGTTTCAATTCATTTATGATTTAATAAAAATGATTTTATGGTCACGATTTATACATTTTTTAGAGTTTTAATGTGAAATAGCTGATCATAAATGTTTTATGGATACTTGAATATCATTTTCCAATAATAAAATTATATGTAACAATTTTTTTATATTTTTTCAATTATTATAATTCATGAAATAAAAGATGTTCACCTACCTATTATAGTTGATAACCCCTATCTCAAAATATGGTCTTACACTAATAAACAACCAATAATGATGATCTCATGTTGTAGTAATTCATGTTGGGTAATTTACATTAGTTTCAGTTTTCATGTAATTTTATTCATGTTTATCACCCCATTTACATGATATATTATACACTAGAATGAATTTACCTTCCCAAAATTCATTGTCTATAATATATTTCATTAATAATCACTCAAATATATTTATAAAATTTATATTCTTTTATTGATGAGAAAATATATTTAGTTTCTATAATTCCATTTCCACTCTTGAAGAATAATTATGATTCCCCTTTGGGTATATGAGGGTTCCAAAAAATCATAATCATTTCTAGATTTATTATCCTTCATAGAGATTACATGGATCACAAAATATTACATTCTATTATGATATTGTGTTTGTTTTTTAGATTTTGATTAAATTAGAATTATTGTGGATTTTTTTTTTAAATTTTTCTATTATAATGATATGGATCACAATTTTTCATATGGGATTATTTCAATAATATAATAATTTTTAGGAACATATAGGAGGAATTAATTTATTTTGTTTTATAATTTTTTTTTGTTGATATTTTTTTATTAAACTTCATATATAAATTTAAGGCATTAATATTTTCATGGTATCTAATATATTAATATTATAAGAGGTTCCACATGAATATCTTATAGGAAGAATTTATATGGCTATAAAGAGTGTGATTAAATGATGTGATTGAGATGAAAGAATGAAACACTAATAAAGTGAAGGGATTTATATGTGTCATGGTTATTTATTTGGTAGTTTATATTATTTATTATGTATTCATTTTGGATTATAAAATTTCGATCTATTTTTTGTGTAATTTGATATGGTTCTTTGTTTCTCATTTTTAATTACTTCACTTTTCATGATAGGTGGTTCATAATTATAGTGGTGATTAAGGATGGTGATATTGATATGAAAGTCAATAATAAATGTGGAATATTTGATAACTCAGTTTTATAAATATGGGATCAGTAAGATGCATATTTAAAAAAATTTAAGTCCTGAAAACCAGAGTAAAAACAAGGTTTATGTTAGTGGGGTCTACCCAATGGTTCGAGAAGATCTATTTTACTACCATATAAATAATAATATTAATTTAATTTTTATAATTATTATCTGATTTTACATATTTTGTTCATATTGATTTCAAATATTATTATAATTCTTTTAATCTCACTATTATAAATTTTAAGGGGAATTAGAAAAAGGATTATGTTAAGATATAATTTCACCCATAAACTTAAATGGAAATAAGATAATATTGTACTGGAACAATTTAATAAACAAAAAATCAAGCCATAATAATTTTCTATTTTAAGGGATACATGACCATACATATTATATGGGAATTATTGTTTTAAAATACTTTCCAATTCACAAATACATATCCAATTTTTAGTTTTATATGTATATAAAAATTATTGATTATAATATACCTATTTTAGTAGTATCAATTACATGTGATATTTTCTGGCTACGTACAAAATTTTTAAATTTAAAATTATAAAAATACCAATAATAAAAATGTATAACATGATATATATTAAATAAAAGTTTAGTTTTATGGTAAAAATATTCGATGAAGATACTATCATATGGGTTCCAATTAATTTTTAGTTTTTACCAAAAAATTCATTTTTATACCATTGATAATGTATGATACTCATCAAATTTATTTTTTATCATTTATATACTGTATATGATAATATAATTAGAATTATATTTTTAAAAAATAAATTTTACAAAATGTATAAATCTATTAAAATTAACATATATTATGATACTAATTACAAATATTAATTTAAAAATGTATATATTTTTAAATATTAATTAATAATAATGAATGACTAAATTAAATTACATTTCTTGGGAATTAGATTTTTATTAATCATTAATCATAACTTTTCATTTATTTTGTGTAATTTATATTATAATAAATAAAATTTCTGTTTTTAACAATTATTTAAACAATATGAAAAATTATATAATGAGAAAATTTATTATAAAAATTATATATATGATTTAATTATACCTGGGTTTGATTTTAATTTGGGAATGTGTATATAAAAATATAAAAAAATTATTCAGGTTTATTTCCCTTGGGAACTATTTTATTTTTATTATATAATATTGAAAGATATCATTTATGTTAAATTAAATATTGAGTTAGAATGTTTTTTAAGCGAGGTTGAGTTTGTAATATATATATTTGAAAAATGTTCATATATTCTTTTTTAATTATGAAATTTTTAACTAATATATATATATATATAATAGATAATATGTTATAAACATTTCATACTAACTGTGTAAGAAAAAAAATACATAATTATTGATTAATCATATTCAACCTTATTAGTGTAGTTCAAATTTCAACATGGTTGTCATTCAAAATAATTTCTATATACAATATATTAATTATTTTCAATGAAATGAATTTATAAAAATAATATGGTCTTATATATATTAAAAATATTTTTTTAATAAGTATTCATTTATAGATATTTATTTAAAATTTCAAATTAATGAATATTATTTTTATAATTTTATTTATTTTAAATCATATTTATAATTTATTGAATTATACAATAATATAATATATATATAATTTATGCCTATTATGATTTTATAATGTATTTTTCTGGATAGACAATGATATATTGATGAGTTAAAATTTCAATGGTTCTTTGATAAATGTTAGCTATATATTGTTTCTATGATTAAAAAAGTTTGTCCTGTTAAAAAAATTAATTATATTTTAAATATATTGTGTAATAATAAATCTAGAATATAATATTTTATAACTTCTAATATCATATTGGGGTTTTTATGTTTCTTGTCCAATGTATGATAAATCATATCATTGGTCCAAGAGTATTTTAAGTATGTATATTCAAAAGAATAATGGTGGTTAAAATTAGGATTTTTGTAAAGAATAAAACTAATTTTTTTTGTTAATTGGGAAAATCAGATTTTTGATGGATTATATATTACATGGATTTTAGAATAATTTATGTGAATTTTAGGAAAAAATTGATTTAAATTTGGTGCTAAAAGAAAAAATTGCAACATTATTGTTTTTAATCCCATAATAATAAATACAAAATTTCTATGTACTACTAAATAAAATGTCACAATAAAGTAATATTATTATAATTGAATTTATTTTTAATATTAAATTACTCATATAGTTGTTATTCTATATAGTAATAAGTCACAAAAAATTACATTTCATACTGTAGATTTATTTTTAGCTAATAAGTAATTACACCACAAAAGAATATATATTTTTTCATAATTTTTAAATAGATGATAATATTTGGTTATAGTTATTAATCACAATATAAATTGACCTTATTATTGTAAGGGGATTGGTTTTTTGATAATATTTTCTAAGGATATTAATTAAGGACTAGTATCTATGCTTCAATTAAGGTATATTGTATATTGGAAAACTGAATATATTAGTAGCTAAATATTAAAATAATTTGATTTTATGATAGATAAAAATTTATTATATAACATCTTGAATTAAAACAGTTATAGAGAATATTATTCAATATGTTTTCTCTGTAAAAATATAATAATTTAGAAAAATTTAAAATCCTATCAAAAATCAACAGAATCAATGTAAATTAAAAAAGTAAAATGGGGTATTAAAAACCTATAAAAACCTATTGTAATGAATTTCATATGATATGTATGAAATAATGCTTTCCAGTACTAAACTTTAAAAAAAATCTTTATATACTAAGTAGTTAATGGTCCCCTAATAACAGTTAAGAATACTATATCAAACTATCAATTATTTTTTAATATTCCATTAATATAAAGGATTTTAAATTCATAATTCCTTTAAAGATTTATTATATACCAGGATAATGTAATGAAAATAAAATATTTGATATATTTTTAATTATAGTATTGTGAATAATAGTGACTAATTACTTGAATTAGAACCAATTAATATCCTTTAAAAATGGACTCATTATTAAGAAAATTTAGATAACACATCTATATACAATAACATGTAGTATATTATTGATCACTATATCTTAATATTTATAAAAATGATTAAATTATGCTAATTATGTATATAATGATAAAATTTTTCAAATGAATATTTACATTGGGGAAAAAAATCTTCGAATTAGTGATTTTACCATTATTCTTCTTAAAAAATTGCTATTAACTTCCCCCCCCATTTCTCATTTATTATAATAACACAAAGTAAACCTCATGATTTCAATCACTCTATTATTCTACCAAAAATTAATATATTTATTAATTCTTCTATAATTAATTGTTATAAAATTTTGAAATGATTGAACACCCTTGATATTAGTTGGATTTTAGGATTATACACAAATTCTTATATGGATTTTTGATGAATTGTTATCCATAGTATCTATTGGTCATTTTACAAATATTGTATGAGACATATAAACTTATTTTATACAAATAAATTTTGATTTATTATATTTATTTATAAAATTAAATTTTTTACTTTTAAATATTCAAATTATATATATCATTTTTATTTATTCATATATTATTGTTCGACTATTTAATCAAATAAATATTTATAAATTATTTTAAAAATAAAATTTTTCATTCTTTATAGTATCTCACAATTAAATTTTTTTATACGTAGATTAATGTTTCATATTTTTTTTAATTATATCCTTTTATTTAATCCACTCATAAATAATTTTTCACATTAGATAAATATCTCAAAATCACTATATTTTTACACTATTAAAAACATAAGTGTATCTCTATAATGATTATATATTAAAAAAACACAGATAATGAAACTGCTAATTTCAAAATTATTGAAAATGATAAGTACATTTTTATCCTTATGGAATGATATTATATCTCATATTTAGTTTAATATAAATAAGTAGTGGAGAAATATTTTAAATTTACAATATCTATATTTAATTAATGGTGTTGAAAACTAATTAGAGAAAATAAAATTTTTTCCTTACAAGAAGAATACCACTTCATACTCAATATGAAACGTTAGATGTACAACTTTTAGCATCAGTTTTAGATATGATTCAATATCTCATAAAATTATTTATTAGTATTTTATCACTAGTTTTAATGGATAATGGCAAATAAATTCTTGTTGAAATATTTTTTAAAATAGTAATTATTGAATTATAGTGAATGCGAATATACATTGAATAAAAAAGAGTATAATAAACTATCAAATAGATTAAATCAGTGTTACCATTAAAAAATATTAACTATATTAGAGAAGTTCAATTGATAGGAAAAATGAAAAAAATATTATAATATTATTTTATTTAACCACTACCATGGGAATAATATATTATAATAAGTTATATTTTTTCATGGATGGGAACAATATTCTTTTCAAAAATTATTCTAAATCATTTATAGATGCAAGTTAATAAATACTTTCTCAAATAGAAATGATATATACAAAAATTAATAAGGATTAAAAAAAGAGACAACACAAAATTGTTCTTCTATGAGATTTCCAAAACTCAAGAAATATTTACATGCTACCCACAAATCAAATTATATGTAATAAACATTCTCAAAAGTTGAAATGTTATGGTTTATTAAAAGACAATCATGGATTTCCCTCAGTGAACAATCATTCGAAATTTATTCAGATATTTAGTTGATGAAGAATATTTTATTTTTCATTCAATATATAAATAATATGTGATATAAGCATGTGGTTAATGAATCACAAATGAAAATTTATCATCGTTACATTTATATGATTTTATTAAAAATACTCAAAGTTCATATGAAAACACAGTGAACAAAATTATGTAATAAAATTTCTATTTCTCCACATTGAAATGATGTAATGTATATATAATCCTAAGCTTTAAATGTCAAGCATATTTTTTTAAATAATTTCATAATTATATTCTAATAAAACTATTTCATATCCTAATAAAGAAAATGAAAATTATATTCAAGTGACTTCAAAAATGAAATGCTTAAATAATTCACTAGAAAAATATAATCATGTTAGATATAATTTATAACATCTGAATGGTTAATGAAAATACAATTTATCATCAAATTTTTACATATATTCTATGTCATATAATTTATTTATTAATGATAATTCATTACATGAATCATTTATTTAATATAATTTATGTAAGACTCGATGGAATGAAATGAAAAATATCATTAATTAGGCATGGATTTATTTTAAGAAAAATTTATATTAAATTTACCATGTAGCCCCTGAACATTGAAAATATAGACAAATATGGGTTCTAATTTATATTAACTTATCGGTATAGAACATGAAATATATATGATTTTGTTAAACATTAAATACATCCTAATATTAAATATACAAGTCAAAAATTAGAAATAACTTATAAATGGAAATTTTATTCACATAAATAAGAAATCGAAAAAGTATATATTATTTTACCTAAGGAATTTTTATATGGGAATCATAATTTTTTTTGGAAATATATATTTGAAAATTATTTGATTATTAGACATCAATATATAGGATAAACGCTAAATACTGTACATTCTCTACATTAAAGTACAATGTATTATCTACAAAAAAAAATTAGATAATTTATGATTGATATTCATTTACTTTCAAATTAACATATATAACGTAATATATGACCATAAAATATGACATAATACAATTAGTTCTATAATAAAAATATTAAAATCTACACTTTTGAACACATACTAATATGAATTGCGATTCCTAATTTTTATTGAACATTATTCATCGGTTTTTCATAGGCATAAAATATTTTATTCTTTGTGATGATTACTATGATGACTGAAACAAAGAGTGTAAAAAACATAATTTATATAAGATATTATTTTTATCGGTTTTTATGATCATTTTCATTTGGAATGTAATAAAACCAGTACATGCTCGTGTTATGGCATGATGTCATCAATTACTAGTTTTTCTTTTAATAATATATTAATATTTATAAAAGTCAAGAAAAAAGAGTAATGTTAACTTAAAATGGTACATAATAATAGAATTCAGTTGAGAAAATTCTTGAAACATCATAAACATAGAATGAATTATTTAATAAAATTATTTAAGAATAAATTTTAATATATAACATTGAATGAGAAATTAAATACATCAATGAAAAACTTATTGAAATGAATAATTAAAATTCTAGAAATGAATAATTAAAAGGTCTGAAACATTGAAGTTAAATCCCAACCGCCCAAAACAAAATACATTAAATATCAGAGGCCACTGCCAGCTTTGCGAATGTACACATTTATATTTCTTGTTTTAGATGGACTCTATGAATTGAGGACTGAACTCCATTGTAATTTAAAGATTGGAGTTCAAATGAAAAGGATGATAGAGACAATATGATAATCGTAAATATGGATGTTTTAGTGATGATCTTTCTTTCGGTTGGAACCTATTTATACATATTCTAAGGCTTTCAGCCAACCATTCAACATCAAAAAGAAATAACAATCAACTATTATATTCACAATCTACATGCCATGTAACAGAATGGAAAAAACTAAAATTCAAGGATTAATGAAAAATGATAACTCATGGAACAAATTCTATTTTGGGCAAAAAAATATTAATGTAAGTTACTTGTTTGGAAAATTTTATCAATAAACTTTCTCAAAAAATGAAATTTCCTATGTGTTATTTCTCAATGTGATGTGCAATATATTTATTTTGATTTACCACAAGATAACATTAAAATTTATGATTCAAAAAAGGATATTCTAGTTTTAACATGGTAAAAGTTGATGTAATTTCTTTTTGAAAGAGAGACCTAAAAATCCATTCCTCATAAGGGAGATCAAGTTTTCTTATTTGTAGATGAATATGAAAGGGTGAGATAGTGGGTGATTTTAAATTAAAAATACAATGATCATATTGAACTAGAAAAACCCAATTTCGTAGATATCTATGTACTCTAATACCCCTCGTCAGATAGGTTTGCCTATCCTGGATAAAATAAGACAATGTAAAAAACTCACATGCTTGTTTGGCGTTGGTCTCAACCGCATGGAATACCTCTCACAATTAAAATGATCAGATAAATTAAAAATAATTGTTTCCAATACTAAATAATATGTGACAACTGATGAAATCTTATATTGAAGACGACCAATGCATTTCTAATGAAATGAAAATTGAAAAGAAGCCTCAAAATGGTCATGTGAAATGGCTCATGTAATGCGTACAAACATTTAGTGGACACAACATCTCTATTGTAGACCCAAAAGAAAGAAAACATAAAAACATAATGGTTGGAAAAACTAGAATCATGCTGAACATAATGAAAAATAACAAATGAATAGATCATGTGGGATTAGTAAAATTAATAATGTTGTTGTGAATGACACATTTGAATAAAGATGATACAATTTCAAAGATGATTATATAACTTGAAATATAATTCATCATATGTTTCAATACAAAAATCACATCACTAGATTTTGAATACCTGGAAGAATCACTAGTAGAGTAGTCCAAAACATTCTTGTTAATTTCCTGGTTTGGAATAAATTTCATAAATTATAATAAACTTGATTGGAAAAAGAAGAAACATAACACTTAATTTCATTGAAGAAATTCATTTGTTACTTCGTTTTATTCCTTATTCACATAAATAAAGAAAGTACCTATAACAACCTGAAATTTTATGAGAAATATTTTTTTTAATTTAATTTATGTCTTGTGTTGTATGGTACACCACGGTTAGGTTTCTCTATATACAACATCGTATTAGCATGTCGTATACACAACACTATTATTGGCTTTTTTTTACACATAATTTCAAATTATTTTTGTTATAATTCAATATTGAATAAAGATTTTGTTCAATGAAATATTATTATATTAGGTTATACACAACACCGGAGGAATCTTTCATGCAACACTGACTTTTATTGCATTTTATGAAAAAGTTGTCTTCCTCGATGGTTTGCGTTGTACGCAATGCTGTGTTTTACTAAACAATGATATATTATTATAATATTATTATGAACTAGCATATATGAATACTATTATATAAATTCTTAATTTTATAATATTCTCATTTATCTTACACATATTATACATCATGGTATGAGAACAAAATATTTTTGTTTAGTAAAATAACTACTTTCCAAAAAATGTAGTTCTACTAACTTTTGAAGGCGCACCCACAATAAATCTATTATTTGACTGTCTATGAGTTCATTTTGAAAAAATAATCTTATTAATTTCAATAATTATATAAAAATTTACTTTGGATAATTTTATAATATTTATATGTTCACTTTCATATATTGATGAATTGTAAATATACGCTAATATTAAATTAAAAACAACCTTCTCATCAATATAATTTATATGGTTAAATTGTAATTTTGAATGGTTATAAACTATAAATATAATATATTTTTACCATTTAATATTATTTATGTAATTATCATTAATTTTACGTTGAATTCATATTTAAAGAAATTTCAATCTTTTGCAATGTTTTAACTTTTAGAACTCATTTTCTCAAGAGCGGGATTAATATTAAATTTAATACTGAAAATTATGTGTTTTGAATTTGAAAAAATGGATTCTATATTTGGAATCAGTACGTGAAAATTATGTTACTAGGGTAATTTTCATTTTTAGAAATTGTGAATAGTAACTAAGGAAAATTTTATTTACTATAGTCAAAGGTAAATTAGGTAATTAAGGGTAAAAATAATATTATAAAATTACCCTAACACTTGTATTATTGTAATTGGATGATTATATTTCGTCCTAAAATATACTTAGGGAAAAATTGTATCTTTTTTAACCCACATGGATGTGATTAAGACCTATAATATATATTAGTTAAATAAAGTGAAATATATCTCACTTAAACTTTAATAATTTAAGTATTTTTAATATAAAGTTATATAGAATATAAATTCTATTATCAATACTCATTTTAAAGATAAATTTTTTTTCTTCATCATGTTAATTTATTTGGATTTTTATGAAATTTATAATTACCTCATTATATTATACATTAATGATGCACAAATTATTTATTTACTGAAAAATCAATAATATAGTTTTTATTAAAATAATAATACCCATAAAAATTACAAAATACTTGAGAAAACATTATTTTTCGAGTACATATAAACCATAAGAATCCAATGCTATACTTGTGGACTATTTTGAGACTTATAAAATAGATTATGACATTTGTATTATTTTATTTTAAATGATGTCAAAGGTGTCACCTTCATAATTTAATAATGATAACATTTTAAAAGTTCATTTTTTAAAAAATATATTCCACTAAAAGTATTCTTATAAAACCTATTAGATTTATCATAGTCATAGTTTTCTATTTTTTTTATTATGAAACAAATTATTATATTGAATATCATTCCAAAATTTTATAGTATTTATTTTATTAAGTGAAATATCAAATAAATTGTTTTAAAAATATTAAAATATTATTAATATTAACTAATTAGCGTCATCCAAAAATTTTCTAGATGAATATGACATGTTTGAAGTCTATTAATTTTTTTGGTTTGAATATATAATTTTTTTGGATTTTATTTAAATTCAAATAAATGAATAGTGTCAAAATTTACACTATTGATATTTCATAAAAATAAAATATTATTAAATTATATAAAAATCACCTAAATATTAAAAAATTATAAATTGAAATTTATATGGTATAAAATATTATAAAGTATCCAATTATAAAACATTCACAACACATAAGTAAGTATTTATAAAAAGTTTACATTTATAAAATTATTACCACAAATATGATTAGATAGATTAAATAAAGATAAATCAAATTCATAAGGTTTAAAATAATTTTCAAACATGTCTAAATTTTATTTTTTGATGCGATTACTATTCGATATTTTCCCATATTATAATTTGAGTCACTTTTGAGGTTTTTATTTGGGTTTTGAGTTTATTAAAAATTAATATTTTGGAGGTTTCAAAAAGATCCCCTCTACTCTCTTATAAAAAGGAACCTCCTCCCTCTCCTATTCACTCCATTTTGAGCCTGCAAGATCAGCCAATACATTCCAATTCCTATTCAAAACCACTCTTGTTAAAATATAGTGGTTCTGGTCTTTTCAAAAGGACAACTCTATTGCCCTAAGAGGATATTTAAAAGAGGCACGTCGAGGAAGAGGTAATCTCTTTTAATGATTCGTTCAAGTTTCGTTCTTCTTCTAATTCCTCTTCATTAGTTGTTTAATAATAAATTAATTACATAATTATTAATAATATACTGATATATTATTATAAATATGAAAGTACCATATTTCACCTTATATCAATCCAACGAAAAACGAAAAAATCACGCATGCGTACATACGACCTACCGTCTACACGCCAAGGTGTAATCTATTTTTCATAACCAACCTACTTGGATTGGTATTATAATAGAAGAAATAAATATATATGATTATTATAACATGATGATTATTATGATATATTATATTATCCACTTCAGTTCTTTTTAGTAATTATGGGAATGATATCAGCGCTCGTGCTTAGGTACATATTATCGTCTCCAAGACGTGATGTGATTAATTCACCATGTTAACCATTCTAGAATGAGTAGAAAGTTATTATAATAAATAATCATGAAATATATAAAAAAATACCGATAATTAATATATGTATATGTTATTTACTTACTTCTATTAAATTTAATAAGGAAACGAAAACAGCATCCATGCGTACGTACGGCCTTCCGTCTGCATTAACGGTTTATTTAATTCCATTTATCGATTATATATATATATATTCTTAATATATATTATATATAAATCATGTTCAGCATTATATAAGTATGTAATCATGATCTAAGTATTTATATGAAAAATTACAAGTCAAAACACACTACTAGATATTTTAGTTTTGGCGCCTGTCATAGCGGGCGACCGCCATTGGCGGTCGCTACTGACAGTTTTAGCGACCGCCAAAAGCGGTCGCTAAAACTGAAATGAAAATCGCGGGATTTTTCCCGCCCCCCGCACTGTCTTCTTCGATGAAACTCGCTGCAACATCGTCCGTGCCTCCTGCCGCCGCACCGCCACCACAGGTCACCCCTGTCGCTGCCACCCCGTCGCCTCCCGTCATCTCTCGTCGCCACCCTGTCGCCTCCCGTCGCCGCCACCCCGTCGCCTCCCTTCCTCCAGCCACCGTGGATCTTCCATGGCCGTCGACCGAAGCTCGGGGTCCATCCGAACATCCCACGTGCGCCCCAGTATACAATGGACACAAAATTTTCGTCGGTTTTCGAAGACAGTATTAGCGACCGCCATTGGCGGTCGCTATTGATTAATAGCGACGGAGCAACTGCGACCGCCAAAAGCGGTCGCAGGGCGGTCGCTAAAGGGCATTAGCGACCGCTTATGGCGGTCGCTAATACCCACATTACTAGTAGTGACACATACGATAAATAAAAAGATTTTACCCAAAATGCTGCTTTAACATGGACTTAACAAATGAACGGGTAATATAATCTTGTAAATGAATAATATATGATATCATAAATATTATTATGGTTCTTTTATAAGTTAAAAATATATTTAAACTTACTATATAGGTGTCTTAGATACATTTGGAATAAATTGAACATAAGGTTAGCGAGAATTATTCTATTCTTGTTCTTATCCGAGATTGTTTATTTGTAACTATTTTCTGGGGTTATATTTTTCATCCATGTCCATGTTTTATATAAAAAAATTCATAATGATTTTATTATTCTTCCATTTATATTTAAGGTCATGTTTACCTCAATTTTACTTTTACAATGTTGTATGGAATGAATCATTCTTTTGTTTACCACATGAGGCACTTTTTGACTTTTCCTACAAAAGTATGAGGATAATATTTTTTTAACTTATAACGCATGAATGGAATTTTATTGTTTTATAACACCTTATTTCCATGTTGATTATTCTACAATATTTAATTATTATTTTCAACAAAAAATTTTCTTTTAAAAGTATATGTCATTTTGAGAAAAAAATTGATTTTGAAGAAGAAAGGTTATTTTCATCAAGATTTCAATTCATGTGTTTTATCAAAACCTCTTTACATCTATGATGACATCCTTTAATATAGATATGATTTATGTTTAATTTTCCTATTATTTACTTGGTTTTATTTTGATTATGATGAAATCATATTCGTTGTTTTATATGGAATATGTTATGATGGGATGATGTATACGAATCCCATTTTATTAATTGTGTTATGATGATTGATTTATGTTTATTTTGTGGCACATGAATGAATGATTTCATTATGAGATGGGCGGGACCTCTCTCTCCCTATAATTATTTGGGTAATAAATTTTATCTAATGATATAGACATGGCTATAATGAGAAGTAAATACTGATCTGTAATACATGGTAGGAACGGCAGGTAAACCTTACTTAGTAATTGATTTTGTCCACTATGTTGGTCTTAGATGAAAATACTTGGCTACTATAGAAATCATATGATTTGATTAATGGTTTTCCATTATTACATGTTTTATTCCCATGAAATTTTATCATGATTAATTTACCTTTGAGATTTATGCCTTATGTACTACCATGACTTATTTCGTGACTCAAGATTTTGATGTTTAAACATTATGTTCATGTTTTTTAGTTCAAATTGTATGTTTTTTTATTTTACCCATTCTTACTATTATTGAGCATTTTAGATCACCCTTTTTATGTTTTTCTTTCCCAGGACATACATAAATGTTTTAGGTGAGAAAACAAAAGGGGAAGGTCATTAAGGGAGATATTGAAGATCTTTCACCATGATTAGATGATTATGTTATGAGTTTTCAAAGACAACAAACTATTACTGTCAATGGGAATTTTTTTTCTTATGTATTAAGTATTCTTCAAAAGTAATGTAATGTCCATATACATCATGCTTAGGTCTCTAGAGTTGGTATCAGAGCGAATGTTTAGTTAACCTTTGGAAACCAGAACGTGAAATCTTTTGTGAGATCCCTATAGATATATCTAAGGTATGCATACGGATGTGTGTAAGGTTAAGTATATGTATAGGTTACAATCCAATATTTAAGATAATAATCATGAATAGCCTAGGATTAAACCTATGATATTAGAGATTAAATGTACTCCACCTTGATTATGTTTCATTCCTAGTATGATTTTTTCCTCACACACTAATTTTTTTTGGATTTTAGAAAATGGATGGAAATAAGAGGAATCATGTTAATGAAGAATATGATGGAAAATGGAATAATATTCATCTTGAGAAACAAAATGAAACTAGATTTGGAAGATGAAACATCATTATTATTCCTAATCACCAATTTCATATTATGATAAATAATCTCAACTTTGGTAAGTTTTCTAACTCAACTAACAAGTGAAAGATCGGGATTCATGATGGTCGTATCGGTATTATTTATGTTCATGATTATGAAAAGACTACAAATGATATATGATATGAATGATGTTTCGAGGAATAAAATGATGAATCTCAGTCAATGGTTTAAGAAGGTAGTGGAATGATTCCATGTTTATCAAGAGTAATGTTGTATAAGTAATTTCTTGGTACTATGTCATAATTAAACATCTATGGATAGTTACAATATTTTTTTAATTATTTTTTTGAAGGTATATGTTGAATGGTACTGGTGACCATGAAAGGTTATTTAGATATTTTTGGAAAGCACCTAATATGAATATAGTCAAGGGATTAAGAGATGATGAAATTTTTTATAGTATTAATGATATTAGGACTGATATAAGGACAATGTGATATTATGGTTTCAGTATATAGAAGTTTTGTGATTTTGGTATGTGGAAAGAGTTAACTTTTGACAGAATTCATGTTTTCACTAATGTTTCATGGTAATTCATGTTTCAAGAGAATAAAAGATTAGTGATTTCACAAGTGTGGAATGCGACCGACAATATATATCTTATGATATACATGGGATAAATGATGGTATTCAATCCTTGGTAGATGAACTTTCTGTTAATACTTTTCTATATAGTATGAGTTTGGAAAGATATATTTTGGATAACCCTAAATATTGGAATGGATTATGTTCGACATCAAATAGTATTTTTTTAAGGATATAACTTTGTAATATTATTTCTGAAATGTTATAATAGTATAGTTTTAGAAAAAGGACAACCCGTAAGACTGGCGACAACCCGTCGTGTCAGATGAGGATGTAGGAATTGAACAAACAACTTAAGTGCAACAAAAATTTATCACCTACCACAAGCCTACATGTTGTCCCGGGTTAGTAGAAATTAGTTTTATTTTATTATGTGGTATGATAGATGAAGAATAAGTCCATTTTTTGAACCATATACGATTAAAATCACCTTATACAGACTTATGTATATTTAAAAACTTTTGATAACCTTTTGTTTTAGACAAATGGAATGACCCATCATTCTATCACATGAACTTCTAAAACACCACAAATGACAAATTCAACATCATTTCATTAAGATATGAAGTGGAAATTGTTCAAGAAACTACCAACAACGACATTGTATCAAAATAATGTATGAAATACTCCTTATGAAAAAATTCATCAACATTATGAAAATAATCATGAAAAATAAAAATGTTGTCCTAGTACCCTCGTATCCGATTAATCAGATGGTACCTTAGATCATCACAAATTTACGGATTTGGGATTGTTGGCTTTTTCAAAGCCATGTTCTCTACCAATCTTCCTCAGAACATGATGTTTATATTTTTCATATATATCCATGTTTCTCTTATATTATCCTATATGGAAACCCATTGACGAGTTAATTTTGTTAACTTTTACATTTAACACTTTACATTTTTAAATTAATTTTATGTATTTCATTTTTACGATGTGGGTTTCTATGAAAGAAACATTCAAGTAGTAAACAATTTACAACCCCAATGAATTTTGAGGGAGATATTCATTTTTAAGGGGGGGGGGATATAACACCCTTGAATTTTATGAGAAATATTATTTTTAATTTTTTTGATGTAGTGTGTTGTATTCTACCCTAAGATTAGATTTTTCTATATGCAACACCGTATTTGCTTCCATTATACGCAACACTATTGTTGGCATGTTTTACGCATAATTTCTATGTATTTTGATAAGATTCGACACTAAATAAATATTTTGTTTAGTGAAATAAGATGAAATTATGTTATAAGCAACACCAAAGGAATCATTCATGCAACATTGACTTGTCTTGCGTTACATTTAAAAGCGAAATTCCTCGATGGATTGCGTTGTGAACAATACTGAGTCTCACTAAACAACGATATATTGTTATAATATTATTATTAACTAGATTTTATGAATATTATTAACCACATTGTGTATTCAATAACATTATCATTTATCTTACACATATTCTAGAACATGCTATGAGGAGAAAATAAATATTTCAGGAAAAATAATTATTTTTAAAAAATTGCAGTTTTGCCACCATTTGATGGAGCACCCACTATAAATCTAGTTTTGACATGTTATTGTGTTCAATTTTACAATATAAACTTATTAATTTCAATATGTCCATAAAAATTTAATTTGGAATATTTTTTAATATTTTTATGTTACCTTTCGTATTTTGATGAATAGTAAAAATACGCTAAATTTTAATTAAAAACAACTTTATTAATCCAGATGGTTTTTATGGTTACATTATAATATTTAATGTTTTTAAATTATAAATAGAATATATTTTTACCATATAATATTATGTATGTCATGATCGTTAATTTTACATTTAATTCATAGGTAAAAACATTTCAATCTTTTTCAATGTTTAACTTTTAGAACATGTTTTCCCTATTGTGGGATTAATTTTAAATTAAATAATACAACATAAGTGATTTGAATTTTGAAAATTGGATTCAATATTTAGAATCAGTAAGTAAAAATTAGGTTAATATGCTACTTTTTATTTTTAGAAATTATGAATAGTAACTATGCTAAATTTTATTTAATACAGTTAAAGGTAAATCAGGTAATTAAAGGTAGATATAATATAATTAAATTACCATAACACTTGTATAAATATAATTGTATGTTTATATTTCATCTTAAAATATATTTTGGTAGAAATGGTATCTTTTTGAACCCAGCAAGATGTGATTAATACCATTATTTTATTTTATTTAATGAAAGTGAAATATGTCTCACTCAAAATAAAATAATTAAAGTATTTTTAATATAAGGTTATACAAAATATAAATTCAATTATTATTACTCATATGAAAGATAGAATGTTTTTATTTATCATGGTTATTGAATTGTGATTTTTATGAAGTATATAATTACCTTTTTACCTTCTATATTATTGATGCAGAAATTATTTATTTATTGAAAAATCAATAATATAGTTTTTATTAAATTAATAATAACCATAGAAAGGGAAAAAACATTACAAAACCTTATCAATCGAGTATATGTAAATCATAATCTACCAAGGGTCGACATTTTGAGCATTGTGGGCCTTATAAAACAAATTATGACATCAATATTATTTTATTTCAGAAGATGTTAATGTTCTCGCCTTCATAATTTAATAAAGATAACATTTGAATTTTTTTTAGAAGTTAACTTCCACTAAAAGTATTAATATGAAATATATTATATTTACCTTAATCATAGTAATTTTTTAATTTTTATGTAACAAATCAGTATATTAAAAAATCATAAAAAATGTTGTAGTAATTAATTTATTAAGAGAAATATCAAATAAATGGTTTTAAAAATATTAAAATAAGCATTATATGAACTAATTAGTCTACTCCAAAAATTTTATAGATGAATATAACATTTTATGAATCTATTAAATATTTTGGTTAGAAAATATCTTCTGTTTGGATTTTATTTAAATTCCAATAAATGAATAGTGTCAAAATTAACAGTATTGATATTTTATAAAAATATCATATTATTAAATTTTTTACAAGTAGAAAAAATATTTAAAAATCATAATTGAAATTTATATAGTCTAAAATTTCATAAATTATCCTATTACGGAAAAATCATAACACATAAGTATGTATTTATAACAATTTAAAATTTAGAAAATTATTACCACAAATAATATTAAATAGATTAAATAAGGACAAATCAAATTCATAAGGTTTAAAATAATTTCCAAACATGTAAAAATTTTATTTTTTAAGATATTAAAACCCTATAATATCTCATATTCAAATTTGAGTCACATTGGAGGTTTTATGTGGGGTTTGAGTTTATTATAAATTAATACTTTGGAGGTTTCTAAGAGTTCCCCTCTATTATCTTATAAAAGGGAACCTCCACCATCTCCAATTAACTCCTTTTTACGCCTTCAAGATCAGCCAAACCATTAATATTCCTCCTCTCAGCCTATATAGTTATATTATTGAGGTATTGGCCTTCTCAATAGGCCAGCTCAAGTTCCCTAAGTGGATGTTTAAAAGAGGAACATGGAGGAAGAGATAGTATTTTCTTACTGATTAATTCATGTTTCCTTCTTCTACTACTTCCTCTTAATTAGTTGTTTCATCATAATGTAATAACATCAGTATCCCTAATATACTTATATGTTATTATAAATATGAAAAAACCCTATTTCACCTTATATCCATCCTTCAAAAAATGTAATCACCGCATGTGTGTACGTAAGACCTACTGTATCCACGACGTGGTGTAATCTATTTTTCATAACCAACATAATTGAATGGGTATAATAATGGATGAAATAACTAAATATTAGTATTAGAAAATGATACTTGTTATGAGATATTATATCATCCACTCCAATTCCATTCAATAAATATAGGAATGATATCATCGCTCGTGCATACGTACGGATTACCATCTCCACAACAGGATGAGATTCATTCTCTATGTTAACCATTAAAGAATGAATAAAAAAGTATATATAATAAATAACCATGAAATATATGACATAATAATAATACTGGATTTATGTATATGTTATTTAATTAATTTAATTAAATATAATAATGAAATGAACACATCGTTAATGTGTACGTACGACCTACTGTATCCATGAACAGTGTATTTAATTATATTTATCGATCTATTATATATATATTCTAAATATATTTTATATATAAATCATGTTTTAAATTTTGGAAGTATTTAATCATTATCTAAGTAATCATATTAATAAGTAAAAGTCAAATCACGTATGATAAATGAACCGATTTTACCCAAAACACTGCTTTATCTTTGAATTTTCAAATGAACGGGTAATATAAAGAAGTATGTGAGTCATATATGATATAAAAAATATTATTATAGTTCTGTTATATGTTAATAATATGTTTAAACCCACTATACAGGAGTATCAGACACTTACGGAAGAAATTGGACATAAGGAAAGGGATAATTATTCCGATCTCATTCTTATCTGAGATTGTTTATTCGTATGTTTTTACTATGGTTATATTTATCATCCATGTCCATGTTTTATAAAAATATGGTTTCATAAATTTTTTAATATTCTTCCATGTATTTTTAATGTCATTTTTACCCCTTTTTGAATTTTACTATGTGGTATTGATAGAATTTTTTTCCATACATGATAATTTTTTAATATTTCGCAAAAGTATGAGGAAAATGTTTTTTTAACATATACAACATGAACGAATTTTTATAGTTTCATAACTCTTTATTGACATGATTCTTATTCAATAATATTTCATGATTATTTTCATCAAAATTATTTTCTTTTAAAATTACATTTCATTCTGAGAAAAGAAAATAATTTTGAAGAAGAAAAGATATTTTCCACATGAATTCATTTCATGTGTTTTATCAAAACTATTTTCCATTGAAGATGAAATTCTATAATTTAGATATGTTTTCTGAATAATTTCCCAATTATTTACCTGGTTTTTTTTTTGAAATTATATCTTCTGTTTTATATGGATTATATTATAATGGGATTATGTATATGAAACCCATTTTATTCATTGTGTTATGATTAATGATTTATGTTTAATTTTTGGAACACGGAAGAAATATTTCATTATGACATGGGTTTGACCTATATCTCCCTCCAATGGATTGGGTAATGATTTATATCTCACGATATAGACATGGATGGAATGAAAATAAAATACGGTCAGTAATACATGGCTGGAACCTCAAGAAAACCTAGTTCGATAATGTTATTTGTCCACTATGATGGTCTTAGAAACAATACCTTGGCTACTATGGAAATAATATCATGTGATTAATGGTTTCCCACAATTACATGTTTAATTCCCATTCTATTTTATCATTATCAATGTTCAATTGTGATATATTCCTTACCTACCTCTATGATTTATTTCACAACTCAAGATTTTTATGTTTAATCATTATGTTTATGTTTTTAAGTTCAAATGTATACGTTTTATTATTTTCTCCTTGATTACCCTTTCAGAGGATTTGAGCTCGCCCTTTTTATGGTTCTCTTTTCGATGGATATTAAGAATGGTTTTATATTAGAAAACAAAAGGGGAAGATCATTATGGGGTATGTTGAAGATCATTATCCATGATTAGAAGATTATTTTTTGAGTTTCCATTGACATTAAACTATTATGGTCTTTGGGCGTTTGTTTTGGTTATGTATTAAGTATTCCTAAAAAGAAATTTAATGTCCATGTACGTCATTCTTGGGATCTACAGTACCTGCAATAACAAATCTCCAATAATGGATCCTCTAATTGATGTCATAATCCCAATTCTATATTAGCTGCAATGCGGCAACACTACATTATGTGCATAATATAATAAATAAAATCTATTTTTATCAGAGTAGGCAGCTTGAGTCTATTTTGGATCCAGTAAAAATGTATGTGATAGTTTGATATATGATCATTAGGGAACATGTTAGAATAAAAAAATTGAAAATTTATAAATTAATACAACACTGGATTATTGAGTCATTTATGTTGGGATCATTTCTTGAGGTTAATGTTCTAACTCTATTGAATCGAGTAAAGTGAAAAAATTATTATTTTAATTAATATTTTTAGGTTAAAAAAACCTAAAAGAATCATTAACCTCTACTTGTTGGAGTATATGAGGTTTTAAAACACTTCTATACTACGTATGGGTGGTCGTTTCTTGTGATCTCCTACTCTTGACCATATAAACACCCCACCCCATCTCCCATAATTATGTGAACCTTATTTGGTATAAAATCTTTTAAATAAACAGTAAAAGCACACATCTTCAATTAGAAATTCATAAAAAAAAATTTAATGTAAGAACCTATTATAAATTTAAAGTGCAATTAGAGATTTTTTATTTGTTTTCTAAAATGGAACAACAATAGTATTGGATTACACCGACCAAGGAGATATATAACTGAATAGTCTCACAAATTTCTATTACAAAGGGCAGTAAATCACATCTTGGATAATAGTGACCTGAAGCCTGCACATTAAATGTCTCTTAGAGAAACCTACACATTAAGTGGGAAATGTCTCCTATACAATTTAATAAGTAAGGTGGAAAAAACAAAAAAATGAAAAAAATTTAGAATCACAACCATGATATTTGGTTAAGATTCCAACAACAGTATGATTCAATCTGCAGCAGATGTATGGGATGATGTGAAACTTTTTTCCTATATAGAAAATAAAAAGTAAATTGTATTAAATACTAAAATATGTGATGGAAATAAAAGAAATGAAAAGGGAAAATAATTTTTGGGTTTAAAACCCTAAACATGTGTTGTAGTTAACATGTCCAATATTTAACAGTTCAAGCAGGTCAAACCTAGTCCATTAGCAGGTGTGGTCATAAGAGTAAGAACCACCACATCTTGTTTGTGTTGAGTGTTGATTGGTGTTCCTTTTTAACTTCAGCTTTAGGTATGTCAATATGATGTCCATAAAGACATCTCACTATACATTTTTTATTTATGGTACAAAGTAAGAAATAATCATTCTTAACATGTTTCCTTTGAGTAGAAGAGTGCCTTTAGAGTACATCAGGTGAATATATCTTGTGATTCTTTATCCTATATTGTTCCTAAATTAATAATGAAAAAAAACTCCAATATAAATTAGAATTATTATGGTATAGTATGAACAAATAATATGAAATATATGTCTGTTTATGTGAATGAAAACACACATCTATCCATCAAAAATACTACATGCAAGTACCACAAATCAAATTGGTTGGAGGATTGAATACTTAAAGACAAATTGGTTTCTACAATCATGTAACATGGCTACATGAAACAATAGTTGATGACATGAAATACCTTAGGTAGGAGCAAAAAATCATGTGTCAACGTTTGATCATGATAAAGAAGACCTGCCAACCAACTCACATATGAACATGAAAGATAATGCCTGATTATAGAAGGAAATTTATTTCTTTATAAGGAAACCCCATGCATGATAATATAATATATAAGAGAAATTAAATCCTAGTATATGATAATACAATATAAACTTCAATATAAATAGCAATATGAAGTTATATTGAAATAGCTATAAAAACGGGAATCTGAACTGCAATTTTAGTGCTAGATGAACTAATATAAAGTGAAATATTAAATGAAATATAATTGGAAGTATATTGTAATATAAAATGAAATTCCAATTGAATTTAGAATCAGTATAAAAATATAAATTTCCGGTAATACAAGAACCAGTATGTTCTTATGTATTGTAGGTTATTTCATGATTCATAATTTGACCAGAATGGATTTGAGATAAGCAGGCGTGAATTCTTATCAAAATGGCTTTAAAAAGGTGAATAACACAACCTATGAATTTAATTGACATTTATACACTATTAGATTTTCTTTATTTCTAGCTGTCAATTGTATATAGGAACTACATTGCAACAAAACCTTTTGATGAAAAAGGGAGAACAATCACCTTTGTATAAATAGGTTTTAATGGATAATTTCCAGCACAAAATTCCCCAGTCACATAAATGGACTTCTATAAATGAAAATTGTGCAGAGATAATTACTTCAATTCATTGAAAAAATAGAACAATATATAATATGAATGATAAAAAAATAAATGAGTAAAAACATTAAAACATTCCAGTAGGAAAAATAATATCATCACCTAAAATCAAACACACTAAATAGGGAAGTTAATTTTTAGAAAACTGGTCGAGAACTGCACTAAAATAAACTATTTAAAAATGAAATATTAATAAACTATACCAAATGAGAAATTAAAAACAACGTAAAATTGGATGAACAATGATAATATGAATTGATACAATCAAATCGTAGACCATGGAGTGGCCGCCAACGTTTACCTCAATGGAGATACTAATTCCAATCCAATTTTCCACAGTCAAAAGTGGATTTATTCCCTTGTATAAAGAGAGAACTAAAAATCCATACCTCATATGTGAGGTCAGGTTGTCTTATTTTTAGATGAATATACAGTGGTGAGATAGTGGGAGATTTCAAATTTAAAATACAAAGATCATATTGACCTAGTGAAACCCAATTTTTTAAATATCTAAATACTCTAATACCCCCTGTAATATTGGATTATCTAACTTGGATAAAAAATGAAAAAGTGAAAAACTCGCTATCATGTTTGGATTTGGTCTCCCCCGCATAGACTACATCATTTCTTCTAAGATGTGAGGATATTCAGTAGTAAGAAGCAGTAGTATTTCACATGACTTCCTTGTTTCAATATAGGTCCGTGGCGTTTCCTCTATTCAAACTAGCAACATTAGTAGTTTCCCTTATAAACAAGATATATAAATTCCTTAATATACCAATCCTTAGGAATAGAAATTATTAACAAAAATTAGATTTATTGTAATAACATAGGATTTTTTTAGTAAAGGTAAAAAAAAATATTTTAGATAAGAGACAAAATTAATTTAGAACGTATGAATAAAGAACCTTATGCAATGAATAAACATGTTATATCCAAGAACATCATTGACATGCTATGTAGAACAATATAGATAAGTTAGTGGAGATAGAGTCATATAAAATAAGGTATGTTCCCCTTAAATACATTCATTTTTAGTAAAAGATTCATATTTCCAAGTAAATTTAAGTTGGCATCCCCACAATGCCCATAATATCCACCATTTCTAAAAGTGAAATTAATTTCTGGACAGAAGGATTTCTCACAAACACCTAATGTCAGGTTGCAGTACAACATGAAATTATTAACAATATTTAACATCATTTATTACCATATACACATAACCATAAATGATAAATCATAAAACAAGATTTATTGTAAAAACTTATGAAAAAATTATATAAAAGGTAAATAGAAAATATTTTAGGGAAGAAAATAAATTAATTTATACGGTATGAAGAATGAACCTTATTCAGTGTATAGTATATTTAGGCCAATGTTCCCACAAAGAGGTAGTCAAGAACTTGGTAGAATGGTATTTACGTTTGGTGAAATTAAAAACGTCTTTCAAACAAATCAACTTAACCAGGGTACCTTGACTGCTTAGAATTGAAGGTATTGAACTTTGATAACTTTTTAACTTAGTATAGAATGAAAGAAAACCAACATCACTCTAACGAAGTCATTGATAAGTGTAGGAGCACTGAAACACCCAGACAACGACCACATTAGAAAACTGCATCACTGAGTAAAAATGATGGCATAAGCAAACCAACATAACCAAAAATACCCATCCATGCAAAAAATCTATTCAGTTTCAATCTAGTGGACTTTTGAAATCGTCCCACCTATAACAAGAGGGTCACTGTTAAATACCCAACATTTTTTTCTACATTATAAAAAAACAACCATTAATAAATCATAGCACAATAAAATGAATACATAATAAATAGTGCATTAGATAATAGTTGAAAATAATTAATATTTTGAATGTATAATATGAAATATATAATTTTTAGTTATTATTAATGTAAATTAATGGTAGATTAATCTAGATTCATTAAAAAAATGGAAAAAATATTTAGTTTATCTTCTCAGACATTATTTTCCATGAAATATAGGAATATACTACTCATAATTGATCATCACAGAATGAGAAAAGTCATGCAACATAAAGAATTTCATATTTAGACAATATCATGATTATTGAAGGCCTCCAGTCATACCAAATAACAGCCTACAAAAACAACATGCATTTAGTTTAAGAACAACATGCACTAACTTCATGAAGTAGCATAACTCCTAGTAACTAAAATAATAATAATTCATTAACTATAAAACGATAATTACCTTGTAAAAAATATAATTATGTGCTAAATACATTGACATGACTTAGACATGGAGTGGGGAAAATTGATGTATCAAGGAGTGTGTATACTGGCCTTGAATGTATTGTTAAGATAAAATATCATCATATAGTAACTATAGACACTTTTAATCTCCATTGAATCTTCAACCACTACACAAACATTTTGGTTTTAATGAATAAACATGAGGCACATAAAAATATAAAACAAGGGAAACTGATTGAATTTTTTAACTCAAAATATATATGAAATCCTCATTATTTGTGTATATTATGAGAGGATAATAATTTAATTTGATGTATGACTCAATGGTTTTTATGATTTGAGCAGTTTAATCCAGGGAATGGGAAAAGTCAGTCTTAAAAAATGGTAGTAGGTGTAGCCAATACCATCTTCAGTGAAGGGATCCAATCACTATATGTAGAAGCCTATAAATACAACATGCATTAGTCTTAAGAAAAATTGTTCTCACTTTATGAATTAGCATAACTCTTGGTAACATAAAAACAATAATTCAATAACTATTAAATGATAATTAAATTTTAATAAATTCATATTATGAGGTAACTATATTGACACTGAGGAGGAAATAGCATGTGGACACGAGATTTAACATGGAGTTGGAATAGTGACCCTAAATGAATGCTTAGTAAAAAATATCACCAAAAAGCAACTCTACATACATTGATTCTCCATTGAATCTTTAACAATTTCATGTCAACTTTGTATTAAATGAATGAACATGAGTATCATAAAAATCTAGAAAAATGGAAACTGATTGAAATATATTGGAATGCATAATATGTGTAAAATCTTCTATATTGGTGTATATTATAAGGGGATAAAAAATTTATTTCATTTAAGTTGTAGTGTTTTTTCAAGATCTGACCAGGTAAAGACATAGAAGGGGAGAACTCATGCTACATAAATGGTTGCAGGTGTAGACAATAACTTGTTCAGGGAAGGCATCCACTCCCTGCAATTAGCAGCCCATAAAAATAACATGTAATAGGTTTAAAAAAAACTTGTCCTCAATTCATGAATTAACATACTATTATTAACTAAAGAACAATAATTCTTAAACTATAAAATGGTAATGCTACATCCTTGGATCAAAAAAGACACATTACATTAGGTACACTGAAGTTACAGTCAACTTAAAAGAGTTTTCTATAGGTATAAAAACACTTCACATCATATATTTTTGTGATTTTGTATCCCTTCTAATTACTAGAAACATCAAATTGTCAATTTTAAGTAAATATATATAAAATCAAGAGATATCAATTACAATAAATAAAAAATTAATATATATGATATATCATTATATATCATCATAAATAGTGAGATTTATATACTAAACCCATAGAAGAAAATAACTGAAATTTTTAATAACACCATCCATTTTATGTGGTATATAAACAGAAATTTCAGCCTTTCATGCTGTTTTTTGAAATTTTGACAATAGTCTAATATTTTTGATGAAAAAAAACAAATTATTAATATGAATCATATAATAAGAGTTACAAGGAAAAACTATATATATTTCTAGAATTAATTTTTTAAAAAATAGTTGAAGACATACTGGAAGAACTTTTAGACTACATAAATAGGGATTTCAAACATCAACATAGTTTATTGAAATATAAAAAAATATATTATCTTCCTAACCAAAAACATTTAATGATAATTTTATCCATATAAGTAATATTATAATAGAATAAATAAATATATATATGAAACATTATAAACAAAAAAAATATGATGGAAAAAAGGTAGAGTTACGGGAAACATGTACAGTGATTACAACAGATTAACCATGAAGATGATATAAAAATAGTGGATGTAAGTAGATATTGGTGAAATAAGCTGAATGACACTAAATATATTATGAGAATATTATGTGATACTTATTATTATGTAATAATGAATGAGTTATCATTATTTTTTATGTAACCCTCACGAAACCCATTGAACTTCGAAATATTAATTGTTTCCAACACTCCTTGATTTGGCTAATATACAGGTATCCTTCCCGGTTACTAGTATAGAATTCACATTGAACCAAAATAATGAAGAAACTATAATTAGGAGAAACTAACCTACAACCAGGTTCTTTCTCAAAAGGATGATGTGGCTCAAACTTCCCTTGCGACTTCTTTTTCAGACACGTAATCTAAACCGATGGTGAATAATTAATATTTTAATAGAAGATAAACATAGAAGAAATGATTTAAGAAATAATCCAACTACTCTATGGGGATGTTTTTTCTGAATTCAATTCAATTAGAAAAACATATATTGAAGATCTTAAATTCATAAAAATAATGTTTTGGGACCAGAACATAATAACATGTTAAACATTTCATTTTCTACATTAAGAAATAGTGAATAATACCATTCAATACCTAAAAAAATTACAAGTAATTTGAATCTAATTAAAATATAATGAGAGTACATACCCTTCATGTTAATATTGAAAACCAATTGGATTGTTTATAAGGTCAATGAATGGAATTAAATTTTTTTTACTGAAAGAATGATGAAACTACAGTGAAGAGTAATAGACATGCAACCATGAAATTTTATTTCAAATCCTGCAGGGTCTCAAACTACACCTGAAACATATTTTCATGCAGTATAATATTAACACAAGGTAAAGAACCAATGTTAAAAAGGATGAAATTATTTAGAATAATAAAAATTACAAATATTTTTAGTCCCCTACCTAGAATAGTATGAATTCTAACTAGTTGAGGGAATTTAAAGAATACCTGTAGTTGAATTCACCGACATGGAAGTAATATCCATAATGAATCTACAATATATAGATGAGTTAATCTTATATGTGATATTTAGAAAAAAGCAGTTTTTATTATATATTTTTTAGTATTTATATACACAAAAACACATTTTTTGTTTGTAATTGATGATTTCTTAAAAGAAATTACGAATATATAATAAGAGAACCAAAATACTGAATATTGTAGAGAATAGAGGAAATCATTTTATGGGGTATGTATAACACACCTTATGTAGCATAGTGGAAATTTAGGTTCGGTGAAGGCACATAAAGGTAAGAAAATAAAAAACCATGAAATGCATTAGATTCCCTTATTGCTGATAGAAACTGAAGGTAGTGGATCCCTAATTCCATATTCTATAATGTAGATAGTTTAATAATGTATTTAAATTTTAAATGAATATACTAAGATGATATAGTGAATGTTAGGGATTAAGGATTCTAGGATGAATGGAATAGAAAATTACCTTAGTCGGGAGATATATGAGTATGTGGTCGATCTTGGGTGTTGTGATGTGAAAGGTTGTTGTAGCAAGAGGATTAGTTTGCTAAAGGAATTTTATTAACGCACTGAGCTGGGGGTTTGAGGATAGAGACAACAGTGAAAATGATATGGGATTTGAGGTAGGTATCAGGGATTTTGGGGGAGCATATGGGTTCACATGAGGCAATGATAATTCTGACGAAATTTCCTATGCGTGTGGACAGGGGGAGGGGAATGCGAGCGTGAGATGGAGAACACGAGTGGTGGAGAAACTGTGAAGAGATATTGTAGGGTGAGATTGAAAATGATGGATAGGTATGTTGAATCCAAGAAGAGGATAATGATGATATGTGAGCACTACAGACTTCAATAATGTCGGGAGAAGGATGACACTGACAAAAGGAGTTTGCTGGAACTTGAGTTCTCGAAGAAAATAATCCAGACTGCGAGTGGGAAAATGAAAAATGCGGAGATTATAGTGTAAACTGAGAGACGAAGGAGGTCAAAGGCAGTGGGCTACATACGACTGGTAAAACGAGAGATAGAGGATGAAATACGGGGGTGTTCGAGGACAATCTTGGTGAAGACTTGTGAAAATCTCAGTTGGAGTGAAAGAGAGAGGTGGAAAAGAAATGACATCCCATGGGGTTGAGCGATGTGGAGATTGGGAGGTGTTACATGTCTGGAAAATCAAAAGTATAAGATAAAGGGTTGGACACATGGATATTTGAATGATAGGATTAGTATAAAAAAATAAATCAGATATAATGGATTATAGAAGGTAGAAATTTGGGTAGTGTAGATTGTGACAAAACCCAAATATAGAGAAATATTTTCAGAAAATGATAAGAAAACTGCAGGGATTGGAGAATGTAATATACATAGAATTAGAAAAGAATAGTTTTTATTCAATATTTGGAGTATTTATATACACAAAGAACAATTTTTTATTCATTATATAATATGTATTAAAAGAACACAGGAAAAATTATATGAGAACCAAAATACTGAATATTGTAGAGTAGAGAAAAAATTCTGTCAGGCGGTAAGTATAACACACCTTATACAGCGCAATGGAAATTTGGGGTTGGTGAAGGCACATAGAGAGAAACAAATACAAGACCATGAAATGCTTTATATTCCCTTATTTATGATAGAATTTAAAGTAAGTGGATCCCTAATTTCAGATTATGAAATGTTGATAGTTTAATATTATGTTGAAATTTTGTATGAATATAGTGAGATGAAATAGTGAAAGGTCTAGATTAATGTTGTAGGGATGATTGAAAGAGAAAATTACCTTTTTGGGAGATTGATGAGTCTATGGTTGATCATGGGTGCCACGAGAAGACATGTTGTCAAAGAGAGAGGATTGGTTTTCTATAAGAATTTCATTAACCCACAAAGCTAGATTTTTAAGGACAGAGATGAAAGTTCAAATAAAAGTGGATTCAGTGTAAGGATATGTTATTTTGGTAGATTTAATGGGTTCACATGATGCAACGATTATTCTAACTAAATTGTCTATGGTGGTGGAGGGAGGTGAAAACACAATCACCAGATGGAGAACATGAGTAGCTGAGAAACTGTGAACTTAAGTCTTAGGGAGAGATTGACCACGATGGAGAGGTATGCTAAAACTGAGAGGAGGAGTAAGATGATCTGCGAGCACTATAGACTACAAGAAAGTTATGAGGAGTAAGACACTATCATGAATAGTTTGAAGGATCCCTATTTCTATAATAAAATAATCACGACTGCGACCATAAAAATGAAAATCATGGATATTGTAGTGGAAATAGGGAGAAGAAATAGGTCAGATATAGTAGGCTACAAACGGATGGTAGACCAGGAGAGGTAGGATGATAGAGGGGTCTGTCTGAGGGTAATCTAGGTGAAGATGTTTGATAATCTCAGTGGGAGCTAATGAGTGAGGAAGAGAGAAATGAGATACTTTTGGGTGGACCGACGTGGAGATAGGGAGGAGCGACACGTCTGATAAAAATGAAGGGGTAGAGCAAGGTTCGTTACATGGATGTTTGAATGCAATTATTAGTATATATAGTAGATGTTATCCAAAATAAAAAAATCCCATTTTCCACACTCAACCACTATATCTTCTTAATTTGAAAATATTTATCTTTACAAATTGGTTATCATTCTATTTTAGTAAATAAACAACAATACAATTTACCAAATATCATATTTCATTTAAAAAAATCGCATTAAATTAATTAATATGTATTTTAATAATAATAAAAATTTTAAATATCCAGATTTCAAAATTATTTATTGTAAAAATAACATAAAATAGACCATCTTATTAAAAATTACTCTATTATAGAACAATATAGTCTGACAAATAAAAATGAGACACTCGATAAAATTTTAGTACATATAAAATCCTACTGAATTGTAGGACTTTTCTATGAAAATTTCATGTTTATAAATAAATCATGACTTACAAAATGATATTAAAGGGAACATATTATACAAAATTTGAAATAAATAATCAAATATATTTTATTTTAAATAGATAATCCTAAATAATAACATGAATCTATGAAAATTGATTTTATAATTTGATGATTGAAATTTTCATGTCTATATCCAGTATTAATGGAATATAATGTATTAATAAAAAATTATAATTTTTTTATTGAAATCATATATGTACAATTTGATGATTTTAAAACATCTCATAAAATCTTTTCCATTGATATAAATGATGAGATGCATGATATATATAAACAAATATCATATATCGTATATTATTATTTTTATTGATTGTTATAGTGGAACTATATATTTATGAACAAATAGATTCTTAAATTAGAGACGGTGATGTATCATCATGTCATTAAAAAGTAAAAAAATTACATTGAATCATATAACTAACAATATCATTATTGATATCATATATATATACTTAATATTAAATAAACTCTTTTGAATATGGTATAAAAAGAAAATTTTCACTATTAGAAACAAAAATGGTTTTGAGGACAATGATGATGAAATTTAGAATTATGATATGAAGGATTTACTCAATTATTTTGAGAGGAACCATGTCAAGAACCTCACTCATAGAATGAATTTTTCATTCGTTACTATGTTTAAATTTGTTTCCCAAATAACATGTAATGATGATGGTATAATTATACATAAAAATATGTGAAATTCTGGGAAATGATATTAAAATTATTATTTCATTATAATTAAGGTAAATATAGATATAGTATCATGACATGAATAAATATAAACATAATATTCAATTTCTGTAAAACTATATATAATTTTTAAATAATATAGATATTTAAGGATAGTATATAAATAAAATAATAATTGTATAATTGATTATGTTTAAATCTTTTTTATTACTATATTAACAATAAATACATAATAATTATGACTAGGGATGGTTATTCTAAAGGATGACTATATAATGATTATTTTTAAATAAATCCCCAAACAATAACATTGTGTGTTGTCAATAAAAAGAAATCAAATTTCTCTTTTATTTTCTCATATGTATCAAACCAATTTTTTAGCAACCAATGAACTTGGGGTTTATGTCCTTTATCAATACAATTAACACTAATATTCAAACCCACCTTTTAATGTTGTTAGCACCATCTATCCAAGCTTCACAACCACCTTACATGATTATTATATTTTTACCCTCCCTACATAACTTCTTCTATAATTATATTATTTTATTTCTTCTATATAAAAAAATTACATTAATAAAATAATGAATATATTTTTATTAAGACATTCAATGATAATAATGAAGTGATTTTTTTTCAAATATGGTCACTAATTAAAAAACATCTAGTGATTTTGATAAATGTTTTACTACATCTTTAGAATATATATTCATTCAAATTATCAATTAATATTTGTATACAATGGGATCATGTTTCTTGTAATAGACAACATTTATTTCCTCTATGTAAATATATCACTTAAAATTTATCTATATATCATTACCTATAGTGAAATATATATTATCTATTTTACATTAGCAATGAAAATACAAAATTAAATAATGATAGTTTCGTATTAAATGAGTTCATAGCTTAATAGGATGGAATAATTTTATATAAATAAATAAATTATTTTAAAAAAATTGAAGGATTATATATATTTTCTATAAATTTAAAAATAAATTTCATATTGTATTTTTAATTAAACATTCATTTATATATATCATTAATTTAATGGTACTTTTTTAAAAATAAATATTTATATATTTCTTAAGAAATAAATAATTAAATTAACATGTAGAAAAAAAATATTATTTTTTAATATATTTATTGAATAACTTTTACCTTTCGACCTGAAAATGATTCCAATGTTAAGTAGAATAGTTTTATTTTATTGTTGGTTAAAATATTCCAGTATATAATTAATAATCAGGTTTTATCATATTTTTATTATTTTGTCTAATTATATTATTTCAGTTTTATAACATATGTTTTGGTTTTCAATTTTGATTTATTGTATTATAGATAAAAAATTTAGAAGCCCACCTCAAACTACCTTGAGTTACTATCTATTGAACAATTTTGAATGAATATATTTAGATTAACTTATATAAAATATGAAATTTTATGAGTCTCTATTGAATATAAAATCATTAGATCGATGCATTAAATTATATATTAATATACTTTATTAAAATACATTACAATTTTATATTCCATGATTTCATCACCTTAGATCATATGTATAATTTTACATAAATTGCATTGGAAATAAGGAAAAAATTAAATGGTTGACTATATATATATATTATGGGGAGTATAAAACATATTTTATATAGTGTAATCATGGCCTGATGTCCTAAAAAATTTAGATGGATGATCATGAGGTGTATTTCATGAATAATATAATAAGATATAGAAGGATATTAATTGGCATCTGTTGAATAGTTCCTTATAAATAAAAACATGTACATATTATAATAAAGAGGTAGATTAAATATGGAGAATGTTACATAAATAAAAATAAGATATATCATAATGATAGATTATATAATATATTACATCATAACCGTGGAATCATGTGAAATAATCATACAAAAAATTATATTCATAGATTCAATATATAAGCTATCTTGTATAATAAGACATAATAATAAATTATTCCTCTATATAATCCTATACACTCCTCCCCTACCACTAAATATGGGTAAATAAATAAACATATTTAAGGAATAGATTAGATGTAAAATTCATTATTTTAAATAATTTTTCTATGAAAATAATATATATAAGTAATAATAAATTGTCCACATCAAAATAAATATTAAATAGAGTGTAAATATATACCCTATAAAATCATAATATTAACATTATTATTAAAAATAAACCAAAATTATGAAATATTATATATTAAAATTTTATACTGAAAAGGGAAAATTTGTAATTATGTATTATTAAAAACCTAGATAAATATATATATATAATATATCAATAATAAAAAATATAGTTTATATAAAATAAAATTAAAAATTCTTAAAATATATATAGTTAAATAGAAAAAAAATCACATGAATTTAAAAAGAGAAGAAACAACCCATTATGATTAATATATTGTATGTCTGATAATTGAATTAAAGAGGTATCATAATATAGATACCTAATAATATATGGTTGATTAGTGACATATGAAATGAAATTATTTTTAGAAATTTCATATAACAAGTGAGTTATTGTATTGAAAATTTTATCTAATTTTTTGAATATTTTCTTCAGAAGCGCTTATTTCAATTCTAAAAAATCAATGTCTATCATATAAACACAATAATATTGAAAATATATTTAGTAGTCAATTTCTCAAAAAAAAATTAATATTATTTCATTATTTATTTTCATTTTGCAATATATTCTATTCTTATTAGTTTCATGTTATTATGTTGATCATTCAGTTATGTTTGTTCTATTGTTCTGAAATAAAATTTGTATAATTCCAATAATCATAGTAAATATTCATATATTTTTATTGATTATATTGGCGTCTTGGTATCATTGGCATTCCATCTCAAAGTAAATTTATAAGTCAAATGTATTTAACAATGTAATTACAAATTTAAAAGTCATTAGTCATTATATTTTTCTGTGTGGAAAACAAAATTTATAGTCATTTATATTTATTATCATTGTAATCATTCATATATTATTATTCATTAATTATATAATATAAGTTTATTTTGTGATAATGAAAACCTCGGAATTCAAATTATTACTATAATACGTCAAAAATATTATTATTATTTTATCATTATATAAAACATGATAACATGTAACAAATATCGTAGTATTGTATAAAAAATAGATAGTAATTCAATAAATATTCTAATATTATTTTAGTGATTACATGTATTACATAAAGGTGATGATAATAATTTTAAAGGAAATATATGGTAATTAGACCCCATAAACTAAAATATTCATGACTTGAAAAAATAGTTTGGTGAGAAGAAACATGTATTTTCTCATAGATAATGGATCAATATATGTTAATTACATGGTAATGTTATAATGGATGAAAATAAAAATTATTTTAAAATTACTTGAAAGAGAAAAATATAAATTAATAGAAATATATATAGGCATTTAAATATTAATACTTCACTTTCATTAAATTCCTCTAGATTTTGTAAAATTTCTCCTGTGGAGGGACCTTCAGATACCAAGAGGATAAAAAGTATTCCATAAAATTAATTGAGTTATATAACTATACAATTTTATATTTAATTTTTTTTAGTGTGATATAAAAATGAAATAGAATAGGTGTTCATATCAATTTTGGGATGCAATATCTATATATAAAATACATACTATTTAAATCATTTAGGGAAATACTATAAAAGATATTAAAATTATATTTTTAATTTTTTTATTAAAATACTATGATTAATTTGGACTCAATAATCAAATTAAATAAATGTCTTTATAAAATATATTTGATTCAATGTAATAAAAAAATTATTTTTATTAGAATAAAATATTGTACACATTGTAAATTGATTTACTGGGTTAGGAAATATATTAATATATTTTGAATGATTTTTTTATCATTATTTACTTTTGATGAAAAATAATTTAAAAATAAAAATTATATCTTATTTTTTATATCACGATGATATATATATATATATACATATGTGACATTAAATAATCATTTTATTTGAAATTCACCTGAATAAAATTTTATATAAATAAATAATAAATTCTAACTTATATAATTTTGATGGTCAAATACTCGAAATTAATTCCATTTTAAATATCTAAAATTTAAAATAAATGAAATCATCATTTTAAAAAATTATAATTCATAAATAAAATTTTATTTTAGAGAAATATTATTTAATTTGAAACAATAAATATAATTTCTATTTTTATCATAAATACTTATTTCACTAATAATTATTTAGTTATATATATGAAACATGATATACACAAAATATTATATATTGGTAATTTATATAATTTTATAAATTTATAATTGACCAATTTTTTAAAAATTTCTATTTTTTACCAATGAGGATTTTGTAATTTGTTACATTATAAAAAATCAAATTGATCAATATTACAATGAATACAAATTTGTATGTATAAATATTCTAATTAATCAAAAATCATTACATTAATATGTGTTTTATATTCCATGATTACATGAATAATTTATTCCCCACAATTTTAAATTTTTATTTATTGAAATTCAATTTTAAAGTATACTATTATTCATAAAAATATCATCAATAAAATAATTTATTAATATTTTGAATGGAATTTATTAATATATATTTGAAAAATGTTAATGAAACGATTTTGGATGTGAATAAGTTTTTATATTATAATATTATAATTTTCATTAAGAATTATATATTTATTTAAATATATGTTTATATTAAAATTTTAATATTTAAAATTTAAAATTTCAAATAATATTAATCATCTATGAAATATAATAAAATATTTTTTTATCAAGTGATAAGGGTGGAAAACAACTAACAAATAAGTAAATTCTGAGTTATAATAATTATTTTTATATGAAAGAACACATTACAAACTATATGATGAGATAAATATATATTATTTGAAACATAAATTTTGTGTGTGACTAATAGATATAGAGATAAAGAAATTAAATATTTTCAAATAAACCTGAATATATTAGGAATTGATTAATTATTCATATAAGATTTTTTGTTTACCTAATGTAAATTTAAACTAAAATGTACTCTTTTTTATATTTCTTTATTAAATAAATTTATAATGTATAGGTAATAAATTACTTATCAATAAATATCCAATTACAAAACCTTTCTACAATTAATAACATTTAAATGGTATTAAGTTGTATTTATGTTTTTATTTTACAAAAATGCATTTTTATGAAGGAATACAATATTCATATACTAATTATAAATACATATGATTATTTAAGAGATTAAACAAACATTTTGACTTAATATTGAATTAATTTCCTTAATAATTTTTTTGGGTGATTCTACATAGTGAATTATATGTGAAAGAATGTTTGAAATGTTATATCCTCCATTATAATGAAATAATTTTATATTATAATAATGGATAATGTAATCTAAACATGATTAATGATTCTATTATAATAGTGTGGACACACCCTTAACATTATAACATTCAATTATTTTAAAATTTTAATAATATAGATATTAACCATTTTTTCTTAATAATAATAATACATATTCAATATCCCAAAATATTAATAGTCTATTTTTTAGAGACTAAGAAATAGAGAATTTAACTGTGTATAGAAATGAAATAATTTTATTTTTATATTATTAGATTCATAAATTTAGGATGTATTAAGAATATATTCAACACTATATTTTCTGATAAGTATTTTACTAAATCATATGATTAATTAGTTGTAAAAATAATTAAATTCAAATGATATTATATTTGTTTCTTGAATAATTTATGGAATATCTTTTCCCACTACCATTTTATGTGAAGAATTAGGTTATTTTCAATCACGATTACTATTTTACAACGATACGTGGATTTCTAATTGAATGTATGATATAGTATGGTTAATATTTGAAGAGATTATAATGAAAATTTTATTCCACCTTTAAACCAATGTTAATTAATATTGATACAATTATGAATCATCCTATTAATTTAATTGAAAATAATAAATTGACAAAAATGTTTTTTTAATTTCTTTTAAAATCATGATTTGAAATATTCATTATATCATTTAAATAAATAATTTTTATTATGTCACCTGAATTGGGTGAAAAATCCAAGATACCTGAATACCATAATGAAATTAAAAATCCAATAATATTATTGATTAATGAAATATATATTTTCCATTGTATCATATGAATGACTTATTGGGATAAGAAATTATTGGATTCAAAATTTAGGGTCCTTAAAAATAAATTATAATATATTTTTATATTTTTATATTAAAATATAAACAAATATTTATATATTTACAATGATTTTATGATCATATAATTTATTTTCGATATAATGAAAATAGAGATGAATAAAATTTTTGTCTACCTGAAGGCAGATGTCTATGTATTACAATATTTTTATAATAATCGTGTAGAATCATTTGATTCATTTTCATAACCCCCCCCCCACCCCAGAAAAAAATATACCACAATAAGGGGAGATATAGAATGAATTCCTTTGTCCCTCCACAAGTAGGTATTACGTTGGCGACTAGCACCAAGGATATAAAAAAATTTTATAGTGGATGAATTACCCTCTAACAGAAATATGAATAAGGGAGAGATAATAAAGATGCAAAATAAACCCCTATTAGACATATTTATATAAATAATCCACATTTGAAAAAAATTTATTCCATATATGAATATAATAACTAATAGTAAGACTATATGTACAAAAAAGGTAAATATGAAATTGATCCTGAATCCAAAACAGCTACTCCCAAACCATGAGGCAGTAATATCCCGAACAATCTTCGCTCTACCCTAGTGGTCCTAAAACAAGTATATATAAATGTAATGTGAAAATACTATTATATATAGTGGGATCCTACTCGAATCCTCTCATGATGATGATAATGAGATTTCTAAATCATAGTTAAAAATAGTGAAACTAACTCATAAACTAATTAGTTATACCAAATTATTATCTCTATTATGGATAACTCCACCATGTATTTCAATATATGGAGCATATAATATAAAAATGAACAACAATGTTACCCAGCTCTAGGTTTCCCACTAGATTTTTACTCTTAATCAACATATCACAACCTGATCCATATCTCACCAAAATAGGGTATAATAAAAAAGAATGTAAAATGCCTCACAACATTAACCATGTTCATCACATTGTCACCTCATTCCATCCACATAAAAATATATAATAAACAATATTTCTGATGGGCACCATATACTATATTACTTGGATAAAACATCATGTATTATACCTCAGTCCATTATAATTAATATAAAGAGTATGTTCCTCAATACATAATATCATCGACATGGAATACCTATAATAATCATTTTGTTACTATATCTAAGGATACAAATATGTGGAATATATATAATCCATCCCATAAATCTAAAAAAATATATGGAAAAAATTACTTCCATCCATAGCATCACATGTAAATATCAAGATAAGAGATTGGAGCTTGTGGGTGTTGTCAACCATCCATCCTCATACCAGTATGATGGGTAAACACCCTCCCACAGTTATCTAAGTGGCAGTTTCTCTAGAAAATTATGGAGCACTGGAAGAAAGGACAGAAAATAAATGATATGATATTCCACACAACCACACTATTGAAATATCCTACTATATGACTCAATTATATCTAGAATAACTTGAAATTTGGGTTTCCACTATTAAGTCACTATTTCTTATAAGAACAATATAATCATAAAGACCTACATTAATAATTTCTTCCATTATTTCCATTTACTTCCCATCATTAATTTGATATTCATTTATAATACATTAAAAGTATTTTAAAAATCATTACATTATTTATATGAGTAATTTCCATCCTCTATAGAAATAATTCAATCCATTGAATTGGTTTAGAGAAATAAACATCATTTTTTATTTTCATTCAATCGTCATAAAAAACAATAGGTTATCCATTTATAAATTCATTATTAGAATGATTACAAATACCAAAAACTCTTGCAAAACCATCTCATTCTACCACTATAATGAACCATTCATCCAACGAAATCCATGTAAATCATGCATTATGGATAATAATGATGATAAAATAAAAATACCATCAATAAGAAATTAAAACGATTTAAAATTGAACATCCCAACAGTCAACATCACATCCAATAGTATGACCACTTTCAACCCACTTATCATCTCAGGTTTGATCCCCAAAACATGTAGGGATATAATGATTCATCTCTCTATCATAGGACATACAGAATCATCATCATCTCAATCTCACCACTATTATATAATATCATCCATCCAAGGATCATGTATTAGGCATACATCACCTTTGGGCTTCACCATCACATAACATAGTGGTAATTCTAGACTTAGATGTTACAAGATCATAACACATCATGTATAGAATGTCACATCATGAAAAAATCACAAAATTAAAATCTAAAAAAGAATATCCAAGAGAATATTATTTTCCCCAAAACAAGACTTGCACTCTTCCAACATAAATAAGATCTCACGTCTCTAAACTCAAGGTACATGGACTTCTCAAGATGATATGAAACCGAAGATCTAGAAAAATTTGTTTATTAGTTACAAAATTCATATTTTATCATGAATTAAGTATGTAATTAATCACTGGTTATAACTATGTGCATAATATTTTATGGAGCTATATCAAGACATTGAATGAAAAAAATGCACATAACAACATATCTAATTTCAAAAATCCTTGACATGTACATTTCATTATTATCATTCATATTATTATTATAAATAATAATTAACATACTTCAAATTCATTGAAAAATTTTATCATCTAATGGAATAAAAATTTAATTTAAACATGTATACCTATAATATTTTTATCAATATTAAATTACAACAAATATCAGATTAAAAAATTCCAATGATTAAATATTTTTTAACACAATTGATTATAAGTTAATTCCAAATTTATAGTTTTTATCTAATTCAACAAGGAACTGAATGAAAAATAAGATGTGAAAAATGAACGAAATATATGTCTCCATATATTGAAAGAAAATATTCCACCATTAATAATGTTATAAGTTGTCAACATGAGAACATTAGCAAATTATTTTTAAATTTTGTAAAAAATTATTAATTATGTTAATTTCATTTCAATTAAAAGGGATAATCACTTATAAATATTTTTCATGTAATATAAAATAAAATCATTGATTTCATGACATTAAAGGTGACAAAATTATTCATACGAGAAAAAAAAATTATTGTGGGTCCGAACCATCTCTCTCCTAACAAGCTACGTCAATCCTTGGATTCCATAGAACAACTACGCAACGAAAAAACCATGAAAACCACATTTTAAATAGATGATATCACGAACAACATAATATCAATAAAACTAGAAGGAAAACAATAAAAAATGTGAATAAATCATATAAAATGGAGGTAAAACTCGTAATATATCTCCATAGCTCAAATATGTGAAGCTATGAATTGAACACTACAGAAAAAATCTCAAATAATGAAGGGGGAACCACATTCCAGTATAAATATAGCGAGGAGTATATGGTTTGATAATCATGCAAGCAGTTTAACCATATAATGATATATTTCATAGGAGATTTACATTTTGTTTCATGCTTGCAAATCAAATAAATTTAGAGTGTTAGTTCGAAAAAGAAAACATGTTGACTCAAACCATTTAATCATAAACTATTACAAAACATGATTCAAGATAATAAATAGACGTAAAAATACATTAACTACACATACATGATGTTAAAACTCCTTACTTATAATGTATACTCAAATATTCAATATTTCATCATCTAAACACCAATAGACTCAGTACATGCCCGCTCTGACAAACCATGATAATCAAGAACACACAAAGGGTCTTTATAAATAGATCAATACCCTTACAAAAGATACCACTCAAACAATCATCATCTGCATGAATAAAACAATAATCTAGTGGGAAAACCGAAATGGGTTTTCTGAAAATCCACCCCATGATATATGTGTAAATTATCTCTCCATATCATTATCATTATAATATCATATATAGGAAAAAATAACAAAATCGTTAAATAGAAACAACCAACTCCTAAAAACCCTCTTTAGATTGATACATATCAAATAAGAGTAAATCCACAAAAAGGGGAAGTATCACATAATCTATATATGCCAGTATCCACACCAGTAAAACATTAAAATAGAAGAGTTAATAATAAAATAACTTTGAGTAAATAGTGTAAATATTCCACTCATGTTTCCAGGTACGGTAATAAATTCCACCATTCCGAAAAAATAGTTTAAGCAAGCGAATATCATGCCAATGGAACACCTTATCATAACGTTATTGGATCTTTACATGTTGCTCCTTGAGGGTATCATCGTCTCTAACATCAATATTTCTAAAATATATGACATGATAATTATCTTGAAGATAATTATAAAGAGTTTTTAATGTGAAAAAACATTGTTTATCAAGATTATCTTTGGGGGATGTGAAATATTATTTACAAACACTCTGACATGATCCAACTCCTTAAATGTTAAAACAACCCATGGAGTGAAATTACTACAATGATGAATACATTTCATGCCATGAAGAGGAATAACATTCAAAAAATCATTTTCTACAATATAAAATTCCATTGGTGCATTATAATGGTTGTAATAGGATTTATAAAAAATTATATAGTACTTTAATCCTCAAAAAAATTCCCTACACCATCATTGTCATATTATTTTACTAGTTCAAACATGAGATTTTTTTCCTCTTTTAACCCATTACATCCCAATTTAAAATGTAATGGTTTTTTGTAAAATTATTCAAAGAACATAAAACAAAAGGTGGAGTATAAAATATTATTTTATTAATACAAAACTAATGTAATTCCCCTTATTATGAAGCCCACAAAGTCCATGGGATAATATAGAAACATGTCATCAATAGTCTAGATGGTTTGATTTAACTTATCATCCTTCTAAGGATGAAAATATATTAATGTGAATAAATAATAACAAAAAAAGGTTTGAATCGTCATTAGATTATAGAGGTAAACAAATATCCTAGAATGAAATGATCGTCTGTGGGAATCCCTGGAGTCACACCACCTCATTTTATATGTTTCCTTAACAAAATAGTTTCTATGCATGACACTCTGATACTATATAGTGGTATGGTTTCATAAAATGATACACTATCAACCATATAGGTTCATAACCATCATTAGATCTGGTGAAATTGGTAATGAATTCCATTAACATGTCATCTTCCTTCCGCTTGGTAACATTTATTATTTTGTTCAAACAACATGGAACACAGTGTTTATCATTTTACTATTGGAAGACCAAGCTATGTGGAAAAAACATTTTAATAACATGCTTCAAACCAACCCACAAGAAGTCCATCTCTCATATCTCTTTAAATATTTTTAACATTGGTATACACCTCCTTTGGTGAAATATTAAACACAGAGAAAACATTCACACCGATTACATACGGAATGAAATACCTTCCATGAATAAACACCTGGTTGAACATATACACATACCAACCATTAGGGGAATCACAAAAAACAACTTGGTTTCTCTAGAACTCCCCCTTATAATCACATAGTTTGTACTCATACACCTATAGAACCAAAAATGTTCCACCATAATTTTTAAATTATATCAATGTACCTTATATCTCACATATATAGATGCATCACTTATTGTTCTTACAATATTCTCCAAGAATTAATAGAATAATAAAATTACATCACAGCGAGTCTTCATTCTCAATGAATAAGCTACAAACACTTCCATTCCTGTAGTACTTAAAAATTTCAACTCTATAATCCTATAGTAATTCGATCAAATGATACTGGTACATGTTAAAGTCATGCTAGGAGAAGATATTCCTCTAGCACTATTGATTAGTCAAATCCAAAAAACACTCATTGTTGAGAAAGTTTCAAAAAAAATATCAAGAAAAATAAAAAATTGAAAACTAAATATCATTTTTGTCAATACTATGCTAATTGAGACATGAATGTTGGGTATAATAAGAAAAACATTTACACATTCTACATCAGAACAATACAAAAACAAGGAAAAAATAAATAATATAAATCCTCAAAGAAAACTCCTTAGACTAAAATAATAAGACTGTACAACTAACCAAATTAACATTTAGGTACTCAAAATCTATCTGACATTGTTCACTCCACAATAATACATTTTCATTTATAGTAATTTCTATCATAGGGGTTGCAACCTGAGAGAAAATATCTAAGATTCTCTTGTAATAAATTTTCATGAAAATGTAATCATTGAAATTCTTGATCAATCAATTTTTATACCACAAACACAATAACCATAAAAATTAATTCATTTTATTATAATCTACGTTCAAACACAACATGACCTAATTAAAGGAATTATTTTTTGATATTAGTTATCAATTTGACTATATATTTAGATATGATAAATATGTCAATTTATTAGATAATTTAATGATTTTAACTTACTATAAATTAAACATGTCAAGATATTTTTTTATTATTGTATTTACATATTCATTTTTCATAACATTTTTCTAAAATAATTCCTAATAACTTAGAAAAAAGTCTATTTATAATATTTATTAGGGGTTACTATTTAATAATTTTGGATATTATCGATATAAAATATCATAAATAAATTTACATTATTTTTAATAATAAAAAATTATCAAAATTAATAGGGTTATAAGGAATGATTTTTTGATATTAAGTAATATAATCTTGTCTTAGATGATATATATAATTGGTTCTCAAGATTATAATCAATATATTTATTGGACCAATGAAAAAATGGTTTAAAATTTCAATTATTTTGAATAAGAATTGTGTGGTTTCATTTTATACAAAATCTATGTAATATGTGTTATATGAGTGATTAATGGTATGTTATAATTATTATAATACCCCATAAATGAACAAATATTTAAAATTTTATTCTTAATGATATTAAAATTACAATCATGAGATGGTGGGTGAAAAGAAATAAGAATATTAAGTAATGGTAATTATCAATGAAAATAACTCTATGATGCCCATTGAAAAAAATGACTACATGATGTATATTTTATTTATTCAAAATAACTTATTTTATTATGAACTTAAGGAAATGTAAAAATCATATACTATTTTTATTTAAATGAATTATGTTTATGTCATTAAATTTAATATACAAGTAAATTCTAGGTTATATTTTTCCATTGTTAACTCAATAAATATAACTATAATGTCTTGTAATTGAATTTATTATTTATTTTAAAGTCTTGTTTTTTCATTGTTTTATTTATAATTACATGATTGATTTAATTTATATATTTTAAACACTTGAAAATGTTGTAAAATATATTTTTTCATTCTATATTTGGTACACCAATATTATAAGATATTTTTTTTACTCGTAAAACATAGAGTTGACTGATAAAATAATTTTACCTGATGTGGATTTTTTACATCACTTTACAAATAAATTTATGAGGTCCAACCCAAAGGAATATTCTCATTGGTATTAAAACCATGAACACGTACACCTGAATCTGGTACTAAAAAAACTTTATTAAATTTATGGATTCGTTAATTATAATCATGAAAAAAATTTAGATACAATACATAAATCATCTACTTTAAATATTGGCTTATAATAAATGTTTTGTTTATTTGATGTTTAATTTTTTATAAATTCATGATAAACTTTTACAAAGAAGTACATAAGAATTCATGTTTTAATACATATTATTATAAAAATATTTTCTTATTTCATAATATGTCAGCAATGTGTTGAATAAAATTCATCACACATAAAGTCATTTATGGAAATAATAATTTAACATTATTAATTATAATCTAGGGATGTGGGAAAAACATATGGTTGAGATCCCATGATTATTATGTGTAAAAATAATCATTAATGTTCAACATCTTTTATGTGTAGAAAAAAATCTTCATAACATAATATTAACATCAATCATAATAATACCTGCTTATTTAAAAGTTTTTAGGGATATGAAATACCCAACTATAACATATTAGACAAAATTCCAAAAATATTTTGGTATATTCCCCAATCAACCATTTATCAATAATTTACATGTAATATATAATGATGACAAACACATTGATTAATTTTTTCATAAATTATATCATATCAAGATTTACCCCATAATGATAAACATGATTCTTAGTAATCCAAAATTAAAAAAAAATTATTATAAAATGTCCAAAGAAATGATATTAGTGTAATTTTTTATCATATCCTATGTGAGGTATAATAATAAATAAATTATGAAAACATAAATGATAATAAATTTATAAAATCATTTAATATTATTCTTCATTGAAAAGTCAAAATACACTTTTCATTCGGTATCATTTAATAACATCAATTTACATAATTTTGTGAAAAATATTTTTAATTCATATAATCATTGATTATATTATACATTTATTCAAATAATCTAAAAATTAATTTTTATTTAAAATAAATTCATCTCATAAATGTTAATAATGAAAATTATTACAAATTTTTTTATGGATAATAAAATGTGGACATTGTATATAAAAATATAAAATACCAATTTTAAAAACATTTACAAGATTTTAAATGATCCTAGAGTGTATCATTTAGAAATCATATAATTTTATAAAATAAATATTATTAAATATTATTATTAAAAGGGTAATAAATTGGGCACTATTTTTAATATATTTTAGGTGATATATTTATACAAATAAAATTAATTTTGTTTTAATACAATAAATCTCATGAATATAATTTCTGGATAAGGATAATAAAATAAAAAGAGTTTAAAATGATTCATTGTAATATTTTTCATATGGTTATATATATATCATACAAAATAATAAATTAGTATTAATCCAAACATGACTTGAATAATGAATTTTTTGGTTTCAAACCAATACAACATAGATAAATCATGACTCAAAAATTCATTCACAAATGGTAATTATATTGATTATAAAAAACACCAATTTACATGAATTAATATGTGAAAACAAATTCATGTTATGAAAATTATCCAAATAAAAAATAACATGACCTATACAATGAATTATGTCTTGATGAATTAAAAATAAAACCATGAAAACAATTAGATAATTTATAACTTTTTAGCCAATATATTATTAAATATTTAAAATAAAAGGAACATTATGTTTCAGGATAAATGATTAATTCATGATATAATATCTCAATGTGTAGAATATACATTAGATAAAAGATGTATATTTTTAATAAGTAGTGTGTTTCAAGGAAACAATAATTTGATCAATAATCCAAGAAAATATGTGTGTCCCTAATGAGAAATTTCATCATTTAGGTAACTGTGAAAAATAATTTTAAAATGACATAATACAAGAGTAATTATTGAAAACATAACCATAAATCATTTCACATGTGATCATTGGATAAAAAATTTAATAATTTTGTTCTATTCCACCGTGAAATTAAATTGAGTAATTAAACCACATACATCGAGTCAAGAATTCCTACATATATCCTCTATCACTTAAATAATAATCATATGTTTCATTTTATTTAGTTTAAAATGATTTTCCATATACATTCCTTAGTTATAAAACAATTAATTCATTAATGTTAATTAAATTATTATTTGGATAATCCTTTAGGTATATGTGGTCTATATACATTACATTTGATTATTAAGTGATAATTTAAATTAGTAAGATGATCATTGTCCAAGAGATATTTATTAGTAAAATATTGAATATTAATTAAGATGTAATTAGAATTTATATAAATAAAATATTTTATTATAGACATACAAGAAAAAAATAAAAATAAAATATTATTGCTTGCAAGGTTGTAGTAAATAGGCATACATTAGTGGTAAATTTACTACTAGTTGGATTGAATATTATGAAATAATGTAATTTTTAAAATTTAATGAATATTTATGATGTTATAAATATCAAATCATTAAACTATATCTGTACCCATTACCAGTAAATAAATCTTGTTTTAAAAAATTTGTGTTTGATTTAATGTGTAGGCGGTAGTCCCTACATACACAAATGTAATGATATATGTTTGATGATTAGAATGGCATGCTGATAGATGATACAAAATATTTAAACAAAATTATTAATGTAATAAAAATAATTTATTTTCATGAAATATGTCATAATAACCATATATTTCTGGTTGTGATGATAAATTTAATATGTATTCTTGTGATGTGGTTTTTCAATCATTCACATGAATGGTTTCTAGTTTTCAAATTTTATGGAAATAGTGATAATTAATAAATTATATTAATTTAGAATATATATTTAAATGGTAGAAAAATATATAATTATATAATAATAATTAAGGTGGAATTATAGATGTATAAGATTAAGTAAAATTCAATCCTTTAGATAAAACGATTGCTTCCTATTTAAGGATCCTCTTTTAGATCACTCTTTAAGGACCCTGACTACAGTCTTCTATGAATATCAGAACCTCTATAATCAACTTAAAAATGAAGATAATTTTTTTTGTAGTTCTTTATTAATATTGGGTGGTAATAACATGTTATTAATAAAGGATAAGTGGTATCAATATATAATATTGCTATGGTTCACTCTTTTTATTACATAATGCATAAATTTCAAATAAAATAATTTTAATATAAACTATTTATAATATTGTTATACTCAAAATTATTGTTATCTTCAATCTTAAAAACATAATATTTATAATTTAGACAAGTTTAGAATATGTATTAACCCTTCTCATATAGTTTCAACCCCCCATTGCCCCTTTTTACAATTTTTACATTAATAATGTTTTTTACCGTTTAGGGGTCGTGAAAGTAACCACAAAAGGAAAACATAACAATAAACTGAAATTGGACCCCATTACATAGCATATACCATTAAATTGGAAACATATATAATTTATATTAATTTTTAATCCTTTAAAAATTATTATTTATCACAAATAATATTAATGTCATTTCATGAATTATTTACATAATTTGATAGTATTTTCATCAACACAGTTATATAACTTATATATAAATTTTTGAAACAAGAATTAAAAATTATGAATACCTATAAAACTAAGGTAATTGTATATTATACTTTAATTATATCAATTTTATAATTTTTAAAATTTATTATATTATTCTTTTAAATCATTCATTAGTAAATTGTTGGTATTATGTATGTATTGAAGGTGATATGTCATCTCTAAAAGTAATAAATACACTACCATTGATAAAAAATAATATATTTTTATTATAAAAATTTATTACATTATATATATAATTTTATGAATAAAAAATATTTTATATTTGAATGGAAACCTAGAGATATTTTGGAATTTTCCATTAAATAAAATATTATAATTGGAATAATGAAAAAATTATAACAAAAAATAAATATTTATTATATAAGAATTGGATATTTGAAATAAACTCAGGTAATGAAATATAAGTATGTTTTTCAATTATTTGAATGACATGTTTCATAGTTTTAATCTTATTATTATAGTTTTACTCTTACCATGTTGATTTTTTACTAAGGATCATTATTAATTTGTCCAAATTTGAGTGCAATTATTTAGGGAATTTGGCTATTGTGATTATAAATATTGAATATATTTTATTAAATTTTATATTTTTTTTATTTTTAAAATAATTTTAAAATAAAACCCCAATACACATTGGAAATAATTTTCTAATTAAATATATTTAAAGAAGACAAAATTATTATTCAATAATTAATAATAATAATAATTTTATTCTATAAATTACATTTTTTTCAATGATATAGATGTAACTAAAATTTGAAATAAATTAAATACAAAAACATAATATACTATAATTGAGATGAATGTTTTATATATTATTGGTATTTTTAATTATTCCAAGAGAAATAATTTTTTTTTGGAAAATATCAAAATTCCATTAGATGAAAATTTTGAATTGATAAATAAGAAGAAATCATATTTTTTAAAAATATATTACAATATTTGGTAGTAATTAATTATAATATTCACTCAAAAAAATAAATCCATATAATTATTTAATCAATAACTTTTTTGAAGCATAAAATGAATTTCTTAAATATATAATACTTCATTGCTAAGAAAAAATCAAGGAAATTTAATTACGTAGAATATATATATATATTTCATAATTTTTTAGACATATTCATAGATTATAATTAAATAGTAATGTTATAATATTCATTATTAATTATTTATATTTTTGTCGATTATAACTCATTTTCACTCTTTATGAAAACTATTGGACATATTACTTATTTAAATTCATTAGGGAAAAAATTATCCCCCTAAAAAATATTTATCCACGCTATTTAATCATGAAAATGGTAATAAAATTGTTTATTTTTCATGATTACTTATTTTTAAACTAGCATTGTGAAAAGATTTAATAAAACATTCAATTGATAAGGGAATGGAAAATATTGAGGTGATATATAATAACACAATAATATATTTTTAATAATAAAACATTATCTAAAATACTGATTTCATGGGGAAAACTTATTTTCTAAAAATTACGTGTAGTTATAGTGAATTTAATCACATTAATGTTAAGGACACCAAATACATAATTAAAAAATGTGTGAAAAAAATAATCCAATCATAATTTTTTTAGACATGAAAATTTTCTTTTTGATTATCCACCATATGATTTTGGAAAATAATTTTACAAATAATAATGACTATAATATAATATAAACATACATAATTTTCATCATAAATATAAATACCACATCATCCATTAGTTTATATTCTCAATAGGAATCCAGCTCTCTCCGATCTCATAATCAGTGTGGTGTTGATTGTTGTTGAATATTTATTATTCCTAAACCAAAAAAAATTAAATCTTATATGATATATATTGATAAAATGATATTCAAGCTATCATAACTAAAAAAATTGCAACATCTTGTTATTGATTCAAGTATTTCTAAACCCGCTTGTGTTAAATAATTAAAATCCTAATTAAGTGGGAAAAAAATAAATTATCAACTAAATTGTGAGTAATGTGTTAAAGACATTAAATGCTATATAAAATCATGAAATATATAATTGAATATTTTTGGAGTTTGAAATTGAGTTAGTATGAGATTTTGAGACATGAAAATTCATGGTGATGTCTGAATAAAAATATGAATATAATATAATATGCAAGCAATTTGGATTCAAAATAATCGAATAACCCCAAAATTTTATATAGAATGAGAAATTTGATACAACCATTATGTCGGAAACCGAGTGTTGTCTTTAAGAGGGTCATAACATTCATAGGCCCCAGACATTCGCATTCCTCATTATTGAAATACAGCTATTAAATAATATTTAATATACTATTTTATAAAATATAATTGAATATCTCCAAAATAGTACATTTTATTGGAAATATAAGATTACTGATAGGTTTAGGACGTTGTGTTTACCCTAGGTGAGGTATAACATTTGTATGCATCATATTTTTTCATTCCTTGGTCATGAATGTAACCATTTTTATATTTAATTATTTTTTTTCTATTTTTTTATTTATATATAATTAGTATATCTCAAAAGGTGTGTCCTAAAAGAAATCCAGGAAAATTGTTGGGTCCAGAATTTAATATCTACTCTTGGTAGTGTATCATATTATTGCATGCAGGGTTTTTGGCAACACAATACACAATAAATGTTATTTTCAATTTATTAATTATTCCCTTTTTTAATTAATAAACAGTAATTTTCTCTACAATGGTACATCATATAAAAAATAGGCTAATTTTATTAAGTTTGAAATGTGGGGATTACCATACGTGGGGTGTAATTGTCAGACACAACAAGAATTTGGCTATGTTTCTAATTAAATCAAAATATTTAATAGATAAATTAAATTAATAATTTGATATAAAAATATAAAATACTGTTATTAAGTCATTAAAACATCATGGTTTACGTAACATGATTATAAAATACTTTGTTTGATTACAATTTCAATAATATTTTTTATCCCAATAATAGTTGAATTTACACACTCCATCGTTAACACTATGTTGAATTATTGATAAAACTGGTGTTTTAAATGATTGGTATTTAATGAAAGTTTTTGTCTAAATGTTATTGGTGATAATAATTAGAGATAATTAATGATAATAATAATTATTATTATTTTTAGTATTATTATTTATGGAAAATAATATTAATGGTGTAAATTACGAAATTGATTTGATAATCATGTTTTGTTATAATTATTATTATTAATGTGGGATATTAGATATTAATTTTACTTGATAGTATTATTATTATTACTATTATTATTATTTTTATGAAAACACTGTTTCGGTCATCACTACTTTGTACGGTTTCAGATGGGTGCACCATCAGCTGTAGTGTAACCCAGAAATTGATATGGCCTTTTAAAGACCATTACTGAATATTGTATTCAGGCTCATGGTGTAGGTCGATTAATTTCTCATTATGATGATGTGGTTTCTACCATTTTGAATATCAGAAGTTTCATTATGTGAATTGGTGTTACACATTGTTTAATACACTAACATTAATGAGGTATCACAATTTTGATGTTACCTCATTGTTATTAAAAAATATGACATTCACCATGTGTAACTTAATTACATGCTTTTAGCACCGTGAAAGAAGGCTATAAAAGGGAGGAAACACATGGTTTTTTATTATACCCTCTTAGATTCTTCTTATCTCGACCCAAATCCTTCCACAAGAATTTTATAAAGTCTTTCAACCATTCCTGATCCATTCCATTGATGGTCAATCATCATTTCGTCGGTGGATGATAACTAGATTATAATTCTTCATGTTACGTTATCTATCTCCCTATAAACTATTTTAATATTTATATGGATCATTCTAAGGATTATGTATTTATCAACCTTGATGTTTTATATGGCGTCAATGTTGAGTTTTGGGTTATTCTACCCCTTCGTTCTCATTGACAGGTGTCATTGAGAGTGTGGGTTTTGGGAGAAGGTTAGTGGTTGCATCCCAATTATCCAAATGGAGTGTCCTTGTTTTGAATGATTTATTTCCATTATTGAATTAAATTAAATTTCCAAAATTTTCTTCAATTGCATTTTTAAAACTGGAATCCAACGATCCAAGATATCTAATATGTTTAATCATGGAAAATTGGAAAACCCCAAATTCAGTTAAAATAATGTGTTTTTATGATTATTGGATTATTTAAATTATTGAGTTTTAATTATGTATTTAATGGAAATGTTTTCAATTAATTTTTTAATTTAAATTTAGAAATTAATTTTGAAAAATATGGAATTAGTTTTGAAAGGATTTGAAACCTATGAAAATCGATTAAAATGGTTTGATAGAAACCCTGTGGTTTTACGTTGTTGAAAGGGAATGTTTTTTATTAATAATTGATTGTGATTTTAATGGAATGAAAATTGAATTTTTGAAATTCAATAATGGGATTTAGTTTATTTTAATATATATTAAAATAATTTCCCCATCATATAAGAGAACATGAAATCCATAGGTTGTTTATGAGTTATTTTGATACACTCTATACTATTAAATCATTCTAAAACATACATGTGGTGGGAAACATCCCATATGAGAGGGTGACAAGTCACCCCTAGCCAGTGTCTAGGGGATTTGATTATACTATGTTTTTTGTGATCATATATAGAGTGTTGAATCTTATAATAAAGTAATTCCATCATACATTTTATAATATGACCATGTTTCTTGCTAGTTTATTTGTATTTGAGATATAAATGTATTCTAATGTTGTTGGAACTACATTACAATCCTACAAAATTTATATATATATTTTTTCTATAATTGTTCACAGTAATATTTATTTATAAATATTCAATTTCTTGTAATTACTTTTCTATACATTAATATTATTTTCCATAAATTTAAAATCAATAGAATTTTTTGTTTAAATGTGCTTTTGAAATTCCAATCCTGTTTATTTTTAAAATTGAAAATGATTTCCTTTGATAATATTTTTTTGGAATATGTTTGGAATCATTGTTGGTTTTCTATTTGGGTTAAGATCAGACCTTACTATTTCATTCAGATGTTTCCATTCTTTCTTCATCCAGGTTCGAGAAAATTAATGGGATCCCTTAGAGGTGGATCAATCTACTGAACTATGGTCTTTGTATGTTATGTCCTTTGGAACCCTGTGTCTTTTTTCCGGTTATAGTGCTTTGGATTGTATAAATTTTGTCTTTAATGCCTTATTGTATTCTGGTACATTACTCCCAATTGAGTTTTCCTTTGATATGCATATTATCATTCTTCATTTACTTCTTATATGTTTGTTGAATATTAATTCCAATGTTAATATTATATGACACAATGTGCTCGTCACGATCCAATGTAGATCAGGAAGGACCTTCATGCTTTGACATGGCCAGTTTAGTTATTGCGTTACCCGGGTACCCAGGATGGTTCGTGAAAAATTTGTATCATTGGGGGGTAAATATTTTTTCTAGAAAACAATATGCATTTGTGAAATATTTTTGGGACATAAGAGGAATTTGGGATTGAGTTCCTTTCCATCCCCACAAGAATGAACCTTCAGCCACCATGGCTTGTTAGGGAATGGAGTCTTGTGGATTAGTTCTAGTAATTTACCAATATAGATTTTGAGATATTTTAATCTCTATCATGAATGTTTTTTCCATTGGGAATAATTTCCCTTTTTGCTCTATTTGAGCACAACCTAATGTATTCAATATTGTATGCTGATATTTTGTAACATTATGCCTCCGAGAAAATGAGAAAATATGATCTAGTATGAAGATTCTACTAAAACCTAGTGAATAAAACCTATTGTTGATCCAAATATAGTTGAGGTAGTTGTGCATAATATCTTTTCTCTATGAAAAGAACCATTTATAGTGCCCGTTCAATCTACAATTCTGGATCTATAGTGGCATGTTCTTAAAAACATTTCTAATAAGTTCTTTCAAAAAAAACATCTATTCTCAAAGGGTCCACTGATCCTCAACATATTGATGAATGGTTGGGTAGAATGAAAAATATTTTTGAGTTCAATGAGACACCAGATGTGATCATGGTGAAGTGTGCAACCATCATGAAAGATGGATCGAGAAAAAAATAGTAGGACACAATGTTGAGTACAATGAATCATGACATCTTAACATGGAAAGACATCAATGTATTCTTCAGTAAATAGATCTATAATGAGTTAATTTTGATGAATTATGTTGTAGATTTTTTCAATGTTGAAAGGCCAAAAACATGACTGAGTATTTAAATTTCATTACTGATTTGGTACAATTTTAACCTATGACTACATCCAATGAAAGGATAATGGATAAACCATTTGAGTAGGGGAATTAATCAGATATTTTTTTGTCGTGTTTTATTTATGAAGCTATACATTTATAATAATGTGTTGGGTAGGGAGATGATGATTAAGATGGAATTTTTGGGAATGTCAGGGTTGACATGAATTCCTTTTTTTATAGTGGAAGAATAAATTCCTTTATTGAAAATTAGAAGAGTGATAACTCTCATAGTGGATCTTGATTGCATGGTCATTTAAGACCTCCTATAGTGCCTAGTAAAAGTAATATAGTATACTACCAGTGTGTTTAAACAAATCATTCAAGGATGTTTTTCACTGTAGAACCAACAAATTGTGGCTCTGGCAGTCATTTAGGGGACTTAGAAATGTTTACCCATAACATTTACACTTTTTTTAGTATAACAGTGTCATCATCACCAAAAAAAGAACAGTGTAAAACAAATTCCTCATGTTCAAAATTATTATTTCTATACGAATATGGAATGTAGTTTGTTTGTTATGTTATAGTGTCTTCAGAGGAAGCAGACACAAGTACAGTGACTGTGAGAGGTACCATAACAATAGAATCTTCATTATTGACTACAATTTTTATACATTTACATCTCAATCATTTATTTTAACACATATTGTTAATATGCTTAATATTTCTATGGATAAACTATTGTGAGTAATGAATATTACTACACCCATTGGTATTAAAAGGGAGAAGGATCTTCACAGTCTACTTGTGTCTTCTATATTTGAAGTCGATCAATTTTAGGTTTTTCTTGTTATTGACATTAAATATTTTTTACTTAATATTCGAGATGGATTGGCACATTTCTAATAAAACTCATAATAATTATTATCATTTATGGGTAAACCTTAATACACCTAAAGGTGTGCCTATTGACTTCCAAGGAGAATAGGATGCATGATCAAGCAGGGATGGACCTTCTGATCTAGAGTTGGGGAATGTGATATCGATGTTTTATTTTGATCTTAAGAGAAAATATTTCAGTGGATATCTACCACATATCATCTTCATGTTTTCCAATGTGTTTCTTTCTAACTTCTCTAGGTTTCCACCGGTATGAAAGGTAAAATATTTTGTTTTTCATGGTAGTGTTTTTATTATTTATGATACTCAACTTGTTCATTTACCGTTTATGGCATGGATCCATCTGAGTTAATGGAGATGAAGTCCCATTTGGGAAATCTTTTAGAGAATTGATTTAAATTATTGAGTGTCTCACCTTGGGAAACATAGGTTATCTTCACTGTGAAACCTGACGGTTTACTTTTCTTATGTGTTGATTACTGAAATCAAAATTGAGTGAAAGAACAAAGATGATATATTCTTATTCTTATCATCACATTGGCCTTTGTAATTTTTAGTTGGTGAATATGTATTCTTGAAGGTTTCACCCCGTTTGGGTAATTGATGACTTTAGAGAAAAGGGTACATTTTACATTGTTTTATGGGTTTTTTCAATATTTTTGATCAGATGGAGAATTTTTCTTACCATTTAGAACTATCAAAACAACTATCGTCAATAAATAACATTGTCCACGTATTGCAGCTTTAGAAGTTTCTCTCTGATCCATCACATGTTTTGAGCATGAGTTATCATGATACTGTACCTGAATTAGCAATAACTGAATGGCTAGTCGAAATTGTTGTTTCTGAGACCAAGATACTTCATGGGAGGACGATACCTTTAGTTTGTGTGATATGATATAATGTATATGATTCTAATGATACGTGGATAGGAAGGAAAAAATAAGAGAGAAGTGGACTCGTCTTTTTATGTGGGTCTTCATCGTACGATTTCTGGATATATATAGTTCTTTTGATGGGGAGGTTGTAACATCCTTTTAATTTTTTATGTATTATAAACCCTCTTGTGTTAAATTATTAATATATTTATCTAGTTAGAATGAAAAAAATGACTTTTTAGTGAAATTTTGATGAATGTGTGAAATAAATTAAATGCCAATTGATATTTTGGAATATGAATTGGAATATTTATGGAGTATGACACTAGGTTAGTATGATATTTCAATACCCAAAAATTCTTAGTGATGACTGAATGAAAATATTAAATATAATATATCAATCACACAGTTTTTATTCAAAATTATTGAATAACTCAAAAATGGTTCATCGTATGAGAAATATGATAAAACTGTTTTGTCTGAAATACAGTGTTTACCCTATGATGGGTATAAAATTTTTAGTTTCTCGACATTTGGATGCATCACTTTTGAGATAATGTATTTATATAATATTTAATATATTATTTTATTGAATTTTTAAATATCTCCCAAATTTTGTGTTGTATGAGAAATCAGATACCATTGATAGGTCTGAAAAATTGTGTTTAACCTAGGTGAGGTATAAAAATTTTATCTGCCAAATATTTTAATGCTTCATTTTAAAAAATAATCATTTCTATATTTAATTAATTTTTTAATACTTTTTTTGAATAGTGACTATTTAATATCTCACAAATGGTGAAACATACAGGAAATCAGATAAAATGTTTTGGTATGGAATAGAGAGTTTACCTTAGGTGGGGTATAACTATAAAGTGTTTAGCATGTTTGGAAACATCACATGCAATAAAAGCCATTTTATTTTTAATTATTATTCTATTATATTTTCTAATTATTAAATATTTGATTTCTCTCAAATGGTTCATCTTATAAGAAATATGATACCACTATTTGGTCTGTAATGTGGGTTTTACCCTAGGCAGTGTATAATTTTCAAACCCAACGGGAAGTTGGTTAGGTTGCAAATTAAATAATTTCATTTAAAAAATGAATTAAATAATTAAATTAATAATCTCATAAAAAATAGAAAATAATTTTTTAAAGTCACCACACCATCCTGGTTGATGTAATAAGGTTTTGAAAACCTTTATCTCTTAATCGTTTCAGTATGAATTTGTGGCAACACCATTTACGGTAGAATTTACACACTTCATTCTTTACTTTATAATGTATTATTGATTAAACATGTGTTTTTAATTTATGGTGATGAATGAACTGTCTTGTTGAAATGCTAACAATGTCAATCATTACATATAATTAAAGATAAAAAATTAATAATATATATTATCATTATTTTTATTTATGAAAAATAATATTAATGGAGAAAATTATGAAAGTGATTTGATAATATAATTTTTCAATCATTATTATTATAATAATTTATTTCATAATTATATTAATTTATGTTATTTCCATTATTATTATTATTATCATTTTTAACACACTTATTTGGTTATATGTTCCTTGTGAGGGATCATATTGACTTTCCATCAGTTGTATTATGACCCTGAAAATAAGGCAGTTTTTTTATAGACCCATATCAGAGATTTAATTCATGATCGTGTTGTATGTCTATAAAGTTCCAAATATGATGATGAGGTTTTGATGATTATTAATCTCATGAGTTTTCCAATGTGAATAAGGTTAACATATTTTTTTAATACCCAAACATTAATGTGTCTTTACAATTTTGAAGTGTATTTTCTATTATTGAAATTTAGACGTTCACATCCTATATCTAAATTACACATCGTGTAACGCCCCAACAATAGGCTATAAGAGGGGGGCAGTTCATAGTAATTGTTTTCATTTTAATCTCATTGATTCAACTCTGATCAACCCAATTCCATCCCTAAGAATTCTTTTAGTATTCCAACAATTCCGGATCAAATAATTTGGTGCTTGATGTTCATTGATTTAGTTGGTGATATCATGGTAAGCATTATACATAATTCTTATTCTATATCCTTATCTTCTATTTTGATATTTATATTGATGATTTTAAATATTATGGATCTATCCTCCTGGATTTTTTATCTCTCTTTTAGGTTGATTTTTGACATTTTCTACAACTTCATTCACATTGACGAGTTCCCTAACAAGTGTTAGGTTTTGGGAAAAGGTAGGTGGTTGTATCCTAATAAGAGAAATTCATTACCTTTGTGTCCCTAGATTTTGCCCAATTTTTTATTTAAATTAATTTTAAAATATTTTAATAAATTAAATTATGAAAATATAAATATAGTGAGTCACGATATTTGAAACGGTTTTGGAAATGAAATTTGGAAAACCACCAATTCCATTTAATTGTGTCGTGTTTATGGAAATTGTTTGATTTAAATAATAAAATTTAAATTCTAGATTAGATGGAATTTATTTAAATTATATTTTTTTGAATTTAATAGTTGAAATGAATTTGGAAAAAGGATATAATTAGATTTGAATGGATTCCAAACTTGTGAAAATAGATTCAAATGATTTGATAGAAACCCATTGGTTTTATCTTGTGGAAATTGAATGTTTATGATTATAATCCATAACTTTTTTAAATGCAATGAAATTGGAATTTTTAAATAGAAGAATGAGATCTGTTGTATTTTTTGAAATCTTATAATAATATTCCAATCATGTAAGATCACATGGAATAAATACAATGTTTTTGAGTTATTTGGATACACTCTACTCAATTACATTTTTCTAAAACATACATACGGATAGTCACATCCTTGATTGTAGGGTGATTAGTCACCTCTGTCCAGTGTTAGGGGGATGTGAGTATAATAAATTTTTTGTGATCACATAGTTTGTGGGGAACCCTATAGATTGTTAATGCTATCATACCTTTTGTAATATGACAATTTTGATCCCTTTTTTATTTATATTTGAGATATAAATGTATAACAATGTTTTATGAACTTCACTAAATGCCTTATGAATTTAGATAAACTTTTATATATATATATGTTTTAATTAAGCAATTTTTATGATGTTTTTTATATTTTGTAAAGCATAGAATGTGATATAATATTATTTTCCACATTTTTTAATATGTATATAATGTTTTTCTTAAATGTAATTTTGAAATTCGAAGATATTCATTTTTGAATATTTAATGAGTTTTCATTAGATTATATATATCTGGAATCATTTATGGAATCATTGATGGTCTCTTATTGGGATTCAGCTCGCACCCTATATTTTTACTCAGGTGCATGTAGAATTTCTTCTACACATTTTTAGAAATGGGAAGGGGTCTTATAAAGGTGGATCCATCTGTTGAACTATGGTCTTGGTAAGTTGTGTCTATAAGAACATTGGGGGTCTTCCATTTTTTTCTTTGGGATGTAGTACTTTTGGTATTTTTTTCCACGATATATTCTTGTTCTTTACTCCAAGTGGGGTATACTGATGATATCTATACCTTCCTTTTCATTTACATTGGTAATCTATAGAGAAAATTTGTTCCCACATTCATGTTTTACGATAAAAAGTTCTAATTGATAACCCATGTGGATTGGGAATTCCCTTAGGGCCATGTCAAGGTTATCCTGTTTATTAGGTTACTGAGGTACCAGAGATGTTTTGTGATAGATTGTTAGAAATGTACATGAAAATTTGAAAATGTATAATCCTGGAAACAAAACATAAAAGTTATAACTCCAAATCCTCAATAATTTCACCAATTGTTCAAATTTATTCAATACATAAATAATTAACCCTGTATAAAAATAAATCTCAATAAACTCATCATTGTGGGATGTTTGATCAATAATGCTTATCATATAACATATAAATTTTAGTACCTTACATGAACTTTTATTCATCTATAATAATATTTCACCATAAGTCAAAAAACACAACTAAGGGTAAAATACACCTCAAACCAATAATACATATCCTAAAATAGCATTAGTAACATTAATAAAATATCCCTTAAAAGCATTATAATTTTATCTATTCTTTTCAATTTATGATTAATCTAAAACTTATAGACCTGTGATAGAATCGATAACTGATATCATACCCGATAAATAACATATCATATCTCTAATTTATTTTAAAAACTTCTATAATAACTTTTATAAAACCATCAAACATGTACACCTTGATCTGGTTCTAAAAACACAGTATTTAATTTTATGGATTTGATACTAGTGAGGGAAACCAAATATTTTACATCTAATGATATTTCAATATATATAAATATTGGATCACATTCATACACATAGACTAATTAGGATTATAGTCCTTGAAAATTAAGAACCACTCTTACATAATAATACAGATGTATTCATGTGATCAATTTTCCTATTGCGCCACCCTTTGCATATTTCAAAATATTTATTCTACACCACTAATAAAATTCATCAATCATGAAACATTTATGGAAATAAATTATATAACAAATATTTAATAACCTAGGGAAATTAATAACATTATAGTATTTATGTAAAATGATCAGGTAATCAAAAAAATAATAATTGAAAGTTATCAGTTATAAGATGATTAGAATAAGGGTATGATGTCATTATCATTGTTTATGACAATTAAAAAAGTCAAATAATATGTATCAAAATATGTATCTAATATCATGATACATTTTTCTAAGATTTTACATAAAACAAGAGTCATACATGTCCAAATTCATCATCCATTTGAAACAAGTCTATATAAATGTATCTTTTTATCTCATAGAAAGTAATATAAACATCTATATGTATCCTTTAATATGAAATAATAATTATTGAATCAATATACTCTAAAATTATCATATATTGTATGTGTGTGCTATAAAAGGTAATTTCATTCATCTCAAAGGTTTAATATAAATTATGAAAAATATTTATCAACTTTTTAATAAATGAACTCTATTGTCTAAATAAAATAACATAAAAAATAATAACGAAATCTATTTTTATAATAAATTGGGGGATATAATTGAAACAGACATCATATATATGAAAGTGTACCATATGTTTTTGGGTTCAATCCCCAATCATTCTTTGATCAGTAATTCGAAGTGAAATTTCATGTAAGAAAACACATTGATGATTTATTTTTATCCAAACTGTTTTATCTTTGTTTATTGATGAAAATGAAATAGGATTCCTAAAAATATCTAAAATGAAAAATTGGTAATGATTCATTGGAAGGGAAATGTTTGTAATATAATATAATATCTCAATTAAGGGATATAAATTATTAATTAATGCTTAAAAAATTTATATACCTTCAAAAGAACATTTATTACCTTTCTTTAAAAAAAATTGAAATAATATTTTATATTGTGAAATAAAATTAAAAAAATTTCCAATATAGTTATAACAATTATTTCAATGAATATAATAATTGATAAATTTGATGTTTTATTAAGAAATAAAATATTTATGATTCATATATAATCAATTCATTTCATACAAGTTAAAAGTAATATTTTTTAAAATCATATATAATGAAAATGAAAAGTAACCCAATCAGATTTCAATTTTAATTTTCATTTATATATAATATGAAATAATTATTATTAATATGAATAAATAAATTTATTAAATATTTTAGGTACATAAATAAAATTATTTAAAAAGGAAAAGAAGAATTGAAAAATAAGTTATTAAATATTTTTATAAACATTATTGAAATGATTTTATTGAAAACCCATTTATAAACTGTTAAACCATACAAACTATTCAAATCATGAAAAAAAGTTAGAAACAATACACTGAGAAGAAAAATATTCATGTTTTTAAATGAAAATTGTATTCATATAGACAATATATATTTATATTAGAGAATTAATTAGAACATGTCTCAAATTAGGTGGTTTGAGACATGAAACCGATGCAACATGTGTAACACATGAATCAAAAAACCATTGATAGAATGAAAATAAAATGAATCTATAAAGCACAAAATTATAATGTATTAATATGTGAAAAATCTTTTAATGTGTATTTATTATACTATGAACCAGTTATAATAGGCCTTTAGTTTGGTTTTTAGGGTTATAATATCTGTTTTTGAGGTGACGTCTTTGTAATCGACTTTCTAAGATTATTTTTAACTATATTTTTTTATATGATGTTAAAAATATTTTTTTAAAATAGATTATAAGTAATTTATTTAACAATTGACATTCAATATACAACTGAATCATAAATTTGGATGTCAATTTATTAAATGAAAAATATTTACCATTCCACAAGATTTATTTTTTTAATTAGTTTAGTTTTATAGAAGACATAAATCTCTATATTTTATATCACTTTCCACATAAAAGACATCAAAAGATTGTAATTATTTGAAAATAATGAAATTTTCTAAAATCAAATGGGTGAAACCACAATATCAATGAAGTATATAATTTTATAAAATAAAATAAATCATAAAATATAAATATATATAATTGGTATAAAAACAAAAACAAATTATGAAAAACCTTGGATGAAATTATATAATGTAGAATCCATACACAATATAGAAATTAAAGGTTAATTATTTTTATTTATTTCATGTATTGATTCAGTCTTTATTAATAATATTTTATATATACTAAATACAACATGAGGTTAATAATGATGTTTTTATATGTCCTTTTAGACTCTTTCATATAAATGTTGTGAGGATTATTTATATTTTTCACTTGATCAGATGAAACATACTTTATCAAAAAAAGGAATCACTATTAAGTATTTCATATTATGATTCTAATTATAAATATATTTAGAAATGGAATAATAATTGTAAATTTCATTTATAAATTATCTAATAATGAACTATAGAAATAAGGATGAGGAAAAAATGAGTTCATAAAAAATATATAATTGTAAAGATTCAAAAAAAAAATTTATAAAATTTTTAACACATATTGTAAATTTTATGTCGGAAATGAAAAATTCGAAAACATTATTTTATAAAAATTAAAATATTATATTTTTTCATTTTGATGTAGGTAATGTTAAATTTTGTGTTAAAAAGTTACAATGATAATTGTTTTATTAAATTTTTTTAAAAGCTGGTGATATAGGATAATTTAAATATATAATAATATATATATTTTTTAATAAATCAAATTGAAAATGAATTAAAAAATCATTTTTTTATTAAAAATAACATAAATCATAAAACTAAATAATTTATAAATTGAAATTTCTTAAATTTATCATTAAGACACACGTGTTATAGAAACACAATTATGGATATTCATTTTACATATAGAATGTCTCCAATATAAAAAAAAATTTAAGTTTTTTATAAACTACATAAATTAAAACATGGAACCTATAAAGATGATGAATATTTGATTCTGTAGGATTAAATTTTACTTTTCCGTGATCACAAATGGACTTATTGATTAAATTTTAGGGTAACCAATACTTTAACCTCCCTAATAGTTTTTATAGTTGTTTACAACATCCAATGGGTTTAAAATTTCATTTATATATCTGTTGGATTTAAATGATTATTCCAATAAAATATTATGAAAATATGCATAACCATATATTTATTTATAAAACATCATTAACATCAATTATAATATAAACATAAATTAAATGGTTAATTTTAATATTGGTTTATAATAACAAAAGAATAAAATTTATTTTTGAGTAATGTTTACATTAGACTTTTAAAAAAACCTAAATAAAAATGTTAGAAAACTTTAAAAAAGGGATATTCTTTTAATAGATTTTTTTTACTAGACTTTGATGTCAAATGGGTGAACAAATATAAATTTATATTCCTCAAATTTTCGAATTCCCTTGGAAAATTAAATCTTTTAACATCAATAAATATTGATATGAATGATCATTTATCTCTATGAATAGAAAAACATTAATTTTTTGAAAAATAAAATATCATATTTGGGGTTCAAAATGTCATCCCAATATTTATTTTAAAAACTGCTGTTAAAATTATTCTACATTATCATTTCACATCTGTTTATTCTAGAACAAATGTTGAAAGGTGACTTTTAATGTATGTTACTTATAAAAGATTATTAAAATTCATCTATCAGGGTTTTTTAAAATCATTTTTAATAAGATATATCTAAATTCAATTATTGGGGTTTTAATATCAATTTTGAAAATCAAAATTAACAATACTACAATAATATCAATTTTTTAATAGTGATATAAAATAATTAATTTTATATAAATTGAAATATTTTTCAAAAAAATAATGTCGACAGTAAGAAAACCATTTAATATTTTATAGAACTCTAATCTATATATATTTAAGGAAAAAATCCATTGAAAATTAAATATAATGATAAAAGATTCATTAATTATAAAATATGTAAAACAGATATGTATACACATTATAAAAGGATGTAAGATCATAAACTAATTAATGTTTTTAAGAAGAAATATCGATTCTATGAATCCTTACAATCACCATATCATTAATTTAATACTTTTTCAATTATTAGACAGTGTGTTAAAATTATAAATAAATAATATACAATTCAAAATAAATAATAATATAATTATAGGTCATTCAACAAATAAATATTGTATAAGATACTCATTGAAGAGGTGGTGTTTCCTAATTAATGTAAAATGATTTTGGAAACCCCTTACATGGAGTCTATACTAGATTTTTTTATCCTTAATCTCGTGAATAATGATAATGTATTTATCATTTATTTATATATAAAAATAACCAATTTTAATTTCATAATCATTAATCCATTTATTTATTTATTTTCAATGAAAATTTGTATAAAATAAATGGTTACATCAACATCAATCATCATTAGGATATTTGGTTCATAATTTAAAAATGTATAAACTACGTAGATCATGTACATGGTGATCACTGATCAATCTTGTAATGTATTATAATCATGAAATAGTTATAATTTAATTATATAATCCAATATTTTATACTAATCAATGAAAATTTTTTATTAAAAAATTAGCATGTGAGGAAATAGTTTGCACATAAACATGAGAATTTATTTAAATTTTTTGGACTAAATTTAAATTTTTAAAATAAAATATTTAATTTTTTGAGTTATTATAATTTCATAATTTTTAATTAAATTCTGTAAATACAATAATATTTTTACACATGAGATAATGTTTTTGATAAATTAAGTACATCCATTTGTAGTGACGGTTGTCCATAGGTACAGAAAAATAATGATTGAATTTGTAATGATTATAAAAAAATGAATATTGAACTAAAAATGATATATATTCAATCATAAATATATATTACATATAATTTATATACAATAAATCTATCATAATAGAATTCCATAAATGTATGTAATGATAAATTAAATACCTCAGATAATTATGCAATAGTCTATAATTGTACATGAGTTATGTTCCATTTCACATTCGATGGAATATGAGATGAAATATTTTATTCATTTAAAATAATAACAATATAAAAACTGAGAGATAATAAATTCATGATATGTGACTATTTGTGATATAATTTTCATTGGATGAAGTTAAATTAATATTAAAATTCTTATTCGAGGATATTAACTCTTCTTTATATAACCTTCTTATGATATCCTCAAAAAGATCCCATGGATGCACTTTCTAGAATACAATAACCACATTAATGCATCTAAGAGTGTTTTAAAGTATTTATTCAGTGTTTGTTCCTTTTTTGTGGATCTTTGTATTTGTGGAATATGTGAGAGGTTGTGTCATTATATTAGAGATGAGAAGGTATCCCATAGAATTATATAATTTATTAAATTAAATTTAACAAATTATAATGCAAATATAGAAAAATATTATTATATTTAGAATATAGTATGAGTATGTATCAAAATAATATCACCCATTATAATTTGAACAACATCAGGTAAATTTTTAACCATTTTTGGCTGATTTTTATACTATTGTTAACCATTATAACTATGATTGTGATAATAATGTTTTTATCATTCGGTTTAATGAATTTCACATCACAAATAATGGTGATACATAAATGGAAATTGGTTGATATTATTGACCATATCCAATTCACATGGGTAGTTTGTAAACACCTGTAATTTCCATGGAAATGTTTTTTAAATACATGGGAATTTTACGAGTCTGTGAAAATTTACGGCGCTTGATTACGAGGCCCGTGGTTCCTGTATTCAATTTTTGATGTTTTCTTAGGGTACGTTTCGTAACAGTACGGTCGATTTTTTATAACTTTTGAACCGGTTCTTGGAATTGAAATCTGATGGAACCATTGAACTCACAACGCCGATATTATCTTAATAAGACATTCACCTCGACTGTAGTTGGTCGAGAATAAAAGTTAGTTTTTGTCTTTTTATAAAAATAATAATAATAAAATAAAGTGTTGAGAACATTATTTTATTTTAAGCTACCATGTGAGTGTTTTTATAGTTATAACCTCCACTTGGGAGTTGGAGGTGGGACTGGCAGACCCCAACCTCCCATGATAGGTTATGGTGGTGGGTCCTACCCGAGCATAATCTTCTGTGAGAGGTTATGATGTGGGGACCAAATGACACTTAACCCCCCAATTAATGGGGAGGGAGAGGAAACATTTCAATACCCTTAATTAATTTTATGTGTCGACGTAAAATTAACGGCATCCAATTTAATTTAATGTGTCAACATAAAATTAATTTCAGTCAAATTAATTATATGTTTCAATGTGAAATTAAAAGCATTCAATTAATTTTATGTGTCAACATAAAATTTATTGCTATAAAATTAATTTAATGTTTCAACATAAAATTAAATCTTATATTGTGTTTTAATGTAGGCTATAAGGGGAAGCATCTTGTAATCCTCCCAATAATTAAGAAAATGAAACTCTTAAATTGCACCAATGCTTTTTTATTCAATTTACCCCCTTTTTAAATTAACTAACTGAATCATTGGAATTGAGGAAGGATCATAATAATTTCACTGTCATAATTTCCATGATGGTTACATACCTCTCCCCCTCTCCTACATATAGGGAGCTTGGGAGGAGGATTTGGGATGGCTTCCCCAAGTGACAAAGCACTGGAAATGTAAAGTGACACCCAACACATAGAGGATTACGCTCTCCAAATAAGAACATTCCACCAATGAAAAACGTCGAACTCGACTTCGGCCATCTTCCTCAGAACTCTTTTTGATGTGAGACATCCTCATCTGCAACAACCCAACGTACGCCTTCTTGTGCCAATGTCAACCAACTACGAGCAAGGTAGGGATTATATTGCTTGTTAATGTTATACCCTCATCTTATCTTCATCATCAAATAAAAAGATATTATTGGTGATGTGTTTTTGATCATATAATTTTCTTGATGATCCAAATGATACCTCAAAAAACGCATAGGGTGCCGGCCAAACTAACACGGCCTGACACCCTCAGTCAGTTTTGTACATTGTGGTGACGTTCTATGGCATGGTGATGAAGTGACGACGACGAATATGGTAACGACAAATGTCACACAACCTGCGGCCTCCGCGAATCGCGCCTCCCTCACGGTGCACCGGTGACCCTGGCCGAACAACGTCGGTTGAGCGGCACCTTACCCACATACCTGTGGATTCTCGATGCCCTGCCCAGTGTAAACCCTTGCAGAACACACGGCATGCCCCACGCCCTGCCCAGACCCACCGGCACCCTGCCCAACACCCGCGCGTGCTGCCCGCGCCCCCCCGTGCGTTGCCCCATGCGCTTCCTGGCACCCCCAGCACCCAGCTACGCCCTACCCAGTACCACTGGTGCCTTGTCGCGGCCTGCCCGACCCCTACTGTGGCATGCCTGGCACACCGCGCCCTGCCCGGTGCCCGTGAAGCGTCTTTCCTCCCTCTCGGCCACCCGGCCAAGATGGTGTCCCATCTCCCTCGCGGTGCCCTGGCTGAACCGACGCATCCACGCCCTTCGGGAAAATCTTTTCCGGGCCTCACCCTCACAACGTTTCAGGCCAAACTGGCCCCGAGCCTAGGCCGAACCGAATTCAAAGTCCGCTGGGTCGGGCCCAGCTGATCGGGAAAAACATAGCGGGTTGACCCGGCCAACTAGTTTGGTCGCACCAAACGGGTCTATCCGGGTTGACCCAGATAGGGTCGGCCTAGACATGGTTGTGCCGAGTCGGTCCGACAAGGTCAGACCGGACCCAGGCCCACTACCGACCCTTTACATCCATTGGCCATAACATTGGCTCCAGACGTCGGTTTGACGAACCATCAGCGGCACGGATTTTCATGGATCAATGTCGTCCCATTGAGAATACCCAACTGATGTTCGGGGTATATTTGACTTATAGTCTGGTTGGATCGCACACAAATCAAACCGAGCCCCCGGGACTAAAAGACTTATAACTAACAGGCCGAGCGTCCGATTGACGCGTCATCTGTTGTGTTGAGACCCCTATGACGTGGCAGACCTTTGAGATACTTCTTCGTGGCACTTCATGACAGTTGGCGTATTTCCCAATAGCTAGTGGAGTGTATCCTTCCACTGACGAGCAGACAGAGTGCAAGGACCTAGTAGTTGGCAGACCTGATGAATGCTTGACTGATTCGGCTCTGAGTGATTCGACTAGCCCAGTGGGGAGTGCATGGTAGTTGGTGGCAGACCCATGATGGAGGAGCAGCAGGTAGTTGGTGGTAGATCCAAAACAGATGAGCACCTGGTAGTTGGCAGCAGACCTGCGGTACTCGATAGGAGGAGTACATCCGCAGTCCAACGTTAGTGAGAAGCAACATGGTGTCACGACAGGCCCAGTGTACTTGACAGAGGAGGAGTTCTCCAGTAGCCATGGTTTCGTTAAAGAAAATCATGGTTGGAGCTGAGTCAATGAATTTTGTGTTTCCATCTTGATTGGGATGGGTTAGTATATAATATATGTATATGTATGACATTATACCTAAGTAATGGATATCCGTTGATTTCATACTTTCTGGTTTATCCGTGAGGGGTTTTTTGAGAACAAGAGGGTCTTGGGGTCTATACCGAGTATCGTTATACTCACCCCTACACGGGCTATGCCTGCACCTCATTATGTTGGTTTCCAATGACGAGTTCTGTTGACTGAGGCAGAGAGTAGCAGGACTGGATGGTACCTAGAGGTGGAAAACACGCCACGATGGTACACGGAGGAGACAGACGGAAGGGAGTGTGGAGGAGACCAGATGAACATACACTTTGGGTTTGAACCACAAAGGATTTCAAAGTACATTCTTTAATTTTATTCAGTTCTACTTGTTTTTCCTTGTACTTTCAGTTTCCTTATACTTTATCATTGGGCTTGTATTTCCAGTCCCTTTTACGTTCCATCACTTCATTTGTATACAATTTTAAATATTGTTTTTCTTCTAGTTGTGCACTCTATTATGTATGTTTATAGTTATAATGGAAATTCCTTTCCAGTTTTGGGATTTAAGCCTTTGGTACTAGCCTCTAGCCCATGGCCAATGGATGGTGGGCTACGGGTAGTCACTATATGGGGCCCGGGTGATGGGTTGTGACGAATTGGTATCAGAGGAGTCGGTTCTACAGCAGAAAATAGGACTCTGATGTTTCTTTTATGTGAAGAAATAGTGTTAAGAACACTAAGAGTGGTTTTCAGTTTAGGGAGACCAATGTTGTTGTGGGTGGACAATATATCCAAACACAAGGACACTGACTTCTAATTTCCGACATAGTGCATGAGAACACTGATTGCACATGTGTTTCAAAAGTTTTTCTTTAAGTCAACTCAACCAGGTCAGATTACCACATATGGTCTTTTGACCATGTCTCTTATTCTATTTTTTGGATGCCTCCCCGCGGATGACCAATTGGATCTTCAAGAGTTGTATGCACTGATATCCCACTGAGCAAGGATGCATCGGTGCAGGGCCCTTTTCCAACTGTACTACTCCATGTTGGGCCACTGATGCCCCCAGCCCTAGTAGCAGACGATGCACACCGCTTGAGAGCATTTCACGAGTTTCATCACCAGATTCCACCCAGTTTCAGGGGATATACGGACTCCCAGGCAGCTGAGGATAGGCTAGAGGTTGTGGAGAAAGTTTTCAGGCTAGTAGGGACACCAACAGACTTCAAGGTGATGCCTGCTACAAGAATCCTTCAAGAAGAACCAGGAAAATGGTGGATACTGATGCTCCTAGTACATGACGAGGCGACACTAGTCTGGGAAAACTTCAAGAGCCTATTTGGGAAGTGTTTGCCTTAGCCACCCTTCGAGCGGTGAGGATACAAGAGAAACTTCATCTGTAACAGGGCAGCATGACAGTAGCACAATACTCAGTGGGGTTCACCGACCTCTCACACTACTCCGCTAATATGGTACGAGACCCATTCTTCAGGGCTCGAACCATCGAGTAGGGGATTAGGTGAGATATCAGAGCTCCAATGATCTCATTCAGCATCCTGACAAAGGCGGGGGTTCTGGAGAGAGCCCTCCTTATAAGGAGTTTCTTTGATGAGAAGTCTCCAGCAGCGAGACCCACCACTAGCCGACACGCATCGAAGTATTTTATATTCAGTAGTAGACATATGTCAGATAGGTCCAAGAGGAGAATAACTACTGTTTTCCTACCACAAGACTTGGGATAGGTTGTGCAGGGCACCCAGAGAGGAGACATAGCCAGAAATATCAGGAGCGGATAGTGTTACTCATGCGACGGCCTTGGTCACATGGAACGTGACTGTCCGACCCACCATTTTAATGATCATCAGACCATTGAGGGACCTCCCAAGTAGCGGCAGAGGTTCGATCAAGTCGGTCCACACAGAGGTGGCATAAGTGGCAGAGGATCTGGATGTGTAACTAGAAGTGGACGACATTTCGATGTTTTCCCACCACCACAACGAGGAGGTCCACCCCAACCGCAGGAAGCGAGTGGAAAGATAGAGCTCAGCTTTAGATAGACGAGGCTTACGATCACGGCGCTCCAGAGATGATTTGAGGTATGATATATTTCTACTCCACCTTAGCTATAGTACTTATAGACATAGGTGTTTGTCACTCGTTCATTGCCACTTCCCTCTTTCATAACTCAGAGATTTTGAGGGATTCGTTGGCTCAATCTATACGGCTAGAGACTCTTACGAGAGTAAACTCGATGATTACGCCTTGGCGTCGTTACTGTGAGCTTACTCTAGGAGGAGAGATCTTCGGCTGGGATCTTCTCATGGTGGCTTCGAGACCTTACAACGTCATCATGGGTATGGACTGGTTATCTACAGTCCAGGCTCAGATTGATTATATTAGGTGAAATGTGTGGTATGTCCACACAGATGGAACCATGTTTACCATCACCCGCAAAAAGGTAACCTTTGCAGCACACGACGAACATACTCAGAGGAGGGTGCAGTTGATCACTCACATTTGGATTGCCTTTTCCTTGGAGCAGATGATGTGGAGAGTCTAACTTATCATGTAGTGGTGGACCAGTATGCGGATGTTTTCCCTGACGATGTTCTAGGATTACCTCATTGCAAAGAGGTGGAATTCTAAATTAACATATACCCTGGGATGGAACTGATATCTACAAGAGCATATCGGATGGCTCCGACTGATATTCGTGAGATAGAGGTATAGCTAGAGGACATGCAGGGGAAGGGATTCATCTGGACTAGTGTTTCTCCCTGGGCAACCCCGATTATATTCGCCAAGAAGGCGAATGGGGGCTTGAGGCTTTGTGTCGACTACCGTCGCCTGAACCAGGTGACCTTAAAGAAAAAGTACCCACTCCCAAGGCGTTTTGACCTCTTTTATAATATGAATGGATGCTTAGTGTTTCTCAAAGATAGACCTCAGATCAAGCATTCAAAATCTCTGAGTTAGAGATGAGGATGTGCTGAAGACATACATCAGGTTTAGTTTTGGCCACTACGAGTTCTTTGTTATGAATTTTGGTGCAACCTACACTCTTGAATTATTCATGGGACTCATTAACAGGATCGTTCAGAATTACCTCAATAGCATTTTTATAGTCTTCGTCAACAACATTCTGATCTACTCAACTATTGAGGAGGAGCATGCCTACCTATTGCGGGTAGTACTAGACACACTCAAAGAGAACCAGCTTTATGGTAAACTCTCGAAGTGAAAGTTATAAATTCGAGAGGTTCAATTCTTGACACACATCATCTTAGAGGCTACAGTTGCAGTGGATCCAGTGATGATTGAGGCAGTACTTTCTTGGGATCCACCCAGGAGTGTGACAGAGGTACGAAGTTTCCTGTGTTTTGATGGATTCTACCGGAGATTCATTCTAGACTTATCCAGAGATGCATCACCACTATCATCCATGAAAAATAAGGGGAAACACTTCATGTTGTCAGAGAGATTCCATAAGAGCTTTCAAGAGCAGAGGCAGAGGCTGACTAGTGCCCCCATCTTGGGTTTCTAGAGGAAGGCGTATGCTATCAGGGACCAGACATGGTTGTTTCATCATGTACGAGAACTTAGTGATTACTAATGGTTGTCGGTGGTTGAAAAAACACAAGAAAAACTATGCCACTCATGACCTTGAGTTAGTTACAGTGGTTTTGTCCTTGAAGATGCGGTGACACTATCTGATGGGTGATCATTTTATTGTATACTCTGATCACAAGAGTATCATGTATATCTTCTCTCAAGAAGACATGAACTTGAGACATCGACGATGGAGCGAGTTCCTCCCAGAGTATGCCTTTGATATTTTCTATACTCTTGGGAAGGGGAATGTTGTAGTAGATACCCTCAGCAAGAGATCTGGTATACAGCTGCTAGGAGAGGTGACATAGCAGTCAGCTGCCTTACAGATATCCTTTGCTCAAAGAGAAGGAGGATCCTATTTACAGTCTCTTACAGTCACTCCCCTACTTCTCCAGCGAGTCAGGGAGGCATAGCATGGGTAAGAAGACTGTGAGACACAACGTGCTCAGATATCCATAGGTCATTAACCTAATTTATTTTCTGATGGTGGGGAGCATGTCATCCTCTTTAGAGGACGTACCTTGGTACCAGTGGACCTTTAGGAGGAAGTGTTGAGGTAGTTCCACACATCCCCTCTAGCGGTACATCCAGGAGTGGTGATGATATACCTGGAAATTCGATGACATCATTGGTGGCTAGGTATGAAAAAGGCAGTAGAAGAGTTTGTCTCACAGTTCCTCACTTGTCAACAAGTGAAGGTATAGCACAAGGTACCAGCAGGCTTGGTCCAACCTTTAGAGGACCCAGAGTGGAAGTGGGATGGGATATATATGGACTTTGTGATGGATCTTCCATGAACATTCATTGTTCCCAACTCGATTTGGGTTTTCGTCCACCGACTCACCAAGTCGTCCAACTTCCTACCGATCAGAGATTAGGGTTCAGTAGAGATCATGGGATGCCTCTATATGCAGGAGATTGTGCATTTATATGGAGTACCTTTATCTATTGTCTCTGACTGTGACACACAGTTTACTTTACGGCTATGGAAGGGGTTTTAGGAGGCTTTCTGAGCACATCATTGCTTGAGCACCGCCTTCCATCATCAGAAAGATGGTTAGAATGAGTGGACCATTCATACCCTTGAGGACACTCTACATGCATGTGTCCTAAACTTTGGTCGCAGTTGGGAGGATCACATGCCTTTGGTGGAGTTTGCCTACAACTACAACTATCACTCAACCATAGGGATGCCACCTTTCGAGGCATTGTGCGGGCGACCGTTCAGACCACCCTTGTGATGGATTGACCATGGGGAGTTAGAACTACTCGGACCAAATATGGTACGAAGTACTATGATGAAGTTGCAGATCATCAAGGAGAAGTTGAAGACTACACAGAGTAGGCAGAAGTTGTATGCTGACTAGATACGGAGACCTCTGGAGTTCAAGGATGGCAACCACGCCTTTCTACAGGTCTCACCTCGATGAGGTCTATAGAGATTTATCCAAGGCAGCAAGTTATCTCCAAGATTCATCAGATATTTCTAGGCCCTCAGTATAGTAGCCAAGGTGGATTATCTCTTAGCTATTCCACCATAATTGCACTGAGTGCACGACATCTTCCATGTATCTCAGCTGATGAGATACTTGCATGACCCTTTCCACATCATCGACTATGGGGTGATGTACATCGATGAGGGGCGACTTTTACAGATGTTCTAGTAGAGATTGAGGATCTACTAGAGCGGGTCCTATGTGGATGGTCTATACTTCTGGTGAGCATTCACTGGCTGCACGAGGACCTCCATGATAGAACATGGAAGCGGGAGGCTCAGATGTGTGCTCAATACCCACATTTGTTCCCATATTTTGAGTTGTAGCTTACGGAGACGTAAATACCAGAGGTGGGGAGAATGTAAAGACCCATAATTTCTGTGGAGTTTTTTTAAATACATGGAAATTTTATTAGGCTGCGAAAATTTTGGAGCTTGATTCTGAGGCCCAGTGTGCCCGGAATCAATTTCTGATGTTTTTTTGGGTACATTTAGTAAACATACGAGTGGGTATTTTTATCTTTTGAACTGGTGCTCAGAATTGAAATCTTAGGTCACCGTTGAACTCACTGCGCTGGTATTCACTTATGAATACTTTCACCTCTAGGATTTATGGTCGAGAATAAAAGTTATTTATTATCTTTTTATAATATTATAATAGAAAAATAAATTTTAAAACACTTTATTTTATTTTATGATGCCATGTGAGTGTTTGTTGGTTAGAACCTCCACTTGGGAGTTGGAGGTGTGACTGCCACACGTGAACCTCCCATGAGAGGTTATGGTGGTGGGTCCTACCTGAGAATAACCTCTAGTGTGAGGTTATGACGTGGGGACCACACGACACATAACCCACCAATTAATGTGGAGGGAGAGGAAACCTTTCAACCCCCATAAATTATTTTTTTCTATCGACATAAAATTAATTTCTTATGATTTTATTTTATGTTTCAACATGAAATAAATTGTTGTCAAATTACTTTTATGTGTCAGCTTGAAATTAAATGCATCCAATTATTTATATGTTTCAATATAAAATTAATTGCTGTCAAATTAATTATATTTGACAACATAAAATTAAATCCTACATTTTGTTTTAAAGCAGGCTATGTGGGGGAAGCCTCTTGGAATCCTCCCAGTAATTAAGCCAAGCACCTATTAAATGGAACCTCTGCTTTTTAATTTGCATGACCCCCTTATAAAATTAAGTAACCACATCACTGGATATTAGGAAGGTTCCTAATAATTGAACTATAATTCCCCAACCCCAGTTACCCAGAGTCGGTGCATTATTACGTAACATTGTCATGATCACAAATGATCAAGTCTCGAAAGACCGATTAGTTTAATACCCTTGGAAACACTAGATACATTCATAAATGTTACATTACATTATTAAGTGAAAAACTACAGTAACATGGTCTCCATATTTCACACTCATATCCCCTTCAGACTATCCCTAGAGGTCAGTCATAAAATATTTCTTCACATCCTGGGAAAAACAAAACATAGAATGGGGTGATCTTGGATACTCAGAAAGGATAACAATATAGCGGAAATTTTTATAAATAAACATAAACATTCAAGGAAATGTATAACTAAAACAAAGGCCTTATAAACATGAACAACAGAATAATATGGAAAAAATACAATGAAATAATGCCATTTACTTATTAACATGGATATTCTACTAGTCGATTAATCACATGCAATATCAATAACAACTTTTATATTGATGGAATTCATAATGCCAGACATTCATAACCACGTAACCAAGGCCTCATTCCAAGACTACAAAAAAGATTTTTTCAAGGCCTCATTCCAAGACACTAGTTTGTCTCATGAGACCTACTGATGCATCGAGGAGCAATATCGGGCTCCACCCGTCACTTATTAAGTCCAGTTCATTCTTTAAAAGAAAAGGATTAAACATATCATAAATCATAACAAAATCGTATCACATAAAACATGTATAAATGAAACATAACATTTCAACATTTCAATTAAAATATTTCAATACAACACATTGATATAATAAAATCATTATCAAAACCATTTTCAATACCAAAATAATACAAATGTAAAGCATGGTATATATTTTTCATTTAAAAAAAGTAATGGATTGTAGAGGAAGCCGAAACTCAAATAATGGTCATGGAGGCAGAGAAGTCATTGTCGCCGCATACATACGACAAAAAAAGATTCATTTTTGTCGTTTAGTAAAATGCTTCGTATAAAAAAATAATTTTTAATAAACTTAAAAGTCAAAGTTTTTCATACACCGTATAAAATAAATTTGTCTATAAAACCAAATATGCCGCAATGAAAGGAGATTGAGACGAAGACCCTTACCTTATGTCTGACTTGACTCGATCGTTCTTTAATCTCCTGAGTAATAAACTAGAGTTAATTTATACTTGTTTAAGAAACGTTTTATAGTTCATTATTCCTTTTATATCACTTATTACCATGTTATGAACATTATGTAATTATTTAAGTTAATAACGGTCGTTTTTTCTATCTTTGGTACTTGAGTAAAAAATAAACATCTTATTATTAAAATTTGTTCATGTGGTAAAATATCCATTATATCCAGAATTATATTCATTATTTAGATATCATTTATATCATACATATACAGTATATACATTCATTTATAATATTACATAACATTTAAAGGTAATAAATGAAATGCACCATTCCTGGAGACGGTAAGCCGTATGTACGCATGAACACTACTTTCATTTATATTTCATATTTAATGGAATGAAATCATAAAGATATAAAGGTATTTTATAATTCCAGTGTAATATCATATATAATATCATTTACTACATCCTTTATATGTCCCACATATGGCATTAATGATTAAAATCACTTTGAGGGGGCGGTAGTCCGCACTTCCTAAAATGAAATTATCGTATTTACCCATAATGGAAATCATAAAGGTATGCCATGAATGAAAAATACAGAAGAATAATGAAAACATAAACATAATATATATCATATATAAATATAGTGAAATATTAATGGTCACCATGAGAGGTGTTAAATGAAGATTGAACAAACGTCGTTTCATGAGGCAGTAATTCCCCACCCATTGAAACATTATGTTATTTAACCATTACACGAAGGTGTGTGTAAGTGTAAATAAAATCATTCTCATAACTACATCCAAGTATATTGAATATACTAGTTTTGTTACAAAATAAAGGAATAAAAAGAGTTTAAGGGGATGGAGAAGAAAAATAAAACAAAAGAACATAAGAGACGACATTACCTTAAAATCAGGTAACTGTTTTTGATTTTAGCCAAAGGATTTCTTGGGATGACTTCTTCCCAAATTGAGGCTTCTACTAGTAATAGAGGGAAGTTTAGAGAGTATATGGGAAGATTTTGGCCTAACCAAATGGCTTTTAAGGTGTGAATAAGGTGGTAGAGGTAGGTGCCTTTTATAAGAGTAGAGGAAGGGCTCTTTTGGAATGATTGAAATGTTACTTTATTATGAAATGTTTTTCAGAAATTAAAGGTCCCACGGTGATATATTTAAAGGATAAGGTGATAATGGTTCGAAATATACTCATCGAATAGGTTTTTGAAAAGTTTACATCTTAGAGATTACATTATCTTTTCATTTTATTTAAATCATTAATTAATGAGGTAATCGTTGCATCATAATGGTGTCAAGAAAAATTTATTTATTTAATGAATAAAAATTATTAAAAATTTACCATGATGTAGGAAACCTTCTTATATTTCCAATTAATATTTATAGTCGAAATGTAAACCTATATAACCCCATGTAATAATTGTTTTAGTAAACCAACACATGTTTGTGACAATTTTATTTTTACTTTAAATAAAAAGTTATTAATGTCATTTTTTTTCTAAGTGGCTTCATGGGGTCCCCAAGATGACACATGGATTTTCATGGTCGTCCATGAAACATCCAATAAGGTTAGGATAGGTTTCAAGGTAATTTCATATTATTATAACATTATATTTACCTTAAATTACACTACTTACCTTTAATCGCGATTAATAAAACATAAAAGCTACTATTCACCAAAAATTATTTTCATCACATTGAACCAAATTTTACTCAGTAATGACAACCATGTATGTTGGATTATTGAAATTCAATTCATATAAGTGGTAATGTTTCATTTAAACAAAAAATTAATTTTTTAACTACCACTTAGTGGTTTCACTATTGATCAAAAATTGAAGTTTTTCAGAACAATACCAAAAATTCACCCTAGGATATAATTGAGATTCAGAATTCAAAAATGATGTCTATTTTAAAAAATTCCTTACATATAAGTTTCATTAATTAATTTTTTAATTAATTCCCGTTGTAAAAACAAATAGCGTGTTTTTAAGAAACAACATCAATCAAATGATCGACAATTGTTTATGTCCAATTTCAAAGTGAAATTAATTCTAATTACCACCATTTGATAAAATGGTAAAAATATATTCTAATTATACTTTAAAAACTCTAAATAGTATAATTTATTACTATAAATAATTTGATTAAAATTTGTTTTAAGTATTTTTTTCCTTTCATTGAAAATTGGAAGCTCTCAGAAAATAACAAAAAAATCAACTTTGGACTATTTTGATATTATGAATACAAAAATCAATTCCATTATAAAATAAAAAATTTATATAATTTCAAAAAGTGGGTATTCCTATTCGTAATATCTACTTTTATTTGTTGCGGTGTGTTAGAATCTTGAACTTGCATACAATACAATCTATTGCATTATTGAAAGAGAGGTGTACTGTGGAAGCTTTGGGTGTTACATTCTCCCCTACTTCAAAAAATTGTGTCCTCGCAATTTGAAAATGATTTTGAAAATAAAAGATTGAAAATAGAAAATACCTTTGAGAAAACCCACGTCGGAAATAAGGTTAACAAAATTTATCCATAATAACAGGTAATGGGAAATGAAAAAGTCACAACAAAATTATGATCTCGATTAGGAGAACATTGGTGGCAATTAGAGACATATAATTAGAGGAAAAATGTAAATATTTGTAGGGAGTGATTGAGGTCATCCATCACAAACAAGTGTAAAATTTAGGGTCTCAAAGCCATCAATCTATATTGATTTAAATTATCATCAGTTCATCAAAACATAAGGTATTACGATAACTCATTTTTTGTTTTAATATCCCTTTACTAATGTTTATGAATTAATTTTTTCATAAAATAAGACATAGGAATATATATATTTTCTTGAAAAGTAGAGTTTTAACCGTCAACTAATTTCTACCACAAACTCATCTTTCACTCAAAAAGATAATGGAACTCAAAAATATTATATTTACCCTAATTTTACAGGGTTCAAAATATTAACACATACCATTAAGATTAGTAAATATATTTTGTAATAACCAGGGACTTCATGTAGGCTAGTGGTAGTTAATAAAGGCCTGTCACACTACGGTTGTGGGTTCGATTCCTATAGCTTTGTCCAACGCGACAGGTTATCCCCCGACATGCAGGTTGTCCTTTTCCTAAAACAATAGTATTATAATATTCCAAAAATAATATTTAGAAATTTTATAACCTTAACCAATACTATCAAAAGTTAAACTTAATCCATTCCATCTGTGATAGTTCTCCAAAATACCTCAGTCCAAAATTTCTCTAAAAGGTCCCTAAATTTCAAAAAAATTGTAACATCAGATTCTCCCAACAAAGTAATGTTTCTTTTATTGTCACATACTAAAAATATGATTACCATTATCATATTTAAACCTTAATGAAAACAACAAGTACTACAGTAAAATCCTTATATATATCACATTATTATTATAACCAGAATATAATCCTTGATTCCAAAATCACCGATACATTAATTATTCCACTTCAAATGTAGTAACTGCCTAAGATTGGCCTTGATCCCTTGGCCCTTTCTGAGGTAAGTTTCCCTGATTCTTAGAAAATTCATTGGCATAATGCCCCATTTCTCTACAATTTTAGCATTCAACATTGACAGCCTCTTTCTTTCCCTTGCAATCACAAGCCTGGTGACCTTTTTTTCCACATTTATAACAAACTCTCATTCCTTTTAGGCAGATACCGAAGTGATTCCTCCCACAGTTATCGCATAATGGAAAATCCTTCATTCCCTATTACCCATTATCTATATCTTTTTTCATAGTTCTCTTCTTCTCTTGCATACCTTTATTGTCATAATATTTAGAGAATTCCTTTTCTATCTTGATAGAACACGAGGCTATATCATCGTACGTTGAGAAAGATTGTGATACTAATGCTTGATGGAGAAATGGTTTTAACCAATCAAATAAATGATCAATATTACTTGTTGGGTTATTTATATAATCTACATCATGCCTCAATAAGCTTGTAAAGTTAGAGTCATACTTTGCAACATTCTCAACATCCTTTTGCCTCAGACTCAGAAATTGCCTTTCCATATCATCTCGATGGTCACGAAGAAAGTATTTTTCTGAGAAAATATATTTCAACCCTATCAATTCCATACTTGACACTTATTTATCTTCCTTTTTATTTTAATTCAATTACCACCATTTATCAGCATCTCCAGTGAGGCGGAAAACTGCCATGATAACCTTTTCCCTTTCACTACTACCCAAGGAATGGAATATTTTCTCTAAATAATTTATCCATTGCTCAGAAACTATTGGATTTTTACTCCCATTGAATTTTGGTGGTTTTTGCCTCATGAAGAGATCTAACATTGATCCTCCACGTTGCGGATCAGGGTTCTCTATATGATTAAGTTTATTATTCATAACCTGGGTGAGTTTTCCCAGTATGGTGATAAACTGATCAGCACCAGTTGTATCACCAGCTCCATTATAATTATCTTTAGTAGAAGGGAAATACCTACATGGATTGCATGCATTTATATGGTTTCCATTCCTTCCACTAGGCGCCATTTCTAAACAATGGAATAAACTAGATTAGTTCATGAATCAAAATACATAATTCAATACATGTAAAACACTTAACATAAATTGAACAATTTATGGATATAATCCATAATCAAAAAAAAATATTTTCATAGAGGAATTATATACTCATAAACCCTTCATAAAGTTTTGTAAATAAAATGAGAATTATCATATGCATATACCCCCGGAAGTGTCGTAACCAATAGTGCAACAATGCCCATTTTCGTGCACCAGTTCCTGGTTGAGTCTTTCTCAAAGCTATGTTTTTGAATTTTACTCCTCGGTACATATGTGCTAGAGCCGCCTCTACCTGCTCGTATCCAAACTGGGATATATTACTCGGAAAACTCACAAAATAACTATAATACCAAAATTCTAGGATGTTCATCTATACTAATCCTCAAAGTCTATCTTAAGGCTATGTACTTTAATTAGAGTTTTTCTAAATCTAGTTTCCATGATTAGTACTAAACTGCCTCTGATACCAAATGTAATACCCCGACCCCAGTTACCCAGAGTCAGAGAATTATTATATAACATTGGCATGATCACAAAATATCAAGTCTCGAAAGACCGATTAGTTTAGTAGCTTTGGAAATAGTAGATACATTCATAAATGTTACATTTCATCATAAAGTGAAAAACTACAATAATGTGGTCTCCATAGTCCACATTAATATCCCTGTCAGAGTATCCCTGAAGGTCAGTCATAAAATATTTCTTCACATCCTGGGAAAAATAAAACATAGAAAGGGGTGACCTCGAATGCTCAGTAAGGAAAACAATATAGCGGAAACATTAATAAATAAACATAAACATTTAAGGCAATGTATAAGTAAAAAAAGGCCTTTTAAACTTGATCTTCACCATAATATGGAAAATATAAAATGTAATAATTCCATTTACTTATTAAAATGGATATTCTACTAGTAGAATAATCACATGCAATATCAATAACCACTTTTATAATGTTGGAATGCATAATTCCAGACTATCATAACCACGTAGCAAAGTCATCATGCCAAGACTACAGATAAAATTTTTTCAGCGCCTCATGACAGGACCCTAGTTTGTCTCATGAAACCTACTGATGCATCAATGAGCTATATCGTGCTCCACCCTTCACTCATTAAGTCCAATTCATTCCTTATATAAAAATGTTTAAACATATGATAAACCATAACATAATCGTATCACATAAAACATGCATAAATGAAACATAAAATTTTCATAATTCCATCACAAGATATCAATACAACACATTGATAATATAAGAACATTATCAAAACAATTTTCAATACCAAAATAAAAGAAAAGTAAAACATGGTATATAATTTTCATTTAAAAAATGTAATGGCTTGTATAGGAAGCCGAAACTAAAATAATGGTCACGGTGGCAGAGAGGTCCTTGTCGCCGCATACGTACATAAAAAAAATTCCATTTTTACATTTAGTAAAAATATTCATATAAAAATATTCCATTCGAATAATAGTAAAATTCAAAGGGTTTTATACCCCATTTAAAATAAAGTTGTGTATAAAACAAAATATGCCTCAATGAAAAGAGATTGAGACGAAGTCCCTTACCTCGTGTCCGACATGACTCGGTCGTTCTTTAATCTCATAAATAATAACCTATAGTTAATTTCTACTTGCTTAAGAACCTTTTTCTAGTTCATTATTCCTTTTATATCACTTATTACCATGTTATTAACATTATGCAATTATTTACTTTAATAACGGTATTTTTGTCGATCTTTGGTACTTGAGTCAAAAATAAACTACTTATAATTACAAGTTGTTCATGTGGTAAAATATCCAGTATATCCAGAATTGTATTCATGATGTAGATATCATATATATCATAAATATCCAATATATACATTCATTTATAATATTACATAACATTTAGAGGTAAGAAATGAAATGCACCGTTCCTGGAGACGGTAAGTCATACGTATGCATGAACAGTACTTTCATTTCTATTTCGTATTTAATGGAATAAAATCATAATTATATAATTGTATATTATAATTCTAGTATAATATCATATATAATATTATTTACTCCATTCTTTATATGTACCACATCTGTTATTAATGATTCAAATCACTTTGAGAAGGAGGTAGTCTGCACTTCCCAAATTGAAATTATTGCGTTTACCCTTAATGGAAATCATAAAGGTATGCCATAAATGAAAAATACAGAAGCATAAAGAAAAAAATAAACATAATATATATAATATATAAATATAGTGACATTTTAATGTCCACCATGAGAGGTGTTAAATGAATATTAAATAATCATCATTTTGTGATGTAGTAATTCTCCACCCACAGAAACAGTATGTTCTTTTACCATTAGATGAAGGTGTGTGTACGTGTAAATCAAATACTTATCATAACAACATCCTAGTATATATTTAAGATACAAATTTTTTAGAAATGGAATAAAAAGAGTTTAAGCGGTTGGAGAAGCAAAATAATCAAAAGAACATAAAAGAAGACATTACCTTATAATCATGTAATTCTTTTGGATTTGAGACAAAGGCTTCCTTGGGAAGAATTATGCCAAAATTGAGTCTTCTAGTAGTAAAATAGGGAAGTTGAGAGAGTATTTGGGCAGTTTTTGGCTGAGCCAAATGGCTTTGAATGTGTGAATAAGGTGGTTGAGGTGGGGGCCTTTTATAAGAGGAGAGGAGGGGCTCTTTTGGAAAGATTGAAATGATACTTTATTATGAAATAATTTTGGGATTTTAAAGGTCCCGAATTGATATCATTCCAGGATAATGTGATAAGGGTTCTAAATATATTCATCCAATAGGTTTTTGACAAATTTAAGACATATACATTACATTATCTTTTTATTTTATTTAAATCTTTAATTAATGAGGTAAACACTGCATCATCATGGTGTCATAATAAATTTAATTTATTTGATGTCTTAAAATTATAAAAAAATTACCATTATGTAGGAAATCGTTTTATATTTCCAATAAATATTTATAGTTGAAAGGATAACTTATATAAACCAATTTAATAATTGTTTTATTAAAACAACACATTTTTGTGACAATTTTATTTTTACTTTAAATAAAAAGTTATTAATGTCATTTTTTTACCCATGTGGCTCCATGGGGTCCCCATGTTGACCCATGGATTTTATTGGTCGTCCATGACACATCAAATAAGGTTACGACTAGTGTAAAGGTAATTTCATAATATTATAACATTATAATTATATTAAATTACACAAATTAACCTTAATCGCGATTAATAAAACATTAAAGTTACTATTGACAAAAAATTATTTTTATACCATTGAACCAGATTTTACTCACTAATGACAACAATGTATGTCTGATATTTGAAATTAAAATCACAGAAGAGGTAAATTTTCATTTAAAGGAATAATTATTTTTTTTAACTACCACTTAGTGGTTTCTCTTTTCATCAAAAATTGAAGTTTTTCAGAACAATACCAAAATTCACCCTAGGCTATAATTGATATTCCGAATTCAAAAATAATGTCTATTTTAAAAAATTCCAAACATATAAGATGCATTAATTAATTTTATACTTAATTCCCATTTTCAAAACAAATAACGTGTTTTTAAGCAATAATATCAATCAAAAGATTGACAATTGTTTATGTCGAATTTCAAAGTGAAATTATTTATAATGACCACCATTGGATAAAATGGTGAAAATTTATTCGAATTATAATTTAAAACCACTTAATAGTATAATTTATCATTATAAATTATTTTGATTAAAAAGTTGTACTTAATTATTTTTTATATTCATAGAAAATTGGATGTTCTCTGAAAATTACAAAAAATTCAACTTCAGATAATTTTGATATTCTGAATACAAAAATGAAGTCCATTCTGAAATATTAAATTTATATAATTTAAAAAATTGGGTATTACTATTCATAATGGCTACATTGACTGTTCACGTTGTGTTAGCGTCTTGAACTTACGTACAATGCAATCTATTACATTATTGAAAGAGAAGCGTACTTTGGAAGATTGAGGTGTTACATTATCCCCACCTTCAATAAATTGCGTCCTTACAATTTAAAAATTTTCATCCAAAATATAAGTTTAAAAATAGAAAATACCTTTGTGGAAACCCACATTGGAAATAAGGTTAATAAAATTTAGCCTAAATAAGAGGGAAAGGGAAATGAAAAAGTCACCACCAAATTATGATCTCAATTATGAAAACATTGGTGGCAATTAGAGACATATAATTGGCTGAAAAACGTAAATATTATTAGGGAGTGATTGAGGTCATCAATCACAAAAAAGTGTAAAATTTAGGGCCTCAAAGCCTTCAATCTATGTTGATATGAAATTTCATCAGTTCAACAAAACATAAGGTATTAGGATAACACATTTTTTGTCTTAATATCCCATTCCTAAAGATTATGAATTAATTTATTCATAGAATAAGATATTAGTATATATATATTTATATATGATTGATATGTAGAGTTTCAACCTTAAACTAATTTTTACGACAAACTCATCTTTCACACAAAAAGATAACAGAACTAAAAAATATTATATTTATCCTAATCGTACAAGGTTTTAAAATATTAACTCATACCATTAAGATTAGGAAAATTATTTTGTAATAACCAAGGACTTCCTGTAGGATAGTGGTAGGTAATAAAGGCCTATCGCACTACAGTTGTGTGTTCAATTCCTACAGCTTTTTCGGACGCGACAGGTTATCCCCCGACCAACAGGTTGTCCTTTTCCTATAACTATAGTATTATAATATTCCAAAAATAAAATTTAGAAATTTTATAAACACAATCACTTCTATCCAATGTTAAACTTAATCCATTCCAACCTTTATAGTTATCCAAAATACATCTATCCAAACTTTATCTAAAAGTTATCTAAATTCCAAAATCAATTGTAACATCAGATTCCCCAAAAAAAGTAAACCTTCTTTTATTGTCACATACTAAAAATATAATTACCTTAATCATATTAAAACCTTAATGAAAACAACAAGTACTGTAGTAAAATCCTTATATATATCACAATATTCTTATAACAGGAATATAATCCTTGATTCCAAAAGCACCAATACATTAGTTATTCTAGTTTAACTGTAGTAATAGAAAAACATTGGCCTTGATCCCCTGGCCTTTTCTGGGGTTAGTTTTCCTGATTCTTACGAAACTCATTTGCATAATTCCCCATTTCTGTACAATTGTAGCATTCAACATTGAAAGACTCTTTCATTGCCTTGAAATCACAATCCTGGTGACCTTTTTCTCCACATTTATAACAAACTCCCATTCCTTTTAGGCAGGTAACATGGTGATTCCTCCCACAATTATCGCATAATAGAAAATCCTTCTTTCCCTTTTTCCCTTTATCAGTCTATTGTTCCACCATTATCTTCTTCTATTCCTTTACTTTATTATCATAAGATTTAGAGAATTCCTTTTCTGTCTTGATAGAACACGAGACTATATCTTCATACATTGAGAAAGATTGTGATACAAAAGATCGACAGAGAAATTGTGTTAACCCATCAAAGAAATGACCAATCTTACATCTTGGGTTACATATATAATCTTTAACATGCCTCGCCAGGCTTGTAATGTTAGACTCATACTTTGGGACATTATCATCCTCTTTTTTCCTCAGACTCAGAAATTTCCTTTCTATATCTGCTCGATGGTCACGAGGAAAGTATTTTTCTAAGAAAATCCCTTTGAAGTCTATCCATTCTATACTTGATACTTCTTCATCTTCCTTTTTATTTTGAATCAATGACCACCATTGATCAGCATCTCGAGTGAGGTGGTAAACTGCCATGATAACCTTTTCCCATTCACAACACTCCAAGGCATAGAATATATTCTCTAAGGAATTTATCCATTGCTCAGATACTAAGGGATTTGTACTCCCATTGAATGTTGGTGGTTGTTGCGTCATGAAGAAATCTAACATTGATCCTCCATGTTGAGGATTGGGGTGCTCCATACAAATAAGGTTATTATTCATAACCTGAGTGAGTTGTCCCAGTATGGTGATAAGCTGATCAGCACCAGTTGTATCACCATCTCAATTATAATTATCTTGAGTAGGAGGGAAATCCTTAAATGGAGTGCGTGTATTGATAAGGTTTTCATTCCTTACACTAGGCGCCATTTCTACACAATGGAATAAACTAGATCAGTTCATGAATCAAAATACATAATTCCATACTTGTAAAACACTTAACATAAATTGAACTATTTATGGATATAATCCATAATCATAAAAAGAAATATATTATTTGAGGAATTATATACTCATAAACACTTTATAATGGTTCGTAAATAAAATGAGAATTATCCCAAGCATATCCCCCGGGGGGGGGTCATAACCAAGAGTGCATCAAGGCCTGTTTCTGTGCACCAGCTCCCATTCGAGTCTATCTCAAAGTGGTGTTTTCATGTTTTACCACTAGGTACATCTGGGCCAGAGCTGCCTCTACCTACTCGTATCCAGAAAGGGTTGTATTTCTCAAAAAACTTACAAAATCTCTATAATACCAAAATTCTAGGATGTTCTTCTATACTAATCCACAAAGTCTATCTCAGGGCTATGTGCTATAATCAGGGTTTTTCTAAATCTAGCTTCCAAGATTATTACTAAACAGCCTCTGATACCAAATGTAATGCCCCGACCCCAGTTACCCAGAGCCGGTGCATTATTAAATAACATTGTCAGGATCACAAAATATCATGTCCTGAAAGACCGATTAGTTTAGTAGTCTTTGAAACACTAGATACATTCATAATTGTTACATTACATCATAATGTGAAAAACTAAAATAACATGGTCTCCATAGTCCACACTCATATCCCCTTCAGGCTATCCCTGCAGGTCATCGATAAAATATTTCTTCACATCCTCAAAAAAATAAAACATAGATAGGGGTGAGTTTGGATGCTCAGTAAGGATAACAATATAGCAGAAAATTTAATAAATTAAAATAAACATTTAAGGCAATGTATATCTAAAACAATTGACTTTTAAAATTGAACATCAGCATAATATGGAAAAAACAAAATGAAATAATTCTATTTAATTATTCCCATGGATATTCTACTATCGAATAATAACAAGAAAAATCAATAACCACGTTCATAATGATGGAATGCCTAATTCCAGACTATCATAACCACGTAGCCAAGGCCATGTTCCAAGACTACAAATAATATTTTGTCAAGACCTTGTTCCAAGACACTATTTGGTCTCATGAGACCTACTGATGCATCGAGGAACTATAGAGGGCTCCACCCGTCACTTATTAATTCCAATTCATTCCTTACATGAATGGGTTTAAAAATATAATAAACCATGACATAATCATATAACATAAAATTTCCACATTTCAATCACAAGATATCAATACAACACATTGATATAATAAAAACATTATCAAAACCTTTTTCAATACCAAAATAAAAAAAATTAAAACATGGTATATAATTTTCATTTACAAAATATTATGGCTTGTAGAGGAAGATGAAACTCAAATATTGGTAACGGCAGCGGAGAAGTCATTGTCTCCGCGTACTTACAACAAAAAAACATTCCGTTTTTTCGTTTAGTACAATGATTCGTTTAAAAATATTCCTTTTTAATAAGCACAAAATTAAAAGGGGTTTATACACCATATAATAGAAAGTTGTGTATAAAACAAAATATGCCTCAATGAAATGAGATTGAGACGAAGTCCCTTACCTCATGTCTAACTTGACTCGTTTGTTCATTAATCTCCTGAATAATAATCTAAATTTAAGTTTTAATTTCTTAAGAACCTCTTTCTTGTTCATTATTCCTTTTATATAACTTATTACCATGTTATGAACATTATGTAATTATTTATTTTAATAACGGTCGATTTGTTGATCTTTGGTACTTGAGTCAAAAATAAATATCTTATAATAAAAAGTTGTTCATGTGGTAAAAAATCCATTATATCCAGAATTATATTCATGATGTAGATATCATATATATCATACATATCCAATATATACATTCATTTATAAAATTACATAGCATTTAGAGGTAATAAATGAAATGTATCGTTCATGGAGACTGTTAGTTGTACGTACGCATGAACACTACTTTAATATATATTTCGTATTTAATTGATAAATATCATAATGATATAAAGTTACATTATAATTCCATTATAATTTCCTATATAATATCATTTACTCCAACGTTTATATGTCCCACATATGGCATTAACGATTCAAATCACTTTGAGGGGGCGGTAGTCCGCACTTCCTAAAATGATATTATCGCGTTTACCCCTAATGGAAATTATAAAGGTATGCTATAAATGAAAAATACGTAAGTATAAAGAAAACATAAAAATAATATATATCATATATAAATATAGTGACATCTTAATGGCCACCATGAGAGGTGTTAAATGAAGCACGTACACTCATCATTTTGTGAGGCAGTAATTTGCTACCCATAGAAACAGTATGTTCTTTAACCATTAGACGAAGGTGTGTGTAAGTTTAAATCAATTAATTCTTATAAAAACATCCTAGTATATTGAAGATACTGTTTTGGTTACAAAATAAAGGAATAAATAATGTTTAAGGGGTTGGAAAAACAAAATAAAACAAAATAACACATGAGAAGACATTACCTTAAAATCGGGTAACTCTTTTTTATTTGAGCCAAAGGATTCCTTGGGAAGAATTATGCCCAATTTGATACTTATAAGAGTAAGATAGGGACGTTTAGAGAGTATTCGGGCAGAGGTTGGCCGAGCAAAATAGCTTTGATGGTGTGAATAAGTTGGTATAGGTGGGGGCCTTTTATTATAAGAGAGGAGGGTCTCTTTTTGAATGATTGAAATGTGACATTATTATGAAATGGTTTTCAGATTTTAAAGGTTCCAAAATGATATATTTAGAGTATAAGTTGATAAGGTTTATAAATATAGTCATCCAATATATTTTTGATATTTTTATGTCTTAGAGTTTACATTATCTTTTCATTTTATTTAAATCGTTAATAAATGAGGTAATCGATGCATCGTCATGTTGTCATAAATATTTTAATTTATTTAATGTCTAAAAATTATAAAAAAAAATTACCATGATTTAGGAAATATTTTTATCTTTCCAATGAATATTTATAATCGAAATGTTAACTTATATAACCCCATGTAATAATTTTTTTAGTAAAACAACACATGTTTGTTACAAGTTTATTTTTACATTAAATAAACTGTTATTAATGTCATTTTCTTACCCAAGTGGCTCCATGGGGTCCCCATGTTGACCCATGGATTGTCTTTGTCGGCCATGGCTCATCCAATAAGCGTTTTACAAGTGTAAAAGTAATTTCATATTATTATAAAATTATATTTACCATAAATTACCCTAATTACCTTTAATCGTGATTAATAAAACATAAATGTTACTATTCACCAAAAAAATATTTTCATCCCATTGAACCACATTTTACTCACTAATGAAAACCATGTATCTAGGATTTTTTAAATTCAATTCACGTAAGTATAAATGTTTCATATAAACGAAAAATAATTATTTTTAACTACCACTTAGTGGTTTCACTATTCATCAAAATTGATGTTTTTCAGAACAATACCAAAAATTCACCCTAGGATATAATTGATATTACGAAATAAAAAATGATGTCTATTTTACAAGATTCCAAACATATAAGTTGCATTAATTAATTTTATAATTAATTCCTATTTTCAAAACCAATAGCGCTTTTTTAAGAAACAATATCAATCAAAAGAATGACAATTATTTATGTCCAATTTCAAAGTAAAAATAATTATAATGACCACCATTGGATAAAATGGTAAAAATATATTCTAATTATACTTTAAAACCAATAAATACTATAATTTATCACTATAAATTATTTTTATTAAAAAAAAATTAAGTAATTTGTCTATTCATAGAAAATTGGAAGTTTTCAGAAAATTACAAAAAATCCAACTTAGGATAATTTTGATATTCCAAATACAAAAATGAAGTCCATTATAAAATATAAAATTTATATAATTTCAAAAAGTGGGTATTACTATTCATAATGGCTACCTTGATTGGTAACGGTTTGTTAGAATCTCGAACTTGCGTACAATGCAAGTTGTTGCATTATTGTAAAAGAAGTGTATCGTGGAAGCTTGGTGTGTTACATGAACCATCATAAATTCTATTATGGTTAAATACCTTTCCCCCGGTCCTATATATAGCGAGCTTAAGTGGAGGATTTGGGATGGCTTCCTCCAGAGACGAAGTGCTGGTAATGTGACGTGATTCCCAACACTTGAAGGATTATGCTCTCCAATGAAGAACGTTCCACCAATGAAGATAGTAAAACTCAACTTCGACAATATTCCTCAGAACTCCTTCCGACCTGAGATGTCCTCGTCCGCAACAAATCAATGTCCACCTTCTTTCACCAACGTCAACCAACTACGAGAAAGGTTGGGATTTTATTTCTTGATATTGTTATACCCACTTATTAACTTCTTCATCAAATAAAATGATATTGTTGAGGTTGTGTTGTTGATAATCTAATATTTTTGATTAGCCAAATGATACCTCCTTAAATGCGGAGGGTCCAGGCCAGCAAAAGATGGCCTGGACCCCTACATCAGTTTTCTTCCTTATGGTGACGTTATACGACAAGGCTATAAAGAGACGACGACGATGTACGAAATGATGAAGGTTGCGCTACCCGCGACCTCCGTGAATTGCACCGCCCCCAGGGCACACCGGTGCTCCTGGCCGATCACCGCCGGCCGAGCGGCGCACAACACGCCTACCCGTGGCTTCCTGACAATCTATCCATCCCGCAGCCCGGCCGAACCCGCGGCCTATCCTGAGGTCGTCTCGACCCCGTCGGTGCCCGGACTTGCGCCCATGAGCACTGGTCGGGCCCACAGGCACTGCCCCGCGCCCCCGGCACCCTTATGTAAACAGCCTGACCCTTGTCGCGGCTTTCCCGACACCCTCGCGCCCTGCCCGGCGCCCCCGCGGAGTCACAAATCCCTCGTTTCCACCCAGAAAAGCTTGTGCCCCGACCATCTCGTGGTGCCCTGGCCATACTGGCCTAGCCACACCCACCATGCTAAGCCATGTCGTGCCATGCCCTCACAAAGCTCTGGGCTGAACTGGCCCTGAGCATGGGCCGAACCGCCCTCGCAGTCTGTCGGGGTGGCCCCAGCGGACCGGGCTAAAACATAGCGGGATAATCCGCACAACGGGCTGGGTAAGACCCAACGAGTCTATCTGGGTTGACCCAGACATGGTTGGTCCAACTGGGTCGGACCGGACTCAAGCCCACTACTGCCACTTTACTTTCTTTGGCCATAACATTGGTACCAGATGTCTGTTTGAAGAACAGTAAACGACGCTGGTTTTCATGGAATGAAGTCGTCCCTTTGAGAATACCCCACTGGAGTTTGGGGTATATTTGAGTTACGGGCAGTTTGTATCTCACATGAATCTAATCGGTCCCCCGTGACTAAAAGGCTAATAACTAACAGACCGGGCGTCCGATTGACGTACCCTCTGTTGCGTTGAGACCCCTATGACGTGGGGGACCTTTTAGATACTTCATCGTAGAAATTAGAGATAGTTGAAGTATTTCCCAGTAGCTCATGGAGTGGATCCTTCCACAGACAAGAATACAAAGTGAAGAGACCTAATAGCTGGTACAACTGACGATTGCTTGACTGATTCGAATCAGGGGGATTCGACTAGCCCAAAGGGCAGTGCCTAGTAGTTCACGGCAGACCCATAGTGGTGGAGTGCCTGGTAGTTGGCAGAAGACCTGCGGTACTCGACAGGAGGAGTACCTCTGAATGGTATTAGGGGGAGCGCCTGGTAGTTAGCTGCATACACACATGAGAGGAGCTCCTAGTAGTTGGAACCATACCCATGGTACTCAACAGGTGGAGTACCTCAGTAGTCCAAGGTTACTGAGAATCACCTTGGTGTCGCGATAGGCCCACTGTACTCGATAGAGGAGTAGTTCTCGAGCATCTAGGGTTTTGATAATAAAAATCCTGGTTTGAGCTGAGTCAATGACTATTGTGTTTTCCTCATGTTTGAGATGGGTTACTAGATTACACAGGTATATGTATGGGCATATACCTATGTAATGGTTATCCATTGATTTAAAACTTTGTGTTTTATCCTTATTGAATTTTGTGAGACCTTGAGGGTCTTGGGTTCCCTAATGAGTATCGTTATAATCACCCCTACATGGGCTATGCCCGCACCTCATTATGTTGGTTGCAGACGACAGACATCATTGACTGAGGTAGAGAATAGCAGGTGTGGACGGTACCCGAAGGTGAACTACACGACGTGACGGTACACATGGGATATGGATGGACGAGAGTGATGAAGTGACCATCTATACCTACCCTTCATGTAGGAACCCTGGAGGATGACCTAGTAGCTACATTACTTTTCTTCAGTTGTACTTGTTTTTTCATTAATTTCAGTTTCCTTGCACTTTACAGTTGGGCTTTTATTTTTGGCACCTTTTATTTTCCTACACTTCTTTTGTATACAGTTTTACTTAGTTTTTTTCTTCCAGTTGTGTTCTCTGTTGTGTTTTTTTACAGTTATAAATGCAATGCCTTCCCAGTTTATGGATTTACACCTTTGGTGCTAGTTTCCAGCCCTTGGCCTATGGAAGGTGGGATAGGGGTAGTCACGATATGAGCCCCAGGGGACGGGTCGTGACATAGTTAAATTATTTTCATGTAATGTAAAAAAATTGATATGTTATTATTTTCATGAAATACAATTAATTTCATTTTCTAGAATATTTTTTATTATAAATAAATTCCATTAAAATAGTAATGAAAATAAAATATATAATATTAAACCAAAAGTATTTTGATATATTTTATTAAATAATTTATTCAACTTGTTCCTTTATCCATTTTGTTATTATTTTTGGTTTTTTTATATAAATTTAAATGATTTATATAATTTTTGTATAAGAACAATATTTGTGTTTTTTATAAATTAATAGTAATTATTTATCCCTAAAAATCAAATAATAATTTACTACTATAAAAAAATTTTATATTAAATATAACCGTTTATAAGGGTTATATTTTTTTAAATCAATTTATATTTAACATATGAAATAGATGAAAGATATGTATTTCTATTTTACAAAATTAAAATCATGTTCTATTATTTATCAAATATAAATTGACCGAATTACGTAATTTTTTAACATATATATATATTGGATAGAGTTATACTAATACAATAAAAAATAATAATATTTATATGTGATTTTTAAGACATATTTTATATTTTATCCTTGTTTTTCATTTTTTCCTTACTATTTGGAATGTTTTTCTTACTAATCTTACTATTAAATATAGAAATAATAATTTTAACAAACATAGAAACATGGATAGTATGATTCCAAATATGGAATATATTTTATCTATATATATCCATATAAATAGGTAAAAAAATAAATAAAATCATTAATAAAACATCAGATCACATACATACACAATGATGTTCTCATATTACACATTTTGAGAATGTAAAAAAAATTACATTATAATAGCCATGTATTATTTTAATTATTCTTAATAATATAATAATATATTATTATATCATATTATATCTTATGCATATACACTAATATTTATCATAGATTAGTCATTTGAAGACATAAATCATTATCATTAGTCATAGTAACCAATGTAAATGGAAACCCAAAAAATGTTTAGCTCAAAACCCTAATTAGGGTAAATATAAGAAATTCAAATTTGATTTTATCACAGAGAATAATATTTTAACATTTTTATAATAATAAAATGAAGTACATGAGAATAAAATAAGGGAATTCACACCCATAAAATCATGGATGGTAAATAATGATTCATGACATAAACATTTAAAATAAGAAAGGTTTTATATATGAAAAAAAATCTTGACCCATTTGAAACAAATCATTGAGGAAATGATATTTTAAAACACCTGAAATGTAATGATTAAATGATAGTTTTCACACAACTTAAATTATATATCATTAAATAATTTTCATACATAATTCCCCAATATATTATGAGTTTTTTAGAATAAGTAAATAATTTAACATCATTATTGTACCGAAAAATTAATGAATTCAAAAATCTCTTAGTGGAAACAAAACATTGAATTTTATAATGTGTATTATTCACCTAGCCGAAAAAATCATATTTCCCTATACATTGGAGGTCATTAATGGGCCATGTAGTCACATATCAAAAAATTGTATGATGGATCTGGGTTCAATTATTAATTATATTTTCATAGATAATCTCATTTTATCAAATAATGAAACAAAATGAATGTATGATTGAATTTTACTAAACACATTCATTAAATTATTTACTCTTGAAAAAGAATTGTATTTCATGAAAATGACCTAAAAACCCTCAAATAAAGAAATTTAATGATATCACAATATCATATCCTCAATGATGAGTCGTAATCATTAATGGTTATATAAATAAATGAAAATAAATGTAATAGTATATTTATATAATTTATTTTAAAATATTATAAAAAAATTTATATATCTATTAAAATTAAAATATATGAAACTATTATTAAAATATTTTTCTTTGAAAATAATAATACATAATTTAATGAAAGGATTTAAGGAAATTGACTCTTCTTACAATCAGAAAATATATTCATCTAATACATGGGAAAACTCCTTAGACAAAATCATTTATAGTGATGGTAAACATAGAACATTGTAGAAAAAAAAATGAAAAAAAAATTTAAATGCATTTAAATGTTTGTGAAGAATCCTAGGAAATAGAATTAGGGAAATATTAATGATTAAATGTAATAATTATTCAATTTATAAATATCAGTTGGAGTTAGTTTTTACTTTCATGTCATTATAACATTTAAAGAATGATTTTTGAAGAAAAACTATTTTTGAAATATTAATTCCTAGAACCCTACCAAGGAAAAATTATAAGACATAATATAATTTTTGGGGAAGACAAAAATAGTCATTATATTATATATAATGAGTTATTATATAATCCATTAAAATGTATATATACTTATCAATCAAAAATGACATAAAAAAATTAGTTTTATAGGTGAAATCCTTACAACATGGTTTATGATTGAATTAAAAAAAATTATGGACAGAAAATAATTTTATCATATAATACACATAATTCACACTATCATATTTTTCAAAAAACAATCCTAGTTTATCAATTACACAATTTAATATTATACATGGTTCATAACATGAAATATAACTTTTAAGAATTGATTATGCAAAAAATAAATCTGACGAAACAATTATAAAATACGTATCAATATCTTTCTTATGAGGGAAAAATATATAAAATTCAATATAATTATCAAAGGGTTATAAATTTTATAAAATACTAATCAGAAATAAATAATCTTTATAAAATATATGATGGTTCATAATACATAACATGTCTCAAATAAAAAATATAGAGATGTATAATCTTTATAATCATCATATCACATGAGTGATAAATAATCATTAAAGAGATATTGTATAAAAATTCTAAATCCAAAATACATGTTTAAATATTACATAATGTAAATAAAGTTAATTTCATACATAATAATGGCATACCAATGAATATAAATAACAATTATAAGGTAGTTAATGTAAAAGGATATAGGAAACTCCTAACATATTGACCAAAAATGTATTGTATGCCAATTAATAAATATATAATAAATATTTGTTAATTATTTAGATTATTATGATAATTGTATAGGATTATATTTAAATAATAACTCAATTTATTTCAATGAAATAATAAATTTCTCAATCAATTTAGATAACATAGGCTTTTTTAGGATGATCGGTTCAAAATTTAAAAATCTCTTTGGTGTGTTGATCATAGTCAAAGGTTTCATTATTAAGCCATTATATAATAATATTCATGACATAATTAAAATATTAAAACAGAAAATTACCCATGATAATTTTCTAGGGAATGATATAATGAATAATAAAAATAAATATTCTCGTGAGGTGGTAATCATCATATACACATGACTAATATTTCTATATTTCATTGGTTATAATATAAATATGAAAACTAAAATATTATATTTATAGAATAATTATGGTGAAATAAACATCAAATAATATCATTAAATACTTCACTATGACCAATTTTTAGAGGCATTTTTTTTAGAATGAATTATATCATTATCTGGCATTTGAAATCTTTACCTATACATTGCTTATAATTTCTTTTTTAAGAATAGGTATGGTATTATGATAAATATCACCTTATATTTGAATTTTCCTTAATATTTGATGAATAATACATATATATATATATATTCCATTATAATACCATAACATCAATGGATTTGATGTGATATAAAATACATCAGTTTATTATACAATAGTCTTTATGTATACAAAAATGATGGTTTCATTTCACATATCATGGAAAAAGAGATGAATATGAGAGAAAAATTTTAATGTTTCGAACCGGAAACCATGTGCAGTGTCTTGAGCAGGATCTCTACATGACCTCAAGTGTTCCTCCCTATGTACTAGAGGCTTCTGACTAGTAGTGATGGTCAGGTAAGTAATTTGTGGGTATAATATCCCCTCATATATTAGAATACAACACATGTGTAAGTAATTAAACAAATGCATAAGCATATAAAACCAAAAAAAAATAAGCATTTGACTACATTACCAAACTAAAATACATTTCTTAAATGAAATGGGAAACATGATATCCCATACAAGTGTCATGTTTATATGATGAAATTGAAATTAAAGACACAAGGTCTCCCATAATGTGTCTCGAATCAAATCTGATTGACTCCTCCAAGCTCCAACCCCAATCAACCACCTATACCAAGGAAAATTTCCCATATCTTGTCCTTCAATAATATAATCTATTCGAGTACTGATCCAGAAGCTCTAATAGATTGTGATTACATCACAATATGAAATATCAAAATGTTTTTCATATTTTCATTGTTGGTATCTTACTACATTAAATCCATTATTCCCAAGGAAACCCATACCAAAATACTATAACCATATCATAACAGATCATGAATTGTTCCCTAGGTAATACTATATTTTAATACATTCTTATGTCCGAAGCTATAAGTATTCTAGGTGCTATGATATCTTAGTACCTGATTTGACTCATGCTAGAGTTTGAATATTCTCATGTGAGGCCATAAATTGGATGACCATTATTTCGATTCCTTAATTTCACATTTATAATCACAATTTTCCAATTTTAACAATATATAAGGCACATAATCAAGATGACCATGTTACGGAGCTTACCCCTCAATTGAATCACCATGTTCCTATTCTCATTACTCATAAGTATAATGATCATGTTATCATGTACACTTCACATTAGAATGAAAATGGTCCCATTCTATTAATCATAAGTATGATAAATATGTTACTATTTGTACTTATGAATTTATAATTACCATGTTCCCATCCATAAACACATAAATAATTAATAATTTAATTATCCACAACAATTCAATTACTAAATAAAAAATTTGTTAAATATTTAAAATCGATTACCTAATACATCAATTAACTAAAAGCTTAAATCTGATTAATTAATAACTTAATTAATTAACCATCATTACAAATCATATCCTATATTTAATTTTATAGAAATAATCACCACATTATAAATTTTTACTCTTCATAATTGATCTCACACTTAATAATCTATATCAAAATATGGAGGCACATAATTAATTCATAATTAATTATCTTAACTTATCTAATTCGATATCTCATTATTAATTTCCCAATATATTCTCTAGATTACAACCCATGTCTCTTAAAAACAATTTCCCCGAAATAATTATTTAATAGGGAAACATCTTAGTCTCCTGAATATTTCTTCCAAATGATCACATATTTCAACAATGCTTTGATAAATCAATTGCTCAGTCTAATTAATGCAATTTATGAAAATAAATTGCAAAACGATTATAGTATATCTATAATATTTTATATAAATATCATATCAATGTCAATGGGAAATTTATTAACACCACCCCTTATTAATTTAATGATGGATTTTCCCCAACAAAAATACCCAAAAACATGAGCCGCACAACGACGTTGATCAAAGATGCATATCTGGATCCCTAAACCAAATTTAAGATCAAATTTATCATGACCTCATAAATCATGATCTAGTTACCCAATCCTATATATATAACTTCCCAAAAAGGTATAGATCTATGGAAATAGAGGATACATCCATGAAAAGTTAAATGAATGATATAATAAAGAATGCGAGAGGCATTGGGATGAAATCCAAATATCGGGAGACGAGTGAATCTTAAATTTGGACATAAAATCTCAATGAATGGTGTCCACTGATAATATTTCTATAAATTTGAAATCATTTGATGAAAATGGTAGATAATATAAATTACCATTAAAGTCATTATTTATACTAATAACAGATTTTTTCATTAATGAAAACCATTTTAGAATAGAATTAATAAATAAATATTTATCACGTCTCAAAATTAATATATTAAAATCTATTTTTTTAACTCGTTAATTCATCCCTGTTATATTTATTTTCATGGTATTTAAATAATTTACATGTTTTTTATGCATCCAACATGATAAATGTAATTGGATTTCATAAAGATTTAATCTAATAATATCATAAATAATTATTACAAATAATTAACCATAATTAAAAATGTATACATAATAAAAATATACTATTATATCTATTCAAAACATTCATTTATTAGTATCACAAAATGATACAAATAGTAAAATCAACAAAGAATAATATAGAAATTTTTTTATTATATAAAAATTATATTGGTTTATATCAATGAAAAATGACACTAAAATATAATATATTATAATTCAGAAATATGTTTGTTTATATGAACTCATAAAATGAAATATCTATTGTATATGAATTATCTTGGTTCCTAATTTAATATAGGAATCTTTTTTGTATATATTTTTACATTAATGTTGTGACAATATTTTTACCATGTTAACTACTTATTCCGAGCAATAAAAAGGTATAAATGTTAAAAAATATTTATATAATAGTTCAAAATAGAAAATCTATTTTATCAAATTTATTAAATATTATTATAAAAAGGTACATATAAAATTGTATATCATGATAATATAGAGCAGTGTTTTCCAAATAATCATTTTATGTATGAAAATTATATTTTTCATAAATTATGAAAAACAATGATTACAATGAATATAAATTCATTATTTTTAATTATGTGGAAATAATGAAATATGAAAATAATTTTTAAAAATTTTACATTCTTAATACATTAACGAAAAATAAAATAGTCTGTCAAATTTATAATTCTCACAATTCAATAAAAATATTCATTTAATAAAATACCCAAAATTTTATCCTTAAAATAATTTTGAAAAGTATATTTTAAATAATGGTATCCTAATTCAAAATATATTTTTTACAATTTCCAAAATTGACTAAAAATATTTTGACTCAAAAATTAATATTAATATTTTGATGAAAACACTATTTTAAAGCCCCAAATTACTTTACTGATCAACAAGTACGTTTCTCCAAATATTTTATTGATCATTTTTAGTTATTAAATGTATTATAATATATATATGTATATATGTTACCTAACTAATTTAATCATTTTTATTCCATCCAATTCAAAATTTATAATATAATAAACATTTTCAAATATTATTTTTGTGACATCTTCAAAAAATGATTGTGTGTGTTGTGTACACTATTAATCATATAATACATTTAAAATAGTTATGTGTAACTATTGGTTCTATTCTATTGATTCTTTGGGAAGTCCATTGTTTGATAGTGTGGGGGGATATTCTAATATCAACAATTCAAGGGTAATTACTCGGTAATTTTAGTTAGTATTGATGATTTATGATAGTTCCATTATTAATGTAAATTAAAAACACTAGAAAATATTACATTGTAAATGTTACTGATCAAAACCAAACATGAATTAGAATATATGTCTGTATGATTTTGTTATACATATTTTTTTATTTTTATAATTTTAATATGTTTGAAATACATTCACCTGATAAAAATGGAATTAATCATTATTTTATGAAATAGTAGGTCTTAAGGAATGTTGATATGGAAAATGAAGGTATCCTTAGATGCATCCATATGAAGGTAATGAAAACTAATATAGTTTTTCTCAACTTCATAAAATTAAACAAAACTATTATTATAATATGATGACAATAAAATATATTAATTTTAATTAAATTGAATTATGGGGAATAAATTTTTTAATGAAACTCATAGTGGAATTATATATATATTTGATAACTAGATTCAATGAAGATGTCGATTTTATTTCAAAGATGATTGTAAATTTCGAATACAAGCTCATATATTAGAAAATAATGTGGTAAGAGTTAATATGAGAAGGAATCATATGACATTTTTATTTTGGGATTATTTATGGGTATTTGATTGGTGTAGACATACACATCTAGTATTTTGCTAATAAAACAAGGAAGAATGTATAGACCTCTTTGGAAAATTGACCAATGTTGACATCATTTTTGATTACAAAAATGTTCTATTTTTTCAATTAGGAAAATATAAAGGACACATATAGAGAATATAATTATACTTTATCAATGTACCTAACCTGGTTAATGAAATTTGTGAAGATATATATAATTGGACAAAATTATTAATATGAGGGATGACTAATCCATATGTAATTATATAGAACATAATGTTTCAAATGGATCTTATAACTTTAAAAATATTTTATTGAGTCATCCATGTCTGGATAAATTATATAGATTATGATTAATTTATATATTCAAGATAGGATGAGTTATTACCAATTGAAATAAATGTTTTTTTATTATTGATATGGTAATACCATTCAAAGAAGAAGAAAAAAATATAAAAGTATCAATAGAATATATTTTTATATTTATTTGTGCTTAGTTGTGTACTCCAATCATGTACCTCAGGGTTCAAAATGGGATTTACAATAATATATGAACCCCAAATGATATTTGAGGATATGGTAGTATGTTACAATGAGACATGGTTAAATTCACTATCATTAATGAATAAAATTACAATTAGTTCTCTATATTTATGAATGAGAGATGATGCACAATACTATGGAGAGGTGGTGATGTTTAACCCAAATTATAGGGTAAGGAAATGTTTTTTTATAATTTATAGTAAGGGTGATTTGTTAATATAGTTATATTTATGGTTTCATTGTCACCTATTTTAATGCTAGGGTGATGTTTCAACTTATTTGATGTCTAAGAATTAGTATCACCCTATTTATGCCTTTCTGATTATTACATTACTATGTAGAACCCCTGTTTATCATCTAATATTTATTCCTATAGACTAATTTTAATGATTAATAGAAAAGTTTTATTTTATTATTTTTCTTTTTTATACATCAATTTTCAATATCGATGGCGTATTTTTTATTAGTGTGTCACATTAAGGAGTATGATGAATTGGGTGGACATAAAGGTATATTGGATTATCGATATCTTTATCCTCTTTGTGAGTGTGGAAAATGGAAATGAATATGATATATATATACAAAAAATATTATAGATAACATATATAATGAGTTTTAATAAATAATAATCCTCCTGAATGTTGCAACAAATGTAATATTGGTGCACATTTGTGATTATTCCTGAAATATATAAAAATGAGTGGAACAATAACAATGAATAAGAATAAAGATATTAATATATTTTCACCCTAATTATATTATACGTGGAGACCTAATCATGGATAATATTTTGGTGTGATACTAGGTTGGATATAATATATTTCATTCTTATTGAAATTTCTTTATTGTTAACCCTTATTTTGGAAAATGCATTCAATCATCAAATGAATACTTATTTTCATATGTTATTCTAGTATCAAATATCATTGGATTAAATTAACCTGAAAGAATAAATTCATATAGATAAATATTATATCTATATATATTTTTTATTCTATCAAAATATCCATATGGATCTCTAAAATTGGGTTTTATGGATTTATTTACCATTTTCATCAATAATTGATGAAATAAATTGAATATTTCTAATTGGAGGATGTCACTAATATGTAACTGTGATGTGAATTTTTTTAGGTTATCTACATAATAAATATAGTATTTTATTAAACAATACAGGTATATCCCATCAGTATTTTCTTTATACCCAATGAGTCATGTTCAAATGAACCTGGGTTGTCGTCACTAGAAAATGAATTCCACACATATTTTTTTTAAATTATATTTTCATTTTCAACATATGGTATGAATTTTTTCCATTAGGTTAAATTTATGGTTATATGAAATGATGAATATAATATTTCATAGTATTCCCATTGTTGGGTTTTTACAGGCTTAATACTATTTATATTAATTTTTATAGCTTTTGGTTAGGTGCTTCATATTATTATGGTTATAAATAATTTTTGATAGACTTTGAAAAATAAATATAGATATCTAACTATTTTAAATGGTGAGGGAAACCATGAAATAAATGTATAATGCTTTACATTAATTTAAAAAGACATAAGTAACGAGGAAATAATTTCTTGGTCATATATCTAAAAATATAATGTTTCTTCATCATGAGTTCAGATATATATAATTAAAAAAATGTTATATATAAATAAAAATATAGATAAATAAATATTTATGATCATATAAATGGTTGGGTAGAATTCCCAATTCCTGTGTTAACATGGTTTATATCCATCAGGTGATTGTTCTTAATCTATTTTGGCAGTATATTTATCATTTTTGACATGTATCAGTGAAGGGTTATGATTGCGATTTTTTTTATTATTTGATTTTGTATGAGATTAAGAAATTGGTAAAATAGAGGGTAATAAACTTGAATATATAGGATATGGTATGTGAAAATTACATGTTAAGGCATTTATATTGATATATGTTGTTATCTGGAAAGTAATTTGATGATGTCTACGAAGAATATATTAATTATGATTTACTATATGATGTCTTTAGGGATGTACTAGGGTATAATAAATTATCCAAAAAATTAAAACATCCCTATAATTGGATGATGATAATATATTAACACAAGCATCATTACAATGAAATGGGGTCCATTCAATCAAAATACCCATTTTACCTATTAGCGTGAATGTTTTTGTTGAATAAAACACTAGATATTTAATTTATGCTTATAAATATAGTTCACTTAATAGTATTGCATTAATTTTACAGGATACATAACTATATAGTAAACACATTCCTAGGGAAAAAGCATAAATCATGAAATCAATCAGTGACATAAGAAACATATAATAAAAAGGGTTTTGTCAATTTTATTCCTCACCCACTTCTTATAGAATCTATGAAATTAATTTTTAAAGGTAAAAATTGATATCCCAACAACCATTATTCCATTTACAATTTATTTTTTAACTTTTATACATTGATATTATATATGACGAATTAGTGTGTGAAAACCATTTTGTTAACTAGACAACATCTATTGTTTTTAAGATGAAAATATTGTATAGCTTCATCCATTTCCATTTATAATATGTGAGATAATTAATGTTTTAATATTTAATAAAAGATCATATTACACTCAAAAATATTATTTAATGATTTAGATCAATTACATTTATCCAATGGGTGATACAATCCATAAATGTGGGTAGATTTGAAAATTAGATGTGAATGTATTCTTGAATTATACTATAATTACTAATCTCATAGTGCGGTGAATGTATATCAATGTCAATGATATCATAACAAGTATAATAATGGGTTATGAAAAGATTGGTCTCAATAGTTCGATGCTCAAAAAAACATTTTCAATTGAGAATAGGGAAAACATAAATAATCATATAACACTAATTAATCATGAATTAGTGAAACTGAACATTCATGATAAGGATTATAAATTATAGATAATCAAATTAAAGAATCATTAAAAGTATTATTAATTTCACATTTTGACAATATTTTATTTTTCTAATTATGTGAATATCCAAATCATTTACAGTGCACATTATATATGCATTAAAATATTCAAAATGTAAATATGTATCATGGGGAAGAATATGATTATTACCTATATACCATATTTATTTAGGTTCGTTTTAAATTCTATTAGAAGGAAGAGTTGTTTGAGGAAATTGTATATTAAATATATTTTGTCAGTATTTTTTTATTCAAGAACTATTTCGTTATTATGGGATGTTAATGGGGAATGGAGGTTGATGATGATATAACGTTGAGACTGAAATACATGGTTTATACATTATTAAAAACATAAAAAATAGAATCATGGAACATTTTATTCTTTTATATATATTATTGTCAATGAAAAATATTTTATATAGGGTGTGACATTATTATTAATTTTATACATCGTCATTGGGGATTAGATATTTTATAAGAACCATTTATTATAACCAATATTGTTGATTTTAATTTCCATTAGAATAGATAATTTTAACAATATATTAGATTATATATAAATTAACATATTAGGGATACAAATACATGTATATAGATCGTATAAAGAGAATTTGGGTCATATAGGAAAATATATATAAAGATTTATAAGGGTTATAATTTGATTTGTATGACACATTAATTTTCATATCGATATAAGAAATAATTTTCAATATAGTTTACTAATATATGATGATTACAACTAAATAGAGTACATATCTTATATAAAAATAATGTAGAAAAATTATCTAACCATGTCTTTGGAATATTTAAATAAAGAAAAACTGATGTGAAAAACTGAAAGTATCATCATTAAATAATATTGTGTGTTTAATTTTAATATTCATCTTGGCCCATGTATATGAAACGTACATCACTCTATAAACAATGATAAAATAAATATATACATTTATGATTTTTGATTACCGATCATCCTATTAGAATTAAAATATGATTTAAATGAATGTCTGTACATGTTTGAAATTGAGGAATGAATCTTGATGTGAAATTGTAAAGGTATTATAATTATTAAAAATTAATGGAAAGATATATAATTTCTAGAAATAACCAAAATATGTGATGTATAAATAAATATTTATCCATGGGTCTATGAAATAAATCAACATGTAGTTATGATTGAGGTGTTTTTTCAATGGATAGGTGAACCCGGACATCATGATTACATACCGGTGTAATAAAAATTGAATCCCATTTTAAAGAGAAAGGGTCCATGTATAGATTAATATATTTTGTAGGATAATATTATTTTTTATTTGGTTCATATGAAAAAATATCCTTAAAATTAATTTATGTTAATGTATGATTTACAACTCTAAATAGTTTAATTTCATGTGGCATGGATAATTAGTCTAGAATTTTAAGGTTGTATTCCAATAACATTATATATGGTGACATGTTTGAACAATCTAATAAATTATAAAAATTACATTGATCCAAATTATTCTCAATGTAATTTGGAGAAATCGATCATACATTAATGTTAACTTCATAAAAAATTGAACTAAATCTCATTATGATGATAACAAATCATATTAATATCGATTTTTCTGACGTGACTATGTGTCATGTAGTAATAGTAATGTTGGAACATGTATTAATCAAAATCTATCCGAAAATATCTAAATAATATCTATGGGAAGGTGTCTGTCTATATTCTAGAACCATGTAGTCATAAGGAACTAGATTTTAATGAGTAAAAGACTGGGAACAAAGAATATGTCCAATAAGAATTGTGTTAATAGTAGAATTATAGAAGCCTATAATTAATACATATTCTATAATGAATGGAATTAATTCACAATGATTTAATTTAATGTGATTCAATTTTAAAATTGAATATATTTATGCTTGGAAAAACACCCAATAAGAATTATTACCAAGATCTAGCTCTCATATAAGGGAAAACATCTCATAAAAAAATTTAAAATAATTTTAATTGGTATATATTATTTTTACAACATATATTAATATTAAATGTATTTTAATTATGAATCAAGAGTTTTAATAATTGATATTGTATGAAGATAGTGTTTTTACTTTGTGGAATAGTGTCATGCAATAGATACTTCTTTATAATAATTCTAACATCATTTTATTTGGGAATGTGAACATATTATGAATCTATATATTGTATTTCATGAAAAATCCTGAATCTGTTTTTGAAGTGACATGATTATTATCCTTAGTGAAATGGTAATCTCTTATTTTAGAGACATATTTGTTTATAGAGTAAGGTTCCATAAGTTTTACTCTAATTTCAGGTGTTTCATACCATGATTCATTACATTTTTCATGTCAAAAATTATTCACCATGGATGAACGATAAAATGAATACCACAATGTAATATTATTTATATTATTGATTATAATTTTTTTATAGGTTATGAATTGTGTGTAACAAATTATAATAATCCAGGTCTAATTCATCCAGCTATATTTGGGACACATTTTCATTCATTAATAGATTGATGGTGAAAATGTAATGACTGATAAATCAGACAAAAATATAAATTATTTATTGTGTCAAATATACAAATAAATATGAGGTTTCTTATGTCATAGTATGGGTTGGGGTGAGATATTTATAGGAATTAATGTAGATATTTTCAATAAAATTATCAGTTGTCTTTATCAACTCTATTAATAAAGATATTAGACATAGTGTTTTTAAAAGAATCGATATATCCCATCACTGATACATGACAAAAGTTTGAGTGTATATAATTAATATTTTTCATATGATATAATCTATTAAACACATATTAACTGAAAGTTTTTACATTTTCATTCGATATTTGGAATGGGGTACCAAATTTGGAGTTGATGTTAGTATTTAGGAAGAATATGGTGTACTCGTTATGAATAACATGATTTATATATCATTAGTATATATAGATAATAAATCAATTCTATTAAGGATATACGTAAATGGTTTTGATATTTCATGTTGATATATCCCCCGCACAACATTTACCCATATAATATATGGTTTTGAGTATTTTTTTGTGTGCGTTATTTTTGAGGAATTTCGAATACTAGTAGAATGTATTGAAAATCATGGAACCTCAATGTAAAATATTGGATGAAATGTATTGTTGATGTAATAAAGAATCCAACCCTTGAATTGATAGAAGACATTGGATTATTACTACTGATTTTCCCATGCACCAACATGGAATTGATTGATAATAATATGGGTATATCTTCCATTTATTCATACTAGGATAACTCAATCAAGGCCTCATTTGATGAGGAATATTTTATAATTAAGTTACAAAAAGGCATATATATTGATTCCTACCATCACATCTATTAATTAATTGGTTAATCTGGTCAAATAAAATCCTTTGACATTTATTCAATTATAGAATACATCACTCTAATTATTGAATTTTTCAATAATGGAATGATTTCACTATGATTTTGTGTAGAGTTAACCCCATAAATTCCATCCATTTGTTTATCTTTTAGGGAAAATAAACTTGTTCTAATAAATTCGTGTGAAAAAATAATCACAGTTTAGATATTCTCGTGGCATAGATGCATTTTATAATGTATCATCTTAATGTTTTTCAAATGTTAGATTTGACACGATGTTGGAATATATGGTAATTAGTGAATCACCTATCATACATAATTAGTTAATGTAATAAAATCTTTCATATTGATTGAATACTCCCCATTTATATTTATATTCAATAATTTTGAATATTTTTTTATATTTAATTTGTTATGATGGTATTTGTAGGGTAAATTGTTGTTGTATTATTATGGAGTCTTATTATTCCTCATTATTTGGGCATCATTCAAACAGAAAGATGGAATATAAAGGATCTACTATCAGTGGAAAAATAAATAGGCTTCAAACTCTATCACAATTGTTATAATTGTTTTAATCATTATATTATATGGGATCCTAGATTCCCATTTAATGTAAATCATTCATTCTTATGATGCATCATAGATGGATAGGGCCACATTATCCTGGAGATACATATTATATAGAAATTTCAATGGTATAGGGTTCTTCTAAATGAATTCTACTAGAAAATAACATTTATAACTATTGGACACCTAAAATATATATCAATGAAGGAAAAATTAATAATCATCCTAGTTAAGAGGATATCTAACAATAATTGACTATATATATACTTCATCTGATCATATTGTGAGATTAGATGGAATTTATAGTAAATCGTGTAGTACCAAGACATCCACACTATAAAAATAAATGTATCTTCATTATTTTATGTAACATTGTTTTTATATAATAATCATTCACTATTATATATATATATATATGAGATTTTTTACATTGTAAAGGTTATTCAGATGAACATTGAGGCAATTAAATGATCTTCATAGTGTTTCTAAAGAGGAGCAATGTGGACTCACTTCCTTTTGTAGTATCATGTCTATAGGATATTGAAGTTACAATTTTAGATAGTTGATTTATTTTAGAAAATATATATCTCAATAATTGGTAGTATATTTTTTCATTAAATTTATGAATGTTAAAAATTTACTAATGAGTTTTTCATTAATTTTTATGAACTAATAAATATTACACGAGATTCATCTCAGATTTTTGGGGTTTTTATTATAAGTAATTTAAATTATCTCCTCTGACTTTTCGTAGAAGACATCATTACCATGGTGGTATAGTAGAAAGAAATAATTTTTCTTTAATGTTACCTGAAATATTCATTTCATGGAAAACATCATCAAAATGTAATACTATCATTTACTGAAAAAACATGGTCATATGCATATCATTAAAATATAATTATATATCTACATGATCAACCATTTAAAACTATACATTATTTTGTACAAATAAAATGAACCTATAGTGTATTTAATGTTTATTTTTACCAATATTGTTCTTTATTTAAATGAAATTACATTGAATAAATAAAACCATTCAGTTTCCATTATGTTTTTCATCTTAAGGTTCAATCAAGTTACTTTGGTAGCATTAATATCCACCCATAAGAGAGATATATTTTAAAATAACGGTCACATTTATCCACAATTTCTTTATTGGGACATAGTAATCATCTTTTTGATTTTTCCAACTAGGATCCCTAATGTCACTAAACACTATGATTTAAACATTACATAGAATGATTAGTATAATTTTTTAGATCTATATCATGTATAATTCATTCATTGTGATGTTTAATTTTATGTTTATAAACTTAATCTTCTACCATGGGAGTATGGATTAAATAAATAGTATTTTTAACATATTTATAATTACACTGGTTGTCTTCAACACACAATCAATGGTTTCCCACAAAATGGAAATATATATCAATTTTTATATAATTTATTTTCATTAAAACATAATTATTTTTAAAGGATATATACAACTTTTAATATTGAGGATTCTATAATAATTAACCACAACATGCCAAAATATTTCTTCCAAACCTAAATTAGTTATTCTAATTTCATTGATTTTTTTTTAGTAACTATTGTCAATTGATGGACAAGAATACCTGATATTATTTCCATCCCATTAGTCTTAATAACAGTAAGGAGGTGAAGATTCATTCAAATATCTTATAATTATAAATGATATATAATATTCTATAGGTCTAAAATAAAATGTTGGGGATTTTTCATAACTATTGAAATAAACTAATTCTTATGAATTCATGATTATTTATAGTTCAACATAATGATGATAATGAGAGTAAATCAATGATTTTTTTATCTTCATATTATTCAAATATCTATGTTGACATGCGTGAATATCCATTTTCAATGAAATAAATTTTATTAAGACCATGATTTTCCTAAATATGGTATACTAAATGGATTAGATTGTTTAATAATATGAAATATTAATCTCTTTTAGTAATTTATACTCAATGGTTTTTTCTTCTTAGTTTTAATTTTAATAGAAACTAGTCATGTATTCTAATTTAGGATTTTGTGTGGCACATTCACATTCTAATTTTATAATTATTTACACAATTTGATTTATAGTTGTTATATATGTTGTTTGAGCTAAATATATGGAGTTATATTAGAAAATATTTGAATATTACAAGTAAAAATGTGAATAATTTTATTTAAAATTATCTTCTTTTACTCTATATTATGGGCCACTATATGTATTTATTTATATTTATAGGAATGAGAGGGTGAATTATCACTACACTATTCCCTATCATGTTTATAAATATATAATTCTTGGAATATGTGGTATTGTGATGGAATCATTCATTACATATACGACCAATACCCACTCAGAATGTTATTGAATTTTGTGACTCGAATAATGACTAAAAAATTAGAGTATCAAATAATTTACCTAAATCTAGCCATTATATTGATCTTAATTTGTTTTATTTTTTATTCCTTTTCACATCCTTAAATTTCAATTTTTGAAGAGTTGAAGTCATATTTTCTATATCCTAATTTCTCTAGGGTTCGGAAAATTATGTGAATGATCATAAAACAATTATCCATCTATGATCACTGGGAATTGAAATATTTTAGGCATATAGATAAACATAAATGTCCAATGATCATATGTATTTGATTTTTTGGTATTTTTCATTCACAAAAATGACTTTATGACATTCTATAGTTTAATTACATTCGATACATAACATAGTATTATTCATCCTCATGTAAATGTTTTAATTTTTAAAATTTAATTAAAATTTGAATCTAATAAATATTCATACCATAAATGGGTTTTCCAAAATAAAATCATAGTTGAGGTGATGGAATGATATTTCATGTTGTGATATTTATACTAAGGCTATAATGATTCACACCATGAGATTTTTATCTATATTGGTCATTGAGGAATGATGATGACAACTTTGAAGGATATTTTTAACAAAAATTTGGTGAATTTTAGTTGTCTATGAGTTGGTATGATCTATCCTCAATGAATTTCAATATTTGTCTAAATATTTAAATTTTTATATTAATTGATATTGTATTATAGGGTTTGAAAAATAATTGGATTAATAAAAATGAATTTGGTCATCCTTCATGGTTTTCGGAGGTACTTCCATAATGTTATAGCTACTCATATAACATTATAAGAAATAAATAATAAATATTTTACTTTACCAAACCATCATATCCACCATTATCGATAGTCTCTATAGATACCTAAATAAATATATAATTACATATTGGATTACTATTTATCATACTCAACAGCAAAATAAATATATTCTTTTAATTATATTGATAGAATCATTTTTTGTTATTTATTTATTAATATTCATTCAGTATGGGAAAATTTCCACATATTAATTTAGTGGGATAATATCCTTCCAACTATCTATTGGGGTAATAATTTATAAACGTGTCATTTTATTTATGGTTACTTCAAAATATTCTTCATCATTCTCATTGATCTTCAATTTTCAATTATGTAGAATTATTAAGATATTGATAATTAGGATTTAATTTTATTATTCATATATTGAATTTGGAACACTATGGTTTGGATCAAATTATTGTTGTGTATGCTATCTTCTCATGTTAAATATTAATTGATCATGAAGAATAATATATATACTGACATATCATTATGTTTTTATAAATAATTTAATCCATCTTGTGAGGTGGAAAATATACATTCCACTTGTATTTTTTTTCAATAGATTGACTTTCCCTGAGTTAATTATTTTTATGAAAATATTCTATAATAAAATATATTTTTTTATATTGTCTTCCAATAAGAGATGTAACGTGTATTAATAATTGAGGTCTTTTAGTACATCATATATGTTCATAGTTACCTATGAATGCTATATAATTTTAGTGTCAATAGAAGAAATAATATATCATTTTTCTTAGTCATTTCATAAATAGAATGTCATGTTATTAATTTGTGTATATATATATATCCATCTTGTAGTGGTTATTACCAATACTATATTTTATATGAGGTTAGAGTGAAATATAATTAGTGGTGTTTTTACTAACAGTAGGAATAGTGTTCAATTTTTTGTGAAGGTAATTAAGCACTCTCAATCATATGTCTTTTAAAAAAAATCATTTTCTAGGTTTTACCCTTGTAGAGTCATAAAATATCATCCAATTTTTGTGTGAATTATAATGAATCCAAAAAAAATACACAAATATCACATCAAAATGAATATACATTATAAATTATCATTGATATTATCTATACAAATATTTAATACATGCTATTAATGATGATAGTTATTTGATGATTGCATCAGTCCATTCAAACATCTGATCAAATAAAATCACCAATAATTATAAAACTATTTATAGATTAAGGGGTAAAAGGAATATTTCATTAATAATTTTGACCTGATTTAATTTATAAAATCCATTTCGAGATTATCAAATTTCTTAATGGAATAAGTATGTAGTATATCGAAAATGAATATTATTTCCCTCCATGGTATCAACCAAATATATGAGATTCCATAAATATGACATCAATATAATTCTAATCATAGGATCACTACAAGAAAAAAAATTAATGTGATATTAATCTAGATTTCAGGTGATACATATGACTGGGATGTTGTGATTTTTTATGTTAGGATGAAGTGGATTCATGTTGATCCATTTTGGAAAATATTCATCTTATGTAATGTCGATAACCATTTACCAACCATATATTACATTAAAGAGATAGGGATTTGATGGGGTCCTTTTTTCAATACGAATATTATCATGAGATGACACCTAAGTAATTAGAGTTTTTATATCATCATATGTATATCTCATCTTTAATTATTATTTATTTACTGTTATAGTCATTCCAATATTACATTAATCATATGGTTTCAATTATTGTCCTATTAGATAAAATTCATGACAATAATTTCATATTCATTTCTTATAGCACGGTTATATAGTATTTAGATCCAATATAATTTTTGAAAACATTTCTCAATGGATGTGTATATAGATCCAATTAGGTTTTTTAAAGTTTAAATATTAGACTATATATTGGATTTGTATTAAATATAAATATTTCCATTGTATAATTCAGGTTTCAATAACCTCAATCTATCCATCACAATGACATTTATAAAAAATTTCTCCCCAACATAATGGATATCTACTTATTTCTGTAGTCTGTTAATTAGAACAATGAATTTTATTTAATCATTAGTAAATGATGTTGTGTTATTGGTATTTTAATATTTAGTGGTTATCATAGATCATATGTTACAAATTGGCATTATGTGTATATAATTTCATTATGATAATAAATATAGATCATATTTTAAATGAATGTATCTCTATGTTGTTTACCCATTTCTATTTCATGGTCATTTTTATTAATAGGGATGACATTGATAACATTTTCCACTGAATTAATTATTTGTATAATTTTATCACCTTATAGATTGAAGGAGGCTATGTATTCCTCAAATAATTAAATGGGGAAAAATCTAATTTCTCTTTGATTTTTTCAACTAATATATGTTATTTTATTTTTAAAACCCTATGATGTCTCATTGTCTATCTCTACCATTCAAGTGGAATATGATTTTTTTGGTGATCTAGAGTTAATTTCCTATTCATTATACTGATAATGATCCATATTTGAGTGATCAACCATATAGAAAAATAATCTATGATGGTTGTTCTTATGATTTTGGAAACAATATTGTGAAAAATAATTTACATTGAGAATGAGGGGGCATCATAATTCAATAATCAATAGATTATGGGGTTAATAATTCACAATAATAATTAAGATTTAAACTTAATAAATATATAATTGGTCACATTTTTTTAGTGGTAATTAAAATTCAGAATTGTGATTCCATGATTCTTCCACAACTATGTTGTTGAAAATTCAATAATATACTTTTAGAAAACTCAAAATTAAATTTTCTTAATGAGTATTATCCATTTCCTATTATTATAAAGGGATGGTCAACTCTATGTATTTTTTGGTAGTTTTTGGAATTTATTATATTAATTGGGATTCCAAATTCAATTTTCTGTAACAACTCGAGATTTTATGAGAATTATTATTTTTAATTTCATTGATGTCTTCTTTTATACACTAAACCATGATTAGATTGTACTTTATGCAACACCGTATTAGCATGCAGTATACGAAACACTATTCTTGGCTTGTGTTACATACAAATTCATGTCCGTTTTGTGGAAAATATTCTACGAAACATTAAGTATTGATTTTTTAATTTATAAATTAAATAAGTTTTGATTATGTTATACGCAACAGAAAATAGAGTATGCACTACACGAATCCCTGACTTGGCTTTCATTACACGCAATTGCGACCTTCCACAATAGCGTGTGTTGTACGCAATACCGAGTTTCACTAAACAATGATATCTTGTATAAACTAGCAGTTAGGAATATTAATACCCTCTTTTTGAAATTATAAAAAATTTATCTTTAGAAATGGACTTCATTTTTGGATTCAAAAAATCAAAATTAGCCTAGGGTGAATTTTTTGTATTTTTTGAAAACATTCAATTTTTTATGAATATTGAAAACACTAGGTTACTATTTAAAAACTGAATTTTTATTTAAATAATTATTTATTTTATTTAAATTTATTCTAGGTCAAAATTGATAAATAATACCTATATAATTTCAATGTAATTCATTGGAGTTGTTTTATAATAATTTTAGACATATAAAATTTTTATTGAACATTCACCATCTTTTACCCACCTCTTAGGAGAGTTTGAAAATTTAAATAAAATATAATTTTACATCTTCTATGAGTGGAATTTCGAAAATCAAAGAGACATGGTTAATATCAAGGAGTAAAATGTGGTTCGATAAGATAAAAAATAATTTTTGGTGAATAGTATCTTTTTACATTTATTTACCACGATTAAAAATTAAATAGTGTAATAAAGGGTAAAAATAATATAATTATTACCCTAAAACATGTCCTAATTATATTGAATAAGTTTAGTTCGACCAAAAATAACCTTAGGGATAAAATATTACCCTTTATGTCCACTTGGATTAGATTAGGATAATTATTATTATTTTATTTAAAGATGAGGTAAAATAATATAAATCAATGTTTAATAACTAAAACTTTTTTAATATAAGGTTGTATAAAATATATATTCGACTATAAATATTAATTTGAAAGATAAAAATATTTCCTACCTAATGATAATTTATTTATAATTTTTATACATTAAATAATTTAATTAATTTATGACACAATGGTGATGCAGTAATTACCTAAATAATGAAATATTAAAATAATTGATATTATAAATACAAAAATAAATGTAATTTGAGACATTTAATGAATTTAAATTATTTTATAAGTTATTATGACATAATAGTATTTAGTATATTAACTTTTTTAGAACTAATCATTCTGTTATGATTTCTGAAAAAATCAATTACCAAATAGTGTCAAAATTGACATAAAATAGTTTTTAAAACAAATATTATAATATTAATTGTTATTATATTCCAAAAAATCAATGGATCGTCCAAATTGCTTATATTAGGTTATATATATTAATAATTAACCACTTGGGGTTATTTTGGTTTGTTAAATTATGTTTATTAACCATATAGTGTAAGAAAAAAAGAAGACACAATAAATGTTAAATTATATTACTTACAGTTAAATCTAAATGATAAGTTTAAATTAGTAACCTAAACTTGTCTAAAAGCTACTGGATAAGAAGATTTCTACCCCTCCCCACTTTATCTTCTAAATAAATCAATTAGGAGCTATTATAAACCATATATTATTTTATTATAAAATAATATTTTATGTTTTCTTAAGATGCCCCTCTCCTCCCTTATAAAAAGGGCACCCCCTCTCTCTTCTCTTCACACCTTTATGAGCCATTAATCTCGGCCAACCACTAAAAATTATTCTTATAAACCTTTATAGTTATATAATATAGGTTCTGGTCTTCTCAAAAGACCAATTCTAGTGCCCTACGAAGACGTTTAAAAGAGGTGCGTCGAAGGAGATGTAATCTGTTCTTCCGATTCTTTCAAGTTTCTTTCTTCTTCAACAACTTCTTATTTAGATGTTTCATTATAAATTAATAACATAACTATCACTAATATACTGATATGTTATTATAAATATGAAACAACTTTATTTCACCTTTTATCCATCCTACAGAAAATGAAATCACTGTGCGTGCATACGTACGGAATACCGTCTCCACGCTGTGGTGTAATCTGTTTTTTCCACCACCACAATACTTGGATGGGTATAATGATGTAAATAGTAACTATATATGATTGTTATAACATCATAATGATTATAAGATATTATATCATCCACACCAATTCCATTCATTTATTATGGTAACAATATCATCGCTTGTGTGTACGTACAGATTACTGTCTCCACGGCGCGATGAGATTCATTCTCCATGTTAACCATTCAAGATTGATTATAAAGTATATATTATTAATAATAATGAAATAATTATGATAATAAGTTTATATATATATATATATATGTAATCTACTTACATCCACTCAAGTCAATAAGGAATGGAAAACAACGTTCATGTGTACGTACGACCTACCTCTCCGTGAACGATGTATTTCATTTCATTCTTATATCTATTATATATATATATATATACTGAATATGTATGATGTATAAATAATTATTTCCATTAATTAAGTAATTAAATCATGATATAAGTAATAATAATATCAAGAACAACAAGTCCAAACAAGTATGATAAATAAAACGATTTTACCCAAAACGCTGTTTTAACATGGAATTTAGAAAAGAGCGGGTAATATAAAGTCATAAGTGAACCATATAAGATATAATAACACTGAATATGTTTCAGTAAAATTTAAATAAAATTATTTAAATCATTATACAGGAGTTTCGGATACGTACGAAGCATATCAGGCCTAATGTAATGGATAATTATTCCAATCTCATTCTTATCCGAGATTGTTTATTCGTAAGTATTTAATGGGGTTATATTTATCATCGATGTCCATGTTTTCTCAAAAAAATTTCATAAAATGTTTAATATTCTTACATATATGTTTAAAGTAATTTGTACCCCTTTTTGACTTTTACTACGATTAATGGAAGGATTATTTCTTTTGTTTACCATACGATGTACTTTATGACTTTTCGGACAAAGGTATGAGGAGAACAGGAATGGATTTTTACAGTTTTTATAACACCTAATTTTCATGAAGCTTAATCTACAAGATTTCATGACTATTTTCAACAAATTCCTTTAATTTTAAAATAGCATGGAATTTTGTGAAAAGAAAATGATTTTGAATAAGAAAGGATATTTTCCTTGAGAATTCATTTCAAGTGTTTTATCAAAACAATTTTCCATATAAGATGGAATTATTTCATATGTGCATGTTTAAAATATAAATTCTCTAAGATTTACATGGTTTCATTTTTCCTATGATGAAATTATATCCATCTGTTTGATATGGATTATGTTATTATGGGATGATGTTTATGGAACCCATTTTATTCTTTATGTTATGATGAATGATTTATGTTTTTGTTGTGGCACACGTAAGAATGATTTCATTATGAGATGGGTGGGACCTATATCTCCATCCAAATCATTGGGTAAAGATTTATATCTCATGAGGTAGACATGGCTAGAACGATAAGTTAATCCGGTTCACTGTTACAGGACTTAAACGAGAAGTGAAAATGACTCAGAAAGGGATATTGTCCACTAAGATGGACTTGGAAGCTATTCCATGGATAATATGAAAATCATATCATGTGATTAATAATTTTCTACAATTAAATGTTTTATTCCCATGCTATTTTATCATTATTAATGTTCCTTTATGAACTATGCCTTAAGTAGTGCCAAAATTGTTTTCACAACTCAAGATTTAAGGTGTAAACATTATGTTCAAGTTTTGAAGTTCAATTTTATATGGTTTGTTTTATTTTCTCCATGCATACCCATACTGAGCATTTGCGCTCACCTGTTATAAGTTTTCTTTTCCCCAAGATATAAAGAAAAGTTTTGCGTAGGAAAATAAAAGGGGAATATCTTTATGGGATATTTTGATGATCTTTCACTATGATTAGAAGATTATGTTCGGAGTTTCCAATGACACTAAACTATTACGGTCCTTCGGTGTTTGTTTTTGTTATGTATTAAGTATTCCAAAAAATTAATTTAATGTCCATGTACATAAAGATTTGGGTCTCAATAATTTATTTCAAGCATCATATATAATACCACCAATTTAATGTCCCCACCATATAAAAATATTTTTGGGCCATATAAGGGTGCTATTCCACTACATTGACCAATGAGAGTATGCAAATTGTTTATTAGAGACTTGAATAAAATTTTAAATGTTAAATATTTCCTCCCATGATTACCATTTGTTACCAGTCGGGGGATAATTAGTATGTTTTAATTTAACCTCATACACTAAAAAATTCATTACATGAATATTTATATAATTGTTTTTCATAAACCCATTATACATATTTGGAAGTCCATATTGATAAAATCATACTACTATTCTATATTATGGATTTATAAGATCATAAAATTTGTTTGATGATATTTTACGAAACATAATACATCATATTGAGTTTATTACACATTTTTTTTAATATATTTATCATTCTATGAATTGTTAATGACTTACTGAAAATATGGTTTTTACTATTAACACATTGGATGAACAGTGACCTCCCATCTAGTTTATCCATGAATAAAACCATGGTAATGATTATCCAATATGTTTTTTTTCCTATATAGGGGTTGGATTTTATTATAATAAATTTTATGATATTGTATTCATGAGGGATGATGTGGTTAAATATTACTATTTTCCTTTTCTCATCCAATTCTCATGAAGTTTCATCAAAATTATTCTCATACTATATGTGGATATCAATGAAATTATCCAACCATAGAGGTCACATTTTTTATCTTCAAGATGTGTGTTATAATATATAATTCACTTAGTAATCAGTGAGAGTACCTCATGTAATAAGATAAAAATTGTATTATCCCAGACCAGGTACAGTACTTATTATTGAGATAATTATTTAATGAATAGAGGGAATCCAGAATGAGATCCATTGGAAAGAACTCAATGTATAAGGATAATACACTCATCATCAATGAGATTACCTCCATATATATATTGAATGTATTATTTATTTGTTGGACATTATGAAATAAACTATATTAGAACAATTAATTTAATATATTGGTACCAAAATGGAGGAATTAAATAATAAATATTCAATAATTTATCTTTGGTAAGAAATATTATTCATTAAGTACTCATGTTTTCGGAATGTCCTTCATAACTAGTACCATATAGAATAAATCTATATTTTATATCTATATATCCATGGAATTAACATACATTGAGTGTACTTTAGAATGGAATATGGGATTTCTAGAGCATTATATCATGATCAGAACATCCATTAATATTGTTTACTTATCTTTTTGATGAGTAGTTATCATATTGTTATGATAATGTAGTGATGTTGTAATCCCCCTAAATATATAAAATTATTGTGATAGTATAACATAATTATATTAATATTATGATGATATATCTATATAAATTATTTCAATATCATGAATGGGGATGGAGACTCAATCCTTAGATAGAATTAACAATAGTGATAAGAACCTTTATTTCATGGATCCCTCCACGAAAAAAACCAGCATTCCAATAGAATATACTATAGAACATTCGTATTGTGATCTTGGTTATGATATTACTATTTCATATATTAAATTTTACTCTAATTTTATAATATGACAGAGATGAGGTTATATCATATTAATGTGTTTCCATCGGAATCTACTAGCATAATTCAATTTTATTAACTAGACTAAAAATATATAACATCCTCATTGTCTTCACTAAAATGTAACAATGGATCTCCAATTTCGTATAAGAAATATATTCATTACACTTAATCACTATAAAGATATACTAATTTGTATGAAAATATTATCAATGTATACAAGACCAATATTTCAATTCTAATGTAATATAATATATAGAAACTTGAATGAGATATAGAATATTGTCAAATATAAATGACTTATATAGAATATATTGGTGTAATTTGATAATTTGGGATGATATAGGAGATTACAACACGGTTTCAACAGATATATAAGGATGTGATTTGTATGTTTTTGTAAGAATATGGTCATTCATGGAATTTTCTTTTAGAATATACTGACGGAAAAACCAGTCATGTCCTTCCTCGTACGGAGGTAACTCAAGGTTCGGGTTTGGGATGATCTTCTGGCGTAGTGATGAATGAAATTCCTAAATACCTAGAGCCATGGTTTTTAGATGTTTTTGACAGTTTGAGATGGTATTTTGGTATCGATTATTTGTCTACTGGATCAGGGGAGGCAGTGCAGGGGTCTGAGGTTGGGGTCGGGGAGTGGTGCCCCCAACCTGATGTGGTTTTAGTCAGGCTGAAGGAATTCTCTGTAAATACTAATGAAGATACTTCATGAAAGGATGTATTTTCTATTATTGGTGGTCGGTTGCATAGTGCAGTTTGGGAAGTTACAAAAAACATTTTTATTACATGAGTCATTGATTGGAGCAGCATGAATGTTTAGAGTTTCTGGAGCAGGTCTCTCTATCTCGTTCAAATTATGCTGATATGGTGATGTTTTGTGGAAGGGATAGTATTTCCCCAAACTGTTTTGTAGTGTTGGATGGTGAAGAGAACCATGTGGTTGAGGGAAAGGATTTCGAAGAGGTTGATATTGGAAAGACCAATTCCTTGTGACTGGAGGGTTCGCAGGAGGAAAATGACTCGGACTTGGACTCCCCTGTTGAGCCAAAGGAAGTGGTAATTGTTGAGGATTATAATATATTCTCATCAATAATGGGTAAAAACAACATCATTGAGCCAGATGGTTTTATAAATCACTCTACGAGGTAGAATAAGAAGATAGACTACTCTTTTCTACCTAGCCATCCTGTCACCAGGTCCTCATGTAAGGGGCAGTGTCCTCAGAAGGCACCCAAGAAGGACAAGATAAATTCTTTAAAGTATTTTTTACAACTTGTAGGGGAACCACTAACTACGGATCTTCTAGATGCAAGAAAAGAGATATTTGATTCAAAAATTCCTCAATATGGGAGTGAAATGATGGAATGTGATGAGTGGGAAACAATCCTTGATTTTAATGAAGAATTCCTGCATAGGAATATGGAGGTCATCACCACACAAGAGAAATTTGACAGGCCGGTAGGGAGGTAGTTCCTGACCAGTCTTTCCAAGGAGAAGTGTGCATGGGGACATTAATAACTTAGAATTATGGTACGTGGAGTCATCCAATAGAAGATGACTGTGGAAGAGCTCATAAAAACATGGGATAAGATGGTTTATAGCATTGAAAACCACATTAATACAGACCTGGATGAGAAGGATATCAACCTCCAATGGACACTTCTTAGTGGTAGAGTATCTTAATGGATTTAACTAAAACTCTTCAATTAGACAATTTCATATCATGTTGTTGGAATTGTTCCTGTGTCTAGGATGGTTTTCAGATTTCCCTAAAGTGTTTTTCATAATAAAAATATATATTTGGAGTCTATTCCAGTACAGATATGAATGTGATATTTTTAATTTGTAACCACTAGAATATTCTATTTAGACACTAAATAATGAACATGAATAAATGATAATATTTACATCATAGTCATTAGTCTCCCACAGGATGGCCTCTAAATAGGTTCCCATGTTTTTATTCCATGTAAAAGAATCACCATTTGGTCCTACTCGTTATTTTATTGAGGAGTTATGCTTAAGTTACATTTTTTGCGATGTCAACTTAGAGTAAAACTCATTGAAAGATCTTAATCATATATGTGGAAGACTTATACATATTTCTATACCTTCATAAAATAAATGAGTTTCACATTTTCGTTTTATGTAGATAAATTCCCATAACAATTGGTCTTGGATATATATTTTAGAGGACTTCCAGCAAATCCTAAATAATAGGACTAGAAAAAGGGTTGTATATCAAATGGAGATTAGTTCACTATATATATAGTTAAGATGTAATGTTTTAAGGATAATATTACATAGGGATGTCTTGAAATCTATAACAAAATATTATATATTAATTAACGTATCCTTTTTAGAAGTGGGCCCACAATATATTCTTCAACCAATGTGTAGTTTGAGAAATAATAACAATAATTTTCTAATTTATATTGTGATACTACCATCTCTATAATATGGATTAAAGAGAGAGATCTATATATGTGGTTCCTAAAAGAAATAGCATAAAAATAGAATAAAATGAAACACAACTCGTCTAGTAAGAGTTAATGGTTGATCGATTTATTCATGGCTAAAAGATTCATATTTGAATTAGATTTATATTTTATACACAATTTTTTTTGTTATTTTATGTTGATGATGAACTAAGTAACAATTTATGGTTGATGATGGGAATTCTTATTGAAATTGTTGTTTTAATATTTTTTAGAGGATTTGATTATTTGTTTATGTGAACATTTTAAGGGAAATAATTGGATAATCTAGGAATCAAATAATTATTAATGATTATTTAAATTCATACCAAATATTAAGAGGGGTACTTTATTAAAATATAATCTTCAAAAAATTAATTTTCTATGTAAACATATTCAATTCATAATGGATATATATATTTTCTTTATTAATTTATTATATTTAATCATAAATACACCCCATTAGGTGCTCATGAATTTAACTATACATCAGTATGTTATAGGTATTGGATATTTTTTTATGGTCCAGTGAATGATGATTCTTAGATATTTCAATAAAAAGAACATATATAGTTCAGATCCTTTTAATTGGGAAAACATTCCATTACATTTCATTGAGGAAGCCCATAATGGTTACTTTTTGGGACTTGAAAGAATTACTGATGTGTTAATATGATTAAATCATAGGGTAGTGAAATGCATATTTGAAGAAAAAATATAATTCCTCATTTTCAGTATGAACATCAAATGTCTGTTCGAAGACTGGCCCTTTTATTTTTGTGTTCTATAGTTTATATGATTATGAAAAATATGTCAATAAATATATGTTTTTTTAGTTATACATAGACATTCATAGTTTTGGATTAATGATTCCCATTAGTTATAATAAAAACTATGATGGTTAATTTAACATAATCATAAATATGGAAAAATTTGAAGAGTTTTAGGGATTAAAAATAAATTGAGTTCATTTAATATTTGTATGATTATGATAGATACATATAGAGATTATTAGTATGATTCTTAGTGGATCGTGATATGGATAGTGAAATATATGATGGTTGGATGAAATGGGTTTTATACCTTTTATAAGTCCCTATCCAAATCCATAATCATTATCTGGAATTATAAATTCTTTTATGTTCACATTAAAAATATAGTCATTCGGGTTGAAAATTCAGTTCATGTCATATAATTTAAAAAAATCATCTCATATATTTTCTAGAGAAATATAAAATTGCCAAGATTGAAAAATTCAAACAATATTAAATTTAGATCACTTTTTTAAAAATTCAATAATTGTTACAAATTAAAAGAAGTCATTAATATAGAATACTATAATTATTATTTAATTTATTTTTATTAAACATGGATATGGAAGAAGATGGATTTTCCCAGGATGAGAGACTTGAATATTGTTTTCCTTAAAACATATTTTTGATCTCTTAGGAAATTATATTAAGTTAAATCAAAAAAAATGTTAATTTTTGTTACATGATGAAGGGATAATAAAATTGATGTATTTATTTAGATGTAGATCATATTATTTTCTCAGCATATCATAACTATAAAAATTCAAAATAAATTTTGATATCGTAACATAAAACCTGTTACAACATTTCTAACATTTTAATAGTGAACAACATGAAAATATGACATATACATTGATATTAATATCCAATAAATTTAATAATATCAACAATAAATTACAATCTAGGGAAGTATACAGTCCACATAAATGAATAAATTTTTGAATATAACATGTTTTCTATAGAATAAAAGTGAGACCACAATTCATTACATTTATTTCAACATCTTCATATCGACTGAAAAATGACTTTCAATAAGTAGAGTTTTATTATTCATTTATTATGTAAATATAATTATATATATCTTATAATATATTATTTACCAGAATCATTTAATCATTATTTGAAAACACATTTGTATTTAAATAACAATTGTGTGGGATATAGGCTTAATTTTTCATGTTTTTTCTGGTCTGGTAGTTTTGGGCCTTGAATTTTAATAATGGTTGTAAGATATTTGGAATGGTATTAATAATATAAATATTATTCATATTAATTCTATTAATGATGTGATTCATTCATAAATATAGTTATAGATAAATGAAATTCCATATTCATGGAGATTATAGGACATGTGTTTGAATGAATATTTAATTAACTTTTTTATTGATAAAACAAAAGAAATGTAAATATTAGTTAATATTAATAGGATAATTAATAAATAATTTTTATCACATATATTCATAAAATTATTCCTCATTAAAATAAATATAATTATAATTGATAAAATAATCACAACTTTTTTTGGAAAAGGTAGTCCACAATAAGAACTAATGATGTTATAATTTAACAAAGGATCAAATGGAATGTATTTTGTGATGTTATTATAAAAGAAGTATAATTAGATTAAAATATAATATATCTTACGTAATATAATTATAGTTCCCAATAAAAAATATTGGGATAAAAAATGAATACAATCACATTGTGGAGATGATAAGTTGTACATAGACATGTTTGATATTTGAATGTATCTTCTAATAAAAAATATGGAATATAATGTTGTTTTAAAAATAATTATAAAATTTAAAAATATTTAGATTAATTATAGTATATTTTTTTATAAATTCTATTTATTATTTAGATGTAATTATGAATATATAATATAATGTTAATTTTGGGAAATTATGTCTTCTTTGATATGATTCATTTATATATCATCTATGGGGATCTTGTATTGGTCTGTTTTGATGGTAAAATACACTATAATTTTAATATAAAATCTAATACTATATATATGAGGGGTTATTGTTTTTTTGAAGTCTCAATGTTGTGTAAATATATGAGGGTGGACGTGTTTATTTATAATTTTGGCATGGGGATCATTCATAATTTCTAAAAACATCAAATTATAATTAATTCATTCCCAATCCAAAATGCCCCCAAATTTATTTTGAATATAATATTGGAATTAATATGGTTTAATACCATAATGAAAAATAATTTATTAATGTTTTTGAGTGATTCTAAACCTTATCATTTTTATTAACCCATTTTTGCAAGTTTTAATTTTATCTTCAACAACTAATTTTCTATTGTAATTGGTTAAAATTAATAAATATAAGGTATAAATTGGAAAATTAATTTATAATTTATAAAATTTTATACTATATCATATACACCACATATTATTTAAGGTTATTTATTTTTTTTAAATATGTTTATATCATTTTTAAAAAATATCATTAATGCCTATTTAGACAGTAATTATTTAATATGACATAAAATAAATTTATATTTTTTTACATAATCACATACCACAAATATTATATGTTATATTATCCTATAAATCACATGTTACATTATAAATTACAAAATTATATGTATTTTAATATTTTAGAATTCATTTGTTTTAATATTTCATTAATTGAATATATATTGTTTTGGTGTTGTGTAAGACTTTCTTGTATTAAATCAATATATAAAAATTAAAATTAAACTACCATCAATAATAAAAATTCAACATTCATGTAATAACCAAAAAAAATTAATTCATATCTATTTTTTATCCTATGTGAACAAATAATGTATATTTAAATCTAATTTACTAGAATTTTATTACTTTATTGGATTTAAATTATATACATGTCATTTTAAAAAAAATATTTTAATAAATTAGTAAAAATATATAGTATAGAGATTAGGATCTAATTTACAACCTCCAACAAGAAATATGATGATTGTTTTGTCTTTATCACTATTTTTAATTTAGATTAACATGATTTTCCCTTTTCAGATATAATACATATCATCATATTTAGTAATAAAAAAAGTAACATATTTATAAAATTAAAAAACTCTACTTTTAAATATTTAGTTAAATTTAATAAATTCAATATCTATAAATTCTTGAAATTTCATTTACATTTAAATTCACAATAAAGGGACAAAAACATATTTTTTTGAAAAAAATATAAATTTTAGCACAAAACTGTATTAATTTGTATCATATGACTAGGAAAAAATATGTTGACTTTTTAATATATTTTACAACTTATTAAATACCTAATTTAAATTAAAATAATACACCCTTAAGGATTAATTTATTTTGATAAAAATACATTTCAATCATAAACCTTTTCTCTACGAAAAAATGGATTTCCCTTTAGAAACGATTTATACTAAATTAAAACAAATGATTCATTGAAATTGACATAAATATATTTTTTAAAGTATTATAATACTATATTTTATTTAATTTAAATTTGAAACAAAATAAAACATAGTATATATATTTTTAAAAAATTAACATTTATTACTATTTAATGGAAAATCAATCACTTCCGAAAATTATATATAATACATCCTATGATAATATGTTATGATGATTGAAAAAATGAAATTAATTTTATAAAATAAAATGTATCAATGTTTCAGAAACTATTCCAATCAATGTTGGGTTATTAATTACTATGATTTATTTAGTATATATATTTATTAAGAAATTTATTTTTATTAAATATAATAATTAACAAATATTATACAAACCAATTTAATGGTAAGGTGAATGTAGTTCCAAATAATAATATTAAGATTGTTTTTTAGTGGTGTTTAAACTCAATGTTTTCTATAAATAAAACAATCAAAAAAAATTTATTACTTTAAGAGTGATATTTTCTAATATTATATCGTATTAAATCCCCAGTTAAAAAATTGTATCTTCACAATTCGAACTTTTTCTCTGTAATAAATGGATTAATCTATGAAATCTTCTTTATTGAAAACCCGCATCATGAGAATTATTAATAAAAACATCAAATTAAAAATATAGAAAGGAATATATATAGGTTACCACTAAACTATGTTTCCAAATCTGATAACTTCAATAGGAAACAACAAATATACACATGAAAGAGAATACAAATGACCATGTATTATTAGAGTGTGCTATAGAACATGCTTAAGAAATTGTAAACACACCTAGAACCATGAATTTTATAATGATTAAATGTCAATCAATTTTTAAAATTTAACGTTATAGGACAATATTTTTGACGTAGTATGCTTTTTCTATAGTGGAGGCATTATATAACCATATAGAGGAAGAACATAAGGAAATAAATTTATTGAATAAATCAAATTTCATCATTTAATCTATTTCACCAATAGTATTATCTATTCCCCCAAAAGATAGGGACTAGAAAAAAATTCATTATTTATGAATCACTGAAATGAAATTCTAACTACTACTCAACATAACTTTTTTATTTTCCAAACACATTGACGGGGATAGTGAGAACCCTCACAACATTAAACACCAAAAGAAACTATTGATTTTTTGAAGAATAGTTTCATCCAATTGGAATCAATTTCCCTAGGCATGATCTAGGGAACAGAGTTTACCTGGGAGTCAAGGTAGCCCTTTAAGATTACATCATACTGATGTTTCATGTTGTCCCAACCATCTGTGAATTCCTCTATGTTAATCTTCCCTATATTGAAGCCTCTGAGAAAAATACGATCCTGCTTATTAATCCACTCTCCTTGTTCCTTTGAAGTGATCCCACGAATCATTGTTCCTGTCCTCTTCAATGCTTTCATATGCACACCTTCATCTCACATTTATTCATCTGAGTGCAAAAGAAGATCCATGTGTTCAAACATCGATGATAACTATCGATGAGGTTCTCTAGTGGAGGTTGTCTCACATTGTTCTCCAGGATCCCACGTCTTCATCGAGGGAGTGGAAGGGACACCGACATCACAACCTACAGACAGTAGGTCACTATATGTGTTGACCACTATATTTGAATTGCTCATAGTAATAGGATCCTTTGGGAGCTTCTTTCCTTTACTTGAAGACCTTGTGATATGAGGACTAGGTAGGTTAGAATACTTATTCCTATGTCACCCCATCCGGTTGTTCTTGATAAATCCATCAAAATCAATAGTATTAATAATTCCCATCTGTGATGAGGATCTATGATATTCCCCCACCAAGGTCACTTCCCGAGGCTCTGCAGAGGCATCCAAAACATCATCCATCTACTCTTGGGACTCAACCAAATCTACCAAGTGGTTTTCTCTATGTATATCCACCTTCCTGTTTAGATCCCCAATGGATTGAAAGTCATAATCGCCCAGCACTGCACACCGATTGTGAAGCTTCATGTTTGATCTTCTAGCTATAACCTTATTTTCATTAGAAAGGGTTTATGACATAGCATCCCATGGAACCTAGGAGGCTCTTTCTTATTGATAACCTTGTTCCATATATTGAAATTACATTGAGGTGTCCTTCAGAGCCAGACACTAGGAATGCATACCAGATTCCTATTCCTCACAATGTCCCTCAATCAGCACTATAACATTGGTTGCATTTGTTGGAACCATCATAATTGGGGTTTCATCCAGGCGGGCCTCCTTCACTCTCTTAATGTTACCTACATTTGAGTCACCTTCCTAAATAAAGCACATGTGTTTTCACACCTCATTTATACAACATGAATCTTCTTTATCGGGGGGTATGACCTCGATAGCGCCCACGCCGGATGAAGTTTATTCACTCACAATTTCCCCGGGCATGGACACCCCCAGGTATCTCTTCAATCTTTCAAAAATCATAGCAAAATTCAGGTTTGGAGTGGGGGATATTACATTTCGAATATAATCTTGTGTTGTAAGACCATAACTGAGTCTTGGCACTTCCATCTCATGTTTCTCATTTTCCGAACAACTGGTGGAAAACACTGGCCCAACTTCCAAATATTTTCTGCTAACATCACCTATACACAATCCCTTGCCACCATCACTTAAATCTGCAACCTTTCTCGGAGACATCCTCCCACATCTACAGGATACCCCAGGATGACTTAGCTTCTTACAGGAATTACATAAGTTAACCCTTGTTTCATATACTATAGGTTGTTTGTGTTGAAACTCTCCATCCACTGTAATCCACAGAAACTAATTTGGAATTCTTGAGACATCAAGTTACACACATATACAGGGACAGACCTGGTGACAGATTGCCATGTTTCTTGAATCTCTACATAGAAATTTACCCAATATGTTACTTAGAATTATCAAAATTTTGGGGTTTTGAAATGGTAAAGGGAGTTATGAAAACCTAACACAAACCGCTACTATATGGGAGTCATGATGTATGTGGAAGTCATATGACCAACAAAAGTGGTAAAATCAGAGACCATTGCAGCATTTCAGGGCTTTGGACCAGACATTTACAAGATCCTCCTCAGTTGTGAATCAAATCAAAATATTCATGGAATCGAGTAGACCCGCAATTGCTCTATCCTGTAAATCCCAAACCCTATGACATAAATGTCAACTGAGTCCACCGAGGGATGTCGCTTATTGAAGCACACAATCATGGAGAGATTTAGCAGACCCAAAGCCTCAATGAACTCATAGGTTGATTTGGAAAGGTTCATAAGTCCATTTATCTAGTCCGAAACTTTAGGTAAAATAGAAATATAAGGGAAGGATGGAATATATAAAGGTTTTGAGAAGGAAAATAATTATCTAACCATTCCTGAGACAGAATATAGAGGTCCCTCCCCGGTAGTGGAGTAGGGACAAGGACGGGAGCCACAGCCATCTTTGAAAGGTGAAAGAGTCACGAAATCACTCCCGCCTCCTGATCAAATCTCTTTCAGAACCCACTATAATTAACTTTTAATATATATAAACATTAATCAAGTTATGAGTCAAATAATTATGATGTAACCAAACTCAAAAATTGTTGTCAAAATTTATGTTATGTCAAAAGTTTTATAAACATGGAATGTTTCATTTAATTGGAAAATTGTGAATAAAAACTATGGTTTCACATAAAAAATTGTATTAAGAATATTTAATCCAAAATAACCACAAAACTTCTACATTAATGAATATTTTTACTTCCTAGTTGATATCATAACATTCATCTTATGTAAATAAATTTTATATTTTAATCAAAAAATTTAATTTTATCCCTATGAAATCATATGTTAAACCGAATGGATATATATACCACTAACCAATGAGAAATATCCAAAATATAATTAGTCATTATCACAAATTACTATACAATATTATAACATATTTTACTTCACTAAAATTTCATTAATAAAATTTATATACTTACCAAGATGATAATCATTATTAAGAACATATATATATTTGTAAAATATGATCTTTTCAATGAATCAATTTTTAACCATTATTAATATTTATATATCATAATATATTAGACTATAAGTAAGAAAATATCAAACCATATTACAACCTAAAAGAGAATTTGTGCTTTACTATATTATCAAAATCCCATCACATAAAATATATATTAGGGTTGATTATTCCTTGTGTACTATGAAAAATCATAAACATATAAACCAATTATGAAATCCATAAAATATAAGGAACCTACAATTGAAAACATGTATTCTAGAAAAACCAACACAATTCATATTCTTAAAATTTAAACTAAACATTTGAGAAAAATTCCAACTTAAAATAATGTAATAAATTTTATCAATTGGGTCATAAATAAATTATTTATTAAAAAACCTACCAATTTTTTTCTCACCAATAATATAAATATCAATAATATTTTTATCTAGAATAAAAAATATAAACCAAACATCTAACACATATTGAGGTTTTTCGGTTCCATTAATCATGTGTTCCAAAAAAACATCATCTTACCGATAAATAACAATTCATGTTTATTATCACCATTCAAAATATGACTTCAAATCATTAAATTAAATTTACTTTATATTAATCAACAAATTATTCATGATTTTATAAGATTAAATACATAATTATAAAACATAAACAATATAATCATTGAATAAATAAAATCTATGATAGAGCATTGTGTGCCATCTAATGGAGCTCTGTGATTCCCTAGCAAGTGATGTCGATTGTGGTGGTCCCTCCCCCATATGAGGGTGGTACTCCCTTCTTCTTCATCCATCACTTGTAACCCTACTTTAATTCCCTTATAAAAAATTTATTTTCCCCATACCTTCCTTGAAATTTACCTTTTCAATATTGTGAATGACATCTTCAATGGTTCTCCTTCATTCTAATCTCAATGGTGGAGTTCATGGAGTCATCGACCATGTTTAATCTAATGATTGTTATGTGTTTCAAAAGATATCACCCTTTGGTGGATTTTTTGACCAATCTATCTCCGGGGAATGCGGTTAATCCAATGTGGAGATTTTTGGCCTCCTTGACAACTCTCATATTATGATATGTTTCACCATAGATGAATTTTTTTTTTCACATGGTCTTCAACTACTCTAATACTGTAGCGGTATCATTTGTTTATCTTCTTCTAGACATCTTATCACAACATGAATCATGATTCTCCATTGACGTATATATGTGTATTTCTCTAAAAACTCCCCTTACCCTCGGAAAATCAATCTATTCTACGAGGGTAAAGGAATTAGAGAAGCCATTTTTCATACATGGATAAGAGAACCAACCTAGAAAGTCACCATGTTTCACTACGTTAATGTGTATAAATCTATGTTTCCAAACCCCTTATTGATTGGGTTTGGATCTAATTTTTTGATGAGTTTTTCTTTAACCAGAGGTTTATCTTCAAATAATGATTCAACATCTTCTCATCATGAAATATTCTGGCCTATTTGAAAGCATCATGTCGCCAGGATTGTAGTGGTGGGATAGATATGGTGGTTGTGGATGCCCTCTTTTTATGATTAATGGTAAGTAGAATTATAATTACCTAATAGTTGTAGATGTTTTTGAAAAATTTCTTCATGGAATGGGTGCTCCCATGTTGGAGGAGCCAGGAAATTCTTGCCCTATGATTTCTCCCTCTTTATATGAAACTATTAAAAACAAAATATGTTTATAGGCTCAAGGGAATGATCATCACCCATATAACAGTGGTTAAATTTCTCATTGGGTGTTTAAGAAGACACATGTCTCTAGGATGATTAAGATAGTGTCCCAGATTTTATGGGGTAATGATTCATTCAGGGATGCAATACATATTCTGATGCATAACTACTTCTTGACTCTGAATGAGTAGTGAAAATAAAATTAAGACCTTGATGACTCTAAATCCACCATTCCAAGATTAAAGATCAAGTAGCTTATAATACATTCAGATTATTGGAGAAAAGTAACCATGATGGGGTCTGCCAGTTATGTTCGGAATATGAGCATGGGGCTCTGATTAATCCTAAATCAAGGAATAGTAAACAACGGATTCTCTTCACTGGAAAGCTTATGGTTCCCATGGAGGAGAATAAAATGTCCTCATAAATATTCCTCAAACACTCCAAAGATAATAGTCACTGTTTCATAGGTTATTGGAAATGTGAACTGTATTAGGGGTGTAATCTGGGGAAGCTACTCTATATTAATGTGTGGAATCAGTTTTTGATATGAAGATAAAAGAGACTCGATATGAGGACCGCAAATCCATATGGGTGGAGCTAGAGTGAAGGAGTGTTTTTTGTTAGACTCCACCTTAGTCAGGGAGTGATGGAATTTGTGAGTAGGGAATGAAGCACTTTTCTAGCAAGATCTTTACTCCAATGAGGGGTATCCATGGATATCAGTTCCAAAAGTTGGAATTGTTTATGCTCCATTTTTTATCGTGGTTGATCCAGAATAGGTATTTGATGTTGCACACATGATGAAATCATTAGATCTTCTTTTTCACTCTGAATAAAAGATATTGGAATAGGTTTTTATCATCCATTATTATAATGATAACTGAAGTAGGATTAATGGGAGAACAATATTTGTGGACAATAAGAATGATTAAGGAGATTGGATTGACAAGCTAAGCATAATTTTGATCTGAGGCTACAATGATAAGAAGATATCAATTTTGGATTTCTTACATGTGTGGGACAACCTAGATTCTCATTTTGAAGAAACTATTTATAATGAACCAGACAAAAATGTAAAAGGTTTTATTAGAAATTATACAGGGTGGTTGCATCTAGTAGTTATAAGATTGTATTTAATAATGTTGGAATTTTATATAGCCTTTTTTGTTTATTTGAAAATTAGGTATCTATTGTTTTCCATAAATGTGACTTCTAATAAAAAATTTAATTTGGGGAGATAATAAATATAAATAAATTGTTTAATCATATCACTTATTTATTAATCCATAACTCGAGAGACATATTTTTACTCTCTGATACCTTATTACAAAAAGTTGATATGTGAATCAATGCATATGATTTTTAAGCCCTGATTTAATCAGAAATCATACATTTAATATATAAATACTATTAACATATACCATATCATTTATATACAATTAATAATATCTTTATCTTTATTGGTAAAAAAAATACACATATTATCTTTCGAATTTTATTCAAAAAAATTTCATTCATCATATCTATTAGAATAATTATAGTAAATTAAAAATTAAAAAAAAATTAAACCATCAAAGTTAAAATAGGAAGACGAAGATTAATATTAAAATGTTAACCAAGCTTTTAATTTGTATATATTAATAATATTCTTTGTGTCATTTTTTCCACACTCAAAAAAATATTCTATTTCCGTTAAGATATTATAATTAGTGATTATTCTTAAATTCTATACATATTGGAAGCTTAATATTTTTTCCTTCATCATTTTTTATGAAAATATACATTTCACTTATGAATTTTTTAAAGAATGAAAAGATGAAATCATTATTCATATAATGTGATAGCTGAGTAAAAATAGTCATAATACTTTTCATTAAAACTCCTACATCATTTCATTCATCATGAGGAAAATCATTCCATTGTCGATAAACATTAACATTAATTCACATTTTTCCATGCATTAAATAAAAATAAATTAATGTTGTGAGAATAATAGTCATAGTGATGAATCGTTATAAATATTTTATTGGATATATAATTCTGAAAATTAAAATTTTAATTCAATGAAACCATCAGATTAATCTTGGATATCCATAGCCGTTACAACATAATTACCATGTTATAATATATTTTGTCTTTTCCCTTGGGTTATTACAAATTTTTATCTCATCACAAACACCAAATTTTATCTAATATATCCTATGATATAAATTATCTAAGAACATATCATATATACACGAGTATCGCAAATAAATTGATTAATATTCCTTCTAAAACATAATAATCCGCTTCATAACATTATAGGTATAGTTTGTTAAAAAATGAAAATATAAACAATGGGTTCATATATGATCTAAATCATCTTCGATTATTTTTAACATAAATAGTAACTTTATTTGAAAAATCATACAATGTAATTTTATTCACAACATGGGAAAATAATCATAATAAATGGTGGGTTCAAAAATCAATGTAATGATAAAAGAAAGATATAATTGACTCCAAGAGAATATATTGAACAAAATTGTATGAGAAGATGAGAATAACATTTTAAAATTATAATCAGTATATGACTAATAATAATCATGATTCAATGATTAAATTATTTAATTTCATTACACATACATCAAAATGAAATTATACCACCTGATCAACTGTTTGAAAACCTTGAAATATGACATATGATTTTGTAATATATATAAACACATAAAGTCATTTTCTTAGTAGATAAGGATCATTTATAATGCTATCATAATAAAATGGGTTATCTTCCAAAACCACCATAGTAGTCAGGGTATACACCAATGACTATCATCATGGGAAATTTATATTATTTAATTGGGTTAACTACCCCTTCCAAAAACATTTTATCCCCTTATATGTAAATCATTTAACGGTTAATTTTAAATAGACATTGTTTCCTAAATCCCAGAATTAAAATCAAAAAAATATAATCCCTTTGACCATAAACCATTTATCATTTCATAACCCATGAAAAAATAGGCTTTATTAGAATTTAATCATAGCATAAAACTGGGAATATTATTAAGTTTCCTAAAAATTTTATAATCTCATCAATGAATATCTCTAAGAAAAGAAATGGGGTTTTTAATTTTTGTTATAAAATTTATAAACCCTCTATAGAAATAATAATGATATTATACCTTAATAATATCCCTAGTAATGACTTAGTCATGTAATGAAATATTTTTATTAACGAAAAAAATACCAGTAAATTAAAATTTAGTCATTAATAAGGAAAATAACATTTATATTATGACCTAATTTTGTTAAAATTTGTTAAAATGTGAGGAAAATAATTTTCAATAAAAGGATCCATGTATTATTGTAAAGGATACACCAATGTTATAAATATTCATGATGGATCAATATTTCATTAATACCATATAAGATAAATGAAACATTCCATCCATAATTATGCGTAAATAAAATAAGAAAGTTCCTCATTTGGGAATTGAAACAGATTATCCATTTAGACTATTTTAAAATAAAAAATAAAAAATGGGTAATAGTTAAAATAAATAAACATTTGATAATTTTAGAAACCTTATTTTAAATATTATTAAAATACATCAAAATAAATTATTATCATTTTGTAATGACGTGTGAAATAAAGTCGATTTCCATTAAAAAAATTATGTTCTTATTATTACACTTTGTTTGGGAAATTGAATGAAAATAATATTTTTTCAAAAAATAAACATAGGATAATAAAATAAAAGGGTTATATGAGATGGTAAACATAATATTTCATCATCAGAACATAATAATAAGTAATACCAATATATAATGTTATTATAACCTAAAAAAATAATAAATTGATAACATTTGATCTATAAGTTACAAGAAAGAACAAAAAATTGTATATGTTTATCGAATAATTTTATAGAGATCAATTATTAAATTCATTCATACAAAGTATAAATACCACATAAAATAAATTTTAGGATTATATAGTATGTGTCCCAAAAAATATAAGTTGGGGAAAACCACTTCAAAAATTTATGATATCTATAGTACTTTTAGAACCTATTGTTTAATAAATTTATATTTATTATAAATATATTAAGAACCAGTAATCATTAATAAAATTCAATAAATTATAAAAATATATTCATTTATAACTTGTTCATTAAAATATCTTTATTATTGTCACTATTCAGGATGATATTAACATCATTTTTATAGTATGTTCATTTTTGTTAGTTATGTACCTTGTATTTTCATTACATATCCATAAGATTACTAATTTCATTCTTAATATAAACATAAAAAAATTAAATTCAGAAATTATTAGATATATTCATTATAGTAGTGATACAAAAATGAATTACAACCTTCATCTAGATGGTAAGAAGTATGTGTGCATGAAAGCTATTTAAATTATTTCATGGATGGAAAGGAATAAAAGAAGTTATTATTTTAATATTATAGGATAATTATTTTATAATATTTATTCATATAAATGTTTATCATTACTATCCAATTAAATTATATATCAAAATTGAATATCATTAACTCATGGATGTTGTAGTCCACACACACATACATCCGACAATATGTTTTCCCAAATTATTCAATGTTTAGTAGTTAGTGTGAATATTTTAATTCCAAAAGTATAATTTTTACATTAAGATGATATTTTAATATTACATTCATAATAATACCCTTTTATAATATATGTTAATGAAGAATTAATTGTATCTCAAAACGGAGACAAGAAGTCATATATACACAAAAGAGATAATTTAAATTAATGTTTTATGTGAAATGGTATTTATAAAAGAGTTTTAATATTCATAGTATCTATTAATAATATATTATACAATGAAGATAATAATTTATTTTAAAGAATGTATATTTATATGTGGTAAATAATAGTAGAAAATAATGTCATTGCTTAAGGTGATTATATCTTCTTTAAGACGATTCATTTAGATAGATTATTAATGGTGCTATAGGTTGTATTTTTGAAACTAAAAACATCTATAATGTTGATCTAGAAAATTAAATATAAATTTATTTTTTTTAGTCAAGATATATGTCTCAATATAGTGTAAATATGATATAAATAATGTTCAATTTTATGATTTGGGTGATAAGGACATTGTTAATTTCTGAAATGATTAAATTACAAGAAATTTAGTCCAAATAAAAAATTCCCCCAAATTCATAGGAATTCCAATTAATGGTAGTATAGGTTCTAAATCACATCAACTAAAAGAAAATAGAAATATAATTCTTTTAATTTAAATCTTACTTTATTGATTAACAATTACTTTATGTTTTTTTAATTTTGAATATGGTATAAAAATTAAATAGTAAATGGTTTTGATTATTATTTATATGATGAAAGTTGGTAAAATAAAGGGAAAATATAAGAACACAATGACTATACCATATAAACCTTGAATTATTTAAGTGTTTTTAAATTTTTTATATTAATAAATAATATATCATTTTCATAAAATATCATTAATGTAATTATATAAATAATTTTAATAATTTTATTTAATGTAAAAAAATAAAAAGTAATGATTAGATTATAATATTTTTATAAAAAAATTATATCTCATCAACATTAATAAATTTTTTGGAACACCATAACGTATTAAAATTATATCCCCTTTAATATTTCAAAAAGAATTTATTTTAATTATTATATAATTGAATAAATATTATTTTAACATTTTGTAAAACTTGTAGATAATTATATAATATTAAATTATTAATAAATTATCATAATTAATATAATATCATTATTTATAAAATTATGACACATAAAAAATGGATTATTTTTCTTTTTTGAACACATAAATGATATTTAAAATAATTAGATTGATTATTTTTAGCATTCCTTAATTGATAAAATATATAATTATGCCAAGAAGATGGGTTGAAACAATCAAGGGTTGAACATTGATTCTTCTATGATTGATTATTATATAATAAAATAGATCAGTTATTGTACTTTATAGACTTGTGAATAGAGGGATAAACTTCAGGAATGTAATTCAACAATTGATAATATAATCACTCATGTTTTGAAGAGGGAAATTATTTTGTCGTCCATCATTCCAAAAATGGTGTGAATGGGACGAACCTAAAGTAGTCTAATCATAATATGTTTTCTTGAAAACATATTTACATATGTATAAAGGTAATTTCCTACCATTTTGGAAAATTTTACCAATTGATATTTTTATTATAAAATGGTCTAAGATTTCTGATAATATACATTTCATTTAGATGGAAAATCATACAGTAATCTAATTAAAATCAATCCAAATGTGAAAAGGCTCAAATTAATTTCATCAAATAAGAATTAGGATGTAAAATTATTACCAAATCACATCTTATAAATCTATATTAAGTATATTTACCATTTATTGAGATGATAAATGTTACCACAGTTAGTATTCATATTGATAAAAAATAAAAGGAGCATATTTAAAAAATTTGTTCCACATGATTCTAGATACATAACTAATTTTTTGAAATTAAATGTCTATAAATAAAATATATTATTATTTATTTTGTCTTAAAAAATAAAAGAAAACTACCTATTTAGGCATTATAATATCACAAATTTAAAAACCATCTTATTCTTATCTTATGCATAGATAAAAAAAATTTAAATTTTTTTAAAAAATATATCATTTATATAATATATACATATAATAAAAAATCATTCACTAATCTGGAATAAATTATTAATATAAGTATTCATTTCGTTAATAAAAAAGGTTCTTAGGAAAATTCAATTTTACCATTAAAAGATTTTTTATAAAAAATAATTAAAAATTATTCCAACAAAAAAAATTCGATTATATCGAAATTAGAGAAATAAATATAAATAAAAATAATTTTGGGAAAAAATATATATATTTCACTAAAAACATCAATTATTATTATTCATTTTAAAAGTAATGTTTTCAAAAACAAATCTCAAAGTGAAAAATTATAGTATTATAATATTCAGATATAAAAAATTAATTTAATTGTTTAAAATTATATTTATAAATGATATAAAAATTAATAATTATATGATATCACAAAATTGATTAAAATTTATATATAACATGGTGATAAGTAAAGTTTCATAAAGGTGTTTATGTTTGATTACTTTGTGTAACATAATTACCTTAAATTAAAATTATTTCTTTTAGAAAATTCATCCTGGTATGACCCTTGAATGAGAAATTTAGAAATCTACGTGGAGAGATGATTGAAGGCTTATTTAGGAAATTCCAATATATGTTAGTGATCAATAGTGTGACCGATGAGGAATATTTATATACTGGTATAGCGATAAAAAAATTGTGGGATGAATTGGGGTTGAGGTTCGTCCATCAACAAGTTCATAAAAGACATACTAATTCGTATTCTCACATGAATCAGTTTCATGAATGATTTGTATGTGATAATTTAATGTATGAAGACCATGGAGGTAAAATATATCATTAAGTGTACACACATAAAGTGGATTTAGGATTGAAAACATGGTATGTACGAGGAAATTTTTGTATAATGATTTTAGCATAGTGTAAAAAGAGGCAAAAATATCATTATAAATGGGTATTCTATTTTGAGAACACATTTATCTATAATTAATGTGATATATGTCCTAAATCCATTATAATATTGTCATCAAAATTTTCACATGTAATTATTTTTTTAATAATATTTATGCATTGGAATGTATATAGTCATATCAAACATTAATATAATTTTGAAGGATTGTTTATAAACAAAAAAATAGTATTGAGAACATTTTTATGATATCCGATTATAGTGTGTGCTATAAAATTTACATTGTCAAAAATATTACAAAAATTCTAACCACAACAAATAGTGTGTGATGATTGAATAGAAAGAAATTATAGAATATTATACGGTGCTCACAATATTATGTGCCTTTAATATTCATTACTGGAATAATATTACTTATCATAATTTTCTTATAATATTTTGAAGAAAATAATATATTATTGTTATAAAGTCATTTAGTGTTTCTTATTTTAGTTCTTCAAAATTCATAAAACATTAAAGTTATAATATAGAAGTAATTTTAATCCAATCATTATTATATACTGAATAATTTATTTATATGATAAACTTATGAAAATTAAAATATTTATTTTTTCATAAATAATATTTAATTAGGGATTATATACCTATTTTATGTAAATGAGATACCCAAAAAGAACACTAAATGAATTTATAGTTAGATTCTAGTAAATTACGAATGTGATGAAGTGCCTCTCCCCACCTATTTATCTTTGATAGAGAAAAATTCCATTATCATGTTAGAATGAGTTATTCAATAGAAAAGTAGATATATATTCCTTATTATATATTCAAATATGAATAACAGAAATGATACTTATAAATATATATATTTTCTTATAAAATTGATGTATTTTATTTATAGTCGCTTTTCTACTTGTATATAAGTAACGTCATTTCACGTCATTGGATTTCAGAAATAATGGTAATAATTATAATGTTTTAATTTCGATATGTAGTAATTAATTTTATAAAATGTATCTATTATAGACAAGAATTAATTATATGAATTCTCATGTAATACATATGTTCTTGTGTAAGGTGTTTTTTATCATAATATTTCCTAAAACCATCTTCAATATTATTATTTGTGATTAGTTTTCAATACATATACTATTAACTTTTACTTTTTATGATATATTAATTTTATTATCTTATTTACTTCATAAACTATAATGGTTAAAGAGATATATTAATTAACCGATTGTCAAGGACAAATTTAGTCACTATGAAAAAAATATGGGATGACCTAATTAATTTTTATAAAATATATACTTATAACAAAATTTTGTAATATTTTCTATAGATGTTATTCTAATATAAAATTTTTATAATGATGAATGATTTTATTGTATTTGTTTTTTGAAAATATAAATTTTGTGACTTGTTAAATAATTATATTAATTAAATAAATGATCATATATAAAGAATAGAAATTCCCAGTCTAAATTAGCATTTAATTATTTAAATTAATTAAAAATATAATTCAATTCTGTTTTTATCATAAATTCATGATTTGGGATTATGAACATAAATTTTTATCTTCTATATATTTCTAAATTTAATTGATTATATTTCAAAAAAATTATAATGGTGAAGTATTTTTTATATGTAATGTTAAATCGTCATAAATTGCTTTTGAAATTCACATAAGTTGTTTTAAAAAGAATTAGATTAATGTCTTTGATTAATTATTTTAGTGATGAAAATTATAAATGTTAATTAATATATATAATACTTATTTAAATAATTCTTATTCAGTTATTAATGAAAATAATGACCTTGTTTTTTTGAAATTGAATAAGATTTTTCGTAACAAAAGATTTCATATATATTTCTAAATTAAATATAATAACTACTAAGGATTAAATTGGAGATAAATTTCTAAAACCCATATATATTATTACTATTGTCCGTTACATAATCTTAGTAAAACAGTATCATTTACTACATAAAATTTACCAAACAATAAGAAACATGTTTTTTGGTTATACATAATTAAAACTACTTATAATATCCATGGAGTGGACTACATATATATGAAAACATAGTTATTGGACCTTGAAATAGATAATTTTTAATAAATGCCTTTGGGAAAATATTTTATCATTATTTTATATGTGATAAAAATTTCATTACACAATTTCATAGGTAATATATTTTATTTGTTTTATTAAAATTGGGTCTTCAAAAACATCCTGAATATATAATATTTTTTATTAGATTCTTATAAATGGTTAATTGATAACAATATTGGTTGGATCAGTAATATGTAATGTATGTTATCAGTAATTAGTAAACATTTTTTTCAAATAGTTCATCATGGATTTCTAGAATTTCAAAAGGTTTTATCTAATATTGGATATGAATTTTTATTTTTATTTTTATGGTTACTATCTGCATTTATGAATTAGTTTGAAATTATTGAAGGTGTAGAAATTACACTATTTATCAACAAATTAAATTTATTATGATGTTAAAAAATATTTATAGTTGTAAATATAAAAATAGAATGGAGTAATATTATAATAATGTAGTAATATGAGCAGAATGAAAATAGATGTTCATTATTAATGATTATGTTGTCTACTTTTTATACATATTCAAATCACAAGAGGGTAAGTACTTCCATTTAATTCGTTATGTGGTAAAGTAGAAACAAGGATTTGTGGGGGCATGAATTAAAAATATATTGAAGTATAAAACTTCCAAATGTTACTTCATAACACACCTAATTTAGATGCACATCCTTGAAAATGTAAAAAATGGTTTGATAATACATTATTAAAAACAATTCAAATAAAAATATAGAGCGATAAATAAAATGAAAAACCAAGGACTGGTTTCATATTGGATCGAACTAAAAGATCAATTACCTAATAATATTACATTTTTAGTAATGTAATCATTATTATGTTTTGAATAATACATCAAAGATTAACTATTATATATAGATTTTTATAAAAAAACCCGACATTTTAACATGATCGATGATAATGGGTATTGATATCATGGTTCTTAATAAACTAATATGTAATGGAGATAAATTTCATTGGTATGTTATTTTTTTTATCTTTATTGAATTCAAATATATTTTATTGTTTGATTGAATCCATATTATATTTTAATAATATTTTTCGTCTACAATTCATATGAAATCTAATTTATACTTGATTTTTTTGAATCACAAAAGACAAAAAATCACCTTATTTACATGTTTCGTGTTATTTTATCACATATAAATGATATATTTATTCAATAACACGTGTTTCATTCTGTGATAGTAATTTTTTGGATGTTCCAAAAACAGTAAAATAGAACTAATTTATTATCTCAAATTAAGTAGATCTGATAAATATTCATCATCATAAAACTTTTCCCCCAACATTTATATTTTTTCGAATATAATAAACCAAAATAAATATTTCTAGTATAATACCATATAGTATTTATAATTTCATTATAGTTCCATCATGTTGGGCATAAAATAAATATTAACAATAAATTTCTAGGAAATGATATTTTAGGATAAGTACAAATAGATTGATAAATAACTTCAAGGATAGATATAATTTTTAGTTCTTCTTGACTGAACGACTTAATTTTTTCATCATATGGATGAAACTGATCATTTTCAGTATTTAATAACTATACAACTATTTTAGTACATGAATTATTCTCTTTATTCACAATAAAGTGCTTTAATAAATTTTATGTTTATTTTCAATGATGTAATAATATACCACTCTGTATATAATCAATTTTTGTACTAAAATTACATGGTTTCTCCTAAGAAATTTATCATATATTCAACCATTAATTTTTGAATTTCATTATTAAACTATTCTATTTTTATGATGAAATTTAAATCATTGACATATATATCTACAATTTCAAATAAAATTTTTGTCTTCATAATAAATACACATAAAATTATGAAGTTATTTATATACCCATTATTAAGATAATATGAACTCAAACTGGTATACTACATACACCAATACTAATTTGATATAAAATATGGTTTTTCAAAATTTAATTGAATATGGTAATAAGGGTTTTTATTTAAACAATTTGATTATCTTATATTAATATTGGTTTCATACATATATATTACTGTCAACTGATCTGAATAAAAAAAATTTAATAACATTAAGAAGTTTCATATTATCCTTTTATATACTATAAGGATTATTAGATCATATATATTAATAACATACATGAAATGATTATATAAAATCTAATAATAATTTACTATACTTATTTAAAATCCTAAATTGACCAAGAGAAATTTGTAATTTGTCATATTTTTTCACACTATAATTATACAAAATATACCATTTGTATACAAAAGGCATCATATCTTCTTTTGGGTGATTTATATTTATAGAATATCATCACTAATAAACTTAATTTTATTCAATATGCACAATATATTTTCATTTATCTCAATAATATTGTTTTTTATTTTCTATAATATGATATTGTTCAAGGAATTTATTTTAAATATCATGTGACATATATTATGATAATATTTCGAAAATATTTTAAATATTGATTTGATTTCATTTATTACATATTGTGGAATAACAAAAAAACATATCAATATTATAAAAAATCAGGTATTTATGTATCCAATGAATTTTTTTTATGATTCTCATAATATTTTTTTTATCACATAAATTATGTGTTTTTATGGAACACAACACACAATAAATAATTTTTCATTAATAATCATACCTTTCATTTATGAGGATTCATTTCATTAAATATACATTTTAATCCATCCTTTGAATTTTTTGTTGATATATCTATAACATATCTATATAAAATTTTATTCATGATATCATTTAAATACATTACATTTATAGTTGTTATGTTTTATTAAGTTAAATCATTTATTGTATTAAATTTATTATACAATTTATATTATTGTTATTGAAAATGTGAAATCATTTTCACTTTCATCTCACACTATTGTGTAGTAGGATCAAGAGAAAAACATTTGAAAATTATATAAAATCTCTTCACATTGTTTCATTTCTAAAAATATTGATTATAAAAAATCTTCAATGAAGTAAAAGTCTAAAAAACATGTCATAAAAAAGTCTCCAAATTCATGTTAAATATATATAATGATTGATGAAGATTAATATCATATATATATTTCCATCATCCCTTATGGACCATATTTATATTTTACAGAGGATAAAAGAGATTATATACTATAAAAAAGTTATTAATTATGAAATTTCAGACTCTTAGTAATATTAATTATTGTGGATAGTGCTGATGATATTCACTTTGATTGATGTGAATTAATTTCATTGAATATATTTTTTAATGGCCTCAAATATAGAATAAAATATTTTTTCTCATTAATAATGGTGTACAAATAAGTTGTAGGTGTTCTATTAGTGAATCATTAATGAAATATAATGTTTACACATGGGTGGAATGATATTTCACAATAATTCCAATTTTCAGACAATAATAATTGAAAAATAAGAGGGAAATTAGAAATTACTTTTGCGACATTTATTTATGACCACAAAATCTTGGAATTGTTCTCCAATTTATTAATTATAGTACGAAATATGTAATATGAAACATTATATTTTGAGATAAATTGTGCATGTGACCATATTCTATGTGTATAAATTGATACTATAAAATATTTAAATATTAAAGATGATTCTTGAATTTTCCACATATATATATTTTTAATTATTCAAGAATGGATAGAATATAAACAAAAAAATTCTATAGATGGTCATACAAAACAACATTTTATGCATATAGGGCTCGCATGGAATTGTTTTTAGTGGTGAAGTCTTATGAACCATTATATAAATTCCATGATAAAATTTAGTTATTTGATTCATCATTAATAAAACATAGTGACCTAATTATTCATGTGACTAATTATTGATCAGTGATTTAGTCTTTTCTGCTATATGATTTGTGATTTCACTTCTGTACGTATAATGATAAAATAAGGATAATTTTTTTACTTTTCATGAATAATTCTTTTATCATATTTATTAATGCTTATTAACAATTACTCCTCGTTATTTTCATATATTCTTTTTGTGTCATAGAAAAACTAGAATATATAATTGAAACATAACTATGACATTTTTGAAATTTCCTATAGAAAACGTATCTCATATAAAATTTTTGTCTGGTTAAGAGTGAATAAAATATCTTTACCAGTCCTTTCTACCATATATTCATCAACTTATATAATAATCTTATTAGGTCTTGTGGGTTTAAGACATTTTTTTAAAAAAAAATTGTAATTTTTATACTATATGGTGTGGAAATATATTTCATATTAACAAAATCAATTCTATATTAAAAATTTATAGTATTTGAAACACCTTGTTAAAATAGAATCATATAACATTATAAAAATAAATAATACAGAAAAAACTATTTTATATCATAAAAAACATATTTTTATTTTATTTCTAACTATAATATGATTAAATTTAGATTTAAGAAAACCCAATCCATGTGGTTTGAAATAATCCATTGATGGCTCATGATTCTCATTAAAATTCTAAATAATTTAAATAAACTTTATAGAATGTATCATTGATGTTTGGTTATTTTTTATTTAATTAATGTTATACAATATTAACATTACAAATATGAATTGTGGTTCTATAAAAAAATAAATAGTTTCACATAGAACCACACATGTACAGGGATTCTTAAGGATTCATCAAAGATCGTGAGTTGATAGTACATTAATACTAATTTTCAGTTTGATAGTTCCCATGGTTTTACATACATAGGAAAACATTTCATCCTCTAACACCCCGTCCACTAAAAAATTCTTATCCATGAACTTTTCCGTGAATTTACTCTGTAAATTTAAAATTTTATTCCAAAAATGCTACTTAAGTACAAGTTAGAAGATAATGATGATATTTAATAAAAATATCGTTGTTCATATATAATACATGTAATGATGATATTATATTAAAATATGTTATATGTCTTTATATGTGATATTTACGGTCTAGATATATGTCTATTATATGATAAAATTTCTATGTATTTTCAAATATATCCACATCTGTTTTACCAATACCTTAGTACATAAAATTTGATTGAATTATATACATGGACGAATTGTAATCATTTAATATTTTAATGGCTTTTAAATGTAAATAATTTTGTTCATCCTTTTTCATGGAAATAAAAAATCTCTTTTTTAAATCATACAAGTAATTACAAATTCTTTTGAGGTTATATAGATATTGATCTGTATGGTGATGAAATTTTGGGCCCTCATCAAGATGTATTCGATAGAATATCGTGGACATTTATTAATTTTTTTAGGGATTTTGATTTTTTTGATTAACTATTTCAATGAGAAACACCATTTCAAGAATAATTTATACATCAATTATAGATGGGATGTAATTACATATGGTAATATCTAGAGAATTAAATATGAGTTTTCTAATAATTTACATAATGATAATTTCTTGAGAGATAAAAAATTATTATTATTCAAAGTAAGTACACAAATAAAAATTACACAAGTCTAAAATAAAATATAATAAATAATTAAAATATTAAAATATAAAAACAAAATAATATTATAATTTAATAATATATATACATATGCATTAACCCTTGTTAATAAGTTAATAATTCATTATCCTTGGGGAATGATGTTAGTAAATATTTACATCACATTACTCATTTAGTACTTCCTCACATGTTCTAGTTTTTTAATTATCAATAGCATATGAATATGCAATGTAAATAAATTAAAACCATCCACGAATGTTTCAATCTCTCTTTTTTTGGTTGTAATAATTCAAATGACAAAACCATCCAATCTGGAAGTAAATAAATGATATTATTTATATAAATAGTACCATACAACTAGGTGGAGAAAATAAGGTTGTAAGATAAATGTATTAAATCACTATAACCATTCAATGAGGGAATAGTGGGGGGTGGGAATCTCATCCCTTTGAAAAAAGAAACTACTCATTGTGATATCTTAACAACTACATCTGTTATCTATTATTTTTGTCCAAAATATTGTTATTCGCCTTAAAAAAATTATGACATTAATTTAGTTATATTTTTTATGAAATGATTTGTGTTATTTAATAGGTTTTTTAAATAAATAATTCCATGATATGGTGAAATCAATTGTGTATGTGTTATAAAAGAATATATTTTATATTGGCATGAACACATTATGGATCTATTTTTATGTTAAAATATTCTCCTTTTACTATTTTCATATTAATTGTTTTAGTAATGTTCTTTTATCCATATTTATATGGGAATGTGTTGTCTTAATCAATAAATAATGTTATTAATAAAAATATCTATAATGGGTCAATGGGGTGATTTCATTACAGTATGATGTCTGGGTAGTGGTATGTTTTTTAACTATTTCTATATTATAACATTAAGGTGACCAATTAATGATACTAGTTATTTAAATTTTATTATTTTGTATTTTTGGATTAAATAATTATTTTATATGAATTTTTGTTTCAAAAAAATAATTAAATTAATATTGTACATGTTTCCAAAATATTATCTACATTGGTGATATATATATTTTATAATTAATGGAATTAAAATAAATGAGTAGATCCTAAAAAATCATATTATTGTAAAATTAATTTTTATTTAAATATTATTTTTATGAATATCCAATTATTTTTCATTGTATTTTTAGGATTATAACCCCATTTCAAAATTATAGTGTCTAAAACCACTACAAACAACTGTAAATGATAATATTTAAGACCATATTTATTAGTGGATTCAAAAATGATTGGAAAATATATTTATGTTAATTTAATATGCATAAATAAATAAACATACCAAAAATAGTTATTACTTATATACTATAATTTTTTGCAAATGTAACTAACATTTTCCACTAAATCAACACCAAATTAGATAAAACCATTAGAAAAATATTTTATGAGAAAATCATAAATTCATGTCCAAAAATATTTTTCTCCATCACATAAATATCTTCAATTATCAAATCAATATGTGTTTAAATGAATTGTATTAATGTTATTTAGTGTCTATGAATTCATAATAAAATCATAAATAATTATAGTTATCTTCCCTATGTCTTATAGTAATCAAAAAATAATGATGGATCTTAAAATGGATGTCGATAATATTTTTATGGTTTTGATCATGTGAAACAATCTTTTGAACAAATTAATTATTATTAAAAAAATAACCTTTATATAATCTATTTATGCATATCAACGTTTATTAAGGAATTGAATAATCATCCATTCCCATGAATGAGAAATAATTCATATTTCCATTAAATAATTAGATTTAAAAATAGTACAGTAAACCAAACTAATTGATGAATAAATTTTTAATGGATATCTGAATTATTTAAAAATAAGGAATAAAATTATTAGAAAAATATATAGTTATATTAATTTTCAAGTTTTTGGAACAGATACATTTAAATGATTATGATTAGAAAACATACATTGATCCTTATTTTAAAAGTATCCCAAAATGTAAAATGTAACATTCTTGTAAACAAAAAAAATTTATTGGCCTATTTTGATATTCTTTTTTTCATAATTCCACAATTAAAATGCATTCCATGATTACATATTTTGTTTTATATATTTATAAATTTTATATACTAATGCATCAACAAAAAAATATATTATTTATATTTTATAAACAATACAATAATATGATTCATTAAAAAATTATTATGTTTTTAAAGTTTTTTCTTAGAAAAAATGAATGAATAAATTTTAAAGGACATATGAAATCATTTGATTAATAAAAATAACTCCATATTTTTTATGATTTATCCGTTATATGTGATTTTATTATCAAAAAATCATTATAAGATAACAAAAAAAGTGTATATGTTTGATATATAATATATAAATTTTAATTATTTTTCTTATATTTTATATTATGTCATGGACTATAAATATATCTCTCTATTGAATTAATAATTAATGAATCTAAACATTTAATACCTATAATTATTTTTAATTAGTAATTTCCTTTTTAATCAGATGCATTCTGAATTTGGGTTCACTTATAAATGCATATAAATTATTTATAAAACTCTAAGGTGGTATCTCTCTCAAAAAATATGAAAAATTATTCTAGAGTGAGTAATATTTATATTGAATATATCATTATGTTATATTATGCATGAATTGTGTTTATAAATTTAATGCCTTATACTAAGGGAATAAATAATTGACCTTGACAATTACAACACCTGGTGCCAAACGTGTCTCCTCATACACTAGAGGACTAAAACTAATATTGATGACTGTAATCATATGTTGGAAAGTTAGGGACACCCATATCATCTTCATTGATAAAAATAAAATAGATTCAAATAATATATCATTTATAATAATAAGAGTATGCATAATAATAATAAATAATTATATATTAAATTATGTTTTAGTAATTAATCAAACACTCAAAAAATATACTCTATAAGACGATAATAATAAACAAAAATATGGAATAAAAAAAGGATGATATTATAAAAAACTAGATCATCACTACAAGTAAATATTGAACCCAAATAGAGAAACGCAATCCTGATCCACTTCCCATGTTATTCTTTTCATGAATCCGTTTATATTATTTTTACACCACTACAGTTCACTCAAAGGTTGTGATAATTACAACTCGATAGGGTATAAATAATTGTATCAAATATTTATTTTCAAACACATGTTTAAAAATTATGAATTTAATAATATAATTAATCATTCTTGTTGAGTTACATTGTTCCGATGAGTTGACTATACTACAAACATAGTCCAAATTTGGAATGTTCCATAAATATGTTATCTTATTACATACAACAGAATCAATATATTCTGAAATACTGTAAAGTATCATTGGGTATAGTTCTCTATCATCCTATTCAATTTGGAGTCCTTATGGAGTACCAAATAAACCACTTACAAATTTGGTTATTAAATATATCCCAATTCATTCCCCCTCAGTAGTGGCAGAAAATCAAGTTCCATGGTAATTATTTTTCTCTCAGGAGATCTTTCACATATATTATATAATTTTTTCCTAATATTTCATGTGATTCCACATATGTGGTATTATAGTCATCCTTAAAAATAATAATTTTTCTCACTTATAATACCCAATAAATTCCTACCAATTTTGATTATGACTGAAATCATAGTTCTAATTCCATATATATCAATGGTGTATTCAGTTTATATACAGTGCCCTTACCTCTTAGGTGTGGGCATAAATCCAGTACCTAATAAAACCCCACATAATCGAGGTAACACCTTGGGATCTGTATCGTCAAATCATCTATACATTATGTAACAAAAAAAATCAATCCACACACAAGTAAGGGAATTCATGGAAAAAACATGCCATGTAGCTTATAAAAAAATATTTTATACTAATGTGTTTGTTATAGTTACTAAATAATTCTCCATATATATGATGCACATTGATATTTCTATCTAGAATCAAAAATTAACATCAAAATATTATATCATTAACACAAGAACCACATAAAATGTCGAACAACAAAATCATCTCACAATGAATGTAATTCAATAGGTACATTCATCTCTATCGTTGTCTCTCTTAAATAGAACTTGGCCACACTATATTCCAATTATAACATCATCAACCTTATAATCACCCTTACCGTATACTAATTAGTATATTGAAAAATCTTTTAAAATATTAAATCACTACATAGTTCCATTGAAAAAGTACCCACTCAATATCACACATGATAATCACCTATTCATCCCCATTTCAGTTAATCTCAATAATTATCATGACTTCCAATTGGACATAAAGACATATCTCCCATATGATAGATTTAAAGTAATCAGATGGTTTAGACACTTCATGTCACACCTCATCTAGTCTCATATTCTTTTCCCCCCTCAAGTAACATATAAATTCCATAATCATAAAAAATTGGTATTCCCAAAAATTCTAGATATATACTAAATCTCTCCCATTACAATAATTTATAATACAATAATTATTTCCCATTTAGACCGTACAACCCATCCTAGGATTTTTATGTCCCAAATATATCCTTGATATTAATATTGTGTCTTTTTATATTATAATTTTCATCTTTATTCCAATGATGATATATTCTCCATGAAATTTTAAAATATCTAAATTACAAGGGTGAACTTTTACAAACATGGGGAGTTGTAGTACCAACTGGTGTTTTTACATAAGGAACTATTTTTTTATCCAAATACATGAATGTAAGGTATATATATATAATACCATTCAATAAATAAACAATCATATGGGTTTATAAAATTCGAGGAACATTCCTATAAATTAAAATAATAGTCCAAATGATTCATCCATTATCATTATCTCATCAAATCTATGAATCATTATTACTCATACCAACACCAAGAACCTAATAATTAGACAATACATGTAAATGTTTCATTAATTAATTTAGACATTAATTATATAACTTTAAATATTGAGGAATTATCATGATAAAATAAACTATAAAATAATAAATCCCAAAAAAATTCTCATAATTTTTTTCCAAAGATATGTGTTCAGCAAAGCATGACAAAATAATATTAATTATTATGATATATTAAATGATTTGGAAAAATAATTACCAAAACCATAGTTACGTAAGAAAAAATAAGATGTTTTATTAGAAATAAAATTACATGATGTGAAAATTCATATCATAAATTTCAACATTAAATTCATATGTATATCGTCTAATAAAATGGATTTAAGAAATGCAATACGGAGGAGATATGACTATAAATTATTCTCTTATCATGAATTTATGTCCTAATATTCACTGGTGTATTCCTAAGAAATAAATTGGTTTCCTCTATTTTATAATCTATGATGTGGTTTAATTGGGGATGAATTCAATTTATCACAAAGTTATTCCCTCTTGTGTTCACCCAACAATGTGTGCCCTCTCAGATCATAGTTTGAGACAACACTATTAGATAAAACAAAATTTCAAGGTCTGGTCTACCTCAGCATCAGTTCCATCCTCCCTCATCGAGGAATCATCATGGAGTGTACCTTTTATTCATTTCATGATACATGATTCCTTATATAAATTTAAATCATCATAGTAATATATATTTTTGATTTCCAACACACCTACTGTCTTGGTATAACCTCATGGATATCTATGTATGATGGAACTAACAAAAATAGAATGGTTGGCCCTTGAATAAATAAAAGAATTTTATCAGAGATTATGGGAACTCAATCCCAATACATATGGGTGACTCTAACATATAAATATAGTTTCATGTTAAATCATTATATAAATCCCCATGTTGCGACACAAAAAATCGTATATAAATAAAGAAAACCCAAAATAAATAATCATCAACAATCCCATGATGTCCCCAAATCATGCAGTGACATAATACCTCAACACCGCAGGACCATCCCATTCAATTGTGTGACATTGACATGTTATATATCCTAATTTAATATTTATGTAACTTATTTTTTCATATTACTAGTGAAAATTATAAAAAATATCCCACAGTGAAAACATTTATATATTCACTTTTGAATATTTAACATATCACAATCCACCAAACTCATAAAAAAAGAAACCCTTGAGCTATTACCATCCAAGATTTTTTTAGATTCCCAATTATAAAATAATCATTCTCCAAGACCTAAATTTTGTATTTTAATAGAAAGAAATTTCCCATAAAAAATTCCATTATGAAAAATTACAGTATAAATATTATGTTCATCAATAGCTAACCATGAACATTTCATATAAATTAAATCGATTAATTGATGTTCAAAAATACTCAATTACAAAAAATCTAAACTGAAATTGGTTAGATCTATTAAATTTTATAAACATTATTGATAAAAGTATTTTTTCATATTTTTTCATGGAAAATATTTAGAATAAACTGATTGTACATGATATGATAAACCCAATGCGTATTCAGCCATCATGCATAGAATTCTTCTGAAAATGAACTATATTCCCCCCTCAAGAAAAAATTTCATTGAAATACCATATCTTAGATACTGATATAAAATAACGTCCCTTTATCATTGATCCTCATTTCTTGGAGGACTCAAATGATATTTTATATTCACTTACAAATTTTTGTTCAAGTCAAGAAGATTAATTTGATGGTTGGATCCTTGACCATTCAAACCATATTTAATACTATCATAAATAGAATCGATGGATAACTAATCTGAATCACCCTCATAACACACTAACTCCATCATACAATGTATTTTTATCCTAAATAGTTTTTATGAAACTACATAAAATAAAAAATACCAAAAAACAAGTATCATAATTTCGATGTCACATTATAAAATATTGTATTTCTATCCCCATGACCAATCAAATTTATGGTCGTAAAACATTAAAAATTTATATGATCCCCACTAATGTATTATATATATGGATCATTTTGATAAAAAAAATACTTTATTTACATGGAATACGTCATGTTAATCACTAAACATTTTGAAATTACAACAACATTAACCTCCCATTAGAGAACCAATATGATCCCCTACCACCTCACACTCCATGATTAATAGTATTATCATCAACAATATTCTATATCATATATCCCCAATGAGTTTTTTATCCTACAATTCCCATTAGTGAAATCCACTTCATATATCAGTCATTAAATCACTTGTAAATATTAAGTACATAGCATGTTTTGATCTCACCGATGTGTGACTCCTCATGAGCAAAGTTCACCTATTTTATATAAATACATCCAACTTCATACAATTGATAGACCATACCATGTTACTGAAATAAATTGTTAATGTAACTTATAATAATAACCCAATGAAAATAATCCTTTTCAAAAACCACTCACATCCTTGATGCTGTGAATTTCACCTAGAACCCCAATCACCTATCTCTAATATTGATCCAATATTTGAGTCACGTTAATTTTATATGAACCTGTTTTATGAAATCAATTATAACAGTTATTCCACCATATGTCATAATATCTAAGCCATTTAGGTTCTACCCGAACACAGAAAAGTCTCAAAATATTTATAAAAATTACTCACATATAAAAAACAACAAGAACAAATTGGTTACAATTATACGCAAACTCTGCAACATCGAGGATTTCTCATAAAATCCATTTAAAAATTCGTTCTCTTTATCCCTAGTAGAATATAACACTAACAAACCTAAAAATTTGGATACCCAATAACAATCTATGTATCATCATAAATGTTGTGTGTACACCCCCAATTTATGAGACACACCAACTAAACCAAAATAACATGAGTAACAACCTGTATGTCTTACTCTCAAATTCAAACAAAACAAACCGCAATCTCTTTGCTTGTTATACTCACATGTCTGAAATCAATGAATGTGATTCTTTCACAACATAATTGAGGAATATCACTCATAGAATATCCAACCATATCAAATCACACCACACAAGAATCATTATGAAAGAGTAAAAATTGAACAATTCTATATCCATCTATCATATTAACATATATGATTATGATACACACTCTCATTGGAATCCTAATTTGGAATCAGTACACTATTTATTAAATATATCATTCATTAAAAACTGAAATTACGATACCATAATCATTTAAAATGATTAATCACTTAATGTACCCGTAAATATCAAATATATTTCATCACCCGTAGAATTGATTTCTCACATTATATAGAAACCAGTGAAAACCCTTGATCATGATTCTTAAATCCATATTATTATTAATCCCAAGATTGTTCAATATAAATTCTATTATATGAGGGATTTTATAGCCACACCTAGATAATTCATTATGTAAAATCCATGTAACAAGTAATTATATAACATTACATGTTTCACCAAGGTATAATTCGTTTGTAAATTTATATAATAAAAATTAGAATATTTACCCACACACATAATAGGTTAAATTTTCATATTCAAGAAAATAAATCACAAAAAAGAACACATTTAATTTCAATAATACTACTACATACCATTAATGTCTAATTCCCTAAGAAACAAAGGTCCATGAGATAAAAAACAAAAAAGAGGATCTCAAATAACAAAATCTTACATGATTAAATATATCAACTATTATTTTAAAAACTAAATCACAAATCCATTAAACCTTGTAACATAGACATCCTAGAAGAATATTTTTTTGTCTCAAATATCTATGGTTTTTCATAATCGACAACATGTTTCTATTCAATATCTAACATATACTATAAAATAATAAAAAATATAAAAACACTCAAATGTAATTCTAGTAAAACAATGACTTGTCAGTTATCATTATTGTGTATATTAGTGAAATCGAAATGAACATGGAACACCTCTCAAGACACTACTTAGTGTTGACTACTGGAGATTTCATAAATAATAAATTGGGGAGATTATTCAATTAATGTAATTATTGAAATAAATTATTATATTAACAAATAAACAAAAATTATATATTAATCAATGAACAGAAAAAATATTGAAATTGTTTTTTAGAAAATGAAATATTTTTTATAGGTATACATCCTAACTGATCTCCCACAAGAAAAATATATTATAAAAATAAAAAAATAAATAAAATACACTTTTATTATTCTCTGAAACCTCTGACTCCTTAGAATCCAATTTTAAATCAATATTTTTTTTATTCCTATCTAAACCAATGAATACCAATAAACATCCAATATAAAAACAATTCTACTAAATTTGAACTACAATGTCATTTTAAATTGTATTATATACAAATAATTAGGTTCTTAGAATGTAGCCTTTATAAAAAATGTAATATTTTTTGTGTTACTAAAAATAAAATTAATGTTAAAAAATATTCATTTCAAGTAACCATGTGTTATGAAATCCACCATGATATTATCCATACCTACTTATATATATTATAGAAATAAGTCACATAATGCTTAAATATTTATCTCACACTTGAAGTCACAGAAATGGGAGTAGCTATTTCTAATACACTATTGTTTCCTTTTATTAAAATCAATAAAAATACAAAACAACACATTATAGTGGATTTCACAAACATTATACACATAAAACATATCTTCATATTGGTTCATTAATTTAGTAAACTAATTATTGATTATTTCTCTAGAGAAACCTCACTTATAATTCCCTTGTCATCCTTACTCTCCCAGGACACCACACACATGTAGTACCTAAGTCAGCAATAGTAATTCATGAGGTAATTTAAAAATATTACACAAATAATTACATACAATTCATGGTAAGTGGAAAATTATAGTACTAAGGAATACACTATATTATTGTTTCATCATATCAATTAAACCTCTCAAACCCATGTTATATGAGGGAAGACATCAATTACCCAACTAAGACCCTATATGGGAAGGTCACCGAACAATGTATCAACCATTATATCCTCTATATGTTATGTATCTCATAAATATCACCCCTCACACTACATGGACATTTTCAAAACATAAAATAAGAAACATAACCCACATCATAAACATATATGCTCATCCTATGGTTATAGATACTTGAGACCTATCCTAGATCCTCAAATATCTTCTTTTCATTCATATAATCTTTCTGAATAACAACCTCTAGAAAATCATTGACACATAATCACCACATGAATAGTCAATATAATTCCTCATATGTCCTATAATGGAATTAATTGGGTCTCGTAGAAAAATCCCAGTATCTACTAATCAGCATAAACATTCATTCATCAACCCATTTTCACTATATATCCTAAAGGCTCAACCTAACAATATCATCAAGACAAGAATTTAGATCATTTTCGGATTCCCAATCTTAACAAGGTATACCCAACAAAGAAACATATTTAGTGAACTTATTACAATAGCCTAGTAATCTAAATGATATATACTCTATGTTTTTTCCATGACCAAACTATCATCTCAAAACATGTAACTATTTTGATAGATATAAATCTATAGCCAAAATAATTCTTTACTTCACACTATCTAAATTCCTATTGATGTTATCATGAACATGGAACTACCCAAAGATAAAATCCACATGGATCTATATTCCCAAACATGTGTGAGATGCACATGAGAGACAAAGGTGTTCTGAAATTTGATCAAACCCGTGAAAAATTATTTTCTTCCCATTAAATTTTAGGAACAATCTATATGAACCTAAAAATGAAACATTTTTTCAATTATATAGACCAATGAAACAATATAAGGGAACCCCAGAACTATTATTGACAAATTCACATTTAATTTATAATTAATTTAATTTATTAACATTTATTCCGTACATGATATTCTTTCTTCATATTAGGGGCTGATCAAAAACTATTTCCCAGTTTCACATTAATATCTATATGAGGCTAAGTAGGAAGAATCCCTCTACATATATTCCACATGTGTTACATTATATCCTAATCATCACTAATAATTATCAATGTACTTAATCAGTGGTATATGTATTTTTGTGTCACTCCAATCTATTAGAACAATGCGACCATCAACCCCAATAGTTTTCATGTAAGCCTCTTTATCGTGGATAAAGTTGGTGGAATATAACCTCCCTAGAGTATGAGTGAAACCCATTAAACATTCTCAATAGTATGGAATCTAATTTGATGGGATACTTTATACAGAACAATACAAACCCTCTAACAAACGATATGACATGGTAAATATAGAACCTATTGTAGGGTTTAATATTAATTAATTTAAAAGAGTCCTTTAATCAGATTTTTGATACCGTAAAATTACACATCCTTCTTAATATATTATTTTTATTCTTTATTACATAATTAACAATCATGTGGTGTGATGTATAATATTTTTTTATCTAGTAAAAAAATTTATCATCGAACCCAAAATTATGTTCCTATATAATCCTCAACATTTTTTTATTTCTAAAGTAAATATTTATCATAGGATAATTAATTAATTGAATATGATTCTCATGTTCTAAAAAAATAAATCATTACCTAAAAAATAGAAGTACTAAGTATTAAAATTATAAATAATATTCATTTCCTTGTGAAATTAGTCATGTATTCAAAAAAAATATTATACCAATGTATAATTAATAAATAGTTATTTAATATTTTTTATTAATAAATAATAAATAAAAAATTAATTTAGGTCTAGAGATGTTTTCAATAATTCAAGAGTTAAATAAATATACAATACACTTAATAAAAATAGGAAAAAATTATGTGTCACCCTCTCGACACCTTCCTCATCAACATTGGGATGGATTTCTTAAAGAGTAATATCAATTTTTTATAACACTTCATGATACCAAGGAGAGAGAATATAATTTCATGAAAATATTAACAACTTATTATCATTTATCATGTAATAAAATCCCATGTTCATGATAATATCATCCTTAGGGTGTCATACTTATGTCATGAATATTTTTTCATGATATATATGTATTGTAATTTTTAAAATTAATATTTCCATACACCATGGTAATAGAATTTATTTTAAAGTGTTATATTAAATAAAATGGGATAGTTATAAACCTTTTTAATGATGTATGTTACAAATCTATCATCATGTTATTAATTAATAACATATAATTTTTAATAATTAGCATATACCTAGTATCATCGTGAATATATTTCGTCGCAATTTATGAGAAAGAAATTATGTTTAGGAATATTGATAAACATTAATTATTTTATTAGTATAAGGATCATTTAACACATCTAAAATGAATAATATCCAATGATACATAACATGTGTAATTTTTACAGGTTGGTTTATCCTCATTATATCTTGTCTCAATGAGTAAAGTGTGCTTACTATTGTATAAGTATTATCATATTATTAGGAGAAATATAACCTTTAAATACACATACATTTTTCATTGTAATAAAATTGCATCATGATTTAACGATTACAATTTAACAAATAACATCATATATGTTAAAGTATATCATCATAGTAGAGAACAACCAGGGCCATTAATGTTTAACAAATACCCAACATCATTTATCATATTAACATAGATTATATTAATTAATCATAATTAGGAAATAATTACATTTATTATTTTAATCATTGATTATATACATTAAATATGCATTTAAATATAGATGGTTATAAGGGAGATACCTGAATAGACTCCTACTAATACTTGTAAAAACAACAAAAATACGAGTATTATAAATATATACTATATACTTATTGTAAATATTTATATAGTTTCATTGGTCAACAAGCTTCCGTCTATATTATGTCACAAAACATTTATCTATGGTAATAATACATACTAAATTTTAAGATATCTAATCAATTCCCATAAAAAATGACTCTCCCAATGTATGTAATTACACATTTTATTTGAAAATGGTTCTTTTTAATGAACTATAACTATTTTGATATCATAATTTAGAGTGATATAATATTTATTTCATTATACACCATCATGTTCCCAATATTAAATTGTGTATTACATAAATTTTATTATTTGTTAAAAAAATATAAAAAATTTATTATAGATTAGATAACCTCAAGAATCATTAGAAAAATCTAACTCATAGATACTTTATAATTAAATAAAATATGTAAATCATATGATAAATAATAATATAATATCATCCAAAAAACTAGTTCATGAATTTCCCTCTAAAAGATTAATATTTTTTTTAAGTAATTTATACTCTATTTATGATTTTATATATGATTATTCAATTGTTGTACCCTTAATATCCATCATATTTTTGAAAAATACTTTTCATGTTTCTAGGAAGAATACTTCCACACATAATGGTGCCAAAGAGTATAAATTTCAACTCATTAACCTTCTATTTTATTGTTTCTAGATAACATTTTATACAGATACATTTAAAAAATATGATATTGGTACCAATAATTATCTATATTTTCCCATATATAGTTTTTAGTATTTGATATGTCTATGTATTATGAGAGTCTCTAAAAAATTCATTAGATCTATCATTATAGATAATAATATCTATGTATAGGCTACTACAAAAATTTATTTTCGAGAAATAAATTCCCACCATTTTATTACATGTTTGTTACATAACAATATATTATTATACATTATTTACATAACTCACATGGAAGACAATAACTATACATGTAACCATTCATTAAAAATTATCAAATATTTATATCAAATAAATAATATTTTATTACCATGCTTTTACAAATAAATATATAGATCAATGAAATTTTATTATAATAATGTCAACTTATGATGCCAGTATCCATTAAATATGTCAAATATAAAATAAATTGATAGAAACTCTATATATAATTTGGAATAAAAAATAATTCACAATAGAATTTTAATAAAATATTTCTATGACATTTAAAATTAATAAATATTTTTTAAATAAATCGTGAAAATTTATTGATATAGAATATGTATTGTTGTGATTAACCAATCAATAATAATACATACCATAAGTGTAATGTATCATTCTAGGATCTACACAACTAGTTCCCTAAGATGGTTCAGCACATGATATCCTGTTTTCCCCCCATATGAAAAATGATTCTTCCTAGAATTGAGGCTCAAATAAGGTATATGGCATGACTATAATATATCTAAAAGAAAATGAAAACTAGAAATTGAAAATTAAAATAATGAAATATTATAATTATGAATAAGTGAAAAAAATATGACTATAATAATAGTATCAAAAAGTAGGATAAAAGACAAAATACAATAATATAAAACATTCCATGTTCTAATAAAATCATATTTAAAGGAAAACCTCCAAAATTAAGACATAATAAGAATCCACATATTGAGCCATGAGATCTAATGTATTCTTTCAATCTATGATCCATTCAAAATTGTATCTCAAAAATTTAACATTTATCATTTCTACTTATAATGAGCTGCGACCATTCAATATTATTGGGAATAAAATTTATCCTATTGAGGTTGTGAATATAACTGAGTAGGCCACGACCAATGTCGTATAATTCAAAATCTAGTCTAAAAAGAGTGTATGAATGTTCATGATTGAATTTTAAATAAGTATTTACATATCAATTGTTTCCACTATTAATAATATTTAATGTAAATACAATATACCTCATGTTCTAATTGACACTCGAGACAATCAAAAATACTTATTCCCGTGACAGTCTTATTAATGAAATATCATTGAGATCCCATATTTTTTAATTGGTGAATCAGTCCAATAGTTAATATGGGAATAGAGACATCCATGCTCGATAATCCATATTAGAGATGTTTAATTCCATGTACAACATCAAAAACCAAAATGTATAGAGTACCATGTACAACCACCCATATCACTCGTGTGGAACACCATATCCAACAACATTAAAAATATAATAAACAAAAAAATTAAAAGGTCCAAAATAAGTGCTATTTAATTAATTAAACAAAAAATGTGAAACATTGTAAACATTAATCCCCCATGACCATACTATTGTAAATATTTAAAGATAATTTCAAAAATAAAACAATTATAAATTTATTCATTCCAAAAACAACAAGACACACTTTGACGACTCATTTACACAATAAACATACCCAATTGTAAAAATTATCAATACTATACTTGTTAATATCATAACAAATTTAACATTACTAGTTAATCTAAAATCCCATTTTGTAGTTATAACATATAAAATAACATTAATAATGATTTTAAACTTTTAAAACCAATGTTTCATCATATATAACACACTCATTCCACTACCAATGAATATTCACTTGCATGTCTATATTTAATTATACTCTATTAGTTATTAATAGACCCAACATGATATATTCAGAGTCACAAACATCAATTTATGGCCTTTTTAAATTTTATATTTAAGAAAAAAAAGATCATCATTAAAGCACATTTTCTCAAAATCATGCAAAATATAAGCATCAGCAATAATAGAGAAATATCAAAAAACACTATAATTTTGTTCTTATACAGACACCCCTCCCACCTCATCCCTTGATTTTAAATCAAATGGTAAAAAATTTATAAATAACTACCCATAATTAGGTATCATGAGAGTCAAATGAATGGAAATATACATTGTGTAGATGTTTTATGAAATTGAAATAAATATATTTTTTACATATTGTATGATTTTAAAATAAAGATATATCCCCTAAATCAACCTAGAATCGAAGTATAATTATCTTTTAAAGATTTTGGTCCTCTTGTTATAAAAAATATGCAATATTGTGTTAAATGATATGGAATATCAGTTGAAATTTTATAATATTTGAGTATAAACACACTCTTTTCAAACTTCTGTATTTCAAGATAATAATGAAATAATCATAAAAGAACATAATGATCCTAGTATTATCCAATATGTCTTCTTCATTTAATAAATGGATACATAAACAAGTGATTCAATTGTGAACTGCATCATCTCTTATAATGTTCATCAAAATAATAACCATTCTTAGATATTTCAGACATAATACAATTCTTTATAACTAGGGGAGTGAAATCATATGAAAAGGGTGATCACAGATTCATATTAGGGGGAAATATGGATAGATGAATATAATGTGATAATATTAGAATTAGAAAATTAAAATAACAATTGAATAACATAACCTACAGATCATATATATTAAACATGAGTAATGTATTATATATTAACTGTTAAATAGGCATGAATCATTTTGGAATTGATAGAAAAGAACCAATAGATCCTAAAATTTTTATAATAAATAGATTTTTGGAATGAACATAAGCATATTAAACCGTACATCAAGGATTACCACTAATACATTCATTAAATTATTGTTTTAGGATAACCACCTATGTGAATACATTCAGTATCTGATAACCAACCATGTTCCCTTTTTTGGATTTATATAACATCTCATGTACCCAAATTCATGCTCGAGATAACATCCCATGAAACAATTTTTTCATCTAGGTACAACAACACGTGTACCCTATTTTGGGTTTGGGATAACCTTAAATGAAACATTTGAGATAATAAAAAAATAATTCTATCAAAATTCAGTAGTTTGATACATTAGTTCGACCCATTTCCCATAATGAAAATCGTACTTATGTTATCCACAAGATTATGATAAATTTATCATAATTGTAACATCCCAAGTAAATGAAGAATAAGATATTTTATAGTTATTAATATTTTTGAATAAAATATTAATTTTACTTTAAAAGGGTTTATATGTTCGATAGCATACCTGATACGGAACAACAGGTTTCTTTGGGATCTTACATTGCACACTAATAATGTAAATTAATATTTTAAATGGTAGTTAACTCCTAGCCGTTGTATTGGTGGGAATGAATGAAACTAACTACAATATTATTATACAATATTTTTAAATGTATTTAAATTATCCAATACAATGTTAGAGGCTGAAAATGTTAATTAATCTAATTTTAAGAATAATTTACATTAAAAGGCCGATTTTTCACCTTTTAATGGTGAACCCTCTATAAATCTGGTTTTGGTTAAATTAATACATTATATATGACCAAATAAAATACTTATTTGGAATGGGGACCTCAAAATTTACTTTTTGTAAATTTTTTGTATTTTCTAATAAAGTTCATTTTTTAATTAATAGTGAAAAATATTGTATTTTAATTCAAAAGTGCCTTTTATTCTAATGTATTAATATTGATATATTATCTTTTTAATTGATTTTAAAGTGATATTAAAATATATTTTTACCATTTAATCCAATTTTGGTCATTGGAACTTATTTTACTTTGAAATTGGACATAGACAAATGTCAATCTTTTGATAGTTATTGTTTCATAAAAACACTCTATTTGTTTTGATAACTAGAAGTAATTTTAAAATTAATTAATTCAACTTATATGTTTTGAATTTTTCAAAATAAAAATCAATGTTGAATTCTTATTATCAAATATATATTAGGCTGATTTTTTGGTATTTTTCTGAAAAAACGTCAATTTTTTATGAATAGTGAAACCACATAGTGGTAGTTAAAAAATTGACTTTTTCATTTAAATGAAATTTTACCACTTCTGTGAATTGAATTTTGAAAATCCTACATACATGGTTATTATCAAGAATTAAAATTTGGTTCAATAATATGAAAATAATTTTCGGTGAATAGTAACTTTTGACTTTTATTTACCACGGTTAATGGTAAATAGGGTAATTCAAGGTTAAAAGAATATTATAATAATCCAAAATTACCTTAAAACTTTTCCAAACCTTATTGGTTGAGTCATTAACGACCATTGTCATCTTTGTGTCTATTTTGGGACCCCTTTTTTCCACTTGGAAGGGATAATGACAATTTAGATTAATTAATTTAAAGTAAAGGCCAAAATGACATAAACAAAATCTTTTAGTTATTAATTTTTATATGGTGTTATATAAGTCATATTTTATAGAATAAATATTATTTGGAAATATAAAGATATTTTCTATATCATTGAATTTTTTCTATAATTTTTAGACAACAAATAAATTAAATTATTTATGACACAATAATGATGCAGTATTTACCTCACTAATACATGATTTAAATAAATAAGACTATAATGATTAAAAAATATTAAAAAACATGTTCAATTCTGATTGGATGATTTTATTTTTATGATGACTCACTTTATCATTGACTATAATGATTTTTGGACCATTAAGAATTGAATATCATTATATTATAAAATAATACTTTCATAGTTTCCTAAAGAGGCCCTCCATCCCCTTATAAAAGAAGACCAATTTAAACAAATTTTATACACCTCTCAAGCCATTTGGATCATCTATACTCTGCCCAATTAATCTTCCTACATCCCTATCCTCTTCTAATAAGCCTTACCTTAGGCAGAAGTCACTTCCAGAAGTCATTTTGGTTCAGACCAAAGAGAGTTACCCAAATTAAAGGTAACAGTTTCTCATAAATTATTTTCTTTTATTTTACTTCTCCAACCCCAAAAATCTTTTTAAATCTTTATTTTGTAACAAAAAAAATATCTTAAATATTCTAGGATGTTGTTATAAGTATGATTTGAACAACACTTACACACACCTCGATCTAATGGATGAAGAACATAATGTTTCTCCGGATGGCAATCTAACGCCTCACGAAACGATGATTGTTCAATTACATCTTATCACGAGTCATGGTGGTTATTATGATGGCACTGAATTTATATATGATATATAATATGAATATGATTTTATTATTCTTATGTATTTTCCAAATATATGAATCCTTTATGGTTTCTATAGTGGGTAAATACGATAATCTCATTTGAGGAAGTGCAGACTACTGCCCACTCAAAGTAATGTGACTCATTAATTCCATATGTGGGATGTATAAAGGATGGATTTAATGATATTATTTATGATATTAAACTAGAATTATAATATACATATGTATAATTATGTTTTATTTCCATTAAAATAAGAAATAGAAATGAAAGTATTGTTCATGCGTACTTAAGGCTTATTGTCTCCATAAACGGTGCATTTCATTTCTTATCTCCAAATGTTATATAACTATTATAAATACATGTATATACTGGATATATATTATATATATGATATCTAAATCATCAATACCATTCTGGATATAATGGACTATTGTCCACGTGGACAAAATGTAAATATAAGGTGTTCATTTTTAACTCAAGTACCAAATATCTAAAAAATGAACATTATTAAGTTAAATAATTACATAATGTTTATAACATGGTAATAAGTGATATAAAAGGAATAATATACTTGAAAAAGGTTCTTAAGAAAGTAGAAATTATATTTAGTTTATCATTTAGGATATTAAAGAGCGAATGGGTCAATTCGGACACTAGGTAAGGGACATTGTCTCAATCTCTTTTCATTGAGGCATATTTTCATTTATACACAAATTTCATTTTTACAGTGTATAAACCCCTTTGACTTTTAATTATATTCAAAAGGAATCCTTTTCAATGAAGAGTTTTACTAAATGAAAAAAAGAATGTTCCTTTTAGCATACGTGGTGACAATAAACTTTCCGACGCCGCGAGTATTATTTGATCATTGGATTCCTCAACAAGCCGTAATGTTTTTTTAAGAAAATAAATACCATATACTCTTTTCTGTTTTTTTTGTATTGAAAATTGTTTTGAAAATGGATGTTTTATGTCATTATATATAAGTGATATATTGTGATTGAATTGTGGAAATGTTTTCTTTCCTTTATATTTGTGGTATGTGTTATGATTTTATAATGGTACTTGGACATTTGATGGGTGGTTACATGATAAACCAAATGACGGGTGGTGCCGTGAAAACCAGGACTGGTGGTTACGTTATCACCTCAAATGCATTGGTAATTGAAGTCGGTCATATGGCTATTCCATTTAGTGATATGTATGGAAGTCGGTCGTATGGCTATTCCATTTAGTGATACGTGTGGAAGTCAATCGTACGGTTATTCCATTGATGTATGATTATGTCTCAAGTTACCTTTATTATGTAATGTGTTCTTTATATGGGTTTTAAGGTAATATTTTGGTTTCAAAAAGGGTAAGTAATGATCTTTTATTCAGTGATGATTATTTACTACTTCATAAAGGTGAAAATTATTACTTATGTTCACGTATTCATGGTTTACTTATTGTTTTGAAAAACTAACTATTTTACATCATTGTGTTTCCTTTAGTAATATTTTTATGTTGATCCCATGTTTTTGAAATATTTTTCACAAGACATAATGTAGAATAGGTTAAAGGATGGGATCATGGAGAAGTCATTCTATCTTAAAAATGGAACTACAAATGACTCTATTTTTCAATAGTTTTTATTTTATGAAAAAAATGGAAACTATGTAGAATTGTCTACATTGTAATATTTTGAAATGTAATAGTTATGGCCTAAATCTCTATAAATCTAAAGCTGAAAAGATCCTCAATGTGAATTATTCATTTAATTTAAGATTATTTAATTTTTTAAGGCTGTTCCTTTATAGATGGTATCAGAGGTCAGTTTAGTTAACATTGGGAGTTAGGGTATTGTTAAATATATGTCCATAAATTAATTTATTGATATATTGGAATGATATATCATTTACAGTTTACCATGTTGCTTCTTCTAATGTATTTATTTGTTATGAATGGTTTTTCTTAGAGGAAATAGGGTAGCTTTGCTGGGAATGCATACAGAAGATAATGACCTTTCGAATCGGCAACATGAGATGGTCATAATCAGAATTGAGCATTTTACTACAGTGATGGCTCAGTTGAATCAGGTGATAAATACTGGTTGTGTTTATTGATGATATTTTGGTTTATTCCAAAAGTAAGGAGGAACATGAAAGTCATTTGAGGGTTGCCTTGCAAACAATAAATGAAAAGAAACTTTATGGGAAATTCAGTAAGTGTGAGTTTTTTTTATAACAAATTTCATTCCTTGATTACATTGTTTCAAAAAATGTCATAACTGTTGATCATTAAAAATTGAGAGTTGTTGAAGAATGGACAAGACCCAAAAATATAACCATGATTCATAGTTTTCTTGGTTTGTTAGGTTATTACCGGAGGTTTGTTGAAACTTTTTCATGGTTATCTAGTCCAATGACTAAGTTAACTCGAAAATGTGTTAAGTTTATCAGGACAAAAGAATTGATGATTGTTTTCAGTAATTGAAAAGAATATTTGTGAATCCTCTTGTTTTGGTACTGCCTTCCAGAAATGGTGAGTTTGTTATCTATAGTGATGCTTCATTGAAATGAATTGGTTGTGTCCTAATGAAAAATGATCTGGTAATTGCATATGTGTCACATCAGTTGAAACCTGATGAGTTAAATTACCCTACACATGATTTTCAATTAGCTAATGTTGTTCTTGCTTTAAAAATTTGGAGACATCATTTTTATAGAGTGAAGTGTGAAATATATACTGATCATAAAAGTATGAAGTATATATTCACTCAAAATTAATTGAACATGAGACAGAGAAGATGGTTGGAATTAATCAAGGATAATGATTGCACAATACATTACCATCCAGGAAAAGCAAATAAAGTGGTTGATGATTTGAGTTAAAAAAGTAACGCTTCATTAACTATGTTATGTTGGAAACAAGATCCTTTTGTTTTTTATTTTATGAACTTTGGAATAAAAGTTGGTGGTGTAGGAAATACTTCTGTTTTGTATCAGGTGTCAGTGAGATCATCTCTATCTGATAAAATTAAGTAAGCACAGAAGGAAGAAAGTGAGTTAGAGAAAAAGGTAGAGTTGGTTCAGAAGGGTATATTGCCTGATTTTAATCTTGATAATAATTGTGTTTTTATATTTGGAAATAGAATATGTGTACCTTCTGATTCAAATTTTAAGAATGAGTTTTTATGTTAAGCTCATAGTTCCTCATTTTTAGTTCATCCTGGTAGTACTAAGATGTACAGAGATCTCAGTGAGCAATACTCATGGGATGGAATGAAAAGAGATATTGCTGATTTTACCGTGAAGTGTTTGATTTGTCAGCAGGTTAAAACAGAGTGGCAGTTACCGAAGGGGGTTTTTCATCCTTTACCGGTGCAAGAGTATAAATCGGAAAATATATCCATGGACATTGTTGTGGGATTACCAAAAACATCTTGAGGTAATAATGCAATCTGGGTTATAGTTGATCGATTAACTAAATCATCTCATTTACTTCCTATTTGGGATACTTTGCCTATAGATCTACTTGCTCGATTGTATGTTAAAAAGTTAGTCTGGTTACATGGAGTTCAACTCTCCATTGTATCAGATCGTGATCCCATGTTCACTTCTTACTTTTGGAAAGGCCTTCAGAAGTCATTGGGTACTGAATTAAATTTTATTATATCTTTTCATCCTCAAACAGATGGGTAGTCAAAATAAACAATTCAGACCTTGGAGGATATGTTATGTGTTTGCTCAATGTATTACTAGTGAAGTTAGGACCAACATATTTATTTGATTTAATTTTCATATAATAACAATTTTAATTCTTGTATAAAGATGGCTCCATTTGAGGATTTATATGGAAAGCCTTGTCGAACTCCAGCTTTTTGGGATGAAGTAGGTGAAAGGAAGTTGATGGGACCAGAATTGGAAGAAGAGAGGTCATAGAATGATCAGTTGATTCAGAAGCACAGGACAATAGCTCAAAGAAGACAGAAAAGTTATGCAAATAACCGGAGGAAGGATCATTCTTTTGAGGTAGGTGATCATGTCTTTCTCAGAGTTTCTCCATCTAAAAGTGTGATGCGTTTTTGTAAGAAGGGAAATTTGAGTCTGAGGTTCATTGGACCTTATGAAATTCTGGAGAAAGTTGGATCAGTTGCATATATAGTGGCTTTAACTCCATGTTTATCCTAGGTACACAATATTTTTCATGTTTCGATGTTGAGAATTTATATTCCAGATCCATCTCATGTTTTGAGCCCAGAGGTAGTTCAGTTGGAAGAGAATCTCTCTTATGAAGAACAACCAGTTCAGATTCATGACCATAGAGAGAATGTGTAACGGAATAAGGTAATTTACCATGTGAATTTTTCATGGAAAACCCATATGGTTGAAGAGGCAATGTGGGAATCTGAAAATTCTATGAGGGATAAATACCCCCACTTATTTTGATAAGTGAATAAAAATTGTGAGGACGCAATTTACAAAAGGGGGAAGGTTGTAACATCACAAGTAAATGAAGAATAAAATATTTTTATACTTATTAATATTTTTGAATTAAATATCAATTTTACTTTAAAAGGGTTTCTATGTTCGATAGCGTACACGATACACAACAATGGGTTTCTTTGTAATCTTACGTTGCACACTAATAATATAATATTATTTTTTTAATTGGTAGTTAACTCCTAGTCATTGTATTGGCGTGAATGAATGAAACTAACTACAATATGATTATACATGATTGTTAAATTTATTTATATTATCCAATAAGATGTTAGAGGCTTAAAATGTGAATGAATCTAATTTTAAGCATAATTTACATTAAAAGGCTGATTTATCGCCTTTTAGGTCAAACCCTCTTTAAATATAGTTTTGTCTGCATTAATACATTCTATAGGACCAAATAAGAATAATTCATTATAATGGGGACATCAAAATGTAATTTGTGTAAATTTTTGGTATTTTTTCGATAAATTTCATTTTTTAATGAATAATGAAAAATATTGTATTTTAATTCAAAAGTTCCTTTTATTATAATTTATTTTTATGGTTATATTATATTTTTAATTGATTTTATTGTAATATTAAAATATATTTTTACCATTCAATCTAATTTTGGTCATTGGAACTAATTTCACTTTGAAATTGGACATAAACAAATGTCAATATTTTGATAGTTATTATTTCTTAAAAACACAATATTTGTTTTGATAACGGAAATTAACTTTAAAATTATTTAATTCCACTTATATGTTTTTAATTTGAAAAAATAAACATCATTTTTGAATTTGGAATATCAAATATATCTTAGGAGGAATTTTTGTTATTTTTCTGAAAAACTTCAATTTTCGATGAATAGTGAAACCACTTAGTGGTAGTTAAAAACTGACATTTTCATTTAAATGAAATTTTACCACTTCAGTGAATTGAATTTAGAAAATCCACATTAGTGTTTGTTGTCACGAAGTGAAATTTAGTTCAATAAGGTGAAAAAAATTTGTGGTAAATAGTAACTTTTGACTTTTATTTACAATAGTTAAAGGTAAATAGGGTAATTCAAGGTTAAAAAAATATTATAATAATTAAAAATTACCTTAACACATGTCCAAAACTTATTGGTTGAGCCACTAAAGACAATGGGTATCATTGGGTCTATTTTGGGAAAACTTTTATCCACTTGGAAGTGATAATGACAATTTAGATTAATTAATTTAAAGTAAAGGCCAAAATGATAAAAAAAATATTTTAGTAATTAATTTTTATATGGTGTTATATAAGTCATATTTTAGACTATAAATATTATTTGGAAAGACAAAAAGATTTCTTATATCATGGTATTTGTTTTGTAATTTTTAAACATCAAATAAATTAAATTATTTATGACACAATAATGATGCAGTATTTACATCATTAATAAATGATTTAAATAAATAAGATTATAATGATTAAAATATTATACAAAACATGTAAAATTCTGATTGGATGATTTTACTTCGACCATGAATCATCTTATTTTTTACTATAATTATTTTAGGACCATAAGAAACCGAATATCATTATATTATAAAATTATATTTTCACACTTTCCTAAAGAGATCCTCCTCCCCCTTATAAAATGAGACCACTTATAACGAATTCCTCGCACCTCTCAAGAAATTTGGATCATCCAAACTCTGCACAATTAATGTACCTACATACCTATCCTCCTCTTAGTAGCCTTACCTTAGGAATAAGGCACTTCAAGAAGTCTTTTGGTTCAATCCAACTAGAGCTACCCAAATTAAAGGTAATAGTTTCTCTTGAATTGTTTTCTTCTGTTATACTTTTCCAACCCCTAAAATCATTTTATATCTTTCTATTGTAATAACAAAAGTATCCTAAATATACTAGGATGTTGTTATTCAATTTATTCTAACTACACTTACACACACCTCCATCTAATGGATGAGGAACATATTGTTTCTGTGGATGGAAAACTAACCCCTCACGAAATGATAAGTGTTCAATTGCATCTTACCACCTATCATGAGGGCCATTATGATGAAACTGTATTTATATATGATATATATTATGTTTATGATTTCATTGTGCTTATGTTCTTCCCAATTATATCAATCCTTTATGGTTTCTATAGTGCGTAAATACGATAATCTCATTTGAGGAAGTGCGGGATACCGCTCCCTCAAAGTGATGTGAATCGTTAATGCCTTATGTGGGTTGTATAAAAGTTGGAGTTAATGATATTATATTTGATATTATACTAGAATTATATTATAAATATGTATAATTATGTTTTATTTCCATTAAAATATGAAATATAAATGAAAGTAGTGTTCATGTGTATGTGTGGCTTACCCTCTCTATGAAAGGTGCATTTCATTTCTTATCTACAAATGTTATATAAATATAATAAATACATGTATATACTAGATATATATGATATGTATGATATATAAATCATGAATACCATTCTGGATATAATGGACTATTGACCACATGGACAACTTGTAAATATAAGGTGTTCATTTTTAACTCAAGTACCAAATATCGACAAAATGAACATTTTTAACCTAAATGATAAAATAATGTTTATAACATGGTAATAAGTGATATAAAAGGAATAATAAACTTTAAAATTTTTATTAAGAAAGTAGAAATTAACTTTATATTATCATTCTGGATATAAAAGAACGAACGGGTCAAGTCGGACACGTGGTAAGGTACATCGTCTCAATCTCCTTTCATTGAGGGATATTTTCATTTATGAAAAACATTCATTTATATGGTGTATAAACCCCTTTGAATTTTAATTTTATTCAAAAGTAATCATTTTCTATGAATCATTTCACTAAACAACAAAAAGAATATTGCTTTTAACATACGTAGTGACAATGACCTTTTCTTCCGCCGCAAGTATTATTTGATCTTTGTCTTTCTAAACGAGCCGTACTGTTTTTTTAAAAGAAAATAAATAACATACACTCTTTTATGTATTATTTGTATTGAAAATGGTTTTGAAAATGGATTTTTTATGTCAATATATTTATGTTATATATAGTGATTGAAATGCTGAAATGTTTTCTTTCCTTTATATTTGTTGTATGTTTTATGAGTTTGTTATGGTACTTGGACATTTGACGGGTGGTTACATGATAAACCAATTGACGGGTGGTGCCGTGAATACCAGGATGGGTGGTCATGTTATAACCTCCAATGTATTGCATATGGAAGTCAGTTGTATGGGTATTCCATTTAGTTATATGTTTGGATGTTGGTCTTATGGATATTCCATTTAGTGAGATGTGTGGAAGTCGACCATATGGTTATTCTATTTAAGTATGATTGTGTCCCATGTTACCTTTATTATATTATGTGTGATTTATATGGGTTTTATGGTAATCTTTTGGTTATAAAAAGGGTAAGTAATGATCTATTATTCAGTGAATATTATTTACTACTTCCTAAAGGTCAAAAGTATTACTTATGTAAAAGTATTCATGGTTTACTTGTTGTTTTAAAAAACTAACAGTTTTCTTTCTTTGTGTATCCCTTATTTTGATTTTTATGATCATCCCATGTTTTTGAAATGGTTTTCACATGACATAATGTGGAATAGGGTAAAGGATGGGATCAAGAAGAAGTCATGCTATCTTAAACATGGAACTAGACATGACTCTTTTTATCAAGATTTTTTTTTATGAAAAAAATGGAAACTGTGTAGAAGTGTCTACTTTATAATATTTTGAAATGTAATTTTTATGGCCTAACTCTGTAAAACTCTAAACCTGAAAGTGTCCTCAATTTGAATTATTTATTTAATTAAATATTATGTAATGTTTTAAGGCTGGGTCTTATAGTTAGTATAAGAGGTCGGTTTAGATAAAATTAAGAGTTATGGTATTGGTATATTAATTTCCATAAATTAATTTATGGTAATATTGGAATGATATAGCTTTTACATATTACCATATTTTTTCATCTAAGGTATTTATTTGTTAAGAATGTTTTTTCTTAGAGAAAACACATCAGATTTTCTGGGAAGGCATATAGAAAAGAATGACCTTCCGAATCAGCGACCTGAGATACTCGGAATCAGAATTGAGCAGTCTACTATAGTGATGGCTCTGTTGAATCAGGTGAAAAATTCTGGTTGTGTTATTGATTATATTTTGGTTTATTCCAAAAGTAAGGAGGAACATAATAGTCGTATAAGGGTTTTCTTTCAAAACATAAAAGAAAAAACATTATGGGAAATTCGGAAAGTGTGGGTTTTTTTTACAAAAAATTTCCTTCCATGGTAACATTATTTCAAAAATTGGCATAACTATTGATCCTTCTAAAACAAAAGTTGTTGAAGAATTGCCAAGAACCAAAAATATAACAGTGATTTTTTGTTTTCTTGGTTTGGTAGGTTATTACCGGAGGTTTGTTGAAAATTTTTCATGGTCATCTAATCTAATGACCAAGTTTACTCGAAAAGGTGCTATCTTCATCTGGACAAAATAATGTGATGATTTTTTTTTGGAATTGAAAAGAAGATTGGAGATTGCTTCAGTTTTGGCACTGCCTTCTAGAAATGGTGAGTTTGATATCTACAGTGATGCTTCCTTTAAAGGACTGGGTTGTGTCATAATGCAAAATGATCAGGTAATTGCTTATGCTTCACGTCATTTGAAACCTCATGAGATAAATTTCCCTACACAAGATTTGGAATTAGCTGTTGTTATTTTTTATTTAGAAATTTTAATCCATCATTTATTTGGAGTGAAGTGTGAAATAGATACTGATAAAAAAAATTTGATATATATATATTCACCTAAAATTAATTGAACTTGAGACAGAGGAGATGGTTGGAATTAATTAATGATTATGATTTCACAATCCATTACCATCCGGGAAAATCATATAATGTGGTTGATGCTTTGAGTTAAAATAAGTAATGCTTCATTAACTATGTTATGTTTTAAATAAGATCCTTTGGTTTTTGATTTGATGAACTTTGGAATAGAAGTTGTTGGGGTAGGAAATACTTCTGTTTTGTATCAGGTGTCAGTGAGATCATCTATATCAGACAGAATTATGCAATTACAGAAGGAAGACAGTGAGTTGCATAAAAAGGTAGATTTGGTTCAGAAGGGTATGTTTCTTGATTTTAATCGTGATAATGATTGTGTTTTGAGATTTCAGGCGAGATTATGTGTACCTTTATATTCACAGTTGAAGAATGAGTTGTTATGTGAAGCTCATAGTTCCCCTTTTTCAGTTCATCTGGACAGTACAAAGATATACAGAGATCTTCGTGATTATTTTTGGTGGGATAGAATGAAAAGAGATATAGCTGATTTTACTGTGAAGTATTTGAATTTTTAGTAGGTTAAAGCAGAGCGGCAGTTACCGAAAGGGATGCTTCATTGTTTACTGGTGCCATATTAAAAATGTGAAAATATATCCCTGGACTTCGTTGTGGGATTACCAAAGACATCTCGAGGTAATAATGCAATTTGGGTTATAGTTGATCGATTGACTAAATCTGCTAATTTTCTTCCTATTCGAGATACTTTGTCTCGATATAAACTTGTTTGGTTTTATGATAAAGAGGTAGTCAGGTTGCATGGAGTTACCCTCTCCATTGTATCAGATTCTGATCCCTGGCTAACTTATAACTTTTAGAAAGGCCTCCAGAAGTCGTTGGGTACTGAATTAAATTTTTGTACATATTTTCATCCTCAATCAGATGCGAAGTCAGAATGAACAATTCAGACCTTGGAGGATATGTTACATGCCTTCTCAATGGATTACAAAGGAAGTTGGGACCAACATTTTTCTTTGGTTGAATTTTCATATAATAATAGTTTTCATTCCTGTATAAAGATGACTCTATTTGATGCTTTATATGGAAAGCCTTGTCGAACTCCAGCTTTTTGGGATGAAGTAGGTGAAAGGAAGCTAATGGGACCATAATTGTTAGAAGAGATGGTAGAGAAAGTTTAGTTTATTCATAATCACATGAGAACAGCTCAGAGTAGGCCGAAAAGTTATACAGATAATAGGAGGAAGGATCATTCCTTTGAGGTAGGTGATCATGTCTTTCTTAATGTTTCTCCATGGAAAAGTGTGATGTGTTTTGTTAAGAAGGGAAACTTGAGTCTGAGGATCATTTGACCTTATGAAATTCTTAATAAAGTTTGATCAGTTGCGTATAGATTGGATTTACCTCCATGTTTATCCAAGGTACACAATGTTTTTCATGTTTCGATGTTGGGAAAGTATATGCAAGATCCATCTCATGTTTTGAGCCCAGAGGTAGTTCAGTTGAAAGAGAATATCTCTTATGAAGAACAACCAGTTCAGATTCTGGACCATAGAGAGAAGGTGTTACGGAATATGGTTATTTACCAGGTAAAGGTTTTGTGGAAAAACCATATGGTTGAAGAGGTAACGTGGGAATCTGAAAATGCTATGAGGGATAAATACCCCCACTTATTTTGATAAGTGAATAAGAATTGTGAGGATGCAATTTCCAAAATGGGGAAGGATGTAACAAACCAAGTAAATGAAGAATAAGATATTTTTAAACTTATTTATATTTTTGAATTAAATATTAATTTTACTTTAAAATGGTTTCTATGTTCGATATTGTACCTGATACGCAACAACGTGTTTCTTTGGAATCTTACATTGCACACTAATAGTATAATATTATTATTTTAAATGGTAGTTAAATCCTAGACACTGTATTTGCGGGAATGAATGAAAATAACTACAATATGATTATACATGATTTTTAAATGTATTTACATTATCCAATAAAAAGTTAAAGTCTTAAAATGTGAATGAATCTACCTTTAAGCATAATTTACATCAAAAGTATGATTTATCTCCTTTTAATGGAGAACCCTACTTAAATATAGTATTGGTTACTTTAATACATTCTGTATGACCAAATAATATTCTTCCTTAGATTGGGGACATAAAAATGTACTTTGTGTAAATTTTTGGTATTTTTCTGATAAAGTTCATTTTTTAATAAATAGTGAAAATATTGTATTTTAATTCAAAAGTGCCATTTATTATAATTTATTTATATGATTAGAATATCAATTTAATTGATTTTAAATTGAAATAAAATTATATATTTACCATTTAATCCAATGTTGTTCATTGGAACTAATTTCACTTTGAGTTTGGACATAAATAAATGACAATCATTTGATGGTTATTGTTTCTAAAAAACATGATATTTATTTTGATTACAAGAATCAATTTAAAAATTAATTAATGCCAATTATATTTTTTGAATTTGGAAAAACAAAAATCATTTTTGAATTGGGAATATCAAATATACCTTAGGCTATATTTTTGTTATTTTTCTGAAAAACTTCAATTTTTGATGAATAGTGAAACAACTTAGTGGTAGATTAAAAACTGACTTTTTCATTTAAACGAAATTTTACCACTTTTGTGAATTTAATTTTGAAAATCCGACATACATTTTTTTTATCAAAATGTAAAATGTGGTTCAATAAGATGTAAATTATCTTTGGTGAATAGTAACTTTTGACTATCATTTTCCACGGTTAAAGGTAAATAGGGTAACTCAAGGTTAAAAGAATATTATAATAATTCAAAATTACCTTAACACATGTACGAACCTTATTGGATGATTCATTAATGACTATGGATTTCTTAGGGTCTATTTTGGTACCCCTTTGATCCACTTGGAAGTGATAATGACAATTTGCATAAATTAATTTCATGTAAATGACAAACTGACATAAAAAAAATATTTTAGTAATTAATTTTTATATGGTGTTATATAAGTTCTATTTTCGACGATAAATATTATTTGGAAAAATAAAAGTATTTACTATATCATGGTATTTGTTTTATAATTTTTAGACATCAAATAAATTAAATTATTTATCACACAATAATGATGCAGTGTTTACCTCATTAATAAATGATTTAAATAAATAGGATTATAATGATTAAAATATTATCCAAAACATGTCCAACTCTAATTGGATGATTTTATTTCGACCATGAATCTTCTTATATTCAACTATAATTATTTTTTCACCATTAGAAACCGAATACCATTATATTAAAAAATAATATTTTCACACTTTCCTAAATAGACCCTCCTCCCCCTTACAAAAGGAGACCACTTAAAACCAATTCCTGACACATCTCAATCCATTTGGATAATCCAAACTCTGCCCAATTAAGCTCCCTATAGCTCTCTCCACCTACTAAAACCTTACCCTAGGCATAAGTAACATCAAGAAGTCCTTTGGTTCAAACCAAAGGGAGTTACCCAAATTAAATGTAACAGTTTCTCTTAATTTTTTTTCATTTATTTTACTTCTCCAACCCCTAAAATCTTTTTATTTATTTATTTAGTTACAAAACCAGTATCCTCAATATATTAGGATGTTGTTATAAGAAGCATTCGAACTACACATACACACACCTCCCACTAATTGATGAAGAACATAATGTATCTGTAAATGAAAAACTAACGCCTCACAAAATGATGATTGTTCAATTACATCATACCACCTCTCATGGTGGTCATTATGATAGAACTATATTTATATAAGATATATATTGTGTTTATTATTTCATTATGCTTCTGTACTTCCCAATTATATCAGGCCTTTATGGTTTCCATAGGGTGTAAATACGATAATCTCATTTGAGGTAGTGCGGACTACCGCCCCCACTAAGTGATATGACTCGTTAATGCATTATTTGTCATGTATAAATGATTGAGTTAATTATATTATACTATATTTATAATATACCTATGTATAATTATGTTTTATTTCCATCAAAATAAGAAATATAAATGAAAGTAGTGTTTATGCGTATGTACGACTTACCGTTTCCATGAACAGTGCATTTCATTTCTTATCTCAAAATGTTATGTAACTATAATAAATACATGTATATACTGGAAATATATGATATATATGATATCTAAATCATTAATACCATTCTGGATATAATAGACTATTGACCACATGGACAACTTGTAAATATAATGTTTTCATTTTTAACTCAAGTACAAAAAATAAATAAAAATAAAAGTTATTAACATAAATGATTACATAATGTTTATAACATGGTAATAAGTGATATAAATGGAATAATAAACTTTAAAAAGCTTCTTATTCAAGTTGAAATTAACTTTAGTGTATGATTCAGGATATTAAAGAATGAACGGGTCATGTCGGATACGAGGTAAAGGGCTTCGTCTCAATCTCCTTTCATTAAGGCATATTTTCATTTATACACAACTTTATTTTGTACAGTGTATAAACCCCTTTGACTTTTATTTATATTCAAAAGGAATATTTTTCTATGAATCATTTTACTAAATGAAAAAAATAATGTTTCTTTTTCACATACGCGGTAACAAAAACATTTTCTGCCGCTGTGAGTATTATTTGATCTTTGGCTTCCTCAAAAAGTCGTACTGTTTTTTAAAAGAAAATAAATAACATATACAATATTATATATTTTTGGTATTGAAAATGGTTTTGAAAAATGATTTTTTATGTCAATATATTTAAGTGATATATTTTGAATGAAATGTTGAAATGTTTTCTTTCCTTTATATTTGTTGTATGTGTTATGATTTTATAATGGTACTTGGACATTGGACGAGTGATATGTGATAAACAGAATGACAGGTGGTTCCCCGAATCCCAGGACAGGTGGTTACATTATAAACTCCAATTCATTGGGTATGGAATTCGGTCATATGGCTATTCCATTTAGTGATATGTATGGATGTCGGTCGTATGGCTATTCAATTTAGTGATATGTGTGGAAGTCGTCCATATGGATATTCCATTTAAGTATGATTATGTCCCATGTTACCTTTATTATGACATGTGTTCTTTATATGGGTTTTTATGGTAATGTTTTTGTTACACAAAGGGTAATTAAAGATCTTTTATTTAGTGAGGATTATTTACTACTTCATAAAGGTGAAAATTATTACTTATGTTAATGTATTCATGGTTTACATGTTGTTTTGAAAAACTAATTGTTTTCCTTCATTGTGTATCCCTTTCTCTGATTTTTATGCTAATCCCAAGTTTTTGAAATGTTTTTCATAGGATATAATGTGGAATAGGGTAAACGATGGGATCAAGGAGAAGTCATGTTATCATAAATATGGAACTAGACATGACTCTTTTTTTCAAGAGTTTTTATTTTATGAAAAAAATGGAAATTTTGTAGAAGTTTGTACTTGGTAATATTTTGAAATGTAAAAGTTGTTGCCTAACTCTCTAAAACTCTAAACCTAAAAAGACTCTCAATGTGAATTATTTATTTAATTCAAGATTATGTAATGTTTTAAGGCCGGGTCCTTATAATAATGGAACCCAATAAATGAATTGGGATACATGAACATTTCTTCATGGTATAATATACGAAAATTTAAAGGGTTTCATAAACATAAATAATCTAATTAATGAATAAATATTTTATAATTTGATCATATTCTTAGTAAATATTATGTATCTAAAATGAATTTCATCTTCTATGTAAAATTATTTCGATGACCACTTGATACAGTTTATGAAGAATATAATCTTTCTACCTTGAATATATTAATTATAAAAAAATACAAAATTTTAGTGAAAGGAGTTTCAATTAATATAACTTATGGAAACAAGGAATATAAATATCTATTCATTTATCTCTTATATTTTCACGATAATCCAGTTATTCTGTACATTTTAAATTTATGTTTCCTTCAACATTTACATTAAAAAATTAAAATATACATTATTTGAAAATGAAAATTACATTACATTTAAAACCTAATCTGAAATATTGATAAAATGGAAAAAATATTTATTAATAATAATTTTAGAATTTTGAATCTGTGTTTAAATATTTTTTAGATAACATTGACTTGAATGTGAATTGACTTTAGACAAAAGAGAGAAATATTGTCAGTTTTCTTGAATGTCATTAGTTGAGAATAATTCATATATAATGATAAGGAAATGAAATGTTAAAATTAAAATTATAAAAATAATTATAATATATGAAATATCATGAGTTTAATGATAGTTATTTCAATGTATTTCATGATCATAACAACAATTATAATTAATCTAGTTAAAAAATTGTTTAAAACATAAAACCCATAAAAATTTCAACAATTGAAAAAAAAATCACATGAAATAAAGGAATATAGATAGATGTTAATATAAAATTTATTTATGATAATTATAAAAAAAAGTCATTCATGGTATGTTTACAAATCACAAAATTGAAATAAGTTGTGTCTGCGGCTTGTGACCTATTGAAAAAAATGTGTTTTGAAAACCTCATACCTCAAGCGTAAATATTTGACGTACATGTTCAGACATAATTTATATTAAATATTGGAATTTTATAAATATATTATATAGGATGTATAATATATATTATAAAAAATATTACTTAATCATGATAATTAATTAACAATTTATTAGCTATTATTAGAAAAAAACATTTCTATTGAAAAATGCTTCATTTTTTAGAAATCTTTTGGTTTTATATTTCTATTCTCTTTGACATTCGTTAATACTAATAAATAAATTTAATTACAAAATGAATAAAATATAATATGTTTTTATTATAAATTTATATAATTATTTCTAATAATGATATAGATTTAAAATGAATTATCAAATTTTTGGAGAATATAAATCATACTTACGCATGACCATTGTTTTTATTTTTTGACAAAGGGAAAAAATAAAATTATTAGATAACCATTACATAAATAATTCTATTTTATATTTTTCATATATATTCATTGTATATATCCAAATTATAATACATTTCAAATGAAAATTTAAAATTATTCACATAAAATTATAGAGGTGGTAGTTAACATGTACGAATGATCGACATTATCATTTTTCCGTGGACTTGGATGAAAGATTATAGAATAGATATCACCATTAAATTAGTATAAATATTACATAATTAACATATAAATTTTATCAATACATTTTTATATAAATCTTTGATCACTGGTGATGAAAAACAAATTTTTTATGTTTATGATGTGGTATTCATCCATACACACAATTGATAGTTTCATTTCACCTTGGATAAAGTTGGAGAGAGAAATACGCAATTACATAAACATAATATCAAAAATTTATATGGTACATACTTATGTTATTAAATAAGTATATAATATACATATTTTAGTGATGGGGAATAAGAAATAAAATTAAATTATTGGAAAATAATAATTCATCCTCTTCAAAAAAACCTCCCTAGATTTAAATCAAACTGAATCATAAGAGGGTTTCATAATAAAAAACATATTCATTGGTATGTGAGGAGGAAATTATATTAAAAAAAATTAGGTAATGTCCAAGATAAAAGTATTTAGGGATTGGGAGAGGTGATGATAGGGGTTCTATTTTATAAGAGGAGGAGAGATCACATTTAGAATATTATAAAATAACATGTAATTCCAATGTTTTAGTTTTTCATAATGTAATTAAAATGTTTCATTATTAAAAAACATAAAATAAAAAATAAAAAATGTGAATAAAATAATAATTTTAAATGTGTGTAGGTAATTTCAAAAATTTTAATTTTAATTTAACCACTGATTAATCATGTCTTAACCTTGATCATGAAATTTAATTTTCACTTCTTGTACTATTCATTATGATCCAAAAATATGTTTCCATTGTTATATAATAATAATTTTTTCATTCAAAATATGTAATAAATTTTCAAAATCCATTTCACATATGATTCAATATATAATTTAAAATTGTACACATGGATCTGATGAAAAAGATAATTACTAAAGGAATGGATTTTATATGTATGTATATGTTTAATGTAAAAATTCAATATGAAATTGATTCTAATGAAAAAATATATTAACAATGTTATCATAAAACTAATTCATCATTTAAAATTTTATCAAAATAAAATTTCACTCTTATGTTTTTTAATAATGTTTTTTAATATAAATCTACATTTTTTAAAATATATAGAAACTGATAATTTTTTATATAAATATAAAAAATTAATGTTATGATAATATTTAAATGTTGATTCCAAAAATGAATTCTATATTTTATATTAAATTTCATTAAATTGAATAAAATAATCTTATTATTTATAATATATATATATACATAATTTTTTAAATGTCTTCTTCAAAAAAATATAATGAATTTACGAAAAAAATAATTAATACTTTTCAATAATTATTATTTAATTATAATATTTATAATTATTTTTTTGAATAAATTTATTCATATTTCCACTTCCCTTTTGTAATTTTTATGGTATATTATTTTTGATTATATAATAATATATAATGTATATTTTAGATCATTAAAACAATGTGTTATGTGTAACATAAGATATATAAAAGTTAAATATATTTAAAATATATATAAATTTCATAAAATCCCATAGTGTACCATTATACACCATAGATAATGAATTTATCCAAAAAAATACATCACATGGAAAAAAGAATAAAGAACCCTTCATCTAATAATATCTTCATGTTACCACATAGCCTCATCATATTACTAGTTATTTCACATACAATTAACTAGTTGAGTGTTCTTCTTTGGTAAGAGTTTATCTCTATGATATATAATCTCAATAGGTTTTTTATCATAGAAAAGATCAAGATCTCATGGTATGACATATGGGTTCAGTACATATGAAAGATTAGTTATTTACGTCATCATGATAAAAAATGGACCACATCATCGTATTAACATTGTTCTGGTGGTAGCTAAAACACCCCTTGATTTTCTAAATTATTTTATTTGTAATTAATTTTAACTATTTAATATTTTAAATTTCATGAAAAAGTGAATATAGTATATATTATATTAAAATAATATGTCTTTCTTATGTAATACGCTACAGAAGGTTAATCTTTCACTAAACCAAACATTAATTTTATATTTCCCTACATGTATCACTGATGATAGATTCTATTCAATGAAACTATGAATTTACATGATGGTTTTCCTAACAAGAATGACCAATTTTTAACAGACAATAGTTTATCATTAATATTTTATTATTTAAATTAATAATATGTAACATTCTTATTTGAAAAGTGGTTATAAATAATATTAAAAAAATTATGAAAAATATTTTCAACAAAAATATAAAATTAATTCATCAGTTAACAATTAATTAGATATGTATATGATAACCGATTGAAGATAATGAAAAATATAATTATTTTTATTATCACATGGATGTTTTATACTAATAAATTAAATTGATTACAATTATTGATCAATATTAATAAAATATATGAATAACATATTTAGTAAATTTTTTTAATATTCAGGAAATATATTTTATTTATTTAATATAAGAATAAACCGATTTTATTTTACAACCCTATATTTTTTATAATGTAATTTTTACTTAAATTTAATGGAGAATCCATTTGAAATAAAATATTTTGAAATTTTATAGATCAAATATGACAAAATAAAATTCATATTTTTAATTAAAACATCAAAATTAGTTTAGAATAAATTTTTGGTTTATTTATGTAAGTTTTCATTTTCAAATGAATAGGTAAAAATAATAGATTTTAATTTTAAACTTCATTGCATCTTAATTATTTATATGGTTAAATAATATTTGAATTAGGTTTATAACTTTTTGTAAGAAAATAATTTTTAATGAAGTAACCAAATTTAGGTTGTCATAATAAATTTCACTTTGAAATTGTGTACAAAAAAACATTGGAATAGTTCGGATGTCTTTATATTAAAATCTGGTTATGTTGTCTTGTATGTGCTGTTATTTTAAAATTACATTCTACTACATATGGGATTAAAATTTGTAAAAAAATTCAATATTTTTAATCATCATTATTCATAATTTCTTACATGTTCAAATATGTATGTACTAAAATTATTAGTGAAAGAGATTAAAATTAATTAAAATTGTTAAGAGAAAAATTAGGTTATTAAAGTACTAATCCTAAAATTTGAGACCAAAAACGACATATATACTTTCACAACACTCATTTATGGAAATTAAACTAATATGAACCTATAATTAGTTTATTGGGTTTTTTTAGAATGTCTTATGTTTTAAAAAACATGGGTACACCAAACTTGTTTTCAAAAATAACATGTGAGTCCTTTCCCTTCCATATAAAAGGCCACCAAATCTCTATTTTCCTCACACTACTCAAACAACATATGATCAGAAAAGATATTCCCAATAAACTTCCATGCATTCTTCCCTTCCTCCTATAATACTTACCTTAGGATAATGGAAATATATGTAATCATTTTGACACAAACCGAAAGGAGTTACCTAATATAGTAAAAACACCTTTACTCAAGATCCATTCATTTATTATACTTATCCACCATCTACAATATGGTTATTTCATGATTTTTTTAAAACAGTATCATTAAAGTATAATTATTTTTTTATTTTATTGTTTCAATCTAATCTTATAAACTCTTCCATCTAATGGGTAACAAATATATTGTTTATGTTTACGAAAAACTACATCCACACTAAACGATGATTGTTTATTTTTCATATACCACCTCTCCCATGGATGAAATTATGATATAAGATCTATTTATGTATTTTATATATTAACTATATTATATAATTAATATTATTTAATTAATTTAAAACATTTATCATTATACTATCAATTTGGTTTAAATAAGATTATTTCTTTTTTGGAAGTGTTGACTACTGCCCCCTCATGGCGATGTGATTAATTCCTACTCTTCATGGAATGTCTCAATGATTTTAATTATGAAAATATATGGTGTATATATAATTATAATTATAATTTAATATTATTATATATATATATACAAATATGTCATTTCATCCTCTCAATGCGATAATAAAAATAGAAACAACGTTCCTTTGTACGTTCTACGTAACGTCTCCATGAGTGGTTTTTTAAATTTATAAATTCTATATTCTATAGAGCATAACAATAAAATTATAGTATATATAAATGATATTTAAATAATGTTTTACATTTTATAATGATTATATATGTATCAGGAACATATTTATAGCAAGTTAAGAACTATTTGAATTATAAAGAGAATATTATGTGAAGTTAAAATATCACATTGGATGTTTGACAAGTAGGTAATACAAGGAAATGATAAAACTATATATTGAATTATATATAATAATATGTTTCACTAAGATATTTATAATACATTTATCTTTATTATACCGGTTTTTTCAATGAGTACGATGATATTCGAGACAAAAGGTAAGATGATTTCATCTCACATTTTATTTCTATAAAATATATGCTTTATTCACCACCCATTACTATTTAATGGGGTATATAATTACCATGAATTTGTTATATGATAATTATTATCAAATTTATGGGTATTGAAAGAAAAATTATATGTTCTTTATTTCATGTCATTTGTGTTTTCAATGTTACCAAATCGGTAAAATTGTTTTGTCTCATCACGAATTCTTTGAGACTCCTATTTGGTTAAGATCTTAAAAACTTTTTGAGGTGTATGTACTTCAATTTTACCTGATATATCATGAAGATTATTATTTTGAGGATATTTAAAGATTTAATGAATTTACTTTTATTACATGAAGAGTATGAATCCATGTTTCCAATTTATAAATGTTTATTGAAACAATCTCACAACTTTTCTAATTTGTGGTGTTTATGCTTAACTTGGTGAAATGTTATGATAGACATCTCAATACATTTCATGAAATATTTTAACATCATGCTATTAATGATTTATATTATAATATTTACTATTTTATATATCATATTGTTAAGAAATTATTTATTATTAATCATGATGTTACCCTCTATTCAGTTGGAAATCACTATTTTTAAAAAATTGTGTTTTATAAAATGGGTCTCTATTAGTATTATACTATTCTCTGATAATAATTATAAAACAATTTTTCCTTCATATTTATTTAACATATTTTTCCAAAGAATATACTATTCAATTTCTGCTCAAATGATTTTTCAAATAATTTACCATGAAAAAACTATGTTATTCTTACCTCGTATGTCATATATAAATTTATCCCCTACCACTTATGTGAAGAATCATTTAGATTTATATGAAGTTATTATTTTTAAAATATATATAATTTTAAATGATATAGTTCTCAAAATTTATTCATAATTTATATGTTTTCAATTTATTTTTGAAGGAAAATGTTTTTTCCAAAATGATTTCGACATTCATTATATGTTTTCAAGGAATATAGGTTTGAAATTAATTTCAAGAAATATTTATCTGATTTCCAAGTATTTTCAATGAAATGGTATGAAAATCTTTTTTAATATCTCTATATAATGTGTAGAATAAATTTTTTTCCAAAATTATGTCAATGATTTCATTCTAATGTGCCATGTTTATTTTAAAAAAATTGATTTTCAAATGATTTTAATGTTTTAAATAACGATTTTTTATGAAGAAAATATATTTTCATCAATAATTGTCTTCAAAATGTCATTGAAAGTTATTTTTAATCATTGAAGTCATTTATTGATGTTACTTCTTCGTTTCTTGGAAATTATATTAAGTTTACCCTCATATCCTTTCATCAAATGTTAGTGTTTTGATTTCATGTTGTTTATGAATCTTATTCCTCTTTCATGGGTTATTTGTTAATTGAATAGATTACTCATTCAGGATATATATATTTATGAAACCCAATTTTTAATGGGTTATGCATTGATGAAATGGTTATGAAACCTATCTATTTTTCCATAGGTAATGAAGTGATAAAATTTCAATGATACCCATTTCATTTCATGGGTTATGATTTGATGTTTATTAAAACCATATACTTTCATGGGTCATTGTATGATAAATGTATTTTGGTATATGAATGTATTAGTTTATTAGGTGATGGGTGGGACAATTATCTCCATCCAATGAAATATAAAATGATGGATAACTCATGATTGTATATGTTATGCATGAACCTGATTACATCCTAAAAGTGTTATGCGAGGACCATGCTTCATGTTAATAAGTTTATGGATGAACCTGATTTCTTATTAAAAGTTTTATGAGTGAAACTTGAAATGTGTTTAAATTTAATGTATAATCCTAGTTTCATTTCCATAATTTTATGATTGAAATTGATTATATGTTAAAAATACTATGCATTATCCTGATTACATTGTGACAATGTTATGCATGGTCAGGGTTTCATGTCCATAAGGTTATTTGTGAAATGGATTTCACATTCACAATGATATGTTTGGACTATATTGCATGTCTATAAGTTGGTGGAGGGCCATCATTCATTTCCTTTACTAAATGAGTGATATTTTTTCTAATTTACATATTCACACTACTATAAACCAATGTGCATGCCATAAATTCCATTTTTTATTCTTGTATTATGCATTCATGAATTATTAACAATAATCTATTATGAGACATGTATTAGGATCAATCAATCATTTTTATAATCTCTAATATGTAGGCTATGATCTATGAATGTTATTATCAAGTTCCATGCCCTTTTTCTCATGTAATGCGTATGTATTTACTTTATTTACACTTTTTGAGCATCTGAGTCCAAACACTTTTTATGTTCCCATTCCTAATGTTATGAAGAATTTTTTTATATAGAAGTACAATAAGAGGATATCTTTATCTGAGATATCTAATAAAAATCACTATTATAGAATTTTTTTTCCCATGATTCCAAAGACAGTAAACTATTACGGTCCTCCTGCATGTATTTTTTTGATGTACCAAATATTCACTTAAAATGATATTATATCCATATATTTTATACCTCGTTCAATATAGTTGTTAGCATAAGAATTTTTTATTCAAACATTATAAACTATTATGAAAAATAATTAGTGAGATCATTATATATATTTATAGTGATATGTTTCATGAACTATCTTAGAGCGGACTATGATGCGACTACCCCAATCTTGCATACAATATTCCTTTGATTGATGACTATAACTGAGTATGAATTTACCAAAAATGGGGGGTATTCGCCTGATATAGTTGTACACATGCACAAATATGCAAGCCATATAATACATAAATGTAAAAGAAATGGAATAATGAATGACTAAAACTACGATCCCGCAACGAGATCAAAATTGTAAATAATGGAAAAGTATATAGGGAACAATTCAACCCATCACAAAGTGTCAATGCACAATTCCAAATGAAACTATAAATACTCTAACCTGATAAATGGGAATGGAATATGTCTATGGTATGATCCTGGTAAACTTCTCATTCATCCCTGCTCATTCTATAATCCACGTACACCTGTTTCTCCTAGGACACCGTCAAATGGGCCACCATCTACGCAAGATACAACATGTGCTGGAATATTCTATGATGTGGTGAGTATATCAATACACAATATGACACCCCAAAAACAGTAAACACAAAGTAACAAATATAGTAATCTCAATAAAAGATTTAACAATGTATAATAGATACATGAAGAAAGAAAACCCTCAAATATAATCAATAAATACTCCATTCTATTAAGTTGTCATAAAATACTGACAGACACATGATTATGCTGAAAGAGACAATCATTCATGTAACACACTCTCATCGATCCCTGCTACCATCGGAGAAACCTGATGAACTAGTTATGTTCATTGTGGCCCTACCAAAATAGAATGCATTGGTCAAATAATAATATGATATACATAGAGGGTAACACACCTAAACTGTTGGGGGACCAAATAAACCCAATCTAGATAAAACCACTACATATGGGATGTTATTAAAAAAATTCCAAATACCATACCGACCAGGCCTGATACATTAAGGAAAAATATCATACTCAGGGAGGTTATTCTGAATTCAAAAAATACACTACAAAAGATATTGTATCACACTCGAGTCTCACAGAAGAAAACAAAAACTATATTTGAGACTTCTCCACTATATGTGATTACTATCCAATAATATTGATGTAATGTCGCACTATAACCCCGAGGAAATAAACAAGGGAATGTGCTCAACCTATACAAGACCACGCTATAAAACTGAAGAGATTAAAATATTAATATAGAAGCTAACATTTCTCTAGATTAGACAGTCATAAACTTAGGGTCACACTGTCACTAATAGAGCATCTTTGGATGATCAATTTAGGAGTTCTGACCTTTTTAATGAAGATGTCCACATAACTACTAGGGCTTGTAGAACATCTACAATGGGTGGTACACCTACATCATGGACCAATTTCCCATAGATCGACTATCATGATCAGTCCACCAACCACACTGACGGACCCCTTTATTCAACAGCCATGGCCGATCACCTGTGGACTAGCACATTGTCACTACATCTTGGCAACTCTACATGTTGCTTTGCCTTGTGGTTGACTACATCGTACAGTCAATTACATGGTATGGTTGACTGCACCACATAGTGAATTTCACCCCAAGGATGATCTCACTACACAATAAAATACACCCATCTATGCCCCAGTTAATCCAAGATCAAACCCATGTCCACCTCATCTAGGTTGGACCACTATCCTAGCCCGACCAACGGATTCTCCTAGCCCCACATACACACAGATTGAATGGCGGGAATACAACACATCAAAAATCCATTGGACCATCCTACTCCTTGATATCCACTATAACCCACACGTCCCTTGTCGCAGACACTAGTGGCTTCGCCTATTATACACGAGCCATTGTGCTGGACAGACCCAGGGGAGTCAGCACTAGTGGGACTAGAGATGGTTTGGGCTACCACAGTGAAGGATCAGATCATCCAGGAGTGGTTGAAGACTTCAGAGAGAAGACAGAAGTCGTATACTGACAGGAGACGGAGACCACTGGAGTTCGAGGATGGCAACCACGCCTTTCTACGGGTCTCACCTCGACGAGGTTTGTAGAGATTTGGCCGAGGTGGAAAATTATCTCCGCATTTAATATGATATTTTCAGGTCCTCATCAGATTAGGCGAGGTGGCTTACCGCTTAGATATTCCACCTCAGTTGCACCGGGGGCACAACATCTTCCACGGATCTTAGCTGACGAGATATGTGCATGACCCATCCCAGATCATCGATCACGGGGAGATAGAAATCGATGACGGGGAGCCTTTCATGGTGGTTCCAGTATAGATCGAGGATTGAAAGAAGTGGGTCCTACGTGGATTGTAGATACCTCTGGTGCATGTTCGTTGGCATCATAGGAACCTCCATTAAAGCACATGGGTGAGGGAGGCTTAGATGTGTCCTTAGTACCCCCATTTTTTCCCTTATTTCAAGTTGTAGTTTATGGGGATGTAAATCCCTGAGTTGGGGAGAAATAAAAGACATGAAATTTCCATGGAAATTTTTTTCTTAAATTCATGGGAATTTAATGAGTCCACAGTTTTTTACTACACTTGATTCTAAGGCCTAGTGTACCTGGAATCAATTTCTGAAGTTTTGTTCGAGTATATTCAGTAAACATACATACGGGTTTTTGTAACATTTGAAGAGGTGCTCGGAACATAAATTTGAGGTTACCGTTGAAATCATAGCGTCGTTGATTGCATAGTGATACCTTCACCGCAGTTGCATTCTTACGAGAATGGATGATAAATCTTGGATGTTTTTTAAATTAAAATAAATAAAAATAAATTATTAACATTATTTTTATTAAGGTGGTTAAAATAACAAAGTGGAGGTTAATGGCGGGGGCCACCACACCCTAACCTCCCATGAGAGGATATGGTGGGGGTGCCACCCGCACATAACCTCCCTTGGGAGGATGTCTTGGTGGGGACCACCAGGGGGTTATAACTCCTTGGGACCTCCAATTTATGTGGGATGAAACCCTCAATTAATTTTTTTGTAACTCTCTCCATCCCAATTAATTAATTGGACACCTCTCTCCATTAATTAATTAGAACCCCTCACTTTCCCTTATTTTGAATTTGAACCATCCATCTAATTATTTATTTGAGTTGTCTTATTTAATTTAAAACAACCCATTGTGTTGTTGTTCCAATGAAATAACAGAGAACATCTTCTATTATTTTTGGTGGGCACTTGCTCTTGGTGGAGCTTTGGAGAACCTTTGGGAGAACTTCATTAATCCCAACGAAGAACACGAAGAACGTCTCTTCCACCATTGAAGAACTATGATGCCATCTTCTTCCTACTTCAACCTGGTCAAGAAAAGGGAAGAGTGGACCTCAAAAAACGCCCATGAAATCTTCAACGAACATTATCTGCGTCAAAGGAGAATACGCCGCCTGTGAAGATCGTCGCCAACGACGACATCACCTCCTTCCGCCGCCAACGAGTGATAATCGAGGTTGGCAGAATTTAGGTATTTTTATATATATGTATAAACCTCCATTATTCTTTGTTAGTTGAGCACGTTGTCGAAAAATGATAACGCCGTGATGAGGAGGGCTTGGACTGCACAAACATGGTCTTACCCTTCCCATTGTTGGTTCTTGTTTGATGACGATGAAGGGGATACACATGGAGACGATGACGAAGATGGTGAACAAATCCCGCGCTTCCTTGAAGCCTCCATGTGTCGCGATTCCCCTACGGCACCCTAGTGCGCTACGTGCCCCCTGGCCCACTTGCCGCGCCGCCTGCCTGCGTGCCCCACGTGTTGCACGGCTGTGTCGAAGCCCTGCTAGAGGCCTTCCGAGCCCCCCATCGCACTACCTCCGGCCTACCCGGCCACTACCGGCGGCCTGCCCAGCATCCAGGTGGTCTGCCCGGTGCCCCGCGGCCCCCTGACGCGGTCTGATCGGCACCCCAGTGCACTGCCCACACCGCCTGCTCGGGTGCTCCACGCGCTGCCCAGCTCGATCACCACCCTACCAGCAGCCTTCCGGGTTCCCCCACGCCATGCTGGTAGCCTGCCCGGCCCCTACTGGTGGCCTACTTGGCATCCCGGTGCCCTGCTCGGCACCCCGCGACACCCTTTCACGGTCTTCTCGGCGTCCTAGCGCGCTGCCCGTGCCCAAGCACGCTGCCCGGCGCGCTTCCCGGCACCCCGCGGCCCCCTGCCGCGGTCTGCCCGGCACACCGATGCACTGCCCGCACCCCACCGAGCTACCTGACGGGCTGCCCAGTGCCCCGACACCCTGACCGATGCACCTGTGGCCTTCCCGGTGTCCGGTCGTCTTCCCCACGCCCTGCGCGGCTAGCCATTGGGCCCCCAGTGGTTGACATCCCAAGCCACGCCCCTTGCGGTGCTGGTTGAACCGCCCTCGTAGTTCGTTGGGCTGGGCCCAGCGGATGGGGCCGAACATAGCGGGATGACCCGCCCAACGGGCTGGGTCAGACCCATCAGGTCTGTCCGAGTTGACCCAGACTGAGTCGGATCCGATTGTTTTGGGCCGAGTCGATCCGACTAGGTTGGACCGGACCCGGGCCCACTACAGACCCTTTGCTTACTTGGCCATATCTTTGGTACAAGATGTACGTTTGACGAACCGTCAGCAACGCTGGTAATCTCGATGAGAGATGGTATTTTGAGAATACCTCACTAAAGCTTGGGGTATAGTTGATATACGGTCGGATTGGTTCGTACATGAATCCAACCGGGCCCCCGGGACTAAAAGGCTAATAACTAACAGACCGGGTGTCCGAATGACACGACGTCTGCTGCATTGAGGTCCCATTGACGAGACAGAACTTTAAGATACTTCTACATGGGACTTCACGACAGTTGGAGTTTGTTCGAGTATCATGGGGAGAAGATCCTTCCAATGAAGAGCACACAGAGTGCGGAGACCTAGTAGCTGACTAACCTGATGACAGTTTGACCGATTCGACAAGCCCCGTGGGTAGCGCCTGGTAGTTGGCAGTAGACCCATGGTGGAGGAGCACCTATTTGATGGCAGTAGACATGAGGTACTTGACAAGAGAAGTACCTCTATAAGCTATTAGGGGGATCGCCTCATATTTGGCGGCAGACCCACAACATATGAGCACCAGATAGTTAGTAGTAGAACTGCGGTACTCGACAGGAGGAGTACATCAACAATCCAATGTTAGTGAGAAGCGCCTTAGTGTCGTGAAATGCCCACTATTATCGAAAGAGGAGTATTTATCCAACAAAAGTTGTTTCGATAATGAAATTCCTAGTTTGAGATGAGTTAATAACCTTTGTGTTTTCCTCATGAATGAGAAGGGTTAAAAGATAATGTACGTATATATATTGGCATATACCTAAGTAATGGTTATCCGTTGAGTCCTTTACATTTTGGTTTACCCTTACAGGATATTATGAGACCTTGAGGGTCTCAGGGAGTATACTGAGTTTCTCTATACTCACCCCTGCACAGGTCTTTTCCCACACCGCGTTGTGTTGGATGAAGACGACGGACAGTGCTGACCGAGGCAGAGTGTACAAGGATTGGACGTTACCCGGTGTTGGACGACATGACGAGTCAGTATCCAGAGGACACGAACGGACGTGCAACACTGAGGAGGCTATCTGTACCTACCCATTAGGTAGAATTCATGGCGGACGATCCAGGAGGCGGTAGACACCTTCTAGCTATTTTTCTTTTTATTTATACATGTTTGTCTTTTCTTTGTACTTTATTGTTGAGATTGTATTTCTGGCCCCTTTTACATTCCAGCATATCTTTTGTATATTGTTTCTACATAGTGGTTTGATTACATTTTTGTACTGTATTGTGTGTGTTTAATTTTATAAAGGCAATGCCTTCCAAGCTTAGGGATTTATGCCTTTGGTGCTAGTCGCCTACCCTTGGCCTATGGAAGGCGGGCTTGGGTAGTCACGACACGAGCCCCGAGGATCGTTTATTAAAATATATATCCCCTATCTTTCTACATATATTCATCAATATAAATTTATAGATGAAAAAATGAATTACTTTGTTTATGGAGATGGTATGCCATACGTACACATGAATGTTATTTTTATTTTTCGACTGATGCAATAAAATAATGCTAAATGAGAAATAAACATTATATAATAATTATTATATCACATGTATCATATATAATCAACATATCCGTATATTTTTCTCTGTATGATTAATTAAATCAAAAATGGATCACTTCACATTACAGTGGTGGAATCCACACGTACATACAAAAAAAAATATTGTTTCCCAAGGAACTAAATGGTAAGTAAGTGGATGTGATATTATAAATAATGAATTATATTTTATTCTAAATATAATATATAAACATTAAAAATATCACTAAATCTGTCCATAAAATATTTTTATGAAAAATGATTTGTTCCCTTACGTAGAGATGTAAATCCTACATACACATGAGTGATACCTGCACATCTCATTTTATGGGTACTAGTGTGTATAATTTTGTTTTCATAAATATAAAAAACTAAATATTATTAATTATACTAATGTAATTATTCACTAATAAATACAATATATTTTTAGGATTTAATGAATATTTGAAAATAATGTAATCAGTTACAGGGGTTACCACATCATTGAAAAGAATCTATTAGACCGCTCAGAAAGGGATCTATTGTTGGTATTTGGAAATTTCCAAAACCACGAAAATATCACTAGTAAGGTATAAATTCTTAATTAAATGCGTATTTATTATACATAATGTTCATCGTGGGTTGAATAAGAAATGAATAAGGTTTCCTTCTATAATTGAGATGCGGGGAATATTCAGAATATCTCAGAATTTAAATTAATAAAGACTCATTCTCAATAAAAATGAATCTGAATGGCCATGTAATATAATTATATGTATTATAGGATTCATATACAATGAAAATATGAATTATTTATTTTTACTATAATTTTAAACTTTATCGTTTTTTTAACACATATTTAACCATTTTTAATTTTAAAATGGTAGAAAAGTTTTCATTATTAACATATTTTATTTTTTATGTATAACATTTTACATTGGAAATAAATTTCCATTAATTATATTTTTAGACGAGAACATATCCACATTTTATTATCTCTTGATATTTATTAACATTAAATATTAATATAAACTACAATTTTTATATATTACCATTATTTATTCTTTCTACAGGATTCGTTAAATATGATTTGAAAGAAAAAATTAAATAATTGTATTTAAAATATAATATTATATAACAACAAAAATATGTCATATCCACTTATAAAATACCAATATCATAATATTCTACTAAATGTATACCACTCTTTATATTTTCAATATCAAATTATTTTTGTTGCCATTAATTGAAAAAAATATTTTTATTGGTGTTCTGTAAGTATTTCATGTAATTATATAAATCAAGAAAATTAGAATAAAAATTACCATCCTGAATAGAATATCATTATTCAAAAAATTACTATTGATACCAATTCATAACAATTATATTTAAAAATATATGTACATAAAAAGGATATTTAATGGCAGGAAAGTGTCATTTGTTAACTATCATTTATTTTAAAAATTATAAAATTTATTTTACAAGTAATATTTTCATTCAATAACTAAATTTATATCGTAATATAATAATTTATTAATTAGATCAATATAATAATAATTTGCTAAAAACTAATGTTCATATCTATAATATTAAACCTAGATTATTGTTATTTACCCTTCACTAGTTTGTTAAATTTTACTTTGTTTTCTATTCATATTAATGACAATTAAAATGTACAAATTTTACATATTTGAAACTATTTATTTTAATTATTTAATAAAATTTTATCTATTTTAATAAATCTGAATGAAAGAAATAAATTTCATTCTTTTTTCACCTAATGCGAAAAAAAATGATTTTATAAAAATAATAATTTTAAGCATAAAAATATATTTTTTATCTTGTGCATTCCAAACATTTTGAATGTTTCAGAAACATTATAATATAAATAATTTATTAATACCATAAAATAAAAAAATTTGTTATTTATTTAATTTATTAATATAAATAATACATCATTTACCTAATTTTTTTTCGAATCCCGAATTTATTTCTAAATTTTTTTTTTCTCAATGATTATCAATTGATAACTAATGAAATATGATTTTCATTATGTGTACCACATAATTTTCATAATATTATTATTATTAATATTACCAACCAATACAATACCTATGTGGCACTCAAAATATAATATCTTAATTATATAATGTAGTTCATTTAAACTCGATGTCAAAAGATACCAGTGAAATAAAATAATTTAAAGAGAAATAATTCATTAAATTATAAAGGTGTTTCATTAAACCCCAAAAAAAAATTAACTACTATGATAAAAATATATTATTAACTCGATGTTAAATGGATTATGGTGTTTCATCACCATAATCAACTACTATGATAAAAATATATTATTATATAGTTTCCTCATTATATAATCCATTTCCCATGTAGCTTCCTAAAATTTGTGATTTTTCTACAAACATTGACAATGTGAGTAGTATGGATTTCTTGAATTACCATTCAAATTCTAGAATCCATATCTTTTTTTCATTATAAAAATATTATTCAACAAGTTGTAATAAATATGATTTTAGTACATATGATAGATTCTATATTTACTTATTAATGAGAGAAACATGGAAGATATCATAAACATGAGAGGAATTGTTTTGGAAGTATCCTTTGATAAAATAAATCCATAATATGATTATGAATTTACAAAATGACCATCATACCCTGATATTATCATTCCCTTTATTCCAAATATACTTACCCTCATTCGTGTATCTTTATGAAACAATACCATGCCATAAACATCAAACCCTAAATCCAAACAACAATTTTCACCAGAATAATTTTAGTAAATATGACCTTCTATTATGTTCTCTTGAGTAAAAAATCCTATATATACCATTTATACAACAATATTAATTCCCCATAAAATTATATCATCTATTTCATTATTTTATGCTTGTTTTATGTACATTCTTCCATATATAACACATAAAAATCCAACTTAGTGATATAGTGAAAGCTATTGGTGTATGAATTTGTGTACCAAAAAGTAGTTTATCTAAACCCCCATTGAAATTAATTGGGATTGTTCTCAATGTTTTTTATAATGACATAGTAGTCCTTTTTGAATTAGAAAAAATATAAAGATAATAAAAAGTGATGAAGCATATATGAATATTCAAAGCCTAAAACGAATTATAAAATAATTGAGGTAAACATTGAATCAAATTTAGATTCAATTAATAGTGGTACACCATTAAATCATTCCATGACCAAAATGTATAAACTAATAATGTAATCAATAAATAACTCATATCTAACTAAAATTACATGTGAAGACTCTGTGAGGGTATTGACTATATGTCATATATAACTATTCCCGTTTGGTTTTTTTGGGTACCCAATGACAGAATCCATGATGATGTATTTTAATTTACATTTATGTACGGCTAATAGTTTCAACATCCACGTAGACATATATCACTCATATATATCAATATAGAATAATAATATATGTGAAAAGACTATATACAATATATAATTATTAAACAATATGAGAAATAATCCATTAAATCAATATAAATCTTATTACATTATTGATGAATAGATAATGATGATCTATAATATTCCTCTATCAACTTCGTTAAATATGGTACAGAAGAGGTACATTAATGTTTCCAAATCATTATTTTACTATCAAATTTTTTTTTATGTCTGGAAATTATTTTTACCATCTTTTACATCTATATATATATTTCTGCTATGCCTCTATAATTTTCACTTGAATATATGGTTAAAAATTCCTTTCATGAAGATAATATCCATCCCCATCCATTTGGATTTACTGATCCATCCATTAAAATTTACTGATTTATTTCAAATTTTTTAATCTTCATCATAGAGAATATAGTGTTACCCTATAAAAAATAGTATATGACACCATGTTCGCTTCCAAAGGGTGGGATGTAGTTGATAAATAATAATAAGTATTCATATCTTAACATTTTCTTCTTTACATATTTATAACATTTTATTTGAAAAAATACCTTATATTTTTTATCTTTATATAAGTCACCCCATTCTAGATAGTGATAATGTATGCATATAATTACTAAAAAATTATAATAGTTTACTTAAAATCATGATCTATGTAATTATTCTTTTGGACAGTCAACTTTTAGGAGTCATCATCTATCTCCATGTCATTCATCACGAGGATACATCCTAATACCATATTTAATTTAGAAATATAGAGTCAAAAAAATTATTCTCTATTGGTTACTATTGAAATATGATCACCCATAATACTTATCATTTTATCATTAAAACATTTCTCACACTCATTTATCCAATAGAACTTGTATCCCATTTAAGTTAACATGGTGAATAGATTCGATAGTAGTGAATAATTATCCACATAGAACCGATAATATGAATCTAACCCATGAACTATATGGATATCAAAAATAGTGGTTGGTCATGTCTTATGATCAATATCATGTGTGTTTGAAGGGTCTACAATTATAGACTTAAACGTGATTATTTTACCTAGGAATTAAATATTATAAATAGAAATTTCACACATACAAATTATTTATAAATATTATCCCTATTTAGAGATTTTAGTTCAATTCGGCTTGATCTTAATGCTCATCCATAGACATTTAATTTAGAAGAATATAATATATATAGTATACCAAAAACATACCATGGTAATCACTAACGAAAAATATCATTAATTATATGGTGATATAGAATGAATTATTAAAAAAATAGAAGAAAAATAAAATTATAGTGGCCAGACAGTTTACCAATTATTTTATTCATTATTTCATCATCCATACACATCAATTTATGATATTTAAAATGGTGTAAAATATTATAAAACTATTTATCTCTATAAATTTGATCCTTAAATTTGTCATTGACATGTAGAAGATAAATATTCATTATTATGATTTCGTTTTGTTATTAATAATTAATAATGAGTCACATTGATATATATTTCATGATAAAAAATAAAAAAGGTACAATATAGGATGAATGATTTTTCTAAATTATTCCATTTTTAAAATCCTCAAGGAGTTTCTTCATAATTTTTTATAACTCAATTTTGGGTATATTATATGGATTCTCTGAAATAGGTATAACAATAGGCATGATTTGTATTGAAAAAAAAATCATTATTTTCTTGAAGGCATAGAATTTCATTTATAATTATAAAAATAAATATTTATTAATAGGAATATCATTGAGTATGAGTCTGACAAACATGATCATATATAAAATTTTAATTTCATTGTGAATCATATCAAATATTATTGTTGTTATTACCATTATAATATCAATTTTTCATCAAACATATATATGATCGTATATTTGGTTAAAATATCATTTATTAAAAAAATTACTCGGAAATTGATGTGAGATTTTTGTAAATAAATCCAATCTATTAAAAAAAATAATTTATTCCCACAAGTGGTAAATTGATGTGATTAATAGGAAGACATTGTTAAAAAATTTAACTGAAGAAGAATTATATGACTGTAATGTGATCATTATACTATGAGTGGTTTTCCTTGTAAAATAAAATTCAAATTTCTATAGTGTTATATTCATACGATTAAAAATGAATTCATATACAAAAATTTTGTTTGATATAGATTTAAATAAGACATTTATAGTTATATAGTGGTTTGAGGTGTATCTTTCTTAACGTCAATATCATTCCCCTAATAAAAAAAGTGATGACATGATATTTACATCAATCTATAGTTTATGTTTATTTATGTTGATGAAGAAATATTCTTTGGATTTTGGAACTTTTATGTAAAACAACAACACATTATTTATTAAAAACACTATGTACGGGTGGTTCTATCATTATAGCCTGATTTATATTCATATCTTTTGATGACACCCACCAACAACATGAAAAATTTACTTAACTAAGCCATTCAGTAACACAATGAATATATTTATTAGTTATTATAAAAATATTTTTCTCATGTTTCCTTCCATGTTTTTTATATAAATAAATTTCAACTTCCAATATCTTAGGATTTTAGAATTTCCTTTCAATTCCAAATTTTATATTTTTAATCAAAATCATGACAATGATGGTAAAATCCAATCACAATCTCCACCAAGAAAAAAATGTTGAATATTTATTCATATATAAAAAACTATCATTTGGATAATTCCCTATGAAGATTTGATACTAATGAATTATAAAATTGACCAACCATAATTTCAGGTTTGATGATAATGTCAAAGAATTACTTCAAAGTTATTTTGATGTTTTCCTCCTAATTACTTTCAAATTTAACATCATTATACATTAAATGAATGAATTTTTAATAGAATTTAAATATATCCATAATTTGAAGTGTACTTGTTGAAAATAAAAATCATAAATTCATCCCACTCAATAGTTTTAATTTCTTATTATTTTCTTATATTCATAATTTGATTCCACCATTAATCTGCATCACAGAAAAAATAATTAAATATCAAAAAAACCATTTCATGTTACTATAATTGATGAACTTATTATATACATTCAATGTTACTAACCTATATATTAGTGACGAGACGATCAGTGGATTAAATAAAATTTAGTGGGTGTTTCATCATTATTGTAATAATATAAGGCTATACAATCCTATTATCATTTGTAATCTCAGTGAGATTCAATTATGGATAATTGTGTGTGATCATAGAGAAAATATATTCAATTCCATCAAACATATCATTTAATTCATAGTATAAAAATCTTTGAAATCTCAATAAAATTCACTGTTAATAGGATTTTGTCGGGTCCTATATGATAATGAAAACCAAAAATCTTTGTTTGATAACAAATAATCATGGTGTAAAAAAATTAATCAACGAAAATCGGTTATATGATATGTAAAAAAGGAGATATTATTTCATGAAACCATAGGATATACATATGTCATTCGTGATAATTTTAATAATAATAAGATTCTACCATATAATTCATCTTATCAAAAAATTTCTTACAATAATTTTTTCTTTCGAAATTCCAACGGTTAGATAATATTTAATGTTATAATAAAAATTGATAAAAATATATTCTATATAATAAAATTGAAACATTTTATATTAGTATTATTCACAAAAAATTTTGATTTATTCCACAATAGGGTTGCATTGGTATCATTGAAAACATAGAAATATAAACAACATGTTCATAAAATATCTACATCATCTACCACATATTTTTCCCATTACAATATCCCTTAATATATATATCATACATAATAAAATTCTTTTCAAGATACAGAATCGAATGATAAGAAAATAGGGAGATCAGATACCTCTACAATGGAAATAATGAGTGATACCAATGATCACATAATGTTAAATATTCCATAAGGGTATAAGATAATGATATTAATATTATAAAACCAGAACCATTATAACTGTAATAATAATATAAACTCATGGAATAAATCATTTTCATTTATATGATATAAATAATAATTGATTCAAAGAAGATGAACCACAGAATCCAATAAAAAATAAAATTCATTAATTTTTTGATATGAATAATCATGAAAAATAATTTACAAAGAAATCCAGGGTTATTTCCCTAAATATAATTCTATAATGAAATTTGAACACTAACAATCAAGTAAGTATTGTATAAAAAGAAGAATATCATAATTGAAAAAATCTTATATATAAATGGGTTTACTCCAACTACATTTCCTATATATATCGTAGATAAATATCATTACCCAATGCATTGGGGAGAGATATATATCTCATCCATCACCTAATAATAATAATTCATATTTTTTTAATAAAATTTTAAATAATTAATCATATGAGAAATAATGAAAAAATGGTTATCATAAACATTTCATTTGATAATAACCACAAATAAAATAATGTGTTACCTAAATATAAATGAAACAAATAAATAAACCATTCGTTGAATAAATAATGATAGTATCGTTGGATCATATAAATAATAAAAAATAAGTTAAATCATGTGTTGTTGTGTTTTATGAATATAAAAAACATTTAAATATTAGGGAAAATTATTTAAATAAATATATTATCAATTTTGATGTCACTTATTTGAAAAAAGAATGAAAATTTAGTTGATAAAATCTTAATTGGAGACATATTTGAAAACATTAAACATATTATTGAATGAAAAAAATTGTCATGATGTTAGAAAATATATGTTCTTGTTGTATATTTTACAAAACGTTCATTTTAGAATTTGATTAAAAATTTCATAAATTACCTCATTTAGAAAATGAAAAATCAATTCTTTAAAACCATTTTATAAAATTCAAGCATTGGAAAAAATAAATTAAATCATTCATAAGAATTTATGTAAAAACCTTATTAAATAATTTTCAGAAAACAAGGATATGGCTGAAAAATACTTATCAATCAAAGAGAGAAATTATAATTCTTTTCCTTAAAAAATATTTTCACTCTCATCTGTACTATTGCAATTAAATTCAAATAAAAAATGGTATATTCATGAAATTTCACAACAAAAAAATATTTTACGATTTTTTTGATAGTTTTTTTTATTTTTCTTCATTTTTAGATATTCATGAATAAACTAAATAATCAATGAGATTGTAGAATAATATTCTTACCACAACATTACATTAAAATTAATGCACACTAATATCATATATAATAACTTTAAATTAATTAAACATATAAACCATAGACATGTTTATACTTATAATATAATATATGACTAATTAATAATATTTTAACACCCAATTTTATCAATTATTCTATATAAAATTCTTTACTTTTCATTGCTAAAAGTTTTATTTATCAGAAGTATTTGAGATCAATAGTTCTAGTCCTTTTAAATTTAACTTTTTCGCATAACAAATAAAAAGTTATTAATGATATAAATAAAATATATATTAATAATATACATATCAATAATCATACAATAAATTTATAAAGAGAAAATTGAGTGACATAGTTCCTGGAGGTGGTAAGTTGTACGTACACATGAACACACATATGCAAGAATGATGTTATCATTTCAAAAATGAACTGATTATATGTAGGTAATAAAGATATTATAAATATAGAAATGTAACTATTTGGTAAATATAATCGGTAAATGTTAAAAGCATCATAATTCACACATATAATTTATTTTGACTATAAAAATTTATAACACCATTTTGATATTGTATGTCGTATATATGCATGGTTGATACATTCACATCATATTTGATAGTAATTAGGGTGTATAATGATGTTTTTATAATCAGAATAAAATTTCAACATATTAGTAATGAATATGGTATTATTTTATGATAAAAAATAGAATAAGTTTAGTAAAATCGGTGTGGAAAATAATGTGATTGATTAATTCTATTAACTCTTCTTTGAAATGAATCTTATAGATCTCCTCTAAAGGTACTAGGGGTTTTGTGTTCTTGTTGACTAGAACCAACATAATGTGGCTAGGTATGATTATAAGAGTACGTAGAAGCATTTGGTTTATCTATATGTCTAAATTACATGTCATCATGTTATGGACGAGTTTCCCATTTGTAATTTTAGATAGGGATGCTTTTGAAATTCATCATATGATTTAATTAAAAAAATTGACTCCTATGAAATGGACCTCCAAATAAAAAATGAATATTATTTGATGTTGTATAGGGTTCTAATTATGTAAAAAATGAAATTTATACATATTTTATTTTCATTTTATACCTTCTCATTTTAATTATCATTTTGATTACCAAATTTTTATTTTATAATTATAACATATTTTTTATTAATAAAGGGTTATTATTTTTACATAAATGCTTATATATTGAAAAAATATGGCTATTTATTAACTTTTAGACCATATAATATCCAAATTTTCTTATGTAAATATATTTTATGAGATTAAATTTATTTAAAATGTATTATTTTAATAAATTATAATTATTTTTTATTTTGACATTATTCTTTTAATTTGACTCAAAAGATATAAACATAGAGTTGTAACATGAATATAATCAATTATCAAAATAATAATATCAATTTCTAAATTATATAATTATTATAACCCAATAATTAACTCATTTTTTCATCATAATTTTTTATCATATTTTATATTATTTTTCTATTAATTGTATAAATAATTTCTTTTTTTATTGTGTAAAAATTAGGGTTATTATATATTGCTTAAAAATTATAAATAAATTACCATAATGAGTGTCATTTAATATCAACAAAAATTAAAATTAATTTTAATTTATTAATTATATATTTCCCAATTTGAACAAAATTTGATATATAAAAGTATGAGAGTGACATTTTGTAGCATTATTTGTTTTTAATAATATTTCATTAAATTTTCCTAGAAACCCCCCTTAAAAAAATTTAAAATAATATGATAATGTTCTAATTATCCTCACCAAATAAGAATTATAATAAAAAACATAGTCCATTAACACCCAATTTTTAACTAGTTTAATCTTTTTTACCCTTCACTGATGTGGTAAATTTTTCGATTGTTACAAATCATGTTGGCCAAAATTAATATTTTACTAATTAAAAAAATCTATCCATCTAATTATAAATATGTTATTCATTCTATGTAATTAATAATTTTAAATTCTAGAAACAAATTTTTATATATGTATCAAAAAATGGAAGAATAAAATAATTTTATAAAAAAAATTCTTTTAAATTGAAAATAACATTTACGAATATCTTATTCATAGAAAAATAACATTTGGATGTTTAATTTTTTTAATCAAGAAAAATATATTAATACATTATTAAAATCATACACCTATATTAATTAATTAATATAATAATTTCAAAAATATATATTTTGTTCATAAAAATGTTTTTCAAAAACATCACATTTATTATTAAATATTTGATTAATTTATAATAATTTGATAACAAATTAATTGATATTATCAATATTTAGAACTTTTAGTTTTAAAAAATTATTTACAACTATTAATACCCACAAATCCAATGTCTAGGAAATAAAGGTCGCATAATATTTTTGTTATGACTGTGTTCTGTTTAAACTCAAGGATTCTAGTAACAACAATTATTAATGAAATTAATTTATTTTTTAAGGTATATTTCACAATAAATACAATTTCAAATCATCATTATTTAGGATTTTTATTACATTCTTTGTAATGTTAAATTTTACTTACATTATGACAAAATATAATAATTTCTATTAAATAAAGTAGTATTTACATAATATTTTTTATTATGAAGATTATAAAATATTTGTTTAGTTATTCCCAAGAGCGTGTTTTGTTTAATATATTCATAATTAAAAGAGGTTGGAGTCCCTTTTCTGTAGGAGTATAGATTTATTTTATAATAATTAATTTTTTTGATCAAAATTAATAAACATATTATTGTAGTATTATTTCTATAAATATGGTATGAAATATCATTTTTTATTAAATATGATAGACTCAATTATTCGTAATTGTAAATGTGGAAAATATATCCTTCAAAAAAATAAGTTGGTGGTGACTTGGAAAAATGTGTGATTGTGTCCCTTTTTATGGATATCGTAGATGAACGAGATTTTCATATAATGTTAAGAAAATATTTCATTTTTGTGATATTAAAATATATATTATGTTTTAAATATATTTAAAATATAAAAGGATTTATCATTTAAATAGGATTTATGTTTTGTATACAATAAAATTTCATTCTAATGGAAAAGTAGGATATTAAAAATTAACGATTAAAAATTAGATTATCACTTATTGTGACCCATTACAAAAATCATTTCACTTGATATTGGTCTAGGGTCTTAGATGAGTAATTTTTAGTTGAAATGATTTTTTAACGGATTGAAACTGTTGGTTCGGTATAACCACAATGTAATTTATTTCATATTAATTCATGATTTATAATATTGAGGTAGCCATTGTATAACTCAAAATATTGATAATTCTAGTTAATTTTTCAATTATATACATGGAATATCATCCTAAACAAAAGACTAAACAAGACTATTTAAAACTTACTTTGGATGATTCTAAAATTCCATTTATTATAAAACAACATGTGAATCATGGGGAAAAATATAAGAAAGGGGTGACATATAATGACTAGTAAGGGAATTAAAATTTAATAACATGAAGATGATAATTTTTTTGGACAATTATAATATCAATGGGGAATAAATTGAACATTAAAAAAAAGTCCTGATATGACATGATAATCATAACATGGAAAATGTGGCATCAACTTAAAACAACAAATCGTAGACATAGTATATTGCTAATCTTCCAATGAATCACGGTGGAAAATGTATGATAATGTCACAACCCACCTTCAATAGGATGAGAGAAGGGATGGTAGATTTCATGACCCTTCTTTCATCTAGTTAAAGTAGAGATAATTACCCCCAAGACCCGCCTTTAATAGGTCCCGGTGTGGCAACTAGAACAATGGATATAGAATCAGACACAAAATGGAAGGCATTACCCTTTATTTTAATATGATCGAGAGATAAGATATTAAATCCCAACAACACCAAACCTGAAGGTAAAAGTAAAGCCAAAAGAAAACCATTCCCATATGCATGTTCAAAAATGAAGTGTTACAAAAGTATAAGAAAAACACTAAGGAATATACCAGAAAAAGTAAAACAGCAACAACAACTTTACAAACTTCCAAGCTAGTATGGTTCTACACGATCCCTGCTGTCCTCTTGGAACCCAGAAACCAGTTTATATACGTAGGATTAGTGTATAGATATACTCATTAGGGAAAACAAAAGGCTCTCATGTACATGTGGGGAAGAATTATAATGCCATGTTGGAAAAGGAGATAACCAGACCACCTTGCAAGGAAACTATCCACCTAAACCCTACCAAGGCACACTCCCCAAATAATGCAAGTCAAGTAGAGTAATAGTAATTGATCATAGATATTTGGGTACCTCGCGCCACTTTCCCTCTAGTTATTGATGACATCCAACATGTCAAACCTCTCCTTCCATCCTCATTGTAGTCCCACTGCCATCCCCCTGCCCGCACACACCTAGGCTACCACAATCACACATCCCACCCGAAAACACCTGGGCTATCACTAAAACATATCCCGAACACACCTAGGTATGAGAAACTACTACCACGCCCGAAGACACCTGGGCCTCATCCCGAAGACACTTGGGAAACAACCTTCCTGCACACACCTGGGCCAACAACCACAACGTACCCTGCCCAAAGAATCTAGGTCTATAATGGAACTCAGGTCGTCAAAGCCTACCCGAATGATCTACTGCTATAATGGACCTCAGGCCATCATAGCCTTCTTGATGGATCTTGGGATACTTGGGAAAGAAAGCAGAAAAGGAGCTAATAACCAGCCACTCACCGGAGTGTTGGGAAAAACACCCTCCCACATGATATGTGGGTGTTCAGAATGAAGTGATTAACATGGTTGGGGTGTTAATAAGAAACATAAGAATTAAATTTATATATGTAGGTAACAAGAACTCATCCCATCCTAGGGTTTCCGAAACCATCCCATACAGAAGCACCCTCGTTACTATTCATTCATAAGAAGCATAACTGCCAAAACCCTGTCACAACTCACTTCCGGAAAATCATTTCTCATTGAACTCATTCTTGTTTTCATATTCATGTAATTCAATTTAAGTAAATTGAGAACTATTGGGAAACTATCAAGAATAACAACAAGATAAGTAAATGAAAACAGTCATACAACAAATTAGGCATTCACACCCTGTTCCCTTGAAAAGTCACAACAATAAAAGGGGATCTGTGAGATCCCTTTAAATATTGGAACCAAATTAAGCCCCATCATACATCCCCACATGACCTCATATCCAAAATCTAAAAACTGCACCACAACAGAGCATCACATCCACATTCACATCACTTCCCAAGAATCAACTGTCAAAATCACCAGAATAGAGCAAGAGAGTTCTCAAATTTGAATATGCCATTAATTTAGTTACATATTTCCGTTTCGTAAACCGACGTGTTCACACAAGGATTCTTATTCGCTGGTCATCCATTTAATCAACCTAGTTTACCTGATTAACTAGTTTCCATGTCACACCCATTCAATCACATAAATACCTAGAAAAACAGAGGTTCATTAGTGAACAAAAAAAGACTACCAACGACCATGATTTTTAGTGGGCATAAGCCCGTAAAATTCACAACACATAATCATGGATAAAAATTACAACATACTCATTGAGCACACCCACTTAATTCTTTAAAATATTGTTTATTATCTTTATTAAGGTTTGGTTTAATCCATCCTTATAGTAACAATAGCATACCCACCCTGCATGATACACTCTAAAAAGAGACGATGAAAAATCCCTACCTGAATGATCAAAGAATTACGTTTTTCTCCTGGAGCCAACAACTAGAGATGTGTGACATGAAGGTGAGGAACTAGGAAGACTCTATGAATGACCAGGAAAGCTTCTAGCATAATTTCACCACTCACCTCATGATGGGGGACTCTAAACGCACCAAGGAGAAGGAGGAAAAGAGACCATCCAGGAAGAAAAGATTTCTCATGCAATAAAAAGGTATGATCCTGTAATTACAGGATAAGAGGTTCTTGAGATGTTTATTATGTGGATTGTGGTTTCACCTCTCAGTTATATGGTTACACACAATGGAATTATTTTTTTATTTAATAATTATCATCGGAGTGGTGGCGAAAATAGTTTTTCGTTAAAGGATTTCATTTAAGTGAGGAAAACAGATCCATTGAGAGCATCCCCACTCCTAGGGGGTTTAAAACGTTGTTAATGGCGCTAAATGGTCTTTGAACCACATTAAAAATGTTAAAAGACTACAAATAAGCATTATGGGAAATATTGGGTAAGGAAAATCCTGATAGCCCTCTATGGGTGATTGGTTAGACAGATATTGGAAACCGAACGGTGGAGCTAATCGAGTGAAGCTAATCCCATGAAGTTGATCCTGTGAAGCTGATCCTATGAAGCCGATCTTATGAAGTTGATTAGTGAAACTGATCTATGAAACCGATTTGGGGAAACCTATCTGTGAAACAAATTTGGGGAAATTGATCTCTGAAACCGATGTGGGAAAACTGATCTGTGAAACCGATTTGGCAAAACAGATCACTGAAACTGATTTGGAGAAACCGATTTGTGAAACTGATTTGGGGAAACTAATATGTGAAACTGATTTGGTGAAACCTATCCATGAAACTGATTGGGTGAAACTGATCTGTGAAACCGATTGGGTGAAACCAATATGATAAATCAATTCGGTGAAACTGATCTTTGAAACTAATTTGGTGAAACCTATATGTGAAAACAATTAGGTGAAACCGAATTGTGAATCCGATTAGGTGAAACCGGTCTGTGAAGCTGATAGGGTGAAACAGATCTCTAAAACCTATTCAGAAAAACCAATATCTGAAACATATTTTGTCAGAATGATCTGTGAAACCGATCTAGTGATTCCAATCTATGAAACCAATCTGGTGAAACCGATCTATGAGACTGATTTGGTGAAACCGATCTGTGAAAATGATTGGGTCAAAAAGATCTATGACACCGATTCTGTGAAAATGGTCGGTGAAACTGATTTGGTGAAACCGATCTATGAAACCGATTGTCTGAAATGTATCTGTGAAACCGTTTTGGTGAAATGATCTGCGAAGCTGATCAGTGAAGCTGATATGTGAAGTAGATTAGTGGAGATGATTAGTGAAGTTGATTAGTGGAGCTAATCCGTGGAGCTGATCAGTGGAGTCGATCACTGAGGTTGATCAGTGGAGCAGATTAGTGGATCTGATCTATGAAGATCAATAGTAGAGCTGATTAGTGGATATGATCAGTGGAGCTGATGGGTGGTACTGATCGATGAGTCCAAGACACCCCAACACTTAGAATTTTGGCCAAGTAATTGACTAGGAGGGTCTTGGCCATTACATGAGATACCTCTCAAAATTATTCTCGCCCTTGAGAATACAAAAGAAACCCAAACAACCCCTCCAAAATATAAATCTTAGGGACAAACCACCCCAAACAGCCATAAAAATCCCAAGGATCACATTGTCCTAACAAACCGATCCTGGAGTTCCTTCCACCATGTCAAAATACTATCCTCTTTGGGAAACACTGACTCTCCCACACGGGTTTATTCGAATCCACCTTAATGCGTCTTGATTAGGGATTAGGTCCTCCCTTCCCCACATATCAGGAATTTTCAAAACCATTAACATGGTAGGGAAAAAATCTCATAAACCAACAAGTTCATCATTACATCACAGCAGGTCATAAAAATAAGAACAACAATGGAGGCTCAGAACAACAAATCAAAACAGTTTTGGGTACTGGGTGTGCATTTGAGCTTCTCGCTCCCATGTACTCTCCTTGAGGCCACCGTTCCTCCAAAACACACAAACCAAAGGGATGGTTCATCCATGAAGAACTTTCTCCTTTCTATACTTGATCCTCACTGGTCACTCCACAAACATATAATCATCCCCTATATCCAATTCTCCCCAGTCAATGTCATGGGAATCATCGTGTAGATATCGACGAAGCTAAGAGACGTGGAAATCATCGTGAATTTTTTCCAACTGAGATGGAAAATCCAGCTGATATGCCACCTCACTGACACACCCCTACACTTCAAAGGGCTCGATGAACCAAAAAGAGAGCTTGATCCCCTTTTCAAACCTTTGCTTCCCATGTCGAGTGGAATTCTTTAAGAATAGATGGTCTCCAACCTAGAAACCAAGGGACTTATCCTATGATTGGCATTCGACTTCTGCCGGTCTTGGGCTGCCTTCATCCTCTCATGCACAAGCTGAACCTTCATCATTGTGCTCTACACCACCTATGGGCCAAGAACACTTGCCTCCCCAACCTCGGTCTAGCACATGGGTGAACGACGCGGCCTCCAGTACATGGAATCAAATGGTAGCATGCCAATAGTAAGGTGATAGTTTTTATGTTAGGAAAACTCTACTAAAGGAAAATGTCATTCCCATGATCCCCCACTATCCGTAACACATGCTCGTAGCATATCCTTCGCTGTTGGATGGTTTTTTATGTCTTCCCATCTGTTTGGAGGTAGAAAGCAGTGCTAATACGTAGATAGGTGCCAAAAGCATGTTGCAATCCCCTCCAGAATCATGTGGTAAACAGTTCATCCCTATCTGAGACTTTGTGCCTCAGAACTCCATGAAACCACACCACATGATCTACGTATCTATGTGCTAAGGAATCCACCGCACCCGAGTCATTGATCACCAGAAAGTGAGCTTATTTCGTCAACCAGTCTACCAATTCCTAGATTGAATTGCATCCTCCTTGAACCATGGTTAGTCCTGTAATGAAATCCATCGACATATCATCGCACATACACTCAAGGACATCTAAAGGCTGCAATAATCCTCCTAGTACACTATGTTCATCCTTCACTTGCTAAGACACCAAGCACCCTTCCACGAACTCTGACACTGTACGTTTCATCCAGGTCTACCAAAACTGTTCCCTCAAGCCCCAGTACATCTTAGAAACTCCAGGGTGTACTGCTACATGTGAGTTACGGAACTCACAGTGAACTCCCTCAGACATCATCTCTGGGACAAACAACTTTCCATGAAAAAGCATCTTATTCTAACGATCCCCCGACCACCCTTCTAGAGCATTACCTTGGTTAACCTGATCGCACATTACTTCACTCTCTATGTCTCCCCACTGAGACTCCTCCACCGTCCGCAGTAGAGAGGATTGCACATTCATCTGAAACAGACAACCTCTACCACCATCCTCCCATACATTTTGTTGTAGGTAAGCCAACTCCTCCATTCCCTTCCAAGTATCCACAAGATTGTGAGAATCTTCCCTCCGTGACTTCCTGCTCAAGGAATCATCCACAACATTCCCATTACCTTTAGTGTAAGAGAGCTAAAAATTTTAGTCCTGGAGAAACTCCTCCCACCTTCTTTGTCACAAGTTCAGGTCCTACTGTGTAATGATACACCTAAACTCTTGTGATCTGTGAATACAACAAAGTTCCCTCCGATGAGGTAATGACGCCACAACTTCAATGTGAACACTACTGCTGCAAGAGATAGGTCCTGGGTGGCATAATTATTCTCATGAGGACGTAACTTCCTAGACCCATATGATATAACTTCCCTTTGATACATCAGCACACACTCTATCCCAAGTCCAGTAGCATCACAAAACACCTAAAACAACAGCCCTTCCTCTGGTAACATCATCACTATGACACTAAACAACTTCCCTTTACGATAATTGAAGGCTTCCTAGCACAACTCACTCCACACAACGGTCTGGTCATTTTTGTTCAACGTTGTCAAGGAGGCTTCAAATTGAGAGAAGTCAGGTAAAAACCTTTGATAATAGCCTTCCAGACCCAGAAAACTATAAACCTCTGTCACATTCATGGGTGCTTCCCAAGAAACATTTGCTTCCACTTTTGATGGATTATGTGCTTCCCCTTGTTGAGACACCACGCGTCCATGAAAATACACTTGTCATGTCATGAACATACACATGGAATATTTCCCATAGAGCTGGTGATATCGATGGATTTCCAAGACCATCCTGAGGTTCATAGTATGTTCCTCCTCCGTTCATGAGTAGTTCAAAATGTCATCGATGAACACAATGATGAATAAGTCCAGAAAAATGTGGAAAAACGAGATCATTTGGCCCATGAACATAGAAGGTTCATTTGTCACACTGAACGACATGATTAAGAACTCAAAGTGACCATACCTGCACCTGAAAGCAGTATTTGGAATATCACAATCCTTCACCCTTATCTGGTGGTACCCAGACCATAGATCGATCTTAAGGAACCAACTTGGTCCCCTCAGCTGGTAAAAGAGATCTTCTATCCTCGGATGAGGGTAATCGTTCTTGACCGTTTCACGATTCAGTCTCCAGAAGTCTATGCACAACATGAGACCAGCATCTACCTTCTTTTCAAATAATACTGGAGCACCCCATCCGGACACGTTGGGTCCGCCAAAACCCTTCTTCATCAGATCGTAAATCAAGATCCGCAACTCCCACATCTCATAAGGTGCCATCCGATAATGATCCATGGAAATTGGATGAGCAGCGGGTTGTAAATCTATCTCAAACTCAACGTCATGTCGAGGTGGTAGAGTCACAAACTCCACCGGAAAAACATCTAAGAACTCTCTAACAACTCTCAGAACATCCATCATTTTAGCATACCCTGATTCTTCTTAAAACATGGCCAATATAGAAAGAAGAGGCTCCACACACAGTCTCCCCACCTGACAACTCCGCTCACCAACAAAAGCCACACGTTGGCCATCCCCATTGGAGAACATGACTCCTCTTTGGAAGCATTCGATAGCAGGGTGCATAGAAAACAACTAGTCGATGATGAGGATGACGTCTTATGGATACATTTGTAGAATAAGAAGGTCCCCACTAGACTGATGCAGCCCTAACATCAATCGACATCATCAAAAAACTTCTAACAGACTAGTATGACCTCGAACTGGCGTACTCAACACTTGGGGCATGGAGATTCTCTCTATGTCTAGGTTCAAGGCATGGGATTGACCGGGAGTAAAAAAGGTGTGTGATGCTCTTGAAAAAAATAAATTGCAAGCAAGAGTGCTAAACAAGCTGATTGTACATCGAACGACTTATGGCCAAATTGGAACTACTGCCTCTATGGCGTGCAACTGCAAAACCTAGCTCCTCATCCCCACAATTGTCGGTCGACTCCCCGAACATGCCCTGGTCAAGGTACTTGAGGATAACCATTGGGTCGGCCTATTCCTACCATGTCTGCTCTCAATGGAGTAGGAGCTCGCTGTCCCTACTACTGCTGCTGAAGGTGTCTGGCTGGAAAATGTTGCTGCTGAGGTGGGCGGAGAACCTGCCCACCCCTTGTACTGTACTCTGTCTGGGCACTAATTCCGAAGGTGCCCACAGCTTACACAGATCATGCACCTTGGTCTTGGGCTCTTAAGAAAAGGGCAAGGACTGGGTGATCGAAACTGGTACTGCTGGGGCCTACTCCCCACTGGTCAAATCCAAGAAGGCCCTGATGCTGGAGGCCTTCTATTGACGGTCTTCCCCTTTGACGAACTCCACTGGATCCCCTCTAACAGCACACCTCACAGCGTGTGCATCCTTTCTACCACTTCAACCTTCTTTTCGACCTACATGTACGTCGTTAGTGTGAAGGGAGTAACAGCCTACTAAAGAGAAGGTCAGAGTGCCTCCTCTAGATGTCTTGCCTTAGACTCCTCAACTAGGAAAAGGTTCCGAGAAAAATGAAGTAGATCCTTGATCTTGATCCCCAACTCCCTCACTGACATGATCCCCTGCGGATGGGAGTGTATCTCCTGCCTCTTCTCCACCTTCATCGTAAACGATTGGAATTCTAACCAGAATTCCCTCTAGAAGTAGGTCCACAAAACATCAGCCTCCATATTTTCACCTAGATATAGATTCCACCATTGACGACCTACTCCCCGCATCTGGCTTAAAGCCAGAGGAACCCAGTACTCCATCAGAGCCCGGATCAAGCTGAGAGCTATCACCAGCTCCTCAATCTAGCTCTCAGTCTCCATGTCTGATGTATAACCCTTGATTTCCCAAGGGTCTAACACTGAATGGCATGAAGCATCCTCTGCCACTGACCATCCTCCACCTCTCGGTTAGCCCTCTATTGATCTGCCAAGTCAACCCCATGGGCCTCAATCTCCCTCACTACTCGTGGTTGTCGTCCAGGTGCCATTGCTGCAAGGTAAACATGGAATGTCTAGGCCTGAGTAGTGTAGAAGATTTCTTTTACATTTTTTATATAATAATTATTCATTTTAAATCCCCAAAATACCCAAGACACACAATAACACAAGTCATTATGATGCATGTACCTTTCATAGGGTCTCTACCCTGTAATCAATGTAGCTTCACTTAGTCGTTTGGTAGGCCCAGAGTCCTTACTTCTGATCATGGGGGGCCCTAAAATCCCATGTATTAGCTAGTATTCCCAAGCCTATTTCATGCACTGAGATTGACTAGAACTATTTCCCTACCATCCCAGGAAATCCCCACTGTGCCTAACTTCGAGATCCTTCTTATCTCTCAACCTCCATGTCTTATACAATTCTGTCATTACCCGCCTTCACCAGGATGAGAGATGGGACAACAGATTTCCCAACCCTTCCTTCATAGAGTTGAATTAAAGATAATGACTCCTGATACCCACCTTCCATAGGTCTCAGAGTAGCGACTAGCACCAACGGTATAGAATCACACAGAGAAATGGAAGACATTACCCTTTTTTTAATAAGATCGAGAGTTAAGATAGTTAATACCAACAAAACCAAAACTGAAGGTAAAAGTAAAGAGAAAAGAAAACCATTCCCATATGCATGTTCCTTAAGTATGTGTTACAAAAGCACAAGAAAACCACAAAGGAAAGTACTAGAAAAAGTGAAACAACAATAACAACAGTCCAAACGTCCATGCTAGTACTGTCTCGCATGATCCCTGATGTCCTCCTAGAACCTTGAGACCATTTTATATACATAGGATGTTTATACAGGTATACTTAGTAGGAAAAACCAAAGGATCTCAGGCACAAGTGGGGAGGCATTCTAATACACTGTGAAAAAAATGATAACCAGAGCACATAACAAGGAAACTATCCACCCAAACCTTAACAAGGATCACTCCCTAAAAAATGCAAGCCAATTAGAGTAATAGTAATAGCACATAGATATTTGGGTACCCCCCACCACATTCCCACAGGTTATTGATGTCATCATATGAATCAATCCTCTCCTGCTATCCTCACTGTCGTCCCACTGTAATCCCCCTACCCACACACACTAGGGCTACCAAAATCACACATCCCACCCACAAACAAGTTTTCAATCACTACCACCCATCCCGTACACACTTAGGTTTGAACAAATAATTCCATGCCCAAAAAAACATGGGCCTCATCCTGAAGACACTTGAGAAACAACCTGCATGCACACACTTGGGCCAACCACCCCCACGTACCCTGTCTAGAGAATATAGGGCTGTAATGGACCTCAAGCCATCACAGCCTTCTAGAATGATCTAGGGCTATAATGGACAACAGGTCGTCATATCCAGCCCAACAAATCATGGGTTTCTCAGGAAATTGTGCAGAAAAAAAGTTAATGACCAGCCACTCAAAGATGTGTTAGAAAAAACTCCCTCCCCCATGAAATGTGGATGTTCAGCATGAAGTTTTAACATGGGTTGGGAATGAATAAAAACCATAAGAACTATATATATATATATAGATAACAAGCACTCATCCCAGCCTTGGATTTCCAAAACTAGCCCATACACAAGCACCCTCATTACTATTCATTAATAAGAAGCATAAATGATACAATCGTGTCACAACTCAGTTCCAGAAAACAATTCCACATTAAACCCATTCATGTTTTCATATTCATGTAATTCCATTTATGTAAATATTTCAGTACTGGGAAAATATCAGGCATAACCACAATCCATGGAATGGAAAATAGCAAAACAACAATTTAAGCATTCATGCATGATTCTCTTGTAAAGTCACAACACTAAAAAGGGATCTGTTATATCCCTCACAGTATTGGAACCAAACCATTCTCTTCCATACATCCTGACATGACCTCAAATCCAAAACCCAAAAACTTCACTACAATAGAGAATCCCATCCCCATCCACATCGATTCCCATGCATCATCAATCAACATCACTACAACATAGCAAGTGATTTATCCAATATGAATATACCATTAATTTAATTCCTTCTTTTAGTTTGGTTAATCATGGTGATCACATGAGGATTCTTATTCACTGGGAGTCCATTTAATCAACCGAGTTAACTTGATTAACTAGTTTCCATGATACACCCATTCAATCACATAAATATTGAGGAAAATAGTGGTTCATTAGTGCACAAAAAAACCACAAACAACCATGATTTTCAGTGGGAATAAGCCTATACAATTCAAAACACATAATCAAAGATAAGGAGTATATCATAAACATTGAGAACACCCCCTTAATTCTTTATATTTTCATTTATTATCTTCATTATGGTTTGGTTTCATCCATCCCCACAGAAACAATAGCATACCCAGCCCACATGATACACACTAATGAGAGATGTAGGTAAAACCCTACCGGACTGATCAATGATCGACATTTTTCTCTAGGAACCAAAAATTGGTGATGCACGACATATAGGGTAGGAAATCGGAATAATCTTAGAATGATCAGGAAATGCTCCCGCACATGCACACGACTCACCTCAGGAAGGGGGACTCTGAATGCACCAAGGAGAAGAAGGAAAATAAACCATCCGGGAAGAAAATAATTCTAGTCTGATAAATATGTGAGATCCTTGAATTACGGGATATGAAGATCTTGATCAGATTTAATGTTGGATTGTGGTTTCACCTCATGGTTATATGTTTATACACTAGGTAATTAATTTTTTATTTAATAACTCTCATCGGAGGGGTGGCCAAAATAGTTGGGCATTAAAGGATTTCATTTAAAAAAGGAAAATAGATCCATTTAGGGTCTCCCCACTCCTAAGGGATTTAAAATTATTTTTATGGTGCTAAAAATGATTTTAACCACATTAAAGTGGTTAAAATACATAAAAGTAGCGTTATAGGAAAAACTGGGGAAGGAAAATCCTGACACCCCAATGTGGATGATTGGTGAGACTGATAGTTGAAACCTATTGGTGGAGCTTATCTGGTGAAGATTATCCCATGTAGCTGATCCTGTGAAGCTGATCAGTGAAACCGATCTGTGAAACCGATTTAGGGAAACCAATCTTCGAAACTGATTTGGGGAACTCAAACTGTGAAACCGATTTGGTGAATCTCGTCTGTGAAACAGATTTGTTGAAATTTCTCTATGAACCTGATTTGGGGAAACAGATCTGTGAAACCGATTTTGTGAAACTGATATGTGAAACAGATTTGTTGAAACCAATCTGTGAAATCGATTAGTTGATACCGATATGTGAAACAGATTCATTGAAACTGGTCTGTAAAACCAATTTGGGGAAACTGATCTGTGAAACCGATCAGGTGAAACCGATCTGTGAAACCAATTCGGTGAAACCGATCTGTGAAATCGATTTTGTTAAACTGATCTGTGAAACCGATTAGGTGAAGCTGGTCTGTGAAAACGATTAGGTGAAACCTATCTGTGAAACCTATTTAGTGAAACCAATCTGTGAAACATATTTGTTGAAACTGATTGGGAGATACCGATATGTGAACCAAATCAGTGAAACTGATATGTGAAACCAATTTGGTGTAATCGATCTGTGAAACCGATTAGGTGAAACCGATCTGTGAAACCGATTTGGTGAAACCGATCTGTGAAACGTAATAGTGAAACCAATATTTGATGCTGATCAGTGAAGCTGATTAGTGAATCTGATTTGTGAAGTTGATCAGTGGAGCCAATCATTGGAGCTGATCGGTGGAGCGGTCAGTGCAGTTGATCAGTGGAGCGGATCAGTAGAGCTTATTTGTAGATATTATCAGTGTATCTTATCAGTGGCATTGATTGGTGGGACTGATCGATGAGTCTATGACACCCCAACACATATAATTTTGGAAACGTTATTGACATGGAGGGTATGGGCCATTACAGATAACGTAATGAATCAAACTCTATGTACCAATCTTAAATATCACAAAACTATTGATTACCCAATGCATTGGAGTGTTTTATTGTTCGTAGTGCACCCATTATATTAATTTCATTATCAGTCTTAAGTATGATTCCTAGATTATAAAACAAGAATTCATTTATAATAATATTATATTACAAGATAAAAGAGTGGGAATTAAATAAATGTAAGTCCAGTTTCCAATATATATAATATTATATGGGTGAACACCATTCATTAGAAATGGGTATGGTATTCACCACCCAATTGTTTGGGTATGAAAAATCACTGTGAAATTTTTGTAGCATTAAAAAATTATATTCATATTGATAAAATGGGATGATGAGATATAAAGAGTATTATAAACATTTTAAAATAAAATAATAAGTAATAGATTCATGTAATTTTACATAAAAATTTAAATAATTGGAAATAAAATTAATAAGATAATATAAAAACATTAATAATGAATTGAATGTGGGGATCATTTACTAAATTTCATCATGGGATTAGTTGTACATAAATGATAATGGACTGATTAATGAAAGCGAAAGGAAGATCCAATAATTAAAACATAAAATTAACTTTATGATTAATATTTAATAACATAACCAAATATAATATATGAAAATTTTGAGACATAACAGAAATAATTTCATGATAAAATATATTTTGGAAGATCCCTTAAATGAGTGTGAGAGTTTAAAACATTGGAGGGAATTATTGAGAGCATGGGGATAACATTAGAGGCTATAATATAGTTTAGAGAAAAGTGTGGATGTTCTCCAAATAATTTTAGTTAAGATAAATTGGATCTTAGGTCGTTTTATGTAGGAAAATTATTGGGTTTCATTTTTATTTAGGTTTTGTACCCTATGTAATAATATTACTCTAACCACCATCCATCTCGTAGATTCACTCCTCGTTTCTTCAAAATGTTTTTTTCTTTTTATTTCATAATTTTATGGGAATAACATAATAAAATGCTTCTCTTAATTAGGTGAAAGTGTGTTATACTATTAAATAAATGATTTTAATACATTACAATTTTTAAATGGTTTTGGATAATTCAATACAGATTTATATAATTAATCAAATATTCGAATAATCACTTCATTTTAAATTTGACGCAATTATATTCTCATGGATACCATTTATAGTATTTATTAGATCACTTTTGGATTATTAGGATTTTATAATTAAGAAATTATATTTTTATAGTAATTAATTTTTACAAATAAATTATATGGTTTCATAAAATTATTAAAATTCTACTATTTGATAATATCGATGTATTTTTTAACAAAAAGTAATATTAATTTTATCAAAATAATTTTCTATATCTGTGAATTTTCTATTTTTAAATAATATAAAATTTATTTTGAAATGAGGGGGGAATATTACTAATAGTTGTTTCCAAACATTATAAAAATTACATTTGACTTCACAGTAATTATATAATAATTTATATTTACTACAAAATTTATAATAATTATACTTTATTAAAATATTTTTATTTCAAAAAATCTATTAATTCATTAAAATAAATTCTTTAATTGAGTTTAATATTACCCGAATATACAATTTAGGTTTTATGGTCTCATTATAATCTTTTTATCAAACTGATTACTTAATAATTTGTTTTGTTAAATAATAATGAATAAATATAATCATAATTTATATTAAAAATAAATTTAAATATTCATAATATTTATGTCTCTCATTTTTGTATTTTTTAATTATTTTCGCATTTAATTATAATATTTTCCCTTAACTTTGTAAATAAATAATTGTTGTAGTATATAATTCATATTATTAAAATATTAAGTTGATCATATTACATAATATGATAAACATTTATCATAATTACATGATATATCTTGACGAGTTTTATTTAAAATAAAACCTGCAAGCATGATTGAAAACCTTTTTGTAAAAAATATATTTTTATGGAAAATTGATAATAATTTAACTATATAACAAGTAATATTAATGATATTATTTTTATTCAAAAAAAATTATATTTAAAAAAATAAATTAAATAATCCCTCATTAGGGGATATTTTAGTTATTTTTAATGGACAAACAATATTCATTTTATAATAGTTTTCTGAAAATGAAACATTTATCCTAAAAATAAACATGTATTAAAATATTTTATAAATCTGATTTACATTTATTTAGTTAAATATAATACAGCTATGGAATATATAATTTACCTTGGAACAAAATTAAAAGAATTTTTGGAATTTTATTTCACTACATTATTAGATGAAATAAAAAACATTACTTACAACTAGATTTTTCATTATTCACCAAAAATCTATATATTCTAAAAAATCTCATATTTTGACCATATGTAAAATTTTATATGATATTATAAACATGTATATAATTTTAAATAATATATTTTCTTAATTTTATATGTTATAATATTAGTGTATATTTTATCATAAAATAAATAAATATCATTTTTGAGGAAATTATATTTTGAAGATCCACAATAGATTACCAAAAAATGATTTATAATTTTATAAGTTTCTATCAATAAATTTAAGACTTTGTTAATAATAATTTTATCTATAACCATAAAAGAAATTTTAGAATATTTATACTGAACTACTCATTGTTTTTTTGGATCGTTGTTAATTATCATATATTCTATTAAACATATTTTTATATTTTTTTTAAAAAAAATAGGGGAGTTATATTCTCCGCCTCCCCCCCCCCATTTAAAAAATTGTGTCCTATAAATATAACCTAGAATTTGGTTGGATATTTGATTACAATTAAATAAATATTTAATGAAAACCCAAATCCTAAAAATAGGTTACAAAACATATTCATAGAAAATAGAAAGGAATGTCTGACAGTAATCACATAAATAGGTTATAATGAATGAAAACATTATAAGGAGGTGAAAACATAAAATTGGAAGAGGAATCTTGACACAAAAGATCTAATATTGTGTGATATAAAACATGGTATGGAGAAATATAGTGACTAAAATACCTTAAATCATTGATGTGTGACAAGGCCAATAATATATCCGAAATTATCATGATGGATAATTTTTAAATTAAATTTATTACATAATTGGTGAATTTATAGGCTTAAATCTATGTTTTCAATGATCTATTTGATAACTTATACTCTTATGAAAAATAATTATGCTTTTAACAATGGTTTTTAGGGATTTTATGAATTTACAAAATAATATCCCTCATGGGTCTCAAACTAGGTTCACTATAAGGCTCGATTTTGTGTACCTGGTTACACTCAGTGTGGCATGTCTCACCTTACCAGATTTGTTACCATTAAATTCAACTATTTTAATAATATGTCTACATGTAGTATCATGATAGGGATGTATTTTCTTGACTCACCACATACAGTATAGATACCAAAATTTAAGAATATATTCTTATACATAATATTATCACTATGAATTTCACTATAGATTAATTAATAGTAATACAAAAAATTACTATATTTTTATTTTGTAACTAAATATAACAAATTTTCTCTTCATTAGACATTAATTCATTATTTTTTACAAAATAATAACACATAATATAAACTGGATGATCGTCAAGTGTATTATCAATACGAATTAGATATGTAGAATAACATGTTGAACATGGGATAGAACAAAATTATCGAAAACTTCTTTAACATGAATATAAAATTCAATGAATTTTAAAATTACACAGAATAACCTGGGGAAAAAAATAAGAATGGGGTTAGCTATAAATCCTTTTATGGAAATAAAAATTGAATTATAGGAAGTGAATAAAACATGTTTGAAAATAGGCAAATTATGGTGTAAGAAGTCAAAAAAGGAATTCAATTTCACTCTCTATCCCATCGTGATTTATAATGATACTAAAATTTTCCAAATATATTGGATATCTATATAATTGTGGGCACACCCATCACTTTTATTTTATTTTCATGCCTATGTGTGCCATATATATAATGAAACTTGGATTTAATCCGAATAAAATTTTATTCCAATGTCAATGATTGTAGAATATATACATGCAATTCCCACTTCAAAGTGTTATAAGTGTATAAATATAAAGAAAAATGATGTGAAAATTGTGTTTCATTCTGAAAACAATAATTTTGAACAAACCCATCATGGTGAAATTTTGGAATCATAACTATGTAATATTAAATTTTAAAAAATTGGATGTCAATAGATAGATGGGTCTCTAATAATTTTAATATAAATAAGGTAGTAACAATGAAATGTAATGTAATATCCCAATGTATGTAATAGGAAATATAAGGCATAGGATAACAAATAAATTTTAATAATGAAGAGAATTTGACGATCTACTGTAAATTTCATCATGTTAACATGTATACAAAAAGGACCATGGAAATAATTAAATAGATTTAAAGGATGATAAAATCATTTATAAATAAAATTAAAATTAAGGAGTATACTTAATAATACATCCCAAAATAAGAAAAATGAAATATAGGGACATAACAAAAATATTATCTTGATTAGAAGTGATAGTCGATGATCCTTTGCTTGAGTGTGTGACTCCAAATTCTTGGGAGGGGCTTCTCTAGATTATATGTTATCTTATAAGGACACTATAGAGTGAAAGGAATATTATAAACATTATCCAAGTAGTTTTATTGTATATAAATGTGATCATGTGTGGGTTTATATTTCAAAATAAGGGTATTTATTTTTTATTTATATTTTGGACTATACATAATAAAAAAAAACCACAATACATCCCATGGTTTTTTACAACATTTTATAAAAAATCGTATTATCTCTCAATAATTTATAATTTTAGGGTCCAAATGTAATAAAATAATTATATTTTGTATGTATAGGTGAGCCATACTATTAATTAAATGATTTTAAAACTATAAAATATATTAATGGGGTTGGAGGATTCATAAAGGAATTATAAAATTAATCGAATAAACAATTAATTATATTATTTAGTGTTAATGAATATATTTGATCATGGATTCCATTTATATTATTTATTACTTCATTTTTTTGTAATTATGTTGTCATAATACACAAAGTATATTTATATGATATTTAATTTAGAAAAAAAATAAATTTTATTGTAAAATTATTAAAAATTAACTATTGGATAATTATGACTTTGTAATTAAAAAAATAAAATTTCATTTTATTAAAAAAAATTATCAACAAATTTGATTTTTCATTTTTATTATAAATTCATCATTTATTTTTAAATTCATTTTTTATAGAATAACTCTTATTAATCTATTATAATTAATACATTTGAATAAAAAAAGATTATATGATATTTTTTATTTAATGAAAATTAAATTACAATAATATTTTTTTGAATAATTATTTATTTCAAAATATATTTTAATTACTTAAATATAGAATATTTAATTGAATTTTAATATTACTCAAAAATACTATTGTTTACACTGTATCGAAATAATATATCTATCAAACTGATTACATAATAATTTATATTAATAAAAAATTAAGGAATAAATAAAAAAATTATTTAATCAGGAAATAACATTTAGATATCCACATTATAATGTTAAAATTTCATAGTATTTGTTTAATTATTTTTAACCTAATTTAACTTTTTTTCGTTTTACCTTGGAAGTAAATATTTATTACATTTTATTATTAATAATGTTTAAAAATTAAGTTGATCATATTTCATAAGATTATTTAATATTATTAAAAATATATTATCAATTTATCATTATTAATTCATATATCTCTAAAAATTTTCATTTAAAAAACCTGTAATCATGATGGAAATATGTTTTTTGAAAAATAATTTTTTTTAGTAGAACGTTTATTTTATATTAGCTGTATAATTATTACTAATTAGTATATGAAATTTTTTTAATAAATATATATGTCTAACATAAAATTTTGATTCAATAATTTCTCATTATTTTTTTATTTTAATAAATTTTAATGGGGAATCAGTATACATTTTGTAATATTTTTCTGAAAAAATACATTATTATTCTTATAAATAATAGTGTACTAAAATCATATATAAATATGATTTAATTGGAAATATTTTAATTTAATATTACCATGGAATAAAAATTTTAACTTGAATCAAAATTTATTGAAATTTTGTAATATTATATTGCTTACATTATGATAATAAATAAAATTTTTATTTAAAATTTTTATTTTTCAATATTCACTAAAAATTTTATATTTACTATAAAATCAAAAAACAATTATCCACATTTAATTTTGGTATTATAATATCAAATTGTCTCTAATTTTAATAAATATAATTTCTAAAATGTCTAACAAAATATTAATAATTATTTTTGTCAAAATATATATATATATTTTTAGGAAGAAAACATATTTCGATGAATAAAAATAAATTACCAAATTTTGATTTATTATTTTATAAGTATTTAACAATATATTTAAGGTATATTAATATTTCATAATGTTGTTATTCAAAATTATATTCCTAAATTTAGTGGAATTGTTAAAATAGTCATTTTCAAATACTCATTGTTTGTTTGAGTTTGATGTTTTGTATGACACATGCAATCCAACAACTTTTTCTCTTTTTTAACATATCATAATTCATTACGATATATGTTTTTAGTTGATCAAATGAGATTTGGTCTTGGTATATAGTTTTTCCAATTATTATAATTATGGATAGTCACCATTATAAACTATTGTATCCTTGACAGAGATAAATGGTTATAGCTGCAATAAGTGTTATATATTATCACATTATGATGCATGATTTCACAAGATCCATGTGTTAAACCTTCATAAAAATGATAAGTATGTTGGAATATTAATTGGTGTATTGAGAAATTGTTGATGGAAATTTATTCAATTTTCTTTAAAATTTACACTATTTTATAGTGTGTTTATATAATGATCATGTGTATCCAATACTGATCTGGAGTGAGTAATGATATTTTTTAGATCATAGACTGATTTATCACTTGATTGGTGTGACAAGGTCATAGTATAACCATTGTAAGTCATAATACATACTATAATTTTAAATATGATGTTTCAGAATCATTGAAATCATCTTTTGGTATGTAATTTAAATTCAAGTTTATTTTTTTCACAACACACGTTCATATATGATTATTGTATGATTATCATCATTTTCCATGATGGTAGTGAGTATGAATTATTAATAATTGATATAATTATATTAAGGAGAAGTACCCCTTACGAAAAATTGATACTTATATTCAATTCTGATATTATGATATTGATTACGCGATATTGGATTATGTATTTACAAGATAGAGTGACTAGTAACATAAATAATTAGTATTTCATACATTATTGATATATATGTTGATTTTGAGATGACCCGTTTTGGTGGTAACATCTAATATGATCATACAATTTTTATTTTTTGACATTGATCAAGACATCTTTACATAGTATATTTGGATTGATAGTATTCCTTTACAACTATCATTATTATGAAATCTATTATCTTACCCATTAAAAACTCAACATGGCATCTTCATATATATTAGTATTTAGAGGAGTTTGGTTATTTAATCACATCTAATAATTTTACCAATATTAGAGGGTGACTCACATCCCTCCATCTTCACCGTGATGATAAAATATAAATATAAGAAAAATGATTTTAATATCTATGATGAATTTATAGAATGTGTGGTATCAATGTTAATTTATATGGATTTATTGATATGTTGTATGATTCATACCTTATTATGAGTTTCAAAATGTGATATTGATGAAGAATTCCATGGGGTAGTTTAAAAGATATGTCCAATTTGGAATAGTGAGAAAGGAATTCATTGGAACATGAAATGGGATTGTTATTTCATATTCTTGGGGAATCTTTTTTTAAACCATCTATTTTATAAATATAGTTATACAATTTTTTTAATTTTCATTTGGTCCCTTTATGAATATTATTTTGTTTTTCCAGAATATTTTAAAATGTTTCACTCATAGTTGGATTCCCCATGACTTACAGAGGTAATTTTTCCCAAATCAATCATTATTTTCCATAAGAGCTTATGAGTTGTGATATTTACGGGTAGTGTTTTACCTAATAGTTTCGGTAACATGGTAATCAATGTCTTTTTATATGGAATCCATGTGTTCATACTATAGAATATGCAATATAGAGACTTCAAATTTTCTTTTCTTTGAGATTGTTTAGTCTTTATCCTAGTACAATTATTTTTTTTGAATTCACATGCCTCTATTCTTAAGAGTTTTTTTATTTTAACATTCTTGATGCCTGGATCAAAGAGAATGTACTAATGATGTGGACAAAAGAGAAACATCCTTGTCCTTGTCAGCTGGTTTCTTGTATATTTCGAGTACCCAATATTTATCTCACATCAAAGGGGGGAACACCCAATTTGACTCTTTGATTATACACTCCAAATTCATTATTCTTGATTTATCATTTTTTTCAATAATGGGGAGGATTTTTCCACTCTCAAGCTCATCTGAGTATAAGTTTCTTTCTCCACAAATGGATCCATGATTGGGAATTGAGTTTGTTGAATCCCTCATCATTCATGATATAAACTAAACAATGAGGGTTTATATATCTCTTGTATCATACATGGAGGAGGGTAAGTGTGTGATCCTAATTACTCAATTATATTTGTTTCAAATGTGTGTTTTCTTTATTACAATTTTATCCAAGCTAATGAAAATGTGTTACTCAAAGGGATACATCTTTTCCAAAAAATTATGTCCTCTTATGGTAGTGGAGATGGATTCTTTGGTTCTATCATGACCTGTCCCCCAGGCTTATTAGATGGCTACTCCAATCCCACCTTCTATTGGAAAGTGGTTGGCAACGTACACTGAAAGGAATAATCCCTAAATGGGAAGGCATTTCATTTGAACCAGTTCAAACACAAATACAAGAATGTAACAAGAATAAAATGTTATGTAAACTACTATTGTAAAAAGGGATTTGAAAGTAAAGTGGACTGAATATAATCCCAATTGAAAAAGTACATGTGCAAATGAAAACCGAAATTCAGCTCTTGTATTGTCCACTAAGAATCCATCTTGAAGGGAATGTACATATCACCTCCTCAGAACTCCACGAACGCATGTATCCTCCATGTACCGCCTGGTCCGGGATCCCTAAAACCTCGGCCCAGCTGCCCGTCGTCTGGAGAAGACACAACAAGTTGTGGTAAAAGCCCATGTAGGGGTGATTATAAAAATACCAATTAGGTACCCTGAGGCCCCTTATGGTCTCTCAGAATTCCACAAAGTAAAAACCACAAAGTATGATCTCAATCGCAAAACACAAGAAATAAACACAGTTCAATTAGAGCCTCATATCCAACTAATTTTTCAGTGATGTATAGAAGTACAGATGATTAGTCACAAAGATAGATTATCTTACTCGGTCAAGAGGCTATTATACTAACCATAAAAATTATGTCCCAAATTATATCCAATGGTAACATACCCACGTAATGACCCACATAGGATATGAACCACCCATGATCAATTGGTAATTTACCCCCGCAATGACCCCCACAGAATCTGAACCACACAAGATCAGTATATTGTTGAACTAAAATGGGATGCCCTATGGCTGGTCCACATAAGGTCACGAAGTGCCGATCCACATAGTACCTCTATGTGCTAATCCACACAGGGATTCTAGGTGATGACCCACAAAGGGTCTCTCGGTGCTGACCCACACATGATCACTCGATACTAACCTCTATATGTTCTATCTCCATCCTAAGTCTCACTACCAGCTAGTGGATTCCCTCTTAGCACACTGTTGATTCTTTGAGAACCTCTCCTCAAGCAATCGGTCATATTTCAACAAAAATACTGCTCCAAAAGGGGTAACCAAAAGAACCTCCATGTCGTAAGGGATCCATTGTGACAGGCAGCGCATCAATCAGACTCACGGTCTGTGAGTTATAAGTGTTTTAGTTTTTAGGTCCCGGATGGATTTGGGTTTGATTTAACCCATCCTTGATCCAAATCACTCCAAAACACAATTGGAGTATTCCAAAAGGATCATCTCGATCCAAGGGCAACAACGCCACAAACAGTTCATCAAACGGATGTCTCGTTCGCTTGTTATAACCCTTTAAATGTTTATGGGATTGGTGGGGCATGGGTCCGGTCCGAACTAATCGGAATGACCCTACAAGACAAGGTATGTTCTGGTCTACAAAATAATCTGCCCACTGGGTCGAGGCCTGGCCCGGCCCGTGAAGGGATGAAACAGTCGATAAGGGGGTGGTCCGCTATTGCGGCGACCCCGTCACAGAGGAGCACGACCCACGCTGGAAAGGGGGAAACGTTCCCCCTGGTATCTCTAATGTCATGGGGACATTAAGTTTTAAGAAAATGGTAGTTCCAAATGGGCACCTATTGGTCGCCAGAGAACCCGGTGGAGGCACGAGTTCTTCCTCTACCGCAGCATTAGTGGTGGCTTATTCTCACTAGCGGTGCATTGGTCACACTGCCTCCCTTCTCTCCAGTGGAGCGATGGTCGTGCTACCTACCTTTCGGTGGTCGATTGATGAGTTGTCAGCATACTCAATTCACCACGCCTGACAAGTCCTGACCTCTTACTCACCGGTGGTGCGCGACAGCGCACCACACCTCCATTGCGGCCATCCAGTACCATCAATTCTGATGAATGTCGCGGTTTTGTGTCACGACCTCCTTTTTACAGTGCTTGTTGGTGGGCTGTATTTTTCATACCCTGTCAGAATCACCACGTTAGTGGTATTTAAAGAAGACTTCAGGGGTGCAGAAAGGTAGAGTAGGGTCCAGGTCGGGTTTGTTAGGCCCGATCCCCCCACATTAGCTCATAACATGAAAGAGGATAAAGGGGTTCGATAAAATATCTAAAATTACAAATAAGAAATAAAAACCCCTACCTTGAATCTTGGATAAAAGACTATAGTTTAAGGTGTGTTGGTGTTCTTAATTCCCGCAAAAAGGATTCCAATGATGTCACTCTATCATCAATCTCCGGCTTCGGGTTTTGGGGTCACTTATCACCGCTTTCTGGGACCGGCTCCATCCACCATGGGTTTGGCGTTTCCACACCCCATCCACACTTCGTTACATGGCGAAGTTGTTCCGGTAACTTCCCCCAACCTTCATATATATAGAGTAGGGGAGGGTAAGTAACGACGTTGGGATTTAATGTGGCTCATTAATTAGGAAGCTTCATAATTTCTCCAACTTTGTTGTTAATTAAATTTTAGGGTCAACCCATTTAATGGATTGACACGCCACTGGCCCCACACACTGCTTACTCGTTGTAGGTTATGAAAGAAAATAAAATAAAATAATAATTTATTTTCTTTTCCTTTAAAACATCACATAATGTAAAATTTTCTCCAGACCTACTACGGTCAATGTAAAGTCTTCCTTATGCTAGTCCCAATGATGCAGATTCAATGGTGCCCTCATATTTTAAATCTGATCACTGATTGAAATGTTATAAAATGTCACTCACATGTTTACTAAAACTACATAAAAAATCTCAAAAATGAATTCTATGAACACTTGACATCAAAATCATGTGATGTCAAACATCGCAGACTTGTAATAATTCCATGTAATTAAAAAAATAATACTAATAATCTTAGTCTTTACATTCTCCCCACCATAGGGCTATTTTCCCCTGAAATCCAAAACATAGACTATGAAAACATGAGGGGGTACTGAACATGAATATGATACTATGGATCCCATGTGCTCTCCTAGATGTTGTCATGCTTCCAGGGAACAAGCACTAGTGGAATCGACCACCCATAGAGGGAACTTCTCCGATAACTCCTCATTCTCCATCGGAACCTCCATAAACATCACCGCATCATCGAAGTCTGTCTCATCATGGTTGATGATGTGAGGGGGGTCTTTGATGTATCTCCTTAGCCTGGATATGTGGAAGACTCCGTTCAACCTCTCCAACTGTGGTGGATGTTTCAAGTGGCATGCCACTTCAGCTATCATTTGAAGAATAAAAAAAGGCCTGATAAACCTCGGTGATAACTTTCCACATCGTCCAATTATCAATAGTTCCCTTCAGGGAGAGACTCGCAAGAATAGGTGAACCCACTCCTGGAACTTTGACGATCGCTATCTCTTGTCAGTATTAGAATTCTATTTTCTCTATGAATTCTTCATCCCCTCTTGGATGACCATCAACATCTCATTGATAGTTCATAACAACTCTATACCCATAATTGCGGACACCATTGGGTCTGTCCAGCGTAGAGGTGATATTCATGGTTGGCCGTATAAGGCCTCAAATAGTGCCATACTGATGGTGGATTGAAAACTGTTGTTGTATAAAAACTCCACCAAGGGAAAGTGATCCTCCCAACTGCATCCAAAATGTAGAAAGAATGCATGAAGCCTGCCCTCCAGTGTCTATATGATCCACTATTTCTGACTATCCATCTAAGGATGAAGGGCGGTGCTCAAATGCCGCACAGACCTGATCGCCTCCTACAATCTATTCCACAACCAGGATATTAAATGTTTGTTATAGTCAGATACGATCGTCAATGGCACCCAATTAAGTAGCACAATCTGTTGTATTTAGAGGCGTTCCAATCCCTCTACTGATCCCTACTCTCTTATAAGTATAAAGTGGTATCTCATGGTAATTCAGTCAATGATCAAACAGATAGAATCATGTCCCCTGGAAATACGTGAAAGCCCTATCAAAATGCCCATGGAGATCTCATTCCACTTTTACATTGGCACCTATAGTGGTTGTGCTAAGCCTACTGGATCCTGATGTTCGGCATTCACATGCTGACAATTGAGGCATCTGGAAACAAAAACTACTACAGTATTCATCATCCCTATCCACTAGTGCAGATGTCAGAGGACCTACTACATCTTTGCTGCACCATAATGTACTTTCAGAGGGGATGTATGGAACTCCATCAAAACCTCTTCCATAATGCCACTAGTACCATGGTACGTCCACTAAAGAGGATGAAATGCTCCCCACCTTCAGAAAATCCTTCAGGTGCCTATCCGGATGATATATGATCACGTCAAGCCTCACAGTTAGTGTCCCCAAGCTGTACCACCCTGATTCACTGATGGAGTGGAGATGTGAAAGTCATAGAGTTGAGGTAATCTACTACATCTCTATCTGTGAATGATATCTACATCGAGGAAGCTTTTTTTTGCCTCACTCAACAAATGCAAACCAGACCTCTTTCAAGTGCATCTTCTAACATGTTTCCCTTCCCAAGAGTATAGATTATCTCAATGTCATAGAATTGGGGGAACTCTATCCATCGTCGTTGCCTAGGGTTTAGGCTCTTCTAAGAGAATATATATGAGAGACTCTTGTGATTAGAGTAAACAGTAAATCATTCTCCCTTCAAGTAATGTCACCACATGTTCACGGAGAAGACCACTATTTCTCACTCCAGGTCATGTGTAGCATTGTTCTACACATGCTGTCATAGCTGTCGTGAGCTATAGGCAGTCATTATTTTCTCTTACATCAGGACACACCCATGTCTGGTCTCTGATGTGTCATAGTAGACAACATACCCAATGCCTTCTTTAGGTAGCCTCAAGATTGGGGAACTCGTCAGTCTCCACCACACCTCCTGAAAACTATGACAACATCTATTCATCCAAAAGAAGTGATTCCCTTTATTCAACAATGCTGAAAAGGGTTCCACAACTCTGGAAAAGTTTGTCATGAACTTCTGGTAGTATCTAGACAACACAAGAAAACTCTATAACTCGGTCACACTCATGGGTGGATACCAAGAAAGTACAACCTCTATTTTCATTCGATCCACTTCAACTCCAGCTTCTGCGATAATAGGTCATAGAAAGAGTACCTCTCATATCCAGAACTGGAACTTCAAGATCCTACTATAATGCTGGTTCTCTCGATGTGTATCTAGAATAATCTATATATGATAGGCATGTTCCTCCTCCGTTGCTGAGTATATCGGGATTTCATCAATGAAGACCACCACAAATCATTCGAGGTTTGGTTAAAAGATCCTATTCATGAGTCCCATAAACACTACGGGGGCATTCGTGATGCCTAAAGTCATACCAAGAACACATAATGGCAATACCAATATCTTAAGGTCATCTTATGCACATACTCATCTCGTACTATGAGCTGATGATAGTCCGATCAATGTTCTATCTTTGAAAACTAATGATCTCCAATCAGATGATCAAATAGATCATCAATCCTTGGAATTGGATACTTGTTCATAACGGTCACTTGATTAAAGTGTTGATATTCTACATAGAGTCTCAAACTCCCATCTGCCTTCATGGCAAACAAAAATCGGTGTTTTCCAGAGGTATAGGTCGGTGTGAATGTCAATATTTCTATGAGGAGGTAGTCTTGGAAAATCATCAGGATATATATCGTCATAATAGTCTACAACTACAGGATAGATCAGACTCTGAACATGTACTTCCCTGAGGGTAAGGCTAACCAACTGAGGTGTAATCGACTACACCCTCCAATGGAAGGTTCATCCAGGGCTTCAAATGTTCCCTTCACACCGGTGAAGGAAAAACTATTCCCATATGTGGGGAAAGACCACACTTTTGGCCTAACACAGTCAATATATGCATGGAATGTGGATAACTAGTCCATACAAAAGATGACATCGTGAGGCATAAACACTGCTACTAAAAGATCTCAGCCAAAGCACTCGCCTCCTAGAGTAATCCCACACTGCCGACACAATTATGTAATCATTGAATCTTCTATCGTAGAGTCTCTAGCCATATGAATCACGGAAACAACACCGCTAGAATCTCCAAGCACCAAATGAGGGCCATGGAAATAAGAGAGTGACTGGAACCTGTGTCTATCAGTACTGCAACTAAGGTGGAGTAGACACAAATCGTACCTCTAATAATCTCTGCACAATCTTGGTCATAAGCCTCATCTGCCTCGATCTGGGCTAGTCCCTATCCTCTGACACCATGTGGTCAAGGTAGACCACCAGGTGGTGGTGGTGGTAGTATAACCTGATATCTCCACCCACCACCTGATGCATGACTAGATACTCTGCCACATCTGCCTCATGCCTATGGATCTCATCTATTGAACTATTGCATCTAACTCAGAGGTCCCTCGACCATCTGATGGTAATTCGTATGGCGGTTTGGGACTTCACGAGCCATGTCACCGACCCCACTACACGTGTAACACTACTTGTCACATGTCTGACTTCACCTGCATCGAGATACCCACACTATCGGCCTTGTATCCCAGGGTTGTCCACTAGAAGGTATGGTCCACGTGGACCCCTATGTCATCTACCTACTAACTGCTATAGAGGACTCTACTACCTGAATTCTGGTAGTGGATCTCACTATTGGTTCCTATTCAACTTGTAAGATCACCACTAATAGTGCTTTCTCTAACACCCCATACTGAGTAGGTATGTTGAGTGATACCATTGATTCATTGATCTCTCAATGGAAAGGCCTCTCAATGGGTTATGCCCCAAAGAAAGGGTCTCGTACGATGTTGGCAGAGTAGTAGGAGAGATAAGTAATCCACGTCATGTACTAGTCCACATTCATTCTTCCCTTCTATAACTGAATTAGCACTTTAATACGCACAGAGCGTAACTTGACCAACACGAAATCTACCATAAAAACGTTCTCATAGTCCACCCAGAATAGGGTCACCTTATTGTGTATCTTGAGCATCAAGTTGCTCCATATCTCTACTTGTTCCTTGAAGAGACTGCCTACTAGGATCACCATAAGGTTGGATGGTGTCCCAACCATGAGGAAAACTATGGCTACGGCCTCCAACAGTCCTCAGCCACCTGCAGGTCCATCTAACCTCAGAACCTCAGAGGCCTCTAACATTGAAACTCATGCAATGTGCTCAGTCGGCGAGCACCCTCTTCTAGTGGGGCTAGTGTAAATGACTTCCCAATTGGTAGTGGTGCAGCTGATACAACACGCGGAGGTGATAACGCCATAAGATGGCCCATCACCGAGGGCTCATCACTCGGTGGGCCATCATCACATATTCTCTCAGGAGTCCTGGATGGCTGTCTATGTGGAGGAAACCAGAATGAAGACTTGTGTGTCACGATCAAAAATTTATACCTGGTGTGCTATCTCAAGAAGAAATCAAAAGGATAAATTTTCCAAAAAAACCCATTATCAGTGCTTTCATTCACTAAGTTGGAAATTTGAATTCAAGGTCTTTGTGTATGGATATACCTACTGCCGCACAAACACTAGACTCTACAAACTAAAAACCATACTCATTACACGTAACACTATTGCTACATTGAATATATCAGATTCATAGTTCTTCGGTAGAACCGAATCCTCTAATACCACATTGTCACGACCCGTCCCGTGACTACCTGAAGCCCGCCTTCAATATGCCATGGGGTGGAGACTTTCACGGAAAGGCGTACTCCCTAGAACAATAAGGAATTAACTTTGAACCTATTTAAACACACATACTAGAATGAAATGTGAATAAAATGTGAAGTTAACTACTATAGTAAAAAGGGTTATCAATGTAATGGGGATGGAATACAAGACCAATTTAAAATTACAAGTAAAACTGAAAAGGGAAATGAATATCATGAATCATCCACCAAGAATCAATAATCAAGTTATGTACAGATCACCTTCTCAGCACTCTACATCCTCTCGTCCCCCTCATCTACCACTTGGTCATGAATCCCTCAATCCATATCACAGCTGCCTATCGTCTACACAATACATAATAAGGAGTTGTCAAAGCCTGTGAAGGTGTGAGTATAATAATACCCAGTAGGGAATCTGACACCACCAAAGTATCTCAAAATTCCTTAAAGTAAAAACCACAATGCATGATCTCAATCGCAAACCACATGAATAGAAACATCTCAATTAGAGTCTCATTCCAACAATGTTTCTTGTGATGTATAAAAGAACAAATGATTAGTCGTGAAACTAGAAAATATTACTCAATCAAGAGGGATTGCTACAGACCATACAGAGTCTAACTGATACAGAAAAAAAAATATCTATCTCCTACAATGACCTACACATGAACTAATCATCTCAGGATCGATAGGTAACTAACCCCCATAATAAAAAACATATTATCTAACCAATATAAGATTGTTATATAGTTGAACCACAATATGACTCTCTAAGGACGTTCCTTGGTGGGTTGCAAGGTGATGATCCAAACAGGACCTCTAGGTGTTGATCCACACAAGACAGATTGGTTCTGACCCACACTGGGTCACTTGGTACTGACCAACATAGGATTTCTTAGTACTAACTTATGCATGGTTTATCTCCAACCTCAACTTCACTACCAGCCACTGGATTCCAGCTCATATCATGCTTGATTCTAGGAGAACCACTGATCAATCCATCGGTTATATTTCAACCAGTAAGAAGCTCCATAAAGGGTAACCCAAAGGACCTATATTTTGTCATGGTTCCAACATGACAGACAACACATCAATCAGATGCCCAGTCTATGAGTTATAAGCCTTTTAATTCTGGGGGACCGGTTGAATTTTGGTTCGATCCAACCCAGTTGTGCTTTAAATGTATTCAAAACTCAAGTGGATAATTCAAAAAATGATTGTCTAGATCCAAGGGACCCAATGTCATAGATGGTTCATCAAACAGACACCTGGTTCCCATTTTATGCTCTATTAAATGTCTTTGCAAAAAGTAGGGCATGGGTCCAGTCTGACTCGATCAAACTGACCAGGCCCGACCTACTAGGGGTGGCCAAAGAGGGAGGTGGCCCAGTATGGCAGCGTCCCGCTAGGGTAGTCGTCCAGTCATGGTAGAGCAATGCTCGCACAGTAACGGTGGGAAACATTCCCCCCGTTATTACAAACGGCATGGTGCCCTTTGATTTTTATTAAACAGGGGCGCCAAGCGGGTGCCGCCCGATCGTCACAGAACCTGCTGAAGGCATTGGTTATACATCTATCGTGACTTCTGTCTACCGGTGGCCTACATTTCATGCCACCTCCCTGCTCGATGGTGGTTCGGTGTTCGTGCTACCTCCCTTTACACAGTCGGTCAAGGAGATAGATGCTTCCTCTGTTCTCCCAGCTGATGAGATACATTCTCTTACTCCCCGGCGGTAGGCGACAACATGCCACACCTCCTCTATGGCTGGTTAGTGTCGTTCATTCCAATTACTATCGCAAATTTATGATGTGGCCTCTATTTTAAGGTAATTTTCACTGCGCTACCTAAATCATAGCTGGTCATCATTTCCACGTTGGTGGTATTCAATAGAGAGCACAAGGGTGTAACAAAGTATCAAATGGTCTAGGCCGGGTTTGTTAGGCCCGTTCCCTCTGTGTTAGCTCATAACATGAGTTAGGATAATGTATTTTGATAAAATCAATTGAATTCAAAATAAAATATCAAACCCCCTATCTTGAATGGTTGGAAAAACACTCGTTGTTGAAGGTGGGTCAGTGTTCTTCATTCACGTGACAAACTACCAATGACATCGCTCGATCGTCGATCTCCGACTCACGGTTTTGGTGTCACCTAGCACGGCTTTCTAGAACTGGCTCTTTCCTTCAAGGGTTTGTCATCGTGGCACTTCTTCAACACATCATTTCATGGTGAAGCTGTGTCGATACCTTCCCCTGTGATCGATATATATTGGAGAGGGGGTATATGTAAAGACGTTGGGAATTAATGGGGATCATTAGTTAGGAATCTTCTTAATTTCCCTTGTTTTATTGTTAAATAAATTGTACTATCAATCCTTTTAATGGCATGACACACCACTGGCCCCGCAAACCGCATATTCCTTGGTGTTTATGATATAAAATAAAATAATAAAATTATTTCATTTCATTTCTTTTAAAAAGTTACAATACAATACATTTTATCCAGACCAACTATGGTCAATGTAAAGTCTCCCTTAAGTGAATTTCAGCATTGTAGATTCCACAGTGCCTTCGGATTTCAAATCCGAGCACCGTTCAAATGTTAGAAAATTACAATCATGCATTTACGACATGTGACATATATGGATGTTGGTAAGGTTTAATGGTATATCATATATGTAATAATAATTTTTAAATGGTTTCTTAGTAACTCTATGGAGGGTTTTCACAACTAGAGGGATGTGAACAACATTGAATATTCTCTGGATTCCATGATGTCTAGTGATAATTATATCACCTTGTTTCACATTTAATCTCCTTACCTCTAAAGGGGATGTGAATTGTAAGTGGGTATTCCATTTTTCTTCAATATTCTATTCCCCCATAAGGGGTCTTCGGTTGTACTATGGGCCTTTTTGTTGAATGAATTCATGATTACTAGTAGTAGAGTTTCTTTTTGTGATGATTAAGACCTGATATACATATTATGTAATGAAGAGATATTGAATATGTAATATATATTATTGGTAAATGACAGTATTTATATGGTTCTGGCCTTAAGCCTTACTTAATATTGAATTAAATGAATAATTCACATTGAGGATCTTTTCAAGTTTAGAGTTCTATAGAATTAGATCATTAATCATGAATTACATTCCACAATTAAACAAAGTGGTTACATAAAAGATAGTATTTGTTTTTTCCCATCAATGGAAACATATTTAAAATAAAACATGGATTCTTTCTTGACACTTCCTTGACACTATCATCATATAATGCACCTTTCCCTTGACCTGTGAAAAACATTTCAAAAACATGGGATGAGCATAAAAAGCTCAGTAAGGGATATAAAATTATGAAAAGAAAACATTAGTCCATGTATGAAATCATACATTACTCATAAAACATAAGCATTTTAGCATACCTCATCAAATCATAAATAAATCCTAGAAATCCTAAGGCATAAAGGTAACTTGAGGCATTCATAGGATTTTTACGTAGGGAGTAACCCTCTTGGTTACGTTTGGAATACCCATCATAGTATATTCCCTAAATATCTTCGGAGAAACCTCAACGTTTAACTCCATCGCGTTACCCAATGCATTAGAGAGATATATTGGGTTCACCCACCCTTAGTTTATCACAGAGCCACCCGTCTTCATAACAATTCCCAAGAACCATAACATAATCATATCGCATAAAACATGTATAAATGATACATAACATTTCCACTTTTCAATCACAATATATCAATAAAACACAATGATATAAAAACATTATGTAAACCATTTTCTATACCAAAATAAAAGAATAGTAAAACATGGTATTTATTTTTCATTCAATAAATGTTATGGCTTGTAGAGGAATCCGAAACTCAAATAATGGTCACAGCGGCGGAGAAGTCATTGTCGCCACAAACGTACGACAAGAAAAACATTCCTTTTTTTCGTTAAGTAAAACGCTTTGTATAAAAAGCTTTCTTTTGAATAAATGAAAAGTCAAAGGGTTATATACACTGTATAAAAGAAATTTGTGTTTAAAAAAAATATTCCTCAATGACAGGAGATTGAGATGATGTCCCTTACAAAGATGGTATCCTTGGATTAAGGATAAATCAATTACATAATTATGAGTGACAAACGAATACACCAAATATATGTGGATATTAATTGTAAAACAATCAGAGGACATTCACACATATTCATAAAATGACATATTCAAGGAGTACAAGTTTATCCCAAAGAATCAAAATTGGGTTAAGAAGTTCCCTTGCAAAAATTCAACAGCATAACGACGTCACTTCAAAATTCTGAAAAACAGTTGATTAGAGATAAAAAGGGTATCCCATCACTTGGACATAAAATTTACATCAATAGGAATATAGAACAACATATCCCAACATAATAGTATTTTAATTAAAAGACATAACAAAAGATGTCTTTTAAAAAGATGATGGTGAAAGGTTTTCTTACCGACTTTGGTAACTTTCCAAACGTACACCCCATTGAAGAAGGGTCATACAATGAATATGTAAATACCCATAAATGAAATTATATTACACAGATATTATAATAATGGGAATTACATACACCACACAATGTAAATGTTGGAAAATGTAGCATAAATCTCACATGACTAAAACTGAGATGAAAAATCCCTTACGAAAACTCGGTAGCCTAACGACGCCACTTAAAACTTCCAAAAATGGTTTGATGAGATCAAATAGGGTCTCTCATCATAGGAACATAAAAAGTCCAGTAATATAAATATTAAATAACATCTCCAAACATAAGAAAGATGATCTTAAAAAAATGACATAAAACGGAGTGCTTAAAAAGAAAGAGAGAGGTAGGATCCCATACCCCGTGTCGGACATGACTCGATCGTTCTTTAATCTCCTGAATAATAAAATTTTGTAAATTTATAATTTATTAAGGCCATAATTTAAATATTATTATTCAGATAATATGACATATTAAAATGTTATAATAATTGGTTAATAAAGTGATTTCATATTAGACGTTTTTGTCGATGTTCCGTACATGAGTAAAAATCGAACTTGTTGGAAAAGAATTTTCCATGTAGTTATAGGTACATCATATCCATAAGAGTATTTATGTTTTAAATATCATATATATCCAATATATATTCATTTTATACTATTACATAGCATTTGGATATAAAAAATTAAAAGAACCGTTCATGGAGATGGTAGGTCCTACGTACGCATGAACGCTACTTTCATTTTTTGTCATATTAATAGAATTAAAACAAAATGAGATATATATATATTATAATTAGGTAATCATATAAATAATTTATATGTTATATATTAAATATATATCCATTATATATATTTACTTATAATAGTACATAACATTTGGAGATAAGAAATGAAATGTACCGTTCATGGAGACGGTAAGCCATACGTACGCATGAACGCTACTTTCATTTCTTTTTTTTTATATTAAATGGAATTAAATAATAATGATATAAAGGTATATTATAATTACAGTAGGATATCATATTTTATACCATTAATTCCATCCTTTATACATCCCACATATGGCATTAATGAATCAAATCACTTTGAGGGGGCGGTAGTCCGCACTTCCTAAAATGAAGATATCGCGTTTACCCATAATGGAAACCATAATGGAATGCCATAAATGAAAAATACAGAATCTTAAGGAAAATAGAGAAATATTATATATCATATATAAATATATTTACATATTAATGGCCACATTTGAAGATGTTAAAATAATATTGAACAATCATCATTTTGTGAGGCAGAAATTCGCCATCCACCGAAACAGTATGATCTTTAACCATTAGATGGATGTGTGTGAAAGTGTAGCTCGAATAATTATTATAAAAAATTACTAGTATATTTTAGATACTGGTGTTGTTACAAATAAAAGTAATAAAAAGAGTTTAGGGGTTTGGAGAAGAAAAATAAAACAAAAGAACACAAGGGAAGACATTACCTTTAAATCGAGAAACTCTTTTGGATTTGAGCTCAAAGGCTTCCTTGGAAAGGATTCTGCCCAAATTGAGGCTTCAATGATGAATATAGAGATTTGGAGATATAATATGGGCAGGTTTTGGCCGAGCCAAAGGCTTTAGAGGTGTGTGTAAGGTTCTAGAGGTGGGGGCCTTTTATAATAGGAGAGGAGGGGCACTCTTGGAATGTTATACACTATTACATTATTATAAAATGATTTTCGGATTAAAAAGGTCCAAAAAGGAAATAATTCTAGGATAATATGATAAGGTTTGTAAATCCACCAATCAATTAAGTTTTTGACAAGTGTAATACTTATATTTTACCCTATCATCTCATTTTATTTAAATGATTCATTTATGAGGTAATCACTGCATCATCAAGGTGTCATAGATAAATTAATTTATTTAATATCCAAAAATTATAATAAAAATATCATGATGTAGGAAATCTTTTTATATTTCTAATTAATATTTATAGTAAAAAATATGACTTTTATAACCCCATATAAAAATTGTTTTAGTAAAACAGCACATGTTTGTGACATTTTAATTTTAACATTAAATAAAAAGGTATTAGTGTCATTTTCCAACCAAACTGGCTGCATGGGGTCCCCAAGTTGACACATGGATGTTCTTGGTCGTCCATGACTCATCAAATGAGGTTAGTACATGTTTCTAGGTCATTTCGTATTATTAAAACATTATTTTTACCTTAAACTACACGAATTACCTCTCATCAAAATTAAAACTTAAAAGTTATTACTCCACAAAAAAATTATTCTAATCCCATTGAACCAAATTTTAATTCGTAATGACAACCATTTATGTTGGATTTTATAAATTCAAAACACAGAGGTGGTAAAATATCATTTAAATGAAAAATCAGTTTTTTAAGTACCACTTAGTGGTTTCACTATTCATCAAAAATTGATGTTTTCCAGAAAAATACCAAAAATTCACCCTAAGCTATATTTGATATTCCGAATTCAAAAATGATGTCTATTTTAAAAAATTCAAAACATATAAGTTAAATTAATTAATTTAATAATTAATTTCCACTTTCAAAGCAAATGGCGTGTTTTTATGAAACAATAAGTATCAAAAGATCTACACTAGTTTAAGTCCAATTTCAAGATGAATTTAATTCCAATGACCAATATTGGATTAAATGGTAAAAATATATTCTAATTTCACTTTAAATTTAATTAAAAAGATAATATAATCATATAAATAAATTAAATTAAAAAAAGGTTTTGAATTAAAATACAACATTTTTCACTATTCATTAAAAATGAACTTTTTCAGAAAAATAACAAGATTTTACACAAAGTAAATATTGATGTTCCGATTCTAAAGAAGAATTTTATTTTTTTAAATATAACACATAAAATTGTCAGAAAGTGGATTTAAAAGAGGTTTGTCATCAAAAGGAGGTTAATCGACCTTTTATAGAATATTAGAATGTTTACGTTTAAAATTGGATTCATTCGCATTTTTAATCCTCTAACATTTATTGTAAAAAGTAAAAATATTTGACAAACATATATCATCATTTTGTATTTATTTTTGTTCATTCAAACCATTACAATGGCTAGGCGTTAACTACAATTTAAAATAATATTATTTTATTATTAGAGTGGAACGTAAGATTCCCAAGAAACTCGAGTGACGTTTGTATGTCTCCTTTAAAGTTATATTAATATTTTATCAACAAATTTGGATAAATGTGAAAATGTCATATTCTTTATTTACCTGGGGTGTTACATCTTTCCCCCCTTTTGGGAATTGTGTCCTCGCAATTTTAAAATAGGGCTTGGAAACATCAATGAAAATCCCACATCAGAACAAGAGTCAGTAAAACAATCACATTAAAATAAAGAATGAGACATACAAACGTCACTCGAGTTAACCCATATTAGGATTACATGTAGGAAAACATGGATATGGAGGAGAAAAACAAAGGGTCATATTCTGAGGGAGAGAGATAGTAAACATGTCTAGGAGAAAGTTAACCATAAGAAAATCACACACTTGTGATGGGTTAAACAGTATTAGATTCCCCAGTAGGAAAAGTTAACAGACAACATTTTTGTTTTAAGTTACTCATCATTGAGAAATTTATTTTTGAGCTTAACTAAATCCTAATGAATCATACTTACTTGTCACGTAGACTTTCAACTTTTACTAGATTCCTTAATCAAACTCATATTTTCTTCAAAAGACGAGTATTTAGGGAGACTTGTTCGCATTAAGAGTACTATAATCAACTTCTTGAGAATCACCTAATCCAAAAAAGAGAACTATATATTTCCCATGTCTTCAGACAAAATCCAAAACCAAAATTGTTAGTATGAGATCAGGTAATCCAAAAAAGTATAATCCTTTATAAAAAGAAAATATCTTCTTAATCTCCGAAATTTGTCCAAAAAACCCAAAGGTCAACTAAGACCATTCGATAGACAATTGTCCATAAAATTATTCAAAGTAAACCAAACTAAGATTGAAACCCAAATATTTGAAGGATTTAATCACATAGTCTTCCAAGGTACAAATTAACTTTTATCTCCAAATAAAATCATTTTCTCTTAATTTCTCATATTGAAAAGTAATTAACCTAATCACATTGTTATGTTAATAATTTCCATAGATAACCCAAAATAAACCTACTCTCGATTCCTAAAGTCATCTAACTAAAAATTATTAGTCAAACTAACCAGGGACTTCACGTAGTCTAGTGGTAGGCGATAAATACCAGTTGCACTTTGGTTATGGGTTCGATCCCCACAGCTTTGTCTGACGCGACGGGTTGTCACACGGTCTCCGTGTTGTCCTTTTTTCAAAATAATATAATTCGTAAAACATTCACCAAAACGAGATAAAATATTCAAAAATAATCATAACATATTTTAACATCATGTTTATCTCATGCCTTTAATTGTCCATCATAATATATAATAACCCATAATTACCTCAAAAGTAAGGATCATATAAACTCTAATGGAAAGCTTTATAATTATTACCTGAACTTCCACATCGATTGGTCATCTTGTACATGATGCATTACAGAACATACCAAGGTACAAGAGGTTTATCATGACTCCTTGATAGTTGGATTATAACAACCATGATTTTTCTCATTGAATCCCCCATTTCATCCAGTCTCTTAATCAGAGAACCACCACAGTTTCCTTCAAGCCTATTGTCACTTTGGTGCCTGCTAGATCCATCCATTCACTAAAAATAGAAATCTCAGTGTGAGAATATGAACAAATCCATCATGTACTAATGAGTAATATAAACACTAAGATATAATTACTCATTAACTTTATCTAAAACTAGGACTCTTTCTGAAATCCTAACCATTATGGTAATGTCACTTATGCCTAAAGAATACCCTAATCTCTAAAGTTATCTAAACCGACCTCTAATACCAACTATAAGGCCTTGGCCTTAAACCATACTTAATATTGAATTAAATGAATAATTCACATTGAGGATCTTTTCATGTTTAGAGTTATAGAGAATTAGATCATTAATCATGAATTACATTCCACATTTAAACAAAGTAGTTATATAAAAGATAATATTCGTTTTTTTCCATGAACGGAAACATATTTAAAATAAAACGTGGATTCTTTCTTGACACTTCCTTGACTCTATCATCATATCATGCACCTTTCCCTTGACCTGTGAAAAACATTTCAAAAACATGGGATGAGCATAAAAAGCTCAGTACGGGATATAAAAGTATGAAAAGGAAACATTAGTCCATTTATGAAATCATACTTTACTCATAAAACATAATCATTTCAACATATCTCATCAAATCATGAATAAATCCTAGAAATAATAAGTCATAAAGGTAACTTGATGAATTCATAGAATTCTTACGTAGGGAGTAACCCTCTTGGTTACGTTTGGAATACCCATCATAGTATATTCCCTAAATCTTTTCGGAGAAACCTCAACGTTTAACTCCTTCGCATTACCCAATGCATTGAGAGCTATATCGGGCTCACCAACCCTTAGTTTATCACGGATCCACCCGTCTTTTTAACAATTCCCAAGAACCATAACATAATCGTATCACATAAAACAAGAATAAAGGAAACATAACATTTCCACTTTTCAATCACAAGATATCAATAAAACACATTGATATAAAAAAATTATGAAAACCATTTTCTATACCAAAATAAAAGAAGAGTAAAACATGGTATTTATTTTTCATTCAAAAAAAGTTTTGTCTTGTAGAGGAAGCCGAAACCCAAATAATGGTCACGTCGGTGGAGAAGTCGTTGTCGCCGCATACGTACGACAAGAAAAACATTCCTTTTTTCCGTTTAGTAAAACACTTCGTATAAAACTATTCCTCTTGATAAAAAAAGGTCAAAGAGTTTTATACACCGTATAAAATAAATTTGTGTTTAAAATAAAATATTCCTCAATGAAAGGAGATTGATATAATGTCCCTTACAAAGACGGTATCCTTGGATTAAGGATAAATCAATTACATACTTATGTGTGACAAACGAGTACACAAAATATAAGTGGATATTAAGTGTAAAACAATCAGAGGACATTCACACATATTCATAGAACGACATATAAAAGGATTACAAGTTTATCCCAAAGAATCAAAATTGGGTTAAGAAGTTCCCTTGCAAAAATTAGACAGCCTAACTGCGTCACTTCAAAATTCAAAAAAAGAGTTGATTAGAGATAAAAAGGGTATCTCATCACTTGGACTTAAAATTTACATCAATAAGGATATATAAGAACATATCCTCACATAATAGTATGTGAATTAAAAGTCATAACAAAATAAGACTTTTAAAAAGTGGAGGGTGAAAGGTTCCCTTACTGACTTGGGTAACTTTCGAAACGTACACCCTATGGAATAAGGGTCATACAATGAATGTGTAAATACCAATAAATGAAATTATATTACACAAAGAGTATAATAATGGGAAGTAAATACACCACTCAAAGTAAATGGTGTAAAATGTAGCATAAATCTCACAGGACTAAAAGTGAGATGAAAAATCCCTTACGAAATCTCAGCAGCCTAACAACGCCACTTTAAACATCCAAAAATGGTTTGATGAGATCAAATAGGGTATCTTATCATAGGAAAATAAAAATTAAAGTAATAGAAATATAAAATAACATCCCCAAACATATGAAATATGACCTTAAAATAAATGACATAAAAGAGAGTGCTTAAAAAGAAAGAGAGAGGTAGGATCCCATACCTAATGTCCGACATGACTCGGTCGTTATTTAATCTCCTGAATAATAAAATTTGTTCAATTTATAATTCCTCAAGGACCTAATTTAAAGATTATTATTCATTTAATATAACATATTATAATGTTATAATAATTGGTTAATAAAGTGAGTTCAAATCAGACGTTTTTGTCGATGTTCCGTACATGAGTAAAAATCGAACTTGTTGGAAAAGAATTTTCCACGTAGTTATAGGTACATAATATCAAGAATAGTATTGATGTTTTAAATATCATATATATCCAGTATATATTAATTTTATACTATTCCATATCATTTAAAGATAAAAAATTAAAAGCACCGTTCATGGAGACGGTAGCCCGTACGTACGCATGAACGCTACTTTCATTTTTGTGTCATATTAATGGAATTAAAACAAAATGAGAGATATATATATATTATAATTACAGAATGATATCCATAATTTATATGTAATATATTACATATATATCCATTATATATATGTAATTATAATAGTACATAACATTTGGAGATAATAAATGAAATGTTCCGTTCATGGAGACGGTAAGCCGTACGTACGCATGAACGCTACTTTCATTTCTTTCTTTTTTTGTATTCAATGGAATTAAATAATAATTATATAAAGGTATATTATAATTGCAGTATGATATCATATTTAATAACATTAATTTTATCCTTTATACATCCCACATATGGCATTAACGAATCAAATCACTTTGAGGGGGCGGTAGTCCGCACTTCCTAAAATGAAGATATCACGATTACCTATAATGAAAACCATAAAAGTATGAAATACATGAAAAATACAGAATCTTAAGGAAAACATAAACATATTATATATCATATATTAATATAGTTACATCTTTATGTCCACCTTTGAATTTTTAAAAATAATATTGAACAATCATCGTTTCGTGAGGCAGTAATTCACCATCCATAGAAACAATATGTTATTTAACCATTAGACGGAGGTGTGTGAAAGTGTATCTAGAATAATTATTATTACAACATCCTGGTATATTTAAGATACTTGTGTTGTTACAAAAAAAGTAATAAAAAGAGATTAGTGGTTTGGAGAAGAAAAATAAAACAAAAGAACACACGGGAAGACATTACCTTTAAATCGGGTAACTCTCTTTGATTTGAGCTCAAAGGCATCCGTGGAAAGGATTATTCCAAAAGTGATGCTTCAATGATGAATATAGGAGTGTGGAGAGATGAAATGGGCAGGGGTTGGCCGATCCAAAGGCTTGAGAGGTGTGTGTAAGGTGGTAGAGGTGGGGGCCTTTTAGAAGAGTAGAGGAGGGGCGCTCTTGGAAAGTTATAAAATATTACATTATTATAAAATGATTTTTGGATTCAAAAGGTCCCAAAAATATATTTTTTGAGGATAAGGTGATAATGTTTCGAAATACACCCATCCAATAGGTTTTTGACAAGTGTAAGACCTATATTTCACCATATATTCTCATTTTATTTAAATCGTTGATTTATGAGGTAATCACTAAATCATCACGGTGTCATAAATAAATTAATATATTTAATATCTAAAACTTATAAAAAATATAATGATGTAGGAAATATTTTTATATTTCTAATTAATATTTATAGTCAAAAATATGACTTTTATAACCCCATTTAAAAATTGTTTTAGTAAAACAACACATGTCTGTGACATTTTAATTTTAACTTTAAATAAAAAGGTATTAATGTAATTTCCCATAAAAAGTGGCTCCATGGGGTCCCCAAGTTGACCCATGGATTTTTGTGGTCGGACATGACTCATACAATGAAGATAGAACATGTTTCTAGGTCATTTCATATTATTAAAACATTATTTTTAACTTAAACTACACTAATTACCTCTAATCACGATTAAATCTTAAAAGTTACTATTCACCGAAAAATTATTTTAATCCCATTGAACCACATTTATTTCTTAATGACAACCATGTATGTTGGATTTTTGAAATTCAAAACATAGAGGTGGTAAAATTTCATTTAAATGATAAATCAGTTTTTTAAGTACCACATAGTGGTTTCACTAATCATCAAAAATTTATGTTTTCCAGAAAAATACCAAAAATTCACCCTAAGCTATATTTTATATTCCAAATTCAAAAATAATGTCTATTTTAAAAAATTAAAAACAAATAAGTTACATTAATTAATTTAATAATTAATTCTCCCTATCAGAGCAAATAGCGTTTTTTAATGAAACTATAAGTTTTAAAAGATTGACATTAGTTTAAGTCTAATTTCAAGATGAAATTAATTCCAACGACCACTATTGGATGAAATGGTAAAAATATATTCTAATTTAACTTTAAAATAAATTCAAAATATAATATAATCATATAAATAAATTAGATTAAAAAGAGTTTTTGAATTAAAATACAACATTTTTCACTATTTATTAAAAAATGATCTTTATCGGAAAAATACCAAGAGTTTACACAAAGTAAATTTTGATGTCCCGATTCTAAAGAAAAATTTTATTTTTTCAAATATAACACATAAAATTGTCAAAAAGTGGATTTAAAATAGGTTCATCATCAAAAGGCGGTGAATCTACCTTTTAATGAATATTAGAATGTTTAAGCATAAAATTGGATTCAATCGCATTTTTAATCCTCTAACATTTATTGTAAAAAGTAAAAATATTTGACAAACATATATAATCATTTTGTAGTTAGTTCTGTTCGTTCCCTCCATTACAACGGCTATGTGTTAACTACAATTTAAAATAATATTATTTTATTATTAGAGTGCAACGTAAGATTCCCAAGAAACTCGTTGTTGCATATTGGTTACACCATCGAGCATAGCGTCCACTTTAAAGTTATATTAATATTTTATTCACAAATCTGGATAATTGTGAAAATTTCATATTATTTATTTACCTGGGGTGTTACATCCTTCCCCCCTTTTGGGAATTGCGTCCTCGGAATTTTAAAATTGGGCTTGGAAACTTCATTGAAAATTCCACATCAGAACAAGAGTCAGTAAAACAATCACTTTAAAATAAAGAAAGAGATGTAAAAAGTTCACCCGAGTTAACCGATACTATAATTCCATGTAAGAAAACATGGATATGGAGTAAAAAACAAATGGTCATGTTCTGAGGGAGAGTGATAGTAAACATGTGTAGGATAAAGTTAACCATAAGAAAATCACAAACATGTGATGGGTTAAATGGTATTAAATTCCCTAGTAGGAAAAGTTAACAGACAACATTTTTGTTTTAATTTACTCTTAATTTAAGAATTTATATTTGAGCTTAACTAAATCATAATGAAACATACTTACTTGTCACGTAGACTTTCAACTTTTACTAGATTCTTTAATCAAACTCATATTCTCCAAAAGACGAGTATTTAGGAAGACTTGTTCACATTAAGAGTACTATAATCAACTTCTTGAGAATCACCTAATCCACAAAAGAGAACTATATATTTCCCATGTCTTTAGACAAAATCCAAAACCAAAATTTTTAGTATGAGATCAGATAATCCACAAAAGTATAATCCATTATAAAAAGAAAATCTATTCTTAATCTCCAAAATTTGTCCAAAAAAACCCAATGTTCAATAAAGACCATTCGATAAACAATTGTCCATAAAATTCTTCAACGTAAACTAAACTAAGATTCAAACCCAAATATTTGAAGCATTTAATCACATAGTCTTCCAGGGTACAATGTAACGTTTATCTCCAAATAACATCAGTTGCTCTTAAAATCTCATATTGAAAAGTAATTAACCTAATCACATATCCTCGATGATAGGTTAATCATTTCCATAGATATACCAAAATAAACTTACTTTTGATTCCTAAAATCATCTAACTAAAAACAATTAGTCACACTAACCAGGGACTTCACGTAGTCCAGTGGTATGCAATAAATACCAGTCGCACTTTGGTTGTTAGTTCGATTCCCACAGCTTTGTCCGACGTGATGGGTTGTCACACGGTCTCTGTGTTGTCATTTTTCCAAAACTATATAATTCTTAAAACATTCCCCAAAACGAGATAAAATCTTCAAAAATAATCATAACATATTTTAACATCACGTTTATCTCATGCATTTCATTTTCCATCATAATATATAATAACCCATAATTACCTCAAAAGTAAGGATCATATAAACCCTAATGGTTACCTTTATAATAATTACCTGAACTCTCACATTGATTGATCATCTCGTACATGATGCATTACAGAACATCCCAAGGTTCAAGTGGTTGATCATGACTCCATGATATTTTGTTTAGAACAACCATGATTTTCCTCATTGAATCCCCCATTTCATCCAGTCTCTTAATCAGAGAACCACCACAGTTTCTTTCAAACCTATTATCACTGTAACACCCTGAAATTTTATGAAAAATATACTTTTTTTTCATTAATGTCTTGTGTTGTACGCTACACCAAAATAAGCTTTCACAACACGCATCCTTGGCTTGCCTCCATTACACGCAATCACGACCTTCCTCGATAGCGTGTGTAGTACGCAATAACGAGTTTCACTAAACAACAATATGCTATTAAAATATTATTAAAACTAGCCGTTATGAATAGTAATAACCTATTTTTAAATTTTTTATATTTTATTTATCAAAATGGAATTCATTTTTGGATTCGTAATAGCGAAATTAGCTTAGGATGAAATTTTGGTACTTTTCAGATATCTTTCATATTCTGATGAATAGTGAAAATTACTAAATTTTAATTTAAAAAAACTTTTTTAATCGAAATAATTAATAGTGATAAATTATTTATTTGAGTGGTTTTAAAGAATATTTGTAATATATTTTTACAATTCAATACAATGTTGGTCATTGGATGTAATTTCACATTTACAACAGACATAAACAAGTGTCAATCTTTTGATAGATATTGTTTCTTAAAAACACGCTATTTGTTTTAACAGCGGGATTTAATTATAAAATTAATTAATGAAAATTCTATGTTATGAATTTTGTAAAATAGGCTTCATTTTTGAATTCGGAATATGAAATATAGCTTAGGATGAAATTTTGGCATTGTTTTGAAAAACATCAATTTTTGAAGAATAGTGAAACTACTAAGTGGTACTTAAAAAAATAAATTTATTCATAAATCTTAATTTTACCGCTTTTGTGAATGGAATTTCATAAATCCTAGAGACACGGTTGATGTCAGTAAGTAAAATGTGGTTCAATGAGATGAAAATAATTTTTGGTGAATAGTAACTTTTTTCTTTTATTTTCCACGGTTAAAAGTAAATAGGGTAATTAAGGGTAAAAATGATATTATTATTACCCTAACACATGTCCTAATCCTATTGGACAAGTGTATCTCGACCAAAAACAACATTAAGTGTAAAATATTATCATTTAGGCCCACTTGGATTAGATTAGGACATTTATTATTAATTTATTTAAAGAAGGATTAAAAGAGTTAAAATCAAAGTTTATTTACAAAAACATTTTTAATATGGGGTTATACTGAAGATAAATTCGACTATAAATATTAATTAGAAATAGAAAAAGAGTTCCTACATAATGGTATTTTATTTGTAATTTTTAGACAATAAATAAGTTAATTTATTTATGACACAACGATGATGCAGTAATTACCTTTTTAAGAAACTATTAACATAATTGATGTTATAAATTCCCAAATAAATTTAATTTGAGACTTTTAATGAATTAAAATAATTTTATAGGTTAATATGACATGTTATTATTGATTTAATTATCTTTTTTAGAACTTATCATTCTGTTATGATTTTCACAAAAATCAATTACTAAATAGTGTCAAAATTGACATAAAATAGTTTTTAAAACAAATATTATATTATTAATTGTTATTTTATTCCTAAAAATCTAAGTTTCTGACAAATAACTTAGATAAGGTTATATATATTATTAATAAACAATTTCGGGTTCGTTTGGCTTCTTATATTAAGTTTATTAACCTTATAGTGTAAGAACACAAGAAGACACGGTAAAGGTAAAATTATTTAACTTAATGTTAAATCTAAATGATAAGGTAATCATAGGAACCTAAACTTGTCTAAATTATATTGGATGAGAGTATTTCGACCCATCCCCACCTTAGCTTAGAAATAAACCAATTTGGAGCTATTTAAAACAGAATTTGTCTTTATAATAAAATAATATTTTTTGTTATTCCTAAGATGCCCCTCTCCTCCCTTATAAAAGGGCACCTCCTCCCTCTCTTCCTCACACAACATTGAGCCTTCATGCTCGGCCAACCCCTGCCAAAATATCTTCTCCACTTCCCTAGTATCATCCTAGAGGTCCTGGTATTCTTCAAAGGCCATCCTTAGTTTGTTATGTGGAGGTTAAGAAAAGGCGCGCCAAAAAGAGGTAATATCCATTACCGATCTTTTTAAATTTCATTCTTCTTCAACATATTCTTCTTTAGTTGTTTCATGATAAAGTAATAACATAAGTATTTATTATATACTGATATGTTATTATAAATATGAAACAAATCTAATTAACCTTATATCCATCCTACGGAAAATGGAAATCACCGCGCGTGCGTACGTACGGAATACCGTCTCCACGCCGTGGTGTAATCAATTTTCCGCCACCACCATAATTGGATGGGTATAATGGTGTAATGAGTAACTATATATGATTATTATAAAGTGATATTGATACTTAAATAGTATACATACACTTCAACACAATTCCACGAACATGGGAACGATATCATCGCTCGTGCGTACGTACGGACTACCGTCTCCACGACGCGATGAGATTCATTCTCAATGATTAACCATTCATTAATGATTATAAAGTATATATAATAAGTACTAATGAAATATATGACATAATAATGATACTGGATTTATGTATATTTATATGTATGTCATCAACTTAATTCCATTCAATTCAATAAGGAAACGAAAACAGCGTTCATGCGTACGTACGGACTACCGTCTCCTTGAACGGTGTATTTCTTTCCATTTACTGATTTATTATATATGTATATTCTTAATATATATATATAAATCATGTTTTATATTCTTGAATTAAGTAATCATGATCTAAGTAATCATATGAATAATTACAAGTTAAAAACACGAACGACAAATGAGACGATTTTACCCAAAACGCTACTTTAACATGAATTTACAAAAGAACGGGTAATATAAAGTCATAAGTGGACCATATATGATATAATAACAATTAATATGATTCTGGAATAAGTCAATAACATGATTTAAGTCATTATACCGGATGTTGGGACACTTACAAAGCAAGTCGGACCTAAGGTAAGGGGAAATATCACAATCTCCTTTTTATCCGAGATTGTTTATACTTTGATATCTACTGGGGTGTATTTTATCATCCACATCCATGTTTCCTCAATATGTAATATTATTTCCGTCCACCTACAATTGTTTAAATCCAATTTTACCCTTCGGTGAGTTTTTAGTAAATGATATGAAAGGAATGTTTTGTCGTTTTTCATACGAGGTACTTTTTTTGACTTTTCCGACAAAAGTACGAGAAGAATGTTTTCTTTTAACTTATACGTCATGAATGGATTTTTAAAACATTATTTCCAAGAAGCTTACCTTATAAGTTTTCCTGTTTATTTTTAATCAACTTCTTTTAGTTATAATTTTATTACATGTTAAGAAATGAAAAATGTTTTTAAAGAAGAAAGGATATTTTCCTCAAGAATGGAGTTCAAGTGTTTTATCAAAATTATTTTCCATCTAAGATAATAAAGGGTTATGTTTTTAACCCTATTATTACATTGATTTGATTATGTTGTGAGGGAATTATTTTTATGAAGTCATTTACCTTATATGATTTGTTTTATGATGTCATGATGTTTCAAGAATCCCATTTTTATCACATGTGTTATGCGGTGATGTATGATTTATGATTATGTGGCACACATAAGAAAGGATTAATTATAAGATGGGTGGGACCTATATCTGCCTCCAATGCATTGGGTAATGATTTTATATCTCATGAGATAGACATGGCTGGAATGGTAGGTTATACCAGTTCAGTGAAACAGGACTGAAACGAGGGTGACTCGATTCAGAAAGGGACTTTGTGCACTAAGATAGTCTTGACAATGAGTCTTGACTAAAAAGAAATGATTCTCTATGATTATGTGTGTATGCCACAAAGTTTCATGTTTTATGTTATGATTATTGGGATTACATTTCAATTGTATGATTTATCCCATGTTATGATATTATGAGCTCTCTTTTTGCAGGTTAAGATTTCCAAAAGATATGTTCTTATGTATATGATGTGATTGATATTTTTTTGTTTACCCTTACTGAGCATTTGAGCTCACCCTTTTATGTTTTCTTTTCCCCAGGATATAAAGAAAGGTTTTAGGTATAAAAAAAATAAGATCTTTATGGGAGATGTTGAAGATCTTTCACCATGATTAGAAGATTATATTCCAATTTTCCAAAGACCCTAAACTATTACGATCCTTGTGTGTGTGTTTTTTTTATGTACTAAGTATTCCGCAAATGTAATGTAATTTCCATGTAAGTCAGGCTTCGGGTCTCTACATTTGGTATCAGAGGAAAGGTTTAGTCAACCTTTGGAAACTAGGATGCCAAAACATTACTGAGATCCCTAGAGATATTTATACGTTATGACTAGGGATGTCCCTAAGGGTTAGTATAAGTATAGGTTATAGTACTAGAATTATGCTAACGATCATATAATTAAACCTAAGATGTTAGATATTGAAGTTATTCCCCCTTTATTATGTTGTTTTCCCTAGCATGATTTTTGCCTCTCACACTATTCTTTTTGGGTTTTAGACGATGGCTGGAACCCGAAGGAACCGTGTTGATCAATGCAATGGACAATGAAATGATTGTCCTCTTGAACAAACAAATGTTATGGGAGATGGGGTGCAAAATCTTATTGCTATACTTACACAAGCTATGAATCATTCTGGACTTCCAAATAAGCAGAGATGGGAACGGTATTTAATTGAGTCCTTCATGAGGCAACGTCCACCTTCTTTCAGTGGGTCTTCTGATCCACTTATTTCTGAACAATGGATCAATACCACTGAAAAGATATTTTCAGTTCTTCAATGTTATGAAAATGATAAAGTCATCTTAGCAGTCTATCGTTTGGAAGGTGAAGCTGATCAATGGTGTAATCTTATCAAGAATACGAGGCAAAGAGATGAAATTGAGTCCATGGAATGGGAAGAGTTCAAGAACTTATTTTTCAATAAGTACTTCCCTCGTATTCTTCGAACAAAGATGGAGAAGGAGATTCTTGAACTAAAGCAAAAGGATGATGAATCTGTTGGTATATACGATGCAAATTTTACAAGACATGCAAGGTATGCATCTGGCATTATCATCCAACCTGAAAGTAAAGTTGATCGATTTTTCAGTGGCTTAAAACCAAGTCTTCGAAGGGCATTAGCTATAAGAGACTTCATTAGCTGTGAAGAAATTGTGCATTGTGCTATCAAGGTAGAAATGGAAGTTGGTGTTACATATCCATCTCATGGTTTTGACAAGAAACGAAAGATGGAGTTCAAGGAGAAATCTCAGAATAATGGTGAAAAGAAGACGAATGTTTCCTTATGCACAAAGTGTGGAATGAAGCATGGTGGAGATTGTCTTAAGGGGACTAGAAAATGTTTTATGTGTGGAAAAGAAGGTCATCGAGCAGCTGAGTGTCGAAGTAATGGAAAAAGGGATTCTAATGATGTGAATAAAGAAAACACTGCAGAGAACGCACCACCAACACTTCAATGCTTCAAGTGCAAGGAAATGGGGCATTATGCTAATAAATTCCCTAATCCAAGGGATAGTGATGATCAACATGAGAAACCACTGAAGGCAAAGGACAAAGGGAAGTCACATGCGATCACTATTGGCGATGTTGAATATGACAACGATGTGGTGGAATTATTAAGTGTTTATGTAATGGGATTCCAAAATAATGTGTTATCATAAATTATTGGAATATTTTTGTGTTGGTCTAATGTGGTATTCAAAGTGATTGAGATATTTTTTGGAAATAAGATAATATGCACATAATGAAGGGAAAACGAGAAAATGAAATGTTTAACAGTATTCATGAACTCATGATTGATATAAGGACTAAGTAATATCATGGTTTGAGTATATAGAATTTTGAGGATTTTAGTATGTGGAAGGAGTTAAATTTTAACTGCATTCATGTTTTCACTAAGTTATTCAAGAGAATACATGATTAAGGACTTTGAATGTTTGGAATGTGACCAAGAAAACATATCTTATGATATATGGGGATCAACAATGGTATTAAATCTCTGGTAATCATTTTCACTATGTTATAAGAGTGGACTGCAGTATTATGGATAAGCCTAAAGATTGGAATGGATTATGTTGGACATAAGTTAGTATTGATTAAGGATAAAAGTTTTTTCGATATTATTGATGGGATGTTATAGTAATATAGTTTTCGAAAAATGAAAACATGCAGGATGGGCGACAACCCATCGCGTCGGACAAGGCTGTGGAAATCGAACCCACAACCGAAATGCGACTGGCCTTTATCTCCTACCACTGGCCTACAGAAAGTCCATGTTTAGTAGAAACTAGTTTTATTTTCTTAAGCAGCATGATATATGAAGTATAAGTCCATTTTAGAAACCATATATGATAAATCTCACTATATATGGACTTATGTATTTTTTGATAACTTTTCTAACCTTTTGTTTGAGACAGATGGAATGACCCATCATTCTATCACATGATCAATTAACACATCATGAATAACAAATTCAACATCATTTCTTTAACAGATGAAGTGGAAATTGTTCACAGTACGAACAACAGTGAGATTGTACCAAAATAAAGTAAGTATTTATTCTAATTCAAATTTTCAACTTTAGGGAAATGATCTTGAAAACCAAAAATGTTGTCCTAGTTCCCTTATATCCGATGAATCAGATGGTACCCTAGATCGTCACAAATTTATGGCTTTGTGATTGCTGGCTTTTCCATAGCCATGTTCTCTACCACTCTCCATCAGAACATGACGGTTAGATTTCTCTTCCATATCCATATTTTCACCTATGTGGAAACCCAGTGATTAGTTTATTTGGGTAACCGTTACGTTTCAAACTTTTTTTTAAAGATTGTTTTTGGTATTCCTTTTTACGATGTGGGATTCTATTAAAGAAACTTTCGAATAGTAAACCATTTATAACCCCGACGAATTTCGAGGGCGAGATTCATTTTAAGGGGGGTAGAATGTAACACCCCGAAATTTTATGAAAAATATTCTTTTTTTTTCATTAATGTCTTGTGTTGTACGCCACACCAAAAGAAGCTTTCATGACACGCATCCTTTACTTTCCTTCCATTACACACAATGGCGACCTTCCTCGATAGCGTGTGTAGTACGCAATAACGAGTTTCACTAAACAACAATATGCTATTAAAATATTCTTAAAACTAGCAGTTATGAATAGTAATAACCACTTTTTAAATTTTGTATATTTTATTTTTCAAAATGGAATTCATTTTTTGATTCGTAATATCGAAATTAGCTTAGGGTGAAATTTTGGTACTTTTCAGATAACTTTCATATTCTGATGAATAGTGAAAATTACTAAATTTTAATTTAAAACAGCTTTTTTAATCGAAATAATTAATAGTGATAAATTATTAATTTGAGTGGTTTTAAAGTATATTTAGAATATATTTTTACAATTCAATACAATGTTGGTCATTGGATGTAATTTCACATTTACAACAGACATAAACAAGTGTCAATCTTTTGATAGATATTGTTTCTTAAAAACATGCTATTAGTTTTAACAACGGGATTTGATAATAAAATTAATTAATGAAACTTCTATGTTATGAATTTGGTAAAATAGACTTCATTTTTTAATTCGGAATATGAAATATAGCTTAGGATGAAATTTTGGCATTGTTCTGAAAAACATCAATTTTAGATGAATAGTGAAACTACTAAGTGTTAGTTAAAAAAATTAATTTTTTCATAAATCTTAATATTACCGCTTCTGTGAATGAAATTTAAAAAATCCGAGAGACACGGTTGATTTCAGTAAGTAAAATGTGGTTCAATGAGATGAAAATAATTTTTGGTGAATAGTAACTGTTTACTTTTATTTTCCACGGTTAAAAGTAAATAGGGTAATTAAGGGTAAAAATGATATTATTATTACCCTAACACATTTCCTAATCCTATTGGACAAGTGTATCTCAACCAAAGACAACCTTAAGTGTAAAATATTATCATTTAGGCCCACTTGGATTAGATTAGACATTTATTATTAATTTATTTAAAGGAGAATTAAAAGAGTTAAAATCAACGTTTATTTACTAAAACATTTTTAATATGGGGTTATACATAAGATAAATTCGACTATAAATATTCATTAGAAAGATAAAACGATTTCCTACATAATGGTATTTTATTTCTAATTTTTAGACATTAAATAATTTAATATATTTATGACACAACGATGATGAAGTAATTACCTTTTTAAGAAAATATTAACATAATTGATGTTATAAATGCCCAAATAAACTTAATTTTAGACTTTTTATAAATTAAACTAATTTTTAGGTTAATATGACATGTTAGTATTGATTTAATTAACTTTTTTCGAACTTATCATTCTGTTATGATTTTCACAAAAATAAATTACTAAATAGTGTCAAAATTCACATAAAATAGTTTTTAAAACAAATATTATATTATTAATTGTTATTTTATTCCTAAAAATCTATGGTTCGTCCAAATGACTTATATAAGGTTATATATATTAATAATAAACAATTTGGGGTTCGTTTGGCTTCTTATTGTAAGTTTAGTAACCTTATAGTGTAAGAACACAAGAAGACACGGTAAACGTAAAATTATTTATCTTAATGTTAAACCTAAATGATAAGGTTAAAATAGGAACCTAAACTTGTGTAAATTCTATTGGATGAGATTATTTAGACCCATACCCACATTCTCTTCGAAATAAATCAATTTGGAGCTATTTATAACCGAATTTGGCTTTATAATAAAATAATATTTTTAGTTATTCCTAAGATGCCCCTCTCCTCCCTTATAAAAGGGCACCTCCTCCCTCTCTTCCTCACACAACTTTTAGCCTTCATGCTCGGCCAAACCCTGCAAAAATCTCTTCTCCACTTCCCTAGTATCATCCTAGAGGTCATGGTCTTCTTCAAAGACCAACCTTAGTTCTTTAAGTGGAGGTTAAGAAAAGGCGCGTCAAAAGAGGTAATATCCATTACCGATCTTTTTCAATTTCATTATTCTTCAACTTCTTCTTCTTTAGTTGTTTCATGATAAAGTAATAACATCAGTATTTTTAATATACTGATATTTTATTATAAATATGAAACAAATCTAATTTACCTTCTATCCATCCTACGGAAAAAGGAAATCATCGCCTGTGCGTACCTACGGAATACCGTCTCCACGCCGTGGTGTAATCTATTTTCTGACACCACCTTAATTGGATGGGTATAAGCTTTAATGAGTAACTATAAATGATTATTATAAAGTTACATTGATACTGAAATATTATACATACACTTCAACTCAATTCCACGACCATGGGAACGATATCATCGCTCGTGCGTACGTACGGACTACCGTCTCCACGACGCGATGAGATTCCTTCTCAATGATTAACCATTCATGAATGATTATAAAGTATATATAATAAGTTCTAATGAAATATATGACATAATAATGATACTGTATTTTTGTATATTTATATGTATGTCATCTACTTAATTCCATTCAATTCAATAAGGAAACGAAAACAGCGTTCATGCGTACGTACGGACTACCGTCTCCATGAACGGTGTATTTCTTTCCATTTACTGATTTATTATATATGTATAATCTGAATATATATATATATAAATCATGTTTTATATTCATTAATTAATTAATCATGATCTAAGTAATCATATGAATAATTACAAGTTAAAAACACGAACGACAAATGAGACGATTTTACCCAAAACGCTACTTTAACATGAATTTACAAAAGAACGGGTAATATAAAGTCATAAGTGTACCATATATGATATAATAACAATGAATATGATTATGTAATAAGTCAATAACATGATTTAAATCATTATACCGGAGGTTGGGACACTTACAAAGCAAGTCGGACCTAAGGTAAGGGGAAATATCACAACCTCCTTTTTATCTGAGATTGTTTATACTTTGATATTTATTGGGGTGTATTTTATCATCCACATCCATGTTTCCTCAATATGTAATACTATTTCCATCCACATACAATTTTTTAAATCCAATCTTACCCTTCGGTGAGTTTTTAGTAAATGATATGAAAGGAATCTTTTGTTGTTTTTCATACGAGGTACTTTTTTTGACTTTTCCGACAAAAGTACGAGAAGAATGTTTTCTTTTAACATATACAACATGAATGGATTTTTAAAACATTATTTCCAAGAATCTTACCTTATAAGTTTTCAAGTTTATTTTTAATCAACTTCTTTTAGTTATAATTTTATTACATGTTAACAAATGAAAAGTGTTTTTAATGAAGAAAGGATATTTTCCTCAAAAATGGAGTTCAAGTGTTTTATCAAAATTATTTTCCATCTAAGATAATAAAGGGTTCTGTTTTTATCCCTATTATTACATTGATTTGATTATGTTGTGAGGGAATTATTTTTATGAAGTCATTTACCTTATATGATTTGTTTTATGATGTCATGATGTTTCAAGAATCCCATTTTTGTTACATGTGTTATGCGATGATGTATGATTTATGATTATGTGGCACACATAAGAAAGGTTTCATTATAAGATGGGTGGGACCTATATCTCCCTCCAATGAATTGGGTAAAGATTTTATATCTCATGAGATAGACATGGATGGAATGGTAGGTTATACCAATTCAATGAAACAGGACTGAAACGAGGTTGACTCGATTCAGAAAGGGACTTTGTCCACTAAGATAGTCTTGGAAATGAGTCTTGACTAAAAAGAAATGATTCTATATGATTATTTGTGTATTCCACAAAGTTTCATGTTTTAGGTTATGATTATTGGGATTACATTTCACTTCTATGATTTATCCCATGTTATGATCTAATGAGCTCTCTTTTTGCAGGTTAAGATTTCTAAAAGCTATGTTCTTATGTATATGATGTGATTGATATTTCTTTTGTTTACCCTTACTGAGCATTTGAGCTCACCCTTTTATGTTTTCTTTTCCCCAGGATATAATGAATGGTTTTAGGTATAAAAATAAGAATATATTTATGGGAGATGTTGAAGATCTTTCACCACGACTAGAAGATTATATTCCATGTATCCAAAGACACTAAACGATTACGGTCCTTTTGTGTGTGTTTTTGTTATGTACTACGTATTCCGCAACTATAATGTAATGTCCATGTATGTCAGGCTTCGGGTCACTACAGTCACATTGGAGCCTGCTAGATCCATCCATTCACTAAAAACAGAAATGTCAGTGTGATTATATCAACAAAACAATCATGTACTAATGAGGAAGATAAACACTAAGATATAATTACTCGTTCACTTTAACTAAAACTAGGACTATTTCTGAAATCCTAACCATTATGGTAATGTCACTTATTCCTATAGAATAACCTAACCTCTAATGTTATCCAAACCGACCTCTAATAGCAACTATAAGGCCCGACCATAATCCATACCTAATATTGAATTAAATGAATAATTCACAATGAGGATCTTTTCAGGTTTAGGGTTTTAGATAATTAGATCATAAATCATGAATTACATTCCATATTTAAACAAAGTGGTTACATAAAAGATAGTATTCGTTTTTTCCCATCAACGAAAGCATATTTAAAATAAAACATGGATTTTTTCTTGAAACTTCCTTGACCCTATCATCATATCATGCACCTTTCCCTTGACCTGTGAATAACATTTCAAAAACATGGGATGAGCATAAAAAGATCAGTAAGGGATATAAAAGTATGAAAACAAAACATTAGTCCATGTATGAAATCATACTTTACTCATAAAACATAAGCATTTTAACATACCTCATCAAATCATGAATAAATCCTAGAAATCATAAGGCATAAAGGTAACTTAAGGCATTCATAACATTCTTACGTAGGGAGTAACCCTCTTGGTTACGTTTGGAATACCCGTCACAGTATATTCCCTAAATCTCTTCCGAGAAACATCAACGTTTAACTCCTTTGTGTTACCCAATGCATTAGATAGCTATATCGGGCTCACCTGACCGTAGTTTATCACGGAACCACTTGTCTTCAAAACAATTCCCAAGAACCATAACATAATCATATTGCATAAAACATGTATAAAGGAAACATAACATTTCTACTTTTCAATCACGTGACATCAATAAAACACATTGATATAAAAACATTATCAAAATCTTTTTCAATACTAAAATAAATGAAGAGTAAAACATGGTATTCATTTTTCATTCAAAAAATGTTATGGATTGTTGAGGAAGCTGAAACTCAAATAATGGTCACACCGGCGGAGAAGTCGTTATCGCCGCATACGTATGACAAGAAAAACATTCCTTTTTGACGTTTAGTATAACACTTCATATAAAAAAGATTACTTTTGAATAAATGAAAATTCAAAGGGGTTTATACACCATATAAAAAAAATTTGTGTATAAAACAAAATATGCCTCAATGAAAGGAGATTGAGATGATGTCCCTTACAAAGACGGTATCCTTGGATTAAGGATAATTCAATTACATAATTTTGTCTGACAAATGAATACACCAAATATAAGTGGATATTAAGTGTAAAACAATCAGAGGACATTCAAACATATTCATAGAACAACATATTCAAGGAGTACAAGTTTATCCTAAAGAATCAAAATTGTGTTAAGAAATTCCCTTGCAAAAATTCGACAGCCTAACGGCGTCACTTCAAAATTCATAAAAAGAGTTGATGAGAGATAAAAAGGTTACCTCATCACTTGGATATAAAATTTACTTCAATAAGGATATATAAGAACATATACCAACATAATATTATGTGAATTAAAATACATAACAAAAGAAGTATTTTAAAAAGAGGAGGGTGAAAGGTTCCCTTACCGACTTGGGTAACTTTCGAAACGTAAACCCCATTGAAGAAGGGTCATACAATGAATATGTAAATACCCATAAATGAAATTATATTACAAAAATATTATAATAATGGGAAGTACATACACCACTCAAAGTAAATGGTGGAAAATATATCATAAATCTCATAGGAATAAAAGTGAGATGAAAAATCCATTACGAAAACTCGGCAGCCTAACGGCAAACATAAAACATACAAAAATGGATTGATGAGAACAAATAGGGTCTCTCATCATAAGAACAAAAAAATTAAAAAAATAGGAATATAAAATAACATCCCAAAACATATGAAAGGTGAGCTTAAAAGAAATGACATAAAAGAGAGTTCTTAAAAAGAAAGAGAGAGGTAGGATCTCATACCTTGTGTCCGACATGACTCGATCGTTCTTTAATCTCCTGAAAAATAAAATTTTGCCAATTTATAATTTCATAAGGAACTAATTTAAAGATTATTATTCAGTTAATATCAAATATTATAATGTTATAATAATTGGTCAATAAAGTGATTTCATATCAGACGTTTTTGTCGATGTTCCGTACATGAGTAAAAATCGAACTTGTTGGAAAAGAATTTTCCATGTAGTTATAGGTATATCATATCCAGAATAGTATTGATTTTTTAAATATCATATATATGAAGTATATATTCATTTTATACTATTCCATAGCATTTGGAGATAAAAAATTAAAAAGCACCGTTCATGGCGACGGTATGCTGTACGTACGAATTAACGCAACTTTCATTTTTTTCATATTAGTGGAATTAAAACAAAATGAGAGATATATATATTATAATTCCAGAATGATATCCTTCATTTAGATGTAATATATTACATATATATACATTATATATATGTACTTATAATAGTATATAACATTTTGAGATGAGAAATGAAATGTACCGTTCATGGAGACGGTAAGCCATACGTACGTATGAACGCTACATTCATTTCAATTTTTTTTGTATTCAATGGAATTAAATAATAATGATATAAAGAAATAATATAATTACAGTAGGATATCATATTTAATACCATTAATTCCATCCTTTATATGTCCCACATATGTCATTAACGAATCAAATCACTTTAAGGGGGCGGTAGTCTGCACTTCCTAAAATGAAGATATCACATTTACCCATATTGGAAACCATAAGGGTATTCCATAAATGAAAAATACATAAGATTTTGGAAAACAAAAACATATTATATATAATATATAAATATAGTGACATCTTAATGGCCACCTTTAAAGATTTTAAAATAATATTCAACAATCATCGTTTCGTGAGGCAGTAATTCACAATTCACAGAAACAATCTGTTCTTTTACCATTAGACGGAGGTGTGGGAGAGTTTAGATCGAATACTTATTATAAAAACATCCTAGTATATTTAATATACTGGTTTTGTTACAAAAAAATGTAATAAAAAGAGATTAGGTGTTTGGAGAAGAAAAATAAAACAAAAGAACACAAGGGTAGACATTACCTTTAAATCGGGTAACTCTCTTTGATTTGAGCTCAAAGGCTTCCTTGGAAAGGCTTCTGCCAAAAGTGAGGCTTCAATGATGAATAGAGGGATTTTGAGAGATTAAATGGGCAGGGTTTTGCCGTGCCAAAGGCTTGAAAGGTGTGTGTAAGGTGGCAGAGGTGGGGGCCTTTTATAAGAGGAGAGGAGGGGCACTCGTGGAAAGTTATAAAATATTACTTTATTATAAAATGATTTTAGGATTTAAAAGATCCAAAAAGGATATATTTTGAGGATATGTTGGTAAGGTTTCGAAAGCCACGCATCCAATAGGTTTTTGACATGTGTATTACTTATATTGCAACCTATATTCTCATTTTTTAAAAATCGTTCATTTATGAGGTATTCACTGCATCATCAAGGTGTCGTAAATAAATTAATATATTTAATATCTAAAAATTAAAAAACAAATATCATGATGTAGGACATATTTTTAACTTTATAATGAATATTTATAGTCAAAAATATGACTTGTATAACCCCATCTAAAAGTTGTTTTAGTAAAAAACACATGTTTGTGACATTTTAATTTTAACTTTATATAAAAAGGTATTAATGTCATTTTACAGCGAAAGTGGCTCCATGGGGTCCCCAATTTGACCCATTGATTTTCTTGGTCGGAAATAACTCATCCAATGAGGGTAGGACATGTGTCTAGGTCATTTAATATTATCAAAACGTTATTTTTACCTTAAACTACACTAATTACCTCTAATCGCGATTAAAATTTAAAAGTTACTATTCACCAAAAAAATTATTTTAATCCCATTAAACCACATTTTACATCTTAATGACAACCATGTATGTTGGATTTTTTAAATTCAAAACAAAGAGGTTGTAAAATTTCATATAAATGAAAAATCAGTTTTTTAAGTACCACTTAGTGGTTTCACTATTCATCAAAAAATGAAGTATTCCAGAAAAATACCAAAAATTCACCCTAAGATATATTTGATATTCTGAATTAAAAAATGATGTCTATTTTACAAAATTCATAACATATAAGTTACATTAATTAATTTAATAATTAATTCCTGCTGTCAGAGTAAATAGCGTGTTTTTCTGAAACAATTAATATCAAAAGATTGACACTAGTTTAAGTCCAATTTCAAGATGAAATTAATTCCAATGACCAATATTAAATTAAATTGTAAAAATATATTCTAATTTCACATTAAAACCAATTCAAATGATAATCTAATCATATAAGTAAATTCTATTAAAAAGAGGTTTTGAATAAAAATACAACATTTTTCACTATTCATTAAAAATGAACTTTATCGGAAAAATACCAAGAATTTACACAAAGTAAATTTTGATGTCCCGATTCTAAAGAAGAATTTGATTTTTTCAAATATGACACATAAAATTTTCAAAAAAGTGGATTTAAAATAGGTTCGTCATCAAAAGGCGTTTAATCGACCTCTTAAAGAATATTAGAATGTTTACGCTTAAAATTGGATTCATTCGCATTTTTAATCCTCTAACATTTATTGTAAAAAGTAAAAATATTTTACAAACATATATAATAATTCTGTGGTTAGTTAGGTTTATTCCCGCCATTACAACGGCTAGGTGCTAACTACAATTTAATATAATATTATTTTATTATTAGAGTGCAATGTAAGATTCCCAAGAAACTCGTTGTTGCGTATTGGGTACGCCGTCGAGCATAGCGTCCCCTTTAAAATTATATTAATATTTTATTCACAAATATGGATAAATGTGAAAATTTCATATTCTTTATTAACCAGGGGTGTTACACTATTCATGTTATTTATTATATTTTTTTGCACTTTTCTTAATGTGGAAATCATATATTTTTTTAAAGGTGTGTGTGTGTGTATTTTTTATTTTGAAACATAATAATATATTGTATTATCATATTTACATAATATTTCATGGAGGGATACATTTATTAGAAACATACATACACTCTGAATTTTTTCATCATAAAAGTGATCACAATACTTAATATATTTATGAATTGTAAAAAAATTGAATTCCATTATTATACTCTCACTGAAACACACACACACACATCAATGTATAGAATATATATGGTATACCATTAATATTCATTTATGTGATTGGTATCAAATCAATGATGGAGTAATATTAATATAACAAGTGTCTATGATGTTAATTTTTATGAATGATATTTATTGCATTTTTTTAAGGATAATATAATTTAATCCTATTTTTATAATTACAATGTAACAAATACTGTTTATGTTTTATAATAGTTTTAATATTATATTTAACATAGAGTGTTGTCACTTTAATCTGAATAAATTGACATCAAAAATCCAGTATTTTTAATTTTAAAAAGTTTTAATATATATCCATTGACCTTATGAATTATATTAATTTTTATAGTCTATCAATTAATGTTTCTATCCTCTTTCAATACTTTATGCCCAATCATGTATAAGGAAGAACAATATAAGAAATAAATAGTCAAAGTTAATTTAAAAATAACATATACATTCTATGAAAATTGAAAACCTATATTAGAGAATTTGTATAGATAGAAAATAGGTTTTATATGACTTGATATATTCTCAATAGATGGATGGTAATCTAACAGTTCACTTGGACAACATTTTTGTGGTTGAAACCCAATTTTTATGGGGTCTTCCTATACTGGGTATATTTTATATGGTTGATTACATGTTTTATTGAGTCATTCAAATTTTAGAAGATATTATATTTGTTATAAGTAACAACTTAAAGATAGTTTTTTTATTCATAAAAAATGATAATGTATTTATTTGGGGAATTCTTCACATACATACGTGAAATCGTGTGCTGCATATATTGAAAGAATGATTCATTATTTTATAATTATGAAAAATTCAATTATTGTTCTTAAAAAATATATTAATATTCATTTGATATCTGGTATGGTTTTATAATTTAATCATTGAAATTTTTTTAGGATTCAATAGGTTTATTGTTCTTATGATGTGGTTAATTTTTTGGATAAACTTGTTTTAGAAGAAAACTATTGTAGTATTGTATGTAATGAATAATTTCATTTCAATGAAATATATTTTAATGGTTATGATGGAATTGAAATAATGAGATATTTATAATTTTTTTAAATGTTATTAAAAATGGGTTTTTGGAAATTGATGTGGTTTTCAAAGAAAAAGCACACCACAAGGTATATTTTCAAATAAACTATTCATACGAAGCATGGGTGATTCAAGGGGAGTTTTGAGAATATTTAGGTTAATTAATGGGAAAAATATGACACATATTGATTTTGAAAAAAAAATATTTAAGATCTATAATAGATTTATAATATTATTTAGTACAACCGAATGGTGTGACATAATTATTTTTAATTATATTTTTTCTCATATTAGTTGGGTTTTATTTGAGAGATCATTATGATTTGGATTAATTATTGGGTTGTTTCTGTGAAGATTAAATAGTCAAATTTATGGGTTGATAGATTAGTTGATCAAATAGTAATGAGTGAAAATTTAATTTATAATTTCAAATGATAAAATAACCAAAGGAAGAAATGTTTCATTAAGAATAAATATTTTATGTTTTGATATGTATAAAAGTTCAAACCATAAAATTGATTTTTTTTCATTATTTTTATGTGTATTTAAAGACAAATTTGGTGTTAGTGTGATGGTTATGAGTTGGGTAACCTATTTATTTGTTTTAGGTTTTGATAGTTTGTTTATGTAAAATAGAGTCAAACAAAGAAAAAATAAAATCAGGTTTGTGGCATTTTAGTGAAATTATCATTGTATATATTTTTTGACCCAATATAAATACTATAGTCATATAATTTGTGTAAAAAATTTGATGTTTGATTCATATATAAATGTTTTTTATAGAAAACATGTGATGGATTTTCCCCATGTTTTGGACATTGATTAGGGATATGTGATGGATGATATATATCGAGTATGTAATTCAATATTGAGGAGGTTGTTTATGACTCATCAATTTGTGTGTTACATGGAAGGATGGTCTTTTAGACACTTTTTATATGGGCGGTTCATTGAATTTGACTTTTTATAATTATTAAAGATGGGGATCTCTTTAATATTATTTGTAATAGACCTAGGAGAGTGTAAATAACAACTAAGAGGTGGTGAAGCAGTGGATGACCTTAAAAATTTCTCTAACATAGATTTTTAAATACCAATTAAATTGATAATGATCTCAAAGGAGGTAAAATGATAATGAGATAAATAGTGACAATGAACAAAAATTGAATAGTGCTTAATACATGTTTCTCTATTTCATGTTATCATGTGGATAATACCATATGGGAAATAATATATATCATGAAACTAATGACTCAATTATTAATCAATAAAATTTAGGAAATTGTTATAGATATTCCAATAAGGTCTGAATACATGATAGAGCTTGAATAAGTTGTAAATAGATAACTTTCCACTTCACAAGAATCATTGTATTCTATATTTTAGATCTCATATCAACTAGATATTTTATCCAAAATGACCTATGAATATTCTATAAAGAACACTCATATCAATGAATTATCAGATAACTAAATTTTTTTCAAAATTTATCAAATTTGTGTTTGGTTGAGAAGATGTTTTAATTATAGAATAAAAAATATTTTCATATGAATCATTTCATCAATAAAAGACATACATATCTGGGAGATTTCTAAACTAAATTAATATGTACCCTAGAAAAAATTAAGATGTATTATTCTTAGACGTGGTGAGAACTATATATCTCCAATTATATATATATTTAAAAAATCTTATAAACTGGTCAGAGTGATTTTATATCGAGAATTGTGTATCCGCATTGGTGTTATTCATCAAAGTCTCATGGAATGTCCTGTGAGTTACAAGCTAATCATTTAAATATATCCATTTTATTATTTAATTTGACCAATTAACTCCCATGTAATTGTTACTTTGTTTTTTTATAGTCCTTATATCATTGAAAAATCATATACCCACGATACTAGAGAGATATATCATGACAATATATCTAAATTAGTAATAATTATACCTATCATCAAATCCCTCATAGTTTATCTAAACAAGATGTGGGATGATGTCCTAGAACCATAATAAGTTAAAAAAATATTTTAACATCATTAAAAAGATGAAATTCAATACACTTCATGGTGCACTTGATCTATTAGAGACCTAAATATTTTTTTGTATTTTCAAAACACTCTTAATACATAAGCTCATTATTGACCATGATACTAATTAATTAATGAAAAAACACATGTGAAAACATTGAATTATGTTAATCGAGATATTAGTCACACCATTATTTTAATATGAAGCTTAGATATATATCAACGTATAGGATTTGATGGATTATATATGATTCCTACATTTTTATGTGTTAGATACATTTTATTTTTCCCATTTAACTATTGAAATTAACTCCCCTTATTATAATTATCTTCATCAGGGGGTATTCTAAAATCAAATTGCCATCAAATACATAGAATAATAATAAAAATTAAAAAATATATTAACCTTCAATATCTCTAACGTATAATTTTTTAAAATTATAATCAATTAATGTAAACATCCGAATATAAATTAATCTACCACACTCTAAAATATATACTTTTTTCATCCCAAACAATATAAAACAATATTCATCCCACCCTCTTTTTTTGATATTATCCATTTTTATTTTATCCCTTATTAAAAAATATATATTAATAAATGATATAAAAAATTCATTGAAAAATGTCCTTGTTTTTTTTCAAATATTTAACTACAAAAAAATCATGTTATATAAGGAATAATTTTTTAGAAGATTCATCATATTACTAAAAACCTTATCTTTGGTTATGTCCAACACTAATGAATTTTATGTATGATCTAAATGTTCATTTTTGAATTGTTTCTTCATTTCAATATTCCCTAACCTTAAATAAAACATTATATTCCTTGAAAATATTAATACCGTTTGTTATACAAAATAATCAATGGGTATGAATCATTCATTATCATGCATTTGAGTTAAAACGCAATCCACATTAAGTATATCATAGATTCTTATAAAATAAAACATAGATTAAAATAATCAATGGGATATTTTTTCTGTAGGGTGTTCCATGTTATTCACATTCCATTATTATGAATGAACATCATGTTGTTGAAAAATATCAATGATATATCCTCCCCAATAAACATCGAAATAGACATTATTTAAAAATGATAAATTATTTTTACCCATATAATGTAAATTAATAGTATTAAATATGTACTATATGAAAATTTTGGCAAAAATAATTAGTGACTACTTTAGGTTAATTGAGAATATTAAACAATATATTATCCCAAATATGTTATTTTCATAAATTTGTTTACGTAAATTATTCTACTAATAATGCTCTAAAACAAAACATCATATTAACTTATTCAATTATAGTCTATTTCCTACATTTTACCAAATTCTATAGAATTAGAAACAAATTTTTTTATTCAATTATATAATTAATGAAAAAATAATTACAACAAATTACTAAAGAGAGATTAATTAACCTAATATATCTATGACTTGAAAAGATATACATATTTTAATATCACCTATCATCAAAATATATATGTTTATACATAATTTGGAAGAAATTATAACACATGATAATCAAATATTAATTAAAATATTATTATTATGAGATTCAAAATCAATATATATGATATTTTATTCATCTAATTTTTCAAACAGATCAGAATTTGATAATAATCTCAGAAATTTTACATCGTAAAATCTCTTTTCCAACAGTGAAATATATGATAAATATTTTTTATTGAGAATATATAAGAAAATATTTCTATATTACAAATAATAATAGTTAAAATAAATGATTAAACTATACAGTTTTTTTGTATATCAAATCATGATCGACATTAATTTTAAATGATGAATTTAATTCAAATTGGAGGGAATTGTAATTTTATTCAAAACATAACACAATAATGATTTAAATCATCAAAAAATTTATAACATGATAAAATATGAATTATGATAGAAAACCTTAATTTAATATATTAAAATTAATGAATATATATATATTTTTTATTATAAAACGTCATTTTATACCACCACAATATTTCTTGATATATATATATATATTTTTTCATATATATTTAATTTCCCATATAGCTTGAAATGAGTGAGACCTCAGGTCTAAATGATTGTTAATATAAAATATCATTATAATATAATAGTTAAATTGGTAATTTTAATGAGGATAACAATAGTTCAAAAAGAATATGATTATCTTTTTTAGATAACAAAAATATAAAAATAAATAAGAATGAATACTTTAATAATTTAATTGAATTCATTATAAATATATTTTTTTTGACAAAAATGGTTTTTTTTATTTTTTAATATAATTTATATAATTTAGTCCTATTTTAGAATATTTTCATTAATAAGATATGAATATTTCTGAAATCATTAACTCTATATTAATATAGAGAAATATTTTTTAAATTTACCAAAAAGATTAAATTTTTGATTAGTTTTAAATAATATTGACAATTATTGGAAACACCCTTTTCGTTGAAATAATTTAAAATGCATAATTTGGTTATAATAATTAGTTTAGATTATAAAATATAACATATCTATTTTCAATATTCAGTTTCTGTGATTTTAAATATTGTTATTTTTTTATAGTATCATATACTTTTATACTTAGGTTAAAAAAGTACAAGGAAACTTCTTCACAAAATGAATTTTTGATTTAATTTAAATTTATTTCTTCAAAAAAGTTGAATTGGATTTGATAAAATATATTTAATATTTTTTAATATAAACATGTATTTTTTCGTTTTAATTTTAATGGAAAAATTTATATAATAAATGGTAAAAACAGTAAAAAATGTTACCACAGTTAAGATGAAAAGTGGATGAAGAGGGAATTAAATCAATATATTATTATAAATTTTACCATTAAACCAAAATAAATATTATTTTAATTTTTTTTATAAAACATTGTAGACCCCAATAATATAATTTTAAATTTGAGTAATTTCTCTTGAGTATTAGTTTTTATATTTAAATATTATATAAGAATCAAAGTGTGTCCTCTATAGTTCTTATAATATATACCTCTATTTATATAATTAAAAAAATTTCAAGACCTTTATAATGTAAAAACCCTCCAGAAATTACTTATCAAAATGTCTATATAGTAATTGCAGTATTCTTAAAACAAAATTCCAAGGGTCATAAGGAATGGTTCAAAAGTAAGCATGTCGAATAAGATCCAATACATCGACCTTACTTCATTCAATTAATTTGTTCTTATATCTCCAATAATTAATTTGAATTAAACATAAAAGAATAATTTTATTATAATAATAATAAATTTATGGTTTTTTTATTGATCCACCATTATTGACTATCCTCTTATGCAAATGAATGGGAGTTTAATGCTTCTTCATACATGTGTACTATAGCCTCCAAATTGAAATAAAATTAATCCCCCATTAACATATGTCATGGATGGTTATTAAAAAAATTACCAATTTTATATATGATATTTTTGAAATTATTATACATCTATAACTATGATATAAAATCTAAAATCTTATCTCACTATCATATGGAAAATTTTAGCATCCATCATGTGCATAATTGAAAAATCTACTCGACAAAGTGATGTGATTAATTTTTTGTTTAAAAATGATTTCAAAAAAGGAAATATTATATATATATATATATACTTGTGTGTGTGTATGTGTATATTTTTTTTATAGAATATTTCCATATGATTAAATAATAATATCCTTTCATTCATTCATTTTTTATAAAATAATAATAATTTTCATATAATCATATTACATACTATCTCAATGAATGATGTAAATTATTATTCAATATCTGTCATTTAATGTTGAATATATATATATATATACATAATTAATAATTATTATATTCTTTTCATGTTAAATATTATAAAAAATATATAAACCTGATAATTATACTAGTACTTGATCTACATAATGTATACTCTCATAAATAACAGACAACACATGGAATTCAAACGTTTCATAATCAATAATTAATATATGGATGTTGAGAAGTTATAAAAATATCTTATATTATATTATATTTTTTGAAATCATATTTTTATATAAATAATAATATTTTTATATATCATATAGTCTTTTTGAGATCTTTTATATTACATTAATTTTATTTTATGGGATTATTGTTATATTTTAATTGTTTTAATTATTATTTTTAATTAATGTAATGATGAAACAATGTTATATACTACCTCTCATGAATCCATATAAATTTTCTCTACTCGATTTTTTATAATGGTTACATGTTTTCAATTCAATTTAATCTTTTAAATAATTCATATGAATGAATGGATTTTTTTTGGAAATCTTATTTTAATTCATTCTTCTATTTATACACATTTTTCATCTCTATCCATGTTTTATGAATGTATTTTGCATAATTTTATTCACTTTTAATATGATTGTATATATTCACTTATAACTCTAATGTACTTGTTTTCAATATGGTTTTAATGTAATATTTTTTTATTTTTCTAACTAAGGAACTATTTATTTTTTATCAAAAATTATAAAGGGTACTTTGTTTTAACATATATTACATTAAATACATATCCAAAAAACTTGAATAATAAATAATTTAATATTAATTTACATGTATCTAGAGTTCAATTCAAGGAAATCTATTTCCTAAATGTTTTTAAAATTTTGTACATTATAAATTAGTTACATCAAACTTAATATTATATTTTCCACAAGAAATATTCTAGTAATCTATTGAATTTATTCTTTATTTATAAAAACATAATTTTAAGTTAATTATGAATTAATGGTGATATGAAAAAATAATTCCATCAGAATTCATATCATTTTGGTGCATGATAATGATAATTTTTAGACGATTATATTTTACATAATTCATTCCCACAAAAAAAAACTAATCATATACCAACAGTATTCACCATGTTGTTAGTATAGGTACCATAAAATGACGATATACCAAGGGATTTGAAAAACCGGTGTTATAGGTCACCTATAAAAATAGTTTTGAAAAAATCATTTGTATTGCTTCAATTAAAATGAATATATACCAACGGTAAGGAAAAACTGTTAGTATCAGTGATTTATATACAAATGATTTTGATAAAACTATTGGTATTAAATTAATTTAATGAACATTTAACAATAGTTTTTTAAAAACTATTTCTATAGGTCTAAAAAATCAAAATAATTATACCAATGGTCAGGAAAATAGTAAGTATTGACCTATTTGAATGTTTTTCAAACCATTTGTGTATTTTTATTAAATTTTTATTGAATTTGATATTAAATATAATTGAATGGATTAATAATTAATTTATGGATAAAAATTAATTTATATAATTATTATAATATGTTTCATGATACATTATAACTAAGTTCTTAGGTCATTGAGGTATAAATAGAATGAGTGAGGATCAAAACTATAAGATCTTTTTTTTCAACTATCAATACCATTGGTTTTAAAAACATTTAGTATATGCATATTATATTACTGATACAAATGGTTTGGAACCCATTGGTATATCCCATATATACAAATAGTTTAACAAAACAATTGTTATACATAAATTCTAATCCTAGAAAATATAAAAGGGAACTAAATCATTTTCATAAACATTATCAATAGTTTTCGGAGCTATAACAGTGGTTAAAAATAATTTGTATAAGATTATTATCCCATAGTAGGATGGTTTAGGAGGCAGAATGGCCTACTCAAATAGAATTAAGGAAAAAGGAATGTGGTAGAAAAGTCAATACAATATATCATATCAATGGCATGTCTGTACAGCACCATGACAATCCTCTTTAATAGGGATAGAATAGTAGTCAGATAAGACAATTGACCATCTAAAAATGACATCCAAGATATTTCTCCTAGAATGAACATTAATGACCAGATTGACCTCCTGATAAATGTGATTTACATCTATGGAAATTGATTCAGTATGTTGAATGCATACATTCCATGGTGACAATATCCTCCACGGTATATTCCTTGAGCGGTCTCAAATGAAACCGCTATGAAACCCTCTTCTCTTCCATGATTCACTCAATGATAAAATGATTAAATTCTTATGAAACTTGGTTCCATTTTATGGAATTCATAAAAAATTTATCAATTTGGGATCCTTAGATGAATGTTAATTACTATAATATTTTTTTAAATAATATATACCCCTCTATAGAATACGGAAATTATTGATATCAATTGTCCTAATAAGAACTGAATTGTGGTGTGATACCTATTCATTATGTGTATCTATCAACTATACCCATACTAGAGAAAACCTTGATTAGAAATAAAATGTAATGAGAAGTGATCCCAATCAACATTGATAGAATTATAAGAGAGCATTTACTAAATAAATGAATTTGTAATTTTATATGTATTCCAAATAATTAATCCATACACCAATTTTAGTATATCATTTATCATGGTATTTTATTTTCTGAATCAATTTTTATTAAGTAACATTCATTTTCCCTGAATTAATATAATGATATAGGATATAATCGATTTGACCTTAAAATTTTAGGTTTATGATATCCTAGCCTTATTTTCATTGTATTTTTAAGATATCACAGAAATATCCCATTCTTAACATTATTCTATAGACACTCACCCCATCATCCTAGATCCACTACCCACTACCATACATTGGCATATGATACAAGGAAATCACATCCAAAAAACCAAATATTTTAGTAATATTTGTATGCTTGATACGTTCATGAGTCGTCTATCACAATTGATTACCAAAATTAAAACATACAATTTTTTCTGAAAATAACATTATTCCATCTAAAATATCCATTTATATAAGTCAGAGTAAAAATCATCAAATAACAGAAAAAAGAAAAAAATATTGGTTAATTCAAAATCTCAGAATGTGTTAAATATAGCATAAGAATTAATGAATAAGTAAGCTTATTATATATGGAATGGTAAATAACTGAACACAGATTCCATGTAATCAAAAAAGTGAAAACGATGTGGGTAAAAAATATGAAAATGTAAATATATAATGAATTCAATTTCAACAACATAACAATCATGATATAATAGAGAAGAATAATTTTATAAAGGTATATAAATTAAAACACATTAAAATCAATCAATAAATGTTGAATGAAATATACCGGTGTTTTTTTTCAATTTGAAAATACCATGGATAAAAACAAATGAAATATAAACGAAGGAATTGAATAACAATTGAATCCCTAGTTTCCCTAGTAAATGAAATGTTTACCATCATGATTTTTGTTCCTGGGAAAGATCAAGTCCACTAGGTGGTGGGTAAATTAGTTGATATTTTTTGTTTTATGATAATTTTTCATAAAATATTTAGAAAAATATCCTACCATTTTTTACCTTTTAACTTTATGGTCCACTTAAATAAATCGTATTATCCTCTCATTTCATATGAAAAAATATAAAGAGATGGCCACATACAATAATTAAAATGTGTGATAAAGAGACCTACTCCATTCCAGGATGGATAGTCCCACCAACATAGATTCGGTCAATATCTTATTTTCTAAATAAAAAGGCACATTCATTGAAATGGTCTATAATACATGTAGGAACATTACTTCTATAGTTTCTTATTCAACCTAACTATCCTTTTAGGTATCCACTTTACGCTTTCTAGTAATACACCCCATCAAGAAGTCTAACATATTTCACAACTGGTAGGTATCTATAGTTCTATTGTTCACATTCATTTTTCTTTTTTGGTTCACATTACAATGTCATAAAATACTCCAAAATTAATATGAATCAATATTTAACTGCATACAGTGTTCAAGAACATTAATAATTCTCTTATGAACTTTTTCATCTAGAAACATATTCCAGAAACTCAGTATGTAAATCATTTTCAAAAACCTCTCTTTGGTTATCCTCATTATAGTATCTTATGTTATATGGTCTTTGCCCTATTGGCCTCGATCTGATTATCATTCTTCCCATTCATTTTAAATAGAGCATAATTTCAAATGAAATATCAAAAATATTTTATCTTATGGATCTATACCTAAGGATACTCTCACATATGGATTTCAATTTTATGGCATATGTCATATATACTTTCTCTAATGGATGTCGCCCTGAATGGTTCACTATGATGCAATGGATTTGATGATTATATTGAACATCAAAATAGAAATATTACTTAGCTTCAACCAGAAAACAATTTATATTTGGAAAATAAAAAACACTTTATAGTTATTTTATCTCATGTTCACATTAATAGTTCATGTTGGTTATGTACAAAAGTTGTAAAAAATACTTTTATTCGAACCCCATAATGATAAATGTGGGAAAAACAATTTCACTTCCCACTAAAAAAATTCAACAAATTCATATTTCCCATCAATTTTTGTTTTTATCAAGTATAGTTTAAACCATTCACAATCATTTTGGGAGCTTCTCAAATCATCTTGAATCATCTCAAAACACCATACATCAACAATTTTATGAACATTTATTTTTCCCAACTTTTAAAGTTTGAATTATTATTATGATTATTATTTGTGATGAAAACATATGAAATGTTGACAAAAAAATATTATGATGATCTATTATAATCACTAAATGTATTCTTATATAGAGAATTCATATAAACTATATTTTCATCACAATGGAATTTTGGTCAATATATTTATTATTTTCACTCAATTCTGAAGAGTTAATATCCTATTTTTCATAAAGATCAGTATATGAAGACATTATCTATGTCATCATGAATTTGATAAATAAATATATTCTTTAGTATGATTATCATTTTTAGTTCTAGTTTGATGATTCTGCACCAATTGTTATGTGATAATAAAAATATTTTTCTTTTTTAACATGAAATAATTTTAAGTGAATAATGTATGGCCTCTGTTTTTTTTTGACAAAATATAAATATAATTAACAGATGAAAATGAATGACTACATAATTGATCATATTTTGGAAAAAAAAATCATTAGATCAATTTTGTTAACCACCATTTAGTATAATATAAAAATTCAAAAAAATATGACCCTAAAAAAAATATTCTTCTTATGTATAAAGTATAAAAAAATGTATCATTGTCAAAATTCATTACGATAGATCAGTGGAATATCGTATCTAATGGACCAGTGATGGTAGTGACTTACTTTCATTACCAGCATAAAATTAGCATCCTTATAATATCCTCATGGTTATTATTATCATACTGATTCTCTTGATCCTTTAATGATTAGTGTTCCAAAAACTCCATATTATATCAGGACTTATTCTATCATCATCATTCATTCCAACTAATCCACAATATGATTGGTAGCACTAGTTATCCACCAGTCCATTAAAAGGTATTCATAATAATATTCAAAGATAACATATGATTTATAAGAACTATGAGATAATAAAAATAATTTTCATATTCAATACATTTATATTCTATTAATTTTCAGCCATTCAGTCTCACTCAATATCTTTTCAATTAAATTATTCCTTAAACCAATTCCCAATAGTCTCAAAATTATAATTAGGATAAAATAATTCTTTCAATGATTAATGTTATATACAATAGTTTTCTGTATTTTTATAAAAATCACAATCTAATGTATCATATAGACTCATGTTATTGTGCTAGATCTGATTCTCTTACCGATATTATTATCGTCTTCTTATGAAGATGGTTTTGGATCTGATTTAAAAATTCCCATACATGCCTATCATCAATCCAAATTTACATTACTTTATAAATCTATTTTATTTCAATAAAATAATAAACATATTGATATATGAAAATAATAAATCTAAACTAAAACAAGTTACTAACAATTTACCCCTTTTTGATTGTTATTGTAACGTTTTACCCCTCCACATTCTCTTAAGAGTGCAGTGTCATGCTACTTATACATAGGCAACATCTCCACTACTAGAAATAAAATCCTAGTTCTTCAAGAATAGTCTGGGATGATTTTCCCTTTGTAATAAATACAACCAAGAATGAAATCCATAATTTATAATAATTAATTGATACATGTCAACAATGTGCCACAATTTATGAATCTAAAAGGAAAAAAATGAAAACCACAACATTCCATCATCAGATTACTAAGTTGGAGACATAACAACAAAACCCATGGAATTATCAACCCATATCCACATTTCCACACCATGATCTAAGCTCCAATAACCTCAATCCCTCCTATTCATCATGATGTTCCAAAAAAGAAAGGTGATACATTACCTTAACTTCTGTTTGGGAATACAACATCTACAAAATCACCATAGTGAAAATGTAAGAATTAATAAAAAAAATTGTATATATTTCCCAAATTACTTCCCTAAACATGTCTCTAGTGTATTACATGTTATAAAATTATATAAAAATTCATTAAAATGGTTCGAAAATTAATCATAATCCAAACACATCATTGCCCAATTAAATTCTCTCAAATCCTCACAATTGAATGAAATGAAACAATACGTGAAATCAACCATTCAAAAATTCCATGATCAATTCCAACATGTGTGACCACATACATATATAAACAATATTCCTATGTTTCACACACAAACACACAAACACATGATCTTGGTGTTACCATTAACGGTGGAACTTCACGTCCAACCCCATCCAGAATTTATAGTGGTACTTGACACTCACATACTTTTGATGGTGGTTATTCGCAACCACTATCAATAACTCCAACCATTCGTAACCATAAAATCCAAAAATCATTCTAATATCATTTACCAAAACCACAATAATAATTAATTCAATAATTTCCACAACATGCCAATCACTTTTATAAATCAAACATTTATTTAAATAGCCCATAATCCATTATTCAATGCCAACCCACGTGTTAATAAAATGATCCCATTATTTAAATCGATATTTCAGAAAAATTTATCCATAATTAAAGACATCCATATATTTTGAAATAAACATTTAAAAACAAAAAAATATATACCCTTCCACAATAATAACACATTTTCCCCAAAATCCTTAAAAACCCAAAAAATGGGTTTTCACAAAGTATCTTACATCAAAATAAATAAAAATTCTACAAAAAAATTCAAATTGAAACTAAACCTTCCTGATCTATCTAAATGGAAATGGGAGTGAAAACTACTACCTTAGTGTTTCGACATAGTCACCCAATGAATAACTGCACTATAAATCTATATGAAATATCCACCAAAACAATAGTATATCTATTTTAATGACATCAACAAGACCAAATATCAAATTTTTAGTAAAAATACCCCATATATCTATAGGAAATGTGTGTAAATCTAGAAATTAAATAGAGTAGGAGAACTGATCTTAGGAAAACTAACGAACAACCAAAATAGGAGACTTACTAGAGGATAATTCCCTTCAATTCACTAAAAAAATCCTATGATTTTCTTCCAAATTAAGAGAAATATTATTTCTAAACCATGAGGAGAGTATATATCGAGTGTGGACTAAGTGGGATGAAGTTTGGGTTTTTATTGTTTAATCATGGCTGTCCATGAATTTAAACCACTATTTTTAATTCCACGCATTATTAGCTCACATAGTAAGACAAATCATATGCTAAATGTGCTACTACTAATATCTGATGTGCGCCTCACACTGTTTCCTCTAACTATTAGAAAAACCATCTAAAAACTGTGAGAAGTCCACTAACTCACATTCCACGGTTTCCTAGGGGGGTTCTAAATATATTGACCAAACAGTGATCAAACTGTGCAACCATAGAAATATCCAAAAATTTTCCAAAACATTACCAAACACTCCCTAATAATAACGAACCAAATTACCTACATAAAAATATATAAAAATGGGAAACATAACTCAAATTGGGGGTACTACATTCCCCCCACCATTTTAATATATTTCCTTGGTATGTATAGAACCATCACTTATCCCAAAGAGCTTGGGCTATTGCTCAACCATCAATTTCTCTCTCTCCCATATCATATCCTGAATCTGATTGTGTTTCCACAAAACCCTTAGACTAGTTAATTTGACAAAAAAATACTTTATCTTCTCTATCTACAATATGTATTTTCATATGCAGTGATGAAGGATCTAGATCTAGATCTAAATGATCCCAATGAATCACATTATCATGATTCGATTGATACGTTTTCAACTAAGAAAGATAAAAAATTTGTGCACTGTGCTAAATGATGGTGAAATGTCTAGAAAATATTCCACCTATCCAACGATTAATGTATCTATAAAGTAACAATATACCTTCAATGTAACATACCCTATATTCTAAAAAACTGATGTTTATTCCCAGTAGATATTCTCAAGAATAAATTATTACCGTCCTAGAATGAAAAACGTCATCGATGATGGACTTCATTTGATTTTGGAGGACTCTAACCCATATCCATTATCTTCCAAACCAACATAATCTTCTTCATACTCTCTTAGTAAATTTACTTCAAAACCATTGAATACAAAACAATTTATAACCAAAAAATTGTAAATTGATGCGAACACCCAAATCATTCTTCAAACATAGCCATATGTATTGCGTCCCATTCACTAGTATTATATGAGAACTACACAGATGGAATGTTCTCCTCCCGTTAGACACTAAAATCCATCACACAAGCCAGCAACATATATTTTTCCATTTGTATCTTCCTATCAAATATCCTATCCATATGAGTATGTTACGCTATACTCAACATCAATTTAGTTTCATGGAATTTTTGTAATGAATTTCAGAAACGAGACGGGAACCTCAGATCACAATTTAATAAAATCGATATTTGTTTTCCATTTATCATTACTACCATGTGGATATAGATATTTGAAATATCCATCCACAATTGATATTCATAAATAGGGATGAAATGTGATGGTTTTGATAGTCAATACACTATAACCTATATGGATTTGTACGTTATGAACCTTCTTGGGATGCATGTAACAAAATAAATAGCTATCTACTTCGGCTTCCACACTAGGGTAGGAATATATTACAAAAAACATATCAGCTGCTGATACACTTCTTTGACATTCTTAAAATTCAAGTATCTCAAAATAAACATTACCACTTTTCTCCTCATACCCATCCAGTAGAACTGGTATTTGAATGCCTTATTAGTTTATTGAATTCTATTATTGAAGACCCACATGGAAGGATGTAAGAAATGAAATGTTTATCCTCACAAGACACTAGTATAAATATCTAATTTTGCATGAACAACACTTAATTCTAATCCAGTTCCATTCCCTCAATGATATCTACTTCATTATGTTTTGACCTCTTCATCACACACTCAGAATTGTACATATGTACCTCTTTGACCAAATAAACCATGTCATAAACCAAAAAAACCTAGAAATAAAATTTATATATCACCCCAGTCATCACATTCTAACATCAAGGAGGCTATAACGGACATCAATTTCTGTTGATCCAATTCTTTTTTCACCACTTGAGATTATGTCTTTCAACTTGATGCATCCACCACTAAATTTCCCTTACCTGATATGTACATCATGTCAAAGACCAACATCTAGATATATTTCATCCATCTAATATTCCTCACATTCAAATTTATTTCGGACAGAGTATTCATCAATATCTTAAGATCGGTATACACTATGAATTTCTCACATAAATGATAATGATGACAAGTTTTAAAAGTGTGAACAACCATAAAAAAATCCAAATCATATGTTAGGTATCTCTTATATTGAAACCTCAATAATCACAAGACATTTGTAAACACATGATCTTCATTCATTAGAACACACCCAAACCATGATCCCGATGAATCACAATACAACACATACTGATTCCCTAGTTCTAAGAAAACCAATAATGTAGATGATGTAATGCCTATCATAATCTCTTCGAATTATTTCTATAATTTTACATTCCATCGAAATGGAACATTCATTCTTGTAAATGCTGTCATCATAGAATATAATCATGACAAGTCATGAACAAAGAATCTATAAAACCAGACTGGACCAAGGATGTTTCATATCTCAAAAAAAATCGTTGGCATTTGATAAAAGATAATAGAGTCTATTTTCTTTGAATCCATTATGACACCTCTCTCAAAAATAACATGTCCATGGAAACAGTTTCCCTGTATCCAAAAAAGACACTTTGACAATTTGGTATACAACTGATGATCACTCATGATCCCCGACACAACTAACATGTGTTGGTTATACTCTACCCATATCCTTAAATACACCAGTATATCATCTAAAAATACCATAATGAATGAATCTTGATATATTTGAAAAATAGGATTCATTAATTCCATGAACATAGGTAGTGCATTCTCCACACCAAAATGAATAACCACAAACTCATAATAGCCATATCTACTACTGAATGATATTTTGGGAATATCCTCCATTAGTACCTGCAACTGATAATACCCTAATTGCAAATAAATCTTGGAGAACCTCTGAGATCCCATTATCTAATCAAACAAATTATAAATGTGTGTATGTGGATATATGTTCTTTATAGTAAATAGATTTAGAATATTATAATAAACACACAACCAAAGTGTTCTATCAGACTTTTTAACATGCAAAAAATGAAATCCCCATAGATATGGGCTAGGCCGGATGAACCCTTTATTTTTGTACTCCTCCAACTGCATTTTTAATTCCCAAAAATATACTAGTTCTATTTGATAAATAGAAAGTATAGAGGACTATTCCTTGGAAGGAGATAAATCCTTAAATCCACTTCCCTCTCCAGTGGACACCCTGAAATATATTTAGTAAAGATATCTAGAAATAGATCAACCACAGCTGGAAAAATTCTTCACTCATCGTCTTTCATGGATTGCAATGATAAAAATACCATCAGATATAATATCATCCCTGTACTAGTGGAAACATTACGGTTACACCAATATTCACATTTTCCACTTCTGTAATGAGAGGTTAGATGCCATACCCCATCATAAAAATTACTATTTGTACATAATAGTTCATGTGGGCCTTAAACATCTCCAACAAATACATAAATATGATTACATCATATGCATCCATCTCATGAATTGTGAGCTCCCAAATTATCCAACATTATCCCAAACTATACAACATGGTCTGTGTCAGAAGGCTCAACACACTCTTTGATCTAGAGGTGTTTTATGTTTTAATATAGAAGGCATAATTACCACATGCAAACCTATAAAATCAATGATATGAAAATAAATGAATGAATTTGAAGAAATAAAATCAAAATGTACTTCCATAATAGTAGATATCAACGGATTATTACCTAGCACCGTGGATGGTATCGAATGATCATCCACTGAAACCTTCTTTTCTCTAAAAAGATTCATTCTTACCAAAAACATCTCTTTATTACCCTAATAAAAGATCCCTAGGAGAAGAGTTATGGTATTCCTAGAATCACCATGATTAACATAGCTCTATTGAGGAGGGGATTGTTGCTTCCCATATCCTGTCAAGATATATGATGCCTACGACCCGCGAGGATTGTCATGAACCCCCGGCCATAGAGAATTATGAAAATAGCAATGTAAATTCTACCATATTCTTTGAATTATGACTTTTCTGAGGTTGTGTTAAAAAATTCCACATAATGATGCCCATAGAACAACATTTAAAACATCACATCCTATTTTTATTCCTCGTGGTAAGATTCATTCATCATGGCATTAGATTCTAATCCATACTCTCAACCTAAAATGGGGTGACTCTCTTTCTCTTGATCCTCGCATTAGAGTTCCCATTTTCTCAATGGGTTCCATCATGCTTCCCCTAGATATATACCCCAAGAGATCCCTCTCAAGAATTGTTTCCCAATTCAAAATTTTTGTATAATAATTAATTCTTATGGCCACACATTGAGAATAAATTTCATGCCTTATAAATAACACAATGATCCACACCTTCACAAATTCACTACCACCACCTCAAGTGAAAACAAAACTAAGATCATAATCATATCTGAATATTCCATCACTGAAATGTAATCCACCAACAATTTAAATAGATCCTTTTTGTAGAAATTTGAATTTATGAGGGTATACCTGTTTCTTAAACAATTCCAAAAAAAACCCCCCATTCCACACGTTGGTCCATTTTACACTGAACCGACAACTCCCATGACATATGTGCAAGATCTTCCAACATGTACACTGATAACTTAACTTTGAACTCATCTATTGATCCCATGAAATTGATTATTTGATTAATCATGTTTGACCACCGTTCTTAACTTTCCGGATCCATGTCACCTGGAAAAATGGGTGGATTATTAATTTTAAACTAAACTGAGAGATCCACATGCCTGAGAAAATCACTTTTATTCCCACATTCCACATCTAGTATAGCATTAACTATACACTACATGAGCAACCAGTACACCAGGGTTTCAGGTGCAACAAAAGTTTCTAAAGCTTCCACCGGTTGGCCTCTACGAAGCCTAGCCAATGACATATATATCTACTAATGAATTACCATAATGTTCAATCTTAAACAACTAATGTCTTATAATTATAAATTCAATAAAATATTTTTATCAAAACCATTCTTTATATTTCCAATTTTTCCATGTTAATCCATTTTGGAAAAAAATCATTAATGTTTTAAATATTGAACCATTTTCAAAATACTAAAAAAATTTCATTTAAAAATTGTAAATTTGAAAAAAAAAATTAAATGACACAAAAATCATCACATTTAAATCCAATCATAAATCATTAATCCCTAATTAAGTATTCATTCTTGTGATATTTCATTTCTTACGTTAATTCCAATATAATTCCCATTGGCAACAACTACGATAATTAGATCACACTCCTATATGTATCTTCAGAACACATATCATCATAACTCACCATCTTCAAGATAATGGAGTGGATTAAAATATGTCGAGATGATCCTTCCTCAAGATGAAAGAGATATAATGACCCTTGATTCCTGCCTCCTATAGTTCGTATGGTGGCGACCAATACCAAGGGTATATGAAATATCAAAAAATGGTAGGCATTACCCTTATTACAATAACCATGGTCAGTACATAAAATTTATCTACCACAAATAACTCCTAGAGACATATATTTATACTGAAACCAAAATCCATCCAAAATTCATATTTAAAATAAACCTATTAGGAATACAAGGAAAACTCTAATGTAATTACCAAAATAAAACTAATTAGTGACACAAAAATTTTCCCCAACGTCCGAGCTAGTACGATCCAGCTCATTCTACTTAATCTAACTGGAATCCTGAAAATAGTTTTATATATGAAGGGTGAGAATAAAAGTATACTTATTATAAAAAACCCAATTTCAATCATAGACATATTGGAGAAGAATACTAATACCTCTATGAGAAATCCTGAGAAACTCAACGTATTTATCATGGTATACTATCCACCCCAACCTCATCAAGGCACACTCATAAATTAACACATATCAAGTAATGTAAATTATAAATTTTAACACCACCAGATTTTATAAAAATAAATTGAAATGCATGAAACTTTTTTATGTGGATATTTATAACTAGCCTTTAATAATACTTTTTTCACTTCTATGTTTACAATCTCAAAAAAATAGTCATCTATAATTGTTTTCAATAAGATATTTGGAGTCTAATGTAATGAAAATGATTTTTGGTGAATAGTAACATACCCTTATGAATAGTAATATTAAAATTATCATGACCCTAAAGAATAGTAAATTTTATTATTATTTTGTATTATTATGGTTATATGATAATGAGATGTTGATTAATTTTTCAATGCATTAAAAATGAGTTATAGATTTAAAATTTTTATTTATGAATAAATTATGATTTTAATAAAAAACTAAATTAAAATTATTTATAAATCTATTTTTTTAAAAATTTAGTTCATATTTAAATTATACATGTCAAAAAATTGTTAGGTATAATATTTGGGATTTTTCTGAAATAGTTGAATTTTCGATGAATAATTAAAGTACAGTTTTTAGTTTTTGGATTGTTTAATGACATCATTAAAGATGTAATAATGATTTAATAATTATGGTAATAATTTGTACAATTATATAAGACATGAGATTTCCCATGTGGCTAATACTATGGGAAATTTCATGGTTTTTCAAATACCACTAATGAGGTGTCCCTAGGAATTTAATAAAATACTTTTTCATGTTTGCTATAAATACCAACCAATTCCTTCATCGCATTCATTTTGAATTCCTCTTCATTAAATATCTGGTTTTTTATCCTATTTTTTAGTCTTTTTTAGGGTTCCTCATGCCTCCAAGGTCCAAACCATCATGTCATAGGAGTTATTCTACAAGGAAATGGAATTCTAAGATTCATTATTTTTTCCATTCATGTTCATTTTTATGTGTTATAATATTCAGCTTTACATACCATGTTTTTATTTAAATTTTATTCTATATATATACATTATAAAGATTTATTTCTAGATGAGTTACACCTATCTTCTATATTTTTAATGTTTTATAAAATAATTTGGAGTATCTATTATGTTGGAGAACTTTAGTCTTAAAATTTCACTCCATCTCAGTCAATCTTATTATGTTATTTTCTTTTAATTTAAATTTCATTATGATGGGATATGTAATTTAATATCCCCCTTACAGTCAATATTATTTATTAATGAGTATATTATTTTTTAATCTCATAAAAATATTTTACTAATTTTTATGTGACGTCGTTAGGCTGCAGAATTTTCGTAAGTGATTTCTCATCCATTATTTTATTTTGAGTTACTTTATTTTATTATTCATTCCTCATCTCCCCTTGTCCAAGAGACATTAATGATCCATTATCATAAATATTCTGGAGATCATCATGTTTATGGATGATTCACCATTATAATTCTTCTCTTCTCCCACTTATTCAAAATATTAAAATATCATCCATGATTTTTCGATTTACCAACACTTTGGATGATGTGATTTCAATTTATATTTATTCATTAATGAATGGTCAGGAAAATATATTATGGTTTAACTAGATTATAATTTATTTATTGTATATTATATATGATTTTGGTATCATTTTACACACATGTGATTAATTTATAAAACAAAATGAATTCATTAGCATTGAAGAATCGCCAAAATGACCCACACAAATATCATTATTGTATTAACCTATGAATAACGCTTCTGTTGTAATCCAAAATATTAAATGTTATATGTTTTGGGAAATATATAAATACCATTCAATTTGTAATTTTAGAGATTCAATTCCAATCAACAAGAATATCCATCATGAACCGATCCTAGAATCCATATAAAGAACACACCCAAAAAATGTAAATATCAAAATGATACTAATAACTATGTCACATGATGTGGTAAAATGATCATATAAGGTGATATAAACATGAATATGATAGATTAATATATTAATAAATCCTTTTTAAACATTATACATGATTTTTTAAAACATTTTATGTAAGGTGATCCCATGGTTAGCGAATTCTTAACCCAATTTCTATTCACTGCATTAACCTTTTCTGTATTCATTATGTTTTATTAAGATTATTTGGGTGATGAATTTTTTTATATGATGTTTTTATAAGTGTTTTTATAGTGTATACACATATACATTTCATTCTATTAATTATCACTCTAATTATATTTGAAGAGAATTTCCTTTTCAAATCATTTTAAAACTCCCTTTAATAAATTACAAAATAATTGTTTTTAGGTGTATGGAATGAAAGGTTTCTCCTTATTTCAAAAATACATTATTACTGTGATATGTTCCTTGGACAGTATTTATCTTGGTTTTATCCCAATATAGCTCACGAAATGTGGGGTTGATGCCATTATAGCTTATGATATGATGGGTGAGCCTCATTCTTGCTCTCTAAAGCATTGGGTACTCTGGAGATAGAAGTTGAGAAAAAGGATATTCCATGTGTAAGGGTGAATGTAAGAGTTATATGGTAATTTTTTTACTATAAAAATACATAATGTTTTTATTCATGTGTGATTTAATGATTATTGTTTTTAATGTTTTTTATGTTATCACTTGAAAAATGATTTTTTCTTTATATCCCTTATTAAGTCATATACACATCCCATGTTTTTAAATTTTTTTGACAGGATATAATGGAAGGTATGAAAATGAAGGGAGTTGTCATTTTTTATATGGGTTGTTGTCAATGAAGTCATGTTTTATGTTTTAATGCTTATATTTTAAAAAATGGATACTATTTTAGTTTTATCCTCATTGTAAGAATGTGGCCTTTTATGTGTGTATGATATCGTAATTCATAAAAACTATAAACCTGAAGTGATCATCATTATGTAATAATGTATTCTCCTATCTAAAATTAATGATTATGTAATTTTTTAATGATGGGTCTTCTTAGTTTATATCACATGATGGTTTTGATAAATTTAGGATTAGTAGTTTTCATTAAACATATAGTTAGTATCTTTGTCTATTCTTTATGTTAAATCCTTGTTTTATAAAATTTTCAGATCACGGACTATCAGTAAAACGTTGAATGAGGAGGATCTAAAATTACATTCCTATCTCTTCCTGATGACTTGCTTGCAATAATTATTGCAAATTCATGTCCATATGATTGAGAAATATTTTCTAATATACAAATCACTTACAAGCAACTGATTGATATATCAAATACCACCACAATACCTTGAAACCATCATGGATAATGGGTTATACTTAATTAAAACCTATTTTCTCAATATTATCATATTTTAAACAATGGTAAATATTATTATGGAATATTAAAATACTTTACCATATCACGTGATTTTGAAGCATATTTGGATTTTGAAAAAGGTTTATAATAATGAGACCCTTGCAAAACCTATATATATATTCTTTTCAAATATAAAATTTCATCACATAATTATGGTATTTTAAAATGTCAAATGATTGAATATTTCAAATCAAACGCGGTCATACATTTTATAAAAATCATGTTTTATTAGATGTTCTGAAATTATATGTCGTACATTATTATTTTTCAAAACTATTTTTCTAGAATAACCATATGCCCAAAGTTGTACAATTTGTATTTGGGTAATGGACGAAAATGATTTTTAAGGATATCTAAATCATCTATTCAATGCATGTACCTTCTATTCACGTGAGAAAGATGAGGATGAAACCAGGTGGACACCATGATCAAGTTACCATCATTTTTTAATGAGTAAATAAAATTGAGGGGAAACAGTTTTCCAAAAGGTCGGGAAAATGAAACACCCAAGGGATTTATAAAAATAAGATGAAATTATTTAAATTATGTTTTAAATAAATATTTATAACTAGAAATTAATGCTAAATTTTCCACTTCTAATTCTTCAATTTCAAAAAATGGTCCTCTCAAATTGAGTTCAGTATGTTATTTGGAGACTAATGTAACCAACTAGATTTTTGGTGAATAGTTCACTACCCATATAAATACTAATATTTTTAGTAATGTTACCCTAATGAATATTAAATTATATTATTATTTTATTTTAATAATCTAATAAGATATTGACATGTTGTTTAATTTTTCAAGGCATTAAAATATTAGTTATACATTTTAAATTGTTATTTTTGAATAAAATATGAATTTATATACAAATTAAATTTCTAATATTTAGAAAATTATTAAAAAATGGAGTTCATTTTTTAATTTTACACTTCGATTAATTGTTAGGTATACTTTAATGATTTTTTCTAAAATAGATGATTTTTCAGTGAATAATAAAAATATTGTTTTTAGTTTTTGGTAAATTTAATGACATCATTAATGATGTAATAATTATGTAATAATTATGGTTGACTTGTGTATGGTAATATTATATATGAGGTTTCTCAAGTGGAAAATATCATGGTCAAATACAATGGGCAAGGCCATGGTTTTCAAAATACCACTAATCAGGTGTCCCTTGGAAATTAATAAATTATTCCCTCACTTTTGATATAAATACCAACCCATTTAATCATTCCATTTACTCCAAATTCCCCATCAATGATGATCTGGACTTCTTACCTCACTATTAGTCCTTCTTTTGTTTACTCATGCCCAAAATGTCGCAACCTTAATTTCTTAGGAGTTACTCTATAATGTAAGAGAATTCTCAACTTCTTTCTCTTTCCATTCATGTTCTCATTTATGTGGTATTACTTTCAAGTGTTCATACCATGATATTATATCCATTTTATTATATCTCTAAATTATATAATGATTCATTTATGTATGGTTGGACCTTATCCACTCACTTATTAATGTTTTCTAAATCCATGTTTCACTGCCGTTATGCTACAATGTTTTCTTCTCCGAATCTCTCTCTTTCTCAAGCACTCTTATTATGTTATTATATTTTAATTTATATTGGAGAATGTTGGGATATGTTATTACATATACCCCTTAATATTTATATTATTTATGAATTATTATATTCCATTTTTATCTCATCAAAATATTTTATGAATTTTTATGTGACGTCGTTAGGTTGCTGAAGTTTCTTAAAGAAATTCTCATCTTTTCATTTATTTGGAGTTCATTTATTTAATTAATATTTATCGTATTCCCCTATACATGAAAAATTAATGATCCATTAACTTAAAAAATCATGATTTTATAATGTTTATGTAATATTCACCATTATTCATCATCTCCTATCCCACTTATTCATTAAATTAAAACACCATCAGTGATTGGTAGATTTACCGACTTCATGTACAATGTGATACCAATTTATTTTACTTCCCCCAGTACTAGTCATGAAACAATTTTTATTGTTTAATGATATTATAATTTATGTATTATATCTTATATAAGGTTTTGGAATTATTTTTTAAACATGCAATTAATTTATAAATCAAAATGTGTTCATTATGATCAAAGAATCGATAAAATGACCTAAACAAATATTAATAATCTTTTAACCTACGAATCATAATCATATAAGACATAAAAATTATCCAATGTTACATAGTTCTACAAATATATTGATACGATTTCATTCCATTTTTTGTTGTTTCACTCCCAATCAACAAGAACATCCATCATGAACTGATCATGGAAACAATGTAAGGAATTCACTAGAAAAAATGAAAATAACAAAATATTACTAATAATTATGTCCAATGATGTTGTAAAATAATCAAAGAATGTGTTATAAACATGAATAGGTTTAATTAATATATTTATAATACTCTTTGGACAATTATAAATTATGTTTAAACACATTTTATGTAAATTAACCCAAGGTAAGGGAATTCATAACCCAATTTGCATTTTATTGGTTAATCTTCTTCTTTATTCATTATGTGATACTATGATTATTGGTGTGATGATTTCATTATTTATATTATGTTTCACTGTATATATTTATGGTTTATATACATAAAAATTCCATTCTATTAATTATCACTCTAATTGTATTTTAAGGGAATTTCCATTTAAAATCCTTTTAAAACTCTATTTAATAAATTTAAAAAGGATTGTTTTTTATGTGTATGACATGAGATGTTTATCCTTATTTAAAAGATAATTTATTACCATTATATGTTCCTTGGAAATTATTTATATTTGGTTGGGCCAATTATATCTCATGATATGTTTTTAGAGCCCATTATCACTCTAGATATGATGGATGATTCCTATCATAGCCCTCCAATGCATTGGGAACTCCGGAGATGAATGTTGACCAAAATATTATTCCCTGTGTAAGAGTGAATGTTTGAGTGAAATGGTAAATACTCCCCAAGGAGACTACATGATGTTTCTATGCATAATATTTTTTATGATTATGGTTATTGTTTGTTTTTATGTTATAACCTGATTAACGATTTCGTTATTTATATAACTTAATGAGTTTTAAACTCATCCCATGTCATTAAAATGTTTTTTTCATATGATATAAGGATGTGTAACAAAAATAAGGGAGTAGTTATGCTAGATATAGAGTTTGGAAAAAAACCATTCTTTATGTTTTAATGTTTTATATTTTGAAAAAATGGATACTCTTTTAGTAGTATCTTATTTTTACGAATGTGGTATGTTATGTTTGTAAGATATCCTAATTATATAAAACATTAAACATGAAATTATCCTCACTGGGTTATTATGTACGTTCTTGAGTAAATTTCAGGATTAAGTATTGATTTATGGCATGGTCACCATATAAACACATTGATATTTGGGTACCCTACACCACATCGCAGTGGTTATCTTCTCATTCTTAACAATGAATGTATAGATGCTACCACTCTCTACCACAAGCCCCATGGAAAAAATATACCCGCACGCTCCAAAGACACACACCACATCCTTCCCAAAAACACCTAGGCCACATATACATTACATCCTTCCTGGAGGCACATGGTCCAAAAAAACCTCACATCTCACTCAGAAACACTTGGGCCCCATCCCAAAGACACCTATGAAACAAACCACCTACCACACAACTAATACAATAAAAACTGGTAATAAACCAAAACATCGTAATGCCTACCCAATGATTCTTGGGTGTTAAATTCCTAGAAGTGTGAGCAGGGAAAATTAAGTAAGAAAAAATCCATCCTTCTACTTGGATTTAGGGAAAGGACACCCTCTCCCATAACAAAGGGGGTGTTGGTAACACAGTGCTCAACATGGTTGGGGTACAAATAGAAATCACTAGGAACTACAGTCATATATATTCATGTATTGAGCACTGAGACCAAATTATGGGTTTGTCAAAAAGAATACCATTCTTCTCAATTACCCTTACAACCATACCTAAATGCATTTATCAACACCATTGACTATCACTTTTAAAGTAAATAAAAGAAATCCCACACCACTATATTTCACAACTCAAAACATACCCCTAGCTAGTTCATTTAATAATTTTTCTTTCTACATTATCCTTTCATTCATTTATATATTCCCTCCCTACCTAGGATACTACCAAACACAAGAATTGTAATAAGGAGAAGAAAACACACCAACCTCTGATAAATCCAAAAAAATAAAGATAGTCAAAGGTAAAGAATCCATTCTAACACCTATTCATTAAAACAAATAGTAAAAATCTATCTTATATCCTAACCATATAACCACATTTCCTAGGCACTCCTACCATCATTATTTGATATAATGATTCCATTTTATTTATCTCCACAAGGAAAACCCCTATAACAAACCTCATCAAAACCCCACTCAGTATCCCCACTGCTTAACAACATCCCACCCAGCACACCAATCATCATGAAAATGACACAATCTAGTGTTGCAACCAAGATACCCAACAACTTCCTAGATTCATTCCAAATACATAAAAGTTCATCCTATCCTAAATAAACAAATCTCTCACCCTATGATAACATTACATCACTTGTATCACCCCACACACAAAAAACACGCCCTATCTATGACACAACACTCCCAACACAGACACATGTCCGATTGTAACCACACATTGAACACAACCACACCCACAAGAAATAGTTTATTCAGAATTAGAAGAACTCATTATTTAATAACGCATGATTAAATAGGTGTACTCATAGAGACGACTTAATCATACAGAATCGTTTTATTTAACTAAGTGTGTTTAATTAACCATATTCCAATTCTTATGGTAGTGATTCAAAAATCATACATGAGTTTAAACGGAGTCAAGCAATGACTATGATATTTAGAAGAACACAACCAATATGTTTCACAACATGGATCAAGGAATACATTTGATACTAAATATCATCACCCTCATGATCTCTACCTTGGATTTATTCCATCGTATTATATTCCCTAAATCAGTTTTTGATATATTAAAAAGGATACATGAGTACACCCACCCTGTATGACACAAAAATAAAAGAGAGACTAAGGAAATACCAATATATAACAACAAGTTTCCAAAACATCTCCATGAACCAAAATAGAGGTTCGTGTCAGCAGAAGACTACAGGAAATTCTAACATGGGGGATACAACAAAGGCACATGGATCAATTGTAAAGAGAGGCTCTCAGTTCAAAAAGAAAAAATAGAAGGGTGAAAAGGAATAGAGAAATTCATATTTATAAATTCCAGATCATAAATATATGTAAAACTGTATCAAAGGCCATTAAAGCCAGATTACGACAAAGACCGTGAATTTTTGAAAAAAAAGCAATCTTCTTGTTTTTTAAGATAAATACATTTTGAAGTAGCACAAACCCCATCAAATATGTAATTTTACTCCTTTAATGTCAAAATGACATGGAACTTCAAAAACTCGAAAAGGATGGAAAATGACTCGTCAATGTGTGATTCCCAGACATGAGTAACCAATGCCCTGACCTACCGACACCCTGAGTCACTAACACTGATCAACTGATGAATTATACTGATGAAAGTTTCCAAAGTTAATTACCGAAGTCAACCTACCTGCGCTGAGCTACCAATGACAACCAATCCACACTAAGGTACTGACATTGAGCTACTGATGCAAGCTACTGATGCCATCCTGCAAACATAGTGTTATTGATAGAAATTATTATATTTTGAAAACACTTGAGATGAGTTACCATTGCAACCAGAAACACCCCAAAAACTAGATCTACAAAAATTTATGGACCACATAGGATCGATATATTACATCATATACCTTTCAAAATATTTTTACCCTTCAAAATTTAAAACCAAACCTAGAAAAAATAGGGATTTGAATAACCACCATATTAAAAACCCACACAAGATCCAACATATAAAAAAGAAAAACATACAACAAATGTATGAATACTCACACTTCCTGAACATATGATATAGGGAATTCATTCCCCAATGTCATGATACTATCCAATTTGGGTTCCATGGACTCTCCCACATGAGATTAATTTTATCTTCATTAATGCATCTTTATTAGGGATCAGGTCCTCCACTCATTATATGTCGGGACATTATCATAAATCATTTAAAAAGAAAACAACACATTTAATAGATAAAAAGTATCAAGAATTAAATAGAAATGAAAAATACACAATAAAAACTCAAAACTACTATGTGTACTGGGCACAGATCTGCGTCTCCCACTCTAATGTACTCTCCTTCAGGTCACCATGCCACCACAACACGTGATCCAAGAGACTGATTCCTTCACGTAAAATCATCTCCCTTACTTCCTGGATCTCCAATTTTTTCTCAATGAATGTTGTGTCATCTTTCATTACCAAATATCCCCAATCTCTATCATCGGTGTCATCATGGAGATGCCGATGTAGTTTGGAGACATGAAATACGTCATGGATCTCCCCCAAATGTGGTGGTAATTCCAACTAATATGCCAACTCACCATCTCATCCCAACATCTCTAAAATATCGTTGACCATTAGAGAAATATTACTCCCTCATCAGAACCTCTACATCCCACGTCAATGGGAAACGTTCCATAACACATGTCCTCATCATCGTAATCTAAGGGCCTCCAACTATAATTGACATACGACTTCAGCCGATCATATACTATCTTCATCCTCTCATTGAAAAGTTTCACATTCTCTATCATACTTTGCACCATGTCTGTATCCTGAAGAGATGCCTCCCCAACATCAATCCATCACAATGGTGAATGACACTAAATTAAATGTAATGAGTATAATGGAGCCATGAATATGGAAGAGTGATAGTTTTTATTGTATGAAAATGCTAACGAGGGAAAATTTTAGACCCAGGACCCACTAATGGCTACAACACAACAACAAATCATTTCCACCAACCTATATATGGTTATCTTTTTTTTCACATTTGACTGAGGGTCGAATGCAGTGTTGAGGCCTAAGTAACTAACAATAGTTTCTGCTATCCCTTACAGACTCGCATTGTGAAAAATGTATCCTGATATGAGATGATGGATCTCAGAACTCCATTAAACCACACCACGTCATCCAGACACATCTATTTTAAGTCATCCACTGCACTCAAATCCAAAACTTCTAAGAAGGGAGAATATTTCATCAATTGATCCACTAATACGCAGATAACATCAAATAATCCTTAAACCCTATTTAATCCTATCTACAAATCCATGACGATGTCATCCCATATCCACTCAGGGACATATAGCAGATGTAATAAACCACTGAAAACACGGTTCTCACCCATCACTTTCTTGTACAGTAAGAACTTTTCCACAATCCCTGCCACTACCCGCTTCACCGTAGGCCACCAAAACACTTCCCTAAAGCACTGATACTTCTTGGAAACCTCTAGGTGTACCCCTAGGGATGATATATGAAACTCACAGTGATATTCTTCAAACATTAACACTGAAACAAATAGATTCTCCTGGAAAACCAACTTAATCTGATCAACCTTTAACCGTCCCCTGGAGCATCACCCTAGTAAATGCGATCACGCATCACCTCCACCTCTGTGTCTCACCACTAAGACTCCTCCACCTTCTTAATCAGTGTGGATTGTACCATTATATGATGCATAAAACCTCAACCTCGATCCATTCTTGCATCTACATGCACAAAAACCAACTCCTCCATCCCCCTCAAAGCATTTAATGATTCCCAAAACACTTCCTTTTGTAAATTCCTACTCAATTAATCAACCACTACATTCACCTATACTATTGTGTAAGAGTTCTAAAAATTGTAATCTAGGAGAAAATCCATCATCCTCGATAACCACAAGTTCATATCACATGTTGAAAAAATATACATCATGTTCTTAAGATCTAATAAGGAAATAAATCTCTCCCCAATGAGTAAATGTCGCCATATCATTAGTGAGAACATGACCACTGTAAGTTCTTTATCATGGTTCTCATAGTTAGGTTCATGGGTACATATCTTTATAGACCTAAAGGAGATCACTACCAATTACAGAATCAGTACACACCCCATTCCTAGAATGGAAGAATCACATAAAAACTCAAAAATCACCCCTTCCAATGCCAACCTGATCCCTAGGTAACTCAAGAATATCCCCATTGGATAGGAGAGTATTTATTTACACTACTCACTCCACACAAAGTCTTGGTATTTCATCGTCAAATCATTCATCAAGGCTACAAGACAAGAGAAATAATGTCCGAATATCAGGTAATACCCTTCTAGAAAGAGAAAATTGTGATCCTCCCCCACATTATTGGGTGTATCCCAATTAACAAGTACCTTAAACTTTTTTGGATCCACAACTACACCATTTTCAAACATCACATTCCCAATGAATTGAACTTACCATAGGAAAAACATGCATTTGGACATTTTTTCCATACAGATGGTGATGATGAAGGACCTCTATGAAAATCTTGAGATACAGAGTATTCTTCTACATTATTCGTAATATGATCATAATTTAATCGATGAATAAGTTGTTGAACTGGTCTATGAACAAAAAAATAAAAGATTTTATAATCCCCATGAAAATGGATTGTCTTTTAGTAACATTGAACAACATAACTACAAAAACGAAGTTCTCAAACATGCACCTGAAATCAGTCTTTGTGATGTCACCCTACTTCACCCACAACTCGTGATGCCATGACCGAAAAATGATCCTAGAAAACCAACATGCTCCCCAATGATGGTAGAATAAATCATCTATCCTAAAAATAGGGTATTGGTTCTTGATCATTACATGATTCAACCTCTGGTAGTCCACGAGAATCCTCATACAACAATTATCTAATAATGTGCCTTCAAAATCGGACAACAGTTAGATTGTAAGTATATCCCAACCTCAACAACACATCGAGGGGGTAGAGTGAAAACCATATTAGGGAAAAAATAAATGAATTCTGTAAATACTATAGAAACATCCACTATCCCAGCATCCACTAATTTCATTGATTGCTCAGCTAACAAGGAAAGTAAATGCTCCACATGCCATCTTCCCATCTTAAAACTCCACTCAATAATAAAAGATACAGGATGACCTTCAACATCTGAAAACATGACTCTTCTCTGGAAGTAGTCGATAAAAATATCATTAGAAAACAACTAGCTGAGGATAAGGATAAAATCGTAGGATTGCATCCACACCAAAAGGATATCCCCACTAGATGGATGTCACCCCACCATCATTATACATCACAAAAAAGTTTCAATCACAGTAGAGTGTCCTCCGAATGGTCTAGTCAACACCAGGGGAACATAAATTCTATCTATTTCTAGTACAAAATAATGGTCCAAACTATGTTCAACGATGGAGTTTGTATCTACTAAATTAAACAAAGAACAATATATAGTGTTGAAAAAAACATCTTACCTCAAACAATTTATGGACCCACAAGAAATGTTGCCTCTGTAGCATGTAATCGACTATCTGAATCTCTTCTTGCCCTCAGCTGTAGGACGCGTCATCGACTATGATATGTTCAAGGTCCTCATGGATCACCCTGAGGGTGGCCTCCTCTTACACCGTCTTCCCTCAGTTTCATGGGATCCTACTATCCCATCTACTAGAAAGGCTTATATGGAAAAATTTGCTGAGGTAGGGGATAAAGCTACCCACATCCACCATACTAAGCTTGAACTGGGTACCAATTCTATAGGTTCCCAAAGCCTCCATAAGAAAAAAAAATTCTTCTATAATCCAATAGGAAAAAGGGAAAGGAGAAGGGGGTCAAAACATAAACTGTTGGGGTCCACTACCCACTAGATGAAACATGGAAGGCCCTAACACCTGAGACATTCTGTTGACTACCATCTATTTTGAAGAACTCAGTTAGGCCCCTGTCATTGTAAACCTCCTCATGATTTATTCTTTTCCACCACCTCACCCTTCATCTAAACCTTTAATTATGACGATATGGTGAATGGAGTAACCACCTAATATAGAGAATGATGTTTCACCTACCCTAAACATCTCTCTTGAAAATCCTCATCTGGAATGAGACCCTGTGAAACCAGAATGAGATCCTTGAACATGATCTCGATCTCTTATACCCGCATTATTGCCTCTTGGAGATAGTGTAGCTTCATTCACATTTTAGACTTCATTATGGAAGAGAGGAATTATGCATTCAACTTCTTATCGAAGTCATCACAATGAACATCGTTCTCCTTCTTATCCTGGAGGTAATGTGTATGATATTTAAGCACTAATCCCTTCATCTAACTCACTACTAGGATAACCCAGTACTTTATCGGATCTCAGATCAATTAGAGAGTGATCACTAGCTCTTCAAGACAACAATTTGTTTCCATGTCTGAGAAACTACCCATGAACATTCCCAGAGTCTGTCACTAGAAATCAAGAAGAGTCTTCTTTCACTGATCATCCTCCCCCACTTGGTTAAACCTCAATTGATGGATTGGGTTAGCCTGTTGTGCCTCTATGACTCTATCCACTCTGAGATGATGACTGGGTGCCATAGTTGAAAGAGAAACAAGGAATTATTGAGACTGTGTATTATAGAATTTATTAAGTATTTTTTTCTCAATGTTTATTTTAACTTCCAATAAACATCCAAAAAACAAGAATACAATCCATTATGATAAACATACCCTTCTAGTGGTCTCTACCATTCAAATAGTGTAACATCACTTTGTCATTTAGTAAGCATAGAGTCCTTTCATTGGATTATAGGGCCCTAAAATATCTTGTCCTAGCCAATCTTTGTTTGCCTATGTCATGCACCAAGGTCGGCTAACACTTTTTACCTACCAACGGTTGTCATCATTATTGTTCCTACCACTAAAATAATTCTTATATATCAACCATTGCCTTTGATACCATTCTATCACAATGATATTTTTTCATTATATCAGAAGGGATATCAAGAATACTAATGTTTCCTTCATCAAGATGAAGTATAGATAATGTCTCCGAGCCTTGCCTCTAATAGACCCTGGGGTTGTGACTAGAACCCTGTGAATATAAATATCACAAAATGGGTGGCATTATGTTTTCTTCTAGTAATGAATATCAGGAGATAAGACATATCAACCACAATCAAAACCAAGACACATATATATAATGAAACCAAAATCCATCCCACATTCATGTTTAAAGTAAAACTCTATTAAATATATGGAAACATCCCAAGAAACAACTATAATAAACCTAACATGCAACACAAAAAACCATCTTCAATGTCTGAGCTAGTAATGCTCGGAACATATGAAAAAATCTCCCTAGAATCCTGAAAATAGTATTACATGCATAGGGAATGCATAGAAGTATACTTAGTAATGGAAAACCATTTTTACTAATGAACAATAGTGAGATTCATACTAATTCCACAGTGATAAAACAACAAAATCTAAAAAGAACCTGGGAAGGTATACTATCCACCACCATCACAATTTAGAACGATCACCGAATAATAAAATTAATGTAATGTAACGTATATGTACCTCAATAATTGGGTACTCTACAACACATTCAACTGGATAACTTATCATACCTAATGAAAAATATCTTGATGCTACCACACTCTTCCAAAAGTTCTACTGCCACTACCTAAAACTCTCACACACAAAGCTGATGCACACACCACATACCGCATGCAAACACATAGGACACAACAACATCACATCCTTAAAGTAGACACCTATGACACAACCACCACATGTCTTTATAGATAACTCCATGGACTCATCCTGAAGGAACCTAGGAAACAAAACACCCCCCAAAAAACAAATAGCATAAAACATGATATGAAACTCAATCCATTATAGCCTTCATGAAAATTATTGGGAAATATTTTCATAGAATATTTAGTAGGGAAAAGTCAGTAACCATCCATCCATCCTTCCACTAGGATTATTTAAAAGGAAACCCTCCCCCATAATAATGGGGGTGTTCAGAATATAGGGTTTTACATGGGTGGGGTGTTAATAAAAATCACAAAGAACAAAAAGTATATATATAGGTCCCAAACATAGATTCCATCCTATATGGTTTTTAAAAACACTAAAATCCCACAGAACTACCCTTCCTACAAAATCAAATTGAATTTATTAACACCTCCATCTGTCAATTAAGATGTCAATAAAAAACACAACTTCACTAAAAAACACAACTCAAATCATACCCCCAATTAGTTCATTTAATCATTTTTCTTTCGGTATTATCATTCAATTCATTTAATATTCCATCACTTCTCAGGAAACTACCAAACAATGTAAGAATTATAAGCAGAGAAACCACACCATTAATAGCCAGTGCCAAAAAAATGAAAGAGGGGAAATTTTAATGGAATCTATTCTAACACCCATTCATGAAAATATATAGAAAAACATCCTACATCCCCAATACACACCCCATTTATTTTCCACCCCTATAATTATTCATTGATGAAATATTTTCGTGTCCTTCCTCTCAACTAGAAAAAACCCCCAACACACCTCATCACAAAACCACTCGGTAACCCTACTGCATTAAAACACCGGTCCCATCACACCCACCAACATGAACAAGATAAAACCCATCCCAATATCCCCACTGACCTTGCACTCCCAAAATGTTGTCCCACTACATAAAAAGTTCATCCATTCAACAATAAACCAAACTCTCAACTTATGATACCATCACACCACTTGTATTTCACCATACACAAAAAAACCCACCGACCACATCACTACTCTACCAATAGAAAACCAAGGCTGAACATAACCACAAACAACACACATCCACACCAATAAGGAATGGATTACTCATATTTAGCTGCACATGTTCTTTAATTCCACTTGACAAAATAGGTGTGATAACAGAATAGATTCAATTATGGTGAATCCATTTATTTAACCGAGTTTAATTAATTAACTAAATTATAATTCTTTTGGAATTGATTCAAAAATCATACATGTATGAAAATAGAGATCACCCATGACCATTATTTTCAGAGGAACAAAACCTATATAATTCAACACATTGATCAATGATTCCATCTGTAACAAAACGATCATCACCATCATGATCCCACCCCCAGTATTTTCCTTCTTTTTATATTATTTAAATTCATTTAATCCTTATTAATATGAATACATGTGTAAACCAATCCAACATAATACAGAAATAAAAGAGAGATTAAGGAAGTCCCTATATTGAACAACATGCGACCAAAACTCATCCTTGAACCAAAACTGGAGGATCTCATGAGCAGGAGGCTCAAAGGAAAACTGAACATGGGTGGGCTATAGAATAGGTTCACAAATTGTATAGGGAAAGATTCACTGAGAAAACCAAGTAAAAATGGAAAGGATCCATGGAATAGAAAATTTTTAATTTATAAAGGTTGGTTGCATAATCAATGTGGAAATGATTTCAATGGAAATTAAAGTTGTATCATGACAAAGACCACGTGGTTTAGGATTAAATGTAACAGTCATGTATTTTGATGATAAATACTATTTCAAATGGCCAAGAAACCTATCAAATATCGGACATAACTAATTTAATATAAAAAAGACACAAAACTCGAAAAAAACTCAGAAAGGCTAGAAAAATATCACTGATTGGAGAGTCAACGACAAGAGTCACTGATGCCTATGTCACTGATGTGATGACTTACTAATGCCCTGACTCATTGATGCCCGAACCTACTGACACCCTTATTCACAAATTACATGATTCACTGACACCATGAGCTACCGAGTCCCTGAGTCACTGATTTCCTGCCCTAATTACTCCTACTGTCCCTGACAAATTGACCTACCAATGCCCTCCATCGCCAATGTTGATCTATTGACCTGGACTACCGACACGAGCTACTGACTTGAGCTACCAACGCTGACCTAATTATGGTGAGTAACTGATGTAAGATATCAATGATGAGCTGCCGATGTGAGATACTAATGCTAACCTAATGACGTTGAGCTACCAAAGAAAAACTATAAATTTTGAAAACTCTTCTAATGAGCTAATGTTGCCTTCCAGAAAACCCCTAAATATGGATTTTCACAATGTAATTGACTATAGAGGACTATGCCATTATAGTTATGTAACCAACACTCTAGAAACATGATGTTAAACATAAAGGGCTTGATATATCCATTAATGCTATAAATTTAATGTTTTGAAAATCCTACACCTTGCTACATTCCAAACTCATAGAGTAATCTATAACAAATACATTCTCCATGAAATATAATCAACACCATGGAACCAGAAAAACATGAAATTTAAAGAATAAAATTGATACCACATCTAACATCCCAACCCTCCTCATTGGCATGAGTGGGTGGTGACATGTTAGATGGCCTTAGGAAACATTCCTATGGAGTCCAAGGATGGAAATAAATTCCATGAACTTCAAAAATAGTGGTGTACAATTTCTCCATTGAACTAAAACCAACAAACCAAACATAACATTATCAACTAATACTACATGATTCATGTTAAAAATGCTCAAGAATTTAAAAAAATAAAAAGAAAAAACAATAAAAATACAACATTCCATCATCAGAGTACTGCAAGGATGATTGAACAATGAAAACCTAGGTTACTACGACACATCTCCACCGACCCACAACAATATCTAAGCCTTGAGCACCACAATAATTTTAAATAATCATGATGTTTCACAAAATGAAGGTTATGATTTACCATTACCTATGCTCGATAATATAACATATGCAAAAGCACTAACGTGCCAAATCAAGTTGTGAGTAATGAATACTCAGTAGGTTTTTTCTTAAATGAATTTCATACAAAATCCACTATGATAGAACATGATATAACAATTTATATGAAATAATTTATATAAATCCATTAAAACAGTTCCACAATTAACTGTAATACAAACACATTATTACACAAATAAATTTACATAAATCAACACAATTAAATAGAATTCAACCAAACATGTCATCACCCATTCCACAATGAAATGAACTGTTCCATCTTGTGTGACAAAACACATCCCCAACAACATGCCCATGATTCACAGAGAAACATAGATACTCGAGCTCAGTGTTACCACTGATAGTGGATCTTCACGTCCACCATCATAACCTATTTATAGTGCTTATTCACACCCACTTCACATTGATGTGGATTCATCATGCCCACTATCCATCAATTTAGACATTCTTATCCACTTACTACAATAAAAATTCCAATTGAATTTAACAAAACCAGAGAAATAAGAAATAAATTTTTTTCCATAATATGTTGATCAATTCAACAAATCATCAATTCATTGAAATCAACCATAAACCCATTTTCCATAAAAAAACATTTTAATAACATGACATTCTTATTGAAACACATGTTTCTAAAAACTATTCTCCATAATTCAACAAAACATTGATATTAAAATCCTCATTTAAAATCAAACAACATATCCCTTTTCACAATAATATCCCATTTTCTCCAAAATCCACAAATCATCACAATATTTGTTTTCCACAAAGAATCACATATCACAATCACAATAAATTTAAGAAACCATTCAAAGAAATACCGCACCGCAAATCCGAGTTAAATATCTACCAAAATAACCTTATATATATTTTTAAAACATCAACATGACCTACTATCATAATTTTTGATGAAAAAACCCTAGATCTACATGTAATATAAATATATCTATATAAGCACGAGATTAGGAGAACTATATCTTTAGAAAATCAAGGAAAAATCATTGGAAGAAACATAACAGAGGAGAAATGCATTTAATAAAATATAAAAAGCCTTTGATTTGCTTCCAAAATGGGTAAAATAGGCCTCCTAACCCTTTAAGAGAGGAACTGAAGAGTGATTTTTGGGTTGGAGGATATTTGTGTTAATTTAGGATAATCTAATGTGGTATTGAATTTAAAAACACAATTTTTAATGATGCACAAGGTTAGCTCACATGGTTAGATAAACCATGCACTAATAATGGAATTTCTACTATTTGAAGGGTGACTCAAACGATTTTCTCACATAGTTTGATAATCTGTTTTCAAAACATGCAATTCCCACTGCCACAATTTTCAATGTTACTTGGGGGACTCTACGTGGTTTTACATAACCATTCTCAATCTGTGTGGGTTTTTTAAAATCCCGATAACAATTCTAAAACATTTCCAAGATCTTACAAATATTACCAAACCACTTTACCTATATAAAAAGACATAATAAATGGTTTCATACCACAATCTTGATGCACTATATTTGTTAATACCCTCTTAAACCACATTAAAACAATACCACTTATTTTATTTTATTAATATTTATTATCCACATTCCTTTTACTTGTCACATATTTATTAAATATCCCCCACTCATATCCCCCATTATTTTAAACCAAATTCAAAAGGTATATAATGAAATTTATCCATATTTCGAAAAAAATATCACATTACTATGGGATGGATATTTTTCCTCAAAATAATGAAACTTTTATTTGAAGATATAAGAATCACATGAATTTATTAATTGAGAGAATTTATCTAAACAAATATGTCTATTTGGGATACAATATTACAGAAAAACAAGAGTGTTTAATCATGTTTTTCAATGTTGTATATAGAACATATCCCTTGTTATAACTTATCTTATTCTGTTAATCATTCTCATTTATTTGGAAATCATTGAAGGAACATTTTTTGGTAAAATAAACATTCACCCATATCAAAAAACCTATCAGAATAAAAAATTGTATAAAAAATCTATAAAAACATATGTTATATAATATATATGAATTATTTTTTTTATATGTAAGAGACTCACATGTTATCCATCTTATTTATAATAAATTAAATTAATTATATTATAGTAAAACTAAATATAAAATTGGACTTAGAATTAACCACAATTGATTAGTTGAATAAATAGTAATAATCATAGTTCACTCTCAATATTTCATTTTTCAATTGATTCATTTATTTTTCATTGGATTAATTTTCTTTCATTCACTAATCCTTCCCCGATTTCATTACATGTTTCATTTTATCCGTAGAAACATAAGATAAGGATTCATATTTATTTTCATTTTTGATTACTTCATTTATAATTATTTATAAATATATATTTAATGTATTCCCTTTCTTATAGAAGGATCGTCAAAATAATTAGTAAAAATCTATTATTTTTCTCATCTATTGCATATTTTTTGAATTTTCAAACAACAATCTGTTGGGTTATTTTATCAACACTGCAATGATATTCAAAATCATTTGGATTAACTTTTTATTCATGTGTTTTTTTCTTTTTCTATCATTATATAAATGATAAATATGTATAGAAAAATAACTATGAACTCTATAATTTTAGAAATAGAATTCTTTCTATCTGCATTCTTAATGTAGTCATTTTTCTTCATGTGATGAGTTCCCATTTTCCAGTTCCACATAACTGTTTTGAACAATTGATAATATTTTTTCACCATAGATCCCCCATTATTAATAGATGATTCATTATAAATACATGATAAAAAATAATTAGTATTCTCTTTTTCTGGAAACTCCACCATACCAATAATGAATGTTGAATGTAGATTTTTCGGAATATGGGTAAACATGGCCAGAACATTTTTGTTCTTGTTTCTTCACAAATCAAGCACCATTTGGATTACAAGGATACCCTCGGAAGGAATTACTATTAATCTATGTTAAATGTTTTTTCTCACAAACAATATTTTTAGGAATTTCTATCCACCATTATTCAAATTTTCACCTTTAACATCAACTAATTTTGTGAATTTCCCTTTCATCATTCTTATCTCAATTTTTTTGTTAACAGAATTGATGGTGTTTCAAACATATCCACAAAATTCATAATGATAATTTTTTTAAAACACAGATAATATTTTTATATTCAGTAATATTTAAGATTTTCATATTACATTCTCCAAATATTGAATGTTATTTCTTATTTATGTTCTCATTGCTTGAAAATATTTCTTCATCGATTTTTAAATTTCATTCAACCTCGTAATTTTATTTATTTTCATATATGATAACACTGAGTATATAAACCAATCCCTAAAATAGTAGGAATCTAGTATCATGATACAATTAAATATGAATTATTATATGAAATAATGTTTTTTAAGACTACAAGTTTATTATTCTCGGTATAACACATTAATAAAAAAGACTTCTAGTGAAAAATAAATACACTAATTACAACTAAATTTATTTTTCATTAATGTATAATGACATATTTGTTTTTCTAGAATATCCATAAATATACTTATTAGTATACATTAAAGAATCTTGGGAAAAAGAAACATAATAATTATGACCTCACATACCTAGTAATGGAAAATAAAATTGAATAAACAACTAATTAATGATAAAAATAAATATGGATTATTTAATAAATGATAACACTTTCCATGTAATCAAAAAAATGAGAAGTAGGTGTTTATAAAATATATAATGATAATAAAATTAAGCAAATTATTTTCAAATAACTCTACAATGAATAATAAATATAGAATGTAAAATAATTTAAGTATGTTTCTTTTAATTAAAGAACTCCGAATGAAATTCTACCAGATAAATGTTGATTGAATTTCTCCTGGATAAATAAAAACATAGTATAAATGAGGTGTAGGATTAATTATTAAAGATAATGTTTTTGTGGATCATGTTAACTATACAATCAAAACCATTCAAATGATGTTTTATCTTATTAGGTAATATCCATATATAGATATCTAACTAACTTTTCTAATGACACTACAAATGAATCATGGGTATCTCTATAATCAGGAACCAACAGTGTTGTAATTTTGCAAAGAATTACTTATGTATCATATTATAGATTTTACATTGTTTTATTTCAAATATCATAATAGACTAAAAGATGCCAATTTATCAATATTTCCTTAGTGGGGGATAAATAACATCAAGGGGTATTGAATTTGATGAATGGTGACACTGTTGAATTGATCAATAAGATAGTCTAGGGGAAAAATCCTAAATATTCCAACGTGTCCAATACCACATTAAAACACTTAAATAATAATTCTTCCTGATTTAAATGAACCAGATAATAAAATGTGAATATGTACATTCATTATATAACATTTGACTTTAATAAACTTATTTAAAAAGGATTTATATTTTTTTAAATAATCATATCCATGAGAAAGTATATGTATAATTAAAGAAAATTCAATTTCAAATGAACATATGAAATTTAAAATTTAAAAGGGAAAAATGGAATGAAAGTAGCGAATGATAATACCATCGTTTGTCAAAGAATTCACAAACAATTCCTAGGAATAATAATGATGGTATCAATACAACATATCACGTGGGGTGAAAAAATAAATGATTATAATCATTAATGAATTATAAATATATAATAACATCATTTAAAAAATTAATGAGGAAAATATCCTTTTTATTTTGAAAAATATAGAATTCTTTTAAATCAATTTTCAAAATATTTTCATAAAAATTTTATATATTTAATAGGTAAAAAAATATTAAAATAAATACTAGAGATTAAATAATACATATTTTAAAATGTAAAAATATCATCAATTATTCATAGTATATGGATAGAAAAAATCATCATTTTGAAAATGATAATGAGATTACATTGATTAATAATTAAATAGAAATAATGTTAAAAATTTCTTTAATAAATCATATTTCAAATACATTTATAATACATGGTTTTTAGAGGAAAATTGATTCTCCCACCAAAGAGAAAAATAAATTCATGATTTCTAAAAAACATTTTATAACACTTTCCCAGCTCCAATGCATGAAAAAGTTGTATATTTTAAAAAACAATAGTTCATAAATAACCATATTAGAATAAAAATAAAATTTTCATTATTAAGTAATCAAATAATCACACCTCATTTAGATTCTTATGTTAAAAATTTTTAGAAAATGACATTGTGAAGTAAAACAATGAAAATATTGTAAATTTTATGTGATAATAAATAAATTTTTTATTATGGGTTTCAAATGATAATAAAAATAAAAAGTTTTATATTAAAAAATATATATATAATTCTATTACGAATTTAATATTATAATATTAATGACAATGTCGAAGTAATATAACCCAACGAAAAAATTGGTTTATAAAATTTTTTACCACATGGTAACATTAAAATAAAACCCCCATAGGAGAAATAATTCAAATAAAAAATTTAAAATAAAATGAAAATATAGAAAATCATGATTTAATATATCAAAATTTTCTGATATATACACCATACAAAATAATTAAATGTTCAATATTATATTTATCGTATGGATGTAAAATGTGAGATCAAAATAAATTGCCTTGAATTTCCTATAACGCGAATGTCCATTAAATTATTTTATATTATTTTAAAACATCTGAAAAAAAAATTTATAGAGCCAAATGTATATAAATAGTATCATATATTATCTTATTATACTATCTTATTACTCAATTGTTAGTAATCACTCATTATTTTTACTATTTATGTTTTTAATGGCGTAGTGTATCGAGTATGTTTTGATTATTAATTATTGTTATTCATAAGTATATCATGATTTCATCATATATAGAATTTAATAAATTATTTAATTTTATAATTTATTCAGTTTATATGTATTTATAACAATATTTAATATTTCATGATATGATATTAAATAAACAGTTCAAGGATACAGTCGGCCGAATGTATGATTGTAAGCATCTTTCATTTTATTTTAATATTAAAAGAATCAAAAATAAATTAATTATTTTATAAATAAATTATCACATCTACTTCATATATATTATGTATCCTTGTTAAATATATCCTTTATATGATCAATGTATACCTCAAAAAGTAACATCACTTTGAGGAGGCGGTAGTCCAGACATCCAAAAATTATGTTATTGTATTTAGAAATAATAGAATGAATAAGGGTATGTGATGTATAAAAACTATAGATGTATAAATAATATATATATATATATATATAATAAAAACATTTTAATCCTAATTCCCAAACATGAGGTGTTGTAATGGAAAAATGAAAAAAATCTTTTTCTGAGGTTGTTGTTCACAGAATACATAAACGGTGAGTTTGTTACCCATTAGATGGATGTGTTATTATGTTTAGGAAAAATCAATAGATGAAAAAGAAATTTAAGTATACTTTGGACACCAATTTTATTATGCAATCATTAAATTATATGGTTTTTTGTGTGTATAATGAAAATAAATCAATATTACTTGAGAAATTATGTTACCACTTCTTTGAGTAACTCCGTTTCATTTTGACCAAAAGTATTCATTAGATGACCTTATTCCCAAGGTGATGATTCTAGATTTAGGGTATAAATTTTTATTACATATTTGTGAATATATGTTTTATTGAAAATCTGGTCTATGAATTTAGTTATGTTTGGAGTTGTGAGTGACTTTTTATGGCAGAGGTAGAGTGGCATTCTCCAATTTGTTTTGTAATGTGAATTCCACCAAAATTTTACGTTGAAAAGTTTCTCAAATAATGGCCTATAGTATATAAAATGGATTATAATGTCAGTATATGAACATAAAATGGATTTTGACAAGTATCTAGGTCATTTAGGCTCTTATTTTTTAGTATAAATCCTTTGTCAAGCTAATTTCATCATAATCATTCAAATTAATTTCCAACACTTTCACGAAATTTTTTGTTCAGAAAAATACATTGACCATATTAAAAGTTATATATTATGATTATTTAAAATATTTAATCAATTTTTCTAAAATTTAATTACATATGTCTCATAAATTAATTTAAAATTAAAAAAGTAAATGTAATGATAATGATGGTTTTAAATGTAAAAATGAAAAAATGTGTGATAAGTTTTATGCCCAATCTCAAATTGATATAGACTCAAATTGACTAAATTGAAATAATTTACCTTAAAAAATATAATTAATTTTAATAAGAATCATAAATTTAAATTATTATTATAAAAAATTTGGATGAAAATATGTATTTAATTTAAAATCTGTATTTTTTTACTACATATTAAAAAATAAAATATTTAAAGAAAATACAAAAAATCACCTTAATTTTTCTTTGTGTTTTTCTTTATAAAATTAATTTTATTGTGTCATATAATATTTAAAAAATTTTAATTTTTATATTTAAATCGATTATCCCATTAAATTTCATTCAAAGTTTCTTTAGATAAATTTTTTATGAGAAATATAGGGTTTCTCTAATATTAATAAAATATAATATATTTTATGAATGTAAAATATTCTTTATTGAATATATAATATATATTTCTTTAATACCACTCAATAAATAATATTAACTTAATTTATTTGGATAAAATATAAATTTTTTAATATAAATAGTTTTTCTATAAAAAATTCTCTCTTAAATCAATTTCCTCTTATATTAATATCAAGTTAATTTTTAATCAATGAATTAATTTTTAATTTTTCAAATACATATATTTTAATTTCATTGATAATACTATTCATAACAACTAATTGAGAAGATTTTTTATATCTTATTATATTATATAATATTTTAAAATAATATATTATTTTATACTAAAACTCGATCTTGCGTGTAACACGATTCATCCATGAAAATAGTTATTGTATGCGATGAACGAAAATTCAATATCATGTAAATTCTATGTTATATCAAATATTTGATTTATTTCAAATAGTGAATATATTTTATAGTACCATTATATTATTCTTCATTATGATATTGGTGTTGCGTGTCATTCATGTTATCAAAATATTTATTTTTACATTAAAAATTTTGGGTGTTAAATTCTTCCAATCATTATTAAATTATGTCCATTAATTTTTAACTCAATCATGGTAATAGAATGATTGATATTTCTTATTTTTAAATCCTACATCATGATAAGGGTTCATAAAACATCCTCTATGATAATGATAATGTGATGTATAGAAGTCACATAAAATAAAATATAACTGAGCTTCTATGTTGGATAACTATAGTGGTAACTAAAAAATTGTCTTGGAAGAAAATAATAAACTTTTATTCTGAGTGATCGAAGTATTAACTCAAAATTATGTGATTTATAATTTTAATGTTAAGGTAATCCAATCCAGAAAGCTATGATAATTTAAAATAATATTAGTTCACCAAATATTAATGTATTAGGAATACATTTAATATGACCATTTTACTACTTTTGTGTAATTTTATTACTACATAAGAATATAATTAAACATAGTTTAATTATTTATTTATATTAACACACATTGATCGTTTGGATGTACTTAAATATTTTTACAAATCATTCATTTCATCAATAAATGGATATCCAAAAATTAAGATTCATATATGAAGTACTAAAATAAATTCATAACAGATCTTAAGGTCCATAAAATACTAACATGTCTAACTACATGTCTCCAACGATATACCAAACCCAATATGGTTAATACATTAATATATAAACCTAAAAAGAATAAATACTTATTCATTATTTATATTTATTCATCAATTTGTTTCACTAAAATTAGTTATACATTTACAAGGACATCACATATTCTAGTGGTATACATGAAACCCTTGCATTATTTGGTCACATGTTTAATTCATACTGCCTTACTGGACGTAATGGGGTTTAACCAGAATATAGGATATATTTTTCTAAAACTATGCTAATAAAATTTCTAAAATACATATGATGGACATTCTAGAAATAATGATAATCAATTAATAGCCTTTTAACAATGGTTTTATATAAAACATCAATAAATTAATACATAAACTATGTTATATCATCATTGGGTCCTTGAATTTCCTAATGAATAACAAAGGCAATTCATTATAACTATCTATTAAAATTTCACACCATGGTTTCAAAATAAAATGTGTCTTATCATAATCATATCCCATAGGTTTTTCAGTAATGTTTTTCAGTAAATCACATTATCGTGTACGAAGTAATTCTCATGTTAGGACCAATGAATTTTTATAGAGTTCTTACCCATAGGTACATCTCATCCAAAATCACTTATACTTCTTTTATCCAGACACAGATGTATTATGAAGAATACCCATATAATAAATACTAGACTGAAAATTAAATATGTTCATCTATGCTTGTCCTCTAATTCACCCTTAGTGTTATGTTATCTATTAAATGTTTTCCTAAATCAAGTTCCCATTGATCATACTTAAATTCCACTGAAACCAACTATAGTTACCTGACCAAATAAATCATGGATCCATTTCCACGGTTCCATTATATTTGAATGATAATAATGAATCAAATCTAAAAGTATCAACGAGTTTAGTACTATTGGTATACCGGATTTGTAAATGACTCTTATATAAATAAATAAATGAAATAATAAAAAAAATATGTTTCTTTATATGATAATAACATTTTCATATCTACATTATAATTGCATATAATTTTAGTAAACATGGGCATATCATAGTTAATAGAAACATAAATAGCATGAGATCAAATTCTCCAAAAGTTTAAATATATTGGAATTAATATTTAATTGATAATAATAATTAATATAAAAGTATAAATAAATGAGAATTCATTCTGTTTAATAAATAATGTGAGAACAAAGAAGATAAAAATATATAAAGGCAATAAATAAAATCTCAATCCACTCAAATAACTATAAAATGAATGATCAATATGATATGGAACAATAATGAAAAAAAATCATCTCATCAATGAAATGAATAAGAAATGCATCGGTATATATTTCAACACAATGTCTAATTGATAAATAAAATCTTAGTATAAAAGAGGGAAATTATTATTTATTTTATTCCAGAATTCCAAGGACGATTGTACCTTTATCTTTAATACCATTCATAAGTCTATTTAGAATATCATGTAAACCCCATATATTTCATGCAAAATGACTCATCCCATGAGGTGATTGATGCACATCTAGGCTATCTATAACTTAGACCCACCTATGTGGTTCATGTCCACATCATTACTCGTATATAGAATAATATATTTAGCAATGTTAATTAACAAAAATCTATATGGGGTAGACAATATGTATTTATCTTTATTACCTCATTGAAAGAAAACTAACAACTCAGGTCATTGACGTTGATGAATTGAGATACTATTGAATGAACATTAAAACATTATTTTGGGTAACAATTAGTAAAAATTATATAGTGTCCCATTAAAATTTGATTCATTTAAATAATAATTGTCAATTATTTAATTGAATCACAAAATATCTTGATAATAAGGATATTGATGATATAACATTTTAAAAAACTATATAAATAAATAACACATGGTTTATGGAATAATAATGTCTATAATAAATGATATTTATAATAATGGTAAATTCAATGTAAAATGATCCATAGAATTTAAATATTTAATAGTTTCTAAATGGAACCATGGTAGTGAATGAAAAAAAAATCAATTTTCAAGGAAATAAAAATCTAGACAGAAGAAAAATAAGATGAAATGAATTAAAGAAACCATAAGTGGTTAAAATATAAATTTTTTTATGTGATTTTGGAATATAAAATAATATAAATATATATTTTGAAAACATTCTTGTGGAAAATAACATTTATATTTTGAAATGTTTTTGAAAACCAATTATGTAAAATTGAATTTTCAAAAAAAATTAAAAAATTTAACAATTTTTACATGACAATGAATCTTAAAATAAATGATTTAGGTAAATATGTACATGTCATAAAGGGTTATATGAACATTGATTTATAATGGTAAATGTTTATAAAATATTCTTTTCTAGAAAAATTTAGTAAATTTCCATTAAAAACATTTTAAATGTTAAAATCATAAATATATATTTAATAAATAATATGTTAATGGTACAAGAATTTTTGTAAATCATTTTATAAATATGGTTTTGTATGAAACTAGGCCCTCCACCAATATATTTAAATAATTCTAGGTTTTGTTAAAAACATTTTATAAAACATTTCGGGTTACACATTGTGGAAAAATGATACAATCACTTGTAAAAGATCTTGTATGACCATAAGATAAGTAGGTGAAAGGTTTTATTAGACAATTATATAATAATTTAATATCATGTATATTCATGTGCAAACAATAGAGAGATAAATGATATTGTGAAGTAAACCATTCAAAAGGCCATATAATTTATTTGAGAATAAATAATAAATATATTATCGATATCTAATATAAATATACATGAAACAAATGGATATACAAAAATAGATTATAAATTGTGATTACACACATAATCAAAAAATATTAATTATAATGATGAAGTAATAAAACCCAAGAAGAAAGATTATGGTTAATAGGGCTTTCACCTCATTGGAACTATTTACTCAAATGCACATATATGAAATAATTGATATTGAAACACAAAATTGAATGATTTTAGAAGAGGTAATTTTATTTATATAATCAGGGGAATTAGACACCAAAAAAATTATTTAAGTGCATTATATGGTATTTATCTCATGAATGTAAAAAAGTGAGATAATAATATCTTAAACTATGTTTCCTATTGGGTTAAACTACATTGATCTCCATTAATGTGGTTTGAAATATTTAAAAAATTAAAAATTAACAATAGTAACATTTATAATATAATATTATATCTTATTACTCATGTGTTAGTAATAATTAATTATTATCATTATTTTTGGTGTCAATAACCATGTCTTTCGGGTTTATTTTTATTTCTATATTATTATTCCATTTAATATGATCATGAATTTATCATGTAATTAAATTATAACATGATTTAATTTTCATATATATTTATAATATATGTATTTTGAATAATCCATAATGTTTTATGATATGAATAAAATGCATCATTCATTAAGATGGTTAGTTTTACATACACATTAACACTAATTTCATTTATTTTTATTATTTAAATATTGATAAGTAATTTATATAAATTATTATTCATTTATCATATTGATTTCATATATATATTTCAATTTTATTAAAATATTCCTTTATACATTCAATTTATATTGTGAACGTGTCGCATCGTTTTGAGGGGCGGTAGTCCACATGTCCACAAATGATATTATCGTATTTACATAGTGTGGGAAGAATAAGGGTATAAGTTATATAGAAATTAATGAATGATAAATAAATTATAAATATAACATATAATACAAAAATATTGTCTCCATCATAATTATAATCCATGATTGTTGTTAATGGAAAAAAGAATGATATTGTTTTGCGAGGATGAAGTTTTCCTTACACATAAATAGTATATCTGTTACCCATTATATTGATGCATGTAAAGGTATTGATAAAACCCCTATAATAACGATATAAAATTATATTAATGATAATTGATTTATTATTTAACCTTGGAATAATAATATTTTAGGGTTTTTAGAATGAAAATAAATACAACATGCTTGAGGAAGGATGTTACGTCTTCTTGCGTAATTCCTTTTAGTTTTCTCAAAAGGAATTACCTGGATAGATTTATTCCCATATGGATTATTATAGGATAATGGTTGGTATATTAATTATTTATTTTGGAATGTATAGTTTTATCTAATGTGTAATGATTGGTGTGAGTAACTGGGATGTGTGAGTGCCTTTTTATTGTCTAGGAGGGGTGAAATTTTAACAAATTTCTCGAAATGGAATTTCCAATGTTTTTCCTCTAAATATTTACTCCAGTAATAGTCTTAGTAATGACCCGAAATTTTGAATAAATCTTGATTCCTAATTTTTTGTGTTATTTTATTTTTTATATTCAACAAAACTGTTTCATTTGATAACATGAGTATAATTAAAATGAGACCGTTGGGTTTTGACTGTTATATGACCATTGGTCAATATGACCACTGGAAACTAAATGTTTCGATTATTGTCTATATATACAAGTGATCTAGGTTAATTAATATAGAATGAAGATTCGATAGCCTCACCCAGTAGTCTTGGACCGATCCAAGCCCATCTAACAGAACTTTGGAAGGAGGTAGCACCACTGGGATTTTCTCTGGACCAAACCCAAGCCGAACTTCATCGTGTGAAGCTAGAACGAAATCTCCATTGCGAGAAGTTCAAACTGATATAAATTACTACTCGTGTGATGTTGCCCGAGCCTCCCTCAGATTCTCTCACCTTAGCACACCTTACACTTAGGTCCTATGCTGGTGTGATAAGGGGCTATGTAAGGATACCGTAACTACCTTGTGTAATCTTTTATTTTAAATATAATCGTTGATTTATTCTTATGATGATGTTTATGAATTTTCAAATGTTTGGATAAATATAGTATGCATATTTTTGGTGAATTTTAGAGAAAGTATATTTTAAAAAATGTTTATGTAAACCATAAATAATTAAAAATTTGTAATGATTTTCAAAAAATGGTATTCTAAAATTATGTTCAGTACGATATTTATAGTCTAATAAGATCAACATAATTTTTGATGAATAGTAAAGTATGAATATTGATTTTATTGTTAGGATTAGTAATTTGACCAAATGGATTACTAACTCACTTAAAGAAAGTATTAATATAATTTAGGCACATTGATTAAGTAATGTTATTTAATAAAATGGTTAAATAACAGTTTCATAAATTATTAGTCAAGTATTAGTTTTTTTGGTGAATATGGAGTTTAAATTAAAAATTAATTTGATATTATTAAGAAAATTATTTTTATAAATTGAATTTCATTTTTGAACTCAGAGCATCGATATTATGTTAAGGTAATTTTTGGGGATTTTTCTGAAAAAAATGAATTTTCAATGAATAGTGAATATATTTAAAAATTAAATTAAAAATATTTAGAAAATTATTTTCATAAAATGGAATTTATTTTTGAAAGAAGATCATCGATATTTGGTTAAGGTGAAATTTTGGGATTTTTCTGATGAATAGTGAAAATATAGATTTTAAGTAACTTGTGTTTAATGACATTATTAAATGATGTATTAAGTATTTAATCGATATGGTCGACTTATGAATGGTAATATAAGGTATGAGGTGTCCCAATTGGCCAATACCATGGGAAAATACAATGGTAAAGCCCATGGTTTTTCCAAAACTACCAATAAGGTGTGCCTTGGCCATTAATGCATTGTCCCCAATCTTTCCCTATAAATACCAATCCATCCTCTCATCCATTCGACTCCCAACACTCCCCCAATGAAGCTATATTCTCATTACCTCCCAAGGAGTCCTTACAAGGTTCCCCCAAGCCCTCAAGGACCCAACCATTGAGTTTTAAGTGTTACATTTTAAGGTAATGGATCCAAACTCTCTCTTTCTTTTCAAATACTCTCTTTTAAGTCATTTTTTTATGCTCCATGTTTTTATGTTGGAGGATGTTTTTTATATTCCACATACTGAACTTTTCATATTTATATGTTGATATATCCCCCCTTACTCTCATCATTTCGTTTTATGAATGTTTAAGTGGCGCCGTTATGCTGGCGAAATATTTGTAACAGATTCTTTCACCCTTCTCATTTGTGAGTTCTATTTTCTTGTCAAGTCTTTCAAGTTCCTTTTTTTGTCGGGGTATGATATATATATATCTATCATACTGATATTTTATGTTCACATGATGATAGAACCTATTTTATCTCTTTAATTTATTTTTTTGATGTTTAAGTGACGCTGTTAGGTTGCCGAATTTTTAAGTGGTTCTTTCACCCATCTTGTTTTCAAGATCTATTTTCATGTCAAGTCTTTCAAGTTCCTATATATTATGTTGGGTTATGATCTCTATATCTATCATATGTATCATTTATTTTCATATTATTAGAGACCATATTTGATCTCGTAAATTCATTTTTGTTGAAGTTTAGGGGACGCCATTTGGCTTCCGAATTTTTAAGGGATTCGTTCACCTTTCTCATTTTTCAAAGTTCTACTTTCAGGTCAAGTCTTTCATGTTCCTTTTTATTATGTTGGGGTATGATATCTATATCTATCATACTGATTTTTTATTTTCATATAATTAGATACCATATTTGATATCTTCAATTCATTTTTTTATGTTTAAGTGACGTCGTTTGGCTGCCGAATTTTCATAAGAAAACTATTATTTTTGTCTTCCTTCCATGTTTTTCAATTCAAATGGTATGTCATTAAAATTTCATTACCATGGTCATATATCCTTTATATTCTATCTATATTCTATTTTATGGATCATTTATGAGTGGGTGACCCTTTTTTATTCTCTTTTCATTGTTTTCTAAAACCTCGTAACATAGCCATTATGTTGTAGAATTTCCGTCTCAAAATGTCTCTCTCGTATTCTCAAATTCATTTATTTTATTAAGTGAATACTAAAAGATATTTCTTCTAAATGGGTATTCACATATATACCAAAATGTTATATTTTACATTCTAGGATTTAAATACATGAGACTTGTTTTCCCATTCCGTGGGTTTAAAGTGACATAAAGATCATGTCTTTAAAGCAGTTTTTAAAATGTTATGATTATGAAATGAAACCCATTTAATTTATGCTATATGGGTTGTTTATTAAGTTATTGATGATGATATATGTGGCTCACATGGTAATAAATACAAATTAATGGTTTACCCTGATATCTCTCCAATGCATTGGGTAAAGACGTAATCTCTAGAGATGACCATTTTTAATGACGCCTAGGTGAATAACCTTGGTAATTTTTAATGACACCTTGGGGATGGACCTTGGTGAAACAGAAATTATTGTCAATATTAAATGTTGTATCCACATCTCCATGTTTTTAAATACGTTATTTTGATTATGATACGCATCATTATTTCGTTCTCATGCCTTAAAGTTCTTTTTCATGACATTGTTGGTGTATCTCAAGTTCACATGTTAAATGTTTCCCCTTGTTTCCCTTAATGGGCCTTCTGCTCACCCTTTATTTTGATGTATGTCCCCAGGTTATTAGATGTAGTAATGAACCTAGGATAAACATAACAAGAAGCCTTTCATGTGTTTAATAATAATGCTTTATGTTTTCATGTTTTATATTCCTGGTTTACAAGACACTAAACCTTAAAGGTCCTCGGTTTTGTAAAATTTAATGAAAGATTATGTGATAAAAAGATGGGATGCTATAGTTGGTATCAAAGGATGGTTTACTTATTTGTGAAAATTAGGATATGAAAACTTTAGGAATAACCCTATAGAAAATCATAAATATATGAAATCTTCTTGGTATTTTGGTGAGTGTTGAGTAAGGGGTTTCCAATCAAATACATCCTTGTCTGGATACGAGGAGGTAGAGGTGGGTCTGGCACAGATGTACAAAGGGGTAAAACCCGAAAACAACACATTGAGCTAGACTCAGATGGGAACTGGTAAATGAAAATGGTCCTTGCGGCACTCTTGGTTAGGACACTCCTAGGGGATATGCTTTGGTAAATACATAAGCTTAGTATAAACCATTATTTAAAGAACACAGATAAAACAAAATAACGATTCGCATTAGAATATATGATCATGGATAACTTAGATTGGGACTTATGGGATCATAGGTTAGGGTATAATTTTCTTCTACAAGTTAATCCTTCTATTCTTCAAGTTTCCTTTTCATGATTATTGGATTAGTATTTAATCCACCTAATTATACGTTCTTTTCTTAGTTAATGGAGGTAAATTGAAGAGCATGTCCCAACATCCAATGTGTGAGGAAATGTGACGATTTCCCTATTAATGTGACAGAGATGACGAAAGATCAAGTTGAACATATCGTGACTATGCCAAACCAGCGATCAAAAATAACAATTAATAATTGGTACCTAGTTGAATGCCCAAATTCATCAAGGAAGAAGAAGACAAAGTCTCAATGATGTTCATCTGATAAAGTTGATAAGGGAATGAAGACCCAATTTCTTTTTTTGAAAAAAGTGTGGGAAAAGGCACCATGGAGAATTTCATAAAGGAATTGGGAGATGTTTTATGTGTGGGAAGATAGGTCATAAAGAAGCCAATTGCATTAAAAAATGGATAATGTGATGAATGGAGATATGGATCGATATAATGTACCTTATACATTTCGATATCATAAATGTGAATAATTTAGACATTATCTAAGGAAATTATCTTTTTGAATGGATGAGAAGCGTGCTGAGAATCAACAATCTTCAAGGACAATGGAACAATTCATGTCCTATGCTGAGATGGATCATGATGATTGAAGTACATGTAACTTCTTCGCAATAATTTTTTATGTCATGTTGTATTTTAGTTCGTGCTCTATGAGAATATCTTTTATGTTTTCGACGATCATCATGTCCCTACCTAAGATTATTTTATATCATTAAGGAAAAAATCTATTGTTATGTACCACATGTTTATGTAGTGAAGCTTTTCTTTTTAAAAAAAGATATATTAGGGGATTAAATGATTATTATTATTTTGGAAGACGCTCACTATTTTGAGAACCCTATTTGATCGAGGTAAAAATATTACTACGGTATTTTTTTGTGGAGTAAAGGTTGACTTATATTTTTAAGAATCGATTTATTTACGGTGAACTTATAGTAATTTAGGTTACATATGGAAATGATTAAGCTATCTTAGGGAAAATGTTATTAGGTTAGTTAATTTTGTTATAAGATGATAAGAGTGGTTTATGTTCTTTGAAGATGAACAATAAATTCTATCTTGGAAGACTATGTTATGAGATCGTTCTTATAATTGTGTTTCAATCTTAGTAATGTTTATTTTGAGGAATTTTAAGGAATGTTATTTATGGAAAGGTCTATGATGAACTTTGGGTAGTACCTTGGAACATTAAATATTTAAAAGTAGTTTCCCTTACTATGGGATTATTTCTTTTTGAAGAGTTTTTTTATCTTACACTTTATGTTTTTGGGATAATTTTTAAAGATAGAATAAATTGATAGTTAATCTTTTGTGGATTACATGACTCTCAAGAAGATGATTCTTGTGTTTTGATGAGACCAAGTGTTTTTGAATGCTCAGCATTTGGAGAAAAGATTTGTTTTGGTAGAAACTTGTTAAAGGATGAAACTCTACATGAAGGAAGGAATATTGCATTATGTTTTTGTTCTATGTAGTAAATTAATTCCTCAAAATTATGAAAATGAATGTAAAACAAAAACAAATCTGGTTTACGTTTCCTACTAGGTAATAAAATACCATTTACACACATCATATGATAGTGATTTTCTCATGGTTAACTTTATCCTAATCATGTTTTCTACCACTCTCTCTCAGAACATGACCCTTTGTTTTCTCCTCCATGTCCATGTTTTCGTACATGGAATCCTAGTGTGGGTTATCTCGGGTGACCTTTTTACTTCCCTTTCTTTATTTTAAAGTAATAGTTTTACTAACTTCTTTTCCAAAGTGGTACATTCAATGAAATTTCAAAACCCAATTTTAAAAATTGCGAGGATGCAATTTTTTTATGGGGTAAGATTGTAACGACCCGAAATATTGAATAAATCTGGTTTCCTAATTTTGTGTGTTATTTTATTTTTTATACTCAACAAAACTATTTCATTCAATAACATTAGTATAATTAATATGAGACCATTGGTTTTTTACTGTTATATGACCATTGGTCAATATAACCACAGGAAACTAACTGTTTTGATTATTGTCTCTATATACAAGTGATCATGGTTAATTAATATAGAAAGAAGATTCGATGGCCTCACCTAGTAGTCTTGGACTGATCAAAGCCCATCTAACAGAACTTGGGAAGGAGGTAGCACCACTAGTCTTTTCTTTGGACCAAACCCAAGGTGAACTTCATCATGTGATGCTAGAACGGAATTTCCTTCACGAGAAGTTCAAATTTATAGAAATTACTACTCGTGTGATGTTGGCCAATCCTCCCTCGAATTATCTCACCTTAGCACACCTTACACATAGGTCCTATGCTGGTTTGATAAGGGGCTATGTAAGGATACCATAACTACCATGTGTAATCCTTTATTTTAAATATAAATTTTGATTTCTTCTTTTGATGATGTTTATAAATTTTCAAATGTTCAGATACATATAGTATGTATGTTTTTTTGTGAATTTTAGAGAAAGGATATATTAAAACAATTTATGTAAACCAAAAATAATTAAAAATATGTAATGATTTTCAAAAAATGGTCTTGAACAATTATGTTCAGAACATAATTTAGAGTCTAATAAGATCAACATGATTTTTTATGAATAGTAAATTATGAATAGTAATTTTATGCTTAGTATTAGTAATGTGACCAAATGGATTAGTAATCTCACTTAAAGAATGTATTAATAAAATCTAGGAACCTTGATTAAGTAATGTGATTCAATAAAATGGTTAAATAATGGTTTCATAAATTATTAGTAAAGTATTAGTTTTTTCGGGTGAATAGTGTTTTTTAATTAAAAAATAAATTAAAATTAGTTAGAAAATTATTTTTATAAAATGGATTTCATTTTTGAACTCAGATCATCAATATTATGTTAAGGTAATTTTTGGGGATTTTTCTGAAAAAAAAAATGAATTTTCAATGAAAAGTACATTTACTTAAAAATTAAATTAAAATTATTTAGAAAATTATTTTTATAAAATAGAGTTTATTTTTGAAATCAGAGCATCGATATTTGGTTAAGGTGAAATTTTGGGATTTTCTGATGAATAGTGAAAATACAATTTTTAAGTTACTGGTGTTTAATGACATCATTAAATGATGTATTAAGTATGTAATCAATATGGTCGACTTATGAATAGTGAGATAAGGTATGAGGTGTCCCAAGTGGCCAATACCATGGGAAAATACCATGGGTAAGACCATGGTTTTTCCAATACCACCAATAAGGTGTCCCTTGGCCATTAATGCCTTGTCCACTCATGTTCCCTATAAATACCAAGCCATCCTCTCATACATTCGACTCCCAACTCTCCCCCAACAAAGCTCTAGTCCCATTACCTCCCAAGTAGTCCTCCCAAGGTTCCCACAATCCCTCAAAGACACAACCATTGAGTTTTAAGTGTTACGTTTTAAGGTAAGGAACCCAAACTCTATCTTTCTTTTCAAATACTCTCTTTTAAGTCATTTCTTTTATGATCCATGTTCTTTTGTTGGAGGATGTTATTTTATATCCCTCTTACTTCCCTTTTCATTTTTATATTATGATATATCCCATATTGCTATCATCATTTCGTTTTATGAATGTTTAAGTTGCGCCGTTAGGCTGCTGAAATTTTTGTAACCGATTCTTTCACCCTTCTCATTTTAATGTTCTATTTTCTTATCAACTCATTCAAGTTCCTTTTTATGTTGGGGTATGATATCTAAATCTATCAAACTGATACTTTATTTTCATATGATGACAGAACCTATTTGATATATTCGATTTATTTTTTTGATGATTATGTGACGTCGTTAGGTTGCCGAAATTTTAAGTGGTTCTTTAACCCATCTTGTTTTCAAGATCTATTTTCGTGTCATGTATTTCAAGTTCCTATATATTATGTTGGGGTATGATATCTATATATATCATACTGATATTTTATGTTCATATTATTAAGGACCCTATTTGATCTCATAAATTCATTTTTGTTGAAGTTTAGGGGACGCCATTTGGCTGCCGGATTTTTAAGGAATTCATTCACCTTTCTCATTTTTCAAAGTTCTACTTTCATGTCAAGTCTTTCAAGTTCCTTTTTATTATGTTGGGGTATGATATCTATGTATATCATACTGATATTTTATGTGTATATAATTAGATACCCTATTTGATCTTGTCAATTCATTTTTTTAAGTTTAAGTGACGTTGTTAGGCTAGCGAATTTTCATAAGAAAAATCTTATTTTTGCCTTCCTTCCATGTTTCTCAATTCAAATGGTATGTCCGAAAAATTTAATTACTATATTCATATATCCATTATATTCTATCTATCATCTATTTTATGGATCATTTATGAGTGGGTGACCCATGTCCCCTCTTTTTTCAATGTTTTCTAAAACCTCGTAACATAGCCGTTATGCTGCAGAATTTCCGTCTCAAAATGTCTCTATCTTATTCTCAAATTCATTCATTTTATTAAGTGAATACTCAAATATCATTCTTATGAATGGGTATTCACATATATTAAAAAAATTTCTATATTAAATTATGGGATTTACATACATGAGACCCGCTGTCCCTTTCTATGGGTTGAAAGTGACATAAAGATCGTGTCTTTAAAGCAGTTTTTAAAACATTATGATTATGAAATGAAACCCATTTCTTTTATGATATTTGTATTTTTTATGAAATTATTGATGATGATATATGTGGCTCGCATGATAATAAATTCAATTTAAGGGTGCTCTCTGATAGCGCTCCAATGCATTGGGTAAAGACTTAATCTCTAGAGATGACCATTTTTAACGACGCCTTGGGGAATAACCTTGGTAATTTTTAATGACACGTTGGGGATGGACCTTGGTGAAACGGAAATGATTGTCAATATTAAATATTGTAGCCAAATATCCAAGTTATGAAATACGTTATTTTTATTATGATATGCCTCATGATTTCTTTCTCATGCCTTAAAGTTATTTTTCATGACATTGTTGATGTATCTCAAGTTCACATGTTAAATGATTCCCCTTGTTTCCCTTATTGGGAATTCTTCTCACCCTTTATTTTGGTGTATGTCCCTAGGTTATGAGATGCAGTAATGAACCTACGATGAACATAATGATAATCCTTTCAAGTGTTTAACAATAATTTTTTATGTTTTCATGTTTTAAGTTCATGGTTTCCAAGACACTAAACCTTTAAGATCCTCGGTTTTGTAAAATGTAATGAATGTTTATGTGATTAAAAGGCAGGATGATATAGTCCTAGTTCAATAAAATTGAGGATAGGGTCTCTGTATGAACATAAAATGGATTTCGGACATGTTTTTATGTCATTCTGGTTATTTCGTTAATGGTTTAGTCTTTTGTTAACCAAATTTTCCACTTAATCCTTGAAATTAATATTAATTGAATTCTCTACATTTTTTACTAAAAAACAAAGGTTACATTATTAGAAATTATATATTATTATTATTCCAAATATGGAATCCATTTTTCAAAATTTCAATATTATTATTGGAATAAATGAGTTTTAAATTAATCATTTAGATAGGACAAATATGTGGGGGTTTAATGTAATATCGTTTAAACAATTGCAACATTTTTATAATAATTTAAACGTTAAATTGAAAAATTCCTAAATTGGTTTAACTATTTTAAAATTGATATTATGAAACATCTAAACAAATAAAAATTATAATTTAACATAATAAATAAAATATATGAAATTTGTTTCTGAAATATAATTGATTATTTTCCACTACTCATAAAAAAATGAAATATATTAGAAAAATTATAAAAACTCAACCCTAAATTAAATTTTATCATTATATTTTAAAAAAGATATTTTCTTTTTTTCTTATAAAATTTATAACAATTTAATAATGAAAATATAAAATAGGTGTTCCACCAAAAGTTAGTTAAAGTGCCTTTACGAAAATTATATATTTATACCAAATATTGTGTTTTATATTATCTTTTGAATATATAATATATTGGATAAATGAAAAAAATTATTTATAAAATATACAATACTTATATTTAATTATTACCACATTCTATTTGTAATATAATAAATTTATATTAGAAAACATTTTTTTGGACATAAAAATAGTTTTCTCAAAGAAATCCATTTATATTCATTAGGTTCTAATATTAATATGAAATTAATTCATAATCAATGAATTTATATAATATTTATATATAAAAAAGATTTTCGTACGTTAGTTAAAAATATTTATAAACCCTAATTAAAATATTAGGTTATATATTTTTATTTTAAATTATAATGTTTTGTTATTATATTTTTGTTTAGTAACACTCAGTATTTCATGTAATGTGAGTCATAGAAGAATGTATTTGTTTCATGTGACACACACCAACTCAGTATCACATGCATTACACGAAATATAAAATATTTAATTTATATAAAATACTATTGATATTTTAATGTCTCAATTAATTATTCTCCCTTATATTGTTGGTTTACCATTTCATTAAAAATATTTACTAATTTTTTATAATATTAAAATTTTTGGAAGTAACATTGACATTCATCATTTAATATTTAATTTTTTCAACTTTATAAAAAGTTATTTTTTCAAAATAATTAGTCTTCTTTTATTTTCTTTTCATGAGATGACTATTTCGGTCAAATTATTTTTCCAAATTCTATTTGAGAAATAATTAAATTTACTTAATTTATTATTCATCATCATTATTATATAAATAATTAATTCTAGTTCTTTTATAAGAAATAATTTGGAGTTCATGATCATGTTCCTCACATGACGAGGAATCATTCCTTCTTTTTCTACTCATATAATTATTATTTTTATATTATAGATATCATTCCTAATGTTTCTTCTATTTATTCATTGAGATTTATCATCATATTTCGTTTAATCATACACTTCAATTGTCTTCCTATGAAAATTTTGTTCAAAATTATTGTTCCCATCACAATTAAAACATTTTAGACTTGTACATTAATTTTTTCCATTACTTTTTTTTAGAATGTTGGTAACAATTATATTGTTACATTATGCATAATCCCCTACTTTGAAATAATATTATTGTATAATAATTTCAATATATGTTATATTCCCTTTTAAAAATGATTTAAATAAAATTTCTTGGTGAAACATTAATTTAATATTAATAAACAATTTTCCTTATTAAATATGTAACAAAAATACTATGAAGATCATCCAATGATATTGCTTTAGGATCTCTATCTTATAGAAAATATAATTTCAAATAAAACTTATTAAGAATAATTTTTGATAAATATTATTCAACATTTGAGTCTTTGATATTATCACCAATACTTCTATTCTCCTTACAATTTCATTAATCATTTTAAAGAAGTCACTAGTAGTTTCATGTCTAGAAATTTTCATATATTAGTATTTCATCCTCCAAGTTTGTATATTTTCACTCTTCAACATTTTATTTCATTCATAAATGTTTTAAACATATCCAAGACCCATTTATCACTTCATACTCCCTTTACACTATGAAAATAACTTTCAATTAATTATTATAATAATTAATTTTTATATCTTCCACAATTCTCAACATTTTTTTAACATTAGTTCTAGGTGGAGAATAATCTATAAGAGGAAGCCCATGTATAGTAGCTTCCAAAACATCATACCAAATATTCATAATATGTAACTTCTTATACTCTGGAACTCTCTTAAATGACTAGAATGGTTTAATTATAGGACCTCAAAGCGCACCACCTCACACAAAAGAGGCTAATGAATAGTAGCATGGGTGAAGATAGTATTTTTTGAAGACTATTCCCCTTGTTATAAATTGACATAGATAGAGAAACAATAATCATAAATTAAAAAATCATTGTAATAAAATAAAAGACACCAATATAATCCAACTGAATAATCATATGAATAAAAAGGATAATGTAATGAAACATTGGAATGAAACTATAATTCATGATAGAAAAATAATAAAAAAATACTAGAATACTGAAATTGAAGACTCAATGTCCTACCCCCATGTGGGTCCCATAACCCACTATAGTATAATAGGAATCGGGAAATAAATCACAACGTACTTCCCTTAACAAAACCTATACCCACATATTATTCTCATGTGCCAAATGGAATTATGAATAGGGTGCGAGTAAAAACAAGTAGGGAGACACCATTGTGTCTTTAAAATATGCAACCTAATTAGAAGTTTATAAAATAAAGGAAAAAATCATGTGTATTAATTAATTCATCTATTAAATAAATACATTAAAATACTCAACCTCTATGATGAAATATGTTTGAACATGTCTTACATCTAGTTCAACCATAAGCATATAACCATGTTAAAATAACAAGATTCAAAATAATTATGAAATATCTCTAGGATGTATTAAAACCACACCAACAAGACTACATAATATTGGTAAAATAATATGCATTGTCACCATGATGGTAAATCTTTTTGAATTTCTTACAACTGTGAAAACAATAACCATATAACCATGTTAATGTAACATGAGTTTTCATTATGCCATAATATCTCTTTGAATGGAATACATCAATGGGAACAACATCATATAACCATGGTATTGAAAAAATAAATTTTCTGATTCAAATACCTTTAGGCATTAAAGAATGTGAATATGTATATCCCACTCTAAATACAAATTAGAGAATGGTCTATGTTGAGCCTGCTCACTATCCATATTAGCGAATATACTTGTAGAAGTGATTGGGTCTAGCCATTCATAAAAGAATCACATAATATAAAACAATTCCAATCATACCTATTGTATATCATAAAATCACATAATATATCTCAATGGTTAATTATTATATTTACCATGTTTCATTAATATCCCACATTTTAATTCTATTAGTATTTGATGAAAAATTATATCAATAAGAAATAAGACAAAATTTTGTGATTCTATTACAAAAAATCACCCTATGACTAATATCTCGCTAATCATAATTTAAGAAATTAGTCAATTCATTTATATTTACCTAACATGAGAACACACTACACTAGAGCTATCATAATATTTCATAACATTGAAATTATCAAGCCATATGGTTATGATTAAGAACCCATCAGTTTAACTGAGGATTTAACAAGGTTCTCAATGATAAATTCCCATGGGGAAGTTGTTTTCAATGATTTTAAGTGATTCATAGATCGAGAATAAAATCTGTAAAATAAAAAAAGAAACTATCCAAATTATATCACCCCAATGGTTGTAAAACCATACTGGAAAAAGAAGAACATCTCCAAAGGAAATTATCATGGATTGACGACATAAACCGAAAATCCAAATGAAAGGTTTTTACTCAAAATAACCTAAAAATTCCCTAGGGTCATGTGGAGAGGATATGCATCGAAAATATAATGAATTTCATCCAAACACCATGTTCAAAACAATAATATGGGAATTTACATGTCATCTAACAGGATTATATGTCGTGTAAATATTTTTCATGTAATTTTGTAAAAACCCACCACCTCATATTTATTTTATTAAATTACATGAAAATTTAAATGATGTGTAATCCCTTTTCACAATCTCTAAATGTTATATAGTTGATTTTTATCCCATTTTCCCTTCAACTCATAGAAGCAACATTAAAAAATTTCAACATTCCAAGACCCCTTATTAACGTGTATCCCATTCATACCTGATATCAATAAATTAATAATAATATACATACCTAATCCTAAATTAATTTTCTCCAAATAAATAAATAAATATATATATATATAATACTTTTCCACCAAGACTTTATGAAAAACTCAAAGAGAAACATACCTGAAAAAATACAAGATCTCGCAACTTGAAATTGAATAGTTTTCAATGGGGAAATTGGGAAGGGATCCCATTGTAAAAGGACATTTGTGATGATGTCCCATAATAATTTTCCCCATCATATAAAATAGTTCTATAAATAATTTTTTGTTGTGACGTACCATCATAATAAAACATATTTTTGACGAAAATATATGCCTTTGCAAATAGATTATCTTGTATTTTTAAAAAACCATTTCACAACAGATGCATCACAAATGACATTTTGTTGATGGGAACATCACAAGTAAATATTTATGATAGGTCCATCGCCAAAACAAAAAATAATAAAATTACAAATTAATATTGTTAAATTAAGAACATAATAATAAAAATACATTTATTTATTAATAAAATAATGAAAACACTAATATATAAATCCTAAAATAATAATAATAATAAAATAATAAAAATCAATAAAATTAGTAATTTCTTTCAAAAATATTAAAAATAGAGAAACAATTATTTATAATAATATAAAAAATTGAAATAAAAACAAAATAACATATAATATAAAAAAATAAAAAAATTATCCAATACAATAATAATAATAAAAATTAATAATTTAATAAATTAAAAATACAAAATATTATCAATAATATAAAAAATTCACAATATATGAATATAAATAAATGGAATAATACATATGTTACAGAAACATTTAAATTAATATGTTTTTCTTAATACGTAAATAAGTCACTAAGGGGGGAGGGTCATCTAGAAGAGGTGGAGATGATGAAGGAGTAGGAGGAGGGAACCCCATCCCTGAACCATGTGTATAACATTGTGTGTACTCTGTAGTATACTAGTGTTGATACTATTACAATCAACGTATCTCTTCAAACATCTACTTCTGTAGTTGTGTATCTCTTCGTGCTCCATACACATACTCTCTAAAAGCTCACCATATGCTTGAAACATCTCTCTATAATACATATTGGATGATGGTGAATCTCTAAGAGATCCTATAATTTTCACACCGATATCACAATGGTACCATAATAACTTTTAAGCATCAATCGAGAGCCGATACAAAGAACTCCTTCATATTAAAATTCATACAAGGTTGCATGCATCAATGTGGCCTCATCAAGCCATGTTTCACTAGTATGATCTTCGATCTTCTCATAAATCTCAGTCTGTTTTTGAGACATCACAACCTCATATGACTCTGTTAATAATAGTTTAAAATTAAAATAGTCAAAATATTATTTGTAGTTATTTTTCAAACTCAAAAATATATTATACTGACCATAATCTGACATTCGGGATCACCTATAATCTCTCCAATTATAGGATCCCTGTAAATCCTCCATAAAACAAATAACTTTATAATTTTTGGTTGTTTAAATACCTATATAAATATAAAATAAACAGTTTACATTTAAAATTATATAAATTAATCAAAAAATTGATTACCATATGTTTCCTATGCATATTGAATATACAACTACCAGCTCATTGTGTCACCTCTAAACTCAATAAATTTTAACGACCTACTGATCAAATTCTATGACTACTGATTTCCTTATTGATCACCTATTAAAATTATAAAAAAACTACTGATAATAATAAAAAATATATCCCTACATGCTTCTTAGATAGAGTCACACATTCTTCATCGATGGGATACCATAAACCCTAAAAATAATTAATAATATAATGTAATTAATTAAATAAATTCAAAAATAAATATTATTTATTTATATACCTTCTAATGGTCGAAGATATGATTTTTAACAATTTTTATCTGAACCCATGTATCTCATACTTCTAAAAAATAATTACCCAATATAGAACTCCCTTATACAACAGATATATGCAAAAAGACTTTAAAAAACAAATAATAAATTAATTAGTATATAAATAAATTAAGAATAATAAATGTAAGTATAGTAAAATAAAAAATTAAACATTCCTCTTTATTTTTAAATAATATCAAAGATGAGTACGTCGCTCCGGGATAGGATCAGGAATCCTCAAATTCAGATGAACGTGATCCCACTGAGTCTTCACTGAACTGACAGTATTCTGAGGGTTAGATGATCTAAAATCATTCTTTCCATCACATATATTAGCCTCCATCAACTCATGAAACAGATTCGAGTCCAACTAAAAAATAGAATGACTATTGTTATGAAATAGTTGAAAAAAACTATTATATATTATTATATACTATACATGATTATTACGATTATTTATGTTTTTCAATATTTATCTCCATCGTCCTTTTAATATATGGTGGTTTCAATATATTCATATTCCCTATTAGTATCATCATCTCCCATAAGATATTCAGTTTGATAATCTCTTATAATTTCAAATTCATTTGATACATAAATATAATAATCATCACCATTAACTATGGGGTGACATCATTGATATTAATGTATCTTCATAGAAAAGATGTTTTTTTAGTATTCCCATAATAAATGAAATTTATTTCACTTTAGCGGAACAACATTCACCCTAGATAAATATATTTTCCCCATATTTAATTTTTATTATGCTCAACCCGTCACATAACACTGTTGATGTTGTAAAATAATTTTCATAATAAATGTGATATGCACCGTGATCAAATAAAAACAGTTCAATTACAGGAATAAATATTTATTAGTTAATATTAATGATTCCATGTCTTGGATGAACATGCAAGTCTCACTTAGTATCCCACCACTGTCATTTTAATATCATTATATAAATTTTTTCAAGACAACACAGTCCAATTATATGTTCAAACATTTCATAAATGTAAACTTAAATTTCCATATGATTAGATCAAATTAAGAAAACAAAAATATTCATTGATTATTTGATTCCCCATATACTTGTGTGTGATATAAAAAACCATACAACACTTGTGCATTAGAATATTTATCTAGTTTTTATGGTGACATACTCAATACACACATTCAATTAAAAAATTTATCATCATTTTGAGATACCTGAAATTTTTTAAAACAATTATCATATATATAGAGTAATTAATTGATTTAATTTTTAAATATATTTATAATATACTTTACCAATTTTTTGAAAATTATAGGAGAAATTATATTTCTGAAATTCTTCATGAGAATCTGTTGTAATTTTTGGAAATTATATATTGATATGATTATCATATAACATAAAAGAAAAATTATATTAATTTCAGATATATAATATTATAGAATAATTTATAGAAGAAATCACAATTAAAATGATGTAATTTTTTCATAGTTTAGATGAACATATGTATATGATATGTGATGTTCATCTTCCAAAATCCATTGTTCATGAACTCCTCCAAAACGAAGTTCCAGTTGATTAGAAAATGATATTGATTATTCATTTCTTCATCATAATTTTTATCATAATAGACCATACGGTTATGTATTTAAGAATATTTAGACTGAATATATTGATAGGAAAAAATCCCTTTACAAATAACCCTCTACAATTGATCCTTAAACTGATGCTTTGTTACATACATTTTTTTAATATTTCTACATGCATCTCCTGAGTGGTTACAATCATCATAACTATATCAGTCCTCCGAATTTTTCTTCATGTAGAAATGTAATTTCATGAATTTCAATGAGTTAATGAAAACATGTTGGATGATTGGTTCTAGTTTACATAAAATTGAAACAATATCTTCTTGCAGTTAATGTAGTACATTATGATCTATTGTCTCCAAAAAAATTATAAAATAAAATATGATATGTGTGTTAGCTAACATAATTTATTTGATTTTCCCGGACTATTACATTTTGAAAATACAATGTTTTGGGTGTACTTGGAGGCAATGGTATATTTTTTCTATATTTTTCCAAATTCAATGTTTTTCCAGCGTTGAGTCGAGGGAATCTGCATCGGCATGTAAATGCGCCGTCATTTTAGTGCGTCAACATGACAGTGTATTGGCATGTCAGTGAATCAGTGAGTCAGTGTAATTGAAATTTTTGATTTAGGTGTGTCAGCATCGGTGATCTAGGGACGTAGACATTGGTGATTTAGGGGTGTCTGCATTGGTGAATCAGGGGTGTCAGTGAGTCCTTGTGCCAGTAGCTCATCATGGGTAGTTCAGCGTTGGTAGTTCACGTTAGTAACTCTCCTTTTGGTGGATCAGAATCTGTAGGTCTCGTAGGTAGTTCACCAGTCAGTTGCTCAGTTTTAGTGGCTAAGTGTCTGTATGTTGTATTAGTAGATCAACTGTCTATGGCTCAACATTTTTGGCTCAAGCGTCGATGACTCACCTATCGGTTACTCATTTATAATTTTTACAATTTTTATTCAATTTTTCCATTTTCTCTTACCTTAAATTTTTTTTATGTTAATAGAGTTTAATGCATCATTTTCATGTTTGATGGTTGTTACAAAGGCCATTAAGTATATCACTAATTTCCCAATGTTTAGGGGGATTTGAGATACTCTGACCGCATGATCCTAACTATGATTTCACGAATAATGGATTTTGAAACTGTTCATTCTTTAATATAGGATATGGACCTTAAAATTAAGTATCATCCCTTACTAGTGTGTTTTATATTCCTTCATGATGCGACTAAATTGATCCTCCCTAGAAAAGCTTTGTCCTCATACTATAACACCACCTACTCATCCTTCCTGGAGTTTTGTGATGCCTGTGTGATACCAATTTTTTGACACAAAGAGATTATTTTGTACCGTATTGTTTCTTCTATAGATTTATTCTACCTCTAATTAATTGTGCATATAACATCCTGCCTATTTATCACATAAACTTTCATTTCATTACACAAAACTGAGGATCTTTAAGGTTTAGTGTCTTGGAAACCAGGAACTTAAAACTTGAAAACATAAAACATTCTTCTTAAACACTTGAAAGGACTCTCCTCACGTTCATCCAAGGTTCATTACTGCATCTCATAACCTGGGGACATACACCATAAGAATGGGTGAGCAGAAGGCCCAGTAAGGGAAAAAAGATAAACATTTTACAAGCGAACTTGAGATACTTCAATAAGGTCATGAAAAGAACTTTAAGGCATGATAAAGAAATCACGAGGCATATCATAATAAAAATATCTTTTTTCATAACTTGAAGATGTGGCTACAACATTTAATATTGACAATAGTTTCGTTTCACCAAGGTCCATCCCCAAGGTGTCGTTAAAAATTACCAAGGTTATTCACCAAGGTGTCTTTAAAAAATGGTCATCTCTGGAGATTTTGTCATTACCCAATGCATTGGAGCCCTATCAGGGCGCACCCTTAAATTTTCCTTTATTATCATGTGATCCACAAATATCATCATCAAACATTTCATAAATAACTCATATAGCATAAAATAAATGGGTTTCATTTCATAATCATAACGTTTTAAAAACTGCTTTAAAGTCATGATCTTTACGTAACTTTAAACCCATGAAAAGGGAAAGTGGGTCTCATGTATGTAAATACTAGAATTTAAAATAAAACATTTTGATATATATGTGAATACACTTCTATAAATAATAGATTAGAGTATTCAATTTATAACATAATATAATTTTGAGAAAAGATAGAGGCATTTTGAGACGAAAATTCTGCAGCATAACAGCTATGTTTCGGGGTTTTAGAAAACATTGAAAAGAGAGGGGAGATGACTCACCCACTCATAAATGATCCATAAAACAGTAGGGGGATATAATAAGAAGGATATATGTACATGTTAATGAAATTTTAAGAAAATACCATTTGAAATGAAAAACATGGAAGGAAGACAAAAATTAGATTTCTCTTATGAAAGTTCGGCAGCCTAACGACGTTACTTAAACTTCGACAAAAATGATTTGAAAAGATCAAATAGGGTCTATCATAATGTGAACATAAGAGTTCAGTATTATAGATATAAGAATAATTCCCCAACATAATTAAAAAGAAACTTGAAATACTTGACATGAAAGTAGAACTTTGAAAAGAATGAGAAGGGTGAAAGAATCCCCAAAAAATTTAGCAACCTAACGGTGCCACTTAAAAATTCAAAATACTGAATTGAAGAGATAAAATGGGGTCTCTCATCATATGAACATAATAGTAATGTATTATTGATATAGAGATCATACCCCAACATAACAAAAAGTAACTTGAAGGAATTGACATGAAAGTAGAACTTCAAAACGAGAAGGGTGAAGAACCACTTAAAAATTCGGCAGCCTAACGGCGCCACTTAAAACATCAAAATACTGAATTGAAGAGATCAAATGGGGTCTCTCATCATATTAACATAAGAGTCCAGTATGATAGATATAGAGATCATACCCCAACATTAACAAAAAGGAACTTGAAAGAATTGACATGAAAGTAGAACTTCAAAACGAGAAGGGTGAAGAACCACTTAAAAATTTTGCAGCCTAATGGCACCACTTAAAACATCAAAATACTGAATTGAAGAGGTCAAATGGGGTCTCTCATCATATGATAATAAAAGATCAGTATGATAAATTTAGATATAATACCCCAACATAATAAAAAAGAATTTGAAATAATTTACATGAAAATAGATCTTGAAAAATGAGAAGGGAGAAAGAATCCGTTACAAAAATTTCGGCAGCCTAACGGCGCCACTTAAAACTTCATAAAACGAAATAATGAGAGTAAGAGAGGATCTCTCATTATATGAACATAAAAAAGGGCAGTAAGAGGAGTATAAAAGAACATCCTCCAACATAATAACATGTAGCATAAAAGGAATGACATAAAAGAGATTACTTGAAATGAAAGAGAGAGGTCAGATCCCTTACCTTAAAATGTAACTCTTAAAACACAATGGTTGGGACCTTGAGGGCTTGGGGGAACCTTGGGAGGACTCCTTGGGAGGTAATGAGACCAGAACTTTTTTGGGGAAGAGTGGGGAGTCGAATGGATGAGTGGATGGCTTGGTATTTATAGGGAAAGTGAGGGGACAAGGCATTAATGGTCAAGAGACACCTCATTAGTGGTTTTGGCAAACCCGTGGGCTTTCCCATGGTATTTGCCCATGGTATTGGCCACATGGGACACCTCATACCTTATATTACTATTCATAAGTCGACCATATTGATTACATACTTAATACATCATCTAATGATGTCATTAAACACCCGTAACTTAAAAACTGTATTTTCACTATTAATCAAAAATTCAACTTTCTCAGAATAATCCCAAAATTTAACCTTATCCAAATATCCATGTTCTGATTTCAAAAATGGTCTCCATTTTATAAAAAAAAATTTCTAAATATTTTTAATTTAATTTTAAAATAAATTCACTATTCACCGAAAATTCATTTTTTTCAGAAAAATCCCAAAAAATTACCTTAACATAATATTGATGCTCTGAGTTCAAAAATGAAATCCATTTTATAAAAATAATTTTCTAAATATTTTTAATTTAATTTTTAATTAAAAAACACTATTCACCCGAAAAAACTAATACTTGAATAATAATTTATGAAATAGTTATTTAACCATTTTAATGAATCACATTACTTAATCAAGGTGCCTAGATTATATTAATTCTTTCTTTAAGTGAGATTATTAATCCATTTGGACACCTTACTAATCCTAATCATAAAATCACTATTCATAATTTACTATTCATCAAAAATTAAGTTGATCTTATTAGACTCTAAATTTCGTACTGAACATAATTGTAGAAGACCATTTTTGGAAAATAATTACACATTTTTAATTATTTAAGGTTTACATAAACATTTTTAAAATATCCTTTTTCTAAAATTCATCAAAAATATGCATACTATATTTATACTGTCATTTGAAAAGTCATAAACATCATCATAGGATGAAATCCCTATTTTTATTTACAACAAAGGATTACATAAGGCAGTTATGGTATCCTTATATAGCCCCTTATCACACCAGCATAGGACCTAAGTGTAAGGTGTGCTAAGGTGAGAGAATCTGAGGGAGGCTCGGCCAACATCGCACGAGTAGTAATTTCTATCAGTTTGAACATCTCGCAAAGGCGATTCCGTTCTAGCTTCACACGATGAAGTTCGGCTTGGGTTTGGTCCAGAGCAAAGCCCAGTGGTGCTACCTCCTTCCCATGTTCTGTTAGATGGGCTTAGATCTGTCCAAGACTACTGGGTGAGGCCATCGTATCTTCTTTCTATAATAATTAACCAAGATTACTTGTATTTAAAGACAATAATCAAAACGTTTAGTTTCCAGGGGTCATATTGACCAATGGTCATATAACAGTCAAAACCCAATGGTCTCATTTTAATTATACTAATTTTATCAAATGAAATTTTTTTGTTGAGAATAAAAATAAAATAAAATAATACATGAAATTAGAAAACAAGATTTATTCAAAATTTCGGGTCATTACAATCTTCCCCCCTTAAGAAATTGCGTCCTCGCAATTTTTAAAATTTGGTTTTGAAATTTCATTGAAAGTCCCACATCGAAAAAAGAGTCAGTAACACTATTACATTAAAAGAAAGAAAAGGAAATACAAAGGCCACCCGAGTTTACTCATACTAGGATTCCATGTAGGAAACATGGACATGGAGGAGAAAACAAGGGTCGCGTTCTAAAGGAGAGTGAAAGAAAACATGATTAGGAGGAAGTTAACGACCAGAAAATCCCAAAATTATGATGTGTGTAAGCGGTCTTTGATTACCTAGTAGAAAACGTAAACCAACAACGTTTTTGTTTTTCGTTCATTTTCATAATTTTGAGGAATTCATTTACAACATGGAATAAAAAAAATAAGGAAATATATCTACCTTCATGTAGAGTTTAATACTTTAATAAGTTTCTACCAAAATAATCTTTTCTCCAAACGATGAGCATTCAAAACTACTTGGTCTCATCAAAAAAAGAATCATCTTCTAGAGAATCATATAATCCACAAAAGATTAACTATTTATTTCTTCTATCTTTAAACATTATCCCAAAAATAGAAAGGGTAAGGTAAAACAACTCTTCAAAAAGAAAGAATCCCATAGGAATGGAAACTAATTTTAAATCTTCAGGGTTCCATGGAACTACCCAATGTTCATCATAGACCATTCCATAAATAATGGTCCTTAAAATTCCTCAAAATAAACTAAACTAAGATTGAAACCCAAATACAAGAAGGATTTGATAACATAGTCTTCCAAAATAAACTTTATTGTCAATCTCCAAACAACATCAACCACTCCTAACATCTTACAACAAAAGTAGCTAACCTAAACATATTTTACCCATGATAGGTTAATCATTCCCATAAGTAACCTAAATTACTATAAGTCCACCTTAAATTCATCGATTCTTCAAAATATAAGTCAACCTTACTCCTCAATGAAAATACCATAGTAATCTATTTACCTCGATCATATAGAGTCCCCAAAATAGTGAACGTCTTCCAAAATAATAATTATCCTTTAATCCCCTAATCATCTCTGTCATATTAATACGGAAATCATTGCATTTCCTATCAAGTTGGTTATTGGGACATGTTCTTCCATTTACCTCCATTAACTAAGAAAAGAAACTATAATTAGGGGCTTAAATACTTAGCTAATAATCATGAAAAGGAAACCTTAAACATAAAAGGATAAACATGTAGAATAAAAGTATATCCTAACTTGTGATCCCCTAGGTTCCAAACTAGGTTATCCATGATCATATATTCTTCTGTAAATCTTTATTTTGTTTTATCATTGTTCCTTTAATAATGGTTCATACTAAGCTTATGAATTTACCAAAGCATATCCCTCGGGAGTGTCGTAACCAAGAGTGTAGCAAAGCCCGTTATCGTGTACGAGTTCCCATTAGAGTCTAGCTGAAAGCGGTGTTTTCAGGTTGTACCCCTATGTACATCTGTCCCAGAGCCACCTCTACCTGCTCGTATCCAGACAGGGATGTATCTTCTTGGAAACCCCTTACTCAATACTCACCAAAATACCAGGAAGATTTCCTATATTTAAACTTTTCTATAGGGTTCTTCCTAGATTTTTCATATCCTAATTCCCACAAATAACTAAACCATCCTTTGATACCAACTATAACATCCCGCCTATTTATCACACAAACTTTCATTGCATTACACAAAACTGAGGATTTTTAAGGTTTAGTGTCTTGGAAACCAGGAACTTAAAACATGAAAACATAAAACATTCTTCTTAAACACTTGAAAGGATTCTCCTCACGTTCATCCTAGATTCATTACTGCATCTCATAACCTGGGGACATAAGTCATAATAAATGGTGAGCAGAAGACCCAGTAAGGGAAGCAAGATAAACATTTTACAAGCGAACTTGAGAAACTTCAATAAGGTCATGAAAAGAACTTTAAGGCATGATAAAAAAATCACGAGGCATATCATAATAAAAATAAAATTTTTCATAACTTGAATATGTGGCTACAACATTTAATATTGAAAATCGTTTTTTTTTCACCAAGGTCCATCCCCAAGGTGTCGTTAAAAATTACCAAGGTTATTCACCAAGGTGTCGTTAAAAAATGGTCATCTCTAGAGATTAAGTCATTACCCAATGCATTGGAGCGCTATCAGGGCGCACCCTTAAATTTTCCTTTATTATCATGTGATCCACATATATCATCATCAAACATTTCATAAATAACCAATATATCATAAAATAAATGGGTTTCATTTCATAATCATAACGTTTTAAAAACTGCTTTGTAGACATGATCTTTACGTTACTTTAAACCCACGAAAAGGGAAAGTGGGTCTCATGTATGTAAATCCCAGAATTTAAAATAAAACATTTTGATATATATGTGAATACCCTTCTATAAATAAGAGTTTCGAGTATTCACTTTATAACATAAAATAATTTTGAGAAAAGAGAGAGGCATTTTGAGACGAAAATTCTGCAGCATAACAGCTATGTTTCGGGGTTTTAGAAAACATTGAAAAGAGAGGGGACATGAGTCACCCACTCATAAATGATCCATAAAACAGTAGGGGGATATAATAAGAAGGATATATGTACATGGTAATGAAATTTGAAGAACATACCATTTGAAATGAAAAATATGGAAGGAAGACAAAAATTAGATTTCTCTTATGAAAGTTCGGCAGCCTAACGGTGTTACTTAAACATCAACAAAAATGATTTGAAAAGATCAAATAGGGTCTCTCGACATTTGAAAATAATAGTTCAGTATTACAGATATAAGGATAATTCCCCAACATAATTAAAAAGGAACTTGAAATACTTGACATGAATGTAGAACTTTTAAAAGAATGAGAAGGGTGAAAGAATCCCGTAAAAATTCGGCAGCCTAACGACGTCACTTAAAACTTCAATACTGAATTGAAGAGATCAAATGGGGTCTCTCATCATATGAACATAAGAATACACTATGATAGATATAGAGATCATACCCCAACATAAAAAAAAGGAACTTGAAGGAATTGGCATGAAAGTAGAACTTCAAAACGAGAAGGGTGAAGAACCACTTAAAAATTCGGCAGCCTAACGGCGCCACTTAAAACATCAAAATACTGAATTGAAGAGATCAAATGGGGTCCCTCATAATATGAACATAAGAGTACAGTATGATAGATATAGAGATCATACCCCAACATAACAAAAAGGAACTTGAAAGAATTGACATGAATGTAGAACTTCAAAACGAGAAGGGTGAAGAACCACTTAAAAATTTGGCAGCCTAACGGCGCCACTAAAAACTTCAAAATACTGAATTGAAGAGATGAAATGGGGTCTCTCATCATATGATCATAAAAGATCAGTATGATAAATTTAGAGATCATACACCAACATAATAAAAAGGAACTTGAAATACTTTACATGAAAATAGATCTTGAAAATGAGCAGGGAGAAAGAATCCGTTACAAAAATTTCGGCAGCCTAACGGCGCCACTTAAAACTTCATAAAACGAAATAATGAGAGTAAGAGGAGATCTATCATTATATAAACATAAAAAGGGAAGTAAGAGGAGTATAAAAGAACATCCTCCAACATAATTACATGTAGCATAAAAGGAATGACATAAAAGAGAATACTTGAAATGAAAGAGAGAGGTCGGATCCCTTACCTTAAAACGTAACTATTAAAACTCAATGGTTGGGATCTTGAAGGCTTAGGGGCACCTTGGGAGGACTCCTTGGGAGGTAATGATACCAGAAATTCGTTGGGGAAGAGTGGGGAGTCGAATGGATGAGTGGATGGCTTGGTATTTATAGGGAAAGTGAGGGGACAAGGCATTAATGGCCAAGAGACACCTCATTAGTGGTTTTGGAAAACCCATGGGCTTGCCCGTGGTATTTTCCCATGGTATTTTCCACATGGGACACCTCATACCTTATATTACTATTCATAAGTCGACCATATTGATTACATACTTAATACATCATCTAATGATGTCATTAAACACTCGTAACTTAAAAACTGTATTTTCACTATTCATTGAAAATTCAACTTTCTCAGAATAATCCCAAAATATAACCTTACCCAAATATCCATGCTCTGATTTCAAAAATGGACTCCATTTTATAAAAATAATTTTCTAAATATTTTTAATTTAATTTTTAAATAAATTCACTATTCACCGAAAATTCATTTTTTTCAGAAAAATCCCAAAAAATTACCTTAACATAATATCGATGCTCTGAGTTCAAAAATGAAATCCATTTTATAAAAATAATTTTCTAAATATTTTTAATTTAATTTCTAAATAAAAAACACTATTCACCCGAAAAAACTAATACTTGAATAATAATTTATGAAACAGTTATTTAATCATTTTATTGAATCACATTACTTAATCAAGGTGCCTAGATTATATTAATACGTTCTTTAAGTGAGATTACTAATCCATTTGGACACCTTACTAATCCTAATCATAAAACCACTATTCATAATTTACTATTCATCAAAAATTATGTTGATCTTATTAGACTCTAAATTTCGTACTGAACATAATTGTAGAAGACCATATTGGGAAAATCACTACACATTTTTAATTATTTAAGGTTTACATAAACATTTTTAAAATATCCTTTTTCTAAAATTCATCAAAAATATGCATACTATATTTATACGGTCATTTGAAAAGTCATAAACATCATCATAGGATGAAATCCCAATTTTTATTTAAAACAAAGTATTACATAAGGCAGTTATGGTCTCCTTACATAGCCCCTTATCACACCAGCATATGACCTAAGTCTAAAGTGTGCTAAGGTGAGAGAATCCGAGGGAGGCTCGGCCAACATCGCACGAGTAGTAATTTCTATCATTTTGAACTTCTCGCAAAGGCGATTCCGTTCTAGCTTCACACGATGAAATTCGTCTTGGGTATGGTCCAGAACAAAGCCCAGTGGTGCTACCTCCTTCCCAAGTTCTATTAGATGGGCTTCGATCGGTCTAATACTACTGGGTGAGTCCATCGTATCTTCTTTCTATAATAATTAACCAAGATTACTTGTAATTAATGACTATAATGAAAACGTTTAGTTTTGAGGGGTCATATTGACCAATGGTCATATAACAGTCAAAACCCAATGGTCTCATTTTAATTATACTCATGTTATTAAATGAAACATTTTTGTTGAGTATAAAAATAAAATAAAATAACACATGAAATTAGGAAACAAGATTTATTCAAAATTTCGGGTCGTTATAGTGAATTATGTGGGGTTAGTGTAATTATGATCTTCTAAGAATGTTTGAATCCTTTTTCTCATCAAGAAATAAATTAAGGGAAGGGAGTATTATCTAATTACAAAGGGATCAATGAAATAACAAGCTAAGAGTGGTCTGATGTTGATTTCATGTTACATTTATTATCTTTATTGATTGTGTGACCTATTGTGGTTGTAAATCCTTCTAAAAATGATGGTCATTGGTGGTTTTTTTCTATACATGTGTGATGCTTTATAATTATTGTTGCTTCCTCAAAAACAATTGGAGTGAATACTAATCTCACTAATAACGTATACCCAACTAAATGAAATGGATCCCTAGGGATGGAAATGTTTCTATGATCACAAATTTTTATCAATATAATTAAAGAAAAATGCTTAAAAAATCTATGTATATATATATATATATCATATTGATATATGTGGCTATGTAATATGTTCTATTTGGTTTTGTGTGAGTTATGTGGTGCTGATGTTGGGAACAAATTTATAGGTATAAAGTCGGTAATGGGAGTTAGTTCTGTGAGACGGGAGTGGTATGTGTGTACAGTAGGGTTGTGGTTTAATGGTGGTTGGTATGTGTTTGGTGTTTATGGGGTAGTACAGGTGGTGTTTTTGAATCCTATATTAAGAGACTTGTTGATTTTGAAATGGATGGAATTATAGGTTGTAGAAGTTCTTTTGTTGTGTTGTATTCATCGAGTGATTCTTTAAAGAGGGATTGTGGTGTAGTTATCATCTTGTTTCATAGTGCGAATACATAAAAGAATTATATAGGTAGCAGGGTAGTTGGGTTGGTTGCATGAACATGAATTTGTGGAATATCATTTAATGATGATAGTTGGAAGTATGTTGTCTATTGTGTGTTTAGTTAATCAGGCTCTTCGATTTCTGAGGTGATTGCAGATATTGTGCTTGGTAGTTACCCCCTCCATTTATAGAATAAATTTATTCTGATCCCCTAAATTAATGAATTTCTAGTGGATAAATAAAATTGAGTTGGGGTTTTTCTTTGGTAGTGGTTGTTGTGTGGTTGTGCATATAGGGATATCAACAAATGTGGACTTTTATGAGTTATTTGTTTATTTTGGTGACCCGTAGATGAGTCTGAGTGTTTTCATACCTATGCGTATATAAATTTTAGTTCCTTCTTATTTGTATATTCTCCCCACCCTTTTTTATTAGCATGTGTTGAATTCCAACATCTCAAGGGGGGTTCCTAACATCTTAGTGGGAGGACAGATGGCTGGTTGCTGACTATCATCCTCACACCCTCTTCTGTGTTCTTACCTCTCAAGAGTATTCAAGAAGGCTATAATTATTTGAGGGTTTCCATAATCTAATTCCAATTGGGTAGGTATTGTGGATAAGAGGACTAGGTGTTTCTGTTCAAGGAGCATTTTTTCTACTGTATTCGAGATGAGGATGAGGTGTCTTCGGGTGAGAGGTGTGGCTGTTGTGGCCCAGATGTCTGTGTGCGAGATGTGCAGGGTGGTGGAGGCCAAGGTGTGTGCCGGAGGGTTGTGGGATTGGGACCGTGTATGGAATGAGTAGTAGTGTCAAGAAATCAGCCATTATGAATGAGAAAAAACAAACTCGGAAAGTTGTGTGAGTTACAAAAATGTCGATGTGCTTATAATATTATATTACATGGAATGCGTTATTCAGTGATTGTACCTTGGAGAATATTGGATTTTTGGTACCCCTTGGTAGGTTCTGTTAGGTTCTACTATTTTCTCATATGGTCATTAATTTGATCCCCCACTTGTTCAAGGGTGGATTTTCTTCCCTATTCAGTATATTTGTATACTCACCCTACGTCTGTAATATAATTTCAGGATTCTAGGTGGAATTCAACGATTGTGATGGACTTTACTAGCTTGGGTGTGGGGATAGTTGATGTGTTGTTTCATTGTCTATTTTTTTGGGCATTTTATTTTGTATTTTTGTTTTAATTTTTATCATCATTAATTTGTACATGCATGTGGGAATGGTTTTTGATTTACATTTACCTTTATATTGGTGTGGTTTGATATTTTACCGTCTTATCTCTTGATCATGTTCTACAAAAAGGGTAATGCCTTCCATATTATATGATATTTTATACACATTATTCCTGATTCTAAACTAAGGACTATTGAAGGCAGGACCCATGGGGTTATTATGTCTCCTCCCACTTGATTAAGGAAGGTCATGGAAACTTGTTGTCCCATTCCTCATCATGATAAATGTGGGTCGGAAAAAAGTGTAATCAAAGGCATATTGGTTGATGAGAGATAGGATGGTGTTACTGAGTTATTCCCAATGAGGATTTAATGTAATGTTATGGAAATGGTGTGATGAAGTCTTGGTACATGAAATAAGATTGCGATGACCGTCTAGTAGATGGGATTTTAGGCCCCCCTCGATCCAATACAAGGACTTTAGACATACTGAATATATATTTATGGATAAAATTATTGTGGGGTAGAGTCCTTAGGGAAGGGACGTGCATTATAATGACCAGTTTACTTGTGTGTAATTGGTGTTTTGAGATGTTAATTAAAATAAATTATTGATATATATATTATAAGGAAATTTCCATAATACATAGGATTTGGACTTCTTTATCTATCCATTTTTATCTATGGTACCCAGACATCACCCATGTGAGATACAAGAAGTTGAGGCATAATATGTTGACCTGGTTGATTCACAAAGGGATGATTGAGAGGAGAAATATGAATAGTGGATGAAGTTTCTATTTTCCACCCTGTGGCAGACTCTCTGGAAGTATGAGGTCTGAGTGTCAGACTTGGAGACAGAGAGTGGGCTCGAGGAGATGGTAGTCACTTCCCGCTTAATCCAGGATTTAACATAGTACTGGGATGTTCTAGTGGTGATCCAAATTAGTTTAGATAAGAATAATTATTTGAAACATTACCATATAGAGAGGAAGGATACTGATGTTTCATGGGATGATTTTATGAGGGAGTTCCAGGAGTAATTCTGTTCATCAATGATGAAGGTTGAGAAGAGGCATGAGATAATGGGGTACAACAGGGGCCTTGTTAGACTTGTTACCAACACATTGGATTGCCTCCCTGATGCCTGCAAATTGAAGCTGATGGATACAGCATTGCAGAGACTGAAATTACATCGCATGTATGAGTCCACACTGGCTCTTTCAATGGCTGATGTGCTCAGTCTATTTCATGACCATATTATGACTCAAAATTCGGAGAATGAGAACTAAAACCCAGGCAGAATTCTGTTAGTCGAATTTTTTGGGGAGCTTTGATCTCTTCTTTAGGAATTGTTGGGTGTTGGCATCGACTTGCCGGCAGAGTTGTCATAGGCTCTAACTTATCAGCATTTTTAAATGATAGTTATAATAAAAAATCCATGCAAGGATTTTCTATTAAAGAAAATATTCAGAAAGCAACATGGCTAGAAGAGAAAAATATTATATAAAGCATGAAGAGTTGTTTTGTCAGGGGCTTTAGATTTACCAAGTAAGTTGTTTTAGACTACCTGAAGGGGTTTCCATTATATTATTTTTTTAGTTTTAAATTGATGTAGAGTGACAATCCCGATAAAGGAGTGAACTAGCTCAACCGGAAGCAATGTTTTGGGTGGTTGATTTGTTTTGGAGTCTAATTATCTAGCTGTTATTGGTGAATTGGATAGTCAATCTAGTTTTTATGTGTTTAGTCCTATATTGATGGATGACAAGTCGATCACACAAAGTTTTACTTGATCTTCTTTTCAACATTTGGCTTAGGATGTGATGTCTTACTGGGCCGAAAAAAAGTAGCATGAGATACTCATTATCTAGTAGGGGAGTGTGTGTGCAAGAGAAATGGGGATCAATGTCACTGATATACTACACTCCTCCCTGGATATTTTTCCATATTATGAGTCACATGTAAGATGCTTGTATGAGGCACTTCGACCAACTTTTTTGTATGTCGCCACACCCATTACTCTTCTGAAATACATAGTGGTTTATAAGAAGGATGAGGTGATGGAAGTGATGCACTCACAGTGATATTGACCAAGAGTGGGATGACATATATGTTTTCTCAAAGGGGAAGGAAGTTAGTAGTAGGTCTCTGGTGTTAGGGCCTTCCAAGATTCTGCCAGTGGGGAGTAGGCCTCTGGAGTTCTTGTTCTAATCTTTTGTTCTTCACCCTTTTATTGTGGGCCCATGACTGATATTCATTTTCTATGGAGTCTGTGGTCATCATTGAATCCGGTTTCTATTTCGGTCCTTGTACAGTGGGATTGGCTAGGTTATGATCCCATCCTATTAGAAGTTGCTTCCGGTCTTTCCCTTCCCACAACAGTGGTAGTGAGCTCCCTATCCATCGATGGTAGATGGTTATGAAAGAGGCTGACCTCTAGGTTATCTTAAGGTACATTGAACAGGGTGTAATCGGGGAGGTGTTCGATAGTAGATGGGTTGACAATCTGAACCTGGGAAGTTTCACACTACCAAGGCAGCACTTCCAGCTAGGCCAAAGGTTGTTCAAGGTATGATATATCATTTTTAGCATTTTGGATTGTGCTTTGATTCTGTAGCCTCATAAAACATTGTTTCACATTTCATATACCATTATCTAAGATTAAATGTTGACATGAATCCTTCTCCCCTAGTGTTGATTACACCATTTGGAAGTTAGACCCTTTTTTTATGTTTTCAGGGGATGTAGACTAATGATGGAGCCTCATCAGTGCAGTATGGATCTTTTTCTACTATATATTCTTAAATATGATGATATACTAGGCATCGACTAGTTCAGTGCCTATGCACACTATTATCGACTACTTACCGAGAAGATGTGTGTTTTCTAGTGTGGATGGCCAGTGTGTAGTTTACATTGTTATGCATAGTAATTAGGTGGGAAGTCATTATGTGGATAATCCTCTCTCATTATCTGTTAAGTTTTCAGTAGGATTAATGGATAAAATATTGGTAGAAGATATCTAGTTTGTTATAGAGTTCTCAGATGTCTTAACAGTTGAGGATCTGACTCTTCCCCCAAAACAACCTGTTGAGTTATGAATAGACTTGCAACTTGGTTCCCATCTGATTTTGATGGCTACTTAATGGATGACCCCTTATAGGTTTTTAGAGTTTTGAATTGTGTTTGACGTATAGATAAAAAATGATTTTATTTATCCAAGTGTGTCCCCATGGGTTTCTCAAATAGTACTCACAGCAAAGGAACATAGTGGTCTAGGACTCTATATAGACTATTGGAGAGAGAATGTGGTGATGGTACATAACTGTTACAGTATCTCAAGGAATGAAGATATTTTTTACTAGTTATTGGAAGATGGTTGGTTCTCTGTGATTGATATCTAGTCTGTGTATATATATTTGAGGATGAAATAGGGTTACATCCCTAAGACTACATTCAAATACAGGTTTGTATACTTTGAGTTCATGGTCATGCCCTTTGGTGTCATGAATGCACCATCCCTGTTCTTTGGGATCATGAACTCTATTTTTTGGGATTTCTTGGACTAGTTCATCATTGATTTCATCGAAAAAATATTGACCTACTCAAGGTCAAATGAATAGAACTATGAGCATCTGAGCACTATCATAGAGGTCCTCCGACACCACTAGATCTATGTTTAGTTAATCATGTGAAAATCATAGATGTGAGAGATGAACATCCATGGACACGTGGTGTGTCAACAAGGGATAGTAGTGGACCCAAAAAAGGTTGAGGAGATTTTGTTCTTATTCAGTACCCAAGAATGTGGATGTGGTTAGCATCTTCCTATGTCTAGAAGTCTATTACCGGGGGTTTGTACCTTACTTACCTCAAGTTTCATCTCCATTTGACGGCATTGGACAAGAAATTATAGTCCATTGTGTGGAGTGAAAAGTGTCAGGAAACATTCAACTACCTAACAAAAGCTGGTTCGTGCTCCAGTGCTTGGTTTTTTATAAAGAATGGTTGATGTTCAAGGTGTTTTGTGATTCTTTCAGGATATGATAGGGATGCTTGCTGATCCATCAATAATAAGTAATCTTTTATGGGTATAGGAAGTTAAATACCCTTTTATGTCACAATATAACCCATGAACTAGATCTTATAGTGGTAGTGTTCTCAATGATGTTGTCATGGCATTACCTCATTGGGTGGCACTTTGTTCTCTTCCCAAATTACAAGAGGCTGAGGCATATCATAGCCCAATGAGGCATGAACCTTCAAAAATAATGTTTGATGGAGTTTCAACATGACTACGACTTTGATATCTCTTACACCTCTAGAAAATAAAATGTTGTGGCTGATGCCTTATGTAGGAAGTCACTGAAGAAGGTAGTTTGGGGGACCATAGATTCTTCGAAGGCACTGGAGGAGTTGACTTCATAACATGTAGATCAGAGAGTGGATGGAGGAAGAGGCTATATTTATTAGATGAAATTAAATATTCTATGATGTAGTAGGTCGAGGAGTCGTAGTGAGGAGACTCAGATACTGAGGAGATATGTGAACACATTGTCTAGGGAAATTCACAGTATGGGTGGTTGGAGGACATTAAGAATGGGATGTCGTTCCTTGAGAAGATGTTTTTACGAGTGGAGATGTGTGAGGGAATTATCCATGAGTTTAATATTGTACCATTGGTGGTACATACCAGAATCTATATGATTTAATGAGGCTTGAGGGAATAATATTGGTGGCCCGAGGTGAAGTGGGTAGAGGCGGAGTTTTTGGCAAGGTGTGTAGTGTTTCAACATGTTAAGGCTGAGAGCCTTGTTACGGGAAGTATATTTCCACCCATATAGTTTCTTGAATGGAATTAGGCTAATATATCAATGGATTACTTCAGAGAATTACCCAGGTTATATGGAGGATTTCATGCTCTTTTAGTAGTAGTGGACTGGTTCTCAAAATTGGCTCACATCATAGCGATAAAGGAGTTGAGTGCAGTAGATGCTTTAGCGCAGAGGTATGAGGATGAGATGGTGTGTAAAAATGGAGTTCCAAGATCCATAATCATAGATCAGGATATGAATTGTACGTCATGATACATGGGGGGATTATAAAATGCCTTGGGTTCAGAGTTATGCAGTAGCACTACATTCCAGCCTAAGACTGATGGGAAGATTTAGAGTACCATCCAGACATTGGAGTCCATGCTATAGGAATGTGTTTTTAACATCAGAGGATCATCGGTATGACAATATCCCCATGAATATTTTCTTAAAAAAATATCTACCACTTTACCATTGAAATGGAACGTTGTGAGGCTTTGTATGGAAGGTTGTGTCGTTCACCATTATGATGGAAAGAGGTTGGAGAAGAAGCCCTTCTTAGACTAGAGGTAGTGCAGAGCATGACAGATAAGGTTCAACACCTACGTGAGAGGAAAAAAGCATCACACGACCAACATAAATCATATGTCAATCATAATAGGAGGCCATTGGGGTTCGATGTTAGGGGGTCCATGTTTTCATGACAGTTTCCCCTCAGTGTGGGCATGGTAGGGTCGAAAAGAGAAGCAATCTTTCTCCCAAGTTCATCAGAAATTTCATGGTGTTGGATGAGTGGGTGAGGTGGAATATCAGATAGCATTTCAACCATTGTTAGAGAGGATCCACAATGTCTTCCATTTCTCTCAACTACATCAGTATCTACATGAAGAATTCCACATCCTTGACTAGGGAGAGTTGTATATCAATGATGATGTGATGTTCATAGAGTTACTGGTATGAATCGTGGATCCTGAGGATAAGGTGAATTGTGGGTGGACCATTCTGTTGGTTCATGTGTTATGGAAGCATTGTGTCCTCAAGGAGAGAGCATAAGAGAAGGAGGAACAGATGCAAGCCTAGTACCCAAAGTTCTTCAATGTATTATTTCTTGGTTTTACCTGTGTAATTTATTTTATGATGTAATGCTTGTCCCTGTTCATTATCAGATGAGTTCTATCCAAGTACTGTTAATGTGTGTGAAATGTCTGGATTATGCGGGGGAGACCATCTCCCTAATTGAGATGCACTAATGTGGATTCGATTGAACCGGTGTAGGCTAGTATCTTCTTCCCAAAATGGACAACATCTTGAAATAGAGGAAGGAGATCTATAATTAATCTTTTTTGATAGACTGACCTTTTGTGTTTGTGTGGTTGATAGAGAAGTGGAGCCTTAGTGTTTCAATAGTTTTTTAGGCTATAGATGTCAAGGGTGTGTTCTTCGATGTCCAGGTCATCACTACATTTTTTAACAACGGAGGGTAATTTTTATCCGATAGGTATCTAAAGGGGATTTTGTTCATTCCTCCTATATTCTATATTAGTTTTGAGTTCCAGATTATGATAATATTTTTGAGAGGTAACTAATGTAATTACATAGATTTTTTCAATCGATTTATTTGTGAAAATCCAGTTTTTATAATGATGTGGGAGGCAACAGTAACTCATTTCAATAGTTTTCTGAATCTCATGTTTTTTAATTAGTGAGACGTGGGAATCAAAAAGACGAGGGCATCAGTGTCTTTATGTTAGTGCATCGGAATGTCAGTGTGTCATACGCCAGTGTGTCAGTGTGTCAGTGCATCGTTATTTTAGGGGAATTGACATCAGTCAGTCAGGGGAATCGGCATTGGTGAGTAAGGGGTGTCAGAAATGGTGAGTCATGGGTGTTGGTAGCTTAGTGTTAGTGGCTCTGAATCACTAGGTCATGTCGGTAGAACACCCGTTGGAAGCTCATTGTTGATGGATCAATGTCGATAGGTCGTGTCGGTAGCTCACTTATCATTTTCTCATTATTTTTTGATCTGTGTCGGTAGGTTATGTCAGTAGCTCACCTATCAGACACTCATAGTTAGTGACTCATCATCGATGACTCACCCATTAGTAAATCATTTCCAGTTTTCAAATTTTTCCTTATTTTTCCATTTTCTCCCACAGTACGTTTTATATGACATAAATTGAGTTTAATTGTAAAGACCCGTAAAATTCAAGGGAAATTTTTTCTTAATTTTCTTTGGATTTTTAGAAGAGTGCGGTTTCGGACGACACCTGATTCCAAGGCCCGGTGTGCCCGGAATCAATTTCCGAAGTTTGGATCGGGTACGTTCAGTGAACGAACGAGCGGGAATTTCTAACTTTTGATCCGGTGTTCATAATTGAATTCCGAGGGCACCGATGGAACCGCAGCGCCGATATTTTCTTAAGAACGCCTCTTCCGGAGTTGCGTTTACACGAGGGAAGTTGTAAAATAAATTGTGAATGTTAAAATAAAAATTTAACTTCAATTTTTATTTTTATCTTTCATTAAGTGTTTTTATCCATTGGATGGAAGTTGGGTAACTACCCAACTTCCCTAGGGAGGTTAAGAGGGTGGTGGGGCCCACACGAACCCAACCCCTTCATATCCTCTAACCCCCCCAACTCACAAATAATGATGTGAACTTGAGATATAACTTATGACATTAATAAGTGAGTTTAATTTGAGTTTTTGAAATTTAAACTCTTGAATTTCAAAGGTTTGTTGTTGTGTTAATAAATTAAGTGTGACCTTAATTTATTTTTGGTTAGTTTCTTTGTTGCATGAGAGGTTTGGGAGAATCATTGAGAGACATGAAGATCTTCTTCATCTTCGACGAAGAACGTGAAGAACGGTTCTTCTCCGACGAAGAACATCGACCCCACGACCTACAAGACTCGGCGTCCGGAATTCTTCCGTCTTCATCTTCCTCCTCGACAAGGGAGAAATCTCCGACCGTGGTGATCATCGCCAACGACAACGTACCTCCCTTCTTCATCATAGAGACAAGTGAGGAGACGTCGTTTCCTCCTCAGACGCACCCCGACTTCCACGGAATCTACGTCTGACGCCGCAACACCTTTCTCCGCGATACCCAACGTGCGACGTCAATTTTCAAGGTAGGGGTTGTTGTTATTTGTTTATTTATTTATCCTTGTTCGTGGTTCTATCATGACTAACGTGAGGATTTTAAATTTGTATTATCATCTAATGTGAGGGGGCCGGACCGCATGAACACGGTCAAACCCCCTCCTTTGTTCTTGTTGATTTATATTGCGGATGAAACAAGATGGCGTGGTGCCATCGCACCACACGGTTATTCGCACGTTTATTTTACGCGGCGTCGTCACGCCGCACCAGGGAAGGATCATCAAGAATGCGACGCCGTCGCGTCGCGTCGAAGGGAATGAAAAGGCGTGGCGGAGGGGTGCGGTGTCGTCGCACCGCGCCGGACGACGAACACTGCGGCCGGTTCCGGGCCGCGGCGAGACTGGAAGACCGACGGCACACCGGGCCGCCGACGTCAGAAGCCGGAAAGGGGACCGGTTCTCCGGTCCCGTTGGAGAAAAACCAGCCTGCCAGGTGGCCGGCCGGATGGTCAAAATCCGGGGGAAATTAATTCCCCCGGCCAGCGCCCAAAAGCCCCCCCCCCCATTTAATTGGGGGGGGGGGGTTTCCTTGAGGGGGGCAGGCGGCCCCCCGGTCCTCTTCAAAGCAGGCCCCCCACGAGGGGGGGGGGTTCCAAATGGCTCGGCTAAAAGCCGCGCCGCCCTTTGCTGGAAGCGGGGGCTTAGCCCCCCGCGCGTGACCCTAGCGGCGCCAGGCCGCCGCGCCGCCAGGCCGCCGCGCCGCCAGGCCGCCGCGCCGCCAGGCCGCCGCGCCTCCGTTCCGCCGTGCCGCCGGCCGGCCGGCCGGGCCGGGTCGGACCCGGGCCAGGTCGACCTGGGTCGGGTCGACCCGGTCGGGCCGGCCCAGGGGGGGTCGGGCCGGGTTGGCCCGGACCCGGACCCCCCCGTTTTCGAGACGGTTTCGGTCTTTTGGCCATAACTTGAGCCACGGACCTCCGATTGACGAACCTTCTGAGACAACGCAATCCTTGGATCGAGACGGTCGTTTCGGTATATCGCACTCAAAGTTTTGGAATACTTTGAGTTCAGCCGGGTTTGTTCGTTCACGAAACCAACCTGGCCTTCGGAGCGGAACCACTCATATCTTGAGCTACGGACGTCTGATTGACGTGCTGTCAGCTTTGTTGTGTTTCTCTTAGTGAGGCGGGTCTTTTGGCATACTTCGCCCGATGTTTGGACACATTTGTAGTACGGTCGGGTTGGTTTTGCCTTAAAAACCAACCGGGCCCCGTGGACAAAAATGCCAATAACTCTCAGACCGGGCGTCCGATCGACGCGCCGTCTGTTGCGTTGAGTTCCTGTTGATGATATGGAACATTTGGATACATAAAATCTGGACTTTGTGACAGTTGATGTATCAGCCTCTCGGCTCGTGGAGCGGATCCTCCTGTACGAGCTTGCTGTGTGCGGGAACCCTAGTGCTGGCTGCGACTGTGACTGCTACTGCTACTGCTACTGTGACTGCGACGACGACAGTACAGAGATCCTGTGTGGATTCGACGACGACGACTACAACACTCAATGATCCTACGTGGATCAGTGCTACAGGTCCTGTGTGGGTCCGATCCTGTGTGGGTCCGATCCTGTGTGGGTCCTTGCGCTCAGCGGTCCTGTGTGAACCAGCGCCTACAGGTCCTGTGTGGGCTCGATCCTGTGTGGGTCTTTTGCGGGGGTTAGTTACCTATCGATCCTTCGTGGGTCCGATGACTTAGATGGATCAGAGATCATCTTTATCGTCTTTCGAAAAATTATATCTGTGTGAGCTGAATCCTGTTGCTTTCCTGTGTGGATTGTGTTGTGCTATCCTGTGTGGATTACGTTTTGCTTTCCTGTGTGGAATACGTTTACTTTCCTGTGTAGATTTCGTTTTGCTTTCCTGTGTGGAATATGTTTACTTTCCTGTGTGGATTTCGTTTTGCTTTCCTGTGTGGAATACGTTTACATTCCTGTGTGGACTGAGTTGTACATGGGCTCGGAGGTTGTAGCGTATTTGAAATTGATGACTTAGGTATATGTATGGGCATATACCTAAGTAGTGTCGGTTGTTACTTCGTGATTGTAAATTTCTTTGTGGTTTATCCTTTTTGGATTTTGAGAGACCTTCAGGGGTCTCGGGGTCCCTACTGAGTAGCTTATACTCACCCCTACACGAGATTTTCCCGCACTACGTTGTGTTGGTTGCAGACGACGGACATCGTTGATCTTAGCTGAGGCTTGTAGAGAAGGACGATACCTAGAGGTGGACCACTGGGCGGGATGTGCTCAGAGCGGACGGCGGGACCCGTGGAGCAGTGGAGCCATCTGTACCCACCCTTCAGGTGGGATTTTTAGTGGACAGCTCGGTGTAGCGGCTTTTACTTTTCAGTTTCTGTTTTCCCTTTCGAGTTATACTTTACTTTTAGTTTGGGTTTTTATACTGGCCCATTTACTTTTCCGCACTTTCAGTTGTACTCTGCTTTTGCTTACTGTTTACTTTCCGCTTGCTTAGTCTGTGGTGTTTGTTTACTTTACAAAGGAAATGCCTTTCCTTTTTATCGGGATTTACGCCTTGGTGCTAGTCGCCAGCCCCTGGCCTATGGAAGGCGGGCTTGGGGTAGTCACGGCACGGACCCCGAGGGCGGGTCGTGACAAATTGGTATCAAAGGAGTTTGGTTCTACCGTGAACTCAGATCTTTTCTATGTGAAGCAATAATGTTTAGCATATTGAGTGTGGTTATCAGTCTAGGGAGTCCAGTGTTGGTGTGGTGGCCGACGTATCCGTACACCAGGACCCTGACTTCTGATTTCTGACTTAATGCACAAAAACACTAATTGCGTGTGTGTTCCAAAGTTTTCTTTGTGATTTCTTTGTGTCAGCTCACCAGGTATACTGTTTGACTGTGGCGCACCTGTTCCTTTTCAGGATGGCCCCACGACGGCAGCCAGCTAGGGTTCCGAGAGTCGAGCGTGACGACAGTCCACCGAGTGACGAGGCCTCGGTGCAGGACCCTTTGTCAGCTGTGGCACTGGCGGTAGCACTACCCGCCGAGCCCCCGATGCTTCCAGCACCATCCGCTGACGATGCACGTCGCCTCAGCGCACTTCATGAGTTTCAGTGCCAGCGACCGCCCAGGTTTCGCGGGTAGACGGATCCCCAAGCAGCTGAGGACTTGCTGGAGGCAGTAGTACATGTGTTTAGGCTAGTGAGGACACCAGCAGACCTCATGGTGATCCTCGCTGCGAGCCTACTACACGCAGCAGCAGGAAGATGGTGGATCATGTTGCTCCAGGTGCACGATGAGGCATCTCTTCTATGGACGGACATTGAGAGCCTCTTCTGCTCAGTGTTCATCCCAGCCACCCTTCGTGCGGTGCGTATCCAGGAGCTTCTTCAGCTGCGGCAGGGCAGCATGACGGTCGCTTACTCAACCGACATGGTACGAGACCCATTCTTCCAGGCCCGGACCTTCGAGCAGGGTTTGAGACACGAGATCAGGGCATCACTGATCTCCCTCAACATACCGACCCAGAAAAGAGTACTGGAGCGGGCCCTTCTGATTGAGAGCTTCCTTGCTGAGTCTACACCAGCGCAGCGACCCACCGCAGGGCGGCACGTGGCAGAGTCATCTGCAGCTGGCAGTCGACGGATGACTCAGGGGTCCAGACATACCAGACCTTTAGGCAGACGACCTCAGGGAACTGGCTCAGCAGTGCATGGCACACAACGCGGAGCCAGTATCTCGAGTGGAAGACAGTGCTATGCATGCGGCGGGCAAGGCCACATGGCTCGTGACTGCCCGACCCGCCATGCGGAGGAGCATTAGACGGTTGAGGAACCACCTAGGCAGAGGCAGAGGTTCGACCGTGGCAGTCCGCAGGGAGGAGGCGGACGAGGCAGAGGAGCTGGCCGAGTAGCAGGTGGTGGGTGACGTTTTGAGGCTCTACCACCACCACCACCACCAGGAGGTCCACCCCGACCTCAGAGGAGAGCACAGCTTCAGGTAGCTGAATCTTACGATCATGGAGCTCCGGAAGCGGGTGGACTAGTGCGGGACTAGCTCCAGGCATAGAGGCCTTTGCCCATAATTCCTCTATCTTCGTAGTTTGTGTTGCTTGTGACCTTGTTCTTTATGTTTATGTACTAAAAGACACTTGCCTTGGTGACTTTTGTTATCTTGTCTTTTGTTTGTTTTTACTAAGAGGGGTCGGTTAAAAACTGTTGACTTGACCCTCACTTGCGAGATTTCTAATAGAGGAAACCCAGTGACCACACACTGATGCCGACAGTGTGACTCAACCATAGGAGGCGAGAGTAACGGTTGGATCTCTTGGTAGCAGCGTCGAGGCCTTACGACATCATCCATGCCATGAATTAACTAATCATGACGGGATTGACTGTATTAGGCAAGGAACGTGGTTCATCCAGGGGATGAGACCGGATTTCACTTTTCGGCAAAGGAGAAATATTTGCAGCTAGCCTCTTTGCAGATATCCTTCGTGGATAGAGATGGAGAAGCCTTCCTCCAGTCTCCCACAGTCACCCCTCCTCTACTACAGCAGGTCAGAGAGGCACAGCGTGAGGACGCTGACTGTGAGACACGGCGTGCACAAATATCCTCGGGACAGACACCTGATGGTTTCTCCCTTGGAGCAGAGCACGACATCCTTTTCAGAGGACGTACCATGGTACCAGTCTCTTTGCTAGAGGAAGTGATGAGAGAGTTTCACATTTCTCCTTTGGAGGTATATCCTGGAGTGGCGAAGATGTACCATGATCTCAGACGATAGCACTGGTGGCCGGGCATGAAGAAGGATGTAGCAGAGTTCGTTTCTCGATTCCTCACCTTCCAATAGGTGAAGGCAGAGCATCAGGTACCAGCAGGCTTGGTACAACCCTTGGTGGTTCCAGAGTGGAAGTGGGACGGCATATCTATGGACTTCGTGACTGGACTTCCACGCACTTCCAGAGGTCACGACTCCATATGGGTGATTGTTGACCGACTCACTTCTTACCCATCAGAGAGCAGGGCTCAGTGGAGATCTGGGTCGTCTCTACGTTCAGGAGATTGTGCGGCTCCACAGTGTGCCATCATCTATCGTCTCCGATCGAGATGCTCGCTTTACTTCCCGGCTTTGGAAGGGGTTACAGGAGGCGTTCGGGACGCAGCTACGTCTGAGCACAGCCTTTCACCCTCAGACGGATGGTCAGACGGAGAGGACCATTCAGACTCTCAAGGACATGCTCCGCGCATGTGTCCTCGAATTTGGTCGTAGCTGGGAGGACCACCTACCCTTGGTGGAGTTTGCGTAAAACAACAGCTACCAATCCACCATCGGGATGGCACCGTATGAGGCGTTGTACGGCCGACCTTGTAGATCTCCTTTGTGCTGGACAGACCCTAGGGAGTCAGCACTTGTGGGACCAGAGATGGTCCAGGCCATGACAGAGAAAATCCAGGTCATCCAGGAGCGGTTGAGGACAGATCAGAGCCGGCATAAGTCATACGATGACAGGAGGCGGAGGCCACTAGAGTTCGAGGATGGCGACCACGTCTTCTTGCGGGTCTCACCTCGACGTGGTAATCAGAGATTTGGCCGAGGCGGCAAGTTATCTCCGCGCTTCATCGGACCCTTCCAGGTCCTCAGAAGGGTTGGCGAGGTGGATTATCGCCTGGATCTGCCACCTTAGTTGCACCGGGTGCACGACGTCTTCCACGTATCTCATCTGAGGAGATACGTGCACGACCCGACGCACATCATTGACCATGGGGAACTTGATGTTGACGATGGGGAGACTTTTACGGAGGTCCCAGTGGAGATAGAGGATCGACAGGAGTGGGTCATGCGTGGGCGATCGATTCTTCTTTTGCGCATCAGATGGCAGCATGGGAACCTCCAGGAGAGCACATTGGAGCAGGAGGCTCAGATGGGTGCTCAGTACCCTCATTTGTTTCCCTAGTTTTTGTTGTATCTTTACGGGGACGTAAATCCCTGAGGTGGGAGTAATTTAAAGACCCGTAAAATTCAAGGGAAATTTTTTCTTAATTTTCTTTTGATTTTTAGAAGAGCGCGGTTTCTGACGGCACCTGATTCCGAGGCCCGGTGTGCCCGGAATCAATTTCCGAAGTTTGGCTCGGGTACGTTTAGTGAACGAACGAGCGGGAATTTCTAAATTTTGATCCGGTGCTCGGAATTGAATTCCGAGGGCACCGATGGAACCGCATCGCCGGTATTTGCTTATGAACGCCTATTCCAGAGTTGCGTTTACACGAGGGAAGTTGTAAAATAAATTGTGAATGTTAAAATAAAAATTTAACTTCAATTTTTATTTTTATCTTTCCTTAAGTGTTTTTATCCATTGGATGGAAGTTGGGTTACTACCCAACTTCCCTAGGGAGGTTAAGAGGGTGGTGGGGCCCACACGAACCCCACCCCTTCATATCCTCTAACCCCCCCAACTCACAATTAATGATGTGAACTTGAGTTATAACATATGACATTAATAAGTGAGTTTAATTTGAGTTTTGGAAATTCAAACTCTTGAATTTCAAAGGTTGGTGTTGTGTTAATAAATTAAGTGTGAGCTTAATTTATTTTTGGTTAGTTTCGTTGTTGCTTGAGAGGTTTGGAGAATCATTGAGAGACTTGAAGATCTTCTTCGTCTTCGACGAAGAACGTGAAGAACGGTTCTTCTCCGACGAAGAACATCGACCCCACGACCTACAAGACTCGGCGTCCGGAATTCTTCCGTCTTCATCTTCCTCCACGACAAGGGAGAAGTCGCCGACCGTGGTGATCATCGCCAACGACAACGTACCTCCCTTATTCATCATAGAGACAAGTGAGGAGACGTCGTTTCCTCCTCGGACGCACCCCGACGTCCACAGAATCTACGTCCGACACCGCAACGCCTTTCTCCGCGATACCCGACGTGGGACGTCAATTTTCAAGGTAGGGGTTGTTGTTATTTGTTTATTTATTTATCCTTGTTCGTGGTTCTAGCATGACTAACGTGAAGATTTTAAATTTGTATTATCATCTAACGTGAGGGGGCCGGACCGCATGAACACGGCCGTCCCCCTCCTTTGTTCTTGTTGATTTATATTGCAGATGAAACAAGATGGCGTGGTGCCACCGCACCACGCGGTTATTCGCACGTTTATTTTACGCGGCGCCGTCGTGCCGCACCGTGGAAGGATCATCAAGAACGTGACGTCGTCGCGCCGCGTAGATGGGAATCAAAAGGCGCGACGGAGGGGCGCGGTGTCGTCGCACCGCGCCGGACGATGAACACCGCGGCCGGTTCCGGGCCGCGGCGAGACGGGAAGACCGACAGCACACCGGGCCGCCGACTTCAGAATCCGGAAAGGGGACCGGTTCGCCGGTCCTGTTGGAGAAAAACCGGCCGACCAGGTGGCCGGCAGGATGGTCAAAATCCGGGGGAAATTAATTCCCCAGGACAGCGCCCAAAATCCCCCCCCCCCCATTTAATTGGGGGGGGGTTTCCTTGAGGGGGGGAAGGCAGCCCCCCGGTCCTCTTCAAAGCAGGCCCCCACGAGGGGGGGGGGGTTCCAAATGGCGCGGCTAAAAGCCGCGCCGCCCTTTACTGGAAGCGGGGGCTTAGCCCCCCGCGCGCGACCCCAGCGGCGCCAGGCCGCCGCGCCGCCGGCCGGCCGGGTCGGACCTGGGTCGACCCGGTTCGGGCCGACCAAGGGGGGGTCGGGCCGGGTCGGCCCGGACCCGGACCCCCCCCGTTTTCGAGACGGTTTCGGTCTTTTGGTCATAACTTGAGCCACGGACCTTCGATCGACGAACCATCTACGACAACGCGATCCTTGGATCAAGACGGTCGTTTCGGTATATCGCATTGAATGTTTCGGAATACTTTGAGTTTTGCCGGGTTGGTTCGTTCACGAAACCAACCGGGCCTTCGGAGCGGAAATGCTCATATCTTGAGCTACAGACGTCCGATTGACGTGTCTTCAGCTTTGTTTTGTTCCTCTTAGTGAGACGGATCTTTTGGCATACTCCGCCTGAGGTTTGGATGCAGGTGGAGTACGGTCGGGTTGGTTTTGCCTTAAAAACCAACCGGGCCCCGGTGACGAAAATGCCAATAACTCTCAGACCGGGCGTCTGATCGACGCGCCGTCTGTTGCATTGAGTTCATGTTGACGATACAGAACTTTTGGATACATAAAATCTGGACTTTGTGACAGTTGATGTATCAGCCTCTCGGCTCGTGGAGCGGATCCTCCTATACGAGCTTGCTGTGTGCGGGAACCCTAGTGCTGGCTGCGACTGTGACTGCTACTGCTACTGCTACTGTGACTGCGACGACGACAGTACAGAGATCCTGTGTGGATTCGACGACGAAGACTATAGCACTCAGCGATCCTACGTGGATCAGTGCTACAGGTCCTGTGTGGGCTCGATCCTGTGTGGGTCTGATCCTGTGTGGGTCCTTGCGCTCAGCGGTCCTGTGTGAACCAGTGCCTACAGGTCCTGTGTGGGCCCGATCCTGTGTGGGTCTTTTGCGGGGGTTAGTTACCTATCGATCCTTCGTGGGTCCGACGACTTAGATGGATCAGAGATCATCTTTATCGTCTTTCGAAGAAGTATACCCGTGTGAGCTGAATCCTGTTGCTTTCCTGTGTGGATTGTGTTTTGCTATCCTGTGTGGGTTACGTTTTTCTTTCCTGTGTGGAATACGTTTACTTTCCTATGTGGATTTCGTTTTGCTTTCCTGTGTGGAATACGTTTACTTTCCTGTGTCGATTTCGTTTTGCTTTTCTGTGTGGAATACCTTTACATTCCTGTGTGGACTGAGTTGTACTTGGGCTCGGAGGTTGGAGCGTATTTGAAATTGATGACTTAGGTATATGTATGGGCATATACCTAAGCAGTGTCAGTTGTTACTTCGTGATTGTACCTTTCTTTGTGGTTCATACTTTGTGGATTTTGAGAGACCTTCAGGGGTCTCGGGGTCCCTACTGAGTAGCTTATACACACCCCTGCACGGGCTTTGCCCGCACTACGTTGTGTTGGTTGCAGACGACGGACAGCGTTGATCTTAGTTGAGGCATGCAGAGCAGGACGGTACCTGGAGGTGGACCACTGGGCGGGACGTGCTCGGAGCGGACGACGGGACCCGTGGAGCAGTGGAGCCATCTGTACCCACCCTTCAGGTGGGATTTCCAGTGGACAGCTCGGTGTAGTGGCTTTTACTTTTCAGTTGCTGTTTTCCCTTTCGAGTGGTACTTTACTTTCAGTTTGTGTTTGTATACTGGCCCATTTACTTTTCCGCACTTTCAGTTGTACTCTGCTTTTGCTTAGTGTTTACTTTCCGCTTGCTTACTCTGTGGTGTTTGTTTACTTTACAAAGGCAATTCCTTCCCTTTTTACCGGGATTTACGCCTTGGTGCTAGTCTCGAGCCCCTGGCCTATGGAAGGCGGGCTTGGGGTAGTCACGGCACGGACCCCGAGGGCGGGTCGTGCCATTAATGCCTTGTTTGGGTGTCTTTAAGGGATTTCCAATGGGCATTATTTATATATTTAATATATTAATGTTCTAAGGGATTTTGTATACTCATCCATCATAATATATTCCATGATCCCACTATAATGGTATTTGAAACCAATATTACATTAATATAGGTTCTATCTCTTTAAATCTGGTATCATTCCCTCTCAATTTGTTTTTTTACCTATAGGTTCACCTAAAGTATTCCTCATTAGCGAAGACATGCGCATGTGGTAGAGGACCACCATCTCAGGATTTTTGGAGTTTTGTGTTGCTCGTGCGATGACATGTTCCTGATGCAATGAAGAACATTGGTCACCAGTTGATTCCACTAAATATTTCTTCTTCCTCTCATTAATTTTGAATCCTGAGGGGTGGGAGTATTAATGAATAGTTGTGAATAATGGATGAATAATTTTTATTAAACAGAAATATATGAATGGAAGGGAGTATGATCAAAAGATAAATGGATCAATGAATTAATGGGATGAGAGTGGTTTGGGGTTAATTACTTGTTTTATTTGTTATCCTTAAGGATGGTGTCACAAGTTGTGTCTATAAAGAATTCTGAATATCATGAACATTGGTGGTGTTTGGCTATGGATGGGTGACACATTTTAAATGTTGTTGTTTCCACACAATCAATTTGTGTGAATACTAATCTGACTAATCACATATACCAGACAAAGAAAATTGATTCCCCAGAGTAAAAACCCTTTAAAGATGACCCATGTTTATCAACTGGATCAAAAAGTAGAGCATACCAAATATTAATATCTATATATATATATATATATATCATGTTCCTAGGTGTGGATGAGTGAAGTTTTCTATTGGTTTTCTTATAAGTTTGGTGGTGCTGCTATTGGGAGCATTGTTATGGGTACAAGGGTGGGTAGGTGAGTTGGTTCTGTGATAAGTGAGTGATATGATTGTGCAATGGGTCTATGGTTTAACAGTCATTGTTGTGTGATTTTTTGTTGTGATGATGAATGTGTGGCATGTTGGTATCCTCATTTGATAGATTTATTTATTATGTAATGGATAGAAAAATAGGAAGTGGGACTTCCATTGTTCTGTTATGGCCATCGAGGAACATTGGTCGGTGGAAATACAGTGTGGTTCTAGGGTTCTTTTGTATTGAGACTGAATCTAGGATTTTTATGGGTAGTAGTGTTGTACGTATGGTTTGAATGGAAGGATTGTGTTTTTTATCTTTGAAGAATGATAGTTTGTAGTTTGGTGGTTGTTGTGTATTTAGCTAATCAGGCTCATCACCTTTTGTGGCTGTAATATATGATGTGCTTGGTTGTTTCCCCATGTTTTTCAGGATGAAATTAACATGAACTCCTGAATTATTGAATAGATAGTGAGAAATAAAAAGTGGGATGGAGATATTCTTGGCCAATGGTTATTGTATGGTAGTGCATATATGGGCAAGAGAAAAAGTTCTTCATTATGATTTTATTGTATATTTTGAGGACTCATAGGTTATGCTAATTTTTTTATACCTATACATATCTAAAATGTATTTTATTGTTATTTATATATTATCCACACCCTTTCGGAGAATTATGTGATGAACTCCCCCATCAATGGGTGAGGGTTTTTTCCATCATCTCAGTGGGAGGATGGATGGATGGTTATTGATATTCCTTGATGAAAACTATACCTTGATCATAATACTTGAGCATATCCATACAGTCTCTAATGTCATGAGAAATACTATAGTCTAGGATGCTTTGGGAATTTTGTTGTGGATAAGGGTCCTAGGAGTTTGTGGGCCATTATCGTTTTCCCATGTTTTTTATGATGTGTCCCAGGTGTCTTCGGGTGAGAGGTGTGGTTGTTGTGGCCCAGTTGTCTCAGAGCGAGATATGTGGTGTGGTAGAGGACCATGTGTGTGTGGGTAGGTTGTGGCAGTGGGAATTCAATGCGAAGAGTGGTATCATTAACTTTAGACATTATGAATGAGCAGAAAACCACTATGAAAGTGGTGTGGGTACCCAAATGTCGATGTGTTATACTACTAATTTACTTGATTTGTGTTATTTGGTGAGTGTTACATCGCTTGGCTAGTGTTATGGCCCAGAACCTCATGGTCCACCTCTTTGCTAAAATATGGATCCTAAGGGTGGTGTCTTTGTGGGTGCGACCGATCGGCATGCGACCGAACAACATGCTACCGATTGGCGTGTAACTGATCGACGTGCGACCGATCTATGTGTGACCGAGTGGATTGTGACGGATCAGTGTGAGACCGACTGGTGTGCGACATATCTTCATGAGACCTATTGGCATGTGACCAATTAGTACCCCACCGACTGGTGTGATGTGATGGGTGTGTCACCGATCAGTGCTCACCGATCGGTGCGACCGATCAGAGTGTGGCACGATCGGTGCCACCCGGCCTTGTCGAGTTTTTTTCTTCTGCAGTTTCTCTCGTAACACAACTTTTAGGCCTTTTTAACATTTGGAAGTGGTTCAAGGACATTTTTAAGCCCTTAATCAATGTTTAAATTCCTAAGGGTGAGGCGACCCTCAACGGACCCAGCTATGTTTCCGTGTATCATGCCCATCCGTTTATATAAAATCCATTAAAATCATAGCTGTTGCCATCTTTTTATGATGGGAGTCATTAAATAACAATTAATCCTATCGTGTTTAACCACCCAATCACATGCGGAACCACGATCCGACATTAATCCCATTAATATCCCCATTTCCTATAAAAATGGGATCTTATCTATATATAGAACGAGAATTTATTATTATACTTCTTCCTTTTGGCCAGACTCCTTTTCATCCTAGTGCATTGGAGTCTCCCTTCCCGAGACAAGAGTTGCGCCTGTGCCAGAACCTTTATGCTCACCCATGGAGTCCCCGACATTCTTGGCGTGTGGAAAACATTGATCCTTGATCAACAAGTATTGTTCTTCCTTCATCTCTCTTTACTGTGTGTCATGTGGGGTGGGTATGCTACTGTTTCTGGGGGGTGGAAGAAACCAAACCTTAACAAATATAATAAACAGACCGTTAAAGGATGATGGGGTGTGTTTGAAATTTCTGCGGTATTATTTTATGTTTCTATGTGATAATGAACTGTTTGGGCTTATGATTTCTGAATATCATTGTCTTTGGTGGTCTTAACTTGCACACTAATTAACATTTTCCTTCATTGATGATTTAATGACTATAATCTATAAATTTGTTAATCAATTAAACTCGGCTGGTTAAATTGATGCCCAATGAACAAAAATACTTGTGTGGTCACCCCGGTTAACCAACAGTAAGAAGAAACTAATGAATGATGTTCTCTAACATGGAATTTTACCTACTATTATTTGGTAGTGGGTGTGTTTTCCTGCTAGATGCTTATGAGGGAATGTGGGTGAGGATGGGATCCTCAGTTGTGGTACTGCTGTTGGATGTGAATCTGATGTTGTGGGATTTCTCTCCATGTGAAATGAATTGGGGTGGAATACCCTACTTTTGGAAAATATTTGGTTATGGTTTGGGATATGTGGGACTATATATTGATTCATGTTTTGGTTCTAATACTTGAAGGGATCACACTCTTTGTTCCCTTTTGATGAGAATTTTCAAGATAACGAGGTGTGAATGTTTAAAATTCTGTTTGGATGTAATTCCCCTTGGCTTCTATTTTCCTGCTAGTTGCCCAGTAGTGCAGAACATTATTCAAAGAGGATCACATGATCATGAAAACAAGAATGGGTTAAATGGGAAATCAGTTCTGGGAATGAGTTGTGACTCGGCTGTGAGTAGTGGGCTTACTATGGATAGTGACAAGGCTGTTCGTGTTTGGGTTGGGTGTGGAACCCTAGGTTGGGATGAGTACTTGTTACTTAAATATATATAAATGTATTATTCATGTTTTTTTATTCACGGCCCTCCCAATTTGATCACTTAGTGCCAAACACCCCCGTTTCATGGGGGATGGTGTTTTTCCCAACACTCCTATGAGTGGCTGGTTAGTAGCTCCGTTTCTGCTCCCTTTCCCGAATAGCCCAATACTCTTCAGGTAGACTGTGATGGCCTGAATTCCATTATTAGCCCAATATTTTTTAGGCATTGTAGTGTGGTGGTTATCCCAGGTGTTTTTTGGTAGGTTGTTTCCCAAGTATCTTCGTGATGAGGCCCAGGTGTCTTCGGGCATGACAGTAGCTTTCTTTCCCAGGTGTCTTCAGGAATGGCAGTATTTGTTCTGGCCTAGGTCTTTGTAGGAATGGTTACGTATGGTTGTTGTGGCATAGGTGTCTATGGGTGGGGTGGCGGTTGTGGACCAGGTGTTTGCGGTCGGGAAGTGTGGTTGTGGCCCAGGTGTGTGCGGGTGGGGTGTGGTAGTGGGATTGCGGTGAGAATGGAAGGATTGGTTCGATGTGTAGGATGACTTCAATAACCAGTGGGAAAGTGGTGCAGGGTACCAAAACATCGATGTTCTATTACTATACATTAATTGACTTGCATTATTTGGGGAGTGTGCCTTGGTGAGGCTTGGGTGGATATTATTCCTTGTTAGGTGTTTTGGTTGTTTCCTTTCTCACAGGGCTTTAGAATGCCTCCCCACGTGTGCACGAGAGTCTTTGGTTTTCCCTACTGAGTATACTTGTATGCTCACCCTATGTATATAAACTACTTTCAGGATTCCAGGAGGACTTCAGAGATCGTGGACAGCCGTACTAGCTCAGGCGTTGGGTTAGTTTTAGTTTCTATTTTTCTTTTCTTTTGGTACTTTACTCTTGTAGTTTACTTATATCTTATGGCTTTTACTTTTGTAACATGCATATGGGAATGGTTAACATTAGGCTTTAACTTTACTTTCTGCTTTGGTGTTGTTGGGGTTTCTATCTTATCTCTCGATCCTATAAAAATAAAAAGTCTAATGCCTTCCATCTTGTTTGTGATTCTATACCCTTGGTGCTGGTCTTTACTTCAGGACCTATCGAAGGCAGGTCTCGGGGGTCATTATATCTCCTTCATCATAAAGAAGTAAGGGTATGGAAATCTACTGTCTCTTCTCTCCTTTTGGTGATGGCGGGTTGTGACAGCTGGGCTAGTTCATAACCCTTGGTTGGTGCATTGAGGTTCTACTGTTACATCACATGGGAATTAGTATGTTCCCTCACCTTTTCATGGGTGGATTTATTTTTCCTACCGAGTCTACATGTATACTCTCCATACATTTGTAAAACAATTTTTTTATTTCTAGGAGGTCATTGAGTACCATGTTGGACTTTACCAACTTAGGCATTGGGATATTTGTTGTGTTTCTAATTAGTATCCTTTCTTTTGGAACATTATTTTTGAGTTTTATTATACTTTGTATAATATAATTTTTTACATTCCAGTGGCAATTTCTTTGGATTTCATTGACCTTTAGTTTGGTTTTTTTAAGATTTTACTGTCGTATATTCCCATGTTGTTCTATAAAAGAGGAAATTCATTCTATATTATGTGATCTTTTATACCCTTGGTTCAAGTCACTCCTACAGGTCCTATTGATGATGGGACTCGAGAGTAATTATCTATCCTTCATAGTGAGGATAGAAGGGTTTGGAACCTTCATATTCCTACCCGCATATTGAAGAAGGCGGGTTATGACAAAACATCCTAAATCATTTAATTCAAAAAACAGCTTAATCTAATTTTTAGAATTCCACCCACCATAACAAGAAAGTCATGACAATATAATCTAATAAAATTACCATTTTTAACACATCTATCCATTTTGAAAACATAACCATATAGAAGTCTCTAATAAAAATAAACAATAAAAATAATATTCAATTTTATTTGGAAATTTTATAATCTGGTGTTTTATTCATTAACATCAATGATATGCCATATTATAATAGTTCAGGTTTTGGTCACCAACAAATTTGGGAAGGATTTAATCATGATGTTACGTTATAATTGGTATTACATGGTGTATTTAAAAAATTATTAAATATATTATCAAAAAATTTATTCTTTTTATCCATGAAATCCTACATGTGATAGACCAAAAAATTAGATAAATATTAAAGTCCCTAAAAAGATCTATGTTTTATCCAATTGTGTTCTTTCCAAAAGAAATCATGTTTTTGGGTTTATAGTTGTTCCAAATATAATGGAATATAACGGCGAGATAGATTATTTTAAATCCATTCATGAAAACATTTTTGGTTGTCCAACTCTATCTATTTTTCCTTTTCATAAATGATATATATTTCTATGAAAGGGATGATCCATTGTATGGAATCTATAAGAATAGCTGAAAACAAGGTTTTTTTCATTGAAAAGAAAAAAATCATTGATTTCTCTAATACAGTAAGGAAATAATATTGGATAGTTTTTCTATTTCTAGATAACATGACATAAGCTGGGAAGTAACTAATAGTCAACATAAATTAATCATTCAAAATAAAATATTATTTTTTAGAAACATCATATTTACTAACACTATTACTCCATAAAAAATATAACTCATCAATAAATGGATTCAAATAAAAACGATTTTTCTTTTTTGAATTTACTAGAATTAATAACATGAAAATGATATATGGATCCTTCTTCAACATCCAATGAGGTAAATGGTATGGAGTTATAAATACATACCAAAAATAATATTAACTATTTTAGGAACCAAATAGAATCAAATTAACATTTAAGAGACCGAATTGAACATTTTTTTTTATTTTGGAGTAAAATATTGAATTAAATGATCAAACAAATTCCATGAATCAACAATAGGGGGTTCATTTTGTCTGTTACTAGTTGAAATATTAGTTTTATATCAAAAAATCAATGACATTGTGTTCTAAGACATAAATAAATACTGTAATCCTAGTGGAGGTGAGAAATACCTTAAATTTTTATAAGAATCATTCCATAATTCCTTATTTGGTCCTATTAATACCAGAATTTTGTAAGTAGAGGAAAACAATCCAATGTATCTTTTCACAATAACATTACATGAAATCATCTGAAAATGCATGTATCTTCTAATAACCAAGACCAAGATTATGAGTTAGCCTTTTTCTCTCATATAAATTTGTAGGAAATAATGTTACATAAAAAATAATTTTTTAACAGAATAGAATAACTGATAAAAATATATATTGGACATTCCATTACATGATTTAATAGCCATAAATTTTCCAACCACATTAAATTTTCTCATCTATCAGAAAAAATATAATGAATCCTCATAGAACCTCAAAAATTCATAAAATATATATTATTCCAACTCTGGAGTAAAATTAATATTATCCTACATGTCATTTTTTTAAAAAAAATGAACTACTACATCATGTATTTAATATTATAACCATGATGGATCGAGAACCAAAATATTAGTATATTCTCAGGAACTGCTTTTAGAATATTAGTACAAAAAAACTACATGAAAACGAAAACAAAATTGATTAACCCTAATTTTTTTAATTGTGTAAAATGAACCCAAACCACATATTTTACAAGAATTCCAAATTTTCCCTTCGAAAAAAAATTATTGTTTCATGATTAAAATGATATGAATGTTATAACACCCAAAATATATACAATATTTTTATCATAACTATTTGGATTCCTGCCCAGATTTATCCACAAGTGTTATCTTATAAAGACTATAGTAGACTCCCATATTCTATATTTCCCTTAAATAATAAAATAATTTCTTTCTTATAATTAATTTGATATAAGAAAAATATCATCCAAAAAATGAAAAAAAGAATTGTATTTTATTCCTAGGTATTTGTAACTATTAGTAATGATTCCTAAATATTACACTATACTAATAATAAATGTTAAATATTGCTAATTATATCTAATTATATTAAATTATTTATAATTGTTTCTAATTATTGGTACTTATTTCTAATTATTCATAATTATTTCTAATTATCATTTATTATTACTAATTATTTCCACTTATTAATAATTATTCATAATTTTTTCTAATTATAACTATTTATTAGAAATTATCCCTAATTATAAGAAATTATTTTTAATTATGGTCTATTATATCTATATATTTGTAATTATTTGTAATTTTTGCACATTATTCATATTTGTTCCTAATTGATGGTAATTATTCTAATTTGTTGGCAATTATTTCAAGTTAGATGTAATTATTTTTAATTATTTCTAATAATACCACTATTGTTTAAATTTTATTTATTTATTTTCAATATTTTTTTTATTGTTTATAAACATTGTTAAATTTTAATAATTATTTCTAATTATTACTAATTTTTTATAATTTTTAAATTTAGATCTAATTATTAAAAATTATTTTTAATTAAATTTTTTAATTGATAAGTAATGATAATAATTAATAATTATTAAGAATTATTCAGAATTATTGCTAATTATAAGTAATAATTAGTAATTATTCTAATTTTTTCTAATTATTAGTAGTTATTCATAAATAAAGTTATTTATTTGTAATAACAAATAATTATTTGTAATTACTCATAATTTTTTCTAATTATTTTTTATTATTCTTAGTTATTTTCAATTATTCACAGTTATTCTTAATTATTACATATTATATATTATTATTACTTATTATTTCAAATTATTCCAAATTATTGAAAATAAATTATAATTATTGCTAATTATTTCAAAATATCCTTAATTATTGCTAATTGTATATAATTATTATAAATAACTTCTAACAATTCCTAATTTAACTATTGTTTTCTAATCATTAAAAATTTTTGTTGTAATTTTTATCTATTTATTGTTAATTGTTACTAATTATTTCTAATTATGATTAATTACTGATAATTTGTACTAATTTTAGCTAATTACTTCTTATTTTTGATAATTATTTCTAATTACTACTAAATGTTACAATTTTTTTCTAATTATTTATAATTTTATAGATTTTTACTTTTTTGCAATTATTATTAATTATTTGAAATTATTATCCAAATATTGCTAATTATTTATAATTATTGGTAATTGTGACTATATTTCAAATTATCGATATTTGTTTTAATTATTAGTAATTTTTTATATTGTCAATTAATTATTCATAATAAATAATTATTATTTCTAATCGTGAATAATTATTAATAATTATTATGAAATATTATAAATTATTTAAATTTATTTCAAATTATTTCAAATTATTAATTATTATTACGAATTATTATTATTATAGAAAATTATTTATAATTATTTCAAATTATTACAAATTATTTGTAATTTTTACTATTTAATGTAATTATCACTAATTATTGCTAATTATAGATAATTTTTTCTAATTATTACTAATTTTTATAAATTAGTACTAAATAATTTGTGATTATTCCTAATTTTTTGTATTAAATAGTAATTCTTTAATAATGAGTGATATTATGAAATTATTAGATAATATTTGAAATTATAAGCTTATTATTGCCAATTATTGCTAATAATTTTAAATTATTACTAAATATTTCTAATTATTAATATTTTTTTGGAAATTATTAATATATTTTTAATTATTACTATTTTTTTAATTATTAAATTTTATTGTAATCATTAGCTAATTAATGTTAATTATTACTAATTACTACTAATTATTAAAAAGTATTTCTAATTATTTCCAGTATTTTTAACTACTACTAATTTTTTTAATTATTACTATATTTTTATTATTCCTGATTTTTTTATTATTCACTAATTATAGCTAATTATTAGTAAATATTGTTAATTTTTCTAATTATTTCTAATTATTTGTAATTATAAATAATTACTTCTAATTATTGATAACAATTTCTTATTATTGTTAATGATTCCTATTTTTTTATTTATTACTATTTTTTGTAATTATTACTAATTTCTTTTGTAATTATAACTACATATTTTGTAATTATTACAATTTTTAGTAATTATTATTATTTTATTTATTATTACTATTTTTATAATTATTAATATTATTTTAATTATTAATATTATTTATAATTATTGACACTTATAATTAATTATATAATATACTAAATATTACAAGTTATTACTAATTATTAGTTTTAAAAAATATCGATAATTATTTCTAATTAGTATTAATTGTTTTTAAATTTTTATTGTTTTGAAACAATCTATCAGTAATTTTATAATTTTAGAATTATTATTACATGTTTCCACTAATTATTACTAATTAATAGAAATTATTACTAATTACTTGAAATTATTAATAATTTCAATTAATTATTACTAATTTCTACATTTTCTTATTAATTACCACCAAATATTTTAATTTTACACTAATTATGTTAAATTATTTATACAAGTTAATTTTAATTATTAAAAATTATTATTAATTCGAAATTATTTGTACTAATTATCTCTAAATATCACAAATTACCATTAATTTCTATAAATTTATAATATTTTATTACTAATAATTACAAATTAAATTTAATTAAAATATATTCGTTCAAATTAAAACTATAAAATTTTAATGAAATACATAAAGAAAATTATAACTAAGTAGTTCAATTAAAATTAATGATAAAAATAATAATAATTTTAATTAAATATTATTACTAATAATAAAAAATAATTAATACAAATATTAAATAAATTAAGTTAAATATGAATATGAAATAAATAAATACATTGAAATTGAATTTTTTGGATGGTGTAAAATGTAAAAGGTAATCCCTTGTAATGTATGAATCTATAATTATGTTGAAAAAATAAATATCAGAGCAGATGGGGTGAGAGATATTTATAAAATCATTGAAAACAATTAGGGGTATATATAGGATAGAACATTTGCAACAGGACCATTTGCGATGAGACACCCATCGAAAATACTGTCCTTTAGACACGTTATTTGCGATGGGCTATCAAAAATATTTTTTTCAATGAGTCATGTCAGAAATTATTCCATGGTTATTAATCAAGGTGATGGTAATAGATAGTATTTCCGATGAGGTACACTAGAAAGACTTTCATGGTGAGAAATGTTTTGGGATGGGTCCCCTCGTAAATAATATCCTACATGCGTATTATTTTCGATAAGGATTCTCCCCCATCATTAATAACATAAACCTGAGAAGCGTATTTGTTACATGAGAAAATCAACGTCGCAAATACCCTTTCCACTCATATGTTTTCATAGCATGTAAAAGGTATTTGTGGCAGACCTTTACAAATAACTCATTTTATGGACAATTTATGATGGGTCATGTAACGTCCCGAAATTTTGAATAAATCTTGTTTCCTAATTTTGTGTGTTATTTTATTTTTTATACTCTAAAAAACTGTTTCATTTGATAACATGAGTATAATTAAAATGAGACCATTGGGTTTTGACTATTATATGACCATTGGTCAATATGACCCCTCAAAACTAAACGTTTCGATTATTGTCTCTAAACACAAGTGATCTTGGTTAATTAATATAGAAAGAAGATTTGATGGAATCAACCAGTAGTCTTGAACTGATCGAATCCCATCCAACAGAACTTGGGAAGGAGGTAGCACCACTGGGGTTTTCTCTAGACCAAACCCAAGACGAACATCATCATCTGAAGCTAGAATAGAATCTCCTTCATTAGAAGTTCAAACTGATAGAAATTACTACTCGTGTAATGTTGGTTGAGCCTCTATCAGATTATCTCACCTTAGGACGCCGTACACTTAGGTCCTATGGTGTTGTGATAAGGGGCTATGTAACGAGACCGTAACTGCCTTGTGTAATGATTTGTTTTACGTGACACCATTAGGTTGCCGATTTTTCATAAGAGAAATCTTATTTTTTCTTCCATTCATGTTCTTCATTTCATATGGTATATCTTTTAAATTTCATTACCATGTTCTTAAATCATTTATATTTTGTCCCCATACTATTTTATGGATCATTTTTGAGTGGGTGACCCATTTCTCCTCTCTTTTCAATGTAAACTAAAACCTTGTAACATAGCCGTTATGCTGCAGAATTTTCGTCTCAAAATGTCTCTCTCTTATTCTCAAATTAATTTATTTTATTAAGTGAATACGGAAAGATCTTTCTTATAAAGGAGTATTTACATATATATAAAAAATGTTCTATTTCAAATTCTTGGATTTACATACTTGATACCCACTTTCCCTTCCGTGGGTTTAAAGTGACAAAAAGATCTTATCTTTGAAGCAGTTTCTAAAACATTATGATTATGAAATGAAACCCAATTCTTTTATGCTATATGAGTTGTTTATGAAATGATTGATGATGATATATGTGTCTTACATGATAATAAAGACAAATTAAGGGTGCGCCCTGATAGCGCTACAATGCATTGGGTAAAGACCTAATCTCTAGAGATGACCATTTTTTAACGACGCCTTGGTGAATAACCTTGGTAATTTTTAATGAAACCATTGGGATGGACCTTGGTGAAACAGAAATGATTGTCAATATTAAATGTTGTAGCCACATTTTCAAGTTATGAAATACGTTATTTTTATTATTATATGCCTCATGATTTCATTCTCATGCCTTAATGTTCTTTTTCATGACATTGTTGATGTATCTCAAGTTCACATGTTAAATGTTTCACCTTGTTTCCCTTACTGGGCCTTTTACTCATGCTTTATTTTGATGTATGTCCCCAGGTTATGAGATGCAGTAATGAACATAGGATGAAAATAAGGAGAAGCCTTTCAAGTGTTTAAGAATATTGTTTTATGTTTTCATGATTTATGTTCCTGGTTTCCTAGACACTAAACATTAATGATCCTTGGTTTTGTAAGATAAAAAGGCGGGATTCTGTAGTTGGTATCAAATGATGGTTTAGTTATTTGTGTAAATTAGGATATGAAAACATTAGAAAGAACCCAATAGAAAAGTTTAAATATAGGAAATCTACCTAGTATTTTGGTGAGACTTGAGTAAGGGGTTGCCATGAAAATACATCCTTGTCTGGATACGAGCAGGTAAAGGTGGATCTAGCATAGATGTACATTGGGGTAAATCCCAAAAACACCACTTTGATCTGAACTCGAACGGGAACTGGTACACAACAATTGGATTTTCTGTACTCTTAGTTACAACACTCCTGAGGGATATGCTTTGGTAAATTCATAATCTTAGTATGAACCATTATTAAAAGAATAAAGATAAAATAAAATAATGATTCACATAAGAATATATGATCGTTTATAACCTAGATTGGGACCTAGGATATCACAAGTTAGGTGATACATTTCTTCTATAAGTTTATCCTTCTATGCTTTAAGTTTCCTTTTGATGATTATTGGCTAAGTATTTAAGACCACTAATAATACTTTATTTTCTTAGTTAATGGTGGGAAATGGAAGAGCATGTCCCAAAAACCAATGTGATAGGAAATGTGATGATTTCCCTATTAATGTGACAGAGATGAAAAAATATCAAGTTGAACATATTGTGATTATGCCAAACCAGCTATCAAATATCTCAATTATTAATTGGTACCTAGTTGAATGCCCAAATTCATCTAGGAAGAAGAAGACAAAGTCCCAAGGATGTTCATCTGATAAAGTTGATAAGGGAAAGAAGACCCAAATTATATCTTGCAAAAAGTGTGGGAAGATTCACCAAGGAGAATGTCACAAAGGAACCGAGAGATGTTTTATGTCTGGGAAGATAGGGCATAAAGTATCCAATTGCTTTATAAAAATGGATAATGTGATGAATGGAGATAAGGTTCGATCTAATCTACCTTATATGTTTCGATGTCGTAAATGTGGAGATGTTAGACATTATCCAAGGTAATACTCTCTTGGAATGGATGAGAAGAATGATGAGAATCAACAATCTTCGAGTACAAGGGAACAATGCAAGTCCTATGATGAGATGGATCATGATGACTGAACTACATGTAACTTCATCACAATAATTGTCTATGTCATGTAGTATTTTAGTTCGTGCTCTATGAGCATATCTTTTATGTTTTCAAAGAACATCGAGTCACTACCAAAGATTATTTTACATTATTAAGGAAATAATCTATTGTTATGTACCACATGTTGATATAGGGAAGTTGTTCTTCATAAAAAAAGGGGGGGAATAGGGGATTAAAAGATGATTATTATTTTGTAAGACGTTCACTATTTTGGGAACCCTATTTGATCATGGTAAATAGATTACTATGGTATTTTCATTGAGGAGTAAAGGTTGACTTATATTTTGAAGAATCGATGAATTTATGGAAAGCTTATTGTAATTTACGTTACATATGGAAATGATTAACCTATCCTGGGAAAAATGTGATTAGGTTAGTTGCTCTTTTTTATATGATGATAAGAGTGGTTGATGTTGTTTGATGATGAATGATAATGTCTATCTAGGAAGACTATGTTATAAGATCATTCTTATAATTGGGTTTCAATCTTAGTTTGGTTTATTTTGAGTAATTTTAAGGATAGTTATTTATGGAATGGTCTATGATGATCTTTGGGTAGTATCATGGAACTTTGAATATTTAAAAGTAGTTTCCCTTCTTATGGGATTCTTTCTTTTTGAAGAGTTGTTTTATCTTACCCTTTCTGTTTTTGGGATAATGTTTAAAGATAGAAGAAATTAATAGTTAATCTTTTGTGTATTACGTGACTCTCAAGTAGATTATTCTTGTGTTTTGATGAGACCAAGTGTTTTTGAATGCTCATCGTTTGGAGAAAAGATTTGTTTTGGTAGAAAATTATTAAATTATGAAACTCTATTTGAAGGTATGTATATTTCTTTATGTTTTTGTTCTATGTAGTAAATGAATTACTCAAAATTATGAAAAGGAACATAAATCAGAAACGTTGTTGGTTTATGTTTCTACTAGGTAATCAAAGAGCGTTTACACAGATCATAAGTTTGTGATTTTCTTGTGGTTAACTTTCTCCTAATCATGTTTTCTATCACTCTCCCTCAGAACATAAACCTTTGTTTTCTCCACCATGTCCATGTTTTCCTACATGGAATCAAATTGTGGGTTAACTCGGGTGACCTTTGTACATCAGTTTCTTTCTTTTAAAGTGATATTTTTACTGACTCCTTTTTCGATGTGGGACATTCAATGATATTTCAAAACCCAAATTTATAAATTTTGAGAATGAAATTTCTTAAGGGGGGAGGATTGTAATGACCCGAAATTTTGAATAAATCATGTTTCCTAATTTTGTGTGTTATTTTATTTTTTATACTCAACAAAACTGTTTCATTTGATAAGATGAGTATAATTAAAAAGAGAACATTGGGATTTGACTGTTATTTGACCATTGGTCAATATGACCGCTAGAAACTAAACGTTTCGATTATTGTCTCTAAATACAAGAGATATTGGTTAATTAATATAGAAAGAAGATTTAATGGCCTCATACAGTAGTCTTGGACCGATCGAAGCCCATCTAACAGAACTTGGGAAGGAGGTAGCACCACCGGGATTTGCTCTAGACCAAACCAAAGCCAAAATTCATCATGTGAAGCTAGAACGGAATCTCCTTCGTCAAAAGTTCAAACTGATAGAAATTACTACTCGTGCGATGTTGGCTGAGCCTCCCTTGGATTCTCTCACATTAGCACACCTTACACTAAGGTCCTATGCTGGTATGATAAGGGGCTATGTTAGGAGACCGTAACTTCCTTATGTAATCCTTTGTTTAAAAAAAATTGATTTCTTCTTATGATGAAGTTTATGAATTTTAAAATGTTCAGATAAATATAGTATGCATATTTTGGTAAATTTTATAGAAAGTATATTCTAAAAAAATGTTAATGTAAACCTTAAATAATTAAAAATTTCTAATGATTTTCAAAAAATGTTCTTCTACAATTATGTTCAGTACGAAATTTAAAGTCTAATAAGATCTACTTAATTTTTTTATGAATAGTAAATTATGAATAGTGATTTTATTCTTAAGATTAGTAATGTGACCAAATGGATTAGTAATCTCACTTGAAGAAGTTATTAATATAATCTATGTACCTTGATTAAGTAATGTGATTCAATAAAATGGTTAAATAACTGTTTCATAAATTATTAGTCATGTATTAGTTTTTTCATGTGAATAGTGTTTTTAATTAAAAATTAAATTAAAATTATTTAGAAAATTATTTTTATAAAATGGATTTCATTTTTGAACTCAGAGCATCGATATTATGTTAAGGTAATTTTTGGGGATTTTTCTGAAAAAAATGAATTTTCAGTGAATAGTGTATTAATTTAAAAATTAAATTTAAAATATCTAGAAAATTATTTTTATAAAATGGAGTTCGTTTTTAAAATCAGACCATCGATATTTGGTTAAGGTGAAATTTTGGGATTTTTCTGAGAACGTTGAATTTTTGATGAATAGTGAAAATACAGTTTTTATGTTACGGGTGTTAATGACATCATCAAATGATGTATTAAGTATGTAATAAATACGGTCTACTTATGAATAGTAAGATAACTTATCAGGTGTACCAAGTGGCCAATACCATGGGAAAATACCATGGGCAAGCCCATGGTTTTTCCAAAACCACCAATGAGGTGTCCCTCGACCATTAATGCCTTGTCCTCTCACATTCCCTATAAATACCAATCAATCCTCTCATCCATTCGACTCCCAACTCTACCCCAACAAAGCTCTGGTCTCATTACCTCTCAAGGATTCCTCCCATGGTTCCCCCAAGCCTTCAAGGTCCCAACCTTTGAGTTTTATGAGTCACGTATTAAGGTAAGGGATCCTACCTCTCTCTTTCTTTTCAAGTAATCTCTTTTATGTCATTTCTTTTATGCTCCATGATCTTATGTTGGAGGATGTTATTTTATATTACTCTTAATGATATTTTCATTTTCATATGATAGAGACCCCCTCTTTCTCTCATCAATTCATTTTATGACACTTAAGTGGCGCCGTTAGGCTTGCGAATTTTTAAGGGATTCGTTCACCTTTCTCATTTTTCAAAGTTCTACTTTTATGTCAAGTCTTTCAAGTTCATTTTTATTATGTTGGGATATGATAATTATATATATCATACTTATCTTTTATGTTCATATGATGAGAGACCCTATTTTATCTCTTCAAATCATTTTTTGAAGTTTATGTGACGCCATTTGGCTGCTAAATTTTCATAAGAGAAATCTTATTTTTTTCTTCCTTTCATTTTCATTATTTCATATTGTATATCATTAAAATTTCATTACCATGTCCATAAATCCGTTATAATATGTCCCCCTACTGTTTTATGGATCATTTATTAGTGGGTGACCCATGTCCCCTCTATTTTCAATGTTCTCAAAAACCTTGTAACATAGTCGTTATGCTGTAGAATTTCCTTCTCAAAATGTCTCTCTCTTATTCTGAATTTCATTTATTTTATTTAGTGAATACTCAATGATATCTCTTCTAAATGTGTATTCACATATATACCAAAATTTTCTATTTTAAATTCTTGTATTTACATACATGAGACCTGTTTTCCCTTCCGTGGGTTTAATGTGACATAAAGATCATGTCTTTAAAGCAGTTTTTAAAACGTTATGATTATGAAATGAAACCCATTTCTTTTATGCTATATGGGTTGTTTATGAAAAGATTGATTATTATATTTGTGTATCACATGATTATAAAAAAAATTAAGGGTGTGCCCTGATAGTTCTCCAATTTATTGGGTAATGACTTAATCTCTTGAGATGACCATTTTTAACGATTCCTTGGAGAATAACCTTGGTAATTTCTAATGACCCCATGGGGATGGACCATGGTGAAATAGAAATGATTGTTAATATTAAATGTTTTAGCCACATATTCAAGTTATTAAATAAATTATTATTATTATGATATGCCTCATGATTTCTTTCTCATGCCTTAGTGTTTTTTTCATGACATTGTTGATGTATCTCATCTTCACATGTTAAATGATTCCCCTTGGTTCCCTTCATGGGCCTTCTTCTCACCCTTCATTTTTATGTATATCCCCAGGTTATGAGATGTAGTAATGAACATAGGATGAAGATAAATAGAATCCTTTCAAGTGTTTAAGAATAATGTTTTATGATTTCATGTTTTATGTTCCTGGATTCCAAGACACTAATCCTTAAAGATCCTCGGTTTTGTAAAATGTAATGAATGTTTATGTTATAAAAAGGTGGGATGCTATAGGTCAGTATTCTCTTCCTAGATCATCTTTTTCAATGGAATATTTGCAATGAAACCTACGCATGTCATAATTGACCAATCACAAATAGCCAAAATTTCCATAGTGTCTTACAACCTTAAAAACCTATAACATCTAACCCCTAAGCTTCTCTAACCATCAATGCAATGTCTCAATGAGAAACCCTATCCACTATGTTAATATTTCAGACTCCCTCCATAATGTCTCCACTAGAACATAACCATGTCTCACGTTCACATGAACTAGTAGTGTAGACCAACCCAAAGGATATTTCTAACTACATACTGTAACATGTATCATATTATCCCCAAAAGACACATAATCACAATGCCAGATGTCTGCAATGTTAATCACATGAGATGGATCAGGATGACATCTTCCAAGTTGTGATTTTTGGAAGACATCTTGAAATTCATTATAGCGTAGTAGATGGTGTAGATGGTATGCCATTAGATCAACCTTTTCCATTATTATAAATGGCTTGACTGACCTTGGTGCTGGCTTACCCTTTTTCCTTGTATGACATTAACCAAATCAAGGCAACACCAGAAGGAAAATATGATGACCTACCTCAAAATCAATATGTCATCTTCGATGATAAGAATATGATTTCTTCCTACTCTACGCAAACGCCATATGATGTCTGATCAACTGAACATGTTCATAAATTTCTTGTATGAGACTAGGAACAAAAAATGATGACCCACCATCCTCCTTCCCTGAATAATGAAAATAGTATTGGATTCTAAAAAATTTGGAAAGGGTTACAACTTTTAATGATTTTTTATGTTATAATTATAGGAAAACTCCACGAGTTCCATAAGTTACTCTCATGAAACAGAGAAATCAAAAAAACAGGCACACATAATTTCCTCTTGAACCTGAATTGTCTTCTCATATTTACCATAAATATATGGATGATAGGTTTTTCTTTATAGAACATGTCATTCGATGGGTTTTTGAGTACTGTTCCACAAACACAATGTGAGACGAGGATCTCTATCAGAAACGATACACCTTATATCATCATTCATCCGAACCACCTCTCAAAAATAATAATTTAAATGATATTAAATTATAAAGGATTCCATGATATGTAAAATGAGGGATATCTTAGTCAGTCGAACCACAATAACCCATAAAACATCAATAATTTATTAAATTTCGGGTAATCCCATCACAAAATCCATCATGACATCATCTCATTTCGACTTCAGGATTGATAAATGACACAAGACACAAACTAGCCTATAATTCACAAATTTCACCTACTAACAAGTGAAGCCTCTAAACTTGAACAATTAAACCTCTATCTTTATTCTTGATCACCATTACTATCTATAGGAACCATTACAGATATTTTTTAAACCTAGATGTATTTCCAATCATAATGCATGAAACACCCTCATCAGATCATTGTGAAATCCCATATAGACTTATACATGGCCATTTAAAAGGAGAAAAATTCCACTAATAAGGGACCATCCTAATGGAATACCACAACAATTTATTTATAAAATTATAACTAATCCCTCCAATTTATACAACTAGTCACTCTTAATCCGATAAAAATCAGGGTTATAAAAGATGTCGATGTCATAGTTACATTCCCCCATAGATTCATGGATATCCTGATGCATGTCTTCAAATAAATGCATTAGCCACTACTCATAGAAACACTCCCATAATTAATATGTTGGTGTATCTAGGCTCAAATTGTAATAAATTTCATTTCCCTATCATGGTGTATGATTCACTTCAATGTAGAAAAACTATAGATACTCAAGCCTCATCCTCTACCAATGGAAGTGGTCACGGTGATAAATGATGTACCATAGGGTTTTTTGATTTGTTTATACCAAATACTTATCACCTATGAGATAGTGCCTCATACATCTGAGTATATATACCAGTAAAACTATTTGAAGATCTTGAGTATAGTAATTCCTCCATGTAGTCTCAGCTTCATGGTGACAATAAGAAACAACATGATCCTCCTGCATTTGAACTGCTCTGAATCAAACATGAGATGCATCGTAGCACATAGAATATTATTTAAACATCAAAGATAATGTAGGGGTTTCTTCTTAGGTGAACCTTCCTTTCATCATTTAAAAATATCTTTCACAGGAATCAAGAGAATCAAACATCGCTCTATTTATAGACTTCCTTGACATTGGTACTGGAAAACATGAGAAATGTTGGATGAAATGTTATTAATAAACCAAAAAACACAAAAAGCTCTCAATTTTTTTTGTTTTTATTAAGATTTTTCCAACATAAAATGGGTGGGAATTTCATTGGTTCCCCAGATGCTTCTAACAGTTTGTTTAAATGGACAAAGATGTTCACTTTATTTATCTAGAACCCACGTCTGGTAAACATGGATAAAATCTAATTTTCACACCATGTACACATGAAAATGTTTGTATTTTTGGAATTATTTTATTTTTAATTGAATTAAAATATTATATCATTGAAAAAAACCACAAACCTATTCATATAATGATGAAATATATCCTTAAGTAGTTTCATGAAAGCTGAAAAAGAATTAGTCAACCCAAACAGAATCAATATGAATTCCTACAATCTATACCTTCTCTTAAATGAAGTTTAAGGTATGAACAACAGTCATACCCTTAAATAATGATATAATGATCTTAATTAAATCTTATATAATGTCATAAAACCTTCAACATAATATAATATATCATTAATGAAAGATGAGAATACCTGTTCTCGACTCTCATCTAGTTCAACCTCCAACAATACCCACATAAGTACAATGATCAATGGGAATTTTAGAAATGTGAATTTGGCAACCCAAAGAAGATATTCCCATACATATGAATCAATTTGGTTATATATATCCCAACTAATTATTTATCTTTTGATGAATTTGTGGTTTTATTTGGAATGGTGGTATTGAAACTGGATATTCTCCTAGAACTAACTCAATCATTAAATCTATATCTCTCTAAGGTTGAAATTCATATAAATCTTCCAAGAAAAATCATGATAATGGAATAATAGTAATGTAAATTATTCCCACTAAATTTTACCATTATATATGAAAATATTTTCAATTTGATACAAGAGCCAATCCAAGTAGCCCTGAATCTGTCCTATATGTCCTCCTAGAAGATTCATCTCACCCTGGTGAGTATATTTTATTACCTATAAAGATAAGAAAGAAATTTTCCTATTTAATAGTCAATATAATACTCATATAGAACTTATCAACCCAATCTATGAATCAGGAATAATATTATCATTTATAGCACTAGAGTTTACCAAAATAAATGATAACCATTAATATCTAGAGAACATGCCTTTTATGGTTTGATATTCTCATAGCGCACTCTCAATCACGTGTCAACAATTAAAAAACCATCCAATAATTCCAAATACAATCCGAATAATTTTTACAAGGCCATATAAAAGGTAAAATCTCCAATATCAACCATAAAAAAAATCTGAGGTAGATGATACAAGAATCATAACTGTAATGTTAGATGGTCATACATCCACATTATTTTGAAAAGTCTTTATAATGTGAAACCGACTTCAAAATTTATTACGGGATCCAGTATGAATAACATGATCTATTACACTTTCATGGATCTATTTATCATGAATGGTGGTATCTTGATCCTTACCTCATTCTATAAATTCTATGGAACTGTAAATATTATCCTATTGAGAAGTAGGTGAGCCCCTACTAGATTTTGGTGATTGTCTAGATCCTATACCACTGGTATGCTATGGAAGTTTCGAACAGAACCTCTAATGATGACCCATTCATCCATATATATGACACTCAATAGTGGGGGTATGGAAACTACAAGTTATTGTGAACAATAATTCCACAATGATACACTAGAACAGAACACAATCTTGAGATGGATGTCTATTTCCCTGATTACTCTTCCAATAACTACTTCGGCAGAAACTATCATAATGGCACTTCGTGACAATTAAAGGATGGCTATAGGATTTACCATATAAAACATCCTGGCCACCACTCAGATCCTCTCTCATATTCATTTCCATGATGAGATCCATATTCATCACATCTTCATTTCAACATCGATAGATAAGGTTAACCTACAACCCCATCTTATATAAAAATATTTTCTTGAAAATTGATCATCCTGTTGATCTCATCCTCTACCAAAGATTGCACAAAGTAATGAATTTTTGTAAAATGTGAATCATAGTTTATAACTCAGAGAGCCTCCTTCATTAGACACATGTACTCCCAAGGTATTTCATCCTTTAAGGTCTCACGATTTAAATGTCTCCAGAATATCATCTATAATTCCTTCCAAGATATCCCGTATTGATTCACATAATCCTCCAAAATTTTCCCCAAACCATTGCAGGTCGAAGGATAATATATTTTGAAAGATTCATCTTCCTCTATATTGGTGTCTTGAGATGAATCATGATTTACTGGACTAAATCAATCTAAAACAAGCCGCATGTAGTCCCCCATCCCCAGGAAACAAATGTGGATGTTGAAGCTCAATCTATCTTGTTATCTTATAAAAAAAATAAAATGAATGATAAGTATCCATTCTCAATGATCACATGACTATAATGAATCTTTCTTGAAGATGAAAATACCTATTCTCCTAAAAAACTACAGGATGTTCCGGTTCAGAAATATTATGAGCGTGTTGATTTCACTCTCATGAAACTCAAGTTTAAGAAGATAAAAAACTTTTTTTCTATAATAAAAACTGACATCATAGAGAACTTTCTAGAGATAAGTTAAACCAAGAAGGGAAATTCAATAGAGAACCACTTACTGTTGTTCTCTATATAGATGACATGAGATTATTCTAGCAAGAAATGAAAAATCATTACTTTTATTAATTAAGATGGATATATCATAAGACTATTTAATGGGAAAGTACATATAAAATGAAAAAGGATATTCTTCTATCATTATAAACACAAGTAAATATATCCCTATATGCCTATTATAATTCATGTATTCTAATTTCATGCCATACTAGTCTATGAGTAAAATCTAAATTAATAATAACATAAAAAAACTAAATCACACAATATGTGAATAACCTAAGGTGAAATAACATCAATAATAACAAGCACATATGAGAAACAAAAATATCATCCTTAGGTACACTGATTTTCCCTCATTCATAAGTCAACTACTATAATGAAAAATATCATTAAAAAAACCTGACACACACTAATATCCTTTCTATATTTCATAAATAGTAATGAAATTAATAATAAATCTATTCCTTGAGAATACAACGTTATAACATCCACCAATGTGAAACTCTCTTACATGGATAGAAATGGTTCGTTACAGGACATGAAATATGAATCCCCATATTCCTAAGGCTACAATGTAACAGTGAGGGTGTATACATTATAGTGCAAAGACTAAACCACCTTAGTAAGAAGTTTCATTACTAGAGAAAATATTGATAATAGAAAAGAAATAGAAAGAGTAAAAATGAATATGAAAATAATAAAATCCAACAAAATTATCCAACAAATAATATGGAATATTTAATGACATTATGGAATGTTTCTATATGTCTTGATAGAAAAATATAGGATAAAGGCTAGCATGCTCAAATAATGGACTCATTGTCTTGAGTCCCGATCAGTAGGAAGTACATATCACTAAATTCATGACTATAGAAAAAAGATGACAAAAACATGGTTCTTATACATTATCCAAACCTACATCTATATAATATTCATAGGTGCTAAAATAAATCCCAAATAGGGTGTGAGTAAAACTTATTAGTTCCACAACACCATGTATAAACAAAAATAGTCTCATAAGATGTATATGAAATAAATTGATAATGAGGTGTATTAATTAATTCAATAATTAAATAATGGAAACAACTTACTTCATATCTATGCCAAAATATCTCTGAGAATGACATACAACCATGATACCCACAACCGTAGAAACAAGTTAAAACGACCTTCTTTAGTTCCAATCCATAATATCCCTAAACATGTGTAACACCCCAACCCTAGTTTCTTAGAGTCTGTGCATTATTACATAACATTGGCATGATCAAAAGGAAATCATGTCTCGAAAGACCGATTAGTTTAGTATTATTGGAAACAAGATTCATACATATTTTCAACTTTACATCTTGAAGAGAAATACAACACAAATATATTTCATTAGGAACATCCAAGCCTCCTAGATTATGAATACAGGTCACTGATAAATAACTTCTTTATATCCTGGGAGAAATAAAACATTTAAAGGGGTGAGCTCAAACGCTCAGTAAGGGTAATTAATACAGCGCAAAATGACATAAATATTAAGCATGGTAAATAATTGAAACCACATTCCTTTAACAATAATAAACATGAATACTTTAATGGAAAGAATATTAGATGCTTAAATAATTCCATAAAAAAACATAATCATGGGTATTCTACTAATCGAATTACCACATGGACCACCAATATTATTTCTATAATAAGGGAATGTATAAGGCCGGACATTCTGAAACATTCTGTCAAGCCCTCGACCAAGATGTGTAAAAATGATTAAGGCCTCAGCCAAAACCATAAATCAAATTGGGAAAGAGTGCATGCCAATTCCACGTCTAGTTGTCACATGAGACCTACCAATTCACCGAGGAGATATAGCGGGCTCCACCCTCACTTACTAAGTCCAATTCATTCCTCATATGAAATGTTATAAACATATTATAAACATTTGTATTAAAACTAGCATACGAAATGTCAATATTTTAACCATAAATAATGAATGGTATAAAAATAGCACATCCATAGTCAAACATATCACAAAAACTTCAATACATTGTGGGAGTTTTGTATCATAATAAATCAACTCCAAATAAACTTAAAATCCATCAATGGATGTTGACATAGATGAAATCAAAACCCTTTTTAGAGAAATATCTCTTTCTATTTTGAAATCATTTAAGAGTCACATAATAATAAAATAAAACATTTACTTTGAAAATATTTTTATGATCTTTTATGGGAAGCTTCGACAAGTTTATAATGGCAGAAAATAGCTTCACCCACCGTATAAGTTAAAAAAGACATTCTAACCTTAATTTTGTCAAAAAGGTTAAAAAGGATCTTGGTTGGAAAACGATGGAAACATTCCTTTATAAACTTCTTATAAAAATTCAATCAAGGGTATAAATAAATTTAACCTATATTCAGTAAAATATTACGAATTATTTGAAATACATTTTTAAGAAACATGGATGTGGATGATAAAGAGGTCCTAGTAGATAATTACGTATAGAGAACCTCAGATAATGAAGAGATTGTGAAATAAACCCTTACCTTGTACATTTCCTTAGTTGATGGTATGTTAACCTCTTATATAATAGTAAAAACATTGTTATATAATTATTCAAGAACCATATACATAATTATGATATCATATATGATCTTCTAATAATGGATTTTTAATAATATTTTAGTATTATCGTCGTTTTGGGTGTTAACTTACTCGTTTTCATTTATATGTTTTGTTACATAAGTCGTGTTTGTTATAGATAGGTTGAATCTTAATCATATCCAGAATGATATCAAGTCCTTAAACATTATTTTTAATTATCAAATGAGAATTATACTTGAATGGATACGATGGGGAATGAATCTCATCGCGTTCATGGAGACGGTAGTCCGTACGTATGCACGAGCGACAATATCATGCTTTTGATATTAAAATAATATATAATTGGATGGTATCTCATATATAAAGAATCATTATCATGATATATTTATTATTTACATGAATTACACATCATTATTATACCCATCCAAATAATAATATTTTGAATAATAATTATACCATGACGTGGAGACGGTAATCCATACGTACGCACGTATGGTGACATGTCATTAAAAGGATGGATAGAAAACTGAATATGGTTGTACCATGTTTATAATAACATCACTGTATATATAAGATACTGGAGTTATTATTTTATAATGGGAATAACAAATAAAGAAGAATTGGAAGAAGAAATGAACTTAAAATAGGGTGGTGAAAACATTACCTCATATTCTGTGGTAATATCATAACATGATTATTATCCAATAGCATCATTTGCGGCATAATATGAGAACTAGGACATTGGTTCCCGTAGTGTACAAACTTTTTGTAGATGAAGAATTTTACATTTGAAACCTTTTTCTTACATTTACAGTCCCGTACTTGGTGTCCTTTTTATCCAGGCTTATAATATACTCCCATTCCATTCAGGAATTTTCCATGGTGATTCTTTCCACAGTTATCATATATGGATAAATCCTTATTTACCATCTTCCCTTGATCTGTCATTATCTTTAGCATCCTTTTCTTCTCTGGCTTCCCTTTAAAGACATAAGACTCTGTGAATTCTTTACTTATCTTATCAACACAAGATACTATTTCTTCGTATGATGATAATACGTGGGAGACTATACCCCTTCTAAATTCTATCTTATGACCACGAATGATATGATCCTTCTTACTCTTTAGATCATGTGTTTTTCTAGAGTTTTCATTCCTTCTACTGGGTGCCATTTCTATACAATGGCATAAAGTAGATTAGTTTATGAATAGAAATACCAAATATCGAACTTTTAAAACACTTAACATAAATTAAACAGTTTATGGATATAATCTATAATCATAAAAATGTTTTCATTGAGTAATTATATACTCATAAGCCCTTCATAATGGTTTGTAAAGAAAATTAGAATTATCCTAAGCATATCTACCGGGAGTGTCGTAACCAAGAGTGCAGCAAGGCCCGTTGTTGTGCACCAGTTCCTGTTCGATTCTAGCTCAAAGCGATGTTTTCGAGTTTTACCACTAGGTACATTTGTGCCAGAGCTGCCTCTACGAGCTCGTATCTAGACCGGGATGTATTATCATGGAAAAATCACAAAATCTCCACATTACCAAAATTATAGGAAGTTATTCTATACTAATACTCAAATTCTATCATAGGGTAATGTTCTCTAATAAGAGTTTATTTAAATCTAGTTTCCAAGGTTATTGCGAAACATCCTCTGATATCACTATAATTCCCCGACCCCAGTTACCCAGAGTCGGTGCATTATTTTAATACAATGGCATGATTACAAGGAATCAAGTGTCGAAAGACTGATCAGTTTAGAAATCATGAAAAATAGATTACATACATGAATGTTACATTACACTTCATAACATACACAACAACATAAATAATCATTCACGAACGCCATTATTCCCTTGGCTTAACCCTTCATATCAATCACAATACACTTCTTGTAATTTTGGGATAAATAAAACATAGAAATGGGTGAGCTCAGATTCTCAGTAAGGATAACAATACAATAGAAACATTCATAAATAAGAATTAAATTTTAGGGAAATGTCTAACCAAAACAAAAGCCTTTTAAACATGAACTTTAGCATAATATTGAAAAAATAAAATGAAGTAATACCATTTACTTATTCACATGGATATTCTACTTGTAGAATAATCACATTCAATATCAGTATCCACTTTCATGATGATGGAATGCATAATGTCGTACTTTAATTTCTCTGTCAAGGCCTCATGTCAAGACCTAAGAGATAACTGTAACTGAAACCCATACCGGAGAACCTCTGTAACCGGACTCTAACCCAGAGTGCCTCTAATAATCGGACACCAATCGGGAGTGCCTCTAATAACCACACACCATTCCCGAGTGCCTCTAATAACCAGACACCATCCCGGAGTGCCTCTAATAATCAGACACCAACTCGGAGTGCCTCTAATAACCAGACACCAACCCAAAGTGCCTCTAATAACTGAACACAAACCCGGAGTGCCTCTAATAACCAGACACCAACCCGGAGTGCCTCTAATAAACGAACATCAACCCTGAGTGTCTCTAATAACTAGACACCAACCCAGAGGGCTTACTTTTACCAATATCCAACCCAGAACATACTAGTCCAACACATTCATCTGAAGAAGAGGATGAAATATAACATAAACATTAGTATTAAAAGTAACATACGAAATGTAAAAACATTAATCACAAGCCATTAATGGAATAAAAATGACTCATACATAGTCAAACATATCACAAAACCATAAAAAATTATGGAAGATTTGTATCATAATAAATCAACTTCAAATAAGGGTAAATTTTTTCAAATAATGTTGACATATATGAAATCAAAACTATTTGAGAGAAATATCTCTTTTTTCATGAAAACATTTAAATGTCACACAATTTGGAAAAGAAGTCATTTAAAGAAATTTTTGAATCAAACTGTCCCATACAGCTTTGAAAATTTTAAAATGAATTAACATTTTAAAAATATTCATGTCCATATAAATAAATCCTTAAAAACCTTTTTGAAGGCTTGGACATTAATGAGAAATATTTAGATGAATAAATATTTAAAACCTTTGAAATGATTTTTTAGTAAAAATTCCCCTAAAATAATCCCTTTGAATACTCTTTCATAAAACATGGACATGGATAATAAATATTACTCGATAGATACATACATAAAAATAATCTCGGATAATAAAGAGATTGTGAAATTAACCCTTACCAATTTGGTAACTTACGAAACATACACCCCATGAAAGTGGTTTCATAAAATGAATATATAAATTCATGTAAATTAAAGTGTATTACATAAATAATACAATTATGGGTAGTAAATACACCACACAAAATTTAATAGTGGAAATATGGAATGAATCGCACGGGAATATGGACTGAGATGAAAACCCCTTACCTTGCACTTTCCTTTAGTCGAGGGTACGTTTAGCCTCCTCTTCTTCAGGTTCTTCCTTTTGATCTGATCAAAAGGGCTCCTGGGGTTGCCTTTCTGATCTAAATATGGCCTCTAGGATGAAGGGAGGATATTTTAGAGTGTATTTGTGTAGGGGATGGATGAGCCTAATGGCTTAAAAGGTGTAAATTAAACATAAGGGAGAGTGCGCTTTTATAAGAGGGGTGAGGGGCACCTTAGAAAAAACAAAAAATATTATTTTATAATAAATTAATATTCAGTTTATAGTGGATAAAAAGTTGATTATTTAAAGTATAAGGTGAGTATAGGTCTAAATAATTTCAACCAATAGAATTTAGATAGGTTTGGGTCATTATATTAACCTTATCTTTTATTTTTAACTCTTAGTTAATTAGTTTAACATTTACCATGTCACATTGTATTTTTATATTATATAGTTAATAAATATACTATATACATCAATGAAACCCCCAAGTGGTCCATTAATGATATATCTATCATGATATATGTCTCTTCCCCGAACCATAGATTTTTAGGAATTGAATATAATTTAATAATATAATAATTGTTTTAAAAACGCTTTTATGTCAATTTTGACACTATTGGGTATTTTTTATTTGATAAATTCATAACAACATTATTAATTCATGAAAAATTTATATAAACAATCCTAATATTTCATATTAACCTATATAACTATTGTAATTTATAAAAAGTCTCAAATTACATTTATTTGGGTATTTATAATATCAATTATCTTAATATTTCATTAATACGGTAATTACTGCATCATCATTGTGTCAAAAATAAAATAAATTATATAATATCTAAAAATTACAAATAAAATACCATTATATAGAAAATATTTTTATATTTATAATGAATATTTATAGTTAAAAATATAACATATATAGCCCTATGTAAAAATTGTTTTGCTAAATTTTATATGCTTATGTAATTTTTGTATTTACATTAGCTTAATTAATATAAAGTGTCCCTATCACCAACAAGTGGCTCCATGGGGTCCCAAAATCAACCCAAAGATGCCCATAGTCGTACATGTATCAACCAATAAGGTTAGGAGACATTTTAGTATAATTTATTATTATTATAATACTTTTTTTCCCTTATTTAACGGATTTTCCCTTTAACCATGGTAAATAAAATATTTACCGATTTAATTATTCAAAAAGTCTAAAAATTAAAGTTACCTATTTGCACAATTTGTTCATCCTAATTCCATATATGGAATCCATTTTTCTAAATTCAAAACACAAAATTGGTTGAAATTAATTTAAAATTCATTCTCGTTGTTAAAACAAAAAGCATGTTTTTAAGAGATAATAAACATCAAAAGATTGACACTTTTTTATGTCTAGTTTAAAGTTGAAATTATGTCCAATGAAAAAAATTGTATTATATGGTAAAAATATATTCAAAATATAATTTAAAATCACTCAGATTCATAATTTATCCATATTAATTATTTTGATTAAAAAAGTTGTTTTTAATTAAAATTTAGTAATTTTCACTATTCATCAAAATATAAAAGTTGTCCGAAAAGTACCAAAAAATTCACCCTAGGCTAATTTAGATATTCCAAATCTAAAAATGAAGTCCATTTTGAGAGATAAAATTTATAAAATTTTAAAAATCGGGTATTACTATTCATAATGGCTACTTTGATTGGTCGTCGTGTGTTAGAATCTCGAAGTGGCGTACACCACACGCTACTGTATTATTCAAAGAGAATCGTCCCATGGAATTTTGGGGTGTTAAAACATGTATTACAACCATGCCACCAATACCATATTACCATTGAAAAAAAATAATGTAAAACCTTTCTGGAATATCTCTGGGCATCTTTTACATCCAATCAAATCGAACCTATATAACAATCTTAAAATAACATTCTTTTTTTCACTCAATAATATCTCTGAGCATGTCTCACAAACATTCCTACACCTCCATATAACCATGTTATAGTAATAATAAATATCCTAGGTCATGTTGGTATAAGCATTACAATATGTAAATGGTGATAGAAAAATATCTATATGAATTTTAGCCTGGACTGTTTCAAGCCCTCTCAATCGTTACATTACAACATATACATCTTCAAGTGACTGGGCCTAGACTGTTTTATATGAATCACAAGATTTAACCAAACAATAGTCACATTAAATGGAAATTTAAATATCACATCATATTTTGAAATGAAAAATTATGTGAACAAGAATGATTATTTAATATTACATTTTAAAATTTAATTCAAAATGGTTCAATAATTATAATCATAAAAATAAGATGCAATTTAATTAATGTATAACAATAAATAACACAAAGTCACATGTAATGATAAATATACAATAAAACATTATTCAATTCATTTATATTATATTACTTTCATTGCACAATATATTTTCCCTAACAAAATATTTCATAACATGGTAGTTATCAAACCATGGGGTTAAGAGTTTGACCCAATAACATTTAGCTGACAACCAAAAATTGATCCAAATAAAAATGGATGTTATGAAGATTGGGAGGATGATTGCAATGATATTACAAGATCCAAACTAATCAATATAAAAACCAAAAAATCAATTGGACAAAAGGATTCACAACAACATTTCGAACACAAAATTCAATAAATTGAAACTTATCTAAAGGAACATAAAAATTCATTGAAATCACAAATTTAATGTCTTCACAGGAGGAGGGAATTATATGAACAAAAGGAGAGTGTTATTTGTTCTATATGAGATGATCTCATTTCTAAAAATAATGAATTTTATCCACATATAATGTTAAAGACAATATGTAAGGAATTTACACTACCTGTAACGTGATTAGTCATCCTGTAAAATTTTTAAATATAGTCTATGAAAAACCATTGCATGAAATTTATTTTATAAATACCCATGAACAATTATATAACATTTAATCCATTTACCCAATGGTTAAATTTACATCTGTTTTGATTTCAACCCATTATCAATTTAAATATTTTAAACACCGTTAACTCATGTCAAAATACAAAGGACACATATTAACACTGCACACCATTAATCCATGTCACCATTATTTAGGAAAACATACAACCATGAAAATTAGGTCATAAAAAAGGCTTTAAAATCTAAATAATAATCATCCACCAATGGTCGACAAAAAAAATAAATGAGAATTACATGAAACCATATAAGATTGAATATAAGATATAAAAATATTCTATATTTATAGAGAATTTATCTACATCCATTTTAAACTGGAATCCCTTTTAAATTTCATTGAATATGAATTCTACAATAATTGATATGATAATTTTAGTGGTATCTTGATCTGATACCAAATGTAGTTCCCATGAAGTTTCAAGACCATCGATGGGGGGGGGATCAGTGGTTCTTTCTCTTTTATAATAATTTTTTAACTTAATTATAAAAATCTATTAAGCTATAAATCCTTTAAATTTTATAATCCCCTCCAATTAAATAACTCAACCTCTCCTATAATATCAAAAAATATAATGGTAATAGATAAAATAATCTTTACAAGGTTTGGTAAAAAGTCATTCGCCTTTATATATTGGATATTCCCACAAACATGTATTATTTCCCTATATTATTTTTAGAATACAATGAAAAAATAGTTGAAAAAATATAAAATTTCAGTAAAACATGCATAAAATTGTGGGTTATACCCTAGAGAAATAAATTTAAGTATCCAATTTCCCACAATTGGTTATACACCCCAAAAGAAGTATTACTGTTTAGTAAATGTTAATTATTCACAGTCCCTAGAAACACTTTGAATATTTTTATTGATTCAATTGATAAAATATTTACTTTATCAACAACTTTTATAAATAAAACTTTTACTTCTTTCAATATTAATGAAAATCAAAAAATATATAAGGAAATTTTTAGTCTTTAACCTTATTCACGAAAACTTGTCTGGAAAGAATCTATAGAAACATAATTCTATTATTCCTTACTTTGGTAACCTCTTTCATATGGTCTCCATCTAATTGTACTCTGTCTAATTATCATATTTATATTTCTTCACAGTACGAGTAGAAACTAATATTTTTTCGCATATTTCCAAAATCCAATGGAAATTTCTCCGATGATCCCATCTCAGATTGATGACACTATGATTGGATCCCTCTTATGGACTTGATCTAGTGGATGTTGTTGTTATGGTATCACTCTGATGGAATTTCATAGAGGATCATATTTAAACTCACCCTGAATATTTTCATTGTCATAAAATTAAAATATGTTGTCTAGTTGGAAGCCATATACATTTCATATAGTTGAATGAGATATAGATTTTGCGAAAAAATAGATTTAGATAAGTAAAAATGTACTAAGAACTTCTATTATAGGAACCCCAGAATAGTAAAGGTGGGAAACCAAATTTCAATTCAATATCAATGAAGAATACTAAATTTATCATTCATGTATGTATTAATTTTTACTATTTTGATTCTTTTATATTCATTTTGGTGCTTCTGGACTCTTCTTTAATCCTCTTAAAACATATTACTTATTCAAGTTTAAAATAATTTATTCAATCACACAATTTATTTTGATTCTTCATTACGATTCATCATTATTATGAGAATATATACAAGAATAAATATGGAATATTACATTTTTCACTTGTAAAAAAGAATGTATGCAAATAAAAATTCTCTATAAGATCAATTTATTAGCACATATGAAATGTATTCATATAATATTAATTATATCTTAATTCGATATAATGGTGATATTACATCAGCTATAGTTCATCTTCTGATGGATTTTTTGGTGTTGACATGCATGTGATGGATTTGTCTCTTCTTCTCATTGGTAAACATTATCAGCACAAGTCGAATTAGTCTAAACCTCTTCTTATGATATAATAAATACATTTCTTCTTTTTCTATTGACTCAATTTTCAGAGACCAATTTATAAATTCTAGATTTCAAGTTATATTTGAAATAAAATTTAAACTGATGAACATGGATAACCACATTGTTTATAATTATTCATTAGATTTTTCTTTTAAAATTTTAGATGGATAAATATTAATAAAATCCAAACGTTCTCAATAATTATACCTCTGATAAAACTCTTCATCTCATATATAGTGAATACCAAATATAGGAATTTGTGCAAGAATCCAATATGATGGGTCAGTGGGATACAGTGTCAATTACACTCATGTTGACAATTAAATATATTCTTTAATAAGATCAATATTATATCATAATAATATTTTCATATATATGATTACTCTATTTGTGATCTTTATTTTTCTTTTTCTGATGTTCCAAAAATTTCATCTTTTATCATGGATGCTTTTAGTAACTTATTTCATTACAATCGAGCCTCAATATGGTTGGATTCAATAGTTAACCCTACTTCCATTATATGATTTTAATCTAAATTATCACCTATTACATATGATTTATAATAACTCTAAGATAAAAAAACCATATTAAAATTAAATATGTGGAAATTATTTTACTCTATCCATTAATATATCACTCAATAGATTCTCTGGGCCATTATTCCTAAGTCTAAATCCTAGTAGTCTCTGAATTCCCATTATGATCAATGATTTCATTCAAGCATTAATATGATTACTAGAAGCTTCTAAATTTTAATCAGCACCCAAATCTAATGGATTTTATAGATTAATGCCAATGTGAGAGATTTAATTCACTTTCTGATGTTCTGGATTTGACTCTCATGCCAATGGTTTTTGATATGATTCCAAAATTAACAAACATTTATATTTTCAATCTTTAATTCTATTAGCTACTATAAATAAATTATTTTTCCAAAATAGTCAATATAATGATTTATTGAAAAAATTAAATAAAAACTGTGATTTGGAATAAAAAATACCTTTCAAAAATTAGTTTAAAACAGATTACTAGAAGAACATTTTATAAGGCAGTTTGAACTAAATGCATAGAAACGTGAAGGGGTTTTTTCCAATGATTTAATCTCATGGGAATAATGATTAATCATGAATATTATATTAAATATTTAATAAATGATTTCATACTAGTCCAAAAAATTTATCAAATATTGAATAGTTTATTTTATTCTTAAACAATGTGCCTTATCAAATATCTATATTTTGTCAGGAATATATATTTTTGAGTATATCCCAACATAATCAAATACTGTTCAATGTGAACAACATTGGTAAATAATATACAATATTTTGAAATTAATCACATCCTATAAAATGATATGTATATTTAGTTAATATTTAATTTTCAATGATCATAGGAATGATAACAGCTCAATGTGATTTTAATGTCTACTATGATGATTTATGGAAGTGAATATAGATATCATAACTTATAAAAATAGTCATAAACTATATAGATTAAATATAAGGAAGGTATTAATATAGCTTATAAATATTTTAGTTTTAAATATGGTTTTTAAATCGATGAAATAAAAGAAATGATTTATAAACAAACTACTGAAAAATATGATTTTCATTTTTATGATCCCTTTTTAAAAAATAAAAAAAATATAAATTTATTTGAAAATTGTTTTAAAAAAAATTCTATAAAAATTACCTGGTAAAATTGAAATTGATGAATCAAATAAATGACCAGGTATATTTTTGTACATGTCAATCATGGTATAAAAGATTATTCAATTTCAATAGTTAATCATTAGAAAAATTCTTTGATTCAAAAATAATAATAATTTCACTTACATATAATTTGTAAAAAAATTTAAAATGGGTATAATTAATAATTTAATAATATTTTTGATGATTAATACAAATAATTTTTCAAAAACAATTTTTACAAGAAAACATGTTTTCGGCCAAAGAGATAAACGAAGGTGGGTTTTCATAAAATCAGTTTCTAAAACATTTTGTATAGAAATAGTTGGAAACGGTACTAATATTTATATATAACCATAAATAATAGAGCATAAGGACATTAATGAAATTATTACAAAATTATAAATTAATTTGATTCAATATGAATCCACGTGAAAAAATTCATAAATTAAATGATATAGTGATGTAAAACGTTAAAGAGATTATAACATTCATGATATGAAATAAATTAAAATTAAAAATATTATAATATAAAAAAATTAATGATATTAATTTTTAGTGGGGTATTTATATAATCTATATAAATGAAATTAAGTGCCTGACATTATAATATGCCTTAATGAAATGAAATCCAGATGAAAACTAAACCTTTTGGTTATTTTGGTTGAAATACAATTAACCAAGTATATATTGATTTTATGAATTTTATTAACATACAAAAGTAATATATTAATATTTATAAGATCATATATTTTACTATTATGACATATTATCACTATTTATTAGTAAAATTTCTTTATATTCCTTGTTTGGGTGTTTTTTAATATGCCTTTTAGTATGTTTTGACTCATTATAATTTTGTTCATCTGAAGAAAAAAATTAGTTGACTAATATCATGTATTTAAACAGTTATTTAACTATATAATATATTTAATATACATATATATATAGTAATCCATAAAATTTGGTTATTGAAAAAGAAATTCACTATTCATTGAGTGTCTATGTTGTACGTACACATCAACACTATTTTGATATTCTTTCGATATTAACATTAATAAAATTAAATTATATATACTGATATTATAATTAAACATTCATTACAATTTAATATATATATATATGTCAGTATTTATTTATTAAAACCATCATTAATACATAACATATAATTTGTGAAGGAATCACATCGCTTCATGAGGTAGTAGTCCTCTGTAAAATTGAACTACATTATCATATTTTTATAAAATAGAAATCATGATGGTATCTGATATATATTTGTTACATAACTATAAATAAGTCATAAATATATTATAAATAATATATAAATGTATTTATATCATTATTCACAACCTTTAACAGTGTTAATGGAATAATTAATGTCTTCTGTAAAAAAGGTGGTAGTATCTCGTACACATAAACATAGACTATGTAAGCCATTTGATAGACGGGTCGTAAGATTTAGGTATTATAAATGTAATGAAAACATAAAATTATATTTAATATACTTATGATATTATATAATCATGATAAAATTTTAATTTAAGACTTAGAGAAAGATATAAATTATAAATGCTTTTAGAAGATTATTTCCTTTTATTCATGTATCCTCCATCAATTTGTACTAAAATCATCAAAGAAATTAGTGATTAATAGTATAATTATTCTATAATGATATATCAGATGTTGAGTATTTGATTCGGAAGTATTGTGTGAACTATTGTGCTTTTATGTTGTAAATTGTATGGGAGAGAGGTGGACTTTTACATATTGGGTGAGTGGAATAATTTTAGTTTTTTGAACGAGTGAATTACACAAACATTTTTTTCATCTTACCAAGACCCAATAATATATGAATCTATATAATAGATTTGATACATTTGAAATATTTCCATCTTATGGGTTTTGAAGTTTTTTATTACATTCACCTCCTTAAGAACAATGATAAGTCCCTTAGTAAACACTTTTTTCTCTTATTCAGTGTAATTAATTATAATTTATTTCAATAATAACAATGGAAAATAATTATATTTTTTAAATAGAAATTGTAAATAATTATGATTCCAAACGTGGAATCAATTTTTCCACATTCAATTCATAGATGTTATCAAACGTAATTTAAAATTGTTCCCATGGACTGGATGAAAAAGATGGGTTTTAATGTTAAATTGTTTAAATGTTTTACTATTATTTTTGTATAAATTAAATAAAAATTGATTTAAATGAACTAAATTGGATTAATAGATTTATTATTTTCTTGTTTCTTATTTAAAACAAATTAAATGTTTTATTTAATAGTATATATTCTTGATATAAAATCTCAGTTTTTTATTATAATTCATTATTATTTACTATTCATAAATTGGTTCCCTAAAATATAAAAATTATCTTGGTAATCCAGGGTAGTATATTTAAAAATTATCTTGTTTTAAAACCCTATATCATTAAAGGGTTAATAATGTACCCTCATAATGATACATAATGAGATGTTTAAATGTCACATGGACAAACATATAACTCCGATTGTATGCAAGGGAACATTGATGGAATGTCTAGATATAGGAATTGAAGAAAATTGAAAATATTTATATAGTGTTATTGAGGTCACTGATCATAATCAATTGAATGATTATTGTTGTATTTGGTTTCTATGAACCTGAAATATAAAATTCCTGAAAAGGCCATTAATAAAAAAAAATTATTGTAATAAAATGATATTTTATTTCATGAAATAATTTTAAATATTGATGTGTTATTTTACTATCTATTAATAATAATATTTATACATGAAAAATATATTTTAATTTAATATAAAAAATATCATCATGTGGATCTGCTCTGATTTCGGACTCTAAAAATGAATATTCATAAATTAAATTTTTTTTATGCCTGAAGGACAAAAATTTACTTTTAATGTATTTTATAATCCATAAAAGAGTGAAATTTCATCAATCTATCTACAACTAGTAAAATATATTAATCTAAAATCATTAAAATTAAAACTATTGGTTTATCATTAATATTTATTTATTAAATTGTTTTAATAAAAAATGACATATTTAATAGTGCATTGCAGAGGATAGTGGTAGGCATGAAACTGTTATCATCCTTCATTCATCAGTTCAATCCCAAAATCCTTATCAGATGAAACAAGTTTTCACACAACAAACATGTGTCTATTTTGTAAACCATATTAATATAATTCCAATAATTCTTCCAAAAATATAATTGGCATCATTGACATAAATATCCATTTTATTAGGGTTTTCAATGAAACATTATTTTCTTATAGTGTATAGAAATTCCATTTTGAAAATAATGATCTTATTGATAAAAATTTACATCAATTTTATTAAACCTATGTTTATATTATGTAAATCAATTATTCCTAAAATAAAATTTTCAATAAAACATTTACATTAAGTGAAAATTTCCTAAAATATCGATAATCACACTACATATACATTACATGAAGCATTATTAGGGTTGTTTAACAATTCCAATATTCGACATGTCATAATATCAAAATCATGTGATGGTGTTCAAAAATATTAAGAAAATTAAAATAATTGTTATAATAAAAGTCCACATAAACCTTATAAAATTCATAATCCAGAATGAAAATACACCATGTGTAATATACTTTTATTATATAATTATTGAGTCACAATTCATAAGAAAAAATCATCCACATTATTTCAACATAGGTCATTCCTTGGATTATGGTTTATAGTACATAATGTATTGTTATTATATATTTAAATTATTTATTATGGTCTGTAAAGAAAATTTAAATTTTCATAATCATATCCACAAGGAATTTTAAACTTGTTTCACAATAAATCCCACTATATTATACAATTTTACAAACAAGTAATGCTTAATGAACCCTTTTTTGAATTTTTTCCCTATACACATCTAATATAGAAAAAAAACCACTTCTAGTATCACTTAAGAAATTAATTTATAAGAATAAGAACCTTAAGAAGAAAGTTTTATTTTCTTCAAGAATATGTTAATAGTCTATCATAAGGATATATTCTCAATCCTATATTTCGTAAATGTATTTCATGAGGTTTTTAAATATCATTATCTTATATCAACTATTGAAACCATGAACTTTTCATCCCAGATATGACGCCTACTTCCATTAAATATTCATATGATATAATAAAATGAAATCAAAATGGAATTAATATTAATATTGGACTGGTACACTCAATACATGCATCGATATTTTTATATGATTGAATAGTAAAACTACCAAAAAAAAGAATATTTTTATATATATTCCATCTATGGTATACCTGCATATTAGTGATCATAAACTTCTATTAATACTAGGGAAAGAAAAATAATAAATATGTTCTCAAATTATCATTAAGGGTTAAATAAAAATGTTGAAATAAAAAATTAGTGAAAATTGTCAACATATAAATCAAAATTACATAACAAGCATGCAATTTAATTATTAAACTAAGAAGTAAATGAAAAATAAAAATTTCTATGTAAATAAAAAAATTAAAATATATTTATTTCAAATGACTATAATTCCATGATAATTTAAAATATATATGGTAAGGTAAATAATAGAAACCATATGGAAATTAATCAATTAATTGATAATTATATAAATCTATAGATTTTATCCTAGAGAAAATATTATGGATTATAATTACAGAATTTTGAATAAATATAATTCTTAGTTAATTAAATTCATTATTTCTAGGTACACAAAGAAATTACAATAAATAACATTATGAATATGGTTTAAAATATACTACAATGAAGATCATTTGAAATAAAATTGACACTTCATGGTTAAATACATTTTGGGGTTCTTCCAACAAATTTCATCTCATTAGACTACTAATTCATTGGGGGGTTACATTTAATGGTCTTCAACCAATGTCCTTCTCGTCCATAGAACTTCGCATATATCAAATAATTTTTTTAATTCATAAATAATGTTCCTTAACAAATTTTAATAGTGAGTAATGGATATGATGTTTTGAATATTTCCCAAGATAACAATATAATTTTAAAATTTAATAGTTAATGTAAAAATTTTATATGTTTTAAAATATTATAATATCCTTGAAAAATATTATGTATATTTGGGGAAATATAGTGATAAATGATCAAATGAAAGTGAATAACTCAATGTTATTTAATTACTAAGAAAATAATTAATGTATCATAATGAAAATACCATCCATGGAATAAATAATCATTTACCATCTATAAGAAGAATAATTATGGTTTCAATAAAATATTTACCCAATTGAATGATAAATATGGTTTTGTAATTTTTGAATAAAAAACATATTTGAAAAATTTCTTGAGTTAAATATCCTTTTTATTTAAAAAAATGTTTTCTAAGAGAGAAAAAAATTAGAAAATAGAATTATTTTTCAATAATATTTAAAAAATTTACCATAATAATTTCCATCAAAACCTAGAAAATTGGGCTTCAAATTAATGAATGTGTTTAATTCGGTACATTTAAACCAAGATAAAAAATAAAAAATATTCTTTATTTTATATAATTAAAAAATGTTTCATGTTCAGAAATCCAAAAGAATATTCCTTTCATGAAATTTGATAAAAAAATCATTAGTGGTTAAAATTTTATTTAATAAATCTATTTTAAAAGGATAAAATTATTTTTGAATCATTTTTAGGGAACCTGGGTTTTATAGGAAAATTTTTTAATGTCTAATGTGTAATAACAAGTTGTTGTTTCATAAATACATGTTATAAAACATTATAAGTACCCAATAGTGTTAAACGGTACTACTACATAAAAATAACCATTATTAACCAATGTTGAATAAATTAATTGTTTTATTAAACAATGAACTATGAATTTTCAATAATGGTAGTCCATGTGTAATCAATCCAAAATAAAATGATATTGCATAGTAAATCCATGAAATGATCATAATGTTGATGTGAAAATAATAAAATAAATTTTTAATGTAGATAAATTTTAAACCCATAAAATAGAAGTGGAAATAATAAAACAGTAAATAAAATCATAAAATATAAAAAATCATATAATAATAATGACAATGAGGAATTAATAAAACACAATGAAATGGAATTTGGTTGTGATATTCATTACCACGTCGTTTCTTTTAGTTAAAATCACATTAAATGATATAAAAAATTTTAATAATAATATACAATAAATAATTAATTATACATGATATTCCATTTAAATGTATATTTATATGAACTATATAAATAAACAAGGTTCATTACAATATAGTAATCAAAAATAAAATAAACTTTATTTGAAATCCCATACCTTGGGATTAATTTTAGTAAACAAAATTTAAAATTTTGTATAATGGTTTTAATAATGTTATTAAATTATATAATAATAACACTATCATTTATAATATCATGTATTATCATTTTATTACATTTTATTACTCAATTTTTAAAATTCATTCATTATTTTCACGGTATCAGTAGTTAATTGTCTTGTTTTTCATGTATGTCTTAACTTGTTAGTTTTTTTCCACTAACTCAAATCACAATATAAAAATATAGATAATTTAAACCATTTTTAAATAAAAAATTTATTATTTATATATGTTTTTATATTAATACATTGATTTTTTATAACAAATGAAATACCTGTTCATGGAGACAATAGGCAGTATGTACGCTTGAACATTGTTTCTATTTTTATATCATATTAGAAGAATTAAATTTAATATATATATATATAATCCTTCCCACATCATTAATATGTCTTATATATATAATTATATTTCATATTTTAATTAAAAATATCCAAAACACATTATAAGTAATGCGTGATTGAATTGCATCACTTCACAAGGATGTCCTCCAATGTACTTGTGAACAATGTTACTGTATTCCCAAAAAAACTGGAGATCATGATTATATGTATACTATAATAATAATATAAATCATAAATGCATAATAATTATCATAAATATCATATATAATCTATATTTATTTCATTATACCCATCCTTGAATGGTGGTATTGGTAAAACAGGTGGCATCAGTTCATGTGGAAGAAGTCCACCATACACAAAAATGAATATTTTGTAAATCATTTTATAAAAGTGTGTGATGTTTTAGTTCATTATAATTTCATAAAAAAATCTGTATATTTAAAATATTCTAGTTGTTATATAAGAATGGAAAAATAGAAATTTTAGGGGGTAGAGAATGAAATAAAACTAAAAAATATTTTGAAGATCATCACCTCTTCTTTGGGTGTCCTTGTTAGGTTTTCACTAAAACCAAAAGTGGATTACATTCTCCCAAAAATAAGAATTTAATGTTGAAGCATTGGGGGAATTTGGGAATTTATATTCATTGGTCATAAATGAACCAATGTGGTTTTAATGTTTTATTTGGATAAGAGAGGGGTGTCCTTATATAAGTTGGGCATGTGGATCTATTGTAATTTTTTGAATAATTGAATTATAACAATGATCTTTTGATGAAAAGAAGATGAAATTGTAACATCCCAAGAAAATAAACAATATTAAATTTTCATTTTTATTTATATTTTTGAATTAAATATTAATTTTACTTAAAATGGGAAGCTATGTTTGATATTGTAGTCGACACACCACGATGGGTTTCATTAAAATCTTATGTTGCATACAACATTGAGTTACACCGAAAATTATATAATAATATTACTATTTTAAATGATAATATATATGAATCCATTGTATTAGAGAGAATGAACAGAACTGTATACAATATAATTACACATGTTTTTTAATTTTTTTTAATTTTATCTAATAAATATTTGAGGCATAAAATATGAATGAATCTAATTTTAAGCATGAAATAATATAATATTATAAAATAGGTTGTTTTACCGCCTTTTGATGGTAAAACCTTTTTAAATATAGCATTTGTAACATTTATATGTTCCATTTGAAAAAATAAACATTTTCTTTAGAATACAGGCATCATTATTTAATTTTGGTAATTTTGTGGTATTTATTTTGATAATGTTAATTTTTTAATGAATAGTGAAAAATACAGCGTTATAAGTTAAAAGTGACTTTTTATCTGATTTATTTATATGGTTGGATTATATTTTTAATTGTATTAAATGTGTAATTAGATTATTATTTTACCATTTAATAACATATATATTATTGGGAGTAGTTTCATTCTTAAATTTTACATAAACATATGTCAATATTTTCTTAGTTATTATTTCATAAAAACATGTTTTTGGTTTCAACAATAGGGAATTAATTTTATATTTATTTTTAAAACTTATTTGTATTGAATTTGGAAAAATGTATTCAATATATAGAATTAGGGGATCTAAATTCTATAAATAGGTAACTTTTATTTTCAGACATTATGAATAGTAACAGTAGTTATCATTTTATTTACCATGGTTAAAAGGTAAATCTAGTAAATAAGGGTAAAAAATAATATTGAATTAATATTAATGTACCATAAAAAATGTGATAGCCCAATTGGATGATGAATTTTTTACCATGGGAATCCTTGGGTTGATTTTGGGACCCCATGGAGTAACTTTTAAGTGAAAATGACATTTTATAAAAATTAATTCAATGTTTTGGAAAATGTAACATAAATAAACATCTTTTAGTAAAAAAACATTATGGGGTTATATAAGTGATATCTTTTACTATAAATTTACATTATAAATCCCAAAATAATTTCCACATCATGGTATTTTATTTATTATTTATAAACATTACATAAATAGATTTCATTCTCACACAATGATGATGTAGTGATTGCTTCATTAATAAAGGATTCAAATAAATAATATTAAAAATGTGAAATAAATATAATTTGGTTATTTTGATGTCATAAACGTATTCTATGGTTGATATATACATTTTATTTATGTATCAGGGAATTTTTTTCAAATAAATCAAGTTTTTATGGACTTTTAAAAAAATTCATGATATGAATTGTGTCAAAATTGACATTATTCTTATTTTAAAATATAAAATATTTTAAAAAATAATAGACAATTCCAAAAAAATAAGATAATGAAAATTAGATATTATAAGTATAATATTTTATTAATGACTCTTTTATTGTATATTTTCATGTTTTGGTAACTATATTAATTCTCAATGTTTTAAATTATTGATAAAAAGGTAAGACTAAAAAGGGGTAAAATAAAAATCATAAAGATTAAAAAATAAGGAAAACCTATAAAATTTTTATTAAATTATTTTATTTCGATATATAGTCATCTTATATTCTAATTTAATGTGTTTTAGAATTTTTCAAATCTAAAATCATTTTATAATAAAATAATACATTCAAACTTTCCAAACGATTCTCTCATCCCCCTTTTAAAAGGCTTTCATCAATATCCTTTTACACACACCTCTCAAGACCCTTATCTCATCCTTACTATGACCATATAATCTCAAAACATCCATATCTTCCTCCTAGAATCTTTAGCCTTGGCATAAGGCAATTCAATAGAGTCGTTTTCCTCCAATAAAAAGATGTTACATGAATTGAGGTAATGTATTCTCTCATGTTTCATTCTATTATTTTTTCTTCTCCACACATTATGCTCTTATTATTACTTTTTTACATAACAACACCATCATCATAAATATACTAGTTTTTTTATGAGATGTATTCTAACTACACTTATACACACCTCAGTCTAGTGGGTATAGAACATACTATTTCTCTTGATGGCGAACTACTGCCTCCTGAAAGAATAATTTTTCAATGTCTCTCTACCACCTATTCTAGTGGCCATTATGAAAGAACTGTAATTATATATGATATTTATGATATTTATTTTATCTCTATACCTCTTTATTTATCATTTATAATACACCTTTATACTTTTCATGTTTTATAAAGACGGTAATTTCATTTGAGGAAGTGCGGTCTACCACCCCGTCAAAGTAATATTACTAATACATGATATACATGGAAAGAATAAAGGATGGAAATAATAAACTTATGTATCATATATAACATCTATATTATACTGGAATAATAATATACCTATGTTTTTATTCCATTAAATATGAAAAATACATGAAATTAGCATTCATGCGTACGTATGACTTACTATTTCCATGAACATTGCATTTTTTTCTTATATAAAAATGATACTGACTATTATAAATACATATATATATATATATAAGATATATATGTATATATGATAACTAAATCGTTAAAATCATTTTGGAGATAATGTACTTTTGACCATATGGACAATTTATAATTTAAACTTGTTTATTTTTTATTCAAGTTCAGATAATCGAAAAAATGTTCCATATAAACTCAAATAATTATCATTTGTAATAGAAAGGTAATAAGTGAAATAAAAATACAATAAAATGGTTCTGAATCAATTAGAAATTAAATTAACCTTATTATCCCGGAAATTAAAGAATGAACGAGTTATGTCCGATAAGAGGTAAGGGACATCATCTCAATATCATTTCACAAAGACATGTTTTTTTAATATACACCACCTTATATTACATATTTAATAATAAAACCCTTTGAATTTTTAAATTTATTCAAAATGACCATTTTTCTAAGAATAATTTTACTAAATGAAAAATGGAATGTTTTTATTGTATTATGGAGAAAACAAATTTTCTATCGCCGTAACCATTATCTGATATTTGGATTCTTCTATAAGACTTAATGTTTTTAAAAGTAAAAAGAGAAAACCATTATTAACGTTTTGGGTATTTTGGTATTGAAAATGGTTTTGAAATTTTATTTAATATATCAATATCTCACAATTATTTACTATAATTTCAAATTAAAATTTATTATTGACAATTTGATATTTGAAATCTTGAATGTGTGATTATTATATTAGGGTAATTGGAAATATGATGGTGCTTATGTGATAAACTAAGTGAGAAGTGGTTTCATGATAAACCAAGGATGGGGGTTATGTTATATCCTTCAATGCAGTGGGTATGGAAGTAGGCCATATGACAGTTCCATTTAGTGATATTTGTGGAATTCAACCATATGGTTATTCCATTTCAACATGTTTATGTTCCAAGATACATTTATATGATTTAAATTATCTTTTATGGGATTCATTTTAGTATTTTGGATACAAAAATTTTAAGCAAGGATCTTATATTCAATGAATATTATTTCTACTTCTTTGCGGTGAAAATAATTACATTATAATAATGTATTCAGGGTTTTCTGGTTCTTTAATGACTAAAAGATTAAATTATTTATCTATCCCTTACTAAGATTTTTCTTCTCATACAATGTTATGAAATGTTTTTCATGGGATATAAAGAATTATAGAGTCAATGATGTGATTAGGTAAATTTAATGGGGTAAAACAAGAAATTACGTCATGTTTTGTGGTAAAGAGTTTTTGTTTTATGAATGAAATGGATTATGAGTTGAAGTGTATACTTGTATAATTATTGTTGTTATGTATTATTTATGACCTAATTCTCTAAATCTATAATGATTAGAATATTAGAAAGAGAAATTTTTATTTTAGATAAATTGAATGAGTTTAAGATAACATGAATAAGAATATCTTAGTATTTACACTCCTCATATGATATTATATGATCATTTTACTGATATACTCTCATTGGCCTTATTGGTTTTAGTAAATGGATGGATCTAGTAGGTACCAAAGTAACAATGGATGTGAAGGAATATTTGGTGGTTTTCCTAATGAGAAATTTAATAAAATGGGTGCTGCAATGAGAACTCTTGTTCTTATTCTTAACCTACTATCTGGATTCATGATTGATAACTTGAAACATGTTTATTTTTCTTAGTAATTATATTTGAGTGAAATAAATCCCAAAGTACATTCAGTTATTAATCATAAAAGTAAGTATATTCAACAAACTATGTGTCAAGGATGTGGACAGATTCAACATGTAAAATGCTTCAATGGGACTGAAAGATGATTTAGATGTGGAAATGATGTTCACAAAGCAAGAACCTGTCATGGAAAAATGATGCTTTATGTTTACTCTAAGAAAGGGAAAAACGTTCTTTCTAATAGATGAATAGAATGTTTTAAATCTGGTTTGCATGGTCATTATACAAATAGATTTCTTACGAAGAAGGTTCAAAAATGGGATCAGTAGGATTTTACAAATATATGTTTACCAATTCCTAATTCTATTCCAATTTAGGATGAGGAAACAGAAAATGACCTATGAAAAGTATGGATTTTTTTTCTTAGGTCATTTTTCTTCATTATTGAAATCATAGCACATTTTTGAAGATTTTCTTTGATCAAAATATGTATAAAAGAATAATATAGAAAACCATGGATAAAGGATTAGGAAAAATGTTCAATGATTAAGATGCTTATATTTTAGGAATTGAAGAGTTATGTTGGATCAATGGATGTTGATATGTTTAAATGTATTAATGATAGAATTACTTTAGATGACTTTTCACTGGTATGTGTATCCCTATAGTCTGTTATGTAAAAATACTATTTGAGGAAGAATTATTTTTTCTTCTGTGAATATAGTTATAATGATTCATTTGGGTTTATATGATTCTAGAATTTGAGGAAATTATAGGTTATTATTTTTGGGATGAAAATGCAAGGTATGAGATAATATATGTGGTTAAAATATGTTATGATTATTTTTGATGAATTCATCTCATTTTTCAGATTTTTATAAAACTATATAGTTTTTTAAAATGGAAAACATGTAGGCCATGTGACAACTACATGCATTAGACAAAGCAGCAGGAATCGAACCCATAAACAAAGTGCGATTGGAATATACAATCAACAACTAAACTATATGAAGTCCATAGTTTGTATGAATATGTATATATACTGAAATTATATTAAGGTTGAAGAATATGTCGATTTTGGGAACTTGTGTTTTATAAACTAGATATCCATAGAATATGAAAATGATTTGATTATTAAGATATAAAGGTTCTTTTGGAAGAAGTTCTCTCTTTAGGGGAAACACTATATACCTAAAGAAAATATAATACTATTGGATTTATTTTTGGAGTAATTTTTGAAAATTTATTTTTTAAGAATCTATGATTTTATTGTGGACATATAGTGATTTGGGTTATATATGGAAATTATTAAATTATCATAGTGATATGTGATTAGGTTAATTACACTTTAATATGAGACTTTTATATTAGTTGATGTTATTTGGAGATGATAAGATTTACTATAGAAGACTATGTGATTAGATTATTCATAGTTTTGGTTCCAATATTAGCATGGATTATATTGATGGATATTACAAACAATTGTTTATTAAATGTTTTTTATATCTTTGGGTATTATTTGTTCAATTTTTTGAGATTTAGAGAAATATTTCATTATATAAAATATTATACTTTTGGGGATTATATGATCTTTTACTAACCATTTTGGGTTTTGGTTAATATCTAAATACATGAGAAATATATAGTTTATCATTTGCGGATATTGTGATTCTCTATAATTTGATTCTATTACTTCAGGTGTGACAAATGCATCATTAATACTCATCATTTGGAGAAAATATGGGTTTTTTGTAGAAATATATTAAAGGATGAAACTCTACATGAAATGTAAGTATATTTCATTAGGTTTGTAGTCAATATCATAAATAAAGTCTACAACCTTATAGATGGGATCCTAAAAAATAAAACATTTTCTATTTACTTTTCCTACTAAGGAATCAAAGACTGTTTTATCTATCACATGTTTGTGGTTTTCTGGTTGTTAACATTCTCTGAATCATGTTTTCTATCACTCCACATTAGAAAATGATGCTTAGTTTCCTATACATATACATGTTTTAATAGAAGATTATTATGTGTTATATTGTGTGACCTTTGTACATTTCTTTATTTAATTAAAAGTGATAGATTTTTTTTCTGATGTGGGACTTTTAATGAAAAATATGAGGCCAAATTTAAAATTGTGAGGACCAAATTTCCTAGATGAGGGGAAAGATGTAACATCCCAGGTAAATAAAGAATTCTTTTTTTCTAATTTATTAATATTTTTAAATTAATTAGTAATTTTTCATTAAAAGGGTATGTTACGTCGGATAGCCTACTCAACACACAACAAAGGGTTTCATTGAAATCTTACGTTGCACAGAACTTTGAGTTATACCGAAAAATAATATAAAAATAATATTATTTTAAATAGTAGTTAACATCAATCCATTGTATTGGAAGGAATGAAAATAACTATCTAAAATATTATTACACATTTTGATTAAATAATTTACATTTATCGAATAAATATTATATGCTTAAAATAAGTATTAATCTGATTTTAAGCATTAAATACTATAATATTACTTAAAAGGTCAATTTATTGCCTTTTGATGTCAAACCCTTTTTAAATATAGTTTTTTAACTTCCATATGTTTTATTTGAAAAAAAATAAATATTTAGAAGTGGGACATAAAAATTAAATTGGTTAATTTTTTGGTATTTTTCTAATAAAGTTTTTTTTAATGAATACTGAAAAATTCTGCATTTTAAACCAAAACATCATTTTCGTCTAATTGATTTATATGGATAGATTATCTTGTTAATTGGTTTCAATATTTATTTATATTATGTTTTTACCATTTAATCCAATGTTTTCCATTGTATGTATTTTCATTCTTAAATTGGACATAATCACATGTCAGTCTTTGGATAGATATTATTTCATCACAACACAGTTTTTTGTTTTGAAAACGGGAACTAATTTTAAATTTATATCTTATACATATGTGATTTGAATATGTGAAAATGGATTCCATATATAGAATCAAGAGGTCCAAATTTTTTAAATAACTATCTTTTATTTTTAATCATTTTGAATTGAAACTTCTGTAAATATTTTATTTACCATGGTTAAAGGGTAAATCTGGTAAATAATGGCAAAAAATTATATTATAATAATATTAAATTACCCAAACATGAGTCCTAACCAAGTTGTATGATACAGTTAATACCATTTTCATCCTTGGGTCGATTTTGGGACCCCATGGAGCCACTTGTATGTGAAAATGATATTTTAGAAAAATTAATTTAATGTTAAGGAAAATGTAACATGAACATATTAATTTAGTAAAAAAACTATATTGGTTAATAAAAGTGATCTCTTCAATTAGAAATATTCATTAAAAATATATAATGATTTCATACATCATCTTATATTTTTTATAAATTTCATACATTAAATAGATATATTTAATTAGGACATAATAATGATGCAATGATTCTTTCATTAAAAAAAAATTCAAAAAAAATAATATTATAAATATTAAAATAAATATAATTTCTTATTTTCATGTCATAGATGAATTTCATAGAAGATATATAGATGTTATATTTTTATTAATGAAGATTTTTTGAAACAAAAAATTTTGTTATAGATTTTTTAAAAAGACATGATATGAATAATGTCAAAATTGACATAATTCATATTTTAAAATATAATATATTTTATTAAATATTATAAAATTAAAAAAAACTATTATTAGAAAAAAGAGTTATCATGAGTCTAAAATTTTATTATTTTCTCTTTAATGGGATATTTTTTATCTTTTGTTAACTATATTGATTCTCAAAATGATAAATTCTTGATAAAAACGTAAGAGTAAAAAAGTGTAAAATAAAAAAAATTAGTATTAAAAAATATCCAAAAAATGTCATATTCATAATTTATTATTATATTTATAACAATATCTATATTATATTATAATTTAATTATTTTTGGAAATTTTAAAATCTAAAATCATTTTATATTTAAATAATACATTCATTTATTCTTAAAGAGCCCCTCCCACTTATAAAAGGGCATTTTCTCTAACCAATTACATACACATCCCAAGAACATTGGGTCATCCAAACTCTGCCCAAATAAGTTTCCAACATCCCTATGTTACTCTAAAAATCCTTCCCTATGACATAAGGAAATTTAATAGATCCCTTTGGCTCAATCAAAAGAAGTTACCTGATTTATGGTAACACCTTCTCGGATAATTATTTACATTATTTTTCCTCCTCCAATCCCTATGATCTTATTATTATTTGTTTACACAACAAAACATGTATCCTAAATATACTATTTTTTTATCAGAATGATTAGAACAATACATACACACACCACTGTCTCATTGGTATAGAGTGTACTATTTCTGTGGATGACGAACTACTGCCTCACGAAACGATGATTGATCAATATTCTCCTTCAACCTCTTATGGTGGAAATTATGATAGGACTAGTATGTTACATGATATATATGATATTTTTATTTCCCCTGTGATTAATTAATTATAATCTATAACATACATTTATGCTTTACAAGTTGTGTAAATATAATAATTTCATTCGAGGAAGGGAAGACTACAACCCCCTCAAAGTGATACGACTCGTTCAAGAAAAACATGGAATGTATATAGGATTGAATAAATGAACTTATGTAACATATATCCCATATATAATATAATTTATTTATAATATTCCAATTTTTTCATTCCGTTAAATAAGAAAAAGAGATAAATTTAGCGTACATTCGTACCTACGTCTTACCGTCTCCATGAATGGTGCATTTCATTTCTTATATCCAAATGTTGTGGACAATTCTAATAGATTTATATTGGATATATATGGTATATATTATATCTAAATAATGAATATAATTATTGATATAATGTAATTTTGACCAAATGCAGAATTTATAATTTTAACATGTTCATTTTTTTACACTAGTTCTAAACAGAAAAAGTATCTGATATGAACTCAAATAATTAAATAATTTTTATCGATAAATAATAAGTGATATAAATGGAATATTAAACATTAAAAATGTTCATATGAATTTAGAAATTAATTTAATTTTATTACTCAATATTTTAAAGAATGAACGAGTCAAGTCGGACATGAGGTAAGGGACTTCGTCTGAATCTCCATTCATTGAGACATATTTTGATAATATACACCTCCTTATTTTACACAATGAAAAGTAAACCCTGTTGATTTTTTACATTTATTAAAATGAAATTCTTTTTCTATGAATCTTTTTTAATAAATTAAGAAATGAATGTTTTTACCGTATTGAAACAATAACTACTTTTCTTCCGCCAAAACAGTTATCTGATATTTGGATTATTCTATAAGCCATAATTTTTTTGAAAGTAAAAAAAATAAACCCCTTATTATATTTTTGCGTATTTTATAATTGAAAATGGTTTTTTTTGTGGATTTACTTTTTCAATATATTAAAATTCTTTCTTCTGAGTGCAAATGATATTTAATTATTGAAATGATGATATTTGCAGTCTTTTATGTGGGATGATTATATAATGGTACTTGGAAATTTTATGGTTGGTTATGTGATAATCCAAATGAAGGGTGGATTCATGATAAACCAAGGTTGGGTGGTTACGTTATAACCTCCATGCATTTTATATGGAAGATGGACGTATGGTTATTTCATTTATTGATATGTGTGGAAGTTAATCATATAGTTATTCTATTTATGTATTTTTATGTCCCAAGTTTCATTTATATGATATATATTATTTTATATGAAATTTATGGTAATATTTTGGTTACAAAAAGTGTAATAAATGCGATTATATTATGTTAAGTTTTTTTCTACTTCATTAAGATGAAAAGTATTACTTTATAATAAATTATTCATGGATTTCATGTTATTTGAAGACTAATAGTTTTCTTTCTTGATGTATCTCATAACGAAAATTTTATGATCATACCATGTTTTGAATTGTCTTTCATAGGACAGAAATAAGAATGGACTAAAGTATTGGATCAAGGAAATGTTATGTTATTAAAACATGATATGATATCATGTTTTGTTTAAAAGATTTATTTTATAAAAAAATGTATAGTGAGTTTAATTTTCTAATAATAATATTCATCTTTTTATGTATATGTTATGCATTAATTATTTAAAGCTTTAAACCTGAAAAGGACCTAAATGTGAAGTATTAACATAATTAAAAATTATACAATTTTTAAGGCTGGGGACTTATAGAAATAATGGGAAAATATATATTTCATGGTTAATAATATAGTAATATTTCCACAAAATGGGTCCTAGAAAAGTATTGAAGTCATTTCACCCCTTATCTTTACTGTTTAGTCCCACGGTAAACATGGTTTTCTCTTGATCCAGATTAATAATTTTAATCCCCTTCACTGCTAAATAAAAAAAATTATAGTGAATTTATTATAAAATATATTTTATTCATATTCAATAAATGGAATCCATTTTTTTAATTTCATATTATTTTAATAAAAGAAATTAATTTAAAATCAATCTCATAAACAAGATGAGAAATTAGGTTTTCAATGTAAATGTTTTCAAACATTTACTATGTTTTTATATTAAAATAAAATTAAATTTCATTATAATTCCCAAAATTTTATTAATTTATTTATAATTGGATTTTATATATTTTATAACCACTTCAAAATATAATTTAACAACATAAATTATTTATATGGAATGATGGATTTTAAATAATATTTATTATTATTCATTTTTCCTGAAAACACATCTCAAAAAATAACAACTATTCATGCTTAGATAATTTTAAAATTTTTATATCAATAATAATGATTATTTTTTCATTTTAAATATATTAAAATTTCAATTTTTAGTGATAAAACAGGTGCACCATTCAAATGAGGTAAAACTTCCTTAAGAAAAAAATACATTTTTATTTATTATATTGGATTTGTTCTTATATTATTCATATAAAATAATGTTAAAGATTTTAAAATAATATTATTATATATTATATTTATATTTCATTCATAACATCCAATAATTTTAAATAATTTCATTTATTAATAGTATATTCATTTTTTTATCAAATAGTTCTTTATAAAAAAATGTCTGCTATTTTCAATTTTTTAAATATAAATTTATAATTATTTGGTAACCAATTAATTCGACCATATCTAATCATAATCTAGTTAATCATATACTTAAGACCCAAAATAATCTTTAATATGTAGTTTTTTACATTAAATAATAATAATATTTGTATTGAGTACAAATCCATCTTTAAGTAACATAACACATCAAATAAATTCTGTGTTACATTTAACATAAGATAACTCGGTATAACATCCATTGAATACAATATCTTAGATTGAATTTTATGAAAATATTAAATATATTTTTATCTATTAGGATTATATTTTTAATTCTATTATTATTGTTCTGTTCCCCATTGGAAATTTAAAAAAATATTATACTTTAATAATATTAGGGTAGTTAAAATAATTTTGAATTTATGATCTCCATTTATTATTATTCATTTTCTCATGATTTGAATTAATTATCTAAGTAAAAAATTTCAATAAAGTGTTATATTAGTGAAGAAACTAATAGGGTATTATTTATATCTCTGATAAATGTATGTTATATTTATCCTTGTTTTTCAAAGACACAAAACCTACAAAATAATAGAAAGAATCATAATGTTATGTAATTTAATATTCATCTAATATTATCTAATATTTCTATATGAATAACATGTTTCTCTATATATTATATCAAATAAATTTATAATTAAATTAGGAAAATAAGGAGATAAAAGATACAGACATTTATCATTTTTCTTTGAATATGATAATATAAAATTTAATGTGAATATATTCATTTAGCAGTAATTTACATTAAAATATTTGGTTGAGTATACATTAAAAATTATATTGGGACACAATGAGTGTTCCAATACTTCAAACTATAGAGTATTCTCTTGGGGAATATTGTTGGGTCAAATAAAATTTTCATTATTATCTTTTTTGATTTATTTTTGTAGATGATGAGTGTGAATTAACTAGGGGAAACATGAAAATTTATTTCAATAGTAATGTATAAAAGTGTATAACATGGGGATAAACTAATGGGATAAGTAATGGAATGACATAAAACTTTACAAAAATTATCTTAATATAATTTTTCCATCCTATATCATTTCATTTATTTAAATCACACTTTTTTAAAAATTTATCTTGAGAATTGATGTAATATATTTTAATCATTAGAAAATATTTTATTGTTTCATTTCTCTCACAAATAAAAGAAACCAACTCTCCTGAATTCAATATACATCATGAAGCTATTAGTTTAGGTCGAAACAACAAAAAATATTCTTAACAGGAATATTGATTTCAAATAGATATTTTTTATTTGAAATCTATCTTATAGACAAAGTAGGCATAAAAAATGATTTAGTATGAGGAAGAGGTATAGTTCACAATCATTCTCCTTCTATAATGGGTTGGACCTCATTGCCTTATTCCTTTGCTGAAATCTGGTGGTTGAGGTGATCTAGAAGGTCATGGTGACATATCCCCCAAACATTTACAAATTTCAAAATAGTTTCATGAAATTGTGTCACGAAATGGTGTGAGTTCCATTTCCAAATTTTCAAACTATTTAATGAAATGGTGTCACGAAATAGTGTCACATCCTTTTCCAAAATATCAAAAAATTTCATGAATCATTTTCACAAAAATGTGCAACATCCTTTTCAAAATTACCATACTCCTTCATGAAGTTGAGTCACATTAAGGAGGAACAAAAATGGTTGAAAATTTTTGTGGCATTGAAATGGTATCACAAAAATAGTTTCACAGAAATGGTGGCATGAAATAAGTGTCACATATACAGTTCCATAGAAATAGTGGCACAAAAAATATGGCACATAATTAATAACAGAGGAAGAGTGGCATAGAAATGGTGCCACATAAACAATGAAACATAAATAGTGTAATAGAAATGGTAACAAATAAATAGTACCACAAAAATTATAGCATAGAAATGGTAGAACCAAAATGGTAGCACCAAAACTATGTCATGAATATTGTTTCCAGAACTATTAATTACCTTTTTCAAATTTCATGATTTTTATAGATTTATTAGTTTTAAAATTTTTATAAGGACATCAACATATTACATTACATGATATTATATTTTAGTCATGAACTCACATCTTTTAACACTGAGGAAATTTTTTAGATTTGAGATTTAGAGAATTTGGATATAACACAAACATGAGATTTCACATTTTTATAGAGAAGATATCACAAAAATAGTATCCATTTATTCCAAAATATAAAACCATTCAAATTAAACATTTTTTATTTGAGAAATATTATAAAAAGTTATCAACATTTTTTTCATTGTCGTACACATCATTATAAACTATGAAAAGCATATAAAACTATAATTGAGAACAAAAATCTTATTAATGCGTATAACATGAAGGAAAGAAAAATTAGTCCACGAATACTTGTAACATATGAAATTATTTTCAAAAAGACATTCTTGTCACCAAAATTAACATACATTTTGAACAATAAAAAGTCAATGATATTTAAAAAAACATATAGAAAATTAATATAACCATAAAGGTATCATGGTGAGTTATATACATAATCATATAACCCTCTCGACCACCTTATAATTAGTAACCCTCACATCTACTTTACAATTATTGTAAATATCGTAGTTAAAAATGGAGTAAACACATAAAATACCTCCAACATACACATAACAAATTAATTGGAGAGAGATATATGCCCCACCATTCATCATAAACAATTCTAAAGAACCAAAACACAATCATAAAACATGAATAATTTCATAAAAACATTTCTTATGAATTTCATAAAACAGAATATTAAAAGTTGATTTAAAAAAATATCCTTATAAAGATCCTAAAATTGAACTGATATATTAAAGTGTTGATAGAATATTAAAATACACTTTAGATAAACATAACTCAACATAATATAAAAAAAATTCATCTCACAACCAATTTTAAGACCACATAAATAATGAAGCATAATGTTTACCCAAAGAATTGAAATCTGGTTACGAATTCCCCTACCCCAGGATTATCATACATAAAACACATTTATAACTCTTTTATAATGTTAAAAATAGTTTTATTAATATCTTAAAGAAATATATTCTAGTTTATAACACCTTATATGATCATTTTATAACATCATTTCATGATTTAATTATTACTATTTCTTTTTTTCCATTTTTGGGGGTACATTCTTTACATGATTTCCATGGCCAGATTGTATTTGATTTTCTGTTCATATAGATATGAAATTCTATAAGTGTAATGAAATGGTATTCATATGTTTATATAATATATAATCATTCTATAAATCATTTTTTATCAGATATTATGATATATCATTAGATAAAACTTTAACGTTGTTTGTTTAGACCCTTTTTTATTTTTCCATGATAATCATGAACTTATTTTATTATATAATTTAATTTCATTCATTAAAATTCATTTTAGAAAATAAAAGAGGATAAAAAATAGTACATTTTGTTTCAATCATTAAATGGTTATTATGATCATTTTTGATAGATGTAATAGATATTTCAAACACATCTTCCATGATTTTGGTAAATTGACCCATAGTGGATGATGCATTTAATTTTAAAACAAGAGGGCGGGGAGTGGAAGTAAGATTATGAATAATTTACATGAACATGGTAACATAAAAAAGATATGTGACTCTTGAGATTCCATACCTCTTTGATAATTGCATGGAAACAAAGTATAAGAAAAGAAAGGGATTTGACTTATATCATATGAAAAATTAATATGATTCTTACCACATGATCTATTCTCCTTAAGATCCTACTTAAGGTCTTTTGGTTTTATCCTTTTGGTTAATCCAACTACTCTAGGACGTGGGGTAGATCATTATAGAGTATATTTGGTAGAACATAGACAATTCTCAATGCTTGAGAGGTGTGAGAAAATGATGTGATTGATGGTGGAATTTATAGTGGATGATAGGAGGGATTTTACATTATTTTAATCATTATTTTAATATTTTTTTATCAAGGCTATGAATAATCATGAATCTTGTGACAAAAAATAGTAAAACATTCATGTGAGTTTGAAACACGTGGGGTTTCATCATCCTTGTATCAACTATGAGGCAGTAAAACAAGTGTTTAACATTTATCATAATTTATTGTATTTTACAATTAATCAAAAATTAAATAATTTTAGAAAATTCCCACAAACTCACCCTAACAATTTTTCTAAACATAGAATTGAAAAAATAACTCTATTTTTTAAAATAATTCATTAAATATTATTAATTAAATTTTTATATAAAATCCAAATTTATTCAAAAATTACAATTTTAAATTTATAAAATATTTTTTAACACCTTGAGATATTAATCAATATGACATTATCATAATTACTTAAAAAATAATAAAATAATAAAATTTACAATTCATTGCGGACATATTACTATTCACATTAATATTCATAAGGGAATATTATTATTCACAAAAAAAATCATGTTTGTTCCATTAGACTCCAAATAACATTCTGATCATAATTGTAGATTACCATTTTCTAAATTAATAACATATAAGAAAAAAATAATGTTTACAGGTTAGTTATAAATATATAAATAAAATAATGTTTCACGCATTTTAATTTGTTTTTAAAACTTTGGGGGTTTTCATTATCCCCACCTTCTCAAAATTGCACCTTCACAATTTTATTTTCTTATTAAACAAGTTATTGTACCTTTCCCTCGTAACATTTTTAGATTTCCATGTTGCTTTATCAACCCTGTGGTTTCTCTACAAAACATTAATCGGTGGATGAACTTATTCTTCAATACTGGATTTCTCTAATCAAGAATCTGAAATGGTTTCCCTTCATAAGAAAGGTTCTCTTCTAACTGAACTACTTATGGGATCAAAACATGAGATGTATCTGTCACATATTTGATCAATATCGAGACATGAAAATGATTATGTACATAATATTAACATGGAGGCATACAACTTAGTGGGTGACTGATCCAATATTCTCCTGGATTTCATAAGGTCCAATGAATAGATGACATAATTTTCCTTTATAACCAAAACAAAAAACACTCTTCCATGGTGACATTTTATGAAAAACATGATCACATATATTGAAATATATTTCATTCATCTTGTTGTCTTTATATATTTTTTTTCTACACTATGTTTTCCTAATGTTTTGTTGGATAATATTCAATTTCTCAACAATATCACCTAATAATTCCAGTCGCATTAACTACCTTTCCCCAAATTCATCCAAAAAATCAGTATTTTGACATCGCTCCCCATAAAATACCTCAAAAGGTTCCATCTGTAAACTAGAATGAAAAAAATTTATTATAAGAAAACCCAACTAAAATACTATATTGATCTATACTTCCCTGTTTGTCCATCGATAAAGCTTGAAGCATATCATTTGATGTGTGAATTTTTCATTCATACCTACCATATGATTGAGGATGAAAAGATGTAAGAAAAATTTATTATGTGCCCAGTGAATTCTTAAGGATCTTCAAAAAGGAATAACTAAACCTGAGATCCTGGTCAGATACAATGAATAAAATAATTCCATGTAACCACACAATCAATATGATGTATAGTCAAGAAATATGATCCCAAGGTATTGTATCTCAAATATAAAGAAAAATATCATATCTTTTCATCTGATCAATTACAACCAAAATACCATTGATACCTCAAGAATAATTAGGTAGTCCCACCAAATTTTCAATGGATACATTCCCCCATTTCCACTCTAGAACTGGAAATGGTTGAATCATCCCCTTCGGTTATTATAGCTCTAATTTAGGTATTTTACAGGTCAAATATTTATTTAAAAATCGACAATATCTCTCATCCAATCAATAATACTCCTAAAGGCCTCTAAACATCTTAGTACTACCAATATGAACTGAAAAGGTAGAGTTATGAGTTTCACACAATTTTTTTTCTTCAACTAGGGATCCTAATGCACACAAAACCATTTACCAAATCATAATACAAAATATTTATCAAAGAAAAATTTATTGAAACATTCCACTTTTATCAAATTATACCTTTTTCTATAGCTCATAGTCTTCCTTTTGTGCTTTATTAATTTTTCATGATAACAATTACTACATTTAACCTGAGTCAAAATAGAGGTATTTCCCATATAAAAAACTTCTAATCCAAAATTCAACAAATCATTAATCAAGGGATCATTTTCCAATCATATAATGGTTAATGATGCATGGTGTTTTCAAATCAAGGCATCTACCAAATTTTTTATTTTTTCAGAAAATGTAATTGATCATGAAATCATAATCCTTTATCCATTCAATCCGTATTTTTTATATCATGTTTAATACCATATGAGTGAATATATACATGAAATTTTTATGGTCAATACATATTTGACATTTTGCCCCGTATAAATGATTTTTTTAATTTTTTTAAAAAAACTACAACTAACAATTGAAAATAAAGTGTGGGATAATTTTACACAAGAGGTTTTAGTTATCTTAAAGTATAAGAAATTAAATGATCATTCTGCATAAGAAAAAACCACATCCCATTAATGAAGCATTACTATAGATGGAAAACTCACCATTTTGGGAAGGCAAGGAAAAAACTAAAGCATTCTCCAATCTCATATTCAATTCCTAAAAACAAACATCCCATTCTTATGTCAAAAAATTTTTAACACCATTTCATATTAATTTAGTTAGATGCCTAGATAACCATGAAGTGTTTTTAACAAACCATCTGTAAAAACCTACTAGTCCAATAAAAATGAGAATCACTATAACATTTATTGTTCTTGGAAATTAATTGGAAACATTTTTTTGGGAAGGATCAGCTGTTATTCCTTCATTATTTACAATGGTCTCATGAAAATAAATTTTCTTAAAATAAAAATAAAACTTGCGTCATTTTCTATTCTATTTATTTTCCTTTCTATTTTTCACAATAACCCATAGATGTTTTTCTTGAAAATATCCAATCTTAGAAAATATCAGAATGTCATCAATAAACACAGCTACCAACTTATCCAAGAACTCCTAAAATATTATATTTATATGATCCATGAATATAGTAGTTCCATTAGATTAACCAAACAACATAATAAGAAATTCATAATTCCCTTATCTAGTATGAAAAGTTGTTTATGGGATGACATCCTCCTTCACCATCTGTAGATGGTATCCAGATCTCAATTAAATTTTGGAAAAATAATGTTCTCCCTTGAGATGATAAAAAAAGTTAGTGATATGAGTCAATGGATTCTTGTTTTTATTAGTGCTGTTATTCAATTCTTTTTAATAAATAAAATTTCTTATGGAACCATATTTGTTTTTAAAAAAAATCCTGGAGAACCCCATAGTGATGTGCTAGAATGAATAAATCCAATATCAAGAAAATCCAAAAACTATTTTTTCAATTCAAGGATTTCAATTTTATTATTTCAATATAGGGGTTTGGAAATTGGATTAGAATCAATAACTAAGTCAATTTTGAATTTTAATTTTCGATCAGGCATGACACCATGTAACTCATTAGAAAAAAAATCATGTTATTCATTAACCACTAATACATCATTAATCTGAATAGTTATCGTATTTTCTACAATTTTAGAAACATAGAATTCATTTCATTCATTCAAATATTTCTCAAAATATTTATTTTATCAATTGTATGGGTTATTTCTTTTATAAAAACTAAAAATCATTGTAAAACCAAATTCTTTAGTTCTAAAGTCAATCTTATCATGCTAAATCGAAATCAAATCCATTATAACAATGAAATAAAACTCTAGTAAGGTAATAAAAAAATGTTTTAAGGTATAGAATTTCAACAAACAATAATATAAAGATACTTATAATTCTTATTTTCTATAATATTTCTCCATGTTTTCATACAAATAAGTTATAGCCTCATTTATTGAGGTGATGTTTCCAATTTACAAGAAAATTACTATGATATAAAGGAATGTGTAGACCCCTTGTCAAACATATCATTAGAAAAAACTTTGTAATCAAACAATACAACTTCATTGAATGGCCCGACACCTACTAATGTAGCCACAACATACCTCACTATTTCTTTCTACATATAGTATGGCTTCTTTACATCAATGGGATCTCTTTTTGGGTAGGCATTTGCATACAGGAACATCTCTTTAAATTTAAAACAATTTGAAATTTCTTTATATGGATTATTCTTTAGATCATATTCATTATAATCTCGCACTATATGTTAAATCATACCCTATCTAAAACACTTCCCAACTTTGGTAAGGCACTCTTCATGGTGCCTTATGTAATAATTTTCACAAACTAGAAAATGATGTTTCTTACCATTAGATTTAATTTGTTGATTCTTAGCCATCACTTACCAACTAGACCACTTATTCTCCTTATTTTCAATGTGAGTGTGATCATCAGAAAACTCCATCTCTACCATCTCAGCACATCAGAGAAGTTTCTCACCTCTTTTACATTCATGGGAAGACAATGCACGTAGATACATTGGCTTTAATCATGAGTAAAAGTAGTTGATTTTACTATCTTGATCCAGAATAATATTTATTGCATAACTTTCATGTTGGATGAATATTCCTTCATACCCAGCCACTAAATTTTTCTATTTTTTCTTCAATTAAATGATTTTTTATCCATTCTATGTCGTACCACTAGAGGAAAAAAATTCAACGAAAGTACTTCTAAATTATTCCAACTCTAAGGCATAAATCTCATCTCTATCCCTGATCTTTTTAACCATTGACCATCACTTATAATTTTAACCTTCATAATGATAAATGGTATGACAAACCATTTTATTATCTAAATTGTCCATAACATTGAATATCTTATCAAGGGACTTACTCAATCCTTAAGTAGCTACCAGGTCAGGAGATCCTTTGAAAGAAATAGGGTGTTGTCTCCAAAAATGTTCCAGAATCATCATGTTCTATTGTGGTACCTTTGGTTGTTCTATTGCATGGAAGACACCATAATTTATTTCGTATGTCAGATAAGCCATTACTATTACAAACTGCTTCATTCCAATCCCTACAATTCCAGGCTGTAGATTTAGAATGATATAATTATTTTTGTGCCTCTTTTATTCATCGTACCTTTTTCTTATATAGTATACCATTATGATCAATCATATATTATTCAATTAAAAATGGAAATATATAAATTAAATATCATTTCAAATTAACCATAATGTAAAAATTATTTATGGTATTCAATTAACATCATCTGGACACCTTATGTTTTCATAAAAATCCTATTATAACAACTATAAGGACTCGACCTTATTAAATTACATAATCATGTGTTTTAGTCATGAAATCTCTTATTTTCATATTGAGGATCTTTTTAATTTAGAGTTTTAGATAATATCGATATAACACATACATAACATTCCATAATTATACATAGCTGATATCACAAAAACAATATTTATTTATTTCAAAATATAGAAGATTTCAAGTAAAATATTTCAAAGTTGAAAAATCTCATTAACATTTACATTTTCTTCCTTATTTGTCATAAAATTCCTTATAACATTTGAAAATATTTTAAAAACATGGGATTAGCACAAATATCTTAGAATGGGAAATATAAAGATAGAAATAAATCATTAGTCCATGAATACATGTAACATATGAAATTATTTTAAAAAATACAATATTTTCACCCATAGAAACATACATTGTTATACATTCAAATTCAACAAGATTTCTACAAAACATCTAGAACAAAAATAGAAAAAAAAATCTTGGTGAAGTAGATAATTAATCATGTAACACTCTTGGCTGCCTTATAATTGGAACCCCCATGGATATATCACAATTTATGTGACCATAACAGTTATACATCGACAAACCATATGGTCAACTAGAAACATACACATATCCAATTAATTGGAGGGATATATAGATCCTACACTTTATTATAAACAATTAATATTAACCAGAACACAATCATACAACATTAATAATTGCACAAAAATATTCCTTTTGAATTTTGCCGAAAAACATTTAAAAGATGGTTTTAAAAGAAAAGTTCCTTATAAATATCATATAATCAATTGAGAACTAATAAAGTGGAAGGAATTTGTATATACACTATAGTTACACATAATTAAACATAATATTAACAAAATTTATCTCACTAAAAATTTTAATACCACATAAATAATGAGGTAGAATGTTAACCCAAAGAATGTAAATCGACATATGAATTCCCTTACCTAAGGTTTATATTACATAAATTTTTTTAATAACTCAAGTGTAATGGTTAAAAAAGTGTTATTAATACCCTATTGAAACATATTCATGTTAATAAGAACATATATGATCATTTAATAACATCATTTTACAATTTAATTATTAATATTTTACCCTTTCCATTGTTTTGGGTGCTTTCTTTACATCATTTCTATGGTTGGTTTGTATATGATTATCATATCGTATGGAAATAAAATTCTATAAGTTGAATGAAATAGAAATAAAATGATTCCAAAATGTATAATGATACAATAAATCATTTTTTATAATATATTATGATATATTATTAGATAAAACATTAATGATGTTTGATTTGAACAATTTTGGTGGTTCACTGATAATCATGAACTTGTTTCATTATATAAATTAATTTCAATCATATAAGTTCATTCCAGAATGTAAAATATGTTATAAAATAAAATTTAAATTAATTTCAAATAATTAGAATCTTTTTATGATCTTCATTGAAAGATTTATTAGTATGGAAATTATATCACACACCATTTTGGTAAATTCACACATCGTGGATGATGTTTTTATTTTTAGTACAAGTAGGAGAAGATATAAATGAAGATAATTATTCTTTTATAATAACATGGTAACATATAGATGATATTATATTATTCATATTTCATAACTCTTTGATATGTGGAGGGAATGTGCGTATTAGTAAAGACATGAATTGGAAGGAAAATGCATGAAAAAGTAAAAGGATTCATACCTCTTTATCTTTTCTCCTTGATATCCTTCTTAAGGCCTTTGGTTTTGGCCTTTTGGTGAAACCAGTAGATCTATGGTGTGGGGGAGAGCCATGGTGATGTATGTTGGTAAAACATAGACAACGGTCAATTCTTGAGAGGTGGGAAAGGAAGAGGGGAATAAGGGTGGTATTTACAGTGCAAAAGAAGAAGATTTTACATAAGTTTAATCATTGTTTTAATATTATATCTCAAGAATTTTAATATTCATGATTTATGTGACCCAAAATAGTAAAAATTTCATTTATGTCTGAAATAAGTTGTCTTGTATTTGCCTTGCATCACCTCTGATACAGAAAAACACGTATTGAGAATATATCGTAATTTAACGTATTTTATTATTCATAAAAATTTCATGAATTTCTGAAAATCCAAAAATTTCACCCTAACCATTTAAGATGTGCATAATTAAAAAATGAACTCGAATTTTTTAAAATAATTGTTTATTTTTTAATAATTTAATTTTTAAATAAAATCATAATTTAATAAAAATAAAAAAATTAATTTGTTAACTCATGTATTAACATCTTAAAAAATTAAGAATGTTGTCATTATCATAAATCATTAAAGTAATAAAATAATAATACAATTTACTATTCATTAGAGTAATTTTACTTTTCATAAGGTTATGTTACTATTCATCATAAATCATGTCGGTTCTATTAGACTTCAAATAACTTATTGATAGAAATTATATATTACTGATTTTTGATATTCAAAACATAGAAGGGAAAAATATGTGTTTAAAGGATAGCTAAAATATCTACTTAAAACAATGATTCGTTATTTTTAATTTATTTCTAAACCCTTGAGTTGTTAAACTTTTGACGTATTTAATTTACACAAAATGATGTAAATTCTATATTTATGTAGGTTCGAATCCATTTCAATGTTGGTAATTTATATCATTGATTTTTCTAAAAAACTGGAGTCTTTTAATTGGTCACAACATGTGGTTTAATTTGATCATATTTTAATGGAAAATCCAGTGTATCTTAAATTGAAGCTCCACAAAATATTCTAAATGGATGACATATATTTCTTAGTTGTGCATCATTTTTGTTCCCTATTGAGAGATGCATGATCCTTTCATTCTTACTATAAGAGTTGTGCAATCAAACATTCCTCCATGGATTGGTTCCCCTTGATGTTCTTCCTACTAAAAGTGCACAAACTATTTTGGTGAAACAAAGAAACATCGATCAGTCATCGATATAAGGTATGATTTATCATTGTTCTTCTTGGAAATCCTCATTCTGTTTCTCCTTTCCCTTTTAGTCCAAGCAATCTCAATGTTCTTAAGGGTGTTTTCTTGGGTGCTAGAAGGTGTGGTGGTGTCTTTACATCCTCAGGTGGGTGTCGTCCTCTATGAGAGGTGGTCGTGATATATTTTGTAGGACTCTTCTCGTGCAATGAGAACCGTAAACATTTTTAGGTAGGGGATTTGTGGATTCCCTATTTTTTTATGTGCACCAATAGAGTTAACATGTTTTATCCCACTGTATAATAAAATAATTGATATAGTAAATATTTGAACTGGATAAATAAATTCGTATCGATCATATGTTATTGCCTCCTATTTTTCTAGATAGTTTGATATCTATGTATTCGTTTTTATCATTTAGTTCTTCACAAAAAGGGTAAATATAGTAATCTTTGATTAATTTTAATTATTTGCCAATAATAAAGAGTAATGTAAATGAATATAATTTTTGTTGTTGTAATGTAATGATAACCAAATTAATGCAGTAAGAATTTTTGATTAATATGTGATAGCTATGACAGCTTTCCATTTTGGTTGCCCATAGTTGGAACATACTGATAATGTATCAGCTAATTTAATATTTAGTAATGATCCAGTTGATCGATAAGAGTTAACATCTTGTGAGGTTAGGATTTACCCTATTTCTTATATGATCGAGTATGTTCTAAATTGGAGCCATGAGAGCTCATTACATGTGATGGAATAATTTTTTGTTTAGGTCCAAGATCCTCATTGCATTGTTTTTTATGGTTCTTTTGATGTGTTATGAGACTAGATAAATGTTTTGAGATGTGGTGGTAGGGTGGCTTAGTTGTTTTGACATCATGGGATGCCTCGAGTTGTGGGATTCATCCGTGTATTCTAGTGGATGTTGGGGAGGACACTAGAGATGATGAAACATGATGGATGTGAATTTTGGATTATTTTTTACTCTACTGGATTGTTTATCATCATTACATTATTCATTTCTCAAGGCAACTAGTCTTTTATACCCTCATTCCAAAAGGGGAAATGACGAGAAGGGTATGCAACATGATTTCTGTGCTTAGATCCTCAAGGGATGATGATTCTACACTCCTACTATTGGTGACAAAAAAAATTCAGGTATGTTCATCTACTCGTCATATTGATCCACATATTATTATATTCAATGAATGTTTATCATGAATTCATCAGAATATGGAAATGTAATAATAATGTTAATAAATAATTGCATCCTGGCTTGGTTATGCCTATAAGGTATGAAATGTTGGTATGATGCCAATAAAATGTAATGTGGTATTAATAATGGTTAAATAATGGATAATTAATTATTTAACATTATGTGGAACAGATAAAAAATGATAATGTAATATATAGTAGTTCATTAAATGGATGCGATCTTATAAGATACATAGTATTATCATTGGAAGTCAGGCGTCCGAGAGACAATAGATATAGTTGATTCAAAGACTAGGTTAAATCCATAATATTGGTGGGATCTATAGTATATTATGTACTTTTTGAGTCATATAATCTACATTACCCTGTCAGTTAGGGAGACTAAAACCCTGAGATTCTGATCCATGAGGGTGTCTTCCACAACATTCTGGTGAGTTGATGTGTGGAAAACTACCCCCTATCCCCAATCTCTTCTCTTGGTATTTACAACATATGGAAGGAAAAGTGGTTAGTTTTTTCCCATATATGTGTGTAGAGAGATGTAGTGGCCTGTGGTTATTCACAAAAATATAGTCTAGATATAGTATCTGATGGACTGCGGTAGGTGTAACGTGAATAGGATGTCATGGCTTGAGGATCCTTACTTGGTGTATGGGACATAATGGATTGAGGTATAAAGATCGACGTAGGATCCATGATATATAATCTATGGTGTATCCCAAAAACTACTTAGTTACATTTGATACATGGACTTGGTTGGTGTGATGCATGAGGTGCTTGTTGTGGTGCTTCACCCCGGTGACTACGGGCAAGCTTTTTTTAGAGAGACATGATTATGACATGCGACCTTGGAGAAAATCATAAAACCATTTGGTATTTGGTAGCAGGGTACCCTTTATATTAATTATTATATTATATAATCATTTTATGCAATACATAGAGAGAATTTCCATGGTGAGGATGGGAAAATAGTATACTAGTTTATGTAAATAGTTAGTTTTACTTGTCTTTCACTTTTCATTATCATGTTTTCAATACATATGTAGGAGATGCTCCAAGGATTATCCCACTAAGTATACTATTATAAACACCCTATGTGTACATAAACTATTTTTTTCAAGTCAATTGAAGCAGGTTGGAGATCAGGATGATTTATACTAGATTGGGGTTTCATGAGCTCTTCATGTTTTGTGTTCCCTGATGTTTTTAGTTTCTTTTGGTACTTAAACTTATCCATTTTAGTTTTAGTATTTTTTCATGAGATTACATATGTGTACTTGGGATTTATTTTATATTTCATTATGAGTTAGATTTTGTTGGTGTTTTTCTTATCTCTCTATCACATGTTTTCTATTAGAGGTAATTCATCCCATTTGTGTGTTTACAGTACCCTGGGTGCTAGTCGCCAAACCAGGGCCTACATGATGCTGTACACGGGGGTCACTATCTCTATCTCACATTTCTATACCAGGATTCGTACACATTATGGGGAGTGGTTATAAAAGGGTTGTATCAAAGTTCTAGGTGAGGGATATGAATAAGTTTAGAGTTATGAATACATGAGGGTTCATGGGTTGGTAGGGCAACGACATGAGTTATGTTTAGAAACAGACGTAAAAACAAGATGAGGGATACCTCTTCCATGGGGATGAAATATCTCATGATTTTTATAGGATATCAAAACATTGTTTCTCTTATGGGTGTCTATGTCCTCAGTGGTGAGAGTGCCCAACCTTTTAGAGCAGTCGGCATGCATTATGTTTTCCTCTTCAGGTTCCTCCATTGAGGCAGTTCTAGCTCAGGGAGAAGTAGTAAGATACACTAGAATTGGATCAATAGAGATAGTATGGGGCATGAAGATGATAGCCCCATCACGATCCCCATCCTCAGAGAGCAGTTCATGACCATGGTGGTGGTCGTCATTAGGGTTGGATTGGTCGTGGAGAAGTTCATGGTCAGCTTCATGTTTTAGCATTGCCAGCGCCAGGTGAGCCAGATATTGTTCAACATACCCTTTTCTTCTTTTAAACATAGGTGTATTCTTTGATTGATTCCAAAGTGATGAAATCCTTCATATCACATTCTACATTCCATTCTTTGGGACATGTGGTAGAGAGGCTTTCAGTTCCCTTGGTGTTGACTACACCAGATGGAGGTCGATATGACATGTCAGAAGTATGTAGAGAATGTGAGATAGTGTTGGGGAAGCACCACTATTGATGATATTTACGATGATTATAGATACAACAATATTATTTCATCCTCTACTTAGATTTGATTTATTCTATGTAGGCTATCATGGATTTCATTAGGAGGTAGGTGGTATTTATCATTGCTGATAGAGAGCCAGTGGCATTTGTTGGTGACAGAGACCGTCAGATGGGTTATAGGCATGTTCCTTTCTTTTCATCCATTATGGATGATCTCATGATAATTTTTTCATAGGATTAAAAGTTAGTGTTTCTTAGGTTCTTAGAAGAGTACCCTGATGTCTTTTCAGAAGATGTTCTAGTATTACCCCCTCAATGAGAGATTGAGATTAGGATTGAGTTAAATCCAACAGTTTCTATGATATCTATGTATCAATATTGGATGTCCCCTTTTGAGTTACAGGAGTTGTTTATATAGCTTGATTGTATATTATAGTTTAGTTTTTTTGGTCTTGCTTATCAACCTGAGGAGAACCATTTTTGTCCATGATGAAGGATGATGGATGTTTGTGGTTGTGTATAGATTATCATTGCTTAAAAATGTGATAGTGAAGAATCGTTATCCTCTTTAATGGATTGATGATTTATTTGTTCAACTGTTGTGTGAAATTTTCTTCTTGAATGTTGACTAGTTGTCAGGATATCATCAGATGCTTGTGAAGGATGAGGATATCACAATGACGACTTTCGTTTGTCATCATTGGGATTATGAGTTAATTATAATACCATTCAATGTAATGAATTCTCTAGCTCGGTCCAAGGTATTTAAGAAACAAATGTTCCCTGAATTCCTATATATTTTCATGCTGGTGTTAATCAATTAAATCCTTGGGTACTCTACATATCTGAAGGATGATGTAGATCATTTTCATGTTGTTTTATGTGTTCCTTGTCAACATAATCTTTGTGGGAAGTTGTTGATGTTTGAGTTTTGGGATCAAAAAGCCTGTTTCATAGGACATGTTATATCCCATTAGGGGTTATCTGTGGATCCATTAAAAATAAAATAAGTTGTTTCATGGGCATCCCCCATGATAGTGGAAGAGGTGTAATGTTTCCATGGTCTGGAATGAAATTATAGAAGGTTCATAAATGATTTATCGTGGATTGCGTCTCCTATAACAATGTTTATCCAGATGGATTTTGAGTTTATGTGGACTGATTAGTGTCATGAAGCATTTGAGTATCTGAAAGAGAATTTAGTCATTGGTATGGTTCTTTGTCTACCAGCAGAGGGAGTTCAGTTTTGTGTTTTCTATGATGCTTATGTTATAAGGGATGGTTGTGTTCTAATGTATAATAGATCATTTGTTTTTTAAGGGTCTCAGAATTTTCAACCCCATGAACATAACTGTGACACATATGATATTGATTTTGTTGTAGTGGTGTTTTCTCTGATGTTGTGGATACATTTCCAATTTGGAGAGTGCATTGTGGTTTTTATCAATCATATGAACATGAGGTATGTTTTCTACAATTGTGTCTTGATATTAAGGCAGTGTTTGTGGATAGAGATGTTACTAGAACATGAATTTAAAATCTCATATACACCATGAAAAGAAAAAATGTTGTAGATAATGCACTGGTAAGGATGTCTCATATTGATTCATTTCATGGATCTTGTGTTTCATATAGAGTAATGGAAGAACATTCAACATTTCTTCAAGATATGGAAGAAGTCAGGGTAAGATTTTGTACTTATTAGATTATAGTTCAACCATCTCTAGTGAAACAGGTAGAATAGTCCCGTTTGGGGGACCTTGAGGTGGAGGTATGGAGAGACCTATTTTTTTGTGGTGATAGCCCTTATGGTTTCATGGAGGATGAACAACAATTGGTGTTGAATTAGGGAAGGATTTTTATTCTATTATCTATTTATGATACTCTTAATAGAGAGTTCCATAGATCCCCTTCAGCGGTGTATCCAGGGGGTTCAAATATCTATCGAGCATTTGGGAGTATGTTTTAGTGGAATTGGCTGAAGCATTGTCTAACAAAAATTTTGTCTTGATGATTGGTCTTTAAGAAGGTGATGGCGGGAACTGGGATCCCGGTGTTTTTCTCCAGCCATTTATGTTCCCCAATGGAAGAGGAATGACATCTCGATGGACTTTGTTACCAATTTACCATGAGATTACGAAGGCTATGACAAAATATGTGTGGTAGTGGAATGATATACATAATTATCCCACATCATAGAAGATAAGAAATCGTTTTTGGGGGATTTTTTGTTGAGGTAGTATCTAGAGACGTTGGTGAGACATCATAGAGTCTTGAGGATGACCATTTCCAATCAGGAACTGCATTTTACCACCAGGGTGTGGAGAGGTCTCCATAATGCCTTTAGTTTTCATGTATTCGTTAGGAAAGACATTCATCTACAATCGGATGGAAATATAGAGGGGACCATCATGACTCTTGATGACATGTTGAGCTCCTGTATCCTAGATTTTGGAGGATCGTGGATGCGGAACATAACCTTGGTGGATTTCACATACAAAAATAGTTTCTAATCAACCATCACTATGGTTCCGTTGGAATCCTTTAATGGCCGACCATTCCATTCTTCATTGTGCTGGATTGGGGTTGGAGAGTCATCAATTCCTAGGTCGTAACTACTACAGAACATGACATATATGTTTTATGTTATTTGCAAGAGTATTAATGTATCACATGATCATCAGGAATCATATTCCAATTAAAGGAGGATACCTTTATGTTTTTATTTTGTGTGTCACATGTTTCTAAAGGGGACTCCCCACCATGGGCAGAGAAGGTTTGGTGATGGGAGTATGAATATTCCTTGGTTTTTTGATCCATTTGAGGTGTTATCTTATGTTAGAGCTATGTCATTTCAGGTAAAACATCCCCCATGTTTGAGCCAGATGCAATATTTTTTTCTTGTGTCACAACTCCTTCGTTATCTTCATGGTGAATCTCACATCATCGATTTAGGATAGATCGATTATGTAGATGATTCAACTTTTCTGGATTGGATTGTAGTGATCCAAGACCTCAAGAAGAAGTTGTTTCTCCTGCATCATATCCCCATGGTTCATGTCCTGTAGTGGAATAGAGGAGTGGTAGAGAGTACATGGGAACATGAGTGGCAGATACACACTTTGTACACCAAGCTATTTGTTGTTTAGATCTTTTCATATATTGATATTTTCTTTTTGGATATAGACCTCTCATGGTTATGTGATATATTTATTTTTTTTCTTTTGTGGATTTCTTTCATTGAGAGGTATCTCCCACATGATATTTTTTATGAACTAGTTGTAGTTTCTCTTTGATCCTTGTAGGATGTCATTGAGCTCTTCTTAGTGGATGGAGACCTGAGAGGTATCCTGATGTGTGGTTGTTCAAAAAAAATTGTGTGTTCCTATCTGGGTTGGTTTTGGATTCTTAAGGGAGAGAATATTTTGAGGGTTATCTGATGTAATGGCCTAGACCGTTGTGGTCCATTCTATTACTGAAATCCTTTGTTTGAGGTGTTCTAGAAGGTCAATGTGACATACCCATTTTAGTTAGCCAAATTTCAAAGCAGTTTCACAAAACTATATCACAAAACTACATCACATCAATTTCCAAATTTCTAAACTAACTCATGAATTTGTTTCATGGGATGGTGTTACTTTTTTACTCCGAATTTGTAAACTCTTTCATGAAACAATGTCATGAAATAGTGTCACTTTCTTTAAAATTATTTATAAACTATTTAATGAAACTATGTGAAGAAATGGTGACATATAAATGGTGGCACTGAAATGGTGGAAAATAAACTATAGCACAAAAATGGTGTCACAATGATGGTAGAACAAAAATTGTTCCAAAGAAATAATATCTTAGAAATGGTGGCACATAAACGGTGGCACATAAATAGTAGCATAGAAAAGTGGCACAGAAATAGTGGAACAAAATTAGTTGAATAGAAATGGTGGCACAGAATCGGTGGAAAAAAATTATTTCATAAAAATGGTATAAAAAAATATTGGCACCAAATCTGGTTTATGAAAAGTGTTTCTAGAACTATATAATTTCCATTTTCAAATTTCTTTATTTTTCCTGATTTCCCAGTTTTTCCCATTTGATATCACTATTTGATATAAAATGATTTAAATTCCATATTTATGTGGTTTTTAATCTATTTCATGGTTAGTAAATAATATTATTTATTTTTCTGAAAATTAATAGGCTTTTATTTCTTCAAACAACGTGGGATAATTTGATATTATTTTTATGTGAAATTCAACATATCGATAATTTTTGATCCTTTAAATATTTTTAAGGGATGAGAAATCGTACTCCTTTATTCATCCTTCTTATTACCTGGTGTGAGACTATCAAACCTTTCCTTCTTCTTATATTATCCTTCAATCAAAACTTCCTCCATGGACTTGTTCCCCTTCATGTTTTTCATGCTGCAAATGCACCACCTATTTTGGTGCAACCATGCAGTAATTATCAATCAACGATATAAGGTGTGATTTACTGTCGTTCATCAAGGTTCATATCCTTATGTTTATACTTTCGCTGTTATGAAATGTGATCTGTATGATCCTAATGGATTTTTCATGGGTGTTGGATGGTGAGTAGTGTATCTTCATCCTTGGGTGGCTACAGCCTTCCATGAAAAGCGACCATGATCTATTTTGTTTGGCTATTATCGTGGAATGAGAATCAATAACCTAATGAGGTAAGGTATTCATGTATTATTATTTAGCATTTTATTCTTCAAGTCATTCTGAGGTGAGGATGGGTGGTTGACTACCCCCTTTGGCCCATCCTTACACTGTGTAAGGGATGTAATGACTTGAGGTATAATTCTGGATGTATGATAGATTGTTTGAAAGTAGTATTGGATCCACAAAACTACCTACATACATTGGTAAAATGGATGTGGGGGTTTTTCTGCATGAGGTGCATGTTGTGGTGATTCACCCACGTTTCTGAATGATATATTTTTGGAGATAGATGCTTAGGAGGTGTGACGTTGTGGAAAGAGGAAAACCAATGGGAAAGTTGTAGTTGGGTACCCTTGATATTCGATATTAAATTACATACTCTTTCATTCAATACATGGTGAGAGTATCCATGGTGATTCTAGGAACATAGTATACATTTTTACATGACAAGTTAGTTTCAATTAAATTCATTGTTCTATAGCCTGGTTTTTTTAATTTGTTATAAGAGGCTTAGGGGGGATCCTACTGAGTATATTATTATACACACCGTACGTATACAATTTTTTTTTCTTCAAGTCACATGGAACTGGTGAGATATCAGGATTGTTACTACTATCTTGGGGTTGGAGGATGTGTTTGGGCTTTATGGTCAATACAATATTTTACTTTCTGTTGGTACTTTCAGTTTTCCCTTTCAGTTGTAGTACATTTTTTTCATTACATATGTGTGTATGGGATTTCATTTATATTGTAGTCTGAGATGGAGTTGGTTTGTTTCATTTTTATCTCTTCCTTTTCATGTGTTCTCTTAGAGGGTAATACATCCCAGTTGTGTGTTTACTATAACCTTAATGCTAGTCACCAACAAGGGGCTACTGGTTGTGGGACTAGGGGTTGTTGTCTCTCATATCACATTGTTGGCCCAAGAGGGGTATACTTTGTGTGGAGGGTGTCATGAAAATTTCTATACTATTTTTTTTACACAATATCTACATACATTGTATCTATCATAATATAATGAATATAACATCTAGAAATTAAATAAATTATATTATGATGGTGGATCTGTTTTTTCCATCCACCATCCTATTAAATGATATATAATTTTATTTTGTGTTTATACATATCGATAAACCCCCTCCACATATAAATATTATTTATTTTCCAAAAAAATAGTAACTTATTTTGATGGATTTAATGATTATATAGGATAGTTTCTTGATAATATTATAAATTTTTTATTATAAATTCTTATTTACCTTCTTACAATTCCATATGATTGAAAATGAAATTGTTTAGAATTGGGAAGCATAGAAAAACTCTTACATAAAGCGATATAATTTGTTTCTAATTTATGGATTAGTTGGATGATTAAAAATAAATATTTAATGAATATATATATATTATTAATTATTTTATAATAATTATATTAGTTTGAAATAAATTTTACCTATAATTATTAGTATAAATTGAAAATTAAAAACCTCACTTTTCCATACATATGGACATCCATCTCTACAATTTTAAATAATTCATTTTCATCACCAAATTTTGTGAATGATTTTAAAAGTGTATATAAGAATAAATATGACACACATCTCAGTAAATATTCTAATGATCATGGATCCATGACCAATATAAACATAATGAAACTTATAAATTAAAACATTAATGAAAATGAATCTTTTAACACTAAATATCATGATTTATAATAAATTTAATTTTAACATATTTGAGGATAGTTTTCTAATAATGAAAGATTCTATTGAGGTAATTTTTAATGGTAAAATATAATTTCAAATTTTAATTTTCAATGATAAATTTTATTTTGAGTAATTTAATAGAAACTATCATTAAAATTTCATTTATATTACTCTAACCGATTTATCCATTGAATTTTTAATTTTTTATACCTTTTTTATCTCTCTTAAAAATTGAAAGAGTGAGAAAGTTTTTAAATAACTATCACATTTAAAACATAGGTTGAAAAAACTATTTCTTATGTTTCCAAAATCATTAATTTTATAACCAATTGTTTTTGAAAATACCTGGAATATTTTAAATAGTTATATTCACTACAATCTAAATTTTTTACCAATGTATAAAATGTTATATATATAAATGTTTTCCAAACTAGTCTTTCATGATCTTTTTAAAAATTGGGGGGAAATTGTTTAATTTGAAAAATAATGAAGGAATATATTTCTTAGAGTAATGATCATTAATTTAATTAATTTATCATCAAATATATTACATGTTTGGTTTCAATTTATTTTTAATTAGAAAATAATAAAAAAATATTATTAATATTTAATCAATAGAAAATCATATCTTCACTAGTTTTTTAGAATGTATTAAATGATAAGGATAATATATCATTCATATTAATCATGATATATAATCTTATATTATGATTTAATTTGTATATGAAATTAAGGAAAAATATTTATTAATTTTTTGTAGCATTTATTATTTTGAATATTAGATATTTAAAAAAATTATTTTTTATCTGTTATTCTATGATGATATAATGAATATTTTTGATCTTATCACAGACATATTTATAGATTAAATATATAAACAAATAGAACCTAGTTTTTTATCCCTATATTGAAATCGGTAATTCCATATTCATAGTTGATAATAACTAGAAAAGATGTGACTTTCATCATCCCCTAAATGTAATTATTAGGGATGCCAGATCAACTATAATATGGTAAACATGGGTTCATTACTGATTGAATGTGATATAGTGGTATTGGTAGTTAACATTCATATTTGATATATTTTTTGTTCCCATAATTTTACCATACTCATTTTAAATTATAAAAGTTATATTATTTCAAACAAGTGATCATGATTTATTGTTTAGTGATTTACTAATACTGTTGAATTCAACATAATTATTCTAGGACTATTTATTATGATCAATGAAGTTTTTGTATTTATTTATATTTAAAATCACATATTTTCATAAAATTATTCTAATGATATTCTTTTATATAGTAATTTATGAATATTTCCCATTATTACCCTATTAGAAATATGATCACACAACATATTTTGTTTTTATTTTTACTAGTTTTTTATAAAGTGTATGATGTTTGATGAGTCTTAAAGGGTTTATTATTTGATTAATTATGTTAGATATATTTTTTATAAATATTAAATAAGTAGATTATGTTTCTATTATAAAAAAAACACAACATCTATAGTTCTTATTCATTTTATTTTCTAGATTATTTTAATATTTTTCAAAAACATATAATATCTTTATTTGTAAATCTTGGGTAACTAATATTTTTATCAGTTATGTTATTATATATTCTATGAGAATACAATAATAAATTTTTAGTGATAATAAATTGAAATTTACTATGTATTATACAATAATTATATTCAAGTGTAAAATATAAATTATGTTAATTTTTAAGAAAATATATACGTGTTTCGATACAATAATGTGGATGTGGAATCATTACATAGGTACTATGGGTGAAAAAATCTACAATAGGGTTTTGGGGAATTAACCAAATCATCAGTAGTGTTTTTTCAGTTATCCCTTAAATTCATTTATAGAGATTCCCACCTAGGGGATATTCTTCTATAAATTCAAATTTTCGTTATGAACCAATATGAAAGATAGAAAGAGATTTTGAACATGACTGCCCTAGGTTAATCTGGTGGATTTATTTTTTGAAAATTGTGTTTCATTATTTAGAAATACTAGGAAATAATTTTAATGATAACATTATTAATCAATATGAATATGATTATTCATAAATTACTCATGGTTTTAATTTATTCCTTGAATTAGGAGGATTAATTTTCATATAAATCATGATAAACAATGAGATCATTTTCCATATACATATCCCAATGAAATAGTAGATTGAATTTGAAACCATATTGTATTGACTTACAATCTATCTCATTACATATTTAACCATAAAAACAAGGGTTTTTTTAATATCTCTCAAAATAATAGAAAATATGATTTTATTGAGATATATTTATATAAAAACCCTAGATGAATGTTGATAATAATTCATATATTTCACGAATTTTGGAATAAGGAATCATTTAAATGTCTCAATAGAATATGGTAATGTTTTGAGGATGAAAATATGGGCTTAAAACCATTAATTATCGATGGAAAAATTATTAGTTAATTTGTTGGAAATAAGGTTTAAATTTTTTTACTACATATAGTTCAAAATAATATATGTGTCGAACATGGGATTAATTTGAGGAAATTATATTATAACATACTAAAACATTAAAAATATATGGACCTAGGATATATAAATCATTGAAGTGGAACACGATGAATAAGTCACACATATACTCTACTCTAGAGCTATGAATAACATGATGTTATGTGTATGATTATTCCCTTTAAAACTTATATTGATCAATATTTAATAGAATTCTATCTGAATTTTATTTAACTTTCTGTATACAGATTCATTATAAATATGTAGAATAATGAAATTATTATTGATATACAAAAATCATTTTATGATTTTATTTAGTGATTGTGTGATTATTCATTAATAATGTAATTTAGTAACTTTTTATAGGTATTACTAGTTTAAAAAAGATGATAAATTACTAAATGGATTAAAATAATATCGAAATTAATAATATGATTATTAATATTGTATAGGGTTTGTGTTTCATAATGACTTGTTTAGTCTCCCCACAATAAATGATGTTAATTTTTTAATTGATCTTATACCATTTTAAAAATATATTTCAATTATTTGATATATTATTTGGCTAATTGTATTACGAAAATTTAGGAAGATACTAAAGGATAATTTTGTTATTGTATTCATAAAACATTATGTTTCACCATTGTTTCACCTATTAATTGTTATTTATAAATATTTTGAATAATGAACCTTTATTTTTGTAATGTAAACATTAAAATGTCACTATAAATAATAATTATTCACTACAACATATTGATTAACAATTTAATCATCTATGTGGACATCAATACTTTTACAAGATTGACCATCATATTTCTTATCATCAATTGAGGGTAAATAAGGATGATAGTGAAAATATATACATCTGTAGAAGCAATGATCACTATTAATTTATAGATATTCATTAATACTTAACAATTCATCTTCTATAAACATGTATTTCTATAATATATTATTTAATGATTACTAGATTAAATTTATGGTACTCACTATGGATGAAATTTTCTTATATTCTTAATGGATGATCTTGAATAATACACCTCAGTTGTACTAATGTAATTATTTGTGGAGAAATGGTTTGAAAATTTTTCAATGTAAGATTTCTTGGAAACATAATGTACCTGTTTTTATGTAATATAATTTCAAGAGAGATTATATTAGTGGAACCTCCCATTATAGAAGTTATTGAGGAATGTACTAAACAAATCATGATTACTATTATCTATATTTTTCATGGGATGGAATGATCATTCCAATGAATTATGATAGATTTCTCATTACTATAAAATCCATTCAATATGATGACTTATGTGTGATTAATAGTGTTTTTTACAAATGAATGTGATGAGGGATTCAATGGGATAAAGAGAATGTTTATCCAAATTCCAATCATTAATGATACATATTGTGTGATGTGTTTTTGAATAATAGTTATATATATAATAACGTACGAGGATGATACATCATTAATAATGTTATACTAGTAGTATATGTGTCATTTAAATTAAAAACACATGATAAAAATTAAAAACATATGATCTATAGCATGAAGAAGAAATATTTCTACTATGATATGAATGAATTATTAATTTGAATAATGGTGTAAAAAATATAAATTCTAGAAAATAAAGAACTAAATATTTAGATAGAGTGTTTTGGAAATACACTAGTTCAACTTTTGGAATATTTTTGAATATTTTGACGTATCAGTATATTATCATCATGGGACGTTGAATAATGTGGTTGATACAATGAGTTGAAAAATGAACATTTTTCCCTATGATAATTATAAAAAGAGTTATGATTGTTATGAATTAATAAATTTAGCATCATGAAATCTTGAGTAATGCGGAAATATCATAAATTTATTTGACAAATTATCATTCTCGAATATATGTGTGGATTGAAGAGGTGAAAATGTGGGTGTAGATCTTTATAATCATGGAATAAATGTTCCAATGTAAATCCATGATTCATATAGAACGATAATATTTAGAAACTGAGTATGTCTCCCAGAAATAAAACAATTGAATTTGGATTTTTTAAGGAATGTACTTGTTATTTATTATATTTAAATCCAACTTGTTCAATGAAATATTGATATTTGACTATTTTTTATGGATTAACAAGAAATATTAAATTATAGTTAATGTGTCTTGATTTCATTAATATCACTAATTTACTAGATAGAGGCCTATGTAGAACTGAATGTTATGACAATTTCATATAAAATATTGTAAATGGGTAAACAATAACATTAATTATATCTAAAACCCACTTAATAAATATAATTGGAAAATGATTTTTCTGATTTAGTTAACCGACATAAAAAATAATAAAATTCATTATAATTAGTGATGAATTTTCAAATTCGTCATCATTACATGAAATGCAACAAGGTTCTGGTAGGATTGGCTGATCTAACACATATTATTGTATCACAATATGATATAATGATTAAATTTCTACTCTATAGAAGACTTTACTATTCATCAAATATAGATTTTATCATTGAAACAAAATATAATCCTCATAATGATAATCCATTTTATAGGACAATTCAAATCATTGAGGATATTGTTATATCTCTTTCAATATATTTAAATTATTTTTTGTATGATAACCTATAATTTGTTTATTTTTATTAAAATAGTATCATTTAATCGAGCATCCTATTTGTTCAATATGAATCCCAATATATATAGTATTAAATAACACCAACCTCATGGGATGTAATAAGAGATAATATGATATGGGGACTAGAGTAATCTGAGGGAATAGTATAGAAGATAAAGGATATTTAGTATCATATAAGGATACCCTATATTCAATTAGATAGTTATATAAAACATTTTTTCTGAGATTTAGTATTCAATGATTGTGAAAAGGTATTCAGTGGATTTAATTATTAAAAAATGATATGACATTCATAACGAATATAATTTTGATCCCTATATATATCTAGTTAATCAATATTATTTTTTCAGGTTGATAAAGTTGGTTACTAACTATTACATCAATGAAATGTCTATATATTCTTTATTTGTTTCATTAGTCTCCCAGGAAAAAGTACACACCAGATCTACCACATTTCATTAACCCATAAGTCATACCAAATAGGAGTCATCTCTATCATGTGTATTTATATAATGCTCAGCCTTGGTGTTATTCAATGGTGTACTGATCCGGTCAGTAACATGTCCTCTGGCTCACCTTACCTTACACTAGAGAAATCTAACTAGCATCGAGGGTCTAGTATGTCGTTCGTGCGGAGATTAAACCAATGTTTATCAAAGCAAACACATGTACAAATAATAATCACTAGTGGATATATCTATAAAGAAAAAATAATACCAATATCTAAAGATTATGAAGCAGTAAATAAAATGTCCAACTGGCCCAAAAATACCTGCCATGGTAATGTACATCTCTAGTGTCAAAATGAAAAATAAAAAATAAAGACACCAATGACACCATAGAATTTAATGAACCCCAGTCATTCCCCTAACCATGATACATCCCAATTTAACCATGTATTTTGGGGCCTTTTTAATTAAACTATCAATAAAACAAAACATTTACTAGGATATTGGTTAGGATGCACGGGTAGGGTGTGAGTAAAACATTATAGGACATAACCAAGAGAATATAAAACAAATATAGTTGATAAATGTTTATATAGTTTTATATTGAATAAAAACAAGTAATAATGTAAAAATTTATATTTATTCATTTTCCCCATATTTAACCGCACAAACCTTCGCGTTCTTGGGGACATCATAACCACAATACATGCTTCGGCTTACACTATAGTCTAATATATTCCCAAGTGACATAAAACATAAGAATTCCAATGTTATCGATCATTATCATAATTCATATTGGATTTATCACATAAATAAAATATTTCAATCAGATGATCATGAGTAATGTGCACTATGGGATCTAACTTTATGCATCAATAGTGAGTAATACAAAACAAAGCTAAATGATTTCAAGGAAAAACGAGAATCCTCTAATATTCATTACCCACGATGTCTCACATGGTCTTTCTTACAAACAATTAGAAGCTCTGACAGTCTTGTTACCTCAAGGCTCTCATGGTCCATTTGTAAACAATATTAGAATATCTTGTTGTCTTATTCCCATAAGTCTCACACAATCCTTTTGTGATCATTATTAGATTCTTCATTGTTTTTCTTCTTTATATACCATTCACACACCCCGACTATCCCTTGCGATACTTCATTCCATCATTATCACAATAATTTCCCATTACAACAAAAATTCTATTAATTAATTCACATATTAATTAATCATATCTAATAATATAATTAATTCAAAAATTAATTTTTCTTTCCGTCTCCATTAATTAATTCAATAAAAAATTAACTGCATCTATTCCATTAATTAATTTTCTAGTTAATTAATAATTTCACAACTAGAATTCCAATAATTAATTCACCAATTAATTATTCACAATTTTAAATTCAGTAATTTGATAATTTACTCAACCTCAATTACTAATTGAACAATTAGTTTTTCCAACAAATACTTTAATTGGGTTATTAATTAGTTATGTTCATGAATCCAAATAATTAAATCATTAATTAATTTCAACAAAATATAACAATGAATTATTTACATAATTAATTATTACAAAATGTATCATCCATATCTCATAAATAATTCCATAATTAATTACTCATTCCCACAAAGCATTTATATAATTTTCAGGGAATAGATCATCATGTCTAACAACCCATTTACAAATCATTAATTAATCAATCAATAAATTAACTAAATCACATTAACTAAATTGACAATTACAGAAATTAATCCATTCTCGTTAATTAATTCAAAAATTAATTGACCTTACCTTTTTCCTTAATTATTTTTGAAATAAAATATTCACATATCTCCCATTAATAAATTCAACAATTAATTATCTCATTCAAAATATTGATAACTAATAATTAATTCAATGACTAATTATCTAAAATCATATATTTCAATCTCCCATCATTAATTAAACAATTAATTACCCAACTTACTAATCTAATTTCCCAAAAAATAATTCAAAGATTAATATTTAATCGTATCATTTTAATATTCCATAAAACCACATTAATGAATTTGACAATTAATTAATCTAAATCATTAATATTCCCCATATCAAACTTCCATGTTAATTAATCAAACTATGAAATCATAACATTAAATAGATTAAATAATTTACCAATTTATTAATAGAAATGATTTCCATTAATTAATTAATCTAACACATACCCTTCTATTAATTCTTCAATTAATTATTCAATTGAATTTTTTTAATTAATTTTCTAATTAAATAATTTAACTCATTCCCTTCAATTAAATCCCCAATTAATTATTTTTGTCAATTTCATTAATTTATTCTGTAATTAAATAATCACATTCGTTTATTAATTAAGTCATTAAATATTTTAATATCATTTTCTAATTCAACAAATTAAATTACAAAATTACTCACATTAACTAATTTATCAATTAATTAATCAGCTAGTTTCATTATTTAATTCAATAATTAATTAATATTATTAAAAAAATTATTATCGCATAATAAACTGTACCATTATTTTTTTCAATATATAATTCCATTATGACATACCAAATTTTCAGTAGTTATTTTCTCAATTTACTAAATTATTAACACATAATTAAGTATACAATTAATTATCCCCTATTTTTTATAATAATATCATATATTTAATTAAACAATTAATTGTCCCTGATACCTACAATTTCAAATTTACATCATTTTTTAATTTACCCCAATTAATTAATTAATCATAAACATCAAGAACATATATTGCAAAAAAACTCTACCAATTCTACACATTGAATACGAGAATTCAAAATAATGACTATGGGATTGATGTTTTATACCACATACCTCCAGAATGGTGATGATGAACACTCGCCAATGGAAAACCCCCATTTGAAATGGATCAATTATGAACATAGTGAAAACGGAATATCAATCCAAAACTTGGGAGTAGCACAGAGGGTAGTTGATCAAATTGGTAGAGTATATAAGAGATTTGGTCCAAGTCAGAGGTGAGCAAATGACTTTATCTCCAAGGAGGATGTTCGTGGAGGCTATGTGGTTAATAAGAGAGGGTTTCAAAGCCCTGTAGTAGAGGTGAGGTGAGTCTGGAGGTTTATGAAATATTGGAGAGATGTTTTTAATATTCTGATTTTCAATATTAAATAATGTGAATTACCAGTTCACATCATGTGAATGTTGTAACATTTGAACATTAATATCTTGTCACAAATCATTTACCAATAATTAATTTAATTTAATTTATTAATTTCACAAATTATTTATTAGACTCTCTTATTAATTTCATGCGTCAAATCATAATTTTATTGGGAATTTCATGGACCTATACAATGAGAAAGTATTAAAAATTAAATATTGGTCTTGAAATGAATACATCAATTTTAGAATCATGATTTTACTGGGGGTATGTTAATCTAAAACCATACGAAAAACATAATGACAAAACGGTCATTTGAAAAAAATAATTTTCTCAATTTAATAGTAATAATAATAAAATAAATAAATACTAGTATTATAAAGTATCTTTCACCGTTTAATTTTTCTCCAACAACATTCAATAAATGTCTATAATAGTTAATAATTTAATATTAAATCCACATTTTAATTTCTATAGTATAGACATGTAATTTCATCATTATTAAATTGATAAATAAAAATTATTCACATGTGGTGAAACACCATTTATCACTTACGTGAAAAAATATTTAATCACACATATACATTTCCGTTCATTTTGTTCGAAAAAATACATTTTTAATAATAACATTTTTTTAGTAATAATACACTTATTAATGATAATATTTTTTAATAAAAATACACTGATTCATTTAATTTCATTAATTTATGATTAGTTATTAAATTAATAAAAAATATCATTTAACATAAAAGTTAAAATAACAACAAACACCCGTTGAACATAAAATATATACAATGACTATGGTTAACCCGTATTTTTTACCCAATAGAGGTCTTAGATTCCTCCTACGATGCATCGTTTGAGAGATATTAATTATGGAATATTATAAAAATGTATTAAATAATAAATAAAATATAAAAATGTTATTTTCATGAGTGAGGCATCCCAATTCCCAACAAATATAAATGTAATACAACTCCTAGGTTAAACACCCTTTTCTAGAAACAACTATGGTATTAGTTTTCTTATATGACACACCATATTGGATTTATTCAATTATTTTGAATAAAAAGTGTGGGATTAATATATTATATTTAATATTTTTTATTGAGTTTTTAAAAACGCATCGTGGGACACTGAATATCACATTAAATCAGTGTCGAACACCAAATATATTGAATTGACGTCTGTAAGATGTAAAATAAAATTTAAAGCATTTGACACATTTACAAATATTATACAGATTAATAATTTTTTGTGAATAAATAAAAACAAAACCCATATTATAAAAAAAATTAAAAGTGTCTTACCAAAAAAGGGTGATATATTTCAATTTCAAAACCCTATAACTGCTCTTCCTTGAGTTGTACTCCAAAGAACCTTTTTAAAAAAACGGGTTCTTACAATATACCCACCTTTTAAGATTCATTAACCCCTCTTGTTATGTATCTCAAAAACTATAGTTTTTATCAACCTGTATACAATCAGGAGAACCACATTCATAAAATTTCGAGGATGTACCTCACAATATCATGATCCACAAATATATTGCATCATAATAATAACTTCCATGTTTCACCATATCCCACCAAAACACATTCATTTAGTTAGATGAAATGTTAGAGAATTCTTAGTGTACTTGAACGATGTAATGGTATGGGACATGATCATCACTAATTAGAAGTTCCTTAAGAAGTCATCGATGAGCACCACAACCAATTCATCATTAAAAGTATTTCCTCCCTTCTTCCTTCAACATGTTTAGAACCGATGCAGTATAACAACCATTAACCACCATAAATTGAGGACCTATTAATAATGTTATACACATTCTTATTCTACAAAATTCTCATTAGAAACCCATTTTTTCTCTAATTGAATCTTTTTATAATATTTATCAATTTCATATTTGGAACATTTAATTTGAATTTCACAAACATGGGGAAATATCTTAAGTTCAACCTCATAACCAAAACCCATTTTCCCATGCATTCTTAAAATGACGTGTGACACAAAATAATAACGAGTTTATAGAATGATTCATTAATCCTTATATCTTTTTCCATACAAGTCCATAAGTCAATATCAAAAAACATAAAAATACATCCACATTTGAGAACAAGTGTGTCCCCAAGGTGAAATATTATTCAACTGTAATAGAAAAAAAAATAACAACAATTACCATAAGGTGTATAAAGGTTCTCCCCCATACCTAGGGTAGCCAATACAATTCATGAGTTCATAACCAAGTCTCTCCTCTTCCATGTCTTCTATCAACCATACCCAAAACTAGTAATAATAAGTAATAAGAAATGAAAAATACCTCTAAAACCCCATTCTAAAATCCCAGACCAGGTGCCACAAAACAGTTTCTTGAGCTGGTGAGTCGCATTACCTCAAGCACACCTCCTAGTACAATAGAGGATTCATAATAGTATCATGTGTATAATATGTTAGTAGTGGGGAGACAATTCACTCTTTTACTAAATAAAACACCATCATAAATAATAAAAAATAGAGGAATCATATATAAAGATAAACAATACCAATATCATGATATTATCATTCAGTAAATACAATATCAAATTCAAGTATGAAAACATGAAATTACAATGTTTGTCTCAAGTGTCCAAATGAAAACTAGAATATAAATACACCAATGACATCCAAGTGGTTACCAAACCATGATTGGTCCTGTTGCAATACTCCATCACAATTCAGCCATCTAACTAAGGGCATTTTCCATTAACCTTTCGAGAACAAATGTATACTCAGGTACCAACCTGGAAACCTGAATGGGGTTCAAGTAAAACATAGAAGGCCACCCCCAGTAGATTCTAAAAAAATCCATTCAAAAATAGTGTATATAGTTGTATAAATATTTAAAACTAGTAATAAATTAAACAGTTTACATTTATTCAATTATCTCTTATTTAACTAAAAAAATCGTAGATCATGTGGACACCTAACCCACAATACCTTATTTGGGATTCCTTAGAGTCTGAAATATCACCACTAGTAATCAGAAATTTTTATATTCATGTTACTAATCATTATCGCAATTCATATTTCATTTATCACATACATAAAACATTTTAATCATCTTGACATCAATAATGTGCAATATGGTCTCTAATATCAACGATATATAGTGATTAATACAAATTAATGCATTAATGATTCATAGGAAAAATAGGAATTCACTCTTGGTCTTTCCCCTAGAAGGATCACACAGTCCTTCGACAAAAAATCATAAGATCACAAAATCATTATCACTTAAGTCCTTTACGATCCTTATCTAATCAATATTCAAATATCTCTCAGTCTTCTTCCCATAATGTATACAAAGTCCTTAAGTAAACAAAATTACATGTTCCCTAGTCATCTCTTTAAATATAATTCCCACACCCTAGTTATCTAATGTTTTAAAAATGCCGTCACTATCACTATCATTTCCCATTTCACCAAACATTCCATTAATTAATTCACAAATTAGTTAATCATAGCTAAGACTTCAACTAATTCAACTATTAATTGGATATTCCATATTTGTTAATAACTTCAAAAATTAATTAACTATATAAATTCTATTAATTAATTCACCAATTAATTAATAATTTCAAAACTCAACATCTAATAATTAATATACATGTTTATTGTACATGAATTATAATTACATTATTTGATAATTAAGTAAACCATTAATTATCCCCCAATTTAATTACTAATTCAACAGTTAGTTTTTTCCATAAATATCATTAATTAATTTCCGAATTAATTAAGTAAATCAATCACCTTAATTATTTAAATAATTAATTCCCATAAACTAAAAATCCCAAAATTCATTACATAATTAGATAACTCAAAATGTCTCATACATATCCCATAATTAACTTGATAATTAATTACCTAATTATACAATGTATTAATATTTTTATCATGGGAGTAGATCATCATGTCTAACAAGTCATTTATAAAACACTAATTAATTAATAATTTAATTCATTCGATCCCATTAATTAATTCAATAATTAATTAAAAGGATCAATTATCATTAATAAATTTAAATTTAATTAACAATACTGTTCACGTTCATTAATTCACAAATTAATTATTCTCATATCTCCCATTAGTTAATTCAAAAATTAATTATATTTTTCACAGTCGTAATAACTCGTAATTAATTTTACGACTATTCTTCTCGAATCATCTTTTTCAATATCGCGTCATTAATTCAACAATTAATTATCCAAATTACTAATCACTTTTCGCCATTATTAATTCAAAAATTAATTATTAAATCTTATCATTTCAATATTTCAACAGTCCACATTAATTAATTTACCAATTAATTATTCTAATCCATCCAATTTCACCGTCACAACCATCCCAATTAATTAAGGAGAACATTAATTAATAAAACTAAGAAATCATAACATTACATCCAATATTAATTTACCAACTAGCTAATCTAAATCATTCCAATTAATTAATTCCACAATTAATTAATCTAACTCAAACCCCTCAATCAATTCAAAAATTAATTATTCACATGCATTTCTATTAACTAGTTCCATAATTAAATAATTTAATGTATTCCCTTCAATTTATTATTTTCTTCAATTTGATTATTTAATTCAATAATTAAATAAACTCATTTACTCTTTAATTAATTCGTAAATTAATTTAATATGATTATTTAATTAAAATAATTAAAGAACATAATTTCTCACATTAATTAATTTATCAATAAATTAATACACAATTTAAATTAATTAATTTTACAATTAATTAATCATATTCAAAATATGATTATCCCATAATTAACTCGACCATTAATTATTTTAAAAGATAATACCATTATCAATTAAAATTTTCAAAAAAAATAATTTCCACTATCAATTTTAATATCACATAATTATTTCTGTAATTAATTATCCTATACACAGAATTATACAATTATTTTACAAATATTAATGTGAAAAGTATTTTAGAATTTATTATTTGATATTAATATTTTAATATTCTATATTTAATTTTATAATTAATATTCCCTAAAACCCCCAATTTGACATTTCTATCATTATTTAATGCTCCTAAATTAATTAATATATCATGAACTTCCGGACCACATATTTCTAAATAAATCATGTAATTCTAAAATTTCCATACACCTATCCAAAATAACTACTATGGGATTCATGTTTTCGAACACCTACATCAGGAATGGTGATGACAAACACTTGCCAACGTCAAAACCCAATTTGAAGTAAATCAATTATAATTAGGGTAAAAAACTAGATTTATATCCGAAACCTGGGAGGTACGCATAGGGTATTTGATTGAATATGGTGGTGCGTGGATAAATTTTGTCCAAGAAAGAGGTGCGCCGATGAATTTGGGTCCATAGAAGAGGTCTGAAGAGGCACATTGGTGAAGAAGAGACTATTATAAAGCTCTCTAGTGGAGGTGAGGCATGTCTAGAGGATTACGCAATGTTGGAGATGTGTTTTTAATATGACGAGCATCATTATTACCCAACGCAAATTCCAATTTCACATCATGTAAATTTTGTAACATTTTTTCTATTAAAATACTATCATGACTCTGTAAAGAATAATTAATTTAGATACAATTATTAATTGTATCATTTATTTATTAAACACTCCTATTAATTTTATGTATCAAATAATCATATTATTATGCATTTCCTAGACCTATACCATGAGACTAAATTAAATATTCAATATAGGTCTTGAAAAGAACGACTCAATTTTTTGGTCATGCTACCGTTGAAAATTTGTTTTAATAACAACTATTTTATCAATTTAATAATAATAATAATAACAAAAAAAATCTATTATTATAAATTATATTTCATGGATTAACGTTTCACCAAAAACATTAATTAAATTTTGTCAATTTTTAATAATTTAATATTAACTACACATTTTCATTTACATATTATTGAGTAATAATTTCAACGCTATTGCATTGATCAATAATAGTTATTTACACATGGTGAAACATCATTTATCATTTCAGTGAAAAACAATATGTAATTATAGAAATACATTTCCATTCATTTTCATTGACAAAATAGTAATAGTAAACAAATCCTTATTAATATTATTTTTATTAGTAATAAAAAATTTATTATTAAAAATATTTTTTTATCAACAATTATACACTTATTAGTTTAATTTCATTAATTTTGGATTTATTCCTAAATTAATAAAATTATTCATTTAATATGAAATTTCAAATAACAACAAACACCCATTGAGGAAAAAATTTAAAACCTGAATTTGGTATAACTTCCATTTTGGACCTAACGATGGTCTCATATTTCTCGTACAATACACTTTTTTTGAGATATTAATTATTAAATATTAAAATTAATGGACTAAATAATTAATTAAATATAAAAGGGTTCATTTTATGAGCGATGCATCCGATTATCCAATGCTTACAAATGTAATACCCAACCAAGGGTAAACAGCACATTCCGTACATGATAGGTTTTCCTATATTTCATATATGCCAAATCATTTCAGTGTTATTTAATTATTTTTTATAAAAAGTGTGATTAATATATTATATTTAATGAAATTTTAATTAATTCATCAATGAGACTTTGAGACCACAAAATATCACAGTTAACTTAGTGTCAACTCCAAAAATATTCAATTTAATATTTGATGATGTTAACTAGAATTTAATTCTTTTAACACATTTAACAAAATTTTAATGATACATCATTTTTTGTGAATTAAAACAATGACAACCTATCTTCTCTAAAAATATTAAAATATTCTTTCCTAAAAAAGGATGGGATCTTACAATTTACTAGGGGATATTTTGGATCTATAATATAATTCATGAGAATCAAGATCGCTCACATTTTTAATGTATTTGGGAAAATCCAAAAATTTAATAAATCATTGAGGAAACCTAAATTTTTGATTAAGAGAAAATGTCCTCATTTTTTGTTTTAGTGAGGAATACTTTAAATAGAGACATTAATATAAGGTTATAATGTTTTAGAACTGTTGATTTTATTATATATTTTAATTTAAATAAAAATAATAATTCCTTAATTTCATTATCATGGAACATAAAGTTTAAATGGACCATTATAATCTATTTAAATATAAATATTTATAATAACGTTGTAATATCATAGTTTTTTATATATATGGTACGAAAAAATATGATGAAAATAGTAAAAACATTAGTTTGTATACTCAATAAAATTGTATAGATTACATATTATAAATTAAGCACACAATTGTTTGTGAACCCAATTTATCAATAAAAAATTCATTTCCTTTCATGTTATTTATATATTCTTTGATAAAAATTTATAATTAATTTTTAACATTTGAAAACATTTATTTTATAAAATTTGTATTAATTATTAAATTTTCACATCAAATGTATATGTATGTGAAGATTTTTCATTTTTCTAAAAGGTTAATTTTATAATAGATCGTGAAAAATAACTATTTTATTAATATCTACCTCATAAATTCACGTATTTATTTATTGATATTATTTTTGAACATTTTTGTTAATTTAATTAGTAATTTAATGTTTACCATAATCCAATTAAAGACATTTCACTGTAAATTACATTTTAGTTTCTTGTAAAATCATTTTAATATTTAAATAAAAGGTTTCTGTGTAACCAGTTTTCATTCAATTCATTAGGACTATTTTGAAAATAATTGATACCAGATATGAAGATATAATATTGAAATAATGATTCAATATATGGTGTTTTAATAATTAATATTACATTATAAGATTATATTAAAATTTTCATTATAATTATTAACCTGCCAAAAATTCAATCACTATAGTAATGTTAAAAGTGGTTTTATGAGTGGTTTAACGTAATTGATAAAATCCAAAATTACATAATAACATATCTAGATCATATATTACAATAATAATTAAAACCTATGTCAAATATTATTCATCTATGAGTTATATTAGTTCTATTTGTATTGAGTAAAAAATTACTAAATTTCAATCCTTCAAAATAATCAAACACATTTTTCTCCATCATCTTTATAATGAATCCACAATTACAATGATATAAATATTGAAACATCCTCATATATAACACAATTCATAAAAACAAATTTATTATTTTCCCCCATTTTCTATATATACCAGTTTAATTAGAATACCATCCTATAATTGAATTAGTTATAAACCTATGGAAGTTATTGAAGTAGATGTGTTGTTCAAAACCATGATCTTCCAATTATATTAAATCTTCCAAAATAACATAAATTATTCCAAACATTATAAAATTATAAATATAGTGTCATATATATCTATAAAGTTATTGATATGATGAATTTGGAAACATTTCCACAACATTTACATCAAATGGGAAATGAGACTTTCCCTTGGCGTTCATGAATACTACTACCTCAATATATATATGTGATAAATATTCCTTCACAGACACAAATTTTTATTTATTATTATGATCTTTTTAAAATTATTATTATTATGAAATTATATAATTTAATACAACTTATTATCTTCTTGTTTGTTAAAGAAATGGTGTTTGTTCTTACATGAGGATTACCACTTCCACAAAGAGAATCAATTCATATTTCGATCTTGGATTATAGGTTTTTTAACTAAGATAAATTTAATTAATATATAATATATTTTTACAAATATAATTAATTTAAATTTGAATTGTAATTTTAAATTCATTTAATTCCTCCATTGATAATATTAAATATCACTCCTGAATATGTATAAACTACCACATAAACCATGTGATTTAATTAATTCGTCATCATATCTTTATATGAATGACTAAATTTTTTTTTATAATGAATATATTATATTTTTATACAATGGTACTTATTTTTTAGATAATGGAACCATTATAATGATAAATTTATTGGAGCTTCTAAACAAAAAAATACCTGAAATGTGAATAAGTTATCACCATGAAATAACAATTTATAAATACATTAATAATAAATGGGTGTAGAAATAATATAAGTGGAATATATATGCTATTAAACATAGGTATATTGTTATGGTATATAATTATAATATGATTAATATTATTTTATTGGTTATTAGATTTGTTAAGATCATGTCATTCTTGTGTTATGGGTTTATGTTATAATCAGATTTAATTTTTTTAATTTATATCCTATCATTTTATTTAGAGAAATGTTAATGATATTCTACACTAAAATTTGTTAATTTTTTTATCCTCTACTTATTATTTTAATTTCCATTCATTAATAATATATTTTCTATAATTTACCTATTCATAATGAGAGTTTTTTAAAAAAAAAATACAACCATAATATCTCTATAGTGGAGAAAATTATTCAAGATATTTAATCTCATAAATATAGTTTCTATACAATTTAATAAATATACATGATATAATATTAAAAGAAATTTTTTAAAACATAATACATTATTTGATATTTTAAAAAATGAATATTTCATATGAATTTGTAAAAATGGAAAAATAATTTTTTTAGAGAAGTGTAAAAATATATTTCATTTAATATATTTTGAATAAAGTGATTTTTTCATTGTTAATATTGTTCTTTCATTAAAGTTTCTACTTCATTATTCCTTGTTAATTTTAGAATATATTTATTTTCAAAATATTACTTTAATGATATATTAATATTTTTTCCAAGAAAATTTATTTTATATCATATTTTCAATGAGTTGTTCTAATGAAATCATAATGTATTTTTCATCTATGTAATCATAAATAACGGAATAAAACTCTCTACTATGCATTTTATCAAATTATAAAAATTTTATTCATTCTCATAATGGTTTATTTGTTTCAAGAAGGAATTTTTATGAATCTTATTTAATATCCATTGGTTATGATTTGCTGATATCAAGAAAAATATTTGATCATCTGTAAAAAATATTTATTTTTTAATTATGTCACTAGTGGGAATGTAATTATATAGACTAGTAATAAATTAGGAAAAAAATACATATCATGATAAAATTATTATAAATTCATTAGTGTGAGGATTCAAATGAAGAAAAAACAAGGGTATTCGTAATATGTTTTTATATATGAAAATTGTGGCGACTCCTAATCAACTATGTTATGATTGTATTAGTAGATGATGAGGAAAATTTTATAGTTTCTATGAAAATTATTTTACAATATTTTTTTAAATATATATCTTTTTTTTATATCTAGTGTCCATGTAATCTATATGTTCATTATTCCTAGAAGTGTTCATTTTTTTGGTATATTTAATATTCATAGAAATCATATAATTAATATTTATGTCATTATTGTATCCTTATATTGATAGTATAAACCAAATATAAGTGTAAGAGATATGGTTAATTTTACCATGTATCAAGAATGGTCATCTAAATGATCCCTTTCCGTCAGAATGCATTATTATATAATTAATTAAACTCTAGTACTCATTAAATATAAAAATTAATCAATGGTTAAAAATAAAATTAAGAGAAGTCATTCTGAAATCATTAATAGAGTTTTTGTGAATTTTATAAACATATGAAATTCATGTAGAGTAATTTTGCTGATGTTAATGAAGATCATGATGATGTTTAGCATTTAAAAATAACAAGAATGACAATGTAATATCAATAGATTTTTATTTAGATATTCAGTGGGGGTTTACTCTTCCCATGACAATCGATGTACTATGGAAGGACTCTAGGGTGTTGGTGGAATTATTATTTGTCTGGTATGATTAATTATACTTTTCATGACAACAATTATTGTTTATATAATTATGGAAAAGTGTTTTTAATGATTTTTTATTTGGAACTCATCATTTAGTATCCTAATCTATATAGTAAATGAAATTTTGTGGGATTTTCTCACTTTCCACTTATTATACCCTTAACTCTTATTTTATCATTATTTTTTGGGGTTGATTCATCATGTTTATTTCATACTGGAACAACTTATTCTTCCTCACTTACACATTCTCCATTGTTTTAATGATTTTTTGTGTTCTAAAATTATTTATTCCTTATTGATTTATATAAATAATTGTTTAATAATTTGTGGGTGAATCATATAATATATATCATGAATATAGGAGACTTGTGAACCATATATTGTCCCAATTTGATCCCATTTATCTTAGCATATGTTTCTTTATTGATTTTTATTAAATTTTTTTAGTAAATGTTAATGATTTTTTCAGACATATCTCGTTTTTTAATTCAATAGACATAGTTTTTCAGTATGTATAGATCCCACCTTATCCTGAATAGTTATATTCTCATTACACCATAGGTCTATTTTAATATCATTATTTTGTATTTATATTTTGATGTTAAATTATGTGGAATTTGAAATATTTGTTGTCCATAATCCAAAGGGTTATGTTATTCATAGCCAATCTAATAATAAACAATAAATTATTATGGGGATCATCTAATTATAAAGGTGGTTTTTATAAATTGAAAATTTATATTTTATATAATGTGAAGACCTAGATAATATCTATATTGTGGTTTTTTTATTTGTGTTTTTTTAGAATTATTTTCCAAATTTTCATAAGTATTTTTTTATCACAACTAAGTAAGGAAAATATTAAACATGTATAGAATGACATAATATGTAGTTTAATGGTGATTCATTTTTCTATTGAGCTATAATAGGATATTTTATCGTCTCCATATTCAGGTGATATTTCTTAATTAATGATATATAATACTCAATTTTAAAATTGGTTTTGAAATTTATTTTAAAATGAATTTGTAATTAATTAAAATTTTCAAATACAATATTTATAAAATAAAATAATTCTTTAATTTTTTTTATAAAGAAATTTATATCTCGATCAGAATAATTTTATTTAAATGTATGGTTCCTAAAAATTAATTATGTTAAGAATTAATTTATTATATAATTTTTTTATGAAATTTTTACTGAAACTATATTGTGAGTATATAAGGGGTTTATTTTTTGTAGTATTTATGTGGAGGGTATTGAGTAATTGTTTTCAAAAAATTTAAGGAGGATGGTTGATAATAATTGGTATAGGGGATATGGGTTATAACCCAATAACTAGTCAAAGTAAATTAATGAATGGATATAAAATTACTATTTAATTTTTATTACATATGTACATGAAGTAACATGTGAAACCAGATTGAAAATTATTCATAGAATAAAATTATTAACATATCATAATATATCATTGTGAAATTTGATCTTCGATGGGTCAAAAGTGATTTTATAGTGAAAAAATTGAATTTCCAACCACCATACAAGTTTGGAATACATGATGATGTAAAAGACCATATATACATAGGTCCTAACAGAAGATTGGAAGAATTTATATTTTTTATAATATTTATTATGACGACACTCAATGTAAGAATATTGATAGAGAAATAAATGCATGATTAAGAAAAATATAGATCATTTTATCTCAACAAGGGACTACATAATATATCTTCTTCCCATAATGAATAAAATAAAGGAAGTCAATGGGTAATATAAACTTATAGAATAATGATTAACCTCTTACTAAAATTATGAAAATAATTGTCCAACTTTATATTTCTTATTTCCCTTACATGAACACAGTTTCATGGAATATATTACAGAAGGATACAAATCATTATAGTGGAAATCACTATATTTAAAAATATTATAATAATCATTGATTTGTAGTATGAAAATTTTATGGAATACATTTAAATAAAATATGAAATTTAATGTGAAAACAGATATCTCAATTTTGACAGTTTGACAAGACCCAACAACATTCTATGGGTTTTTATATTTATGAAAAAATAGATAATCAAAAATAATACATCAATTCATTTTTTTAATTTTTCATTGAAAAAATGTTCTTGAGGGCCAAACATGTGAAAACAATCGTATATATTACTATTTTAAAAATATTTAATTACATATAGATTTATTTTCCCAACATTGTGTAAAAGGAGTCTAAATGTTTCCAAATTCTATTAATGATACCATATCAAAAATATTTTCCCTCATCATTATGTAAAATACACTATAAGAGGGGGTTAATTATAATTTAAAAATATTAAAAACAAATACTCATAATTTACTAAATATAAATGATGTAATGATATTTTCTAGAAATTATAAATCATAGAATAAAATAAAAATCAGCAGATATATTAATTGTCATTAATTCTTATGTACACAAAAAATCAATGAAATGAATTTTCTGAAAAGTTGAAATAAAATAATATGATGTTTTATATAATATTTGAGAAACACAAGATAGGGTATTAAAAAATAAAAAACATAACCCAATGTTAAAATGGGTTCATAAAATATATCCTTGGTATCATAAGTTAAAACAACATTAAAATCCCACAATTTTTAATGTGGGCTTTCATCAAAACCATTTATTCCCTCATTTATAAAAATTATGGAAGGTTTATATCTTTCATTATCACCTGAGTCTGCATGAATGTTACTATTTTATAATTTACCTTAATCATAACATGGTAAAATATGTATTTACCATATAATACAGTAATCATCATGATTAACAAATATTCTCTTACATAGAGAAAAACTCTAAATCACTGCAATCATTGAAAACATTTTTTATCTAATTATATTCAACAAACTCTTTGGATGAGAGAAACCATAGTACCAATATAAAATGGAATATTCTTTTCAATGAATTATTCTATTTTTATTTCTTAGAATAAACTATAAACTAATTTTAACCATGTTTTAAATATATTAATTGTTCAAAAAATAACATAATATCAACATAATAAATGGAATATCATTATTTTGAATTCGCATACATATTCTATTGTATTTCATTAAATAACTATGTTTTTATTAAAAATATTGTTACAATAAGATTCTAAATTCATTAGTTTCATTTATAAGTTCATTATAATATACATTATCCACATTTAATAAACATACCACATCAGTTTATCTATTAATTAAGTAAAACTCTCACTACTACAGTTCTCATGAATATGGTTAGTATAATCATTCCAAAAACTGTGATTCATAAAATATTCATGATACTCCATTAATGTCCAAAATTACATTTATAGAAATTATTCCCTTTAGACCATAACCAACACAAACAAATATTTACCTTTGAAAAACTTCCATGAGGGAAATGTGACATAAAAAATAAACGATAATGTTATCGTATAACGCCCCTACCTGGGTGAAACCCACCAGTGCCACAAGATATATTGAGGCATGTCCTTCGGTGTGCCTCCCTATATTTTATAAGCTCCTAACATGTATTGAGGGTCTAATATCGATCATATATAGAAAATAGCCTCATAATAAAAGCTATACATGAACTTACAAAAATAAATAATAGAAAGATGATAGAACCATTTTAATTATAATACCATTATCAAATGATATTCAAAACATGAATACAATACCCAAAACCAGTATATTTGATATTTCATTCCAAATATGTGACATTTTTCAAATGAAAAATATAAAAACTCTGACATCTCCCAATAGAGTCTTGATACCATGTGTAGTCACAACATCCATGATCTATCGCATATCATCCATCTAAAATTGATATATTTATTCAATATTATTCTAAAATTATAATTTCTATTAGGGTACCTTTTGGGAATCCGGAGTACGGTTTGAGAATTCTTCAGTTGTCCACTACCAATGGCATCTAAAAAAATATTTAGTAAATAATAGTTTATACAATTGTATGTAGAATAGAAGACACACAATAAAGTAAATAGTTTGTATAATAATTTTTAACATATTAAAAAAAAAGACATCTTGGGTTCATAATTAAACCCATACAATCAAATTCATAAGTTGGCCTATGATTGATTCTGAACTCTCCCAATGGGATATAACATATCACAATATGATGGATATCAATCATCATTTCCATTAAATTCATATTAGGTACAATTGTAACCAAGGATCAATTCCAATATTTTATGCCTAAAACATGTGATATAGAACCATTTGATTGTTTGGATCATCAATCCCCATCTCACACACTATATATTTGTTAATTACATAAGTGTATTTAGATCAGCAGTCCATTTTTACACACCATTCTCACTCAGTAAAATATGGGTATTTGGAGCACCATTATGTGTCCCACACTCACATATTAACCAATCAGACTTATATTGCATGTTTCACATTCAATAAGTCTAATCCACATTATCCCTCTAATTACATTTCACATCATATTATACCAATCCAATTATCAAAAAATGTAATGGTTATATATTTTAATAATGTGGTATAATATGACAAATTATCCATAAAATCATTTTGTAATATTTATTTAATATAACGTATTAAACCTTTAAAATAAAATCCATTAATCTCATAATTATTATTGTATATTCATTCAGTATCACAATAATTTACAATTAAAAAATAACAATATCCCTTGAATTATACAATCATAGTGGAAAATTAATTAATTACCAATCCATTAATCAAATTATTCCAATATAAAATTCCACAAAGATAAGACAAATACATATAACATAGAATGAAAATTAAATTAATTTAGTATCTGATGTATTTTTAAAATTATGGAATTTGTAATTTAACTATTAAATACTAAGTATTAAAAAAATTGTATGGTATCTTCAATTTAGTGCAATAAATTAATGATATAGGATGAACATTCACCAATGAATTCCAAATTTAATGTTGAACAACCATGATCATAATGAATAACTATATTTGTATCCAAAACTAGAGGCATAGTAAATTGATGTTCAATATTTTATAAACAAAATAGCATCCATTTCTAATGATAAAAACACTACACTTTATCTATAAAATGATATTAGTGTAAATGGAATCCACATTAGATGATAATCACATACTGGGAGATATGAGGATTTGTAAACATATCATTGATATCTCATGAAAAGTTCTTGGATATCCTTGAAACTCATCTGAGAGCCTCCAAAATTTGTAGGAATGGTTTTAGGTATGTGTGGTTGTTATTAAGGATTAATATATAGTATTGCGATTATATTTTAAATATTTCAGGGTTCAAATTTTTATGAAAATGATTTCTTATATGGGTTTCATGGTTTTCCCTAATTATAAACCTAATTGTGTTCCACCTCCTATAGGGTCACTCATTTACTACTATGAGGACTCAATATTAGAAAAACCATGGGACAATTATTTTAATACCCTTGGTTTAGGTTTTAATAATTTTCCCTCTTGTGACAAAATTTGGACTAAATTGTTCACCAATAGTGTACTACCTCTCTTCCTTACTAAACTTCTTAATTTCACCCAAAATTTCAAAAAGTAGAATCCCAAAAAGATGCACTAAAAAAGGATAAATGTGTACCTATTAATGATATTTTAAAATGACTTGATGTTTTTTGGAAATTAAAAAATCCAAAACACATATCTTATTAACCTAATGATATAATCCCAAGAATCTCTCTGATTATATGGTAAACTTTTTGGGCCACAAAGCCCACATAACCATATATCTCTCTCATTTATTACTTGATCACCGTCATGTTTCCACATTACATAAACTATTGTCATGGTTATTCCCCAGAACACCTTCTCACTAGGATCTAACATGTGTATCATATTCATATCAAAGGACACATCGACCTAAAGATCACCATCACCCAAATTAATAACATGATAATGGTTTGGGTGATAACAAAAAATATGTGACTCATAAAAAACATCATTAATAACACTATACATGCATGCAAGTGGAAATCGGTATGCCACTATCTTGATTCTCTCCAAAACCGTAAATGGCCCATCATAATTGGCACCATTTTTTCATTCCTATGAATCACATAGTGACTCAATAAAGAAACACAAAATGGAACACATGATCAATACTGCAAACTCATTTGGTCATTGACATCTATCATTATAGTACTTCTACATACAATGAGGTATATCGATATGTTTTAGAATCATTAGATCATACGCTGAAGTATCCTTGAAAATTATTGATCCGAATAACAATAAATCACGGGGCTCTATCCATCATAGAGGTGATATTCTTGGTATACCATAAATATCCACGTATTTTGACAGTTTAATACTCATATAGTAATAAAATTTATAGGTGAACTAGAGGAATGTTAAGTTATTATCCCATAAACCACCAAAGTGGAGGACATACACTAATTTCAAATCTACAATCACCTATATTGTACTCTTTGACTACCCATATATCTATGAGTGGAATTATGTTCTTATTAAGTCCTATTTTAAAATTTTCATCTTCAAGCCTGGGCAGAATAAAAAAGTAATATTTGATTCATGTTCTAAACCTATACACTCTTGAACTCCATCAAACTATACTATAATATAAACATATAAATAAACCATCTAATCTAATAAAAAACATATTGTATAAGCATGAAATATTCCTAATTCATTAAAAATTAAAAAACCATAATAATATCTTCGTTCATATAAGGAAACCCTAGGATACCAATATAAATTTCCATGGTAACATCTTCCCAACAAAATTCCAAAATGGGACACAAATTTAGTAAACCAACTGGTCATTAATTCTCAAAATTTAACTATAGACGGTTGTACAATGGATTCCCAATTCATGATATTTCCCTTTTTATACACTTTCCCATTATCTTTTTTGAATGTCAAATTACATTTTTTACACCTCAGAATTACCACCCACTTATAGTGAAGAAATTCACGCATCATCTCATCCCATATTAATGTAGGCACAACAGCATGACCCCAGACATAGATGATGTAATCCTTACGAATTTTCCAATAAAAAGGTGGATCTCCACCATCACAGATATCATTAAATGGAAAAAATAAGGATCTGGATACAACCTTCCCCCGATATGACTAAAAAGTGGAGAATCCATTGAAACTAAAAATAGCGTCATCTATTCCAATCACTCTAAATCAAAAACATGAATGTGAACATGAAAAGGAATCATCGTCCACTCAGATCTATACTCCTTAAATTCTTTTATATGATATTTCTTTATCAAGGCATGATCAACACTGTTTCCCTTCTTGGGATATATGATGGTTTTAAATCCATGTAATTGATATACTCAACCAATCTCCCCTTCTATAAAATCAAACATATTTTAGAAAATATAAACCTTAAGATCATATGGTTGGTATATATAGTAAAAATTTCTCCCCACTAATAATTTCACTAACACTTTAATTCTTAACCAAAAAATTCGAATTTGAGGTCGTGCATTGAGTAGTTACATTCATGTGGATTCAACTGCCATGAAATGTACACCACAACTAGATCTCATATTATCAATACTTTCGCCCTGAATAAGATTATTAGTGTAACAACACACCATATAATCCTCCAATGGATTAGGTAGGTTCATGAATGGTGCTATAGTAAAAATATTATTCAATTCATAGAAATTATACTCAGATTCCCAATTCCATTCAATCATTATCCACTTCTTAGTCAAGCAAGATTTTGTTTCTACCAAATGGAAAAAATACTATATAATCCACTAATAATTTCATGTTAACTCTAAATTGATATTGAAAAAAATCATGGGATTCACATAGAAAATAATTTTATCACTTTATTGGGATCCACTAACACACCATCCTATAATAATATGTGATTTATGAATTGTACAAGATCAATAAAAAACTCACACATAGATATATATTCATGTTTTTTATTCTAAAAAATCTAAGATATGATAATGTTATGATTATGGGAATGATCCTAATGATTCTTACATTACACCAACTTATCATTCAAAAAAACCAAAAATAAATCCAGATACTATTGTAAGATTCTATTCATCATGTCCCTAAACATTGTTGTATGTTCATCAACTCTAATAGAATCATGTAGAAATCCTATAAGAAATATATAATTCTAAAAGTTGGCCATCATATTTTATAAGGTTTAAATCTCACATGATTTTAACTTAACTTCATTTCAATCATTGAGAAAAATCATGATCCACTCAACTGGTGAAATAGATTAACAATATTCGGTAGAGTATAATGGATTATTATAGTCATCTATCTTAGCTTATGTTAATAAAAAATAATCATAAGGACCCATTATCCTTCATAAGAAGTAGATATAGAGAAACCCATGGATATGTACATGGGTGGATAAAACCCTTATCCATAAATTATTCTATATGAGTCTAGATCTCTTGAAATTATATGAGTTCCACTATGTATGGTGAAAATGAAAATGGAATAGTCCTTGGTATGAGATTAATAATAAATTCAACATATCTCTCATGTGGAATCTTAGATAATTTATTAGGATACAAATACTAGAACTTATCCACTACAAGTGGATTGGAATCATTATTTACACCTCTTTCATCTAGTAATTGACTTGCAACATTGGTGTGTGATCCCCTAGTTTCAGATCAATTGGCTCTACACGACCCACTATGATATCCCAATATCAAGGGTATATATATTTGTCACCCTCAAAATATAGTAAATTCGACATCCCTCAGTAACAATCAATGTTGGCACAGAATAATACTAACTACTCTAACCCATACTTATATAAAATCATTCCATTTCAATTATATAAATATCTCCACTAAAACAATACTCACCAAACATGAGGGAACATAGATTGAAAAAATAGATGTCTCTTGACCATGCATGGAATTGTGTATCTATCACCCTTACCCCCACAAAAAAACTCTACTAACAGTCTCAATACACTCACAAGTCATGATGATATAAAGAAATGAGAGTCACTAAAAGGTATTAAGTCACTCAAAATTTTAGAAGATACAATATTAATACTTATAAATTCTAATGATCAATACTCGCTATCAACAAGGGTAGGATAAACTGCATGAAACTATACAACTGCTATTCTGTGAGATGTATTCAGCATCCTTGGAGAAACACCACCCTACTGATACTTGTTATCCTTACTAAAAGTAATTCATCCCCAACCTCGACCACCATGAGTCGTAAAACTATAACTACCAACTAGTATAGTGTAATAGGCATTGTTCCCATACTATAGGTTTTTTTATACTCACCATCATTTTCCCATATATATTGGGTTCTTATATAAACACATAAAATATCCCATCTTGTCATAGGTATGAGTCACTATTGGATGTACATGGAACAACGTACCGATGTTACCCGACCTAAAATACTGGTGAAAGATAACTTCTATTTGATACTAATTAACTAATCCATTTGTATGGAAACATTTCATTAAAATAATATATTTAGAATTTACATAACGATGCTTATGGTTATCTATATTCATACATCCTGACCATAAAGAAGAAACCACCCTTCCTCTAACGAACAACCCCTTCATATTTTCTCCGAATTTGCAATCTTTATTGACTACCTCTGAAATTATTTTCATTAAAATGATATTGATATTGAACTTAATTTAAAATTTCATATCATCTTAAATTTTTTTCACTACATTTCCCTATCTCATTCTATTATTGTACCAAATAACATCATATCCATAAGGTGACCATAATAATTCATAACAAAGATAATAAAATAAGTCAACCGCATAAACAAAGATATTCTCTCCTATCAGACCGCCTATAGGTAAAAGTTCCAAGTAATTATCTCTTGAATGTCCTTTCAATATACATTATCCAACTATCCAAAATGAGTTTGGATGTTCCACCACTACTTCCTCAAACAACAAAACATGTAAGTATTCTATTTTAATATATTCTCATTAGAAGTATCTAAGTGGTCAATTGTCATATGGATATACTAAATCCATAACACATGTTCTTTATTACCACCATATCTGTTTAACGTTAGAGAGTGGGGGAAATGAAACTTACATGTTAGGTCTGGAATACTCCTCATAACCTTCCCTATATCATGTACCAAAAACAAGATAAAAATAATAATTTTCTATCAAAATTACAATCTGAATTCCCATCATGGCACAGTTGGGGGCTCCGATTCCACGATTGGTAGATCAACTATAGAAAAAACATCTTATCATCCTTCCAAAAACAGTCATTGGGGGGAAATCACAGAAATTGGAAACACACATCTTAGGACACATTGAAAAACATAAATAGATTTAAGTATGATTAATTTAAAATAATCAATAACAATTCATTCCCCTAAACCCCTCCACATTGACCAAAGTGAGGGGTTATCACTACCTTTAACCTTCCCTCATCTATTTCTAAGTCAAAAAATGATAATCACATAATAATTATTCAATTTTCTCATTAGAAATCAATCATCCACATTTAACATAATTTTACAATTTCTAATTTTGTATTATGAACCATTATTTTTATGTTACCATGTAATGAAAGCCATTTTCCTTGAACAACATACTCAAACCAATCATTTATCATGTGTGCCAAAATCACGAATGTCACATGATAATTCGTTGTGCATAGAATAAAGAATTAATTCTAAAAAATAGAGTAATAGTAGACATTGAGTAAAATATCAGAAAATATTAAAAACAATAACATTATCACGTAATATATATATCACATTAGGAAAAATAGAATCCACTTATAATATAACACATCATAATTAACAATTCAATCATGGGTACTTGATTTTTATGCCAATATATGGGATAATACAATACCAGAGATCTTTTCCATGTCTGGACTATTAATATTCACCTATATAAATTTTAAAAATATTAAGATAAAATAATGAAACAAATACCTTCTTATTTAGATTTGTGATGCCTCAACCTAGGTTCCACACACTGATGCCCTAATATGGTATTTCATAGAAACTCATATGTGCCTACCGATATGCCAGAGGATTTTGACTAGTAGAAATTGGCTAATATTGATCATAGGGAGACTATAACCTTTTTATCTAAGAAGAATAGAAAAGGAAATAAATAAAAAATTTCCAAATGATAAAACCATAAAAAATAATTTTAGTAGAATCACATGATGACTAAAACATGAATAAAATATCCATAACATATAGATGAAATATATCATGCCAAATATGTGACATGTTTCTATTCAAAACACCAAAATAATGTTATTATAAACTCACATGTTGTTCTAGAGAATATGGTGGGTCCTCCATCCGTGATCCATTCCATATCAACCATAAAACATAGGTATTTTTATATTATCATGTTTTTCAATCATAAATTCTATTTATGTAGCAATAAAAAACCCGATTATTGTGTGAGTATGACTCAATAGGCCAAAAAAATGAATTGTAAAACAATATTCAATCAATAATAGTGTAGGAGGTTGTATAAATGTTAACCTTCAATCAATGAATAATTTATTTTACATATTAAATTATTTTTTATTTCCCCACACAACATTCATTGTTTACAATGAAAAAAAACAATTAAAACATACTTTGGACCATTAAAGGGACTAAAAATGCCCAAGGTATATCCCACATCAAAATAACATTGTAGTTATAATTATTTCATTTCATTTCATATTATGGAAAATTTGATCTATAACTCAATGAAATCATTTTTTTATAACTCCACTTTTAGCACCCCTTGAGTAAATAGATAATTAGTCCACATGTCACAACCCATTTATTTGTTCATCACATTTGGGTATTTGGAGTGTCAATATATTTATAATTCTCATATATCAGTAAATCACATATGTTTATTTAGAGCATCAAAATGTGTCCCACACTCATATATATATCAATAATGATTATATATAATATATAACATTCCACAGGGTTAATAAAAATGAGAAATGTTATCACATTTTACATCATGGTATAGAATTTAAACCATCAAAAAAATCATTGATATAAACATGAATAAAATAGAATAATTTGATCAATTAACATATAAAAAAATTTCAATTTTTGAAATCACATTACCAATTAACACCTCAATTTCAATCCTACTATATCATATTTAAAATTCCTTATAAATTCATAATCAAATAATTTTATGAATTACCCCATCCCAATATCCCATCAATTCCACAATCCTCATTTTCCATTAATTAATTAACTAATTAATTAATAAAAATTCAGCAATTCCAACTACCCGAAAGATGACCCAATTCAATATCCTATGGTAATTAATTTTAATTAACTCAAAATCAGCTAAAATTTACCAATTTTAGAAATAAAAAGTTTAAAAAATAAATAAATACAATTGAATCAAAAATCTAGTATTTTTAATTTTGACAACGTGCCTCATAATTTACAATTAATTCTTTCCAATGAAAATCACCAATTGAGGGGGAACTAACTAGGTCACGATGAATATTGAGATCTATATAAAAAAACTAAATCCCAATATTAAATGACATTCTATATATCCTAAAATATATCTAACACATTTCTAATAACAGAAAAATAGTCCTATTCTTCTATTATATGTGGTATGAGAGAAATGAATCCATAAGGTATGGGGATATATTATCAAGATTGATGTATATCCATCCCTAGATATTCAATTAATTAATAAAGGATATTGTAATGCCTGGTAACTTGTTCGTGATTCTCTAATATTCGAGTAAGGTGTTTATATTAATTTGTAGGTGATTAGGTATTAATTAAATGGGGATTGGATTTTATTTTAATTTTTCAGTGTTTAAAAGTTTCATATGCACTATTTCCAGTATGGGAAAAACAATTTTCCCTAACTGTGTGCTGCTTCTATGGGAGTCTAATAGTTACTACAATGATGGTTTGTGGTTGTAAAAACCATGAAAAAACTATCCAAGTCACCTTTATTTGGGTTTCCATGGTTTTTTGTTTTGGTAGCATGTTTGGGGAGAAATGTTTGTGTAACATGTGTTTACCATCTTCCTTCCATAGTTATCCAATTTCACCACAAAACCCATTTATGTAATACCCAACCATGATACACAAAATCAAGGTCAAATTGGTACACATAAAAATGATTGATATATTACCATGAATGGTATAGAGCATATATATCTTTTTACCCATAGCCTAAATTTTAAGATGAGTAAAAGAAAAATTTAAAAAAATAATTTATTGAAAATAATAAACTTTATAATTACAAATGAATCAAATATGCTCCTATTTATGAATATTTTTAATAAAAAATTAGTAGAAAATATTATATATATAAAAATACTAATGAAATTTAATGTAATTATCAAATTTCAGTTTAAAATATATCATGAAAATTATAAAATATATAAAAAAGTAATATATTCACCTAACTAAAATATTTACCATTTATAATAGGGGAAATTAAAACATTACAGTCGAAGAACCATTTTCTTCTAATTAAATTAAATTTTAAGTATTTTTAGTTATCATATTGATCCTTCAATGTCCCTTCTCAAAATTATATTCATTATTTCTCAATTTTCATTGATCTATATGGATTCATTTTATAACATTTCTCGATGAAAATAACTCCTGATAATGGTCTTCTAAAATCACAGTATCCTATCATGTCTGATGTTATGGATCATTTACTCTTCAATTATAAGGACAAGTTCAATAAATTAAATAATCCATATAAAATATATTATTTTTTCTAGATCCATATGGTACCAAATATCAATTACTTTTATAATCAACATTCTCAAAATTACATTAAAAAATCCATTCCAAAAAATTTTATTTATGTTTGATTCAATATTCTGAATTAATATAATAGTGTTCTATATCTTTTGAATGTACTAATTAAGGCATTTATATGTTTTTTATTTCATTAAATTATATATTTTTGTATTAGTGAACGATTAATTAAAAATTATTCTTCTTATTTCATGATAGAATGTCTAGTTTGGATTCTATTCTTTTTACTCTCTATGAAATCTATATCATTAATAGACACTCTTCTATTACAAACATCATTGAATATATTAAACATTTATATAGTTTATTCAAAAATATATAATGAAGAAATATATAATTATTCCCTATGAATATATAATAAATAATCATTAAATTTTTGGTTCCATCATGTGACTCTTCTATGATATAATTATATCATGATCTTTTTTCAGGATAGAAATTCAATTAAATTAGCTTTGTTATAAAACATAATGTATCACAATCCATGAGTTACTAAATATTTTTAATGAAGAGATATCATATGTATTACAATATTAAAAATTATTATTAGTAGCAATGTCATGATGATGAAAAATATTATGACCATGATAAAAAATAGTTATAAGAATACTATCTCGAGTAGTATTCTCATAAAAATAATTATTATCATCAATGATGGAATAATGAACCCGAAAGTATCTTTATAGAACACTATGAATGATTATAAAAATCTATATAGGAAAGAAAAATTTCATTTAATATGAACTAAAATTTAAAAAAAATAAAAAATAAAATTTGTTTGAATTGAATAAAAAAATAAAATAATTCATGACCCTATGATACTGAATATTTTTCATGATATGATGAAATTTTAGTAAGGAGTGAATTTCACTTGAAAATAATAATAAAATAAATATATTGTTATAATTAATGAATATAATTGATTCCAGGATAATGAATTATGTACATTTATTTAATTAAAAAATTAAATATAATTGTAAAATATTATATATATATATATGTGTAATAAAAAATTATATTCATAAATTAAATGATCAATCATATTTTTTGGATAAAAAAATTGAATAATGAAATGAATGTTATTATTAATTAATAATTTTCAGTGTAACTAAGGTAATTTTTTAGTATGGACATTTGAAAATATCACAAAAAGATACTCTATATATAATGCTACTATATCATGAGGATTGATGTATTAGTCTTTCTTATTAATATTAAACAAGATACTGAAACTCCCTTTTGTTGATGATGTAGAAATAAAATATATTTATAATTTTATCATAATTGTTTATTGGTTAAATATAAAAAACCTATGATAGATATATTATATTTATTAATAGCATTTATATATTGAAATCATGAAAATATCATTAATGGATGTGTGAAATTATAGTAGAATAATCTTTAAGATGATATGAATACCAGAAGAGTTTATGTTTTTTCACAGTAAATTTTAACTAAAGATTATATGATATGAAATTATTAGAGTGTAACCTCTCATAATTTTAGTTTAATTATTTTTATTTATATAGAATTATTTTGAGACAACGAAATATGACGACACGCAATTTAGATGTCAAGAGATACCAAAATGGAATTCTGAACATTTCTAAGGTACAATCCATAAACATACGAGTGAGGTTTTTTATCTTTTTAATTATCACTCAGATATAAAATCTGAGTTAACTATTGAATTTAGAACATAGAGATTCACCTAGAAATGACTTAACTTTGGCTGGCAAGGGTTCGGCATGAACGTTATTTTTTCAAATTTTATGGAAAAATAATAAATTTAATTGAATGAATTATTTTATTTTTATCTCAATTTTGAGTGGTGGATAGTGACGCTTCGAGGTTACGACTGGGTGGAAACGATGCACATCAATGTCGAAAATTAATTGCATGTTAAACTCACAATGTAATGAAGGTTTAATGACACTTAAAAATGATGCAATTACTTAAATAATACAACTTAACGACACGACATCACATCATAATGGGAACGTTGCAAAATTATCATATTTATAAATTTATGTGCAAGGAAAATATGGATTAATGAAATTGGAGGATTCCCTAGAAAACCTCTGACAGAATTACTTCCCAGCAAAGGATGAAGAACGTCTGTGGAACATTTTCTTCTTCAACTCCTTTTGAATTCGGTGCAGGGATACGACTTGGAAATCTTAACCCCATCGATGATGAATGAGCTATAACCTTCATGAAAGAGGTAGGGGTGTTTAATTTTACATGTTCTAACGCATTATTTTTTTGAAAAATGAAAAATTCAGATCACCCCATGAATAGGATGATATGTGGATTGTGCATTAATATGGGAGGGTAAAATTTATTTTCAGGTCATTATACGAGATTAAACCTTGGCATGATTGATGGAACACAAACATCCCATATCCTCCCCCTAGTTAAAACCACAAATGTAGAGGGACGGGGCTGACACGAATGAGGCCTAGGGACCAATGATAGTGTGTTAATTGGTGGTCGCATCCTCAAAGATATGGAATGCCCAGTTTGAATGCTTCGTTGTAAATACATCTTCATCCATATACTGTTTGCCCAAGTAGCGCAAGGAACAAAATACAAGAGCGTGTACAATGACCTACGGACAATTCTTCGAGTGTGCCAGTGGCGATAGCAGCAGCAGCAGGCGGCCTCACTGACGACGTGGCGGCAGAGACTCACATTGGTAGGCTCCATTGAATAGAAGGACACGACTCATCAGCCGAGGTAGTATTAGAGAAGTCATGGTGCCAGTTGGGTGTCGTGGGGAGGGGTGCCCGTGTCCGGGCCACCTAGCAAGCTAGAGGCACCGTGGCCCATTAGTCGTGGTAGGAGTTGGTCACGGTACTAAGAATAAACCACAAAGGATATAGGGACCTCTCTTGTTGGGCGCATTTAGACTGGAGGGGACGTAGTTGGCTACCGCATCACAAGGGCTCACTGACTTTACTGCATGGCCAGTCCCCTTACAGGTAAGTCAGAAACCCAACTGGCCAGTTCGGACTTGCGCTGGCAGGCCAGAACCCACCACGGAAAGTCCGAACCAAGATGGAGGGTCAGAACCGCACCGGTGGGCTGGAATCCTTCTATCAGGTCGGACTCACGCCCCTTCGGGTCGGGCCAGACTAGACCGGGTCACTGGGCAACCCAGCCGCTAGACCCTCTACCAACCAGGTCTGGTCCAGCGATGTCTATTAAGTCGGGCCCACAGTCCAGGCTAGACTAGAATGACCCTGAACCATGCAAGTTTGGGTTGGTTCTATCATAATGAAATGAGGTATGTGGATCCCTGAACCAGGTCGGACTGGATCCATCACAACTGGTCGCCAAGTTACTAAAACACCGATATCTCGTAAACCATATGTCTGATTGACTGGCTGTTTGCGAAGTTGGGAACCTCTCATAGAGGAGGATAATATGGAATTAGTTGTGGTTATTTTAATTCATATCAATAAGAAACATATTGTTTTAGAAGCGGTTCTCCCAAGAACGCTACATGCAAAACTCTCCAGTTTGGTGAGACCTGAAGGCTGCTCAATGATGGCCCTATGGGAAGAGGCTCTGCATGACCCAAAAGGCCAACGGTTGGGAGATACACTTTTTAACCCAAAATACCCATGGTAATCAACTGGAGGAGGACCTCAATTCGGCCCAGGTGGGAAGTGGCTCTGTGTGACCTGACATGCCCACGGTGGGGAGCGGCTCGGTGTGACCCAGCATACCTATGGTATTCACCAGGGATGAGTACCAAATTAGTCCATGGATAGTGATAAGGATTTATATGTGTCCCGGTAGGCCCTCTGTACAGTATAGAAGAGTAGTTCTAAATTCGGTGTAGAATTCGATGTTTTTTATTGAGGATTCTACTCTTACTACCATAGAACATACCTGATGTAATCTTCCTTGTGTTTCGTTCTTTACATGAATGAATTGATGTGTGTTATTTCATATTATTTGAGGAACATATTGAGTATTGTGTCACATATTCCTACATGGTCTTGGCCTACCTGTGTTTTTTCTGGTGTAGACGATAGACATTTTGACAGGGGTGCTCAGGGAGATGAGTTGGATGGACGCTATGACGGTGGACTTGGTGTTCTAGGACCAGGCGGAGCCCAGTAGGACCAGAAGACCATGATGTACTACTTCATCATCTAGTAGATTCACAACTCTCAGGATCTAGAGGTGTTTACTATAGATGGCTATTATATAACATTTTATACTTTACCATTTTCATAACTTTTTCTTGGGTTTGTATACTAGACCAATTTCTTTCAATTGTACTTGCACTCAGATTATTCAGTGTTATGTTGTAATCCTTTTGGGAGTTTGGACTTGTTTCTGTGTGTGTGTGTGTCTGTACATGTATCTAGGTTAATTCCTCTCCCTTGCAGGTTGAATCCTTCGGCCCAAGTCGCTAGTCCCTAGCCTTTGGGAGGCCGTGTTGTGGTAGTAGCTGCACAAGCATAGGGGGATGAGTCGTGAGAAAGTGGTATCAAAGGGTGGTTAGTTACCTCTAAAATACCGAGTGTCTTATGTTTTATTTTGGGGAAACATTATTAAGTGTTGCGAGTTTCAATTATAGATTCTCTTAGTCCAGTGTTGGGACTACGACCGACGTATGCATACAGTAGGACCTTGAATTCTTGTTTCGGCTCAATACATGAAAACAATAGTAACATAAGGGGTTTTTTATTTTTGAATAAGAGTCATTTCCAATGTGTAACCTTCTAATAGTGGATCATTTGATATATCTCAGGATGACTCTATATAGACGACCATACAAGATCCGGATATGAGGTCGTGAGCCTATCCCACCTAGTGATGAGGCATCTGATCAAGGGCATATTCGAGAGATGGACCCACTGGGTGGTGCACCTGTGCTACCACAACCCGATGGTCATCATCTATTATCAGTGATTATGGAAGAGGATGTCTGTAGGCTTAGTTCCCTACATGATTATCAGATATAGGGACCTCTTAGGTTTCAAGGATATTTGGATCCTCAAGTTGTTGAGAACTGGCTGCTGTTTGTAATGCTGGTCATCCACTTAGTAAGGGCACCATCCAACCAGATTGTGATTGTCGCGGTGAGAATTTTGCGGGGCCCGGTAGGGAGAAACTGGATCTTGATAATCAAGACTCACAATGAGGTGACCATCACTTGGGTTGAGAGCAAAATGATTTTCTGCGAGGAGTTTGACCCTAATTCGTTACACTCTGTGTGCACCAAAGTGGTGCTTCACCAATAACAGGATAGCATGATGATGGCCAAGTACTGAGCGAGGTTCATAGAAATTTACTGTTACTCCACAAATATATGGTGAATCCCATTAATAAAGTCTTGAGCCTTTGAGAAGAGTCTCAGGTGGGTGATAATGGCTTTAGTGGTGTCTTTCAACATCCCTACCCAGGATGGGGTATTGGGGAATTCCCTTCTAATGGATAGTTTCATGGAAGAACAGGCGCCTGCAGCAACAACTACTAGCATACCCAGGCGTTCGAATCTTAAACAGATAGCAAACAACTGATGTGTTGGCCCAAGTGGGCAAATTCTTTCAGAGGAAGAACCCAGGACTCAGGTTTAGTGGTTTATGAGTCCCATTCTGGAATGAGTTGGTAAGAATCCATCCAGTTCTACGCATGTGGTGGGAAGGGACACATGGAAGGTAACTACCCGATCATTCGTACAGATGACCGAAATATGGCCGAGGTGCCATCGAGGAAGCGATAGTGGTTCGAGTGAGGTGGTCCATATGGCGGAAGATGTCTCTAGGGAGCTGGCTGAGAGGCAAGTGGTGGGAGACGGTTTGAGCTGTTACTACCACCACCCCCTTGTGCCCACCCCGACCTCAGCCAGTAGAAGGACATTGGCGAGCTCATCTCTATGTAGAAGAGTCTTAGGACCACGAAAATCAAGAGATTATTTGAGGTACGATTTGTGTCTTCTCCACCCCAACTGTAGTACTTATAGTCATGAGTGATATTCACTTATTGCATTCCACGTCTCTCGTTCGGAGCTCATAGATTCTAGTGGATCAGTTGGTTCAGTCCTTACGGCTAGAGACTCTTATGAGAGGGTATTCTACAATCAAACAATGGTGTCGGTAGTGTGTTATTACTATTCCATTTGAGAGAATTGACTACGATCACTTTGTAGTAGTGTAAAGGCCTTAAGAATTCATCTTGGGAATGGATTGGTTATCAACATCCCATGCTCAGATCTTTTGTTTTAAGTGAAAAATGTTGTCTGTCCATAGATATGTCACCGGGATTTCCATCGATGGAAAGAATTACACCCTTGATATGTAGGATATACTCTCTCGAAGGATGGTGCATATGATCACTCATCTGTTGGATAGACTCACCCTTAGTGTTGTCATGGAGAGGAGTTGAAGATTTCATGTAGTGGGGGATGAGTACAAGGATATTTTTCCTGATGAGGTTCTAGGGATACCTTCTCATAGATAGGTTGACTTATAAATTGAATAGTACGCAGAGATGACACTGATATCCAAACCTACATATCAAATGTCTCCCAAAAATATTCGCATGATGATGGTACAACTGGAGGAATTCTAGGATAAGGGGTTCGTAAGGCACTGCGTTTCACCATGGGCACCCCGAGGATATTTTCTAAAAAGGTAGATGGATGTTTGAGGTTCTGTGGACTTCTAGAGCTTGAACAAGGAGAATTCGATGACCAAGTACCCACTAACAAGAATTGATGACCTCATCGAATAGCTGAAGGGAGCGAAGTGGTTCTAAAAGATAGACCTCAAATCAGGTTATCACCAGCATTGGGTATGGGGTGAGGATGTTCCGAAGACATCCTTCAGGTGCTGGTATGGCCACTATGGGTTCCTATTGATTCCTTTAGTCATGAAAAACACCCTAGTAGTATTCATGGCCCACATGAATTGTATCATCCTCCCCTACATTGACCGGTTCATTTTGGTCTTCATCGATGAAATCTTTGTGTATTTTTTGTCGGAGGTGCACCATGCTACACAACTATGGATAGTCCTAGACACTGCGAGAGAACCATATTTATGGTAATCTATCATAGTGTTAGTTATGGATATGGGATGTCCACTTTTTTGGACACGTCATCTTGGAGGCTGGAGTTGCAGTAGATCTGGAATATATTGAGGCGGTGCATTCTTTGGAGCCACCCTGGAGCGTGACAGTGGTGAAAAGTTTCTTGGGGATTGATGGATTCTATCAGAAGACCATGCCCAAATTCTTCAGAGTTTCATCACCCTTATAAGCATTTAAATCGAATGGAAAACCCATCAAGTGGATGGAGAAATACTAGTAGGGTGTCCATGAGACGAGGAAGAGACTGAATAGTACCCCCATCTTGAGACTACCAGAAGAGGGTGTGGGGTATTTAGTTTACATCGACGCATCGGGGACCAGACTGGGTTGTGTCCTAAAGTAGGGGAAAACAGCGACCACCTATGGATCACGAAAGTTGAGGCTGCACGACAGAAACTATGTGACCCCGGACCAAGAGTTGGAAGTAGTGGTCTTTGTGTTGAATATTTGGCGGCACTACTTAATGGATGAGTGGTTTATAGTTTACTCAGACCACAAGAGTCTCAGGTATATCGTCTCTCAGAATGACCTTGACCTGATACATCAGTTATGGATAGAGTTATTCTAGGAAAATGATTTCTATATATTCTATAATCCTCGAAATGAGAACATGGTGGTAGACGCACTATATAGGACCAGGTTCCAGCTGATGAGTGAGGCGACAAAGCAGTTATTTGCAATGTACATATCTCAGGTGGATGATGGCGACGTTTTTTACATTTAATCGACGGATGTTACTCCCCCACACATAAATATAGTCAATGAATCCTAGTTGGGGGGTATTTAATGTGAGCCCTGATGTTCTCAGATACCATCAGGATAGGCTCTTGGGGGATTTTCAATAGGTGGGGAGAATTTCATCCATTATAATGGGTGCACCATAGTACCAGTGGCATTGTGGGAGTATGTGTTAAGAGGGTTCCATAAATACCATATGGTAGTACATCGTAGAGTGTAAAATATATACGAGGACCTCCATTATCAGTACTGGTGGTCAGGGATGAAGAAAACAGTGGATGAGTTTATTTCACGATGGCACACTTGTCACCAACTGAAGTCCAAGCACCATGTTTCAGTAGGGATGACTCAGCAACTAGAGGTACCAGAGAGAAAAAGGGTTGATATCTTTATAAACTTCATTAAAATGATATCACATACTTCTAGAGGTCATGATTCTATTTGGGTGATCGTTGACTGACTCACCCAGTCAGCTCACTTATTACCCATCTAGGAGTAGGGAATGGTAAAGGTATTTGGAGGCCTCTATGCCCAGGAGATAGTGTGACTTAATGGGTTGTGTTCATCCATCATCTCAGATCATAAAACCCACATTATATCCTACTTGTGGAAGGTATTACGGGTGTCATTTAGGTTTCCTCTACCCTTGTGCATAGCTTTTCATCCCCATTCGGATGGTCAGACAGAGCAGACTATATAAACCATGGAGTATATGAATTTTCCTTGCGTTTATGACTTTGGTCATGGTTGGGAGAACCGCATTCTACTAGTAGAGTTTTCATACAACAAAAAATATCACTCCACCATTCACTTGGAACCGTTTTATGCCTTGTACATGCAGCCTTGTAGATTATCCTTATTCTAGACAGACCTTGAGGAGTCGGCACTCATGGGTCCAAAGTTGGTACGGGCTGTCCCAGAGAAGGTTCATATCATCTAGGAGACGATGAGTTCGGCATAGAGTAGATGGAAGTATTATACTAATAGGAGATAGAGACCCATGACATTCTTGGTGGGAGATATTGTGTTTCTTCAGGTCTCACATCGATGAGGATTGATGAAATTTGGGAAGGGTTGTAAGCTGTCTATGAGTTTCATCGGTCCTTTTCAGATCTCAAGAAGAGTTTTCATGGTGTCATACTACATAGCTCTTCCCCCAGAGATGCACTGAGGGCATGATTTATACCATGTGTCATATCTGAGCAGGTACATGCATGATCCAACACATCTCATCGACTAGGGCGAGCATGACATTGACGACGGGGCGATGCTTTTGGAGTTCCCAGTGGAAATATGGGATCACCAAGAGTGGTTTCTACATGGATGTTTTATTCCTCAATTATGAATCTAATGACAGCACAATAATCTACAAGATCGAACATTAGAAAAAAAGGCATAGATTCGTGCTTAGTACCCCCCCCCCAAATATTTTTTGGTTGGTTGTTGTTTTGGTTTTCGGGAACGTAAATACCAAATATGGGGAGAATCTTACATCTCATAATTTCCTAGTGTATATTATTTTATTTATATGGAATTATTTTGATAATTAAATATTCGGCGGCATGTAATTATTTTGTGCGGAGTGCCGAGAACTGAATTTTGAACTTTTTTATGGTATATTTCATAAAAATGGGAGAAGAGTTTTATATCATTAGAATTTTCACTCAGATAAAAAATGTGATTGCACCATGGATTTTAGAACGCTGGGATTTTCCTAGAATTGAACTAACATCAGCTAGAAAGGGCCAAGTGGAAGAATAAATTTTCAAACTTTTTCAGAAAAATTATAAAATAATTTAAATGATCTATTTTATTTCACTTCTCACTTTGGAGTGGCGGACAATGTTGTTGCTGATCATCAACAAGGATCCAACGATTCACATCAATGAGGCTCATTATTGGATCATTAAACTCAGAGCGTAATGATTAATTATTGGTGCATAACAGTGACACTATTTCATAAATAAATCATCATATAGATGTGATGTATCAACATAATGCTGACAATGTGACATGCTCTTATTTATTATTCAAGTGACTAGAAAAATATGGATCAAATGAATTGGGGGGTTATATTTAAAACCATTGATAGAATACTACCTTAGCGAAGAATGATGAACACTAGTGGAACTTATTCTTCTTCGATACCTTTAGAATATCAATCCTGATAAGCGACGTCGACGTCTTAAATTCCTTGATGAGAAACGTGTCACAATGAACATCAAAAAATTAGGGGTTTTTAATTTAAAAACATTTTTCCCGTTATTTTTTTTGAAAAATGAAAAATGTGGATCAACCCATGAACATGTTAATCCACAGATCAGGCGTTATAATAGGAAGGTGACTTTTCTTTTGTGGTGATTACCCAAAATTAAACCATGGAATGATTGATTTTAAAAAAACCTCCTCGAGATCCACCTTGTTAAAAAATCTAAAGTGGAGGGCCCGGGCTAACACAAACGAGGCCCGAGCACCTCTGCTCAAGTGTTCTTGGTGGAAAAATTCTCAAAATGATGACAAGGATGGTCTGAAGGCTTCGTGTTAATGACATCCTCGCCTGGAGTCCATCGGCACAATCAGTCTAAGGAACGGACAACTGAAGCGAATCAGGTGGGCCGTCGATGATTATGCCATCGTGATGGAACTGGCCGCCACAACGGTGGCCGACCTCAGTTACTGTGAGGAGGTGGGGACCCACACTGACACCCCGTATTAACTGAGAGTATGCGGTTCATTAGTCACGGTGGTGCAAGGGAGGACGCGACGCGAGGTGGGCCGCGCAAGAAGGGGTGACCCACATCCAAGCCACTTGGAAGGACAAAGGTGCAACGGCCCATCGGCCATGGTAGGAGTCAGATGCGGTGACAGGGGGTGACACACAAGAGGTACAGCCCACCCATACAGGCTAGGTTAGGACTGGAGTGGAAGAGGCTGGTTGTCGCATCCTTGGGGTACACAATGGCCACCCGGTGCGACCGGTCCCCTTGCTGGTGGGCCGAGCCCCCATGGATTCGGACCTATTCCGACTGTCTAGACCCGCCCTGGTAGGTTAGACCCACACCCCTTCGGGTCAAGCCTGACAAGACCGGGTAGTCGGGCGACATAACAGCTGGTCACTTTTGTAATTGGGCCGAGTCCAGTGAGGCCTATTTGGTCGGGCATACGGGCCAGGATGGACCTAACTGACCTCAACCCACAACAGGTAAGTTTGGGTATGTCATAATGAACCAGGGTATGTGGAAAGCCCCGAGTTGGGTTGGTTGGGTCGGATGAGTCCATATTGCTACTAGACCCCAGGTTACTAAAATACTTGTATCGTGCAAACTACGGGCCGATTGACGGGCTGTTTATGGAATTGGGACCCTCTTGTGGATGCAAGTAATTAGGCATGCTTTATGTTGAATTTTATGGACCCTGAGAAGTAACAAATTTCTTGAGGTACAGTTCTTCCAATTGTACAATATACAGAACTCTACGGTTGGCTGAGACCTGAAGACTACTCGACGATGAACCAGTGGGAAGCGGCTCTGTATGACCAAGCAGGCCCACAGTGATGAGCGGCTATGTGTGACTCGATAGACCCACTGTACTTGAGAAGAAGTGTACCTCAGTTCGACCATGGTGGAAAGAAGCTCTGTGTGACCCGATAGGCCCCCGGTGGGGAGAAGATTTTTGTTACCCAACATACCCACAATACACATCAATCCATGGTGAGTGGGGAGTGGATCTTTGTTACCCATTCAGCCAACTTTACATGATATAGGAGGAGCTCTTTAGTGACCGAGGAGTTAGACGTTTGTGACTGACGATGCTACTGTTACTACTCTAGAATATACCTGGTATGAGAAGCCTTGTGTTTATTGATTTATTTTGAATAATTTATATGTGTTATTTCTTTTTGTTTTTTGTTCCCTACTAAGTATTGGGTTACTCAGCCTAGAACAGGCTATTTTTGAACTTGTTGTGTCTGGTGCATACGACCGATGTTTCGACTGTGTTACTCAAGGAGACGGGGTAGACAATCGATATGATGGTGGACTTGGTAGCTTTGGACAGGAAGGGCCTAGTTGGTCTGGCAGGAAGAAATGAACTACATAGGCTTCTAGTAGCATGAATACTCCCATGATAAGGTGTGGTTTACTATAGATGGCGATCCGATCTCTTTTTTGTAATTAACAGTTTTCAGTACTTTTTCATGGGTTTGTATTTTGTCCCACTTTCTTTCAGCTCTACATGAACTTAGTTTATTAAGTGGTATGTAGTTTCCCTATTGTGATTTGGTACTCTGTTGGGAGGGTGTGTGTGTGTGTGTGTGTGTGTATAGGTATCCAGGCTAATGCCTCCCACTTACTGATTGACACATTCAGCGCTAGTCTCCAGCACCTGGCCTTTGGGAGGCAGTCTTGTGGTAGTCACTGCATGCTCCCTGGGGGGATGGTCATGACAGAGAGAATGAGATATATAATGTTGAGTGAGGATAATATTTCATTAGTAACACACACTATAATGGAAATTGGATATCATTGGAATTAATTACACTTGAGTGTAATTTGAAAGACATAGAATGTTTTTGTCGTTGAATTAATGAGAATGTATGTTAAAACCACCCAAAATAGATATGTTTATATTATTCATGTGTACTAGAGTATACTTGGATCAATAAAGGGATTTAATGAGATTATATTAGACTACGTTACAAATAATTAATTCTCATTAGTGTGTTCTAGATCAGATAAACTGGTGGTGTAAAAGGTTCAACGCAATATCTAGGTTATCTTCACAACATAGAGATTTGGGATAAGATACATCCTATTACAAGTTAATATTGGATAGTTATTATAATTATATAATAGTTTTACCAAGGAAATTTTGCACTTCCATTGATTATTTTTTAATAGAAGATCTATTGTAGAGTCATTCATATCCGGCATGTCCTCATCTGAGTTTTTAGTTTATGAAGCTTTACTATGGTTTTAATTACATAATATTCAAATGATATTAGAAAAGATGATGTTTTAAATATTCATAATACCACATTATCCTTATCTTTAGGAAATGGTCAACAATACACAATATTCAATAGAGTTATACATAAAATTATATTTATTTTCATATATACAAATCTTGGTAAAATAAAAGGAATCCCACTAAACCTTAATCGTCATCTATATTTTGACTGGAAGAAGGTGAAAATATATTTAATGATTAATATCCATAAAATTAATAATTGTTTCAACACATTACTAATTAATATCTAATTTCTAACCTTCTTTTACCCATATATAATATAGTCAACTGTGATTCTATTTTCTACATTCATATCAAAAATATTTAAAAAATACATTATTGTTGCATTTATCTATACTATTAATAATTCAAATAAAATGGATAAATGTTCTTACAAAATAATTTTAATATTAATCCTCAATGAATTTTTATCACTATGGCCAACATATATATATATTATAAGTTTTTATTGAGATATATGGTATCATGAATCGAGAAACTGAGCATTGTGATCTTAAAAAAGATGAAAACACCAATATTTTTATTAATCTCATTGTTTTCACATCATTTCAATTTAATTATATATTTTATGATAATTTGGATAATTACATCGATATTAATATTTGTAATATGTTTTTTTCATGAAAAAAAAATCATTTATATTCACATTTTGTCAGTATTGTTTTTATAGCATTGACTATAAGTTGATCATTAAATGCCTATTTTGAACCATTAGATTTAAAGCATTTCATAATCATGAATTTTATGTTTTGAATATTATAAAAAATATATAAATAAATAAAATTTATCGTCTTATAATCATAACATTACATTTTTAGATAAATTTTTTCCTTTTATAATGTAAATATTAATAATTATTCAATATTCCAAACATAGTTATACTTGATGAACCTTGAATATATATGATCCATTGAACTATGAACATAATATTGTTTCATTCATTATTATTAATACAAAAATTTGATCATTCTGCTCATGTAAATGTTGAGATGTATTATTTTGAATATTGCAACATTCTTTCATAATAATAAAAATCTATCCATTTTTTATAATAAATTATTCTATTTGATACTTGATATTATTCATAATCAAATCCAATAAGGATCAATTCAATATTTCCATTAAGATTATATATAGTCCCAATATGATTTATTCAAATTATATAAATATAATTTTATCTTCCACATGATTAGATTAAAGAAACTATGTACCATTAATTAATCAAAGAAGAATAAAAAAATTATTAAAATCAGGATTAGTATAAAATGTATAGATATACTATGAAAATAAATGTTTTCCCAAATATATAGTTAGAGATAGTACAAGTCCTGTATAAATTATATTTTAAAACAATTTATAATTTTTATCCTACTCAAATAATAAACTACAAGAATATATGATATTATGAGAAAATAAGAAATCTGAGAAAAAAAAGAAATAGATTTAAAATATTCCTTTTTAAAATATTGATTCACTCAGATAGATTAATTAATAAATATTATGTACACCAAAAACAAATAAAAATTATGTTGTATATAATAACATAGAACCCCATTTTAGTATTTTGAAAAATCACACTTTCAACATTAATTAAATTATGGAAACTAAAAATGAATCACGGAATATTAATATCAATTAATATTAACGTAATATGTTTTCCGATGCTATGACCCAATAAGAAACTCAATTCACCCATCAAAGACCCATTAAAATCATTGAATATGTCCCATACTCTCACAATCCATCAACATTGAACATGTTATATGGTTTTAGTTTCTAATGTTCGGATGATACGATATACTTTGTAAAATCCATTGACCAAGATAATTGGAAGCATATAACTTCAACATTGAATAAATAATTGATTATTTGTGTCAAATAATTCTTCAAATTGTGTCCTAAGTCCTAAATTTATAGAATCATGAATATGAAAAATGAAAATAATATGATAATTACATTGAAATCTGTAAAATTTTATCATGTAAAAAATAGATGGAATAAAGGATTAAATTGATTGGAATTCCACACTCAAATTTGTTATTTTAAAAATTCATCCAAATTAATCAAATATTAATCTATCACTTGCATATGATTATATTATTATAATAAAAAAGGAGTGGTTTATTCATATATGATTATGTTTTTTATACCACGTGATCAGTTCTAACTACATTAGAAGCTTCTTCAATATATTATAATGAGATATTTCTTAAGTAATTATATAATCATTTTCTAAAATTACTACTATAGTGATTTTTCATTGAATGAATTTAATATATCATAAATCATTTATTCTATAAAATTTATTTATTCTTCTTAGACTTATAAAAGAATATTTACATGGATTACATGCAATTTTAAAAAAAATAAAAAAATACTAAGTCAATAAAAACTAACATTACTATACTGTTATATTAAAAATTATTAATTATTTTTGTAAATTTATCAACATTATATTATTCAAAATATAGTATCTATAGAATAATATTTTTTTTTATTGAATTCAAATTTACTAGGTTCAATCTTATTATAAAATGAGAATATCACTGACCTCAATTGAGATTTTATGGGAACTGTCATCATGGTGAAAGATCATATGTAATAATACTATTATAGATTGTAATAAAACAATGCTTTCATGTTCAAAAAGATATGTGGTCCCTTATAATATCTATGTGTCCAATTATTTCACAGTTTTTGATATATGATTTTATTTTTCTCACTAAAGGGGAGGAAATGTTTTTTTATCCTGTCCCCCATAATCCTTTAATAGGGATATCATATCTTTAATAGATTCTTAGATCATGCTCTAAGTATTCATGAAAATAATCTTAATAATTATCTTGTTAATGTAGAGGTTGAGTTGATTGTATGAAAATTTGTAATTATAGGTATCTCACACCATTTTTATTTATGCTGATATTTATTTCTTATATGGGATATATTAAACTATTAAAAATACAATGATATATTTTCTATATATGGTTTGATGACGAAATATAATTCATCATTATTAACTGTATTTTTTTCGTAGACTAAATTCTCATCCTAACATAATTAATTAATTGAAATATTGATTATATTTTAAAAAATAAATTTCCTCATTAATATTTTAGGTCGTTCAATATATATATGTATGATTCATATTTTTATTATTAAAGTACTAGAATATATGTATATATTGATGAAAGAAATATAAATAGAATAATCCCCTCTAAAACATAATGTTAATAATTGTAATTTAAAACTAAAGACCTATGAATTAATATTGGAAATGAAATCATTACCAAATCATGTAAATATATATCCCATCATCACAATGTTATTCAATTAAATATAGAAAATATATATCAAAATTTTAAAAAAAGGAACCTTATATACATGTTACCTCTAGTTTTTCACTTTTATAACCTAATGATAAATATCATGTTTTTAAACAATTCCATAATTAAACATGACATTCTATGAAACCACATCAAATCTATATAACCATCATCTTATTCCCCTAGCACAATAAACTCTACAAAATATTATAATAAACAGAACTCTATAACAAGTATGAAATCCAGAAAAACTCACATTCCATGTAATGTTCCTAAAACCATGACATGTAATACAATTACCTCAGTGGTATCCTTTATCACTATAATTAAGAAACATGTATATTTAAAAATCTTAAACCACCATGGCCTAAACATACATGTATTTTTAATTTTAGATCAATCACATTTTTTATAATTATATAAACAATACATGAATCCATTAACTCTTAGATAATCTAATATACTATTATATATCATAAATTATAGTGGGGAATTGAGATATGTAAACTATTGAGCTAATATATACCATAGATATTGGGTAAGACACATAGAACCCAAATAATTATCTATTTAGCTTCCCACATGACTTGGGTGCTTCAGAATGTGAAATAAAAAAACAACTGAATAGTATATAACTCAACCAAACAAGAAGAAACAACCTAGCTTAGGCTAGAACATTATTTATCAATACACAAGAAAATCAACTGACACTAATAACATTTACAAATATAGATATATTATAATTATTATTTGATTAAGCTCTATATCTGATAAATTAATTTACTTATATTGAAAATTACCAATAATTAATTTACACCAACATTAATTATACTTTATAACTTTCTTATTTACTATTTCATGGTTCAAGATTTATTTAACACTAAATATGTTACATATATGCATCCATGAACTTTGGAATTCATTCTAAATTATTATAAATTTTCAAATAAAATAAGGTAAATATTTATATATATACAATTTCCAACATAAAAAATAAATTCCATCATTTTAAATAAAAATTACTTACCATTCTATACAGCATAATAATGAAGGAAAAAATTACTCTAATAGAACCATATAGTATGATGGAATCCATGATCACATCTTATTAACATCATCCCTATATTATCCACATTTTATAACTTCCCCAACCAAAGAACTCGACATATTTCATACCAAACAAATCTTGTATTACATGATTCATAATAATAATAATAAATTTCTATAACATTATATTTAAAAAATTTTGTAGAAATAAATGATATCCCCACACATTTAGAAGCTATTTATTTCTATATCATATAAAAAACCCTTTGAAAATATAATATATTATATAATTAAGATCACATGAAGAAAAAAGGATAAAATTTTAAGTTATCATTAAACATTGTTTTATTCTATTAAAATTATTTTTTGGCACATAATTTCTTGACATAAACCTAATATATATTAAATAGATTATTCTAAAGAAGCAAACATAGATTATCATCAAGAATTACATTCAGGTTTAGAGTTTTTCAATGAATTATAATAGTTATACTCTAATCTAGTCTTCATTTTTCACATCGATATACAATATTTACATTTTTACCCAATTTAAATATAGTAAAAATTCAAAATAACACTTATAATAAATTAAATTAATTTTATAGTATTTAGAAAATATCATTATTCATCAAAATAATTAGCATCATCCATATGTGGTCACATCATACCTTTACTATATTATAATTTTTAATGTATGAATTGATTTTCATGATTCTAATCCTCTATATGAATATTTCAACATTACCTAAACAAGAATATAATGATAAGACAATATATAAATCTACCATCTAAGAAGGAATCAAAAACTCATTAAAAATGTTTTATACAAATAATCATCCAATAATCATTAATAAAAAAATTAATAAGTAAATAAAATTGAGATTTTATAACATAGAATCTAACTGAATGAGATGGAATGAACCATAAAACATATATCATTTAAAAAAAATAGTTTGATATTTTCAATTACTACCAATATTGAATCATATATTCTCAGTATGACAGTCCTCCATCAAATAATATATTTTAGTTTCATCGATGAAAACAACCAAGTACTTATCTATAAAATTATAAAACAAATATTGTATTTGTATAAATACCACCTATGGGTATTTCATTACAATTAGCAACATTATAATGAACATCATAATTTAAATTAATACATTAGGATTCCTTTTCAAAATATTTTCATCACATACCAATATTAATTACTGTAATTACAATAAGTAGTTCTTTAATAACTAGAATGGTCCAATTTTTTAATCATATGCATCAACATTATATGCTTGTTGATTGAATTTTTTCAGATCATATGGTATAATTTAAGATATTTGATCAAAAAACATTCCTCTATCCACTAGCTTCACAAAATATTCTATGGAGCCCCAACAGTAATAAAAATTTATAATAATACTTTTTTATGGATTTATAACAATATGAATCACTAGTTGTTGCATCTTGGAAGGTGTAATCCTATAATGTCACATAATTACCATATAAACATATGAAAACTACACTATAATAAAATCTGAATAATGTAAATGTATCATATCAAAACATCACGGATAGAGACCTTATTGAACACTTGTACAACCACATGGAACAACACTAGCTAATCCAGAACTGAATTCAACATCACTTCAGATATTTATTAAGATAAGTGAATGACCCACATGTCAGCCATATGTGGAAATATCAAATTAACAAACATGGAATTACCTTAGTTAAAATCATTATATTTTGAAAACGTCAAAAGTTAATAAAAAAATTAATTAATTTAATGAAGTATGTCTATGAAATATCATATTTAGTAAGGATATGTATGATGATATATAAAATAACAAAATAGGAGGTGTTTCCCTTGAATTAGCCAACGATCAAAAACACGTCAATATTAGTCAATTCTAACACAAACAAGAATAGAAAATTCTAATTTAATATGGGTCATATTCACACCACACAATAATAAAAGTACCATCGAATATTGGAATTATGTATTTCATATTTTTTTAGTTATAAAAGTAATATATATCAAATGAAAATAAATAGAGAATTAATTTTTTAATGATTTGGTCAAAAACTGCAGTAAAATACAATATATGTATCTTATAATTTAACTCTCCATCACAACTCTAGATTTAATGGGAAAAAACTACATAACCCTAAACTAACTTTTATCTCGAAGGATGATGGGAGTCATAAGCTTTTCACTACTTGCCTCATCTTACCTTTGGTGATCCTAACCTAAACCACCAAGATTTTATCACTATCAAAAATGATAATACATTAAATAATAATTGAGATGACAGTTTTAGGTACATATTGACTGCCAAATATGTTCACGTTCTCAATTAACAAACAACTATGAAAAAAACTGAAAATTGATTGATTTTATATTATATGGGGCCAGAGAAAAACTAGGTATAGTACGATAAATAAGGCTAATCCAAACTCCACATAGAATAGGATTTCTAGAATGTAAAATAATAGCCTATAGAAATTGATATTCAGTCTGATAATATATAATGTATTACATCCTATTATGATTCATTTAAATAAATAATCCTCTTAGGTATAAATGATTTTTGATTTAATTTAATATATTTCAATAAAATATTAATGTGACCTACATCTCGACCTTTGGTAGGATATATTATTTTATATTCCACTCGGTAATATACTCATTTATTAGATGTTATGATTCATAATGAATGATTTTATTATAATATATAATAATAAATTACTACTATAAATTCCATAAAAGAGAGTAATAACCTATTACCGTTAAAGAAAAATTTTGGTTGAAAAATTAGTTTCTTCATGATAATAAAAATGATATATCTCCAGTGATGTGATGAACTCCACATGATCCATGTGGAATGAAATATATTGTTATTGGTTATCCCCTTAAATCATACTAATAAAAACATATCATAGTGGTCCCTCTTTTGATTGTAAAAATTAAAGGATTAACAAACATCTTCTATCTAAACTATGTTCATTTGATTGGAAATATAACATTCATATATCTTTTTTCTATGTAACTAATAGTACAACCATTTCATCCTCTAATCATCATATTCAATTTCAACTCAGAATCAATCATATAGTTAATTCTATAGAATAACATCAAAAATTCATAACGGAAACAAAATGATAGATATATTCATATATAATAATAAACTTTTGGGACTCCCTGACACAAAAATTGGATAATAGTTATAGTTAATTAATCCAAACTCATCAATTTGTGAATTGTTTTTCAAATTTAACCATAACTGACAAATTGTTTGAATTATGGAAAATATCATGGTGTCTACCTCAAATGAAATATCAATTATTATTTAATATTCATTTAATATATGTTCTATTCATTATATATTTGGTCCCCCTAAAATCATGTTTCTTATACGGTAAATTTTTATTCATTTTATTCTTTATATAAAAAATATTTCCCCCATCAGATAATATATTAACTGTAAATTCTTATAAAACATATATTACCATTATCATAACGATCATCTATTATGCCAGTTGGTCATGAAACAAATACACTTGTAACCCAAATAATTTGGAAGTAATAAATTGTAGATCCCATGAAGATTTAATTTAATAGAAAAAATGATCAAAAATAAAATAATATTTATAGCATTCAAACAAATGGGTTGTATTAACATTAATATATATTTTATGACACGATATATGATCAATAAATAAACTCCACAACATAAATTATAGAAAAAATTGATAGATTTAATTTCATAGAAATTATATTCAGATTAAAAAAACACATTAGAACGCCTGTAATGAAAACATAAACCCATAAAGAATTCTGAATATTAATTTATGCTATCATTGACCAGCTCAATACACAACTTGCACATGAATACTTAGAAATTATATATATAATTATATAATGAGAGATAATGAATGTATAAATTATGGGACCACAAAATAAAACTATCATTATAATGTGAAATAAATATACTAGATCAAAATTAATCAATAGTGATAATCAAATCATTACCTAAATAGGTTAATCCATATATATTTCATATGAAGGATCACTGGTGATATAATATATGGAATTAATAAATTAATATCAATATAATGTGATTATGAATATTTACACTATATATCTACCAAATTGCATAACCACACACCCCAATGAAAAACTTCTTATGCTTCATTATCATCTATATAGAATCATTAAAATTTGGGAAACTACCACACATACATTCCATCATTTCATATCTTTCCCCTTGAACACATACCTCCACCCCATTTCATTACATCCATAATATTATTACAAGTATGAAATACATCATATAATATTTAACACAAACTATACCTCGAATAACCACATTCCTTGCAACTACATAATTGGTAACCAATTTCACAATAGTTGGAATTAACATATATAACATAAACTCATGAAGATAAAAACATTACATACATGAATTATGATAATGAAGGCAATCACATCCCACACAATCAATTTCATTATATAAGAATCCATTAAAATTGTATAGGATCACATATTATGTTAGTTAGGAAGGATTATTAAGGATTGAGGTGTAGTGAACTGTATATTCCCTCACTAAAATGGTTGCTGGGAAAACAATTGATCCTGAAAAATTTTGGGGTAGAATTAATACTATATATAGGTGGTGGAACATTTTACATCAAAAGAAATAAAGAATATTATATAATATAAAAAACATGGTGAAACACTCTTTACTTATACTCAAGAAATATTAATCACCACACCTAACAACCAACTTCTAACAAAGATTTTGAGAAAGAATAGTCTATTATAAGAATGAAATAATTATAAAAAATCATTATCCAATTCATTTAGTAATGAAATAACTATATATCATTATATTAACCAATCATCAATATATTTTATTCTTTTTATATGTATTAATTTTATAGAAATTATTTCTTTAAAATAAATTATGATCTACATTCTCGTACATTCCCTATTACAACTTATTCTAACATATTCTAATTTTCATAAATATATATATATATATATATATATATATCTCGGTGTTTGTATAGATAAAAACACTAAATACACAATACCAATAATTAATTATTAATTTCTTTTCCATTCCATAATAAAATTCAAATTTTATTTTACCAAATATAAGAATAAAGATATGGATATAGAAAATATTACAAGAATACCGTGCCATTGGAAATCAAAATAATAATTAATATGAAAATACATCATCCAAGAACAAAAATTAATAAAAAACATGAATGAAAATCTCTAAACCCATTTTTCAAAAATGATTCACATCTCAAACACAACCATTCATCATTATTTAATACCTACTCTTATTTATTGTTAACTATCAAAATGTAATACACATTGAACCATTAACATGTGTAATTCATCCCTCATAACCCTCACCTTACATTCAAATAAGAGTAGGTTTATAAAAAGTACACTAAAAAATAATCAACATTTTATGAAGTAAAAATAGATGAATGTAAATTTTGGAAGACAAAAAATTCAAAAGAATCTATCAACATTAAAATAATTAAACATTAAATGAAATCGATGAACTATATCATGATCATGATGATATTTAAAAAAATATATTCATAAATGTATCAATTTATTTATTATAAATATGTTTCCTAAATAAATAATAACATAAAATGTAGAGTAAGTGATAATGAATTGTTAATTAAAATTTCATAATGATCATATTCATTTTAAATGTTTTTTTATGGATGAACAATTGTTATATTCAGCAGCCTTATAAATTATTCAACTCATCATAACATCATATAATTAAAAACAATTCATGAATTTTAATCATGAAAATGAATAATAATAATTCAATTGATAAATTTCATATTATATATATATTATCAATATTATCCGCAAAATATATTATAAAACTAATAAAATAATAATAAATTTCATATTTCATCATTTCATAATTTATGTATAATATATTATTTAATGATAATCTCATTCATATATACATCAAAAGTAACACATCATAATTCATCATCTTAATGTAAATAAAAGAGTTTTCTAAAATCAACTACCACAATGTAAATATTTAATCATTACCTAATCTATAATGGAATGATATAGTTTGATATATAGTTACCTCTCCATTGATAATCCATGATTCCAAATGATTTTACACCAATAATAATCCACCATCAATAATCAGTATATAACCAGGAAGAAACTTGAGTGTACATAATATAGAATTATATAATAAGTGTGTGTAAGAACCATTTGGATGGTGTTAAAACACCTAAAATAACAAAATAATATATCTATATATAATGAGGAATAAAACTAATTAATTTTACTAATATGTCTTATAAATATCACCTCATATCTTCCTAGTTTTTAAAAATGAGTTGCAAAATTATATTATTTCAATAGGACATAAAAATTTATATCATAAATAATTTTTTAAACATTTGATACAATGGTACGTAAAATAGTGCAACGAATTATATATTTATAAAAAACATGGATAACCATGGCTGGAAATGTACTATGGGTTATATTAAAACCTACACACTATAAGTCATGATACTTATAAACACGTATCACTTCATTAAATTCCATTTCAAACACATGATCTTAAAAACATATTGATACACAATAGTATAGAAGACAAAAAGTACTTAAAGGATCATCCATGTTGTTGATATAAAAGAATTTTACCTTCATTAATCCACAAAAAATCCCAAAAATCCATGTTATATGGGACTATAAGAAGCTATATATATGGTAAAAACCCCTCATAGTTGATGGTAAAACAAATGAAATATGACATAGCGTTATCAACAATTATATATCCTCCTAGATGGACACCTAAGGAACCCTCTCATAGATGTCATGAAATCATAGAAAATAGTAATCCTTAGATTTTTTTTAAGAAAACTATCAATCACTACATCGTGATATAACCTAAGAAACAGAAACATAACAATCGACCACTTCCTAAAATTTTAATCTCCAACTACAATTATACTATATCATCCTATCAATGATAACACAAATAACTAAAAAACAATATGTAATGTCATGAAAAATCGAATCATATATATTTCATTCGACATTTTGGTGGATATTATTGTTGTTACATATAGAATTATTCTAGAATTCTAATTTTCATTTATCTTTTATTGGAAAACAGAATACTACTCTCTTTAATTTCATGATGGATCATAGAAATTAATGAAATATTTTTTTTAAAACCAATTATTTAGATTATATCTATACTACATATAGACAATATTTAGTAGTATGAGATAATATTATGAATTGAATTAATTGTTGTTTATCAAAAATATATAATATAATCATAAAAGAACTCTATTATCTTGAGATAGGATGGATGATAAATTTGACACTGTTTTGAACCCTAAAAGGTTGGGATATATCTATACATAAAATTAACACAATCTCATTAATATCTAAAATACTTTAAAGATTATTTTAACATAATTTGTAAAATATATATATCTTAGTATTACAAATTCTGGGTGTGGACCACTTTTCATAGGGCAATCCCTATAGAAAATAAATATAACACAATGGAATCATAATTTCTCATAGTTACAATGACTATTAAACAATAATTTTCAAACATATTGTAATATTTTCATATAAATTGAATATTTTGTTTTAATCCTATTGTCCATAGAGTGTTCTATAGGTTTTTGAATCTACGAAAACTGTCTTTATAAGTTACATAAAGAGATTTTTATAGTGTGGATAATCGATTAATTTTTTTGGTTGATCTATTAGTGTCAAGTTTGATTTTTTGGTGGGTGGGTTATACTTGGAACAAAATGTGTCTAAGAATCTTGTTTAATGCATTAAATAGTATCAAATATTTTAAAATATATCTTTATTACTACCTATATTAGTTGGTCAAGGTATGAAATTTTCCAAAATACAATATTCAATACCGTCTTCGTATAGTTTTATCAGAATTAGAATTTTGGAATTTAGAATTTTAAGGATGAAATAAAAATCTAAAACATCCAAATTGAATCATTTAAATTTAACTCTATTATTGCATCATACTATTGTATCATGCATAGATGATGTACCATTTTTTGATCATTATTGAACTATTTTTATGGATTTTTGAATGACTTATGGGGGAGGAAAACCCCCTCATTGGGAAATTGTTTCTATACTATTAATGGGAATATTTATTTATGGATTAAAATAATATCCCCTTTCTTGGATTAATTAGATTGAAAATTTTGGGTAAATTTCATGATTTTAATATCTCCCATTGGTTCCTCGTAAATTTATTTCATCATACAATTATTGAGGCTCATTAATCATTATGTGGTGATTCAAAATAGTTTTAATAGTTGAATCAATAAATAGATATATTAGTTTCTATAGGTTACCTAGTGGTCAATATTTAATTTATTACTATAATATGTTACCGTCCTCAACATTGAATGATCATTTTTTAGTGGGAATATATATTGGTCCATCACATTGAGAAAACATAAAAACATTTATGTAATTAAGAATAATGAATTATTATGAGATTTATGACTAAGAAATAAATGTTTGTGATCATTGATATCATAAAATTTCAAGAAAAATTTGAATAAAAGTTTGAAACCACCATTATATAATGAACCAAATTTATTAGTCGTTGGAATCTATTGATAATTTTTATTGTGGATTATTCAGGGGCTAAGGGAGATATTATTTAAAATAATGACTTTTTCAAGTACACTTATATTACCATGGTGTCTTATATTGGATCGTGTTTTGGGATCAATTTTTTATTGAGTTATTAAATATGTGATGTATCATGACGAGGGATTTCAGTTGAAGTTTATGAGATAAATTTAAAATTAATTAGTTATTGGTGCTATTTTTTAGTGAAAGCCCATATATAATGGTTTATATTTAAAAAGACTTATTGAATCCAATATTTCATTGTAAAAGAATATCTTGGTAGTTATTCATGGTTTATCTTTTATTAATACAGATATATGTATTTAGGGTATGAATTTATTATATTTTCATTTTTTTAATTGACATATAAGATTAGAAGATATCATTGATCAAATGTTTTAAAAAAATTGGAATAATTATTTTTTACTGTGTTGTCATCTTATGAAAAATATAAGATATAGTATATTTTGACAAATCTATTATGAAATTGATATAAAAATGGAAATCCTATTCATCGGGTCACAAACCCTATGTGAGGTTATGTCAACCACCAAATAATTTTTTATTATTTTGGAATGAACTATTAAATAAATAGTGTAAAACCAACTAGTTTTAAAATAATATTAGTATTAAAAATAAAAAGAAATTATTAAGAAATTTCAAAACATATTAATGTATTTATAATCCTTTACCTTGAATATAATCGATTCGATGTATGTACCCTCCATCTCTGGATTGTGCTAAATGATTTCCCTAATGTGAAATTACATTCTTTCCCATGTCTATAAATGTTCTTAAAGACTGGTTTCCCCCTCTTTGAAACCATGTATCAAAATACTATTCCATTCTTCAATCCAAGAGGATTTCCCTTCGTTCAAAAGAACCTGAATAAACATTATGAACTTTATCTGTGAATCCACCTATGATACATTGATTCAGAATGAATCCTTTAACATTTCTTCATTACAATTTATGAGGAGGTACTCGATGTTATTTGATTCATTTTTCTTTTTATTCTTTAGGATGTGAATAGCATCATTCAAAATCTATTGAGGGGTTTTTCCTTTTCTTTAAGAATGTTTCATATGAGAAATAGGTATGTTTGAGAAGTGATTTTGGCATCGTGGTTTCAAGTAGTTCTTAATGAACCCCTATGATTCCAAGATGGTTTTATTCATTTCATTGAACATGATCAAAGGTACCCTTCCACAATTTTTTCTTTCGTGGGATCCAAAGACTAATTTTATGAGGCATAATAAAAATCAATATCATTATCAACCTACCTACAATGTAAATAAGGAGACTATTCATGACCTTACACCTCATGAATACCTTCTATAAATTGTGGTTGATCATTATCACCGAACAATGAATAATGTTTATAATACCTTCACCAGAAACTACGTCTTTTCATATGGTAGAATGAGTGGGAAGCTTTTTTCCCACACCTAGAACATTTTCTCTCGACTTTGGGACACTCAATGGGTATGTACTATTCACTGGGCCTAAAACATCCCCTAATTCAATAGAACCCCTACATAAAATATATGTTAATACTGGATAATCTATTCTACCCTTTTAACTAGGTTGTAACCTCTTGAGGAGAATTATAATCAGATATAACAATATCTTCATATTAGTATGGTTTCCCAGGACTTGTGGTAACATTAATAAGTTACTGATTTTCTATTGAGTCACCCTGAAACTTCATTGATGATGGATTATAACCTAAATACCACCACATTAAACCAAAAACATCCTCTATACGCGGCTCTAATTCCTAGGTATAACTTCAAACTAGGTGACGAAAGGGAGCCTTATCTCCCAAATACCCATTAAATCCACCATAGAGTCTATGATTGTGATACATACATTAATGGTACTATGGAATACATTTATAGTTTCATGTATTATATGATCCTCACCAAATGATTAAGGGTCCACCAATGAATAGGAAAAAAACATGCTGACATCTACCAGAAACTTGAATGAGATGCCTACCAGATAAATTGAATGACATAAACAACTCCTAGAATAAATTTTATAACCAATGCATTAATCATTCAACCATATTGTAGATAAAATAAAATTAGGTTGTGGACATGTTGACTTCAATAAAAATCCTCTCTGAATCTAGGTGATAAATGACTTTTTTATGAATATGCATGAAAAATAATTCCCTCCATATTTCCCATCAAATAAATAATTAACATTTTTTTAAAAGGAAAAGGTTCACTAAGAATATAAATCCATATAGCCATAACGGGAGTATCCTGATACAGATAAAAATTATATGAACAACAAAATAATGAAAAATGGAAACTGAGAGTAGAACATTGATTATGATCATAGGAATAGTTAAGATCATATTTATTCATGAATTTTAAAATGACATGCCTCAAATACAAAATACCAACAATCACCCATTCATGAAAATTTAATGAAGAGAAGAAAAATATGTTCAATACATCCATTAAGGGGCGATGGTTCCAAATGTGAGAAACTAATGATTGATCTAGAATCGTTGATTCTTCAGAGAACTCTTAAGATGAAAGAGACACAATAAGAACTCCATTCTCTAATGACTAGACATTAGTGGATTGTTGCATTATATATTGATTTACAATCATAACACTAGGTCTATTTCATATATTTGTTATCAATTTTGATGATAATGATTTAGGATATATGGGACATATTTTCAAGGTGGTTATATAAATTTTGTAACATAATCCATCACATCAGATGAATTTAAATATTATAAAATAATATGATTTCTAATTTAAAAGATTGATATATATCATTGTTGATGAATTATGGAATGAAATCGGTTTTTTGAGAGATAATTTAATAATTTCTAGTCACTATTCATAAATAATAATTTATAAATGTATATTATCATATTAATATTTTTCCATTATTATCATATGTTCGGTTTCTCATTAAACTCTTTTTTTATTTATTAATATGTTTTACATTTTTATTCACTATTGTCTGCTATTTGATTTCGAAATTTTTTATTCGTGGAAATTTATTATTGAACCTGAAATATAATGTTCTTATTTTTTGTGGGAGGTGACATGAATAATTTCTAAGTTGTCCATATATAATTTTCTTGTATGGAAACATTAAGATATCATTTGATTAGGCAATACTGATTTTTTGGTCTACCTAACTATGACCTATGGTTATAAAAGTTATAAATTATGTGGATGTCGGATCAAACATTATTAAATTAATTCCTATTTTATCATTCATGATATATGATTCATTAGGATGTGACTAAACTTTTATATTGTGTTTTTAAGAATACATAGGTTGTATATCTCTATGAAATATATTAAAATAACCAAAGACTTTTCTAAAACCCCAACATATAATTTTTCTGAAAAATTACTAGTACATAAAGATTTGATGAAATTTGGGGAATCATTCTGAATCATTTGGATAACTATTTCATAGTAAAATGACATGTGTTTTAATATAAATGTACAAAAATTTTGGTTACCTTATATTGATTTTAATATACATGGGGATTTATTCATTGTTCGTAAAGATAAATGTATCAAAGATAGATTATTTAATAGGAGAATATTTTGAATTGGGATAAGAGATATAATATTTTAATTCATTTATTTTAATTCAGTTGATTTAGTTGATGTGGCATTTTGTTTATTTATATTTATTATTTTAATTATAAACAATTATACAAATTTTACTTAATAATAAATTGAATAAAATTTCTAGATTTTTATTTTTATATAATTGACTATTGAACATTCCATATTCTCTCTATATATTTGTTTATGGTTTTTGACTATATATAATATACACATGGTTCATCATAAATTTTTTATAGAATCAATCATGGCATTTATTTAAAATTATTTTGGATATATTTTCATCATTGTTATTTTAAGAACCCATTCTTATTTAAAGTAATATAATATACATGAAGATGTAATTAATGTGACAAGATTTTTTTGTGTTGTAACAATTCATGTAAACATTCATTAGGTATTACTTATCCATAATAGAGTATCATTTTAATGAAAAATAATTTAATTCACCAATTAATGAATATGAAGACATTACATGTCCCAAAATGTAACTCTAATGATATATTTCAATGTCTTCCAATGACAATATAGTCATAGAGAAATTAAGAAGATTAAAATTATTACATCGGTGAAAAAAAATAGAATTATCATTTTGAATTTTTTTCAATGTACACTCCTGAAAAAAATATTAAATATTACATAAAACAACAAATATAATTCAATGTGTATATTTTTATAACAACATCCCTTACTCACTAAAATAAATTATAATGATATTAATATGTATATCAAATTATATAAATTTTTATAATATCATTATATATATAATTAATACCCAAAGTGTTCATACATAAATAAAACAAATTATTGGATTAATATTCAGTATATTTCATAAGAAACTTCTTAAGGAGCATAATAGATCGATGTATTTGGATTTTATAAACACAATTTTATAAACCAGTGATCAATATTGAACAACTATAACAATTATCCACTCTATTTGTAAAAATAAAAGGAATACCCTACCTAATCATTTCATCTTAACCTAAGGATTAAAACTAAAGAACAAGATATCTCAGATGAATAGTAATAGTATATATAGAAGATACAAACATATGATCATATGAAATAACTGGGTAACTATAATGGCATGGGATCATGAGCATAATTTAAAATGTTTATACACATCCTCCAATAGATAAAAAATTATTCATTGAATGAAACATTATCATTTAAAAATTCATGGTTCCTAAGAGTGAGAAGTCATCATAAAACAACCAACAACAATGATATCATTTTATAAAATTGTGGTACTATCTAAAATATTTAAATCCATTTCATATTTCAAGGTTAACTTCCAAGATCATGAATATATTGTGATCATTACTAATCATATATTTCCCATTGTGGACCATGAAACAATTATTTTCCATAGTCGATCAAAATAGACTAGTTAGTCATTGTGGACAAGGACATACATGTTTCCCAAAAATGATTAGTCCATCTATCATTTTTCTCATTTTAATTCTCATTAGATGAAAATTAGCTACTGAAATCATTAGATAGAGATATATACCCTACCCATATGATTATGATAACAGTATGTATATATTCCACACCATCAGAAAAAAATTATTCTTACCACCACATAAAAACACCTGTACTAAATAATGTTAGTATAAATATTTCAAACATATTAAATCCCTTCAAATAAAAATGGGTTTCAAAAAAATTACATCAACACAAAATTTAATCATATAGAGAAATAATAAGGATGGTTCCATTATAATTTATCAACAATAACTCATAATGACATTAATGGGTACCATATTATATGGAAGATGATTTTGAATGATAGCCTAGATCATTTATTATTTAATATACAGTTTCCACCTAAAAACACATGTTAATACCTAAAAAAATTAAAATTATTTTCCATAAAATTTTTCCTTGGAATCTTATTAAAGAATAATTAAAAATATATAAAGTTTTTATATATATTAATGTATCCTCTAAACATATAAAATAAAATGCTTAATCATAAAAAATTTAATAAATTCATTTCACTGAAAATAACCTAGAACAAAATTACATAATCTCTAATGAAAATAATTTCAATGATGGTGGAAGATACTATTCATGTCAAACACATTAAAATAGACATTCCATTGATTTTTTTTAAAAAATACATATGATATTTTAAAAACTGAGAAGAATATTCATTTGAAAAAATTTCATAATAATTATAACATGGATAAAAATGTTATCAAATATTTTGGGTAATGATAAAAACATTTTTTAAAAAATTTCTGGAAAACATGTATCGCAAAGAAATAAGTTTTTCGATTAAGGAGAAAAATAATGATTATTTTTTTATAAAATTAATTGTGAATTCATCAGTACATAAATAAATGAAATTAATGTTAAAATAGTTATTCTCATGATAAACCCCAATTATATGGAATAACATGTGTTTCTTGAGGTAAGGATCATAATATGCCACAGTTCAAAACATTATCAATCACGATAATTGTTTAGATTATTTCAAAAACCATTTCTAAATTGGCAATATCAAATTTTGAGATACATTAATGAATAAATATAAAATAAAAATAAAATATCATAAATTAAATTGGATTAATTATTTAAAAATTCAAATGGTATGTATATAGTTGGTAATAATTATACGAAGATTCAAAATAGATTGTGAATTGTGTTACTTTATAGATTTTAAAATTTTAATATATTGATCACAATCTATAAATAATGATGGTGTAAATTGTTATCATAACTAATAAATGATATGTTGATAAAATTTATGGAATTAGGAGATAATTGTGTAATAGTGGTTGAGGGAACAATGATCCCCTAGTCTACTCCATTAATAGACTCTCTACAATAATGAGTAATTTAATTAATAAGGTCTTCTTATTGTAATACCTCAAATACTATGTATAATATTTTGAATCATTTAAAATATATATTTCATAAGTAATTATTTTTCTATTATAGTGAATAAATATTTACATGGCTTAGAGGAAAATATGTCACTCCAATGTGACAATGTATGAGAATCTGTAAATCTATCAAATTAAGATTAATCGATTTTTTGGAGAGAGAGATGTACCAAAATATTATAGTATCAATAGACTAATATTGGATTATATTCTTCATATACAAGATTAATCATGAAATAAAAATATCAAAGAGATACAACATTCAAATGGTCTTCAACAAATATAATGAAGAATAATAATAACTTCAATAATAGAATGACGGTAAAAAAACCTAAAATTATATATTATATGTCTTAATTGTGTATATTATCACAATATAATAAATATTCCTTCATAAAAAATTTGTATATGTGATATAATTATAAAACTCCATGTATGTAACAAGTGTGAATCAATTTTATTTCAATCAAATTGATCGTGAAATTTTTTTGATTAATAAATACTATTCAAAATGAAACCATTCAAAAAATCACATCATAACATTTAAATACAAATGTTTACCTATTTTGAATATGATTCATTGAATAGTAATTTATTATTATGTAATTAGATATTTAAATCTATCAATACTATTTTATAATCCCCAAAAAAATATATTTAATTTATTCTATGTTGTTGACCATTAAATAAGTAAGTTTACCATTGAATGTAGGTTCCCAAAATATGGTTAACATTAAAACATTGGGTTGTTGAAAAATATATTTTTTTCTCAAACATATGGTTTCTTATCAAACATATGGTACCTGATCCATACATTCACTATATCATAGGGTATCTATTCGATAAATTTATTCCAAACATAGTGTTTGAAAACAAAATGTTATGAATATAAAAATATGGTTATGTTCATTGTTTCCCAACCACAAAAAAACAAGAAAAAATAAATTAAAAAATTTATCCAATTAATACTCTAAATTTCACAAGATATACAATACATATTAAATACATAGAAATTTCATTAGTAAAACATTCAAGGGTATTTTTGAATCAAATTCAAGAATATTCATTGAGTATTATAAAGACAATACATTCCAAAAAACATCCCCTATTTTATGATAATGAAAAAATATATAGAATAATTATAGAAAATATATGAAATATAAAAAAATACCTAATTGTGACCTAGAGATATATATCATATTTTCCTTTCTTATTTATAATTTTAAAAATTATGAATACTAATAAATATTAAAAGAGTAATGATATTTATTTTATTGTTTAAATTTTAATTTTCAATTTTTTAATTCACCATAATTATTATATTAAAAACAAAATAGTTTATTTCGTTACAAAATGTTATCATCCTTTTTGTGGTGTCTAAATTAAAATAATAATAAAAAATATATATAACATGATCAATTTAGAAAAAAATAGTTGTAAATGTTTATTATACTATGAACTAATTGATTCATCTTCATAATATATATGTTGAACGAAAACAATAAATAAATTAACATTATTAAAATGTTGTAAATAATTTCTTTAAAGGGTTCTCTGTTTTCACAATAAATATTTTGATAAAAAATATTATGAAGAAAGATTGGATGATAGAGAATGTTCTAATTCATGTGAGGTTTCTGATGGGAATGAATCGTTAATATCTTCATGAACATCCTTGATCTAATCCATCATTAAATTATAATTTTTATGAATCATCTTATAACACTACATCATCAACAACATTAAATGCTTTCCAATTTTCATATTTTAAATTAAATTATACTTTTTAAACTCATAGATAGTATTTATAGACTATAAAAACATTTCCAAGGACTTAAATAACTGATATGTAATATATATAATATTGGGATCTTTATATTTCAACAACTAAATAATATGCTTCTAATTATCCTTCAAAAAAATTTGGAACACTATTACATTCCACACTCTATGTAAAATAATTTATTAAAGATATACCCATTGAAATATATCCAAACATCCCCAGAATACTGATAGAATTGTTTTTAATATAATAATAATACACTTAACTACATGATATACATATTAATTATTTAAATTGACTTCTCTGATATTTCATTAACACACTATAAAGTATATTTGAAGCATATTTTTCTTCTAAGATCCCAATGTGATAGAACATATTTCTATAAAATTCATCAAAATCTATTATTTAAATAAAATAATCGTAAAGAGTATTTACCTGATCTTGAATAAATTCTAAATCTGTTTTTTGAATAATTCAATATTTCAATAATATAAGGATTTTTTAAAAACCTCAATTTCACTATTTATGGTTTAATTATCATCATTCAACTTATTATATTTGAAATAAAAATAATAAATTTCCTCACTAATTGAGTTAATATTATTCTTCTATAATTTATGAATGTTTTCCATATTCATCTTGAGTTAAAGAATACCTTCATTATTCTCAATATAAGATAATGAAAATAAACCAATAAGTTATATTATTTCAACAGAATTTGATGATTCCATAAAAATGATTTTAGAGTAAAAAAATTTCTTGGTATTCCATTATTTTGGTTGCTTCAATAAATGATGGATTCAATTGATAACCATACTGTGAATTCTCATCCACATTATCCCATATATTATATTCATTATCTTATATAATATCGGTTGGTTTTTATAGATAAAAATATATAAATAATTAAAAAATTGGTTTCTAAATTTTTGAGACATCATCTAAATGGATATAAATAATAGGTTATTCTATTTATTTATGCCTTGTTATAATGGTTTCACTATTTTCATCTTCTATTGGTTATTCAAATGTTTTATTCATATCTCATATAATAATAGGTTCACTATCACCACCCTAAATTCTAAGGGTATTTTATTCCACAAAATCCCATCATCATGATTGAATAACATTATATGAAATAAGAATTTTTTATCCAACTAAATTTTCTATACATATTTTCCACTAATCTTGTATGCTACATTCTTTTTATTCATTTTCATTGATAAGAATTATTTTTCCTTTTATGGTACTCTTAAATAAAATAATCATTTTTAATCATCTAGAAATAATAGCATTTACATGATGACATTTTTTCTATTAAAATTTCATGAACCTTGTTATATCTATACAAAATTAGAGAAACATGAAATTCATATTTCTAAAAATAAATTTGTGCATCTCTTTGATATCAATTATTCATATTTAATATTATATATCTATAGAAATTTAACATGACTTCACTTAACATTTTAAAATATGTGTGTGTGTGTGTAGAATGATAATTTTATCTATATCCGGAATCCTCCACAGTATATTAGATTGAATAAATTTAACAAATACATTATTTTTATCCTTACTATGTTTTTTGAAAATCTTTAATACTAGGTTACATAAAAAATATGATACATAATTTCTTGATATTTATACTTCTCATATCCAATATATTGAATATTAAAATGACATTTCCCTTGATTGGGAAACTAGAAAATAATATCTATTTATATATAATATAATAAAAACACCATATAATTTACCATTGATGATACTATGTCCTTTGTGTCTCCAAAACTGAATTACAGATTTTCATAATACAATTTTTCTTTATCATTGCAAAGAAAATCAATATATTCACTACTGAAATGAGATTATATCCCATGAAAATATATGGATTTTTAATATATAATTCATCAAAATTAATAACATAATTTCATAAAACCTCCCTTGAAGGAGTCACCATTCCGATATTGAACTACCTTGGTTCTTTGATCTACTTTGTCTGCCTTATTATGCACCTTTTTTCTTCAACATTACAATAAATTTGAATGATTTCAGTTCATATTTTAGTGTTTGTATTAGAAATATAAATCACTCATGTTATAGACTTTTTGATAATGAGGGTAACTTATAGATAAAATAGAGAAAGAGTTGGTGTTTTTATTGATTTTATTATGTCAATACAGTTCCATGAGCCAAAACTCATAGACTAATAAATATAGATTATAGTATTGAAAGGATTAGTTTTTTAAATTATTAATAAATACTTTCTTTATAAATAAAAAAATATTAACAATAAAAAAAATATTTTATAAATCCTAATTAAAAATTTAGTTAAAAAATTATTTACATTTAAACATAAATATACATAATTCCACGTAAAAATTTTAAAAAAAGTAGTAGGAAGTGTTGCAAAGATAATATACAAAAATTTATATGCACAATTAACAAATAACATCATCCTATCATTTTTTATAACATGATCTCTTTTAAAATCATTTAATATATTAGTATACTTACTGAATGATTAACATGTTGTATTTTTTGAAATACTAACAGTACATGTTTTTCACAAAAAATATAAATATTACACAAATTTCATTTTAAGTATGACAGTGTATGTATCATCCAGCACATTTGTGTATAGAAACTAAGCGTAGTTATAAGTTATTTCGTTACTTATAAAAAAATATAAAGAATCATTTTTTTACATTAAGATGAAACAATTTATTCTACTAATAAGTGATATGTTCCATAATTACACATTATATATAAAATAAATCCTCTCAAGTAATAATCTTAATTTGATAATAAATTAAAATTATATATTTATGTGTAATATAGTTACTGAAATTAGTTCCCTATAAATGTTAAAATATTATTCTAATAAATTTAATTGGAGAGTATGATGTATTTTATTAAAAAACACATAATGACTGACATAGAACAAAATGTTAGTTCTAATTATAGTAACATATAAAAAAATGTAAATCATATCCTTATATAGCATGTTGTAAGCTGGTTATCAAGTTATTCCGAAATCAATATTAATAATCGTATAGAAGGGACATGTAGATTATTTAATGTTTATGGAAAAAATTCAATAAAAAATAATATTTAAAAATAACATAATACATTACCATAATATATTTTCTATATTTGAAAAAATAAATTGAAATTTAATTCATCCATCATATTCATTTCAAATTCTATTAAATAAATTTCAAAAAATAATTTCAATAATTTAAGATAGTTGAACAAAAAATAAACTCAACTATGTGATTATAAGAAAATAAAATATTAGATAAAAACTATTATCATTGTGAGATTAGTATATTACAATCCAATAAAAACCATATTCTAATTGAAAAGAACTTGATGTTTCATACTAATCTCATAGTTCTTGTTTAAGTAAGTAAAGATCTATTCTAATTTTATAATGTATTTTTTATATATTTATTTTTAAAACCACGTTATTTTTCAATATAAACTACTCCAGTAAATAGTCATTTTTTAAATACAATTTCACATCTATATGATATTATTTTAAATTCATATGTGATGAATAACGGAAAAATAATTAGTATATCTTATAATAAAGAAACATATACTATAAAATAATCATAATCTAATCCTTCTTCAATATTATATCATTTTGAAAAAAATATATCATAATTTATAATACTTCTTACGTTTTCATATTTATTATTTAAAAAACATATTTCATTCTTATAGTTGTATGATTCAATTTGCTATATTCCAATTTCTAAAAAAAATTATCTAACCTGGTTAAACATTTCATGCATTGAAATTATCCGTCATATTTGTTATAATGCTTCCCCTAATGTATTAGTTTTCAATTGATAAATAAATAAGAATAATTCTGATATATTTCCTTCAACCCTCTATATACTAACTCATATATCTAGAATTGATATAATAATTTCTAAAAGATAGTCTTTTAATGTTATAGGTTTCATAGTGAAGGCAATTTGTAGTTCATATGATAGATATTATTATAGACCGGTTTGAATATCCCTATATTCTAGTTTATTTTCAAAATCAGATTCATGATATTTATTTCATACATTATCCATGATTTTTTAACTTCAAGTGTTCAGTTTTGGGTGTAATTAGTAGTATCAATTTATCCAAACATTACATGAAAATATTCATCAACTATTTTTAATTTTTTAAAATACACAATATAAGAATAAAAGTAGATGCATATCCTATAATGATTAAAATATCATATTTTGGGTAATATTAATCATTATTTTCATTATATTCCAGATAGACTCCTTGAATACAAACAATTTATTGTCTCTGACTTTATATTTTACCTTCCACCATTTTTTATTTTGTTCCTTTTAAAGAAAGGGCCTCATTACAACTAAATTCATGTAATGAGAAGTTATGATAATATATTCATACTAATAATTTTTAGGAATAATATATTTATTAAAAATATTCCATTATTTATCATGTATAGTGATATTACACCATTCTATAAATCCATTCTGTTTAGTTTTTTAAAGAAAATGTATGGTATGTTTAATTCCCAAGTATCCGAAAAAAGAATTAAATTTATGATTCTCCAATTATTTATAGTGGTAAATTCTTAGTAAAATTAATCTAAAATCATCTGTATTTTGAAAAATAATATAAAATATTATTTTTTTTTTGAAAAACTCACTTTTTTATTACAAAATAAACCTAAAAAATATCATAATAACATGAATTAAAATAATAAAAAAATTTCCACCTAATAAGTTTTATACTCATTATGGTAAAAAAATCATACTGATAAAAAGATGTTTCGATGTGAAAACACCTTTAATATATCTAAAAGATTTCTTGTGTTTCTTTCTTATTTGGCATGCATCAAAAAATCAATAATTATTTAACTAATATCTTTGAAACTCATAAATTAGTTGTTTATTATACTATTTATATAATCTAAATATATTATAGTATCAATGTCACATTTTTTAAATACAGTATTCAACTATATTAGTTGTTAAAAAATTATATTTTATTTTACAAACATAATTATGATTCAATTTATTAACATTTTCAATTATCAGTTATCTAAATATATGTTATTAATCCTTAAAAAAATTATGATAATGATCAATATAGAAACCATTACCATAGAGTTGAGATGTACTTGTCAAATATTTCTTTAATCCTTTCTCATATATTACATTATTTTTTAGAGTTAATTTTGGATTTCTATGTTATCCACTCTAAAAATTCATCATTTTTCATTATCATGAACAGAGGCATGGACTACATCTTATTATTATAATGTGTGCATATTTTAAGATTCCATATTAATGTGACTTGAGAATCGATTATCTATATAACATACAATATTTTTTTCAAATATATTCTTCTTAAAACATATTTATACAAAAAATATTTTCGTACCTTAATTATATTTTCTCTAGCTTTTCCAGCATGCAATATAATGTGTTATATGATTTTCATAATTTTTCCAAAATTTATAGGAATGGTGAGAATTTTTTTATAGAAAAAATAGATTTTTTATTCCACAGATATAGGGATTTCCTAATAAAAAGTAATTAGAAATATAACCATTTCATCAGTAATAAAAATAGGATATATTTATAGAACATCATACAAAATAATTTTTATACGAAATATTAAAATTCTCCATTTCTTGCATTTATATATTCTAAATTTGTTAATATTTTTCAATGAATATTTGTTATAGATTTTTATCCAATAGTTAATATAGTAGAATCACTTTTCAATAACTCAACTCTTTCATGTAACTCTTTAATACCATTTTCATGAATAGTGTATTGTAAGGTAATTTTTTTAATTTTTTACTTTATTTCCATGTGGTATATAATCATGGAATATACTTATACTAATAATAAATTATTAAAAAATTATGATTTTAAAATTTTGAAAAATATATTCAAATTTTATTTATGTAATAAACAATAAGTAGAGAATTTTCCTATTAGATTAATTTTCCATATAATAAGTATACAAATAGTAATAATATTCCACATCTTTTTTGCTTATTCCTAAAACCCATATTTTATTTTAGATTGGTCGGATAATTTTTATGTATATTTTATTACTACATTTAGTGATCTTAGAGAGACTCTGGGTATAATTCATTTATCCTTTTTACATTTTTTCTCATAATTAGTTCCCAACTGATTTTTCATTCCATTATTTTCCACTTTTCATTTCTCTTTGTTTATTTTTTTTATGTGGCATGGTATGTACAATTTTCTTTAAATCATGACATTTTACCTCCTTATACTTTGACTATCTTTCTTAAAATTATAGAAATCAATTTTAAATACATTATTATTCGGATAAAATATAGATATCTTTCTAGATAGATGTGCTAATTATTTTTTTGAATATAATCAATCTGTATTTTTGGATTCCATAGAATCCTCATTTGATTAAATTTCATATTTTTATACACTAAAATTGATTGTTTATGTCTCATTTTTACCACCATTTTTTATTTAGATTAATCTTTCATGTATGCTTCATACATAGTTAGTGTTACAAGAAATCAAATATTTTTTAGTTTTTGAACTAGATTGGATTATCTGAATTCATTTCATTCATCATTCAATTTTTATGGGAAAAATGATAATTCAAATAAATATTTTTTTGGTTTTTAATTTTTTATTATAATAAAGTAAAAAAATATTATTTTAGTTAATTTTTTATTTCTCTATGTGAATCTTTAATCATCAAATATTCTGAACGTAATGTTTTTCACCTATTTGTTATTATAGCTTAATTTGCTATTTTTTTCTTCTTATTAATGATAATTAATTTTAAACTACACAATTTCCTTATTATGTTCAGATAGAGCATTAAATTCATCTAAACCATGTCTACAAATAATATCAATCATGGATCTTGAGTTTACAGCATACACATCTTCTTTAAAAACATTTCAGCTTTCAGTTTTTTGGCGGATCGTAGAATATTTTAAAAATCATTATGTAAAATTTGAATCCAAGATTAATAAAAATAAAAACCAAATGCACATCCCTGCAACTGTAATTTTTTTCATTTAAATAATGACCCTTCATCATGGATATTTATTCATTTAGTTCTTCCATCGACTTATGTATTCATATAGAACATCTACATGATATTACTAAATCTTATTATACATATTCCAAACAAAAACACTGATAAAAATAGTTAGGTTAGAAAAAGAAAAGATATATAGGAAGGGGTATGAGGTGAATTGTGTTATTTTTAAATCATAAAGGGTTATATTTAATCCCTCATCATATGGAATGAATATGTGATGTGTTTTCATATATAAAAAATTTCTATAGTATAATAACATAGATGAATAAAAATATATGTTTATAGTTGTTTATGGATTAAATATCCACAGGTCTAGTCCACCAATTATCACCCCACGATCATGGAGATTTTTGTCAAATATTGTCTTTTTCATAATTCCTCAACAACTGAGTAAATGTATATGAAACCATTATAGCATTACATTCATAGGGCCTTTGGATTCTTTTAAAAGGAATGAAAATATTCATTGCATAGTAGGAGTATCTATCGTTCCACCACAACTATCTATGAGTAGCTAATACACAATGAATTCAAAATCGATATATTTGATTGATAGTCAAATTTAGCACACAATTACCGAATCAAATAGTATATACAAAATCATCATCTTTTTATATAAAAGTACCTTAAATTAAATAAATCAATGAAATCATTGTTGTAAATTAGTATCATAAAATACATTAACAAATCAAAATATAAAATTACAATATAATAATAGTCAAATAATATAAGATCCTAACATGTATGTCACTAAATTGTACTTCATCAAAATTGTAAAGAAATTATTTCTCATTATAATTCCACTATATTAATAAAATACATAACTCTTGTTGGTATTAATTTAAAAATATATTTTTATTCAATCTAAAATATCTAAAAATATATCCTAAATAGACTTATTTATTATAAATTAAACTAATAAAAATATTCCTTATAAATATTAATGAATTTTTATTTGGAACAAAATCTATTGAGTTTTCCTTTAATATGATTTTAAATATATTTTATTATATTCACAAAATTGTATAAATCCTAGAAGATATATTTAATTTATAATCATTCTTTTAAGAATCCAATATTTTGGTTATCTTGTATGTTACATTTTACAAAATATCATTAAAATCAAATTTTTTGGTTATTGAATGATATGACAGTTTCTCAGTCATAGGGCTGACACTAGAAACTATTATTCTTGATACATACATCATGAATAGTATATTTTATCTCATCCTTACTATTATTATAAATTTTGGGATCCAAACACATATATTATGCATAAAAACAAACAGTATGAATTGTTTTTTGAAAATACATTAATGAAAAACTAAAAAATTTTAATATAAATGTAAACCCATATATATGATAAATTGTTAATGAAATACAATCCAAAAAATCACAAAATTTAATTTTACTAGTAAAACATACAAGGGTATATTTTAGCATAAATTTAAATAACATTCCTAGATTATTTTTTAGAAAATAAATATCTCACATTATATAAACCTTATATAAGATTATATTTGAATAACATAACGTAGTTACCTTAAGAGGAATCGTGAGAGACAAGTCCCTTATCACATTATATACTTGTGAAAAAATCATGATGAATGATAAATATAAAAATGAATTTCTAAATCCTGATTATTTTGACCTACATAATAAAAAATAAATTAATGGGATGCATATAAATGACAGAATGAAAATATTTTTTGTATATGGATACTCCATCACAGAAAATTGAATGGAGACGAAAATCAATTAATGTATGTCGCGACATCACCAGTACTCATTGAAAACACATTTATAATAAATATATGTTTATTATAAGTTAATTAATAGTACATAATAAAATTTATCATACACTTTATGATATAATTATTAATTTTTATAATCGATTTATAAAAAAGTAGTGTGAAATATTTTTTGTAATAATTACATTATATTTCATGTATGGTTTAATTTGTTATTTTTAGACCTCAAAATTTGATTGCATCTAAGAAAATCACCAAAATATTCACCATGATATAAAAATATAAATTACTAAGTATAAACATATTTAGATAAATCTATATATTTTATATTAAGAGAAGGAAATACACTATTCAAGGAGTGGTTAAACCATACATACGCATCAACATTGTTTCCATTTTCACTTAGGGTTGAAAAATTAAAGGATAAATTATATAGTACCAATATAGAAAAAAAATTTAAATATTTTTAAAACTAATTCAGTAAACCCATATTAAAAATATTTTATTTAATGTATTATCAAATCACAATTCTCAATGATGTGGTTTTCCTGCATACAAGAAAATGACATTTTTATAATCCCATATAGTGTAATTTATTAAATAATATTTTATATTATGATTTTAAATGAATAATAATATAATAGATAACATAAAAAATTAAATTAATCTATAATTTTATCCATATATTATATGTAGTGATGTAAAATTAGTAACATTGATTCATGATATGGTTTTCCTCAGTAAACATGAATGATTATTTATATATGTATTAGTTATATGGGTAAATGATTTATGATATTCCATTAACGTAATAATATAATTCTCTATATAATAAAATAAGTAAATTTAGATTGATGTTAGTAATAGATATATAAATGAACATCATTTTATTTTCACACAATCTCAATACAATTTTGAATTTTTTTTAAATAGATTAAAAAAATAAAAATTCCTAAAAAACCAATTATTTTCATTTCTCAACATAAAATTTATATTTTTAGAAAATTATTATTATTTTACCCTGAGATAATTTTTACATGATGGTTTAAAATTAATTATTTAGAAAAACAATAATTTTTAAAAAATTAATATTCAAATAATTTTACAAAAATTGATGAATCATTAACATAGAAACATTTAGTTTAATGCGTAAAAATTGATTTATTCTTAAATACTTTCCAAAAAAATTAGAATTGTTGAATGAAAAATAATTTAATAAATATATATACTATATAAATATCATTAAAATAATTCATTAAAGGTTTTTTTCATTATTTGTTGAGTTAAAAAGAGATTCATCATAATAATAATTTTATACACAAATATATCGATTATTTATAAAAAAATATTCCATTTATAATAATGTAGTAACTAAAGAATTCATTATGTATAAATTTTTAAACCATATATTTTTTGAATTTAGATAATTCTAATAATACCATCCATTTCTATGTCGAGGTGATAACTATAATATTAAATTATAATATTTTAATGGTATGTCATGTTTCCTTTAAACTCAATTTTTTAGGTTACATATGATAATAATATATTTCTGTGTAAAAAAAGTTATAATAAATGTTTCATGTAATAAAAAATATATAGAAGATTATAATGATTTGAATAAAAATCCAAAAATTAAGATTTATATCATTCTACCGATCATAAAATCAATACCACCTTTAGAATTCATCACTTTGTTAATAAAAATATGGATAATTTTTCCTCATTATATCATTATGATACCATATAGCATCTTTGAGCTGGTGGTTTTACCAAAAAAACATTTTCCATGTCATTGGTCTTATTTCAAAAAACATTTAAAATTTTATGCATAATCCCCACACATTTTTCCTCCTAAAAAATTTCATTCAGTAGTGGTATGACCTCTAGGTTCAGTAAATGTGATGGGTCAAATATATACTTTCTCGATAGAGATACGAGGAACACATCATGATCATGATAATGGTTTAGAAGTTATTTTAATTGAAAGGTTATCTTTCTGATAAGATTAATAGTTTTTAATTGACTAATATACATTTGGAATATAATTTCATTTATTTGTATGAAAAATTTCATCATATTGTAGTATTAATTACCTAATTTATTTCATTTATTTCAAAAATAATATTATATGATTTTTTGTTCTTTATGAAGGATTAGATCACATTATTTATAATTGAATGGTAATTAATTAATTTTATCTATAATTATAAGACAATTATTAATAGTTATCCAATATGGATAAATATTCTTATGTTATAGTAATTCATTAATCTCTTAAAGCTCACCGAATATTTAACATAAACCATTATATAATTGAATAACCCTTTTACCCATCAATAAGTTTATAAAAGAAATTATTAGATGTTTTTTCAATAAATTTCATAAATAAACATAACAGTAATACCATAAAAACATTAAGTAGCTCTTACTTTTCACATATAAAACATTTGTATACCCTCATCAAGTATTATCATGATACATTGCAATAACCTGAATTAATATATTACTTATTAAATGTAATCATGATTTCATATTCAGAAAATGAAACATATATTATTTGATGTATTCCTTAAAAGCAGATACTTTTTAAACTACACTAAGGATATCATAAAAAACATCAGTGACAAGTCAGTTATATGTTCCACTATAATTAGTTTAATACATATTACATTATCTATATAAATTATCTATTTCTACTAACATTATTATATCATCACTAGGATTATATTAAGGATTTTATTTCCCATAATTATGTGTTCATCATTAAATATAAGGTTTATATTAAACTCCATTTCTTTATCATCAAAAACATAAAAAATGAAATTGAAAATACAAATAAGAAATATATAATGAAAAATAATTATATATTTAAGAAATAGTGAATTAAAATAACAAAACACATAACTAATTATACATCCTTATTAAAACAATAAATAGTCACAGTTGATTTATTCCTCAATTCATCCGTCAATTCATATTTTATTTGATTTTTCTTTTTCATCAACAACAAAACCATTACATATTCTACTTTATAGATCTTATTCCTAATAATTCCCTATAGGAAATCTATTTGTATAATTCTTATACATTTTACATTTATAAAATTCAACCATTTATCACACTTTACAAAACAAAATGGATTACATTATTTTTATTTATTATAATAACTGATCTATTCATTATTCCTCTTTAATAAATTATTATTTATCTTTCTTCCCTGAAAACTAAAATATCTCATTATTATTTTGATACAAAATTTCGAATTCTTCTTTCCAAATTATTGACATAGAAAATATATATTCTTAATTCATCTGTTGTCTCCACCAACCAAACTATCATTGAACATTAAACCTCTCAAATGTTATGAGTTTGAGATTTTATTAATCTATAATATTTTAATCAAAAATTGTGTTTAATAATTAGGAATAACCACTATATAAATCACGCCAATTGTATACCCATTTAGATTAACATAAAAACATTTATTGTTATATTTAACATTGATCCAGTTCGCTCTAGATCACTCCATTGACTAAAACTAGAAATCAGAGCGTTGGAAACAATAATATTCTAAGATGACCATATATTAAATAAAAATTAGTTATATGATGTTTATATAATGATAAATAATTTTTAATCTATGAAACCATATGTTTATCCAAGGATATTTATGTTTATAATATAAATAATTCAATATGGTTCAAAAATGGTTTTTTAATTTCTATTGGATATCCTAATATACTATCAAACATTGTGTGTAGTTGGGAAAATCTTCATGCACCATGTGATAATTGAGTTCATTAGAATGCACCATTGTAGAGTTAATTAAAAAATACCTATATTCAAGTTAAAGAACACTTATAATGTCCTATAATTTATATAATTTTATCTTGGTATCTAACTATAGGTTTTTTATTCTAGTTTCAAATTGTTAACTAATTAATTATTATGAAAACAAATATATTGAGCCAGGTTTTTAATAGATAAATATCATATATTTTGAGATGAATATTAATAAAAATACAAAAAACCATGCTTGACGACTATGATAGTATTTTGTTATTGGATACTAGAAACACATTCATCTTATTTCGTGATAGATCAAAAACATATCCCAAAAATATATTCTCATATAGTACTCTTATTAGGAATTCCCAACCCAACACTTTCATCATATCCCAATGGAGGATCCAAAAGAAAATGTGAGTTGATGTTCTCAGTTAGGGTTAAAATGACAGATATCAATCTATGATTATATGAAGGAATGATATAATAATAACGGTATATGTTTGTGAACATAACATAAAAATTATCATCATATTCCTTTTATTAATCATAAAAAACACTCATAAAAATAATTAATATTTCCTCGAATAAGGTCCATATGTGGGAGAAATCATCACAAATTAAATTTGGACCACAATATCATATTATAAAAGATTATAATCATAACATTTTTTAAACTATATCATATATGATGTAAAAATATAAATACCATCAACATAGTAGACTGGAGCTCATCAAAATTTCATATTTTTGATTAGGATGAACATATTTCACATAAGAGATCAATATTAAATTTTTACTATTGTAGATCATTTACATATATGTGAATTTGGTTATTATCTCATGATTTATAAATCCTTACACTTTTCATAAGTTGGGGATATAGGTCCACTTATATAAAAATGAAATTGATTCTAATTTGCTTCATAAATTCATAAAACAGTAATCGTATCATCACATTATAACCATTTTAATGAAAATTGGATTTATAAACATGTCATAAATTCCCCATTGCATATCCCATGAAAAATACACTGGTTTAATTAAACATTCATAAAAAACATTATACAACTAGATAAATAATAAGTATCATATAACTGTATTTTATAACTAGTAAATCATATGTAACATCAATAGTTTCCATTTTCAATTGAAAATGATTTTTAAAAATAACATGTAACATTTCATAAAAAATATTTCTGTTACACGTAAAAAAATTTTTAAAACATATTAAATTTTCATTAATATTTTCTATAAAATTTACATATGAAATATATTAATGAATAATTAAAAATAATTTAAAATGTTCTTTATGAAAATAATTTTTCCCTTATAAAAAAATATTTATATTAGAAAACCTTTTGAAATAGAGTTTCTTTGAAAACATCCTTAGATGCATATAAGTTAATATTCAAATAAAAAAATGATTATTATAACAGTAAATTATGGTCTTTCCATATCATATAAAACAAATATTCCATTCACATTTTTTATAAATGGGAACATATAATATTTAGAAAAACACATGAAGATTCATTTCAAAAAAAATTAAAAATATGTCAAAAATACTAGGTAAAAAGATTTTTATATTTATTTATCAAAATTAAAATCAATTTTCAAAAAAAAATATGAATTATTGATATTTAAGATAATTGTTTCTAGAACTAATAAAGAATTATAGTTTATTTTTCATTAATTTTTATTAACTATTATGGGCATAAATAAAGAAATATTAAGTGAAAAAATATATTATAATGATATAAAAAATGGAAATTAAATTAATTATTTTCTAGAGAGATGGATCATACTATTTAATCATAAAAATCATAATCACAACCACTCCCAATAAATGATGTGATTATATCATGAATCACTTGTAACAATATTAACATTGAAATTTAATCCCCGTGAATGAATAACATTAAGAAAACATAATATAAAATGAATATAAGGATATCCATGATTTAAAATGTAAGATATGAATTATATATAGATCATTTAAGAATATGTGTGAAAAACGTATAGTTAGTCCCAAGGAATGAATTTTTGGAGAAAAATCCCTTTCCACTTTGGAAACATTTTAACCATAAAGCAACTAAAATGGTTATCCACATATTAGTATGTAGATTCACATAAAGTTATTTATTATCATAGAAAATAAATTAATGGGAATTATTTACACTACATTAATGAAAATCATTGTGAAGATGGCATGTGTCTCACATAAATTATAAGAGATATGGAAATATCTTAACATAAGTCTCGAGATCAATTATACACATTAGAATATATTGTATAATAAATATAAGTTTATTAATCATATATTAATGTACCATAATCATATGTATAATACCATATATTATTTTATATGACTCTCTAAAAACAATTTATCGACAATTCATTGCTAAAAACATGTTCATAATAAATTCTTATTTTTCATTAATGGTATGACTTTTAATTTTTCATCTAATTAATCTGCTAATTTTTATATCATATCCGAAATGTCAAAAAAATTAAAATATAATATATGTTTATTATTTATATATTTATATATTTATATATGTATATATATTTTATTGATAGAATATTATGTATACTATTTATAGAGATAGTAGTTCATAAGTACGAATGAATATTGTTCCCATTTTAATTTAACATTGAAATAAATAATAATAATAAATATATTACATTTTCATAATATTTCTTTAATATATAATTTTTTTCATTAAACTCGTCCTTATTACTGTGCTTTTAATTAGTTAATGATGCACATCTCTTCATGAGGATGTTGTCAACCTTATATAAGAGCGACATTATCATAATCGCATAGAATGGAAAGGAATAAATAATATATAATATCATACTAAAAAATGATAAAAAATACAAAATATCATATATAAAAAATAAATCCACCATTATATCCATCCATGAGAGTTGGTTATAGAAAAAAATAATATGGGTTCACGAGATGGTTGTGCACCACACACACTAATGACGTTTTTGTGACCCATTAGATGGAAGAGGAGAATGATTTAGGTTATTAAGTCTACATATTTACAATTATGTATATATTACATTACAATTGTATCATATCATTATGTTATAATTATAATATAATTAGTTTTTTTATAAATAAAATAAAATGGCTCATTAGGGATGCAACCTATTTTTTAGAATTTACCTTTTAGGTTTCTAGAAAATGATTCATCGATTGGATTTTTAACCAAAATTAGTATTCTATGATTATATTACATAATTATAGATGTTATTTTGGTAGATACTTCACAATATAACGTTTTTTAAGGGAAAATTGTAAAGTGTAAGGGGTGGCCTTTTTTAATTGAGTTGAGTAGAACAATTGTAGTTTTTGAAATAATAAATGTGTAACGACCTTTTTCACCATCGAAAAGGAAATAAAATAGTCATTTTTTAATACATACATTATAAGGAAATAACTATTTCTTTTAATGGGGTTTGTTCATTTTTTATCATTATTATTTTACATTACACAACGGTAAATAATTTTTATTATTTTTCTTATTAATTATTGAAATAATTTTTGTTAAAATTATTAATTAGTATATATTTTTTATTCCAAAAAATAAATCAAGATTCTAATTCCCATTTAAATATGTGATAACTTGGAATTCAAAAATATTCCTAGAGATGTGATGGGAAATCGGTTTTTCAATGATACATTTTTCAAAATAAAAAAACTCATTTATTAAAAAACTCATTGTTCAAATAACATTCATGAAATAAATTTGATTCATAGGTATATAATTGAAAAAAAAATATTATTATAAAATTTTCTTCATAAATTGTTTCCAATATTTTTAATCATTTATGAAATTGAAAATTCATCATAAAAACCACAATTATTTACTATTCAACTCTAAATTTTTCTTCCAAAACACATTTCTAAAAAATAACCATAATAACACTTTAAAAATATTATTTGAATATTATTATTATTTGAAAAAATAAATTTTATAATTGTGTATAATGCATTTTTAAAAATAAGTGTGCAATAATTTTCTATATTTTTATTTAAAAAAGTATATTTTTTATACATAAAATTGAATTTATTCATATCGATAGTGTTAAGAACATATTATATGAATGTAATAAATTTTAATAAATATATTATATATAAATTTCATTCATTTTTTTGTATCATGTAATTTTTTCAAACCTTAACATTTCATATAATGAAGTATGATCTAGGGATTCAATACAATGAAAGATAAGAAAAATAGAAATTTATTTTTAAAAAAATATTTCACAAAATATCTGTTTGTAACCCTTTGGGATCAAATTCATATGATTTGTTACACATATACTTATTGTGTAATGTCCTATATTATTCTGTGTATTATTTTTTAATATTGTTTGGAATTAATTCTTGATTAATCTTTGTGACAACGCTTTATTCTAAGGCCCATTGTGATTGGAAAAAATATTTGAAATATATCAAATATATTAAATATTAGGATCGAACAGTTTTCCTGAAAATGTAGATTAACTTTTCAATGGTTTCCTAGATTAGAAAGATGAAGGAACTTCGGTGTTTCGAGCAGTGACTTAACCATAGGCGAGGCCACACATCCACCAGTATCTGTCAGATGCAGAAGATAATTTTTGGACATTTGAAAAATCAAATAAACTAATAATTTATTTGATTTAATAAAATTTAACAATGTATCAACTCATTTTATGGTAATAAATAACTAGGAGCCCAAATTTTAGGAAAATAATCCCAAAACATTGTTAGTAAACCTTTAGAGATTTGTAGAGGATACACCCTTGGAGAATTAACGAATATTGGTGAAGATTCAACCATTCATGAATCCTGGTTCCAACATAGTTAGAGGATCTCATCGACGATGGATGAGTAATACCTCTTCTACAGTGATCAATATTTACTTTAAAATGGGGCTGTTATTTCAATTTTGTTTTCCCCATTCTTGGATTCAAATGAAGAATGCGGATCAACCCATGAACAGGTTGGCCCACAGCTTGGTCGTTCTTGTAGGCTTGATTTATTTGCGAGTTTTTTGGGATTATTATGATTCTTATTATTCATGGTTTTCAACATGAAAAATCTATTGGGACTAGACCAAGGGAATAATGAACACTGTCTAAGGTTCATTCCTTGGGTTACACTTTTGTGTTTCATCCCACAATCTCGTTCTCTGCGTTCATCACAGAATAACAAGAGGATGATCGTTATGCACTAGTTTCTTGAAAAAACGATCCCAAATAAGATATTTGTCATTGTGGTGACACAAAAAAGGGGTGATGATGATGAAATTAGATTAATCAACCCAATTTCTATGAAATCTCTCTTTGACTATTCATCACGTGGATAATTGAAACTAGTTTTCGTTACTGATCAAACATCTTAAACCTACCAAATCTACATTGTGTGGATGTGAAGACATGGGATCTTTATTTTCATAGAGAACAGATAACCAAAATGAACAATGGAAAATCTACAGAGGTGCGCGGAGTAAGAACATGGAAACTCACTATGAACACGAAGTGTAACCCAATGAAGGCAATTTGTGGGGTCAGTTCAACAGTGGAAAGGGATTCATGTGATATAAATGATGAACATGGCATGCAAAAACTATCACAATGTGTGGGGGCCTTACCTAGAACACGACATGTTTATCGCATGACACCCATACATGGGTTGGAGTACACAGAATGTACCCCCACCACATGGTCAAACCGGGATAGTTATATGTGTTACCCTATGTATTGGTACACAGGGTGGCAGACACTGGTTGATGTTGTGTACATGCACATGGATATTGAACACGGAGGAGCTCATGGATAATAGAACATGATTTGTTTCTCTCCTACATGATGTATAGATATTTTCTTCACTACATGTCCTTTTTGACGTGGGCCATTGTACACTATAAGTAGTCAAGATCATAAGACACGACATGTGACCCTTCTACACTCTGTGTAATTCATTATTCATGGATTGATCTCCTTTTACACATTATCTTGGACATGTTTAGTTTGGGGTAATTCCCCTTTTCGCATTCTAATGGGGTTCATGTATCATTTCCATCCATAGGTATATGATCACTTCGGTAGGACTTTCTGGATAGAGTTAGGAATCCCCTCATAGAGTCCCGGAGTAGGATCTACTATCCATTTTTGACCCTAGGTAGAGTCATGTTTAGGTAACACCAATATTATAATTCATCGATCCTATAATTTGTAGGTGAATTCGGATGAGTTGTGGTATACGACAAGGCCCTGGTAGTGATCCTCATCAATGTATCCTTATATTTTCTTACTCAGGTGTGTTCTCTCCCATAACGATTGTTTATGTTCTCTCTTTAGATTTATCAGTGCGTCTCTATATATCATGAATCTCCACGATGAAGAGTATTTTTCAGATAGATGTCATTAGAGCTATCATACATAGAATTATTTGTCTCAGACGAGTGCTTTGTGAAATCATTACACTAAATCAATAGTGTGGGTATCTGGGATGTTGTGACTTACCTCTAGACTATGGGTCTGGGTTTCATGTTTATCTGGATGTTTCTATTGTTATATTGATTGTAGTTATATACTTTGTAGACCTAACTGTACAATTACTTTTTTTATTTATTTTTTGTTTTTGGATTCTCCTATAGAGTATTTTTATAATCAACCCTACACCAGTTATCCCCCGTGTATCGGGTCTTGTGCATATGAGCGGCCTTCTTATAGAGTAATTGGTGGACCTGAACTAGACTTAGTTTTTGAGCTTACCTATAGGGTGAAGTGTTCCTATGGAATCAAGAAGCATTCCCACAGCCATTATTAATTATAAGTTGGTGGTTGTTGTTTTCATACTAATTCTTTTGTTGGGATTTTATTCTGTCCTAGTTAATTTTCTACACATTACATTATGTTGTAATCTATTGGTTGTGTTTTTTTGTATGCACGTAGTTTGATCCTTAGTGTTTTTTACACCATAGAATTTGTCTTCATGGAGATGCATGTGAGCATATAATTAATTAGGAAATTATTCCCATATTACTAATATGCCTACTCGGTGCTAGTCACCTGCCCCTGGAATACTGGAGGTGGTATTGGGAAGTCACGACATGGGCCACACTAGGAAATTTCATGACAAAGTTGTATCAAATGTGGTTGGTTCTACAATATAAACCAAGAGTTTGTGAATTTTGGTTTACATAAACAATTTTTAATCTTTCAAATTCTTCTTTCATTCTAGTGAATCTTTTTTTGGTACATCCTACCAATGTATCGATAAACTAGGACTAGGATAACCTTCCTTTCGACTAGATAAATTAGAACACTAGTTGCAGGGAAACAAATAGAATGGCACATGCATCATATAAGGATGGATTATGGTTTCCATGTCCTTTTGTGTAATATTTCTTACTATACTACATGACATTGGTACATCGTGTTTCATTACATGATACATCCATGATGCATAACTGCATGGATTCATCATATAAATCATGAGGATTACTCCCTCAGTGAAGAGGCTTTGATACAGGGGCTCATTCCCTATGCATTACCTATAGGTTGTGCACATACATTACTGCAACCAGTGGAGCAGAACATGGTACCTTCTATATCATCCAATGAGGAGCATAGTCTGATCATGCTCTATGAGTATTGAAGACATATACCCCTCGATTTTGAAGGTGACCCTGACCCAGATGTTGTTGAGGACTGGCTTGAGGTGATGACCAGAGTCTTCCATCTAGTGAGGATACTAGTGAACCTGATAGTGATCCTAGGAGCGATTATTCTCCATGTTTTGTTAGGGAAATGGTAGAGTTTTACAATTCATACTAATTAAGAGATTAATCATTAATATATGGTGTTTGAGAGACTCTTTGAAGATGATTTATCATGGGTTATGTTGAGAGAAGTACATATCCTAGAGCATAATTATCTTTAGTAAGAAATTTTAATGGTGGGTGACTATTCATCTATGTTTACTAACCTCACCAGGTATTTGATCGATAACATAACAAGGATTTACTAAAGAGATATGTACATCGAGAAAGATTTATGACAGGACATATGATCTATTTTCGTGCCTCTTTGAAATCTCACTTATGCTAGAGTTGTCGAGCGAGCATTAGTGTTTGGGAGCATTTTGGATGAGTAGAGACAAAATGTTCTTTTCCACAATATATAGGTTGGTGTAAAGACATTGACATCATGTATCTAACACTAGAAATATGGGTTGGGAAGTGCGATACATCAAAGAAGGACCCATCATAGGGGATCTTCAATCTGGGGCTCTAATGATGGATCCAGTCAGCCTAGGAATAGATGATTCTACACATGAGAAGAAAGAGGACATATCACTAGATACTATCAAACCCACGGAGATGCAAACAAGTACTTGATTGATGTACCACCAAGGCAGAGGTATAGGGTAGACCAGAAAGACCATCTAAGAAGAGGACGTGCCAGAGGATAAGGGAGATTTGTAGGAGGTGACAGACGTTTTGAAATACTTCCACCACCACCCTAAGAGGTCTGAAGTAGGCTTAGAGAGTAAGGGGATAAGGGGGTTGGTAGCTACATGCAGTAGACATGCATGACTCAGGAACTCCATGGATAATCCAATGAACCATCGGTGTCTTTTCTAAATTATGTCCCATACTTATAGACACAGGTTCCTGTAATTATTTCCACGCCACATGTCTTCTATGAATCCTTGAGATTTTTGTAGAGTCGTTGACTCAACCATTACACAAGGGGACACATACGAGAGGAGACTTAATGACCACACACCTTTTCTGATAGTGTGATCTATCCCATGAAGGTGAGGGTTTTTGTTAGAAGACTTTTGAGTTAGTGTTGAGGCTTTATAATTTCATTCTCATTATGGAATTATTATCCTCGTTCAATGCCCAGATTGACCCCCTTAGGTGAAGGATGAGGTGAGTCCGCAGTGATGGGACGAGGCTTTACATTATTAGTGGAAGGAATACACTTGTAGTAAATAATGGGATCATGCTTTTCATAGTGTATTGGATCACTCGTGAGTTAGATAGCCTTACCCACTGAGCAGCAGATGTTTTTAAATTTCAGTTCTCCTAGGTAGTGGTGGAGTCTTAGGACATCTACCCAAAATATGTTCCAAGGTTACCTACCCACTGATAGATTGACTTTTGAATCAAAATACACCCTAGTACAGAACATATATCCTCAAGATCATATCTAATGGCTCTTATGGAGATCTGAGAGATGGGGGTTCATGTAGAAGTTTTTAATATGAAGGGATTTTTAAGACACAGTATTTCCCCCTGCGCATCCCTAGCATTTTTTTCCAAGAATAAAGATGATAGTTTGAGTTTGTGTATGGATTACTAATTCCTGAAACAGGTAATAGTTAATAAAAAGTATACACTTACAATGATAAAATACCTATTCAATATGTTGATAGAGGAATAGTGGTTGTCGATGGTTGTTCATTGATAAAGTTATCATCAGCTTCGAGTACACGATGGAGATGTGTCGAAAATGATAATCATATGCCGCTACGACCACAATGAGTTCACAGGACGACTTCTGGTGTGACGATTTACCTCATAGTGTCCATGGGACTCTAGGAATGGATTTTAGAGCAGTATATAGACCACTTAATATTAGTCAACATCAAGGACATCCTTGTGTAGTATATGTTAGAGAGGGAGCACATGAGACACTTGCGGATAGTCCTGGATGTACTCTGAGAGCATGATCATTGTTGGATTCTCTCAACATTCTAGTTTTGTATATAGGATGTCCACCTACAAGGATATTTTATATATGAATATGGTGTAGAATTGAACCCATTCAAGGTTAAGGATGTGATAATATGGGACCCACCTAGGAGCATAACTTCTGTGCAGAGCTTCCTTGGGATGGTGAGATATTAATGAAGATTCATTCCTGAATTCTTTAGGGTATCATCCCGGATGAATGCTTTGACCCATACAGGAAATACTTTCATATGAATAGAGAAGATCCAGAAGGATATCCAACAGTTGTGATAGGGTTTGATGAGTGAACCTATATTGTGATTTCTAGAAGAGGGTGTTGAGTAAGTAGTTTTCAACAACGCATCAAGGACCAGGTGTGGTTGTGATCTAAAGCATAAAAGGTGGTGATTTCTTATTGATCACATCAAATGAGGCCACATGAGTAGAACTATGGGACCCATGATCTTGTGTTGGAATTGGTAGTATTGGAATTGAGGATGTGGAGACACTACCTGTTGGGTGAATTGTTTATCATATACTCTGACCAAAAGAGCTTGAAGTTCATATTCTCAAAGAAGGATGTGAATATGAAGATGAAGATGTTGATATAGTTCCTACTTGACTATGATATTAAGATCATCTATACCCCTAGTATGGGAAATGTGGTTGTTGATGCACTCAGTCACAGATTCAGTTCAGTGCTCTTGATCGAGGCATCGTAGTAGTTGTCTTCACTATGGTTATCCTTCGTGGATAGAGATTATGTGGATTACATTCAATATAATTTTATTACCCCTTCACTGTAATAATGATTTAGGGAGGCACAACATGGATATGTCGATGGAAAGGCATTATATGATGATTTATCCACATGACCAGGTATGGATAGTTATTCGGAATGTGGGGAGCTCATTGTCCATTTTTGGATTTACAATTGTTACAGTGGCATTGTGGGAGGTGGTTCTGAAGGATTTGTATACATCCCCTTGGAATTACTATCACGACCCGTCCCCTGGGGCATGCATCGTGACTACCCCAAGCACACCTTTCAAAGGACATGGGCTAGTGACTAGTACCAAATGCATAATTCCCTAAAACTAGGAAGGAGTTTCCTTTATAAAACATAAACACACAAAACTATAGTACAAGAAAAAGTTAACACTAAGTAAAACTATATAAAAATATAGTAATGAAAAGTAATGGGGATGGAAATAAAATCCCAACTGTAAATTACAAGGAAAAGGAAAAACAAGTTCGAATAAAAGACCAACAGCTAGAAGGTGTCTAGAAGATCATGGATCATCCACCACGGATCCTACCTGAAATTACGTACAGATAGCCTCCTCAGCACTCCAGGTCAGTCCGTCTCCTCCGAGTACCGACTCGTCGGGAGGTCCTCCTCCAGGTACCGTCCACTCCTGGTGCTCTCAGCCGCCGTCAGTGCTGTCCGTCGTCTACATCCAACACAATGAGGTGCATGAATAGCCCCGGTAGGGGTGAGTATAATGATACTCAGTGGGGACCCCAAGACCCTCAAGGTCTCACAAAATCCAACAAGGATAAACCAAAAATAATGATTTCAACGGATAACCAATACTTAGGTATATTCCCATACATACACCTATGTTATCAAGTAACCCAACTCAATCATGAGGAAAAACACAATGGTCATTGACTCATCTCAAACCATGATTATCATTATTAAAACCATGGATACTGCAGAACTCATTCTCTATTGAGTACAGTGGCCTTGTCGCGACTCCGAGGCACTACTCACTAACCTTAGACTACTGAGGTACTCCTTTTGTCGACTACCACAGGTCTGCTTCCAAACAGGGCGCTTCGTCCGCTGTGGGTATAACACCAAACTGGGTGCTCCCCCTAACAGCCATCAGAGGTACTCCTCCGATGGAGTACCAATGATCTTCTACCAAATGAGGTGCTTCGTTCGTCATGGGTCTGTCGCCAAACCGGGTGCTCCATCCGCTGGGCTACTCGAATCACTCCGAGTCGAATAGGTCAAGCAGTCGTCTGGTCTAGAGCTACTATGTCTCCGCACTCCGTCTTCTCGTATCTTGGAGGATCTTCTCCACAAGATAATGGTCGATAATCCAAGTGTCACGATGTCTCAGGTGGAAGTATCTCAAAGGGAAGCAACATCATTGGGGTCTCAACGCAATAGATGGCGCGTTAATCGGACGCCCGATCTGTGAGTTATTAGCATTTTAGTCTTTGGGAACCGGTTGGAATCGTGTATGAACCAACCCGACCAGGACAAAACTATACCCCAAACTCCAGTGGGGTATACACAAAGGGACAACTATTCTCCAAGAATAACAGCTCCGCTGACAGTTCTCCCAACGGACATCCGCTGCCAAAGATATTGCCGAAAAAGGTAAAGGGTCAAAAATGGACACGGGTCCGGTCTGACCTGGTCAGACCGACTCGGCCCAACCCTGTCTGGCCCGACCTAGTCTGGGTCGACCCGGTCAAACTTTCTGGGTTTGAACAGGCCTAATGGTCAGGTTAGGTCGCTATGTTTTGACCCGGTCCACTAGGCCCGGCCCATAGGATAGCGACGGTGGTTCGGCCCGATAGTCTCCATGTAGGCGGCTCGGTAACTCATCCTGGAAGACCGGGCTAGTTCGGCCAAAAACACTGCCAGGGAAACGTGGGTCAGCTTAGCAGGCCGGTGGTCGGGAGGCCAGTGGGCAGGCGGTGCGAGGCGCGGGTGGGACGAGTGGACTTTGGGTAGGCCACAGGTACACTAGGAAGGCCACTGTAAAAGTCAGGCAGGCGGGCAGTGCATCGGTAGGGGGCGCGGGGCACCTAGTTGCGAGCAGGCAGGGGATCAGGGCGTCGGGAGTGCACCAGAAAGGACTTTGGGTGCGGGTGCATGCGGGAAGGGGAGCGGGGCACCGGGCACTCGCCGGCAGTGGCGCGGGGCGCCAGGAGCACGCCGGCAGGGGCGCACCGTGCCGGGCGCGTGCCGGTAGTGGCGCGGTGCGCCATGAGTGCGCCGGCAGGGGCGTGGGGAGCCGGGAGAATGCCGGTAGAGGTGCGGGCCACTGGGTGGGGGCCGGTAGGGGCGTAGGGCGCTGGGTGCGAGCCGACAAGAGCGCGGGGTGCCGGGAGGGGGTAGCGCACTGGGGCGTTGAGGGGGTGGCATAGTTCATGGTGGTCGCGGGTAACAAGTCCTTTGTTCACTGCCATCATCGTCGTCGCCACGTGTACCTCCTTTCTCGCTATTTTTTCTTCACCATGTCATAGGGAGTCAAAAGAATGTAGAATGATGGAGGCTATCGGGCCATGTTAGGTTGGCCCACATCATCCGTGTTTAGAGGGAAAAAACATAAGGCTCATTGAGGTAAGCAGTTGATTAAAACAAGCCTGCAACAAACCCATTTTATCTGACGAAGGGTATAAGAAAAAAGTATAACATCTTTATGAAATAAACCCCCTACCTTTTTATTAACGAGCGATCATTAGTTGACATCGCGGTAGGATGGTCATCGAATCGTGGTAAATGATCACGTCCCACATCAAAGGGATCCTAGGAAGAAGGTCAGAGAAGAAGATCTCCATCCGCGTTCTTCGCATTCCTCGCGTTCTTCATTGGGAGGGGCGTAATCCTCCATGTGATGGGTGACCCATCTATTTTCCATCGTTTCTCCACTTTATGAAGTTGTCCCAAAACCTTCCCCCAAGCTTCCTTTATATTGTAGAGGGAGGGTTTTTCTACATTCACGTTGTCACGTAATTCAATTGGTAGAATTAATTAACACGGTCCCACCAAATTAATTACACGAGGGGTGTCACAATTAATTTAGAGGATGTCAAGAGGCTCCCCTTAATTAATTCACACACGTTGGTGCAATTAATTAAGGGAGATTCCATAAATTCAAAGAGAAGGTTTTTTCCATTAAAAGGGGTTGTGGTGGGACAATTAATAGGGGAGTTGAGAGGTTATGGTCTCCTCTCATTAATAGTGGTTGGATGCCCTCGTGTGGTCCCCTCCACATTTAACATCACATGTTATATTGGGTTCGGGTGGCACCCACCACCATAATCTCTGATGGGAGGTTAGGGTTGGGCAGTCCCACCACCAACTCTCAAGTGGAGGTACCAACTACCTACACTCACATGGAAGTTGGAATAAAATAAAGTGTGGCTACACTTTATTTTACCATTTTATTTAAAAAAATATCCAAATACTAACCATTATTTCCAACCATCCGCCATCGAGTTGAATGTCTTCTTCAGCGAATATCAGCACTACGAGTTCAATAGTTCCCTAATATTTCAATTCCGAGCACCGGTTCAAAAGTTATAAAATTTTGTTTGGGAGTTTACTGAACGTACCCGAAAATAAGTTCAGAAAAATTATTATCATCCACCCTTGACCCGCACCGGTCGAGGTTAGGCTCTGCCAAGGTGAAACACATCCCAACGAACCCAATGGTACTCTCATATTTTCAATTCTATTTACCATTTAGAAGTTAAAAAATTTACAATAAAATAATTTTCACATAATTATTTTATTTGCGGCCAAAAACATACATTCATTGGTGGCCCTCGCCAACCCAAGTTAGTATCTACTTAAATAAATCCTACACTCACGAGTTCAGTGGTGGTCTCTTAATTTAAATCCAAGTTACTGTTTGTGAGTTATAAGAATTTAAAAAATAATATAACTTTATTTAATTATTTTATTTACAGTTATACCATTTTTGGGATTTTTTGCAGGAGGTACGTGCTGACTAAACATAAGTCATGCCTACAGTAAACCGCTATCCTAAGTGCAATGGTGGCCTTGGATTTCTCATCCAAGTAACCATTTAAGAGTTATTCTACTTTTCCTAGAAAATTGCTTACGCTCATTAATTTAATCTTAACAAAACGTAATAAATTGATTCTGGGAACACCAGGCCTCGGAATCAAGAGTCGTCAGAAATTGTAGACTCATAAAATTCCCATGAATTTATGAAAAAAAAATCCACAAATTTTCTTGGTCTTTACATTCTCCCCACCTCTGGGCTTTACATCCCCGTAAGCCACAACTCAAAACTATGAAAACAAGTGGGGGGTACTAAGAACACATTTGAGCCTCCTGCTTCCACGTGCTCTCCTGGAGGATCCCATGCTTCTAAAGAACGCGAACAAGATGTATCAATCATCCACGAAGGACCCGCTCTTGTCAATCCTCAATCTCCACTGAAATCTTTGTAAAAGTCTCCCCATCGTCGTCGTCCAGCTCACCGTGATCGATGACATGGGAAACGTCGTGCACGTATCTCCTCAGCTGAGATACGTGGAACACGTCGTGCACCCGGTGCAACTGGGGTGGGAGAGGAAAGCTGTAAGCCACCTTGCCAACTCCTTTGGGGACCAGAAAAGGTCTGATTTACCCTGAAGATAGCTTTCCGTCTCGGCCTAATCTTTATAAACCTCATCGAGGTGAGACCCGTAGAAAGACATGGTCACCATCCTAGAATTCCAGAGGTCTTCATCTCATGTCGTAACACGACTTCTATCTGCTCTATATAGTCTTCATCCGCTCCTGGATGTACCGTAAGAGGGGATGTGGAACTCCCTCAACACTTCCTCCGGAAGTGACACTGGTACTATGGTACGTCCTCTAAAGAGGATGATGTGCTTCCCACATTTAGAAAATCCTTCAAGAGGCCATCTTAAAGATATCGGAGCACATTGGGCCTCGCAATCAATGTTTGAAGCTATGCCTCCCAAATTCGATGAAGAATTGGGGAAATGACAATAATAGACTAGAGGTAAGCTTTTCCATCCTTATCAACGTAGGATATCTGTAATGCAGCCAACTTCTCTTTCGCCTCCCCTAGCAGCGGTATACCAGACCTCCTGCTAAGTGAATCTGAAAAAACATCCCCCTTCACATGAGAATAGTTTATCTCGAAGTTATAGTCCTGGAGGAACTCAATCCATCACCGCTGTCTCAGGATCAGGTCCTTTTGAGAAAATATATACCTCGGATTCTTGTGATCAAAGTACATGGAAAAACATTCGCCATTAAGATAGTGTCGTTGCATCATCAATGAAAAGACCACTACTTCTATCTATAGTTCATCGGAAGCTTAGTTCTGCTCATGTTGTCTCAGTTGCTGAGAACCATACGTGATCACAGCTCACTTCTGCATCCGAACATACCCAATTTTGGTCCTTGATCCGTCGTAGTAGACTACATTCAATACGACTTCCTCTAGAAGCCTCAATATGGGGGCCCTAGTAATCGTATGCCTCAGCTTCTGAAAGCTCTGCTGGCATCACTCTAAAAACACAAAGGGTTTCCCCTTCTTCATCAATGTTGATAGTGGTGCTGCAATTCTGTGGATGTCTGGAATGAATCTCCTGTAGTATCCAGCCAATGTAGAAGTACCTCCCCCTTCGGGGAAGTAATATTAGTGTAATATTTTGAAAATATGTCCCAACATTTTGCTACTACTGTTGGAAACTGGTAACTCAAAACTCATGTTGTCATGAGGGTAAGGTCGACCGACTCAATAGTGATCTAGTGCACCCTTTTATACATGAGCAGATCTTGTGCTTCCTAGGTTTCCTTTTTTGCTGACCAAGGAAAACCCAACTCAAACACTGTAGATACACCGCAACGCTGTTGCCTAATATAGTCAATCTGAGAATGAATTGTGAGTGTCAAATTCATACACAACAAAACATCGTAAGGCCTCATCATGGCCACCAAGAGGTTTCAACTGATACTCTCGCCTTGAGGGTCAGATCACACCATCGGTGTAAGTGTGATTATCGAGTCTTATCCCAATTATATCTCCAGACATGAAGTTCATGTCAACAGTTTAACTGGAAACTCTAGGTCTGGGACATGATTCGTGGAAGGAAGGAATGATTGGTACCTGTTTCTATTGATACGAAAGCTTGTAGTAGACACATATCGTACCTCGAATCATTCATAGAGACATTTGGTCACACTCCTTTATAGCATGTAGCTACTTTTTTCCTCTTCCCTCCTGGTCCATGAGCTTGGTGGGGACTCCAATGGCGGGTGTTTGTAACATGTCGAAATGTACACCACCTCATTCTGCTCTCCCAACTCTACATCCCACTGTTAACATTCTCTAGTTGTATCCATTCATCCATAGAATATTTAACCACAAAGGTTATCTCTAGAAGCCTAACATAAGTAGGAATGCATAGAGGAATAGTGATGGCTCAGATGTCCTTAAACACAACTCGCACTTTACTCCAATCCCCAAATCACTATAACATATTCATCGAGTAGCAGAAATATCTGTATGCCTCGATGAATACTCAGATACCGACAAGTCATCCTATTGATGCTGTATAAGCTCTAGAAAACTCTCATCCACCTCCTCAAGCTAGTCCTCCGCCACATGTGGGTCAGGCTCACCTCAGAACGTGATGGATATCAGGTTCTGAAACACATGTAAGGCACTAAGCATACAAGTTTCATATACCGGTACCGCCGGCAGTGTCTTCTGACCAATGGAAAGTGATATAATTGGCATACATCCCAATAGTACCATCTCAAAAAACTCTCCAAGTACCGAAACCTCATCACTAAGTGGAAAATCCTCATGTTTACTCACTGAAAAAAAAGACTAGTAGCTAAGATCGACAAATTCTCTACTAGTGTCTCAACTTTGATGAAAACTATAGCAATCACCTCCATCTAGTCCTCTGCTTCCTGAGAATCTACCTCGCCTCAAAACATCGGAGGCCCCTGCCACTGGGACATGTGCAATGCACTCAGTCGGCGTGAACCATCCTCCAATGCGGCTGTTGGTAATTTCTGCCCAACGGGTGGTGGTGGTTTTGGTACACCACCCAAAGGTGCCAACATAGTAAGAGGTCCCTACACCGGAGCCTCGTCGCTCGGTGGGCCATCATCAAGTACACACTTTGATTTATAACTGGCTGTCTTCCTGAAGGCATCCTGAATAGATACGACACAGTCAAATGATTATACCATGTGAGATGACCTCATTTGAGATGACTTAAATAATACTTTTGGAATCACACATACAATCAGTGTTTTCATGCACCAAGTCATAAATCAGTAGTTATGGTACTGGTGTATGGATATGTCGGTCGTTGCACCAACACCAGACTCCCAAAACTGAAAACCACACTTAGTACCCTTAATAATATTGCTTCACAGAAAAGAAAAATCAGTGTCCTATGTTATGTGGTAGAACTGACTCCTCTGATACTAATTTGTCATGACCCATCCCCAGGGGCCCACATCGTGACTACCCCAAACCCACCTTCCTTAGGACAGGGGCTGGGGACTGGCACCAAAGGCCTATTTCCCTAAAAGTGGGAAGGTGTTGCCTTTAAAAAACGTAAACACACACAACCATTGTACAAGCAGAAGAAAACACTAAGTAAATATTGTATAAAAAAATAGTGATGAAATGTAAAGGGGTCGGAAATACCATCCCAAATGTAAAGTACAAGGAAAAGACAAAACATGTACAACTAAAAGGAAAACTGTTGGAAGGTGTCTAGAAGCTCCTGGATTTTCCACCATAGATCCCACATGAATGGTAGGTATAGATAGCCTCCTCAGTGCTCCACATCCATCCACCTCCTATGAGTAATGACTCATCATGAGGTCGACCTCCGGGTACCGTCCAATCCTGATGCTCTCGGTCGTCATCAGAACTGTCCATCATCTGCATCGAACACAATGACGTTCGGGTGTAGCTTGTGTAGTGGTGAGTTTAATGATACTCAGTAGGGACTCAGAGACCCTCAAAGGCACACAAAATCCAACAAGGATAAACCACAAAGTATGATTTCAACTGATAACCATTACTTAGCTATATGCCCATACATATACCTATTTTATCAAATAACCCATCTCAATCATGAGGAAAACACAAAGGTCATTGACTCAGCTCAAACCATGATTTTCATTATCGAATCCACGACTGATGGAGAAATCCTACTATATCATGTATAGCATCCCTGTCGTGACTCTGAGGAAAAACTCACTAACCTTAGACTGTTGAGGTACTCCTCCTGCCGATTAACGCGGGTCTACTGCCAAACCGGGTGCTCCGTCCGATGTGGGTCTGCTGCTAAACCGAGCGCTCCCCCTAATAGTTGTCAGAGGAAATCCTCCTGTTGAGTACTGTGGATCTGCTACCAAACCAGTTGCTCTATCCCCCATGGGTCTGCTGCTAAAACAGTCACTCCATTCACTGGGCTAATCTAATCACTCTGAGTCGAATCGGTAAAGCAGTCGTCAGGCCTACAGATACTAGGTCTCTACACTATGTCTGCTCGTCACCGAGAGGATCTCCTCCATGAACTATTGGTTGATACTCCAAGTGTCATGAAGTATCTGGTTGAACTATCTCAAAGGACCACCGCGGCATCGGGGTCTTAACACAACAGACGACGTGTCAATCGGACCCTCGGTCTGTGAGTTATTAGCTTTTTAGTCTCGGGGGCCTGGTTGGACTCGTGTATGAACCAACCTGACCGTGACTCAAATATACCTCGAACTATAGTGGGGTATCCTCTGAAGGATGGTTATGCTCCAAGAATACCAGCGCCACTGACGATTCGTCAAACGGACGTCTGGTGCCAAAGATATGGGCCAAGAAGGTAAAGGGTCAGTAATGGGCTCGGGTCTGGTCCAACCCTATCTCAGTCAACCCGGTCAGACTTACTGGGTCTGAACTGGCCCATTGGGTGGGTCAGCCCACTATGTTTTGACCCCGTCCACTGGGCCCTGCCCAGTGGACCACGAGGGTGGTTCGACTGATAGTCGCCACATAGGTGGCTTGGTAACTCGGCCCAGAAGATAGGGCCGGTTCGGCCAGCGAAACCACGCGGGCGCCACTGGTTGGCTCAACAGGTCGTTGGCCAGGAGGCCAGCGGGCTTACCACATGGGGCGCGGATGGGCTGGATGGACTGGGGGCAGGCTGCTAGTACACCTGGCAGGCCGCAGCAGGAGCCGGGCAGGCGAGCAGCGCGCCGATAGGGGGCCCGGGGTGCTGGGTAGCGCACCGGCAGGGGTGTGGGGTGCTGGGAGCGCGCCTATAGGGGCACAAGGTCTTGGGTGCATGCCAGATTGGGCACGGGGTACCAGGTGCACACCGACAGAGGGTGGGACACCGGGTTCACGCAGGCAAGGGCACGGCGCACGGGGAGCGCGCCGGAAAGGGCGCATTACTCCAAGTGTGGGCCGGAAGGGGCGTGGGGCGCCTAGTGCGGGTCGGCAATGGTTTGGGGCCCCGTGAGTGCGCCGATAAGGGAATGGGGTGCCAGATGTGGGCAGCACACTGAGGCATCTCCGAGTAAGCACAGTTCATGGAGTCCGCTAGTAGCGCGGCATTTGTTCCCCACCTTCGTCGTCGTCGTCGTGTGTACCACCTTTGTCTCCGTCATTTAATCGCCATGATGTAGGGCGTCACAAGAAAGTAGAACGATGTAGGATGTCAAACCATTTTAGGTTGGTCGCATCCTCCATTTTTAAAGGGAATAAAACAAAATGCTCATTGAGATAATCAGATGATTAAAACATGCCCGCAACAAACCCTTTCAATCTGATGAAGGGGATAAGAAAAAAGTATAACATCTTTATGAAATAAACCCCCTACCCTTTGATTAATATGTGATCATTCATTTACGTCATGGTAGTTTGGTCGTCGATCCAGGGTAGACGATCAAGTCCCAGATCGAAGGGGTCCAAGGAAGAAGGTCAGAGAAGAAGAACGTCACTGGTGTTCTTTGAGTTCTTCATGTTCTTTGTTACGAAGGGAATATTTCTCCAAGTGTTGGGAGATGTGTCTCCTTGCCAGTGTTTCACCACATGATGAAGCCATCCCAAAACCTTCCCCCATTCTTTTTTTATATAATATAGGGAGGGTTTTTTTAAAATCATGTTGGAACGTAATTCAATTTGATGAATTAATTTACCCAGCTCCACCAAATTAATTACACGAGGGGTGTCACAATTAATTTGCAGGATTTCAAGAGACTCCCCTTAATTAATTCACACACGTTGGCCCAATTAATTTAGGGAGATTCCACAAATTCAATGAGGAGGTTTTGGCCTTTAAAAGGGGTGGTGGTGGAACAATTAATAGGGGGAGTTGAGAGGTTATGGTCTCCTCCCATTAATAAGGGCCTGGTGGCCTCGTGTGGTCCACACGAAATTTAACCTCACATGGGAGATTAGGTTCGGGTGGCCCCCACCACCATAACCTCTCATGGGAGGATAGTGTGTGGTGGTCCCACCAATAACTCCCATGTGGATGTTCTAACTACCCGAACTCACATGGTGGCTGGAATAAAAAAATGTGTGGATACACTTTATTTTATCATTTTTTTAAAAAAACTCAAAAACTAACTTTTATTCCTGAACATCCACCGTCGTGGTGAAAGTCTTCTTATGCGAATATCGGCACTCTGAGTTCAACGGTGCCCTAAAATTTCAAATTTCAATAATAATTTCATTGATTTTAGGAATTTTTTTATAGAATAATAACACAAAGAAATATATATCTTTATAAATCTTTATTTCTTGTGAACAATTCCATCCCATGGTTGTGATTTTATAAATTTAAAATTTATTTCCTTCTATATTAAATGAATATAAAAATATTAATTTTATTCATTTCAATTACACTAAAATTCAAATTTAATGAATCATAGTATCCATAACAGAGAGAAAATTATCTCTATCTCTCTATAAATATTTTCCAACACCAATATAGATAGAAAATGTTAACAAATATCATAAATAAACCACTAAACCATAAATGTAACACAACTAGTTATTCCCTAATATTTAATCATAAAATCTTTTAATTAAAAATAGAGACATATTAACAAGGAAATCAAATATTACATTAGTATGCACTAATCCCTTATCTAACATCAACAGTGGTTTAAAGAACCATGAACTTGCTGGATATGAGGAGTTGTCAACCAGTATATTGATTCTACATGTTTGAAAATAAATTAATAGTATTCCTAATATGTTTTCAAAATAACATTATTTATGTCCTTGAAATAAAATAATCACTAAATAACGTGTTCACTATGGATATTAATACAAACATTTTTTCAATATGTCTAATTTTCATGTTTTACTGTAATTACCATTTAATAAATTATTATATTAAATCTAATGGTTATAAATGAAATTTAAATTATTTCTATAAAAATTATTTTCTTTTTTTCTATAATAATTTTTTTTAAAATAATATAACAAACCAATGGGTTTTATTGGCAGAAAACTCTCGAAATATATCATTACACATGGTATAATAAAAACAAATAAAATCTGAAAGGGGGTTTTTAATAAATTTAACAAATGGTAAATATTAAAATCATAAACCTCTATTTATATCAAAGGTTCTTATGTTAATGAATACATATAAAATTTTACAACATAGAAAAATTCATAAATCATTCATTATTATTATTCCCAAAATACAATTATTATATTACTTGATTTATTTAATTAACCAGTACCAATACATAAAAAATTCATCATCTTTATTTCAACAAACTTCCTTCCATGTTCTTGGGGTTAACCATTAAAATAAGAAATTAACTTGTATAATGTATAGGATATACATATTTAAGACAAAAATATATAGATAGATTCTTATAATTAGATTTTAGTTCCTTCAATTGTACTCTTCATTTTCCTCAACAATTTATTGCTTCATGGACTTCCACTCGAGACATTATCAAACTATATCAATGTCTACTATGGTGATTCTAGGATTTAGTTAAGGTGTATGGTTTTAATTGACTTCTAGAATTACTAATTAACCCTAATCACGATATATATCACTCCAATCACTATCCCATTTGGTTTCTCATATTCAGCACTTTCTTGATCATGTATAATTTTAACATAATTTTTTTGGCCACATCTATTGACTATAACAAAAATTCATAGTGTGAAAATCAATAATAATAGTGTAAAATTATATCATCATTATATGATGTTTAAAACATGACAACATTTTTTATATTCTATGAATCCTTAAGTTAAACTTTTATAATTCAATTTTATTTTATATTCAAATCTATAATAATTGTTTATAATGAAAATATGGATAATAACAAGAATATACCCTTATATTATCTGACCACGTTCATAGTATGGTTTGTTTTCAAGAACCATTATATTAATGGGTTAATTCCCAAGTTCCATTTTTTGATCTCTTTCCCATAGACACACCTTTTCTAAAACCATTTCATCCTTTTGTTTCTATATAGTGATGTACTGTGAGGAAAAACCAAAAATCCTTTAGCTTAACAAACCATTATGATGTTCATCAATATATAATATAAAAGCCTATAATAGGGTCATGCTCTCGAATATATGATTTCCAAAATCTAGGTCCCTTATTATGTACTATAATTCATATGATACCTACTATAGTGACCCAAACCTGTTAAATTCGGGATCTAGTTAATCCATTCCCACATTGGAATATGATATAAAAAAATTCATCATGATTGATAGAATTTTTTATTTTTCATGGGAAACTATATAAATAAATGATTCCCATGTTACATGTGAATACCGAAATACAACATAATGTTTTTTACAAATATATCATAATTCTCTAAACAAATTCATTCATAAATTTTGAAGTACACATAATAAATTCTTGGGAAAGTGAACAAAATAATGGTGAGATCAAATTCTATGTAAGGGTTATATAGAATGAATGCATCAAGAATAAATTAATATAATAAAAATGGTAATTTAAAAATTCTACAGAATAGGAATATTAAATAAAATTACCTGAATAAAAAATTTAGAAATGTTAATAAATTTAAAAATATTCCATTTACCATAGAACATTATATTCAGAATTGGTTGATCCATATTCAATATTGAAATATAAAAAACTAAAACACATTCCATTTAATCAATAAATTGAAAAAATAATGCATCCAAACATTATATAATAGAGAAAATTTGGTTGATAAATATGAATTAGTTCATAATGAAGGAAATAGAGGTTTTTTGGATTATATGTTTTTTAAGAACATGTAACCTCTATCATCAAGATATAAACTCAAAATACATTAAAAATAATGGGTAGGAACAAATTTAATTATGGATATCAAACATATTCATCCCCTGAGATAATAGATGCATCAAGGGTATTCATATAACTAGTCTCAACCTAGGTTATGCATTTTCAAATCATTCATCGTATCTAGAAAAATCATTTTAATTAATAAAAATTGTTTATTAAATTAAAATATTATATTGAGTAAATAATATATAATAAATAACATTAAATGGAATAAAATTACATTCACTTTAGAAAAAAAATAATTTAAATTCTGTTATATTTTATTTAAAAAAACATACACCTACTAGATAATATTAATATTCAGTGGGGATTTGATGTCATGTGATGAAAAGGAAGTGAACATATAAACGGTTTATTGACAAAATTAATGAATAATAGAACAAAATTTCTATATTTTCCTTAGTCAAAATAATCAGTAACCATCCTAATGGAAAATAAATATGATGTTAATACAACCTACCCCTGATGTATTAAATATAAATTAAAGGTATTTTGTCATTAATGAATTGAAATACCATAAAATTATCATTGAAAACATTCTATATGAAAATATAATTGTCATTACGAGACTAACATTTCAATATAGAATGTTTCAAAACAATTGGAAAATATTTATAATTTAGAATGACATCTAAATTATATATATGATTTTATAATAATTTAGGTTTTAATACTGGTATGAAATTATTTACATCACGATTCTGTAGAAAGAAATATTAGTTTCACGTTTCTGGTAAAATCCAAATAGAATTTTTTTTAAAAATGACAGTAAAATTCATTTCAGTTGAATCTCTCAAAATTAATTTTTTTAACAAATTCACCAACAAATTAATATCAAAAGTTGAAAAAAAATTCAGAATTATTTTTATAAAAAACGTTGTTTTCAAAGAATATGGGATTTATGTCGAAGAGTGGGATAAATACATATTTTCTCAAAAACTGTATGTCAAATTTTTTTACTAAGAAAGAGTTTATAAATGGTAAAAATACTACAAAAATCAATAATATCTAAGGGATACAATAATTAAATTGGTTTATAATAGAATTATAAAATAATTTCCTTTAACTGAAATTCAAAAACAATCAATCTTGATTACATTGAAACTATGAAATAAACCCTTTAAAATATCATAATGTTGAAGTGAGAAATTTGAAATGAATAAATTATTTTTTGAATTTACGTCAACAAAAAACATATCTAATTACATTATAAGATAATAAAAATTAACAATACTCATAATATTCAAATACCAAGGAAAATTAAGAAGTAATATGTTTAAAAATATGAAATTGTGTTATGAAATTCTTTTAAGACTTTCTAATTTTCATGTTAAATCCTTTACCTCACACTTCGTTTTGATCGAAGATTACTTCACCTACTGTAAAGATCTTTTAAATATTTTGTGAAATTATTCTCTAAAAATATTATCATTTACAATAAAATATATGATAGTTTATTATATTTTATTACATATTAGTTAATAACCATTCATTTATTTTTTTGTGTCATTTTTTAATTTCTTTGTATTTTTCATTATTTATTTATCATAAATATTCAATTTATTATTTTTATTATAATTTTATATAACCAATAGATTAATTATCATGAAATAATTATCATATTTTTACATAAATAAATATTATAAAACCAATCATTAAATATTGTTATGAAAAAATTACTATATTAAATTCATAAAGAGTGCATGTACTAAAAATACTTGATTAATCATTCTATTATTTATTGATATATATAAAAAGGATTTATGTACTATATTATAATTAAATAATGAAAAGATTATCAATAGTATTATATTATTTCATTATATATACATATATATATCATCAATGTGGTTTGGTGACTAAAAGAGGGTCAGATCTATTTGTTAAGCTGATATTCCAGAAGTTCACGAACAAAGTTATCATCTTTCAGTAAGGGTAAAAGAAAAAGAGGAAAATTATTTATTATAGTTTTATAAGGATAAATATATCATTAGTATCAAAATAATTTCATTTATAAAACATATATACATCACAATTATCATTATCACCTTCCAAATAAAGTGTTACTGAAGGAGGCATCACATCGCTTCGTAAGGTAGTAGTTTGTTGTACAGAGGAGTGACAATATCATATGCCCTTCCCAATTGAAGGATAATATGTTATATATCATATTATTAATCTGATGGAATAATTATGTTGTAAAGTTTTATATATATAATTTATATCAATCATCATAACCTACTGTGATCAGTGGTAACAAAAAATGAATGACATCGGTTCCCAAGGCTATAGTACGCCAAATTCAGGAATGATGATTTCATAACCAATTAAATGGAAGTTGGTTTGTTATAAGACATTAACATAACCAAGATAACATATACATATATTTTAGATAATTATTTTCTAATATAATCATGTTTTAACACATATTTAAGGATTCAGAGTAATACAAAAAACATAAATTGTCGTTAAAGAACGATACAATTTCATTGGGTATCCTCATGTTTGTGTCTAATCCTTCCAAGGATGTCTTTATTCTAAGACTATGTTTTCCACGATTAGAAGTGGAATGTTGGGATTTTTTCCAGTATGTAATGGGTTAATATAAATGGTTTTAATATGGTAATAATAGATGATAGAAGGTGGCATTTTATAAGTCACATGAGTGTCACGCCTACAAATAATTTTAAAATTCAATCATACCAATGATTTAATAATAATGATTCCCTATTAAAATAATTATAAAAACATAAATATAAATGATTTAAATATTTACATTTATTTAATGATTTACACATTTATAGTAAATCATTTATAATGATATTCTTAGGTTAACCCCCAGTAGATCTATTTTCACAACAACAAGGGTGATTATTTATTAATATTTTCACAATTAATTAGTGTCATAAAATATGTTCACCTTATTTTCATATATGAATTTTTCATAATATCAATAAGAAATATATTTTTAAAAATTACCTTCAATGAAGTAGAATATTTTAATCTAAAATTAATCTGGTGAATGTGTTGAGAAACTGGTATTTTAAAGCAAAATTGGTCGATGATTACAATGTTTATTTTATAAAAATAATTTATTTAAATTATTAAAATGATCTAAATAAAATTTATTGATATAAAATTTGATATATGTTACTCTTAAACAAATTAAAATTACAATTTAATGACATAAATTATTTTAATAAAAATGATGTTATGAACTAAAATTTACAATGTTTCGCTATTTTTATAAAATTTAAATTTTTCATAAGAAGCCAAAAAATAAAAATTAATTTAATTTTGATATGATAATTTAAAAATTTTAATTATATTTTTTCAAATGAATTCTCTACAATGGGAAAAAAATAATTAAAAATTAAGTTCGTTATGTGTGGCTAATCATTCATTTAAAAAAATATAGTATCGATGAAACATTTTCTTTTCTAATAAATGATTCTAATTTTTTTTAATTAATTCATTTCTTTATTTTTCATAATATAGTTATTACTATTCATACCATACAATATAGAAAAAATGTAATAATGATATTATATATTATTTTTTATTTATTCTCAGGGTTACGTTATCAGCAAGCTATCTTAGGGCATTAATTTAAGGAAATATTTTTTTGAGTTTCTTAAACTCATTATAGCTTGTAACATATGATATATGATAATATGTGAATATTTTATAATTTTTGGGTGTTACATTAAAACAAAATTTTAAAATGACTATTTTAATCATAGTATGTTTACTTTACTCAGATAAGATAATTTTTCACACAACTAGTATATAAGATATAACCTAAATAGACACATAGAATTTATTTGGTAGGAGTTCAATATTATATCATCTAGATAACAACATATGATATAGAAATGTAATAATTATTTATATAATATCATTAAATTATATTCTCTTCAATCTCCCACATTCAAATAAATTATTTATTGACTACATAAAATGTAATATTATATTATTTCATATAAAATAATAATTATTCCTTATCCAAAACTAAATTTGAATATATTATCAAATATTTTTTATATATACCGCACACTTCAATATTTATCACATAATATGAAAAACCATTTTTATATCCATCCAAAACTATATTATTTTTATATAATAAAACAATTTTATAAAACGTCTTTGGTATTATAAAACACAATCCTCATTCAGTTATTCTGATCATATCAGAGTGGTAAATTTTAGTATTAAAAAAATTCCATAGATATTTAATTGAATAAAATAGTGACCTTTAGTGAAGCATCAGTTCCACATTATCTATAGAAATATCTAGCGTGATCTCTAGGAGTAAATGGTGTTTCAATACCTATATTGAACAAACATAAAATATGTATTTATAAATAACAATCTAATACCCAATTGAGAAGATGTTACAATAGAAAAAAGTGTGTCTTAATTCTATACATCAATAGTATACATTTGGATGGTTCGAATATTGATTTTCCTAATTTTTTATTAAATATTGTTTTATTCATATAACTTGAAAAAAAATCATCTAATACATATCTTTATATATTAGAATATCCCACGTACTATTTAATTGTTAGGTATATAGTGAATTTGTTTATCATAATAGAGAAGAAAAGTTTCATAGAAAATAAAAAAATAGGATTTTTTCCGCCCTATTTAAAATCCAACCGTTGACATTATCAACAACATATCCAGAAACCCATTAATTTTATAATAATTATTTCATGAATGAAAAAGGTATGAATGTAGGTCAATTATCATGATATGTACTTCACTATCCTCTATTATGGTGATTTAATATGATATATTCACCACTATATTACATATGATTCAGTTTATGACACTTCATGTCATACATTTTGTGGGTGATCAAGTATATACACCACATTTTTTCCACGTGTTCATATTTAGTATCCATATAAAAAATTTATACTTAATATCCTTAATACATAATCTAAAACTATACAAACTATTATGAATATTATTTTTAGATTTCACTATGTTATGAATTAAATGGACAGTTCTCATTATAGTACGCATAAAATATGTCTCAAATGTTATTTATTTATATATTATACCTATTATTTTTTAAAACATGAGAAAATTTATTTTAATATACTCATTTAATATTACTAAAAAAACGTAGAAGAATACTAATATAATATTATAAAATAAGATTAACTACCATTGATAAATATTTCCATTTACATTCATTGAATTGTTATACTAATTATATTTACATGTAATTTCCACTATATATCCATGTCAATATATTATAAAATAATAATAAAATATATTGTGGGGTTCATCTTTGATAAAAAAACTTCAATAATTATATTCCATAAGATATATATTATGAATAATAAACTAACCAAAAATGTTGTCTAATTATATTACCTAATTTCATCCAATGTAACCACCTTAATGAATTCTATAAATTATATAGTATTATTTTTTTATTACACTCATCATTCATGATTTTTTTATCAAATTCATTTATTTAGATAGTTTGGTAACTAATTTTTCCCTTTACATGATTTTTTAATAACATACAATAATTATATAACGATAATATATGAAATCCAATATTTATATTGACTATTATAATATTTTATATATGTAAATATACATCAATAAGTTCATATATACAAACATTGTCCACCTTGAATCTATTCAACATTTTAAAATAAAATAATATTTTGTGTTGGGAAATACAAAATTTATTATATATGGGAAATATTTTATCAATAAAATATATTATCAATATCATAAATGATTTTTTATGAGTTTGGAGAGACACTATAGTTTATATTTTATTAATCTATTAAATAAGATTTTTATTTTAATTATTAGAAAATATGTTTATCTAGATAATAAAATAACACAACAATATAAAAAAATTATCTATGAAAACACACCATTTGAAATATAATGGCGTCCATTTAATAATAATATAATATTTACCCTAATCTATTTAAAAATTAATTACTCCATTAAATCCAAATTAATCATGTTTCTATAAATATTCTCATTAGCTGAATGAAAAAAATAGTAAACAATCCTTCTAATCATTTATATATATATATATACAATATTTATTAGACATGAAATTTCTTTAATATAAAATAGATAATATAATAATGTAAAATTCTGAAATTAAGAAAAAATATTGACCCTTGATTATTGATCAAATTCATTATTTTTATCTTCATTACATTAAACGTTCTCAATAGCGTTATCAAATTTTTATAGTCCATCCATCAATACATATTCTAAATGATTTCCATCAAATAATATTGCACTTATCGAAAAGGGAAATCTATCGTATCCAATAATGTTTTGTTCATAAACATGAATTTTTATACACAAATAATACGCATTTTCACAACCAGAAAAATCATACCCATCATATGTATGTATTGAATAGGTTTAATAAATATAGTATCTTACATATGAAACATATTATAATATATTTTAGTTATAATTGTTTTACTATTGTGGATCACTTAGTGAGAATGCTGACCTTTTTTCATTATAATATATAAAGACTAAAAACTCATATCTTAACCCAATCTAACTACAAATAATATAAATATTATGGGAAAATAAGTGAGTCAATCGACAATATAGATATTAATAGTGACATTTAGGATCAACTGCATGAGGAAAAAAATCATTGACCCTATGAATATACAAATGATCAACCACATTTCAATTGATCAGATACATAACCAATGATCATTTGTTTGAATAAAAAACTAATATAATTCATGAGCACATGATCAATCACATGAACCATCCTTTCCTGAATGAGTTCTAGATTGACCATATGAACCACTTATAAACTGACCTTATGAATAATTCATATACCTCAAAACTAAATTATTGAAAACATGTGTAATGAATAATTATTTCTTTCATGTGGTCAGTAGATTATGTATATAAAAAAGATCAAAAAAATATATTATCATTAATTTACAATTTTTTTATATATAATCATTTCTAAAAAACTAGATTAAAGTCATAATATTCAAATAAATTCAAATAAAGTCAAATTATCTTAAAATTTTACTTCCGTGTTATTTTTTATTAATCAAAAAAACTAATATTAATTTGATCCACACATCTATAGGTAAAAAAATTTAAACATACTTTATTTAATAGAATAATCATATAAATCCACTAATTAAAAAATAACTATTAAAAAGGTGAAATAAGTAATAATAAGAAAATAAAATCCTATCTCACAATGTAAATGTCATCTATCACACAAAAAAATATTGTTTTGTTTTCTAGAGAATCCCATCACTATTAATTTCACATATATCTAACGCTCATTGATGAATGAATCTTTAAATAAATTGGATCACTCTAAAAAATATCAAAAAGAGTAAATAGAATAACATGTTTAGGTCATAAAGTAGATATATACAAAAATATTCCATTTAGCACACTGAAGAACATTTTCTTGGCTTTATACATAGTTATTTCTACACACATTCTAATTCATTCAAAAAAATCTGTTGCGTGATCTCATTATTGATACACATCAATCATATTGAAAAAATAATATAATATTTTTTGGAATGAAAATTATATTATCAATTATTTTCAAACAATAATCCCAAAATTCTTCAGTATTATCCCTATACATCTCACACAGTTTTTATATATTCTTTTGAAACCCTTCACAAGAAAACAAAATTTCAATGGAATTAATTATATAAAAATTTTAATCTAACATATTATTACACCTTAGGGTAAATAATTAAAATTTAATATAATTTATACATTTCCATTTCTAAGCATTACTTTCATCAAGAATTTGACATATTTTTTTACAAGGAACAAGGAACTAGTTTCAATCCACATTTAACAATTTTTAATCCTTTGTAAAATGTTGTTATCATGAATAAATAGGTAGCTAAAATGTGGTTTTACAAAAACATAATATTATATGTCACCCATTAATAATAATTTTTTATGTATATTAGATATACAGTACATGTTTTGTGTAAATCCAATCAAAAAACCATTTTAATTGTTTCAAATAGTGATATTAGTTAAAATATACATAAAAACCCCACACCATATGTTTGAATGTAACCTTTACATGAAGCTTTTCTCTAATTTTTTATCATATAGGATTTCTGATTCATCAATTTTTTTCCATTGAAAAATGACCTATATTAAAATTTTATGAATTTTATCCAACTCATTATATGTACCTTCATATGATTCAATCTTTTCAATAGATTTATAAACTATTCTAGTTCAACCTTTTTAAAATGTTCTATATAATTACCAATAAATAATACTACATATATCTAAAAGGATATATATTATAAGTCCTTGTCATTAAACATTACATGATCATGAGATTTATTCATGATTTTAATTTCATTAAAATTAAGGATATTTTCATGTTTATAATTTTAGTTAAAATATCAATAAATATTACATTAGTACTAAAATATTACAAGGTAGGCACTTATACTCACGATCCATTTTTGTCAAAACTTAAAACAGTAAAAAATAAAACATAAATTCTTTATTTTTGTACAAAAATTCATAACAATCATCTTGAATTCTTCCATTATCTTACCCATCCTTATAACATGTGAAAAACGTCCAAAAAATGGTATGAGCACCAAAAGCTGAGTATGGGATATAAAATAAGCAATGAAACCATTAGTCCCTGAATATTTTAAAATCATAAAATCATTTTCAACAAATCATACTTCTCACCCAAAATACATAATCTTTTTATCATACCACAAGAAACCATAACATTCTTGTAAAAATAACAATAACCATAAATCATGAAGGTAAATGGTGGAATCCATATCTGTTGTTCATTGTATTCATCATGACTACATTTGTAGTAACCATCATGGTTGTGTTTGGAATACCAATAATAATATATTACCTTAATAAATTAAAAGAAACCCAACCAGTTAACTCCCTCCCATTATCCAATGCATTAGAAAGATATCAAGGCATCACCAACCCATGGTGTATCTATGAACCCGACATTTACATAAGAAATTACAAACCACGATAACATAATCAAAACTTTTAAAATTATCATAACCGAAAAACCACCATATTGATATCGCAAGATATCATATAATGATAATATTACTAATAATCAATTATAAAAACCATTTTCAATATAAAATATCAGATAAATGGATATCGTATTTAGAGTTGTTTTAAACAATATTAAAGATTGTATGAGAAGAAAAATATCAAATAATGGTTTGGAATGTATAACAGACAATGAAACCTTATATATTAAAAGGCATTCCTTTTTTCATCCACTAAATTGATTCGTATAAAATAATTCCTTTTGAAAAAAACATTAAGAAATTTAAAATTCAAGGGTTGTTAGTATACATCATATAAAAAATTGTGTTGTATATTATCAAAATATGCCTTACTGAAAGGGGATTGAGATGAAGTCCCTAACCTCATGTCTAACTCATCTCCTATATGATTTGTCTTCCTGAATAATAAACATATGTTAATTTATACTAGATTAAGAAATTATTTCTATCTTAGTATTCCCTTTATATCAATTATTTCCATTTTAATTTAATTAAATAATTATTTAAGATCAAATCTGATTTTATTTTTATATTTGGTACTTCAGCCGAAAATGAACTTGGTATTATGTCAATAGTGTAACACCATGATATTTTATGAGAAGTATATTATTTTTATATATTATGTTATACACAAAGAATCATTCACTGCACATAACACTAGCTTGGCTTGTGTTACACTCAATCGTGACCTTCCTCGATAGCGTGTGTTGTACGCAATACCGAGTTTCACTAAACAATGATATATTATTATAAACCAGACGTTATGAATAGTATTAACTGAATTTTGAATTTTATAACATTACAATTCTTCTTACACATTTTCTAGAATGAGGTATGAAAACAAAATCAGTTTACCAGATAAAAGAAGTATTTTTTAAAAAATGCAGTTTTACTGCCTTTTGATGGTGCACTCATTTTAAATATAGTTTTTGACATGTTTATATATTCAATTAAAAAAATAAAATATTTCTTTGGAATCTGGATATAAAAATTTACTTGGGATAAATTTTTCATATTATTCTGGTAACTTTCATATTTTGATGAATAGTAAAAACATGCTATATTTTAATTAAAAACTAATTTTTTCGTGGAAATAATTTATATGGCTAGATTTTCATTTTAATAGGTTTTAAAGTGTAATTAGAATATATTTTTACCATTTAATCCAATTTTTGTCATTGGAATTAATTTCACTTTGAAATTGGACGCAAACAAGTGATGATCTTTTGATAGTTATTGTTTCTTAAAAACACGCTATTTGTTTTGATAATGGGAATTAAATTTAAAAATAATTAATTACACTTCTATTTTTTGAATTTGGAAAAATAGAAATCATTTTTGAATTCGGAATATCAAATATATCTTGGCTGAATTTTTGGTATTTTTCTAAAAAACATCAATTTTTGATGAATAGTGAAAACACTGAGTTTTTGGTTAAAACCGACTTTTTATTTAAATAATAATTTATTGGATTAAAATTAATTTTATGTAAAAATAGATATATAATACTTATATATGTTAAATGAAATTTTTTTGAATCATTTTATAATAATTTTAGATTTATAAAAAATTGTATTGAACTTTTTTCCGTCTTTTACCCACCTCCTAGGAGCTTTTGCAATTGTTCATAAAACTTAATTTTACCGCTTATGTGAGTTGAATTTCGAAAATACGAGAGACACAGTTAATATCAAGGAGTAAAATGTGGTTCAAATAGAAGAAAATAATTTTTGGTGAATAGAAAAGTTTAACTTTTATTTACCACGGTCAAAAGAAAATAGGGTAATTCAGGGTTAAAAGAAAATTATAATAATTAATAATTACCTTAAAACATGTCCAAAAATTATTTTATGAGTAATGGCCAACCATGGACATCCTTGGGTAGATTTTGGGACCCCATAGATCCACTTATGAAATACAATGACACATTAGATTAATGAATTTAATGTAAAGACAAAATTGACATTAACAAAAAATCCTTTAGTAATTAATTTTCATAAGGGGCTATATAAATTATCTTTTTGACTATGAATATTCATTAGAAAGTTAAAATTATTTCCTATATGTTTGTATTTTTTTATTAATTTTTATACATAAATAATATAAATTATTTATGACACAATAATGATGTAGTATTTACCTAATTAATAAATGATTTAAGTAAATAAGATTATAATGATTAAAATATTTTCCAAAACATGACCAATTCTGATTGGATGATTTTATTTCGACAATGAGTCATCTTATATTCATCTCTAATGATTTTTGGACCGTTTGAAACCGAATATAAGTTTATAATAAGATAATATTTTCACACTTTCCAAAGGTGCCCCTCTCCTCCCTTATAAAACGGCACCTCCTCCCTCTCCTCCTTGCACCACATTGAGCCTTCATGCTCGGCCAACCCCTGCCCATTTCACTTCCCCACTTCCTTATAAACCTACTGGAGGTAATGGTCTTCTCAAAAGACCAACTGTAGTGCCCTAAGGGAACGTTTAAAGGAGGCACATCGAAGAAGAGGTAATACATTCTACCGTTTTCTTCAAGTTCCATTCCTCTTCTACTCCCTCTTCTTTAGTTGTTTCATTATGAGGTAATAACATCAGTATCCCTAATATAATGATATGTTATTATAAATATGAAACAACCATATTTAACCTCTTATCCATCCTACGGTAGACAAAATCACCGTGCGTGCGTACGTACAGAATACTGTCTCCATGCCGTGGTGTAATATGTTTTCCACCACCGCCTTACTTGGATGGGTATAATGGTGAAAATAAATAACTATATATGATTATTTTAAAGTGGTATTGAATCTTAAATATTATACACACACTTCAATACAATTCCACGATCATGGGAATGATATCATCGCTCGTGCGTACGTACGGCTTACCATCTCTACGATGTGATGTGACTGGTTCTATATGATCTTCATTGAATAATGATTATATAAATGAAATTAATGAATTAATATGATATATATTACACTAATAACATTCTGTAAATAATGTATCTATATCCTATAAAGAGGAATATGAATTTATTCGACAAAACAGGCATAAGAACATAAAGAAATAAACACCCGAAAAACAAGTATCAATGAAATATTACTAATAAGAAGATACAAATATGATCATATATGATATCATAACAATGGATATGATTCTGTAATAAGTCAATTAACATTATTTAAACCAAATTACAGGTGGTTTGGATTCATACGAAGTCTATCAGACCTAAGGTAAGGGAAAATCTCACAATCTCATTTTTATCCGAGATTGTTTATACTTTGGTATTTAATGGGGTGTATTTTATCATCCACATCCATGTTTCCTAAATATGTAATATTATATCAATCCTCCTACAATTTATTAATTCAAATTTTACCCTTCGGTGAGTTTTTAGTAAATTATATTTAAAGAATCTTTTGTCGATTTTCGTACGAGGTACTTTTTGACTTTTCCGAACAAAGTACGAGAAGGATGTTTTTTAACCAATACGGCATGAATGGATTTTTAGAACATTATTTCCAAGAAGCTTCCTCTACATGTTTTCATGTTTTTTTTAATCATCTTCTTTTATTTTAAAATTTTATAACATGTTAAGAAAGGAAAAATGTTTTTGAAGTAGAGAGGATATTTTCCTCAAGAATGGAGTTCAAATGTTTTATCAAAATTATTTTCCATCTAAGATAAAATAGGGTTCTATTTTTATCCCAATTTTTAAATTTATTTGATTGTTTTATGATGGAATTAATTTAATGATGTCCTTTTATCTTATATGGGTTATGTTATGATGTCATGATGTTTAAGAATCAAATTTTTATTACGTGGGTTATGCTATGATGTATGATTTATGATTTTGTGGAACACATAAGAATGGTTTCATTATGAGATGGGTGGGACCTATATATCCCTCCAATTCATTGCGTAAAGATTTATATCTCATGAGATAGACATGGCTGGAACGGCATGTTAATCCAGTTCAGTGAAACAAGACTGAAATGAGGAGTGAACTCGGTTCAAAAAATGGACTTTGTCTGCTAAAATATTATTGGAAATGAGTCTTGACTACTAAGAAATGATTCTATATGATTATGTGTGTATGACACAATGTTTAATGTTTTATGTTATCATTATTAGGGATTACATTTCATTACTATGATTTATCTCATGACATGATATTATGACCACTTTTTTAGGTTAGGATTTTCAAAATGTTATGTTCTTATTAATATGATATGACTGATATTTCTTTTCTTTACCCTTACTGAGCATTTGACCTCACCCTTTTGTATGTTTTCTTTTCCCTTGGTCAGTAAGAAGGATATTAAGTAGGATATTCCAAAAAGGGACTCTAGATATGATGAAATAAATGGGAGACAATGCAGTTGATTTTATGAAACAGTTGTCTATGTTTACCAGTTTCTAAAGACTTTATACCTATACGGCCCTTTCATGGTTTTGTTATATATTGTAATATGTATGCTTCAACTATGAAGTAATAACTATGTATGTAAAGTATGGGTCATTATAAATAGTCTATGTGGTCATAATTCCTTCATCTCACGATTAATATTCCTGAAATAGTTTCCACATTTATTCCTAAAATATACTTTTAAATCAATCTATTTACTATGGTTATAAAAAATGAACAATTTTATAATCATGGAGATGTTTAGCAAAACAAACACATGAGTAATGATTCAATTTTTCATTTATCATTATGTAAATAAGTTAACTATTATTTTATCATTCTAGAATGATAATATCAATATTAAAATCATATTAATAATTTTAATATAATTGTATAAACCATACAATTTATGTGGTAAATAAAAAAATCACATTGGATCTTGGAGATGATAGTTCACATGTACGCATGAACGATGCTATCCTTTTTATGTTCATGGAATGTAAGAAAATAATTTCTATATTATTTCCTTATAATAATAAAAATTTCATTAATATCACATATTAAAATAAATTCTATCATTATAACCAGTCATGAGAGAGATTTATGGAAAATGATTTATATTGATTCATGGAGGTGATAGTTCACCCGTACACAGAAAAGATTAATTCCATACAAATTTTATGGAATTGGAGATATTTTTTCATGTTGATATTAACATAATAATATCTAATTATATTTTTGACATTGTATTTATTTCATCGTCTTTGATATATAATATTTGAATGGAGTTAAAGAAAAAATAAAATTAAAACACATAAAAAACATTACCTTTCTTAATATGAAAATATTTCATGACACACTAACGCCAATAAAGAGGGATTTTTGACTAAAATATGACTTTAAAAATTTGGGGAGAAATTCTAAGAATGTTATTGGGTAGATTTTTAATGATCCAAAATGATTTTCAAATATAATAAATAGAGAATACGAGTTCCTTATTTATGATATAATATGGTCACTATAAAAATTATTAAATGTATTAAATGAATATAAATTTATTTTTCAATAAAAATAGATCAAAATTGAATAAGTTATAATATAAGATGAATATGGGTAGAAATATAATATCTCAATTAAAATTATATAATTTTATATATTTATTAATACTTGTATTTTTGTTTTAATACTTTTTAACTCTTACTATTTTGTCAAGTAATTTACAAATTCTGTATTAAATCAATTATCATAACATGCCACTATATCAAGGAATAGGAAATTAATGAAATTTTTAGACATACCTAAAATATTTTTCATAATATTTTATTTAAAAAAAATTACATAATTTAATTAAATATTTTATATTTTATAATATTAATTATGCTAATTTTGTCATTATTCATTACGTGACATTTTAAAAAAATCATAAATTATTGATTTATTTTTAAAAAATATAGTAATATATATATATATATTGAATAATTATTCTTGTTAATTCATGTATGGAATAAATTATCTCATATAATGTTTATTTTAATAATATTAATTTTATTTATTTGAATATTTCATTAATAAATATGTTATTGTATCATCATTGTGTCAGAAATAAATTATGGTATTTTATTTATGAAAATTATTAAAAAATTATAATTATTTAGACAAGAATTTAATTTTTTATGTTACTATTTATTGTCTAATTAATCTTCTATATTAAAATATATTAATAAATATTTACTTATATAATGTATCAGTATGATAATTTTATCATATCTTTAAATAAAATACAATAAATGTCATATTCATACCCATGTGGCATAATCATGTTATAATTTCTTCCAAAGTATTATTTATATTAAAACCCACTCATCATAAAATTTAGGAGAATATTTAGTGTAATTATATTATATTACAATATTGTTTTTACCTTTAATTACAGATTTACCCTTAACCGTGCTAAATAAAATACAAATGTTACTCTTCAAAAACAATTATGTTATTCATGATAGATCATACTATTCATACACATTACAACCATATATGTAATTTTTTTAAAATTAAATTAATATATGTGGTTAAATTAAACATGATATTAATTTTCTAGATGTTGCAAGAAGGCAGGTTAAAGAGACAATCTAAAATTCCAGAATGTTTCTATAGCTAATACAAATTTAAAAAATTACTCACAAGACATACATTTGGTTAAATGATTAAATATTATATAAATATACTTAAAATCCAATTGAAATTATAATATATAAATATATATAATATAATTAAAATATAGTGTTGGAGTAAACTGCGGTATTTTATACAATTCATTAATAATGTATATTATCTGAAAAGAAAAAAATTTCAACCAATGTAAATATTAAAACTATGATTATGAAGAAGAATATTATTTTGTCTAATATAACATAAAAATGTTTCAAACACTATATTTATATAGGTTACACAATAAAGAGGCTGTAAAACTACCTTTTAAAAATCTTAGATCATTTTGTGATTAAAATTGAATTTATTCTGATTTTAAGCCCATAACAGTTATTAGAAGAAAGAAAAAACATTTAATAAAAAAGTATTAAGATAATATTAATAACAATTTTCATTATCTCTGATTCAACATTGATGTGATAACCTCCGTAATAAATAATAATATTAATAATATATTAATTTTTCTATATAATATAGTCTTGTATGCAACGTATGCTTTTGGAGAAATTCATTTTTGAATGTTGGGTTGACTATTCAAAATAGTGTCCCATTAATGTAAAAATACAATAAAATTCCTAAATATTAATATATATGATTAAGTATTATTATATATAAACATAAAATGTCACATCCATACCCCTTTTGGAAATTGTTCCCAAATAATTTGGTCTTGGTAACTATTGTTTCACTTTTTAAAAATAAATCATTGGAAACCCACATTGATAAAAGACTCAATAAAACGTCCACCTTAAAAGAGATAAAATGAAGTATAATGGCCACATGAGAAAAAAAATTGAGTTTATATATAAGAAGAAATGAATAGGGAAGATAAAAATAACTATCAATTTCTAATGGAGAATGGTATAAAACATTATATGAAGAAAGATAACAATCACAAAACCATAAATTTGTGGTGGGTCAAATGGAATTTTATTTCATAGTTGAAAATTTAAATGGAAAATATTTTCATTTTAATATACATACATTGGGTAATTCATTTACTTCCTATAATGAGATAATAAAGAAATACACTTACATAAAATGAATAGTTCCATCCAATAATAAATTTCAAAAACACTCATCTTTTTATCCAAATCATGTGTATTTAACACAAATATACTACTATAGAATCACATAATCCAGACAATATTAACTATATATTTCTATTATCATGAATTGTTAACCAAAACAACTGGTTGGGATAATGTAACATACATTTCCAAAATGAATAAACCTATATATAATTAAAAACTATAAAAAACATAAAAATTCATCATTGATAAGAAAAGTTCGACATACAATATTCATAAAAAAAATCCTTAAAATTCATCAAAATAATACAAACAATGATTGAATCATAATATTCATAGGTATTAGATTACATAGTCTTCCAAAATAAATTTTTACATTTATCTTCAAATAACATAAACCACTTGTAATTCCTAAAATAACAAAATATTTAACCTAATCATATATTTTTCAATATAGGTTAGTCATTTCTATAAATACCCTAATTTCGAATAATTACCTAACTAAAATCATATATTCTTCTAAAATATACATAAAAAATTCCACCTCAAATCAAAATACCATTGTATTCAAAATTATCCTAATCATATAAATTTCACAGAATAATGAATGTATTCCAAAACAAAAATTATCACTTAATATCCAAATAATTTTCCAATAAAATAGGATATCCATTAGATATGACATAATTCCCCAAAATATAATTTTTATTCTTATATAATAAAGTTTATCTAAAATGAAAATTCTATTCTATCCAGTGAGATCAGGTATGTCAGTAGTAGGTGAAAATTCATTTTCTCCCTTCTGTTGTGGGTTCGATTACTGTATCCTTATCCAAAAAGATGGGTTTGGCACCCTTTTGGTGGGTTGTACATTTTATCATATGAAATAATAATTATAACATTCCCAAAATGTAATATAATACCCCAAATTAACCATAATATATTTTAATCTCAATTTTTATCTCATTCCTTATATTTTTCATCACAAAATGTAATATCCCATAATTAAATAAAAATAAAAGATTATATAAACCCTAAAGATTATTAGTACCTTTATAATTACATCCACACAATAAGGTATAATTATCCTTGAATAATATTTTCACAAAACAAACCTCATTGTTACACATACATAAACAATTCTTCCACTGTAATCCCATCACTAAAAGAGCATTAATACTTTTAAACATTTAATCATCCAAACATCTAACTTAACTATCAAATTCATAAAATGTAGACATCTAAATGATATAATATTATTTATGTTACCTTAACCATAATTTTCCATATAATCTCATATTACATATTTTATAAAAACCAAAACAAGAATCGTGTCCTATAACTCTAAAAGATAGAAACATGAGTCATGAACTTATCCATGCCCTTCATATTACATATTCAGTTTCCACTTATATAATTGAAATGGAATTAGAATTGGCTGAAAATATATTTTTAAATCCCTACTCATCCTATTACAAAATAATCTTCATATAAAATCAATTTTTATAATTACTATACACCACCTATTTAAGACATTCAATTGATTAATCATAAATAACCTCAGTCCCATTCTTTGAGTCACCAGAATGCTTTCTCTTTTATTGAGAGGTTATGGATTTATGAAATTCATTACAACATCTATATCATCATCTCATCCCATTAAAAAAATTAAGTGTTATTTATATCCACATCATTAAGACACTTGTTGTTTGAATATACTTACCATTATTTTCATTATTACATGAACATTCACATGAATTCAGTTCTATCATATAAGTTGAATCAGAAAAATTACCAAGAATTGTGGGTTAATCATTACATCTGATAGTAGGTTTAGAATAACCAAAAGAGTTCACATTTCAACTCTCATTTCATTTAATTTCATATTTAGATAACTCCCACATTTTCTCTCACAACTATTTTACAGTAGTTCCTATAGGATCCATCCATTTATAAAACTAAAACGGTTAGTGTGAGTAAATTAATAAAATTACATATAAAAAAATTATTAGGAAGGTAAAAACTAATATATACATTTTCATGTTATATAAAATTCATTCAATTAATCTTAAATATTGTTAACACTTCATAAAAAAGCTACCTATTATTGTTATATAAAACTTTTTTACTTATTATTAAATAACTCCCTAACCTCTAATGTTATCAAAAATGACTATTGATACCTAATATAATGCCTTTTCCATAAACATTACATGATATTATGTTTTTGTCAAGAATATAATTTATTCCACTTTGGGGATATTTTCATGTTTAGAGTTTCAGATAATTAAGGCATAACTCTTACATAAGAGATCAAATATTGAAAAGTAGACACTTCTACTCACTATAATTTTTTCTTGTAGTGAATCATTCTAAAAAACTTGATTTATTTTTCCTGAAAACATTATTCCTAACATCTATATTTTAAAATAAAGAAAAAAATTATTGAAAATTATTATATTTCACCCATAAAACAAAAAACCATAATTTTACCTCATGAAATTATAATATCCATATAGATATCACATAAATATTAAATCTAAAATGTAACTTATTTGTATCCATATCATTCTTACATTGTATCTTTCACAGCTATATATAGAGTAACCATCATCATAACATTTTGACATCCAGTCACAATATATTCCACAAATATTTTAAGGGTAATCCAACTATTTAAATTTATCTCATAACTAAATTAATTGGAGTGCCTTCATGGCCTTACTTGCACTCGGTTTGTCACAGGACCACCTTTATACATAAGTAAGTCCTAAGAACCATAACAGAATCATGATACATAAAACAATCATAAAATAAAAAAATTATACATTACAATTAAATGATATCATTTAATGATATTGATATAAAAAATGGATTCTCAAACACTTTTTTATAAAAAAATTATCTGAAAATAGAATATGATGTTTATATTTTATTAAATCATTTCAACATTTAAAAGAAGTCCATTGCCTCATGTCTGACTCGTCTCGTACATTCTTCATCTTCCAAAATAGTAAAGTGAGGATAATTTATACTATAATGAGAATATTTTTATATTTCCTAATTCCCTTTATTTCACTAATTTCAATATCATATCAATGACATAACTATTTGAGTTTATATCAGATGATTTTCAATGTTCGATAAATGAGTCAAAAATGGTCTTGGTATGAAGTTAATAGTCCCTATGGTCATAAGTCCATCATCTCCAGAATAATTATCCCAACATAATGATAAAATTAATACATTAATTATACATTTAAACAAAACCATAAATTATTGTTATAAAAAAGGAATGATTCTATAATGATAGCGATGATAAACTATTAATATGAATGAGTAACATTTCCATTATTCATTGATCATTAAAAAAAAGAAAAAATTTATTTTATATTTATAGAATGATCATTAAATTATTAATGAAATATTAATAATTTTAATATACTTATATAAAACATAATAGTTATATGGTGAATAAAAACAATTCACATTACATTGTAGAGGTGATAGTTCACATTTACCCACAAACGAAGTAATAATTTTTTCTACATAATAAGTAATAACGTAATTGTTATATTATTATATTATAATGATTAATATGTAATTGATATATAATCTATGACCATAAATTCATCATTTTAACCCGACATGATAGATGTTTTTGAAAACAAATTATATCGATTTGTGTAAGTGATAGTTCACACATACCCATGAATGATTATTCTTTTCCCATTTGATTGATGTGGTTATAACTTTTGGTGATGTTATTAAATTAATAACATCTTTGTATGTTTTGGATATTCTGGTTATTATCACTTCATGATTAGAGAATATTCAAAGTATGTGGAAGTATAAATAAAATAGAAACACTTAAAAACAATACTTTTCTTGAGGTGATCTGCTTTGTTAACAAATTCACACCTCTAAGGAGGGTGTTTTGACAACAATTATACATAGAGAATGTTGGTAAGGATTATAAAAATATGAATTGGATAGATATTGGCCGAACAAAATAGTTATTTAATTTCATGTAACAGAGAAAAGAATTCCACTTTTATAGGAGAGGGGAGGGGCAGTCACGGAATTATTAAAATTATTATATTAATACAAATTCATATTCTAATTGAAATGGGGACAAATTTATTATCATATATAATATGATGAGTATGGGTTGAAATATTATAATTTAATTATTATTATACAATTTTAAATATTTTTCTAACCAATATCATTTTGGTTTAACCCATTTTAACTATTGCAATTTTATCAAGAAATTTACACTTTAGGGGTGAAATTAATTCTGATAAGATGCCAAATGGCTTTTGAATGAGTCCTTAATTAAATTTTGAGATTATTCTCAACTTTTTGACTAAATGATATATTTTTTAAAATTTTATATCATTCAATTAAATAATGAATATTTTAAAATATGAATTATATCAATTTTGACATTATTCATTACTTGACTTCTGAAAAAACATAAAAACATGATTCCGAAGAAAAAACTAAATTAAAATTCTATAACATGTCAAAATCATCCATAAAATTCTTCTATGACATCAATTATTTCAAAAAATTATATTAATAATATTAATATCATTTATTTTATTCTTCTTTTAATAAAATTTTTACGACATCATCATTTTGTCATTATTAAATTTAATTAATATTTATAAAAACTATAAATAAATTATCATTATATATAAAATATTTTATCTTTGTAATTACTTTTTATATTCTAATTTATCTTCTATATAACCCTATATTTATATATATTTACTTGTTAAAAATTAGACTATGACATTTTTAACTTATATATATATATAATATAATAAATTTCATATTCACACCCAAGTGGATTAAAATTATATTATTTTGGGTTAAAATTAATTTATATCTAATCCCACTCAACAATTTAAATTATGATAACTGTTATGGTATTTGGATTAAATGTAATATTATTTTTACTTTTAATTACCTAATTTATCCATATTCATAGTTAATATAATAAAAAATTTACTATTAACAAAAATTCATTTTATCATATTAGATCACATTTTTCATACTGATTTCGACCATTTATTCCTTTTTTTTGAAATTTGATACACATGTGTGGAAAATTTGGTTAAACACTAATCTAGCACATGTGGTGAGAAAGTGGGAATAATATATGTTAAAATTTTCCATATGTCTTTTTATCTAATTTCAATAAAAAAAATTATGCCAGATACATACATTGGGTTAAATGATAAAAATTATTTATTTTTAATTTAGAAAAAATTAAATTTATAATATAACTCTTTTAGTAAATTAGGGATAAAACAATTTTGGATTAAAATGAAGTATTGTTCATTATTCATTAAAAAAATTATTATATAATAAAAGACAAAAAATTAATCAAAAGTAAAATTCTTATACTGAGATTTTATAGAAGTTGTTTATTATTTAAAAAATAAATTATAACCATTTCCAGAACATTATATTAAATTGGTTCTCTATCAATAGGTTGTAAAAAATACTTTTTAAATTATTAGCTCTTTTAATCATTCTAATTGGATTTATTTTTATTTTATTCTGATATATTTTATTCTAAGAAACTAAAAAAATTAATAAACACGATTACAAAAAAAAATTGTTATTTATATCCATTATAACTGATTTAATGACTATGTGATAACATTCACTTAAAATAAAAATATTAATATTGTTTCATTTTTTTATTATAATATAGACTTGTATGGGACACATGATTTTGGAGAAACTAATTTTTGTGTGTCACATAATCTATTAGAAATGGAATCCCTTACTGGGGAAACTACCATATAATTCATAAATATTAATAAATACAAATCATTCATATTTTATAATTACAAGTTTTGTTACATCCATGGTATATAATAATTTGGTTTCTTTAACATGGAATTTTATAATTTGATAACACATATTTTCACATCTAATAACCTTTTATCCACAATCATTATGACATAAATCAATATTAAAATAAACATTTCTATCTAAAATTCAACTTTGACCTAGTAGTTTGACATTTTATTGTTTCTTTCATCAAAAACATCAAAAAAATTAAACTGAGAGGATTTAAAAAATATAATCTATAAAATCATCATATTTATAATCCATGGGATTGTAAAAAATTATCTTATAACATATGTATATACTACCATTATATAAATACAACATAATGATCTCTTAATATACACTCACATTAAGCCTTCCAATATTGAGACCATTAATCACTTTAACGAATATGATTTCAAACACATTGTTATACATAGTATTACACAATTATTTCCATATTTAATAACATGTTATACGTGTCTCGGGCATCATAAAAAATGTGTTCAATATGTGTACATCAAAACACAGAACTGATCCCCTAAAAATAGAATTAATATATATATATATATATAAAATTATCCAATCTATATATATATTAATTAATTTAGTCGTACATATAAGAGATTTATATCAAGAAGTATATAGATAGTTGAATTGGTGTCTAATTTTTAATTAAGTAACATTTAATTCTACCAGATCATGTCTAAAATATTTCACAATATCAAATCTCAATTTCAAAATGTGATTTTATAGTTATATTTCATCTTGAGACCTAAATTAGTTGTATAAATCAATTTCAGCTGACATTCGCTTGATGAACATCACAATGTATATTTTAGTGAGTTCATAAATAAATTTTATGAAATTTAAATCCCAAAATATTGAATCATTCTCATTACAACCACATAAGTATATTTTTGGAGGTTCTATTATCATGGAAGATTAATTCCTATATTTTTATGAGTTTGACGATTCATATTTCCACATTGGTGATTTTACAAAAATAATACTCCTCACTCATTATCTTGGTAATATCTTTAAATACATCATTCATTACAATTTTACATGGACAACGTTGGCCTTGATGATCAATCCTTCTATGCCATGAAAAAAGGTAATTTGATGACATTTATAAATAATGGTAACATCTACTATCAAAATATTTACTTCCATTAGTTCATTATCCCATAGAAAAGATCATTCCATAAATAAGTCAATTAATAATGAAAATTTATAGTATTAAAATATATTCATGGATATCATTATAAGGATAAATAGAAAATATGAGTACAATCATTACTCTTACACATATAAAATATCCAATGATTTTGAATTCTGACGAAATTATTAATCTTGACCAAATCACGTTATTTTTAATGGTTATTAATAACAATGTAACTACACTACCATTACGGGTTTAAACATAATTCAAGATCCTTACATCAATAGTCATGTCGGTGGAGCCACCAATATATATAATATAATATTTATTTTTATTGAAATCATTCAATGGAACAATAGAAAAACAATATATCACCTTTGTAAGGTGTTGATCTCAATTATCAGATTCAACTAAGGGAATATATTATCCAAATCTTGTTTTATACTTCTATTTACTATGATCACAGTAAAAAAATGGAAAATAATACATTAAGATACACTATATTTTTATAAGATATTATGCATGAAGTATTTATTATTATTGAATATCTTTTTTGTAGATCAAGTTTATTATCTTATAGAAGGCTACCCTACACATTAGTCATCATTTCAATAAATAATATTCTATTACAAAATGTTTTGGAGTTTCCCCGAAGCATTTTATAGCTCCAATTATTCCCATTGAATGATAATTTAATTGAATAATAATATTATACTCATACCACAATATATAATTTATTTCCAACTAAATATTTTTTGACTAAATAGTCTTTTTTATGTATTGAGCTTCTAAACAACCATCATTATACCCTTTTAAAGTTACTATGTTTGTCCATATTTTTTCAATTCTAATACTGATAATTTTTTTTATTTAATCCTTTATTGACATTTAAAATAAAATTAAATATATATTTAATAATTATTTATTTAACGAGATATTTTTAACATGTTTTTTATCTAATATATAATATAAATAATTGAGTTAAATTGAATTTATAAAATCCTTCTATAACATCATCATCTAGTTTTAGGAAACAATTAATTTTGAATATGTCTTAGGTAAATTGGTTCCTAATAGTGAAAATTTAACTTTTAGATTATATATCATATCCTCATTTTTATGATATTTCATCCTAACGATATAAATTTTATGAAAATTGATACAAATTTCATCTCAAGGTAATGGTTTTATTTTGGTTATAATCATTCATTATTATTTTTTTAAATTCGTCAATCAATATCAATGTATTCTACACAAGATCTTATTCAGAATAATATTAAAAAATATAAATAAAATTATTATGCTTTCAATCATATATTTATTAAAATATTTTTTAAATAATTTTTCAAAATTATTCAAAAAATATTATTTTTTTCTACATTTACATCAATTTTATCATTTACATGAGTACTTAGGCCCATATACATTACTCATAATGTTTCAAATTTTGATTGTCTTATACATTATGTCAATATATAATTATTTAGTTTATTGTTTCAATACTTTTTCATGTATTTTAATATTAATTCTCATAATACTAAAATTCATAATTATATTCCATTTTTGGGATAGTTAATAGAGTATCACCCAATTTAATTAAAATTATAATATATTTGTCAAAAAATGAAATTTCTAATATTTATTCCACTATATAATATCATTTAAATATTATCATTAAGAATTTTTTATTACCCCTCATCTACTTAATTATTAATTTCACTTAAAAAATGAAATCAAATGGATATTTGATTTCCATATTTCACATGGCCTCTAAATTTATTTCTTATATATGATATATTTCAATGAATATATTCATCTAATTCATAATTTAATATAAAAATACACATTTCATTCAATGAATGATATTCTTTGTATTTATAGTGATATTTTTATCAACGCAATCATGAAATATGATCTTGAGACACTAAATATATCTAGTGTATTTATGCCTTTCTCCAAACACAAAAATTATTCCAAAAAACATCATTCAATTGACTAATATAAAAATATGTTTTCTCTTTATCACCATCATTGATGTTTGCAATAATTCCCCTATAAAACATTAAATTGTTATCCTTGGAAATAATATTACATTTAAAGCTATATTAATTCCACAATTTAGTAGTTATTTGATGTAAAATATTATTTATGATTACTTATCCAAACCAAGAGATATGAAATTAATTGTTTACATTAGAACAATTTTCTATAATATGTTTATCTCCAATGGTATTTTGATGATTCCTATTATTGGGTGGATAACATAAAATAAAATAATCTCTAATCATTTGGGTAATGGTTAAATGATATATAAAAACACTATTGATCCATATATGATTTTTTTGTCAAATATATGTACAAACCAACTATTCATGGAATTTTTATAATCATATCTATACACATAAATAAATTAAACAAAGTGAGTACACTCCTATACTAGTTTTTATTCCTAGGATCTAATTAAATCATTTTAATATGTAGAGTGATTTATTTTTTATGGTTATTATTTTTTCTATTCATATAAACTTATCTGTTATTTCATTTTATATTTAAAATTTATTGAACATTATGTTAATAGCAACATTAATGAAAATAAAAAATTTCAGAGGTAATGAGTGATTTTTTTTCATGGTTTCCCCCTATTAAAAGAATAATACACTTTGGAATTGTTTCATACTACCCAAATATATGTATTTGTCACTATATGATCAATAGTTAACAAATTTATTATATCACGATAGATTGACACCATTATAGTGATGAGTACAACTAGAAAATAAAGTTTTAAAATACCTTATTAGAATATATGTAATTAAAAATTTTTAATGATCTTATTGATTGTTTAGTTTCTTTGGTAACCATATATATAGATCAACCTCAATGAGACTTAATTAATATTAATGAATATCTTATCAATTCATATTTTTTCATTGTTGATCATTATCTAAATATTATACATGGATGATCTCATTGAATACATAAACTTTAGATGATGTAAATATTTATCTGCAAACACCAGATTTCGCCACTCATTTCATATCACTAGTTTTTTCTCATGACTATCAATATAATGGAAGCAAACACTTATTATTAAATAAAATAATTAAATATTATGAAATTAATAATACATGAAAAAAATTAAATTTTACTATAAATTATTTAAATATTCAGTCATGTTTCTTCATGGTAGAATAAAACCATGTGAATATCTTTTATTCCAAAAGATGTTTAGGTTTGAAAACATAAATTATGATCTCTATAATACTCTTAAATTTTAATATCCACATGGGAAAAATTAATTAACAATAATACAATATATGTTTCATAAAATATCAAGATAAATGATTTATGTAATCTTCTAAATAATCAAAAAAAATATTTAATATTTTAAAAATGAGAAATTTTTTAATTCAAGGAATACTCATCTTCTTTTCCAACTATAAAACATTACCTAACAATAAATTATCAACAAAATTATTTCAAAAAATATATCTCTCTTCAAAAAACATCGCATGTTAGATTATCACCTAATCAAATAAATAGAAATAAGTTATTCGTCTTCAGTAAATAGGGTTGTTTTGATATATTAAAAAATAAGTCCTAAAAAAAACATAATGGATTTAATATATGTATATTGTTCTTTTTCATATACAATATTTATCAAAATAATAATACATTAGATAAAGTAGATCATAACATCCTATAATTAAAAAATTTGAAATAAATTTTTGAAATAATAAATTAATTATCATTTATCAAAATTTTAAGATTATTTTCTCAAAATAGGGTACCAAATATATAATTTTAGAATTAAATTTCATTATAATATAGAAATTATATAAACACATATTTTCACCAAGAAGAAAAAAAAATTAATTAATATGTGAATATAAAAATTCTAGTTTACCTTATGTATAATGAATATAATTTTATAGAGTGAATGCATGATCAATGTGGTAAACCGACATATAATAATTAAACATATCGAATACCTAACCTACTAATCTGCATCATGACCAATAGATCAACTGAACGAGTAATGAAATAAATGACTACATAAAAAAATATAGCACATAAACAATTCATATACCACACGAATAAATTATCAACTACATGAGTGACTAATATATATTTAAAACATTATTTGACAGATATATTGTCTAATTTAATATTTTATTGTGAAATTGATTGACCCAAAGAGTAACTAAAAAATTGTATGATAAATTATTTTTCTATACTAACCATATGTAGAAACAAAAACAGATTTATAAGATCATCCACATATTCCATGAATTTAATTAAAATAAATTTATGCCTCTGGGAATCAACTAAAAATCATTTAAAATATATATAGTGAAATCATTATAACCTTATAAACCGATTCCATGTGCACCATAAATGTTGGAAAAAATTAAATCCAATGAAAATTATATCAATAACTCAACAGATAATTTAAAATCCCTTTTTTTATTTTTAGTATCACTCAAGAAAAATATAAACTATATCATGTTCAAAACAAATCAATAATCAACATAATCATTTAATCAAATCGTGACCCACATCACATGTGTCTTTTACTACATAATTTAAAAAGGTGAAATTTATAGAAAATTTCATCCCATATAATCTTGATAAATTTAGAAATATATCATAGTAAATATACCCATATATTTATTATTAAATCAAACTATATAATAATATACGTTTCATTATTATCCATAGCATTATATGCCATGATAGTAGTTATACATACATTTATCAGGAATTTTTGTCACTTTTTTTCATAGTTTTCTTCATTTGTGTATCCACTTTTTAGTGACAATCCAAATTATTGTAGAGGTATTATTCCAAATTTATTCCTATTATTTGAGTGGATTCAACATTTATATTCATCCTAAACTAATAATATCAATCATTTAAATATATATTGTAATGATATTTTTATTTTTATTTTCTTTGTAATAGTTTATTTAATATTGATATATTCTAATCCATAAATGTCACTATTTAAAGAATAAATAATTTATAAGTGTTTATATTTAGTTTTATTTATTTATTGAAAATTTATATTCAAATAAAAATCATCAATAGTTTCTTAGATTTATCTATTAAATATTTTAACTTGGAAAAAACCCAAAATTCTTGTTTTAATACATGAATTGTGGAAACAAAAAATTCATTTTTTGCTAAGAGAAAATGAGTTCTATTTCATACTATTAATTCTCACTACAACCATCATTCTTGAATAATTCTCCCCCAAATATGTATTTTCAATCAATTAAATAATATAATAAAACAACCTTAGTGAATCCATGTAACATTAATTATGACATGCATCTTTTTACTAGGTTGTAATTTACATTTCATTTAAAAAATATTAGAAACAATATTATTGAATAATAATTGATTTTTTAAACTAAAAACTAAGTATAATATTGTATTTAAATTGAATTGTTAGTTTTTTATGCTTTGTAATAAAAAATTATTTAATGATTCATCTATGTGTATTTTATTTATGCATTCTATCATTCATATATTTAAATAAGTATGATCCATTTGAAATTGTTGTTAAAACCTCTCATTCCCCATTCATTACAAATAATATTAAAAAATAAAATGAATAAATTTATTTTCATGGAAATATATAATCATAAATCTAATCAATATTTAATGAAAAAATATTTCTCAAATCTCTTCATTATGGAATATCAAACTATTATTTTAGTTTCTTAATAATCTAATAAAAAGAATAAATATATCACTAAAATATATTTATCAACCTCACATACTTGAAAAATCAATGATTCATTGGGAACCCATCAACATAAATATTTTTTATCCAAATCTTATTTACAAAACTCACTTTATAATATATAAATATAACATAATGAATGGAAGCCTCAATGAGCCTGTTACAAAAAATATATTTTTTATTTTTATAATATATAACATGATTCCATTTATATTATATTATTACACATTTTTTTCTATGAATATGTCATATTCAAGGTAAATATTAATAATAATGGTTAAAAACAAACTGATATACATTATATATTTTGAGTGAAATCATTTGTAAAAACATTCTTGTGGTTTATAACAAATTTATTGTTGATATTTCATCTAAAATCTCAATTTATGTCAATGAAATTATTATATTTTTTGATGATAAATACTAAAAGATTAATTTCTCTAAATTTAAAAAAAATTATGTTATTAATCAATTACACATAATAAACTACATTAAAAAATATTCATTTTTCATCCAGTGATTAGAATTTTGTTTGATTTATTTTTATCAGTGTTATTCTGGTTTCAACATGAGCTCATAATTTGAAAATAATGATAAGAAATACTAATTGTACCTTTTCCACCACAAACTATTTATTTCATATCTTGTAAAATATTATTCATTATATGAGTGTTTTTAATCTTCTACTCTATCAACTATGCTATGATCCTCAATTTTTTCATCCAAATAGTCTAAAATCCTTATTCAATTTTAAAATTACATTACAAAAGGTTGTTTAATAGTCTTTTCTACTATTCACTTTTTATAAGAAATATTTATGTATGAATAATAAGAATGTTTGTGTAATTTATTATAGCATAAGTATTGTATACCATCATATAGACACTCTAAAAATATCTCTTCTTCAAATATATCTTTAAATATTTCCAATTGGAAACCTTTGTTCATTATAAATAATGTACTCAAAAATAATTATTGTAAAATACAATTCATTTATTATTCCACAAATTTTATAAGGAGTGAAATTATGATTTGGTCTTGTAGTAACTTTTTATATGGTTATATAATTATCGAAAAAATCTATAAAAAATACAATAAATCATTTTTTAGATAGTATTTTCCTATTTCCTTGAATAACACTTTTCTTCTTCTTCATTGAAAACGAATTATATTGAGGATAAAATGGTGTTCTATTTTATGGTTTGATATATTTTTTATGAATATAACATTCAAATGTATCATATATAATATTCATCGCATGATTAGGTCTAAATTTCAAAATGTGAAAACACAATTCTAATTTTTCTTCTTTTGAATGCTTTAGAGCATCTCAATTGTATTGTATTTATAAATATGGAACATAACATTCATCATTTTATTTTAAAACCAACAAAAATATTCTAATTATAAAAATTACTTTATATTATTTTTCTCATGGGAAATCATTTATCAATGTACATAAGTACCAAATAATATATAAATAGAATCACTATTTTGTGATTAGATTTATAATACATCATTCACTTTTTTTGAATATTTCAAAAACATAAAATAATCTGTATTAATCAAGAATGACCTTTTAGAACATCAAAAATTATAAAATAATAAAAAATAGTATCACTTATATTTCCATGTCTTATATTCCATAAAACAATTAGATATATCATACTCAGGTAGAAATAAATGGTATGATTTTTTAGGAAAAATAAATTCCCAATACTGATTATTCATTTCGAAATTATTTTATATTTCAAAAAAATAATGGATAATTTTTCCATTATTAAATTATCCTCATTTCTATCATCTCAATGCATACTCAGAGTTATGATATTATGCTTCAGTCCATCTAGAATAAAATATTATTTTATTTCATGTTTTGAGGTTGAATTTTGGATGATAAAATACAACGAATTATTAATAAACTAGATTTGTATTAAGATAATGGTCCAAATTCAGGGTATTAAATATTTCAAAAAATTCATAAATCACCAATCATGTTGTCATTAACCATCAAATAATGTTATATAACTCTTTCCTCTGTGGATTTATACAACTGTATAATCAATAGTTTATATTAATTGAATTTGAATTCAGTACAAATTTTTAAGTATAATTAATTTAACCACACAATATTTTCACACACATCCCATTTTATGACCATATATCTCAAAAATCCACATAATAAATCATGATAATAAAATATATTTGAATTAAATGTGATTAATATATTTTTTGTATAACCATGATTATGTAAATATCTTGTTTCAACTTTTATAGTTGAATCTATATCGACTCCCAAATCATTCCTGGTAGTAACATATGGTACAACATTTTTCAAGTTCTATTTCAAAAACATTCAACTAAAAGAGAAGATATTTTAGACCTATAATCTAAATGATTAATATAATATGATTTTTAAAATTTGTTTTGACTTTTTTATTAGAATACATTCTGATATTGAATTTTATTTTATGAGCGGGTAGTAGATCATTTACAATTTGTCAATTCTTCTAAAAAAATTCAAATTTTTTTCCATAAATCATATTTCTAATGATTTTATAATATCACATTTGAGCCTGAATTGTTTGAGAAAAAATATATGTAACTATATTGAACTAGTATAGATTAAATATTGTCTTTTGAACATGTTCTCTCAAAAAGAAATTGGATTCTTCATTAACTCATGTGATGTGTTAGAATATATCTTTTAACTTTATGATCTTATTCGCATCCATGAGACACATGGTATGAGTACTATATAATTATTCATCTTTCAATGAATATACATATTCACGATAATTCATCATAACCTCTTATATATTACCTATATAAAATTGGATTTTATAATCAAGGAATTAATATTTATTTAAAATATGATTATTACATTCAGTTTGTTCCATGTTTCTTTTTATAGTTGTTGATATTCATTGTTGATAATGGTTTATTTCTCAAAACAAATACAATCATGAACATCATTAAATATATGTTTTATAATAGATGGTTCCTAATAAACCATTATAATAAATTAAGTGTCAAAACATTTTTTAGAAAAAAATGTCAAATTGCTAGTTATTATCTAGATTCACTTACAGATTCACTAAAAAAAATATATTTAACTAATTTTACTTTTCTCGATATATTTCATATGTTTCTTCTAAATAGTTTCTTATAACATATTCTTTTTCTTATTAAACCATTACAAAAGTATTAAATATATCTTTGAATGTTTTTACTGGTCTTCATATTTTTTATATAATTCTCTCCACTTCTGAAAATTGATGGGAAATTTTATAATTTTTTTCAAATTTTTTTTATCTCTGTGGAAACATTTAATTTAAAGTTTTCATTCTCTTCAAAAATCTTTTCGCAATATGAAATAATTATATTTTATAATCTATATAATCCTCTACATTATCAATGTTACTTAAATATGTACTATCAACATAGTATTTGATATTCCTAGAAATTATGGACTCAAAATTCATTTCATCATTAAAAATTTCCCTGAGGGATGGAATTATTGATATTTGATAAGTCATTAGAATTATATGAATATTATACAGTGAAAACATTTGATTTATTTTAGAAATTCATCATAGTATAAAAACTATCAATGAAATTTCTCTTGTGTGTCCTAAAAATTATATACTCTTCGTGTTATTCACCAAACATGTATATATATCTAACTAATATATTTATAAATGACCATTAACAATATATTACTTATCCATTTTGTATTCATTTAATTTTGTTATCTATATATGTTGTATAGACTCTTGGACTATCACATTACATTTATATATATTTTCACAATAATTTTATATTTCATTATAAAATTGAACAACATAATATTTTTGTCATATTTTTCATATGTGTATTCTGTAATTGATTATTTTCACATACAGTAATTTATCATGTTATATATATTTGTAATGTTATATTAGAGTATTAAAACAAATTGGGGGAATAACCACAACTACATTATATATAACTTATATACAAATATATATAGGATGTGTAAACCTTTTTAAAATAAATATATAATAATTTTTTACATGAATCGTGTAATTTTTAGATAGGTACACCAAAAATATTCATGGAATTTATATTATACAATATATGTTTATAATTAAATCAAACATAGGTAACTCCATCTAATACTATTTGATCTATTTAGAAGCTGTTTTTTAATAACGACGGGTGCTGGATGAATTAGTAAGGATATTTTTATAAAATTTTATTTCACATAAAATCAACCACTATTACCATTTAATTTTCATATTTAGTAATATTAAATTTATCAAAATCATTCATGGATGTATAAAATATGTGTGAAATGAAAATGTATAACTTCAAAAGCCATTACCTTTTTTCAAAGTCTAATATTTCTCATGGTTGGTTACTACAAATAATAACATATTCACAACTTTAATAACAACAAATTTCATTATAAAATTGTTTCCATACAGTAACAATGTCATTCCAGAGTCACATGGACCATGGAATTTTATACTTCCTTTATACAGAATATATAACGAAAATCATAAATATCTTATGAACCGTGTAGTTATAATAAAAATTTAAATCAAATATTCATCAATTATCCTTAAAGAATAATAATAAATTCATAATTACATCATAAAGATCTATAGTAGAAAATATTTTCATTCTCGGATTCAAATGATCTCATAGGATACACAATCTACAACATATGTAAAATCTAATCAGTATACATTGTCTTTAGGTTCCCTCTATAACTCACTCTATTTTTAATAATTTGGTAAATTCATTGTAATTTTGACAATATATCTCTTTAAAATATCTTAACATTAAGAAATTTAAAAATTAATTAATTATTTTAACTCTATAATTCATTTTCTTACAAACTATTCAAAAATATTTATAATTGAATCATACACCATGAAATCATTTATATCCATAGTTTTTTGGATTTCAAACATGAACAATTGTATATTAAATAATATTAAATTATAATAGTTTCATTTCTATTAAGAACTAAAAATTATACACTTCTATTTTTTGGAATCTACAATACATCATATTGAATCGTCCCTAGAATTGATAAATATTATAAATATTTCTGTATTGGGATTTATTAAATTCCAAGAATATCATTCAAATTCATTTAAAAAACAATAATATATTATAATTTATTCAATATTCTCTCAAAAAATAACATCCCAATAAAATGATGTTAAAAACTAAAATTCTCATCTATTCTATAGTTATCATGATTCACTACTTATAAGATGACATTTATTATTAAAATAAAAAAATAAGAAATCATTATTTCCATAACTTTAACTTTTTTTATCTTATTGTAATCTAATTGAATAGGTATTGAACATTTATTAAAAATATCTCTCCAAATTATCAAACACAGATTAGTCAACATATATGAACATTAATCATAATTGATGAATTATTTCATTGAATTGATAGAATAATATTTCATATATGATATTGAACATTTAATTTTATCCTTTGGAAACATTAAATTTTATATATTTATAACAAATAAAATATTAAAACACATATTTTAATCTTTAATAACCATCATAAATTTTTAGGTGTATAATCAACCTGATGGAAGAAAACAAAAAGGATATTTATCTTGATACTATTAATCATTAATTTATGAAAATAAATAATATAACATATGAATATATAAATAATAGACTACATGAATAATATAAAAAATACAAGATAGACTGAAAAATGGATTGAATTATCTATATATTGAATTTATGAAGAACTAATCACCGACAATTAAAATAGATCAGCTATAATTAAACCTGCTCAATGACATGAAATTATAATTGAACCAATGAAAATATCATTTATTTAAAAAATGATATAATTATTTATTTACTGACAAGATTATTTACAATATAAATAACCGACTAATAATATGATGTATGCAGTCAATATATTGAGCACATGATCAGAATCTTCAAAAACTCTAGAATTATAAATTTAAATAAACATTCAAATTAATCATATAAAACTTCCTATAATCTACTATAAAACATTTTAAAAAATAAAATAACATCAAAATACCTTGAAATAAAACTTTCATGTTTTTCAAGAATTTTTACATCAAGAGAAACCAATAACAACATCATTAAAAACACTATGGATACTCCAAAAAATGGATTTATTATTCCATTTCTGATAAATGATATTATTCGCAATATATATAAAACATTATATTAATATATTTCTATTATATTCCTACTTAGTTTCACACATCATGATTTTATGGTATGTCACTTTTTTAATAAATTTAATATATTTTATAAAATATGTTGCATGAAACACCTTGTTTAATCAAACAATGATATATTGTTATGTGATCATTATGAACTAGCTATTAATATTTATTGAATAAATTATATTATACAAAATATTAAATATAAAATTATTCAACTCATTAATTTAATTTTTTAATAAGCAAAAACGTTTTAGTAAATTCATGTTATTGTTAAAAAAATACATTTCTTTATAATTGGGTTTCTTGCTTGTTATACTTGAATATTATAATTAATTTCTATACTTTTAGAGAATTTATTTGAGAAAAGGAGTTATAATTTTTATTTATAATTGATAAATTATATTTTGATGAATTTTTTATAATTTTCAAAAAATATAATTTATTTAAATGAATAATGAAAAATAAGTGGTTTTAAGAACTGTTTTTTAGTACGAAGGAAAAATTATGTTTTGGATTAATAATAATTTTATATTATTTATTTTTATTTAAAATAATCCAATTACACTTTTGAAAAAGAAATTTATATATCTCATATAGTATTGAAATATTTTAAATTTTAAAATGGATTATTATTTCCAAATAACTATTTTTCATTTATTTTTTTCGGTTTTATTTTAAAATTAATTTTCAAACCACTATTTTCGATTTTTTACACATTTATTCCATATTTTGAGTAAGTATTAAAAAATTAGTCAAAATGTTAATTTTTATTTTTTTTCATAAAATGATAACAATGTAAATAATGTTTACTAATGTAGAGGTAAAATAATATATTGTGTTAAATATAAAATGTAAAATAAAAAAACACAAAATATAAATCATTTAATGTGTTTCTCATGTGTTTTAGGACTGTAGAATGTATTTACAAAAATAATTATTAACAAAATTAATTTTAATCAATTCCATAAAATATTATTAATTTTAAATATAAAATTATTATTATTTAACAAATCAAAAAATCAATGGATACCATCACTTTACATACATTTACATGAAATAACATTTATTGAATACTCAAAACATTATACAAATATATTCTAAAATACCATACTATTATAGTCCCTTTGGAAACATGTAAACATAAACATTAGTATATAAGTGAGAAATATCTTCTCCCACTAGGTTATTTATGAATAGAACCCTTCATAAACACCAAAAACATAATAATTATCTTCATAACATGGGGGAAGGAGACCTAAATAATGAATGGTATCATATTACTAGTAAAGGTGAACGAGGTGTATATATATAAGAATAATCAGGGTAATAAGGGTATTAGAACATGGTCAATAAAATATAATATCTTCAGATACATATCAAAGAATATAAACATAAATCATGGACTAATGCTTGGAAATTCATGTGACATTAATAATATAAAAAAATACAACATTATTTATGAAATCACAACACTAGAATAAAATGAGTAATTGTGGATGAAAGATAATCATATATAATTATTTCTATAGTAGTCATGGATTTTCTCCCAAGGATATCTTAGTGGACAATTTCATTTATGATCTACGTTCATAACCCGTATAGGCATTTTATTACCAAACCTATTCCATTCATTGTTCAATCCCAATAATAATGAATAATATTTATTTCTCGTTCCATTCTTTTAATAAGAAACTGTGTTCATTTGTCATAATACCATTGCCTATATCATGAGATATAAATCTTTACTCGGTGAATTTTAGGGAGATATAGGTCCCAAACATATCATAATATAATCATACATACCTGTGACATAAGATTAAAAAATAATTTCATAATCCCTGAAATTTTATGTTTATTACAAAGATGTAATCATATATTAATAAATGTAAAAAAGTCATGTTTCATAATCATTTAATCATAAACATAACCAGCGAAAGAAGAGGGGTTCAAACTCCTAGAACTCATTTAAGAGAAACAAGTTTTATAAACATAATACAACCCAAACATAATCCATTAAGATAAAGAATATAATAGAATCATTGGTGAATTTATTAAAATATGATAGAGTAACACCAGCAAATTTTATCTTAGATGGGAAATAAATTTCATTGTTATTCAAAAAACATTTCTCAATTAAATTACCCATTCTTAAATGATAAATGATTTTAAAAACCTAAAACCTTTTGAGAAACATTTAATTTGAAATCTACCCTGAAAACATATAATGAAATATTTGAAAACATTAAAAAAATATTTAAAATTTAATTTCCTTGAAAATTATCATTATTGATCATTTTAAAAAATAATTGAAAAATGGCATCTAAAATAAAATAGGTTTCTTATCATAGACAAAAACATGGTTGGATTTATTTGGAAAATGTTTTCTCAATTATATTATGTATGAAAGAGAAGTAAATGGAACTAATATAATGATATATATGGAATAAATAAAGAAAAAGAAAACTTATAAGTGTTCCAAGGATATAGATGAATAGATTTTATCAATGATTCATAGTAATTAATAATGCTGAAAAGTGATAAGGATTGTTTCAAAAAAATCCCATCACACAGTAGACTAGGATCATACTCTCTTAGTAAGAAAATAAAATTAAATAAATCATAAACATTAGGAAAAAAGGATAATAATGATATAAAATGTAAAAAGGAAGTATATACTCCTTAGGAATGAATTTAACTACATAACCAAATATGAGTCTCAAATAAAGGAAATTGAGACAAATGTTTTTTCATCAATTTCGTAACTATTGAAACAAAAACACCATGAAATAAATAGAATATAATGGATATGTAACTAACTATAAATATTTGTTCAAGAATCATCAAATACATCAATTTTTAGTATACACATTAAATAAACTAATGGTAGGTTAATAAAGAATTTATCTCAGGGAAATAAAAATGAGATGAAACCCTTAAACCAGTGTCTTGACTCGCTTCACACTCATATAAGGTCCCTCTTAATTAAGTAACTCCATTTGGTTTGTAAAAAAAATGCTTACTTTAATAGATTTCATCCCAATGGGATTCTTTATAGAGGAAGGGAGGATGGTGGGAAGTATAATAAAATGATATTTTCCAAACCTAAGTGGATTTACAGGTTTGATGGAGAGGGAGAGGTGGTGGCCATTTAATTGGAAGGGAAAGGACACAGTTGTAATTTTAGATAAACCTTATTTTTACCAATGTTTACAGCTAAAAATTCATATAAAAAACCCAAAATAGATAACAAAATTTTTTAGGTGGTAGAATGGAATCGCAATGACTGTTGGACATGTTTCTAGGTTTTTTAGAGTCTTAAATTTAAGGCTTGGTACTATGTTATAGTGATTTTTCTCTTTATCATTGTAATTATGATAAATCAATTGAACTAATATTTTTATCCAAAAATGATGTTGACCATATTATACATTTAAAATTATGCTGAATATATGGAATCTATATTCCAAATTATAATCCGGGATATGTGATATATTAATTTAAATATAATCCCATGGACGGGATGACATTGCGAGGATCTAATGTAAAAACGTCCAAATATTTGATAAGATATTATATCAAATATAATATTTAAATTCTCTCTAATTAGCTAAATTATATTATTTTATAAAAAAGTGTGAAATTAAGATTCTAACATATAAATTTTAATTTAATTTATCAGTATAAATAAATTACTTGAAACGTGATTTTTGAATTAAAATCTGGTTTTTACTATTAATCCAAAAATTATGTTTCCTAGAAAAATCCCAAAAATACACCCTAAGCTAATTTTGACATTAAAAATTAAATAATTAATTTTGTTTTGAAAAATCTATTTTTGAAAAATTTATCCAAATACTTTTATTATTATTAACATATATACTTTAAAACAATTTATTTGGGAAAAGAGTATTTTTAATCATATAATGACTTTTCATAAAATTATATCATTCATTATCAATATATTTTATTTATATAAAACAATTATAACAAATATTTGAAAAGTATAAATTTCTATTCATATTACTACCTTTAAATTCTAGCATATAATTACCTGATTTAAATAATTATAATAAAAATGATGTTTCGTAGAAACATCAGTGTAGCTGGTAATGTACTCCTTGTGGGTGATGCATGTAACATATTCCAATACTTTGACATATGAATGTAATGATTTAATTCGTTCATTAAAATACATAAATGGAAATTTAATTTATTTAAGAAAAAAAGACTATAAAAACATGGGGTGTTTCATTCTATCACAACTAAAAAGAATTTACCTCAAAAGTCATCACTCATGTGAAATAATTTGGAAACTTATTATTCATCATATCCTTATGTCCCACATAGATTACTCTAATGGGTTATTTCTAAAAAAAATACCATTTTAGTGGACTTGTCTTGTAGAACATTATCTGATCTCTCCAAAATTATAATTAGTTGTTCTTTATATGAAATATACATCCTCAATGATATGACCACTATGTTTACTGTATATGAAGGTCCAGGTATGGAATTGCACATGTGAAATACAAAGAAAAAATAATTAACATGACAGATATTTGGAGGGAGTTTCAAGATATTTGATACCATCCTGATACGATCAAGAATATAAATGGGACCTGTATACCTATGTCTTAGTTTCCATTTCATTATGATCCTCAAAATATTCTTACATGGTGAGATTCATATAAAAACCGCTTCAAAAAATTAAAATTCTCGATCACTCAGTCAGTTAATAGTATATCTTTTTACATACATTGAGCTACCTAGATATGATGTTAAATGGTTTTAACCTTCTAGACCATTTCTTAAGCGTTCTCATGACCCAATAGATTTATTTCCCCAACCACATCACATCACACTGTAGATCCACATTTATTCCCATATATGGATTTATATGGTTACATATGAGTGATTTATTGAATGATATTTTTGAAAGAAAACACAACTAGAGGAATGCATTGATCCCAACCACCATTACAATATACATAAAATGATCTCGACATATCCATGATGGATTTAATTGTTATTTTAGAATGTTCATCTATCTAAGGATAATATGTTATATTTAAACCCAATTCTATATCATGTGCTTTCCGAATCTTTCTCCATAACATTTATGGAACCTCATATCCCAATATGATACTATAGAATGTGGTACTTAATGAGTCATTACCACTTATTTAATGTATATCATGGATTCTTAATCTAGAGAGAAGTATTATCAGATAGAAATGAAGTGTACTATGTTATTAAAGCTATCAACTACCACCCATATATCATGAATCCCTTTAGAGGTTTTGGGTATTGCAATGAAAGTATCTATTATGATGGTCTCTCATATTCTTCTGGTATTTCTAATGGAAGAAATATCCCCATTGAAATATTCCTTTCAGCATTAACAGGATGGAATACCTAGCACCGAGATTCAAACTAATAGATTTTTTCGTAATTTCATCCCACATGTAGTACTCCTTCAAGTCCCTATACATATTCATAATTATAGGATTAATGGAGAATGAACAAATGTTAGCATCATCTAATAGATCCATCATCCAATATGGTATGTAAGAAACCAATAAATGGTTCTTAATCTTTATCATTTCATCCTGATCAAGGATAAACTCATGATCATTTATATCTCTCTTTTTTATCTGCATATCATCTTTATAAGCCTATTTATTCATCATGTGGATAAAGGGATAAACATTCATTCGATATAGATAATATTTTTTACCTTATTTTATATTTTATAAATACATCATTTTCTAATCCAGTTTTATTAGATCTTTTTTTATCTTAATAATATATAACCTAAAATGATACTTCTAACTCAAAACATCAACCAACATTTTCTCTTTCTTTGAGTGGTAATGTTTTGAGAAGTCATGAATCATTATCAAATCTTATCATATTCTTTGGTACATGTTCAAATCCATCTGTGTGAATATATATTTCATAATTTTATTATCACTATATATATCACACTATTCTATATAATGATTATTCCTTCATATAATTAATGAAAAAATTCAGTCTTCTAACTCCAAACCATGAGTTCATTAATTTTTTTCATGAATCTACAATATTCATTATGAATCAACGAGAGATATGTGTCTCTTTATATTAAAACATCAAATCCCTTTCTTGGTTAAATCCAAATAAATTACAAACCCTTATACACTATAAGGTAATATAAGTATAGGTTGACTAACTATTATTCTATTTAGTTCCTACAAATTGTCATCACATTTGTTTTTCGAGAGGAACATGACACCCTTCTATGTTATCATAGTCATAGTAATAGATAGTCATAAGATATACTCCACAAACCATCTATAATATGTAGATAATCATTGAAATCTATGGATCACAATCACTATGGTATGTTTACAACAACAGTTAATAGCCTCCATCATTGATGTAGCTACAAAGATACAATTACATGAGATTATGTCACCCAAAAATGAAAGAATTTATTGAAATAATTCACACTTTTTAAATTCTTCATATATTATCCCATTTCATATGGTTTTTATAACAATTAACAAGTGTTATTCATTATCTACACCACTCTTGGATTATATATGAATATATTTAATAAATACTACCCTTAACTAATCATGGTGATCTCAAGTGACTCTATTAGTCAAATCCATGATGATAGTAGGGTTATTAGTATGACTGATACACATAAATGTATATTCATTAGGTCCATACATTTTACCAAATGTCATCTAATGTATATTCTCCTTCCTGAAACTAAATTTATTATGTGTAGAATGACTTTCAATATTAGAAATGTATTGATATCTATGTTTATGATTAAAAAATTCATCAATATGGAGTAGGGAGTACATGTTTCTTATTCTGATCATGTTCCACACCCAAAACAATATATAATTTCTCGGGCATCATTCCATGTTATTCCCAAAAATAATGGGTGCACTCATGGTGATGTAGTTTGGGAATTAATCCCATATAAATTTTTTCATGGAGTTTCTATATCAATTTGTGCAACTCAATTTGGAAAATTATATAAGGAGACTCTAATATTTGTTTGGAACCAAGTATATGTTCTACTGAGAACTCAACATATGGTTTTGGTAGAATACTATGAAATAATTATAGAAATACATCCGAAAAATAAAATAAAAAAGGCATATCATCGATATTGACATTCTACCAAACCTATAGAGATATGAAACCAATTTTTAGTTGGAATTAATACCCATACACTTGATATAATCTCCACATGAAGTTTATTCTTATAATCACATTGATGTATGATAAAACGAGGGTTCAAATTATCAAATTTAATGACCATTCCACGGAAACTGATGTGTGATTTATAAAGATAAAGTCAATCCATGCCAAATATGACATCATATTCAACCAAATATTGAATGAAAATATTTTCAACAACCACATACCCACAAATTCTTATTAGAGTGGAATCATAGAATTTGGATTAAATCATAATAATATTATAGGTTTTAACTTCTTATTCCACATATAAATTGTTCGGTATAATATTAAAACCCTTGTTAAATTATTTATATAAAAATTAATGGGTATATATAGATTCCAATAAGACATTATCAGTTTTAGAGTGGATGGTTAGTGTAACATTCACTACATCGTTATCACGCCCCCATCCAAAATAGAGATTGCAAGACATGTTACCTTTTCCCTCATCTTAAAATATTTTTGATCTTAATTATCATCATTTGCACAGTGGTTTTGGAAGCAGTTATCGTAATTCTTATTCATATTACACATGTAGCCTTGAATCATGGGAGGTTCATTCAATGAGGTACTCTATCCAATAGCACTGCAAGATATCTTTTTCCCATAAAATTAATAGTGAGTTTCCTAGTTACATACCATTAATCACTTAAATCATTTAATATACCGCATATGAAAAATTATACACTGCATATTTCCATCTCTATATCATACAAGAAAACTCATTTTCATTTCAACATGGTTTGTAGAGTTTCATTAGAACCATGCCACCCTTTTCGTATAAAAACCATGGTATTCATACATGAATCCAACCTAAATTTCAACTATGATTTCAAAACAGCTAATTTATTTTTAGATACTAATGTATCTTATGTCATGTTCCAGTCTGAGACTTCACTTTTATCCAAATAAAAACATTCAACATTACATTCGGGGTGGAAAATAATTCCTAAATCATACCTCACATGTCTTGTGACTTTATACTTGTATGTATCAATAGATTCATCATACCATTGATTCAACTCAAAAAAAACTATTTCTATATATTGGAATGAAGAATCATAAGATAGTAAAAATTGATAATAAATTCTTGAAACCATCACAATCTATGGATTCAATTTCATCTAGCTGACTCATAATATTAATTATATTAGACCACAGGTCCGCTTACCCTTCATGTAGATAAATTGATAGAATAAAATTCTAATTTTTTTATCACTGAAGGATGAAAATTATCCTTATAGTGTTGTCATTTATTTTTTAAAAAATGGAATAAAAGAGCCTCTAATCGAAGGTTTACATTTTCTCTTAATGGATTAAACATAATGTTCTTCCCCCTTTTATTATATGGAACTCCCCCATGATTTATATATTGATAAAGATATGAGAGCATAGAAATGAGGTTTTGTATTTCAACTCACATTGAATAATGTTTCTCAAAAATAAAATCATTTCATTGTCCATCAAAATCACCCTTAATGTGGTTACATTGGGATTTATCCATTGACTAAATCAAAAAACATATAGTAACAAACAATAATCATATTGAAGAACTACATAATCATGAATGGTCACTTATAGAATGTCTATTTTCTAAAACATTTCTCAATCTCTGACACATTATGTTTGTCCTCAGTTATTCATATCCCACTTGTTTTTAAATCCCTTATAATGGTTTATAATATGATTTTTAATTCCAAATGAATATCCACTGGAATTTCAAATGCGGTGGGAATCAGGGATCATTTTTTTGTACCAAATTACCCCAAGTCAGGATGAATACATCTTGTTAGAGATTTTTACACAATGTATATCTATTCTAGAGACAGATACACTGATAGTGTCCAGACAGGGATGCATTTTTATGAATCTACTCACTCTATCATTAGTAAAATTCACAGGCATTTTCCTTTATTTTTACTCATACTTATACTAATCATTAGACATTCATTAGCGTTCACTATATTTTTTTCGCATCTTAGAATCCAAAGGTTAACTAAAACATTTCTATCACACTAACTATAGTTACCCTCACATTACATTCATTTACATTAAACAAATTTTTTGTAATATATATTTAATTATATCAATAGACACCCAAATTATATGCTTGTGTAGTGCCTTTAGAAACATGGAAACATAAACACAAGTACATAAGTGAGCTACATCATCTCCCACTTTGTTTTTAATGACTATCATACTTCCTAAAAAAATCAAACATAATTCATAGCATAATAACCTGGGTGAAGTAAACATTGAAATAATTGTGATATGATTCACAATATGGGTAATCTATGAAGATATATAGGTATAATCATGGGCATAATGGTATTTGTACATGATTATGAAAATATATGTTCATACAATGAATATTAAATAACATAAACATTAATCCAGGAATAAAACATTATAGTTCATAAGACCTGATTCATAAATAAATAGAGAACATATTTCATGAAATAATAACCTATGAATAAAAGATAGAATTTTATATAGAAATAGAAACATATATAATGATTTAAATATTAGACAACGAATTGTCTACCAAATACATTTTATAGAAAAAGCCATTTACTAAACCGTTCTTTCCCCTATTCCACCACGTATTATTTAACCAAGTTTATTTCTTGTTTAATGACAACAATACTAAACCTACATCATGTAATGGACTGGACTCTACTGTTATATTACTTTTCCTATTATGTTGTTTGGGGCACCCTGGGCACCATCAGTATGTCTGAAGGGTGGCAGTGTTGGTGGTAAGATGTCATAGTTGTTTCACTCATTGGTCACAGAGATCAGTGTGGTGCTGATTGGTGTTTCACCCATCAGAGTGTCCCTGATTTGTGAGTCACTGATCGATGCAACACACGATCGTTTCCATGTGGTTTTCATGGTTTTCTTTCCCCAGTTTCTCATAATGTTTCCTTTAAAGTTTAAGGCCTCTTTAAAGTGGTTTTAGGGTGTTATTAAAGACCATAAATGATTATTTAGACCTCCATGAGTGGGGTGACCCACACCTAACCCAGACACTGTGACGTAGTTATGTGTTTTTCTCTGTTTAAAGGAAACCTTTTAACTAACATTTATTAATGCCATCTTTCCAAGGAGAATTAATAAAGAACAATTAATTTCATCCCGTGTAACAACCCAACCATATGGATTAACAACGATCCTCCATTAATGGAATTCAAGATATCATATCACGTAACACTGGGATATCGCCTTTTATCACATATTGTTTGATCGTTCTTATGGGGTAGTCTCTATTCCATTCCTTGGTGCATTTGGAGTCCCCCTGCCCAATGTTAGTTGTGTTCCTATGCTCGAGCCCTTCCAGCTCAACCATCGTGGAGTTTTTCTTTCTACTCGTGAAACTATATTTTCTTGCGTGAGGAGGAAACATAGATCCTTGATCAATGAGCTAGGGTTTTTCCTTCTTATCTCTTTACTGTATATCATGGGGGGTTGGTACGATGATGTTCCTTCAGGGATGGCTCAAATCGAACCATAAAAATGATAATAAATGGTTTCCGAAGAATGATGGAGTGTTTTTGAAGATGTTGTTGTACTCTTTAATCCTTGCTTATATTTTTTGAATTCTTTAGTCTTATGTCCAATGAAAATTTTGGGCATTGGTGGTCCTTTATTACACCCAAATGAACTTTTCTTTTCTGGAAAATCCTATGATTGAATGTCTAAAATGTGAAAACTGGTTAATCATGTTAACTTGGTTGATTAAATGGATTCCCAATGAATAATAATCCTTGGTTTTTCAACCCATTTAACCAAATGTAATGATCTAAATTAATTAATGGGTTATTTAAATCCAAAAATCTCCCTTTCCTTGTTCTAGTGATGGTAATAGTTATTATGTTTGATGCTTGTGAGGTGACATGGATGGGGATGGGATCCCCTGTTGTGCAGTTGTTAGATTTTGGATTTCAGGTCATGTGGGTCCATATGTTGGGGATTGAATTGGGTCTAGTATTTGAGTTATCTCATAGATCCCTTTTGTTGTTGTGACATTAAAAGAGAACTGGGTGTGAATACCTAATTTTCTGCTTGGAAATCATTACTTCATTGGCTTGTGGTTATGCCTGTTAGTTTTTTAGTAGTGGAGAGATAATTAAATGTAACAACATGAATTTGATAAAAATAATGGATTCAGTGGGGAATTGTTATCTGGTAATTAATTGGGACTTGGTTGTGGTTGTTGCGCTTTTTAAGAGTGAATAGTAATAAGGGTGTTTTTTATAATGGATGGTTTTAGAACCCCTAGGTTGGGATTACTGCTTTTTACCTATAAGTATAATTTTAGTTATATGGAATCTTATTTTTTTCCCCACCCATGTCGAGAACTTCATGTCGAAAACCCCCATTTCATGGGGGGTGGTCTTTTTCCCAACACTTCTTTGAGTGGTTGGTTATTAGCTCTTTTTCTTCACCCTTTCTTGAGAATACCAAGACTCTTCAGGCAGTATGTGATGGAATGAGGTTCATTTTATCCCAACATTATATTTTCATGGTATGATGTGTTGGTTGAACTAGGTGTTTGCGGGTAGGTTGTTTCCCAAGTGTCTTCGGGATGAGGGCCATGTGTCTTTGGGTGTGGTAGTAGTTGTTTGAGCCTAGGTTTTTTCAGTTGTGGTGGTAGTAGTTCTGGGCCAGGTAGCTATGGATGTCGTTACATGTGGTTTTTTTGGCACATGTATTTGCGGGTGGGATGAGTGGTTGTGGTAGACCAGGTGAGTGTAGGCGAGATATGGTAATGGGACTGAGGTGAGAATGTAGGGAGAGGTCTGACACATAGGATGTCTTCAATAACATGTGGGAAAGTGGTGTGGGGTACCCAAACAAAAACGTGTCATTACTTTTACATTCAATGACTTGCGTTATTAGGGGAGTGTACCTTGGTAAGGTTTTGGTGGATAGATTATTTTCTAGGTATTTTTATTATCTCATTTTCTCATATGGCATTATAATGCCTCCACCCCTGTGCATGAGGGATTTTGGTTTTCCCTGCTAAGTAAACCTATATACTCACCCTATAAAAATAAAACCACTTTCTGGTTTCTAGGAGGACCTTTGGAACTATGCAGGACCGCAGTATCTCAAACATAAGGAATGTTTTTGTTTCTATTTTCATTTTTTTTGGTTATTTCCATTTGGAGTTTTTCATGTACATGTATGTGATTATCTTTGATCCTACAAATGGTAATGGGTTTTGGATTTACCTTTATCTTCAAATTTTGAGTGGTTTGGATTTTAACCATCGTATCTCCCAATCCTAATAAAATAAAATAGTTAATGCCTTCCATATAATGGGTGATTATATACCCTTGGTTCTATTTGCCACTCCAAGTCCTATTAAAGGTAGGAATAAGGGGTCATTATATCTACTTCAACTTGATGAAGAAAGGGTCTGGCAGTATTTTATCCCTTCCCCCAACTAGGTGAAGGCGTGTCGTAAGAGAATGATATCAACAGAGTGGTTGAGAGAAAAGATGGAGATCAGGGTTAAGAACTGTGAGGATTGCATCATATTGTAGGGGAATTGTTTTAGGAAATCATGGTGCGTGAAATAGAAAGGGATGACCGGCTAAGACCCTCAAGGGCTTCCATGTTTCAGCCAGTGGGGAGCTGGACCCAACAGTTCCAATTATGATCTCAAATTCCACCCCCTTTATTTGTGGGCTCGAGACCGAGATGCTTCATCTGTGTTATTCATGGAAACCATTGAAATCAGTTCCCAAAGAATGTGAAATACAGTAGGGGTGGGAAGGTTAATTTCCCACCTAAATTGTAGTAGTTTCCAACCAGGCCCTTTCAGCAGTAGTAGCAGGGGCATGGTTCTCCCGCTCCTTTGAGATCAGATGATGCAGGCAGAGGTCAACCTCATGGAACTTCTCAGGGACATTGACTAGGGAGTGGTCAGGGAGGTGTCATATAGCCAAGGGGAAGAGGAGTAGGGTGTGGGAAGTTTCACACCCTAGAGGAATCAGTTATTACAGTTCTAGAAGTCGTTTGAGGTATGATCAACTTGTTTTGCACTCTTGCCTACATCTTTTTTGATTCGGGAGCTATGTACTCCTTTGATACACCTGGTCTAGCCCATTCCATGGGCCTAGATATAAGGAGACTCTTTATTCCCATAGTGCTGAGTATGCTATTTTGCGGTGATTCTATCCAGTTTGAGGTTTTTCAATTATAAAAAATGATGTTGGGGCTTCATCAATCTTGTGAGGATCTCCTTTAGCTAAAAATTATTCCAAATGATGTCATCCAATGCATCGACTTGTTATTTTCTGTGCGCACTATAATCTATATATTCCAGAGTAGAGTCATTTTCTCCGATGTGGATTCATATCGTATGGTTTTTGTTGGATAAAGAAGTTTTCAGGTTTTTAGATGGCGTGTGGAGCCTCTTCTTTCTATGTTGGGCATTCTTTCAGTAGAATTAGTGGATGCTGAGATAATTGATGTTCCAAAAGTTTTCATAGTGTTCCTGGATTTTTTTCTGAGGTGATTTGGACGATACCCCCTAAAAGTGATGTTGATTTTGGGATAGAAAAAAAACCCAGTTCCCATACAATTTTGATTGATGGCTGTCAAATAGTGCCTTCTATGTAATGGGGTTTACAGATTCAAATTATGATTTGATGAAGAATGGTTTTTTGACCATGCGCATCACTATGGGGTGATCTAGTCATTTTCACAATGAAGGTAGATGATGTTTTAAGGCTGTATATAGACTAATGAAGGCTAAACCAATTGATGTTAAAGAACTGTTACCCCTTCTATAGGTTTAACGACATTTTTGATCTGTTGGAGGGGGCATGATAGTTCTCATGATCGAAATGCGATCCTAATAACACCAATTGAGGGTGAAGGATGCTGACATCTCTACGACTATCTTCAGGTGTAGAAATGGTCACTTTAAGTTCGTGGTCATGCTATTTGGCATTACATATGCACCAGCCATGTTCATGGGACACATGAACTCTATCCTCCTGGAATATCTGGACCAGTTCGTATTTTTGTATACTGGTGACATCCTGGTATACTCATGATTATTATAGGATCACACCGAGCATCTATGGAGGGTTTTAGAGGTCCTCTAATTGCACCATCTCTACAGAAAATTGTCCAATTTCATGATCTGGACACGAAAGGTGGACTTCCTTGGACACGTCGTGTTCAAACATAGAATAGTTGTTAATCCATCAAAATTTGATGCATTTGTTTCTTAGGACGCTCCCAAGAATGTGACATAGGTTCATAGTTTCCGGGGTATGGATGGAAATTATCCGAGTTTCATTCCTGACTTCTGTTGAGTTGCAGATCCATTGATAGCTTTAAATATAAAGTGCCAAGATTTCTTATAGAGTGATCATTGCCAAGTAGCCTTTATAAATCTAAAGGGGAATATGGTTAGTGCCTTAGTTCTATGGTTTCTAGAAGAAGGGGTGATGATTGAAGTGTTTAGAGATTCTTCATGGCAAGGCTTGGGGTGTGTTCTTATGCAACACCAGGTGTGAGATCTTATGGGATTAGAATGTTATGACCCCATCTGAATAACGGTGCCACCCATGACCTAGAGCTTGCAGCAGTAGTGTTCTCATTGATGTTCTGGAAGCATTACCTAATTGGGGAGCACTTTGTGGTTTTCACAGATCACAAGAGTTTGAGGCATATCATTACATATCAAGACTTAAACATGTGTTAACAAATGTGGGTGGAGTTTCATTAGTTCTACAACATTGATATCTCTTACACTGATGTTAAGGGGAATGATGGGGCCGATTCCTTGAGTAGGAAGTCATAGAGGGATCTTTTTCAAGAATCTATGGATGCTTGGAAGGAAATGGACAAGTTAAATGCCTTATAGTTGGGTGAAATGGATGATGGTTGTAGTGGTTTTCTATTTCAGATGATAGTGCACTACTCTCTGTTGTGGAAGCTGGAAGAGTTTCAGTGGTGAGACTTAGGAAGTGAAGTGATATGCGATCGGGATGACCAAGGAAATGCTCCGGAAGGGTGGTCAGAGGATAGTCTGAATCAGATTATTTTCTGAGGAATGTTTTTTGTACCTGTGGAAATGTGTGGGTACGTTCTTGGTGTGTTCTACAACTCACCCATGGTAGTACACATAAGTGTTTCCAAGATGTACTGGGGCTTGAGGGGTTAGATTGGTGGCCTAGGGTGAAGCCGGTAGTGGCAGAGTTTGTGGAATGGTGCTTGGTGTGTCATCTGGTAAAGGTTTAACACCACATCTAAAGAGGTTATTTATAACCATTAAATATACCAATGATAAAGCAGGATAAAATTTTGATGGATTTATTCACAGAACTACTAAGGGATCATGGAGGATATGATGATATCACGACAGTGGTAGACCGACATACAAAATAAGCTCACTTCTTAGAAATCAAGGAGTCAAGTGTGGTGGAGTTCTTATCACAGAGATGTGTGGATGTGGTGCTACAATGTCATGGAATTATGAGGTCCATAGTCTTGGATTGGGATACACAGTTTTCCTCATGAGTTTGGAGGGGATTGAAACATTCTTTTGGAACCCAGCTACGTCGAAGCACTACATTACATCCCCAAAAAGATGGCATGACATAGGGGACAATGCAGATATTGGAGGATAAGCTACGAGAATGTGTTTTGGACTTCGGGGGATCATTTGGATGACATATTCCCGTAGTATATTTTTTCTAAAATAACATCTTTCACTCTATTATTGTCTTGGAACTGTTTGAAGCCATGTGCGGCAGGTCGTGTTTCTCACTCATATACTAGACAAAGGTTAAGGAAGCATGTGTTCTTGTCCTATAGGAGGTGCGGAGCACGATAGAGAAGGACTAGCTTATATGGGAGATGATGAAGGTGGATCTGGACCTGCAAAATTTGTATTCCAATCCTAGGTGGAGGCCCTTGGATTTCATGGTTGGGGACCACATGTTCTTGAGGGTCTCCCATTAGTGTAGGAAAAGAGGTTCGGCAGGGGATGTAAGCTTTCTACTAGGTTCTTCAGACCATTTGAGGTTTTGTGGCATGTTGGAAAAGTGAATTATCAGATGGGGAAAGCTCCACTACTACTTAGGGAGCATGACATCTTCCATGTGTCTCAAATCTATTGGTATCTACACAATGATATGCACATCCTAAACTGGATGGAATAGGATATTGGGGATGATGTGATGTCTATTGAGCGACCATTGAGGATCATGAATCATGAAGAAAAGGTTAATTATGGACAAAGTATCCCCTAGGTTCATGCGTTATGGAGTCATGGTGGCCTCAAGGAATGTACCTGGTAACAGGAGACATAGATGCATACCCAGTGAACATAGATATTTTGAGATTTGTTCTATATTGTTTGATACATGTTTTTGATTTAGTGGTTGACTATGTTGACTATGATATGTGTTGTTTTCCTTGTTCACTAAATTTTTGTGAAGAGTCCTGACTGTGGATATGGGAGGACCTGATAACTATTTCAGATGCATTAAAGTGGATGCGATTAAACCGTGAAGGTGATTCGGCTCTACAAAAAGAGAATAGTATCTTGACCTGGGGAAAGGAACTCCCTAACCCATATGACTAATCGGTGTGGACATTATATGTTTGTGTGGTCACATTAGAGAGAGGTGTCCATAGATTTCATATGGTGTTTTGTCCATGTGAGATATCATTCGAGGTGGTTATTCGGACCCCTCTCTTTACATAGTGTTTAGTTTTGATTCTCAAGGACGAGAATAGTAAGAGAGGTATATAATGTAATAGTCTAGAATCTAGTGGTCCGTTAATTTTCCAATACTGATGTTTGGGGTGTTGTGGACCCCATTAGTAAGTCCGGAGGGTAGCAGCGTCAGTGGAAGGATTTCACTTTGGTGTCACCCATTGGTGACACCGATCAGCGCCAGACATGATCAAAACAATGGGGTTGTCGTGGTTTTGCTTCCCTAGTTTACCCTAATGATTCCATTAATTCTTAATTCCACTTTAAAGTGGTATGAGGATTTTTTTAATGACCGTAAATGGTGTTCTAGACCTCTATGAGTGGGTCGAATTTACACTGACCAAATCTTTCAGCAGCTGTAACGTGTTTTCCTCTATTTATATGAATCCATTTAACTCATAGTCATTATCACCACCATTTAGAAAGGAATTATTAAAAAAAAAATATTTTCATCATGTGTAACTACCCAACCGTGTGGAGAAACCACTATCCTTCATTAAAGGTGTTCACGATTTCATATCCCATTACTTCAAGATATCTCCTTTTATCAGATGCCATTTCTTCCTTCTTCTGAGCCAGTCTCTTTTCCCTTCCTTGGTTTGTTTGAATTCCCTTTACCCGAGGATAGTAGTGTACATGTGCTCCATCCCTTGTTGTCCATCCTTCGTGAAGTTTTTCCTGCTGATCGTGCATCCACGAGTTTTGGTGTGGGGATGAAACGTTTATCCTTTGTCAACTAGGTAGGGTTTTTCCTTTTCCTTTATTTACTGTGTATCATGTGGTGTGGGTACGATGATCTTCCTTGGGGGATGGATGAAAAAAAATCTTAACAAAGATATTAAATGGTGTCCAAAGAATTATGGGGTGTGTCTGATTATGTTGATGTACTCTTTTATCATTACATATATGTTGTTAATTGTATGGGTTTATGTCCATTGAAAATTGTGGTCGTTAGAGGCCTTTTCTTGGGCACCAATGATCATCTGTTTTAATGAAATCATGTGATTGAATGGATAAAATTTGGAAACCAGTTAATCATGTAAACTCATCTGATTAAATTTATTCCCAACAAATAAAAATCCTTGTGTGGTCAGCCCAGTTAACCAAACAGAAATACCAAACTAAATTAATGTCATATTTATTTCTAGAAACTCCCTTTCCATGTTCTGGTGATGTTTTTTATTGTTCTGATTGATGCTTCTAATGTGGCACAGATGGGGATGGAATCCCCGATTTTTCAGTTGTTATTTTGTGGATTCGGGGTCATGTGGAGCAATTTGTTGTGGCCTTTTTTTGTTACAGTATTTCGAAAAATCTCACAGATCCCTTTTGTTGTTGTGAATTTAGAAGACAACCGGGTTTAAATGCTTAATTTACTAATTTCCTATATTTACATCCATTTATTATCGTTATTCCTGTTAGTTTTTCAGTAGTGGAGAATTATTTAAATAGAACCACATGAATGTGATAAAAAGAATGGGTTAAATGGGGAATTATTTTCAGGGAATGGGTTGTGACTTGGTTGTGGATGTTTTTCTTTTTATGAATAAATAGTAACTAAGGTATTTTTTATGGGCTTGTTTTGGAACCCCTCATATGGGATGAGTGGTTGTTTACCTTTATGTAAAATTCTAGATTTTATGTTTCTTATTCACGCCCCACCCTAGTTGATCACTTCATATCGAACACCCCTACTTCATTGGGACGGTATTTTTCCCAACAATCCTATGAGTGGCGGATTATTAATTCCTTTTCTAATCCATTTCCCGAGAAAACTATGACTATTTGGGAAGGCTGTGATGACTTGAGGTCCATTTCAGAACAAAATTAATTAGGCATGGTATGTTGTGGTGGTTGGCCTAGGTGTGTGTGGGCAGGTTGTTCTGGAAAAGGTGTTCGTGGCTGTGGTCACATGTGGTTTTTGTAGCCTAGGTGTTTCGGGGTGGGATGTGTGGTCGTGGTATCCAGAGTGTGTGCAGGTGTGGTATGGCAGTAGAACTACGGTGTGAATTGCGGGAGAGGTCTAATGGGTATGGTTTCTTCAATAAAAAGTGGTAAAGTAGTGTGGGGTACCCAAACATTGAATATTTATTACTATTACATTGCATGATTTTATTTATTTGCGGAGTGTACCTCGGTGAGGTTTGGGTAGATTGTTTTTTTTCTAGGAACATTGGTTATCTCATTTTTTCATAAGTACTTAGAATTACTTCCCACTTGTGCATGTGATCGTCTGTTTTTCCATACTATGTATACATGTATACTCACAATACGTATATAAAACATCACTCGTGTTTCAAGGATGAATTAATGGACCGTGTGGGACCGTACTAGCTCAGACATCGAGACAATTTCCATTGATATTTTCTTTCTCTTGGTACTTTCCCTATATAATTTTTCTTGTACTTTTATGGGTTTCTATTTGATCATGAATATGGGAATGGGTTTAGGAGATACTTTTATCTACATATTTGGAGTTGTTTGGATTTTTACCATCATATCTCATGATCCTACAAAAATAAAAAGGGTAATGCGTTCAATATTATGTTTGATTATATACCCTTGGTGTTAGTCGACACTCTGGGGACAATTGAAGGCAGGAATCAGGGGTCATTATCTTTTTTCAAACTTGAGAAAATAAGGTTCTTAAAATATAATATTCCTTCCCTAATATCGGTGATGGCAGTTTGTGACAATTCATTTCTCATTCAAACATTTTAAAATTTATCTAACTTCATTTTTAAATCCTCTTATGTGTATTTAATGATGTATAAATTTTTACCCAATTCATTGTAAGTAGATGTTGATCCAATCCATCGAATAATGAAATCATGAATAAATGTTCCAAAAGATCCTAAATAATAATATCAGAATCCATGAAATGAAATTATTATTATAAATATACAATCATTTCAAAAACATTGGTAAATAATAACCTTCATAATAATTTCATCATCAATATAACTCATGAAAATAAGTGGGATTTAAAATATTATATTCAATGGAATATAAAAGAGTTTTATAAAAATTATTCTATGAAAAAATTACCTATCATAGAAATCATGTAAATAGAAAAATTTAACAATTTACCCATAATGGCGTGATTAGAAAAAAATCATTTTATCTTATATAGAAAATTATTTTCTATGTTATATTAGAAACATTTTTTGAGGAAAATATAATTTACATTTTAAAACAATTTTAAAAAATAAAACAATTTAATAAAATTTTCTTCGATTATTTATTTGAAATCATATAAATAATGAATTGAAAACAAACAAAAAATTGAAATCCTGTTTCCTTGAAAAGTATCATTCGTGATCGATTGAAAACCTTTTTGAAAACCTTTTTGATAACATGGTTATTGAAATAAAATATATTGTAGACCAAATAGAAAAATACAGACAGATTTTTCATGAAAATGTGTTCATAAATTTTTTATGTACCAATGAGTGTAAATTGTACTAATGCATCGATATATCTTGAATAAATAAATTATAAGGGAATTCATGAGGGTTCTTGAGATAAAGATCACAATAATTTATAAAATATCTATAATTAGTAACAATATTGAAAATAAATTAATTGTTTTAACAAAATCATATAAATTTTCAAATTGAGATCATACATTCCTTATAAGAAAATTAAATTACATGAAGTGTAAAACATCATGAAAATAAAGAGATTAGTGATATAACATTAAAAATGTATGTATATTTACCACATAAAAATTTATGTGCATAGAAAAACATGAGTCTCAATAAATGAAAAATGAAACAAAACTAATTTACCCATTAATTATATTTTGAAACATAAACCTCGTGAAATAAATAACATAGAATGGATAAGTAAATACCCATAAATTTAAGTATGACAATCATATAATATATCCATGGGCGGTATACAAAATACAAAAAATTAGTACATGGTAAATAATTCATGTATCTTTCAAAAATAAATATTGAGATGAAATACCACTACCTTGTTTCCGTACTCACTTCGTACTCATACATGCATGCCCTTAATTGAGTTACCCCTTTTGGATTGTGCCAAAATGAATCCCTGGATATCTTTCCTCCCAAGGGGAGGCATCAAAGAGACATGGTGTCTTGTTGGGATGTTTATTGGTTATATATTGGACGAATCTATGTTTTTTGATAGGTTTGATGAAGAGGGAGATGTGGTGGCCTTTTATAGGGAAGGTAAATAACACAGATTCCATTTTTTTATCAAGTTATGTGAACCCACATGTTTACATAATACAATTAAACAAAACCAAGAAATAATAATTAATGAATTTTTAATGGCCTAATCATGGTAAGCCAATAGGTTTTGGACATGATTATATGTTAGTATTGGTATTAAATTTATAAATCCTTACATTTTTAACCAAAATATTCTATTAATAGTTTTAATTACGTTCAATCACTGTCACCAAATTTTTTTATAAAAAACCAAGATGAGAATATTATAAATTTTAAATTATTATGAAAATAAGAAATCTATTTTTTTCAAATTCTAATCACTTGTGTAGTAGTAGTTTATTTAAAATTTACCCCAATAGCAGCATGACAATACAACATTTTATTGTAAAAACATCCAAATTCTTGTTAAGGTTGTATAAAATATTCCAATGTGATGTTGATTTAAATGAAAAACACTAGATTATTTGATAAAACACTGATCTACACAATCTTTTAAACCAAAATAATGTTTAGTTTAACCTTTTACAAAAATAAGACGAATATGTAGTTTTGAATTAAAACACTATATTTTTTTCACTATTCATCCAAAAAATTTGGATTCTTATTAAATATACCAATAATTCAAACAAACATAATTTCAACCATATAAATTAATAAATGAATTTTTTTTCAAATTAAATTTATAAAAGTTTGTAAAATCTATTTTCTTATTTTTTATAGAAGGACATTAATGGAATTTTTTTTCTGAAAGTATTATCATTAAACGTAAAAGAACATTACCAAAATAGTACATCAGTAATTATATATATTAATTATTTATATAAACTTGTTATAAAAAATATTTTAAAATTAGTTTTTACTATTCATATTACTAAGATTATCAAATATGACATAATTATCAACTTTAAATAACTATAACCATGAAATGATGTTTCAAAAAAACTTCGGTCTTGTAAGTAACATACACAAATTCGATCATGTGTGTGACATACTCTAAGTTGGTTACATTTGAATTTAATGTTTTAATTATTTAATTTTAATAAATAAATGAAAATTTTAATTTATTTCAGAAATAAGTGGATTATAGTAATTTGTGTTGTTACAACAACCGCTCCCCAAGTATAAATATTGCATTTTAACTCGTCAGCATGAAAAACCATCTAGATTGATGAAACCCATACCATTAACCTAACAAAAATAATTAACTATGTTCTATATGTCATGGTATTCAAAAAATCTCATCCATTGTGTACCTAATAGAAAATTAATATTAGGATTTCTTGAGAAAATATAATCGTCTTTACAAACTCCTTAAAGATAATTTCTTCAAATAATTTTTGTAATGTGTTCTACTAATTATAACCTAATAAATATATTATCACCAATTTAATGAGATATTATTATCTTCATTGAAATACAATTTCCATCTCATATCCATCATATGGAAATCAAATTCATCACTCATGTGTACATATGTCTTAGTGCCTCCATGTTGTGTTGTAATTCATTTTTCATATCCACTTTACATTGATGATTAAAATTATTATTATAATGGGTATACGTGATCAATATGAAATTAGAATTATATAATAAAATAAATATACCATCATATTCATCACCACATTATCCATTTAGAAATGATATCATCGCTTATATGTATGTATGGATTACAATATTCATGAAGCGTCGCAATCCATTTTCTATGATCAACACTCACGAATGGATATAAAAATGTAATTAATTGTTAAATATGATATTTGTAACATTAATATCATTATTTAACTTATCAGTATATACCCATTTCAATTAAAACATGACATTCAAGACAAAACAAGCCTGAGAAAACAAGGAAATTAACACTAAAAACATTGAATATAATAAAATATTACCAATGAATGTGTTAGAAGTTGTTTTTTAAGTATCATAAAAGATGTTATAAATAAAATAATTTTTATGGAATAAAATAAAACTTTTTTAAAAAACATTATTAATGAATTTTGATGATTTTTTATAGATATATAACCTAATGTAAGGGATTCCATTTCTCATATTTAATTCATTAGGATAAACTTATACCTCATTAATTATGTCATGAATTTATTATATATCAAATTAAATATTATTTTTCCATTTTTTATTTTAACATATTTTATTTGTATTTACAATTGATTCATTTAATTGATTCCCTTGATAAATTATCAATTCCAAAAAAATTCTATGTAAGGGAATTCTCTAAATTTTCAATCATTAGAAATTATATTTATGTTATGCACCCATATTATTTTTTTTGTGTATATAAGTACACATTCAAATGATATATCAAATATTTATTTAACCTCATTGTATTCAACTTTTTGAGAAATTTTCTTCTTTCATGGGGCATATGATTTGTTTGATTTTAAATTGGTAAGGGTTTCTCATCTCACATTTATTTTCTCGAGACAAACACCATATTCCATATTTATTTATTTCATGTTGTGTTTATAATTACCATTTTTATGTTATATGATGTATTAATTTATAATCATGATATGTATGTTTTCATTTAATTTTATTTTATATATGGTGAATATGAATCGGAAGATAACAAGTTGGTAATGGATTATATCAAAATCCCATTATTATTAAATATTGATTATGTTTACATATACCTTGGGGGATTTGGATGTTTAAATATTTTAATAATTATATTTATTAAAAATATTTATTAATGAACTTTTTTCAATAATATTACCAATAATCCCCTCTTTGTTAGTTAAATTTATTTAGAAATGTTTTTAGGATAATATAAATTCATTTCTATTTATATTCATAAATATATTTTCATAAAAAATATTTCCTAAAAAAGGGATTTAAAAACTACTATTAATATTTATTAAAGTGAAGTTTTATTATTTTTCAAAATATTTTTTCAAATTACTCTTATTTTTTTTTCAAAACATTTCTTGATTCAAATTTTATTAAAATATGAAATAGAACATTTCATTAATGTGGACATAATATATTGTATTTTTTATACTCATGACCCCACAATGAATTATTTTTTGTTTTATATATTTCAAGGGATATATAAAATCAAAATTATATTAAATTTTTTTTTTGAAATTTTGTTTTTTAATGTAATTTTTAAAATGAAATAAATATTTTCTTGAATTTTTAAATGTTATTTTTACCCATAAATTACATCTAAAATTTAGTTTAATTATGATACATAGAGTATATGTTGTTTTTATATCATTTTTATATTTCTTTGGATGGATTATGATTTGTTTTAATATTTCTGTGATATTTTGATCTTGTTGACTATATTACTCTAGATGGTATATGATTAAGTTCAATTGATTAGGGTATGTATTATCATTTCATATATTAGTTTTTAAGGTAATTTTCTATATTTTTTTTAACCCATTAATTTTTGGAGTGAATTATAAATAGATAGAATAGGTGGGGCTAATATATCCCCTAGAGGCATATGTATGTCTCATGAGACAATCATGTTGGTTATTTTCAAACGCCTTACTCATTTATGTATGTTTTAGTAGTTAAATAAATGACAATATATTTATGATGTCCCAAATTATGAATTCTCACATTATGAGATTATAAATTCATATTCCACATAAATACTATATTAATATAATATCCATTTATGTTTTTCATGTTTATTTGATTGTTTATATACACTAATATTTTCATCATATTTTCCTATGATATTATTCTCAACATACTGTTTGTATTGCTTGTGTTTATGTTATTTTAATTTACAATTTTTTATGAATTATTTAAACTTAAATTCTGTTTTACACTTACCCTTATAGAGAATATGAGATCACCCCATTTTTATGTATTATTTATTTTATGTTTAAAATATGATAATTATGATTTATATGCAGGCCTAATTAAGGAGAATAATGCCTTTATAAATGATTTTTTTTTGGAATATTCTATTTTTTGAAGTGTAATATTTGTTTCAATATAGTATCTAGTTTACCATTACTATAATACTATTCATTTTTTGGATAAAATAAATTTTATATTATAAATGTGTAATAATTTAACCATTGAATATGGGCTACTATTGGTGGGGAACTATATTTTTTATAAAATAAACAATTAAAGATACATTGGGATTTATATTTAGGAAAATGTGGAATATAGTATTAAAATGTATGATGGATTTAAATGTATTCAAAAATAAATAATTATTATGATATATATTTTAGTTATTCATAAATTTTCAATTTATGTTATGTCTTTAAATAGTTTTTATAGTATACATTAAATTTGAAATTTTTTATGATCTAATCAAGTATATTCCTTTTTTTAAAAATGGATCCTTGTTGATTAAGTAGAAGAATTATCAATACATATAATCCATGTTGGGAATTACCTCCTAAAAATTATATTAAATGAAGATATTGAGGTGGAGTTGGTGTTAAACATTTATATCTATCTGAGGAAAATTGTCTCATGTTATGAGAAATAACTACGCCCTTATGGAGAAATCCTACCGATCCACAACACTATGTAATAGTACTATATCTGTTCATTCATCAAGTACATCCCTAATTTTATGGGACTATAAATAAATCTTTATCTATGAAATAGACGAGTTACACAAACAATGTATTTCTCACATTCACATGTAATTATATGATGCATGATGTCGTGGTAGTTTTTCATCCCTTAGTTGATGCGGGACATTGATGGTCATTTATTCAAAAAACTATCGATGATGTGAACATAAAAAGCACAAAATTAAATAATTTCAATGAACCTTTTATGGAATAATATTTTTTATCTTAACAAAATTATGATATGTGGATATAATTCTTGCGTTTGAGAAAAAAGGATCACAATATTGTTACCAGGTATAAAGATAACATTACATGGTGAGCTTCCCATGCCACATACTATATTTTAAGAAAAATAGACATATTTTTCAATTATATTTATTGGAATAATACAATTCTAAAATGGGAATCATATTCCAACCACTCTCATCATATTAGGTTATAGTATCATGTTATTTCATGAAGGATAAATAATTCTCTAAGTGTTATAATTTCTAAGTGAATCAAGTATGAAATTGGATGGTAGGGAAAATTATAGATAATGGGATGAAATGAATGATTAATTATCCAACCTGAGATAATTGTGGAAAGATATACGATGTTAAATTATTTAATGGAAAATGAATTATTTTATTTATGGGAAAAATCAACCATAATATTTATTTCAACAAAAATCTGATTTTTGAAATATTCATTTCATTAAATTTATGTATTTGGGGAATAATTCAATTGTATTCTATAATAATATAAGTAATATACCGTAGATAAATCTAATGGATTATGTTAATTCTTATTCTATTTCAACATATGAAGAAAAATATATATTGCGATTTTTTAATTATATCCCAAAAATAGTTAGTAAATTTATTTAATTTTCATTAGAAAATCATAAAACATAAAATGATTGATTTATAGTAAAATTTAAAAATTGGTTAGGGATTATATATTAAATAGATAACCAAAAAATATATTTGATTCAGTTCAATGTTGAACAAATTATAAAAAACATAATTTATGGAGGGAAATACATAATTTTTTTCAAATGTAGACATTGGTGACCATAAAATTTGTTAGTGATTTGATATTTTATATAACAGTTTATAGAGTTAACTAAATGATTTTATTTAAGGAATATATTCGACTGCTTGAGATTTTATCATTTTCTTCCATAATGTTTTATGGGGATTTTCATGTTTTAAAAGAATATATGATCAATTCATTCACATGTTTGGAATGTGACATTTTGAATGGATTTATGTTATTTAGAGATAAATTTTTGGCCAGATTTTTAAATTTATAATATGTATTGTAATATTTATATGAGCCTTTATATTAAATAATTATATAATGGTTTAAGTGAAAATTTTGACATTATTGCTTTTTTATAATAGGTGGTGACTTTTTTGGTTTCCATAACCAATTAGACCCTGATGTAAAGACTTGTGGATCTATTTATTTATTAAAATGGATTACAGTATGAAAAAATAACCTTGAATATATGTTTCCCTCGATAAATGATGTAATGGAAATAGATCAACTAATAATATATTCATATTCTGATTATAAATCATATAATTTATTTCTTGAGTGAAATATATTGATTGAATGAAATCATTAAAATCTAGGACAATGATATTTGAATAATAATTATATTTTTTCGCTTTTAATACAATTTTATAAATGGATAATAACTGGTGAATTTTTTTCACTTTTTGATTATATAAATTCTAAAGAGAATGTTCTATACCTCTATTCATCCTTCAATGATGGTAATATTTTTCGTCGAGGACCATATTTTTACATACCACTAATGGTATCTTATAATGAATATTATTTTCTTGGTTCCATCACATTTTTTCACTTTATAAGAGAATGTTTTATTATCCATGGTTACAATTTTGGTTTCCCAACACACAAATTCCAAAATTAATCTATAGAATTAAGAAGAAAAATTTCATACTGTGATTATTATATATACTGAATGTTGGAATAATTGGACACCCTATTATTTTATCATATGTCTCTTTTAAAAATATTTATTGTCTTTAATAGCATACATTGCACACAAAACTCAGCTAAAATGAAAAATCAAATATTATTATGTGGTTTTTATAACACAGATTAAAAAATTATTGTAATTGTTATTATTATTAAAAACATTATAAAATACATAATTTCATAAATCATAAATTAAATCTTTTTTAATAAGAACATAATTTTTAGTAAGGTCATTTCATTATTCAAAAAATATGTTTTCCCAAACAATTGTTTATTGATGTATTTTATTATTGAATATTATAATTTATTTTAAGTAGTTTTATATAAATTTTTTGAAAAAATATATTTTATTCACATGTTTATAATATTATTTTACTAAGGATAAATTATTTTTGTCTTTTTGGACATGAATTACTTTTTAGTAAATACTATAAAATAATTATTTTATTGACAACTGTATATTAATTATAATGAAAAATCATGTTCTCAATTAGTTAAAATTAATATTACATAATTTATATTTACAATAATTAAATTATAATTTCTCTGATGAATTTTATAATTTATCTAATATATATACATTATATATTTAAAATTAGATTTTTTTTAAAAAATAGTTTTTTGTTTTATTTTACTGGTTATATTTTAAATTCATTTATGAAAATTATATGTATATTATTTTTAAAAAACGATAATATATTTTTAATATAGATATAATTTTTTTAATAATGTAATTTTTGTTTTTCTGCAAAAACAAATTTCATAGTATAAAAGAATTTATCGTAGTGTTTGCAAAATAATGTACCTAGTTAAACAAAAAAGATATAACCATTAAATACCAAACAACTAAATCAAAAAATTGTGTTCTATATTTTTCATAATCCTAAATACTATTTAAAGATGTATTTTTAATCCATATTCATATCAATTTATTCTACCCAAAATTGTTCAACATTAAATAAAAAAAATCATTATTTAATATCATAAAACAACCCATCCTCGAGTATAAATAAATACATTCCCTCATAACATATACAAACCATCTCTATAATCTATCCCTATGCCTTCTCTACTACCCAAAAAAATATTATTTTTTTTAGTTCCAAGTATTCCATAAATACAAACCCAAATGTATCTATGTTGTGATCCAACGGACGACATTTTGAAAGAAGATAGTGATTTTTAATAAGTCTTTCAATTATATTTCTTATTGTACTCCCAATAAATGTATGTTTTTTTATTATAATGTTATAAATTTATTATAATAAATGAAATTATTTTTTTATGTTTATGAAAAAAACCATTTTCCAACTCTTCTCCATTCAATGAAAATTTTATTCAATGCTCATACGTACGTACGACATATCATCACCTCATAGTAGGGTAATTTGTTTTTTATCACCACTTTACATGTTTGTAAATAATGGCAGAAATAAGGGATATATATGATAATTATGAAATAATATTTTTTTTAATTTTAAAATATCATCCACATCTATCCCATTTAATCAATTAAAAATGATTTCTTCGATCGTTTGTATATTTGACTAATCATCCACATTAAGTTATGATATTCAATTTTTATGTTCAAAATTCCATAATGGTTTGAAAACGTATATAATGATTAATTTTTTATTTATAATAAAAATATTATTATATATATAATTTAATAATATCTTTTTGAATATAACTATGTCATTTTTGTGAAAACAAGCAAGAGAAAACAAGGATATTAACTCGAAAAACATTGTAAAGAAAAACAATTGCTAATAAATTGGCAGTAAGATGTTAAAAAAGAATCATGTATCATATTATAAATATTAAAATTTAAATATTATATACTTATGAAAAATTTATTTACATTTTACAAGAGGACATAACATTATTATTTGATGTCAAACCTTAGGTAATGGATTTATTAACTCTTCTTCCATTGATTTGGATAAACAACGACATCAATAATTATTTTATTTAATGATTATGTATGAAATGAATTTTGAAACAAAATTTGTTATATATCCACTTTATTTAAGTAATTTAATAGTATATAGAGATAATTAATTCATTTTATTAACTATCACCAAAATTATATGATCTTTGGAAGGTACTTTAACTCGATTTTAATTCATTGAGGAATATTGTAATTTTATGCATCTATATTCTATTAAGAGGAGTATATAATTAACCTTTTACATTTTGTAACATTATTATATTTATTTTATTGATATTAATAGTTATTTATTAATTTTATAGGTAAAATCATGAATTTTTAATATAAAAATACTTTCTTTGAAAACGTACATGATACGCCACTTCCAGAATAAATGAAAAATTAAAAATTGAATGTTATTATTATTTCCAACCTGTTAAAATGGTTTGAATAAATAATATTAACTGAATTATTAATATATTGTTTACACACACATATAAATATATACTTATTTATTTTTACCTAATGATTATATGTGAATGTAACACCCAATTTTATAATAATAAGTATTGTTTTTCATAAAAAAAATTCAATGTGAATATTTTAATTTTATACAAATAAATACAAAATCACCATTTTTATATCGTATTAGTGATATTTAAATATAATAATTTTTAACATTTCTGCACTGTGTTTTTTATAAAATATATATGAAAAAAATACAATTTCACATATAAAAATATTTTCCTGAAATGATATTTTTCTATCCATTATAAGGAACACATGTTTTAAAAATTATTTTTCCCCACGAATAAATTTTATTTAGAAATTTAATTTTATATTTTTAATTCATTTTATCAAAATTTAAATTGGGTGATTTTTGGGTATTTTTCTAATAAGTTTTATTTTTATGAATAGTGAAAAAATAATGCATTTTAACTGAAGACTATATATTCATAAAATTTATTTATTTGCTTTATTTAAATTACTTAAATGTTTGAAATTATAGTTAGATCATATTTTTTTCATTTAAACCTATATTGTTCATTTTAAAAATTAAAAAATGATATTTTATATAAAAATATTGCGATCTTTTGAATGTTTTGACATTAAAAACATGTTTTCTTATTCCATAAATAAGATTAATTTATCAATAATTTCAAAAAATAATTTTTCATTTTTTAAATGGAATAAATATTTTTTATCATAGTTTAATTTTTCATAAATTATTTTCTATTTATTTTTGGACATTATAAATATTAACATTGGTAATATTATTTGTTACCACATATAAAGGATAATCGAATAATTACTGTTAATAATTATATTATAAATATTAAAAATATTACGTAACATGTTTCTTTATTTTATTGGATGCTTTATATTCTACCAAAATAATTCTTTTGTCAATGTAATAACCATTTTATGCCACTTGTATGATATTATGAATTTTATAATATTATATTCAAATAAAAATCAACATTGTCAAAGTTATTTTTGTAATAAGTATATGTGTCTTAATATAATTCTATGTGAGTGATATGTTCGGCTATAAAAATTATTTTGATATATAAAATATTTACCTACATCGTGGTTATTTATTTAAACTTTTTAGAAAAGTAATAATTAAATTTTTTAGTGTCACGATGATGACACAATAATTTATTAATTTATCATAGAATAAAATAAATGGTATAAAAATTATTAAAATGAGAATAATGTGATATTAATTATATCATCAAAAAAATTTATATATGGATTTTACTTGTAATGAATTTGTTAATAGAGTTTTATGTGGTGATATCAAGCACTTAAGAAATTTTTATAATGTAAAAAAATGATGTGTCTAAATTTACATTATTAATATTTTAAAATAAAAAATATTTTATTAAATGATATAAAATTAAAAAACATATACAATTTATAAAAATTATTCAAGTAAGTATAAATATGTCAGAAATACCTTGTTTCTTCACTTTGGGAGTTTTATAGTAATTATATTAACCCTCAAATTGTATATTACCTGATATCACCATAAAAATTAATAAGGGTTAAAACAAATAAAAAATGATTGAATTTTTTTCAAACATACATTATATTTTTTAGAAGAATAAATTTCAACCCATAATCATCATATAATCTAAATTCATTATTATGGGACCATTTAAAACATAGGATTAATATATATTAATTTAATATCTTGAAAATCTTCAAGAGTGACCCTCCCATATCCTATAAAAACAATCCCATTATTTTCTTTTATTAGCAAAGAGAAAAATATTTTGGTTGACCAATATATTTTTAAATCCCATCCCAAAATCCATACTCAAATTTTAGAAAACTTATTTATTGAATAAAATCATATTTTGTTGTTTTATGGTGTTAATCAAATGAGGTTGTCCAAATAAGTGGTATCATTTTTAAGGTGCTTATATTTTATTTTCTTTTCCAATTCATTAAAATATTTTTCCACTACAAAAAAGTAATTACTCCATTATCATCAAACTAACGAGTTGATATAATGTTAATGTCATAACCGAAAACAATCTCCACTTCCATCAAATTAAAAAATAATTAGTTGTCTCTATGTACAGGGCACAACCACCTCACGAACTAATATAATCATTTTTCCATAAACCATTCACATGGATTTTTATAATGATATAATTAATGTTTATATACTATATTAATTAAATATTTATCATTAATAAATAGTAATATATCATTTATATTTTTTACATTCGAATAACATAAAATTGAAAATGTCCTTCGTGTGTATGTGTTAACTATTACCTCCATGAAGTGATATGATTTGTTTTTAATCACCAAATTACAATGATGGAATATATAATTATATTTAAAATATTTATAGCATATATATGATAAGAGAATAATACTGTAAAAATAAAAAATAATTACCTTATTTCCATAATGATCATTTAGAAGTGATAAAATTAGAAATGCATATGTACAGCCTACTATATCCATGTTTATAATGTTATTCATTTCTATAACCATACTAAATGGTTCGATTTAAAATTCTGATTTTTTTAAAATTGATTATTATGTCAAGATTATTTTTATGAATATTATGGACTTATATCCAATTTTACTATTAACACTTTACTAATGTCATTTTTTACTCATGTGTTGAATATTGAAAAAATGTCCAACCAGAAGGAGAAATTCCCAATAACTGGGAAGGTATTGACTTTATATCCTATAACACACACACAAGCATGTACACAGCTGGATGAAATACTAAGTAAAACTTTTAGACAAAAAAGTATTTAATGTAAAAGGGGGACGGAATACAAGCCCAACAAGAAAGTACAAGAAACTGGAAGTACAAGTACAACTAAGGAAGAAGGAAAAACACCTATTGGTTCGTCCGCCGGGTTCCTACCTGAAAGATAGGTCCAGATCGCATCCTCATCACACCTCGTCTGTCTGTCTCCTCCGTGAACCGACATGCCGTATGTTCCTCCTCTGGGAACCATCATGTCCTGGTACTCTCTGCCTCAGTGAGCATTGTCTATTGTCTGCAACCAATTTCTCACGACTCTTACATCGAGGCTCGTTATGTTACTACCCCAAAATCACCTTCCATAGTCCAGGGACTGGCGATTAGTATCAAAGGAGAAATTCCATAAAACTGGGAAAGCATTTCCTTTATAACCTGTAACACACACAATCAAGTACACATCTAAAAGAAATACTAAGTAAAACTCTATAACAAAAGAGTGTTGATAGTAAAATGGGGTCGGAATACAATCCCAATATGAATGTACAAGAAAATGTAAGTACAAATACACTGAATAAATAAGAAAAATAGCTACTGGGTCATCCTCTAGGTTCCTACCTAAAGGGTAGTTACATATCGCCTCCTCGGCACTCCTCGTTCATCCATCTCCTTCGTGTACCAACACACTATATGGTTCTCCTCAGGGTATCATCCAGTCCTAGTACTCTCTGCCTCAATCAGCGTTGTCCGTCGTCTACATCCAACACAATGAGATGCGAGCATAGCCCGTTCCGGGGTTAGTGTAACAATACATAGTAGGGACCCTGAGACCCTCAAGGACACACAAAATCAAACAAGGATTAACCAAAAAGTATAAAATTAACAGATAAATCCCACTTCTGTGTATGACCATACTTATACCAATGCCATCAAGTAATCCATCACAATCATGAGGAAAACACGAAAGTTACTGACTCAGATCAAACCAGAATTTATTCTAGGGGTAAAACATTTCGAACCCGCAGCTGTTGAAGAACACTTCGTCTATTGAGTACTGTGGGCCTACTTCCAAAACCAGGTTCTTCCCACTATCCTTGGACTATTGAGGTACTCCACCTATCAAGTATTGTGGGTCTTCTTTGTCACACAGAGGTGCTCCCCAACATGGGTCTGCCACCATAATCATGAGTTCCACCTCACAGCTTGCAGAGGTACTGCTCGTATCATGTACCATAGGTCTGCCGCCCTAACCAGGCACTCCTCCATCGTGGGTCTGCTACCACAACTAGGCACTCCCAACTGGGATAGTCAAGTCACTATAAGTCAATCGGTCATCAGTCCTCAAGTCTCATACAGCTGCTAGGTTCCACTCAAATGCTCGCTCGTCTCCGGAAGATCTTCCTCATAAGATAGTATTCGATGCTCTAACTTCCACGTAGTGCCGCAATGAAGTATCCCAAATGACTTCCATGTCATAGGGGTCTCAACGCATCTGATGGTGCGTCAGTCGGGTGCTCGGTCTATGAGTTATTAACCAAAAAGTATTGGTGGATCGGTTGGATTTGTGCATGATCCATCCTGATTGTATCTCAACTATAGGCCGAACACCAATCAGATATACACAAATAGATCACCACACTCCATGATTACCAGCACTGCTGATAGTTCATCAAATAGACATCTGAAACCAACGATATGGCCAAAACAAAGTAAAGGGCCATAGTGGGCCCAGGTCTGGTCTGACCCAGTCAGACGGACATGGCCCGACCCCGTCCGGGCCAACCCGGGTCAGGCTGGTCCAACCTGAACCGGGTCGGCCCACACTGGGTTGGGCCAGGTCAGACCGAACCCAGGCCCACTATGACCCTTTACTTTCTTTTGTCCATATCTTTGTCAGTGGACGTCCGTTTGATGAACTGTTAGTGGCACTGGTAATCTTGGAGTGTGGTGATCTATTTGAGTATACCCTATTATAGTTTGGGGTATTGTTGAGATACTGTCAGGTTGGATCATGCACGAATCCAACCGGGCCCCTGGAACTTTTTAGCTAATAACTCATAGTTCAGGAATCCGATTGTTGCGTCGTCAGATGGGTTGAGACCCCTATGACATGGCAGACCATTGGGATACTACATCATAGGACTTCGTGGAATTTAGGAAATCGACCAGTACCTTGTGGAAGTGATCTTCTGGAGATGAGTGATCTTTTTAGCGGGAACCTAGTAGCTAGATGAGACTTGATGACTATTGACCAATTGACTCGAAGTGACTCGACTAGCCCAGTGGGGAGCACTTGGTTGCGGCGGCAGACCCACAGTGCCGGAGCGCCTGGTTGAGTTGGAAGACCCATGGTACTCAATAGGAGGAGTACCTATACAGGCTATGAGGGGGAGTGGCTAGTTGCAGCGGCAGACTCATGGTGGGGAGCGCCTCTGTATGACGCAACAAAGCCACGGTACTCGATAGAAAGAGTACCTCAGCCGTCCAAGGTTAGTGGGAAGAACCAGGTTGTGGCGACAAGCCCACTGTACTTGATAGAGGAATAGTTCTCCAGCATTCGAGTGTTCAAAATGTTTTACCCATGGAATAAATCCTGGTTAGAGCTGAATCAGTAAATTTTTTTTTTCTTCGTGAATGAGAGGGATTACTTGATAACTTAGGTATATGAATAGGGATATACCTAAGTGGGGATAATCTTTTGATTTCATACTTTTTGGTTTATCCATGATGAATTTTGTGAGACGTGGAGGGTATCGATTACCCTACTGAGTGTCGTTATACTCACCCATGCATGTTCTATGCCCGCACCTAGTGGTGTTGGTTGAAGATGAAAAACAGCGCTGACTAAGACTGAGAGTACCAGGACTGGATGGTACCAAGAGGAGGACCATACATCATGTCAGTACATAGAGGAGATTGATGGATGAGGAGTGCTGAGTAGTTGATCTTTACCTACCCTTCATGTTGGAACCCGATTGACGACCCAGTAGCTATTTTCCATTTTTCTTCAATTGTACATGTACTTCCAATTTCATGTACCTTCTTGTTGGGCTTGTATTCCGACCCACTTTTACTTTCAACACTATTTTGTTATACAGTTTTTTATAGTATTTGATCTAGTTGTGTACTTTCTTGTTTGTGTGTTATAGGTTATAAAGGCAATGTCTTCCCAGTTTTAGGGAATTTCACCTTTGGTGCTTGTCGCCTGACCCATGCCTATGGAAGGCAGGCTTCGGGTAGTCACGACACGGGCCGCGGGGATTGGGTAGTGGCACTATACCAAGATAATCATGTGGTTGGGTATCATCATTCATACCAATCCTATATAGCACAACATCATAATCATGTTTCTCTGAGTATTATACCTGGTTTTATCTAAGACTATAATTGAGTTGTGTATATTACCTCGTGCTTTGTGATTGAGATAATGCTTTTTGGTTTTCCTTTGTGGAGTTCAAGGAGACCTACAGTGTCTCAAGTTCCCTCATGAGTATTGTTATACTCACCCCTTCACATTCTTTTCCCACACCTTATATTCTCTTTTGTATGTGACGTACAACATTGATTGAGGATGAGGGTGTCAAGACTGGACGATGCTCGGAGGTGGAAATTCGGTGTGACATGGTGCAGAGGATACGGGTGGACATGGAGTACTATGGAGAAAATATGTACCTACCCTTCAGGTAGGATCAGCAGTGGACAATCCAGGAGATGATTTTCACCTTTCAGCTGTTTTTTACTTTGCAATTGTACTTGTACTTTTCCACTTGGGATTCTATTCTGGATCCTTTACTTTTAGTACAATTTTACTATAGCAGTTTATTTCACTATTTCTTATTGTTGTGTTCTCAGACTGTGTGTTTGTATATTTTTAAAGGCAAAGCCTTCCTGTTTTAGGGAATAAGCCTTTCAGTGTTAGTCGCCAACCCCTGGCCTATGGAAGGTGGGGTGGGGGTTGTCATGGAACGTGCCCCTGGGGACGGGTCATGAAAAAGTGGTATCAGAGGAGTTATGTTCTACCGAAAAACTAGGACTATAATATTTTGTGTGCGGTAATGGTGTTATGTTTTATGAATGTTGTTTTAGGTTTGGTAAATCTAGTGTTGGTGTGGCGGTCGACGTATCCATACACTAGGACCCTGAATTATGATTTTCAACTCAGTTCATGAAAACACTGATTGCGTGTGTTTATGAATAGTTTTTCATTTGATTTCTTTGTAGTCAGCTCACTAGGTATAACTTAATGACAATGGCACACCTATTCTTTATTAGGATACATCCCCTCAGACAACATGCTAGGATTCCAGAGATTGTATGTGATGACGGCCCTCAGAGCGATGAGTGCTCCGTGCAGGGCCCTCTTATAGCATTAGCACCTTTGGGAGGTGTACCAGTAGCCCCATTACCCATTTGGTATTCGTTTCCACTATCCCACCAACATAGGGTTCACTTTAACTGAGAATGTTTCCCGGGTTTTAGTGGAAGAGGCCTCCGAGGATCTGAGGCGAGACAGACCCGCAAGGGGTTGAGGGTTGGATGGAGGCTGTGGCAAGAGTTTTCCACCTAGTTGAGAATCCAGTAGTGCAGATGGTGATCATAGCTTCTCATCTATTCTAGTGAGTGACCATGAGGATGGTCCTCATAGTGATTAGGATTCGGTACATAGAACCTTTCCTGAGATAGTACATTTTGGTAGTGTGTAAGCTACATCACATCCCGTTGGTTAGCAGTTATAACCAGTGGTACTAGTAGAGGATACATGTAAGCTACGTTCTTTATAGATGTTTCAACATCAGATACCCCTCATGTTCTGAGGTGAGCCAGACTCACAGGCGGCTAAAGACTAGCCTGAGGAGGTGTTTGAGAGTTCCCAAAATCTTTTACATCTTCTACAGGATGACATTTTGGTAGCTGATTATTCATTGAGGCATACCGAACATTCAAGGTACTCGATGAATATGATATGATCACTGATTAGAGGCTTGGAATTCCAAGTGAGGTGTGTATAAGGACATCTGAATTAGAACTATTTCTCTATGCATTCCTACCTATGTTAGGGTTCTAGATAGAACCTTTATGGTTGAATGTTTTCTTGCTGAGCAGATACAGCCAATGAATGTTAGTAGTGGGAAAGAATGAAACTGGCACCAGTCTCAGTCACTTGGGTGTGGAAAAATGTTTCAGGAAGAGGATGTGATAGGGACATATGAATCTACAGGGTAGTAGATGTGGAATCATATCTAAAAGAGCAGTATGAGGTGGTGTACATCTTGACATGTTAAAAACCACCCCCATGTGTCCCCTACTAGGCTCTGGGAGTTGAAGGAAAGGGGAAGGGAGTAGTTTCATGCGGTCAAGGAGTGTGACCCAAGGGGTCAAGGAATGATTCAAGGTATGGTATGTGTCTACTACTAGCTACCGTATTAATAAACATAGGTTCTAATCATTTCTTCCTTCCACGAATATTTTCCAAGACCAAGAGTTTCCAGTTAAACCATTTACTAGACCCTTATGTCTAAAGATACATTTGGGAGGAGACACGATAATCACAGATACGCTAATAGTGTAATCTGACCCTTGAGGTGAGAGTTTTGGTTGGATCCTCTTGGTGGCAGCATCGAGGCTTTACAATGCTAGTTTGGTTATGGATTGGACATCCACAGTTCATAATCAGATTTAATGTATTTTGAAAAATTGTTTTGGTTCACCTAAAACGTTGGAATAGGATTTTCCTTGGTCTGAAAAATATTGAATCCTAGACAACAGAGGATAAAAACATGCAAAGGTGGGTGCATCCGATCACTCTTGAGTCGACCCTTCTTACCCTCGTGGCAGAGATAGTTTTGAGTTTTCATCTCCCAACATAAGTGGTATAGTGTGGGACATCCTTTGAAAATATTTTTCTAGGTTTACCTCCTCGAAGGGAGAAGGACTTCTTCTTTGGCTAGGTACTACTGGATTTCTTGACCAAAATTTTACAGAGTTGCAACACCCTTGTCAGCATTGACCAATAAGGGACAACTATTCTTTTGGATGGAGAGACACCAGCCAAGTTTCCATGATCATAGGAGGAGATTGAAGAGGGCCCCCATATTGAGGCTACTGGAAGAGCGTATTGGGAATGTAGTCTATTGTGACGCATCAGTGACCAGACTACGGCATGTACTGATGCAGGAGAGAGCAGTGATCGCTTATGGCTTGTGACTGTAGAGACAACTTGAGCAGAACTATACTACCCATGAATCGGAGTTAGCAGTAGTGGTCTTTGCACTGGAGATGTGGTGGAATTACTTGATGGGAGATTATTTTATAGTCTACTCTGATCACAAGATTCTCAGGTATATCTTCTCTCAGAAGGACCTAAACATGAGACAACAACGATGGCTATAATTCCTCTAGGTTTACGACAATGAGATATTATATAATTATAGGAAGTGGAACATAGTAAAAGATTCACTCAATAGGAGGTCTGGTCTGTTGTTTGTGAGTGAGGCGATAGAGAATATGTATGCGTTACAAATATCATTCATGGATAGAGATGGAGCAGCATACATGCAGACTATGACAATCACTCCCTTACTCCTTCATCAAGTCAGGGAGGCACAACTTGGGGACACTGACTATGATACTCGACGTGCTCAGATATCCTTTGGATATGTACCTGATAGATTTTTCTAAAGGTGGGGAGCACATCATTCTCTTTAGATGAAGTAAAATGGTACCGGTGGTACTACGGGATAAGTTGTTGAGAGAGTTCCATACGTCCCCTCTGGTGGTACATCCTGGTGTTGCGAAGATGTACCAGGACCTCACACATCAACACTAGTGGCTGTGGTTGAAGAAGGTTTTAGTGGAGTTTGTTTCACAATGCCTCACTTGTCAGAAAGTGATGGATGAGCACCAGGTTCTAATAGGCTTACAACCACTAGAGGTGCCAGAGTGGAAGTGGGATGGAATATTCACAGACTTTGTGATAGGGCTTCCACGTATGTCCAGGGTATATGATTCTATTTTGGTGATCATTGACCAACTCACCAATTAGGCCCACATCATACCTATCTAAAAGTAGGGATTAGTAGAAGTCTTGAGCCGCCACAAATTTTAGGAGATTTTGAAACATCATGAGGTTTCATCTACAAACATCTCTGCCGTAACACACATTTCACACCCCGGTTGTGGAAGGGATTACAGGAGGAATTCAAGAATCACTTGCGTTTGAGAAATTACTTTCATCTTCAGAAGGACGGTTAGATGGAGCAGACCATTTAGAAACTGGATAAAATTCTACGTGCATTCATCCTAGATTTTGGCTGTAGTTGGGAGTATCATTGTCCCATTATAGAGTTTGCAAACAACATAAATTATCAATCCACCATCGGTATGGAACCATTAGAGGCCTTGTACGGTGGACCCTTCAAACCAACTCTATGATGGATTGACCAATGGGAGTCAGCACTTATGGATACTAAGTTCATACGAGCTACCACTGAGAAAGTACAGACCATCCAGGAGTGGATGAAGAGTGCACAGACCTGACAGAAGTCATATGATGACAGAACATGGAGACCTCAAGAGTTCTATGAGGGTGACCATGTTTTCTTGAAAGTCTCTCCTCGATGAGGGACTACATAGATTTGGACAAGGAGGTATTTTATCACTGAGGTTTATCTGTCCTTTTATGATACATCATAGGATAGGCGAAGTTGCATACCACATGTCACATCCACTATAGTTGGAGATGGTGCATGATGTATTCTACATATCCTAGCTGAGGATATACCTGCACGACCCATCTCACGTCATCAACCATGGTGAGCTAGAATTAGACGATGTGGCGATGTTTACAGATGTTCCAGTATAGATAGAGGATCGATAGAAGCGGGTCATTTGTATGTAGTTTATACATTTGTTGTGCATTCTATAACACCCCAAGCGTCCATGGTACACTTCTCTTTCAATAATACAATAGCTTGCATTGTACGCAAGTTCGAGATGCTAACACACTGTGGCCAATCAAAGCAGTCGTTATGAATAGTAATACCCACTTTTAGAAATTATATAAATTTTATATTTCAAAATGGACTTCATTTGTGGATTCTGAATATCAAAATTAGCCTATGTTGAAATTTTGGTATTTTTATGAGAACTTCCAATTTTCGATGAATAGTAAAAAAATACTTAAAAACAAATTTTTTAATCAAAAAAATTTATAGTGAAAAATTATACTATTGAGTGGTTTTGAAGTATAATTAGAATATAATTTTACTATTTTATCCAATGGTAGTCATTATAATTAATTTCACTTTGAAATTGGACATAAACAATTTTCAATCTTTTGATAATATTGTTTCTTAAAAACATGTTATTTGTTTTGATAGCGGGAATTAATTATAAAATTAATTAATGAAACATATATATTTGGAATTTTATAAAAATACATCATTTTTGAATTTGGAATATCAATTATATCATAGGGTGAATGTTTGGTATTGTTCTGAGAAACTTTAATTTTTGATGAATAGTGAAACCACTAAGTAGTTGTTAAAAAACAAAATTTTCATCTAAATCAAACTTTACCACTTCTATTAATTGAATTTCAAAAATCTGACATACATGGTTGTCATTAGTAAGTAAAATTTGGTTCAATGAGATAAAAATAATTTTTGGTGAATTGTAACTTTTATGTTTTATTAATCGCAATTAAAGTTACTTATTGTAATTTAAGGTATATATAATGTTATAATAATATGAAATTACCGTTACACTTGTACTACCCTTGATGGATGAGTCATGGCCGACAAAGAAAATCCATGGGTCAACTTGGGGACCCCATGGAGCCACTTGGGTAAGAAATTGACATTAATAACTTTTTATTTAATGTAAAAATAAAATTTTCACAAACATGTGTTGTTTTACTAAAAAAATTATTACATGGGGTTATATAAGATAGATTTTAGTCTATAAATATTCATTGGAAAGACAAAAATATTTCATACATCATGCTAATTGTTTTATTATTTTTATACATTATGTAATTAAATTTATTTATGACCCCATGATGATGCAGCGATAACCTCATTAATTAATGATTTAAAAAAAAGAAAATATATTGTAAAATATAAGACTTTCACTTCTCTAAACCCTATTGGATGGGTATATTTATAACCCTTATCACCTTATACTTGAAATATATTATTGTGGGACCTATAAAATCCGAAACGCATTATATAATAAAGTAACATTTCTTGACTTTCTAAGAGTGTCCCTCCTCTCCTCTTATAAAACGTCCCCACCTATACCACCTTATTCACACCTTCAAAGCCATTTAGATCAGACAACATCTGCCCAAATACTCTCTCAACTTCCCTATCTTCCACCTAGAATCCTCACTTTTGGAATATGTCTTCCCAAGGAAGCCTTTGTCTGAAATCAAAAAGAGTTACCCGATTTTATGGTAAGGACTTCTCTTATGTTCTTTTGTTTTATATTTCTTCTCTTACCCATTAAACACTTTTTATTCCTTTATTTTGTAAAAAAACCAGTATATTCAATATACTAGGATGATTTATGATATGTATTTGATTTATAATTACCCACACCTTCGTCTAATGGTTAAATAACATACTGTTCTTGTGGGTGGTGAATTACTCCCTCACGAAATGATGATTGTTCAATCTTCTTTTAACACCTCTCATGGTGGAAATTAAGATGTTAATATATTTATATATGATATATAATATGTTTATGTATTCCTTATGCTTCTATATTTTTCATTTATGGCATACCTTTATGATTTCCATTATGGGTAAACGCGATAATTTCATTTTAGGAAGTGTGGTCTACCACACCCTCAAAGTTATTTGAATCGTTAATGCCATATGTGGGACATATAAAGGATGGAATAAATTATATTATATATAATATTATACTGGAATTATAATATACCTTTATATCATTATGATTTTATTCCATTAAATATGAAATATAAATGAAAGTAGTGTTCATGTGTACGTACGGCTTACCGTCTCCATGAATGGTGCATTTCATTTCTTACCTCTAAGTTTTATATAATATTATAAATGCATATATCTACTAAATATATATGATATATATTATATATAAATCATGAATATAATTATGGATATAATAGATATTCTACCACATAATCAACTTTTAATTATAAGAAGTTTATTTATGACTCAAGTACCAAAGATCAACAAAACGACCATTATTAACTTAAATAATTACAGAATCTTAATAACATGGTAATAAATTATAAAAAAAGAATAATGAACTTGAAAAATGTTATTTAGAAAGTAGAAATTAACTCTAGTATAATATTCAGGAGATTATAGATCGATCGAGTGAAGTCAGATACGAGGTAAGGGAACTTCTTAACACAATTTACATTCTTTGGGTTAATCTCCTACATTCAAATTATGTATTGATATTATTATGTCCTATCTTTTATTTGTACTTTCATTATGTTTACTTATAGTGCATACACATAATAGATATATTTTATTTAAAAAATGATCTTTGTAAGGGACTTCATCTCAATCTCCTTTCATTGAGTCATATTTTGTTTTATACACAAATTTCTTTTATACGATGTATAAACCCCTTTGATTTTTAATTTTATTAAAAATAAATCTTTTTATATGAAGTGTTTTGACTAAATGAAAAAAGAATGTTTTTCTTACGTATGCGGTGACAATGACTTCTCTGTCGTCGTGACCATTATTTGAGTTTCAGCTTCCTCTAAAACCCATAACTTTTTTTAAATGAAAAATAAATACCAAGTTTTAATTTTCTTTTATTTTGGTATTAAAAATGGTTTTGATAATGATTTTATTATATCAACCTATTTTATTGATATCTTGTGATTGAAATGTGGAAATGTTATGTTTCTTTTATGCATGTTTTATGTTATATGATTATGTTATGGTTTATGATATGTTTAAACCAGTTCATATGAGGAATGCATTGAACTTAATAAGTGATGGGTGGAGCCTGTTATAGCTCCTCGATGCATCGGTAGGTCTCATGAGAAAAACTTGTGTCTTGGAACGAGGCTTTGGCTATGTGGTTATGATAGTCTAGAATTATGCATTCCATAATTATGAAAGTAGTTATTGATATTGCATGTGATTATTCGACTAGTAAAATATCCATGTGAATAATTAAATGACATTATTTCATTTTATTTTTTCCATATTATGTTTAAGTTCATGATTAAAAGGCTTTTGTTTTAGTAATACATTTCCTTAAATGTTTATATTTATTTATGATATTTCTACTGTATTGTTATCCTTACTGAGAATCTGAGCTCACCCCTTTATATGTTTTATTTTCCCAGGATGTAAAGAAATATTTTTTGACTAACCTACAGGGATAGTATGAAGGGGATATGAGTATGGACTATGGAGATTATGTTATTTTGATTTTTCACTTTATGATGTAATGTAATATTTATAAATGTATCTACTGTTTCCAAGGCTACTAAAATAATCGGTCCTTCGATACATGATCTTTTGTGATCATGCCAATGTTATGTAATAATGCACCGACTCTGGGTAGCTTGGGTCGGGGTGTTACAGTTGGTATCATATGCAGTTTAGTACTATCCTTGGAAGCTAGATTTAGAAAAACTCGGATTAGAGCACATATCCCTAAGATAGGATTTTAGGATTAGTATAGAAGAAATTATTAGATTTTTGGTATTATAGAGATTTTGTGAGTTTCTTGAGAAATAAATCATTGTCTTGATACGAGCAGGTAGAGGCGGCTCTGGCACAAATGTGCCTAGGGGTAATAGCCAAAAACATTGCTTTGAGCAAGACTCGAACGTGAACTGGGTCACGACAACGGGCCTTGTGGCACTCTTGGTTATGACACTCCCATGTGATATGCTTAGGATAATTCTCAGTTTCATTACAAACCATTATTAAGGGTTTATGAGTGTATACATCCTCAAAGAAAACATTTTTATGATTATGTATTATATCCATAAATAGTTCAATTGATGTTAAGTGTTTTGAAAGTTTGTTATTAAGTATTTCAATTCATAAACTAATCTATTTTATGACATTGTTTAGAAATGGATCCTACTGTAAGGAATGGAAATCAAATCAATGCAAGATCTCAATGTAGGGATTTCCCTCCTGCTCAAGATAATTATAATGGATCTGGTGATACAACTAGTTCTGATAAGCTTATCACCATATTGGGACAACTCACTCAGGTTATGAATATTAACCTTACTCAAATGGAACACCCTGATCCGCAACGTGGAGGATCAATGTTAGACCGCTTCATGAGGCAACAACCACCAACATTCAATGGGAGTAAAAATCTCTTAGTAGCTGAGTAATTGATAAATTCCATAGAGAAAATATTCCATGCCGTGGGGAGTAGTGAAAGGGAAAAGGTTATCATGGCATTTTACCGCCTCACTGGAGATGCTGATCAATGGTGGTCATTGATTCAAAACACAAAGGAAGATGATGAAGTCTAAAATATTGAATAGAGGGAGTTCAAAGATATTTTCTTAGAAAAATAATTTTCTCGTGACCATCGAGAAGATAAGGAAAGGCAATTTTTGAGTCTGATACAAAAGGAGGATGAGAATGTCGCAAAGTATGAGGCCAAATTTACAAGGTTAGCAAGGTATGTTGCAGATTATATACGTAACCCAAGAAGTAAGATTGATCATTTCTTTCATGGGTTAAAACCATTTCTCCATCAAGCATTGGTCTTACAATCCTTCACATCGTAAGAAGATATTATCTCGTGTTCTATCATGACATAAAATAAATTCTCTAAGAATTATGACAATAAAGTAACGCAAGAGAAGAAGTGAATGGTGGAACAAGATACAGATAAAGGCAAAAAGGGAAAGAAAGATTTTCCATTATGTGATAATTGTTGGAAGAATCACCCCGGTACTTGCCTAAAGGGAATGGGAGTTTGTTACAAATGTGGAGAAAAAGGTCACCAGGCTCATGATTGTTAGGGAAAGAAAGAGGCTATCAATGTTGAATGCTATAATTATAGAGAAATGAGGAATTATGAAAATGAATGTTCTAAGCGTCAGGGAAACATAACCCAGAAATGGCCAAGGGATCAAGTCCAAGATTAAGTTGTTACTACAGATGAAGTTGAATAATTATTGTATTTGTGTTTTTGGACTCAAGAACTATATTATAGTTATAAGAATAATGTGAAATGTATATAAGGATTGTACTACAGTACTTGTTATTTTCATTAAGGTTTCAATATGATACAGGTAATAATATTTTTAGTATGTGACAATAAGTGAAACTTAACTTTGTTTGGGGAATCTGAAGTTACAATTGATTTTGTAATTTAGAGACCTTTTAGAGAAAGTCTGGACAAAGGTATTTTGGATATCTATAATGGTTGGAATGGATTAAGATGATCTTTTGATAGTATTGTTTAGGGTTAAAACATTTCTGAATATTATTCTTGGAATATTATTAGGAAAAGGACAACCTGCATGTCGGGGGATAACCTGTCACATCATAAAAAGATGTATTAATTGATCCCACAACCATAGTGCGACGGGCCTTTATTACCTACAACTAGCCTACAGGAAGTCCCTGGTTATTAAAAAGTAGTTTCCAAATCTAAATGGTATGTGTTAATATTTGGAACCCTGTACGATTAGGATAAATATAATATTTTTCAGTTCTGTTATCTTTTTTAGTGAATGATGGGTTTGTGGTAAAAAAAATTTATTAAAGAATGAAAAGTCTACATGAAAAGTATGTATATTTCCTTACATTCTTAGTAAATCACCTAAATAAATTCCTCAACTTTATGAAAGGTAACTTAAAACAAAAACATTGTCGGTTAACTTTTCCTATTGGGGAATCAATGATCATTTAACCAATCATAGGTTTGTGATTTTTTTGTAGTTAAATTTATCTTAATCCTATTTTCTACAACTCTCAATCAGACCTTGATGGTTTGTTTCTCCTCCATCTTCATGATTTCATAGAATCCTAGTATGGGCTATCTTGGGTGACCTTTGTACTTCTCTTTCTTTCTTTTAAAGTTATATTTTTATTAACCTTATTTATGATGTGGGTTTTCCACAAAAGTATTTGCTAATTTCAACCTTTTATTTTTGAAAAATAATTTCAAATTGCGAGGACACAATTTATTGAAGGATGGGAGAATGTAACACCCCAAGCGTCCACGGTACACATCTCTTTCAATAATGCAATAGCATGCATTGTATGCAAGTTCGAGATTCTAACACCCCACGACCAATAAAAGTAGTTGTTATGAATATTAATAGCCACCTTTTAAAATTATATAAATTTTATATTTCAAAATGGACTTCATTTTTGGATTCAGAATATAGAAATTAGCCTATGTTGAAATATTGGTATTTTTCTATGAACATCCAATTTTCGATGAATAGTAAAACAATACTTAAAATTGTTTTAATCAAAATAATTTATAGTGAAAAATTATACTATTGAGTGGTTTTATAGAATAATGAGAATATAATTTTACCATTTTATCCAATGGTGGTCATTAGAATTAATTTCACTTTGAAATTTGATATAAACAATTGTCAATCTTTTGATTGATATTCTTTCATAAAAACACGCTATTTGTTTTGATAGCGGAAATTATTTATAAAATTAATTATTTCAACTTATATGTTTGTAATTTTATAAAAAAATACATCATTTTTGAAATCAGAATATCAATTATATCTTTGGGTGAATTTTTGGTACTGTTCTGAGAAACATCAATTTTTGATGAATAGTGAAACCACTAAGTGGTTGGTAAAAAACTAATTTTTCATCTAAATGAAACTTTACCACTTTTGTGAATTGAATTTTAAAAATCCAACATACATGGTTGTAATTAGTGAGTAAAATTTTGTTCAATGAGATTAAAATAATTTTTGGTGAATATTAACTTTTATGTTTTATTAATCACAATTTAAGGTAATCAGTGTAATTTAAGGTAAATATAATGTTATAATAAAATTAAATTACATTTACACTTGTCCTAACCATATTGGATGAGTCATTTCCGACCAAGACAATCCATGGGTCAACTTTGGGACCCCATGGATCCACTTGGGTAAGAAAATGACATTAATAACTTTTTATTTAATGTAAAAATAAAATTGTCACAAACATGTGTTATTTTACTAAAACAATTATTACATGGGGTTATATAAGTTAACATTATGACTATATATATTCATTGGAAACATAAAAATATTTCCTAAATCATGGTAATTTTTTTATAATTTTAAGACATTAAATAAATAAATTTATTTATGACACCTTGAGGATGCATCGATTACCTCATTAATTAAGGATTTAAATAAAATGAACTGATAATGTAAAATATAATACATAAACTTGTCTAAAACCTATTGTATGGATATATTTCAAACCCTTATCACCTTATCCTTGAAATATATAAATTTGGGACTTTTAAATTCCGAAAAGCATTATATAATAAAGTAACATTTCGTGACTTTCCAAGAGTGACCCTCCTCTCCTCTTATAAAAGGCCCCCACCTCTACCACCTTAGTCACATCATCAAAGCCATTTGGCTCGGCCACAATCTTCCCAAATACTCTATAAACATCCCTCTCTGGCTCCTAGAATCCTTTTTTTGGGCAGAAGTCTTCCCAAGGAAGCCTTTGGCTCAAATAAAAAAGAGTTACCTGATTTCACGGTAATGTCTTCTCTTATGTTCTTTTGTTTTATTTTGCTTCTCCAACCCCATAAACTCTTTTTAATACTTTAGTTTGTAACAAAACAAGTATCTTAAATATACTAGGATGTTGTTATTATACGAATTTGATTTAAACATACACACACCTTCGTCTAATGGTTAAAGAACATACTGTTTCTGTGGGTGGCGAATTACTGCCTCACGAAACGATGATTGTTCAATCTTCTTTTAACACCTCTCATGGTATCCATTAAGAGGTATCTATATTTATATATGATATATATTATTTTTATGTTTTCCTTATTTTTCTGTATTTTTAATTTATGGAATAACTTTATGATTTCCATTATGGGTAAATGAGATAATTTCATTTTAGGAAGTGCGGACTACCAACCCCTCAAAGTGATTTGAATCGTTAATTCCATATGTGGGAAATATAAAGGATGGAGTAAATTGTATTATATTGGATTTATAATATACCTTTATATCATGATTATTTCATTCCATTAAATATGAAACAGAAATGAAAGTAGCGTTCATGCGTACGTACAGCATACCATCTCCATGAACGGTGCATTTCATTTCTTACCTCTAAATGTTATGTAATATTATAAATGAATATATCTACTGGATATATATGATATATATTATATCTACATCATGAATGTAATTATGGAGATAATAGATATTCTACCACATAAACTGCTTTTAATTATAATAATTTTATTTTTGACTCAAGTACCAAAGATCGACAAAACGACTGTTATTAACATAAATAATTACATAATGTCCATAACATAGTAATAAATGATAGAAAATGAATAATTAAATTGAAAAGGGTTCTTAAGAAAGTATAAATTAACTCTAGTATATTATTCAAGAGATTATATAATGATCGAGTCAAGTCAGACACGAGGTAAGGGAACTTCTTAACCCAATTTCCGTTCTTTGGGTTAATCTCCTACTTTCAAATTATGTCATGATATTATTATGTCATATCTTATATATGTACTTTCATTATATGTAATTATAGTGAATACACATAATAGATATATTTTATTCAAAAAATCATCTTTTTAAGGGACTTCATCTCAATATCCTTTCGTTGAGGCATATTTTGTTTTATACACAACTTTCTTTTATACGGTGTATAAACCACTTTGAATTTTACTTTCATTAAAAAGGAATATTTTAATACGAAGTGTTTTTTCTAATTGTCAAAAGGAATATTTTGTCTAACGTATGCAGTGACAACAACTTCTCCACCACCATGACCATTATTTGAGTTTCGGCCTCCTCTACAAGCCACAACTTTTTTTAAATGAAAAATAAATACCATGTTTTACTTTTATTTTATTTTGGTGTTGAAAATGTTTTTGATAATTTTTTTATTATATCAATGTGTTTTATTTATATCTTGTGATTGAAATGTGGAAATGTTATGTTTCCCTTATGCATGTATTATGTGATACGATAATGTTATGGTTTATGGAATGTTTAAACCTGTTCATATGAGGAATTCATTAAACTTAATATGTGATGGGTAGAGCCCGCTTTAGCTCCTCGATGCATCGGTAGGTCTCATGAGATAAAATAGTGTCTTGGCATGAGGCCTTGACAAAATTTTATTAGTAGTCTTAGCACGAGGCCTTGTCTATGTGGTTATGATAGTCTGACTTTGTGCATTACATCATTATAAATGTAGTTATTGATATTGCATGTGATTATTCGACTAGGTGAATATCCATATGAATAAGTAAATGGAAATATTTCATTTTATTTTTTCCATATTATGCTGAAGTTCATGTTTAAAAGGATTTTGTTTTAGTTATACATTGCCTTAAATGTTTATGTTTATTTATGAAATTTCCGATGTATTGTTATCCTTACTGAGCATCTGAGATCTCCCATTTCTATGTTTTATTTTCCCAGGATGTGAAGAAATATTTTATAACTGACCTATAGGGATGTTCTAAAGGGGATAAGAGTGTGTACTATGGAGACTATGTTATTGTGATTTTTCAATTTATGATTTAATGTAACATTTATGAATGTATCTACTGTTTCAAATTCTACTAAACTAATCAGTCTTTTGAGACTTGACCTTTTGTGATCATGCCAATGTTATGTAATAATGCACCAACTCTGGGTTGCTGGGGTTGGGGCGTTACACATTCTCTGGTATCATGGGAACCTCTAAGAGAGCACATGGGAGTGCGATGTTAATATTTGTGCTCAGTACCCCCATTTGTTTCCTTAGTCGATTTTTTGTCTTTAGGGGACGTAAAGACCTAAGGTGGGGAGAATGTAATGTCCTGGAATTTTCATATTTTTTTTTAATAATATGGATTTTTTTAGAGACCTGAAAATCTGAAGGTGCCCTATTCTGAGGACAGAAGTGCCCGAAATGATCCATTGAAGTTTTGTAAATCTTTAATTAGCAGGCATTAGCAGTTTTTCTCAAAAATTGAAATAACTCTTAAATGGTTTCCTGGATCAGAAATACGAGTACAATATTACATTAAGGATGGTGTGTCAACCCTAATAACGACGTAAATCTAGTCGGTGCAGTCCTCCAGTGAGAAAACCTGAAAATGGAATAACTATAAATAAATTAATTAAATAATGTTATTTTATTTTCCAAATTCATATAACTCAAAAACAATAACATGGATTAATAATCTGAGACCACCACTAAAATCATAAGGGTATGATTTCTTTAAAAAGATAATAACATTGGCCAGTGCGGGCCACCAGTGAAAGTTAGTATTTGGTTGTAAATAAAATAATTAAGTAACAATTATTTTATTGTAAAATTCATAAATTTAAACGGTAACTCGTATTAGAAATACGAGGGTTCTGTTGTGTTATTTGGGCCATGTTTCACTTAGGCAGAGCCAAACCTCGACTGGCGTAGGTCATGGGTGACAGTTAATATTTTTTTTTATCTTTTTTCAGGTTTGTTTAGTAAATGTGCGAGCAGTGTTTTCTAACTTTTAAACCGATGATCGGATTAAAAGGCTGAGTGTACCATTGAATCCATAGCACTGGGAAAAACCTAAGGGAGGATTTACATTGACTGCATTAGGTCTGGATAAGAAGGTATTTTTTGAGACTTTTTAAATGAAATGAAATGAAATAATTTTGTTATTTTATTTCATATCCTCCAATGGAATAGAAAAGGGGTTGGGCCAGCGATGTGTCAATCCAATAATTTGTTTGACCTACAAACCCTAAATAATGATGTCCTTTGGGAAATAGGAGGATTCATAATTAATGAGCCCTATTAAATTCCAACATCTTTAATTACCCGCCATTTATCCTATATATAGAGATATTGAGGGGAGGTATGAACATTTCTTCACCAGGAAACAAATTGCTGAAGCAGCGCCGCGATGCAGGACCCTTAGAATATGGAGCTCAACCCAACGGGAGGTGATAGATGACACTGAACCATGAACTGGATGGTGACGAACGAGTGGCATTGTTGGAAATTTATTGCAGGGATGAAGAAAATGATCCAACTTTAAGAATGAAAGTTTCTCAGAAGATTCGAGGTAGGGGTTATTCCATTTCTTCTTTTTAAATAATTTTCCTCTTCCCCGTTCTTGAATAATACAATCAACATGTGTCAACTGACTAACGGGTTGACCCTTGATTTATTTTTCTTTATGGAAGGTCTTGCGGGGTATCTTGTGGAGTTTTTCATGCTAATTAATTCAACTATTATGAAACCGTTAACCCCCTCTTGTCTACAGGCTAACATGGTGGGCACGAGTGAAACAATCCTAGCCTGATCACTCTTATATCATTGCTACATCCTTATGCCTTAGTTGATGACTGACAACACTATGACACCAACCGGATACGTGGTCGATTGCATGTTGACACACGCCATAATAGGTGTCCATGGAACTAATCTGTAGTAGTCTTCGAAGTGGCCAACACCATCCAGCTACGAAGGAAGCACGACACGCTGTCATGCAACGCTGATGAATACGAAGGACCATGGCCCATTAGCTGTGGAAACCGAAGGAGAGTTCTCTCGGCATGCCGGCCGGCCATGACAGAGCAGGCGGAGCAGAGGTGGGGCATGCCCCCGGTGCCACACCCATGTGACAGTAAGGCCACAACCAGCATTGGCCATGACAAGAGCAAGGGTCGCCGGATCGACCACCGGTCGGGGGACAGGGCATGCGCTAGCGGCGCGCCCGGTGGAAAAGTCAAAGCCTATCAGCCGCGCCACAGAGGACCCATTCCACCATGTGATGCCGCGTTGGGGTCAAATCCCACGCGATGACCCGTTGACATGGCTCTGCACCATGTCTACCCTACCCAGACATGCCACATATGTGTATCCCCATCGGCACGCGCCGCCATATGGGTAGGACCGCCTGGTCGGTCCAGCGGAACGACCCGCCACTCAACAGGCTGACCCACGAACCAACGTCCTGACCCATGTCCCAGTTGGGCTAGTCCAGGGCTGGAAAGAAAGTTGGACCTGAGTCGGGCCAGGTCGAGCCGGTCCGATTGATGTAGACCGGACCCAAACCTAGTACTGCCCAAAAATACAAAAATGGATTTATCTTGAGAACAGTACTTCCATTTGACGAACTGTCTACGAAGATGTGATCCTTGGAGTGAGAAAATCCTTTTGACCTACTCCATGAATTTTTTGGAGAAACTTGGTGTATGGCTAGGATGGATCATACTCAAATCTAACATTCCCCTCGGCACTGAACTACCAATAACGGACAGACCAAGAATCTGATTAATGCCCAATCTATTGCATATAAACCCTTATGACATGACAGATCATCGGGTTACTACTTGTGAGACCGAATTCTAGTTTAAATATGAATAATTTATTAGGGAGTGGTTATTCAATGCGCACTACGTATGGAACCATGCTATTGGCTGAGACCGGACAACTGTTGACTTTTTGACTCAGAGTGACTCGACTGCCACAGTCTGCGATGGGGAGGATTACCTCATCAATCCACGGTGGGGATCAGTCATGGTATGTGGTGGGGAAGAGTTCCTAAGCAGGCCACAGTTAGAGAGGGAGGCTTTGTGTGACCCATTAGAGTCACGGTACGCGATGGGGAGGAGTTTCTCAACAGTTCATGGTTAGTGGGAAGCAGCTCACTATACTCGATAGAGGAGGAGTACCCCATCCACTGAGGTGTTCGACATTGTGACTAGATTTGTTACGTGTTACTATATCTAGAGAATAATGTGGCTATAAATCTACATTTATAGCAATCTTGTGTGGTTTAGAATCATAATCTTGTTTCTCTGAGTTGTATATCTGATTTGAGTTGAGACTCTAATTGAGATTTTTCTATTTCTTCGTGCTTTGTGATTAAGATCATGCTTTGTAAATTTCATTTTTGGAGTTATAGGAGACCTATTGGTTCTCAGTGTCTCTACTAAGTGTCGTTATACTCACCCCTGCACGGGCATTGCCCACACCTTGTTGTGTCCTATGCAGATGATGTACAACATTGATCGAGGCTGAGGGAGCCAGGACTGGACAATGCTCAGAGGTAGAAATTCAGAATGATGTGACACGGAGGAGACAGGAAGATGTGAAGTACTGTGGGGGGTGATCTGCACCTACCCTTCATTTAGGATCCATGGTGGATGATCGAGGATATTCTTTTCACCTTTCTATTGTTTTATTCTTTTTAGTTGGATATGTACTATTCTAGATGGGCTTGTATTATGACGCAGTAATTTTATTACTCTTTTACTACAACAGTTTACCTCACAATTCCATCTTGTTGTGTTCTTGGACCATGTGTTTGTATAGGTTTAAAGGCAATTCCTTCTTGTTTTGGGAAATATGCCTTTCGGTGCTAGCCATCAGTCCTTGTTTTATGGAAGGTAGGCTTGGGGTAGTCATATCCTGAGTCTCTAGGGGATGGGTCATGACATTTATTATAACTAATATTTATTATAAGTCATTATTATTTCATAAAAATGAATTGTTATTGAAAAACTAATTTCCATTGATGAAGTTATATGATAAATATTTATAGAAATTTCTATAAATTAATTTTTGAATAATTTCTTCCATATTTAGAATTTGGATTTCATGTTTGTTATAAAAAATATAATTAATTTTGGGTTTATATGAATTATATCTCTATTAAATTTTTGACACCGCATTTATGGTTATACTCAGTTAAAACTAGGTGACAATCATTTCATGTATCTCAAACAATGGTATTTTTTATTTTCTTTTTTGAGTATTATCTCTCATAGTCTATAAATTTAACAATTTATTCCATGTTTCCTTTTGAAAATGCTCAAAGTTGGACTTTTTATTGTCAGTGAAAACCAAATTTTATCATGTTTATCTTAAAACATTTTATATTTTTTCATGGGGTTGAAAACATTTCATTTTAATTTAGAAATGTATATTAAAATATTGAATAATTTTTTATAATCATAAATATTTCTTTTATATTTAGTGATTCAATAATCCACGTAAGTGATTATGCAATGCCGATGTAGTGGGTGGTGATTTATTAAAAATTCAATGAAATTATTTTTTTAAAAAAATATTGTAATACTATTGGATGATTTATTCATAGACACGTATTTTTTGGTTAAAAACATCATATTAGTGGTGTATTATATTTGAATATAATAAATCAGGTATATCTTGATTTAAATAATTTCAATATATGTGAATACTACCAAAAATCCCTTCAAAATAATCATATGTTAAATAAAAATTTATTTAAGGAATTTAAATTTAGAGTAATATTATATTTCTCCAGATGTATGGGATATATATATGAGAATAGGATCCATTTTCTAGTTTTTTGTTGCTTTTCCTTTTTATTAAATTTTTTGACTCATGTAGAGTAAAATATATTGTTAAAGTGATAATTTTATTAATGATTAGTTAGTATAAAATCTCATATATCAGGGAAAAAACATCACCTAAACGTTTCCATGTTTTATTGGATAAGATTACATCTAAGCATCCTCAACATATAGTCGAAATATATCAATTTTTTATTCATTATCGTGAATATTAAATCATATTTATTTAAGAAAATAAAAATCTTCATGCATTCTACACCCCTTACATAAAAAAAGAGGCACCTCTCATTTATTCAACAAACATTTTATTAGCTATATTTTACAAAATATCTACCCAAATATCTACCTAAAATTCCCTTATGCATTCAACAGTTATTTTCCTTAACAAAATATCAATCCTAGAATCTATAAATCTTATCATACCTACTTCAACTTTTATTTTGTTACTAACTCTTCAGATCATCTTAAATTGTGATGAATTAAGTACATCATCATGATTTCTGTATTTAAATGTTAATATTTTAATGTTAAAACCCAATTACAATAGATTTTCAATACTATGGGAAATATAATCTTCACTTCTTTGTACGTGTAGGTAACCACCACCGTAGATAGATGTGTATGGTTTTCCATCAACATCTCACATTGATTGTTATTATGAGGATTTCAAATAATATATATGGAATTTATAAAATTATTATAGTTAAAAAAATTAATATGTCATCTTAGCACATTCCATTACTTTAATTAAAAATTATAATCTTCATTCATGTATACATAAGGACTACAACATCCTTCATGTGATGTGAATAATTTCGCATATACACATTTCATGGAATGCTCTAAAATAATATTTAGCACCAAAAATACCAGTTTTAAGTATATATATTTGATGGAACATTGAACCCTTTGACCACAATCATCACATTGAAGCTTTGTTGGGATTTTCCACATAACATCATCAAAACATTTGTTATAAACATAAATTATTATGATGAAAAAAAACATTTGTATTCAATTTTATAAATGGTAAAATGATAAATCAAAATTTACAATAAATTAGTTCGTTAGTATCTAAATAAAGAATATCATATTATTATACATGAGTTAATGCTTGTATAATTCTTGATGGTATTTTAGTTAAGGTATATTTCTTAAAGAATTTATAGAATTTATTAAATTATAATATTTTTCACCAATTTCAATTATCATTAAAATAATTTATGAATATTATTATTTATATATAAAGGTGTAATATTTTTTATTTTCAAATAAATTTTACATTTTTTGAATTTTTATAAAATTAATTATTATATAATCATTTAAATATGCTAATTTTATAAAATTTGTGAAAAGAATCATTTTTTATATTTTATCTAGTGAGTTGAATTCCCTATTATTCTGAAATTTAATGAAATTTATTAATCCAATAAATTATTCATTTTCATTTTAAAATAAACATTTCCACAATATTTTTATTTAATTTTTAATTTTTAATTTTTATTTAAAAATTTTTTCAATAAAAATGGTTAGTTTTTCATTTGTTTCTTCAAAATTTTAATGATATTTTGATATGGGGATTAATTTTAATTTTAAGTATTTAATGCTGAATAATTGTAAAATTAAAAAATATTTTAATTATTTTATTCATGGGGATTATATATCACCGACCTTGCACATATGGGTATTTACAAGCAAATTCAGGCTGGAAGGAATGACTCTGCTCCATCTCATCTGTTGTATGCTGATGACATTCTATTATTTGGGAAAGCCTCAAGAACAAATATCTCATCTATTAAGGCTCTTTTTCAACATTATGAAGAGTTGGATGGACAAGAAATAATTTGGGATAAATCATTCAATTTTTTTTGGCAATGGTGTCAGGATTGGTAAGAAGAACATAATAATTAATGATCTTGGGGTAAAAAAGGGATATTTTCCCTTTAAATACCTTGGAATTCCATTATTTTTAGGAGAAGTGAAGAGGAAATACATAGAAGGGATCTACTCTGGTATTCTTAATGAACTTGCAAGTTGGAAAAAAGGCTATGTCCATGGCTGGGAGGGTGTTCATTGTTAACTGAGTAATAACATAGAAATTTGATTACTCCATTTTGGTTTTTCGGGGGCCTCATGAACTCATCAAGGAGCTTCAAAGTCTTGTCCAAAACATTATTTGTATGGGGTAAACTCATTATAGGAAAACTATTACTGCTTACTGGAAGAAATGGGTCAAGACGGATGAATTTGGGGGCCTTGGAGTCAAGGATTTAAGAACTTTTAATTATGGCATTATTGGGAAAATCACCTGGGATCTGATCTCAACGGACAATGGTGGTGATTTTTTCATTAATCGATTCAAAGGCAAGCTCATTAATGGTTAAAAATACTATGTTATGTCATATTTTTGGTAATCTATTGAGTCTTATTTCATATGTATAACAAATGATACAATATGGTTGCTTTGTCATGACTCTAATCTTAATTTCTGGAGCACGAAATGGCTTGAACGACCTCTCTAGGACAATATGGACATTATTTCTGGTGTTTTACATTTTTTCATTGCTATGTTTTAATCTCACATGAAGCTATTTGACAATATGATCCCCTCTTCGGTGGAGCTGGAAATAAAATCATGTCATTTTATGGATTGTGATACACTAGTATGGAAACATAATAGGAATGGTCAGTTTACTAGCAGGGACTACTACCAGATGGCTTGTGCGGGTTCTTTCCTCTCACCTGCATGACTCATGAAATACAGGTCTTCGTTCATTCGACCCTATTTCTTCTCTCTAATATGGAGAATTTGGAAGAAATCAGGTTCCAACTCATGATCAGCTTAAGTGTTTTGGGCTTAACTTTGCATCATCCTTCTATCTATGTATGTGAGCAGACGAGGATGTCCAAAACTAGATTGTGGACTATGCCTATGTGAGGTAGTTGTGGGACTCTGTTGGGACCCTGTTTGGGATGAAATTGAACCAGGATTGTCTATATGATTTATTGGCATGGATGGAGAGAGTTTGTTGTAGAGAACAGGTGCAGAACTTCGTAACTATGGCTGTGGCGGCTGTGATTGCATCCATATAGACTGCTCTGAATGCATTATTTTTTGACATCAGAAAGGTGAATATTCAAGTTGGAATGATGGAGATTCACGAGGAGGTCTATGCAGCCTCGAGGGTTCAATCAGCTGTGATGTATAACAATGTTTCATACAAGAATATGATGCGGTTTCTTTGTGTTCCTGGACAGTCGCGGATGCCGCAGATGCTCAGGTATATTCGTTGGATACCACTGATCAGTCTATGGCTCACAATCAATGTGGATGGAGCTACTTCTAGTGCACCAGTTCCTTCAGGGTGTGGTGGTGTCTTCCTCCCTTATCGTGGCTTTGTGAAAGGATTTTTTTATCAGTTAACTGGCATTGGAGTTGCCGACGAAGTTGAGTTATGGGCGATAGTTCATGCAGTCATGTATGTTATCTCCTATAATTGGACTATCATATGGATTGAATCGGACTCTTAACATGATTTCCAATAATTACAAACAAGAATGCAGAATGTGCCATTGCAGGTACTCTCAAAATGGGTTGAATGTCTCAATCAGGTAAATCATCTAAAATTGATTATATCACATGTATATAGAGAGGCCAATCAAGTGGTAGATTCCTTGTCTTAGAATGAAATACTTTCTGTGGATATGTCATGGCCATTTATGACTCTTTTTTATTGCTCTACACTGGTGAAGGAAAACATAAATTGTGCTATATACTCTTGGTTTTGTAATAGTCACTATGTCATCTGACTCTTTCTTTTCTTAAGTTTAATAAATTTATATTGGGATAGGTTTTGGACGGATTATGGACATTATTAGTATTATATGATATGGGAAGTTAATATAGACCTATAATGAAATTAATAATGTCTCATTTAATCATTATAAGTAATTATAGAGTTAATTGAAGACTTTTTTCAATCGAATTAACAGGGATTTTGTTATTTCTGACATAATATAAAACAAGTAATTAATATAATGATCTAATATTTCTACAGTGATTTCAATTTTATAGATATGGGTTTTAAATTATTTCATTGTAAAAAATTACATATGGATATATTTAATTTTATGTGTTCTGGAATAATGTTGAAAAGGATACAATAAAATTGATTTTAATGTTTTTTTATCAAACAATGAAATTCTAACTTTTAAATACATTATATTAAAAATTTATCACATGTTTTCAAATATTTTCCAATGGTCAATAGAATAGTATTAGTAATTATAAATTCATGATTAAATTCATGGATAATATTAACTAAATGATTTTTGTATTATATGATTTTTATATTATTGAAAAAATGCTTAATAAAGGAATATGGTTGGTTTGTAATGTATAATATCATAATTTATGTTTTTTACCAAATTACTGATAACTTTGAAAATGAAAGGTAATTGGAATTGAACAAGCGTGAAATTCTGTGTAAATATTCAATATCATGTAATTTTTTATGCAATTTCCCATAGAGTATTTTTTATTTTTTATTTTAAAATATCATATTTATAACTAAAATATATCTAATCTAATTACTTTTAGAAGATAAATAATTATTCATTAATTAGGTATATGTTAAATTTTGGGACTAAAAATAAAATTTAATAAAAAAAATTAATACATGTTTAATTTAATGAATTTATAATTAAATTATTTCAACCACCTAATCAAATTGACTCATGAAAAAATTATTCCTTATTTATATATTTACATTAAAATATTACATCAAGGTACATTTTATTTTTTTATTACAAATTGTATTCATAGTAAATACATTTATTCTCATGATGGGATGAACTAGTGAAGAAGAATAAAATTATAGGATGATAAATTAAATAAAAAAACACAATCGAGTATTCCAACTGATGAGTATTTTTTGAACAAAATAATACAAGATTCTAAAATGTTAATACTTATTTTCATATGCCATTGATTATTACATTTATTGCATTAAGTAAAAGTAAATTTTATAATGTGACCCTTTTTATTATAATATTGATAAAATGTTTTCATACTGATAAAAATTAATATTTGGTACTAAATTGATATTTAAAATATGAAACATTTTTCAATCATGGTAACTCTTAAAAAATCATTCATGGAATGACTATATTAAATGATTGTGAAACACATACACAATGATGGTTAATGTTATAGAAAAATTACATAATTGATGATGAATATATTATATGTAATATAATATATTAAAATTATTTTTTTAATTTTTATCGAGATACATATGTCAAATATATGATTTGAAAAAAGATTAGTTATAATTAATAGTTTGGTCATGTTATTTTTAATAAAATAATTATTTTAATATCCCAAAAAATGAAGATAATTATAACTTTTGATGAAAAATTAATTCATTAAAATGTTATAATTTCACTATATAAATTGGTATGATCATTAAAAGAAGAAAAATTCCTTTTGATGAGATAATATTTATTTTATGGTCGCATAAATTTGAATTAAAATTATAACAAACATTGATATCATGTTATCTGTGAGAATTGTTAATGGGAGATTAAAACCACAATATTGAGGTCAAAACAAAAAACACAATGTATAAATGTTATTTTATGAGATTATATCAACATTTCAGTACCCCACATTTTAGAAATATCAATTTGGATCAACAAAATTCTAAAAATTAATTTTTATTACATTAATAGTTCATGTAAATCCAAGGCTTCCCCTATCTACTATTACATAAGGTTTCCACACCTCAACTCCTCCACACACATCATGAGCCACATATTTTGACCAAACCCTAGAAAAAAAAATTCGTTTTATCCTTAAAAAACTATTATCGCTTACAATCCATAAAATGAGAATTATGTGGGCCTATATTGTGAACTATAATGGATTTACTTTAAAGATGAAGTAATCATCATAACCAATGTTGATGATTTTATAACTACATATACCTCCTAAAATTATATCCTAGAAGTTTTATATATTAATACTAATATCTCTCATACAATTATATTCTATTATTATAATGAGATGTCTATAGTATTCCATTTTTTTAATAAATTGTACATGAGAAAATTTTTTTTTCATATATATGTACCATGACCTCCATGATGTAATGCATTACATTTTACATAAATTAGTCTCATGGTTTTATATAAAGATGAAGTTAATGTATATATATGGTATTCGAGGAACATTTATTATACTTCTATAAAATATATTTTCTATATTCTTTTACATCCTCCAACATAAAAATTATTTCTTGATTCATGAATCTGTGTAGATTACTATATTCATGAAATTATGGGAGTAGATTTTTCATGAACACTATTTATGTATGGGATTTTTTAATATCATTTATAACGATGAAAAATATATCATTTTTATTAATTTATTTGTTATTTTGCATATTTTTCATTAAACACAACAAAACAAACTTTTTCATTTTTTAATCATGATCCAAACATCCTCGATGTAACTTATGCCGATTTTACATATAATGTGACAAATATATATCATTGAAAAAAAATTATTGATAATTTTATTATTATAAAAGTTTTAGAAAATTAAATACTAATATTATTTAAAATATATAGTAGTTAACATGCATATATAGAATATATTACCCCTATATAAGGGGGATCATATCTCACTTTACATTTTTTGTGTGGAACATCCACAACATTGACTATGTTGTTCCATGATTATGTTAAAAATTTCCTCTAATTATATTATGGTTAAATATAACTTATTTTATGAATTTCGTCAACTATGACATATAATTACATCATTAATGTAATTATAGGTTTAGTGGTATGTTCATTTAATGATTATTTATTTTAGTATTTTTTTCATTTAGGCATGTCTTGTATTACTATCAAAATTCCTTTTAAAATGTGTATATGATACCAATTGTGATATTTTATCTTGAATCCATATTTTATTAGTTTATAAAAAGTTCATTTAAATTAATTACTTTCATGATATGTTTTTACAAATGATATAAATGATAAAAAGGGTGTTAATGGACTCATTTTCCATTCATAGTGACATACTTCATTATTTGTACTATGATTTATTTTATTTAGTGTATATATGTTTCAAGAGATTGAAGTATATTTTTATTTAATCACTTTTAAATAATCAATTTGTGTTAATTCTTTGATAGGAATTTGTATTCAATCAATACACATGATCCATGGTTATTTATTCTTAAGCATCATTTTTAAGACATGTTTTTCATTAAAATATATATATATTTACTTATATATGGTGTATATTAAAGCATAAAATATAATATAATGAATCTTTATATAACCAGGGAATTTTATTTTCAATAATATTTTCATCCATTCAAATTATTTATTTTTTAAAGTTAATAATTTTTTATTTCATTGTAGACCTTGTTTTAATAATAATAAATCATATGAAATATATTGTTATATAGTACTATTTATCTTATATAAATAGTGTTATTTGATAAAAAAATGAGTATATAAAATAATTATATGTGGATCTTTCTTTATATTTTAAATGTTTTAGTTATATATTTGTTTACTTTTATTCTCATAAATCACTTTTCACTTTATATAAATCATTGAAATTAATGACTTTTTTTATCATTTATGTCATGAATGGATTTTTCAACCACATTTACCATTATTTTCCTATATGACTATTTTACATGATTTGGTAGTTATTTTAAAATCGAATATTTTCATCAAATTATATGGGAAAATGATAATGGTAGGTTCTATTACTTCAAATGAATTATGATAAATGATCAGCTATGGGAATTATATTCAATGTCAACATCTATTAATGATTCCTATTCTTTAATGGAAATATAAAATAATGATACCATCAATAATTTTTCATGATATGGATTAGAATCATTTTTAAAATAGTCTTTCAAAATTATAATTTATTTTCTATGTCAAAATCAAATAATAAATGAATGTATATAATTTTATGAGATCTGAATAAAATAAAAAAAAATATTTTTAATGTTTAATTTGAATACCCTCAAAATTTATCCAATACCCAATTAACATATTGATTTAATTTATCATTTTCATTCTGTAAAATTTTTTAAATGGATCACGATAATGAATATTCAATGACTTTTCAATTATATATGATAATGAAAAATATATAAAAGTTTAATTGAGTTATACATTCTAATCATAAATTTAAATTTATAAATAAAAAATCATGCGGATTATTCATAAATGATTTAATTTTTTATTAATTCATTCATTAAATTATTAAATAAATGGAATCCTAAAATAAAAATTTAAATTGAAAATACTATGGTTTTAAAAAATTTAATTATCATTATAAAATGTAAACCTGGTAATAAATGTGAGCTGAAATATGAACATAATATTGTTTCTATAATAATAATAACTTGATTATTACAAATGTGTTGTAAATTACTTGTTTGAATGTTGAATTTTTGTTTTAAAAATATTACCATTTTTTATAAGATTGACTAAAATTTCCATTAATATATTTTTATGATATGATTGGTGGATATGGGGAATGTCATAATGTTTTCATGAAATTCAACATGTTAATTGAAACAATGTGATTGCCATATGGTTTCTTGATTATTATACATGCCTCAACTACTTGAGAATGAGGCACTATCAATATAGTGATGATTCCCACAAACTTACCAGACACTAAAAAATAAATTATGTGTGGTCCATGTTTAGTTAATATGAATCAGTAGGATGTGACCACAAATGAAATTATAATATGATTTCTCTATATCCCATGTACACACCCCATGTTACTATTAGAAGAACATTATCCCTTTAGAAAGATCACACCATAGTTAATTTTCTACGATACACACATTTTCCTTGTCACCACAATGAAAAATTACTAATACATGGTTATATTATTGGAAATAGAAAACAATTTATGATTGTATATGTCCCAAAAATAGGTTCATATTAATGTCAGATTAAGAAATCATGAACCAAAAATACAATTAAACTATGATGACTGAATAATCTCACCACCTGAACAAAAGAATCACAACCCAGGAATGTGATCCAAGATCAGGCTTTATTTCCTATAATAATTAACAATGAAAACCATATGTACACCCACTCTGAATAATATAAACAAAAAAGGCAATGTCACATATACCATAGAACTCGATTTCTATCTTTCCTATGAAATATTTCCAATCAATAATATCTCTCCCTTTTTATAGATTTTGAGCATGACAATTTAAATATTCCATTTTCTGAAGATGAAGAATGGTTGAATAAAATATAAACAGGCTAGAGTTCTATGTTTTGATGGCACAAATCCACTATTTAAAACAACAATTATCTAATTAGTGGATGAAATTCCACATTTATGTTGAATCAACTGAAGATGACATCTCTAGATAAGCATTGTTGACCTGGTTCCCATCATTCCATTGTGTTCTCCACCAACAAAATATAATTAATAAATTATTTGAATAATAACATTATGATTAAAGATTAATATTTAGAAGTTATAGTTGATTAATAAGAACCCATCACACACAAGATAATTCCCTTATTGAAATTGATAATGGTCAGTTCTTACATATTGGTGACACTTCAAACTATTATTATGATTATAATACCATTATTTAAAACATTATGTCATATATGATAATTCATTATAATTATTTTGTTATATATTTTTTTATTTGATTGTTCAAGTATATTTATATTATTTGAGGTCTCAAATATTCCCATTACTGTAGTCATAACCCTAAAAATTATACATTATAAATGCTAAAAAAATTCATCATTGGAGAAAAAAGCGAGAACAACCCACTAGAATGAAATTCACATGTCCCAAAAAATATCTGTAAATTTAATATGGAAGTCGTGAAATCCTAGGAAACTTTTGAGGCCCAAATCCAATAATGTAAATCCTCTACAGAAAAAATGGCATTTCTTGATTTAGAAATTAATTACTTATGTCTGTCAAACACCTCTTATATTACACTCGAAACATGAAGTATAAAATCATTACTAGATTGAATATTCATGATTTATTATATAAATTGATCCTAGATTGATGTTGAAAATGTGAACTCCCCTTTACCCTTGATTATAAACATGAATAACTCATCCATTTAGATTATAAACATAGAATGCAGAACTGAAAATGAAGAAAATGGAGGAGACTACATGTAAACAAATTACATCTTCCCCATATAAAATTATTCAGTATCTACCTTATATAATTTACTATGTAATATTATATTATCATTAATTATGATTTTATTAAATTATTTATTGTTAATATTATCATTCCTAATTGATTATATTATTTTCAATCCTTGGGTCATCTGGTAATCCCATGAACTCTATAACCATTGAGAACTAATATGTGTGCTATGAACTGATAAAAGATCATGAGGAATACAAAATCCATATTCATTAATATTCTAATTTCTTTCATTGAATTTATTATATATTGGATAGAATTATATCTATTGTATTAAAATGAACTTTATAATATGATGTTTCCCACACCACCCTATCAAATAAATTTTCCATCACTAAACTAAGATGACCGTGTATATTATTAGAGAAAAATGGTTTTATGGATGAATAGAATATGTTAGAGTTGGAATAAATTAATATATTGAATTGATTGATTATTATCATTTCTTACTCACATCAGATGCTATAGAGAAATATTATAGATAAATATAAATTCTTTGTGCATTCAGGAACACTAATAGATATAGAATATTAATTTATGAATGATATTGATAAAATTGTATGGTGAGAATTAAAATGGACAATAAATAACTATGATTTTAACTATGTATATAATTCACTTTTAACCATGAATTTTTTTGAATATAATTTATGATTATTAATAATAATAAATTTTAAAATCCAAATAAATAAAAAAATCATGGTCTCTGACTATTTTAAAAAAATTATTAAAAATAATTAAATATTAATATGTTTTTAGATTAGTGAAAATTAAAATTACATATCCTAGAGAGATAGCCGTGATTAGATACTATACTAACTTATGTGGTATTAAAAACATTTTAGATGGCCCAATACATCCTCATGATCAACATTAAATTTTTCTTATTAACAAGTGTTCAATTTTAAATATCTTAAGAACATTATAATTAGTGTTTTCTAATTTTGCATTTAAAATTTTTCAAAATATATTTTTTTCATAGATTATGATTACTAAGGTAATATAAAAATAATGGATAACATATTCATTTCCCAGTTTAAATTCCAATTTAAATTTTAGATGCTTAATTTCCTCATACCACACCCTCACAAACATTCAAAATAAACTAATGGTTTGTATGATGAAATGAATTTCCTTAAAGAACTCAAATAATATCATCAACACATTAAACCCCAACATCAATATAAATATGATAATACACTGGAGGAAATCTATATATACTCCTCTATAATGTAGGAATTTTAATTTAATTAAAACCAAAACAATTAATGGAAACAATAATTATGAAAGAAAATTGAAAAAAAAATTATTTAAAAGACACTTTCATCCAGTAGTATGTATTATAATATAAATAAAAATAAGTTGAATAGTATGATGTGGTATTTATTTAACAATGAGATATTTATGTTTGTGGGGTTGATTTTATGGAAACTAATGCCTATCCATTTTTTACAGTTCAACACATCTTCCTAGTGCAGCTTTAACATGAAAGGAAAAAATGTTGAAAATGATAATTGGTAATATTGATTTGGGTTTTCATTCTATTATATATATATATATATAATAATTTATCTATCATATAATGTAAATTATATCACAATATCGGAATAAGGTATTATAACCATTGATATTAAAGATTATGTCAATGAGATCCATTTTTAAGAGATATAGTAATTCAAACAACTTCACTTCTATAGACAAGATAAATTCAAAGATGAAGTGTACATAGATGATGATCATCATGAATAAAATGGGGAGGTAGATAGCCCGATATTTTTATTATTTAATTATTTTATTTATTAAATTTGAACTATATATTAATATATCTTGTAATATTTCTAAAAAATCAACTCAACTAATTCCTCTATTACACATAGTAAAAGAATTATGTGAGATATACTACATTGAGGATAAAATGTCAAAACCATAAGCCACAATCATTATAAATGAACTTACAATATTGTTTCATGAGTGATAAAAGGTCCAACATTGGTAATATAAATTATTGAATCAATCCGTACACTGATTTGTTTAAAAATTGGCTATAAAAATTGATCTAGATAATATTCATATTAGATATCTAATAAGATTATTTTATCACCCTTATAGAAGAATAAAATCAGTGATATCATCCAAAGATGAAGAAATCAATCATCTAGAAATAAAAGATGAGACTACCCTTGTAGAATAAAAAAAGTAAAAAATAAAGACTACATAAAAAATAATGTCAAATTTATTGTTAAATATTGTCATAGTGATGACCAAAGGAATATGGTTTATGATTATGGTGAGACTCTACGGTATATAAAGAAGCCACTACACTTTGAGAAAACATTGAATATCAGCTATGATAAGAACAACCAAAGAATAAAAATTATTTAATTTTTTGAATGTACATACTGAATCAAAATCAACAATATATAAATGGGAAACATATATTTCAATTAAATTTGTTTTTATTTTATAATATTTTATATATTTACAACACCCTTCTTGTTTTTCCATGGGTAAGAAACATCTCTAGATGTTCAAATGGTAGAGAAAGTATCCAATAAAATTATGGAAGATTCCATAGAGACCCCATATATCATCCTTCCATCCCTACCTTATAAAAGAAAAATATATGATGAGGTGGTTATACTGAATAACTACATCAAGGTGTAATCCCTGAAGAACTAGTGGTTATTAGATCTAGGTAGAATAAAAGGTGAGGGTTTTCATCTCATAGAACCCTTAATATAGAGGATTGATGTTGACCCTAGACTATCTACCTATTGAAGTATTATCTATATCCCCAATTGGGGTTTTACACTTGAAACTACACCATTTCTTTATCTTTTTCAATTTTTCTAGAAATTTTTTTAAAAAAATTCCAAATGATTACTTTTTTTCATCTGTATTTACATAACTGAAATAAAACCTTGGAAGATAAGTCATTATTATCAATAGAGCTCCATTTGAGAGATTCACTCAAATATGTTGTATGTATGATAAATATTGAAAGTTGTTTTTTATCCATATAATTTTTCTTGACACTAATAATTAATAAAAATTATTAATTTAAAAATATTTAATTATTAAAATCCTCGAGGGTACTATAATTGAATAGTTTTGTAAGGATATGTAATCTATATAGAATTTACTTAACTACCTTTTATATAATTTATTATAATATGAAAATAAAAATATGTTTTTTCATCCTATTTTAACATATATTTTATAATGTACTTTATAACTAAATTTTCAAAAACCAAAAAATATATGACATATCAAAAAATTATGTTTTCATATAATCAAGCTGATTATTTAAAAAATCATGTTTTTTAAAAAACTTATTGACAATAATTACATCCCTACCTAGGCTTATAATAATATGTAAAATTATTATGTCACTTGTAATGATATTCAATGAGTTATATGATCGATGAACGGATTATTCAAAATTTACATAGACATTTTTTTGTACTAAAAATGGGGTGTTGTTGAAGTGGTTTTCTTGTAACAAGAATGATAAAATTATTTTAAATTGATTTTTGAACATAATCCAATAAATATTAACATATATGAAAATAAACTCCATGTAAAACTAACCAAAATGAAATTTATATATATCCTCTCTAACTGAAAAAATATGAAATTGAGATTTTATTGTGAATATTTTAGAAATTAGAAAGGAGGTGTGTGAGTAATTAATTTTTAATGACACAGTTTTGGGAGATGGCGGCGCTCTCGGGTGAAAGAAGGGCTAACCCTAACATCGCAGATCTAGGGTCCCAAGATGAAAGATCCTTCGCGGACGTAGTCTCGGGTAGAATACCTCGCACAGAATTGAAGACCTCTGGTATTCTTGCTCCAAAATCCTATAGACACTGAGGTATATCAGCGATTGCTTTCTCCAAAGAAGAGGTACTCAATCTTGCTTCGGATCTCCGGTTTGTTCTTGTCGGTCGATTTTCCAAGAACCTCCCTTCTCTGTTCTTCTTACGCAAATCACTAGAGAATATTGGTTTTAAAAACTTTCATATTGGATTGCTGAACTCTCTGTATGTTGTGTTTCGGTTCTCCTCTAATAATGATTATTATCGATTGTGGATTCGTGGATCATGGTCTTTTGGGGGGCATCTTTAAAGGTCTTTAAGTGGTCTCCAAATTTTGAGTTAGGTTCTGATCCCCCTATTGTTCCAATTTGGATAGGTTTCCCAGGATTGCCTTTGCATCTGTTTAAGCAAAGCGCTTTATCTGCCATTGAAATTCTATTTGGAACCCCGATTAGATTAGATTCTGCCACCATGAACTTGTCTCGTCCGACAGTTGCTAGGATCTGCACTGAGATTGATATATCACAAGAATTGCCTTCCAGATTCTGGCTCAAGAATGGTGATAAAGGTTATACTCAAGTGGTGGTCTTTGAAAAGGTCCCACCCTACTGTTACTACTGCTACAAAGTGGGTCATTCTTTGGAGGAATGTGAGTCAAAAAAAATTGAACCACCTCAACCTCACTGGAAAACAGTTTGGGTAGAAAAATCTAATGCTAAAATTAACTTGGATCTTCCTAAATCATCCACTACTAAGGACATTGTGATTCCCATTACCAATGATGTCTCTGGGACCATGAACGTGCATCCTACACCTTGTGATTATTTGCTGAACTGAGGGGGATCATGGAAATATTTCTCTAGATAAGGGTGAGAAGGAGTCTCCTCCCACTATGGAGAATGCTAATACACATCATAACCCCTCACCATCACTTGAGTCAATGACGAAAGTGCCAATAGAAGATGACTCTCAGAAAAATGTGGAAATGGGGAGGTGTGATGAATCTGAAAATAGTCTCTCTCAAAAAGATGAGGAGGATAAAGATATTTTCATTGAGGAAGAATACCTTAAGGACATGGCCAGGAAGGGTAATAAACAAATAGTGGATGTAGATAGGTTTATTACTCCCAACTCTAAAAAAACTAAAAAGCGTAGGGATTTTTCTCATGTAGAGAGGACTATTGTCACTCGATCCATGGATTTTTCTAGAAAGATTGTTTCTTCCTCTATTACAAATCAACCTGTAGAGAAGGAACAACAAGCTGAAAGGTTTGATGAACCAATTATGTCAGTTTGTGAAGATTCTGATTCTTCAGCGAGACTCAAAGATGATATCCTATACAATTCTTTTAGAAAAGGTGAGATTACTAAGAGCATTTACTTGGCGGAAAAGCAGGACATATTCAATGACAGAATCAGGAAAGAATTCTTGTTCTAGTCTTGCACTGATGTCCTACATTGGTCTCTCTTGATCTCTGCTGGTTTATTCTGTTTGTTCTGCTTCAAGCGCTTATTGTTTGACCTTGTTTGCTGGACCTGGTTTACCTTTTCAAGCTGGATTCTGCTGGGTTTTGCTCAGTTTTGTTTTCTACACATTTTTTACTGAGTTAGGAGTATTTTTAAAGCTGTTTTCTAGGACCTTTGTTGCTATTTTTCCCTGTCTGGATTTGGAGTTTTATGGGAAAGCTTGCTCCGGGAGATTCCTATTTGCTGGACTCTTGATGTTTCATCCCTCTGGTTTCCTCTGTCTATTATTTGTTCGAACTTTTCTCATGTTTCTTGCTAATCTTCTTTGCTGGAAGTTTGGATCTGGTTTTCTTGGAATGCATGCACCTGGATTCTGTGATTCTGTTTGAAGTTTAAAAATTTTGTGGACTACATTGGGAAGGCTTCCTTATTATGACCTGTTTATGTCTATATTTTAGTGCTGGTTGTTCTGTTATGTTTCTAAATGGTTGTTTGGGCTCTGCTGGCTCTAAGTGCTATTCTTTGGCTGTGGTTCTCCCTTTTATAGCATGGTATTTCTTTATTGGCATCAAGGCTTGTTATTTCTTTTTTCATGGAAGGATGCCCCTGGATTCTGTGATTCTGTTTGCTGCTTTTTTGAGTTCAGATTCTGAGATTTGCCTATTAGATGGAGCTTTCCCTATTAGATGGAGCTTTTCTGTATGTTTGGCCGCAACATGCTACTTTTTTCTCTACTCCCTCTCTGATTTTGCTGATATGGAACCTCTGTGTTTGCATGCACCTAGAAGCTGCTGGATGGATCTTCAGTGCTAATTTTCTAGAGCCCTCTAATGTTGTATGCTAGGTTCTTTAAAGCTGTAGTTCTATTTGGTTGTTTTTCTTGTTTTCAGATGGTGTAAAGTCATTGCACCTCGAGACCTCATTGTAAACTTTTCATTTAATAAATTCCTTCCGGCATGGATTGGGAAACCAATCCATGTCACCTTCTCTCAAAAAAAATTAATTTTTATATATTCAAATAATTTATTTTCACATTGTTCAACAAAAATATTTGGATGAATTGTTTCAAAAAAATACAATGTATCCCTAGGTTTTGAAAATAAGTTACTTTAGGTGAGGGAATATTAGACCCCTATGAATAAGGGTGAAACTAAATTATAAAAAAATTTGATTATGTTATATAAATTATGTGGATAGCTAAAAATCAATTTAATAAACATAGTATTGAAGAAAACTCGGGGTTCTTTTTATTATGAAATCGATATCACTAAAATATAATTTGATACACTCATAGAAATGGATGTCTCAAAATAATTTTTCTGAAACAATAATTTTATTCAAATCTGATGAATGGTAATTTTGGTGATGGATGACTCTATATTTAAATAAATATTGTATTATAGATTTAAATCATATAGGGATACCATTGTTATGAAAATAAATTTTTTTTTAATATTTCTGAAGAATGAAACATTTCTGGTTTGTAGGAGTAATGTGAGGTGAACTGTTCAATATTTTTTCTATTCTTCTAAAATATTCCTAATATTATCCAATAGTGTTGTAAAATTTTTTTATTTAATTACTATTTAAATAAAAAATTAAATTAATTATTTTATCAAATAAAGTATTTTTCTATAATTTATTATTGCCTGATGTTACATAAGAATCCATACAAATTAAATTAAAATACATTGTTTAGAACAAAAATTAATTTGGAAATATTAAATATAGAGTTAAATTAAAAAATGGAATATTTATTTTGTACTAATTCCTAAATTCATTTCATAAATAAATGGAATCAATAAATTGAATTTGAAACTGAAATTGATCTAATTTTTTTATATTCATTATTAAATGAAATTGTTTAAATGGTTATTATTTTTAAATGATATAATTATTTCTTGAAAAATAAAAATTATAATTTTATCAATTTTAATGAATTTTACATTATTTGGATGAAGGATGATATGTTGGGTTTAAATGATTTCAGTTTATTTAATGATTAAAAAAATATTTCACTTAAATCAGGATTTTATGATTTTCTTGTTTGAAATGCAGTACGCCAAAGAAAAATTCAGGAAAGTGACTATGCATATTGAAATAATGAGATCACACTATGTTTTCAAAATCTCTCTTATGTGTATATGTATATCGAAAGGAATCATGGTTACATATAAATATTCCCATGAACTAACCATGCTCCAAAAAAACATTTAATTACTAAATGGTCATTGTGACTGTATTGTCAACAATGGGAAGTAACCACACATGAAAAAATGAAGCGACCACACTCCCTCACATTATTTCATCCCAAAAGAATCTATGATGTTTATTTTAACATATTTAATGTAACCTCATGGTTAATTTATCACTAGTATCCCTAAATGAAAAGGATACCCCTCTATTTATGGTCACCTATGTGACAATTTGAAACATTACGTGAGTATCCTCTTCCCATAACTGACATCATATAAATAATATCATCATTTAATTCAATATTAAAATACTTTTTGGAAGTGATTTTTTAGAATCATTCCACCAGAACTAAGAAAATATAATTTTTTATTGAGTCAATGATGTTAAAACAGTGAATAAAAATGATATTAATGAAAAAAATATTTCCATCCCATCTGATGGTGATGAACACCCAACAGAAGAATCCATGACATTTAGAAAAACTGATCTATATTCCACCCAAGTAATATTACTAAAGGAAGAATACCAGTACATGTAATATTATTCCATGATTTATCAAAAAAATATGTGATTACACCTAATGGAGTCATAGCCAAACTAGATCTGAAGGGATTCATGTCAGGAATTTTAAAGAGGATATTCCAATAACAAAAACCACACTCTCTATATGGGAGTATTAGCTAACACTATCTAACATAATCAATGTAAATCAACCTACAAAGAAATTAAATGATTTAGAACCTATGCACTGAGATTCTATGCTCTCCAAAAATAATATCTTTCTATTGAAAACTCGAATAAAGAAACTAATGATCATGGATTAAGATGGAAAATCCATTAGTGATTGAAAAGATTGCAAAGATTACTAGTGAATATAAATATTTATAATTTAAATAGATTGTTCTATTATGTTGAATATATCTCGAATAGAGCATGGGAAAACTAGTGATCCCATTGATAAGAAACTAGTATCCAAATTATTTAATTTTTTTCAGGATATAATTTTCTTTCCATATGAAGGTAGTGGTAATAGAATAGTTACCTCAATGATCTACTATTTTATGTCTTTTGAACTGAATAAAACCTCATGTGAATTCATAGATAAGTTTATCAATGAAGATAAATGTAAACAATAATCACCAGAATTAAATTTTTACATGACTATATATTTTTATAAAATAATAAATTGTAATTTACCATATCCAAGAACATGCTTAAAAAATAAATCAATTATGTTTCACCTCATTTAAAAAAAATAACTAGTGTAATATAAAAACATTAAAATAATATAGTTACGAACACCCTAATTACCATACAATCCATGAAGCATAGACATAATAATATTGTGAATTTTATAAATAATGTATAATGTGTGATTTATGGAATAATATTCTCAAGAAATTCAACCTCAACCATTGATTTTGGACACATGAAACTCATCTTGTTAAAGAATTAACAATACATACTAAAAATAATGAAATGATGAAGAAGGCTATAAATAAAAATAATTTCCATTCATCCCTATATATAATTATTTAGTATTTGTGTCAATAAAATTATTCTAAAATTTCATTCATATTTCATCATTTCTATATAAACTGTTATTTATGATTAATTTCTCCCATAGATCTGTCATTTTTTAATATTCCATGAATCATCATTGTGATATCATTAACTCCATTACTATGGATAAAAAACATGAGAGTTTATCAAAATAAATAGATCAAATTGGTACCCATAATATCCATTCATTAATTTATACAATTAGCTGAAATTAAATTTTAATAATTTTATATAACCTTACTGATTTTTTTGATGTCACAAATGTTGGTTTTTCCATTTACCATTATTATTTATAATTATGCTAAATTAATTATTTCTACATTATTTATTTTACTTATATTTTTATTAGATATATTAATAACTTCTTTGAAACAACCAAATCATATAATTTTAGAAAAAATGAAAACATGATTTCATTAGTTTTTTAGGTAATAATTTGACCAAATTCCATAAAACATAAATCGTAAATTTTATATCATGTTTAGTTGATCGAATATTTCCATACGATGTAGCATTAATTAGATGGATATATTTTGGTAATAACTATTAGTTTCAATGTGATAAATTTAAATGTTATATTTTTGTTACTATATCATAGAGTGTAGGTACATTGTTGTTACATCTAGTTATGTATTAAAAAATTTATCATGAGACCATATAAAATCATACCAATTCTTTAACATTATTAAATGAAAATAGAAAATATAATCCTTTAAAGGAATTATAAATATAAAAATAAATGGTTTATTCGTCATATAATTTTCCAATATGAAAAAAATATACCATATAAAATGATATAGGACAATAATAAAATAAACTTTTCTATGAAAAAAATATTTACATGAAATCTACTTAAAAATATATTATCATTTAATGTGGAATTTAAAATGTTAGGTATTTATGTGTGATAATTTTAGAACCACTAAAAATTATTCAAATTATAAGTAATTAAAATCTATATTCATATAAAAAAAATCCTGGTATGACATAGTCAATGATGTAAAGGTATAACTAACTTAATGAAAATTTTGTTAATAGACCACATACCTATTGTATATATTTCACATATATATCCATTAAAAACTATTTATTAAAAATAAATTATTTATTAAGTCTTTTAAAATCATTTTCTAGTTTACATAATTTATCATTATACAATTTATTTCAATGAAATTATTTATTACATAATCAGTTTTGTAATGAACCCATCCCTCATAAATAATGAAATGAAAAGATATATATATTGGCCCCTAATTCGTACAATATATATTCTATGTGTAGGAGCCTAGAACCAATGGTATAAAAAGTTCACATAAAATTGGAGGCATTAGATTCAATAATTTACAGGGTCCAGATATAGGATGAATCGACCATAAGAAGCAATATTATATAATATACGGAAAAAACACCTTCCAAAAATGCATGTATAAATAAATTTATCATATATAAATGTCTAAAAACATAAATAAACAATATAATAATTTAATCAAGTTACACATCAATATACAAAAAATAAAAACCAAGTCATGTATTACATATTAATTAATTAATTATTATTTAAAAGTAAACTTGGTACTACCCGAATGAATGATAATTATAATGATTATAAGAATTATTTACCATAAAAAAAACTTGAACACGGTATTTAATGGCAACATTGAAAACATGTAAAACATGTTTCTCAAATTCCATGTATTTTAAAACTACACAGTATATCTTATTAATTAATCTAATAATGGGGTGAGCTATAAAGACCAGTAATAGAATAAAAGTTTCATAATTTGATGCCTGATAAACAATAATCATATAAATGGGGCATAAAAATAGTATTAATAATATAATTGAACAATGAGACATGATATAACCCGATAATCATAACTTGGGAAATGATGAAAACACAAGAAACACTTCGTCATTCACATAGGTCAACAATAATATTCTCAGAAATCATTGTTGAAAATGTACTGAATAGTAATGAGGTTAACTCATGGTCCCAAAATTACATCACATAAGACTAAACATTACCTCACACAATGGAGTTCTATATAATTCTAGATAGACCTTCTGCATTTATTTCATTCTCATTCTTATGTGTACCACGTAAATCAGAAAACATTGATTAATTCCAAATTATGATCTACTCCACAATCAACGAGTATCTAATAAATAAATGTATGTACACAATAAAAACGTAAATTTTCATAAATTTGAAACCCCTCGATAGGAAATTGGTATGTTATTCAGTATACAATTGGTTTGTCTTGGGAAAATCATGGGGATATAATCGTAGCATAACGACATCACAAAAAGATTCATAAAAATATCTTGATGAGAGAGAAGGTCTCTATAAAAACACATACATAAAATGGCAAGTAATAGACAAATTTAAAAATCCTATCACAATAGAACAAATTTTAAAATAATGGCAGAAGTTAATGAATAAACATCAATAATTAAAATGGAACCTAAATATATTTTGACATGGTAATAGGTTTACATAAATGATAATAGAATGTTTAATGAGACTGAAAGGGGGATAAAATAATTTTTATATTAAATGGAATGATAGGGTAATATGGAATAATACATCCCAATATACAAAATTTAAATTTAACTCACTTAACATGAAAGAATTTCTTGAATGGAAACGCGATGAGAGAAATCACTTGCATGAGTATGGGACTATTATTCTAGGATGAGGATTCTTAAGATATTTGTGGAATCTTTTGGAATACTCTATATAGAGGAAGAAATAGTATGGGAATTCTATAATGAGTTTTAGTGATGATAAATGAGATCATGGGGAGATTTTATAATTAATAGGATGTTATATTTATTATTAAGTTTTTTTACTCTACATAATAAAAACCCCAAACCAAAAACCATCCCATGGTTGTTACCGTGGTTTTGTCCAAATTGGATAAGATATCATTATTTTATAATGAATAGGGATTAAATTTATAATATAAGTCCCTTTATTATGTAGAGGTGAGTCATACTCGTAGAAAAATTATTTTAAAACCTTATAATTTATGAACTATTTTATAGGATCAATTAATAATTTATTAAACTGAATTAAATCACACTTTAGAATAAGAATTTTAATTAAATCAAAAGGGGGATTTTATTTTTAAATTTCTTGTTGTTAAATTCTCCCCCTTAATAAATTTTTCCATAGAAAATTTCATTTCCAACACTAAAACATATTTGTTTAACTCAATTTTAACAACTCCTATTATTCCCACATCACTTCCCCAAACATATGGTTTCTCCACAATACTCTAATAAATTATATCATATTATTTTAAAAAATAGAATATATAAGATCTATGATTTTAACCAGCTGCTCATCATAGATAAGGTTATTCTTTAATAATTCTACTTGGGGATTGATTATATGTGTGGATTATAGTTTGTACTTTACCAATGAGGATACATGAATTATACAATGTACTTAAGAGAGGTTTTCTGGAGTTCTAGTCGATTGGCCACCTCATTAATGTGATGAAGGATCTAATATGGTGTGATGTTTCTAGGAAAAATCCTTCCCTTATTCTAAAATCTCACAAATTTCATCCAGATATATATATATATATAGGAATACCGTGTCTTTATCCTAAAAATTGTAGGCCTCATCGAAAATTGTCAGCATAGCACTTTTTTGGCTCTATGAAAACAAGATGTGCTGGAGAATATTCATGAATTTTTCCTCCATTTCCACATTCATTTCAAAACATAGAATTTTTTCACAATATCTTACTAACATCTATGTGTTCTAAATAACATACCATAATTATGATTATATGGATCCATTTGGATACTCGAGTGGAAACTATTGTTTTATGAGAAGTCAACACGATGAAAATGTTTGTCCAGTCCATCAATGATCTCAATAAAGAATGTGATCTACATTTTATTTTGGAATCTGGATAGTTTTCTCATATTTTCAACAAATATTAAGGTTGATTAGTCATAGAAAATTTAGATTCAGTATTTAACGTGTGTTGGAGACTCTTCTAGAGCATAAACATCAATCATGGATCTCGATCAGAAATAATAAATAGTTGTAATATGTGCCACGTTACCAATTCACTAATGTATATCCATGCATGTTGATCCAATGAGATATCTTATGAAATAACAATAATGTGAGTTTTCTTTGTGAGATGATCGATATAACTGATATAGCAATTTCTTCCCATGTATGTCATTGAATGTACAATGAAAAATTCAATGGTTATGTATTTCCATTTCAATGTCAGTATATATAATGGTTTCACCATCCTATCACACTTCTACCATTTAGCCATCACTTTATTAAAAACCAAGATCTTTTATGTATATTTAGTGACATATTTCTTCATATATTCAAACCAATAGTGCTCTCAGAGATATCCATACATCTTTTCAATTCATTGTTGAATAGAGAATGTCAATCTATGTGAATCATTCAACAGTAACCTCATGAACATAGGATTTTAATTTTACACATAATCATGAAAAATATCCCACAAATGGTTCTTCATTAAAATTGTACACTATGACAATCCATTTTCTCATAGTTTTCATGTTATTTTGAGGTCAAATATAATTTACATAAATATAATTTATCTTTTCCAGAAGGGATGTATAAGAAATCGTTTTCAAAATTGTTTAGTATGTTCCACCAATAATATATTCATCCTTTCTAAATCTATGAAGATCATACCCCTCTAAATTCTCATCAATTAAAAAATTGTTGGATCCTTTCTACATATAGAATCTTCTAGTTTATTGTCTTTCCCCGGTTGTTAGTGAATTGATCATTTACAGTCCTTTACCAAGTCTAACCATATTATTTGGTGCATATTCATATCTTTATATGTCAATATATATTTGAGACTTTCGTGATTCCTATATATTATAAATTTATCCCAACATAGATATTGAAACCACATTTTCAAAGATTATATCATTATAGCAAAATCGAAATCATGTGTTGGGTTGATCAGTTCTTAATAATTTCCTCGAAGTATATGCTATGATTTTTTCTTTATATAATGACCAAAAACCCAATCCCTTCTTCAAATCATCCTGAAATACTATGAAATGTTGTATACATAAGGGTAGTGTGAAGATATGGGTAGTAATAATCTACCTTTTCATCTACTTTATTCTGCCTTCAAATTCATCATTAGATGAAAACATGGCTGCCTCATGAGTTGTCATAGATGAAGGGTTTGACAATCAAAAGAAATTTCTCATAAATAGAGGATAATTCCCATCTAATATATAGTAACTATAGATATCTTTCAGAGTTATTGGACTCAATCATTATTCAATTAAATTAGATTTTCAAGGGTCCACACTTATTTCCTTGCTTCTAATGATATGTTTTAAAAACGAGGCTTCTTTCAAATAGAACTCACATAATATGTACATTACATAAATATTATCATATCATATTGTATTTATAAAAGTTATCATATTTTTCTCATGCTCCTACTTGGTTTTGTATTATATTGTAAAATCAACATTGACGATTACCATAAATTTTTTGAAGGAATATATAAATAATATATTCATTATCTACATGAATATTTATTTATCATTAGTGAGTCAGAATGACACTAATATAAACTCATACTTATCATAAATTTTACTAAATCAATTCTCTACTATATGTACAATCGTCACCCTAACATGGAAATATTATCACCACATTTCTATTATTGAGAATTATTGTGATCCACATAACATATTGAACAAACCATCCATTCATGGATGATGAAAATTTTTCTTTTGTCTTATTGTTGGTGGGATAATTATAATCAATATAATAGTTCATTGACCCATCCTTCTTCATGATGAATAAGACCGGTGCACCACTTGTTGATGAACATGGGTGTATGAACACTTTTTATAGATTAATATGTTTTTTTTCATCAGATACTCATGCTCTATAAAATTCATTCAAATGATTATCTATAATAATAAAAAAATCTCAGTAATGGGATCTATTGATAAATAAACCACTCATCTAAGAGTTATACTAGGAAATTCATCAGGAAACACATCACCATATACCATCACAATATTTAAGTATTTGAGGATTATTATATCCATATACTCAATTATTTGTGCAAGATATACATTCTCATATAAAAATAATATCCATGATTGGGATGTTGATTTTAATGGACATTCATCCTCCTCCTTATAATTTTATAGAATCAGGGTTCGATTTTTAATATGGAGAGTAATTTTCTTTTTGTTAAAAATTATGTTTTCTCTGTATAATGAAATCTAATACCTACTTAGAATTCAATAAAATTCAATGAAATGTGAGTATAAAAAATTTCACATGGAATTTCACCCCAAAAACCAATATATGTTAGGAGTTATATACTTAGGATGCAATAATTTTCCCATTTTCCTTTTTAATCTATATCTCTACTTCCATTATTTTTTGTGGTGTTTGAATAGTTCTGATAAATTATCATGATATGAAGGAATGTATGTAACCATAATCATAAATTATGTTCTCAATCCTAGAATAAATAACTAGTGTACCTATCACCACATGATTTTCAAGATCCACCTTTGTGGTTGTGATGGGAAAAGCACTCCCTTTCTACCATAGATGTTGTTATTTGTCTTGGAAAATCTTTTACATAGTGCATTTATTTTAAATATTCCCTTGGGTTTTGAGGTAAAATCAATGACAATGCACCCATTATTGACTATATAATTTCATTACTCTTCCACAATATAAGGTTTGGAATATTGGAAATCACTATCTTGGACAACTTCTTTACCCCACCTAAAGAGTTTCCTCATCCCCCATTTCTATTTCCTGGGTGCGTAACACAACATCATAAAAAATTGTGATGTTGAAATTTCATGGAATTATTTTATTTCTCCATCAAACAATATGAATTATACTCTCAATTCATCTTCATTTTACAATGACACACTTGTCATTTTTTTCTTTACTTCGACTTTGAGGTAATATTAGACAATTTAGTCATTGTTTTGATAATCTTGTATTTTTTAGGATTCTCATAGATTATGTTTTAGCCCAGCATTGAAGTGGTCACCCTCTCATTAGGAATTAAAGAAAAAGACTCTGGAATATCATTCATGTTTTATGATGTATTCCTCATATTCTATAATAGATTTTTCATTTAGTTTCTAGTGGAAAAGGAATTCATCTTCAATTTATTGTTTGAGAGTGTTTGAATGATATTTATCAAAAAGAATTTTCTAAAATTCCATCTACACAATAATAATGATGTCCTCCCCAAGATTCAAATTCTTCCTCAATGTCCTCCATTGATCTAGTTCTCACTCTATATGGTAAACAGACAGTATAATCTTCTCATGCATAGAAAATTGAACGATGAATAAGAAATTAGCAATGGAGTGGATTCATTCTTCCACGGTTATTAGATCAAATGATCCATTGAATAAATGAGGAATTTTCCACATAATGCTCTCAATCAGAAAAGTTTTTCTCCTAGGGGGATTTGGGTTCTACTCCAAATTAAGGATTCTATTCAAAATCTGATTTATCTGAGAGAGTATTGTTATAATTATTGTGAATCTAGCTCTAACCGGGTTATGTATCTGGTTTGAGTAGTTTTATCATTTCCCACCACATTTATTATTTACTCGATTCCTCATACTTCCATTAATTTTAAAGAATAAACAGAAAATTAGGGGTGATTATTTTTAAAATATTAAACACATAAAGGTGGATTCCAATAATATTAATTTGATAACTTATAAGTTACATTTATTTATGAACTTATAATTTTCAAGGTTTAAATCTAGGTTATCCATGTTCTATTTACTAAAATATATTTGAAAGGGAATTTTTGGTTCCCTTCGTAATTATTCGTAATGAGATTTTGAGTTTACCTAAGAATATACCCTATTACTATCAAACATAGTGTTCCATAAGGCTCGTTGTCTTTTATCATGAGATACGAAATCAAACCCGACACATATGGTTTGATTTGTTACCCCTACAAACATCTTTTCTAGAACCACATCCACTTTTAGTATCTTGACATGTATTTATTTGATTGATAAACTAATTACTCTATATCTACCAAACTGAAGATGGTAATCTTATACATTTTCCTATCCCAATTTCTTTCACTGGATTTTTCAAATCCTAATCCCAATAATATTTAAATGTATTCTTTGATAACATCTACATCACCCAATTTTTTATTACACAATTAATTATGATTTATAAAATAAATTTTCTCCAAAAAAAACCTAAATGATTGACATTTATAGTGTATTTGGGAAATAGTTACATATAATGACATCCTAATCTTGGGATATAACAATATTATTAATTACTTCCATAAAATGATTATAAAATTCCAAGTCTTTTAAAACTAGACATGATAACCTTGGGAAAAACATAAGAAAGGGGAGAGCTATAAATCCCAGTAACAAAATAAAAATGGAATAATGTGATACATGTTAGAAAATAAGAATGTCACTCTAAAATGAAAATAGTATGAATCATTAAGAATGATACATGATATATCCTTATAATGATAACCAAGGAAATGTGACAACAATTTAAAAAACGACATCATAAAAAGTGGTCAAGTATAAAATTCCAAGACCTAATAGTGTGAAATGTACCATAATATAATTTTTATCACTCTATGTATGAAAATTACATCTCATGAAACTAAACAATACCCAATTCATTGGAGCACTATATATTTCAATGCACACCTGTAACATTTATTTTATTCTCATTATTAAGTGGTCCATATAGATTATAAAACATGGACTCATTAATCATCATAGTTTATAACAAAGTCAGGGAATTTTCAATACATATGTAATTATTCAATCAAACTGTATATGTGTATAAATGTGAACACCATTTATAGGAATTTTGTATGGTATTAACTATACATTTTTTATCAATGAAAAAATAATTGTGAAATGTCAGCAGCATGAAGACATCAAATAATGATTCATAAAAATGGGTTGATAATAGATATGGGGGTATTTATTCACATATCAATCAATTGTGAAGTAAAAAGGAAATGAAAAATCATATCTGAAAATTATAAATTGAAAATTTATGGCACATTTTAATGAATAATATTTAATAATTAAATGAATGCAAGCTGTATTTCGGTATTGAAACATGTGTACCTAAAGTATATTGAGACCATTATTGAGAGTGAAAGGGGACTCCAATAATTTATAAATTATATTTTAAATAATTAAAATATGGAAGAAAATATCTCTAAATATGAAATTAGAATTTATGAGACATAACATAAAATAACTTCTAGAATGGAAATGATAAGAGATAAATACATTACTTGAGTGTGAGAATCTAAATAATTGGGGGGGATTCATGAGAGAGTATGACACATTGTAATGACTCCAATGAGTGAATAAAAGAGTTAGAAGATTAAATATGAAGTTAAAGTGATGATAAATTCGATCATGTATGTTTTCATATTGGAAAATATAAAGATTTTGTTATTATTTTGGTTTTCGACCCAATATAATAAAATAACCAAAACCAAAAAAATGTCCCATGTGTTTGCCTATGTTTTATGCCAAAAATTTAGTGGTTCTCAATATTTTATAAATCCATGGGCTAAAAATATACAAATAATTCATTTTCTTATTTAAGTGTTACTCATTCTCTTAATGAAATAATTTTAAACCCTAAGAGTATTTTAATTGTTTTTCATGATTCATTATGTATTTATAATATTAAAAAAGAACATAATGTTATGTTATTTTAACTGGAAAACATATATTTGTACATTTATAGCATTTTTATTATTTATTAAATCACTTTTTTGTCATTATGTTGTCATGATAAAAAATGTATATTTATATGGTTTTTAATTTTAACCATTAAATTCGATTGTCTAAGAAAATTACGAAAAATTCATCATTTGCTAATTTCTTTTTTTTCAAAAATAATATTCAGTTTATATAATTTTTTTTTCTAAATATGTTAATTTAATTTTTTAATATTAAATCTATATTTGTTAAGAAATAATGGGTTTTTTACTATAACAGTTTATGAACCAATATATGAATTACATTTGACTTCATAAAATTTATATGATTATCTAAATTTTAAATAATAATAATAATATTTTATTAAAATATTTTTAATTTAATAAATTCAAAAATTTATCAATATAGATTCCTTAATATAATTTTATTTTTTAACAAAAATTTATTTTTTTATATCGATATAAACACCATTTATAATGTAACATTAATTGAATGTAAATATATTGCTTATTCTTTAAAAAACAATGTACATAATCATAATGATAATGTATTGAAACATATCCCTTTAATACACCCAAAAAATACCTGTGAGTAAGGTGCACTTTTCTAAGACATTAATTTGGTGTTTCATCATATATGGTATGGTCAATAATCTCAATAAGATTGAAGTTCACCTATAAAAGGTTTAACTCTTGTTTAAGATGTTGGATCTTAGAATGGGCTCAATCAAGGGAAAATACCATAGATATTACCTCCCTTAACTTCTCATATTAATGGGATTCATTGGGTATGATCATATTAGATGAGGCCATTAATCCATTTTTCAATGTCAATTAGATTAATTGAAACCCCATATTTATACTTATCATGTGGTAACATTTCTCAATAAACATTATAAATGGTAATGATATGAAAGGTTATTTACAATCAAATTGAATATAAAAAATAAAAATCGGTGATTTTTTTTTATTACCATGCCAAAAAATTATTCATATTGTTAAATAAAAAGGGGAATGTTTTTTATAATAATTCAGTTAATTATACCAAAATTCATAGCTAGTAATGTTCAGCATGATCATCATAATACTCTGTGGAACATTCAAATAACGTTATATATATTTGTTGTAAATAAAATTATACATAATAAATCAATCAATCTTAGACACACACATGTGAGAGAGTCTTACGGATGAAACTGTGAAAAATTATTCGAACCAACCACAGTTAACCAGGTCAACTATCCAACGCAATGCCCACCATGGAACACTCACCAAATAACACAATATGTTAATTATAAGATAACATGAATCATATAATAAAGTTTATATCACACTACTATCACCCTAATATTTCACTATCACACTACAACATCATAAATATAGAAAGTCAATAAGGTTCTATATTGAACATAACACTTCTCCACTACATGGACACGTCATGTAATTCCCACAGCCATCTATGTCACTACATAACTACATGATCAAATCATATCGTTCCCATTAAGACAAATTCCACATCATCAAAACATAACCATTGTAGATAGTTTTCATGATCATGAAGGAAATAAAAAATCATACCATCCCCTAACATTGGTGACCGCATAATAGACCACCCCACCACACGATCAGATCACATCTTGCCTGAATACACCTGGCACACCACCCAACATCATGGTAATATCACATCACATCAGGAGAAACAAGAACCATGACCTGGTGAAGTATACGAAATTTTTTTATCAAAATCAATTCATATATACTCACATGGAATAAATATAATGAAATATATTTTATCCAACAATTCAACATTTATAGAGATATCTTGGTATAATTTACCTGATTTATATATATACAGGTGTTGGAATATGGTTCACGATACAAGTGGTGTGCTGGTATAAATACTAGGGATCATAAATGGTATATATATATCGCTAAATAATCCCAACTAATTGGTTAAAAACAAAACACTAACCAATTTATAACATCACTATGGCCATTATCATCACTAAATGCAAGACACCATAAACGAAACATGCCATGTCTCAAACTTCCAACCAATTTCATTTTTCTAGACCAAAAAACATATATTGATTTAATATCAATTTCAAAACCATGACCTATTATTAAATAATTCAATAAATTTTGTCTTATACACCATTAAATGAACTATAAAATCAATTTCAATCCTTATTGACCAATTCAATTACATATTTAGAAACTAGCACAAAACATCACATCACAACACAACAAAATAGAACATAACCTAGGATAAGACAACAAGCCTCACATTAATTAAATATCATATCCATACTAAAAAAACTCTATTCACATCTAGCCAATAACATATAAAAAAGTACCATCACCTCACCACACAACATCATATCTAGACAATCCCATCAACACACTACAACATTGCATGGTCAAACAAACCCATCAGCTCACTATCCCGCATCAAGGAAAGAAAAACCCAACTCCCCGCCACTCCACATGTTGTAAAATAAAACAAATTACCTCCACACCCTACAATTTGATTAAAACGCCCATTATATCTAAATTCTAGGACAATATATCGCAACCCCATATCTGGGGAACACAAAAATACATATAAAAAATATTTTAATATGATTAAAGAAGGGATTTTTATTAATTTAAATTCTTTATTTTATAGGTACTATAACACAAGAAATAAATCCAATTGAGGCCATTTTATTACCCAAATATAATTGATTAAAAATATTTCATTCTCAAGGTGATTGAAACTATTCAAAATAGGTTTGTATAATTGAAAAAAACATGTCCATAACAAATTCACGAATAGTCGTGAATTTATTCTTCTCATTTGTCTTTTAAAATTAAAATATAACAATAATAATATTAATTATTTATAATAAGGATAATCAAACCACATGAATATAAATTTTATATAAATATATTAAATTATCTTGATTAGGCTATTACAAACCATTCTCAATAGTTAAAGAAGAAAAAACCCCTAAAATGTTACAAAGAAGAAAAAAACATGGATACCCATTCATCAAAGAAACGTTTCCAATATTATATGAATTGATGGGAAAATAATAAAATGTATTAAACCAAGATAAAAAATGGGAAACAATGGATAAACATAGTGGATCATCAAAATGTATCCCATGAAACTACTAAACATAAACCATTATTCTAATGTCTGTTCCCTAAATGAATAAAATAAAATAAATAGTGGTAATGTGAGGTCATAAAAAATAGTTAACAAAATATAAAGCAAAATGTCATATAGGTCAATTGAGGAATTTAAATTCTGTTGAATTCTTATATATAACATCCAATGATTTTGATTAGGTAAAACATACTCAACCTATTTGAATTTTTTAGTATTTTGAGTGTGCCAAAATTCTATGGATCTTTAGAAACTAATTATGTGTATTTTATTAACCCAATGACCTATTTTTGGATGGATTTGAAAGATATTAATTTTCCTATAGGTTTCAGAATAGTTTTTCCTGTGTCATACCCTTGAAACTCTAGTTTTAGAAAGAATATATAGATGATCGTATTAATATATAACCATGTTCCCACCATTGATAAATTGTGAGACCAAAAAAATATTTTTTTAAACCATCTATTTGGGGTTCATATACAATATATACCATTTTATTTGTAAAAATAAGATAATTACATTATCATTGCATGGTTTTGGAAACTGTGTGGCAATCTAGGGCGTGAGTAGTGCTTGGATAGTGGGGACCATTCTTGGATTACAATTATCCCGACCATGGGATGAAATAATGGATATAATTTATTTTTTTGAAATTATAAATTTTATCACATTTATATTTATGTTTTCCTTCCCTCATTCTTCTTCCTTGAAACGTATGTAGAATGGGGATTCTCCATTTTTTTAATGCTTAGAAATTGATCCAATTACATGGATTAGACTCCAATATGATCACTATTAGCAATTTTGGGAGTTTAATAATATGAAAATCACTTTTCATTTCTTCCCTCTTTGTATATATCCTAAAACAGAGGGATAAATCCATGAGATATTTTTTCCTTATTTTTATGGTGTGATTTCACTCATTTCAGCTCATGGTGGATGTGTGAGAATCAATTATAACAATGAATTTTGTTTGTAGATTTATCATTTATTTTATATGTTTTATTCATGTGTTCATAAATTTTAATGTGTTATGTGATCTAGTGAGAATAATAATAATTAAATTGTTGATTATTAATTTCTTAAATGATTCCATTGGTTGTCATTTTGTATATATTATATCGTATATTCATGCTAAATATGGTCAATGATTGTGACCACTTGAGAAGATGATTCTGAGTCTATAAATTTTGTTAATTAAATTTCAAATAATTATTTCTTGATTGAATAATGAATGTGATAGGCTAGTCTTGGGGATTGATGTGATGATAGACATTGGTACTATGGTGACCAGGTTCCTTAGGATTTGATTTGACAACGATATATGGGTGGATGTTGATAACAACATTGATGAAACATGTTTTTTATTATTTTAGGAAATTATGTCACTAGGATGAGGTCATGTCTCTCGAGTTATTGGACAGTGTTGACCATAATAATTTCGAGATATCTTCCTAGGTGAATGAGGTGTCAGATGTTGTGTCTTAGGTTGTTTACGTATTGATTTTCTTTGTTTGTTGGAACACATGATTTTGGAGTCATGTGCACATATATAGGACTTAGATGAGGTGATTTTAAACAATTATTAATGGTTGTTTCCCACATAAGCTATTTGGACAATGGGATGTTATTTAATATCAGATACCTTGGTGGTTCTCAGTATACAACTCCTTATTGATCATGATGTTCCTTCACATGATTTTATTCAGAACATCATTTGGTGTATGAGGCACACCATTATGCATGAGGCCTTTTTCCTAGGACATAAGGAGGAATTTTATCCCCATGCCTTAGGATATTTGCGACTGTGGAAATTATGACTATTTAGTTTGGTATAGATATAATTTTTTTCAAGGGTAATTATGCTACAAAGATGATAGAAACTTCAATGAAAATGATTTAGGGTCCATTTACAAATTGATTTTTGGTTTTCTGCTGATATTTCGATGCTTTTTTTTTGACTTGTGAGGTGTAATATTTGTATAAGGTGCTTGTGATATATATTTTCTATTGGTGGAATTGGTGGTTTCACCTTATATGAAACTCATCAAGGGATCCATGGAGTATAAAACCATGTATTATGGGTATTTAAATTATATATATTTAGATATTCCATGTATACCATGTATAAAATTAGAGTAATGTGTTCATCTAATATTATAGATAGAATAAGTAGGTATAATCCTCACTTCCATCTATTGGGTATAAGTGATGTGGTTAAATTTTAACATGTGTCTGTTTTATGCCGTTTTATTTAGTTTTTTATAATATTACATAAATTTGGGTGTAATATAGAAACACGTTGTTGGTAGCCTAATGATATTTTTCAGTCAACCAAAATGGGACCCTATGGATTCTGGTAGTCTTTTTTAACTATGATATTGTATGGGATCATGCTTGGGGGATAGACCACACTGATTGAGTTTGACTATTATTATGGGATGGATGTAAATGTTTTATGGTGGGTCATTCATCGAGATAGAGTATACTTTTTTAATACATGGTTATTAATGTGTATTGATTACTTACTCTACAGGAGACCAATCATCGTCATTTTTTTATAACCTGATATTATAGGTGTTAGTTTACAAACAATATTCCATTGTGACCTTTTCATTGTTGATAGTGTTATTGTGTTACGATTCCACTATTTTTATTGGTGTTATTCTACTATTATGGTCCCTCTAATTCTTTTATATATTATGTATGCACCATTATTATTATCACCACAATATGGTATATTCTCCACACTATAACCTAACAATACATTAGTTGTAGTCTGCATCCTTTTGTGTATAGGGAGGCACACCTAAGGCCTTTTTTAGAAGGTGATCCCATGGACCAAAACGACCAAAGCACAAATTATATTAAATGAAATATTACATGATTCGAAAATATGGGATCACATTAAAATCATTTTCATTAAAGGAAATATGATCAGTGGGGAGGTCTTCAAACCAGGTAATGTCTTGATCTACTCCAATGATGGCCAGGCCATCTGCAACCATGTTTTTTTCTTAATAAATATGTGTGATGATATAGTTAATATAGCTATGAAAATGATTTAATTACATCCAACGCCTAGTAATCAGCCACGCAAGATGATTTATGACATCCAAAATCTCTTGTATGATGGTCGTCGAGTCAACTTCAATCCATAGGTTGTTCACATGACTCAAGAAATGTTCTTGCTAAAATCTGTTGGAGAAAATTAAAATGGTATCATTTGAATTTTCATTTTCTTTTCATCTATAAATTAATGATATTTAAGACCATAAACTAGGATGTATTCCGAACTGGTTAATCATATAATATTTTGGTACCTCTAGCATCATGCATTGATGATAGACCAAGTATCCAGTGGTGGGGAAAATATGTTCTATTGGTCAGTTTTGTAGTTTATTTTATTTTCATATTAAGAGGAACAAATAAATGTGATGGTAAACGTTTATATGGATTTAGATCAATGGATAGGGAATGCAAATGAATTATTGATTACACATAGTGATAGACACTTATCATCATAGGTACTTATCTTTTGATTTTCCTTGGAAACCGATAATTTACTAATATGGGATGGGTGTTTTAAAGTGTCAACAAAAAATCTAAACTATGCATACCATTTTCGCTTTTTATGGATTCATTATACATAACTACCCTAGGCATGTGATTCAATTTATACTTTTATGTATTTCATTTTTCTTGATATAAATGGTCCACACTCTAGTATGAGATTAATTGATGGTTAAAGCTGATGAGTTTTTTTAAATTTCATCAATGAAGATAAAATGATTTTTTTGGTATATCAAAATTGGTGTAATTATACTTAGTTAAATAAAATATTTGATTTGATATGATCTGTGAATCCTAACTCAAATTTGGGCTTCAAGGGGTCCATGAGGGCAGATTATATATGATTCATGTCCCTTATGTGGTTAGGAATGTGAACATTATGGATTATGAAAAACTATACCTATCCTTGATAGTGGTTGTGTAAAGGACCATGAATTCCGTGTATTTGTTTTAATTAAATGGGAATTTTATGAGTCTGCAAAAATTAACAACGAGTGATTCCGAGGCCTAGAGTGCTCGGAATGAATTTCTGAACTTTTTTTGGTATGTTCAGTAAACGTGTGAGCGGGTTTTTCTAACTTTTGAACTGGTGCTCGGAATTAAAATCTGAGGTCACTATTTAACTCGTAGCACTGGTAGTCGCTTAAGGTTTCCTTCACCCCAACCACAATAGGTCGAGGGAGGATGTTAGATTTTCACTTATTCATGAAAGAGAAAAATAATATAAAACATTATAACATTTTATTTTTTTCTGAAACTCCCATGTGGATGTTAAGTGGTGGGGACCACCAAAACTAAACCTCCCATTTGAGTGTTAAGAGGTGGGGACCACCAAACCTAAAACCCCCAATTTAAATTTTTGGGTGGGGACCACCCTAACCCTCCTAATGTGGAAAACCTCTTGAACTCCCACTTTAATGAGGGAGGTGACCTTTAGGTTTCCCCAAAATTTATTATTCCAACATCAATGTAATTATGATTCCAATTTAATTTGTGCCAAAAATTAAATTGGGGAAACATATCATATTGGATACCTTTTCATTATGGTGGAATTGGGGGATGTGTTCGAAAAGAGAAATTGGGAGAGAACCTTGGAGGAATTATTCTCTCTAACGAAGAATGTGTTCCCCAATGAAGAACATGATTCCCAATGAAGAACGCTCTAACCAACGAGGAATTTCATCAATGTCAACAAACCGAAAATTGAGGAAACACCAATGTCACATACAACCATCTATCCCCAAAGACATCGTCTCCTTCCTTGCGACCTCCGTCAACAATTCTCCAAGGTATGGGTGTGTTTTAAATTGATCAATGTTTCTTTTCATCTCACATTGAATCATTCCCCATGAGTCGCATGCTACCAACATAACACTGAGGAAATGGGCCAAAAAAACATGAAATGACCCCTTTGAAAACCTTATGGTCCTTTTGTGTGTTCTTATAGATGTTGATAGTGATCAGTGTCGGCGTTTGGCACCGGTGGAACTTGATAACTAGGGCCTCCACCACGGCCAGTCATGATGAAGGCGACAAACGGAGGGCGGCCAGTTAAGCTGGCTGCCGGCGATGGTACGGAGCGCGACCACGCCACACGACCCCATGGCCTCACCGACCCACAACCCTCCATGGCCCTCGTGACCTCACCGCCTCGTTGCCCTCTGCGGCCCCCGGGGCCTCGCCGCTCTGCGACCCTCTACGGCCCCCGTGGCCTTGCCGCTCCGAGGACCTATGTGGCCCCCACAGCCTCCACTGTCCCACGGCCTCGTGGATCCCGTGGCCTCACCGCCTAGCGGCCCTCTGCGGCCCCCGAGGCCCAGCTGCCCCGGGGCCCTTGGCAGCCCCCGTGGCCACGCCTCCCTGTGGCCCTCCATGGCCACCGTGGCCTCTGCCGTCATGTGGCCTAATGGCCCGCGTGGCCTTGCCGCCTTTTGGACCTCAACGGCCCCCGTGGAATCACCTCCAAATAGCCCTCGACAGCCACCGAGGCCTTTTCCACCACACGGCCCCCACGACCTTGCTGTCTCGTGGCCTCGCTGCCCCACGACCCTTCGCAGCCCCTGCGGCCTCACTGCCCTCAAGGCCTCTATGCTGCCCTCGTGACCAATGTGCCTCCCTCGCGGCCTCATGCTACCCTCGCAGCCTTGCGCCGCTCTGTAGAACCCGTGCCACCTAGCATTGGCTGGGCCGGGCCGGACCTAGCACAGGCCAGGCCGGAACCACCAGGCCGGGCCGAGTCGGGCTGGGTCGGACCGGACCCAGACCAGCTGCAATCTTCTGTCTCTATCGACCATAACATTGGCACCAAGCATCCATTTGAAAAAACTTCAATGGCACTGTAATACTTGAAACGAGAAGGACATATTGGTATACCACACTTGAGATTTGGATAATCTTAGGATATGGTTAGGTTGGATTGAGAACGAATCCAATAGGGCCCTCGGGACTAAAAGGTTATTAACTTACTGACTGGGCATCCGATTGACGGACCGTCTTTTGCCTTGATACCCCTATGACATTTCCATCCGTTTGGATAATTTTTCTTGGGATTTCATGGCAGCTGAAGTATAGTCTAGTAGCTTGAAGAGCGGACACTTCCAGATACGAGCAAGATTAGTGTGGAACCCCATAGCTGGCTATGACGTGAAGAATGAATAGTGATCTTGTGTGGGTCAGCACTGAGTGATCTTTTGTGGGATAGCACTGAGCGATCTTGTGTGGGTCAGAACTGTGCGATCTTGTGTGGGTTAGCCCCGAGAGATCCTGTGTGGGATTTCACCGAGCGATCCTATGTGTGTCAGTACAATTATATACTATGTGGGTCAGTATCTAGAGATTTTATGTGGGTCAGCACCGAGCGATCATGTGTGGGTCAGCAGCAGAGCCTCATAACATAGTAAGATGATTCAGAAGTTACATCATATAATTTTTACTTCTGTACATAACTTATAGCTAGTGTGATCTGAGTTAGTAACTTTTTAGTATTCTTCTGTGTGGCATACCTATTTTGTAAATAACTTCGTCGTGTTCCTTCCATTGTGGAACAATTTAGATTTGGGATTTCAGTTGGATTATGTGTTTCCTTATGATTGAGATGGGTATAATTGATAACTTAGGTACATGTATGGGCATATACCTAAGTAGGGTTGTCATCTGATTTTATTCTTTTTGGTTTATGTTTTAGGGATTTTGTGAGACCTTGAGGGTCTTAGGTCCCTACTGAATATCATTATACTCACACCTGCATGGGCTATGACCGCACGTCATTGTGTTTGGTGCAAACGAAGGACATCACTGACTAAGGATGAGAGTACCAGGACTGGAGGTAGCTCGGAGGTGGACTTTAGATGAGGCATACCACAGTGACAATCGATCGAGAGATGTACCTAACCTATAGTTAGGATCCTTGATCTGTGTTCACATGATTTATTCTAGTTTAATTTTACTTTCAGTTCCATGTACATTCTAGTTGGGATTGTATTTTGGACCTTTAACTTACTACACTCACTCTATTTATTATTCAATTTATTTGAGTTCGTATCTTGCTTTGTGCATGGTTGCGTGTGCTTATAGATAATAAATGAAATGTCTTCCCAGTTGTAGGGAATACGCCTTCAGTGCTAGTCTCCAGCCCCTAGCCTATGGAAGGCAGGTTTGAGGTAGTCATGGCACATGCCCTGGGGGACGGGTCGTGACAAATTGGTATCAGAGGAGTCAGTTCTACAGTAGATCCTAAGACTCTGATCATTCTTTTTAATGGTAATAGTTTTTAGTGTAGTGACTGTGGTGATCAATTTAGAAAATCCAGTGTTGTTGCAGTGGTCAGCATTTCCAAACACCAAGACATTGACTTCTAATTTTCTAACTCAGTGCATGAAAATACTGATTGCATGTATGTTTTAAAAAATTTTCTTTGTGATCCTTAGATTCAGCTGGCCAGGTATAACTTATTGATCATGGTGCACATTTTTTTTTGGATTCCTCCATGCAGACAACCAGTTAGGGTTCCAGATATTGTACGCAATGACAGCCCACCTAGATATGATGCCTTGGTGTATGGCCCTCATCCTACTGAGGCACCAGTAGTACCACTAACCGTTTGGCCACCGATTCCACCAGCCCCACCAGCAGAGGGTGCGGGCCGCTAGAGACTGTTGCATGAGTTCCAGCGCCAGAGGCCACCCAGGTTCTGGGGAGAGATGGACCCACAATCAACTAGGTATTGGTTGGAGGTCGTGGTTATAGTTTTTGAACTGGTCGGGACACCAGCCGATCTCATGGTGATCCTTGCTTCCAGCCTTTTATAGAAACCAACAGGCAGATGGTGGAGCTTAATGGTCTGGGTTCATGACGAGGGGATGCTTCTCTGGGTAGACTTTGAGACCCTATTTCGAGCAAAGTTTATTCTAGAGACTCTTCCTACAGTGCACATACATGATATTCTTCATCAGCAACAGGTAAGTATGAATGTGGCTCAGTACTCGGTAAGGTTCACTGAACTCTCACGCTACTCCACTGATATGGTGCGGGACCCATTCTTCAGTGCTCAAACCTTTGATCAGGGACTCAGGCGAAAGCTCATGGCTTCGATGGTTTCTGTTAGCACCCCAACGCAGGTGGGGGTGTTAAAGAGAGCCCTCTTAGTAAAGAGTTTCCTTGCTGAGCAGTCACATGTACCAAGACCCACCACCATTCGTCACATAGTGGTGTCTTATGTAGCTGGTAGCAGGAAGATGTTGCATAGGTCCTAGAGGACCTGATCAAAAGGTGGACGACCACATGATTCAAGGTCAATTTTGCGGGGCAGATGAGACAGAGCCAGTCATGCCAGGAGGATGTAGTGTTACGCATGCGGCAGGCCGGGTCACATGGCATGTGACTATCTGACACGCCATATAGATGATCAGTAGACTATGGATGGACTGCCTAGGCAGAGACAAAGGATCGACTGAAGAGGTCTGTAGGGAGAGGGAAGATGTGTTATAGGATCTGGTCATGTAGCTGGAGGTGGAATACAATTTGAGATGTTACTGTCACCACCTCCAGGTGGTCCTCCCCGACCATAAGGATCAAGTGGAAAGGGGAGAGCTCAGATCTAGGAAGTTGAGGACAACGACTATGGAACTCTGGAGATGATACGAGGTATGATTTTTGTCTACTCCACCTTAGTTGCAGTACTTATAGACATAGGTGCTAGTAATTCTTTTAATGCCACTTCCCTTCTTTGGACTGTGATGATTCTGATGGATCCATTGCCTCGATCCTTATGGCTATAGATTTCTACAGAAGTAGATTCAATGATTACACACTTGTGCCGACAGTGAGAGCTTACTCTAAGATGTGAGAGCTTCGGTTGGGACCTCCTAGTAGTAGATTCGAGGCCTTATGATTTCATCATGGGTATGGACTGGTTATCTATAGTCCATGGTCAGATTTACTATATTTGGTGCAAAGTGAGGTGTGTCCACAATGACTGGACTAGGTTTAACTTCACCGGTGTGAAGGGAGAATATGCAGCGCAAGATGGACTTACCCAGACAAGAGTGCAGCCAACCACTCATCAGTTGGCTAGCCTTACCTTCAAAGCAGTTGATGTGGAGTGTTTGAGATATCCTGTAGTGGTGGACCAATACACAGATTTTTTCCCTGATGATGTTTTGGGTCTACCTCCTCACATAGGGTTGTACATTAAAATTAATTGTACCCCGGGGCAACACTGATATATACAGCAGCATATCGGATGGCTCCTGTGGAGATTCATGAGCATCGGGTACAGCTGGAGAACTTACAGGGGAATGGGTTCATTTGTCCCAGTGTTTCTCTTTGGGGGTCCCTGATTTACTACGCCAAGAAGGTGGATGGGAGTTTGAGACTTTGTGTCGACTTGGGAAACACTTTGGCCATCCGCGGCCCTCGCTGCCTCTGTCGTTCCACTGCATCATGGCCCACGTGGCCTCGCCGCCCAACGGACCTCACGGCCTCACTGCCCCTCACCCCTCTACGGCCTCCAAACCTTCACCATCCTTTGGCCCCTACGGCCCCACCGTCCTATGGCCTCGCGGCCCCCCGCTACATCACTGCCCCGTAGCCCTTCACAGCCCTCGTGGCCTTGCCGCCCTCGAGGCCACTGGGCTGCCCTCTAGGCCTCACGCCACTCCACAGCCCCCACTCCGCCCAGCCCATGTCGGGCCATACCAAGCTAGTCGGGTCTCCCCATACTTGGCAGGGTTGGGCCGGGTCGGTCCGACAGGGTCAGACCATACCTAGATCAGCAAGGATATTTTAAATCTATAGTATATAACATTGGCCCCAGGTGTCTTTTTGACAAACCATCAATGGCGTTGTAAACCTTGGAGTGATACGGTTCATTTGGTATACCCCACATGAGATTTGGATAATGTGGGGATATGGTGGGATTGGATCGAGCAAAAATCCAACCGGGCCCTTGGGACGAAAAGGCTAATAACATACAGACGGGGCATCTGATTGAGACACCATCTTTTTCGATGAGACCCCTATGATTTGGAGAAACATTGGGATAATTTTTCATGGAACTACATGGAAGTTGGAGTATCGACAAGTGTCTTGAAGAGAGGACCCTCCGAGAGACGATCAAGCTTAGTACAGGAACCCAGTAGCTGGCTGTGACATGAAGAATGAATAGCGATCATGTCTGGGTCAGCACCGAGCAATACTATGGGGCTCACCACTGATAAATACCGTGTGGGTCAGCACCGAGCGATCCTATGTGGGTCAACACCTACAGATCCTATGTGGGTAATCAGCTGGAGATCATATGTGGGTCAGCACTGAGAAATCCTGTGTGGGTTAGTAGTAGAGCCTCTTAACAGAGTAATAGGATTCAGTAGTTACATCTAATCATTTGTATTTCTATACCAATGTTATCCATAGTGCGAGTTTATTCAGTACCCTTGTGATATTCTTCTGTGTGGCATACCTTCGTGGTGTTCCTTTATTTGTGGAATATTTGAGCTTTGGGCATTTGAGTTGGACTCTGTGATTCCTCATGATTGATATTGGTATACTCGATAACATAGGTATACGTATGGGAATATACCTAAGTTGGGATGTTAGTTTATTTCATGCTTTGTGGTTTATCCTTTGTGGATTTTGTGAGGTCATGAGGGTCTCTGTGTCCCTACTGAGTGTCATTATACTCACACCTGCACGGGCTATGCCAAGACATCATTTTGTTTGGTGAAAACGACTAACAATGCAAACTGAGAACAAGAGTACCAGGACTAGAGGTAGCTCATAGGTTGACCTTATATGAGGCGTACCACAAAGACATTTGATCTAGAGCTGTACCTACCCAACAGGTAGGATGCTTGGCGAGTGTTCACAGTAGATGTTCTAGTTTAATTGTACTTTCAGTTTCATGTACTTTCCAGTTGGTCTTGTATTCTGGGCCCCTTTTATTTACTGCACTCACTCTATTTACTATTCAGTTTACTTGAGTTCGTATAATGATGTGTGCTTGGTTGTGTGTGCTTATAGGTTATAAAGGTAATGTCTTCTCAGTTTTAGAGAATACTCCTTCAGTGCTAATCACCAGCCCCTAGCCTATTGATGGTCATCTTGGGGTAGTCGCAACATGGGTCCCTGGTGACGGGTCCTGACAGGTTGGTAAGGGGCCTTGAAGACAGATGTCATGTGTCACTGTGCGATAGTGGAAGGTAATATTGGAAATATTCACATCAAATTATAAATATCCCTATATGGGATATATATATATATATATATATATATATATTGTTATGTATGTTTTACCATAGTATTAGTATTTAATGGGATTTCACCTAGATGATCACTAGTCGAGCATAGGGAGGGTTGTGATATGATTCCACATTATAATTCATGTACTGAAACCCTTGTGTGTTAGGATATCACCTCGAAGGGTTGGATAGATTATGAGACATTGTTACATGCTATGGTATAGGTGGTAAAAACGCAACATATGGAAGACAATTGAGATTATCTTGACGATGATTTTAGGGAATTCATAGTTCAAGGCATAAAATGATTCAATAGAGGATATTAGGGAGTTGATATATCCATGCATTATATTAATGATGAGATCTATTATTTTCATAGACCATTATTCTAAGGATAGTTTTGTCATCATGAAGAATATAATTATATCAAGCCAATGTATTTGAACTTTTACCATCTCTAGAAAACCCCAGGACATAGGGTGAAGTAGAAAAAATAAATTCTTACAGGATGGGAATAGGACTGGTGAGTTATAAAGGATTAGGTAGGATGACATTATGGTATTTCATGAAAGTATTTTGATGTTGGGTTCCTTGAGAACATATTCTAATAAATGATTAGGGAATAAATATCCCATTAGTTCCGTAATATCTATTACGATGATTCAACTCTCACGAAAGATTCAATGAATGTTACAATATATTCAGTTTGTTATCATCTATGTTAAGATACAATATCTCTAGGTTGTGTTGATCTGAGGATATCCTTTGGTATTCCCTTAGGGTTCATATATATATTTTCAAGTTGACCTTGTTTTTAGTTGTAGAAAATAATGGAAATGACCATGGAGTCTGTCATTAGTTGTATGATTTTTGTGGGTAGCTTGTATATATTGGACCCATGATGATTGGGCTCTAAAGTAGTTTTGGAAATGTTCCCAGATTCGCTATTCAGATACGTTAAATCAGAATCCTTCTCCAAAATATGAGTCCATGTGACCTGCTCTGAATCAATGATCTATTGTCGGAATGGTACTACTACTACTACAATATTGTTCATAATATTTAAATACATGCAAAGGTTAGTGAAGTGATAATGTGTAACATCCCAAGTAAGTAATTAATAATAAATATTTTTATCTTTGTCTATTATTGATTAAGATAGTGTTTTAGAGGCTTAAAATGAATATAAATACAATCTTATGCATGGAATACACTAATATTTTTAAAAGATTGTTTTACTGCCTTTTGATGGAAACCCCTTTTTAAATCTATCTTTTGACAATTTTATAAGCAATTTTTGTCAAAATAAACTTATTATTTATGTTTGGGACATCAAAATTTACATTGTGTGAATTTTTGGTATTATTCTGATAAAGTTCATTTTTTAATGAATAGTGATAAATATTGTATTTTAATTCAAAACCTCTTTTTAATCTAATTTATTTATATGATTATATTATCTTTTGAATTTGTTTTGAAGTTAAATTAGAATATATTTTTACCATTTTATCCAATGGTGGTCATTGGAATCAATTTCACTTTGAAATTGGACTTAAACTAGTGTCAATCTTTTGATACTTATTGTTTCATAAAAACACGCTATTTGTCATGACAGCGGGAATTAGTTATTAAATTAATTAATGCAACATACATGTTTTTAATTTTGTAAAATATTCATCATTTTTTAATTCGGAATATCAAATATAGCTTAGGGTGAAGTTTTGGTATCTTTCTAAAAAACATCAATTTTTGATGAATAGTGAAACCACTAAGTGGTAGTGAAAGAAACTGATTTTTCGTTTAAATGAAACTTTGCCACTTCTGTGATTTGATTTTAAAAAATCTAACATACATGGTTGTCATTAAGAATTAAAATGTGGTTCAATGAGATTAAAATATTTTTTTGGTGAATAGTAGCCTTTAAGTTCTTAATCGTGATTAGTGGTAATTAGTGTAGTTTAAGGTAAAAATAATGTTTTAATATTATGAGATGAGCTTGACACGTGTCCTACCCTTATTAGATGTGTCATGGCCGACCAAGACAAGCCATGGGTCAACTTGGGGACCCCAAGGAGCCACTTTGGTTTGGAAATGACATAAATAACTTTTTATTTAATGTTAAAGTAAAAATGACACAAAATGAGATGTTTTACTAAAAAAATTTGTAAATGGGGTTATACAAGTCAGATGTTTTATTATAAATATGCACTGTAAAGATAAAAATATTTCCTACATCATAGTAGATTTTTTATAATTTTTAGACTTTATATAAATTAAATTATTTATGACATCATGATGATGCAGCGATTACCTCATTAATAAAGGATTTAAATAAAATGAAATGATAATGTAATATCTATGAACTAAACATGTCAAAAACCTATTTTATGGGTGGATTTCGAACCCTTATCACCTTACCCTCGATTTATATCAATGTGGGACTTTTTTAATCCGATACTCATTTAAAATAATGTAACATTTCTTTACTGTCCAAGAGTGCCCCTCCTCCCCTCTTATAAAAGGGCCCCACCTCTACCTCCTTACCCACACTCTCAAAGCCTTTGGATCGGCCAACCCCTGCCCATTTTGTCTCTCCACATCCCTCTATTACTCCTTGAAGCCTCACTTTGGGTAGAAGTCTTCCCAAGGAAGCCTTTGAGCTCAAACCAAACAGAGTTACCCGATTTAAAGGTAATGTCTTCACTTGAGTCCTTTTGTTTTATTTTTCTTCCCAACCCCCTAAACTCTTTTTATTAATTTATTTTGTAACAACTCTAGTATCTTCAATATACTGGGATTTTGTTATAATAATTATTCGAGCTACACTTACACACACCTACATATAATGGTTATAGAACATACTGTTTCCGTGGATGGTGAATTTATGCCTCCCGAAACGATGATTGTTCAACATTATTTTAACACCTTAAAAGGTGGCCATTAAGATGAAAATATATTTATATATGATATATTATATGTTTATGTTATCCTTAAGATTCTGTATTTTTCATTTTGGGCATACCTTTATGGTTTCCATTATGGGTAAACATGATATCTTCATTTAAGGAAGTGCGGACTACCGCCCCCTCAAAGTGAATTGATTAGTTAAATACCATATGTGCGATGTATAAGGGATGGAACTATGATATTATATATGATATTATACTGGATTTATAATATACCTTTATATCATTATGATTCCATTCTATAAAATACGAAATAGAAATGAAAGTAGTGTTCATGCGTACGTACGGCTTATTGTCTCCATGAACGGTGCATTTAATTTCTTACCTCTAAATGATTATGTAATATTATAAATTCATGTATATATTGGATATATATGATATATAAATCATGATTATAATTCTAGATATAATGGATACATGAAAAACTTGTAATTATAAAGGGATTATTTTTAACTCAAGTACTAATGATCGTTAAAACGATCGTTATTAACTTAAATAATTACATAGTGTTCATGACATGGAAATAAGTGATATAAAAGGATTAATGAACTTGAAAAAGGTTCTTAAAAAAGTAGAAATTAACTCATGTTTATTATTCAGGATATTAAAGAACGACCGAGTCAAGTCGGACCCGAGGTATGAGACTTTGTCTCAATCTCCTTTCATTGAGGCATATTTTGTTTTATACACAACCTTCTTTTATACGATTTATAAATCCCATTGACTTTTACGTTTATTCAAAAGGAATATTTTTTATACGAAGCGTTTACTAAATGAAAAAAGGGAATGTTTTTGTCATACATATGCGGCGACAACGACTTCTCCGCCACCGTGACCATTATTTAAGTTCTGGCTTCCTCTACAAGCCCTGGCTTTTTTTAAAAGAAAAATAAATACCATGTTTTTATTTTCTTATTTTTTTGTATTGAAAATGGTTTTCATAATGTTTTTATATCAATGTTTTGTATTGATATCTTGTGATTTAAAGGTGGAAATGTTATGTTTCCTTTATTCAAGTTTTATGTGATAAGATTATGTTGAGTTCCTTGGGAATTATTATGAAGACAGGTGGTTCCGTGATAAACTAAGGGTGAGTGAGCCCGATATAGCTCTCCAATGCATTGGGTAACGTGAAGGAATGAAATGTTAGGGTTTCTCCAAAGAGATTTAGGGAATATACTGTGATGGGTATTCCAAATGTAACCAAGAGGGTTACTCCCTACATAAGAAAGTTATGAATGCCTCAAGTTACCTTTATGTCTTATGATTTCTATGATATATTCATGATATGATGAGGTATGTTAAAGTGCTTATTTTTTATGGGTAAATTATGATTTCATTCTTATGTATATATGTACCCATGTTTCATTTCCATATTTTTATATCCCTTACTGAGTTTTTTATACTCCCAAGTTTTTTTGATATTTTTTTCATAGGTCAAGGGAAAGGTACATGATATGATGATAGTGTCAAGGAAGTGTCAAGAAATAATCCATGTTATATTTTAAATATGTTTCCATTCATGGGAATGAAGAATACTATCTTTATGTAACCACTATGTTTATATGTGTAATGTAGTGCAAGTTTTATGATCTAATTCTCTAACACTCTAAACCCGAAAAGATCCTCAATGTGTAATCTTGTAATAACTCAAGATTAAGTAAGGTTTAAGGATGGGGCCTTATAGTTGGTATCAGAGGTCGGTTTAGACAACTTTAGGAGTTATAAAATTGTTAAATTATAAATTAATTTATGGTACGATTAAAATGATATAGAATTTAAAGATTACCATGTTGTTTTGCCTAAGATATTTCTGGGTTAAAAATAGTTTTTCAGAGAGGAAATAGAACAGCTTTTCTGGGAAGGCATATAGAGGGAAATGAACTTTGAAATCAATATCCAGATACGGTCAGAATCAGAACTAAACAGTTTGTTGCAGTGATGGCTCAGTGGACTCAGGTTACTACATAAGGAGTTGAAAAGAAGATTGGTGAATGCTCTAGTTTTGGCACTACCTTCCAGGAATGGTTAGTTTGTTATATACAGTGATTCTTCTTTGAAGGGACTTGGCTATGTCCTAATGCAGAAAGATCAGGTAATTTCTTATGCTTCACGTCAGTTGAAAACTCATGAGGTAAATTACCCTACACATGATTTGGAATTAGCTGTTGTTGTTATCACATTAAAAATTTTCAGGCATCATTTGTATGGAGTAAAGTGTGAAATATATACTGATCACAAATGTTTAAAGTATATATTCACTAAGAAAGAGTTGAAAATGTGACACAGGAGATGGCTAGAATTAATCAAGGAATATGATTGTACAATTCATTACTATCCGGGAAAAGCAAATAAAGTGGCTGATGCTTTGAGTCGAAAAATTAATGCTTCATTAACAATGACTCATTTGGAATGTGATCCTTTGGTTAAGGATTTTAGGAACTTTGGAATAGAAGTTGTTGGTGCAGGAAGTTCTTCTGTTTTGTTTCAGGTATCAGTGAGATCATCTCTATCAGACAGAATCAGGAAAGCAAAGAAGCATGACAGTGAGTTGCAGAAAAAGGTAGAGCTGGTTCAGAAAGGTAAGTTGCATGAATTCAACATTGATAATTATTGCGTTTTGAGATTTGGGAAGAGATTGTGTGTGCCTTGTGATTCACAGTTAAAGAGAGAGTTGTTATGTAAAGCTAATAGTTCTCCATTTTCAGTTCATCCTAGATTTACTAAGATGTATAGAGATCTGCGGGTGTATTACTAGTGGGATGGAATGAAAAGAGATATTTCTTATTTTACTGTGAAGTGTTTGACTTGTCAATAGGTTAAAGCAGATCTGCAGTTACCAAAAGGGATGTTTTAGCCTTTACCAGTGCCAGAGTGGAAATGGGAGAATATATCCATGGATTTTGTTGTGGAATTACCGAAGAAATCTTGAGGTAATAATGCAATCTGGGTTATTGTTGATGGCTTGACTAAATCTGCTCATTTCCTTGCTATACGAGATAATTTTTCCCTAGATCAACTTTACCATTTGTATCTTAAAAATATAGTCAGGTTACATGGAGTTTCCCTCTCCACTGTATATGACCGTGATCCCAGGTTCACTTCTAACTTTTGGAAAGGCCTTCTGAAGTCGTTGGGTACTGAATTAAATTTTAGTACAGCTTTTCTTCCTCAATCAGATGGGCAGTCAGAACGACAAATTCAGACATTGGAGGATATGCTACGATCTTGTTCGATGGATTATCAGGGAAGTTGGGACCAACATCTTTTTTTGGTTGAATTTTCATATAATAATAGTTTTCATTCTAGTATACAGATAGCACCATTTCAGGCATTATATGGGAAGCAGTGTCGAACTCCAGCTTTCTAGGATGAAGTGGGTTAAAGGAAGTTGATGGGACCAGAATTGGTTGAAGAGTTGGCAGAAAAAGTTCAGCTAATACAGAAACACATGAGAACAGCTCAGAGTAGGCAGAAGAGTTATGCGGACAACAGGAGGAAGGATCTCTCTTTTGAGGTAGGTGATCATGTTTTTCTCAAAGTATCACCATGGAAAAGTGTGATGCGATTTGGTAAGAAAGGAAAGCTGAGTCTAAAGTTCATTGGACCATATGAAATTCTGGAGAGTGTTGGATCAGTTGCTTACCGAGTGGCTTTACCTCTGATTTTATGTCAGGTACACAATGTTTTTCATGTTTCGATGTTGAGAAAGTATATTCCAGATCCATCTCATGTTTTGAGTCCAAAGGTAGTGCAGTTGGAGGAGAACATATCTTATGAAGAACAACCAGTCCAGATTATTGACCAAAGAGACCAAGTGTAGCGAAATAAGGTAACTCACCAGGTAATGGTTTTGTGTAAAAACCATATGGTTGAAGAGGCAATGTGGGAATCTGAAAATGCAACGAGGGATAAATACCCCCACTTATTTTGATAAGTAAATAAATTGCGGGGATGCAATTTCCTAAAGGGGGGAAGGATGTAACATCCCAAGTAAGTAATTAATAATTGATATTTTTATCTTTTTCTATTAATTATTAAGATAGTGTTTTAGAGGCTTAAAATGAAAATAAATACAATCTTATGTATGGAATACACTAATATTATTAAAAGATTGTTTTGCTGCCTTTTGATGGAAAACCCTTTTTAAATCTATCTTTTGACAATTTTATAAGCTATGTTTGTTAAAATAAACTTATTATTTATTATTGGGACATCAAAATTTACATTGTGTGAATTTTTGGTATTTTTCCGATAAAGTTCATTTTATTAATGAATAGTGAAAAATGTTGTATTTTAATTCAAAACCACTTTTTAATCTAATTTATTTATATGATTACATTATCTTTTGAATTGGTTTTGAAGTGAAAATAGAATATATTTTTACAATTTTATCCAATGGTGGTCATTGGAATCAATTTCACTTTGAAATTGGACTTAAACTAGTGTTAATCTTTTGATACTTATTGTTTCATAAAAAACACTCTATTTATCATGACAACGGGAATTAGTTATTAAATTAATTAATGCAACTTACATGTTATGAATTTTTTAAAATAGACATCGTTTTTGAATTCGTAATATCAAATATAGCTTAGGGTGAAGTTTTGGAATCTTTCTGAAAAACTTCAATTTTTGATGAATAGTGAAACCACTAAGTGGTAGTTAAAGAAACTGATTTTTCGTTTAAATGAAACTTTTCCACTTCTTTGATTTGATTTTCAAAAATCCTACATACATGGTTTTCATTAAGAAGTAAAATGTGGTTCAATGACATTAAAATAATTTTTTGGTGAATAGTAACTTTTAAGTTCTTAATCGCGATTAGGGGTAATTAGTGTAATTTATGGTAAAAAAAATGTTTTAATAATATGAGATAAGCTTGAAAAATGTCCTACCCTTATTGGATGTGTCATGTCCGACCAAGACAAGCCATGGGGCAACTTGGGGACCCCATGGAGAAACTTTGGTTGGGAAATGACAAAAATAACATTTTATTTAATGTTAAAGTAAAAATGACATAAACATGAAATGTTTTACTAAATCAATTATTACATGGGGTTATGAAAGTCAGATTTTTGATTATAAATAGTCACTAGAAAGCTAATACGATTTACTAAATCATAGTAGTTTTTTTATAATTTTTAGACTTTAAATAAATTATATTATGTATGACATCATAATGATGCAGCGATTACCTCATTAATAAAGGATTTAAAAAAATGAAATGATAATGTAAAATCTATGAACTACACATGTCCAAAACCTATTTTATGGGTGTATTTAGAACCCTTGTCATCTTTCCCTCTATTTATATCAATGTGGGACCTTTTGAATCCGAAACTCATTTTAAAATAAAGTAACATTTCTTTACTTTCCAAGAGTGCCACTCCTCTCCTCTTATAAAAGGTCCCCACCTCTGCCTCCTTACCCACACTCTCAAAGCCTTTGGCTCAGCCAACCCCTGCCCATTTTGTCTCTCCACATCCCTCTATTACTCTTTGAATCATCACTTTGGGCAGAAGTCTTCCCAAGTAAGCCTTTGAGCTCAAACCAAAGGAAGTTACCTGATTTTAAGGTAATGTCTTCACTTGAGTCCTTTTGTTTTATTTTGCTTCTCCAACCCCCTAAACTCTTTTTATTCTTTTATTTTGTAAAAAATCCAGTATATTCAATATACTGGGATGTTTTATAAGAATTATTCGAGCTACACTTACACTCACCTACATATAATGGTTAAAGAACATACTGTTTCTGTGGATGGTTAATTTATGCCTCCTGAAACGATGATTGTTCAACATTCTTTTAACACCATCAAAGGTGGCCATTAAGATGACACTATATTTATATATGATATATAATATGTTTATGTTTTCCTTAAGATTCTGTATTTTCATTTTGGGCATACCTTTATGGTTTCCATTATTGGTAAACGCGATATCTTCATTTAAGGAAGTGCGGACTACCGCCCCCTCAAAGTGATTTGATTCATTAAATACCATATGTGGGACGTATAAGGGATCGAACTATGATATTATATATGATATTATACTGGAATTATAATATACCTTTTTATCATTATGATTCCATTCTATAAAATACGGAATAGAAATGAAAGTAGCGTTCATGCGTACGTACGACTTACCGTCTCCATGAACGGTGCATTTCATTTCTTTCATCTAAATGATTATGTAATATTATAAATTCATGTATATACTGGATATATATGATATATACATCATGATTATAATTCTGGATATAATGGATACATGAACAACTTGTAATTATAAAGGGCTTATTTTTGACTCAAGTACCAATGATCGTTAAAACGACCGTTATTAACTTAAATAATTCCATAGTGTTCATGACATGTAAATAAGTGATATAAAATGAATAATGAACTTGAAAAAGGTTCTTAAACAAGTATAAATTAACTCATGTTAATTATTCATGAGATTAAAGAACGACCGAGTCAAGTCGGACCCGAGGTATTGGACATCGTCTCAATCTCCTTTCATTGAGGCATATTTTGTTTTATACACAACCTTCTTTTATATGGTGTATAACCCCCTTTTACATTTACATTTATTGAAAAGGAATATTTAATATATGAAGCATTTACTAAATGACAAAATAGAATGTTTTTGTCGTACGTATGTGGCGACAATGACTTCTCCACCGCCGTGACCATTATTTGAGTTTTGCCTTCCTCTACAAGCCCTGCCTTTTTTAAAAGAAAAATAAATACCATGTTTTACTTTTCTTATATTTTGGTATTGAAAATGGTTTTCATAATTTTTTTATATCACGGTGTTGTATTGATATCTTGTGATTGAAAGGTGGAAATGTTATGTTTCCTTTATTCATGTTTTATGTGATACGATTATTTTGAGGTTCTTAGGTATTATTATGAAGACGGGTGGTTCCGTGATAAACTATGGGCGGGTGAGCCCGATATAGCTCTCCAATGCATTTGGTAACGTGAAGGAGTGAAACGTTAAGGTTTCCTGAAGAGATTTAGGGAATATACTGTTATGGGTATTCCAAACATAACAAATAGGGTTACTCCATATGTAAGAAAGTTATGAATGCCTCAAGTTACCTTTATGTCTTATGATTTCAATGATTTATTCGTGATTTGATGAGGTATGTTAAAGTGCTTGTTTTTCTATGGGTAACGTATGATTTCATTCTTATGTATATATGTACCCATGTTTCATTTCCATATTTTTATATCCCTTACTGAGCTTTTTATGCTCATCCCAAGTTTCTTTGAAATGTTTTTCATAGGTCAAGGGTAAGGTACATGATATGATGATAGTGTCAAGGAAGTGTCAAGAATGAATCCATGTTTTATTTTAAATATGTTTCCATTGATGGGAAATAATAATAATATCTTTATGTATCCACTTTGTTTATATGTGGAATGTAGTGCACGTTTTCTGATCTAATTCTCTAAAACTCTAAACCCGAAAAGATCCTCAATGTGTAATCTTGTAATAACTCAAGATTAAGTATGGTTTAAGGCTGGGGCCTTATATAATAGGACCCATTAGTGGGTTCAATATTTATTATCTATTCTATATATATAGGGAGGCTAGGACTCCAGAATTTGGGAACCATTCCATGTGCATGAATTTACGATTTTTAGGTACAATGTAGTATGGGGATCCGATGATGGTAAGTGGTATTCAATGATTATGATAATTAATTGGTTTCATTTTATTTTGGTATTCACCTTTTTTATGTATTACAAAAACATTTATTTTTTATCTAATAAATAACTAGTTAGTAATATATAAGAAGTTATCATGTGTGATATATATGTATATATATGGTGTTTTAGAATAGTGACATGTTATAAGAATTGATGTAGTGTTTTTTATATGTGAGGTGTTCTATCACTGAGATATCTTGTGGGAATCAATGTGATGTGGGATATGTATTAGGTGAATGGGTATCATGATTATATTGGTAATTCATATGTATTTATAATGCATATTAATTCTGAGAATATGTTGAGATGAATGATTTATGGGAATATGATGCGATGGGGGTCATGAAGTTTGTTAGATTTGAAATGTGATAGATTTGGGAACATTATGAGGGGAAAGAATTGTGAGGTATCGTAATAGAACGTTTGAGTCCATGGATGGTTTATGGACCAAAATAATGATTTATTTTTTGTTGGAAAATGACTGGTAGTTAATTCCTAATGTGGGGAGGACCATATATGGAATTAGCATATTATTATTGATTAGGATTGACTAGGGTGATGCAGATTAGATGTGAATATTTAGTTCCAAATATTGGTTACAATTAATATCTCATGTATAATATATGTTAAGGTGAGGAGATTTTAATATCATGGTATTTTGGATGAACTATAATCATCAAACAGTTTAAATTTTTCACTATTTTAAGTTCTCCAGCAGTCTTAATAGTCATCAGAGCCACTATTTTAGAGTTAGATATAACCAAAAAAATTATTTGGTTTTTAGTGTTCATAAAATATATTAGTGTTATAAATAATTTTCAGGTGCACTGGAGTACTATATATAGAGGTGGAAAGTTAGATTTAAATGTTTGACCTCCTAGTAGAAACCACGCAAAAGAACTATAGGACATGGTGTGGTTTGTAAAACTATATGTGTGGGGGATGCATGGCCATGAATAAGATCTTAATTTTTTATATTTTTTAAAATCTAAGGGTCTTATCCTAGTTTGAATATCCATTCACCTATATCATTCACTTTTTTTTATTAGATAGTGGGCATCTTATGGGTACCCCTTTGTTAGAAAAATTTTGTGCCAAAACATTGATGCTCATTTATTTGGGAGAAATTACCAAATGTCCTCTCTAAAAAATTATGTTTTTGTTCATTTTTTATTTATTTTTCCACTACAAACATATTTGAGATCTTCAATTTTCTATCTCCATCAGGCATGTAGCCAAATCCTACGATCAGACTTTGATTTTATTGATATTGTTCTTACTAGAAGAAACATTGTAAGGAATCCAATCATTTAATTCCTTATTTTTTTATTTTCAATCACTGATTGATATATCCTAGCAATCCCTTTTGACTTGTTTTGTATGAATTTAACTAAAATGACAATTTCCTTCATTTATTCTAGAATTGAAGGCTGATATAGGACAAGAAAGAAACTACTACCATAAGGTAGGTTGTTCCTCTATTTCACTTTATTTTTATATGATTTATATACAAATTTTTAAATACTCATGGGGTGTGTTATGGTGCGAGACACCTAATTAATAATTTATTATTTTGGATTAAATAAATAACTTCATTTCAGGTCATTGAAAAATCCCTTCTTCTGATATGAATTCTAGGCCTAGTAATGGATATTGACAATAATGGATGACTATTCTCAGTGTGTAATTTCAATTAATTAAATTATTTATTTGAATTAAATGATATCATAATGAATTTGATGGACTAGGAATGATGATTGATGCGCTGATAATGACTTGAAAGAAGGTAACATGGTTGGTCAGGTTAGGATTAACCTATGAAATATGGAGTGATGTGGACAAATTTATTGATGACACTTGTTCATCTCTATTTGAGGTGATGAGGTCATCCGGATGCGATATTGTCAATCTGGACATCGAAAGGTATTCACCATAATAATTTAGAAACATGGTTACAGGTTAATTTGGTAATTGAATATGTTCATTAGGTTATTTATGATTCGATATTAGTGTTGTTCCCAAATAGATATGAATTAAATGTGGTATTATGGAAAACATGTTGTCGGTGGAGGCCCTATAGAATATGTCTCCAACTAAATTGTGTTATCTATCAGATATGTTAGTATTCTCACTATAGGATGACTCGTAGAAGGTAATTGAAAATTGGTTAATGGTGTCGGGACTATCGATAAGGGGAAATGCATTTTATTTTTTTCTTGAGGACATTGGGTTAAGATATTAGGAATATGGTTTTCAACATGCCATAGGGCGTCGGTTATTGTGCCAAAAAAATTTTTTTTGATGAAATATATTTATTTTCCCCTATTATTTGTGCCAATAAAATAGTGGGGGCTAATAAGAGGATTTAATAGGATATATGTACTTACTAATTTGGAATTACATTAAGATGCGGGTACTTTTTTGGGGACACGGGTGATACTGTATTGGATTGAGGGTTCAGCGCTGTATAATTTTTTGGTGGAACCCGAGTGGTCACCTGGTATTTCAATCATTATGTGGTTCCTTTCTAAAAAATATATGTGTCTTTCCCACTAAAATTATATGTATACCTAATATATATATATATATATATATAATTTGGGTTATTTATTTGAGATTATTAGATATTTCTAAAACATTTATAGGTTTCACTTGTGGAAATTGATCACATATGGAACAATTCTATTATTACATGTTTGTTTCTAAGGTTGTTATTATATTCTTCACAAAAAATCAGAATTATGTATGTAAAATTGTAAATAATTGGTGGTGTACTATTAAGAACATTCTCACAATATACACAATACTTGGGAATTTTTATAGAATTTACGTCTATGAGATTAGTTAATGGATTTGTATTTGGTGTTGGGACATTGGGATCAAGTTCAACCTTTTGATTGGGATGGGAAAAAATGGACCATGGGGTGTTTTGTGTCATGCTGGAGTTTCCATTTTTGGTTTATCTTGGTTATTTATGAATGTATTGATAAGATTGTGCGTGGGAGACTCTATATGTTTAATTTTTTGTATTACCATCTGTAATATGTGTTTTCACCAAATATTATTCCTTTGGCATCATTTATTTATTATTGATTCTATTGTATTATTCCATTAATGATTTTATTTAGTTTCTTAGGATTTTATGTACCATTTTCATAGCTATATATTATGTACGAATCATTATTATTTCCACCAATTGAAGGAATTGCCTCTCCACTATCACCTCTCTAACTATCAAGATTAGTCAGAAGACATTGGAAAATGTGTAGAAGTACGTGTGGCTTATTGGTCAACTAGCCCGGAGCACTATTCGAGTGGAAAAAATTTTCTAGGTGATACATAATAGGGTTCATGAGATAGAATAATGTTAAAATAATACAATTATGAAAATAATTTTCCAAAAAAACATAAATATATATATATAGGATGTTAGTTTACAAAACTATGACTGCAATCCATTTTTTACATGGTAATTTGTAGGGATATTGGATTTTTTTCACTAAAACCCACCTTTTCTTTATAAAACCCATGTAACTCTAAAACACGCCTATGAAAATGCCTTGTAGGGATATAATTATTGTACACCATAAATACCCATCATATTTAATAAAATAACTTCATGACGTCTCCCTCTCCAAATATTATAAGTAATACATGAAACAACTAATTGTATAAATTCTATCCTTGCATAAGAAAACCCACTTTTACACTGTATACACACTACTACTAGACACATGGAACTCTAAATCCATGAAACTTATTGAAAATACACAATACTCCTCTAAATCATATCAAAAACCTAAAAATAGAAATGTTACATGTCAAGAGGTTACAAATAATAAAATTTGGTACATATAGAAATATTATTTCATTTTAGATGAATAAAAAAACATAATGAAATGAAAAATGAGTCTAAAAACATCATTAAGAGATACCTCTTGAGGAATTCATTACACCACAAACACTGTTTAAAAAATATTCCAAACTTAGACATCCACAAACAATGTATTTAGTGACATCACCCCCATCACTATGAATGATATCACAAAATCAAAAACTAGAACTAATCATCCACATCAACTCACAAACATAACCCCGCCAATCCATCTAATCCTCAACACATCAAAAAACAAATAACATCAACAACTAACTCAACCACTACCTCTGACACACAATTCATGGAATTCAATCATCAATATCATGATATTACCTAATTTTGGTGTCACTAACTTACCAACATGGGTATAATCACATCAAACAAAAATTAATCTAATTTCGGATTCAATTACTTCCTTTTTAGTATTATTGGTTCCCTCTAATACACTACAAATAAAAAAAGAACAAATAAATTATGAAACATTTCATAAAACATCATGTTAAATAAATAAAATTAGAATTAAATAATTATAGGAAATAAAAAAACCAATCAGAAAAACTTTGAGTACTAGGGTAGAATTTCTATATCATTCTCCTGCATCAACTAATCAACAAAAACATGCCACCATAACACACGAATAAAATTAATTGACCATTCTCATAAAAATAATACCATTTTTTTACCTTAAATATACTCTACATGAATGGTGAAAAAACAAAAACATATAACTCTCCCCATTCAATAATGTGGCAGTAGTAATGAAAACATCCATGAAGGTGAACACATAGAAGATTTCATGAATTTGTTTCAGACTTGGAGGATTTTCCCACACATACACCACATCAATAACACAACCCAACACCATAAAAAGTTCATAAACCTAATAGAAATGTACTCCCTATTCCACAAATATTTATATCATGTCCACGAGACACTCTCAAAAATATGTGGTAACCATATTCACAATCATATGCCCTCTTCATATGATTGTAATAAGACATATTTTAGTCCTATTATAATTAAATCCTCTCATTAAACATTTTATTTATCTATTTCCTTCTTTTTACCAAATATTTATACAGAATTGATACCTCCCTAACCTCCACCAAGAACAACAAAAAATGACTGGACCACCCCTAAAATGCCTCAAATGAGGAAATGCCAATTGATGAGTGATAAATAATATTATAATAAATATACACTAAAATAAATTGTCATGAACAATATCAAATAATTTCAAATATTCTTGAATGAATCATAAACTAAAGAATTAGGATATTTCACTCTATTTTCACATTCATCTAAGGGTGGAAATTAGTGTTGAGGTAAAACAGAATGGAAAACCCATGTTTCAATCCCATCCATACACATGAGTTAAAATATGAATCGTAATGTGATAAAATAATACTATAAACATAATGAAACCTAAATAACTCATCCTCACACCTCCTCTCTGATCCATCTGTGAATCTTACTCTTTCATTATTAGGAATTGGTATGATTTTATAAACTAATAAATTATTTCCTTGATTGATTCATAATCACAGTGATTAGGGGGTAACCATTGGTCTAAATATACCATTATTTAATCCCATATTTACTCGGGAAGTCTAAATTCTGAAACATACTACAAGGAACATGGCGCTCAATCATTAACAACTAAAAATCAAGACAACATTCCAAACACTATACAACTACATGTTTCTTCACTGGCCACCAATACTACCTCATAAATAATCGATACATAATTTTCAAGATTAGCAGTATTTATAATATTAATCCATGAAACTCATTATGAAATCCCTCTCACAACTATAATGGAACAACCAACATAGCTTTAAATATAATAATATTATGACAATACTCTAACCACCACTCTATAACATCACTATTCCCAACACGATTATGCATCACCATTGACATTACCTCTAAACAATGAGACTCCATCACAAAATTCATCAAAGTAGAAATTAATATCATATATAATAAAAACCATAAACCATAAAGCATTTTTTTCTCATCTATGTTGATGAATAATAACTCTTACATCCCAATCAAAACTTTTACATACCCATGAAAATCATTCTTCAAAAAAATCTGAATGAATCCACCATAATATTTACCTTTACTAAATTTTAGGTAGAAGAAAAATAATAAACAATAATATAATAAATAACCTCTCATTATCACAAATCTATATCATGATAAGAAAATATATATATATATAAATTATTTTATCGTTGAAGATGAAATTGTGATATCTAATTAGATAATGTCTCCAAAACATAACCATAAGCACATTCTCTAATAACCTAAGATCACGTGTAGTCTATTTACAATCATGGGGTTGTAACAATAAATACCCATGAGAGATCATTTCTCTTTGGTTCATAAACATGAATCCGAATAATATATGTGACACACTACAAAACACCTCAAAAAATCACACCCATCATAAGAATATAAAGCAATTGATAATTGAAAAACATCCCCAATAGATAACCAAGTAATATATAACACTGATAATTTAATATAAAAGCATTTTTAGTAATGGCCAAAGATGTTATTGGTTCAATATCTTGAGGAAACGTTTGATTAAATATCTAATAATAACCTATATGTTCATAAAAATATTAACCAATTCCTTTTTATTATGTGTTTCTAACGAAACAAATTCTCCAAATTTGATTTCTCTAAATCCAAACTATTCCAAGACAACACTTGGACATGGATATGTACCTCTCGTGTCATAGAAATACACATGGATAGAATTCAATAGTGGAATTTTCATTAATGAAACTATATGATGGCTTTTTCGATGCACGACATTCTCCACCTCATAATTGAAGTAGACATATATGTCATTAGTGATCAAGATTAATAACTGGATCAAGAATTGATTTAAAATAGTGTTCATGATCACCCCTAAAAATATATTTTTCCTTAATGAGACTAAACAATATGACCATAAAATAAAATTTCCTATACATACATCTGATGATATTATTTGGGATAGAAAAATACTTCCCACACAACTGGTGATACCCAAACCAATGATAGAACACAAAAAACCATGTCACCCCTCTTAGTCGGTTTAAATTCTTGTATTTAATTGGATGATGGTAATGGTTCTTTACTATTACTTTATTCAACCACTGTTCGATATGAAAAACCACATCCTACCATCTCCCTTCTATGTTAAAAAAACTGGTGTACCCCATAAAGCGACAATAGTATAGACTAATTCATTCTTCATCATATCATATATCAGAACCATTAACTTTATCAACTCAAAGGGTTGCATCTGATAAGTATTTATAAAAATATGACAATCACCATATAGTGTGTCTATTTTTTACTCATAATCATGAAAAGGGAGTTACATCAGAACCTCTTAATGGAAGACATCAAAAAACACCACAATGATCCAAGGAAGATCCACCATCCAAGAATCCACTTAATCCAATAAAAAATCATCCCCCAGATAATAAATTGGATTCATACACTAACTTACAACAAGAAAACTCCTCTCTCCAAAAAAAAATCCACACATTGTCTATCCCAATATTATACTCATCTCTCATCTAGCATCATTTGAAAATATAACACAAAACGTAAACCCATATAATGATAAGAATGAAACCATACATCTTCATTATATAAAATAAAAGAATCCCATGAGACTAATATGTACCCATTATCATTGTATACCCCATACAGAAATAAAATAGGATGTTCTAGACACTAACTAGATAATTCAACACTAGGTCCATGGGCCTCTTTATGTTCACTCCAAAAGAATGGATTATAGCTCATGTAACAACGGTTTGTCAATATCTCATATAGAAAGGCATAAATTAGGGTAGGGGACGTGATGAGAGTACTTCAAACAATATATAGCCCCACTGACACTAATTCCTATACAACAAGAAAAATACCACTCCCCACCCATACACCTCTATGATGAAGTCCACCTCTATAACCACACCTCAGTAGATTTCCCTGAACAAGAAAAACATTATGAGGTCATCCCCAACCAGCTCCACCCAGATGAGAATATGCCTGTAACAATAGAATCTAAAAATTCATATATGGAAAATATATTTGAAGTTGATTTAGAATATGACCACCTTCACACAATTTTTCATGTCAAATTATTTGGAAATAGTTAATGTGATATCCATAATCCCCATAGAAAAAGAAAACTAGACTAACATCATCAGGATAATTTTGAAAACCACTAGCCCATGAAACCTATAATGGAAGTTGTTTTGGTCAAAACCATGCAATTAGAATTATATATGGTCATGGTGTAATGTTCTTCCCCTAAATATTATACCCCTAAAGGAACCCTTCTTAGAGAGACCCTATCCTTTTACACATAACATATCATGATTTAAAACATAATTCATCATCAGAGTACAAGCCAATGATCATTAATTCTACTGTATTGGAAGACTAGGTACATATATCACAAAACATGGGGCTAAAAACACTTCATTATTTAATCTTCATAATGAGATCTTAACTTCCTTTGAGCCCTTACATCTGCATAGGGTACCTGGGGAACACATGAACAACAATATGAGCTAAAAATCCGAGTAAGGGAAATATCATATGAATAAACTTTATGCACATGAGTTATGAGGCTTGACATAATGATATTGGAAGCATGTAACATATGTAATCATAACTTATAAACATGGTATCATAAAACAATGGAATAAAATAACCATGGGATCATATAATAATGAGATTATATTCCTATAGTTTCATATAGAGGTGGCATGAATTTGAAACATGACTTTAGTACGAGTCAGGGCTAACTGCCAATCTCGTTTCCCATAGTAGCACAAGCCAAGGCTAACCGCCCGGACCGTTTTCCCATAATCTTCTCATGAGAAATTACCTTTACCCAATGCATTGGAGTGCTATCTGTGTGTACCCATATATTATTATTCATTTATATGCTTTCCACATAAGGAATCTGATATAATCAATCATACATAAACATAATAGTACCCAAGGAAAGAAATGGGCACACAATCACGTCATGAAGCATAATAAAAAGGGAAGTAACATACAAGAGTCCATGAAAGAAAGGAATGAAATAATAAATAGACATTAATAATTTATAAAGTAATAAATCATGACAAGAGATGTCAAACTGAAGTGATAACATGTAAAAATAGTTTTTAGGAATCTTTGAGTCAAAACATTTTAGTGAAGTTTAAGAAAACATGGAATATCTCTTAAAATGAAAATCAACATAATATTTTTTATAAAACCAGAAGTAAACCAGGAGGGTTTTCATAATAAAAATTCTGATTTTATAATGTCAAATGTGACAAAAAATAGGGTATATAATACATGTTATAATAGGAAAAAATTTGGGATGTTCCCTAAAAACAGGTTCACTAATCGGGAAGTAATGAGGGGAGAATCCCTTAAAAGCATGAATATCCCTGAAAGAGAGTGATGAAAGAGTATTGATAAATAAACTTGGAACATTTACACAATATTTAGATTATGCGTAAGAAAATATAAGAAAACATAATTTTGGTAGAAAGGTATATAAGACAACCTGATGGAATAAAAGAGGTTCGGGTAGAATTCTTTACGGATTATCGGGATGGTATCAGGAGTACTTGAGGGGGATTAGTGAGAGGGTAAAGGTAATTCTCATAACTTATAAATTAATAGGGCAGAATGTGGAGGTGTGAAATCATTCCCCATAATTAATAATTACACACATCATGTCCAAACATAGTGAAAAATACTAAATAAGGTTGAAATTGAGAGGATCTCTTACCTTAGGTCTGTTGGTGTTCTCCACTTGATATTAACGACCTGAATAGTCAAATTAGGTTTATTAACCAATATTTCCCTAACAATATCTAAAATTAAATGATTCATTATAACCTCATTAAGTTCATTTATAACCATTTTGATTGATTAAAAGGTTCAATTTCATTGTTCGTGTCCGTTTGTTTCATTTGTTTTAATGATCGGTTCAATTGTATTTAGGTTCAAATAAATTTGTAAGATAAAAGTGGTTGTCCATAATTGAAGTAATATAACATTAGTGGACATCCATTAGGTTACATGGTTACAAAATTTATTTGGTTTATTAGAGTTAAGAAGAACCTTTATATTAAACATTAATGATAAATAGTTGAATTAATTTTAACGATTTTTCCCATGATTGACTTGTTTTTTATTATTGTTTTTATCATGAGTGTATGAGGATTACAGAACCCTAAATAGGACATATAAAATGTATAATAATCTGTTTCAACCATAACATAAAGAGTTTCATGACCAGAAACAATATGATAAAAGAATTTGGTAACACATTATCCATGATGTCGGTAATTTGACACATCACGGACGATGTTTTAATTCTAGAACGTGAGGGAGAGGAGGAGAATTATGATGCTTGAAATTTTCCATAAACATGATTAGCATCCAGATTATATGAGATTCTCCAGATTTTATGCCTTTTGGATAAGGGAAGGGGAAGAGGGTATAAGAAAAGAACGAAAATGGAAACAAAACACTTGAAAACTAAAGATGGTTCTTACCCTTTGACCTCCTCTCTTTGAGACTTCTATTAGGGGATTTGATTTTTGTATTTTGGAAAGACCAAAAAGCCATGGACGTGTGGAAGGATCTTGGGAGGGTATTTGGGAATAATTTTGGCAACGAAAAAAGCATGAGATGTGTGAGGAAAAGAGGTAAGGAGAGGGGGTATTTATAGTGAGGGAGGAGAGGGTTTTCCCAATTCTTTATTCAATCATTTATTAATTTCCCCCAAGAAAAGGAATAGTGATGATTTCTTGACCAAAAATAGTAAATATATCATGTGAATCCGAACTAATTAGGCTTACATAAGCATAAAATCATCATGACTTCATAATTAATGTATTTTTCTTATTTTGTGAATTATCGTATTTCACTATTCATCAAAATTTCAAGTATTTCATAAAAAAACCCAAAAATTCTCCCTAACAATTTTTTGACATGTAGAATCCAAAGATGAAGTCCATTTTTCAAAAAAAATATTCTAAATATGATTATTTTAATATTTAATTAAAATAATAATTTATTATCAAAACCAGATTTAAAACATTCATTAACTCATTCTAAAATATAGGTATATCATTCTTCCAACTTGAATATTAGTTTTATACCGCCATAGGTTAGGTTAGTATACATTAGGGTATATCCCTATTCATAAGGGTATGTTACTATTCATTATGGTTGGTTACTATTCACCAGATATTATTTTTTGTTTTATTAGACTCCAAAAAACATCTAGAACAGAACCCTATATGCCGGATTTTGGAAATTCCAAACACAGAAGTGAAAAAATTATGTTTAAAGGTCACTTATCACTTAGTAGTTAATTATGTTTTATTTCATGAGATTTTATGAAATAGATATAAGAAGGTAATTTCCATTTAAAAACATTGGGTCGTTACATTCTTCCCCCCTTATGAAATTTCACCCTCGAAATTTCGTTTTACATACTAAGCCAAAAATAGGTGCGTGTACTTTTCCTTCATTTTTTCCTCCAATATCTGTGTTTCTTCCTCAAACCTATAGTTCCTCCACAACACATTGACAAGATGGGTTGTCTTGTTCCGTAGAACCTTATCTCTCCGATCCAGAATCTTTACTGGCTGCTCCTCATAGGAGAGATCATCTTCCAGCTCCACCACCTCTGATTTTAGTACATGTGAGGTATCATGTATGTACTTCCTCAAGAGTGATACATGAAAAACATCATGAAATCGAGCCATATTTGGTGGAAGTGCATGTCGATAGTCCATGGCTCCTATACGGTCAAGGATCTCAAAGGGGACAATACACCTTGGGCTTAGCTTCACTTTCTTCCCGAATCGCATGACTCTCTTCCATGGAGATATTTGAAGGAAGACTTTATCTCCAATGTCGAATTCCAAGTCCCTTCGATGGTTGCCAACATAGCTATTTTTCAAACTTTGATCAGCTTTGATGTGTTTTTGGATGACTTTAACCTCCTCCGTCATCTATTGAACAAGATATGGTCCCTGTATCTTTTTTTCTCCCACTTCATCCCAACAGGTTAGAGTTCTACATCATTTTCCTTGCAGAGATTCATATGGAGCCATTTAAATACTCGAGTGGAAGCTATTTTTGTTTGAGAACTCAACCAATGGGAGATTCAAACCCTATCCACCTTTAAATTATAGAGAGCCGGTTCAAAGCATATCTTCAAGCATCTGAACAGTTCTTTCAGACCGGCCATCAGTTTGGGGGTGATAGGTTGTGCTTAAATTTAATTCAGTACTCAAAAAATGTTTAAGGCTCCTCCAGAATTTAGATGTGATCCTTGGATCACAGTCATAGACAATTGAGAGTGGAACACCATGCAGTCTCACCACTTCCATCACATATAACTTTTCAAAATATTCAAGAGAATGATCTTCCTGAATAGCGATGAAATGATATGTCTTGGTGAGTCGGTCAACCACAACCCATATTGCATTTTTTCCATTTGACGTCTTCGAGAGACCCGTGACAAAGTCCATAGAAACATTTTCCCATTTACACATGGGTATAGGCAATGGCCTCATCATACATTTGGACTTTTTTCACTCATATTTAACTTGCTAACATTCCAAGAACCTTGATATATATTATGTAATCTCCTTCTTCATGTTATCCCACCAGAAGTGTTCTTGGAGATCCCGATACATTTTGGTACTCCCAGGATGGATAGAGAAGGTCGAGCTATGTGGGTCATTCAATATCTCCTTTTTTTCTCTGGATCAAATGGTACACATAATCCTGTACCAAATCATACAACTCACTACTACAAAAACTGGCTGTTGCGCCTCTGGGTACGGGCGACCGCCATTGGCGGTCGCTACTGAAAGTATTAGCGACCGCCAGAAGCGGTCGCTAATACGGAAATAAATGGGCGGGATTTTTCCCGCCCCATCGTTTCTCTCTTCCTCATTGCCGCGCTGGTGCCCCGCTGTCGCGCCCCGCCGTCGCGGCCCGCCGTCGCGCCCCGCCGTCGCGCTACCTCCCTCGGTCACCGCCATCCAGTCACCCCTCCCTCACATGCCATCGCCCTACCCCTCCGGACACCCCTCCTTCACATGCCGTCACACCCGCCCCTCCCTCCGCCGCCGTAGATCCGCCATGGCCGACCACTCAAGGTCTCCGGTTCCGCCTCGTGCCCCCGCGCGTCCGTGTCGCACCCACACTATCCCGCAGACATGAAACATGATTTTTTTAAAAGGACCTTTAGCGGCCGCCATTGGCGGTCGCTATTGGTTTTTACCGACGGAGCAATTGCGACCGCCAAAAGCGGTCGCAAGGCGGTCGCTAAAAACCTTTAGCGACCGCTTTTGGTGGTCACTATTGGTGCTTAATCTAGTAGTGACTCCTTCCTCGTCAATTTTGAAATCGTAGGATTTCCCATTTTTAACAGCTTCCACCCTTTTCTGAATTTCCACATCCTTTCTTTGTGAAACCATTATTTTCTCCATGTGGTATGGTTGAGCAATCATTTTAGAAAGGATTGATGATGTTCATCCCTTAATGATTCCCATGTCCATACTTTTCATATCTATGAAGATCAGATCCTTTTCTATTCTAATCATTGATAAAGATGCAGGATCCTTTCTACTTAGAGCATCTGCCACCATGTTTGCCTTACTGGGATGGTAGTGAATTGAGCAGTCATAATCCTTGATTAGCTCTATCCAACTTCATTGGTGTATATTAAGAACATTCTGTGTGAATATATATTTGAGACTCATGTGGTCTGTATATATCTCACATTTTCCCCATAGTGATAATGCCGCCAGATTTTCAAGGAAAATATCACAGCCGCTAACTCTATATCATGTATTGGATAGTTTTGCCCAAGGATTTTCAGCTTCCTTGAGGCATTGGTGTTCACTTTATCAGTTTTCATCAGCACACATCCTAAGCCCTTTTTAGAAGCATCACTATACACCACAAAGAGTTCCCCACTGGTTGGGAGTGTGAGTACTAGCGCACTACTAAGCCTCTTTTTCAACTCCTTGAAATAGTCTTCACACTCTTATGTCTAGAAAAACTTTAATCCCTTCCATGCCAGCTTGGTCATTGGGTTTGACAATCATGAAATGTTCTTCAAGAATCGTCGATAATACCCAGCTAGACCCAAAAAGCTGTAGATCTCCGTTATAGAAGTTAGTCTGCGCCACACTTCAATTTCCTTCATCTTGGAAGGGTCCATAGATATCCCATTGTTGGTGATAACATGCCCCAAGAATGATACTTCCTCCATACAGAACTCACATTTACTATACTATTCATACAACATCTCCCTTCACAAAGTCTTTAACATAATTTCCAAATGATCCTCATGTTCCGCCTTTATCTTGGATTATATCAGAATATCATCAATAAATACTACCACAAATTTGTCGAGTTAATTTCTAAAGACTCTATTCATTAAATCCATGAAAATTTCTAGAGAATTATTGACTCTGAAGGGAATCACTATGAACTGTTAGTGTCCATACCTCGTTTGAAAAGCAGTCTTGGGAATATCTTCCTTCCTCACATTTTGTTGTTGATATCCTGACCGAAGGTCCACCTTAGAGAAATAACTGGCCCCACGTAGCTGATCGAACAAGTCATCTCTCCGTGGAAGGGGATACTTGTTCTTTATTGTGATTTTATTGATCTCATGATAATCAATTCAGAGGTGCATTGATCCATCCTTCTTCTTGATGAAGAGGACTGGAGCACCCCATGGTGAAGCACTCGGTCGTATAAAACCCATCTCCATATTCCCCTTTAAATGCTTCTTCGGCTCTTCTAGCTCTACGGTGGACATTCTGTAAGGTGTATTTGAGATTGGCAGAGATCCCGGGATAAGTTCAATTGAGATCTCAACCTCTCGGTTAGGAGGTAGACCAGGAAACTCTTTAGGGAATACATCAGTGTAATCCCTCACGATGGGCATGTCTTCAAGCATGATTCTTCATTCGTCTCAATCGTTTGAGCTGGATATGCATGCTCATAAGGAATCAATATCCACACATGAGATGATGATTTTAAAGGAGATTCATCTTCCTCTTTGCCCTAGTAATGAATCAGAGGATGCTTTGGGATGTGAATAGTAATCTCCCTTTCCCGGTAGTTCATGTTGGCCATGTACAAAGATAGCCAATCCATGCCCAAGATAGCATCAAATTCCACAAAATGAAGTATGAAAAGATTTTCTGGGAGGTTCAGTCCACAAACATTAACTAGGGACAAGTTATAAACCATCGATGCAATAATTTCCTCATTCGATGTTCTCACAGATAACTTTTCCTCCAAATTTGGAGGTGGTGTTTGAATAGTTCTACTAAACTTTCAAGATATGAAAGATTGTGTAAAACCAAAATCAAATAGTAAGTTTGCTATTCTTGAATGAATAACAAGAGTACCTATCACCACATTATTTTCCGGCTCTACCTCAGTAGTAGTGATAGTTGAAGCCCTTCCTTGTTGCCTTGGAGGTTGTTGCTGATTGCCTCCGTGAACCCTCAGCAAAGGGAAATTGTTCGCATAATGGCCAAGCTCCTTGTAGTTATAACACTGCACTGCATGATGTGTGTGGATCTGAACATTCCTTTCTTCTTCAACATTGTCGGGATTTTACATACCCCTTCAGCAGTTCTTGGCCAGATTACCAAACTTTCCGCATTTGAATCAATTCTTGGTTCCCTTCGGATAGTTACCAGGATGCTTCTTCCCACAATTTTTGCAAATGGAAAATTTGGGATTCATTCCATCATGGGATTATTTTGATGGAACACGCACCACGTTTTCCATTTTCCGCTTCTTGTCACTAGGCCCATGAGACCACTGAGAGTTTCCAATCTCCATTGCTACCTTGAGGGCACAACGAACAATGTCTTCATAAATATCGAATTCTTGAATCACCAATGCTTTTCATATACTCGTCTTTAGTCTGCTAAAGAAGTGATCCACTTTTCTTCCAGTGTTCATGACACAGCCTGAGGCGTACCTTGCAGGCCTTGTAAAGATTGCTTCATACGCCCCGATGGACTCATCTTCCTTCTACTTGAGTCCAAGGAACTCTCTTTCCATCATGAGACGGAGGGTTTGAGGAAAATATTTGTTGAAAAACATCCTCTAGAATTCCTCCCAATTTATGGAGTCAATTTCATCTTGGGACATTGTATTACTGATCAGTTCCCACCACTGATCAACTTCCTCATCCAAACGATATACTTCCAGTAAAACTTTCTCTTCTTCCGAGCACTGTAGGACAGATAAAATCTTTTCAATGGAGTTAATCCATTGTTCTGCGAGGAGGGGATCAGAAGACCCACTAAACATGGGAGGCCTTTGAAACATGAAGAATTCTACATAAACTTTCTCTTTATTTGGAGGAGGGGGTCTTTCCTCCTGATTCAAGTTATTATTCATAACTCGTGCCAGGTGAGCAAGTACTTCCATGAAGTTTTTAGCACCTGCTTCCATCACATCATACATTTAATTAGGGAAATCATCCAATTGCCTATCACATTGGATGTTGGAATGTGTTCTTCTATTTCCCACAATTAACTTATAAAAAGAACATATAATTAGAGGTCTTGAATAATTAGCTATTGAGCATAGAAAGGAAACTTTGAACATTAAAGGATAAACTTATAAATAAGAAGTACATCCTAACTTATGATTCCTTAGGTTTATATCTAGGTTATCCTCAATCTATTACTTAAATTATATTCTTATAGTCTTCTTACCTTAAAAATGGTTTGTACTAAGCTCGTGAATCTACCAAAACATATCCCCCAGGAGTGTTGTAACCAAGAGTGAAGTAAGGCTCGTTGTCGTGCACTAGTTCTAATTCGAGACTAGATCAAAGCGGAGTTTTTGGGTCTTACCCCTATGATACAATTGTGCCAGAGCCGCCTCTACCTACTCATATCTAGATAGGGATGTATTTTCTTGATAAACCACTTACTCAATACTCACAAAAATTTGGGAATGTTTTCTAATACATAGTCTCATCCTTAAGGTTCTCACTAAGGAGCTCTATTCCTAGTCTCCAAAAATAACTAGACCATGCCTCTGATACCAACTATAGAAACCCTAGCCTTTTACACATAATATTTCATGAATTGAAACATAATTCATCATCAGAGTACAAGCCAAGGATCATTATGTCTAGTGTCTTGGAAGACTTGGTACATCTATCACAAAACATTGGGCTAAATCACTTCTTTATTTAATCTTCATAATGAGCTCCTAACATCCTTTGAGCCCTTATATCTGTATAGGGTACCCTGGGGAACACATGAACAAAGGTATGAGCAAAAAATCTCAGTAAGGGGAAGAACATAAGAATAAACTTTAATCACATGAGTTAGGAGGCTTGACATAATGATATTGGAAGCATGGAACATATGGATTCATAACATATAAACATGGGATCGTAAAAACAAGGAATAAAATAATCATGGGATCATATAAGCATGAGATTATATAATCATAGTTACAAAGTTATGTGGAAGTAAATTTAAACATGACTTTAGTACTATTTAAGGCTAACTGCCAATCTCGTTTCCCATAGTAGCACAAGCCAAGGCTAACCACCCTGACCGTTTTCCCATAATCCTCTCATGAGACATTAACTTTACCCAATGAATTGGAGTTCTATCTGGGTGAACCCATATTATCTTATTCATGTATATTCTTTCCACATAAAGAATCTCATATAATCAATCATACATAAATAGAAGAGTACCCAAGGAATGAAATGGGCACACAATCACGTCATAAAGTATAATAAAAAGGGACGTAACATACAAGAATACATGAAATAAAGGAATTAAATCATAAATAGACATTAATAATGTATAAATGCATAAATAATGACAATAAATAACAATCTGAAGTGATAAAATGTGAAAATAGTTTTTTGGAATCTTCGAGTCAAAACATTTTAGTGCAGTTTAAGAAAACATCGAATATATATTAAAATGAAAAGTGGCATAATATTTTTTTTATAAAACAAGAACTAAACCAGGAGTGTTTTAATAATAAAAAACTGATTTTATAAATTCAAAGCTGACATAAAACAGAGGATAGAGTACACTTGATAATAGGAAATAATTCGGGAGGTTCCCTAAAAACGGGTTCACTTATCAGGAAGTAATGAGGAGAGAATCACATAAATGCATGCATATCCCTAAAAGATAGTGATGAAAGATTATTGATAAATAAATTTGTAAAATTTATTCATCATTTAGAGTATGCACAAGAAACGATAAGATACCATCATTGTGGTAGAAAGGTAGTTAAGGCAACCCGAAGGAATAAAATAGGTTCAGGTAGAATTCATTACAGATTATCAGCATGGTATCGTGAGTTCTTGAAGGGGATTAGTGAGAGAGGAAAGGGAATTATCATCACTTATACATAATGAGGGCAGAAGGGGGGAGGTGGGAATTCATACCCCATAATTAATAATTACACACAACATGTCCTAAAATAGTGAACAATCATTAATAAGGGTGAAATTGATATGATCCCTTACCTTAGGCCTATTGGTGTTCTCCATATGATATTAATGACCTGAATAGTCTAATTAGTTTTATTAATAAATAGTTCCAAAACCTTATATAAAAGTTAAATATTCATTATAACATTTTTATGTTCATTTATACCCATTTTGATTGATTACAAGGTTCAATTTCATTGTTCGGGTCCGTTTGTTTCATTTGTTTTAATGATCGGTTCAATTGTATTTAGGTTCAAATAAATTGTAAGATGAAAGTGGTTTTCCAGAATTGAAGTTATATATAATTAGTGGAAATCCATTAGGTTACCTGTTTACAAGATTCATTTGGTTAATTAGAGTGAAATAGAACCTTTAAATTAAACATCAATGATAAACACTTGAATTAATTTTAACGATTTTTCCCATAATTTACTTGTTTTGTATTATTGTTTTATATCATGAGTGTATGAGGATTACAGAACCTTAAATAGGATATATAACATGTATAATAATCTGGTTCAACCATAACATAAGTCATTTAATGACCGGAAACACAATGATAAATGAATTTGAAAACACATTATCCTTGATGTCGGTAATCTGACACATCACAGATAATGTTTTAATTGTAGAAAGTGAGGGAGATGAGGAGATGTATAATGCTTGGAATTTTCCATAAACATTATTATCATCCAGATTGTATGAGATTATTGAGATTTCATGCCTTTTGGATATGGTAAGGGGAATAGGGTATAATAAAATAATGAAAATGAATACTAAACACTTGAAAACGAAAGAGAGTTCTTACCCTTTGATCTCCTCTCTTTGAGACTCCTCTTAGGGGCGTTGATTTTGGTCTTTTGGAAAGGCCAAAAAGCGTTGGACGTGGGGAAGGATCTTGGTAGGGTATTTGGGCAGAATTTTTGGCTAGGAAAAAGGCTTGAGAGGTGTGAGGAAAAGAGGTAAGGAGAGGAGGTATTTATAGTGAGGGAGGAGAGGGTTTTCCCAATTGTTTATTCAATAGTTTATTAATTTCCCTCAAGTCAAGTAATAGTGATTATTCCTTGAACAAAAATATTAAATTTATCATATGAATCCAAACCCATTGGGCTTACATTAGCATAACATCATCATGACTTCATAATTAATGTATTTTTCATATTTTGTGAATTATCATATTTCACTATTCATCAAAATTTCATGTATTTCAGAAAAGACCCAAAAATTCACCCTAACAATTTTTCAATTTCTAGAATCCAAAAATGAATTTCATTTTTCAAAAATAATTTTCTAAATATTATTATTTTAATATTTAATTAAAAAAATAATTTATTATCAAAACCAGTTTTAAAACATTCCTTAACTCGTTCTAAAATATAGGTATATCGTACTTCCAACATGAATATTATTTTTATACCACCATAGGTGAGGTTACTATTCATAATAGTATATCACTATTCCTAAAGGTATTTTACTATTCATTAGGGTTGTTAACTATTGACAAAAAATTTTTTTTTTAGACTCCAAAAAACATCTTGAACACAACCGTGTATGCCAGATTTTTGAAATTACAAACACATAAGTGAAAAAATTATGTTTAAGGGACACTTATCATTTAGTACTTAATTATGCTATTCTATCATGAGATTTTATGACATAAATATAATAAAGGAATTTCCATTTAAAAACATTGTGTTGTTACACTTCTAGTTCACTAATCATTGTAATCCTCCAAGCGAGTTCATCCACTCTATCACAATTTACTTCTTGTGATCCTAGATCCCATTTATATATAATGAATGTAAAATAGATAATAATATAATATATAAAAGGATATAGTTCCACCTCAATGCCCCTCATATGATAACAGTCAAAATTAAATAGATCTTAGGAACAATATAGAAGGTCCATGACCCTAATTATCAACCACTAATGAAATGCTCCGAAAATCTGAGTATATTCTAATGGGACATAATACTCTACCACAGCCTAGAACAAACTGATGGTGATCTCAATGTCCCTTAACCATATCTATCTATCATCATATGAAATACTTCCATCAAAAAATCATATATCCTACCATTGATATGCATGTAATTTTCCCGTCTAAGAATCATCAGGCAATAATGGATCAATATCCCAATTATTAGTAGAATCATCATGTTGTACCTCTACTACCTAAACAACACATTGATAACATCCAGTACCCCTAGTTGAATGAATAGTAGGATTTAACTAATCCTATTTGGTATATATTATAATTTTGATTCATTAAACTCATTTAATAAACTTTTAACTTCCCAAAACCACCCATTTTAATGTATATCCCATTTTATAATGATGAATTTATATCTCATGGGTTTGTACGAATAAATAGATCCATGTCACTAAATCAATCTAATAAATCACAATTTTTATACCATGTCGTGGGGGCATGGGGATGAAAATAGGTTTTGTAGATGGTGTCCCCATCATATGTCGTGCACCATGTTGAAATGAAATAATCTTAAAACCAACCACTACAATACTAACAAAAAATAATCACAAACTCAATAATACAAATCAAAAAATCATATCAGATACTAAAATATCATCCCCCCTCTCCCCATATATACCAAAATTTAGGGTGATAAATACTGACAAATAAGTACCTCCTCTAGTAGGCCTCGTAATAGTGAGTAAAATCAATTGTATAAAAATTTCACAGAAATAGGAGTTGTTACCCTTTAAAATAAAATGATAAAGATATAAAATGAACCTACAACAATACAGAAAACCAAATAATAAAAATCTAGACAAAAACAATCCCATAATTCATTTAAAAATAAATAATGTAAATGTAAATGTATCCAATGAATCAAAATCAATAAAATATAATGCATCGAAACTAAAATAACACATACCTCTAAGCTAGTAATGACTAGCATGGTCATAATAACCCTCATCAAAACATGTATATAAATTTCTAAAAATAAATAGATAAAATAATTATCCACATTTTGAAATAATGTATCTATGAACATGTGAAAGAAGCATGCTTTTGCAAACAACAAAAAAAATCTGAACCAATGAAAAATAATTAGGTTCACAATCCAACCAACATGTCAGTACCAAATTATCACCACATAACACAAGTCAAATATAATAACATAATAAATGTAATATAAATAATGGGTTCCTCTCTTCTCTTTACCATATATTTTCTACTCACACATCCCAATGTTAGACATCATTCAGATCTCATATCTTATGCATACATATACCATTTCCCTATAACATGGCCACATGACATCACATATGTAGACACATGTACTACCTCCCCATAGAACAATAAAATCAAATGACTCCTTTAGGAAGCTATTCATTTATACAAGAATTGAAGAGAGACATGAAAATCATGGTAGCCATACATCCCCCGTCAACATCGAGATATTGGGGAAACAACAATATATATTTAGCTGTTAGCACAAGGTTCTTAGTGAAGGTGTGGTGATTATACACTTCATATGGAACTTGCTATATATATATATATATATATTCACACACAAACTCAAATCCAATATATTTGTTTAGAATAATGGACAATCTCATAACACCACCAAATTCACTACAGCTACAAGATTCACTGCACCACACATGATAAAAGCCACTTTTAACACTGCCAACCAAATTCATTATTTCAATAAAAATATATGATATTTAAATATTACACTATTCAACTATATGGAACATTAATAAATCATTACTTAATTATATATTTTCAGTTCATTAACATAAGTATTCATTTCCATTTTAATAAATATTAACAAATTATATTACTACCCTAGAAACAAGAATAGCATATCATAACACCCCATAATCAAACAACAACTCAATCAGCCCAAGAAAACTATCCTAACATGAAATCAACCTTCATACCTAACACATACCAATATCCATCACTAACTCCAAAAAGAAAAACCAAAAAAACTCATCCTCTCACTACTAGACAATATGACAAGAGAAACTCTTCACATCACAACCATATTGCATAACAAAACAAACCAATCACCATGTTTCATATCATGACCAAAAATATCTATCACATCCTCACCCCACAAAATTAATAAACCAATTACATAACCTCAGTACCACACAACATAAAAAATAGACCCATATGCATTTATTGTTACAAAAACACATGACCAACTCATAGAATTTACACACATTAGAACTCATCAGGAACAATTTTATATATTTAACAAGGGTATTTTTATACATTATACTCATATATTTTATAGTAATTTTTATAAAATAGATATATATGCAAATGATACCATTTTATTATCCAAATTTATGTGATTAACCAATAACCACATTTATGGTGATTCTAAAAAATCCAAAAAAAATTACACTGAGAAAAAACATTTTGAAAATAGTTCTTGCAATATCTAGGATTTTATATTTGGCATGTATCATGTACAATTAAAAAATAAAGACAATAAAATTAAATCTAAAAATTTACATGAGTCAAATCGTTTCCCTAAAATAATTTAAATTAACTAATTATTTTATCCTAGTAATGAAAATGAAAATAATTACCCATAGATATACAAGAGAAAACCCCTCCCTCATGATACAAAAATGTGAGAAAAGAGGGACTGTCAACCATAAAGAAATTTTTAAAACTTATTTTTCACCACTGGGTCAAGAAAAAAATCCCAAAATTGACAAACAGGCTTGGAAAACTGAGGACCAACATACACCACCTCCATGGGTCACAAAAATATTTCCAAAAGAAATTGCAAACAAAAACCACAATATTAAATTTGATTTAGTTATAGACCATAATATATAAATGGTATTTTATTTATTCATGTAATTCATATTGTATCATATAATAAAAAATTACAAAAATAAAAAAAACAGAACCCAATAAAACTTTATTTTTCTAATGAAAATGATTTATTTCACAATTAAATAAAATCATGAAAAAATAGCTATTACAAGGGGTCAAATGATATAATATATAAAAACTCCAATGAGAAAACATGGATCCCATTAATATACTAGATTCATCCCACTAACTAAGGACTCTAAATAGAAGAAACAAAATATTAGCAAACCTATTAAACTGTTAGAAAATTATAATTATTAAACCATGGTATGAATTGTATTATTTTTTTTGAAATAATGATGTAGCATTTATAGGTACTAATTTGACTATTGTTGTGGTAATTTGAATGTTCGAATAGTATCCTGACTGTTGTGAATTGTAACATGACTATTTCTGTCACGACCTATCATAGAGGTCCGTTCCGTGACTACCCCAAGCCCGCCTTCCATAGGCCAGGGGCTGGAGACTACCACCAAAGGCGTAATCCCTATAAAAAGGGAAGGCATTGCCTTTTAACCCGAAAGACACACAGAGCCTGAACACAAGAAGCAAAGTACACAACTGAAAGTAAACACTAAGAAAAACTATATACAAAAGAAAGAGCACAAAGGAAGGGGGCCGTAAATACAATTCAAATAGTAAAGTACAACTGCAGAAAGGTAAATAGAAACTACTAAGTATTCCTCCGAGAATCCCACCTAAATGGTGGGTAAAGATGGCCTCCTCAGTAGCCTAGTTCTATCCGACCATTCCGTTTATGTCTCGCCAAATGGTCCACCTCCAGGTACCATTCATCTCTACAAATCTCTGCCTCGATCATTGTTGTTCGTCGTCTGTGATCAACACAACGAAGTGCGGGCATATCCCGTGCAGGGGTGAGTATAACGATACTCAGTAGGGACCATGAGACTTGCGAAGGCCTCACAGAATCCACAAAGGATAAACCACAGATGTAAGATACAATCACGAAGTGTCAACTAACCCTACATAGTTATATGCCCATACATATACCTATGTTACCAATCACAGCCCGGCTCCAAATCTCGAGCCCAAACACAACCTAGTCCACAAAGGAAGTAAGGTCAATCACATAGATGATAATGATTGTAATACAAGACTTAGCTCACATAGGTATACAACTTTCGTACAGTGATAGAGATGATCAGATGTAGTCACTGATTCATCTAAGTTGTCAGACCCACATAGGATAGAGGACCAGCTAAGCTGTCAGACCCACATAGGATACAAGACCAGCTATTCGGTCAAACCTGCATAGGATACAAGAATAGATGTTAGAACTATCAAAACCATGGAGGATATAGGTACAATAGTCATCGCTTCAAACCCATGGAGGATTCTAGTTCAGTAGTCATCGCTATCGAACCCACTGAGGATTCTAGTTCAGTATTCATTGCTGTCAAACCCACTAAGGATTCTGGTACAGTAGTCATTGTTGTTGAAACCACGAAGTATTATTGTACAGCTGTCATCGCTGTCAAACACATGGAGGATTCCGGTATAGTAGTCATCGCAGTCGCAGCCAGCCCTAGTGTCCCACACACAGCACGCTCGATTCCGAGAGGGTCCGCTCCTCAAGCCAAGTTTTGATAAATCAACAATCATTAAGTCTTGATTTTATGTATCCCATAGTTCCATCTCATCGAAAGGAACCCAATGTGACCTACGGCACGTCAATCGGACACTCGGTCTGAGAGTTATTGGCATTTCCATTCCAGGGCCCCGGCTGGATTTACACTCGATCCAAACTCATCCACCTTTCAAATTTGTCCAAAACTAACATAGATTATTCAAAAAGGACCCCCTCATTTCAAGGGTCCCAGTGCCACATAGGTCGTTCCAATCAGACGCGCGGTCTAGGAGATATTTGATTTCAAGCGAAGACAAACCAGGCCAGTCAAGCCCAGTGGGCTGGCGGGTCGTCCCTTCCCAGCTCGGCGGGTCCGACATAGTTGGGGGTCGGCCCAGCCCAGTGGGGCATGGCCTATCTGTGAACCTAGCATGGCGGGTCCGACCCAGTTGGGGGGTCGGCCCGGCCAGGGGGGTGCGGCCCACCCGCAGACCCGGCCCGGCGTGTCTGACCCTGTTGGGGGGTCGGCTTGGCCAGGTGGGGCACGGCCCACATGCGAACCCGGCCCATACTGCGGGCCAGTTTGGTTCTCCTGGCGGTTCCAACCAGCACCGCCCTCCTTGTTTGGTTAGCCAAAGCCAGGTAGTTCTGTCCGGCGCACGCGGCCCACTCTGCTGGTGGCGGTCCTTCCCAAGCTACGCCTGCGGGCGCCACGGTTTCCCAGCACAGTCGGTGGGTGACCGGCCGATTCTCCCAGAAGAGCGGCCCAAGGTTGCGGGCCGTGGCCTTCTCTGCAGCGCGGTGACAATGGATGTTGCGGTCCTCAAGACCGGCTGGTATGAGGTCGGCTTGACGTTCTTCGGCCGAGCGGCCCGCGGATGCGGGCCGCAGTCTCTCTCCACATGGAGCCTTCAGGTGCTGTGACTCCTGCTCACAGACCGGACAGATTGGCCGAACAGTTTTCCCAAGGTCTGGGCGGGCCGAGCGGCCGCCAGTCATCCTCCATGCGGCTTGCACGTGATCACTGCTGTCGCTGCTACCTACGTTCACCGACGCAGCCACCGCCTCCGTCCCATGGTTCTTCTCCGCCATAGTGTGACGACACTGTTCCCTTTCGACTTCGCCTCCGACTTCAATCAACAATAACCAACAGAGGGACGTCGGGCCATGTTATTTCGGCCCGCACCCTCCGTATTAGATTATGTCATTTGGATAAGGACAAACAAAGTCATTCATCGAAGAATGTGTTTATAATTTTATTCATTTAAAATTAATCAAATCCCCCTACCTCAATTCAAAGTACGTTGTCGAAGTCTCAGAAAGAGGACGTACGTCGATTTTATTAACATTGAGAAACGTCTGAGGATGGAGTGTTGTCATCATTCCTTGCGGGCAGCGTCTACTCCTTTAACGTGGAAGAAGGTCATTGAAGATGTTCTTCGTGTTCTTCAGAGACGAGGAGCGTTCTTCGTTGGAACAGGTTTTTCTTCCAAGAATTCTCCTAAGCTCTCCAAAGGATAAGTGACATGCCAAAATAAAATAATAGGATCCCTATTATTTTAATATTTCCATGCATTTCAAAAGAATTAAAAATAATTCTTAACACTAAAAATTAATTAGTTAATCATGGGAGCTCAATTCATTAATTAATGCTGTTGGTACATTAACGAGAGAAGGTGGGAGGTGGAGAGTTCAAAAATTAAAAAGGGAGAGATGGATGTTTAAGAGACTCCCTTAATTAAAAAAGAGATAAATGGGGATTTCAAAGGGAGTTGAGAAGTGTGATATTCATTTAGTCCCCACCGCAAAATATCCTCCCATGGGAGGTTCTGTGGGGTGTATGCCCCACCTCCAACATCCCTTTGGAGAAAAAAATAATTGCCACCTAAATAAAATTATCTAACACATAATTTTTAACTAAAATTATTAAGAATCACCACAAAATAACATTCGTTCTTGACCAAACACAACAATGGTAATGGTCCCCTTAAGAGAATATCGGCGCTATGAGTTCATCAGTGTCCTCAGATTTCAATTCCGAGCACCGTTTCAAAAGATATAAAATATTGTACCTACGTTTACTGAAGGTACCAGAATAAAACTTCAGAAAATGATTACGGGCACACAGGGCCACAAAATCAGGTGCTGTTAGAAAATACGGACTCATAAAATTCCCACTTATTTATCAAAAAATATTCCATAGGATTTCCGGGTCTTTACATTCTAATAGCCTCAGGGATTTATGTCCCCGAAAGCTACAACACACACAAAGGGAACAAATGAGGTTACTGAGCATGCATCTGAGCCTCCCGCTCCCATGTGCTCATCTGGAGGTTCACGTGCTACCAGCAAACGTGCACTAGAGGAATCGACCATCCAAATTGGAATCGCTCCAGTTGATCCTCAATCTCCAATAGAACCTCCAAGAATGTAGCCCTATCATCGATGTCTAGCTCCTCATGGTTAATGATGTGGGATGGGTCTTGCACGTATCACCTCAACTGATATACATGGAAGACGTCGTGTACCCGATGCAACTGAGGTGGATGGGACAAGCGGTAAGCCACCTCGACTACCCTGTGGAGGACCTGGAACGATCTGATGAAATGTGGAGATAACTTTCCGCCTCAGCCAAATCATCCTAGACTTCGTTGTGGTGATACCCATAAGTAGACGTGGTCACCATCCTCGAACTCTAGTGGTCTCCATCTCCTATCAGCATAGGACATCTGTCTGCTCTATGTAGTCTTTATCTACCCCTGGATGATCTGCCCCTTCTACGTCATAGCACATACCATCTCTGGTCCATCAAGTGCTAACTTCCCTGGGTCAGTCTAGCACAAAGGCGATCTGCAAGGTTGGCCGTAAAGTGCCTCGTAAGGTGCCATCCTGATGGTAGAGAGGTAGTTTTTGTTGAAAGAAAACTCCGCCAAGGCTAAATCATCCTCCCAGCTGCGACCAAAGTCAAGGAAACATGCAAGGAGCATATCCTCGAGAGACTAAATGGTCCTCCCAGTCTGACCATCCATCTGAGGATGGAAGGAGGTGCTCAAGCGAAGCTGCATCCCAAAAGCCTCCTACAACCCCTTCCATAGCTGGGAAGTAAAACAAGCATCCCGATCAGAGATGATCGTCGAGGGTATACCATGAAGTCGTATGATCTCTTGTACATATAGGCATCCCAAGCCCTCTACTAAGCCCTTCTCTCTGATCGGTAGGAAGTGGTCTGACATGGTTAGTGGGGAGACAATCACCCAGATAGATTTGGTCAATAATCACCCAGATAGAGTCATGTCCTCTAGATGTACTTGGACGTCCCATCACGAAATTCTTGGATATCCCATCCCACTTTCACTCTAGGACCTCTAAGGGATAAACCAAGCCTGCTGGAACATGGTGCTCCGCCTTCACTTGCTGAAAAGTGTGGCATCGTGAGACAAACTCTACTACCACCTTCTTCATACCCGGCCACCAATGTTTTCGTCTGAGGTCCTGATACAACTTTTCCACTCCTAGATGTACCACTAGAGGGGATGTGAGTAACTACCTCATCACATCCTCCGGTAGTGAAACTGGTACCATGGTACGTCCTCTGAAGAGGATGACTTGCTCCCCTCCTTTAGAAACCCCATCAGGTGCCTGCCCTGAGGATATCTGAGCACATCACGTCTCAAAGTCAACATCCCCACGATGTGCCTCTATGACTCACTAATGAAGTGGAGGAGTGACTGTGAGAGATTGTAGAAAGGCTGGTCCATCTCTTTCCACTAAGGATATCTGCAACCCGACCAGCTTCTCTATCGCCACTCCTAGCAGCTGAATGACTGATATCCTACTCAGAGCATCTGCTACTACATTCCCCTTACTAGTAGTACAGACTATCTCTATGTCACATACCTGGAGAAACTCGGGTCATCGCCACTATCTCAGGTTCAGGTCCTTCTCCGAGAAGATGTACCTAAGACTCTAGTGGTCAGAGTAGACTGTAAAACGCTCACCCATTAGATAGTGCCTCCAAATCCTCAAAGAGAAGACCGCATCTCCAAACTCAAGGTCATGGGTAGCATAGTTTTTCTTGTGCTGTCTCAACTTCCGAGAACCATACACGATCACAGATCGATCCTGCATCAAGACACACCGGAGTCTTGTCTATGATGCGCTGCAGTAAACTACGTACCCTACGTCCTACTCTGGTAGCCTCAAGATGGGTGCACTGGCAAATCTCTGCCTTAGCATTTGAACGATCTGATGGCATCTATCTTAACAGAAAAAGGATTTACTTTTCTTCTTCAATATAGAAAGCGATGTTGAAACACTGGAAATGTCTGGCACAAATCTCTAATAGTACCCAGCTAGTCCCAAGAATCTTCGCTCCTCTGTCACACTCATGGGTGTCTCCCAAGCAAGAACTTCCTCGATCATCGCTGGGTCTACTAAAACTCCAGCCTCTGAGATGACATGTCCCAATAATCGAACCTCTCATATCCAGAACTGGCACTTCGAGAGATTACCAAAAATCTGGTGCTCTCGAAGTGTATCCAGCAGTACCTGCAAATGGTAGGTGTGCTCCTCCTCAGTATTCTAGTAAATCAGTATGTCATCTATGAAGAATCTGACAAATAGATTGAGGTAAGGCTGGAAGATCTTGTTAATGAGTCTCATTTACATTGTTGGTGTGTTGGATACGTCGATGGGCATAACCAAGAACTCGTAATGTCCATACCGACACCTAATGGTCATCTTCTGCACATCCCCGTCTTGAACTCTGAGCTGGTGGTGGCTTGACCTGAGATCTATCTTCAATAACCATCGTGCTCCCTTGAGATGGTCAAAGAGTTCATCAATCTTCAAGAGTGGGTACTTGTTCTTCACGGTCACCTGATTCAGGCGACGGTAGTCGACACGCAGTTGCAAGCTCCCATCTGACTTCTTGGAAAACAAAATCGAAGATTCTAGGGTGAAACACTGGGTTGGATAAATCTCTTCCCCTACAAGTTCTCTAGCTGTACCTGCAACTCACGAAGCATGGCAGGAGCCATCCGATATACTTAAGTAGATATCAGTGATATCCCAGGGTTCAGGTCAATGTATAAGTCTACCTCTCTGTGAGAAGGTATTCCTAGAACGTCTTCAGGGAAAACATCCGTGTACTGATCCACAACAACAAGAAAACTCAGACTTCGCACATCAACCGCTCCATGTATGAGACTATCCAACTGATGTGTGATCGGTTTCCCCCTCCTCTTCGTAAGTCCATAATGCGCTGAAAATGATCCTTTCTCTTCGGTGAAGGTGAACCTGGTCCCATCCATGTGGATACAATGCACTTTGCAACTAATATAGTCAATCTAACCATGAACTGTTGATAACCAGTCTGTACCCAAGATGAAGTCCTAAGGCCTCGACGCTGCTACAAGAAGATCCCAGCCAAAACTCTCTCCTCCGAGAGTATTATCACACATCCATCACTAGTTTGTAATCATCGAGTCTTCTGTTGTAGGTGTCTCTAGCCATAAGGATCGGTCAAATTGCTCCATAGAAATCTACAAGCTCAGAACTAGGTCAGTGGCAATAAAATAATGACTTGCACTTGTGTCTATAATTACTACAGCAAGGGTGGAGTAGACACAGATAGTACCTAGAATCTTCTCAGGTGTGTCATGGTCGTAGGCCTCAACTGCCTGAAGCTGAGCCCGCCTCTATCCGCCAGATCCCTTTGGTCGGGGAGGATCTTCTGGTGGTGGTGGTGGAAGTGCCTTGAATCGTCATCTACCACTCGTTGCTCAACCAGCTCCTCTTCCACGTCTGCCTTCTCCCGACGGACCACCACGGTCGAACCTCTACCTCTTCTAGGGAGGTCCCTCTACTGTCTGCTACTAATCTACATGGTGAGTCAGGTAGTCTCGAGCCATGTGGCCCGACCATCGCATGCATAGCAATGCCTACTCCTCGTATAGCTGGATGTGTCTCGTGTGCCCCGCAAAACCGAACCTGTATCCTGGTGACACCCACCTGATGGCCTGGTCCGCTTGCATCTCTGTGTCATCTATCTATTGGTGGCTACAGACGATTATGCTATGTGTCGACATGTGGTGGGTCTCGCCACTGGTGACTTCTCAGCGAGAAAACTCTCCACCAAAAGGGCTTGCTCCAGCACCCCCACCTACATCGAAATGTTGAGGGGAATCATCAAAACCCAGATCTCATTCCTGAGTCTCTACACGAAGGTCTGGGCCATGAATAACGGGTCTCGTACCATATCTATATAGTTGCGTGATAGGTCGGTGAACCTCACTGAGTCCTGAGATACTATCATGATTCCCTACTGCAGATGAAGTAACTCCTAAATCCGCACCGCACGAAGGGTGGATGGATCAAAATCTGAGTGTAAGAGACTCTCGAAGTCTATCCATAGTAATGATGCCTCGTCATGCAACTGGAGCATTAGAATTCACCATCTATCTGCTGATACATGCAAGAGTATCGTGACGAGGATCACCATGAGGTCGGCTGTTGTCCCTACCAATCTGAAAACTCTCACGATAGCCTCCATCCAATCCTCAGCTGCCTTTGGGTCTGTATCTCCCCAGAACCTAGGCGGCCACTGGTGCTAGAACTCGTGCAATGTGCACTAAGGTGGCATGAACTCCTTGCTGCTGGATATGGTGGTATCAGTGGCCCATCGGGTAATGGTACCGCTGGTACCTCCAATGTGATGGGTCCCTACAACAAGGCCTCATCACTCGGTAGGCTACCATCTCATATGAAACTCAGAACCCTAGCTAGCTGCCTTCGTGGGGACATCCTGAAAAGAAACAGGTGTTCCGTGGTTAAAACAGTATATCTGGTGATCTGACACAAAGTAATCATGATGAAAACCATTTCAAAGGAAACACACACACAATTAGTGTTTTATTGCACTAAGTTGGAAATTAGAAGTCAAAGTACTAGTGTATAGATACGTAGGCCGCCACACTAACATTGGTTTCCCTAAACTTATAACCACAACCAATACACTTAACACTATTATAGTTTAAAATAATCAGAGTCCATGTTCTGCGGTATAACCGACTCCTCTGATACCAATTTGTCACAACCCATCCTCAGGGCCCGTGCTGTGGCTACCCCAAGCCTGCCTTCCATAGGCCAGGGGATGGCGACTAGCACCAAAGGTGTAATCCCTATTAAAAGGGAAGGCATTGCCTTTTAACCAGAAATATAAACACATCCTAAAAACAAGTAGCAGAGTACGCAACTGAAAGTAAACACTAAGAAAAACGGTATACAAAACAAAGAGCTGAAGGGAAAGGGGTCGGAAATACAAGCCCAACCATAATTTACAACTGTATAAAGGTAAAGAGCAACTACTGAGTCATCCTCATGGAATTCTACAAAATGGGTGGGTACATATGGACTCCGAAGCACCCCAAGTCCGTCTGACCGCTCCATGTATGTCTCACCAAATGGTCCACCTCCATGTACCATCAAGCTCTACAACTCTCCGCCTCGATCAGTGTTGTCCGTCATCTACCACCAACACAACGAAGTGCAGGCATATACCGTGTAGGGGTGAGTATAACGATACATAGTAGGGACCCTGATTCCCCTAATGTTCTCCCAGAATCCACGAATGATAAACCACAGAAGTAAGATACAATCATGAATTTTCAACGAAACCTACTTAGGTATATTCCCAAACATATACCTAAGATACCATTCACAACCCGACTCCAAATCTCATGCCCAAACACAACCTAGTCCACAAAGGAAGTAATTTCAGTCACATCGATGATAATTATTGAATGACAAGACTCATCTCACACAGGTATACATATTTCGTAGAGTGAGAGAGATGATCAGATGTAGTCACTGATTAATATAAGTTATCAGATCCACAAAGGATACAAGACCAGCTAAGCCATCAGACCCACACAGGATACATGACTACCTATTCTATCGTAACCACATAGGATACAGGACTAGCTATTCTATCATACCCACACAGGATACATGAACAGAAGTTAGAATTTTCGAACCCACGGAGGATACTAGTACAGTAGTCATCGTTGTCGAACCCACGTAGGATTCTGGTTCAGTAGTCATCATTGTTGAACCCACTGAGGATTCCAGTTCAGTATTCATCGCTGTCGAACTCATAGAGGATTCTGGTACAGTAGTCATTGATGTCTTACCAACATAGAATTCTGGTACAGCAGTCATCGCAGTCGCAGCCAGCCCTAGGGTTCCCGCACACAGCATGCTCGATTCCAGGAGCATCCTCTCCTCGAGCCATGTTTCGATACATAAAAAATCATGAATTATTGATTTTACTTATCCCGTAGGTACATATCATCAAAAATAACCCAACGTGATAGACGGTGCATCAATTGGATGCCCGGTTTGAGAGTTATTGGCATTTCCGTTCTAGGGGCTCGGTTGGATTTACGCTCGATCCAAACACAACCATTTTCCAAATTCTTCCAAAACATACATAGAGTATCGTAAAATGAGTTCCTCATCGCGAGGGTCCCAGTGCCGCAGACGGTGCATCAATCGGACGTGCGGTATAGGAGATATTCGATTTTAAGCGAAGACGGGCCCGACCGAATTCACTATTTCATTAAAAATATATCATATCTAAATATTAGTTTATAGAACTACATGGAACATTAATAAATCATTATTTAATTATATATTTTTAGATCATTAACTTAACTATTCATTTCAATTTTAATAAATATTAACATATTATACTACTACCCGAGAAACAAGAACAAAATATCATAACACCCAATAATTAAACAACAACTCAATGAGGCCAAGAAAACTATCCTCACATAAAATCCAACATTAATCCCTAACACATACCAATATCCATCACTAAATCCTAAAATAGAAACCAAACAAACTCATCCCCTCACTACCACATAATATGACGAGAGAAACTCTTCACATCACAACCATATTGCATGACTCAACAAACCAATCACCAGTTTTCCCATATCATGACAAATAAGATCTATCACATCCTCACCCCAGAAAATAAAAAAACTAATTATATATCCTCACTACCACACAACATAAAAAATTAACCCATATGCACTTAATGTCACAAAAACACAAGACCAACTCATTGAATGTACACACATTGGAACTCATCAGAATCAATTTTATATATTTAACAAGGATATTTTTATCAATTGAAATCATATATTTTATAGTAATTTCTATGTAATATATATATCCAAATGATACCATTTTTATCCAAATATATGTGATTAACCAATAACCAAATTTATGGTGATTCTAAAAAATCCAAAAAACAAATTAAACAATGATAAAAAAAACATTTTGCAAATAGTTCTTGCAATATCTAGGATTTTTTTGTGGCATGTCTCATGTACAATAAAAAAATGAAGACAATAATATTAAAGATAAAAATTTACGTGAGTCAAATCATTTCACTAAAATAATTTTATTTAACTAATTATTTTATCTTGGTAATGAAAATACAACTAATTACCCATAGATATACAAGGGAAAACCCCTCCCTCCTGATACAAAAAAGTGAGAAATGATGGACTCCCAACCATAAGGAAATTTTTAAAACATATTTTTCACCACTGGGTGAAGAAAAAAATCCCAAAAACAACAAACACGCTTGGAAAACTGAGGACCAACATACACAAACACCATGGATCATAAAAACATTTCTAAAAGAAATTGCAAACAAAAACCACATTATTACAACTGATTTGGTTATAGACCATAATTTATAAATGGTATTTTATTTATTCATGTAATCCAAATTATATCATTCAAAAAAAAATTACATAAATAAAACAAAAACAGAACCCAATAAAACATTATTTTTCTATTGAAAATTATTTCAGCCATAATTAAATAAATTCATGAAAAAATAGATATTACAAGGGGTCAAATAATAAAATATATAAAAACTCCAATGGGAAAACATGGATCCCAATAATATACTAGATTAATCCCACTAACTACGGACTCTAAATAATAAAAACAAAATATTAGTAGACCTATTAAACTATTAGAAAATTATAATTATTAAACCATGGTATGAATTGTATTAGTTTTTTTTGAAATAATGATGTATAATTTATAGGTACTAATGTGACTGTTGTTATGGTAATGTGAATGATGGAATAGTATCCTAACTGTTGATAATTGTAACATGACAATTTGTGTCACAACCTGTCCTCGGGGCCCGTGTCGTGACTACCCCAAGCCCGCATTCCATAGGCCAGGGGCTGGCGACTAGCACAAAAGTCGTAATACCTATAAAAAGGGAAGGAATTTCCTTTTAACCGGACACACACACACACTGCCTGAACACAAGCAGAAGAGTACACAACTGAAATTAAACACTAAGAAAAACTGTATACAAAAGAAAGAGCTCAAAGGAAAGGGGCTGAAAATACAATTCCAACAGTAAAGTACAACTGCATAAAGGTAAATAGCAACAACTGAGTCATCCTCACGGAATCCCACCTGAATGCTGGGTAAATATGGCCTCCTCAGCACCCTAGTACTTTCTGACCATTCCATGTACGTCTCTCCAAATGGTCCACCTCCGGGTACCATCCATCTCTAAAAATCTCTGCCTCGATCAGTGTTGTCCGTCGTCTACAACCAACACAATGAAGTGTAGGCATATCCCATGCATGGGTGAGTATAACGATACTCAGTAGGGACCCCAAGACTCATGAAGGTCTCTCAGAATCCATGAAGGATTAACCAAAAAAAGTAAGATACAATCACGAAGTTTTAACCAACCCTACTTAGTTATATGTCCATACATATACCTACGTTACCAATCACAGCATGTCTCCAACTCTCGAGCCCAAACAAAACCTAGTCCACAAAGTAAGTAAGGTCAATCAAATCGATGATAATGATTGTAAGACAAGACTCCACTCACACAGGTATACATCTTTCGTAGAGTCATAGAGATAATCATATATAGCCACTGATTCATCTAAGCTATTATACCCACATAGGATAAAAGACCAGCTATGTTGTCGGACCCACATATGATACAAGACTAGCTATTCTATCAAACCCACATAGGATACAGGAACATAAGTTAGAATTTTCACACTCACGAAGGATACTGGTACAGTAGTCATTGCATTCGAACCCAAGGAGGATTCTGGTTCAATAGTCATTGTTATATAACCCACAAAGGATTCTGGTTCGATAGCCTTCGCTGTCGAACCCAAAGAGGATTCTGGTACAGTATTCATCGCAGTCGAACCCACGGAGGATTCTGGTACAGTAGTTATCATTGTCAAACCCATAGAGGATTCCGGTACGGTAGTCATCGCTGTCGTAACCAGCCATAGGGTTCCCGCACACATCACGCTCAATTCCGGGAGGGACCACTCCTCAGGACAAGTGTCGATACATCAACTATCATGATGTCATGAGTTGATGTATCCCATGTTTCCGTCTAATCATAAGGAACCCAATGTGATAGATGGTGTGTCAATCGGACACTCAATCTGAGAGTTATTGGCATTTCCATTCCAGGGCCCGGTTGGATTTACGCTCGATACAAACCCGGCCACCTTCCAATTTTTTCCAAAACTCACTTAGGGTATCGAAAAAGGATCTCTTCATTGCGACGGCCCATTGCCGCAGATGGCTTTCCAATTAGACGGACAATCTTACAGATATTCGATTTTAAGCGAAGAGGAGCCCGGCCCGTCAAGCCCAGTGGGCTGGCGGGTCGGCCCGTCCTAGCTCGGCGGGTCCGACACAGTTGGGGGTCGGCCCGTCCTGGTTGGGGGTCGCCCCGGCCCGGTGGGGCGCGGCCCACCCACAGACACAGCCCGGTGGGTCCTACTCGGTTGGGGGGTCAGCTCGGCCCAGTGGGGCACGGCCCACTCACAAACTCGGCCCATTATGCGGGCCGGTTTGGTTCACCTAGCAGTACCAAGCGGTGCCACCCTCTATTTACCATCCAGCCAAAGATGGGCGGTTCTGTTCGGTGCATGCGGCCCATTCTATGGTCGTCAGTCCTTCCCACGCAGTGCCTGCGGTCGCCTTGGTTTCCCAACACGACCGTCAGGTGACCGGCCGGTTTGCCAAGCAGAGCCGCCCATGGTTGCGGGCCGTGGTCTTATCCACAGCACGGTGCCAACGGGTACCGCGGTCCTCCAGCCAGGCTAACATGAGGCCTGTAGGTTCTTCTTCTACCGAGCGTCCCGTGAATACGGGCCGCGGTCTCTCTCCACGTAGTGCCTTCGAGCGCCGCAAATCTTCCCTCTAGACTGGCCGGATTGGCCGGCCATTTGTCCCGCATTTCAGGCGGCCCGAGTGGCTTCCGGTCTCCCTCCATGCAGCATGCGTGTGGCCGCCGCTGCCGCCGCCGCCTCCGGTCGCCAACGCTACCGCCGCCTCCGTCCCGTTGTTCTTCTCTTCCGCACTACGATGACACTGTGCCCTATCAACTTCGCCTCTGACGTCAATCAACAATAACAAACTGATGGAGTGTTGTCATCATTCCTTGCGGGCAACGTCTACTCCTATAACGTGGAAGAAGGTCATTGAAGATGTTCTTCGTGTTCTTCAGAGACGAGGAGCGTTCTTCGTTGGAACAGATTTTTCTTCCAAGAATTATCCTATGCTCTCTAAAGGATAAGTGCCATGCCATAATAAAATAATAGGCTCCTTATTATTTTAATATTGCCATGCATTTCAAATGAATTAAAAAGAATTCTTAACACTAAAATTTAATTAGTTAATCATGGGAGCTCAATTCATTAATTAATGGTGTTGGCACATTAATGAGAGAAGGTGGGACATGGAGAGTTCAAAAATTAAAAAGGGAGAGATGGATGTTTAAGAGACTCCCTTAATTAAAAGAGAGATAAATGGGGATTTCGAAGGGAGTTGAGAAGTTTGATATTCATTTAGGCCCCACCACAAAATATCCTCCCATGGGAGGTTCTGTGGGGTGTATGCCCCACCTCCAACATCCTTTTGGAGAAAAAAATAATTTCCACCTAAATAAAATTATGTAACACATAATTTTTAACTAAAATTATTAAGAATCACCACAAAATAACATTCGTTCTTGACCAAACACAACAATGTTAATGGTCCCCTTAAGAGAATATCGGCGCTATGACTTCATCGATGTCCTCAGATTTCAATTCCGAGCACCGTTTCTAAAGATATAAAATATTGTACCTATGTTTACTGAAGGTACCAGAATAAAACTTCAGAAAATGATTACGGGAACACAGGGCCTCAGAATCAGGTGCAGTTAGAAAATGCGGACTCATAAAATTCCCACTTATTTATGAAAAAATATTCCACAGGATTTCCGGGTCTTTACATTCTAATCACCTCAGGGATTTATGTCCCCGAAATCTACAACACACACAAAGGGAACAAATGAGGTTGCTGAGCATGCATCTGAGCCTCCCGCTCCCATGTTCTCATCTGGAGGTTCACGTGCTGCCAGCAAACGTGCACTAGAGGAATCGACCATCAAAATTGGACTCGCTCCAGTTGATCCTCAATCTCTAATAGAACCTCCAAGAATGTATCCCTATCATCGATGTCTAGCTCCTCATGGTTAATGATGTGGGACGGGTCATGCACGTATCACCTCAACTGAGATACATGGAAGACGTCGTGTACCCGATGCAACTGAGGTGGATGGGACAAGCGGTAAGCCACCTCGACTACCCTGTGGAGGACCTGGAACGATCTGATGAAATGTGGAGATAACTTGCCACCTCAGACAAATCATCCTAGACTTCGTTATGGTGATACCCATAAGTAGACGTGGTCACCATCCTCGAACTCTAGTGGTCTCCATCTCCTATCAGCATAGGACATTTGTCTGCTCTATGTAGTCTTTATCCACTCCTGGATGATCTGCCCCTTCTACGTCATAGCACATACCATCTCTGGTCCAACAAGTGCTAACGTCCCTGGGTCAGTCTAGCACAAAGGCGATATGAAAGGTTGGACGTAAAGTGCCTCGTAAGGTTCCATCCCGATGGTAGAGAGGTAGTTGTTGTTGAAAGCAAACTCCGCCAAGGCTAAATCATCCTCCCAGCTGCGACCAAAGTCAATGACACAAGCAAGGAGCATGTCCTCGAGAGATTAATGGTCCTCCCAGTCAGACCGTCCTTCTGAGGATGGAATGCGGTGGTCAAGCGAAGCTGCATCCCAAAAGCCTCCTACATCCCCTTCCATAGCTGGGAAGTAAAACGAGCATCCCGATCAGAGATGATCGTCGAGGGTATACCATGAAGTCGTATGATCTCTTGTCCATATAGGCATCCCAAGCCCTCTACTAAGCCCTTCTCTCTGATCGGTAGGAAGTGGTCCGACATGGTTAGTGGGGAGACAATCACCCAGATAGATTTGGTCAATAATCACCCAGATAGATTCATGTCCTCTAGATGTACATGGATGTCCCATCACGAAATTCTTGGATATCCCATCGCACTTTCACTCTAGGTCCTCTAAGGGCTAAACCAAGCCTGCTGGAACCTGGTGCTCAGCCTTCACTTGCTGAAAAGTGTGGCATCGTGAGACAAACTCTACTACCACCTTCTTCATACCCGGCCACCAATGTTTTCGTCTGAGGTCCTGATACAATTTTGCCACTCCTAGATGTACCTCTAGAGGGGATGTGAGTAACTACCTCAACACCTCCTCCGATAGTGAAACTGGTACCATGGTACGTCCTCTGATGAGGATGACATGATCCCCTCCTTTAGAAACCCCATCAGGTGCCTGCCCTAAGGATATCTGAGCACATCATGTCTCAAATTCAACATCCCCACGATGTGCTTCTATGACTCACTAATGAAGTGGAGGAGTGATTGTGAGAGATTGTAGAAAGGCTGGTCCATCTCTTTCCACTAAGGATATCTGCAACCCGACCAGATTCTCTATCGCCACTCCTAGCAGCTGAATGCCTGATATCCTACTCAGAGCATCTGCTACTACATTCCCCATACTAGTAGTACAGACTATCTCTATGTCACAGACCTGGAGAAACTCGAGCCATCGCAACTATCTCAGGTTCAAGTCCTTCTCCGAGAAGATGTACCTAAGACTCTAGTGGTCAGAGTAGACTGTAAAACTCTCACCCATTAGATAGTGCCTCCAAATCCTCAAAGAGAAGACCGCATCTCCAAACTCCAGGTCATGGGTAGCATAGTTTTTCTTGTGCTGTCTCAACTTCCGAGAACCATACACGATCACTGATCGATCCTGCATCAAGACACACCGGAGTCTGGTCTATGATACGCTGCAGTAAACTACGTACCCTACGTCCTACTCTGGTAGCCTCAAGATGGGTGCACTGGCAAATCTCTGCCTTAGCTTTTGAAAGATCTGATGGCATCTATCTGACCAGAAAAAGGATTTACCTTTCTTCGTCAATACAGAAAGCGGTGTTGAAACACTGGAAATGTCTGGAACAAATCTCTAATAGTACCCAGCCAGTCCCAAGAATCTTCTCTCCTCTGTCAAACTCATGGGTGTCTCCCAAGCAAGTACTGCCTCGATCATCGCTGGGTCTACTAAAACTCCAGCCTCTGAGATGACATGTCCCAATATGTGAACCTCTCATATCCAGAACTGGCACTTCGAGAGATTACCAAAAATCTGGTGCTCTCGAAGTGTATCCAGCAGTACCTGCAAATGGTAGGTGTGCTCCTCCTCAGTATTCGAGTAAATCAGTATGTCATCTATGAAGGCTCTGACAAATAGATCGAGGTAAGGCTGGAATATCTTGTCAATGAGTCTCATGTACATTGTTGGTGTGTTGGATACGTCGATGGGCATAACCAAGAACTCGTAATGTCCATACCGACACCTAATGGTCGTCTTCTGCACATCCCCGTCTTGAACTCTGAGCTGGTGGTGGCCTGACCTGAGATCTATCTTCAATAACCATCATGCTCCCTTGAGACGATCAAAGAGGTCATCAATCCTCAAGAGTGGGTACTTGTTCTTCACGGTCACCTGATTCAGGCGACGGTAGTCGACACACAGTTGCAACCTCCCATCCGACTTCTTGGAAAACAAAATCGAAGATTCTAGGGTGAAACACTGGGTTGGATAAATCTCTTCCCCTACAAGTTCTCCAACTGTACCTGCAGCTCACGAAGCATGGCAGGAGCCATCTGATATACTTAAGTAGTTATCAGTGATATACCAGGGTTCATGTCAATGTAGAAGTCTACCTCTCTGTGAGAAGTTAGTCCTAGAACATCTTCAGGGAAAACATCCGTGTACTGATCCACCACAACAAGAAAACTCAGACTTCGCACATCAACCGCTCCAAGTATGAGACTATCCAACTGATATGTGATCGGTTTCCCCCTCCTCTTCGTAAGTACATCATGCGCTGCAAAGGATCCTTTCTCTTCAGTGAAGGTGAACCTGGTCCCATCCATGTGGATACAATGCACTTTGCAACTAATATAGTCAATCTAACCATGAACTGTTGATAACCAGTCTGTACCCAAGATGAAGTCCTAAGGCCGCGACGCTGCTACAAGAAGATCCCAGCCAAAACTCTCTCCTCCTAGAGTATTATCACACATCCATCACTAGTGTGCAATCATCGAGTCTTCTGTTGTAGGTGTCTCTATCCATAAGGATCAGTCAAATAGCTCTATAGAAATCTACAAGCTCAGAACTAGGTCAGTGGCAATAAAATAATGACTTGCACTTGTGTCTATAATTACTGCAGCAAGGGTGGAGTAGACACAGATAGTACCTAGAATCTTCTCAGGTGTGTCATGGTCGTAGGCCTTGACTGCCTGAAGCTGAGCCCGCCTCTATCCTCCAGATCCCTTTGGTCGGGGAGGATCTTCTGGTGGTGGTGGTGGAAGTGCCTTGAATCGTCATCTACCACTCATTGCTCAACCAGCTCCTCTTCCACGTTTGCCTTCTCCCGACGGACCACCACGGTCGAACCTCTACCACTTATAGGGAGGTCCCTCTACTGTCTGCTACTAATCTGCATGGTGAGTTAGGTAGTCTCGAGCCATGTGTCCCGACCATCGCATGCATAGCAATGACTACTCCTCGTATAGTTGGATCTGTCTCGTGTGCCCCGCAAAACCGAACCTGTATCCTGGTGACACCCACCTGATGGCCTGGTCCGCTTGCATCTCTGTGTCATCTCTCTACTGGATGCTACAGACGACTCTGCTATGTGTCGCCCTGTGGTGGGTCTCGCCACTGGTGACTGCTCAGCGAGAAAACTCTCCCCCAGAAGGGATTGCTCCAGCACCCCCGCATACATCAGAATGTTGAGGGGAATCATAAAAACCCAGATCTCATTCCTGAGTCTCTACTTGAAGGTCTGGGCCATGAATAACGGGTCTCGTTCCATATCTATATAGTTGCGTGATAGGTTGGTGAACCTCGCTGAGTCCTGAGATACTATCATGATTCCCTACTGTAGATGAAGTAACTCCTAAATCTGCACCGCACGAAGGGTGGCTGGAACAAAATCTGAGTGTAAGAGACTCTCAAAGTCTATCCAGAGTAATGATGCCTCGTCATGCACCTGGAGCATTAGAATGCACCATCTACATTCTGATACATGCAAGAGTCTCGTGACGAGGATCACCATGAGGTCGGCTGGTGTCCCTACCAATCTGAAAACTCTCACGATAGCCTCCAGCCAATCCTCAGCTGCCTTTGGGTCTGTATCTCCCCAGAACCTAGGTGGCCACTGGTGCTAGAACTCGTGCAATGTGCACTAAGGCGGCATGCACTCCTTGCTGCAGGAGCTGGTGGTATCAGTGGCCCATCTGGTAATGGTACCGCTGGTACCTCCAATGTGATGGGTCCCTACAACAAGGCCTCATCACTCGGTAGGCTACCATCTCATATGAAACTCAGAACCCTAGCTGGCCGCCTTCGTGGGGACATCCTGAAAAGAAACAGGTGTTCCATGGTTAAAACAGTATATCTGGTGATCTGACACAAAGTAATCATGATGAAAACCATTTCAAAGGAAACACACACACAATTAGTGTTTTATTGCACTGAGTTGGAAATTAGAAGTCAAATTACTAGTGTATGGATACGTAGGCCGCCACACTAACATTGGTTTCCCTAAACTGATAACCAAAACCAATACACTTAACACTATTATAGTTTAAAATAATCAGAGTCCATGTTCTGCGGTAGAACCGACTCCTCTGATACCAATTTGTCACAACCCATCCTCAGGGCCCGTGCTGTGGCTACCCCAAGCCTGCCTTCCATAGGCCAGGGGATGGTGACTAGCACCAAAGGTGTAATCCCTATTAAAAGGGAAGGTATTGTCTTTTAACCTGAAATATAAACACATCCTAAAAACAAGTAGCAGAGTACGCAACTGAAAGTAAACACTAAGAAAAACGGTATACAAAACAAAGAGATGAAGGTAAAGAGGTCGAAAATACAATCCTAGCCATAATTTACAACTGTAGAAAGGTAAACAGCAACTACTGAGTCATCCTCAAGGAATTATACATAATGGGTGGGTACATATGGACTCCGAAGCACCCCAAGTCCGTCCGACCGCTCCATGTATGTCTCACCAAATGGTCCACCTCCATGTACCATCAAGCTCTACAACTCTCCGCCTCGATCAGTGTGGTCCGTCATCTACCACCAACACAACGATGTGCAGGCATATACCGTGTAGGGGTGAGTATAATGATACTTAGTAGGGACCCTGATTCCCCTGATGTTCTCCCAGAATCCACGAATGATAAAACACATAAGTAAGATACAATCATGAGTTTTCAACGAAACCTACTTAGGAATATTCCCAAACATATACCTAAGATACCATTCACAGCCGGACTCCAAATCTCGTGCCCAAACACAACCTAGTCCACAAAGGAAGTAATTTCAGTCACATCGATGATAATTATTGAATGACAAGACTCATCTCACACAGGTATACATATTTCGTAGAGTGAGAGAGATGATCAGATGTAGTCACTGATAAATCTAAGCTATCAGATCCACAAAGGATACAAGACCAGATAAGCCGTCAGACCCCCACAGGATACAGGACTACCTATTCTATCGTACCCACATAGGATACAGGACTAGCTATTCTATCATTCCCACATAGGATACAGGAACAGAAGTTAGAATTGTCGAACCCACGGAGGATACTAGTACAGTAGTCATCGCTGTCGAACCCACGTAGGATTCTGGTTCAGTAGTCATCATTGTTGAACCCACTGAGGATTCCAGTTCAGTATTCATCGCTGTCGAACTCGTAGAGGAATCTAGTACAGTATTCATTGATGTCGAACCAACATAGAATTCTGGTACAATAGTCATCGCAGTCGCAGCCAGCCCTAGGGTTCCCGCACACAGCTTGCTCGATTCCAGGAGCATCCGCTCCTCGATCCATGTTTTGATACATAAAAAATCATGAATTATTGATTTTACTTATCCATTAGGTATATATCATCAAAAATAACCCAACGTGATAGACGGTGCGTCAATTGGACGCCCGGTTTGAGAGTTATTGGCATTTCCGTTCTAGGGACTCGGTTGGATTTACACTCGATCCAAACACAACCATTTTCCAAATTATTCCAAAACATACATAGAGTATCGTGAAATGACTTCCTCATCGTGAGGGTCCCAGTTCTGCAGACGGTGCATCAATCGGACGTGCGGTATATGAGATATTCGATTTTAAGCGAAGACGGGCCCGACCGAATTCATTATTTCAATACAAATATATCATATTTAAATATTAGTTTATTGAACTACATGGAACATTAATAAATCATTATTTAATTATATATTTTTAGTTCATTAACTTAACTATTCATATCAATTTTAATAAATATTAACATATTATACTACTACCCGAGAAACAAGAACAAAATATCATAACACCCAATAATTAAACAACAACTCAATCAGGCCAAGAAAACTATCCTCACATAAAATCCAACATTAATCCCTAACACATACCAATATCCATCACTAAATCCAAAAAGAGAAACCAAACAAACTCATCCCCTCACTACCACATAATATGACGAGAGAAACTCTTCACATCACAACCATATTGCATGACCCAACAAACCAATCACCAGTTTTCCCATATCATGACCAATAAGATCTATCACATCCTCACCCCACAAAATGAAAAAACGCATTACATATCCTCACTACCACACAACATAAAAAATTAACCCATATGCACTTAATTTCACAAAAACACAAGATGAACTCATTGAATGTACACACATTTGAACTCATCAGAATCAATTTTATATATTTAACAAGGATCTTTTTATCAATTGAAATCATATATTTTATAGTAATTTCTATATAATATATATATATCCAAATGATACCATTTTTATCCAAATATATGTGATTAACCAATAACCAAATTTATGGTGATTCTAAAAAATCCAAAAAACAAATTACAGAATGATAAAAAAACATTTTTCAAATAGTTCTTGCAATATCTAGGATTTTTTTTGGCATGTCTCATGTACAATTAAAAAATTAAGACAATAATATTAAAGATAAAAATTTGCATTAGTCAAATCATTTCACTAAAATAATTTTATTTAACTAATTATTTTATCTTGGTAATGAAAATACAAATAATTACCCATAGATATACAAGGGAAAACCCCTCCCTCCTGATACAAAAAAGTGAGAAATGATGGACTCCCAAACATAAGGAAATTTTTAAAACATATTTTTAACCACAGGGTGATGAAAAAAATCCCAAAACGACAAACACGCTTGGAAAACTGAGGACCAACATACACAAACACCATGGATCATAAAAACATTTATAAAAGAAATTGCAAACAAAAACCACAATATTACAACTGATTTGGTTATAGATCATAATTTATAAATGGTATTTTATTTATTCATGTAATCCAAATTATATCATTCAATAAAAAATTACGTAAAAAAACAAAAATAGAACCCAATAAAACATTATTTTTCTATTGAAAATTATTTCAGCCATAATTAAATAAATTCATGAAAAAATAACTATTACAAGGGGTCAAATAATATAATATATAAAAACATCAATGGGAAAACATGGATCCAATTAATATACTAGATAAATCCCACCTACAACGGACTCTAAATAATAGAAACAAAATATTAGTAAACCTATTAAACTATTAGAAAATTATAATTATTAAACCATGGTATGAATTGTATTAATTTTTTTTGAAATAATGATGTATCATTTATAGGTACTAATGTGACTGTTGTTATGGTAATGTGAATGATGGAATAGTATCCTAACTTTTGATAATTGTAACATGACAATTTGTGTCACAACCTGTCCTTGGGGCCAGTGTCGTGACTACCACAAGACCACATTCCATAGGCCAGGGGCTGGCGACTAGCAAAAAAGTCGTAATCCCTATAAAAAGGGAAGGAATTTCCTTTTAACCGGAAACACACACACACTGCCTGAACACAAGCAGAAGAGTACAAAACTGAAATTAAACACTAAGAAAAACTGTATACAAAAGAAAGAGCTCAATGGAAAGGGGCTGAAAATACAATTCCAACAGTAAAGTACAACTGCATAAAGGTAAATAGCAACAACTGAGTCATCCTCACAGAATCCCACCTGAATGCTGGGTAAATATGGCCTCATCAGCACCCTAGTTCTGTCTGACCATTCCATGTACGTCTTTCCAAATGGTCCACCTCCGGGTACCATCCATCTCTACAAATCTCTGCCTCGATCAGTGTTGTCCGTCGTCTACAACCAACACAATGAAGTGTAGGCATATCCCATGCATGGGTGAGTATAACGATACTCAGTAGGGACCCCAAGACTCATGAAGGTCTCCCAAAATCCATGAAGGATAAACCAAAAAAAGTAAGATACAATCACGAAGTGTCAACCAACCCTACTTAGTTATATGTCCATACATATACCTACGTTACCAATCACAGCCTGTCTCCAACTGTCGAGCCCAAACAAAACCTAGTCCAGAAAGTTAGTAAGGTCAATCAAATCGATGATAATGATTGTAAGACAAGACTCCGCTCACACAGGTATACATCTTTCGTAGAGTCATAGAGATAATCATATATAGTCACTGATTCATCTAAGCTATTATACCCACATAGGATACAGGACCAACTATGTTGTCGGACCCACATAGGATACACAACTAGCTATTCTATCAAACCCACATAGGATACAGGAACAGAAGTTAGAATTGTCACACTCACAAAGGATACTGGTAAAGTAGTCATTGCATTCGAACCCAAGGAGGATTCTGGTTCAATAGTAATTGTTATATAACCCACAAAGGATTCTGGTTCGATAGCCTTCTCTTTTGATCCCAAAGAGGATTCTGGTACAGTATTCATCGCTGTCGAACCCATAGAGGATTCTGGTACAGTAGTTATTGTTGTCAAACCCATAGAGGATTCCGGTACGGTAGTCATCGCTGTCGTAACCAGCCTTAGGGTTCCCGCACACATCACGCTCAATTCCGGGAGGGACCACTCCTCGGGCCAAGTGCCGATACATCATCTATCATGAAGTCATGAGTTTATGTATCCCATGATTCCGTCTAATCATAAGGAACCCAATGTGATAGATGGTGTGTCAATCGGACGCACAGTCTGAGAGTTATTGGCATTTCCATTCCAGGGCCCGGTTGGATTTACGCTCGATACAAACCCGGCCACCTTCCAAATTTTTCCAAAACTCACTTAGGGTATCGAAAAAGGATCTCCTCATTGCGACTGCCCATTGCCGCAGACGGCTTTCCAATTCGACGCACGGTCTTAGAGATATTCGATTTTATGCGAAGAAGAGCCCGGCCCGTCAAGCCCAGTGGGCTGCCGGGTCGGCCTGTCCCAGCTCGGCGGGTCCGACACAGTTGGGGGTCGGCCCGTCCTGGTTGGGGGGTCGGCCCGGCCCGGTGGGGCGCGGCCCACCCACAGACCCAGCCTGGTGGGTCCTACTCGGTTGGGGGGTCAGCTCGGCCCAGTGGGGCACGACCCACTCACAAACTCGGCCCATTATGCGGGCCGGTTTTGTTCACCTAGTAGTACCAATGTGTGCCACCCTCTATTGCCCATCCAGCGAAAGCTGGGCGGTTCTGTTCGGTGCATGGGGCCCATTCTGTGGCCGGCAGTCCTTCCCACGCAGCGCCTGCGGTCGCCTTGGTTTCCCAACACGGCCATCAGGCGACCGGCCGGTTTGCCAAGTAGAGTCACCCATGGTTGCGGGTCGTGGTCTTATCCATAGCGCGGTGCCAACGGGTACCGCGGTCCTGCAGCCTGGCTGACATGAGGCCTGCAGGTTATTCTTCTACCGAGCGGCCCGTGAATGAGGGCTGCGGTCTCTCTCCACGTGGTGCCTTCGAGCGCCGCAAATCTTCCCTGTAGACTGGCCGGATTGGCCTGCCATTTGTCCCGAATTTCAGGCAGCCCGAGTGGCTTCTGGTCTCCCTCCATGCAGCATGCGTGTGGCCGCCGCTGCCGCCGCCGCCTCCGGTCGCCAACGCTACCGCCGCCTCCATCCCGTTGTTCTTCTCTGACGCACTACGATGACACTGCGCCCTTTAAACTTCGCCTCTGATGTCAATCAACAATAACAAACTGATGGATGTCTAGCTATGTTGGTTCTTCATGTGCCCTCCATATTAGATCATATCATTTCGCTAATGACAAATAATGGCATTCATCGAAGTACGAGTGTATAATTTTATACATTTAATATTAATCAAATCCCCCTAACTCAATTCAAAGTATGTTGTTGAAGTCGCGGAAAGAGGACGTATGTCGATTTCATTAACTTTGGGAAACATCTGATGATGGAGTTTCGTCGATTTTCCTTGCAGGCGGCATCTACTCCTTTAACGCAGAAGGAGGTCGTTGAAGATATTCTTCGAGTTCTTTAGATACGAGGAGCGTTCTTCGTTGGAACAGGTTGTTCTTCCAAGAATTCTCCCAAGCTCTCCAAATGATAAGTTCCAAGCCAAAATAAAATAATAGGCTCCATATTATTTTAATATTTCCATGCATTTAAAATGAATTCAAATGAATTCTTAACACTACAAATTAATTAATTTATCGTGGGAGCATAATTCATTAATTAATGGTGTTGGCACATTAATGAGAGAAGGTGGGAGGTGGAGACTTTCAAAACTAAAAAGGTAGAGTTGGAAGTTTAAGAGACTCGCTTAATTAAAAGAGATTTAAATGGGAGTTCAAAGGGATTTGGGAAGTTTGATATTCATGTGGTCCTCACCACAAAATATCCTCCCATGGGAGGTTATGTAGGGTGTGGGTCCCATATCGAACATCCATTTGGGTAAAAAAAATAACCACCACCTAAATAAAATTATGTAACACATTATTTTTATTTAAAATTATTACGAATCCCCAAAAATTAACATTCTCTCTCGACCAAATGCATCTATGGTAAAGGTCCCCTTAAGTGAATATTGGCGTGGTGAGTTCATCAGTGTCCTCAGATTTCAATTCTGATCACCGATTCAAAAGATATAAAATCCCGCACATACATTTACTAAACGTACCCGAACAAAATTTCATAAAATTATTCTAGGTACATCGGGCCTCAGAATCAGGTGCCGTCAGAAAATGCAGACTCGTAAAATTTGAATGTATTTAAGAAAAAAATTTCCACAGGATTTATGGGTCTTTACATTCACCTCACCTCAGGGATTTACGTCCCCGAATGCTACAACACACACTAAGGGAACAAATGAGAGTACTGAAAAAGCATCTAAGCCTCCCGCTCCCATGTGATCTCCTGAAGGTTCCTGTGTTGCCAGTGAACGCGCACCAGAGGAATCAACCATCTACATAGGACCTACTCTGGTCGATCCTGAATCTCCATTGGAACCTCCATGAAAGTCACCCCATCATCGATGTCTAGCTCCTCATGGTTGATGATGTGGGAAGGGTCGTGCACGTGTCTCATCAACTGAGATACGTGGAAGATGTCATGCACCCGGTGCAACTGAGGTGGAAGGGCCAAGTAGTAAGCCACCTCGCCTACCCTGCTGAGAACCTGGAATGGTATGATGAAATGTGGAGATAACTTGCCTCCTCGGCCAAATCTCCGTAGACCTCATTGAGGTGATACACCTAAGAAGCCGTGGTTGCCATCCTCGAACTCCAGTGGTCTCCGTCTCCTATCATCATAGGACTTATTTCTTCTCTGTGTAGTCTTCACCCACACATGGATGATCTGAACCTTCTCCGTCATAGCCTATACCATCTCTGGTCCAACAAGTTTTGACTCCCCTGGGTCATTCTAGCACAGATGTGATCTGCAAGGTCGGCTGTAAAGTGCCTCTTAAGGTGATATACCGATGGTAGATTAGTAGCTATTTTTGTACACAAACTCCATCAACAGTAATTGATCCTCCCAACTGTGACCAAAGTCAAGTAAACATGCATGGAGCATGTCCTCGAGAGTCTGAATGGTACTCTCAGTCTTACCATCCATTTGAGGATGGAAGGCGGTGCTAATGCAAAGATACATCCCAAAAGCCTCCTATAACCCCTTCCATAGCCGGGAATTGAAAAGAGAATCCTGATCAGAGATGATCGTCGATGGAATACCATGAATCCATACAATATCCTCTACATAAAGGTGTACCAGGATCTCTACGGAGCCCTGCTCTCTGATCGGTAGGAAGTGGGCCGACATGGTGAGTGAGTCGACAATCACCCAGATAGAATTGGTCAACAATCACCTAGATAGAGTTGTGTCCTCTAGATGTACATGGACGTCCCATCACTAAATCCATGGATATCCCATCCCACATCCACTCTAGGACCTATAAGGGTTGAACTGAGCCTGGTGGAACTTGGTGCTCCGCCTTCACTTACTAACAAGTGAGGCATCAGGAGACAAACGCTACTATCGCCTTCTTCATACCCAGCCACCAATGTTGCCGTCTGAGGTCCCGATACATCTTCGCCACTCTAATATGTACCGCTAAAGGGAATGTGTGTAACTACCTAAACAAATCATCCTGTAGTGAAACTGGTACCATGGTATGTCCTCTGAAGAGGATGACATGCTCCCCTCCTTCAGATAACCCATTAGGCGCCTGCCCTGAGGATATCTGAGCATGCCACATCTCATAGTCAATGTCCCCATGATGTTCCTCACTGACTCAATAACTAAGTGGAGGAGTGACTATGAGAGACTGCAGAAAGGATGCTCCATCTCTTTCCACTAAGGATACATGCAACACGACCAGTTTCTCTGTCGCCACTCCTAGCAGCTGAATAACTGATCTTCTGCTGAGAGCTTCTACTACAACGTACCCCTTCCTAGGAGTATAGACTATCTATAAGTCATAGTCCTGGAGGACCTCGAGCCATCACTGCGGACTCAAGTTTAGGTCCTTCTACGAGAAGATGTACCTTAGACTCTGGTGGTCATATTAGACTATAAAACGTTGGCCCATCAGATAGTGCTACCACATCCTCAATGAGAAGACCACTACCCCTAATTCCAGGTCCTGGGTATCGTTGATCTGCTCGTTCTGTCTCAACCCCCGAGAAACATACACGATAACTGCTCGCTCCTGCATCAAGACACACCCGAGTCCGTTCCCGGATGCGTCGTAGTAAACTATGTACCCTATTCCCTCCTCTAGTAGCCTCAAGATGGGCACACTGGTCAATCTCTACCTTAGATCCTGAATTCTCTGCTGGAATCAATATGACAACACAAAGTATTTCCCCTTCTTCGTCAATGCTGAAAATTGTGTTGCATCTCTGGAAAAGTCTGGAACAAATCTATGATAGTACCCAGCCAGTCTCAGAAAACTCTGCACCTCAGTCACACTCTTAGGTGTCTCCCAAGAAGTTACTTCCTCGATCTTGACTGTGTCTAATACAACTCCAGCCTCCGAGATTTCATTTCCTAAGAAGTGAACATTTTATATCCAGAACTAGCACTTAGAGAGATTACAATAAATCTGGTTCTCTCAGAGTGTATCTAGCACTTCTGGCAAATGGTAGGCATGATCCTCCTATGTAGTTGAGTAAATTAGTATGTTGTTGATGAATACGGTGACAAAGTGATCGAGGTAAGGCAGGAAGATCCTCTTCATGAGACTCATGAACACTGCTGGTGCATTGGTTACGCCTAAGGGAATAACCAATAACTCATAATGGCCATACCTACACCTTAAATTCATCTTCTAAACATCCTCATCTTGAACTCTGAGTTGGTGGAAGCCTGACTGGAGATCTATGTTCGAGAACCATAATGCTCCCTTAAGCTGATCCAGGAGGTCGTCAATCCTTGAGAGTGGGTACTTGTTCATCACAGTCACCTGATTCTGGCAATGGTAGTTGACACATAGTCACAAGCTTCCATCCACCTTCTTGGAAAACAAAATCGGAGATGCCTAGGTTGAAACACTGGGTCGGATAAATACCTTCCCCTATAAGTTCTCCAGATATACCTGTAGCTCACAAAGCTCAGTATGAGCTATCTGATATGCTTGAGTAGATATCAGTGCTGTCCCAGGGTACCAGTCAATGTAGAATTCAACCTCTCTTCAATGAGATACTCCTGTAACATCGTCAGGGAAAACATCCGCGTACTGATCCACCACAATAGGAAAACCCGGACTTCACACATCAACCAATCCGAGGATGAGACTAGCCAACTGATGTGTGATCGGTTGCCCACTCCTCTGCGTAAGTCTATCTAATGCTACAAAGGCTCCTTTCTCATGGGTGAACGTGGACCTGGACCCATCCATGTAGAAACACAACACTTTTCACCTAATAAAGTCAAACTGAGCTTGAACTCTTGATAACCAGTCCATACCCAAGATGACGTCGTAAGGCTTTGACGCTGCTACAAGAAGATCCCAGCCGAAGCTCTCACCTCCTAAAGTAAGCTCATACTGCCGGCTCCAGTGCATACTCATCGAGTCTACTCTCGTAGGAGTCTCTAGCTGTAATTATTGAGAAAATAACTCCGTCAGAATCTGCATACTTTGAATGAGGTCAGTGGAAATAAAATAATGACTCTCAACTGTGTCTATAAGTACTGCAGCAAGGGTGGAGTAGACACATATAGTACCTCGAATCATCTTAGGTGCATCATGGTCGTAGACCTTGACTGCCTGGAGTTGAGCCCGCCTCTATCTTCCTACTCCTTGTGGATGGGGAGGACCTCCTGGTTGTGGTGGTGGTAGAGCCTCGAATGATCGTCCACCACTCGTTGCTCGGCCAGCTCCTCTGCCATGTCTGCATGCTCCTAGCGGACCACCACGATCGAAAATCTTCCTCTACCAGGGAGGTCCCTCTACTGTCTGATGCTCATCTACATGGCGAGTCAGGCAGTCTCGAGCCATGTGGCCCTGCACGCCGCATGCATAGAACTGCCTCCTCCTCGTATATCTGGATCTGTTTGGTGTGCCCTGCACAACTAAACCTCTATCCGGAGGGGTCACCCACCTGATGGCATGTTCCTCTTACATCTCTTCGCCATATGTCTACTACCGTCTGTAGAAGACTTTGCTACATGCCGCCATGTGGTGGGTCTCGCCGCTGGTGACTGCTTAGCGAGAAAACTCTCCACTAGAAGGACTCGCTCCAGCACCCTTGCCTCTGTCAGAATGCTTAGGGGAATCATCAATGCCCTGGTCTCATGCCTAAGTCCCTGATTGAAGGTCTAGGCCTAGAAAAATGGGTCCCATACCATATCTATAGCGTAGCATGATAGTTCGGTGAACCTCTCTGAATACTAAGCTACTATCATGCTACCCTGGTGCAGATGAAGTAACTCCTCAATCCACTGCGCACAAAGGGTGGTTGGAACAAACTCTTAGGGGAGGAGACTCACGAAGTTTGTCCACTGTAACGATGCCTTGTCATGCACCTGAAGCATCAGGCTCCACCATCTTCCTGTTATTGAATGTAGGAGACTAACGACAAGGATCACCATGAGGTTGGCTGGTGTCCCTACCAATCTGAAAACTCTCTCGATAGCCTCCATCCAATCCACAACTGCTTGTGGGTCCGTATCTTCCCATACATGGGCAGCCTCTGGTTCTGGAACTCGTGAAACACACTAAGGCAGTGTGCACTCCTTGTTGCTAGAGTTGGTGGTATTAGTGGCCCAGTGGGTAATGGTACCACTGGTACCTTCGCTGTGATGGGGCATTGCACTAAGGCCTTGTCGCTCGGTGGGCTACCATCTCGTAGGAAACTCAGAACCCTAGCTGGCTACCTTCTTGGGGACACCCTAAAAAGAAATAGGTGCACCATGGTTAAAATAGTATACCTGGTGATCTGAAAAAATACGTAATCATGATGAAAGATTTTTCAAATGAAACACACACGCAATTAGTGTTTTTGTGCTATAAGTTGGAAATTAGACGTCAGAGTCATAGTGTATGGATATGTCGGCTTCCACAACAACACTGGTTTCCCTAAACTGATTACCACACACAATACACATAACAATATTGTCGTTTAAAATAATCCGAGTCCATGTTCTGCGGTAGAACTGACTTCTTTGATACTAATTTTTCACGACCCATCCTCATGGCTCATGCCGTGACCATCCCAAGCCCACCTTCCATAGGCCAGGGGCTGGCGACTAGCAACGAAGGCGTAATCCCTATAAAAAGCGAAGGAATTACCTTTTAACCTGAAACACACACACAACCTGAACACAAGTACCAGAGTACACAACTTATAATTAACACTAAGAAAACATTATACAAAAGAAAGAGCTAAATGGAAAGGGGGCGAAAATACAAACCCAACAGTAATGTACACTTGCAGAAATGTAAACAACAACAACTAAGTTGTCCTTAGGGAATCCCACCTAAAGGGTGGGTACATATGGACTCCTCAACACCCCAGGTCCATCCGACTTCTCCGTTTATGTCTCACCAAATGGTCCACCTCTGGGTACCGTCCATCTCAACAACTCTCTGCCTCAATTAGTGTTGTCTATCAACTACAACCAACACAACGAAGTGCGGGAATAGACCGTGTAGGGGTGCGTATTATGATACTCAGTGGGGGCCCCAAGACCCCAGAAGGTATCCCAAAATCCACAAAGTATAAACCACAGAAGTAAGATGCAATCACGAAGTGTAAACCAACCCTACATAGGTATATGTCCATACATACACCTATGATACCATTCACAGCCCGACTCTATCTCTCGAGCCCAAACACAACCTAGTCCACAAATGAAGTAAGGTCAATCACATCGATGATAATGATTAAATGACAAGACACATCTCACACTGGTATACATCATTCATAGAGTGAGATAGATGATCAGATGTAGTCACTCATTCATCTAAGCTATCAGACCCACATAGGATACAAGACTAGCTAAGCTGTCAGACCCACACAACATACAGGACAAGCTATTCTTTCGGACCCACACAGGATACAGGAACAGAAGATAGAATTGTCAGACCCACATAGGATACTGGTACAATAGTTGTCGTTGTCGAACCCATGGAGGATTCGAGTTCAGCAGTCATCGGTGTCGAACCCATAGAGGATTCCCGTTCAGTATTCATCACTGTCGACCCAGTTGGGGAGGTCGTCCCGTCCGGGTGGGGCGCAACCCACCCGCAGACTTGGCCCGCACTGCGGGTTGGTTTGGTTCGCCTGGCGGCGCAAAGCAGTGCCGCTCTCCTCTGCCCGGCTGGCTGTAGCCTGCTGGTTCTGTCCGGTGGAAGTGGACCTCTCTACGGGATGAGATCATTTCCATATGGCACCTACGAGCACTGTGGTTTCCTAGCCCAGCCGGCAAGCGGCCGACCGGTTCGCCCAACTTTGCGGCCAATGGTTTAAGCCATAGTCTTCTCTGCAGCGCGGCTCCTACGAGCGCCGTGGTCCTCCAGCCCGGCCGGAATGAGGCCGATCAGTTTTTTCTCAGGCCAAGGGGCCTGCGGATGCGGGCTGCGGTCTCCCTACACACGGTGCCTTCAGGCACCACGAATCCTGCTCACGGGCCGAACGGATTGGCCGGCCTATATTCCCGCGGTCCGGGCGGCCTGAGCGGCCGCCGATCTCCCTTTATACGGCCGACGTGCGGCCGCCGCTGCCACTGCCACCTCTGGTCACCGATTCCGTCGCCTCCTCCGTTTCATGGTTCTTCTCCATCGTAGTGAGATGGCACCATTCCCTTTCGACTTTGCCTCTGAAGTCAATCAACAATAACCAACAGTGGGATTCCGGGCCATGTTGGTTCATCCCATGCCCTCCGTATTAGATGATATCATATGGATAATGATAATCCAAGTCATTCATCGAAGAACGAGGTTTTTATTTGATTCATATAAAATTGATCAAACCCCCCTACCTCAATTCGAAGTACGTTGCCAAAGTCACGGAAAGAGGACAGACGTTGATTTCGTTGACTTCAGTAAACATCTATGGATGGAGTGTCGTTGACGTTCCTTGCGGGCGACGTCTACTCCTTTAATGCGGAATGAGGTCGTTGAAGATTTACTTAGTGTTCTTCAGAGACGAGGAGCATTCTTCATTGGAACAGGTTGTTCTTCGAAGAGTTTTTCCATGCTCTCCATAGGATAAGTTCAAATCCAAAATAAAATAATTGGCTCCCTATTATTTTAATATTTCCATGAATTTAAAATGAATTCAAAATAATTCTTAACACTATAAATTATTTAATTAATCCTGGTAGCTCAATTAATTAATTAATGGTGTTGAAAAATTAATGAGATAAGGTGGGAGGTGGAGAGTTTAAAAATTAAAAAGTGAGAGTTGGATGTTTAAGAGACTCCCTTAATTAAAAGAGAGTTACATGGGCAGTTCAAGGGGAGTTGAGAAGTTTGATATTTGGGTGGTCCCAACCAAACAATATCCACCCATGGGAGGTTATGTGGGGTGTGGGCCCCGCCTCAAACTTCCCTTTGGATAAAAAAATAAGAACCACCTAAATAAAAATATGTAAAACATTATTTTTATTTAAAATTATTAAGAATCCCCAAAAAATCACTTCCTCTCTCGACCAAACGCAACTGTGGTAAAGGTCCCCTTAAGCGAATACTGACGCTGCGAGTTCATCAGTGTCCTCAGATATTACTTCTGAGAACCAGTTCAAAAGATATAAAATCTTTCACGTATGTTTACTGAACGTACTCGAAAAAGACTTTAGAAAATGATCTTGGGAACACCTGGCCTGGGAATCAGATGCTGTTAAAAACTTCGGACTCGTAAAATTCCCATGTATTAAAGAAAACATTTTCCATGGGATTTCTGAGTTTTTATAATTTTTAATAGTAATTAGGCCATTGGAATAGTAAATTACCTTAAATAGAACAGTGATTGATAGAAATTGATTTTTATGCTAAATTTAAGAAAATAAAAATATCATAATTCCAAAAATATATATCATGATTAAAAATTATGAATGAAAATTAATTTATATTTATAAGAATCATTATTTCTAATTATTTTATAACATAAATAAAAATAAAAATAAAAATTATTTATTTTTGAAATATGTGTCGTAAAATTAATAACAATTTTGAAATCATGACATCAAAGTAGTCGTAGGGTGATTTTTGTGTGATAATTTTTTTAAATAGATCAATTTTCATGTTAAGTGTAAAAAATAATTTTCTATTTAAATTATGTATCTTTAATTACATCAATCATGATTTAATAATGAAATATTAATTTATAGATGATTAAATTTATTCAATGGATATTAAATCTTATTAATTATTTAATAAAATACAAATAACCATTATTTGGAAACATAATAATACATATTTGTTAAAACCTAAAGTCAATAGTTGTCCCATAAAATTATAGTTTTTACATAGTTAATATTTATAAACTAATTAATTAGATTTATAATGTCATTTAATGTCATAAAACACATTATATTTATCTATATATTCTTTTTATTTAAAAATTTAAAGATTAAATTTTTTAAAATTTATATATTGTATTATTTTATATTTTCATCTATAAAACACTTGCATAAAGTATAAATAACTCATCTCTCCCTATTGAAAAACCACTCCTCCCACACATTAAAAAGACAATTTCCTATCCAAATCCAACCTCTCAATACCCCTAAAATAATTTGTGAAAATTTGATATAAAAAACTCTATACATAAAGGATGTTTTAGAGCCATAACTAAAAAAATAAACCAAGGATTAAAACATATTTTTTAACTCTTATATCATTTTTTCCAACAACACTATATTTTAAATATAAAATTTGTCATAAAATATTTTATATTTAAATTTGGAAGAATTAAATATATATTAATGTTGACAATTTAATGTAAATTTTATATTTCTAATTTATTTCTATTTATACATATTTTTCATCATATGTGGAAACTATTTTTGTTAGTATCTGGTTATCCTCTAAAGATGATGTATTCAAATGTTTTATTAACACAAACCCAAAGTATGATTATTATAAATTCTTAATAATATTAAAATTTATAATTATATTTAATTTAGTATAGTATTATTATAATTTATATATTATAAATTATATTGAAAATATAATGAAATTTTAGAAATACAATTTATTATGGAATACAAGATATCAATATGTAATTACTTTAAACAATTAAATTAAGAAATATAATCAATTTAATATAATTGATATATAGTGTTAATTATAAATAATTCACTTCTATAACAATATATTAATAAATAAATTTTTTTCTTCGGAGTCATAATGCGATGAAAATGGAGAGAATTGATGTATGGGCATTCATGAACCCAGATCATTTTATTTGGGTTATTACACTTCAATATAATTTTCATTGTTCATATTCTAATAAGGTTCCATAAATATCCATTCACTAAAATTCTATTTTCTTTTCAAGGATATACATTTTTCAAATAGTTTTTTAAAGAAAACATAATTTATTCACAAAAATAAAATTTATTTTTAAAATTTCTTTTACCAACCTTGGGACATTTCTTTTTCTGTCAATAAATATGGTGTTTATACCAAATATATTTTTTTCATACTCATTTGGGAACCCCATATTTATTCATGAAATCATTCTTTATGAAATTCATATAAAACACATTCATTTACTTGTATTATTTCCAAAAATGAATTGGTACACATTCTATGTGGCATGAATTATTATTTATATATTAGAAGTTAATGTGTGGGTAAATAATTATATACCCATACAATTCATAGGGTAATGTGGTGTATATTATTGTATACTCTGTTTACTATTCACAAACAAGATGATATATGTGTTCTAAATGATGATGTTATAATATAAAAACACATCTTTTCATGTAAATGATGCTAGATTTGTTTACAACGACATTTTGTGTTTGATTGCTATGATAAAATGTTGTATTATTCTGAATTTCCAAATTCAATTCCATTATAAAATGTTTCCCTCATAATGTTGATGATAATCCTATAATTATGATATCATGAAGATGATTATTCACAAATATGATATATTGATTCATTACATTTATTCATATTCTTACTTGGATTTAAGATCACCATTTTCATTAATGTATATCCCCATGTGACTTAATGAAATAAAGATAACATGATAGAATTTATGAGGATGATGAATAAGGATTACAATATTAAAAATATACTTTAATTTATATGTGTTCTATGATCCTAATGCACCAATGACACTAATCCTTTATTTCCTTGAATGTATAGCATTACTATAATCAATTATTAAAATAAAATTGTATTCATAAAAAAATAATGTTGTATTCATTTGGGATATCAACCCTAAAAGAATTGTATTGAGCGAGAATCGATTGTGAATTTCATCACTATAATGGGACATGTTGCACACCATGATGAAAACACCTTGGTTATGTTCTCTATAAAATCCCCAACTCTAACATGAAACATTGTAAATGATTTATATCTAATGTAATTATCCCTTTTATAGTTATATATGTTTAAATGTACATGACCCAAGAAGTATAATTTCATGAAATACCTAATCCTAGAGATCAAATAAGGTGAGACATTAAAAATAAATTACTCTAAAGAATAAATTAATTATTAATTCCTTATTTAGTTATGTCAATTTAATCATTTTACACTTTAGAAAATGGATAGAACACAAATAAACTAGACCAACGACTTGTGTAAGGGACAATGAGATGATTTTTTAATGACACACCCCACTAAATAAATTGAGGAGTTTAGGAAATCATGTTGATTCTTACCCATCCAACATAATATAAGAACAATAAACTAGACAATGAGGGACACCCGCATTAATATAATATGGAGTAAATAGCTATCAAATAATTTATGATTAAACGACCACAATTTTTTAGTGGATCATCAGGTCCAATTATCATTGAACAACGAGAAAAAAATTTCGAGAATATTTTTTATGATACATTATTATGAGAATGAGAAGATTATTTTGGATGTCCATCATATAGAGAAATATTATTACTAATGGTGTGTACTAATAATTATTAAATAAGCTGATTTAATAAATGGAATAAATGTAGTGGGTAGAATTTATGAAGATATTTATGAATATTTATTTCCCTCTAACTATTCTAAAAAACATGGAGTGATTGTATAGGAAGCTTATGAAATTGGATTGTGAATCGTTAACTATTTAAGAGAAATAGTTTATATGTATTCTATAATATCGCTCAAGTTATGTTATCTAAAAATGAAAAAAAATTAGATTCCTTATTGGATTAAAACATAACCTTTGAATTTCTCCATCTATCTTAGTTCTTGGGATGTATATGGTTTATTTAAATATTATCTCAAAGTAAATTTGGAGTTTTTTATAATTGTACCTTGTCTATGGATATAAGAAAAATATTTTAGTATTTCAGGGTGATGGATCAATAGGATAAGATGTAAAGAATTATTTAGCACACACATTTCAAAAATGTGGGATAAAGAATACTGAAAACTACCTAAAAGGGGCGGGTAAATGGAAAATGAGTTTTAGATATGGACATGGATATCATGATAGATTAAGATACCTAAAGAAGGTGACCGTCATAATAGAAGGAATGGAAGGATAATTTTAATGTACCCACATTGTTAAAAGATTAAACTATATGGAGTAAGGGAACTAAGCATACCAGTTCCATAAAACATGGGTCCTTAGGGGTAATAAGAGTAATAAAACCCATTTATAAAAGATATAGGATATATATGGTCAACCATTAATGCCGACATGAATCGTGCAAATTAATTATTATAATTTACACTTACTATTTACTTAAGAATGGAAAATTTTTAATTTAATTAGGTTTCAATGAAATACTTTATATACTAAAGGATTCCTAAAACTGGTGAATCCAAACCTGGATGCCTTGGAATGAATATATATATATATATATAAACATAGTGTTTCAATCCTTAAAATATATGTTTTTTTCTTCACCTATTAGACTACTTGGGATGATTCTTCTAGTGGTTCTAGTTACCCTTCCATTTGGTAAATTTTATGCTATACTGGGAAGGGATTGGATGTTATTATTTAGAGAACATATCCTATCTCAGGAAAAAAATTCCAATTAATAATTTAATCCATCCAATGATTATCTATTATTAAATTAAAAATAATTATTCTCATTTAAAAAACACATATAAGTATGGGTTTTAAAACCTTATGAATAAGAATTCCTTTTAGAAATGATTGAAACAATAGATTTTATTAACCAAAACATTTCCATTTTTGAGGAAATAAATTGATGTATTTCCTATAGTATCATATACATACCAATGATCATTATGTAGAGTTATCAATATGACTTGTAATTATGTCCCCACATATCACTAAATTTACTAAAATGATAACCCTAATCTATTAGGATCTGTTAAATAATCCACTGTAATAGAATTATAAAAACTGGTTCATATGCCTAGGTGCATAGATTCTGTTTTAAAGAAGTGGGATGTATAAATTAACCATTGTTCGAATTATTGTGATCTCAGTAATATTACAATAATTATCATGTTTTCAACTACGAGGTTTAATGAATTGGTCAACCAAATACTATGATTTCAATAGTTCCCAAATGTGGATCTTCATTTTGGATATCATCAACGGAAGGTGAATAATGATGATATTAAGAATATTACATTTTTACAAGGTATGGAATCTATGTGTTGATAGTTATTCCCTTAAAATATAAAAATTCCACTTTAATATTCATATAATTAATAAATATTGTATTTATAGACTACATATAATTTTTTTCCATTATTGATGACATTATCATATTATATAAGAGAATGGTGGGTCATTAAGAAGGAATGAAGATTTTATTATAAATGTTAAAGAAGGATCTAATGTATGATAATTTCAAGAAATATTATATTTTGGTGTGGAATGTATCAATCATAGGGAACATGATCAGTAGTGAGGGAATTTCAAAAAAATACAAGAAAAAGATAATTGAGGAATGGTATATACCCACTAATGTCATGGAAGTCTATAGATTTCAAGGTTTAACTACATACTGTTGACAATATGGAGAAAATTTTAATGAATCTCAAGCTCTCAAACAATGTTAATTGTCCAAGGAGTAACATATTTCTAGATTTATGGAAGAGATGGATGGTCAATAATGATCAATAAGGGTATATTAAATGCCTCTATACTCACACTACAAAAAACTAGATGTATTTTTATAGATATAAGGATATACTTCCATGACAATATTTCCTTTTTATACTCATTCCAAATGATAATGTGGTATAATATGTTTTACGTCAATTGGAAATGAATTATAGGAATTTTTCCACACATGATAATGATTTAGTAGCTGCGAACTTTGCTCTAATGATTTAGTAGAACTACCTCTATTGTTAAATGCATGAAATATATACCCATAAAATGAGTCTAATGTACATATTTATAGAAATTAAGATTATAAATAATGAAATTAAATAGTTATATCTTACCAAGGACTATATTTTTCCTATTAAATAAAATTTTTGGAATGAAAAAACAGATGAGGTATTGATTAGATGAAATGAAATTTAAACATTATCAATGACGAATATTGGAAAATAAAATATCATCATGGACATGAAATTGATATATTTGGAAGTCGTGACAACAAGGAATATATCATATAATTTCAAAATGATTTTCCATCCATAGTTCCTAGTGTATATTAAGTAAAAACAAAGGGGTGATCCCGAGATTCAATATAAGTTGAAAGAAGTAGTGGAATGTATGCTACATCATTTTCACATTGATGAGGATGAAAAAATTATATTTTGAACTAGACATTTTCTGTTTGAATCATGAGAAATAAAGATTGGTATATTAGATAACTAACATATCCCATATTTCTCTATCCATCCTGGAAGTGCAAATATTTATAGTGTTCTTTGAGACCACAATTGGTTAGAGAACAAGAATAAGGAGAAAATGAAGCAAATCTATATGTTCTTGGTAGTTCATCCATTAAAATAATAATTAATTAATTCCAAAATGATGATGAAACTATTTCATATTCCAATGATAAAATAAGAGAATGTAACTAGGTAATTGTCATTGGAAAAAAATATTTTAAAATGAATGAATTTTTTAATGGGTTGTGGTGGATTTAAATTCAAAACGTCCCACTTCATCTCCATTTTGGAATATTCATCACTGTAACAATTTTCCATGGTATACATCATGGTAGTGTTGAGGATTAATGCTGTTAAAATTTTGATATTAAATAATCACGATTAGAGGATCACTTCCCATTTCTGTGAATTATTAAACATTATTTGATTACTAAATTTAATTTTATAATGGATTGTCACCCATAAAATAATGGAATATCTTAAAGGACTTTTAAAATTCTCACAGTCATTATTTTATCAGGGTTAATGGAATTAAAAGATAGACGAGATAAAAATATATCAGCAGTTAAATTATAATTTACAAAAATATTCAACTTAGGTATGAAAATTAATCCATACTAATCTATGCATGGTATGATGTATAAAAATATTACTTGTTCATATGAAAGTAGACAATAAAATCTTCTCGGACCTAGTAATGTGAAATAAATGAAAGTGAATGTCAAATCCATCAAATAACATATAACATCATCTAAAATTTTGAAAAAGCGGCACCCCAAAAACCATCAAAGATAATTTGAGTTTGAAGTTTGTGACAATAGTTTCCATCAAATATCACTACGAAAGAGATTGAACTGGTTTGTAATGAAGTAAAATCGTATCCTAAGAAAATTTTCTCCTATGATATCCTTGATTTTATATTAATAGTTCCCTACCAACTTGTAATTAAAATATATATGTTTCATTTTCCTGATATGTTCTACATAATTCCAATGAGAAAGTACTTAATTAATCCCATAAATGAATTGAATCCATATCTAGTTAAAGTAGACAATAACTTCTTTTATGAAGAGTAGTTGTCGAAGATCTTGTACTGTAGAGAACAATTCAAACTCAACAAGACCACTCACCCTATTATACTTTATTGTTTGAACCAAAAATATTAATAGTAGAAAAGGGTGCTAAATTAAGTAATTAAAAAGTTGTTTTGTGAAAAATTCTAAACAATGAATTTCAGTTTAAATTTTAGGGGTAAAATTAAAAAATGTGAGAACAATGTATAAATCGAGAGTATATAAATGGAATTTTATTATTTAAATAAATGTCTAATATATTATATTATATAATAAAATATGCATATAACAGATATAAAGACCCAAATTAACTTCTTTAACTAATTTAAATAATTATATTTTTCAGAGAATAAACCTTTTAAAATTCCAATTTTTAAAAAGGGTGAATGAAAATAAAATATAAAAACTAAAATTTAAAAATATTTAGCTCCCAAATATGCTAGAGTCATCCCACAAACAAACGACACTATATTAAATTAAAAATATATTATTAAAACAATCAACATCATAGAAAATTAAAATATTTATTCTTGAGTGTAATTATAATAAATATTGAGTAATATAATGTAATGGAATTGAAATTGTAATTTAAGCATTAGAATATTAATCTAACAATTTTGAATAGTAATATAACCATTGATAATGGTAACATGACATTTGGAAAAGTATGTTATCATCAAAATAATACATTGTGACATAAATAATATTTATCACTGATTTTATTTGTAAAAATAAATTTTATAATGTTAAATAATTTCACTATTAAACAATCTCAATGAAAATATGGATACATTTTTTATAATCATTAATTAAAATTATTTGATAAAATTTAATATATATATATAGTAAAAATTAAAATTACCAATGTAATAAATTTATTTTGATAAAATTAATATAATTTCATAATTCATTAATTTGAAATTTCCAATGTTGATATTTTTTTGTATTATTTTTAAATATATGATATTTATTTTAAATTAAAAAAAATAAATTTTTTCACATAATGAGTGTATCAAAAATTACATAATTCATGATGTAAAAATGACATAATATTGTCAATAACATTATCATCAGAAAAGAAAAGTATTTTCTAAAATGATTTATTAAAATAAAATAATCATAATTTCCAACATTTAAATTATTATCCAAATCCTTAAGCCAAATATACTCCCTTAAAATAAAAATTTAAATTTTCATCCACATTACCTTTTTATAACCAAATATATTATAATTATAAATATTTCTAATGTAATAAAAACCATTATATTATATTACTATATTTTTATCAAAAATTAAATATTATATGGTTTAATTTTGAGATATTATTTTATATTTTATTTTATTAAGATAATACCCCCTCCTCAAGTATAAATAACCCCTCTCCCGCTCTTGGATAACCCACATTCACTCACATTAAAAATTAATTTTTATTCTCAAATACTCTATATAAACCCACTTGAAATACCTATGTATGCTTTTGAGTAATAAAACAACAGACATGAAGGGATTATTATTGTCATACATTAAAATATTGAATTAAGAAATAATTTCTTTTTTCATACTACTCTCACAATATTACATTATGATCTTTATTTTCCCAATTTCAATAAAAATAAAATGTTTCTAGAATTATTTTAGAATAATTTAAAAACATATATTAATTTATTTTAATTACTATAAAAATTATTATTTTTGTTTACATATTAATTATACCTTTTTTCTTCATACTTGGATAATGTTTTCGTTGTAGGTTGGTTGAACAATGATATAGTGACTTCCAAGTATTATATAACCACCAAACTAATGTATGGTGAGTTTAAATTATATATTATTTATATATTTATATATATAATTATTTTATTCATTGGGAAGTAATTAAACTAATGTATAAATTTAAAAGAACAAAATAGTGAAATCAATGAAAAACATGTAATTTTTATGGAAACGAGGATATAAAAATGTCTTTCCTTTTACCAATGAAAATATGAAATATCATGAAATTAATATATTTTTGTATATATTTATAAAAATTAAAATAACTCACTTATTTATCAATGTTTGAATAAATATGGGGTTTTCATTCATGAGGCGTAAAATAGATGAAATAATGTGATAATTAACTTAAGGGGATTATCAAACCCGTATACGTTTCTTTGGGGTATACCTATATCACATCATTTTCATTTGGATTATAACTATAATGTTCCTTAAATATCCTTTAACTATTATTACATTCTATTTTTGTAGATATATAATTTTCATCCTTGATTATTAATCCATATAAAAGGACATCCCCCAAATCATGTTCATTTGAAAACATATCTATTACCCCATCTTATAGTTTCACCGTCACTAAAATAATATACTATTATGAAAAATATTCTTTAAATTATTATTTTTTGAACCCTAGGTTAATCAATAAATCGTTTATTATTATATTTTTATGAAAACTATTATTTTCCATAGGTTATTTTATGTCTATGATTGTTACATGTTCTATGTGAAAAGTACAGTTATGTAATCATTTTGATGTTATAGGTGGGACCATAATTATATATCTGACATATTAATTATTTAATTTGATGTATCTATAGATATTATGTTTGTTATTAATGAAAATAATGAATTTTTTGTTCATAATTATGATGTTTTTATTTATTCACATATGTTTTCCATGGAAATTATTATATCTTCCTTCATAACTACATGTCATATTATACATATATAAAATTATGATTAATTTTAATGAATTGAAAAATTAAATTCTATTATCAAATATTCCCTTAATTATTTTGATGAGGATAATTTGATAATTATAATATTATGAATAATAATTTCACCAATGTAATATAAATTCATTTCCTTTATTCATCATCTTACTATAATTTTTTCTAATCCCTTTATTTCATTTGTATCCTCAGGTGACTACATGTATTGTAGATATTTTTTTATATTTTAAGTGGATAATTAATTTGTATATAAATAATTTTTATTCTATTTTTATGTATAAGTGATGTATTATGGTAACTTTTATTATAAAATAAACCATTTGATCCTTATATGAATAAATAATATTTTTACTATCAATGAAATGGAATAATATTTTTATAATAATAGGTAGGGTCAATGTAGATTCCCTAGAATAGAAATGGAATGAAAAAATAAAGGATGTGATGAAAACAAATGTGTATTTTAAAACGCAATCAATAGAACAGATAGATCAAGGGAGCGATGGAAGATCATTCAAAATTGACAAGGGTTCTTCAAAAATGAGAGTTAGTTGAGAAACTAAATTTATGAATAATCTTTAAAAAACATATATAAAGGTTGAATGTATCCAAAATAATGGAACCTTTCAATCATTTACATCATATGTTCCACGGGCCTTCGATTTAACATCACACCATTTCACCGTAAAACACGTGAAAATTAAATACACATTACAAAACTTTGGTCAATGTATAGAATTATCTTATTACATAAATATCCATATTATATTATAATATAATCTCATTCCAATCCCATATCCTTGAAAAAGTCAGAATACAGTTATCTTTGCAATCTATAACATTAGGATAATGACATAAAACCCATGATAACATTTTAAACATCTATTTTTCTACAAACCTATAGCTGAAACTCCATGAAAACTCATAAACCATCTCAAGACTCCATAAAATAACAACCAACACCATAATATATATATTAGAAGGTATTATTATCCTCAATATATTATAGGTGTATTCCCCATTATGTACATTGAGGACGTTTAGTTTATTATAAAAAAATAACATTATTAAGATGAACATTGTTAACTTGGTATTTCTTTTCTGAAATCCATAATATTAATAGTAATATAAAAATAAATTATATTCATCAAATTTAAACTTATAATAATCTAATTATAAAATACCTAAAAAATAATCACATCACATGATGGAGGTGGTAATAAACATGCAGTCACAAATGATGTTATATTTTTTCAACATATGGAATTGTGTGAAATTATATAATATATTATCATATAATTTATATATTTATTTCATGAATTCCATATGTAAATATACATAAAATAAATCATTATAAATATCAATGAGAGGATGTTATGGTAAATAAAATACTTCACTCTATAGAGGTGGAAGTGCACACATAGAAACAAGTACTTTTTTTGCTAACCGTTTTATTTTGTATAGAAGATGAATTATGATATTTTATTAAAATTTGGAAAATGATTATTATGGGACAAGATAATTGTAATATATTTAAATGGATATGTAAAAATTTATATAGGTAGTATAATAAGTAAAATGAAAATTCTCATTTGAGATGATTATATCTTCATAGATGATATACTTTTGGATCAATCTCTATAGACTCTATAGATACTTCTTTAATTAATAAATGTTGCTCAATAATGTCGAAATGTATGTTATGAATAGTTTTTGGTACATTTTTCTATATTGACGTGGATAATGATTTTAATGAATGAGAGTAGTGGTGGTGTACTAATACTAGATAAAAGCTGAGAACCCTTTGGATTACAAAATGTATTAAATTAAATTAAACTAATATTCATGTTCATGTTGATCTAAATTGATATATATTGAATAGAGGATAGAGATATGTCACGAAACTAAAATTAAATAAAATTTAGACATGTTTAGGTGATTTTTATGACTCTTATCTCTTATATTGAACCTTAAGATAACTATTTTAAAAATTTATTATATAATAATTCTTTTTAATATTTAAGTGTCATGACATTTATAATAAAATATAAGGATTCATATAGTTGAATTTGGTTGATATTTCAACCATATAAAAATCACACAATGAAATATAATAATTATAAAAATTTTATATAATTTAAGAAAATATTATTTCACCTAACATATAATTAAATGTGATTTTGAGACTTTTCACAAAATTTCTTGTTTTATAATTATCATGAAAAAAATGAAATTTAAATATAAACCTTTAAAAAATTTTAATATTACATATTTATATTAAAATGTTATGATACAAAATAATACCCCAAATATTTATTTTTTTGATGGTATTTAAAAATATTTAATTGATTTTTATGTCACATAATGAAGAACACTGTTGATATTGATTAATCATTTAAATAATTTTTTTAATTATTTAATTTGTTTAATTAATTACCATATAAAAACTCTTTAATATTTCAAATAACAATAAAAATGTACACAAATTTTTAATACCAATCATAAGGTATTATTTTTATGAAAATCAAGAGAGTTCCATTTTTTAATTTAACCATTACATAAAAAATACTAATTTTCATAATCGACCAAAACTAGAAATATATCTCTATAATTTTTAAACATAGATGGTTATTAGAAAAAATTAGAAATATAATGAAATAAATGAATTATTTTATGTGAATATTTATTCTCAATGTATATTTTTAATATTTTTTATATATTTTATTGTTATAGAGGTGAAAAAATACTACTTCCACTATGTGAAAAGGGTTTTTTGAAATTTTCTAATAAAAAATTCATATATTCTGTAGAAATGATGTAATTTTTTGTACAATAATAAATAGTACTAAATGGTTTTTATGATTAAAAAAACCTTATATTCAATGATCATATTATCTTTTTTTGTGGGTAAAAGTATATACATTGGGAATGTCCTCTAATTATAAATAAAAAATATTTTTATATCCACATACCCTCCAATATCATTTATTCTGAGATATTCTATAGGATTTACATGAAATTGATTTGGAACACAACATCCAGAGACCACAAATTATGGATCTCTTACTTTGAAGTACATCATTTTTGGGAGACACAACCAGTGGTTTCTATAAATTAACATTGATCAATTCATTAATTATCATAAATAGATTATACCACCAACTACTTTAATAAAAATATATGATTTATCTTTTCAAAACATCATCCCAATAGATATACATGAATATAATAGGTTTTATTTTTATTTTCTTCTATATTAAACAATAATATTTGAAAACAATATCAATCTAATTGTTCCATTATAATGAAAAATTTTCCTTATTTATTTAGATATTTCGCCATTGATAAATGTTGATCTAATGTGTGATCTAATTTTCAATTCAATGAACACTCTATTTCATCATTCAAATACCTTTGAATATTCAAATAATATTAATGTAAGAAATTATCAAATCATTTGGAAAACTAATCATTAACAATATTATACTCTATAATAAATCTTTTATAGAATCTTGAGGTTCTATCCAATAAAATTTAATCATAGAACACCCAAATAAAAATCTTCAGGATGAGTATGAATAAAAAAGTTTTACTATGAAGTCATTCAACATATACTTTTTATTTTACTTTTTTAGTTCCTATTATAAACCATATACATTTTCTTTTAACCTCTACATCTCTCAAACTCATGCATTCTTTGATAAATAAAAACATTAATATGATTCATAATATTATATTTTTAAAACAATATTCCTCCATAATATTTACAATCATCAACATCTATTATATAATCGACCTAGAATAACTTGTTGTCATGATATAGTGCAATAACCAAGAAATTGATCCTTTCTATAATCACATATCAATCAATGTGAGAATTTTGTTTCCTATCAACATGTGATAATTATTATCAATTGGACTATTCGACTTAAGAAATTATATGTTTTTCTTAACTTTAGATAATGACCCTTTAAGTCACCTACACCCGAATAACCTCATTAATCTTATTAGTCTTAAATTTTTTTAATACATTTCCTTATAATTTTCTAATATGATCAGATAATATAACCTCCACAACATTCAATGATTAAACTTACAATATCAATTTTGGTTATTATTATGTACATAAAATATACCTTCTTGTATGATATAAATATATCATAGGTTCTTCATCATATTTTCTCATAGTATGACCTATGCAACACTCTACTCCTCAGTTTATTAAAATAATATTTTATATATTTCATTTATACCAATCTCATAAGATTATATTACCCTCAAGAACATCAATATTTAATTACTTCTAATTAAACATGAACTATAAAATAATATTTTACATTCTACAATATAAATTTAAAATCAATTAATTTTTATAATTTATGGTATTTGGCCACATGATCACAACTATTACATGTAACCACTCGATGTTGACTACCTCATGTCTACGTCTTTGATATTGGAAGTCCATCCAGTACCATCAAAAATTTAATTTCAATGAAAAAAATATTATTGATTTATGTTAGTCATATTCCAATCATTTTTCACACCATCAAATATGAGATTAATTTTATATATTCAAATCCAATATAATGACAACATCCACTTTTTCTTATCAACCATGAGTATATCCCCAATAGAAACAACTTCAAAAATTTGATTGTATTAACATCTAGCTTCGCATCCATGTGATAAACATATTATTACCTATTGAAACATTTCAATATAATAAATATTATTTATAAACTCATTTTTTCAATATAGATTCTTCAATATTTTGTGGTTACCATTAAATCCTCATTTGATCATAGTTTAATAGTCAGAATATATCTACTATATGTGTAAATAAGAATTCCTCAGGCATATGGAACTTCATCCATTAGCAGTGTTCATTCAATTTCCCATCAGCAATTCTGGTGAAATATAATGTCAAAATATAGTTAAATCATCTAGAACATCTTTATTTTAATGTTTTATTATTATTAATGGAATCTGTAGGTGTTAGATCATTTTATGAAAAAAATTGATTTTCTAGTTCCATTACTTCAAAAAACCCTCAGTTAAATCTAACCATCATTTTCATCAATTTAATTTTACATATTTATTCACTATTCAAAAGTACATATGTAATAGACTAATAAATTTATCATCCTAACCCCTTGGATCATCATGTTTTTTAAAATAATAACAAGTTATGCAAGGGAAAATGTTTCCAATGTGCTATGGTTATGTTCCCTACATCTTTTTATTTCAAATTTATATATTCTGTTCTAGTGAAATCGGTATGTTTGTTTTATCGGATATATCCTACTATTTCAATAATAAAATGATTATAAGAATACATTCAATGAACCTTAAAATTAACATGGTATTTATAAACAAATTCACCTACTTTCAAACATTATACTAGTATATATGTTCAATAGAAAATGAAGGAAGAGTTCTTCAGTAGTAATTTTAACTAAGGTGTATAAGAATAATTTTTACATAAAATATACTAATAAAAAGTTTAAAATAGGAAAATAAAATTATAAAATATATTCTAGTTTCCCATTAATGATTTTAAATTTGTAAAATTATATAGAGAAATTAATTATTGGAAAAAATCATTGGATTCTATGAAACGTAAAATTTATTCGAAGGGAGAACATCATGGATGTTTTCCATAGTAAATGATTTAAAAAATCAATTTCTATGAGAGATGATATATTATATATCCAAAATGAAATTATATAAAAACTGTTATTCTAACTCTTGATAATGTATGACATTAAATTAAAATAATTGATAAACCAAAATATATAAATAATGAAAAAAATTATGAATTATAGTTAAAAAATATCCCACTACAAAATTATAAATAATAATTCATTTTAGTGATAAAACATAAAGGGATAGACAAATATTTTTTGTATCATGAGGGTATTTTTAATAATTTAATCATAATTTAAGAAAATATCCCATTACATTAAAATATATATAAAATAAATTGAGAACCTACATTTATGATGTTTCATTAATTTCTCTACATGCATCAAATCAGTATCACATTCCTTAAAAAAATCAATTCAAAACATATCATAAATAAAATCATTAATGATTGTCTTTTTAGATAAAAAATTCATGAAACATGTTTCAAATTTATTATTAACCATATATTACATTTTCGTTGAAATAAATATGGTTCATGAATGAAATTATGTCCAATTTTTTTAACATATTCATTAAAATATAGTGGATATATGATATATTTATATGATCATTTTCCAATAAAATAAATAAATATATTATTCCAAATTCAATACCAAATAATATGAAAATAAAATTGGAATTTAATTTCATTAAAAAGTGATGGATCATTAATTACTCAACCAATTTGTTTGGTTGATGAAAACTGCATCAATTTGTAAGAATATACTTTCCTCTTGAATTTATTATTATAAACATATACTATGATAAGGACTTAAAAGTCATCTTTAATTGATGTATCATTAAATATGGGCGATTTGATATTACATTTTATTAAGAAAATTTATTATTAAATTCTGATGCAAATCAAGTAATTTAAATATATGAAAATTTAAAAACAACCTAAACCTGAAAATAAATCATTAGTTATAATATTTGGATTTTTGGGGAACATTTTTTATTCTTAAGAATAATTTTTATGTATAATTGAAAACATTATTCGTTATCACATCCATATAAAATTCCATGGATGATCCTTGATACAATGTTGACTTAATACCCATGATAAAATTAATAATTAATGAATTTCATTCTTGATCCCAATCAATTTTCAAATAGATTTTGGAATCAAAAAATATAAAATTCTAAACAACTATTCCACCTAATAATGGGAAGAAAGATACTCATTTCAGTATTCTGAAAACACCATAGGGATATTGTACTATATATATAACATGTATAACAAAAACCCAAAATATAACATCATTAATGTACCCTGATATAGAATGATAATAATAATAAAATCAAATATAATAAAAAATCTACATACATAAGGATCAAGAACATCCACCTACTCAAAGAGGTTCATTACATTTTCTCAGACCTGGATGAATAAAATATATATAATCTTAAAGGTAAAGGTAGGGTGTGAGGAAAACATCCATGTTTGGTCTCACCTTGTATTCCATAAAAATATTTATTGATTATAAACTGAATTATTTGATCCATTATTGAAAAGAATTCATGTAATATTATCTCATTTCAATATTAAAAAAAATATTATTCTTTTGAAAAGATGAAAAAAATTAAAACATTTTTTAAATAAACAATTTTTTATTAAAAAATTTATATAAATCATCTATAATGAATATATATGTTTCATAATCACAGACTCTAATATTCTAAACATTTAATATAATAACCATGGTTATATACCCCATGATTTTATTTTATCTATTTTTATGATCCTTAAATATATCATATTAGTTATTAGGGAAAAAAATTTAGACACATACCTCAGGATTAGACTTAATTTCAATCATCAAAATCCCATTATGTAAATTATATTTCTCTCTAGGTTTATATTAGAGTTCTAATTGTTGATTTGTTTTTAGGGAATTATCTTCTGATAATTCATGTACAAAATATTAAAATTGATACCAATGAATTAATTCTATTAATAAATCATATGATAATGGTATAATCACCTCATTTCTAATCAATAATCTATCAAAAAAACTTGGATAATATTCCTTTTTAAAATTTCAATTCAAATTTGAACCCAGAATACGATTTTTCATCAATTAATTCAATTTAATTAAAATAAAAACAAAAGACTATTGTTCAATTCATGTTAATTCATTTTAAAAATTTCAATTCTTAAATAAAATTACAATTTCCATCAATTTATAAAATACACCACAAATTCACATTCCATTAGAATTGGTATTTCTTAAAAAAATTCATAAAAATTAAAAACTCTATTGAAATTTATCTCTTATTGGGTTTCCATAATTAAATTAATATACATTTAAATCAAATAAAAAAATCATAGGGAAACTAAAAATTATTCACTTATAATTAAATTATGATAGTTGATACCTATAATGGGACATGTTAGTGTGAAAAGAGGGAACATAATATCTATGAACTCAAAAAAGAATCAAGATTAAGAAATAAGTAGTTTATTTCCATCAATATCACGAATACATATCAATATCCAAAGAGGAATGAAAGAGATAACAAAAGAGAGATGATAAATTATTAATCAATGATATTCAAAACAAAAACCCCAAGGAAAATAGTCTAATTTTAGATCTAGATAAATTAAAGGACTCCAAAATCCCTTAGGGATGGCTCAACATTGAGAATTAATGGTTATAAATCAATAAAAAGGAAAGAAATCTAGGATTTTTGTTTAATATGATAGTTCTAAGAATCGCATTATGTGTATTTCTTTCACATTGCCTAATCCTATTACAAATGACATTGAATAATGTTTCCCCATTTCCTTAAAACCCCAATATAACCCATTCATTTCATGAAAAAAAATTATTGATATGTAATAATTTTTCACCCTGAACTAGATTAGTTAAGTATTCCCTAAATAAATTACATGAAATATAATCATATTAAAAACCTTGTATATTAACACCAAAAACTAATTCTCCAATTCACATTCACACAATATCAAAAAAAATAATAGAATCCTAAAAAATAAAACACCTATCATAGAAGGTAACTGGTTTTTACAACCTCCCCACCATATTGGAATTACCTTCCCATAAATGTATTAAATATTTATCTTTATCAAATAGGTGAGTCCAATACTCACTTATTGATTCCTCATTCTGTCACATTTCCCGAGAATTACATTTGTGATTAAATATCACACAAACTAAAGATATCATCCTTTATCAAAGTAACTTTTTTATATAATATATATATAATGGATGCACATAAATTGATATATTAGGCTCAACATCGTGATACTCCCTTCTCAATACATGAGATGGTCCAAAATGGTACATACAACCCTACAACACATGGAAGACATTATTTGTGGTGTTCACTATGTTGGATGTTCTAAATAGTAATCCATATTCAGCTACACTTATAAACTAAAATGATCCCATAAGATGGGGAGAATGGATCCCTTTTCTACCAATCCGTAGATGACCTAAATTATGTGTAACTATCAAGAAGATTTAGACACCAATGGAAAACTCTCATGGTTTATGATGAGGTTCATCGTAGCATTTATTCCGAATCTACACTAGAAATATTTAATGATGGATAAATTGATTCTCTCATATCTTCTCGTGAACCAATTTCAGTACATCCATGGAATTTTGACAAATATCCAACCAATAAAATAGATATTTTCACTAATGGTCATACAAGGCCTCAAATAGAACCATTCTAATTCTATAAAGGTAGCTCTTGTTAATGGAAAATGTAACCTGTCCCAAATAGTCATACTAAACTGCAAAAAATTCATATGTCATTCATTAATCTTAAACTGAAGTATTTTCAATATCTCTATGTTTCTATCCATATGTAAGCAGATTATATTATATACCCAAATGAGCTTAAGATCCCAATACCCCATGAAGTAAAATCCAAATCATAGATGTAACACATGGTTCCCTATCATAGACTATAGTATATTGAAATCCATGAAAATGAAAAATATATTTCATGTAGATATTTCCCACATACTAGCCATCCATTAAGTCATGAATAGATACAAATTGAGCTGATATGGTCAACCTATCTCTCAAAAAAATATCACGTTCTTATTTCTCATGGAACAAAGAATACTAACAAAAACTTCTATTGAAATATAATAACACGGACCTAGTGGAATATCATGTGTCTAAAATATACCTTAATGTATCTCATACTCAACCATGACCTATTGGAATGTATATCAATATGAAGAAATAGCAACGCCCAATCTCATATCTGGACACCAGAATCATCACTGCATGTCATTAAAAATCATTCTGGTTTTAGTGTTCACAGTGTAATTAGAATTTTTTAAACCCTATATTACATAATTTTTCATTTAAAATTTATTAATAAAATTTCTATAAAAAATAAAAAATACCATCTATATAGAACAAACGCTTAACAATAGTATCCCCACAATAAAGTGATTTTTTAATTCCATTGAATTTAACATAATGATTTTGTTCCTTAATAATAATATCGAGAAGAGTAGAGGAAAACTAAAAACCATCCAAATAATCATAAATTGTTTCAATAACTCCTATATGAAATTGTAAAAAAAGAGCATCATGTTCCACATATCTAATAATTCTTAAGGACATAACTAACCGACGCATGTTCAAGATCTTGGGTAAGTTAATTCTTCATGTTTTGACTAATCTATAGATATATATAGCCTAACTCATTATCACCCAACATAAAAACACAACATAAACCAGAACCTGCAGCATCTAAAACAACTATATAGCCCTTCATGGTATATTTATGAGTCAATAACATCAAAAAAGTCTACATATATTTCATCTAAACAAATGAACTCTAAAATTTCATTATTGAATGAAATGTGACCTTTTATTGAATATAAACATATAATATAGAAAACATTCCTAGATTATGGTGGCGGAAAGTGGTGATTACCCTGATAATCACTAAAAATGTATGATTAAAATCACTATGTAAAGATACCATTCTAGAGTATAAAACCACTCTATTATATAGCCTTCCATTCCTAGATAAGGTATCTACTACACATTTCCCTACCCTCTAGGTATGGGTGACCTAGATACCCTGATTGATTTTAACATACTTATCATAACAACATGCAAAAAATCTCATCGACCATTATTATAACCTTGATGATTACCAACAGAGTATAGTCTGTTTCATCTTCCTTAATCTATATATTACATATCTTTTCTAGGATAAGACAAGTTTAAATAGATTATTCATCTGCACTAATAAAATTAAATGGAAAATTAAATTTGATGAATCCCAGGAGTACTGAAAATCTATTTTCTTGCACCGGGATGCCTATTCAAATCAATATATTAAAAATAAATCAACACATTTTTTTCTTAATCTCTAAACCTGGGTGTTTCAATTTATCCCGCCACCCCTAAGAACTTTGGTGTGCTTCTACAGATATCATGATGGGTAATTGAAGTATTAATTTTTAAAAATTATATATACATTCCCCCATTAAATTGAACCCCATTTCTATTTCTATCAAAATTAATATTACCTAAATAAATAATCAAAAATGATTTATTCATTACTTTTTTCTTATTTTATGCTTCACTTAGAATCCAACATGAAATGATGAATTCCATGGCTCGAAATTTATCCTCATTTACATCTGTTACATTTCCTTAAAACCATTCTTAAAAAATACCGGTTACTACGTTATCACATCCATTAAAATTCATTCCTTTCCTCAATAGTTCCCATACCAAGATCACCGTAAACCATAGAAAAAAATTCCACATCATTTTCTATCATGACCATTTTATTCACTATCAACTCGATGATAAATACACTCATTCATTTTGAATATATCCATCTACCATTATTGGATGATTTTTTATTTTCTATAAAATTAAATTTATCTTTATTTAATTCCATTACACCACAATTTTTAATCCCATTCCTCTGTCACACCCCTAGATTGAGTAATATTCCATTAATCAATGTCATTTAACTTCCTTGAGACCGAACCATAAAATATTCATCTGATCTACTATCATAATAGTCTCATAGAATATTTTATGGCCACTATACTAATTTTATTAATTTAATATTGGAATCATATTCAACATCTTAATGTTTATATAAGACACTAGATATCCTAAAAAATGAACCATATCACCTTCCAAATTATCATTCCCTAAATTTATTACAACGTGTTTGACATTCCATAGAGAAATTCTTTAAAGACCCTCAAAAAGATAAATAGTACACCATGTGATGACTAGAAATATCAATGTTTGATTTATCTATTCTATCTAATCGTCAATGTAAATATCTTTAATAATGTTAGCCTATTGTTATGTTCCTTCAAATAGTTCCCTCCCCAACATACCATATATAAAACTGAAGGATTATTCCACACTATTCAAGACAATACCTCATTCCTATAATGAAATTTCAAGGATAATCCATGATGTCATGTTTCATCTTCCTATTTCATTGGAATTCCAAAATAATGAATTTATAACATTTTCCTGCAACTATTTCCACTTCTTTGGCATGATTCAGTAATTCACAAGCCTTTGTGTGGACATATGTAATCTATTGATCAATGTGATCCTCACCCTTTAGTAATAAAAATTGTTTTTACATTTTAATATGTCTCCCATGATACAATTGATGATATAATCAAAATTATCCTTTGTATCCTTCTAGTTTAAATATGATCACTAATGAAGACCATTTTATGTTTTCTCCTCTTGATACCTAACTTCTCATAAACATCATTATTCTACCGTTATGAAATATATACATTAATTTTCCTTAGATTTATGATTTTTTCACATAATATACCAAAGATTCTCATATTCCATGTGATACTACCAATTGAACTTTACATTCCATTCATCTCTTTTATAGTGAGAGTGGTCATCATAGATGCCATCCTTGATATATCCTTTACAAACTGGAGATAATTTCCCCACTAAACCCAATAATATCTAATAATTGAAAATAGAATGTGGTTTCTCCCAAGTCTATATAGGTTTCATCTTGTTAAGATTAACTAGGAAACCATTTTCTGAAAATAGTCCTCCCATCTACATAATATTCAAAATCTGGATATGAAATTTTGATTGCTTGGAATACACTTGGTGATTAATAAAAAAATCCTAAACAACTCTCTGATGATGCACATGCCCCCCTAGACTAAGAGTAAACAAGGATTCCATCCTCAATGACAACAATGAATATATCAAAATAGATGTGGAAGATCATTTTCAAAAAAAAAATTGAAGATTAATGGAAAATGGCTAGACCAAATTGAATTACAATGTACAAATAATGACCATACATTATCGCAATGTTTTTTTTCTAAATTTCATATTCTATTATTTTCATCATGTGATTTCCAAAATTATGATCAATAACATTGATAATAGGATTTAAGTGGGTTTATCATGACATGATATGTCAGATAAATTATAATTATAAAATACATATGCTATCTAATTTTTCACACTTATATGGATTTTGAAATTTTTTTATATAAATGATGGACTAATTGATAAAATAATTTCTTATAATAATTTATTATTTATAATTTTGATGTGATATTATTAAATCCTTTATGTAATGAAATATTATGTCATCGTGATAAAATTATTATATTCAGATTGCTACTCTAAGTTCAATTTATTAAAAATTATATTATAATGGCTACGACTAGTCAAATTATGTAATTATTATATTGAGCGACCTTTTACCAGTCCCAAGATTTAATGATTATATTGAACGTGCTCTTACCAATCCAATGATGAAATTTTTATATAGCAAGATAGCCTTGATTTTTGTAATTATGGAATTATTGTGGGTATTTTCTATTTTCCATGAATATTTATCTAGTTGGATGGTTTGTGTAATATGCACATAGATATTTTGGAATGATGTTGATGAAGGTTGTTTGATGAATTAAAATTTAATTAATACAACCATTTATCACTTTACTGTATACTCCTATTATTAGTCTGGTTTTATTTAGAAAAAATTGTATTGAAAAACTGGTTTTTACTTAGACCCTGTTTGGGCCTTTGTTTGGAATTCACAAAGATTACAAGGATGCAGTTATAGGTAAGGGAAATGGGCCTAATTGTGTGATTTTTTTGGCAACTGGATCTCCTGGAGTTTGAAAATTATTCTCACATTGGGTTCATGGCTAGAAAATTTTGGGATTATTTTTTTTATTTGACTATTTTATTTTTATTATTTTTGTTTGAATGTAAGATACATCTCACCATATCATTAAATAATTATTTATTATTGACTATAAAATTTTCATTTGTTTTCTTGTTATATGATATAATGTTATCACTATTATAAATTACATTTATATTTATAAATATTTGTATATTTTCAACATATTGTACTTTATACCTGGTGGAATGGAATCCATTCAATACATATCACACCTCCCTAATAACCAAGATCCTCAAGCATATGGGAAGGATCTTTTTCAGTTTCGGTAACCAATTTTTTTTTCATATAAGAGACTTCAGAATTTTTGGATGATTCATTTATCATCAACAATTCTGTCATAATCTATTGGATCATGTTTTAATTAAATATCCACGTAAGAAATCATAATGGTTTTTCAATGAAAACCTATAACTATTCGATTGTTTTTTCTAACTAAATTCTTCATGGAAAATATTTATCTCATTATCTGTGTGGTTTTTACTCACATTAGTCGAAAACATACTATTTACTGTTATCCCATTAAAATAAGATTTATTTATAGTGATTAATATATTTTAAATATAATGAATCATAAAAATATTTTTTTCATTCACTATGTGATTTATCATCAAATCAATTATAATATCTCTATGTGATTGACAAAAAACAGCTTCCTTCCTGACCCAATATCATGGACTACATAATTCATGTAGACACCAAATAATAAACTCATATAATGATATACCATTATATTTATTATCCTCTAATTAATGAAATGATAACATCTCTTCAAATAGTTTTATAAAAAGGAAATTCCATGACCGACTCCATGCTCAATTTTTGTTCATCATTTCAATAATGGGATACTATATTTCAATATGATATTTTCTATGAGAGGTTAAAAACCCCAAGGCATTTTGAATGAACCACATTGTAATGAACCAACCCTTGTCGACCCTGAATAGTCACCTGAGTCGGCTAGTGAAAAGGCTTGAGAGGAGTTCCCAATCCTTTGGGGCTGGTGAAAATCACTAGGGAATAGAACAAAAAGATGGGAACGGTTTCACCCAATACAAATGAATAAAATCAGAGGAAATAATAAATAGAAACTCAGAATAAATAAACAAAATAAAGAGAATGAACATGAATTGAAGAAAATAAAACTAACTAAACAAGACAAACATGATATTCGTGTGACCTCATGGGTAATTCTAAAACTCATAACCAAATGTTTGTCATGGAGAACAAGCTCGTGTTGAACTTACAACAGATACTAAAAACAAGAAAACACTATAGGCATGAGTATTAAAACTCAGTAGGCACGTCCAAATAATCTATTCCCAAAACACTCCGATTAAATAAAGAACATTACTAATCTCAAGTTGGATCTAAATTATATAAAATATGAGTTTTCACATGAACTTTCATTTCATATGCATGTAAAAGTCCATTTTCCTTTCAAATTCAGAAAAAAATAATGGTATGGTGAATCAAAGATGCATTACATTTTTAAACCATTTTTTTTGAAAGTGTTAAAATCCAAATTTCAGTTGTTAAACATATGTAAAACCATACACACACACACAACCCACAATAAGTGCAATTGAAAATTGGAACAATGGTCCAAAAACCAAACAAATCACTTCAAACATCTGATACAAACAAATATGATCAAAAGAAAACGTGGGTCGCACCTAGGAGCTCAAGAAAAATCCATAATGTATTGTACATGTGACTCATCATGAAAGCATGACTACAGTCTATGACGTCATAACTCCCTAACGCTCAATGTTTCCCTACATGGCCAAACTGAGGGGCTCAATCCCAAAGCAGAGAAAAGTCTAAATTAAGGGTCACTAGCCAATGGGTAATCTAAACTAGTGCAGTAATCATTGTCAGATGATTCACTTACTATGTCATGTTCTAATGTGATCACATGTAATAATAAGGGATGAGTCAGCAATGTTAATCTTGTAACCAATCACAATGCATGACCACCACACACAATAACACACACTATCAATGTACATAGTAGGATCACCCTTGACTCACCCCAATGTTAGTATTCCAAATATATGACTTCATTAAAGTGCCAATGAGGCCTTAACCAACCACTCAACACCAACCTATTTTCAAAAGAACCAACAGATGACAACTCACTTCCAAAGAATCAAAGAAACATAACATTCAATCTCAATACCATTTGAAACCCCATTTAAGAAATTCATTTTAGAAACCCAAACCACCATTTTGAAACAAATACTTAAGTACAAAGGCCAATGGGGCATTTTTTCAACACGTATTATACAAATTAAATTAAAAATTTCAAGGCATTTCAAGCACAAGAGGAAATTACTATCTTTCACAAAATACATTATTTCTAAGAAAAATTACATAAGTTTATATACCATTAATATTAAATTAATGAAACAACATGAAATTAATAAATTCTACATATAATAGCATGTGTAGTGGGGACCTACCTCTAGGGGGACCCAAGTCGTCCACTCGGATCTTGGCACTTTCTAACTAAAATTTCTTGCTCACCCAATAAGAAAATGCACATTCACATACATGTATGGACACCTAGAATTTATGCACATGCCTTCAAGGCCACAAACATGTGCAAGGGGATCCTTACATATATGCGTATATTCATATACTACTCTCCACTCTCTTACACATGATTTTTCAGATATATACATCGGCACACCATGACCCAGACACATATACTCCCTGCCAAGGATGAATATACGTGTAAGGGGGGAACCTACATATATACATATACTTATCTATGCAAAATCTAGTTATTCTCCAATAGATGACAACTCAAAACCACGCCAAACAGTCCAAAGCACTACCAAAAAATTTCCCGGGGCCCTTTTAACAATTAACTTCCATAAGTTAGATGGTGCGACCACCATGCAGCCGGAATAAGAATAAACTAAATTGAAAAACATAACTCAAAACACATATATTTTGATGATGGAATCCCAAAACCACTTCACCTATGCACATATACATTTTCATATATATATATATATACTTTGACCGAAGTACATATTCCATGCACCATTAAGAAATTCGTGAAATGAGGATATAAATATATACATCATTACCCATGTATATACCTATTTGTATTTTTTTCTGATGACCAAAACCCACATAACGATGAGAAAAACACCCTACGATGATGCAAGGGAGTTCAATAACTACTAATGTCTCTAAAAGTAATAAAACAATTTATATAACACCTTAATATAGGTCACCAATGAAATCCATCAAAACCCTCTTCAAGAATCAACCGCACACAAAATCCACATCAAAACACAATTCATAACCCTCGGATAATACAATAAACTAATTACACAATTTATAAAACACAATTAAATGACACAATAAGAGTTTTCATCAAAACACAACTCATTTAATATGAACAAGCTACATAAAAATCAAACTCATGTAAAACCCAATTAAAACTGACTTCACACCATTAAAATTAATAGAAGAGACTATTGGATTAATTAAAAAAGACAAATAAATCACCAAATAATGTTTATGCATGGAACCAGCTACCTTATGTTTCTCAATTCCGAAAAACTTTTATGGAACTCCTATCATCACCCAACTGCATCATATTGTGATCAAATTAAATCCTAAAATTAATATATAAATCCACTCTCATTAAAAATGAACTAAATACAACATGAAACCATAATTCGATAAACGATCAAATATTGAAATCAACCAAATAATGAATAATGAACATGAAACGAGTGAATGGAGGGATGTATGAGAAAAATGAAGGAATTACAGAGGTATTACCCACTATAAAATCATCCCGAGAAATGGGTGGCAGGGGTTCAGAGGTGTGGGCCACAGGGTGGCACGGGTCCTGTGTGAGGCAGTGATGACGCAGGGTCGATGCGAGGCAGAGACGACATGGGTCGCCGGTCGGTGCATCCAGAGTGTAGGAAGGCAATGCAATGTAGGGTTTTGGGAGGAAGGTCATGCGCATAACATACCAATAGGGGGTGTAGCACGACCAAGAAGAGGGGTAAGGAATAGAAGTGGGGAAAACATATGGGAAGAATGAAGAAGGGGAAATAAATGTAAAATAAAAAAAGTAAAATGATATAAAAAATAATATAAAATAAAATAAAATAAATTCTAAAACATAAAACAACTAAAAATAAATAAAAAAATTATCGATGTGCAATGTTTGGGTGTGGAAATTCTCCCTACCATGACACATTATACCCCTAGAAAGTCCGAAAAGACTAGTTCGACCATGGGTTCTAACAGAGACCACGAAGAAACATAAAATAAAACATCGATCACCCGATGGACAAGTATTTAACACGCCCATGACCTAAAACTGCAAATATCTAATAACTAAAATATCGATGAAAAATAACCAACATTAAGGAATTCACCTCCAAACACAACCACAACATGGAACACCCCGACACCTAACATAGGGATCATCAAGTCCGCTAAAGACCTCCGAGAACATTCATCATGTGACCCACTACTTGAGCAAACCAATTACCAGAGTCAAGGTCAGGCAGAGAAAAAGAAAACGATTTCCCCAAAATGCACACTTTGAAGATAGAGTTCTCCGACATGTTCATACTATGGTGGTCTCCCCACCATATTATGATTTTTATCAAACAATGGTTCTCTAAACCAAAATGACCCATAAACCCATTCAAACCTCTAACACTGGATTAACCCTCCAATTTCCCTATGTTTAAAAAAACAAACACAAGAGGAGACCCTGGTGAGACCCACTGTGTGTCTCCCCACCATTTTAGATATTTTCTAACACCAAAACACCTTTGCATCATTCCCCTTTTATTTTGAGTGATAAAGACTAAAATCTTCATCATGAAGCCACCAACACAAGACAAAATTCAATGGAAATTCCCATAGTGGACAACACTCACCCAAGTGAGATGGTTTTGATAGTGGAAACCCCTAACCTAGCGGCATACTGGATAGATGCTCGTCAATACAATAAATCAATAGAATCTCTGAAACCTATGCAATTTGATCCATAATAGGCCACAAGAAGTTTTGCAGATTACACCCACAAGTTTTACAAGAATATGGATTCTCCAAACAGCCTAAGGGAACAAGATGGACTCCCACAAATAACGTCAACAACAAGAAGGTATGGACTTTAGGCCCTTCACAAAAAAAATTATGACTTCAGAGATAATACCAAAATATAAAAAAGACCTTCAACGATTACGAGTTTTAAACTGATCTCTTCACACCACCTAATGGGAACATGAAAGTAGTTCTTTGAAGGGTCAACACAGTTTTTTCATCATCTATGGACAGGACGAGCACCTACGAGCTCCACAACCTTTCCCCTTTTTCATATCCATAGGTACAACCATAGGATGAAGTTAGTCTTATGGATGGATCAATACATCCTCATTCGCAACGAGAATAGATTGATCACTATTTATTGGACTAGTCCTCCCCCTATAGACATACTTGAGACAACATACACCCACAAAAAATATGGAGTACCACAAAAACTGGAGACACTCCAAACATTCCCAAATCACTCAATGATATTCTTCCAACATCAAAGCCTAAAAACATTCGTCAAAATCATGAACAACCCAAATTTGTCACTCCATAGAGCATCTGGGCTGAGCCAAGAACTAAGAGAGACCTAGAAGGAAACCATTAGACATTTCTAGGGGGGATATCTCCAATAGGAAAAAGAAAATTAGCCTTCCACAAAACAATTCACCTCTCCAAACAAACATCCACATTCTGCATAGACATCCAATAAATACAAATTTAAAAAATCAATTAATTTTCAATGAAAAAAACTCTCTTGAAAAACCACGTACAACACAACAAAACCTAATTGCTCTTTTGAAAAATTTTTCTTCGCTATGAAATCAATTCCATTTTACAATTACAAAACCATTTAAGCACAAAAACCCATTTTCGATAAAACCCCACTTTTTAGGAAACAAGAAGCTTCCTTAGAAATCAATCACACACCACTGATATTCTATGATTCCCCACAAATATGCATTTTAAATCCACTCAGGAACCTATCCACATGATCCACCAAATGTCCATTAATCATGTCCACATGAACGTGATCACCCATAGGGATACTACTAGACAAAATAAAAAACTTTCTCTTTTAAAACAATATATTTACAATAATCTGAAAATAACTTTTTCCAAAACCATTTAAAAAATTTCAATAAAATTTTTCAAAATTCTTTCCAATTTCAAAATAACTCACATAAATTTTAAATAACCAATACATTTTTTAGAGAAATTTAATTTCAAAAAAACAAATTCTAACTTCTAAAATCAAGGTCTAAGATAAATACACCCCAAAAATCTTGAAAAAATCTTACCATGATAAAACAAAAACAAACACAAAGTCATATTTCCTTTAAAAAACACCTTCACGCCAACCAAAAATTGAACCAAGACATCACCAACACTATTGCACCTGGATAGAGGACTACTTGACTTTCCAGACCTGGATACATGGTTTATCAGACCACACCCTAGGCAAGCTCCATACACTAAGTGTGTCGAACCGTACTCTCATGCATCCCATGGGTTTCCACTCTATTTGAGACCATGTGTAGTACCGATTTACTCCTATTATCATCCCCCTTACACTCAAACCAAATCCAAAAACATAAATCACGAACCACACCTTCTTACTCAAGGCTACGAATGAGAAAATGTCCACGACGCTCTTCTTACACCTACCACTCGAGTATAGAAAATCCTATATCCGATCTACCTAACACCCAAAAAAATAAGTACAAAACCAGCCTCTAATACCATTCTGTCACCAACCATCCTAAGTCAAAACTAAACCAGTCACCTGAGTCAGCCTGCAACAAGTCCTAAGAGGCGTTCATGATCCTCCAGGGCTAATGAAAAGCGCTAAGGCATCGAATGAAAATATGGGAATCATTTATCCTAATACAAATGAATAAAATAAGAGTAAATAATAAAGACAAACTCAGAATAAATAAAACAAATAAAGTGAATGAACATGGATTGAAGAAAATAAAACTAGCGAAATGGAACAACCACTATATCTATGAGACATTGTAGGTCATTATTCAACTCATGACTGAATGTCATATAAGGAGACCAATCTCATGTTTAACCTGTAAAAAAATTAAAAATAAGAAAATACTATAGGCATGAGTAATAAAACATAGTAGGAAGGCCCAAAAAATCTATTCCCAAAACACTACCATTAAATAAAAAGTTTACTAATATAATGTTTGAACTGTATTATATAAAATAGGAGAAATCATGCACACTTTTATTTCTAATTAATGTCACAGTACGTTTCCCATTCTAATTTAGAAAAGAACATTACGTTTTGGGGTAAAAAGATGCATTACATTTTAATATAATTTTTGGGAACAATTTAAAATCCGAATTTCAGTCTTTAAACAAGAGTTAAACTGTACTCACACACACAACACACGATAATGACAAAATGAAAAGTGGCACAAAGGGCCAACAACAAAACTAAGCACCTCAAAATTATGTAACATACAAATATGCACTAAAGAAAATAGGGGTTACACTGACGATCTCGTGAACAATCTATAACGTACTATACATGTTACTCATCCTGAAGGCATGCCTATGCATGATGACACCATAACTCCCTAATGCTAAATCAATCCATACCAAGACTTACTAAGGGGACCAATCCCCTAGCAGAGAAAAGTTTGTAATAACGGCCATTAGCTAGTGCGTAATCTAAACTTGTTCTACAATCATTAACAAGAGATTCACTAACTATTCCAGGTTCCAATTTCAACACATGAAATAAAATGTTCTAAGTAATAAAGCATAATCAAGTAACCAATCAAAATGCATGACCACCATAAAAAATAATTAAAACATTCCTCAGGCTCAGTAAGATCACCACTGAGTCACCCCAAAGAGAGATTTAAAAATATTTCATTTCATTAAAGTGCCAAAAGGGCCTTAACCAATCACTCAACACCAACCTATTTTAGAACATACAACACACACCAACTCACTTCCAAAGAATCATTGAAACACCATTATCAATCTCAAAATCAATTCAAAGCCCATTTAAAAAATAAAATTTAGAAACTGAAAGCACCGTTTTAAAACTAAGACATAAGTACGAAGGCCAATGGGGCATTTTATCAACACATATTATGGACATTAAAAAAACACTTCTAGATAACCCAAGAAAAATAGGAAATTACTATCTTTCACAATAATAAAAAACTAATAAAAATAATTACTTAATTTTTTTTTACAATTAATCTAAAATTAAAAAATGAAAAGAAATTAATAAATTCTAAATATAATGGCTAGTGTAGTGGGGGCCTACCTCTAGGTGGAACTAAGACATCCACTCGTCTCTTGGGGATTTCTGTCTAAAATTCTTTCTTCTCCCACAGTGTTTATGCATTTTCACGTACATGTAAGGACACCTAGTCACTATTCACATGCTCGTATGGCCATGAACATGTGCACAAGTATCCTTACATATACTCTTATATGCATATACTAGTTACCACTCTCCTACGCATGATTTTTCAAATATATACATAGGCACACCTATCCCCATACACGTATATTAAAATCCATGGATTCATATATGTGTAATGGGGGAACCAAAATATATACATATACTTACCGATGAAAATATAGGTGAGTCGCCCATAGATTATGACTTGAAACTGGGAAAAACGGTCCATCGCACTACACAAAAATAACCATGGACCCATTTAACAATTAAGTAACTTTAGTTAGATAGTGCAACAACCAAGCAGCAGAGATGAGAATAAAATAAATATAAAAACCAACCACAAAACACGCAATTGTTGATGATGGAATCCAAAAATGCTTCCCATAAATGCATATACATTTATATATATATATATACCCTTTGACCCATGAATATAATCCCCGAACCATGGGGGAATATACACAAGGAGGATATACATATATCCATGATTACCCATGTATATACCAATAGGTCTTTATCGCTAACGTCCAAAACCCCCCACCTCAATGCGAAAAGCACCCTAATATGATTAAGGGAGTCCAATAACGACCAAAGGATCCAAACATAACTAACAAAATTTAAGTGACACCTTATTCTTACTCCCAAAAAAACAATCAAAATCCTCTTCGAGAATCAACCGCACACCAAATCCACATCAAAATACAATTCTCAACCCTCACATAATTTAATAAACAAATTGAAAATTTTATAAAACAACATTAAATGACACATTAGGAGTTTTCATCAAAACGCACCCATTTTAACATGAACATGATACTTAAAATTTAATCGAATATTAAACCCATTTAAAACAGACTTCACACACAAAAAATTAATAAACGAAACAACTAGATTATTTTAAAAAGAAATATAAATAACCAAATAATTTTTATGCACGAAACTGGCTACCTTTAGTGTCAAAATTCCAAAAACGTTGTGTGGAACACCAATTGCCACACAACCAAACCACACAGTCATCAAGTAAAACCCTAAAATCAATTAATCAAACCACTCACATCAAAAAATTAACCAAAATCAACACAAAACCCTAATATGATAAACTCTCAAATAATGAAATCAACCAAAATGAGGAATAATGATCCTACAGCAAGGGAGAGGAGGGATGGATAAGAAAATTGCGGGGCTTTCAGAGGTATGCCGCCCTGGAAAGCCAGATGAAAAAGGGGAGGCATGGGTCTGGTGGTGCGGGATGCAGGGAATCGTGGATCCTGTGTGGGGTAGTGATGGTGTGGGGTCAGTGTGAGGCAGCGGCGGTGTAGGGTCCTCAGGAGACATCAGTTTTGCGGGTCGCCGATTTGTGCAGTCGTAGTGAAGGATGACTGCATAATGTAGGGTATAGGGAGAGAAGTCATGCACACGATGAACCAAAAGGGGTGTGGGAGGGTGGGTGTAGTGTGACCGAGATGAGGGGTGTGGATGAGATGTGGGGGAAAAGAAAGGTGAAAAGAAAAAAGGAAATGAAATGGATAATAAAAAAAGGAAAATTAAAAGGGGAAAAAATAAAATACACCTCAAAACATAATCCAATTAAAAATAAAGAAAAATTAAATTCATTATTGATGTGTGATGTCTCGGTGTGACAGACATCCACTACTATGGTATGGTTTTATTTGGATTGATGTCTTATCCTTCAGCTTCATGACACACATTTTGGAATTCTGGTTTCAAAATTGTATGTTTATATTAATCAATAATCATCACTGTTATTTATTGATGTCTTTGTGGTAATTTTACATCTCCATATTTTCCTTGTTATTCTTGCATCAACCACACAACTTATATTCATAGATATGGATTCACCTTTTCATATAGGTTTATTTGAAACCCACTATGGGGATCATTAGAGGAATGCCAGTTTAAATGATTCCTAAACTCGACTACAACCACCAACAAACCTTTTCATAAAATTTTTTTTAATAATTAACCATATATTGAATTATCATCCATGAGATAAACTTTTTAATGAAATTATTTAATTCATTAATTTGGATCTAACTCTTTATACACCAAAAAAACTAATAATATGTAATCAAATAATTACAATTTCCCCTAACCATCAAATTTCTCATCCTCAAAATGACTAAAATAGTTTTTTCAAAAATCCATCAAAAGAATTATGTTTTCAATTGAATGATTTTTTATAATATTTATTGAAAATATTTGGTTAAGATATTTTTAATATAATATTATATTTATTACATATATAATTGTCTTAATAAAGAATTAATATTTTTGTAGGTCAATAAATTCAGAGTGTTTTGGATGAAATTTATGTTTTTCCTGTATTGGGTATTTTTTTAGAATACAGAAAAAATAAATGAAATTTAACATTTAAAAGAAATGTGAATAAGAATACATCTGGGAGACAAATTTTATGATTTATTGAAATTAAGGATGTCATGATAATGGGTTATGAGGAATGAATCATAATGATAATACGTGTTCAAAAAATACCTAGATGAATTTCAATAAGGATGATAATATTAATGAAACTTCTATATTTTACATTTACTTAATTTGATCATGAATTTTTTATTTATTTATAGTAAAAATATATTTTCCTGCATATTATTGTTATTTATAGATATATGATTACTTTCATTTAATCCATTATATTGAGGTTGATTAAACCATATATATTTCTATTTTGAATATTTCAATCTTATTTTCAAGTTAGTTTGTTTTAATAAAAAATCATTTCAATATTTAGTAGTGAGGTTCCTCTCTAACTATGGATAATGAGATTGTTTTCCACACATAATGATATTGATTTATATTTTCAAATTGAATGAGGCTATGTCTATGAGTGGTTACTTTATAATAATTTATACTTTATGAAATGAGAAATGTCATTTATTCCTTATGTTTATGTCTATTGAATCATCTATATTAGATTCCATTGTTTTATATCATCCAAAGATTAAAATAGGTATACCTCATCCATTTATATAGTTATTTAGAAATTATTTCTATAGGATTGTGAATAAATGTATTTGGTGAAACATTTTATATGTCATAGTATTATTTATCACACTTTTTTTATAGGATGCTAAAGAGGATACTCCAATTACTCTCCAATATTCATATATATATTTATCACAACCAATTAATTATTTCGATTTGGTTCTTGGAATCATTCTTATGTATATTTCATCACTATAAAATATTGTACAAGAATAGAATATTGGTGATATTGTATCCCAGATTTTCACATGTATAAAATATTATCTTTTATTTTTATAAATAAAAGTCAATGATTGATTTTTTTATTGAAATATTAGAATCTGAAATAAATGAATACATATGATGTATTTTTATTAACATTAGGATGAATTCAAGATAGATCAGTTAAAACTATTTAGGGGTTATTGATTTCTATACTTTTACACCCTGTAATTAACTAGACCATTGTAACCAGAAAGCTATCGAGTACGAGATTGTTAATCAACATTGAAAATATTCATTAATTCAATATATTATTTCTACATATAGATAAAAAAATTAAATATATTATCATAAATGAGTTTCCTCCTGGTAAAAATGAATAAATTTATTTATTTTTTATTTATAACGAATATACATGGTAATAATTTACTATAATAAGTAACATATCTATTTTTTACAAATACAGATGATATTGTTACAATAATTGTTTTTTATAGAATAAATTTATAATAATAGGATTTTAAAAAACAAAGAAATATTTAGAGATAATCAAATGATTAATAATCCCATAAAATAGCCAATAACAGGTTCTAAATAATAATATTTGACACTGTATGTTTTCTAAATATTTGGCCATTGTTATTTTTATGAAATATTAGTATATTTTTTATTTTTCCAAAGAATCCATAATAAAAATTACACTAATTAAATCAATTATATTCTTCTATTCACTAACGATGATTTTTACTCATTTCATCATAACATAAGCCAATCTATTAATTGATTACAAACTATAAAATTTATGCTATTATAATTAGGATTATAAATCATATTTCATTCTATTCTAACTCAAATACAACAATCAACTCATTTAAATCACATTTACCATAAAATTAAAATTTATTAATTATTTAATGTTGTAAATATTAAAAAATATATATGTAAATATAAATATGTAAATAAATATCATAAATATCAATTTATATCCAAACTAAAAAAATAATTATTCTATATTTCCCACAAAATCGCTATCTCAATATAATTATTCTAAATTGGGAATAATATATTACATTTTTATCCATCTTAAGAAATACGAATATTTTTATTAATTTAAACTATTTAAAATAATGTATATATTTGTTACATTACATTTTTATTCCAATAGAATTTTTAATAAATATTAATAAATAACATGATCCTTCCATAGTGGTTCTGTTATTATTTTATATTCAATCCAACTTCTACTTTACTAGTTACATAATATCATAATTCAAATATAATCCATGTTTGAAATAGTGGTGTAACAACTCTGCGAAGATCTAGTTATTCAATATATATTTTTTGGGGAATGCTTTTATGTCTTTTACTTGTATATTAATATTTATTATTGTAAAAAAATTATTTCATCTGTTCAAAACAATTATTCTCATCCAATTAGCTTATTTTTTATATTATTTTAATGATATTATAGTCATATTTGGAGTCCCAATTGTTTTCCAGTAGATATTTCTCATCATAATTTAATGTGGACCCTATTAAAATCTAATGGACATTCATTTCCCATATCATTTCTATGATTTTTAAATGTTAATTGAACAAATTAAAATGAATAAAATTTTTTTATGTGATCATATCATAAAAAGAATAAACATAATTTTTTTAATATCTCTGTTACTTTTTAGGGATATTACTATATACAAAAATTTATCATTAAAATCTATGAAAATAAAAAAAAGTGTGAAACGACCAATAAATATGTAAATTGAATCATCTTCACACACTATGTTCACTATTATGAACATAATTAAATTTATTTATGTGTGTATTCATTGTTATATAAATTATAATATTAATATTTGTTCTTATAAAAACTTTTATATAATCACTATATCAATAACACAATCCTTCATCCTCTCAATATCTGCCTTAAGCCTCCTAGGTTATTGTGGTGTCCTAAATAATTCTGATTTTATTCTGTTTACCCATATTCTCTTCTTGGGTACATATTTGAGGGAAGTGAATGTAACAACGTTATATTTCAAAAAAAGTATATTATGTTTGATAATGTGTATGACACACTAAACCGTAGTTAAAATAACCAAGAAAATTAAATATTTAAAAATTACTCTTATAACATAAACAATGAATTAGATTGTTTGAAAAATATTTACAATAGAATGATATATATATATATATCTTAATAAATAATTTTTTTATTATTTCTATGGAAATTATAATTGAAATTAAATATAATACATTTTATTCATTAAAAATACATTTTCTTAATAATTATATTTATTTGACATTATATATGAATATTATAATTTGCTAATCAGATCACATAAGAATTATATTTTATAAAAACAATATAATTTCGGAAATCAGTATATAACAATTATCTTCTAATGAGATTTTGATATTTTTGTGAAAAGAAATATTTTTCATTGAATAGTGCTAAATAACATATTTTATTAAAACCACTATAATCAATTTAAATATTTTAAAAGAAAAATTTTATTTTGGGTTATTAATAAAGTATTATATGTTTAGTTTTATTAAAAATAATCCATATATAGTCTTTTGAATGAATGCTATAATTTTATTTACTATTAAATAATTTTTTTTGAATAAAATAGAATTTCATTAAATAATAAAATTTTCTATGTGTCTTACATATTTGATATAATATTTAATATACCATTGATATGCGTTTAATTAAATAAAATTTATTAAATATTATGAATTAAGTGGATAAACTTTTAAAATATGTATCTTTTATTATTAATAATTATGAATTGAATTCACACTAAATTTATTTCTACGGAAATTGTAAATCTGGTTAATTAAGGTTAAATTTATTTTTTAAGGAATAAACTGTACCAGAAAAACATGAATAATTATTATTAGATTTGTATACGTTTTGAGTAGTAATTTAAAATTTGAATATATGATATTTTTCTTCAATATAAAAATTATTTTTACCAATCTAATATGTTGTTTATGAAATATGGAAAATGACATCTTCTTTTTTACCTTATCTTTAAATTATATAAATATATAATTCCATAATGCCATAATGATTATTTAAAAATATTATTTTTAATGATAAATGCTATTTAATTATCTTGGTAATTCAATTTTTAATTTATAGTGATCAAAGAATTTCTTTATATAAAAATATAATATTCATTTATTATTTAGTAAATAAATTGTAAAATAAATTATTAAATGTTAAATATATTAAATTATATAAATTTGAATGAATTATTTTCCATAGCAATATTTTAACATATATAAGGAATTTTGTAGAGTTGGTTGGTGCTAAAATATGTGAAGAGGAAAAGGATGAAAAGAGAAAACCAACTCCCAAGTGACTGCCTTGCAAAGCCAATTCTTGGACACCCACACCAAGACCGCCTTGAATCCAAATAACCCCTATGTGGTCGTTGCAGAGAAAAGAGGTGGGAAGCTCTGCAGTTATGATGTACTTGGTCGGGAGGTTCGGGTCGCTGAGGGAGCCTTATTAACCTCTATGAGCCTATCGAACATGACAAAGTGCTTCGTGTGCACCACAAAAAGCACCCAGGAGAGCTCCGTGCTGAGAAAGGGATGACGATCGACTATGCGGTTATGATGAACTTGATGCAATACGCGACCAACGTGGAGAGCCACGTGGATTCGCTCTGAGCTATCCCTGCTTCGCGCCACCCCTCTCTTATAAATGTTAGGCTCCCCTCAAGCCCTACGGATGGATACTATGACCTTTCAACTTATCATCTCTCAAATAGTGAAGAAAATTCTACTCAGTGAAAACATGAAAATTGATCTCTTTTGGGTAGTTGATCATTGCAAGGTACCCTTCACTTAGCTCAAATACAGCCCCTCCTCATGCAGGGATGCCCTTTACGGGGCCCAAGGGCCACCAAGAAGGAAGGAGATCCTCACGAGGAGTCGAGTATTCGCAAACCACTCATACTTTGATAAGTACCCTCAAAGAACATGTGAACCATATACTAAAAGAGGATCGCTGTTCTTCACGAAGCACATTGCCTCGTAGTGGTATGATTTTCAAGGTATCATTGGACTACGATATCGTACTCCATGAATGGAAAACCACTTCATGAATAATGCTCCATATGAGACTATTCCCTAGGCCTAGGCTAGGCACCCCACATCGTGAATCATACCCCTTCGCGAAGCCCATCCACTGCAAGAAGCACTAGAGCTCCACTTGGTATTTTCCTGTGAACCCATTTTCTTCAAAAACCCTCCACCTGTATTACCCTCCTAGTTTGTACGAAGTGATTTCAGGGCCCCTTGGGCGGTTCATTACATTGCGTTGCATAGACCTATGATTCTTCGCATAGGCACACTAATGACTTTTACTTCTTCTCATAGCCATGCTCACGTAACACCCTCAATGGATTACTCCACAACACAACCTCACCACGACATTGTAGATACCTTCCATTCACTAAGGGTTAATGAGTATTAGTTATCTATGTCCTAGTGGTGCTGAGTATCCCGGCATCGTCTGATCTTTAGGACGTTAAACATCCAAGCCCCATTATCCACATCACATGACATTAAACATTGACCTTGTGCCATGTAATACATGAGGGAAGCCCAGTCTCAAACATTCTCCATGCCTGCACATCTCCACTAGAGTGAGATCTTCCTCACAAAGAATGAGATACTCTTTGCAGTAGGGGGTTCTATCTTCAGGGAAGGCCAACCATCATGGTGTAAGCCCATATCCTTTCTTGCGGATGGTAGCACCCATGCTCCTCCTCTCTTCATCGATGCCAAAGGCTATAGGAGAGATGAGAAAAGAGACAATCATTATCCTTTCCCTCTCCCTATGGTTTTTGTTGGAAAATGGCCTCTATCATGGAGTAAGTCCCAATCTCTATCTCCATGGGCTGCTAACCATGAATAATCCCCTATTTCCACTTTGGGTCACTAACAACGTATTAACTCCACTCCAAATCCCACAGATGCACCATTCACGACATGATCATCCAGTATTTTATGCCTTTGGTTTCTCACACCGAGCATCACTCACATTTTCGTAGAGTAATCATTGATCATAGAATCCTTCCTAGGACACCCTAAAGTTCAATCCCTAAGAAACCATACCTATCTATGTAGATTTTGATCCTTGACTCCTAGAAAAGATACGTAGGGATCCTCCATGAGGTTTATGCCCAACACCTACATGTCCTAAACCCCTTCATGTCACTTCATACTCATCTTGAATGACATTAAACTGCATCCACCATCCCGAACTCAAAAGACATTGATCTTAGTCTCTATAGAATGGTACATAGGAATCCTCCCTGAGGTCTAATCCCATCACCTACTTTTCCAGACCCCCTTCATGTTGGTTCATACTCGTCCCACATGATGTTGAACTGTATCCACCATGCCGAACTACGTGGACTTTAATCCTTGTCTTCTAGGCAAGGTATGTAAGAAGACTCCTTGAGGTTCAATCCCAACACACAATTGTCCTGACCACTATCACATTGGTTCATACTTGTCATTCATGATGTTAAACTGTATCAACCATCTCAGAATATGTGGAAATTGATCCGTCTCACCAAGGCAAGGTACGTAGGAATCCTCCTTGAGGTTAAATCCCAAAACCTACTTGTCTTGACCCCCTTCATGCCAGTTCCTTGTCATCCCGCATGATGTTAAACTATATCTATCATATCGAACTATGTGGACATTGACCATTGTCTCCTATGTAGGGTATGTAGGAAGCCTCCTTGAGGTTCAATCCTAACAACTACTTGTCCCGACCCCCTTTACGTCAGTTCTCCATTATCCCATATCATGATAAAATTTACGCCCCTTTTCTTCTCACAAGAAATTAAAGTGTACTCATTCATGCTATATGGGTTTTGATCCTTCTATCCTAAAAAATTTATGTAGGAAGCCCCCCAGAGGTACAACCTCAATCAATGGTAAACTGTTGTGTTCCCCAATTGATTGTATGTTGTAGTGTTCTACAATTTTCTATAATCCGTTTTGTTCCATAATAAATAGTAATCCATTGTGTTCCCCAATCGATGGTTTGTCGTCGTATTCCCAAATTGATGGTAATTCGACGTATACCCCAACCAGCGGTTATCCATTATCAACCCCATATAGTTTTGAACCGTTGGAACCCCGACTAGTAATAAGTCGTTAGAACACCAATCGATGGTAATCTGTGGTCAATCTCAATCAAGAGTAGGTGATTGTAACCCCAACTAGTGGTAATCTGTTTTAGCCCATAATTTCATATGAAATACATGGGTTTGATCCATGAATCTTGGACATGGTATGTAGGAAGCACCCATGAGGTTCAACCTGAAACACTGGAAAATATTGGTGTCCCCATTGTGGGACCCATGTCTCATGTCTGTCCTAGTAGCGTCAGACCAATCCAAGCTACAAACCACGTGTAAGCCCCTGTATATCGTCAGGCCGCTATCTTATTTGCAGACCCTAATTCTATACCCTAATCCCGAAATACATACATATTGATTCCCTACCACATGGATGTGTTGGAATCCTATATGAGGTTCAATCCCATTACATATATCTCAGCATGGTATCTCTATTTAGCCTATGTGTTTCAGGATGGAAATGCCCCTACCAAGAGGTTCCACTTCCTGAGGGTCCCATCAATGCATCCATTCTCACGGATCTCCTCCTCAGTTGCCCGGTCACCCCACTGAACTACGTGGAATTTGAATCCCTACCACATAAATATGTAGTAAATATCTTCAAGGATCAATCCCAAGAACACTATTTCACTCTCGTCAACTCTATCTGACTCCCCATCCACTATCAATAATCCCTATCCATCCTGTATCTTACCCGGGATGCCACATCCCAATGAGATCATGTAACCTGCTTTCTCACTGCACCTTGCAGTAAAAGGGTATCTAACTAGACCTAAGCCCCATCATCAATGCTTCCTACAGGGGTTACATCCATATGATTCACTTTCATCAGTGTTGTGATCAGTCTGAGCCATCTTCCCTAGACGATAAAATTCATGCGTACCCTATGTTAAACAAGGAAAGATGTGGAAAACCTCAGAGACATCCCTATGTCATAAAATTACTCGTATTCGATGTGGGAGTCCTCGGGCTCCTGTGCCCTTGAGAATCCCTATCGTACGGTGAAGAAACCCAAACCCATCAGTGTCCCAATGTCCAGACACGCCAGCGATGTCCAACATGACTAATCAAATGACCAAAGGTTGCTACCCTGACATGCCCCTTGGAATTTCCAGACAAGATTAGCATAATTAACTGGTGTCCATGAAGACAGGACACTAAGAATAGTTTCACGAACAATTACTTATGTTTATGTGGGAGACTCGGTGTTTGTAACAAGTTCTGAGTTGGAATCCACGGATGGAGGTACTGACAACCCATAATCTCGTTTTGATCAAGTAGAAAATGTCCCGGAATAATCAGTGGATTTCGTATTCCATAGGAAAGAGGAAATGTATGGAAATAATTAGTGCATCCTCCAAAACATACAGACGTGCGCCTCGATGAAGGCATCGAAAATAGAAGTAGTGAACCCAACGTGAAATTATTCTACTCAATGTGGATATTATTAGTGCTTGAGACATCAGTGGATTAGGAAGTCACTGGATCCAGTTATCTGGTACCATGTCCCACCAATTAAAAAGTGGGTCTGGCATGAAACTCTTCATAAATTGGGGTAGTGGAATGTTGCACATCCCCATCTTCAATGTTGTCAGCATGGATCCATAATACCAACAATTGAAGACAAAATGGAATTGGGGAACTGGAAGTTGATTTCTTTCATTCATCACTAGTGGTCTAATCTCGCTGCTTTCCAAGACCCCACCTACTTTGACCGGAAAATGATCACCACCCATGCACCGATAAAGGCATAGGGGAAATGACAACATGGCAGTCCCGTGTGACCTCATCCCTTACAAGGTGGCATTTACATCCACAATTTTTGGGTGACCATGCCCCATATACCCATCTTAAATCCTTTAGAAAAGAGTGATAAATGTCCTCATTTGGTGATACGAGGAATATGGGATTATCACTAAATGGTTATGAGGCCTATAGTGGGAGTTGGGGTGATGATTTTAAAATTTTCTCTGGCATATCAATAGTTCTTGTCGACATTGATGATTTAAGCCCCGATGAGGTCCAACGATCTTGCATAAATTGAAAAAATCACACAATTGTATTGAAATCATACCTATTGCAAATCATAATTCATGGTCGACTGCAACCTATTGATGTTGATCGTTGCTCGAAGGATCCAAATGAGGAACCATTTAGATCATCCACACGTGCTTCAAAATCCACTAGAATGTCGATCTTTGAATTCTGGGTGCTAGTACGGTGATTTGACGTTTTCTTCGACATCCTCATGATCATCACATCGAGATGCATTTAATTCTTGAATGATTTATTGATCCGAGCTTCTTTGATCGAGAGTTTATCTCTCTAGAGAGCGGGAGGAGTGTGACTCTCTCATTTTCATTCCATGAAAATTTGTGAATATTATGAATGGACACCAAAGAGAGAGGGATTCGTCATATATTTATATTGGCATTGTAGAATAACTAGTTGGGTTCTCTAGGACCTTTTTATTTCAACGTCCAAGAAATAAATAATTTGGATGAATTAATCGTTGCTAATGTTTTTTATTATTTTATCTCATACATGTAATACATATAAAATATATTACATGATAAAAACCAAGCCATTTAACGTAAATAGTTGTCCCGCAACATATTAAATGAACATTGAATAATAAAATAATATTCATTCAATTAATATTATCCTATATTTACTATACTAGTATAAAAATTAAATAAATTAAATCAAATAAATTCATAACATGAATATGAATTTTTTTAATTATTTCGATGATCGAAATCATGGACATTACTAGGACCCCATGGTGGGTCCGACCATGTCTATGTACATATTCAACGGAATATGGTGGACACTTGAATACTCTATTGTGCGTGACCCTATAGGCCCTTATATCGATATTAGTGAATAAATCCACATTCCAAGAGAAGTGTCTACCAACCCATGATGGACGAAAATCAGACATGGATTTTCATATAAATGAAAACTAACATGTGAACCCAGAATGTGTAATATAATCTCTTCATCTTTAAATATCTCATAATGCCGGATTAACACTAGTGTCATCACCCTTATCTCTCTTTATTATAGGTTGATTTATTTGTATGGATTCTCCTTTCAGATTCTTTTATAAATACTTATGAATGAACCACCATCCTGATCAACCGAGACTAAGATATATAACTTCCTAAACATGGAAGTAAGAAATCCTTTCATTACCATTCAACCAATGTCAGACCACCAACGACTCACCCAACACAAGCGACCTCACCATGATTTCAATATCATGGTTTTTGAATTGCATCAAAGTATGCAATCAAATAATACACATTAGTAATGGTCTCAATTTAGGATACCAATACACATGTTTGTATATAGTAATGACCAATGACACCTAAAACATGTAGTGTTTTTATTGGTGGTTTTTCCCTCATGATATCACTACTACAGATCACCAAGTGAGAAATTCATTAGAAGAAGTATCAATGATTAATATCCCCCTACACTTGATAGTAAAAAAACTTCTATGTTCAGTTAGTTAGATGTATCTAGACTATAGAACATATATTTAAGATTAATGTCAATGTATCTCAAGGTTCTCATTATAGCCTGGAATATTCTATAACCTCTTGACATGACAATTAATCTTTTGAAATTAATATTATAACATTGGACCCAGAAAATCCTATAGTATAATTGTAAGATGACATCATGTATAAATAAATGTATACATTATATAGTAATAAAAAGTATGGCATAATTGGGTCTAGGGAACCCACAATTTAAACACTCCCACTTACACTAGATCCAACGTGCTAACCAAAATTGTTAGCTACTCACATGATAAAGATCATGCTTCTACTGAGTAATGGATTTAACTGTTGGGCATTCAATGTTTTCTCTGTGGGGCATGTCATCTTTATGCAACCTCATCTCCTTGAGTAAAACATCTCAATATAAGGTTTCCTCGAGTATATCACCTCTGTCCTTTTTCATAACATGACAACATGGATAATAATAATATAATAATTTTAATTATGGTAATTATTTTCTCACTATGTTTGATTCAATGAACTAGAAAAAATAGTTGAATTTAACTACTTCGTAGCTCTCTTATATGATACAACATTTTCAGTATTTGTAGATATAACTACCACTATATTTTATGAGCTTGACTTGCTCATCACCTTATCCAAACTACGATACTCGATAAAATAGATATAATGATTACTAGTTTTTATCACTCCATTATTAATATACATTATTCTCCATATACTAGGTTCATATCATATGTACTTGCTGAAGAACAAGATAGTGGTTTTGATTACATTACTTGTAGTTCTCCTGGATATAATTGATATCGACTTTCAATCAATTATATTCTGGAAGTATCAATTCTGCTTAAAATTGTGGAATACATGATTGTTTTATCCCTAAAACCTATGGAACTCAATTCAAAACATTAATCAATTCCATTGATCTGAACATGTAAACCTAGATAGATTATTCCATGTGACATTAACAACAATTCTGAACTTGAAATTTTCCAACTTGTATTTCTCAATACAATTTCACTTTATATAAGATTGACTTAGTACCAAAAATATTATATATCTACCTGAGTAGATCATGTTCCCTAGAACTTATTTTTCTGTGTTAAGTCAATAATTAGAGAGTTACATTTACCCTTATCTTATCTAACTATAAGATCTAGATCTATTTTCCGTATGTCTCCAAACATATTTCTCTTGGAAGAAATTGGCACTCTCACTAACCTTTGGTAGACGCATGGAAAAGATTCATTGGAAATGAATGATCTATGATATTGTTTAATACATTAACCCATAATTGGATTTTAGTAACTTGAAACCTTTATTGGCATATGATGGTGTCATCGTCCCTTTCAGGGTGTGTTGTATAGACACCTTCCACAAATTATAATCATGATACCCAATAACCAATTTAATGATCATATATTATAGATATAATAAGGAAACTTCTAATGGATTTAGGCAAAAGAAACTTGGTATAACCAATCCAGCCTTATTTTTACCTTTCTTGTACCATCCATGAATCATTTCATTTTAATACCCACTATAGTATTCATTTTATAAGCCCTATTTCAATTTGATACATGGAATCCATATTTTACATTTAAATAATCATGTAAATTATAGATAATTTCAATATAATGATTACATGTAGGATTTATTATTCATGATGAATAATTTATCACCGGCTGTAATGAATATAAAACCATCACCAGAGTTTCATCCTTCATATGTAGTATGAGTCCCTAGAATATTCTGATTCCACATGTACTTGTGGAACATGTTCCTATTCCAACCATTTACACATCTTCCACATTGACAAAACCCAATTCAATCTTTCTCCCACTATATCTAATAGTGATGTGCACCCTTATATAAAAATGTTTTATAATATTTGACTATATAATTCCTATCATGTGGATTTATTTAATATCATAATCCACTTTTAGGATATTTACTTAGATGCACCATGTATTTAGCTAGATTCATGTTTGTTTAAATCTTAACAAACTATTTGCATTATAACACATGATATATGAGATAATAGATTTTCATCATACTATGAATTGTATGATATCAATTAGTCATTTTATTTGGAATATCGGTTATGGGTTTACTCCATTATTTTCTATGAACGTCATGAAATATAATGGATGATTCTAATGGTTGAAACATTGATACTCCATACAGCATAACATTGATCTATAAAATGTGAATTTAAGAATTAATCCATGTTGTATTTTGTTGAACAATGATAACTTGTAAGACTCATCATATATCCTCCATATGAACATAAATGTCGTGATGTATATAAGGTAGTGTGAATTTATGATTTACTCCATGCTACATTATCATGATCGATGAATACTTGGTCATGATATTCATTGGCATGGAAATCCGAATCCACTCATGACTTATGACCATTCATATAATTCAATATAACATTACATAAAAAGATAATTGAATCTTATGAAGTACCATTACCTCTATATTTCATTTGGAATAGTTTGCAATCTATTTTTGAACTAACCCCAGACAATTTTTGGAATACCTAAATTTCTAAATGTTTTATTGGTGTAAACTAAACATGTCAAAAATACCAAAGGTGTTTAGCAGTTCCAAGAAAAAATAACATATTGGGTATATTCTAGACGTTGAATTTTATTTTTAATTGAAAAAGAATTATATTTCAATAGCTATGTAAGTCTTTAATTTAGATTCATCATGTGTTGCCTATGATTCATGTACCAGTGAAGTATTTGTTGAATATGTTACCAAAAACATCATTCATTCCAAAAACATGGAATAATGTCTCATTATGACCAAAAGGGCACATTTGATAATTATTTTGGTTACACTCAACAACTTTTTGAATATGAATCAATCACATTATAATTAGAAGTTATGTGTTTAGCACTGCTAACATAGGAATAAACCATTATAAGTTGCATAGAAAAGACACCTTACTCCTTGTAATGTTTCTATACTTTCATGGTTACAATTTTTCATTTCATATATGTGAAATACATATTGTATTTCATACCCACAATGTATGTGAGAAAACTACACTTTTATTAGATTGATATGAACTGAACGAGATGTGGGTACTTGCTTCTTCAAATTTACTTCATTTTGTATTTAAAGATCCATAAATTTATTTGAGTATTTGATGAAAATTAAATCCAATTAAATAACCAACCACTTTTCATTGAAAGACATGACGAAGGTGCCTTTGGCGTAACCTTCCATTGGTCTGTTTTCCTTATCATTCATTTTATTCACCATGAGAACAAAACATTGTGATATCTTTAATATTCTTGTCACTTGGAAAATGTTACCTTAAGGTAATGAAGCACTTACTCTATACTGTTCAATTTTATCCTTAAAAAATTTCTCGAGTAATTGGTTGTAAAATTTATAAGAATGGGTTGACATCAATGATTGTGAAAGGTCTTTCACATCACACTTCACATGTGCAATAATCAGATTGAAATATTTCTTAGCTTTCTCCTTGGAAACTTATAAGAGATGATACTATATGTATCATCAACCATGTCATGATTTAGAAACTACAACTAACATCAAACATTGATGATATGATTATGATAGAGCGAACATATGCTTAATTAATGAGTCTCTTATAAACAATTTTACATCTTATTTTCATGAGGTGTTTTAATAGGTTGGGACACAAGCACCATGAAAATTAGATATAACTGTAATGTGTGTGAGTGATTATACTAAACATTCAATATCTAGGATTAATTTAGTCATTAAATTTGTTGAATATTTATCACAGTTTTATTGTGGTATTACTTCCCATTCACTACAAATAAACATTAGAAGATTATAACTTTTATGTGATTACTTGTTTAGAAAAAACTAATTAATTTAGTGATTAAATGTATCCCACTAATTTATCGAATTCTAGGAACCCTCTGTACTAGATTAGGAATACTTTATTTTTTGAGTATTCTAGTGGTAAGGATCCCCAAACCTACCTCATATTATAAAATATATGTCTATTCCACTACTTTGAAGTTACATGGTAGGCTTCTAGCTAGAGAACCGCATTAAATTGTGGTTCTTTGATCTGTTGACTGAAGTCCCAACGTCAAAAAGCATTTCTTGATTTACATAACACTTTCCTCTAAAATTTAAACAAGATAGATATGGATATTTTTTGATGAAAATTTAGTTATGTCAACCCACAAATCTTATAAGAACTCCCCAATAGTAAGAGGCACCCATAGCTATGGAATGACTGGAACCCAAACACCAGGTTTTGTTCAAACATGAATGGTGGAAGGCTCTAATTACTTAATATTGCTTTGAGGGTTTTTTGTTTTTCTCTAGATTAATGAAATACATTTCTATTAAACATTTTCATCTATGTTGTTGCGCTCACAACTGAAAATTCACAGAAAAAACATGCGCTGCTTCTTTATGAATTTTATTATTTTTTTTATTTTATAAATTTTCCAACTTTTCTAAAATGCATAAAAAAATATATAAATTCATAAGGGTAAACTATAATAGGTCTAGTCTTGAGGATCAAAACAACCTAAGGGCATCATGCCCGAGTCAAATCTTGACTCATAATGCTTCATTCCCCTGTCTTGTATGTTTTATACACTTTGGAACATCTTCTTGTCATGGTAAGGTCCACATCATGTCTTGGACTACTACTTTGTCTTGGCGGGATCCACATCACGTCTTGCATCATCTTCATCCGAAGTATGAATATAATTGCATGAAGGAGAGGGGAACTAGGTATATAAATGTACATACTATAAAAATTGGGCATTCATTCCCTTATATATTTTTATAGAAATATTTTGAAGATGGGTAGAACGTCAAATAGTTAATTACAAGAATCGCACGCAGTTATATTAATAATTAAATTAATATGTTCGACAAAACCAGAAGTTCAAGACCAGTAGAAAGGTAAATAATATGCGATAAAATTAAAATACATTAATTAAGTACGAGGACTATAGATTGAATTAAATTAATTAAATGAATTAATAAATTGAAATAATTTTATCATTTTTTGGTCTGGTAATTAATTTAATTTTAATAAAAAATTAAATTAATTAATTAATTAAAATTAAAGACAGATTAAAATTAATTTATATCCCAGGAATTAAAATATTTAACCAAAAAATAATTTTAATTAAATTAATTTAGATAATAATATTAAATTAAATAAATTAGTTTATTTTGATTAATATAAATGGTCAGTCTCTGAAACCCGACTGCATGGCCTGTGCGAGTCAAACTAAACTCGTTCAATTCCCCATGAAGCAGTGCAAGGGCCAAATTGAGCCAGGCCAATCCCCTCAAACATGTTTCTGGCTAGGCATGTCCACCCATAGAACTTTGTGGAAAATTTGATCTGCATAAAAATAAATTATAACGAATAAATGTACCTAACGAATGAGACAGAATCTGTGTGATGGGTGAGGAGGTAACTCATGTGGTCGGTGGTCTACTACACTGACACCGGGAACAGGTTTCAGCAAAGCAGGAGGCCGATTTGCGCACGAGGTAGGTGGGTGCGATGATAGATGATCCTGGAGGCCTTGGCTAGGAGGCACTCAGGTGGGAGGTGCAGTGAAGTGCGACAGGGCGGTGCGGCCAGCTGCGGGAGTAGGGAGGCGGCTCTAGGGAAGGCGGATGGTGGGAGGAGGCAGCGGCGGCCAAGCAACGACCTAGTGCAGAGGAAGCTGCTAGGGCATAGATGCTGTTGACAGGAGTCTAGCTGTGCACAACATGCCAAGTTTGGGCATCCTAAGGAAGACCCCAGGAGATCCGTGCTGACCCCCCAATGTCTCCTTTTTAAATGTATTTTTTTGTTCCATCCTGATGTGCCGCTCCCCACTTTTTTCTTCCATTTATTTAATTAAGTATTATTTAGAAGTCTTATTCCACCCATTTAATTTAATTTTTTTAATGTCAGTTATCCTCCTTTTTTTATTTTAATTCAGGGTCTACCCCAAAATTCTACAGACTGAATATTACCGTTTAATAATAATAATTATTATTATACTAATAATTATAATAATAATTATAAAATAATTATAATTATAATAATAATTATAAAATAATTATAATTATAATTATAATTATAAAAAAATTATTATTATTATTAATTTATGATGATAATTATTATTATTAAAAAACAACAATTTTCATCCTTGTTTGGGTTTTAGTGAAAACCAAAAAAATACACATGATTGGAAATGATCAGAAAAATTAATCTTCATGATTAAAAGATAATTTGATCCAATCTGAAAAATTAAAATAGTTATAAATTGTCCGTTAAAGATTGGATCAATGTGCGGTTTGAACCAATGGGAATGTTGTTGAACTCTATAATTAATTTTACGAAAATTAATTTAATGTTTCTCAAATAATCTACGTGATCCCTCTGATACCACTGTAAGGTTCTGGGGCCCGCATAGAAATCCAGTAGCCCAGGGAATTTAAAATTATCATCGGCTCATCAATGGGGATTGTTGACGCTGACGATATGAGACCCGGTGAGGTCCTAAGATCTCATGTAAATTGTAAATATAACAAAATTAAATTTAAAAAATACATGTTCCAAATCAGAAGTTGTGGCCAACTACAACTTCTCGATGGTGATCATTGCTCAAAGGATCCAAAAGAGGAAAGCCCAAGATCATCCAGAGGGCCTTCAAAATAATTTGGAATGTCGACCCTCAAATTAAGGGTTATTACATAGTGATCCGATGGTTATTTCTACACCCCAATGATTGCTTCATTTAGATTGCTTCTATGCTGTAGGAATTTCATGATCTGAGGTTCTTGGATCGAGTGCATCTCTCTCTAGATAGCGAGATGAAATAGTGGCTCTCATTTTCATTACATGAAAATGAGTGAATATTATGAATGACCACCCATGATAGAGAACCTCCTCCTATATATATAGTGGCATTGCAAAATACCCTGTTGGGTTCCCCGACCGTTATTATATTTCAACGTCCACTAAATAAATAAGTTTGGAAAACTAAATTGGGAGAATATTATTTATTATTTCATGACATACTTGTAATATAAAAAACATATATTATGTGATAAAACCCCAGCTATTTAACTCGACTTGATGTCCCTCTTAATATTAAATGAACCATGAATATTAAAATAATATTTGTTCGATTAATATTTTCCCGTATTTAGAAAACTTATAATACATTAAATAAATTCAATCCCAAATATTTATCACTTGAATATGAATTTATTTAATTATTTTGGTGAAAAAAATGTTGGAAAAAATTCATACCCTGTGGTGGGGCCCCCAATGTCCATATACCTGTTCAACTAAAGAAGGAATTTTCTTGAATACACTATTGTGTGTGACCCTCTTGTCCCTTATCATGATATTAGTGACGAAATCCACAGACCAAGAGCATATTCTACCAACCACCCATCATGTCCTTAAAGAGACAAGGATTTTCATTGCAACAACAACCAACCTAAGATCACTAAATGTGTACTATAATGAATTTTTCATTAAATATCTCATATTGTAGGATGCACACTAGTTTCATCGTCCTTATATCACATTATTATTTGTTGGTATATCTGGATGGATTTTCCTTTTTACAGCTCTGGGCAAAGACTTATGATGCAAAAACCATCCTGTTCAACCAGGCCTGAGATATACAACTTCGTCAACATGGAAGTGAGAAATCATTTCATGAACCTTAAAACAATGTCATACCACCAACAACACACCCAACAAAAACTACCTCACCAAAATTTCCATACCATTGTTTTTTACTAGCATCAAAGTAATCCATCAAATGATACACATTGCTAATGGTCTCATGTCAGGAGAGAAAAACACATGTCTATAGATAGGAATGACCCATGACACCTAAACATATTGTGTTTCAATTGGTAGGTCTATCCTCATGATCTCGCTACTATATATCACCAAGTAAAAACATCATGAAAAGATGTCTCAGTGATTATGAGCCCCCAACACCTGATAGTAAAGCATCTAATGTGTCTAGTAAGTAAGATGTATCTTGACTATAGAAAATATATTTAAGATTAATTTCATAATATCTCAAGGTTCTCATCATAGATTGGTGTTTTCTATAACCTCTCAACACAACAATTAATCTTTATACAGTACCATTATAATAGTCAGTGTAGAAGAGTCTACCCAATAATGGTAAGATGAAATCATGTATAAATAAGTGTATACATGATATGGTAATCCAATGTAAGACATAGTTAGGTCTAGAGAACCTTTTATTTCAACAATCCAATCTCGGGATATCGCCCGATGGGACCACGAGTCTTCTATGTCTAACCACCACCGCTTCCCCCCAAAGACCATGTAGGGAGCCACTACTCCCCACTCTGATCTATAATCACTTTGGGAGGCTCATCCCAGAGCACATCAATGAATCCCTCCTCTTCCCCAATTAGGAGAGGGATATTTTGGCCAACCCAACTGTAGTCTTGTCCTAGGGGCCACCAAGGGGGCTCCCACCAAGCTTTGTCAATGTCGCAACGCAGCCCAATTGGTTGAGGAAGAGGTGATTTATACACCTGCACCACCAGACCTAGTCCTATTATCCTGACGCCAACACTGGGCTCAGGCTAAGGAGGATGCCCAATGAGGGGCCTCAACATTAATGACTACTGTGGCCCATTCCTACACTGATGCATATCATCTGTACCCTTTTTATTTTGAGTGGGGACACTTGTATGCCCGACCTGATTCGAGGCTCCAACAACCCCATGGGTAGGATGGGTCGACTCTCTTGGTCGCCGACACAGGTGAAATCCATCGGAGGTCAACCCGCGACAATGACATGCAGTACAAATGTCCTCCCTATACCACCACCAATGATAGTACAGACCCTCCCAGCAACCAAGCTCGGTATAGAGGTCCTCCCCATGCCACCTTCAATATGGGAAGTGGTCCTCCTCAATGCATTGAAAAATAGTATGGAAGCCTCTTCTATATCCATGACCACAGGTATGGAGTCATTCCTCCCTTTGCTGGCTGTCAATGTATAGATGTTACCTGTCCAATCAACCCTTAGTGTGGGGGGTCATTCCCACATCATTACAGCAACCGACGATGGTCCTCTTCATCCAAGAAATCAGAGAAGTGGAGGGTTGTCTCACATAAAGGTAACGAAACACATTGGTCCTACACTTGTTTATCTTGACAAGTACGAGGACCTTCCTTGTACAATCCCTGCCAAAGGATATAATAATGGAGGCCATGATCATGCTTCCACCCACTCCAACGGATGTCATACCTGCTCCATCACTTCCCATGAAGACTCCCTCCGCATGTCAGTCATTGGACACTGAGGTACTACCCATATTCTCTTTGACATCATCACTGGTGCCCCTCACATCACATCTCATCTTGGTAGAATTCCTCTCCTCCTCGTCATCAATTGGTCTAAAGGTCCACCTAAAGCCAAAAATCTACTGTATCCCAAAAAAACAATCCAAAGGAAAGTGGGTGGTTTCAAATTCCACAAAAAGAGTGCTAAAAAGATTTAGGAAGTAATTAAGACAATATAATTCTCAGATTCTGAGGTGGAATGTGATCCAGCAATGGAACCTTCACCTAGATCCTCTATGTCGATGGTCAGGGAAGGAACGAGGTGTATCAGCCTCATCCTTATGGAGTGTGGGGTCAAATATATTCCCATATAGCTCTATAGATATATCCAGGAGGAGGAAGATTTGTCCCTTTCTAAGGGACTGGCTATGAAATCCTCCATATCAATAATACGGTCAATATCAAAATCAAATAGATATCACATGGAATTATTTTGGGGACTGATAGAGGATGGAAAATAGCATGGCCCACCATCAGTCACTGCATCCTCGATAGTAAAGGCTTTGGTCACCAGCCTGTCTTACCAATATGTAGTTCCTCAACCGTCACATTCATCGTAAGATAGCACAATATATGTAGGCTTGTCAGTGCATTCTCTATATTCTCCAAAAGCCAGTCTGTCATCTCAGTGGTCTACGTGAGTGCCGTTGTAGGTCCTATAGTCACCTCCATTTGATTTGTGGGGCATCCAAGTTCAAGATCCTTAGTATGAGCAAAGGATCTTTGGGGACATCCTTTCAGTGGATCATTTCCCAAATATGTTATGTCAAATTGTGACAGTAGACTTTAGTGCCCCATAATTTCCCACTAAGGAGGAAGCTGTATAATTTTTCTAACCCCTATAGTGGAAAAAATTCCTTCTGCATTATCATCAAGTGGATTACCCCATGATTTAGGCACATTTTGTGGACATTGTCCAGCAATTTCGTATGGTCTACTTGGCTGCACTCCATGTGGCCTAGCACACGGAGTCACTCAGTCGCCACCTGACCCTCCAGCAATGATGATTTCAGTGCATTAAATTACTACACAAAATTATCAAAGATGTCCCCCCCACATTTAGATATGTGGTTTGGACAGTATGCTGCCCTCATTTTCAGTTCTATATGGAACTTTCTTGATTTTATGGGCTATATTGTGGATATACCTCCTTTAAGATTCATAGTTAACATGGTTGGTCTATTAGAGGGGGAGAATGAGCTAGAGTTCCATGATGAGAACTTACCCCCTAAGGGAGTGCCACGACTGCTAGATTTATTGGTTATGGTTACATGCCAACACAGATATCTACTGGGTATTTCAATGCCCACCATGTCATTAGTCCTCAACCAGAATCCCAATAACGGGAATGGAAAATATCAGACCCATCAAACCCTATGACCCATCTGGCTCAATGCAGGATACATAGGATGGTCCCAAAAAGTCCGTGTTGCATCAACAGCTCACGGAGCATAAGAAAAATGGTCGATGAACCCCTTGCTAAATGCACCGTGGAGCGATGACCAGACTACATTGATCCTTATCTAGTGTAGTAGGGGCAGATACAGGTTTCCCCCAGCAATTTCACTATAGGTGACCCTATCCATCATGCACACATAGATAAGATAGATTCCAGAGCTTATGGAATGTTGGTGCATTATGTGTCACCAAATCCAACTGAGTGGCATGATAATCCCTCAGACCCATCTCAGGTTCCCCCAGGCACTCCGCAGGTCATCCCACCAGTTACATGACAAGCCACTGGGACTGGTTAACATGTTAATGAACCTTACAAAGCATTGGTGGATAGGGATCTTGGATAATACAAGAAACCCCTTCCAGATGATCTTATGGAGGTTCTTATTGCTCACCTCGAGGAATTGGAAACTCGACAGGTGGAATTCACACTCGAGGGCATGCTATACCTGGCATGGGTAGATGATATGCTAGCACCCTAGGGGTGTGGAAATCATAAATTGTTCCCCTTCAATGGGATGAGTGACCCTCTATATCATTTGGCCCACTTTATCTCATCGTTCAGAACCATGCTAGGAATTCTTTTACAACAAGAGGTCACCAATCATTGGAGTTTCGTAAAGACATTGGAAGGTTTTTCTTTTTTCTGGTACAATCATATACCCATCGGGTCAGTCACCAGTTGGGAAGATATCCATGAACTATTCCTTTACTAGTTCATCTCTACCACTCGGAAGACGAGTATTGGAGAACCCTTCATGTGAAATAAGAGTCCTGGAAATCACATTGCGGACTTTGTCACCTAGTGTAAAGGCCACACGTACTCCTTGGATATTCCACCGACATATTAAAAACACATGAAAATGTGTGTGGGGAATGTCAGAACTGAACTAGTCCCCTCTTTCGTTACTCAGAATTACCCTATGGGATTATGAGACTTCATTGATAAGGCCCATCGTCTTGAGGAAGCATTATAGTAGGCCAAAGAAGGATATTATTATTCCTCCTACAATTCCTGCATGAAGGGAAACTAAGGTTGATCCTGTCATGGTGGCACAAATTGAGACCCCAAGTATATGGAGTTGTTACTAGTGGAGCCACCTCCACAACCTTGTCGGAAGGCTCCACCTCAGGCGTAGCCTCCTGCCCAGTAATTCTATCCCTAGAACTGGAAGGTGCCCATGCGAAATGCACCTCCACCACCTAGGAAAGGTAACCAGGTTCAACCTCATTGAAAGGATCCTATAGGCCCTCGTCAAGGCCTGGCTCCTAGATCCCCCCTCCCAAACATGAGAATCCAACCCTACTCATTGAATGAGTATTTGTTTTCTTGTTATTTATAGTGTTCCTTAGGGTATGGAATTATACGGTATCCAGAATTTCAGAGGCCATATCAAGCGGATCTCACTAATCCCCCAAAAAATTTCCACTATCACTGGATCTTGGGGAACACCCTCATACAATTATAAGTGTTTAACAACTAGATTAAATACCAATTTAATAATATCCTATTCAGGTTAGGTGCAACTCAAGTATAGGTGGCATGTGTATTCGTAAAGCCAGACATTGGTAGGGACATCGAAGGTGAGTAGCACCAGGTTCCTAATCCCAATTCCCAGAAGTATGATGACAGGATGGCTCGTAAGGCAGTCGCCCATGTCCATGGTATTATTTGTGAATGTCTAAATCAACTTGAGAATTCAGAGGATGTTGTTGCACCTTTACCCTCTACTTCTGCATCCATGACTCAACCATTCTCTTCCCAGAAGAGAAGGCTTTGAAGAAGAAAGGGAAAACAAACACCCCCACCAATTTCCTCATCATCATGCACTCTCACTGAATTAATGCCATTAAAGATAGAAATTCCCTCCCAGAATAAGTCACGTGGTGGAGGATTCTTTGAGAGATGATCAAGAGTATGCCTATGTAGACACCATAGATCTTGTAAACCCCTACATGATTTCTAACAACAAGGATCATCTGAAGGATCCTCCCAACATTCCAAATCATCGCCAGCATCGACCGAGCAATGGATATATGGGTTGTAGGTGTTCCTAAATTAGTAATTCTAACCAGGATGAGCATTCCATAGAATCTAGAAAGCAGTCCCAACACAAATCTCAACATGCACATTCTTCTCATATGGTGTTATCAGGTCTGTCTTCACTGTTTATTGGGTTACATGATCTGGTAGTGTCGCCTTGACATCAGCACTATCATCCAAGTTATATTACAGACCGAACTCAATCATCTGACCCACATCTGTTAGTCACTCCATGAGCTTTTACTAGTCAGCAGTGGGATATTCCCATCACCCTCCAGCTGCCGGTTCAGTCAAAAAGTCCCATTATATCCGCTACCATAGAACGACCTCCTGTAACAATGAGATCACATTTGGAATGGAAGTATGATATTCATAAGGATATATCTAGAATTTTTTCAAGGCTCTATATCCTTGTGGTTATTGGCATGTCAGTGGATATGCTTGATGCCCTTGCCGAAACATTATGAATCCTCCTCTAGTTCATGATAGATGTAGTAGATGCAAAAGTCTTCCATACATAGGCAGTCAAGCATGCTGAATGTTAGGCCATTACCTCTTTCTCTAGGGAAGAGGAATGATATCACATATACATGCACATCTTCCCACTATACATCACATGAAACTTCAATGTCATGTAGTTTCATTTATTTCTTGTTGACACGGGCTTTTGGATCAACCAAATCCCTACCCAAACACTTCAAAAAATGGGGATTTCTATGGATTATATGATCCCCTCTGACCGAAAAATATATTTTTATGATATAACTGAACATATACCATTAAAAAAGATCAGCCTAAAGACCTAGTTGAATGGTCTATTATCCAGCATTGTTTTCATGGCTTTCTCCCAGGACACTGCCTTTAATGCATTGATGGGTAGGCCATCGTGTATCCAACTTTTGGTGGTCCTTTCATCGTATCACCAGTGCCTTAAGTAATCCCTAATGGTTAATTGGTCATAATCCAAAGTAAAGTGTCTCCCTTTTCTTCTTTTGGAACCCTCTATCTAGATTCCCACTATTACAAGGGAATGGACAAACTGATTCAGGCTAGCGAGGTTGAACCTACTATGTCTTTGACAGACCCATGGACATACCTAGATGATGCCAACATTTTCCCAATCCACTAATTGGAGGCCACAAACATGAATATGAGAAAATGAATCATTATTTTTAGAAAAATGTGGAATAAAATTCCCATGTCTAAGAGACACTGGAAGATCACATCATACTCTAAGACAAATCAGGCTCGGGTGATCCCGAAGCTCCCAACCCCCATAAGGAATTAGGATGTCTATCCTAGGGAAATGAAAATATGCCATACATTCTTTTTTCACTAGTCCAGGATAAATTGACTTAATCAAATGCACTAATATTTCATTTATTTCAAAAAACATGGACCCTTGGGCCGAAGACTACATGGGTTTGAATCAATAGCTTTCATCGCTATGATTTCTGCAGTGCATGAGTTCTCCAATGAAATGTCTAATTCTGCTAAGGCTTGAACTAATTTTTCTTTAGGATCTATTGACTCAGAATAATATACTCCCATATATTATCCCTCCTCCATAATTATAGAAGAATATTTTGAAGATGCTCCTCCCTCTTTTTAGGAGGGCATGTCTTCCATGGTCGATGAACTGGTACAGGTGAACCTCAATTGCAATATGGATCTGAAACCTACAAGGATTAGTGACTTTAAGCATATCAATGAGCAATGATAGTACATGGACTTACTAAGGAAGCATCATGATGTATTTTATTGGTGTTATAAAGATATTCCTAGACTAGATCCTTAGGTCACCGTCCACCACCTCTGTCTCCTAGAAAATCACACTGGGTTTAAATAGCCTCCTAGAAAGATGAACCACTTTCATGTTTCCATGCTTGAGGAAAAAGTTTATTAGATCATCAGAGACAATTTTTTAAAGGAGTTATAGTACACCAAATGGTTATGCAACATTTTACCTATCAAAAAGAATGGACAGTTCAGAATCTGCATCAACTTTCTGAATATCAAATGTTACTACCTGAAGAATGATTTTCCACTTCCTATGAAAAATTTATTGATTGATGCCACCACTGTGTTCCAATACCTTTTCTTATGGATGTGTATTATGGGTATAACCAAATTTGAATGGCCCCCAAGGATGAAGAGTCTACAAACTGTACGAATCAATGAGGTACATTTTGGTACTAGGTAATTTCCTTCGGTCCAAGGAATGCAGGTTCCCCAATCAGCATGACATGCACAACATATTTAATTCAATCATCAGGGAATTGGTGGAATTATAAGTGGTTGATATGGTCCTTGAATCTCACAAGAGTTAGAACAATATCAAAGTACATGATAATGTGTTCGGCTTCCTACATTCTCTCCAATTTTATATAAACCAATTTAATTGTGCCTTCGCGGTCACCCCTGAAATGATTTTTGGCTTCGTTTTCAGATATAGAGGCATCAAGATTGTTCCAGATATGATTAAGGTCATCATTCAGATGGATCCTCTAAGAAAAATTCGGGAGCCGTGAGGCTTTTAAGCCCACATGGCCTATATACACCGATTCATCGAGAAATTGGATGACAAGTGCATGGCCTTTTGTCGGATCATGAAGAAAAGGACTTTCTATCAGTTGGACGAGGAATATCAGACTTATATTGATGAAAAAAGCGGTATCTATTGTATAATATGGTCCTTAACCCCCCCCCCCCCATTTCCGGAAAGTCGATGGTCATTTTAGTGACTGCCCTGGAGCGATCTCTTGGCACCCTTCTCGACAAGAATACTACGAGGGAATAAAGAACATTCTCTACTATCTCAGCCGTATTCTCCTCGATACGGAGAGAAGATACTCTACCATCAAGAAGAGCTACATTGCACTGGTATTCTCAATGTATTTGTTGTGGCATTACTTGATGCACAATGAGATACAGTTTGTTTACCAAGTGGATCTGCTATAGTACATCCTAAACCTCCCCATTTTGACAGGAATTCTAGCTCGGTGTGCAGTAATCCTCCATCAATTCGACATCAGGTTCTTCCCCTAGTATAATATTAACTGTAAAGCATTGTTAGACTTCCTTAACAAAAATCTAGCTCCCACAGACCAGTCTTTGGATCCTGATTTTTATGTTGAGGCAATTATATCGGTATAATAAGTCATTAAGTGTTGGAAAATGCACTTTGGTGGTGCTGCGTGAAGTCCTACCAGCTGAAGAATCAATGATCCCGGACTCAACAAGGTGGCTTTGGGTATCATATTCCTAATTCTAGCACATTAATTTCCACCATATTAATTCTTATTGTCAGATGTTTGTACAAACAATGAGGCAGAGAATCATGATGTCATAACTAGTCTCAAGATTTCCCTTGAAATTGATGTTCCCCACTATCAGCTCAATGGGGACTCTGAACTAGTCATTAAGTAGATCAATAATTACTATGTCGTCCTGAATCCATTGCTCAAAACACTTTTGGAACATAAATTCCACCTGATGGCACAATTTTAGTCGCATCCAGATGTTACCCATGTCCCTCGATCCTAGAATAGTCGAGCAGACGCCTGGGATATCCTAGCTGCATCACTTGAGGAGCTTGATTAGGATGATTTGACTATCCAGATGGTGCACTGGAGATTCATCACCCCTTCACTCTAGATGACGAGGATAGAGCACAGGAAATCCAAATTATTATTGTTTCCTCCACGTCAGGACCTCCAGCCCCCCTGATGTTATGATGGAAGTGAATTCTGATTGGAGGAACCCATTTATCAAATACTTCCAGCACAAAAATCTCTCGGTATATTGAGATGAGTGTGAGAAAATCCAACATCATGCATTATAGTTTACCCTACATATTTTTCCCGGTCTAGATAAAATCATAGACAAAAAATGTTATATGGGGTGCCCCTCTGTTTATTTCAAATAAGTTATATTTCGGATGTCATGCGGGATGTTCATGCCGGTTCTTGCAAGGCTCATCAGACCGGGATGAAGCTATCTCACCAGATCATGAGGTTGGGTTTTTTTGGCTTTCCATGATCTATGACTGTATTGGATTTTCTCATAGTTTTCATGTGTTACAATCTCATTCTAACTTTGCACATCGGCCACTAGAGTCCCTCATCACTACCAAGTACTCTTAGCCCTTTGTGGTCAGGCGACTCAATGTCATGGGAACATATCTACTGGTGAAAGCTTGCTAGTGTAGGTTTATCCTGACCACTACAGAATTATTTTCCATGTGGGAAGAGGCCATTCCACTCAAGGAGGTCAAGGCCTGTTCTATCATTGAATTTGTGAGATCCAACAATATCTATCGATTTGGAGTCCCTAACGCCATCCTCCATAATAATGGAACCATCTTTTGGGAAGCTGAGTTGATGAAATTGTATTCCAAGAACCCAATCTCTTCTAAACATACCCCCCTCTATCACGCACCCAAAAATGTGTAGATAGAGGTGTTCAACAAAACCCTCTCTAACTTCCTGTAGAAAATGGTCGGCCAAAACAATTTGATTTGGCCAGACATGCTACCCAACACACTCTGTCCCTATGGGATGATGAATCATAATTCCACCCAGTTGACCCCATAACCCCTGGTGTACAGAACAGAGGTTGTCCTACACATAGAGATTATGTTTCCTGTATTATGCATAGATTTCTATGATCATTTAGAACAAGATAAGGTCGCTGAAATCCATGTAACTGAATTTGAAGTGCTTGAAGAGTATAGGCTTCATTCCCTTAACAAGTCATAAATCCATCAAAACAAGGTATCCATAAAATTCAAAAAGAGAGTTTTCCTCCACTCTACCTTACTAGGTGAACTGGTGTTTTCCCTAAGATCACCAGTGATACCTGGAGGAAACCACCCAAGCTGTATTTCAAATGGGTAGGACCATACATAATTCACAAGTATTACCCCAATGAAGTGTACTGCCTAGTTACCATGTATGGTGTACGTATAACTCCTCCCACCAATTACAAATTCCTCAAAAAATACTTTTCCTGAGTAAATGAGTCCTACATGACCAAAAACGGTTACGTCCTACTTGAGATTAAACATCTTTGTTGCCCTACATGACAATAAACTGCAAGATGGTTTGAACTCTATGACCATAAAATAAGTTATCCTTATTTCCATCGTCATGTAATACATTAAACTGCATCTTCAAGAACTACATATGGAGTGATTCCCATCCTCATGGGATACACAGGAACTCTCATATGCCTCGTCTTAGAGTCTAGCCCCAAACACAGCTCTTTGACTATCCATCAAGGTTTAGTTCTCTTGGAGGATCCCGCATGGTCTAATGTAAGCTTCTTTGGCCCCACTCATGTCAAGATTACGATGATTGCCCCATGTTACCCTCCATGTTCATCTATCCTTCCATGTCCTCACCACACGATATTAAACTTCTTTACCCTTTCAGAACTATGTATTTATTGATTCCCATAAAATAGGGATATATAAAAATTCCATAAAATTTCGTCATTATGCCCAGCCCTAAAACATCAGGATCTCCCTTTGGATCGAAACAAATTGTGTGGTGTAGGATTTTTACCTCATTCATGTTGAGTTCATCATGAACACACCATGTATTCATCCCCCTAAATATCTACCCCTCTTTCATTATCCCACACGTGTTAGACTACGCAAGAACATTCATGATTCACAAATTCACTTTATTTTTTTCTCCATCATCAGTCACATTCAAAAGGACCCCCAAACGGTACAGATGCTCAGCCTAAGGGATCTATTTTCATTTTATGCCAATGGCCTCCAAGATCTTAAATGAAAACTAGATACAAGTATCATGTTTTGAATATGTTCAGTGGTCGACACTCATTTTTTATTCCCATTTCATGTCACATGATGTGGATGTTGTTTTTCAAACACAATCAACTACCATCACCCATTGTGTTCACCACCCCTGTATGTCCCAAATATTGAGTGAAGTGATTTATTTTTTCCTATTATCCATTAAAACATCATTCTACCTTGAGAATAAGTATTAGTATGGCTGGGGAAAACCCTACTTGATTCCCTTACCTCAATGGTGTACCCTTATATATTGGGGAGAGCGTGATCCTAATCTTTTTTTCTCACTTCCAGCACTGCTCACGTGGTCTTAAGGGAATTGGTAAGGCAATATCTGCATAAAGGTACATGTATCCATGGTTTTCTTAGACATCTCTTCTAAGTACCATGTACCTTTTCAGCCCCATGGCCCATATTCTAACAAAGGATTGTGTGGCGTGGTGTGGAATCATTGTCCTCATTTACGTGAGGATATTTTTTCCACACCACATATATTCCCTTGAGACACCCCTCTATCATCTCGTCCTTACCACAAGATGTTAAAACGCACAGGCTCCGCCATGCTTTTCACATCCCATCATTAGGTTTTCCATCATCTCTCATATCAAAAATAACACTTGAATAGTATAAATGCTTATCCTACGACTTCTCCTATCATTTCAAGCCAATTTCCTTAAGAATTTAGACCAACAAGTTGAAACAAGTCCCATGTTGTTAATATGGTCAATGAGTGATGCTCAATTGTTTTCCCAATGCCTGGTCACACAATATAGATAATGTGTTGAAAACATGGTCAGTAGTTATCCTTGATCAATGTTTTAGTTTTGTGGCCTCCCACATTATAGGCATAATGATTCAGCATTCTACCTATATGTACCACACACATGATATTTAACTAGGAATTTATGGGATGAGCTATATGAACTTAAACTAAGATCACCATAATCCTCACCACAAGATGTTAATCTGCAAATTGGTTTGGAATTCCTATCTTATATATGGTGTGGTGTGGACACTTGGTCCTCATTCAAATTGGGTTACTCACTATGTCGTTCACATTCTTTGTTGAGATACCTCGCACCTATCTGCATCATTTTCATATAATATAAACCTTCATAGCACCTTCCATAACTATGTGTGGCTTGATTTTCAACCTTATGGGATATGTTGGACTGTATTAACATTTTGCTTTCGGGGGCTGCCCTATTTCTGAGAAACCTCCTTATCTTACTAGCCTCCCACCCCGAGTTCTTCCAGTAGATGGATATATGGTGTGGTATGGTCTTATATCCTCATTCACATCGGGATTGTAACTACCACACCATGTACCTCTTTCTCCTGAGAAATATCCAACCCCCTTTTTTTATACACATCTTTTTTTTAAGATTCTATGTTGTTGGACCCCTAGACCCTCATTGGCACCTCACAAATGTGCCCAGGAGCACTCTGGTTCCGGGAATAGAGTGTTGGGTTCTACATAGACATGTTATCTCCCATTTTCAAGATTCATGTTATCCTTAATTTGGTATTTCATCATCATTCACATCCAAAAGGACCCTCGAACGAAATGGATTATACATCCTAAGCCTTTATTTCCATTTCAGACCATCATCCTTGAGTGTCTCGAATGAAAAATTGATACAAGCCCAGTGTCATAAATATGGTCAGTGGTCGGCGCTCATGTGTTGTTCCCATTTCAGATCACCTGATGTGGATGTTATGTTTTGAACACGGTCAACAATTATCTTCTTCGTCACACCACCCCAACAAGCCCTAAAAATTTGTTTCATGATTCACATCATTTCCACTGCATCATGTCCAAGTGGAATTTCAACACTCCAGGTACTATCCCTCAGTGTGCATTTGCACGTTATGAGGAAAAATCCATGGGGATGCATCATTCAGGGCTCTACACCAACTTCCCCTTTACATGTAGTCCATGTGTTGTAATGACCTTCTATACCCTTGTTTCCAACATCAAGAATTGATCATGTGGGATTAGAGATTCGGTTGAGGATTGATCCCACTTGGAAGAGTCTCACTTCTCTATGGTACGATCTCTATGACCTTCAAATAAGATTTTTCTACAACTTTTCTGCAAGGTGTAAGAACTGTATCTCCTAGAACTACGTATAGCATGATTCCCATCGTCATGGGATACTTTTGAATGACCAGGAATTTCATCATTGGGTCTAGCTCTTGTTCCACAAATTATCTTTTTTGTTTATCATTTTGGCCCTGAATTCCATTGGATTGCATGGTGTTGTGTGGGATTTCATCCTCATTCATGTTTGGTTTTCTATAGCCGCACCACATGCTCCCATTCTAAGAGTTATTCTCTCTTCCCTATTGTCATTTATGAGGTTAAACTGTACCCTTAAAAATATGTATAGATTGATTCACATCCTTCGAGGATACATAAGAACACCTAGACGTTTCTTCCAGGGGTACATCCCCATATTCTTCGATCTTTTCAGGCCCCTTGTACCAAGGATTCTTCTTTGTAATTTACAGTGGTGTGGTGTGGACCTTTCCTTCATTCACGTTGGGTGTGCTTTATCATGCCATGATAATTACCCCAGAAAGCTTTGGTTATTCTATATATGTTAATGGCATATGACATTAAACTATGCTTCCTAGTCTATCACAACATTAAACTGTTACGCCTTTATTGGATGACATTAAAATAAAGGGGTTGGTCCTATCATATGATCCTCTACTATGCCATTATCGTCTTTCTCACATGACAAAAAACAACACTACATTGTGATGTCATCACTCAAGGGGACATCATGTTTTGTAGTGGTTATCCACCATACCATTGGAAAATTCCAACATTCGTCTTGATTCCTGTAGAGATGGTTGGATTCTATATCCTTGTTTTATTATTTTATAAATAAATAAACATCAATCTTAAAGAACAAACAAGATCTATCAAATTCCATAGATTTTAGGTGCGTGGGGAAGACCTGCATGGCAGTATTGTCCCTTGAATTTGTACCCTACCATGACACTTCTAGTACTGTGAATGGATTGACCCCCATCATAATGGGGTATGTAGGAACACTATGGGAACTTGGCCTCGGGCCCATACCAACATTCATTTTTGGTCATTCGACCTAGACCCTCCCAAGGGACATGGTGTGATATGGACTCCTACCATCCTCATTCACATCAGGTTTTGCACCTACCACACCATGTGTCTCCCTCCATCCTTTCAGTCAATAGTCAAAGCTCTAAGACCATTAAACCATGATCCTCTAAACTATGAAATATTTTCTAGAACTACATGTGGCTTTATTCCCATCTTCATGGGATACGCAGTAACACCCAAAAATGTTGTCTGTAGGTTCAACCCATAGAATATTAAATCATAACCCTTTTTTCAAACCCATGGCTCATACTCCTTTGGAAGCATGCGGTGTGGTGAGCACCTCTTGGGTTCTCATTCACATCAGGTTTTGAGACAACCACACAATGTTTATTCCTTGTCTATTCCCATATGGGTCCGAGTTCTATGATGCTAATTTACTATCTCTCTATGGGAACTACACATCGGGTTCAAATAAATTGCCATAGTAAGATCAGTTCATTAAATCTTTTCATCTCTTAATGGTCCGCTCTAGGACCTTAATCAAGGAGTGTGTGACAGAAGGACCCATTTTTTTGGAATGGGATTCGACTCCCTATATCTTGTACATCTTATTGTTTTATACAAATAAATTGTGACAAAAATTCCAATGTGTTTAATTTTCTGATGGACGTTCTCTCATTTCATATCCAGGATTCATGAGCCATTTATTTGGATCCCCATCCTCTTCTATATAGGATGGGACCCCTTTACTTTTTGGACTCATGCCACATTGGATCACGAACCATCATTTGCCAATTCCCCTGAAGACCTCATACTACATTAATGATAAGTCCCATGTTTTGTACATGGTCATTGGTCAACCCTTATTTTTCTGTCCCCTGTCTAGGAAAACACGAAAGAGATACTATGTTTCAAACATGGTCAAAAGTTATCCTCTATAATCATTCCACTATCATTGTGATCTAGATCTCAAGTATCATGGCTCATGTGTTTCCACACCCATGTGTTTAAGTGGAATTCCAACACACTCGGTTCTATTTCCCCCCACGCATGTATGTGTGCTAATAAAGAAGATCAATAATAGTCGAACATCACTAACCTAGTGTCCCATCGCTCTTAATGTGTTACTCCTTGAACAATGGAATTCCCATCTCAACTTATTTTTTCCACATCGAACATTACACACATGGACTTAGTTGCTTTGGGGTGGCCTATAATAGTGTAGTTGTGCCACACATACTTTTTGTCCACCATGATGTTAAACTATGATCCCATAACTACGTGCAAAAAGATTCCCATCCTAAATGGATACATAGGTACAACTGACCAAATTGCCTCAGGCCCAGCCTAATAATCAATTTTGTTCTTTTTAACTAAAAAAACTTCCTCTAAGGATATATGGTGGGTGCAGACTCCTTATGTCATCATTTGTGTGGGGTTTAGAGATACCACATCACACACTCCCTTTTTGGGATATCACCCTTTCACTCCATGTACTTCCTTATGAAATTAAACTACACGAGTCCACATGTCTTGAACACATGACATTAAAATGCATCTCTACCCTAAACATGTTCACGATTCCCCCATAATAACAATGGGATTTTTCTGCTCCCTTGCCAGAGATGATTTCCCCTATCTGCGTTGGTCTCTGGCCACACCATTCTTAAGAACTATATTTGTATTGATTGTCATCTGTATGGGATATGTAATAACATTTGGTCCTTTGGCCTCAGGCCCAGCCCCAGGGTCATTAAACCTTCTAGCCCCTCGGTCATGATCTTCGTCTAGGTAGTATGACCATAATACAATGTCCACTGTCCTCAACACACAACATTAAAAATAAGTGTTTATCATCATTATTGGTATTACATAAAACTACAGATCATTTCAGGTCCTTACCAAAAGTCATATTCAGAAGTAAGACTGATCACTGATCATAATGATGGGTCCATGAAATATGTTTTCACCATGGTGGCATAATTTCAAGAGTGATGGACTCTATTCAAACATGGTCAGCTATTGGCCCTCATAGGTCATCCCTATTATTGGATAACACAATATGGATACTATGTTTTGAAAACAATCAATAGTTGTCCTCCAATATAATGCCACCCCCAGAATGATTCAAATTTTGGGTATCGTAATTCATACATTCCACTTCCCTATGATCGGATTGATTCTAACGCCCCTCATGTGACCTCACTCGTGCACTAGTTAACATTGGGAAAATTGAAATTCTAGTGTTCTAAGAACTGTATATTCCATTTAGGACTCCCTCCTTCTTCTTGAATATCCAAATTGTATGTCCAACCCCTAGATGTCCATATCTTGGTCGTCCCTCTCATATTCGGATGGAATAACGAAGCAGTCAACTATTGTTTACCACATCGGGCACATCCGAAATGATCTTAGGGATTTGTCACTGTATATTTCACAAATGTGATGGAAATCTAGTAAACCAAAAAAAAATATAGAACTCATGAAGCATCATATATGATCAAATCATTAAATTTCATTTAAAAGATTAAAAGCGTTACAAAACCAAAAGATTAGACCCTCCCAAGGTTGGGTTGACCTCTTTAAAAGAACATTCCAACTTTTCCAATATCTGGATTGTGGGGTACATGATCTGTTGTCACCGGTTTTTCTCCCACTCCTCCTCAGTAGTGATGGGGCATAGATCATCGACTGAGATCTGTGCCCGCTCATCATCAGTTTGGATGATATCAATCTCCTCAGAGGACCGCTCCTTCCATCCTTCGGCATGTTCTAGCTGGGCCTTTAGGTTTCATACAAGACCTTATTGTTCATCAAGGAAGAAGGATTTCTCATTCACATGAACCCTCAACCATTGGATCTCATATTCGTATTCCTGGAACCTCTTGATGTTCATTGATTCCTGTTGCTGCCATCTTACTCCATGGTCACGATCAAACTCTGGAATCTTCTCTGCCATGAAGTCTTGAATGAGAATATGAGGATTCTAGGAATCCACTCCACAAATATATAGCTCACACATCCAGTAATGAAGCCTCCCCATACGATCTATCCATTTCACTTGAGGGGTATCTCAGATAAAGTGCCTAATAGAGTTCCATGACTGGAAACAAATGATTTTTTTTCTCCTCATCAGAACTCATCTCGTCTCGATCTGTGGGGTCAGTGGGCTCATAGGCAGGGAATGCCTCTAGGAAATCATTAAAAGGATCTTCATCTGGCATATATTCTGGTAGTTCATGGAACATGTAATCTGGTTGATCCTCATTGTTGGACTCCACCACAATGTTTTCATGATCAGTCCCAGTGATGGCCCAACCTGTGATCAGGAGCGATGGTGTTTGGTCAGCTTGGGAAACTGCTTGCACGACCACCAGTATTCCCCTAGGAAAGGCAGTGCCAAGAGCTCCAACAAACATCACCAAGGCATCCCATGAAATTTGATGATCTATGCATACAAGAGGAACATATACATCAGTTAACCTAATCAATGGATGATAGTTACAAATATTGTGATGAATACTTACAGAGATAAAAAATATGGACTATCGCTTATATTATTATCATAAAAAAAATGAGGTGGGTCCCTACATATATTATTAAGTTGTCTGAAGGCTCATGGAGGACCACCCTAGGTGTCGTGGCCTAGCCAGGCATGATTATCACCAATGTCACAGGTGAGGATCCTGATCATCAAGTTGTTTCATATACTATTTAGAAGGAGTGGGTTTTTCATATGAGGTCTTTCTGAACCAGTTATATTTTTGTTGAGAAGTCCAAAATGACCTAAATGCAGACTATAGGGAATTAGTTTACGGTTTACCTCAATGGCCCCTACAAATTATTCCATCTCTGGGTTTGAGTTTCTAACCTCACCCTTCTACAGAGGGCTCCATCCACCTCCATCTTCACCCCAGGAGGACTAGTCAGATTCTTCCAATAGAGGGAAGAGCTCTCTCAGTTTAACAGATGAAAACTGCGGAGGGACCATTCAATCAAGCGTCACCTTTACTCAATGTGTCATTGGCCGCATATCACCCCTGTAGGGCACAACGTCATCCATATTGGCAAGGTATTGCTCCCCCTCTTCCTGGGAAACTGCTAAGCTGACCTTGATATGACGAATCCCGGGAAAATCTATCCTGAGATGATTCATATTTTTCTACATCTCAGACGGGTTGAGAAATAGTCTGTTGACATCCCAGATGTCCCATGTCTATGGGAATATAGCTTTCTCTGGAATGTCTATGTGGCACAGCCGCTTCCCTAGAACCTCGGTGGGTATCCTACAAAACCCACTGGGCACCCTCCCCTCCGGATAACTTTTATCCTCTAGGACCTTCAGGTCCACTGCTACCGTTTTCCTCTATATTTGTGTGGGGATCATGTCGAATGCAACCCCAACACCACGAAATGTCCTCAACACCGTCTAGCCCTGATCTCAAGGTTGAGGGGGGACCACATCACTGGCTTAAATTGTCTGCTACTTCAGCATCTCCCACAGGTAGGCTTCCCCCCAGCTCATGACATACTCCTTTACCATTTCATAGATAGTTGTGGATGGAGGTAGCTTATTTTTTTATCTTCCCATCCCCTCATGTGAACTTGAGACACATTTGTCTCATCACACATGGTTGGTCCTCATGGCCCACACCCAAGTCAACACGCGGGGTAAACTGCTGCATGCAATAGAACTACATTTCAAAGAGGATCGAGGTGTACAACTCACAGAGATAATTGCGGTCAACCTGTACCACTAGGATTCCACCCCAAAATTCCAATAGGTTGTTCTGACGGTCCTTTGTTCCCTGACCATCATCAGTGAACATGCATGTCGACAGTAAGAACAGGTTGATGTTGGCCTTGTCCGCCTTCCAGATTCAGTTCAGCACAATCTTCTAGCTTGGCATGGTAGAGAAAATCCCTACCTAATTTAGAATGGATGGTTGGATGTCCGACCATGGAAGGGAAATACGGTTCGGATATTCATACACGACCCTAATATGAGTAGCTATCCACTCATACAATAGATGTAATATCCAGCATATATAATGTGACTTCTTCCTTTTACTGATGGGAAACATCACCTTATACTAATTGGTGAGCATTGGGATTCCCAGGTTGACCCTCTACCTAGTCTCCATTGCAGACACCATGATTAACGTTCTCGGTTGCACAACAATGTTTATGTCCCTCACTGGTAGAATCTAGCTGCTGACTATTGCTAGGATGAATTCTGCCAACCAAACCACCTATTGCAGATCAGTACTGACATAGAATCCCCATATCTTCTATCAGCTATCTTATTGGAGTCACAAATATGAGTACTCCATTCCGTGTTGAACCCCCTTCAAGAAGGTATAGGGCCTCACGAGAAATTATCTATCTTTCAGGAAATTAAAGAACATCTTGAACCACTTATTAAATTAGACATCCCTCACTGACTACTTGACCACCCCTATCATCAGGTCCATTAATGCCTTTTCTAGCGGTGACATCTTCTTCGTTTCTTCCAATGTATTCATGGTCGGGAAGAACTCTTCGAGAAACGCCCCCAGTATCGAGACCCCTGAGATCTGGTGAAAGTCCCATAGGTTGATAAAAAACTCCCATTGGTGAAGATGAAAGGTATTACTCCTTGAAAACCACCTAAGCAACAACTTCAGCATCAGCTGCTTCAGCTGGTAGATGTGAAATTAGGAATTCTAAGCCACAACATACAGGACCACTCACCTGAGCTCCACCCCAAACTCCAAGCATGAGGTTCCGTCCTAGTAGGACCATGCTCAGACATCCTTGAAGATGAAACCCTGTTGAAAAGCCCACTCATCAGTCCACCCATTCTTTGAGTTCCCCAGGGCCTCCTTTAGTATGGTGTGGTACAATGAATGAGATACCTCTAGTTGCAATTCCTTCCCATCAATGTTGTTAACATGGTTATACAAGAAATCAACATTGAATGGATTGAAATCCACCCATGTATGTTTATCAACGGCCCAAAAACACTAGAGCTATCATTATGTACTCCTGAACTAGTAGGTCGGCTCATATCTATTCTCTTTGGGAACAAAAACATCATCCCTAATACCAAATCCATACAAAGGTAGCCTTTTGAATAGTGGGTAGTTCTTCAGACCATCAGAAAGCAGCTCCAATAGAAACTCACAGTCCGAATGGATATGTAAATGTTCCCCAATACCTAAATTATATGATATTATATCCCTCCATATACCATCCACATGGACCCCATAGAAAATCCCTGATGAGCCATTCCATTTTCATGTTTTTGAAATTTTGTCTTGGATTGTGGAGCTCGATCGCAAAGCTCAATCATGAATCTTTGTCATAGAGATTGGATATGAATCCATGCCACTGACCTTCCATATTCAAGATGTGAAGAACACACCTGAGGAGTCAAAAGACTCACTGTTCACCTTAATGAAGAAATGGTGGATTCACATAGAGAAATCACAGAGCGTGCGGAGCTTCGCGAATTGAGAACAAAATTTCCAAAAATGTGAAGATGAGAAAGGAAAAAAGAGAGGACATTCTATCATATTAACGGTGAATAACCCCTTTCTTCATGGTGTTTCTGGCCATGATGTCCTTCACGGAACTCTCAACCCATGTGCCAACTCTCCATATCACAACCCTTCTTCACAATCTTGCTTTGAAATTCTACATGAATTTTTTTGGCGGTTTACCCTCTGACTTCGACCCTCGTTTTATCCTTGGATCTATGTCTGGGCTGGGGCATTTTTTTTGCACCAAAATACATTCCGAGGAAATGTACACAAAGATAAATCCTACTCCAAAGGGGATACCTTATGAATCCCTTTTTTCCATCCCTCCAATACTATTGACGAGAAGCCTAAGCCCCCCTCTGCGGTCACCATAGAGAAAAAAGGTAGGAGGCTCTACAATTACAACATACTTGACCGGGAGCTTCGTACTGTAGAGGGAGCCAAATCAAACTCCGAAAGACTCTCAAACGTGACGGAAGGCTTCACGAGCTCTAGAAAAAGCACCTTGGAGAGCTCCGAATTGAGGAGGTGATGATAGTTGACTTAGTAGTTACGAAAAACATAATGCAATGTGTAGATGATTGTAGAGCGGCACATGGATTCACTCCGAGCTATCCCAACATCACGCTGCCCCTCGCCTATAAATATAGGGCCTACATCATTCCCATGGGACATATAATTTGACCTCTTTCCATATTTTCTCTCAAATTATTAAGAAACATCTTCTCTGTGAATCCTTGAAAAAAAATTCTTTTCTGTACATGAGCATTGTGAATTACCCTTCCTATAGCTAAAATAAAACCCATCTTCAAGCAAGGATGACCTTTGTGAAGCCCAAATTCCACTACAAATGAATGAGATCCTAAAGGGACTCGAGTCTTCAAAAATCACTCATTCTTTGTGAAGTACAATCCATGAAAATGTGAACCATAATCTCAGGCAGGTTCACTGTGCTTTGAAATCACATTTCCTCACAATGATATTCCTTTTAAGGTATATATTCATTGAGAAGTTCTACCCCACGAAAGCATTTCCACATCGCGATTCATCCTCCATATTCACCAATTCACTTGTACTAGGATTATCCACCCCACATTGCGAAGCATACCCCATCGTGATGTCGTCCACTACATGAAGAACCAGAGCTTCACAATATATTTTAATGTGAATCCATTTTCTTCAAAAACCATTCTCCCATAAAACTATTCATGTTTGTACGATGTGATTTCAACTTTCCTTGGGTGGAGCTTTACGTTGCATGGATTATCCTTATGCTTCATCTCATGGGAAATTGAATTAGTATTGCTTTTTCTCATAGTCACGCTAACGTGATCCCCCCATTGGATCACTCCACAACACCACCTCGCCACAGCATTGCATGTACCTTCTTTCACCAAGGGATAAAGCATGTCAGTAATGTAAGTCATATGGGTGTGAAGTGAACCTACATTATCCGAGCATCAGGGAATTAAACTACAATGTTCCATCTTCCATAGCACATGTTGTTAAATTATGGCCTCACCCCAAGCAATTCATGTGAGGAACCCCATCTCGACAATTCTCCATTTATACTCATCTTCACGAGAGTGAGATCTTCCTAACATTTCATGAGATCCTATTTGTTGGAGCAACATCTACCATGGGTAAGGGAAGACATCCTGGTGTAAGAACCTAGCCTTTCTTGTAGGAGGTATCACCCCTACTCATCCTATCAGCTTCAGTGCCAAAGACTAGAGGATACATGATCCTAGGAACCTTCGTTATCTTGTCCCTCTCCCTTTGGGATTTTCAGAAAATGGGCCTTCATCTGGGAGAAAGTCCCACTCTCCATCTACTGAGGATGATAACCAACCATAATCCCATGTTTCCTTTTGGAGGTGCTAACCACGTATAAGACCTACTCCACATCCCACGGATGCACCTTTCATGATGTGATCAACCGATATTTGCAACCTCCTCTTTCTCACACTAATCATGGATGACATCAGCTTCGAGTAAGCATTGACCATGGAATACTTCTTGGGATTCCATATAGTGTATGCCCTAAGAACCCATCCGAAAATTCGTGGACATTGATCCTTGAATCCTAGGAATGGTAAGTAGGAAGCCTTCATGTGGTTCAAGGTGAACACCTAATTGTCCCAACCCCTTCATGTGGGCTCATACTAATACCACATGACGTTAAACTGTATCCACCATCTCAAACTACACGAACATTGATCCTTATCTCATGGGAATGGTATGTAGGTATCCTCCCTGTGGTCCAATCCCAACACCTACTTGTCCTGAACCCCTTTACGTCAGCTCAGACTCATCCTTCATGAAATTAAACTATATCAACCTTCACGAACAATGTGGAATTTTCTATTTTCCTCCTATGAAATGTACATAGGAAGCCTCCCTAAGGTTCAATACCAACACCTAATTATGCTGACCCCTGTCACATCTATTCATAATCATCCCTAAAAATGTTAAATTTTATCCACCATCCTAAACTACATGGAATTTGATCCATGTATCCTAGGCTATGTTCGTATGAATTCTCTCTGAGGTTCAAGCCCAACACCTACTTTTCCTGACCCCCATCACGTCGATCCATACAATCCCCTTCTGCTATTAAATTGTATCCACCATCCCAAACAATGTAGACTTTGATCCTTGTCTTCTTGGCTGGGTATATAGGAAGCCTCCCTGAGGTTCAAGATGAACACCTACTTGTCTTGACCTTCATCACTTCGGTACACCTTCATCCTTCATGATGTTAAATTGTACGCCCCATTTACATCCTAAATGATGTTACACCATACCCATTCGAACTACATGGGTTTTGATCCTTGTATCTTAGAAAAGGTACGTAGAAAGCCTCCCTGAGGACCAACCCCAATTGACTGTTATCATTTGTGGTTCCCAATCGACGAAAATCTTTTGTGTCTCCCAATCAACGGTAATCTGTTGTGTTCCCCATGGAATGGGAATCTATCATGTACCCCAGCAAGAGGTATGTTGTTGTCAATCCCATACAATGATAAGTTATTAGAACCCCAACCAGCGGTAATCCGTTGATACCCCAGTCGGAGGTAAACAATTTTCAAGCCCAATTAGTGGTAAACAGTTTGAACCCCAATCAACTTTAAGTCGTTATAACCCCCAATTTTATATGAATAATGTGGCTTTAATCTAGGTCTCTTAGATAGGGTATGCAGGAATCCTATATGATGTTAAACCCCCAACATTGGAAAGCATTAGTGTCCCATTTGTGGGACCCACATCTTGGTTCCATCCCAATGATGTCAGACCAACCCTAGCTACTGACCACGCATATGCCCCATTATATTATTAGGTCAGTTTCCTCTGCCCACACCTTGATTCTATACCCCCATCATGAACAACATGGACTATGATTCACTTACACAAGGTTATATTGGAATTATCCCTAAGGTTCAACCCCATTACCCATATCTCATCGTGGTCTCTCCCTTAAGCTAATGTTTTTTCAGGAAGGTCATGCCCCAACTAGGAGGATCGACTTCTTTTGGGTCTCATCCATGCATCCATTCTCACAGGTCACCTCCTCAAGTTCCCCATAGCCCCATAAAACTACGTAGACGTTGATTCACTAGCATTAGGATATGTATGAAATTTCTTCGAGGCTCAAGCCCAAGATTACTGTTACCCTCTGCTTGGATCCATCTCACTCCCCCATCCACTCTCAACAATCCCTATCCATCATGATTCTTACCTAGGATGACACATCCTGATGGGATCATGTAACCCACTTTCTCATTTTTCCTTGCATTAACCTGGTAATTAATCGCGCATTAGCCCCAGAATAATTGTTCCCTCTTGTGGTTTCACTCATTTTATCCACTCCTTTTAATGTTATGGTATATCCAATCTGTCTCCCCTAGAGGTTATGCACGTGGAATACCCTGTATAAATCATTGGAAGCTGAGAAAAACCTCAGAGACATGACTATGGAATAAAATCCCCCTCATTCGACATGGGATGCCTCAGGATTTTGTTCCATCAAGATGACCTATCATAACGAGAAGAAACCCCTAAGCCTCAGTGTCCCAATGTCCAGACATGAAATCGATGTCCAACGTGACTACTCACCTGATTGAAGGATGCTTCCCTGAGTTAACCCCTTGGATTGTCCAGATAGGGGGAACCTAATTAAACAGCGTCCATGAAGACATGGCACTGGGAAGAGTTTCACAGAAATTTCTAAGGTCAATTAGGGATTCCCAGACTAGGAAACATGTTCTGGGGTGGAATACACGGAAGGAGGAGATAAAATCCCATCATCCTGTTTTGATCAAGGGGTAAACATCCCTAAATAAGTGATAGATGTCGCCCGCCTTTTGAAAGAATGAATGAGGGGCACCAATCAGCGCATCCTCTAAAAGAGACAGTTGCACAACCCAATGAAATCTTCCAAAAAAAATATTGTGAGGCATGATATTCAAATTACATTGTCTTGTTTTTATTATAAAATTCAAATTAAATGAATTATTATGAAATTGATATTAATATTAATATTATTATATAATCAATAGTTTTTGTATAATGATTTGAACATACAATAATTGTATTCGTTGTGAAGTGACTATGATATGTTTTAATATATCATCCACAATATATTTATGACCAAATTTCCCATTTATTCTAGCTTCCATGACCGATAAAGATTAAATTTTGTTATTCTGAGACAATTTCCCAATGGGGTTAAAACTTGTAAAAATATATAAGTGTAAAAAATCACAATTTTTTTTATCATTTTTATAATATGGATGTATTTTTCTAAAATTCATCATAACATTTAATAATATATATTTTACTCTATCTTCGTATAAAAATTTATTTGTATTAATTTCATATATTATGAAATTCCAAGAGTTTTACTCCCCTATCTTATTAATAGAAACAGGTTCATCTGAAATCATAGCACATTATGACAATCATGGATCAAAAAATCCAGTCCCATATCAATTCTATCATACCATCCACTTTATTAGTGTCTTTGGAATGGGTTAAAACCAAATATTTAAAGTATTTTATATTAATCCTTAGGATTTTGTTGAAGGAATAATTATACTTCTTAATTATCCCTTTCTATGTTGTTTCTCTTTCTAAATTAATTGAATAATTTTAAACCAGGATGAAATAATAACACAAGTATATTCCATATACTAATATTTAATTGTTTTATTTTCAAAACATATACATTTATCCTAATTGATCAAATGGGAAACCAAACCATCATTCATGTGTACGGAAGAATACAACCCCCCATTCTGATGTTACTCATTTTTCATCATCCAAAAATAAAAATGGTTGTAATGATTTATTTAAAAATATATACAATTATAGTTTCATATTTATTTTTATATAAATATAATACAATATATATTTTCTTAAAATTAAAATAAATATAAAATTAAATCATGTTTCATGCGTACGTGTGGAGTTCCACCCCTATGAAATAATGTGATTTTTTATTCATATCCACATCACATGGACTATATATATATAAGTATAATTAAATAAAAAATAACTTATTTATGATATAATTATCATTATACAATGATAATATAATACGTATCCTCTTTCCATAATGAGGTCACAATAATGGAAATTTTATTAATGTGTACATAATTATTACTATCTCCATGATTGTAACAATGTTCATTTTGTATAACCGTATGTCATTTTCTTAAAAATCTAATTACTATAAAAAATATAATTTTTTTCATTATTATTATTCTTCAGATGATAAAATAATGAAATCATGGACCATTATCAACATACAAATGTTTTTTTAATTTTAGTTAAATTTTACTAAACATCTAACATGGATGAAAATAATTATGTAATCAAATACAACATGGTAATGAAAAAAACGAAATTAATACTAAAAATTAAAATTTATAATTAAAAATTAAATAATTATAAAATTTTTATTAATCAAGAATATAAACATCATATCTAACAAGTTGAAATCAAGGTAATTGAAATATTACTTTTACAACCTTTTTAAATGGTTTTAAATATTTATTTTATATATCTTTATCTTCCAATAAATTTTTCATCTAAATGATTCAAAAAAGAATATTTATTCATATATGAGATCAAAATAAGATTTTATACTATTAATCGTTATTATTTATGTCTAAAAAATTTATTATTTTAATGTGTCACTAAATAGAAATTCTTATTGAAATAAGCTTTAAATGATTTACTTCAAACAGTTTTTCATCACTATCAACAATGTTAAAAATATGATTTCATTACATTTATAAGGAAATAAATCAATTACAACTTATGTGCATGTTGAATTTATTTGTATGCATCAAAAAATTTACCCTTAAAAAATCTTAATTTACATTCTTTAAAAAATCCTAAATAATGGTCAATTTTAAAATATAATGTGAAAATAAAATTTTCCACTCTTGTAACTATTAGTTTATTTTCAGATTATTTTAGAGGATTTCATATTTTCTTAAAATAAATAACATACTTCCAATAACTGTTTTTATTTTTATTTTGATAAGGTATTTGGAAAATTATGGGAATTACAATATCTCTAAAATGTTTTTAGATTGACTTAAATGTATTCTTTCAATGGTTTGATAAAAAAATTGTTATCCAAAAATTTATTATTAATTATATTGTACTCTAGAATTACATATTTGAAAATGATTAACATTTTATATCTTATACATTATTCGGATCCATACTTTAAAACAAGAAAAATGGGTGATCCTAATTGATAATATACAATGTGTCTTCCGAGATAACGCTCTAATGCATTAGGTAATGTTCCTTTTCATAATAATCATTACTAAGGGAGATAGAGGGGTGGTTTATTTGAGATATTTATTTGTGATCTACTTATTGTTTACATGGTTATGAATATTATTTCCCAAAGTCAAACAAAATATTAAGTATTTTCATTCAATGGGAATTATTGGTTTAATATGTAAAAAAGTGTGTTTTATCATTTAGAACTAATTTATTTCATTATCTAAATTAACACTGAGATAATGTTCATCATTTGATATTTTATAATATTTTTTATTAGACTATCTATTTCTACATTGTAAAATATAATTTTTTTATGAATGGATTCTACCTTATTTATCAAAACCTATAAATCTCAATAGATCACCATATTTAATGAAATGAATTATCACCACAATACTCAAGATGACAAAATGATTATTCCTGGGTCCGTATGTTTTTTCACAACTAAAATGTCAATAAAAAATTATATTTTACGATTTTTTCATTTGATTTTATTATATGAGTTGATGATACCAAAATATATCTATATGAATAAGGATTAAAAATTTTTAATCATCATAGATAACACTTTTGACATATTACGTGGTCGATTTTTTGGTGATTAATGATATTTTTAGATATTTTTATTTCAATTTAAGAATATGGAAACCTTGAATTTAACATGATGAATTATATTATTAAAATGGTATTATATTTTTGTGTATGAAAAAAATGATGATCTAATGGATTATGTTAAAAAAATCATTTATTTTGAAAATATTAATGTTATTTTTGACAATTTGATGATTAATAATTTAAGAATTTGTTTGAGTATTTTATTCACTAGGTTCATTTTCATTTTAATATGTAATAATTCATTTCATTTTTAATTATTTTTTTTATAGTAATTATATTTCATTTACAACAATGAAATTAGAAGGATATCACCTGATATTCTAATACCCTATTGGTTAATTAAACACCAGTACCATGGAAAAGAAATTTCAAAATAATAATAATTATTTTTTAAAATTAAAATCACCTGCATTGAATTAGTTGATATTTCTAAATATTTTAATTTTCTCCAAATTTTCTATATACTTATGAATCAATTTTATATTATTTCATAATAAAAATCAGCCACCTTTTTCAGGAACATAAATACACTAAATGAAATAACGTTTTATTATTTAATGATTTGGTTTTTATACTAAAAGATACAGGGAATGTCAGTAGTTTAAAAGAATACCCTAATACGTGGTTTTAATGTGTGAATTATGTTTTCATGTTCTATGTATAAAAAATTATTGGGATGATATTATTGAATAATAAGAAAATATATCATATCATTGGTTTTTTGGATTAAATTTTAAAAGTATATAACGTCAATTAATGTTTAAAAATTTAATAATTATGGTCAATGAATGATGTTTTTGTGTTTCAAATTTTCATAATTATGTTTTTGTAGTATTTGGTAATTTTACCTTATATATTCAATATATTATGATAATACATTAAATCATTTATTATAAAGTATAATTTTTTTTTCATCTTTTTGTAGCATATGTTATATAGATTCAATTTTATTGATAATTAGTGTAATAAAAAATGTGTTAATTTTTTTAGAGACTTTAATTTAAGGAAACTTATAAGGGGATAAATTAATATGGGGGATAATATATACATGATGTGATGAAAATACAAGACATTTTTTATTTTTAAATTTATTGATAAATATATAGTATATATAACCATAGTGGACAAGAAGTTATTTAAGGATTAATAACATATTTTAGGATTGTCAGCATGTCTATGTGAATGTTATATGATATTTATTAATACAGCTTTAGTTAAATGAGAACCCACTAGACGGATGAAAATCCATAATATTTGGAAAGGCTATAGTGCAATAACCCACAACCAAATAACGACAAGAGTTAAGTGCCTTCCACTAGCATACGTGATGTCTTGATAGTATGAGATATCATTTTCAAATGGTCTCATAGATAATAATTAGATTCATATTGGGTCTCTATGTTTTATATAAGATATTAACATTGGATTTAATATTTTGTAATTTCATTATAAATATTATTGTTCATAAATTTAACCATTTTTATAACAATATATAATTTTCTTAAATAGAATGTTGGGGGATTTTATTTAATGATTGAGGTTTGAATTAAAATTTGTAAGAATATATTATTTTAATGTGTATTTTTGATGATTCTGTTAATTTCCAAGAATTAGTTTAATGTTTTTTATATTATATGATTAGGAAATATACATTTTGGGTATATGTCGTTATATGTGACTAAATATAATGGGAAATAAATATAAAATAAATTTTTTAAAAAATATTTACAAAATCTTCCAAATTTATATGATTCATTCTTTGTATAGAATAAATTTATAAATTTTATGATTAGTTATTTATTGAAAGATCTATTTTGATCCTTGGGATTATTGTTTTTGTTTCTTGGACAATATGTTATTTTGTAACATAATGTTACTATTCAATTTGTGGTTATTTTATATTTTACTAATTAATTTTTATTTTGGTTAATATATAATTATATATGGTATAGATTATTATGAATTTATAGTTTTATTCACATAATATATGATTCTTATTGTTGTTCAAGAATAAAAATACTATCTTAAATACTAATGTACTATTTAAAACATGACATTATTGGAAAAATTTATTAAGAGATGAAATTACACATTTCATGTATTTATATTTCCGATTATCTTTTGTTTTTACTATAATTGAATTCGAAAACACATGGTAAGGGATATTGAAACAAAAAATTTATACTAATAAAATTATTTCAAATTAATTGGTAGCATTTTTAACACTATGTGGTTTTATAGTTATGTGGTCGTTAAAAATTTAATTTTAATTCAATTTGTAGAGATCAATGATCTTAGTCACTATCCTTCATTATATTTTATTTATTCATCCACTATATGTCTATATTAACACTACTCACAAATATTTTCATTGTTAAAATCATAGTTATGTGTTATTAACAATGAACATAATATTCCCTTTTAGTGTTTTCAAGAGGTAGTTTTATTATCCCATTTTATGATATGAAAATTCAATAATGGTATGTTCAGATTGAAAACACATGATTATAAATGATGCAATTCAATTTTAGAGGAATAATATTTTCAACGGATAAAATATAACACCCGGAAATTATTTAAAAATAGAGTTATATTCAATTACATGTAAGAATCCCAACATTGAGCTTATATAAACATGAAATATTTTTATTTAAATATAACCTTTATAACTACGCCACTGAATTGGTGGGTATGAATCATATTAGACACATTATGAATGATATATATAAATTTAAAAGTAAATAAAAATATTTTATTACATTTTTCAAAATAAAACACATCTTTTATGAATGAAATTTTATACATTGAAAATATATTTTCTTAAAAATGGTATATTTGTGTCAGTGGAAAGATTTTTTTGTACATGCGAGATTGATTATTTATTTTATTTTTTTTATAATAGGTTTGACCCTACATCATATATAAACAGACATTATTGTTTTAATAAGTGTACAATTAAAAAAGTACTAAAAGATGTGGTTCTTTAGAAAACACTCTTAAAAATGAAATGACATATTTAAAAAGATTAATTGTTCATAAAAATTGTGGGGAATTTATAGTTACAGGAAAGAGTGGACATTTCATGTTCACAAAACACTTTTTTTAGTTTATTATTCTAAAAAATATATATGGTTTAATTAAAACTTTTATTTGATTGTTTTCAATGACATCAATACACCTTTGCCTCTTAAAATGATCCAGAATGGGAAACCCTTTGAAAAAACAGCATTTGTTACTAGTTGTAGACTTCAAGAATGGATTATGCTCTTCTATAAAATTATAAAATATCCTTAATTTGGTTGTGAATATTTTTTTTTTCAATTGGACCACCCAAGTTTCCCACTAAAAATTTCATCCCAAAAGGTGTAGATATGAAAAGGGTTTCAATTAATTAGACCAAAATACTGACATTAAATGATGATAAAGTTATTTATTATAATTTAATATTATAGAAAAAAATTACACAATAACATTATAAGAAAAGACTTAATAACTCCTTATAAATGTGCGTCTTGATCCCTTCAAATGGTTTATACCAAATAGATCCCTATATGGAGGAATATTATTCTCCTATAAATAATTGACTACATCCATAACCCCATATAAATATCCAGGTCACTGTAACATCTAATTTGATGATAAGAATTGATAGGTTCTTCAAAACAAAAAATATTTCCCACAAAATATAACATAAAAATTGGGTTCCCATGTTTCCAATTCATATGTAATGTGTTTAGTGTTTTAGGAAACTAGATTTAAAGATACCACGGGGATTAGGGGTTTTGGAGACAAGATATCCAGTTCACACATTTCACCAAAAAATAATTTTCTTATCCTCCTCAAAATATTATTAAATTTTTTCCATCATTAGGATGCCAATATCCTAATATATATTTCTGAATTACTAAGTGACATAGATAATATGAACAATGATGATTGTATCCAACAATGATATATTATTAAAATAAAAAATAAAGAATTTGGATTCACTATCTATTATAAAAATGTATCCATCACAGTTAGGATTTATTTTACAAATTTTCTTTATAATTTTATGAACACATTAGCCATGTAATTTATTTCATTAAAAAAATTTCATTGAATTCTAGCACAACATTCCTTGTTATGTTTTAATTTCTTCTTGGGACCTCTAAATCACCTCAACCTATAATGATATAATAAAAAAGTTTAATTGACCCTTTTATTAGTGGTACTAATTAATTAATTGAACAAAATGTGACATGAAATTATATATTATATTAGGAATTTTTAATAAAAATTTAGTTTCATAGAGTGTTATTTGGGTTAAAATGAGACAAGGAATCATGGTGTGATCCTACTGCAACACTTAACCATTTTCACACCAAGGAAAAGTCACATTTCAAAAAAAGATGCATTTTTTTGTTCCTATCATATTTATTATTTATGATTCAATAAAAATTTAATTCTTCAATGACATGTGATACTATTGTAATCCAAATGAATGTTTACTTATCAATGATCATGGAAAATAATATCTCATAATTTGATTAAGAAGAAAATTAAAGGATATTTGGAACACCAATCTGGGAATGGAAATCAAAATAAACCATATAAAAAACCCGAACACATTTTTATTTCAAAAAAATTTCATCATACACAATCCACTTTTTATCAAGTAAACATACATTATTTTAAAAATTTTATTCTTATCGGATTACTTGTACTAAACCTTATATAAATTGTTTTAATAATATTTTAGGACAATATCACTAAATAATTCATACAAGTCTAATAATAATATCTAGATCTATTCTTTCAAATATGTTTTAAATTTTAAAACTACCCACAATATTTAATTTTGTTGTTTTTTAGTTTTTTTTTGAAAAAATAGTTGGATTATTGTTATAAAAACATAGTTAAATCTAGGGTAGAAATAAAAAAACCATATTACAGTATAATATCTTTAAATATCATATTATAATGATAATAAGAATTATCATAAATTATATTTACGATTTTTTAATATAACATCCTTGTCCTAGTAGCCTCTGAATGTGGTGCCATATACCGAGTTACCACATGAACTCATGTGTGCCTCCCTATACACAAGAGTGTGCCCACTAGCAATGAAGGTATAACATGAAAAATAAGGAGACAATATAATCTTCATCCAGGTATTCCATATTAGATAAAACATCAATTAATTTAAATAATAAGACCATAACATATGTAATAAACTATTTCCCAAAAATGGGAATATGCCCACAACCAAATAGTAAATATTCTATGTCAATACTTATAATGTTGAGTGTAACGAAACTAAAAATTAATACAATTATAAAAGTATTGACACATAATGGTTAATGAATATATAACTAAACAACTTAATCATGAATTATCTTTTTCGAAGATAGACATCTATTATAATGACATTTCCGTTCTCCTAACATACACCTATGAAGTCTTCTTTGGTAACTAATGGAATCCAATTCATGGTATGAGTATAGATAATTTTTCTAAAACTAATGGTCTCTGCAATATAACCACTCCAAATATATTTTTCAGGGAATTATACAATTAACTATATAATAAAACATAAGAATAAATATTTTTCATTGATTAACATGTTTTATGTTAACCACATTCATCATTTATTTCATGGGTTTTACTTATCCACTCAACACACATCTACCTATGAAATCTATATAAAAAATTGTTGACGGGGAAAACCTTATTCCAAACATCACTAGTGAAAAACAGTACATATAAAAAATCATCTCATATTAATCTAAGCCTCGGTCCAACAACAATATCCCTTGTATTATTTTGGGGGATATATCTTCTGTATGATTTCCTAACAATGAAATAATAAGTGTGATGTTTTCATCCCCTGCCTAGATAAAATTTGGGCATACTACCTCAAGTATAATACCCCACATCCATTGTGCCATGTGAACATGTTTTTTTAACTATTCCACGTATATCATTTTGAAAAATTATATCAATAAACAAATTTATTATTTACGATAATAGTTCGGTAAACTCATATGCCACAATCATGGCTTAACCCATTTTAAAAATTCTCATATATATTCTATGACCCATTTATCATATTTATCGTTTTTGTGCTTTATACCATCATAACATTTTCCATTAATAATTCATATCTCATTTAATCAATTACAATTATACCAAAGACCCCATTATTCCATATTATCTACTAAGAACAATTAATGTAGATTTCACATTAATAACCATTTTGGAAACTAAAAAATATATATCATGTTCTACTGTAAATCCTATGTAAAAATGTCTATATAATTATCATTTATTCTATATCATAACCATTCAATATTATATTAATTTTTTTGATTAAGTTCTTGAGATTGTAGATCACACCTTGTTTTACATTATCTCATTCTAGTAAACCATAATACATACCATAATGATCATGAGTGGTTAAATTCATCATTTAACCAAAAAATTATTGTTTCTACCATGACAATCTAAATAGACATCATAATGGAACAATTGAAAAACCACATATACATAAATTTAACACCAATGTTGGGGTAAATAACTTCATGGATAACTATGTTGATTCCAAAGATGAAAACAATATTAACTGCAACCTTTGATTTAGGAAAAATTTACCTTTCAAGCCCCAATTTAAAACTATAGAGAAAAAAGAAAGATTTAGGGATATAGAAGAAGAATAATAACTGCAGATGCTGAAATGTTTAAATTGGAATAAATAGGAGTGATAAGCTCCAAATGGACTTCGATCCTCACACAACAATGCCCCATATAGATAATATATGAGGAAGATCCATCCTTGGATGGTTTGGGTGTAATGGTTCATCACCCACGACCTCTATAAGATAAATGGGAATGAAATTTGGGTGAGGATTCATAATAACTCAGGTAGTAAAAAGGTATAAAACCACATTTTCAATGGGGTGAATAGGTTGGAATCATGGTTAAATAAATGATACAACTATTAGAACACATTTATCTAAGAGATGTAGAAGACATAAAATTTACAAGGGAGAAAACTGTTTGAAAAACTATGTCATAACCATACAGAATGAATCTATCCAATTCCACCTACCAAATATTCAACCCTTAAACTGGTTGATCAACTATTAACATATCCTCTAAGGAAGCATGGTTATAGTGAACAATTTTTCATAACCATGTTCAAATAGTGAAAAATACACTGGATGGCCCTGTTTTAATTTCTTTCATGTCCCTAACCAATAGAACAACCCCCAATCATCCCCAAAAAAATTTGGAATACTATTTGTAACCAACACAAATTTATTCAAACCAATCCAATATAATAAGATACCTCATTGATGTCCTATATCTTACAACCACACTACTATATAATTAATAATATTAAATTCCCACTCCCATGTATAACTTTGATTGAATGGTAAAATGATCAGGCCTCTAAGAATGCATAATTATCTACATATCTAATGTAATTTCCTTAAAACTATCGTGTTTCCATAACAATCAAAACAATGGAATAGAATTTTCCTCATATGAAATTGTTTTTACTATCTGCGATATAAACCAGATGATACTCCAATGATAGATCATCTAGGATCTCAACATCATTTATATATATCACATGAGATGGGTTTGGGTGACATCATCGAATATGAGACACCTTAATAAAATAGTTCATTCTACTATACCACTATGGGTATTCCAATCAGTACAACACCGATCTAATATTGACTAAAATATCAAATGTCCCCACCTATATATATACTGACATGACTTGTTTCTGAATATTATGGTGATCCATCCTTGGTGACACTTGTAGGAACACATTACCACCCACCATAAACATAATAGACCAAGGACAACAATTAAAATACAACTCTTCCATACTACGAGATGTATCCAAACATTTTGTAACTAACTATATCAACTCTGAAATCTTATTCATGAGACTCGGATAAAACAATTATGATTCTGGAGAATCCATACAATGTAATGGATCTCAACTAAGCCTAAAATAGAGCACCACATATGGTTCCATCAAAATCATTTCATGGTGACTATTATTATAGGAATATTAAACAAACTCCAAGGGATTATACCAAGATCCACAATAGGATAAGACATATTCCTTCACCATTTTCACTAAAAAGAAATAATATCCATTAATATTATATCTTTAAATGTGTAAGATTAAATAATAAAAATCACGTGGTTTCCATGGACTCTGTATATCCAATACCAAAAACAAAACGTAAAATGTAGATCATGAAATGAAACAATAGTTCTTGGAACCCTATGTAACATCCCATGTATCTATAATAAAATATATTTTAATATCAATTAATATTTATGAATAAGATAATAATTTTATGTTAAAGGGAATAATTTTTCCGATAGCATACATGATGAACAACAACAGGTCTCTCTAAAATGTTACGTTGTACACAATACAGAGTTATAGTTAAAAATAATAAAAGAATAATATTATTAGTTAAAATGGTAGTTAACACAAAGTCGTTGTATAGGTTAGAATGAACATAAATAACTAAAATATGGTTTCACATTTTTTTTAAATGTTTTTACAATTATCCAAAAAAATTTAAAGGCTTATAATGATAATGAATCCATTTATAAGTACAAAATTGTCATAAATTTTTAAAATGACATTTTACAGCCTTATTACGAAGAACCCATTTTAAATATATTTTTTTTCACTAATATATGTTCTATTTTATGAAAAATAATATATTATTTAAAATTTGTACAAAAGAATTTAATTTGGTTGAAATTTTGTAAATTTTTTAATAAAATACATACTTCAATACATAGTGACAAATAATACATTTTATTTCGAAACTACCTTTTCATATAATTCATTTATATAGTTATATTGTCCATTTAATTTGTTTTAATGTTTAATTGGTCTATACATTTATCTATTAATCAATTTTTTGTCATTGGATGTAATTTTATGTTGAAATTGTGCATAAACACATGTCATTCATTTGATTGTTTTTTATTTCATAAAAACCACTTTCGGGTTTTGAAATAGAGGAAATAATCTTAAATTATATATTCTTAATTTGTATGATTTAAATTTGAAAACATTTATTCCATATTTGGAATAATAAGGTCCAAATTGTGTAAATTATTACTTTATATTTTTGGACATTATGAATAGTAACTTCAATAGTTATTTTTTTATCATGGTTAAAGGATAAATCATTAAAGAAGGGTAAATAATAAATTATAATAATATAAAACTAACATAACAATTTCCAGAATCCAATTGGATGAGATATAGATGACCATGATCATCTTTGCTTTGATTTTAGGACCCCATGTAGCCACATGAGTTTGATAATGATATGTTATAATAATTATCTTAATGTAATAGTATATATCACAAACATGTATCTTTTTAGTAAAAAAGTATTAAGGTGGGGTTATATAATTGAAAAATCATACTATATATAGTAATTATAAAGATAAAAATATTTACTATATCATTGTATTTTATTGATAATTTTTATATATTAAATATATAAATTAATTGATGACACAACAATTATATATTGATTATATTATTAATGAATGATTAAAAAAATGAAATTATGAATATTAAATTATATGTAATTTGAACATTTTGATTCGATACATGAATTTTACGAGTGATTATGAAATATTATTATTGATTTAATGAAATTTATTAGAATTTCTAAAGTTTATATGATATTAATAAAAATAAATTGCTAAATACTATCAAAATTTACATAAAAAAGGTTTTAAAACATGTACTATTTTATGAAATGATATAATATTTATAAAAATGAAATATTCTGATCGATGACTTTGATAATGTTACAATGTTATTTTATGATATACTTTATGTTCTCTTTAAATTTTATATTAACCATATTAACCATATAATGTAAAGGTAAAATAATACATGGTAAGGGTTAATTTATTTAACTAAGAGTTAAAGACAAATGATAACGTTCTATTTGTAACATAATCATGTCTAAAATTTATTGGTTGAGAGTATTTAGTCATATAAACATATTATCCTAGAAATATATCACATTGGGGCTACTATACTTCTACATTCAATTTATAAAAATATAATATTTAAGGACATCTCTAAAGTGACCTCCTCCTTCTTATAAAAGGCCACCACCTCCACCCACTTAATAACACCTCTCCAGCCCCATGGATCATAAAAATTCTACTCAAATAATCTCCCTACATCTATAAATTCCTCCTCAAATCCTTACCTCAGGAAGAAGACAATTCTAGAATTCCTTTTGGAATAAATCAAAAGGATTTATTCGATTTAGAGATAACATCTTCATTCAAACTCCTTTCATTTATTTTCCTTACCCAACCCCCAAAACTCTATTAATTTAATTTTTTTTACCAGAAAAAGTATATTTGATATAATAGGATGTTTTTATGCTATTTTTTAGATTAAAATTACACACACTTCCATCAAAAGTACATATAACATACGCTTTCTGTGTACGTCGAATTACTGCCTCACGAAACAATGGTTGTTCAATTTCTATTACCACATATTATGGGGGATATTATGATGGAACTGTATTTCTATATTATATATGTTATTTATTATATTTTCTATATTCTTATGTAATTTTTATTTTCAACATACCGTTATGCTCTCCATAATGTGTAAATACAATAATGTTTTCTGAGGAAGTGTAGTCTGCCGCCGCATCTATGTGATATGACTCGTTCGTTCCCTACATGGAAATTATAAAGGATGGAGTTAATGAACATATATAACATATATAACATATATATTATACATTAATTATAATATACCTTTGTATCATTTATTTTTTATTTCTTTTATAAGGAAAAAATGAATGTTTTGTTTATGCGTACGTACGAACTAAAGTCTCCATGAATGGTGCATTTCATTTTTTCTCCAAATTTTATAGACTCTAATAAATACAAATTTTTTTTATATGATATTTAAATCAGAAAACCACTCTATAGGTATTTGAATTATGACCACATGGATAATTTTCACCAAGACAAGTTCATTTTAACACATGTTCTGAACATCGAAAAAATGTCAGATATGAACTCAAATAATTTATTAATTTTTATAACATTGTAATAAGTGATATAAAATGAATAATAAACATTTAAAAGGTTCTAATGTATGCACAAATTAGCCTAATTTTATTATTTGGGAAATTAATGAATGATTGAAATAAGTCTGACTCAAGGTAAGGGACTTCATCTCGATCTCTTTTAATTGAAAAATATTTTGGTTTATATATGACCTTATTTTATATGGTGTATAATAAACCCCTTTGTATTATTATTTCATTAAAAGTTTTTCAAAAGGAATATATTTTTTTGGACAGTTCTAATAAATAAAAAATGGAATGATTCTTATTAAAGTATGACACGACAACGACCATTCTACCACAATAATAATTATTTGATATTTGGATTCATATACAAGATGTAAATATTTTAAAAATAAAAATAAAAACCATATTCTTTTTTTTTAATTTCGTATAGAAAATGTTTTTGAGAATGGATTTATTATATCAATATCATGGAATGATGGATTATGATTGTAATGTGGGAATTTTTTTATGCTTCATGATGTGTTGTGATTTTGATATGGTTCATGGGAATTGATTATGTATATGGGTGGTTTCGTGATAAACTAAGGGTGTGTGGGCCCATGATAGTTCTCCAATGAATTGGGTAATGTGGAAAGGATAAATGTTATGGTTTCTCCTAATATATTTTTGGGATATACTTTCATGGTTATTCCAAACATAACTATGAAGGTCACTACCTATGTGGCTATGAAAGCTACAAAGTTATAATGATATGGATGCCAAGAGATAACATTATGATTTATTATTTTTACGATGTTTTCATGATTTTTATGAATTCATGGGTTTATAAATTTTAATGGACTAAATTTTTATTTCCATATTTTACCACTTATTGAATTTTTAGGCTCATTACATTTCTATAAAATGATTTAATAGGGTATAATGATGAGTATGATAAAGGAAGAATTCAATAATATTTTTATCAAGAAATTAAAGCCTGTTTTTTATATGGTTTTTATTTTTTGTAAAAAATGGAAATTATTTTGATAATATCCTCTTAAATGATTATCAGATGATATGTATTAATATTTTCATAGTTATTTAAAACACTAATCCTGAAAACATCCTCAATAGGGATTTAATGTAAAATTATTGAATTGTCAAAAGATTATTTAGTGTTTTAAGGCTAGGGACATATAGTTGGTATCTTAGGTCAATTTAGAAAACATTAAGTTTTAGGATATTTATAATATAATATATATTTATTTTACTTTTTGGTCAAATTGAAATAGAATTTGATGATTAACATGATTCTACATCGTAGATATATCTGTTCAAAATGGGTTTCTACAGATAAAATAGGGTAGTTGTGTTAGGACAACATCCAAATGAAAAAACCATCCAAATTAGCAACCTGATATGGTCGGAACTAGAAATAAATTTTTTTTTGTAGTGATGGCATAGTTGACTCTCGATATAAATGGATGTGGTATCCATGGGTCAGAACATCAAAATACACCATAGCAGGGCATGTCGGTAGTGGAGAATTTCACGAGCCAACGTCTTCCATCATTTAGAGGATCATCTAACCATGTGCTATATAAAGAGTGGATTAAATATCTAGAAAATATTTTCGATGATAGGGGTGTTCATAAATTAAACAGGATATAATTTTTGTATAATATATTGAAGTTGAAGGCGTTCAGTGGTGGTTGATAGTTTAAAATATTAGGGATATTGAGGATATTAATGGTCTTTATTTAGAAGAACTCAAATGTATATTTCTTGAAAAATATATTACTATGGAAGTTTTTCATAGGATAGAAAAACAATTCATAGAATTGGGGTAGGAGGATGAATCAATGGTTGCATGTGATGAAAAATTCACTCGACTGGAATGGTATGCTTGAAATTTTATACAGGAACATTAGAGTAAAATCTATCATTTTTACTCAAGATAAATGTAAAATTATCGAAGGTAATTAGGTTTTAATTAGTTTAAAAATTATAATAAAATGATTAATGTGAGGAGAAAATTTAAGGGAGTTTTACTATTATTAGGTATTCTATGAAACCAAATAGAATAAGAGGTCGGGTGGTAGGGAAAAGAGAATAAATCTTGAAAAAAAATGCTGGTAAGAAAATTAAATTTACTATTTGTAAAAATTGTTGTAAAATTTACATTAGGAATTACCTTTGGACCTCTGGTATGTTCTTTTGATGAGGTAAAATTGGGCCTAAGTATTTTAATTGCACTAATAATGGACAAGTTTGGGGTAAGAAAAAATATTATTTAGAGTGAGTAAAATGTTTTAAGTGAAATGATTTTTGTAATAATGAAAATGTGTTCCCAATAAAGAACTCAAATGATGGGAATTATACGGAATAAAAGCATAATGTGGTGGAGAATTCATTTGAAATTACATCAGTAGATATTGGGCCATCAAATAAAGTATTTTCAAGTACACTATTTGTTTATTCAGATTATTACAACGTGTTGTTTGATTATGGGTCCACACATTCCGACATTTCTGATAATTTTCTATTAAATTGGTAATTCCGTCTCAAGAAATAAATCTAGAATATATCGTAAGAACAACTAAGGGAAATTTTGAGTATAAAATAATTTATAAGACCCTTTTTTCCTTGTTTATTAAAATAATCTACTTACAAACCCTATTTTTTTCTTCTAGTTGAGTTTGATGTTATTTTTGGTTTGGATTGGATTTTAATTTATCATGCTAATATTGAAATAAAAGCTAACTAATTTTATTTTAAGAAATATTTTTAATTTGTTTATATCAATGAACTGTAACTATTTATAACATATCTGGAAGATGAGAAAATTTAAAAATGTGGAATTTATTGTTACCTTGAACATGTTTTTGAAAACAATGGAACTGTTTAGAGTAGTGATGTCTGAGTAGTAAATGAGTGTCTTGATGCTTTTTCTGAGGAGTTTCCTAGTATAATAATTGACTGGGAAATTGAATTTAGTATTTAAATTTTTCATGATGATAATACAATTTCAAAACCGCCTTATTGAATCTCTCAAATTGAACTGTTAGTGTAATAGAAGCAATTCCCATCACTATTAAGAAAATTTATCATTTTTCTCATATTAATGATTTTTTTGATCAGCTCCAGGTTGATCATTATTTTATGGTGATTAAGTTTTTGTTAGGGAACAATCAGTTTAATGTAATTGATGTAGACATTCCAAAGACCATGTTTCATTATAGATATTTCCATTATTATTTGAATTTATTCCATTTGGGTTAAAAAATGCACCTGCATTATTCAGGGATATTATGAAAAGAATTTTCCACGAGTTCTGGTATAAGATTGTTGTTGTGTTTATTGATGATATTTTGGTATATTATAAATGTAAAAAGAAACATAAAATTCAATTAAAGGTTATCTTGCAAACCGTAAAAAAAGAAACTATGTGGGAAATTCGTAAATTCTGAGTTTTAGTTAAAATAAATTTCATTGTTTGGCCACATTGTTTCTAAAGATGGAATAACTATTGATCCTTCTAAAAAAACTTGTTAAATAATGGACATGACAAAAAAATATTACACAGATTCATATTTTGGCTGGTTTAGTAGATTATTACATGAGGTTTGTTGGAAATATTTCATGTTTATCTTTCCCACTGACTATGTTAACTCAAAAATGAGTAAAATTCACAAGGATAAAATAATGTGATGAATGTTTTTAGGAATTTAATAGAATATTTGTTAATTCTATAGTTTTGTAACTATATTCCAAAAAATATTGAATTCTTTATTTATAGTGATACTTCATTGAATGGAATTGGTTGTTTCCAAATGCAGAATGATCAAGTATTTGTTTATGATTTACATCTGTTGAAAAATCATGTGTTAAATTTCCCTACATAGGATTTGGATTTAGGTTCTTTTTTAATTAATAAATTGAAGGCATCATCCGTACAGAGTAAAATGAGAAATATATATTGACCATAATTGTTTAAAGAATATTTGTACACAGAAAAATTGACCATGGGAGAGAGAAGCTGGATTTATTAATCAAGGATTATGATTGAATGATTCATTACCAACCTAGAAAAGATAACAGAGTGGTTGATGAATTTTTTTTTGGAAAAATAATTCTCTATTAACTAGGGTACATTTCACGAATATAAAAATGATAATGAATGTATTCTTAGATTTGGGAAAAGAGCATATGTTCCTTGAGTTTCACAATTAATGGGAGTGTCCTTGTTTGAATCTCATAGTTCTTCATTTTCAGATCATACTTGAAATACGATGATCTAAAAACATCTTCAGGTGTATTACTGGTGGGATGGAATGAAAAGAGATATTGCTGAATTTACTATAAAGTGTTTGACTTTTCAGTCAATCAAAGAAGAATGAAAATTGAAGAAGGAGATGCTTCATCCTTTTCCAGTACCAGAGTGTAAACTGGAATATATATTAATGGACTTCATTATGGGATTATAGTAAACATCCCAAGGTAATATTTCAATTTGGGTAATTCTTGATTTATTTACTAAATATGCTCATTTTTTCATATTTTAGATACACAATCTCCTGATCAACTTTCTCAGTTTTATCGTAAAGAAATAATTATGTTATGTGGACTTCATCTATCTGTTGTATATGATCATGATCCCATTTCCACTTCTATCTTTTAGGAAGCCATTATAATTGATTGGGTATTGAATTAAATTTTGTTATAGATTTTAATACACAATCATATGGGCATAGAGAATAAATAATTCCATCATTGGAATATAGTATATGTGATTGTTAAATGGATTACTGGGAATTTGGGATAAAAAATTTTCTTTGATTGAGTTCTCTTATGATAATAATTTTCATTCCAATATACAGATGGTACAATTTTAGGCATTATTTATAAAGTAGTGTGGAAATCCATCTTTTTGGGATGAAGTAGTTTTACGAATGTTGATGGGACAAGAAATGTTAGAAGAGATGGTAACAAAAGATTAATTAATTTAGAAGCACATGAGGAAAACTAAAAGTAGGAAGAAATTTTATGCAGATTACCAAAGGAATAATCATTCTTTCATGTTTGGTGATCTTTTATTTCATAATTTTTATTCATGGAAAATTATGATGTGTTTTTGTAATAAGGGAATGTTGAGTCCATTGTTCATTGGACCTGATGAAATCCTAGGGAAATTTTTAATAGTTTCATACATTGTGTATTTATATACATTTTTATCCCAGATACACAATATTTTTCATGTTTTAATTTCGAGAAAATATTTTTCATATCCATCTCATGTTTGGAGTCCATAGCCAGTTCAGTTGCAAGAGAATCATTCTTATGAGGAACATCCAGTACAAGATTCTTGACCATAAAGAGAAAGTGTTATAAAATAAGGTGATTCATCCGGTAATGTTTTTATTTGGAATAAACATATGCTCAAAGATGCAACATGGAAATCTAATAATGCTATGGTTGACAAATATCTCCACATATTTGATAAGTAAATAAAATTGTGGGGAGTCAATTTCTATATGTGGGGCAGGATGTAACATCCCATGTATTTATAGAATAATACATTTTCATATCTAATAATATTTATGAATAATATATTAATTTTACTTCATTGGGAAATTTTTTTTATTATAGCATACTCGACACGTAACAATGGGATTCTCTGAAATCTTACGTTAAACACAACATTGAGTTATTCTGAAAAATAATACAAGAATAATATTATTATTTTAATTGATAATTAATGCCAGTCATTGTATTGGAAGGAATGAATAGATCTAACTACAGTATGATTAAAAATTATGGCCAAATGTTTTTACATTTATCAATAAATTTTAGAAGCTTAAAAATAGATTGAAATCAATTTACGTCTAAAATACTATAATATTTTTAAAAGGTTGTTTTATCAGATTTTGATGGAGAACCCTTTTTAAATTTAGTTTTTACCACATTTTATTTTATATAAAAATAATAATTTCTTTACAATTGGTTCATAAAATTTTACATTGTATTATATTTTTAAATGTTTCTGATAAAATCAATATTTTACTAAATAGTGAAATATAATACAAATTAATTCCAAAAAACATTTTTATTTAATTGATTTTTTTAGTTTTATTACCCTTTTAATTGGTTTTAATGTTTAATTAGAATATGTATTTATCATTTAATCCAATATTAATCATTCTATGCAATTTCACATTGAAATTTTATAGAAACACATGTCGGTCATTTATTAGTTTTTTTTTATCTTAAAATCCCACATTCTGGTTTTGAAAAAAGGAAATAATTTTAAATTATTTTCATCCAAATATTTGTTTTGAATTTGGAAAAATGAATTCCATATTTGGAATCAAAAGATTCATATTATTTAAAAAAGTAACATTTTTTGACATTATGAATAGTTTAGTAATTATTTTAATTTACCATGGTTAAAGGATAAATCAGGTAAATAAGGCTAAAAATAATATTATTATAAAATAAAACTACCCTATCATGTGTCATAATCCTATTATATGAGATATGTCCGACCATGATCACACATGGTTCGATTTTATGACCCCATTGATCCATTTGGGTGGTATAATGACATGTTATAATAATTAATTAAATGTAAAGAGAAATATATAAAACAAACCTGTATCTTTTTACTAAAACAATTTTATGGTGGGGTTATATAATTTCTCTCTATGACTATAAATATTATTTATAAATATAACCTCATTTCCAATATAATGGTATTTTATTTATAATTCATATACATTAAATATATAATTTAATTTATGACATAATGATGATGCACTAATTACCTTATTAATGAATGATTCAAGTAAATGATATTATAAATATTAAAATAAATGTAATTGGAACATTTTAATTACATTAAATATTTTTTGGGGATACTTTTTCATGTTATATTAGTTTTAATGTAGTTTTTTTAAATGAATCATGTTTTTATGAATTTATCAAATATCTATTAATAAATGTTTTCAAAATTGACATAAATGGGTTAATTTTTTTATTAAATGATATAATTGTCATAGAAATATTCAATTCGTTCAAATAAATTATATACTATTACATATTTCATTAATGATACAATTTAGGTTCCCTTGTGATTTTTTAATAACCATATTATCCATATAGTGTAAAAATAATTGAAGACTTGGTAAGGTTTATTTATTTTACAAAGGGTTAAATCCAAATGATAATGTTAAATTTGTGACCTAAAATTTTCTAAAACCTATTGGTTTAGATGATTTCTACCGATACTCATATTAAACTAGAAATATATCAATTTTTAACTGTTATAATTCTTAAATTAATTCATAACACAAAAATATTTCAAGACATTGTTAAGGTGCGCATCCTCCCTCTAATAAAAGGTCACCACCTCTACCCACTTACTCATACTTCTAATCTCCCTTGATTATTCCTAATTATGATAAAATATTCTACGCAAATACCTCTCTTCCTCCTAGTATACAAAGCATGGTATGAAGGAAACTCAAGAAATCCTTTTCGCTGAAATTATAGGAGTTAGCTGATTTAGAGGTGACACCTTCTCTCAAGAACCTTTCATTGATTTTTCTTCTCAAAACCCTGAACATATATTTATTATAATATTCTATAAGAAAAACATTACAATAAATATAATAGTATGTTTTTGTCTATGGGTTCTACCAAAACTCACACACACCTCTATTTAATGGATATTGAACAAACTATTTCTTTGTATGGTGAACAACTGCCTCACGAAATGATGATTGTTCAATTTTTTCCTACCACCTATCATGGTGGAAATTATGATGGAATTTTATTTATATATGATATATATTATATATATATTTTCACTATTTTTATTTAATTTATTATTTACAAAATAGCATTAATCATTTAATAATGTTTAAATATAATAATTTCATTTGATGAATTGTGGACTACCGCCCCCTCAATGTGATATGACTCATTCATCCCTTACATGGAATGTATATTGAATGGAGTTAATTAAATTATGTAACAAATAAAACATATATATTATATTGTAATTATATTATACCTATTCATCAAATATTTTTTATTCTTTTAATTTGGAAATGAAATGAAAGTAGCGTCCATGAGTACGTATGAGCCACCATCTCCAGAAACATTGCATTTCATTTGTTATCTCAAAATGTTATGGAAACCTATAAATACCTATTTATTTTATATATATTATATTTATATCATGAATATTATTTTGTAGGTAATGAAATTTTGACCATATGGATAATTTTCTTCAAAACAAGTTCATTTTTAAGTCAAGTACTGAACATCGACAAAACATCCAATATGGACTAAAATTAATATCTAATTAGTATAACTATGTAAAATGTGACATTAAATGAATAATAATATCTAAAATGATCAAAAGAATGTTTAAATTAAACTATTTTTATTATTCATTAAATTAAATAATGAATGAGACAAGTCCGACTCAATTTCAGTGACTTCATTTCAATCTCCATTCATTGCGGCATATTTTGATTTAGATACGACCTTCATTTATACGGTGTATAATCTACTGCTTTAAATTTTAATTTAATTCAACATTTTTCAAAAGGAATCAATTTTTGAATAAGTGATTTACTAAATGAAAAAGGAAATGATTTTTTTTAATGTATGTGGTGACAACGACCTTTCTTCCACCACGAGCATTATATTATATTTGGGTTCCTATATAAGCCGTAATATTTTTAAAAATAATTTTAAATACGATATTCTATTTTAGGTATTTTTTAATTGAAATTTGTTTTAAGAATTTATGATTATATCAATATCTTGAAATGTTTTATTTTATTTTAAATGATGAAATTTTATTTTTCATTTATGCTTATTTATGTGTTATGATTATGTTATGGTTCTTGGGAATTTCTTATGTATATTGGTGGTTCTGTGATAAACTGAGGGCAGGTTACCCTTGATATCTCTCCGATGCATTGGGAAACATGACATAGGTAAATGTTAAGGATTCATCTTATGAGATTTATGGAATATAGGATTATGTTTATTCTAAACATATCTATGAAGGTTACTCCCTACCAAACTATGAAAGCTAAAAGTAAGTATGATAATGATTCCAAAAATTACATTTTTGTTTTATGATTACTATGATGTTTTCATGATTGTTATAAATTCATGGGTTTATAAATATTCCTGGACTAATGTTTTCATTTTTTATTTTATCCCTTACATAGTTGATATTATCATACCATGTTTTTAAAATGTTTTCACATTGTATAAGGATGAGTAAGATAATGGAAGAAGTAAATAATATTTGTATCAAGATATGAAATCATGTTTTTACCAATTTTCGTTGGTTGAAGAAAAATGATTTTTATTTATAGTATCTTCTTGTAGTATTATGGGATGATGTGTCCTGATAATGGCCAATTTGATTTAAACTATAAACCTGAAAGGATCCTCGAGTAGTATTAATGTCAAATTATTGACTTATCTTATCATTATGCAATGTTTTATGGCTTAAGACTTATACTCTATAAAATTGCACCATCTCCCAAACATATAACTCACCAAACTGGTCAATTGTGATGGGCTATAATATGGAATACAAATGTGCCCCTTTATCCAAATGACCAAAAAATAGCCATATCGCATCATTGTAATGAGAAATCCATTGATTAAATTCAGAAAAATCAATTTTTATATCATCCCAAATCAATTTTAGAAATAGAAATACAGTAAACAAACCAACCAATCAATAATTCACCCCCTTCACCTTCTTAAATGTGTGAAATAATTTCCGAAAACGTACAACCATATTCATTATCCATGTACACCAATACTATCTACAAAATCATGATAAATTTGGGTTAATCCAAGTATCGCAGCCCACTTCTAGAAATGAAACAAACACATCAAATATTCCTATATAAAATTATACAGAAAAAAACAACCATGAATGTAACCAATCTCATAATCATCCACATTCCACCCATAAGGTGACCAGACACCTTCATTATTTTCTCTCATGTAAAAACACTATGAATCCTTAAAATTTACCTCTCTGATCAATCTCAAAAGTATGATTTAAACTATCATGTAATCAATGGTAATCATTCCTTTTCTAGATTTAACATCTTGGTTTTTTCAAAATATTGTTCTATCACCCTCTACTCGAATCTTGTTTTCTAATCATCTTTATTTTTAGTTATTTAAATAAAATCGTCAAAAATAATATTTCCCTTGCATCACTTGTACCCTATTGCAAAATCAAAATATTTCATTTAGAAATCCCATATTTTCCACTGATTATTCGAATAAAATAGTTATAATTTTTACTGAAGGCTTTTAGAATCTATAAAAATAGTAAATTTAACAACATGAAAATCTATTAATTATATTTTATAAGAAATATTTTCTTTTTGATAGTTTTCATTTCACGCAACAATACAGATAGTTAATTTTATATTAAAGCACTGTGATTGGAATGTGTTATGATCAAAAACCATGATAATTGTGCACTACATGAAACATAAAATTTAATACACATACACGAAACATCAAGTTTATCTTACGTTATCTTCCACAATTACTTCCATGGATGTATTTCACAAAAAAAAACTAGGATTAATGAACAATACAATTTTTCTAAAATATTATTATTTAAAATAATAAAAAATAATATAGATGTTAAATTAGATGCTGCGAATATTGTTATAAAATTTATGAAAATATGTGGTTTACATAATTTAGTATGAATTCATAGGTTAATAATTAATTATAAATGAATATGTAAACCTATTGATTATAAATAATATATTTTTATATTTATGGAGACAAAGTTGTTTTACGCCAATAAAATAAATTAAATAAAATTAGTGAGTGATTTTAATGTAATTTATATTTTAATATTCAATCTAATATTTTTTACATTCATTGAATAGATTTGAGAAACATAAGATGACAACAAATCCAATTTTATGCTTAAAAATATATATTTTTATAAATGTAGTTTTATCCAATTTTAATTGATAACCAATTTTAATTAACAATTTTGGATGTTTTATAGAATTAATATATCATAATAAACTTCATATTTTAAAAATAAACATAAATATTTTTTATGTATAATTTTTTGGTATATTTCTTGATTTTTTAATGAATAGTGAAAATATTGAATTTTAGTTCAAAACAACATTTTCATTAATTGAATTATAACATTAAATTATATATTAAATTTGTTTGAAGGTTTAATTTGAATATAAATTTTTATATTAACATAATTTAGGTTATTGAATCTAATTTCATGTTGATGTTTTTTATAAAAACATTAAAAACGTTGGATCTTTTTACATTAAAAACCAACACTATCTACTAGATAAATGGATTAATTTTATATTAACATTACCCAATTATGTGATTATAATTTGGAAGAATAAATTAAAAATTTGGTATCAACCGAATTTATAATGTACAATATGCTAAATTTAGTTTCGTTCCAAAATTATTAGATAAGGTAACTATCATTTAGTACATCAATTAAGTTAAAATTATGATTAATTAAGGAATAAAAAATTAATACATAAAATGTGTTAGAAACATTTAAAAAACCAATTTTATGTCCCTTATTCATCCATTCACCATAAATTATTTATTATTTGGGATGTTATGACTCTATTTGGTAAAAACATGGGTACACCAAAAACGATTTAAAAAATGACAATTGTGTTTTTTTCATTCCCTATAAAAGGGCACTAGATCTCCCTCTTCTTAACGCCTCTAAAAAAACATAGTATCATAGAATATCTACCCAAAAAACTTTGCAACGTCCCTACCTACATCATAGGAAAATTCACTATGGAATAATGAAATCTAAGAAATCCATTTAGTACAAACCAAAATTAGGTAACCGATTAAGAGGTAGCACCTTCTCTAAAGCGCCATTATTTTATTTTCCCAATCCACCCCTCATCCACATTTATTCCATTCTTGTATAAAAAACAATATCATAAATATTTTAGAATTTTTTATGATATTTTTTTGACTTAAACTTACAAACACCTCAATCAAATGGGTATTAGACATATTGTTTAGGTGTACGATGAACATCTCCCTCACTAAACGATGAATATACATTTTTTACCACCTATCATGGAAATAATTATGATGTTAATTATAATTATATATATTATATTTCATATTTATTATACAATTAGTTTTATTTGTTAGTTTTTAAAACACTTATCATTTTACATTCCATTTTCTATTAATACAATAATTTTGTTTGAGGAAGTGTGCACTACCACCCCCTCCAAGAGACATGACTATTTCATATACATCATAGACTATATTAACAATTATTTTAGTGAATAAATATTATATATAAGATATCCAAATTATATTTTAAAAATGATATATATATATATATACATATATATACATATATATGCATATAGGTCTTTAACATTCTTTCTTTTACCATGTCAATTAATCGGGAATATCATTCATTGGTACATACGACATACTATCTCCATGAACAATGTATTCCATTTTGAAAATATTTATTATATATATTAGTATAATACACATATAATTTATATACATGTTATTTATATTAGGGTTCACATTTTGGAATTCTTTTAAAACATATTAGGACCAAATATATAACAAAATATGAAATGTAATAGAGGAGATATTTCCTGAAAAAAAAACATTACATAAGATAGTTAACACGAGGGAAATATAATGTAATAATTAAAAATTATATGATATTAGATATATTAATAAGGTTCTGTAAATGATATAAAATAAATTTATATTTATTACACAGAATGTTTAATGGAGTATGACTTGATTCAATTCATAGGGTAAAGGGATTTCATCTCACATTTTATTTCAATGATATATGTACATTATTTTCCCCGAATTCCATTTATATAGTGTGTAAAAATAAAATGGATAAATTTTATTACTAGTATAATGAAATATAATTTTATTTATATATCCATTATATGATCTTTATTTCAGGAGGATTACATTTCAAATGTTACTAAATCTATAAAATATTTTTATCTCAATTTTCATTATTCGAGAATCATATTTTATTATGCACCAAAAATAATTTTTTAGGTGTATGCACTTCCATTTTACATGTTAGGTAGTTAATATAATTCTTTTAATTAGATTAATTTCCATGTAATTTCACTTTCTTACCTAGGGATTATGGTTCAATGTCTCAAAGGTGTATGAGTTCATTGAAACTATCTCATTGCTTTTGGATATTTTTTATGTTTATGCTTCATTTGATGAAATGTTATGATAAATCTCTCAAAAATACTCTTGAGACTTATTATATTCTATTTATTTTATATATATTCTCCAATTGGTTCCATTTTTCTAATATTTTTTTTATAATAATGTTAAGAAAGTGTTTTTAAGAAAACCCAACATTAAAATCTATTTTATTTGATATTTATGAGTCATCAAAACAATGTATTCAATTTTTTCCAAGAATATTGTACCATTATCCTTTAATATTCAAAATAATATTTTACCCATTTTTTACTTTTTCCAATCCCTTAAAAATAATATTTTTGTCTCTTTTCTAACAAGATATTTTTCGAATAATTTTACCATAGAAATTTGTTTTTTCCCTTATGAAACAAGTTCAGATTTACCTGAAATCATTTATTTAAAAAATAAATTACATTTTTACAAGGATAATTTTTAATAATATGTTATTAAATGTGATTTTCATGAATAGTTATTTTCAAAAAGATTTCATCCTTCTTTTATAATTTTACAAGGAATTTTATTTTCTAAATGTATTTAGGATTCCTTTTTATATTTTCATGGAATTTGTTTACAAAATGTTTTCAAGATCATTAATGAGTACTCAAAGAAATTATTTTTTAAAATGATTTCAATACTTATTTATGTGTTTTGAAATTAATTTCAATCAAATGGGATTCAAAATATTTTCATTATTATTTCAAATGTTTTCAGGTAAAATGGATTTCAAAAAAATTTCGAGCTTTCTTTATAAGTTTTGAAATATATTTCAAATAAAATTATTTTTAAAATATTTTGAATACTATTTAAAACATTTTCAAGGAATTTTTTTTCAAATTGATTTCAAGTCTCTATAAATGATTCATTTTATTTTAAAATAAAATGATTTTCAAATGATTTTATGTATTAAAAGTAATTTCTCATTGAAGAAATTATATTTTTCCCAATAAAAATTGTTGAATGATATTTCAAAATTATTTTCCATATATGATTAAATCCGTTCATGATACTCATTTACTTCAAGGAAATGTTTTAAAGGATCCATTAATATTATTTATATGAATGAGCTATGCTTAATGCCACAATCATTATAAAATTTGTTTCTCTTTCATGAGTCATATGTTTATGAAATATGTTTCTCCATCATGGGTTATGATTTGAATTAAATGATTTTTAAACATATTTCATTTTCCATAGGTAATAATATCTTTACGTGTTTATCATACCCATTTCATTTCCTGGGATATGATGTGATTATTTATGATCATGTGGTGCATATATGTTTGATATCATTGTGATATTGCAAAGAACTTTAAATATCATCATTGAATTGGGTAATAATATATATTTCATGAAATAGAACTAGCAAGAATGTGTAAGGAAAACAGTTTAGTATTACATGGCTGGAACATGAAATGAATTTGGTTTAGTATTACTGGGTCTCAATGTGTGGTGAACTCTGTCCAGTAATACTTGTTTGGAATTCTGTGTGAACTCAGTTTAGTAGAGAACATTTTCCAATGATATGGTTAGAGAATAAATTCCTTGAATATTGTGGAAATCATTATATATGCTTATGTGTCTGTGACAATTCCATGTTTTATTACTATGTTCTGATTTCATCCATTATTTTTTATATTTCATTATGATTCTTCTCTAATGAACTCCCAAGATCTATGCCTTGATTCATGTATATGATCTTTGATATCAAGAGTATGATAATAAATTTTTATAATCATTTTCTCACACCATTACACTGAAGATTGTGTTTACATATCTCCCATGATTAACCTTACTGAGCATTTTAAAGCATTCCATTTTATGTTTCATTCACCAGGTTATGAAGATATTTATTGTGATTGATTTTTATAATAATGTTTATATTCCAGAAGATCCTAGTGGGATATAATGTATCTCACACATGTATCAGGGTTTATGTTTCCATGTTTTCAAAGGCACTAAACTAATCTTTTAGTTGAGAATCTTTGTGTATAATGTTTTTTGTATTAATCAAATGTTATGGAACTTGAATGAATGAAAATAGATGGTTTCTACAGTTTGTATTTGAGAAAATTGTTATTTAAAATTTATAAACTATGCTGAGGATATAATACTGAGATACCAAGGTATATTTCTAAAACTATTTAAGGGGATATATATAAAAAAAATTTATAACAATGAGTTAACATTTATGTTAATGTCCAATAACATTGGTAAAGTATAGAATAAGTGGTTTCGTAGAAATTAATTCATGTCTAAATAATACAAATAAATGATTCTCTAGTAGAAATGTACATTAGAAAAAAAACTCTAATATGATGTTCTGGGCCTTACACTGGGTAATCTGGTACATGAAATTGAGCCCTACTGTATACCTTGTTTGATAGACTTAGGGGATAGACATTAGAATTTATGAAATTATTCACAAACCACCATTAAGGGATTTAATTATATGTTGGCTATGAGTATCCAAGAATAAACATAGGGTATCATATATTATTGATGGTTTAATTACTTTTAAATTATATAAGCAATTATTTTCAATAATATGATGATTTCTTCTATGAAAAGTATTTCTCACATTCTGGTTCAAGTTTAAGTCAATGGTGGGAACCAGAAGGAACTAGATTAATGTTGAATGTGATGGATGATTTTCTAATGACCAGTCTTGTGGGATGATCATTGGAGTGAATGATGTTTCCATCGTGCCTAATAATTCATCAATGAACATTATTAACAATGTACACCATAAACATCTCTCGGACTCAACATGTAAGAGAATAAAAGAATTTTCTAAGAGTTTGGGTAATGGAGACCATGTAGGAAAGAATATTACAATTTAATTTGTGATAACAATGTGGAATGAATAAACTATGTTAATTAATTTTAGGAATAAAAATATATTTTGAATATGCAATGGAAGGAAAAAAAATCAACTAACTATAATAGAAAAATGATGATTCCAGTTAAAAAAATGGATGACAATATTCGTCTCCGTATGCCATCATTTAAGGTTGCGTTTTTCATCTGTGAAATAATGGGATATTATGAAACTCAATATCGAAAGATAACATACCATAATTAGAATTAGTAATGTAGTGCACGTAATGGTTACATTTCAGATGATGATGAGACTACATATGAATTGGAAAAAGGAAAGAGGTAGTCTATAATAGGATGAGGTATCCTTTCTAATGGAATAAGGATGAGATAGATTAATATAATAATTTATGTATTTTTATTATTGAATAATTATATATGAATGCTGAAAAATATAAGGATATTTTTGTTTATTTTTATCATTACAGATATACAGAAACACATTTAATTGATCGGATAGAACAGAAATGTGATATAATAGAAATGTGATGTTAATGGAAAACTCATGATTAAGAAAATATAACCCCTAATATGGGAATTATTCTTTGATATTAAATTTTTGATAAATATATGTGTGATATGAAAAAGATAATTGGATTATAATGATTACCTTGGAACTCATTATGGACTTATTGACAAGTAGTTTATGCTTTTAAGGATGAAGTTTACATGTTCTTGGATTAATTGAATATATCCTATAATATATGAAATATGTAATCATTAATGTTTTCCAAATGGATTATTGGTAATTTATTTTGGTACCTTGTTTCATAATAATTTAACACAAGTTTATTCATATGTCTAGAATGTGACAACCAAAAGCTACTTTTCGATATACAAGGGAATCAATTTTAAGATGATTTTTTGACTATTTATTAAAAGTTTTTTATTTTCATCATTTATAACGTTTATAAGGTAAACTATCCATGGATAGTTTAATTTTATGTTTTAATTAATTGTTTATTCACTATATTTTTGTTGAAATCATGGTTAAAATAATAATTACTGATAAAACTTATTTAATGTTTTCCATCATATTTTTGGAATTATATTAGTGTGGTTTTAGAAAATTAAATCATGTATGTGAGGTGACCACCAATGAAGTTCAATATAGTCATGGGTCTTGACCCCAAAAAAGAAGTTTGATCAGGGTTTCATGCCTATCACTAAACTATATGAGGACCTTGTTAATGTATAATTATTTTTGATGAATAATTATTTCCGATTAAAAGTTTTGTCACTTTTTATGTTTATAGAATAATTTGTTAACAATATTGATTTTTTATAATATTTATAGTTAAATAGTTATAATTTATTTACTTTTATAGAGCATAATATCTTCTAATAGTGTATGTTATCACTTTATGCGTCAACGTAAATTTCAGGATGCCCATTACATGATAGAATAAATGAATTATAAATTGATAAAGCACCACTTAGTAATTAATTTTTTTATAGAAATATATCTAGTTTGTATATTTCGTTATATTCTTGGATAATAAATTAATTACTCCATTTTTTGATAATGATTAATAGAAGATTAATTTTTTCTAATTCTATAGTTCTGTTTAACCAATGTCCTTTTTAATCATCAAAGATTTATGACATTTATGCCCCCACGTTTTCAATTGATAATTCACTTGTTTATGATTGATGACCACAATATCTACCTATAAATATTTACATTTTTACTCCATGTATAATCATCACTCCCAACTAATGTTATCATAGTTGGAAAAACAATTATATGTTACTTTGGGTAAGTGTTATGGTTCCTTATTTTCCTTTTAAGGGAATTTTTAGTATTTATTTTACAATGTGGGTTTTTATGAAAGAAGCTTTAAAGTACTAAACCATTTATAACCTTGAAAAAATTATAGGGTGAAATTATTTTTAATGGGGGTATAATGTAACTACATAAGGTTTTGTGAATTATGTTTTTTGGAATTAATTTATCCTTTTTAATATTTTGTACTTGAAATAATAATAGGGATATTTTATTTTATATTAAAGCACTATGTTTATCTCAAATTATATACACCACCAAGTTAATCATGCACTAAAAAAATATACATTATATTAATATAATTAGAACAAAAGTATCATCTTTCGTTATATGCAACAATGAAGTCCCTCTATGGCTTTTCTAACACTCAAGACCAAGGATTACCGAACAACAATATATTATTAAAACATGATTTTTTATATAATATAAAATATCGTAGATATTAAATTATATTTTATTTATATTATTTTGTAATTTATAGAAATATTTGTTTTACAGAATAAAATATTAATTCATCGGTTACCAATTAAATAAAAATTAATATTATGATAGATTGAATATGAAATGAAATGTTATTATTTTTATCATCACAAAGCAATTTATACACTAATAAAATAAATTTAAAAAATTAGTTAAGGATTATAATGTAATATATAATTTATATTTTTAATAAAATATTTTTAATATTAAATTAATAGAATTTATAGAGAGAAAATATGAATAATCCCAATTTTATGCTTAAAAACATAAAATTTTCTAAATATAGTTTTACATCCTTTTAAGGGAGAACCCATTTAAACTCCCAATTTTGGTAAAATTTATTAATCATAATATATCAGAAAAATATAATTTTTTATTGGGAAACATAAAAAGTTGGTGAGGATAATTTTTTTAATTTTTCTTGTAAGGTTTCATTTTATAGTGTATAGTAAAAAATTAACATTTTTGATGAAATTTGATATTTTATAAAATTTATTTATATTGTTAAATTATATTTTAAATTAGTTTCAGAGTTTTTTATATTATATTTTTATAAATTAATTAAATTTTGGTAACTGGAAAAAAATTCACATTGAAATTGGATATAAAAAAATAGCAAACTTTTGATCATTTTACTTTAAAAACATGCATTGTCCACCCAAATGCTGTATTCATTTAAATTATTTTCTCCCACACATGTAATTATAATTTCCAAAAATTATTCCATATATTGAATCATCATAACATATAAGGTAAAATAATGTCAACTTATTTTTTAACAAAAATGATTAGTGAATGTAATTAAAATTAATTACATCGATTAAGGTATAATTAAGAATAACTAAGGAATAAAATAAATTTAGGGACCATAAATTATAATACACAAAACCACTGTGACTCCATTAATCATACATTAACCTTATAATAATGATATTTTAATGTAATTTTTTTTAAAAACGTGGTCACACGTAAAATGTTTTCAATAATACCAATTGTGTAATTTCTTCTATTTGTAAAAAGCCCCCATCTATCCCTTTTTTTCACACTTATTACACCACTAAGGATCGACCATTATCTTCCGAACACAATTTCCAACATCCCTACCCTCATGATATAAGCCTTACCTACAAATAATGGAAATCCATATAATCGTTTTTCCATAAACCAAATAGAGATACATGATTAATGGGTAATGCCTTATCTCAAGATACTTCATTTTATTTTCCATCGACACCCCTAAACCCTCATTATTCCATGATTTTATGAGAAAAAAGTTCTCCTAAATATAAAAGGATGTTTTTCTGATAATTTTTCTAACAACACATGCACACACCTCTATCTAATGGGTAACAAATACATTATTTACATGTTTGGAGAACTGCCACCTCACTAAACGATAAACGATCCTTTTTCATTTACCACATATCCTTGTAGAAATTATGATGGAATATATATAGATATATATTATTTATTTAATGTTATGTATTCATTTTTACAATAAATATCTCATTACTTTCTATTTTCTGTCAATACATAAATTTCGTTTGAGGAAATGTACACTACCAACCCCATCAAAGTGATATGATTCATTCATACACAACCTAAGATGTATTAAGGATGGTTTTGTGAACATATATGATATAAATTTTATTTTACATCTAAATTAATAATGATATATATATATATATGTATATATTTCAATTTCATTCTTTTAACATGAGAATTAAAACTGAGACAGTGTTCTTATGTACGGATGACTTACCTTCTCCATGAATGGTGTATTCCATTTTTAACATATATATATTCTATATATTATTATAATAAAATTATTATTTATATAAAAGTTATAATATCAGGGTTTAAATTATTGAAATAATGATATAAGTATATGGACCAAAGATATGAAAAATTAAGACACATGAAAAAAGAATATTATCTATAGTGAGACATTAACATTGATGATTGAGAAAAATATAATATATGGTAATAATAAAACAATATATTATATTAGATTTAAGAATATGGTAATGAAAAATATTTAATATAAATTCATATTTATTATACAAGTGGTTTGAATGAGTACGATGAGATTCAAGACACATTGTAATGGGATTTTATCTCACTTTAAGGTTTTGTGAGATACATGATTTATTCACCACCCATTTGTTTTATGTGGTGTGTATAATTCCCATTGAAATATTAAATTATTTGAATAATTATATTAATTTATATTTAATAATCCATTCAATGATCTTTATTTCCCTAGTTTTATGTTTCGAAAATATCCAAATCTGTAAATCACTTTTGCCTCCATTTTCCATCTTTAAGACTCATGTTTTTTATTAACATAAATTATTTTTCTAGTTGTATATACTTACATTTTACAAGTTATTTAGTTCATATAATTATTTTCATCATATTTTAAGCTTCATTTAATTTCAATTTCTTAAAAGGAGATTATTGTTTGAATTTAACATGTTATAACAGTTCATTGATACAATCACATCGATTTTTAATATTGTTTATGTTTATGCTGACTTCGATGATATATTAAGATAAATATACATTGAAAACAAATTATTCTCCTTAATCGCTTATAATTAATTTTATATTCATATATTCGTTCTATTTTTATACTCTTTGTAAAATAATATTGTTAGCAATGTTTTTACAGAAACCCAACATTACCCCTTCCCCAGTCCGATATCTATGATCATTTAAAACCATGTTCTCTAAAAAGGTTTTCCATGAATATTTTAACACAATACTTTAATCATTAAAAATACAATTTTAACCATTTTTGTCTTTCATGAATTTATTCAATGTAATATTCTATTTTTTTTAAAGGAATTATATTTTCTATTCTTTTTATACTGCATATGGTATGTTCTTTTTTACCTTGTACAACATTTATGGATTTACCGACAACCATTTAATTGAAGAATAATTTCTTTTTTTAAAAATATAAATTATGTTATTTTCTTAACATTTTATTTTTACAGTCTTTATTTTTCAATTTTTTTCAATATTTATATTTATGTTTTCATATAAAATATTTTTCAAAATTATTTCATGATTCCTTTGTATGTTATCATGTAAAATTGTTTTAGAAATTATTTCAAGATTTATTTATATCTGTTAAATTTATTTTCAATGTAAAGGTTAAAAAAATCAAACTCCATACAATTGTTTTCATGTAAAAAAGGATTTGAAAACACATCCATGTTTTCCTATATGTATTCAATGTTATTTAAACGAGATAGATGATTACAATGTTTTGAAACATATTCTGTATTCTTTTTAGGGAAAATGGGTTTCAAAATGATTTAATGTGTTAATTATATTTTTTAATGTATTTTATATGAAAAAGTACTTCAAATGGATTTATTCCTTAAAAATCACTTTTCAAAGAATGATGTTTTCTTAAATAATAATTTTTAATAGATATTTCAAAATTCTTTTCCATTTATGAGGACGTCTGTTGATTTTATACGCACCCTTCTAAGAAATGTTCTTAGGATTCCACTGAAATTATATCTATAAATGAGTTATTTTTAATGTCATGGTTTTTAAGAAATCAGTTTCTCCATCATGGGTTGTATTTTTATAAATTATATATCTTTTGATTGGTTATTATTTTGATGAAATGATTAGAAAACCTATATCTATTTCCAGATTTTATTTTATGTGTACATGTTTATGATACCCATTCCATTTTATTGGTTATGATATGATTATTTATGATCACATGGTACATGTATAGATAATTTCATAATGAGATGGGTGGGACCTATATAACACTACAATGCATTGTTAAAAGATTTATATCTCTTCAGTTAGTCATGGATGAAACATAAAATGGAGCCAGTTCAATATTATAGGGTTGGAATGGGAAATAAACTCAGTTCAATATTACATGACATCAACTAATGGTGAACTCGATTCAATAATGCAAGGTAGAAAATGGGTTTGAACCTAGTTCAGTATTGGAATATATACACTAATATGGTCTTAATAACATTTCCTTGACAAATATAGAAATAATAATATATTAATATCCATCTTCAACAATTCTCGGGTTTATTCTAATGTTTTTATTTAATGGATTATGTTCTTTATTTACTTATAATTCATTTATTATGAGCTCTTATGATATTTTCCATGATTTATGTATATGATTTCAGATTTGAGGTGTTTGATCTTTTATTTTCATGATCATGTTATGATACAATTACACTTTGTATTTTTTATATTGATCCCCCTTGTTTACCCATACATATTATTTTATCTCTCTCATTCTTATGTTTCCTTCCCTATGTTATGAAGATGTTTTTTATGTTTGATGTCTATAATAGAAGTTTATTCAAGATGAACCTTGTGGGATAATATATATCTCACTCATATATCTTTGTCTATATTTCCATGTCAACGAAGGTTAAAAACTAATAAGGAAATTTGGGTGTCTTTTTATATAGTGTTTTAAGTATTCTTTAGGTGTTATGTAATGTTAATTTACGAAAAGATATGTTCACTGTAATAAACCCCTCTCTTAATAAGTAATGATTCCAAAATATTAAACCATAAAACACCCATACCAACTCAAGATCATGCAAAATTTATTTTCATTCACGAGTCATCAACAATAGTGAATCATATTACCCAACCCAATCATCAATCATCATCAATGCCCCAAACTAACACCATACACATCAAAATATAAGTAATAATACATATCCATATTGTGTAGGAGTAAAATTGGTGCATTATTTGACCGGATCATTATCTCAAAAAAACATCCTTACATGCCCCATACCATTAAAATATGATTCTGTTCATGGTCAATCCTGATAGAGGTTATTCCAAATGGGAAATTTCTATAATGACCCTTCGATAATATCTCTCTAATCACATAAATAATTGGTTATTAATTATATTCATGAGATTATCCCATGATACATATTCTTTAACATTAATTATTTCAACTAACAGACAATCAACCAAATTTATGGGACCCATGAAATGTACCCTATCAATCAAGAAATGTCACATAGATAGCATGGTGTGTATCCTATTCTCCCTCAAGGTGTATTGGATGGTATCAAGATATTTATAAATAATTTCATGAGTCATAGAGTAGGACAAAATTTCATTGAAATATTTAACTACAATATTATTAGGGTAGAAGTAGAATATTTGGTTTTTAAATGCCATTAAATATATTGGATATTTGGTAAACTCAGACAGTATCACACAAAATCATAAGGACCCTACCAGATACAATAAGTTGTCGGTGATATATCATATGATCTCAAACTTTACTCTATATAGTTGAACCATTAATAAATATTAGAGAAAATCGAGGAACCCATAAACTGTTTAAAAATATAACAAATTCAAAAAAGTTGTTTTAGATTATTAACTATCATTTGATTCAACCATTGGTATTTGAAACACAGTTGCCATGTTCCATTCTCCATATTATCAAAGAAAACTGGTGATCCCCCAGGCGATGTACCTAGATGAAAAGACCTTTTATTCTCCAGTTTAACCACCTTATTTTTGTATTCATGTATCACTTTTAGTTCCATTTTATGTGGTAAAATAGATAAATGATATTCCCCTGAAATAAAATGATTCTTGAATTTAAAATCTATCTCATTAGGAATAATAGAGAATTTCTCAGGAAACAAATCTTCAATCTAATCCACCATTAGAGGGAAAACAAGCCAATATACTCCTCATCTTCAAGAACAATACATTACACTTGTGATATGAGCTCACGTAATTCCTAAAGAACTATCCTAGCATCGCCTGGTCTGATATCCCACATTCCATAGTAAACATATGTAACCCCTTCATGGGATGTAAGCATTACCATAAGGTGGTAACAATCGATATAGCCCTAATATATCACCAATAAAACTAACCAAAAATATCATATCAATACTAGAAATCTATTGCATAAACAAGTCATAGTGGAAATGTAACGATCAATCCATTAGTGTACAATTTATAGATTTTAAAATATTACTTTTATCAACTACAATGTTTAATCAATTAACATAACAACATATTTATATTACCTGAATAACCTAGTGCATTCACAAAATAATGAATATATAGAATAATATAATTAACTTTTATAATACAATCCTCTATAAAGAATGGTGTCTACAAGAATCCTACCTCAAACTATCTATGATCTAGCCATTCCACCACCTGGTGTAGAATAAACTGCCATGATTTTTCATTTCCCAAAACTATGGGCTCCATCCTGAGTCCCTAGTGTTGTACTGCACTTTAGGACACCCTTTTACAAAATCATTGTTTATACCTTTCCAACTAGTAATTCCATTATAAATCCAACAGTCTATCTAGAGTATTGTAGGTGACCCCAACCAGTACTCTATATCAGCCCTAATCCCCCATCAAAACCCATCATGATGAGGGTTCTTACAGAACCTCTACATTGGAATCATCCTTCCAAATACTTATAACTTATACGGTGGCTGGGGACACTAACCATTCATAAATCACATCCTTTGTCACTTATAGAAAAAAACATGGTCACTACCCTATGAAGTCAAAAAATTTCCTTAAATACCTTTTCTTATATAAACCTCGAATAAGATATCAAAATTTTATATCCTTATATTGATTGTCGCACCATTGGGCCACCACATTGGAACCACATTTCCCCCCATCAAAATCATACTTCATTTTCCCTTCCAAAATATGGATCTAATCCACCACATCATCACACAACATTAAATAGAATATGTTCACCTATGACATGATTTCATATCTATGTCCATCCTAGAAAATCATTGTTATAGATTCCTCTTCCATTCACAATGTAGGAAGAAAGCATTGAAAATTGTTGAGGAGGAAAACATAATCTATATCTATCGTGGTCCCCTATATCAACCTCATAATATCTATATCCATATCAAACCTCAAGGTCTCATGAAATATATTTTCTACATCCTTGTTTTGTAAATATTTCTATGTCATACCTTATGCATGCTCGGTCGGAACCCAAATATACCAATATCACCTTTTTGGTCTTCTCATCATGTATGGTTCCAACAAGACCTTCCTTTTAAAAGGATAATTTATTGGAATGAAAATAATGTAGACTAAATCTACCCAAAACACTACATCCTAGGTCCTGCCTCTCAAGAAAATGGAATTAGTTATTATAACATAAAAATTGTATTCATGTCAAACATACATTGCAGGACACACCCTGGATCCCATTCCAATATCTAAAAATATATATATATTATCACAAAAATTAGACTCCACTCAATCACCCAGTGACAATGGGGTTTCATTTTCTTCTACTGGTAGAGTATTGTTCATGCTTAAGTCCTATTATCACCGAACCAAAAACACCCTATTAGGGTGGAATCTACATAGAATTCCAAATAGACATTTGAAACTATATGAAACTTGGGATCCACATTTAAGAAAAAAAAGGATCAATACATTCCATGAAAAACCATTTCACATTCACTATCCCATTGAATATAGACACACCAATCTCACTACCCTTATCTATCCCTTCCATGGGTCATGGACAAGATGTGGGTACACCAACAAACAAAAACACATATCATTCATTAGACAACCAATTTAACAATTTTAGATTCTAACTATAATTATTCTTCATTTTGGTAACTAATTATCATTACAAAACATGACAACCTTACATGTTCCCTATTTATGGATCTTCATTCAGAATCATTATTTAACAACTCTTTTATGTTAATTCCATTACCCATCTTCATCATCTTCATTAGACACCATTTTGTTCAAATTTCAGGGGGATAGTAAAACATATTATCCATCACATCCCACAATTCGTTCACATGTTTTCCTATCATGATGTTTCTCAAATATAACACTAGAATCAATAAATTATCCATAAATAAACTATAAAACATTTTCTCTATATGAAAAATATCATCAAATAGTCACATCAGATAATGAGAACATCACCTAATGTGAAATATCATCAAACCATAAAAATCAAAATGAACAACAATAACCCCGAGGTGATTGGTTTTCCATCCATACATGGGTTAGATACTATCATTATTGAGCTCATTACAATGGCATGAAATATAATAGTCTCTATTCTACAATTACAAAACCAGAAGATAAAATAAAATAAAATTTCTATTATATCACTTTTTAACATTCCCAACCATATAGCCACTATATATTGTACCACAGTCTGAGTGTCCAAATGAAATCATTGAAGTTTCCTCATATTCTAAAGGCATCCAACTATCCATGACAGTCAAACAAAATAAGTGGGGAGACTATAACCTTTTTATTTGAGTAATCCAAAAAAATAAAATATGAATTAATGGAAACAATCAAACCACAATATACATCACCAACCATTTCCAAAAACCATGTATAATCCCACAACTAAATAGTATATATTGTATTTAATTTATAATAGTTCCAAGATTAATGATCTCTAAAACAATGTAAATATGATATTAAATACAAACAACGGGTCCAGACTCCATGTCTAGATACCTAATCCATTCACACTACAAGCCTAAGTCAACCATCTAGAATAGGGCCCTCAACATTTTCTTTCCCTATATATAAGGCTTCTAGTCATGTAACTAATTATAGCATGAACATGCTGTGAATACAACTCAGAAGGAGTCTTCCAATGATGTAAAAAAATATCCACACTAAAAATATTGTTTATTCATGTAAATAATGAAAAAATGGGTAATATAAAAGTGAAATTGGGTTCCATGGGTATAAAAGATTCAATATGGCCACCTTAATCATATAATAAAACTATTATGCATTTTATCCAAATATAATTCATCTAATTCTAGAATAATAAAGAATTTCACATGATGAAAACCATGTGCCCTAAATAGGTAGGGAAAACATTACATGAAACAAATCATAACACTTAACATTGATCCTCAGTTGATCATTTATATCACATGAAATCATTAACATCATAGATCCCCAGTCCAAATCCATAAACCATTCATTAAATGAGAGGGGTTTCTAGCCTTAGTAAAAAATAAACCATGGGTATATAGCCTAAATTCAAATAAACCACAACAACAAAGGCATGTAAAAATGCTTATTTACCTATTTGAAATATATCATTCAAAAACTATATCTCCTTAAACACATTCACTATTTATGAAAATATTTAATTAAACACATATAACATCATAATGGCATGGCCATGATACAAATTACACTTTATATTACTCAACCCATTTATCTCATTAGAAAGATACAATTATATATCCAACCAATAGATCTGAAATATAAAATCCATATTTCATTTAATGTAATAACAGTATACAAAAAATCCACTTATTTCATGATATTAACTGAATATAATTATCATCAACATCTCTATACCATCAGTATTGGAAAAAACACAATTATATTTATCCCAAACTCATAACTCTTGTGGACATGTCAACACAATTTTCATGGGATCTATCTCATAACCATAGAAATATATATTTTAAATTTAAATTTAATTCTCAATTTGGTGGATCATCCTATACATGGAACTTAACCAATTATATTCAAAGTCAATAAAACGCATGGTGATCAATAGGGTTCATTTCATCATTTATACAAAAAAATATCATTTATACCAAAAAAAATGTATCAAACAACACAATGAAACAAGCAGAAAGCCACATATACATAAAATAGTCCACAATATTATATGATATAATTGATAGACCAAAAATCACTCTTAAATATTTAACTGCATGATTACCCCTATCCATTGATTCTATTGAAGATAACTTTCAATCCCCATCCTATAAACCACTTGAAAAAATATGGGTTTAGTACTATTGAATATGATGTAAAATTCCAGAATCCCTATTAATGAAAAAACAAATAATATGAGTGTTAGAATCACCTGGGTCATCAATCCTCGCCCAATAACACCACAAGAATCATTGAAAAAATAGATATTAATCTATTATAAGATTGGGAGTGTTGGTTTATTAGCCTTGTAAGCTATATGAGAAATTAATAGGAAATTTGGTTGGGGTTTTTTAAATATAGTGGGGGTAATATGAAAATAAATTTAATTGTTCCCCTAGTTTTAATGCATGGTTGGAAAAATCATGAACCAACCATGTTCAACCCTCTAACAAGGAGGGGACAAGGCGACACAATTTATGGGGGATATTGAAAAGTTTGAAAAACCTTAAAGTAACTATGCACAATGCATAAATCCAAACCTACAAAACTTCTCCTCTCTTCTATCTTGGTTTCATCAACTATGAACCCCTCCCCCGGGAATGAATGGTTATTGTGCATGAGTTAATTTAACTATATTCTTAACATTATTAATACACATGATGGCTCAATTGTCTTTTATTTCATGTCTCAAATAACTAGAACACTCACAAGCCTCCACATTTACTAAAGAAGTTATAATTAACAAAATTAAATTATTTTAATAACTACTTACACAAGAACACAACTCATATAATTTTAGGATTTTTAATTATGTAATTATTTTTCACACATCATGGTTGAATAAAAATATTTATGTATATATTATGTTAAATAACATTCCCATAATATATTAAAAAATATTTTATTAATAATTTTGAAAAATTCATTGATATATAACTAGTACTATTATATGAAACCAATTAATTTGAAAAAACCACACTAAATTGTTAATTTTTAAGAAACTTATCATTCTATATCTGAAATAAAATTTCATTAAAGTATTATCAACATAGATTCCAGAATTATGAAATGAAATTTTTTGTAATTTTCGTGATTGGGTGGGATAAAAATGACAATCTTGAAAAAAACTCTAAATGTAGGGGAGTAATAAAATCCTGAAACCTAGAAATAAAGAAAACTATATTGTGAAATTGAAATAACATAAAAAAATAAATAAAAAATTATTTAAAATTTAAACTATCTTGGACATATACCCCATACAGAACCACAAAGAGTGTGAAATGTTCTCTTTGAATGAAAATAAAATTTTAGAAAGATGTATAAAACTTCATTGGGTTAATATGTATTTTTCTTATTGATGGTCGGGATTCTCCACTATGGCCTCCTGAATGGTTTCATGGAATTATTTTAACAACTTCCATTTATGATGAATTTTATTTTTATTTCATCATTTTGAAACATTAAAATATAAAATGGAATGACACTACTAATAATGTATCAATTGGTAAAGTATGGATTGAGCATACATAGGTGAAACATTTTCCAGGCATTAAAAATGAGTACCTTCTTCCAACTTATGAATTTATGTTTATTGATTGTGGAGTATTGTAATGTTGTGAATATCTTGTTATTTGTATGGTTCCTATCATATAAATATCTTAAAATATTCTCATTTCCTGAATATGAAACTTCTTATTATCACATGAATTTGATAAGTTCAAATTATATTGTTTAATAACAAAATATACATGGTGATATTACTATAATTGGAGGTTACATGAATCTATAAAAATAATATGATATATTGAGATTCTTATAAGGTTTTTAAAAATAATGCCATATTCCCATATTTCATCATTTATTCATAAAATATGTTCCTCCCAATTAAGATGTAACATTTATTTGATTTTTTTTATTAATTTTAGATATAAAATATATACCTCCTTATTATTTTGGGATTGATATGAATTTGTGATTTAATTTAAAATATAATATTTCTTGATAATTAATTACTTGTTTTGATAGAATAAGTGTCATCATTGATATATAACAATGAATATACGAAATCCAGTCATTATAAAAAATTGGATCTCTCAAAATTAGAAACCACATGAGTGTCATGGTCCTAGTATCATTACCATCTCCCCATATAGAAAAATATAAAATAGAAAACAATATTTATTGAAACCATAATGAATTTAAAAAATTCCAGGTTAATTCAATTACCCATGAATCAAATTTCTCACAAAAATAATAAGTGTTTTTTCAGAATTTAATTCATCATAGAGATATTCTGTATGAATTGAAAATATATGAATAAAATAAAATTATAATGACAATATATATAATATGATAGAAAATAAATATAAAATTTAATGAACATTGTAGCTTTACCATCTGATAAAAAATCTCACCCACAAGTTAGAGGTTCGTATAATCATAAAATATAGGTAAACCCATTCTCACAGACAAACTAAAGAAAATAAATTTCCTTAAAAAAATTCCACATGAATGGTTCATACCAAATGTACCATCAATTATTATTCTTATTTCATTGTGAATGTGTTGATGGAAAATAATTTTCGTCCCGAAATTCAATGAGAATATTTATAATGTCATCATTCCACGGTATAAGAATAACTACATAAAATTGGTTCTCATCATGTAAGGATTCTGTAATGCAGAAGAATAATTCAAAATAGTTTTCTAATAGTGGTAAAATACTACTAATATAGTAATATAAATCATTTTCCACTGCTATCTAACCTCAATTCTATAGGATATTCTCTTAGAGGATGATAATTCACCTTATAATGTGGAGAGTTACTTCAGGTCTCTCTATAAGGTATTGGTGGGAAGTGTGTTCAGAAAACACATTGATTATTTGTCTAAGAAGACATGTAAAAGAATTTTCTGAGGAATAAACAATAAAATGTTATTTCTTTTCTATGGAAATGTAGTTTTCCAATGAAGTCTAATAGATATGCAACACATAAATAATTTTATTATGATCCCTCTCAAAATATTGAAATTAAAACCCCCACACTAAAAAATAAGAAGTATCACACACATTATGGAAGGGGTGGTCCCGCCTTAGTTGTTTAATGTTGTATATTGATGGGAAGCTCCATTTTAGTGAATTTAATCCACACTCAATGTTTATCAAAAAAATTCAAAAATATTTTGGGGATATTAGAGACAAGGGAAGGGAAATATATTGATAGTATTTAATGAAATGAAGGTAGAAACTATCAATACACAAGTAAGATCACATGTAATAAACTAATTTTTGATATAAAAGGGAGTAAATTATTTGAACATTTTATTAACCAACTAAAATAACCTTGCATGAATTAACATACCCAATATTTACCCCTTTCTATATTATAAAATGGAATGTATCATAATTTAATATGAAATATTCTTCAATGAAAAAACAAAATAAATAAAATATTTTTTTTTTAAAAACCTACAAGTGATTATCCATAAGCAATGGGGTCATCCATAAAAATCAAAAATAATTCAGACGGTTCTTTGTGAATATACACAACACACAACATTGGAAATTACTAGGATCATTAAAATGACCAAATATAATAATTTTTATGAAAATTTCCCAAATGGAATGATAAATGATTTATAATATTGATCATCTGGGTAAATGTGGATTTTAAAATAATCTGAGTATCACTAAAAGGATAAAAATGTTATATACTATAAAATATTTTTATCATTTATTCAATGAAATTTAGTAGAATGTAGACTTTTTTATGGAATGAGTTTATCGTTAGTATTAAACATAGTCTCACAAACTATTATGTACACGTTTTGGATGGAATTCATTCTTTTCATTTCATAATAGTTTTATTCTAGTAATTATTTGAAAAATTTGGCCCAGAAAAACCCATTTATTATAAGATATGATATAAAAGAGCATAGAAGACATTAATTTTCAAACATCTAATATTTCCACATTAAGGGTGTAGGATATAACTGTCTTTGTGATTTATATATAGAATTTTACTATTAATATAAAAGAATATGTATTATAAAAATTGTTTTTATTATCCCAATAATATCATCCATAATCTATCCCAACTCTTTCAAACACTATTTGAAAAGGTATACCAATTTTTATTCATCATCTAGAGGGTTTTAGTTGCCAATAATGAGGGGAAATTGGTCAATAACTTCAAAATATGAATATTTAAAATTTTATAAAATTTGTTTGAATTTTAATAATGGATATTTATAAATTGATATACGTGCTTTTGGGGGATTTATGTCTTTGTATGTATCTATGTTCTAATAATTATCCTCCATGTAAAGATAATCAAGGGAAATGATATTTACATAATCATCAATACTCATGGGTACCTTATAAGGAAAATCCACATTAAGTAAAACAAAAAATTAAGCATTTATAAATCCATAGAACAGAAACAAAATTATTATTCAAAACAAAAATAATCTATGAGTGAGTAATAGGAGAAGAAATCAAGGTATAGTCCAATTAGATAATATGTATGGTGTGTGTCATAGGATATAACATCCAGATAGTAGACAATAAGTGCAGAGTTCTTGTTAAGGGTTTGTTTCATATAATTAATGATATTGAATCAAAAATTTCCCCACATAACTCCATGGATAACATTCAATAATAAACATTTTTTATTTTATTATTTTTTTTCAGGATTGGTCTTCCTAGAATGAGTAGATCATATCATTTGTTAGTACCATATTCTATATCAAGAATGTATAATTATGTAGGATAAAAGATATTTTTTTCATCACAAATATTTCCTCAATCACGACTCTTTGATGTGTTGTGCTTTGGTAATAATATTATATGAACATGGTAATTGGATGAAGGTCTCCGACCATTAGATAATTTTACATAGGTAAAGGTATCACATTAATTGATGAAATTAAGTCAATAATTACATCATAAAAGAATTTATCCCCAATGGAGATTATTATTATAAATGATAGTGGATACTTTAATTTTTATATAATTATTATTCTTATCATGAATGATAAATTACAACCAAGGATTACTCCCTTATTCTTCATAAAATACCATATATGGGTGCAATAATGAATATGGAATTTTTCATGGAATGATATTTTGTTAACAATATCAAGTAGGGGATTGTTAACAAGTATATTTTTAAAGGTATTCATACTCTTATTATCAATTTCATTAAAAAAATATTAATGGATTGAGATATGATTTAATAAATGGGAAGAGTAATGGACTATTTAAATAATACAAATGAATTAATTTTTTCCAATTTCTGTGGGTTTTCATCATGTTAACATTATAAGGGTGGATAAAAATGTATTTTCATTAGTATTTCATACCTCGTATGTAGAATCACTAGAGTGTAATTTTATTTACTACAATGATTTTTGATAAAATAGATATTAACATTTTATGTTGTATTATAAATTTTTTGGGATAGTAGTAATCTAGACAATCATAACCTGAAATAACAGGGATGAAGTCACAACTCCCTAAAATCGCCTATAATTGGTCTAGGGATGGAGACTATCACATAGTAAGATATCACACATATGAAAGGTCAGGGTGTATTTTACCTATACATATTCACCCACATACACCTCCATGAAACTATTAAGGAAAATATAATAACCAAAAACTAAAATGATGCATACTTCTATCCCAAACGAGAGTATAACAGACGTTTAAAATGGTAAAATACAAGGCTCACTAAATTGAAACTATAAAAGAATACATCCTATATAGATGTAGGGGATCGATGTCAAACTACCACTGTTAAGCTCCATGGTAGGTTCCCTTAAAAAACCATGATCTGTCCAACAACTTCTCTTTACCTACTCCGGTTCTAGCACGGACTTCGTCGATGGACCTATGGTTTTCACAACACAATAAACATGTGGGAAGACCACATGAAGGGGTCTGTATAAAGATACATAGTATGAACACCAAATCCCAAAAAAAGGGAGTAACTGATAAGCATCATGTAACTTGACCCTGACCGAGGTAACCTGATCAAGAGAAAAACTCCTTCTCGAGACCATCCTCTGTTATACATGAGTAATCCGCTCGACGTCCCTAGAATTCAAATTTAACAACACATACCACAGGGACCCCCAGAACATACATAGATATAAAATTCTATAAATCTAATTCACATTATACCGACCATATATTTCCCATGGTAACTAACTCGATGTTCCAAAAAAACACTCATAATGGTATCCAAACTTTCCGACCACATAGACATCAACAGACTCCATCTTGAAGTTAGAAGATAGAATCCTTACTCAGAGAAAACACAAACCCTAACCATTCCCTTATCAAACATTTAAAGGGAGTGGAGATGAATTGAAAACTCATAGTTTATGAGATATCATCGCCATACCAGAAGGCTCTCAATCGAGAGATTTCAATCTATTGGTAAAACAAACAAATGATACAACCCGACCAACCCTTCTGATACCTACCCATGAGAGCACCCTCGATGGACAATGTCATAGAAGAAGACATTGAGTGACCGGATTAAATAACACTCTCAGGCCATGGACCCAACCCAGGTTCCACTAGGGAACACTGAAAATTCTTGTTGGAACACCAAAATCAGAAATGGTATCCCACCCAAACGCAACACTGGAATAACTCAACTAGAAGAGGATCAATAACCATTTATAGTTGGTCACACCAATTTTGAGAACTCCACCAATGAAAACATCACAATTCATTAGAGAAGGAGGAAAAAATTATTGATACATTCATAGTGGGTAATCAACCAAGGTTCATTGGGGAACCGTCCCCTAATGTAACATCCTAGCTAGGGGATCGCTTCTCTGGTAAAATTATTGTCACAACGATTCCAAGAACCGAACCTGGGAAACATAGAGGAACTTGGGGATCAGTCTGAGACTCTTGGGATGACACAATCATCAATTCATGCATGTATTATATCATAGGGTATTGACATATCTCACTCTAGAATGTGTGGAACCACACATGTTTCATGTACACAAAGCATCTGAAGAGTGGTCACAGTCCAGTGAAGGGGACATGATACACAATTCCATTATATTATAGGGTTCGTGGGGACTCACTCAACATTTCTGGTCAATGGGTCACTACCCCAAGTTACACAGACAGCATCCCATGCACTCTATGCCTCATAGTCCCAAAACATGGCCACTATTGCATTCTAAATAGAAAAACACACTGTATAGTCTATTTATATAAACAAAACTGATATCTAGCAGAAATGGAACTTTTCACCACAATAAGCACAAACCAGTAATTTTGAGGCCCTCTCCATGATCTCCAATCAAAAACTATGTATCACACCATTTCTATCCTCATGATAAAACACAAGGAATCATCTATTTATTCGTCCAAAATGAACACCTGGTGAAAAAGTTGCATTTCAATGAAAACGTGCAAACTATGCCTCATGGGTTCCTCTACAAGATTTTAGATCAAGAACCAGAAATCATTCATGAAACATTCACTTTAAATTTAAGGTCACAACACCAATGATCATGCGTAAATAATAAATTAAATGCAGAAATTTTTTTTTGATACAAGAATCACGAATGAATAATTTTTATATTATAATAATTTCAATTGGATGTTTCGTGCCACTATGTCTAGATACCGAAATATAATGTTCACAAAATAGATTGAAAAGGCATGTATTGATGAAATGGTCATGTTCTCAAATATTTAATTTAAAATTGATTTTTTGTTGGAATGATATGGGGGTTTGAAGTCTATACGGCCTAACTTAGCCCACTCTGGCCTGACCGGGTCCGCTCTGGCATGTCTTCTCCGACGGGGCTGGCCCACTTCGGCTAGCCCATCTCACCTTGCCAACTGATGTGCCTCACTGGGTCCCTCCCTTTTCACCAGTGCGCCTGACCCCCACACCACCCCACCCATCCACACTGTAGTACACGAACTCCTCACCACCTCACCAAAACCTGTTGCGTTACTACCAGACTGGCGTCGTGTCTCGCTAGACCGACACCACCACCTCCTTCCATAGTCCACTAGAAACACTCTGTTTGAATGAAAATTGAATCAATGATAGATCTGGGATCCTTGGGACCTGATCTACATAGACATTTTTTCTACATAAAGATCCGATTATGATTTGAAAAAAAATCATAAACAAGGAGAGAGAGAATAAAATATGAAAACACCTACCTTAGGGAAACAAATGAAGCTTCATGGTTAGATCTACGCAATGGATCTACTACTTCATGATCTGAGGGTGATCAAAATCATTTTTCGAGTCTACTAGCACATGGTTTCTACGATTCCTCCCTTAGGCCATATGATTCCTATGGATGAATATGGGATACGAATCCTCTATCATTCACACAAATGGGGGAGGTGGAGGATATTGAATTAATTTTTTTATTATATCAATTATACCTTTTAACTCTCCGACAAAACATTCCCTCTCAACAGGCCTCTGACCTACACCATGAACTGACAATATAAATGTTTTTCCTCAGGTAAAAATGATGTTCCGAACACAAACGAGGTATCATTAATTTGATTGGAGAATCTATTCATAAGTTACTAAATCCATCATCAAAATAAATTAATTTTTATTTAATCATTTTATTTATAGCTAAATTCTTCATAAATTCTTCTATGGAAGGCCTTCTCCCAAATATTTAATACCCTACCAATAGAAAATTGAACACATTGGAAACATCTGTGGCCTCTGTTTTTTGATCTTAGCTACCATTGAAGAGAAAAATTGTTTCCCCCACACGCATTGCATTAAAATACATAATATTTTTTATAAATTTATTCTAGACACACCGGGAAATATAATTACATGATGTCCCATAGCCTAACTCAATAAATATATGTTTAGAATTCGTATGTCACATAAGAAAAAATCTATGTCACTATATCTTCCCCACCTTAATTATTTTTTACAACAAACACCGTCATCCTAGGAGCATGGAAAGCAAACTATACTCTCCAATAGGAATCCTATTTTTGTGAACTCACCCTAGGTTCCTATTTTCTAGAAAACGTGCAATAAGAGGAACATAAACATGGAAAGACTTACACAAAGGCCACCAATGGTTCCCATGATTTACAAATACACATACTCATGGGAAACTTAATGTGGAACTGCACACCGAGAACAAAAGAAAGGGTTTATGATCCTTGGAGATTTCTTGTTTCCCCATATAATGCACTGAAACCTATCCAAGATCCCATCAAACACAAGATCACATTGTTGAAAAACATGTTCCATTTTATTTGATATAAAATCACCCTAAATGAGCTACAAATAGACCCTAACACGATCTACATAGTTATATAAAACACCAAAAATATGTAATGTAAAAAGTCTACCTCAACACCTCATCTCTCCACGTGACAGGTGAAAATGTCAATCCTCAAAGGGTTGAAACAGTCCCCACCTTAAGGAAAATAAATCAAGAACAACCCATAGGATATGAAATCATGTGAGACCTCCCAAAAAACACAATGTGAGAGATAAAAATTTCCACTTCTCAAGGAGATGAAATAAAGACACCAAAGGGTACACAATGGTTCTTACAAAATCTAAAAAAACTACTAACAATACATGAAACAAACATCGAACTCACTAGTTGAAGGAAATCATCCACCACACGTCAAAAAAACCCATTTTGGGAGGCACAGACTCACCCAAAATGTTTTATAACTTGCCTCTAGGAAACATCTTATTAGAGTACGTGTCCATCATTCATTAGAATTAAAATCTATGACGAAAACACCACAACCTCCTCAAGAATCCCATGTAAAAGTTGATTTATAGAATTTGAAGGAACTTAATAAAAACAAAATCCTTCCAAATATCTCAAAATGGGTCTTACTGGGACCACAGTATACCAATCGGCCTCCCCCAAACAATCTGAATGCCCAATTCTAAGGGACTCAACCACCTCACATTGATACTATCAAATTTGGGCGGCACAAACTCACCCAAACTATTTTTCATGATGTAACAATAATACATCCCTATGGGGGAAATACTAATTTTACTCATGAATTCAAAATGACAAATAGAATAACCAAAGACACCCATGAGAAAAACTGAAATGAAATAGTACCTATGGTATATGTCTGCCAATTGTACAATATAATCTTGGAAGGACACCATGAATACCTCTATTCATTTGGAGCCTCTGGATTCACTATCTAGGAAGCCTTGTCTCCTACTCAGTAAACTATGAAACTAATGCTCCCACTACAAAGAAGGTTCATCGACTCGCTCTCCCTTAGTAGCTTGGTGGGTCAAACAGACTCTCACATGATGTCCCTGACAATCACTAGCATAGAAGTTCCTCTCATACTATTGAAATGAACCTTGTAAATGAGCTTGAGTCTGGGAATGTGTTTTCCTTAAAACATGACAGTGCCTCATGCATTTCACCCTTTCTATCTACATGACTTATCGACCTAGATATCTTGTGAACCTTATCTTTGAAGATCATGGTACATCATATACCCCATCACATTTACTTCCACCACCAATAGTTTTATATATGGGTCTTTATGATAGGCTGCATCCACCCAAACCCTCAGAGGCAGGTCAAAACAATTATTGAAGGGTGGTGGCTCCACCAGCATTACAATCGAAGAAGATCCTACTGCATGAATTGACCCCTATAAAGGGACTTAATCACTCGGGTCGTACAACAAACACTTCTGTGGAAAAATTTTTGGATTTCATTATGGATAAATCTTGTTAAAAATCCATGTCATACACGATCAATTAGAATGTATGGGGAGTTGACTCGAGATGGAAATGATAAACCCAAAATCGTGTCCTATATGATGCATGTATAGTTATTTCCCCATGAAAAGTGTCTCAATGTTGCTAGTTGAAAGTTATGTTATTAGACTCCCAGTGAATGGATTTGTCAGCCATTAAACCTAAAATATAGTCCCTAGCCTAAAATAAGAACTTGAAAATTCTTTACCCAGGTTGTATCACACACATGAGTGACCTTATCCTATAGTACCTGTACGTACACACCCAAATAAACTTCCAATAAACATAGTTGATAAATATGAAAATGGAAATATAAAATCCATGCATACATCTATCCCAAACCATAGTATAACAGTCATTCAAAAATTGAAACTACACGGCCCACCATAAGACAACACCAAAAGACTACATCCTACTCAGATGGATGGGATCACTAGAAAACTCCCAATGGTATGCTCCATGGTATGGCTCTATGAAAAACTCAGATCATTCTAGCTACTTCTATTTCGTACTTTGGTTTTAGTTAGGACTCTTTCGAATGACCTATGGTATGTAAAAGACACAACACGTGCAGTAAAAGGCATTGCATGGGTTTGTATAAAGATACTCATTAGGCACCCCAAATACCAAAATAAAAAGTGTATAATAGATATGAATATGTTAATTCATACCATCCTGAGAGAACTCAAATTAGAGGGAAGCCACATCTCAAAAACATCCTTAGCTAATCATGACTTTTCATCTCAACATCCTTGTCATGTCAAAAATAAGACACAATACCACAGTGACTACCATAAAATTTCCAGATATACTCAGCTCAAACTTCATGTCTCATGGTACTGAAAATAGGTTTCCCATGGTAGAAAACATGAGTTTCCAATAAAAAACAAGAAAGGGTTCATGAGTTTCTGACCACATAAACATCAATAGGATCCTACCAAAGGCTGGAATATAGAATCTTTCCTTAGAGCACACAATGAATCTAGAAATCACTTATGGCATGTAGAACGAGAGGGGAAAATCATCAAAAACTTCTAGTCAATGATCCTTCCTCTCCATCCTAGATGGATCCCAACAAATATATGTCACAATATCAATAAAATGAAAAAATGACACAACCTGACCAACCCTCATGATACCTACCCTTAGGGGAACGCTCGAAAGTAGTGCTATAGATGAAGTCACACAATTACGGAAATAAATCCCATTTCTCATATATGGGATCTCACCCCGGGTATGTTAGGGGATACTAAAAGCCCTAGCTGGAACACTAAACTCAGAAATGGAGTCGCGCAAGAACCCAAATCATGAACAACTATCTAGGTAGAGAATCAACACCCATGAAGATTTGGTCACACCAATTTTGAGAACTCAACTAAGGAAAATGTCATGATAGATCCTAGAAGGGAGAAATGAATCATCATACACAGATAGATGGAAATCACATAGGTTTTACTGGGTCCCCATCATGAAATGGAACAACCTGGGTAGATGGTCGATGCCCAGGTAAAATGTTAGTCAAACCGTTTCCAAGAACCCTACCAGGGAGACATGACAGAATGTAAGGATCATGAATGTCTTATTGGTGTGACACATGATCCAAATTCTATGATTCTTTTTTCAAATCTAATTAAGAAAACTCACTACAAAATTTGGGGAACCACACATGATTCACATATTCAAAGCAACCGATTAAGGGGCACAATCATATGGGGGGACATGATAATAAATTCCATCATAGTGTATGGACTAAGGGGACACACTCAACACCTCTAGTCAAGGTGTAAATGACCCAAGAAACCCACAAAACATCTCCTACATAATAAAACTCTAAGGACTAAAACATGGGCACCATTGCATTCTACATTGAAAAACATGTATGATAGACAATTTAAAAACACAAAACAGATAACCGATGAAAAGGGAACTTTATGCCAAAATCATCCCAAATAGATAATTTTGTTGAAAACTCCTCAATACCAAAACACATAATATAAATCAAACCATTTCATTCCTAATGAAAATATATGGGGTAATCGATTCATTTTTTCAAAATGGTCTCTGAGTGAAAAAGACACATTTTAAAAAAATGCCTAAACTAGGACTCATTGTTGTTGATTCAATAAGGTTTCCTTATGAATTTTTCTTTCTTTCATGATTGGGGAGATTGGTATGTCAATAAGGTTTTCTTATGAATTTAACATTTCTTCATGTTTTGAAAATAAAAAACACCATATCTTAAGGAAAAAATCATTTACTCTATGTTTTACTTTCATAAGGAAAATTTTTATTCCGCAAGGAAAATTTTCCTTACCATGTTTTTCATTATTCATTTTTGACTAAGTATAAAAAAAAATTTCATATAAAAAACCTCATAATCATATATATACACATAGATTTAAAGAATTATTTTTTATGGATACAAATTCAGAATTCGAACTCTCTGAATCCAGACTCCAAACTTTCTATGATAATACTATTAACTCTTATGAATTAAAAATCCAAACATTGTATGTTCAGACTCTGAACTCTTATGAATTCAGACTCCAAATTCTAAAGAATTCAAGACTCTGAATTTCCTTGAAATTTAGACTCCAGAATACTATAGAATATTGGTTCTGAATTCCTCTGAAGACAAAATCTGAATTTACATGTTTTTTAGACACCGAATAGTTTTTGGAGTAGACTCTGAACTTTATTTTTTTTCTTACATTAAGAAAAATAAATTTTCTTAAGTGAACAGATATTTTCTTATACATGATTTGGTTATAAAATGATGTCCTTCATTCAGTTACTAAGTAACCATTGTTTGAGTGACACGTGTACGGGTCCCTCAGAAATTCAATCAAAAATATGTCCATTGGAGGAGAGAGATGACTGTTGAGAATGATCCTATAAATAGGACCTCATTTCAAATAGCTAAATACCTTTGGATGAAAAGTTCTTTGTATTTATAGATTTCTTACTGTTGAAGTGATTTCTAGTGAGAGACTTTCATGCTTTGTCTGTACAAAACACCTTGTTTATAATTTTTTTGTGCTTCTCTTAATGTTGCTGAGTACATTCTAGGGATTCTAAGGATATAAAGTCATAGGTTCTGACTACCTTAATTTTCGAGGACATCCTTGCTGATGAAGACCGAGGTGCTGACTACCTTGATGTTGAGGGCTTGCGGGGATAGTAAGATAGAATCTAATCTTCATATCGAGGGTTTACCCTGGTGTGGGTAAGACAGAATTTCTTGAAAGTATAAATCAAGGGAACATTATCCAAGGATGTTGGATACCCTTCTATTTGGGTAAAAAGAATTACTACTTGTTACTTATTTGGTTCATGTTTTCTATTTTATTTTGATTTGTGAGGAAAATATAACTATCATATACATTCTTATACTTGTATACACTAATTTAGTAAGATTATAAATACTTTAACGTAGAATATTCATAATTGTATACTTTTCTTAAGTTTCATTTCTGGATTCACTTTTCTAGAATTGTATTCTAAGAATCATATTTCCAAAATCAAGAAAGTGTGTAGAACTAAGAGGTTTTTTGATTTATATTTTTTAACCTTGTTAAACAATAGAAAGGTTTCTAAACAACATTAAATGTTACAAAGGTATTTTTAAAGTATACAATATACCCCCCTCTTGTATATTGAGAATCATCATTAGATACTACATATATTTTCTTCATTCATTATTTTGATTCTACAATTGGTATCAGAGGTTGGCTACCTTATACTCTGAACCAATCCTACAATTGGAATTAGAGGAGGTCTAAAAATTACTTATATTCACACATATGTTTTCCTTTCTCATGTTTTTCATTGTTCTATATTTAACATTCTATGGAATATTTTCCTTGTTTAAAACATTTATTACTAACATGTTTGTGTGGAAATATTTTCTTTAAGATGGCAGGAATCAATGTTGGTTCCATCGACCACCTAAAACCTACTAGACCACCTATTTTTGATGGGAATGATTACAAATATTGGAGAGATCGGATGAAGACATTCATTATCAATACTATAGTGGATTTTTTTTTGTGCTTACTAGAGGATATAAAATCCATGACAAGGATGTTAGTACTTTCACCGACCATGAAAATTATGAATATCAACTGAATTATAAGGTATGTAATACGATAATTTTTATTGTGACTAGAAATATATATAGCCAAATTTTATCTTCTGAAGTAGAAAATTGTAGTTAGAATAATCTTGAAGTTACTCACTTTGGAACTTCCTAAGTTATTAAAATAAGAAGAGCCATGCTTAGAGCTAAATATCATGATTTTTGATTTCCTTATGGAGAACCCATATGTAAGGTGCAACAAAGATTCATGATGATCGTTAACATTTTACAATCTATGGGTGAGAAAGTAATATATGATGAAGCTCTTGTGTATAAAATCATAGACATCATGACCAATGAGGGGGAATCCAATAGAACAACTATAAATGAGAATAGAAAGGTTACTCAGATTTCTCTAGATAAACTTTTTGGAACTCTTCTTCAACATGAGACTAGAATGATGAGAGATTCTACTAATGTTAAGAAAAATAATGGAAATGAAATTGTTGCTTTGACGACAACATCATATCATATGAAATCCATGACTCTTGAGAGAGTTACTAGATCTATATCTAAGAAGGTTGTTATACAATCTGAATTTAGTGGAACTGAATCTTCATAAAATGAACTAGGAAATATTTCTCAAAGGATGAATATGATTTTTGGCTAGAAGAACATTAAATCTAGATACAAGAAGAATGAAAGGAAAGATAATAAATATTAAGAAGTCAAATGTAATGAATACAAGAGAGCTGGACATATAAGACCTGATTGTCCAATGCTTAAAATAAATGAATGACAAGAGAATCATTATGAGAGAAATAGAAAGAAGTTCTAAAAAGCTAAAGATAATAAATTCTTGAAAGCTAATGACACCTAGAGTGCAAGCGGTGGTGAATCTTCAGATGAATCATCATATTTGGAATCTTCTGGGCAAAATAATCTTAGTCTAATAGATAGAATACCTATTGAAAATCATTTCATAATAGCTAGGGTACACAATGCTGAATCTATAACAAATGTATCCCAAAATTCCAATTATAATGACATTAAATATTATAAATATTCTGATAAAGAATCTTCTTCTGATGAGTATAACACTTTACATACCAATGAAGAAGTTTCTAGGGTTTCTAATATTCTTGAGAATGATAATTCAAAACTCATCAAAAATCTTGATAAGGAAAATTCTAGAAATACTATTCTTACTAAAAAAATATTAGATCTTTCTATAGATCGTGATAATAAAATTATTGATTTTGAAATTATATTAAAAAACCTTGAGGAAGTAAATTATGAGAAGGATAAACTTTATATGGATCTAGAGAAAGTTATTTCTAAGAAAATTGTTTTCAAGCCTAACATAAGTTCTAATAATAATTTTTTGGAAGAAAAGAACATATTTATCTAACTAAAATCTGAAATATTTTCCTTGAGGATGTGTTTTTCAACTTTTCCTTAGGGAAAGAAAATTTTGATAATATGTATTCTCAAATCCTACCTCTAACGAATAATTCTGGTTTTGGTTACAATAGTTCTAAACTAATTTCTAGTAACAAATTTATTTTTCTCAAAGTGACCCATTTTTCACTAAGTGTCAGAGTTGTGGAAACTTATCAAACAGTTATTCCTTAAACAAAACCTTATCTTTAAGATTTTATAAATCCATTTTTCAATGAAATTATTGGTACCTAAAATTTTTCTTTTTGAAATTTTTGGATCTAAGAAATTTGGGTTCTGAAAATCTTACAATCTTATTTTCAATAAAATAATGAATGTACCAAAAATAATAATTGGTACATGGATATTGGATTTTCCCAGAAAATGACTGGTAACAAAAACATCTTGGAAAATATTATCAAGATTAAAGGAGGTAAATTAACTTTAGGAGATAATTTTAATAGAGAAATTATTTGTACAAGTGACATCGTTCATCTTGAAAAAACATTGATTTCAAAAGTTATTTTTGTCATAGTTTATAAGGAAGAAATCATTAGAATTAGTGAATTATGTTATAAAGGATGCATTGTGAATTTTATGAATGACATGTGTTTATCACACAATTACAAAGAAGATGTCATTCTTTCTTCCAATAGGCATGTGATTGTTTATACACTAAACATAGAAGACATTAGGAGCCAAGACCTACCTTGACTTAGTGAAATGGATTGTTATTCTTGGTTGTGTCAAAGAGGGTTAGGACACTGTAACCTTATGAACCTATGAAAACACTCTACGAAAATATTTGTTAAGGATATACTAGGGCTTAGATTTTATTCATAAAAAGATTGTGATCCTAGTCAATATGGAAAGAAACATATATCATGTTTTAAATCAGTTTGTGATGTCTCAAACACTGATGCATTACAGTTAGTGCATATGTATCTATTTTCTCTAAAACAAACTGGAAGCATTGGAGGAAAATATTATGTATTTATTTTAGTTGATTATTACACTAGGTCTACATGGTTCTATTTTTTAGAACATAAATCTAATGCCATTTCTTATTTCAAAAGTTTTAGATCTCGAGTTAAAAATGAGAAAAACATTATTTTGATAACTATTCATAGAGATCATGAATGAGAATTTCAAAATTCATATTTTGAAACTTTTTGTATTAGAAAAGGCATTACTCATAACTTCCCATCACCTTGAACACCTCAACAAAATGGTTTTGTTGAAAGAAGAAATAGAATTCTTCAAGAGATAACAAGAACCATGTTGAGTTATTATTCAATAGCCAAACATTTCTTTGGCTAAAGCTATAAGTAATTATTGTTATAATATAAAACAATTATTGAATAGACCGTCTTGTAATAAAACTACTTATGAGTAATGGAATGGTATTAAACCTATAATTTCTTACATTATGGTTTTTGGTTGCAAGAAATTCATTATGGATACTTTATATAATCATCAAAAATTCACACCAAAATCTGATGAAGGAATTTTCTTAGGCTACTCCACAACTTCTATGGCTTATATAGTTTTTAATAAACACATTTATACTGTTGAAGAGACAGTACATGTCAAATTTGATGAAACCAATCCTTTTGTTTTTAAAAAACCTTAACCTACAACATCATATGTGTTTTCAGAAACTAATTATCAACATTTTTTATAAGATCCCTCTAATAAGGAAAATATCCAATAAGATTCTTCTAAACCGTTTACCCTAGATGATTTCTTACTTTATGTTGATGAACAGATTTTACAAAAGCAAAATATGTTGTTTCTTAAGTATCATCCCAGTGTTAGTATCATGGTTGATGTAAATCAACCTTTAAGGACTAGAAGTTCCATAAGGAATGAAGTATAACATCTAGAATTCCTTTACCAATTAGAATAAAAAATCACTAATGAATCTTTATGTGATGATAATTGGGTAAAATCTATATAAGAAGAACTAGACTAATTCTAAAGGAATAAAGTATAGACCTTGGTCAAAAGACCTAAGGAAACTTCTGTTATTGGAGTAAAATGGGTCTTCAAAAATAAATGTGATCCAAATGGAATCCTAGTATGAAATAAAGATAGATTGGTTGCTAAAGTCTATAATCAACAGGAATGAATATACTGTGAAGAAACCTATGCTCCAGTAGCTAGACTTGAATCTATTCGTATTCTAGTTTCCTTTGCTACATTCTTAGATATCAAACATTTTCAGATGGATGTGACATGTTATTTCCTTAATGGTTTTGTACAAAAGGATATTGTTTTTGAACAATATCTTTGTTTTGATGATAGAAAACTCATTGAAAATTTTTATAATCTAACCAAATCTTTGTATGGACTTAGGCAAGCCCATCGAGCATTGTATGATAGGCTTACATAATTTTTGGTCAAAATAATTATGTTATAGGAAATTAAGATCCAACAATTTTTATAAAGAATGATAAGAAAAGTGTTTTGATTGTTATAATTTATGTTGATGAAATTATATTTGGTTCATCATAGATATCTTTAACTGATTCCTTTGTGGATCTAATGAAATATGAGTTTGAAATGAGCATGATGGGTGAGTTAAAATTTTACCTTGGTCTTCATATTTCTCAAACCCAGAAGGAATCTATATATCCCAATATATTTATATTTATGATCTTCTTAAAAATTATGGATATGACAACACTAAGAGTATTAGTACTCCCATTGGTGCCTGAAGCACAATTGATCTTGATGATGCTCGGATAGTTGTAGATCAAACATCTTTTAGAGGTATGATAGGAAGATTAATTTCTTGAAATCTAGTCATCAAGAATTAATGTTTTCATTATGCTTATGTGCAAGATATCAATCCAATCCTAAGGAATCTCATTTAAAGAAAGTGAAAATAATTTTTCGTTACATAAAGGGAACCATCAATTTAGGACTCTTTTATACTTCTGGAAATGATTTTGTTTTAAAGGGTTTTTTAGATGCTGACTTTGGTGGATGTATAATGGATACAAAGAGTACATTCAGAACTTTTCATTTCTTAAGAGATTCATTAGTTTCATTGTCATGCAAGAAGAAACACTCAGTAGCACTCTACACTACTAAAGTTGAATATGTAGCAGCAAGAAGTTGGTGTGCTCAAGTGTTTTAGATGCAACACACACTCACCGACTATGGTATGAGTTTTACCAAAACACAAATTTTTTGTGATAATACTAGTTCCATTTCCCTAAGTAATAATCATCCACACCACTCCCATGAAAAACAGATAGATATTAGTCATCACTTTTATATGGATCACACACAAAAAGGGGATATCATTCTTCAATTTATCGGAACACAAGCTCAACTGGCTGACATTTTTACAAAAACATTTCCCTCCGATATATTTTAATACATTGAATAGTATTTTGGAATGATAAACATAAGGTAATATTATTTGATAACATTCTTTTTAAACCAATATCTTCACAGTAATAAAATCTTTTTCATAGTGGGAGTAGATTTGCTTGTTTGACAGATTTCAAAATCATTTGTAATGAAATTTTTCGAGTTTTTATATTTTCAAATCTTTCGTAATGGAAATTTTTACAGCCAGATTTTTCAAATCCTTCATAATGAAAATTTTCGTAGTGAGATTTTCTAAATTTTCCATAATTATTTTTTTCATATATAGTTACTCTATATTTTTCGTAGTCTAATTTTTTTTTGTAATGAATATTTTCAAACATAAAATTTTCATAATGAAGATTTTTCGTACATAAAATTTTCATTATGATGATTTTCGTACATCAAATTTTCATAAAAGAGATTTTCATTTTTAATTATTTCATTTTCATTCATAATCAATATTTTAAGAATCTAAAGTTCTTCAACAAAACTTTTCCTCAATATGCATAATCATCTTAGCAATCCGATATGTATATTTTCTTTTCTTGAGTATTCGTATACATATTTTACATGCTGGAATTTTCATTTTTTTAAAATTGTCGAATTCTATTTCCCTTAAATCTGAATGTTATTCGTAAATAACTCAAAATATCGGATTCTACCAAGTTTTACTTGTGGCTATCATATCATCCGTCAGATCTGATCAGAAGGATTTTCAGCCATTGGATTGAGTTTTGAAGAAGATATGTGACATCAAACACCTATATAAAGGACCACCCAACGGTTTTCCCACATCAAATATCAATCTATCATGTGATGAAGTTCTTCCCTTCTATATATGCTCATTCCGAATTTTCATGGGTTTCTCAATTCCGAATGTCTGTAGAAGAATACTCTCATAATGATATGTTTATTGTCAAGACATTCTCAGAGTGTAATGTCTATAGATATATATTGGTTCATCCAAACTTGTTTGCTAAGTATGATTCGATAATCTTGAAGAACATTAAGTTTAATGGATGGGAGAGTGGTTGCGTATCGAATCTAGGGGCTAGAGATTTAGTATATCTGGACTAGATAGTTAAATTTTATGAATAAATTAGATTATTTAATGTAGAATGCAGATAGAGGTTTTTGTTCAATAGTTATGGAAAGACTTATGCTTTTTCATATAATAATGCATCTAGTTTGGTTGGTATTCCATACGATGGGGATGCTGAGTTCTGTTTCCTTAAGTTTCTAGATGTCAAATGATGTTTTGTTATGGAGAAGTCAATGGAATGTATTATACTCTTTGATATAATGACTCCGATGATTTCCCACATGTCTACAATTCCTTGGATTCTCGAATTATTGGTTCAAGGATTCATAATTCTGAGAAAAGGGGACAAGGACACATTGAAGCAGAGTGACATGTATATCATCGATTTCTTGGTGAAACAAAATAAGATCAATCCGGTTAAGCATATTCTCATTAAGATTGTGAATATTTAGAATTGAAACAAGAAGGCTCAAATAATCATGTATCCAGCCATTATTTCTATGTTAATTGTTTGGTGCTTAAAATATTTTAAAATTTCTTGTAGCTCGAAGCCATGGAATTTCAAATTCATGATAGTCAAGGATGATACCCTAAAAAAAGAACATTGGTTTCTCTACAGGCAATGAAGAATTTATGAATTACCAGAGGAATACGTTGAAGATATTCCGAAAAAACAAGAAATGGTTGAACGATTAAAAAAGGCTGGAAGGAAGAGGAAATTGAAAGAAGTAGAAGAGGAAGAAAAAACCCTATAGCCTAAAGAAATCCAATCTGAACCTTCAATTACCATGAATAAAAAGGAATATCTGAATGAATTAGTAGTAAAATGTTGGGAATATAAGAAAAATAAGAAATTAAGGGATCCAAGTTTTGGTTTGGATCCTACTGAAGCCAATTATTTAATATAAAAAACTGTTGATGAGCTTGAGAAGCAAGCTAAAGAAATGAAGCAAAAGAAGAAGATAGCTAAAGTAGAAATTGTCCAGTCTCTTTTGAAGGCTGCTGAGAAAGAATCAAATAATAGCCTACTACCAAAAACCTTCATGGTAGAACACTTAACTAAAACCCCTATAATGAATTTTGTCACTCCGGAGAAAGCCCAAAAAAAACTTGTTGAAGAAAAAGAAGTTGTCATGGAAGTTGAAGAAGAAGAAAGCAGTGGTGATACCAAAGATTTGGTTAGGCAAGTGGAAGACTTTGATTAGAAGGAATGTCCATCCGAGAAGCTGTAAATCTGATCTTCTAAAGCAGAATTCTCAAAGATGGCTACACTTGGGAAAGATGAAAAAGGAATGTATATGAAGGTTGATGATTAAGTGAATAAGCTCTATAAGGAATAAAGTTCAAATGATGACTTCATTCACCCTGAGGATGTTGTGGCAAGATCTGTGAAAGAAGTGATAGATGAAGATAAAAATTTTCAACTATCTGACAGTGAAAATTAATCTTTGGATGATGAAACCATTCCAAGAATTGATAAGGGAAAACAATTGGTTTTTGATACACATGGTAAAACTGTTGTAAATAAGAAAAAGATGTTGGTGATTCATCAAAGAGGAAGGCATATGAAGTAGAGAAAGAATCCTCACCAAGAAAAGTTTTAGATTCAGAATCGTCATCCCTTAGACACGATTTCGTTGTTCAGTCATTGAAGAATCTTGTTAGGACCATTCTGATTTTTCAATGCATTAATCGAGTTGTAAGATGCTTCTACACACCTTAAACTAGAAATTGGATTTAGTATCCATGATGATTGATAGGTGTTTCTAGCTTGAGGCTGATCTCAAGAGTTTTTTCATCAACTATGAAGCCCAATAAATATTATGCAGGAAGATGACCAGTTGGTCTAGGAAAACCATAGAGGACTTGATAAATCTTGATGAGTTCCAAGAGAGTTTCCTGGTGGCTTCTGACACTGAAGATGGGAAGATCCATGATTCCACGAGCAGTTTTTAAGAAAAGATGACCCTTGAGAAGAATAGTTAGATTCAATAAGTAAAGTATTTTAATGTTAAACTGTATTCAGTAGTTCAATTCTAGAAGAGAGAAAGAGATCATTGGATTGAGATAGAATAAAAGCCTATCATGCCAGAAGAAGTCTTGAAGGCTCAGGAAGAGGCTCTAAAGGCTCAAGATGATGTAATCAAAACATTAGAGATGAAAACTGAGGATCAGGATCAGATTCTAATGTGAGCAGAGGAAGATCACAAGGAGCTAAAAAAGCTTGAAACCATTGTGATGAAGTTGATTCCCAATGAGAAGGAAGAATGATAGACCCAATATGATCATTTTTTGAATTCTCCACGTATAAATTTTTCCTATCATAATGAAATTGTTGGTTTCTCTTTGTATATTTTGTTGTCTGTACTAATATTTCATATACCAAATTTACTTTTCGATTGAATATAATTCTTTTGTAAATTATATAGGGGGAGAAAAGGAAAAAAGAATACTATGTAATGAAAAAATGTCCCTATGTAAGGTGTAGTTCATATAAGGGGGAGTTTTTCATTATAAAGATTTACGTATTCAATATAAAGAAAAATCTCATTATGGAAATATATATTTAGATCCTTAGTTTTTCAAATCCTAATGGGGAGTTAGTAATATTCATTCATTCCATTCGTGTTATGGGAGATAAGTTTTTTTAATGTTCTTATATTCTTTTTTGAAAGGATGTTTGTGCTTTCTAAAAAGGGGGGATTATTGAGTCAGTAAGGTTTCCTTATGACTATTCCATTCCTTCATTATTAGGGAGATTATTAAGTCAATAAGGTTTACTTATGAATTTACCATTTCTTCATGTTTTGAAAATCACAAACACCTTATCTTATGGAAAAATTCATTGACCCTATGTTTTACTTTCAAAAGGAAAATTTTCCATCCCCATGGAATTTTTTCCTTAAAAGTTTTCTCATTGTTCATTTTTTTAAGTATAAAATTCGGTTTCATATCCAAAACCTCAGAATCATATATATAATCAGATATAAAGCATTCTGTTTTCAGGATACGAATTCAGGATCTGAACTCTCTAAATTTAGATTCCGAACTCTTCTGAGTTCTGACTCTGAGTTCTCTGAATTTATACTCCAAACTCTTCTGAGTTCTGACTCCAAGTTCTCTGAATTCATAATATGAACTCTTATGAATTCATAATCTGAACATTATAAGTTAAGACTCCAAACTCTTAAGAATTATGACTTTGAACTATTTAATTTCAGACTCTGAACTGTTATGAATTCAGACTACTAATTCTACTAAATTCAAGACTCTGAATTTCCATGTAATTCAGACTCTATAATTTAATAGAATACCGGTTATGAATTATTTTGAAGACAAAATCCGAATTTTCTATGTTTTGTAGACACTGAATTGTTTTTGGAGTAGACTCCTAAATTTAATTTTTGATTACATTCCAAAAAACGAATTTGGTTAAGTAACCATAATTTTTTCTTACATATGCTTTGGTTATAAAATTATGTCGTGAATTCTGTTACTAACTAACCATTGTTTGAGTGACACATGTACACATCCCTCCGAAATTCAATGAAAAATATGACCATTGGAGGAGGGAGCCAACTGTGGAGAATGTTCCTATAAATAAGAGCTCATATGAAAGATCTCAGTACTTTTGGATGACAAGTTCTATGACTCTAGATATTTCATTCTATTGAAGTGATTTCTAGAGAGATACTTTCAAGCTTTGTGTATATTGAACACCATGTTCATAATTTCTTCATGCGACTCTGAATGTTGGTGAGTACATTCGGGGGCTTCTGGGGATAATAAGGCAGAGGTGTCGACTACCTTAAAGTTCGAGGACTTCCTTTCTAAGGAAGACAGAGGTTCCGACTACCTTGAGGTTGAGGGCTAGAGGGGACATCAAGATAGAATCTGATCTTCATATTGAGGGCTTATACCGGTGTGGGTAAGACAAATATTCTTGAAATTATAAATCTAGTTACATTTATCCAAGGTTTTTGGACACCCTTCTCTTTGGTTTAAAAGACTTACTACTTGTTACATGTTTGTTTTATGTTTTCCACTATATTTTGATTGTTGAGAAAAGTATAACTATCATATACTTTATTATTCTTGTATACTATAATTTAGTATGATTCTATACACATTAAGGTAGAATCTTCATCTTTGTAAACTTTTTTTAAGTTTCATTTCCAGATTCACTTTTCCGGAATTGCGTTTTTTGAATCATATTTTTGGAATCAAGAAAGTGTGTCGAACTAAGAGGTTTTGTGAATTATCTTGTATAATCTTGTTAAAAAATATAATGGTTTCTAACAAAATATAATGGTTCCAAAAGAATATTTAATGTATACAATTCACCCCCTCTTGTATATTGAACATCATCATTAGATACTACATGCAATATCTTCATTCATTATTTCAATCCTATAATAAGTCCCACACATCAATTTTGTTCTATTCACACAAAATCATTATTCAAATGTGTTAAAAAAATCAAGGGTCTCAATATTGCTAAAAGCGCATCAATCAGACAATTGATGTAGGAGATATGCCTAACAAAAGAATTGAAAAATTAAAATAATTAAAAAATTTCATTTTAATTCGACGTTTCGTGCCACAATTCCTGGATCGTGAAACATAATGTCTATAAACTAGACCAAAAATGTCTACCATGAAGAATGGGTCATTTTTTAACAGATGAAACAAATAACGGACGTCTGTTTAGAACAATATGGGGGTTTGAAATCCCCCTAGCCTGACTTGGCCTTCTCCAGAGAGAACGTCTCACCTCGCTGGCCTATGGCATCACCAAATTCCCGTCCCCCCATGGCCCAACCTCCACAACCCATCCATCTTGGAAATTACTTCTCATGGGCCTCACCAGCTCATGGACTTTACACCAACTCTCCAACATTAGCCCCACCGCCGACTTACAAGAGTTGCACCGCGCCAGGCTCACCCTACATTTTCAATCCTCAGACCACCAGTAACTTTCTAGTAGTCATAAAATTGCTACAAGTTAATATCTCGAATCCTCCTTGAATGATCTACACTAAAACGACCTCTATATAATGATATATTTATAATTTGAACAAAAATGACACCAATATAAATGGATTAGTATTAAAATATGATACCACCTACCTCGAGGTGATATTTCACAACATCAGGGTATGATCCGCTCTCTGATATTGCTGTTACGTGATCTAGGAGTGATCTTCATCATGTTCTGAGTATAAAGTCACCTCTTTTCATCGATTCATCCCTCCGGTAATCCGTCACCGAAGTGGATGAAGAGGGGATGTAGATCCTCTATCATGCTCCCCAAAGGCTATGGTGGAGGATATTGATTTAATTTTTTTATTAAATTAATCATTCTATTTCACTATCCACAAATACACTCCCTATAAAAATGCTTTTGACCCATCACCCCAAGCTAAAAAATGTTCATGTTGTTCCTACATTAAACGTGATGTTATAAACTCAATCGACGTATCATAAATTCGATGTGAGACTCTATTTATGATTTATTTAATATGATGTCACTATAAAATAATGTTTATATAATTACTTTTTTTGTTTATGTCCTCGATATATATTTCCAAGGAATGTATTCACTCATAAATGTTATACCTCAACTAGGGTAAACGACATGCTCCAAACTCAACCATGGTATCAATTATCAGAACTCATATACTATTTAAGAGATAACATGTTACCTATATATGAATAACATAAAAATAAAAAAAAATTAGGTTTTTTATCACACAGGGCCACAAAATTAAATACCATATCAGTGTTTCACTCTACAAAAATATGTGTATTATTCATATGTTTGATGGGGAAAATCCTGAGTTGCAACATAGAACATTGATTTAGACTTCACTGACCATGTATGAAATTTTTCAACTAAATTTACTTATTGTAAGGATTTTTGGGATTTATTATGGAATTTTATATTTCATAATTACAATTTATTAATAAATATCTCATATATGGGTTCTAGTTTCTAGGGGGTTGAAAACAAGTTTTTTGAATTTTTTTATTGGTGGTGGGGGATGATGAAAACTCTACCACTTGTGGTTCAAGAATATTTAATATTGGGTTCAATAAACCCTTTCCTATAGGATTGGTACCGATTCTACCAATATTTTGATAGCTAGTATGGTTCATTCCAAAAGGTTTTCTTTTTGAGGAATGAAAAAAAAATTCCTCATAATACTCAGAATGGTTTTTCAATTAAGGATGTTAAACTAAATAATGTTGGACATAAGTAAATATACAACAATGAGTATGATGAAGATTTTGGTATATCCCATGTTAAATATAAATTTTTTGGTTTATGGTAATTACCTATTCAAACATCATATCTTGGATCTTATCAAATTTTGAACATTTCACAATCTATAAAACTCTAATACTTAAACTATAATTTATAAGAAATAGTTTATTGCTTTGTCCCTTATTTTATATTAGGCCCTTAAAATTATTTTGTTCTTTTACACTAGGAAAAACATAATCTATCATAAATATTTATATGATTCAATATAATTAATACATAATTAATGTATTATATTATTATTTTCTCATATATTTTATGTTTGGACAACACAATCCAAGTAATTTATATAGTTCCCATTATTCATGATGTATTTCCCCATTATATTGACTTATTACAAAAAATTTATTAATTACTGTTTTAGTTAGGGATTTAGTTTAAAATTTTTGAATAAAAAATGTTTCATGTTCACCAAGCCTCCAATAGTGGAGTAACCCTAATACAATAATTTTCTATTTATTCTAATTAAAATTGGAATTATATGAGAAAAATTAATTTATCATCCAAATTATTAGTGTTTAATGTTTCATATATATTATTTAATTCTCTTACATACTTTTATGGGTTCTGTCTATCAATTTTATAAAAAAATTTCTATATGTGAACGAGTGTGTATTTTTGTTTAAAGGTTGGTATTTTGACTTGAATCTCAATTATTACGAGTTGGATCCCAATATCAAAAGTTGTTAGTACTTTTAATCTCAATGTATATTAAGATATATTGTGGAAATTTATTTTACTATTGATATTATTATTAGAATAATATGAATGATTTATTAGAGTGTTGATGTTTTCTATGTCCACCATTAAAAGACCATTTGATGATTCTTGGTGTCGATGACATAAAATCCCCACTAGAATGTGTCCAAAATGATTAAAATTATCTGATTATAATAATTTCATTTAAAATTTTTATAAAATTAATATTTTAATATAAAATGAAAATGAAAATATAAAACTAATTTAAAAAATTTAAAAAATAACCAATTTATATATAAAAATCAATATAATGAATCAATGTGCTCCACTGTATAGTCACATTAGATGAAATTTAATATTTTTGAGAATTTTATATTTTATATACAGTGTTCACTATAGTGTCACTAGTATATTTTTTAAGGGACAAAGTGTGTATCATTGATAATAAATCATTGAATGGTTTGGCGGTTATGAAACTAGTTTTCATGATAAAATATCTTTTTTTAAAGTGTTTAAAAAATGAAAAACAATATTGGAATCTTTATAATAATGATATAATGAGATAATATTAAGTTCACTGAAAATATTTTTCATTTTATCGTTTTGAGAAATTATCATGGCTGTACAGAATCCTTTGTTTAAGGGATTTGATGGTCTCATTCCACCTTTTTCATAACAAAATAATGCCCAAAGATCCATCCGATGACACAAATAATTATATTTTCAAGGATTATACATAATTAATTGATTGATAAAATACAAAAAATAATGAAATAAATATTATTTTATTACGAAATTTCTATGTTTTCCAAATAGGAATAACCCATGATTCCCACTTCAAATCTCAACCTAATCGATATTAATTTGAAAAGAGTTTAAATTTTTTATATAATAACAAGTCATTAATAGTAGAATCATGTTATGATTAATCATAAAAAATATTGACACAAAATTTACACAAATCATGTAGAATAAATTGTCCTAGAATACCTTCTTTATGTTTGTGTTCTCTCTTGAATGGATTATCCACCATTTTTCTCACCACTGAGGGGAGGAAGAGGACCAGGTTGAAAATCACCTTAATCTATGGTCAAACAATGAGGATATAGACCTATAGGAAATATATTATGTGGATAGAAAAACATTGGGTCTTAAAATTTTTATATAAATACCCGTTTTCAATTATTGAAATCAGTGTCCCCATGTTACAATTTATAGGCGAAGTGAATGCTGGTATTGGAAACCCATATTTCAAGATACTTGTTAGCTCATGGTTTTATGTGACTAAGAAGTGTTATCCCACTACATAAAATACTAGAATGTTGCTTTTACTCCAACAAAGTATATTCAATAATGTTATGGAATTATTTTGAGTCCTAGAGCTAGATATATGGTTGTATTGCATAAGTGACATGAAAAATATGAATATAGAAGCTTCTATATAGTAAATAAATATTTTTTCCAAAAATTGAAAATTGGGATTCTTTATCTTCGATATTATGTAATCTATTTTTTGTAATTTATATACATATTTTCTACCAAACTGGATGCACATATTATACATAGTATGAATTTCTACAGACATATGTTATGGGGTTCTTACACAGTTTTACCCATTTTTCAACAATTTCATCATGGACTCTCCAAATCATGTCCTTCATCAATGCAATCATAAAAAAATAAATTCTACAATTTTAGTGGTGGTTGAAATTAATTATGAAATAAAACTATTTAATATTTTTTTATTTCTTATAAAAATTAGACTAACCTCTTATTATAAAGGTCAAAATAAGAATGTGATTTGTGGTGTCATCAAAGAGAAAATATAATATATAATTTTGAAATATTTTTAATTTTTTTGAGAAAACATAAATCCTTATTATGATCAATATATAAAAACTAGATTATAGTGATATTTTATAAAAACTTTACAATTTTTTTGTTTCAATGAAGAGATAAAAAAATTTATTTTAATTAAAACTGTATTTTATTTTTAAATATATATATATTGTGAAATGATTTTTGAGATATTTTTAAATATAATTAGTTCCATTTTAATAAATTTAATAATATTATTATATTTTTAATTATTTGTATACATATTTTTTTTATAAAAAAATTCTATACATAAAAAAATTCTTAAAAATAATTGTTTTTTCATGTTTTATGGAATTAATTTTGGGTTAAATTATTCAAAATCAGTATTATTCTTTAATTAAAATCCACTAAATATAAAGAATTAATAGGTGTAAATATTATAAATATGTCTCATTTCATTTTATTTTTTATGAATAGTAATTATAGTAAATTGTGTTGTCATTCTAAATCTAATATCAGCTAATTAAGTATAAAAATTATATGATATTATTTATAATTTATCCCAAACAATTGAAATAGTTTTATTTAATGAATATATATCTCCCATAAGAATATAAAATTAGATAATATGTCTTTTTTTTCTTAATTTTAATGATTTTAAACTTAATAAATGTGTGTGTAGTGAAATGAAAAAAATTTATTCTATTTATTTTTATTAATTTTAAATTTTTCAAATAGGGATTAAAATAATGAATATAAGATAAAAATTATTAGTTTTAAATATAAATGTTTTTTCAGTATCATGTTAATTTATTTAAATTTATCAGTTGTGAATTAATTACCTTAAATTTCTAAAAAACAATGATACAATATTTATTGAATTAAAATTGAAATAATATAAATGATTTAATAATAGGTATAAGTGATAATTTTTTTTATGAATTATAGTGTTACATATTATTTTTAGGTTCTGATGTCATTATAAGGAGGTTAAAATGTCTGTTTATTCGAATTATACTGTTGTCTAGTCATTTTAAAATTTTAATTATATTTATAGTTCCCAAATTCACATTAATGTACTTTTTTAATTACTAGTTTTTTATTTATTAAAAAACAAAAAATATAATAAGTTTGACATAATGATTGGGAAATTGTTTAAAATATATTGTAGGGTAAATTTGTGGTCCATTTACACATTTAAAATATCTCACATTTCACTTCGTGAGAGATATTTTATATATTGTGGTAATGTCTCAAAAGGGATAAAACAAGATAAAAAAATAAATTCTCACACATCTTATTAATTTTTAAGAAAATTATTTTATGAGATTATATTGAAAAAATTAATAATACCTTAAAATGAAATCAATTATTACCCTTTTAAAAATGAAAATTAATTTAAATTAATTTAATATTTTATGCTATTTCAAGAGCTCCCCTCCTATATATTTTAAAAAAGAAACTCTTAAAAAATCTTATTTAATGTTTAAGAACATTTTTATATGAAAATAAATACACAAATAACATCCTACCATAACTCCCTCAGTTAGAAAGTATTCACATTTATCATAAAATGATATAAAGAATGATTTTATGGTAATCATTTTAGGCTTGTTTGAGGAAAAGATATAGTTCTTATTGAAGAATTATTTTATTTCTTTTTATAAATTAATAAAATAATTATAAACCATGATAAAAAGCTATAAACAATATCTACCATATAATAATATGTTATTATTTTAATTAAATAATCTATTTCAATATTATAACACCCATTGATTTTATGATTTTTTTAAATTTTCTTAATTTTTTTATATTTTACAGATAAATTATTTTTAGATTTTGCTACATTCATTACTATTTTTGGATAGTGAAATACACATTTATGAGTTAATTTTATGTTATATTCAACATCTATTTAAAAAACATCACTTGAAATTAATATATTATTATTTAATATTATCGTTATGACCAACAATGTGTATGAATACGATTAACTAAATGATGAAAATATGGTTCACACAGGTATATGTGTTAAATTTATTAATAATTAATTAATTATAAATGAAAATAAAACACTATATCAATGTAAAAGAATTTTTTTTGAAAAACTAATTTTGTGCTCACAAATATATTTTACTTAAATAATTTAAAATAATAACTTTTGGTATATTATTATAATTTTATATACTTATTATAAATTCAATAAACTATTTTAAAATCATATTATATTTTATACACTATATATAATAATAAAATATTTTTGGCCTAAAAATTATATACTTTTTTTAAGAAGATTTTGTAACTGTTTTATGGAGAAATAATTAAAAATATACTTTTTCTTATTTTATAAAAGTTATTTGAAAAAATAAATTTAAATTTTTAAATCAGAATAAAAAAATAGATTAGGGTTAATTCTTTTGATTCTTCACAAAAGGTTTATTTTTTTATAAATACTAAAAATACTAAATTTTAATTGGAAATATTGATTTCAATTAAATGAATATTTATGTATAGTTATATTTTACGATGTTTTTAAATTATAAGAAGTTAAATAAAAATTCTATTAATCAAATTTAAGTCTTTATATTTGATTTCATTAAGAAATTGCATATAAATATAATGTATACATTATATTTTTTTCTTAAATCCCTTCTTTCTCATAACGTCTACTGGATAAATTTTAAATTAATTTATTCCAACAATTTGAATAGAATTTTTAAAAATATAATACATATTTCATTTAAAAATAATTAGTATTATCGAAAAATTTAAAATAAATTTTTTACCATAATTATTCTAGGGATTAGTTAAAAATAATTACCTTGTATACTATTACTAAAATAGTTTTCCCAATACATGGTTTTGTGTGAAAATAATTTTTTTTACACACATTGAATTTTAATTTTATAATTTAGATTACATGTCTATAATAAAATGTTATAAATTATATTATAATTCAATTTAAATCTTTATCTTAATTGTAAAATTACCCTGGTAAATAAATATAACAAGTTACCTTTTAATAACTATATAGATAAAATTGAGTAATCATTAAGACTTTGTAATAACAAAAAAAAAGTTTATTATTGAATATTTTAGATTTATTTCAACCATTTTATCTATATCCTCCTTTATTAATTAAATATGTAACTACATGATATAATATTGACCTCTCAATAGTTAATGCTTTTGGGTTTTCAAAAACAAAAGTACACATCCTCAATTAAAACATGGCTCTCGCTCCCTAAGAATAGTCATAAAAATATAAAAAAAAATTCTCCAAATAACACCTATCATATATTTTATAATTCCCAGTAATCAACTATTATTTCTTTGTTTTTTCAAAATTCCATCCTAGGAAGGTTTTGGTAAAAAAACTATAGTGGATACATGAAGATTAGGAAACATTTATCCAAGAGTGTTTTTGTTTTACATATTCATCATCATATTTAAATTATTATTATATAATTATTTTATAATAACATAATTGTATTATATATAATGATTTGTTTTTATTTTATGAAAATTACTTAAAACCATCTCCACTTTCATTTAATGGGTTACAAAATCAATGTTTTCAAGGCAGACTACTGCCTCACAAACCGATGTAATCTAATATTCCATTACCACCTTTGACAATTGTACACAATTATTTATTTTAATAATATATTATATTTAAAATATTTTGGGTTTTATAATTACTTTTTAATTATTATATCATAAATGTATTCACATTCTCCCTTTTACGAGAATAGGGTAATGTCCTCCATTTGTTTAACTGACTACAGCCTCATGAAGATATGTGATATGTCCACACCATACATGTAATGTAATAAATATGAGTTTAATGAAATTTTATGATACATTTTAAAAACTAATTATATTTTAATGATAATTTTTCATTTAGTTTTCATTAATTTAATCAGACGTGAAAATGGAAAATGTATGCATGCATACATTTGAGATACCATCTCCATGAATGACATAATTTGTTTCCAATCTATATATATTATGAATTAATATAAATACATATATAATTAATATATATTAAATTTATATCAATTGTTAAGTTATAAATATGATTAATATATGATCAATTTCTATTGGCCAAATTGAAGAAGTCAAAATATATATAAAAACAAACTAGTGATTACTTGGAACAATATATTTACATTAAATTGTAAATAATTAGATAATAAAATTTCATAATAAAATAATATATTATATGATATATATGGATTTTATTCTTGAATATATTTATAATTAAATTATATTTATCATATTGGAATTATAAATTTTTATGATAGAAGTCACGACTTAGGGGATTTCAACCTCACTTTCAATTTACTATAATTCACATACCATATTCATGACATTGTTAATTTAGTGTTGTATTTAATGAAAATGAAATCATTTTTTTATTACTATCCTTAAATTAAGGGATATTTACATATCCATTTTATTATATCTATTTTATTATATATATTATAGATAAATTAACAAATCATATGCATTTTTTTTCTCAATTTCCCTTCTTGAAGATGCATGCAATGTTATACACCTATCTAATTTAATAATATATATATATATATATATAATTTGATATAATATATCATGAATATACATATTTTAAATATTTTTTAAGTATTATTTAATTTAATTTCTACATGGGGGTTAATATTTAATATTACAAAGTAGTAAATATTTTATCTGAACATCTCATCATTTACTAGGAATGTATATGAAAATGTTTTTTTATGATCCAATATAATGGTACATCAATCAATAAAATAATTATATTTCATTATAATTTGGTTATTTCCTAAGAATACATGTTTACCTACATTTTCATCTCCTTAGGCACTTAATATGTTAGAAGAATGTTTTTATTTAACACATCCATTTCAGTAAAAACTAATTTCCCTCCAAAATCAAAATTTTATAGGTTTTAAATTTTTTTATTCAAAATGAAAATTATATTTTATTGATGAAATGTATTAAATTTATTTAAATTCAACTATAATATTTTTTCATGATTATTTTCAACTGAAATTATTTCTATAATTTTTATTATGTTTTGAAAAAAAAATTATTAAAAAAATTATATTCTTAAATATATATTATAATGAATATATATTTTAAAATAGTATTCCATCTAATAAAACATCCATTGATGTAAACAATACATTACCATGGATATAAAATAAGTATACAATTCTTAATCTTTCAATAATGGTTTATAATGAAAATCTGTTTATGAAACCAGTTTATCATTGTCAGGTTATATCATGAAATCTTATTTAAATATCTCAGTTCATTTTATGTGTTATGATGTGATTAATTTTTTATAAACTGTTGGTACACATATTTATGATTTTGAATATGATATGGGTAATAACTACATCTTAATCCAGTTTATTGGAAATATATTTACATATCATGTGATGCAAATTAAAAACATGTCTACATTCTTCATCGACATTGGGAAACATGTGTGTCCTGATAAAAAATTATTACATGTTTGTCCTCATCCATAATGGGAAATAGGTGTTTTCTAATCCAAAATGGGAAACAGTTGAATTCATATATACAATGAGAAACATGTTTATCCTGATACACTATGTTGATGGTCATGGTATTTATCTGTGAAACATGAATGGGTATTCTATATTTATAATGGCTACACATTTTTATGGCATGAAAAAAATATTCATGATTGATTTACAGTTATGTTTATATATTGTGGCCCATGATTTAGGATTTGATAAATTGTTAGGCCATGAATCATGTTTACGATCTATGACTTATTTTATATTTACATTATAATTTAGGTTTATAATCATGTACCCTTATACCTATCTTATTCATTTTATGGTCATAGAATTTTATCTATTAGGTTTACCCTTAATGACCTTTTAGGCTCCCCATTTCAAAATTTTCCGTTTCCCAGGCTATGTTCAATGGTTTCATCTATGAGTACTAATAGAAATGATAATTTTGGTAGTGATTTAAGATCTTTCATATATTATGAACATCTTGATTTATGATTACATAGGATCTAAAATATTATATCCCTCGTGATTTTTTTATAATTCCATTATTTTTTATATATAAATATGTAATATCCCTTTAGTAGAATAATCATTATCTATAGTTGGAATAAAATGAAATATTTAACTTACCACTGATGTATAAGATGAGAAAACATTAGTGAAATCACTAGATATACTTCTTCTTATTTGGATAGGTATGTATCTAAAGATAACACATTCGATGAGTCAAATATTAAGAAAATGTTATGGATATTTGGTACATGATTATAATGGAATGAACCCTAGTGGTTCATTACACGGTCAAAATCTAGTGTTTGAGGTATTCTATGAGTAAAAATAACTCACTTCAAGAGTTTTCCAAATGTCAATTTATTTAATGGGTAGGGTAGGGAAACAGTAGGTTGGGGGAATTGGTAGTTCAAGGCATTGGCAGATCATGGAGTTTGAAGTTCGACGGTGTTGGTAGTTCGAGGGAATCAGTATGTCAAGGCGTTGGTAGGATGACAATATCGGTAGGTTTAGGTGTCAGTGAGTTAGGGCGTCAGTGAGTTAGGGCATAAGTGAGTCAAGGTATTGTTGAGTCAGGGCTTCAGTGAGTGAGGGTGTCAATGAGTTAGGTGTTAGGAGGTCACATCAGAGGCTATACGTCAGTAGATCTCTGTCGATAGTTCAACGTTAGTAGCTCATCGTTGGTTACTCACTTTCGGTGGGATGTTGTCGGTGTCTTGTTGTCTGTGACTCACCCATCGGTGACTCATTTACAATTTTCCCATTTATTCTAGTATCACCCCACTAATGTTTTATTTGACATAAATTGATATTATCAGGTTTTATGGGAAATTATAAAGGTGTATCATAGGACATTAATTATATCATTAATATCAAAATCCTCTAAGGATTTTGATATAGTCGAACCACATGGTTTTTTCCATGACCCGGCTTTAAATTTCCTTGAAATAGTTTCCCCTCCCATTGATATAGGATCTAGCTTTTCTATGTTCAGACATTATCTTCCTAGTGTGTTTCCATTTTATCTTAGTGCTCCTAGAGTAATATAATTTATTGGAGTCGCATGTTGTTTCACATCCAGCAATCCAAATTTCCTTGGATTTTTCCATGCAGTTTTATTTCTACATTTTCACCACTTGTATTCGTGAAGGTAAGAATTGTTGGTCCTTGTTGTTCAAGGTACGGATTTCTATCAACTCTCTTTTTATTGTGTATCATGAATGGTGGGTATAATGTTGCATCCTTGTTAGAACATCAAAATCTAGTTTAAAGAAGATATTAAGAAGTAATAATTGAGGGTCTTGGAGGATGATGATGGTGATAATTTTATTTCAGTTGTTTTCCTTAATCCATGTTGTGAATCTCTTAGGTTGCGTTCTTCTAAAAATCACGACAATTTGGTTGTATATATTTGCGCACATTGATGATTTGGGAATCATAGATATGATAATAGTAATCTGGATAATTAAATATACTTTTTTAAATAAATGGATTACTCATTATCGAATCTATTATATGGTATCCAATGATTTATCATGTTGAATTAAAGCATGAGTGCTTCTAAATCTGAATAATCATTTTCTTATCGGTGTGGAAATTATATATATCTGGTTATCTTCTTCCATGCATCTGTGTTGGTTGTTTGCATATGTGGATGGGGGGTATGAATGTGTGTATGGGGTGGTATAGGGGTGTGAGGGTATCTTGGTTTGGGAGATTGATTTATTGTGGAATTGGGGGACTTGTTTTGTTGTGAGACTTCATGCGGGAAGTGGTTGGGTAGTGGGGATAATCAACAGAGATATTTTAGGATTTCATGTTTATGGGTGTGGAGGGTGTGGGGTTATTGTGTAGTGGGACTTCTAGGTTTACATCTGAGAGGATGGATTGGGCAGGATAACATTAAAGAATGTTGTAGTTAGTTTCATTCTTTGTTTAACATGGCATTAGATTTTATGGTTTCTTCTCCATATAAAGATTTTAGTGATTGGTAGTTTCCCAGATAGAGATGGAATAAACAAAAAAATGTTCTTAAAATGGCGAAGGACAACTAATAAAATGAATGGTAAAGGGGTATGTTTCAAATTGGGTCTTATGATGAAGTGACATTCAAGTGAACATCATTTGTAGTTGTACACGCTTTTACAGGTAGCAACAAATTTGTTTTTGAGAAGGCTTGTTTGATTTTTGGAATCCCATAGGATGGGATGAATTTTTCTTACCTAAATGTATAAAATTGTAGTTTATTTTATTATCGTCATGCAACCCACCCCCATTGAGCACTATGTTCCAAAAACCCCCATTTTTATGGGGGTGGTTGTCTTTCCCAACATCCCAGTGGGAGGATAGATTAATGGTTAATTATGTTTCCCTGCTCCCGATTCAAGCAATTTATCACCCACGACTCTTCATGTGGGCGATAATGGATTGAGGTTTAATACCAAATTTATGATCTTTGTTGTGTTAGAGGTTGATTTTTTCCTAGGTGTCTTTAGGATGTGGACTAGGTGTTTTCAGGAAAGAAATTTGGTGCTAGTGGACTAGGTGTCTACGGGTGGGATATGTCTGGTTTGTGGAAAAATTGTGTGCCGACGTGCTATGATAGTGGGTCTTGTCGAAGAGCATGGTGGAGCCAGGACTTTCGCCATTAGGGATGAGCAGTTAAACAGCGGGAGTTGTAGTGATCACCCAAATATAGATATGCTAATTATTTACATTACATTATATGACATGCATTATTTTGTGAGTTTTTCTGGTTGAGGATGACGTGGATATTATTCCATGTTATGTGATTTTCAGTTTCTATTGTTTTCTCACTAGGCCATTATTATGCTTCTCCCACTTGTACATGGGTGAAATTGGTTTTTATCTAGCGATTATACTTATATACTCACCATATGTATTTTAAATTGGTTTTAGGTGTCCAGGGAGATTACATGAACTGTGTTGGAACTCACTAGATCGGACGTTGGGGAGGTTTCAATGTCAATACTTAGATTAGTTTTTCATACATACATTGCAGTTTTTATTAAATTTATATCATTTTTTTCTTGAAGTGTGAAAATGGGATGGATTTATTTTACATTATATATATGTTTATTTTATTTTCTTGAGGTAGATTCATCTTATATCTTGATGTTGGTTACTATAAAAAGCATAATGCCTCCAATTTTTGTGATATTTCTACACCCTTGGTGTTGGTCACCACCCAAAGGCCTATTAATGAAAGGACAAAGTGTCATTATCTCTATATAATTATAAGGAAGGAAGATCATAGAATCTCTTAATCCCTTCCTACATCTTGAAGAAGGATGGTTATGAGGGAATGGTATCAGTGGTGATTGTTGAGAGTTATGATAGAGTATGGATTTAGGCATAGTGGGGATTCAAGGGGTTTGTAGGGAAACTGTTTAAGGTGATATTGGTGTGTGATATAAACCATTGAAGTCTAACTATGACACATGATTTTAGGGCCCCCCATGATACAATTCATAGACATTAATCATTCCGACCCACCAAGTGTTGCTACATCATTTTCAGGGTAGATACCTTAAGAAAGGTACATACATCATGATGACTTCTCTTCTTTCTTATTTTGTAAATTTTCGTGAAATTAAAATAAATAATGGGTTAAAATGAATCATAAAATAAAATTCATTACTATCTATGGTTTAGTAGTTCCTTATTTTAATTTCAAATTTGTTTCCCTAATATCTCACACATGTCGTATGAGAATTGAAGGGTCAGCAAGATGGACCGATTGACCGATAGAGGGTCATTCCATTTGAGGTGCATGATCATTGGTAGAAAATAATTCATGCATTCCATTGATAAAATTTGGGAATGTATGTGGGTAGGGTCTCAGAAATAGAGACAAAGAGTTGTCTAGAAAAGCAGGTGACCAAATTCAGATAGATCTGTGCATTGACAGAGTACTGAGTTCTCTTAGTGGCAAGATAGATGAGGGTAGTAGCGCATTAGTGGTGGATGTATTACCTCAGGGAGAGGATATAGACCAATGTTTTTGTGAGATTTAATTGGGAAGATGTTTTTTTTATAGTTCCTTTCTTCCATGATGATATCTGTGAAGAGGTAATAGTTAGTCTACCTCCAACATGGGAGTATGATGATGGGGGAATTTGGAATCATGTTCATAGACTCTTATGTTCTTCTCATGATCACTTTCAAGATGAGGATTCTCAAGGGAGTTTCGTAGAAGAGGAACTATTTCTGTCTCTTCAATATAATGTTTCTCTTTTACCAATACCAAAATACATAAAGGATTAAAATATGGATGAGGTGGTGAAAAGGATTAACTATCTAGTTTGTTTGATGCAAGAGGGAAGTCACTTGAGTTATTCAAATAAGAAAGCCATGAGTGGAATGTCACCGGTGTTAGGGCCTTTCAACATTCATCTTGTACTGTTCCATCCCTAGTAGTATCCATAATAACACTCTAGTCCTTTACATTTTTCAATAGGCATGGGGTTGTGGTGTTTCTCTTACAGATTCCATGGGAATCTCTAGGGACAATGCCTGACTCGAGTTTAGAATGGTGGCAGTGGGTAGGTTCAGCACCCTCCTGAGCAGAAATTTACACCTAGAACATACAACAGTATACACAACATGCCCCTACTCCACCATGGGAAGCTGTTTTAGGAGGAGGCAAACCTCTGGTGATTTTTAAAGACCTTTACTAGGGCGTGGTTTGATTCGTTGTAGAAAAATGAGGATCTGAGGATCTGGGTGTGGGATGTTACACATAACAGAGGTAGTAGCTCTAGTAGGGACGAATATCATCTAAGGCGTGATATATTTTTTTAGTATACAATATTATGTGTTGTCTGATTCAGGAACTTCTCACTCATTCGTTGCACCATGTCTGGTGAATTCTTTGTGATAGACATAGAGATACTTTATGTCCCACTAGTGTTGAGTACACCGATTAGAGGGTATACGAATAAGTTTGATGTTTTCCAAGGTTATAGATTAATGATGTTGCTGCATCGGTCAAGTGTAGATCTCTATATATTATAGATGCAACTATATAGTTTTATCCTTGGAATCAATAGGTTATACTTTGTGCATGATTTTATATACTATATATAGAGGAGATCCATGTTTTCAAAAGTGAAAGGCCTACGTGTTACTTTCATTGGCTAGCATTGTTGTCTCATGGGAAACAATACCATGGAGATTATTTTTTCCATGTTAGCTGAGTGGTTAGTGGGATTGATAGATGCTTAGTTGGCTGAGGTTTTGAGACTTTTTATATAGTTTTTGATCTTTTTTAGAGGAGGATGTGAAACTACAACATCAAAATAATGTTGAGTTTGGTAAAGTCTTACAACACGATTCTCATCCACTATTAGTAGATATTTATCAGATGGCACCTTTTGAGTTATGGTTGTTGTATATTCATAATGAATATCTAATCAACAAGGGTTTCATCAGACCCATTAAGTCAATTTGGGGACTTAGGTATTGTTTTCGAAGTTGGTGGATGATTGTCTAATAGTTTGTATATACTACCAAAGGATGAATATTTTAATGGCTAAATTTTTTTACCATTTCATTAGGATAAATGATCTTTTTGACTAGATAAGTGGAGTAAGTAGGTTCTCCGAGATTGATCTTAAATCTTGATGTCACAATGTGAGGGTGATATCCTGAATACTACTTCCAAGTGCTGGTATAGGGCCTTCGAGTTCATGTTTATTCCATTTGGTGTAACAAACACACCAACTATGTTCATAGTGATTATGAACTCTATATTTCATGAGTTCTAGGACTTTCTCATAATCATATTCATTGAATAAATCTTGATATACTCGAGGACATTGGAGGATCATATTGAGCATCTCAAGACTATCCAAGAGGTCCTTCGACACCACCATCTCTATGAAAAGTTTCCAAATACATGTTTTGGACATCGTGGGTCCAATTACATAGTCTTGTGGTGTGTCATTATGGTGTGAAAGTGGGTCTGTCGAAGGTCAATGTAGTTGTTTCATCGAAATCACCCAAGAATGTGGAATAAGTTTTCAGTTTTCTTAGACTAGAAGCTACTATTAGAGATTCTTACCTGATTTCTCTTGGGTAGTAACGCCATTGATGGTTATGACCATAAAAGGTTAGGCCTCTATGTGGAGTGAACAGTTTGAATCAGATTTCACCTATATTATGTGGATGTTGGCCAGTGACATAGTGCTCAGGTTTCTTGAGGAATGGGTGATGTTAAAAGTGTTCTACATTGCTTCCCGGTTGAGAATGGGTAGTGTGCTGATGCAGAAACAAGGAGTGATCTTTTTTGTGTCTATGATGTTATGTACCCATTAACATAACTATGCTCCCATGTTTTTTAATAATTAGCGCTCGTGATTGGACTAAAATTTCGGTGACATTTCCTCATTTGGGAGCACATTGTGGTCTTCATGAAATAAAAAAGATAATGATAAATATTTTCCTAGGGAGAACTAAACATGCAGTAGTAGAGGTGGAAGGATTTTCTCTATGATTATGATTTTTAGATCTCCTAAAACTATTGATGGGTAAATGTTGTGTTATATTCCATTATCATGAACTCACATAAGGAAGTGGTTTAAAAATCGGAAGACACTAAGAGGGGGATGGAAGAGTTGGCAACCTTGCACATAGATGAAGGACTGGATGGTGGTAGAGGAAATATATTTTATAGGAAGTTATATTTATCTCTAATGGAGATGGTTGAGAACTCTAAATGGTGAGACTCAGATGTGGAGGTGATACGTGAAATAATTGACCAAGATGAACCTCTAAATGGATGGTTGGAGGATGGTAAGAATTAAATGTTATTCTGGGAGAAGTTAATTTTTCTGTTGGAAATTCATGAGGAAGTTCACCATGAGATTCAATGATCACCACTAGCAGTACAACTAGATGTTTCCAATATGTAATGGGGGTTGTAGGAAAATTTCTATGGGGCCAGGGGGAGTGATTAGTGGTAGTTTTTTTTTTGAAAAGTTCTTGCTGTTCCAGTAAAAGAAGGATGAGAACTGTGTTCCAGGGGGGTTGTTGAATCCCCTAGTTGTGCCCTAGTGAAAGTGGGATAAAATATTGATGCATTTCACCATAAGATTACCTATGGATGAGGGAGTTGATTCCCTCTATAAGGTAGTGGATCAGCTGACAAAATCAGCTCACATCATAGAGATCAGGGAGTCTATCACTGTGGATGAATTTTCACCGAGGTATGTGGATGAGGTAGTGTAGCTTCATGGAGTTCCATGATCCATCATCATAGAAAAAGACATGTATTTTACGTCATGATTTTAGAATGGATCACAAAATTACCTTTTCACATTATTACACCTTAGAACTGCTTTCTAGTCTCACACGGATTGTAAAATAGAATGAACCATACAGACATTGGAGAACATGTTTCAAGCATGTTTTTTGGTCATAAGTGGGACTATGTTGAGTAATTTTCCCTTGTTATATTTTTATTACAATAATAGTTAACACTATTACATTGGCATGGATTCATTTGAGGCTTTATATGGGAGGTTTTATCATTCACCCATGTGTTGTACAGATGTTGGGGAAATGGTTTTTCTTGGTCTTGACATGGTGAGGAGGATGACAGAGAAGATGAATCTTGTTTGTGAGAGAATTAAAGTAGAAATGGGTCGGTAGAAGTTTTATGTCGATCATATGAGGAGGGAATTAGAGTTAGATCTTGAGGATCATGTGTTCTTGAAGGTTTCCTCTCGATGTGGGTGTCATTGTTTCAATAGAGGGACTATTGTTTCCTTTAGGTTCATACATCCATCAAAGGTATTGTGATGATTTGGAAAGGTGGCATATCACCTAGCATTGTTGTCATAGTTGGGGAGGATCCATGACATATTTCATTTCTTCTAGCTTCCTCAGTATCTTCATGATGACTCTCATGTCTTTGACTCGAGAGAGTTAGATATTGAGGATGACACAATATTGTGGATCAGCAAATGGAAATCAGGGATCATTAAGTTAAGGTATTGAGTGGGAAGACTATTCCCTTATATCATGTGAGGTCGTGGAATTGTGGAATGTAGGAGAGTAATTATGAACTAGAGATGTATATGTGTGCCCAATACACAACATTGTTTTGAGTTTTTCTCATGTTCTTTTCATTGTGATGTAATTATTTAACCATGTTTAATATTGGATGAGTTATTCCTTTATTATGTGAAATAAAATTAATTCGAGACATATAAGGATTTGAGGACCTATTCCATACTCAAGGATCATTAAGGAAGATGCCATTAAACCCATGCAGGCATGTTATTACTACCCAAAAAGGATAGTATCTTATCATGGATATATAATTCCCTACTTTATATAATCAAGAAGTATGACTTTTACTGGTTTTTTGAAATGCCTTTCGGTTTTTTGAGATGTAAAATCTATTAGGGGGTATTCTTGGATGTTGATGTTTCACACCAACAAGGTGGTTTATCATTGAGACGTAACTTAAGGGGTGGTTTTTTAGAACCCCCATTAATCTGGTTTTGGATTGGAATTCTCATGGGAGAGAATAGTATGAGAGGTATTAACTGTAATGTCCTACAACCTTGTGGTCCATTAAATTGTCAAAATCTAGTGTTTGGTGTATTTTGGGAGGCAACAATAGATCATTTCAAGAGTTTTCCAAATTTACAGTTTCTCCATCAGTAGGTCAAGGCGTCTTTAGGTCGAGGCATTGGTTGGTCAAGGAATCAATAGGTTAAGGGAATCAGTAGGTCAAGATAGATTGTATGTTAAGGAATCAAAAGGCTGAGCCATCGGTAGGTTGAGGTGTCAGTAGGTCAAGGAATTCCTTTGTCAGGATGTCGGTAGGTCGAGGAATGGGTTGGTAAGGGCATTGGAGGACCAGATAGTTGTAAGGTTGAGGGCGTCGATAGGTTAGGGTATTACTAGGTCAGGGCATCTGTAGGTCAAGGTAGTCGGTAGGTCGAGGTATCATTTTGTTGAGGGAATCAGTAGGACGAGTTGTTAGTGTGTGAGGACTTCAGTGAGTCAGTGCGTCAATGATTAAAGGAATTAGTGAGTTAGTACATCCATCAGTTAGGGTGTTGGTGAGTCAGGGCAATAGTGAGTCTTGGCATTAGTGGATCATGGTGTCTGTGAAGCAGTCATTGGTTTGTCGCATAGGTGGATCTGTGTCGGTAGCTCAATGTTGGTGGCTTAGTGTCCGTAGATCAGAATCAGTGACTCACTATCGATGGATCAATGTCAGTTTCTTTCTATTATTGACTCACCCATTATTAACTAATTTACATATTTTCTCAGTTTTTCCATTTTTCCCACTTACGTGTTATTTTACAAAAATCGAGTTTAAAGCCTTGGTTTAGAATTTATAATAGTGTTTCAAGAGATATTGAATATATAATTTATATTCTTAATTCTTAGGGGACTTCAAAATAATCAAACCACATGTTCATGGCAATGATATGACATTAATGGCCCTTCAAACCATTACCACATCCATTGATATAGGATCCAACATTTATAATATAGGAAGTTCTCTTCCCATTGTGTTTTTATTTTTTCTTTGTTCTCCAAGAGCCTTTCCTTCATATGGAGTCTCATTTTGTGTCGTATCAATTGATCCAGTTTTCTATGGAATTTTCCTTGGATTTTTACTACTACATGCACACCCCCTATTTGATGCAAGAAGAATCGTTGGGTGACTTTTGTTGCAAGTTGGTATTTCCTTCATCTCTCTTTTCATTGTATATCATGCAGGGTGGGTATAAAGATGCCTCCAAGGGAGAATAACTAAATCCATTTTAAGGATTACAATAAAAATTAATAAATGAGGGGAAGGGAGAATGATTATGATGATTGTTTTGTTTTATATGTTATCTTTGATTCATGTTGCGAAGAATATGGGTTTTGTTCTTCTAAAAATCATGATTGTTGGTGGTCTCGGTTATCTTACATGTATGATTTGTGAATCATAGATGTATGAAATGGAATCTAGATTATAATGTATAACTAGTAAAATAAATGGATCCCCCAGGACAAAATCTATTATGTGATCACCCCTGATTTATCATGGGGTATAAAAGCATGATTGTTTCTGAATCTGAATAAAATTTTCGTTATTAGTTTGGTTGTGTGATATGTGTGGTTATGTTTATACTTGTGTCAATGTTGGTAGTGTGGTGTTGTGTATGGGGGTGTTATTATGTGTATGGTGTGGTATGGGCTATGTGGTGGTATCTCAAGCTAAGAGATTAATTAACTGTTGAATTTATGGACTTTTTATAATTTGGGACTAAATGTAGGTAGTGGTTGGAAAGCTGGGTTGCAGGACTGGGCTGTATTAAGATTTCATGATTATGTATGTTAAGGGTGTGATGTTTTTGTGCAAAGGGGCTACTGGGATTTCTTGTGAGAGTACAGGTTTGGTGGGATAACATTAAAGAATGTTATGGTCAGTTTCTTTCATTGTTTGACCTGTTAGTGGTTGGTACAATTACTTCTCTTTATAATGATTTCAGTGTTTGGTAGTTTCTCTGGTAGAGATGGGAAACAATAAATGGTTTCATAATATATATGGAAAATTATTAAATTAATTTGTTGGGGTTATTTTTTAGTTTGGAATTATAGTGATGATGTGTTAAACTTACCATTGTTTATAGTGGTACATGCATGTAGAGGTAACAAAAAAGGTGTTTTTTGAGTGGGATGGTTGTATATTTGTAATCTCATAGAATGGATTGAGTTTTTTTATCTATATGAATAAACTATTAGTTCCATATGATTTCTTATGCACAACCCTTTGTGTTGAGAACTATGTTCTAAACACCCCCATCGTTATGGGGGTGGGTGTATTTTCCCACATCCTTTTGGGTGGATGGATGGCTACATTGAGAAATTTCTCTGCACCCACTTTTATGAATTTATCACTCACGACTCTTCATGTAGGCTATAATATAGTGAAGTTTAATACCGGCATTATGTTATTGGTTGTATGAGATGTGGTTTTTTTCTAGGTGTCTTCAGAATAAAGATAATGTGTTTTCGGACAGGCCGTGTGGTGGTTGTTGCCAAGGAATTTATAGGCGGGATGTGGGTGGTCTGTGGCCCAGGTGTGCATGGGTGGGTTGTGACAGTGGGGCTTGAGGAAGGCCACAATAGTGCCAGGATGTTTTTGATTAAGTTTGTGTAGTTATCTAGTGTGAAGTGTCGTGGGTACCCAAATATCAATGTGTATATACATTAGATTACGTGACTTAAATTATTTGGTGAGCGTGCCCTAGTGGGGTTAGGGTGTATAGTATACCTTATTTGGTGATTTTGAGTATATTTTGTTTTCTCACAGAAGAATTTGTATGATTCTCCAACATGTACGCGTGTGCCTTTGGGTATTCCCTTACTGAGAATACTTGTATGATCACCCTGTATATATAAAATGGTTATCAGTATTATAGGAAGATTACATGAACCATGTTGGGCCTTACTAGCTCTAAAACTGGGGATGATTGGTGTGTCACTACATAGATTTATTATTGGAACTTACATTATATTTTTTTTATATCTATCAATTTTCTCTTAATGTTTGATATGAGATAGATTTTGGTTTCTTTATATATATCTATATTGAAGTTGTTTTAGGTTGATACATTGTATCTCCTATCCTGGTTACTATAAAAAGGGAAATGCCTCCCATTTTGGTGATATTTATATTACTTTGGTAGTTTTTACCACCCTAGAGACTATTTGAGGAACAACATGGGGTCAATATATATCATTTATACTAGCGAATAAATGTCTCAACATCTTTCTAACCCTTTCCTCATCTTGAAGAATGAGGGTTGTGAAAATGATAGTGTGATTCATTCTCAATCAATTTAATCTTTCTATAAATTGTAAACATAGATGTGGTAATACCAAAAATATATCTAGTGGTAGAAAAATTGAAAACATCAAATTGATAGATAGACAAATATGAAATAGTGCATAGAAGTGTGGCATGTTGCTCACCTGGTTTGACACACATGAGATATATTATATTTAAAAAATAAATCATTTATTACCATCATAAAATATTTAAATAGATGCCTTTTATGAATTACCTACAAAAATCCTACTTTTTCATATATTAAAAAAGGTGAAAAGATACAAATATTATTTATGTGATTTTCATCATTATCATGTTTCCTATAATGATTAATATTAATCACATCATGATTTATTATTTTCGTCAATGGAGGGAACCAGAAAAAAATTGGTTAATGATATACGTGAAGGTAAATGCATTAGTACGCTTCAAAATGGAAATAATTTTTGGGGAAGAATAGAATTATCATGACAAATAATTCATCAAAAACGTGATTGGAAACTTGTGCCTTATAAAAATCTCATATTTACTAATGAATAGAATGACAGTGTTTAATGATACCCCAATTGGTGGATACCATGAAGAAATAAAGATTTAGTTTCATATATATAAATAATGGGGGAAGAAGAACTCGAGGTAATGTATCTGATGAATATGAATAAGTCTTATGTGTACTGAAGAAGACCACATATAAAGGTATTTATAAGAAAATAGTAAGATTTAGGTTAATTATACTGATAATAACATTTCCCGCTATGTTATTTTCAATAGATGAATATTTTAATCATTTAATTAATGGTAAATATGATTCTTTATTGGAATGATCATAAATAAAGTCAGTAAGTTTGTACAAGTAGATGATAAAATTATAATGAATAAGAAACTAAAAGTGATATATTTTTGGAAATAGGAATTAATAAATAACTTGATAAATACTATTTAATGTCCAAATAATTAGGTGTAATAATATATGTGTTCATGTATTATAATTCAGGAATCAGTAAATATATAAGGATATTCTATATAATTGTATCATTATGGATTTTCAAGAAAGTGTTAAATTGTAATAATAGACTAGAAAAGTAATATTTTGATCATGGGAATATTATCCTTCATATGATTCAAATGTTGAGAAATTGAATCAATGATAAAGAGATATTGGATATTAATTAAGATAATTGGATAGAACTGATTACCAGATAAATGATTAATAATGTTTTGTCAAAGTGGTTTATAATATTAATAAAGCATTTTACATCTTTTTTACATATAAGAAATGTATTCAATGTTCCATTTTTTATTAAAGTATTGAGTAAGAATGTATATTTTCAATAAGTTTTAATGGTAGGACTTATTATTAAAATATTTCAATAGAATAAATGATGAAAATATTTAATTTTTTTGTATGTTAAAATCACATGACACTTTATAATTTAAAGAGGGTTTATATTATGTTAATATTGAGAAATTTTGATTCCATCATTATAAATTTTTAATTTTTAATGGGTTATCAAAATAAACATTTATTTAATGTTTTTAGATGAACTCAAAAAGAGGATTCAAGGCTTAATGTATTACATCACGATATAAATATTTATTAATGATGAAAATCCTTTTATAAAAATATTGTTTTAATGATAACTACAGATTGAGAGAATGAATTATCATTATATAAATGGATTAATAGTCTATTATCAGAAATGATAAAATCACCTTATTTATTAGGATTTTGAGATGAATTTGAAGTTGAACAAGTAATATCCAAATTATTAAATTGTTCCAGTAATATAAAATGATAATACTTTTTAACATTTTAATATCTTCTCAGAGTAGGTAGAAAAAGGAATTCCCCATCATTATAAAAATAACCTCAAAATAAAATGTTGGCATATTAACATAATTATTTATTATATCAAGGAAAAGTTTTATTTCTCTTAGTTTTACAAAAAAATTTATCCTTAAATTTATTTTGAATATGATTTCTATCACTCCCCGTTTGTATTTGGGTTCCATTTTTCACATATTTGTCCATTTTTTTACATCCCACCTTTGTTTTATTATTGGGAAACGTAATAAGAATTATGTTAAATTAAATCATAAAATCTATTACTCTTTCTCAAGAGTATGTTTTATAAATCCATTTTTCAATTTTGTTTTGGAGGATGTAATTTTTAATTTTATATATTTTATTTTTGAGAGAAATATAGAGGGTGAAATTGTTTTTAATAGGTTTAGAATGTAACACCTTGAAGTTTTGTGAAATATTTATGAAAATTTAATTTAATAATTTTATATTTTACACAACATATATTTTTATCATAAGTTGCATGTAAGACTATGCTTGGGATATTTCACACACAATCCCAACTCTATCTTCCCTGACATGAAACAATAGGATTAAATGAAATGTCAAATGAAATGAAAATATTATTATTTAATATGATAGATATCACATAGCCATTTGGATGGTGGGTAATATTTGAATTATATAATTTATGAAAAAAATCACATATTTATATATAATAGATTATTTATAAAAAATTTAAATTAAATATAAAAAAACCCTTCAAATATAAAAAATAATAATTTTTTTGAAAACTAATTTTATGAATAGAAATATATTTTACCTCAATAAAAAAAATAAATAACATATGGTGAATTATTTTATGTAAATAGATATAGTGTATATTAAATACACTATTTATCATTAATTTAATGTTTTACTTAGATGATATATAATACAAACAATAATTTTATACGTGAATTTTAATTAAAAAAAATTTGTCAGCTTTTATGGAACAATCATTTCGAAAATAATTTCAAAAAAATTTATATTGTTTTTTAAAATAATTTTAAATTTTTTAAATCAGAATAGAAATTATCTTTGATTGAATAGTGTTTTTTTTGGAATTATTAAATTTTTTATGAATAAGGAAAAATAATTATTTATAATTAAAAACCACTTTCACATTTAAATAATATATATTTTCAAATTATATATTGAGTTTCTATTATTGTAAAAACAGTTTAGTCATATATATATATATATAATTTTTTTTAATTGGAATCGGTTTCATATTAAAATTGGAAATTAATGTTTTTAAATAATTGAACATTTTAGTAATAAAAACCCACATTCTCTTGACAACTGGGGGATTAATTTTAAATAAAATTAATAAACAACTATTAAAGAAAATTTCAAAAATATACTCCATATTATGAATAATAATAATATTTTTTATAATAAGGTTAAATTAATTTTTTACCAAAATCATTATTTAAAACAGTTGAAATTAATTACCTTGCTTATGGTTATAAGGTAGTTTTTAAAATAACATGTGTTTCTTCCAAAATTAATTTTACACTGCATTTTATTTTATAGTAAAATTGATTTTATATATTTAATTAGTATATATAAAATTCTATTTTTATCATAATAAAATAATAGTACTAAAAGATAAATTACCTATGGAAATAAATGATACAAGTTTTATTCGAAAAAATATAATGAAAAAAATTGATTAAACATAAATTCTGAGGAATAAATTGAAAAAAAAATCATGTTGGAGTTTTTAACAAAACAATTATCACTAATCTCCATAATCAAAAAATATATAATCTACATGAGTTAATATTGACCTCTTAATGGTGAATTATTTTTTGTATTCACAAAAACTATTCTCCTACTCAATTATAAAATTAAACTAAAACGCCTCACCTATTCAAACCACTAATTACATTTGTATCAAAAAAATAAAAATAGGTTTACTAAAAAACATTCCTAACCTCATATGAGAGGCCTTATATTGGGTATAATTCCATCCTAGGATGTTTTTGCTGAAAATCCTATGGGTAATACCTGAAGAAGAGGTAACATTCATCAATGATCTTTTTTGTTTTATTTCTTCTACCGCTTCATTAAATTCTCATTATATTTTTTATACAATAAAATAAATATATAACATATAATTTTTTATTTTTATGTTTAGGTCATGATATTAAACCATCTCAATATCTATCGAATATGTTAAAAAATTATTTTCTTCTATTTATAGAGGACTACTTCCTCACAGATCGATATCGTTTGATTATACATTAAAACATCTCATGTTTAGACATAATTATGGATTAAATTATCATATATTATATTTATAATATTAATGATATTTTTATCATTATTTTAAATATTATATCACACATACATTCAGACACTCCATTTTTTGTATTATGATATCATTTTCTGTGTCTATGGATGACTATTTTGTTGTGAAAAAATGTGATTCCTTTACACATTACCAGGAATGAAGAGAATTTTTTACATACTATGTTTTAAATATTTTAAATAATAAAAGGTCTAAATTTTCATGAAAAACATTTCAGTTAATACATGAAATTTGACATTAACATGAAAATGTTAAAATATTGGTAAAAAAAGAACATAATAAGATATTGTATGTTATTATATATATCAATATGGTTCTATAATAGTTTTATAATTAAATTATATTTATTATACAATTGGATAGAATTATTAGAAAAAATTTTATATCTTACGTAATGGGATTTCCCTCTCATATTTATTTTTCTTAGAGACACATGGCATATTAAGAACACATTTCATTTCTGTGGTGTTTATAATAACCATGAATGTATTTTATAATTTATTACATTAAATGTAATGTATTTTCATAACCATTTGAGGATATCCATTTAAGGGATCTTAAAGTTTAAAATATAGCATGAGGGTAATGGATTTTTATCTCAATCTTCATTTTTTGAGATGTATGATATGTTATTAACCTATATTATTTTATTATTTGCATATTGTACCCAAATAAAATTTTCTATCCTGAATATATTAATTTTCATTGAATTAAAAATTTCATTTAGTTTTATTCATTTCCAATTATTTTGATTCTAATTTACTAATGAGGATAATATTTTATTTTATTATATCATTGGTTAATAAGATTGTTTATTTATATGTTTCTGGTTATAAAATATTGGGATCCTTATCTTAATTCTAAATTAATATTTAATCTACTCATTTTAAGTCATAATATTATATATTTTAATGTTAATTTTTTCCCCTTATGAAAAAATTAGTTTAAAATATTGTTTAATGAAAAATTTTCATTTTAATATGAAACTCATTTTCTGTCAAAATATAATTTTCTAAATTTCATTAAAAACTATTTTGATTTTATTTTCTCAAAATAAAATGTTTATTTTAGTAGTGACATGTTTTAAATTATTTTTAATAATTTCTTTATATGTTTTAATGTTTTTTAAATTAAATGGAATTCAAAATGTAATATATTTTGAAATATTTTTTATAAATAAATATCTTCGTTATGAAATATCCAATATTATTTATCGTTAAAAATAATATCCTTCTAGGATGAAATAAATTGATGTGACTTGTGATTTACATGTGATATGAACAAAATATACCAATCCTAATAATTGTCTGTTTGGTTTATTTTGAAAAGATGTTAATGAAACTATTTCCACACCAACAGGGTTTTCAACTAAAAAATGATTATGAAATCATTTTAATTACATTCTTTATGATATGAATAATTTTTTATAAATATTAGGCACAAATATGTTTGATTTTTATTATATGATGTGTAGTACCTATGTAACCCTCCAATTAATTGAATAATGACTTATAACTCATGAAATGAAAATATTAATCAAGTTGATGGGTTTGATTCCTTATTGTAAATAAGTTCTCCCTGATATATAATGCGAAAAAGGTATGTCCAGATCTATAATTGGAAACTAGTGTGTCCGAATCAAAAATGGGAAATAAAAATTTCATTATCCACTAAATGAAATAGTATCACCTTGATCCACTATATTTATGGTTTTAGAATTTAACCATGAAAAAATAACTTTTATTTTATATTTATGGTTCCATTGTTTTAGGAAATAATTTTATTATTACTAATTGATTTATGATGATTTCTCAATGTTATGGGAAATAATTTCTAAAATGATAACGTTTTATTCCAGGAATAATGTTTAGTATATATGAAGGATTGGATATGAACTCTTTCTGTGATGTTCAACATTACATACCCATATGATTATAATAATATTTGATATGATTATGGATTATTATTTCTTATCTTTATCCTTAATAAACTTATGAGCTCAACCATTATTATGTATCATAATCTCATGTAACAAAGAATATTTTGTAGTATAAATAATAATGTAAAATATCATTATATGATACATTGAAAATCATTAATTAAATAATTATATGAGGTTAAATAATTTTATAGGCACTAAAATATTATAGTAATCTTTTTGTTTTATGTAATGTATTGAGTATTCATCTAATATGATGTAATTTTTACACTATAAAAATTCCAAGAGAATATAAATTTATTCCACTTTCCATGTTGCACAAAACACTAAGTGTATAGGGGAATAAAATATTATGGTACCTAACAATATATACTCTATTTTAAATAAATCAAATCTATTATATAACATTGCATGCACAAAACCCGGAGTTAGCCTATGTTACACACATCAACATATTTATTACATGGAATCTGTTATATACAAAACTGATTTTGACCGAACACTATTAGTATTATTATTTAAAATGGAAATTATATACTAGCCATTAAATTATATTTTATGAATAGTATTAAATAACATATAAAATTATATGGTTGAATTCAAATTTTTCAAATTAATTAAAAATGAACTTAAACCCCAATTTATTTTAAAGGAAATGTTGTTAGAAAAAAACAATTTTTTTACCAAAGGAGTATCAAATGAATAAATAAATCATATTACTATTGGTTTATATAAATAATTAAATTAATATATATTATTTATTAAATTTTGTCTTGATATTTATCCAATATATATTATAGGTATAATATATGAAAAAAAATACAATTTTACACATAAAGTATATTTATTTTTCTAAATGATTATTTTACAATATTTAATAAAGAAGATGTATTAAATCCAAATTTTGGAGAGATTTTTTGGTATTTTAATGAGAATTTTAATATATTGATAAATAGATAACAATAATTATTTATAATAGAAATCCAATTTACCATATAAATAAATTATACTAGGAAATTATATTTTTTATTTGGTTTAAAACACAAAATAGAATAATTTTATATCAATTTATCAAATTTTTCTCCTGGGAATCATTATAATATTAATTTTTTTTAAAACATAGTGAATTTTACAAAATTTTCACTTTAAAAACTTGATTTCTTATCCCATCTATGGGATTAAATTTAAATTAATTTTTTCTACATAATTGATTTTAACTGGGATACTTTTATTATATTTATATAATCATAATAATTTATAATTTATAATAATTCCAATTTAATTATTTATATAAGTTAATATAGAAATTAATGAGTCTTAATTAATATGATTATGGGATAAACGAGTTTACAAAATGACTAAATTTAGATCTTAAAGATAAAAATGACTTATAAACCTATTCACCAAACATTTTATGGAAATATATTGACTATAAAAATATTTTTATAAATATTGTATCATTATTGAGTCTTCGTTTCATGATTAATATGTTTCTGTAATTCTCTCTTCCAAGAAAAACAAGTGGGCCACCAACCCCATATATAAAAGCCCACTCAGTCTCCTCTTTGCACAGAAACTTCAAAAAAAATTCATTATAAAATCCCTACACAAATAAATCCTGAAAAATCCAACACATAATCATAAAAAAGAAATTTATTATGCAAAAATTTCAATTTTTTAAGTAAAAACATAATGAGGATACCTAGAGAAGATGTAATAATATTATAAAACCATTTTAAATTTATTTTATTCTCCACAACCTTCAATTAATAATATAAAATTAATTTATAATAACATTATTATCATAAAAATAAAATTTTTATTTTTATGAAAATGTTTCATCCTTACACATTTTAGGCTTCTATGAAATGGGATATGATGTCATTGTTCCTCTATACAACGGAAATATTCCCCCTGAACTGATGTCTTGTTTCCCATTAACTTTTTTCAAATATGGTCATAACAAAGGAAAACAATTTATATATAATATTTATGATGTATTTAATTCATATGGTTATTATTTAACACATTCCTTATTTCTTACCATTTTTTGGGATTACGATTATGTCATTCGTGTGTACGATAGACTACCGCCTAACGAAACGATGTGATTCAATCATGTTTTACCTCTAATATTTTTATGATGGTTTGATTAAATTATAAGATATATATGAATTACTATTCATCAATAAATAAATATATATATATATAATTTATTTTTATTTATATAAATATAACATGGAAATAGAAATCGAGTTCATGCTTATATATGGACTGTTGAGTTTATAAACACTATATTTCAAATCAAGTCAGAAAAAAATTTATTACATTAAATTAATATAAAATATATATATATTATATTTAAATAAATTATTAAATTTTATATATTCTGAAATCCTCATCAATGTAATAAAAAAATAAAAAATAAGAAGATAAAACACAATAAAAAATATGCCAATTAACACCTAAATCAATGAAAATAATGAATGATTATAAATAAATATGTGATAAGATGTTACAAAAGTATCATATATGATTTTAAAAATATTAATATGTTTCTAATATAATTTATTAAAATTATTAAATCCATTATATGTGATTATAAATTTTATCCAACAAAAATAAAGATCTAGGTAAGATATTTCATGTCAATTTCTATTAATTCAAGTATTCTATAATTTATAAAATCAAGTTTCTTTTATATTATATATATACTACCCCAATTAAATTGAATATTTATAATATTTCATTATTAATTATATTTTGTGTTTTAATAGTAATTATATAATTTAATGGACAAATAATTTAATTCTTCCATGTGGTAAGGAATTTCACAACCTAGTTCCATTTCATCAGGTTATATTACATCCTCATTGTAGATAATATTATAATATTATGTGTGTAATAATGTTTGAATATATTATTATTTACAATTTTCTAACGTTTTCATTATGCACAAATAAATTATTCATTGGATGATTCTCAAATCTAAATTATGCCTACTAAAAGTGATTACTTAACAATATAATTGTATTCAGGATTGTTTAAAATTGGATTTCTATTAGAGTAATTTACCTGATAATTTTTTTAAAAATCAATATTTTTCATATCATATGTTTATTGATGATTAGTTTAAATTATTAGTACCATTTTTAACTATTTATTAAATAAAATGTTTTCAAAAATGATTTTAAGATAACTTGCAGTAATTTCTCTTTGTTAATCGTAACTTGCATTCATCTAAATAACATTTTATATTAAAAATCATATTTTAACCTTTTAAATTTAATTTACAAAATAAATTTTAAAAATTTTTCCTTTTTTTAAAAATCATGAAAGGAATATTTTTGTCATTTTCTGGACAATGAACATTTCTATGCATTTTCGATGAAAAATAAATGATCTTCTTTCTTTGTACGGAATATATGGAATTACCCATGACCATTTCATTAAATAATGAATATCTTGTCTAATGTAATTTTTTAAATACAATTTTCTAAATATTATATTCAAATAATTAGAATTTCAATATTTTATATGTTTATAAATTTTGACTTTCAATATAAAAATAAAATTTTCTTGAGAATATGTTTTAATATATTTTCATTTAATTATGAAATTGAAATTAAAATTATTATTAATCAAATAATTATATTTTTTATTGATACCATAATTATTTTTAATCCATAAGGATTACAGTTATTTTTACCATGTATAGTATTAACATTCACTTCTACGAATAAATTTAATAGTCATTATCTTCCTATTGGTTTTTAACTTTATTATGGTCATTGAAAATTATTTTTCAACCAAATATATTTATGATTTATCGTATATAATATTATTTCATTAACCATATTTAATTTTTCTTTATGGTGATCTCATTTAATGTTACGTGATAATGTGTGGAAATATCGATAACTATATATTCTCATGTCAAATCTGAAATGTAATTAAGGAAAATATTTATTAGTTTAATATATTATATGATATATGAGTAATGATTTGGATTGGTATTACACATGTTGGGTATCGATTAATTTGATCCCCTCAATGAATCCTTATTATCATGAGATAAAGTCATTTTGAAATAAACCCTCAAAGATTGTAACCATATAGTTAAAAATACGTTGTGAATGGTTTTGAAAGTAGTATGTTTTATTACTGATTATGAAATATATTAAAAGATATGATTTTCTTTTATGTGGGAAACATGATGTCAAATAATTAAAAATTTCCATCATTCATAACTTCGTTTATATTATCCATGACAATTTTATCTTGATAAAATCAATGGATGAATTTCATTATAACATTATTGAATAATTTACATGTGTTTTCTATTACCTATCTTTACATTTTATTTTTCATTATCATATCATGATTTTATTTCTTCTAAATGGTATTTTTTATGCTATATACCCTTTTGGATTGTTCATACACTTCATTTACAGTTTATTGACTAAAAGGCATGTGTCCTCAATTATTTACTTTTACATATTTATTATGATTATTTAATAATTATTTCTTCAATTTTATTAATCTATTACTAAAAATTTGAGTACTCACATATTTTTTTCCCGTACCCCAGTATTCCATGATGTTTAATATGAAAGATAGTATTTGAAATGTGAAGTAGTATAATTTTATTTTAAAAAAATATTTTTTTAATATTTGAATTTAAGGGTAATACAGGACTGATGTATGTGTCATGTAAAAGATGAATTGAAAACAATTTCATCCATTAAGTTTTTCTTTATATTTATATTATGTCAATGTACTAGTTGTAGACATCAACTATATGCTAATGGGGAAATAGTGTCTATATTTTGTGTTAAAATTTTATGAGAATCATTGGGAACTAGAATTAATAAAACATATGATAAAAAAGATCACCATATGATAATATTTGAGAATAAGTATATAAGAACATCCCAAAGTTTTTAAGAAGGATATTCTATGGTATTTCCTAGAAACACACCCATATTAAGATACTACAAATAGATGTAATTCTGGAAAGGATGTTCATATTAGTATGAAAATAAAAAAGGGATCATTTTTCTAAACTTGAGTTTAATACGGTACACTAAAAGAAGAATTAGTGTACAGATGGTTTGACCCTTTTTGGGGATATACATAGGTTAAATCACATTTTCATTATAAATTGAAATGATGGATTTGAATATAGAATGAGAAAGAATGACCTGGGATTAAACCATGGCCATAGATGGACCAAATATGACATATGATATATAATGTATTTATGTATTGGGGTTCGATAATTAAATTGTATAAGTATTATACCAATGGTAGTTTTTGTGATATTAATTAGGTAACATATTAGGTATGAGTAAAATTTTAGAATCATGGTGAGTTAATTTACATTAGAATTATGAATACTAGAATAAGATAATAAGATTAATGTTGATCATATGTTATATGTCTTATAATGAACATTTTGGTCTTTTTGAACATGTTTCTACAAAGAATTAATTTTTTTCAAATTTCTATAATGTGTATGTTTTATTAAAAAAGATATATTTAAAATAATTCCATAACATATTATAGTTATTTTATTAATTGAATGTTTTGAATTAGAGGCCAATATGATCGTTAATTTTCAAGATGATATATTATACTTTATGGGGAAACTGATCATTGAAAATCCCAATAAAAATATTATTTAATTCAAGGATATCCATCATATTTATGGGATAATTATAGGAATTATATTAATATAGTTCATGAAAAATAAAACCATCTTGTAGGATAAAATCCTCTGGCATCAAGAAAGGTGGTGGGAATATAACTGATGGTCAATGTTAAATAATGGTTTCGAACCTACCACTAGCCCATGTGATGTCCTAATTGATATATCACGTCATTTAGTTAAAAAACATGATGAATTAATATTAATGATTAACAAATAGTTTTACTATACAGGATGATAGATTAATCTATAATCCATATTATTTTTTTAAACTCGTTACAGATAAATGAAAAGATATTTCTGTCATTTATTTAACTTCTTGTATACTAAATGTAACGTTATATTCTTCAAGAATAAAAAATGAACTTATAGATATATATTTATTAATGTTAGTGATTGAAGAAAAAACAAAATACATGTTTATGAAATTTAAATATATCATGTTATTATATAATTTAATATTCATTGATTGTAAAAGGATTTTTAAAATATATAAAAATGATCCTAATATAGAATTATATAAAATTACTATCATTTGTAATGATATCAATGACCTTTTGATAAATATTATATTTAAGGTTTTTGGCCCCTAAATATTCAAATTATCATTCACTTATCTTTCAAAAATGACCTTATTAATTATCTATAAATTCTTACACCTTTACTCCATTAAAAAATCATGGCATTCCACTTCTATTATCCTTTTTACAGTTGAGGTTATATGTCATTCAATGTTACCTTTATAATTCTCATTATCTTTTATTAAGAAGATATTTTCTTTTCTAATTTATGATGTGGGTTTTTCAAATTTAATAATAATCAAATATCAAAATGTATTTTTCACTGATAATGTTTAAATTTAGATGATTCTATTTATTTAATGTGGTTTGAATATAACAACCCAATAAATTCAAATATAATTACATTTTACTGAATAGCGTATGTGATGTAATTCACCTGGAGTATAAAGGTAATATAACATCTCTATACATTAAAATATATTTAATAGATTAAAATAAATCAAATATGTGATAGAAAATTTAATGCATGAAACACTGAATATTCTTGTCTGACATGAAATAATGTAATTTTTTGAGGGACATCATCGAATGAATAATCGAGTTTCACTAAATTATACTAATATTTTTTATAAAATAAAAATTACATCAATGATTTAAATTTTTCTAGTATGAATACAATTATATAAGTTATAGAAAAATATGATTTAATTAACTGGTAAAAAATTAATTAGAAATGAAAATAATAATAAATTGAATTTAATTTAGTTATATTCAATGGATAATATTTTTTTCTCCAAATTCTTATAATAAAAAATGAATTAAATTAACTACTATTTTTGGATGATATGAAATAAATTTGTATATATTATATATTCAATAAATTTTTTTACATTCATCTAATAGTTTTTATAGTCATAAGAAAATAATAATATATTATTTTATGCATAAAAGATGTATTTGTTATAATGGTAGTATTTCATCTATTTAATTGAACACATTTTGTAAAACTTAATATTTCATCATTTATATATTTTATTTGAAAAAATGTATTTATTTTTTAAAATATTAATTTAAAATTTATCTTATGATTATTTTTGGTATCTTTCTAATACGTTTCATTTATTGAAAATAGTGAAGAATATTGAATTTTAATTGAAAACTAACATTTCATTTTAATAACATATAATGATAAATTATATTATGAATTTGTTTTAAAGAAAAAATAAAGAAATTATTCAACTAAGGGACAAATTTATGTCATTAAATTAATTTTTAACAAGAATTAACATATAAAAACATACTAAAATTTTGAACATTTTTAATTAAAAAACTGCTTTTACATCTGCTATATGGGATAAATTTACAAATAATTTATTCCAAATAAATTATTTCAATTTTTAAAAATTGATTATATGTTATGATAAAAATAAATACAGTTATTAAGAGAAAAACTAGATTACTATATTAATAAAACTTGATATCGAGTTCCCAAATAACATAGACACATCTCAAAATTCCATTTGATAGAAATATTTCTACAATGTAACATGTATGATATTTATTGGTACATTTTTTAGTTCTTTGGTCCCAACTAAATTAGGTTTTAATTTAATCATTGCAAACAATTACATGCGTGCCACTCACCTTAAATATAAAATTCCCCACCCACTCTTCTCTAAATTAAATATAGAAACCATAGATTAACAAAGCCCTTCAAAATTACACATAATATTACATCACTTAATATTAGAGGAATTTATTTATTGATGACTCAATCCATTGGTTGCTTGACAGAAAACCTAACTAGTATACCCGAAGAAGAGGCAATGATATCATAAAAGAGTTTATATTTTATTTCATTACACGCATCCATAAATAAATATTATATAATTATTTTAATATATCATCATAATTAAAAATATAATTAAATTTTTTATGAATTTTTTATGTCCTTATATATCACAAACATCCATTAAATGGGTTACAAATTTTTTTTTCTGTGTACGCTGGACTACCGCCTTGTGAACCGATGGTGTTTTTTTCAATATCCACCATGTAGGGATAGAATATAATCATGTAAATAATAATTTTTTATGATATTTCTGATATTTATGTTTCCTTTATTAATATATATTTTTTATATAACACATAACATCATGACTTCCATTTTATTGAAATCTCATAATGTCGTTTGCGTGCACAGTGGAACTAACTCACAAAGAGTTGTAATTCCTTCACTCATTAAAATAAATACAATAAGGATTGTTATCATTAAAATATGTGATATATATGAAATAATAATTATAATATTATTATAATATATATCTATGTGTAATTTACTTTTTATTCATTCAATATGAAAAGAAACTTGAAACACATTTCAAGCGTATGTACTCCCAAATGTTTCATGAATGATATATATCACATACTATCTAGAATTTTTTTTAATATAACTAAATATATAAACAAAGTAATGGAATAAACCTCTATGGTCCATCCCTTTGTTCAAATCTAGTGTTTGAGGTGTTTTGGGAGGTCAAAGTGTCTCATCCCCAACACTTTGAAAAATTTCCAGTTCTATGAACAATGTTTCCATTTATATGAACAGTGTCACAGTGAGTTTAAAATGGTGAGACAGAAATGGTGTCATAGAAATGGTGATTCAGAAATAGTTAGACAGAAATGATGAGAGAGAAATGGTTACACAGAAATAGTGAGTTAGAAATAGTAAGACAGAAATGGTGAGTCAGAAATGGTGTCACAAAAATTGTGAGACAGAAATGGTGAGATAGAAATGGTGTTTTAGAAATGGTGAGTCAGAAATAGTGAGAAAGAAATTGTGAGACAGAAACAGTGAGACAGAAATTGTGAGACAGAAACAGTGAATCAGACACGGTGTCATAGTTCATGAAATATGATTCCAAAACTGTTTCATATTTCCTTTTCCAAATTTCCATATTTTTCTAGTTTCAACAATTTAATGATTTCTTTAACATAAAACACACAATGGACTTGTTTTAAGAGATTTAAGGCCAAATAAAATCCCATAACTCATATATAAAATTTCCTAAGCCCCGTGATGAATTTACTTGGTCAAACAGCGTGGTTTAATATGTTCTGATTTTAGTGGAAAATCTAATGTATCTTAAAACACAACGTCATTAAATCTTCTAAAGGGACAATATATCTTCCACCATTGTTATTTATCCTTATTCTTTGGTGTTATATGCTCGAACCTTTGCTTCCTTCCTATAGAAATTGTGAGATTAATCTTTTCTAGGTGGATTGGTTTCCCGTGACATTCTTCTTACTGCAAGTGCACACCCTACATTTGTGCAACATAGTAGTATCCATCAATCATCAATATAAGTTATGATTTATTATTGTTATTTTGGGTTCAACTTCTCATATTTCTCCATTCTATATTATGGCATTTGATCTCCATGATTTTAATAGAGTTGCTTGGGTTTTAGTTGGTGTGGGCGTGTCGTGACATCCTCAGGTGGATGCAGTTGTCAAGGGAGGAGGTGATCATGATCCATTGTGTGGATCATTCTCATATTAAGATCCTTAAAAACATTTTTACAGTAGGGATTTATGGATTCTCTTTTGTTTTTACATGAACCTAAATAGTTAGCATGATTTATCCACTAAATCACAATGGAATTGACATAACAAATATTTGAACTAGATAAATAAATAGATATCAATCTTATGTTATTGCCTCTTATTTTTTATAGATATCGTGATATATATGATTTCTTTGTTTAGATGTTTATTCTTGATGAAAATTTGTAAAGAACGTCAACTAGAATTAATTGATAATTGTTTGGATAAAAATAAAGAGGCATGTAAATGAATATAGTTCTTGTTATTATATTTTTTAAATGTTATCCAAATTGGTGTAGTAAGAATTTTTAATTTATTCGAGATATCATACTATTTAGGATTCCTAAATATAGAACTTAATAATAATAAATCAGTTAATTCTAGAAGGATTAATGAATTGATTGTTTGATAATTCCATGAAGGGTTCTCAGTTACCCTCTTTCTTTTTCAAGGTCCAAGAGCCCAGCCGATATGATTGTTGTTTTCATAATTGTTGTGTAGTGATGTGAGTCTGGATGGGTGTTGTGATATATGGGAGCATGAAGGACTACTAGTTTTTGTAGTAGTTGGTGCCTAGAGAAGTGAGATGCTTCGGTGTATACATGTGGGTGTGTGGGAGGGCACCAGAGATGATGAAATGGGTTAGATGTGTATGTTTGGTTTTCTACTAATTCTTCTTGGTTGTTTATATGCTTTACATTTTCCACTACACAAGGTAGCTTTTCTTGCTTACCCATCTTTCGAAAGGGTTGAAGATTCATGAGGTATGCCACATGCTTTCCATATTTAGCTTCTCAAGGAAGGATGGGTCTACGATCTTGCTATATGCGGAAAAGACTTCAAGGGTATTTCATCTACTAACTGTGTTGAACTACTTGTGTTTAGAAGCATAGATTTTTTTTCTAGAATGAACGAGAATATGGGAATGTAATTCTGTAAATAAATAATTTAATAAATGAAGTTAATCCATGGCGATTGGAGCTTGCTGGAGCGCAATGATGAGGTTGCAATTTGAAGGAACCGTGTAATTTGGGTGTGATGCAAATGAAATTTATTTGGAATTTTTATTGATTAATTACTTTTTAAAGAATTAAATAACATAAATTGTAACAGATAAAAAGGTAATGAAGTAATTTATTAATTCTCTATAAATGGTTGTGTGATTATAGGATACCTAGTCTTAGAAGTAGCAGGATATAGTATGAGAGACATTAGTGGATGTTGGGTCCAAGAGTTGGTTACGCCCATAGTGTAGATGTGAGCAATAGTATATTATGTCCCTTTTGTGTTTCTATTTGCTACTCTACCCAGTCAATAGGGGAAAATCACACACCAGGGATTCTGATCCCTGGGTGTGTTTTACCCAACATTTCGGTGGAGGGATGGATGGCTGACTACACCCTTTGGCCCCACTCTCTTCTCTTCATAGTTACTTGTGTTGGCAGGAACATTGGATAGTTTTCCCCTTATATGTGTGTAGAGGGATATGATGTCTTATTGTTATTCACACACATATATTCTGTATATATTTTCTTATGGACTACTATAGGTGTAACGTGTATAGGTTGTGATGGCTTGAGGATGCTTAATTGGTGTATGGGCTATAGGGGCTTGAGGTATAATACTTGATGTATGATACATGTTATGGGAGTTGTGGTGGCTACCAAAAACTACCCAGATACTTTTCTTACATGGACGTGATGGTTTTGTTGCCTGAGGTGCTTGTTGTGGTGCTTTTCCCTGGTGTCTGTGGGCAAGCCTTTTTGGAGAGAGATGCTTACGACGTACGACATTGGAGAAAAGAGAGAAACCTGTTGGGAAGTAGTAGCATGGTACCCTTGATATTATTTATTATATTATATAATCTTTTATGAATTTCATGGTGAGAGTATCCATAGTGAGGCTGGGAACAAAGTATACATGTTTAGGTGATCAATTAGTTTTAATTTTTGTTCATTGTGCTTTAGCATGAATTCTTTACTTTTGCACGAGATGATTTGGGGAGGATCATACATAGTACACTATTATACTCTCCGTATGTATATATAAATTACTTTTCAGGTCCCTTGGAGTAGGTTTGAGACCAGGTTTGTTGCTACTATCTTGTGGTTGCAGGAGCTATTAGGGCTTGTGGTTGTTGCTATTTTAATTTATTTTAGATACTTACAGTTTTCCCCTTTCAGTTGTAGTAGTTTTTCATGACATTTCATATGTGTAATTGGGAATTATTTTATCTTACTGGTTGAGTTGGTGTTGGTTTGTGTTTATCTTATCTCTATCTTCTCTATGTGTTCTCTTAGAGGGTAATCCCTCCAATTTGTGTGTTCGATATACACTCGGTGCTAGTCGCCAACTCTGGGCCTACTAGTGGCGTGACTTGGGGGCCATTATCACCTTTCTGAAATTGATTTCCCAGGAGGGGTACATTTTGTGGGGAGGGGTCATGAAAAATAAAATATATGATTTTAAAATCATGGGTTACATTCGAGAGATTATATTATAATTACCTATGTTAGAGGGAAAATAATAATAATTCAAAACATATATGAAGAACATAGTAATTAACATAAATAAACAATGAAAGTAATGAATTATTATTTACAAATGGGTGAAATGATTTTATACAAAGATAATTTATGATATTATAAATCTTAATATGGTTCTATTATACGATAATATGATTTTAAAAAACAATATAAATGATGTTAAATTACATTAAACGAAATTTAAGTGTAATATAAGAGATTTCATCTCATATTCATTTCTTTAAAGAATATTGAAATTTAATTCAACATAGTTACGTTTATATTTTGTATATAATTCAAAATAAAAGAGTAATATAATTAATTCATAAATATTCATTTTATTTTGTTTTGAAAATTAAATATCTAATTTATGAGTATTTTAATTAAATGTTACCAAGTGGTAAATAATTTCATAACCCAATTCCTTTTCATTGGGTTATCTTACATCCTATTTTTCATTAATATTATATGGTTATGTGTGTAATGAATTTTGGAAATCACTTGTTTTATTTCCAGATATTTTATTTGAATTCATATTTTATAAACATATTCTATTACTTTTATGATTCTCAATTCAATGATATGCTATTTCTAAGGGTTTTCATAAAAATCATATATTATTCGTGATTGTTTTTCCATGTATTTTTATTAAAGGAAATTATTTTATAATTGTTTAATAAAACCATTAATATTATTATAATAAGGGTATTAATGATTATATTATTGGATAGTAATGTATATGGATATAAAACAATACAAGATAGAGGGTTTAATTTTTCATTTTAAAATAATAATTGTTATTCCTTTAAAAGGATTTAGTTTGAAATTTATTAATTTAATTCAATTAAAAAAACCCCTCTTAATGTCTTAAAATAATAAATTGGACGATCCCTATGTCAGGTAATATATGAATCGTAATGAGACTGAATCAAATTATGTCTTTTATAAGATAATTGTAATCATGTTAGAAACATAATAAGTGTGTAAAATATCATAATAACAATTTTTATGATTAGATGAGTAAAAGAAAACCTAGTTTATATTATAATCTGTATAGAATCATAAAGAGTAATTAAAATGATCATAATAAAAAATTTAATAATAAAATTATTACTAATATATGTTCACCACATTGGTTAAGATAAAAAAATTATATAATATAAATAAGAATTAATAATATAATTGTCTTCTATTACTAAACAGTGGAAATTTAAAATAATACTATAAATTTAACCCAATAATAAGGGTATCAGATAATCATGGATGACTGTCTATTGATATATATTTTTAAGAATATTTGACATGCCCACGCTATAGTAATCCTTTCATACGATGATAGACTTTTGTCTTTATATCCCTGGAATCCCTCGATAAAGAAGGTAATCGACATCAATGTCTTCCTTTCCTCATAAGCCCTCAATCTGAAAATTATCAGCATATATGTCTTTCAATCCATGAAATCCCTATATTTTAATCACCAACTATCAACATCGCACTAGGAGAAACAAAAGAATACTATAATGTCACAAGTATGTAGAACGGGTTTTTCACAACTTGACATCAATTTAATTCACATGAAAAAGGGCTTTGACAGATCTCTCACAATATGTATCAAATTATTTAAAGGTTTTGAGATCATCAAAACAACCTAGTATTTATATGCCTTGTCCCATAGGTTTTATTCTGGCTCCAATAGTCGAATTTCGTCTTGAAATCTCAGTGAGACATAGAAACCAGTTACTCTAACGGTAATCTTGTAATTAAAAATTTAAATTGTATTATCATTCTTATCCAAATAATATACATGACATCATATTGATTAAAAGGTTTTATTTTTTACAATATAGTATTTTCTATTTAAAATAATGTGGGATTAATATAATATATTTCTTTTGATAAAAAAAAATTGAATATATATATTATTTTAAAATTATACCCCTTACTAAAAGTATTATAGTTCTAATCAATATTCTCTTTGTTGAACAAATTCTACCACTAAATGAATTATTCAATCCTGATTCTCCATCTTTATAAAATATTATCCACCTTTTTTATTTTCAAAAAAAGAATGTGGGAGTTCTTATAAGACCTATAATTGGGATAGAGAGACAAAAAATATGAGGTAATAATGTGTTTGATCATCTCAAAAAAGTTAATATACGTTCACAAAAAAATAATAGAAAACATTCAACAAAAAAATGTGTGGATGTCAAGAAAATTTATTAAATGATAAAAATAATTGTACAATAAGAGTTTAAATAATAAATTTATTTTCATTTTTTTTCTCCTACTTCATAAGTTCTTAAAAAATGGTATCATCTTCTTGAACTCTGTTATTCCCTTCATGATCATATACAGAGAATCATTCTATGACCATATCTGTTACTCCAGATCATCAATCAATTGGTCCTAGGTACGATTCAAATCTTCTTGAAATTTCTGTTTCTCATTAAGAGATGAAATTACTTTATATTTATCCTTAAGCTTTCCTTCTTGAGCCTAATACTTTTCTGCCTGAAATCTAGTTGACATTTCTATTATTTGGTTATTATTTCATAAAAACATTTTTATTCTTATTTTTAATGATGTGATAACAATAAATAAATATCCTTTAGTGAATGACATCCATCCTCATTTCAATAACATTTAAATTAGGTGATTGACTTTTATCTGGACCTCTAACTATTTTCAATTTCTGTGTTGTATTACTATGTAAATTTTTGAAATCATCTAAGATTTAATTCACAAGATTTCTAAGATACTATATTTCTCCATTAATATTGATAGTCTCATCCATATTATGTGACAATTATCCTGATTCTTACATGTTTTAATGTTATATTTATAGACTTCATGAAAAACCTTATTTTCGATCTAATGATTCATCATTATTTTTCATAAGATTTTTATTGAATCTGATCTCTTGTTTTGATTCAATATCAAAAAAATAAATTTTATCATATATTCATGGTAATAAAAGAAGTGATTTGTAAATTATTCTTACAGGTTGAACAAGATATGGATCTTTTTTAAAATATCTTGTCTGATCTGAATCCATGTATTCATCATAACTAGGAAGTCCAACAATTTGGTTTATAGAAATTTCCTTATCTTAATTTTAAATATGATTCATATTGAATCTAGGTTTTCGTTATTATTATAAATTTGAATAATATTATGAGATTAATATCATTTAAAAACATACTTTGAAGGTTGTATTCATGGGGATTAATATTTTCAAGATTTTTTCTAAGAAGATATGATAGGAATAGTATCTGACTCGTGATTTTGATACAAACAATTTTTTTTCATGTTAATCCTTTTCTTCTTATTTTTCTACATAACTCACCTGTTCACTTTTATTTTATTCATTGATATATTCATATATCTTCTGAAACACTGTATCATCTACTAAGAATTCAAGTGATGCCGACTCTTCTAAAACATTCGGTTTCTCTTATCCATATCTTGGATAGAGGGTGTGATGGATATCAACTAACATTATTTTTCTACTCCTTTCATCAACTATTAAATATCAATGCTATCCAAATTTATCTTCATCAGTTTCCTTTTCTTCTTAAATTCATTAACAATTTCATCATCCCAAATTATTTTAGAAAAGGATTAAATGGATTAAGACCAAGATGTAGGTACCATTCTTTCCATTCCACTTGTTCCATTCTTCACTTGGCCATTGTTTCTACACTATAAATACATTTATTCTTTCTCTTTATAATATAAATCGAAATGGATTTATTTATTTTTTCTAATAAATTTTATTCATAATGTTTTGTTATATCATTTCATTCTCTAGCTAGATGTTTGGTAGTTTAGACTCATATATCATTAGTGAATTTTTCTGATTATAACTCAAAATGAATTTTAATTCTTCTTACAGTATCGTCGTTAATACAAAAAATTCCTAAATTTACCATATTTGAAAGAAGAGTAACATTTCTTAACCTCAATATTTAAAAACAAACTTACTGAGGATAGCAAGAAGAATAATTACTAATTATTTGATTGCACTAGACATGAGATTAGTGATGGTAGTAAAAATATATCTCATCAACTTAATCTGCATCATCATGATAAGATAGTCATGAATAAAAAATTAAGAAACATTTAGAGTTTCTCTATCACCACGTCTATGAATTTAAAATCCTTTCAACCAATGTGAAATAAATATATTATCGGCTTACAAATAAGTATTGTTCATTTTTTCCTCATGAATATCAAATAGAAATTTATCATAACTTTCATTAAAAATTGATGTAATTTCATTTAGAAATTTATGTGATTGACAAAATTCATATCAATACAATATAACATTTAATTTTTTTTATTCCTGGAAGAAATACATATCTCAAAATCAAATATATGAATGGATACAATTATATTCTCTTTATACACATTCAATGACCTGTAGAACTAAATGGCATTTTCCAAAATGACTAGATCTAGAGTAATAGGTTTTTTAACTCAAACCGATTATCATCATTTGAATCAAATGATTTTTTTTGGATGAATAATACATTTCATTGTATTATATTGTAAGAAATATTTTAAAGATTAACATTATATTTTAAAATTCATTCAATTCCATATATTTTTGAGATGTTGCTGATGATTGAAAAATGATTACGATTTAAATAATTTGATATCAGAAAGAATTGAACACTGATATTTGATGTGGAGTAGAGCACAATCAAATATTGGAGGATAATCTCTTTGGGATGAGAGAGGGGTCCCTTTATATAGGAAATGAGAAGTTACCATTGGGATTCTGCAATCTATATTAGATCACAAAGATATAGAAGTTGAAATAAATAGAACTCTTGTGGGTTTTTATGAAAAAATTCAATCTTATCATATTTAGAATGAATCAAAAAAAGATTTAAAAAAATAAATAAAACATACATATATTAAGATAATGAAAATGTAAAAGGAATTGTACCTTTCAAAATCTCGGATTAGATGTGTTTCCTTCAATAATTTTTTTTAAAATGAAAATAAAACATTGAAAACCAAAATAATATTAAGTACTAAAATTTATAGAATAAATCTTTTTTATACTGATTAATGTATACTTTTCAATAAAAATATTTGTGCTAATTTTTTAAATAAATCATTTAGAAAAGATTACAAAATATAAACTCCACCTTCTAAAAGATGTATATTAATGTAATAATATGGTTTAAGAATTATATGTGAATAATTACATTATATTTATCATTCCTTGATTCTATTTAATGTATTAAAATCTATCAGAAGTTATTAGTTTTTTAAAAATATAAGAATTTTGTTGTTACATTCCAATAAATATTAAAAATATATATTATTTAAGTCTGTGATCACCAAGAATGTTATGCCTATTATCTAAGTGTTTCTCATGTGAGTGATGTGCATGGTTTGTACTTAGAGCAATGGAACTAGTGTTATCACCTAGTATATTAGTTTTTGTAAATCTTATTCTGTAATTAGTGAGTTATTTTTGCATCTAAAACTCTTAAACCCGCTATCTTCTTGATACCACATATTCAACTTCATCAGTGGAATGTGTTATAAAGTGAGGATTTTTACAATACCAAGAAACTAATCGCTCACCGAAGAAATGACACATTCTATATGTTTTTTTCTATGCGTTAAACATCCACCAAATTAGCACGTAAAAATATTTTTTATTCTGAAATCATTTCCATAAGAATAAAAAATTCCAATATCCAATTATCTATTTAATTTGAAAAAAATTCATTTCACAACTTTTAGATGATATTATTTTTTATTTGATTGATATTTCTCACATAATATTAATGAAAAAATCATGTCTTAATGACTAGTTGTTAAGTATAGTATACTTTTTATCATCCCTATAAATGTATTTGGGTTTTCTGGTCATCCATCTTTGAAATGACCCAGAATATCCATGTAACTTTTTTTAATTAAATGTGGATTTTATGAGTCCGTGAAAATTGACGGCACTTGATTCTGAGGACTGGTGTTCCAGGAATGAATTTCTAAACGTTTGTTTTGGTATGTTAAGTGGATGTGTGAGTGAGTTTTTCTAACTTTTTAATCAGCGGTCAGAATTGAAATCTGAGGGCACCGTTGAACTCGCAACACATGTATTCACTTAAGGAGTTTTTCACCACGAAGACAGTTGGTCAAGGGTGAAATATAATTTTGGGGTTTCTCATGGAAATAAGAAAATATAATAAATACACGTTTTAATTTTTTTAACCTCCAACAGGAACTTGAGGTGTGTGGACCACCATACATTAACCTCTCATGAGAGATTATGGTGGTGAGGACCACCTGAACCTAACCTCCCATGAGTGCTTATGGTTGTGGGGACAACCCAAGGACTAAACCTCTCAACTAGCATAATAAATGAGGGAGAGACTCTTCAACTCCTACATTTAATTGTGCCAACCCTCCCTAATTAATTGTGACAACCCATAGTATCCTCCTTTTTTAATTTTATGCCAATGCAAACCATTAATTATTTTCAATTAATTAATCAAATTTATTGACAACAAATTAAATAAATAAATATATTTTATTCTTTTGGCTATTAATTTGATGGAAAAGTATTGGAAATGGATGATTGGGAGAACTTGGGAGAATTCTCCCCAACAAAGAATACTCTGCCAACGAAGAACACCAACCTCCTTTAACCTTCTTCCTTGGGACTTCTCCCGACGTGGGGCATCCTCATCTATGGAAAATCGATGACCGTACTACCTTCTTGTGCTAACATTATCAAGAGAATGAGGTCAGGGTTTAATTGTGATTGATTATTTTCGGGAAGTTATAGGATTGTTGATTGATATTCTTATCTCTACCATTATTGATAATTCATTATAATTCAAGAAGTAATTTTGAACTGATTTATATCACTCTAAACGTGGAGAGTATGGCCCAAAAAAATATAGCTTAACACCTCTTCCAATATTCTTTGGTGTACTCTTCTAAATGGAGGAAGGTGACGAAGACAACGAAGGTGACGAAGGCAACGACGCCCCTACTCGCGACCTCCGCAACCCGCACCACCCCCACGGTGTTCTAGTCTCCCAGCTGATCTGGCCGCGCGCCCTGGATCTGCCCCTGGTGGAGCCGCCCCTCAGTTCTCTGAACTCCTGTATAAATTCAACAGCGGCGCCACCAGTGGTCTTTGCAACATGAACCTCCCCCGCGGTGTTCGGGTCTCCCGGCCGAACCGGTCGTGTGCCCCAGAACCACGCCCCGGCAGAGCCGCCCAACGGTGCTTCGGCAGGATCGGCCCCGAGCCCCGGCTCACGCCACCCGCAGCCCTCTATGGTGCCCCGGATCGCACCACCGACAACCTTCTGAGTCGCCCCGGCCGAGCCGCCCCGCAGCCACGGGCCCTCGTGGCCACCTACGGCCCTCTGCGGCCCCATCCGGCTTGTCGGGCCAGACCCAGCAGGTCGGGCTGCACTACGGGGTGGAATAAACCCAGTCGGTTAGGTGGGGTTGACTCGAGCTAGGTCGGTCCAACCTAGTTGGACCGGACCCAGGCCCACTACGACCCCTTTTTACCTTCTTTTGGCCATAACTATGGCACCGATTGTCTTTTTGAAGAACCATCAACGACACATGAAATCTTATACTGAGATAGTACATTTGAGTATATTCCACTATGTTTTGGATTGATATGGGGAACAATAAGGTTGGATCAAGCACGAATCCAACCGGGCCCCCAGGACTAAAATGCTAATAAAACAGAGACCGAGCATCTGATTGACGCGCCATCTGTTACGTTGAGATCCATATGATGTGGAAGACCTTTGAGATACGTCTTTTTGGGACTTCTTAGCTGTTTTATTATCGACCAGTATATTGTGGGGTGGATCCTCTCAGAGAGGAGCGAGCATTGTGTTGGAACCTAGTAGCTGGTTGAGACTTGATGATTGTACACCGTTTTTACATGGAGTGACTCAAATAGCTTAGTGGGGAGTGCCTTGGTGATGCAGAAGACCCACAGTGGGGAGTGACTTGGTGACGTGACAGACCCACAGTACATGACAAGAATAGTACCTCAGCGGGCATGAGGGGGAGGGCCTTTGTGTGACGCGACAGAACCATGGTGGGTATCACCTATGTGTAATGCGGGAGACCCACAGTACTCGATAGCATAATTACCTCAACAGTCCAAGGATAGTGGGAAGTGCCTTTGTGTGATGCAGAAGGTGCACTGCACTCGATAGAGGAAGAGTTCTCTAGCAGATGAGGGTTCAAGATGTTACTTTTTAATACTATTCTAAAATAAATCCTGGTATTAGCAGAATCAGTTGCTCTGTGTTTTCATCATGGTTGAGTTGGATTACATGATAACATAGGTATATGTATGGGCATATAGCCATGTACGGTTATCTGTAGATTTAATACAGTGTGTTTATCCTTGATGGATTTTTGTGAGACCTAGAGGGTCTCGGGGTCCCTATTAAGTATTTTTATACACACCCCAGCACGGGATATTCCCTCACTTCATTGTGTTTGGTGAAGACGATGGACAACATTGACTGAGGATGAGAGTACCAGGTCTGGACGGTACCTGGAGGTGGATTACACGACGTTTCTATACACTGAGGAGACGAATGGATATGGAGTTATGAGGAGGCGATCTGTACCACCCCTTCATGTAGAAACCTCGGAGGACGACCCAGCAGTTGACTTTCCCTTTTCTTCAGTTGTATTGTATCACAGTTGTACTTGTACTTTCCAGTTGTGTTGGTATTTTGGACCCTTTTAATTTCATTAGTATTTTGTTATACAGTTTACTTGGGGTTTCATATCCAACTGTGTGCTTTTGTGTGTGTGTGTTTACAGGTTATAAATACAATGCCTTCCCAGTTTTTGGGAATACTCCTTTGGTGCTAGTCGCTAGCCCCCGCCAATGGAAGGCGGGCTTGGGGTAGTCACTGAACGGGCCCTGGGGGACATGTCATGAAAAATTGGTATTATAGGAGTCTGTTCTACTGTAGAACATAGGACTCTGATATTTATTTTCTGTGAAGCAATAATTTTAATGGTAATGAGTATGGTTTTCAGTTCAAGGAGTCTACTGTTTGTGCGACAGCCGAGGTATCCATACAGCAGGACCCTAACTTCTGATATCTGACATAGTGAACAAAAACACTGATTGCATGTGTGTTTTAATGTCTTCTTTGTGAACTCTTTGATTCATCTCACCATGTTATCTCATAAGGTATAACCTTTGACCTTAGCGCACATGTTTATTTTCAGGATGCCTACACGCAGATAACCAGCTATAGTTCCGAGAGTTGTACGCACAGATATCCCACCGAGAAATGAGGCCTTGGTGCAGGGACCTTTTCTAGTAGAGGCACCAGTGGAGGCACCAGTGGTACCACTCCCTTTTGGGCCAGCGATGCCACCAGCCACAGTAGCAAACGCTGCATGCCGCTTGAGCGCATTGCATGAGTTCTTGCACCAGATGCTACCAGGTTCGGGGTTGATATGGACCAGTAGGCGGTAGAGGATGGGATGGAGGGTGTGGTGAGAGTCTTTCAACTCGTAGGGACACCAGCCGATCTCTTAGTGATCCTTGCGCCAAACTTCTACCGGCATCAGAATGATCTAGGTTTACAACGAGGTGACGCTTCACTAGGCAGACTCCTAGAGCCTGTTTTGGGTAGGGTTTTTCCCTGCGATTCTTCGCGCAATGTGCATACATATGTTTCTTCATCTATCATAGGGAAGCATGATTGTGGATTAGTACACAAAAAGGTTCAAAGACATCTCCTGCTACACCACAGATATGGTGTGAGAGCCATTCATTAGGGACCGTACCTTCGAGTCGGGACCCAGGTGGGTGATTAGGGCTTTAGTGATCTCACTCAGCATCCCGACACAGGCGGGGGTGTTGGAGAGAGCCCTCTTGGTGAAGATTTTACTTACTGAGCAGTCACCAGTAGTGAGACCCACTACTTGTCATCATGCAGTAAATTCTTCTACAGCTGGCCGTAGAAAGCTACCACAGAGATCCAAGAAGACCAGACCTATGGGTGGATGACCGCATGACTCAGGATTAGTTGTGCAGGGCACCTGAAGCAGAGCCAGTCATACTAAGAGCGGGTAGTGTAACACATGCACCGGGCAGGGTCACATGACACGTGACTATCTGAACCGTCGTTCTGATTATCAGCAGACAATCGAGGGACTACCCAGGAAGAGACAAAGGTTTGATCAAGGTTTTCCACAGGGAGTAGTCAGACGTGGTAGAGGATCTTTTCTTACAGTTGGAATTGAGAAATGATTTGAGCTATTACAACCACCACCAGGAGGTCCACCCCGACCGCAGGGAGCAGGTGAACAGGGGAGAGCTCAGCACCAGACAGTTGGGTCGTAAGATCATGGAACTCTGGAGATTATCCGAGGTATGATCTGTGTCTACTCCACAATAGTTTTGGTACTTATAAAAATAGGTTCCAGTAATTATTTTATTCCCACTACCCTCATTCGGATATCGGATATTCCGACGGAATCTTTAGATCGATCCTTATGACTAGAGACTTCAACATGATCATATTCGACAATTGAGAACCGGTTCTGGATGTGTGAGCATATTCTATGAGGCAAGAGCTTCTGCTGGAATCTCTTAATAGCAGCATTGAAGCCATTCAACATCATCATGGGTATCGACTGGTTATCTAGAGTCCACGATCAATTTGACTATATTAGGTGCAAAGTGTGGTGAATCTGCATGGATGGGACTTTTTTTACCTTCACCGGTGACAAGGGAGCCTTTGTAGAACTGTATTGACTTACTGAGAGGTGGGTACGGCCGAGTACTTATTAGTTGTCTAGCCTTACCCTTGGGCATGGTTAAGGTGGAGAGTCTGAGTTATCCTGTAGTGGTGGATTAGTAGGTGGATGTTTTCCCTAATGATGTCCCAAGTCTACCTCCTCGCAGATAGGTGGATCATTACATTGACGTTTACCCTAGGATGGCACTGATATCTAAAACAGCATATCAGATGGTTCCCACGGAGCATCACGAGCTGCAGGTTCTGCATGAAGACTTGTAGGGGAAGGGATTCATCCAGCCCAGTGTTTCTACTTGGCCAGCCCCAATTTTGTTCGCTAAGAAGATATATGTGATCTTGATGCTTTGTGTCGACTACCGGTTCCTGAACCATTTGACAGTGAATAAGAAGTACCCACTTATGCGGATTGACGCCCTCTTTGATCAGCTGAAGGGAGAATTGTGGGTTTTGAAGATTGATGTCAAATCAGGCTATCATCCGCTCAGAGTACGAGACGAGGATGTGAAAAAAATAAGGATTTCAGATGTCAGTACGACTACTATGAGTTCTTGGTTATGCGATTCGGTGTAACCAATGCTCCAGCAGTGCTAATGGGACTCATGAAAAGGATCTTTCAGCCAAACATTGATTGGTTTGGACTAGTCTTCATCGATGACATTATGATCTACTTGAATATTAATGAAGAGCATGCCTATCATTTTATGGTGGAATTGGACACACTCATAGGGACCCTACATTATAGTAGGCTCTCGAACTTCCAGTTATGGGTCCGTGAGGTTCACATTCTGGGACATGTCAAATCGATGGTTGGAGTTGCCGTAGATCCAGCGAAGATTGAGGTGGAACATGCATGAGAGCCACCCAGGAGTGTGACGGAGGTATGATGTTTCATGGGTTTGGTTGGATTCTACCATAGGATTGTTCCAAAATTCTCTATATTTGCAACAGTACTATCATACTTTATGAAGAAGGGGAAACCATTCTTTTTTTTAGAGAAATGCCACCGGAGTTTTCATGAGCTGAGGTAGAGGCTGACAAGTGCCCCCATCTTGAGGCTTCCAACGGAGGGCGTATAGTATGTAGTCTACTGCGACGCATCAGGGACGAGACTCGGATGTGTCCTGATAAATGAGTGAGAAGTGATCAGATATGGTTCTCGGCAGTTGTGATAGCATGATAAGAACTATGCTACCCATGATCTGGAGTTAGCAGCAGTGGTCTTCACCGTGAAGATGTGGGGACACTATCTGATGGATGTGCATTTTACCATGTTCTCTGATCACACGAGTCTCAGGTATATCTTCTCTTAAGAGGACCTGAACAGGATACAACAACATTGGTTTGAGTTCATCTAATACTATTAATTCGAGATTGTCTATATTCCTGGGAAGGGTAATGTTGTCATAGATGCACTCAGCAGGAAATCTTGTATACAGTTTAGAGGTGAGGTGATGGAGCAATTGGCCGCTTTGAAAATATCCGTTATGGATAGAGAAAAGGATTCTTTCCTTAAGTCTCTTATAGTCACTCACTAACTTCTTCAGCGAGTCAAGGAGGCGGAGTGTGGGGATGCTGACTACGAGACACGACGTGCTCATATAACTATAGGCCAGGCACCTGATTGATTTTCTAAAGGTGGGGAGCATTTCATACTCTTCAGAGGAAGTACCGGGGAACTAGTGTAAATTCAAGTGGAAGTGTAACACCCCAGGTAAATAAAGAATATGACATTTCATATTTATCCATATTTGTGACTAAAATATTGAAATTACATTAAAGGGGACGCTATGCTCGATGGCGTACCCAACACGCAACAACGAGTTTCTTGGGAATCTTACGTTGCACTCTAATAATAAAATAATATTATTTTAAATGGTAGTTAACATGTAGCCATTGTATTGGCAGGAATGGATATAAATAACTAAAATATGATTATATATGATTTTAAATGTTTTTACATTTATCCAATAAAAGATAAGGGCTTAAAATACGGAAAAATTCAATTTTAGGCGTATATTCCCTAGTTTTCACTAAAGGTTCCCTTATCACCTTTTGATGGCGAACCGTCATTAAATATAGTTTTGTTCACTCTTATAAATTATATTAGACCAAATAAAACTCTTCTTAAGAATCGGGACATCAAAATTTACTTTGTGTAAATTTTTGGTATCTTTCCGATAATGTTCATTTTTTAATGAATAGTGTAAAATGTTGTATTTTAATTCAAAACCTCTTTTTAATCTAATTTATTTATATGATTAGATTATATTTTTAATTGGTTTTAAAGTGAAATTAGAAAATATTTTTACCATTAAATCCAATAGTGGTCGTTGGAATTGATTTCACTTTGAAATCAGACTTAAACTAGGGTCAATCTTTTGATACTTATTGTTTTATAAAAACACGCTATTTTCTCTGACAGTGGAAATTAATTATTAAATTAATTAAACTGACTAATATGTTTGGAATTTTGTAAAACGGACTTCATTTTTGAATTCGGAATATCAAATATAGCTTAGGGTGATGTTTTGGTATTTTTCTGAAAAACTCCAATTTTTGATGAATAGTGAAACCACTAAGTGGTAATCAAGCAAACTGATTTTTCAGTTAAATGAAAGTTTACCACTAATGTGTATTGAATTTTGAAAATCCGACATACATGGTTGTCATTAGTATGTAAAATGTCATTCAATGGGATGAAAATAATTTTTTGGTGAATAGTAACTTTTTTTCATTAATCGCGATTAGTGGTAATTAGTGTAGTTTAAGGTAAAAATAATGCTTTAATAAAATGAAATGAACTTGAAACATGTCCTAACCTCATTGGATGTGTAATGTCCGACCAATACAAGTCATGGGTCATCTTGGGGACCCCATGGATCCACTTTGGTTGGGAAATGACATAAATAACTTTTTATTTAATGTAAAAGTAAAAATGACACAAACATGATATGTTTTACTTAAATAATTTTTAAGTGGGGTTATACAAGTCATCGTTTTGATTATAAATAGAAATTGGGAAGCTAAGAAGATTTCCTACATCATAGAATTTTTTTTATAATTTTTAGACATTAAATAAATTAAATTATTTATGACATAATAATGATGCAGCGATGACATCATTATTTGACAATTTAAATAAAATGGAATGATAATGTAACATCTATGAACTACACATGTCCAAAACTTATTGGATGGGTGTATTTCGAACCCTTATCACCTTATCCACGAATTATATCAATTCGGGACCTTTTAAAACCGAAAAACATTTTCAAATAAAGTAATATTTCTTACATTCCAAAAGTGCCCCTCCCCTCCTCTTATAAAAGGCCCCCACTTCTACCTCATTTCACACACTCCTCAAGCCTTTGGCTCGGCCAAACCCTACCCATTTACTCTCTCCACATACCTCTCCACATCCTAGAGGATTCCCTTTGGGCTGAATCCCTTCAAAGAAATCCTTTAGGCTCAAATCAAAAGGAGTTACACTTTTAAAGGTAATTCATTCTATCATGTCCATTTGTTTTATTTTGCTTCTTCAACCCCCTAAACTCTTTTTATTTACAACTTTTGTAACAACAAAAGTATCTTCAATATACTATGATGTTGTTATAAGATTTATTCTAGCTACACTCTCACACAACTACATCAAATGGTTAAAGAACATACGGTTTCCGTGGATGGCGAAATTCTGCCTCCCGAAACGATGATTATTCAATACTCATTTAACACCTTCAAAGATGGCCATTATGATTTCACTATTTTTATATATGATATATAATATGTTTATGTTTTCCTTAAGCTTCTGTTTTTTTCATTTTGGGAATACCTTTATGGTTTCCATTATGGGTAAACGCGATATCTTCATTTAAGGAAGTGCGGACTACCGCCCCCTCAAAGTGATTTGATTCGTTAAATACCATATGTGGGACGTATAAAGGATGGAACTATGATATTATATATTATATTATACTGGAATTATAATATAACTTTATATCATTATTATTCCATTCTATAAAATACGAAATAGAAATGAAAGCAGCGTTCATTCGTACGTACGGCTTACCGTCTCCATGAACGGTGCATTTCATTTCTTACCTCTAAATGATTATGTAATTTTATAAATTCTTACATGTACTAGATATATATGACATATATTATATCTAAATAATGAATACAATTCTGGATATAATAAACATTTTGCCACATGAAAAACATGTAATTGTATGAAGTCCACTTTCGACTTAAGAACCAAATATCGACAAAACAATCATTATTAACTTAATGATTACATAATGTTTATAACATGGAAATAAGTTATATAAAAGGAATAATAAGCTTGAAAAAGGTTCTTAATCAAGTAGAAATTAACTCAAGTTTATTATTCAGGATATTAAAGAACGATCGAGTCAAGTCGGACCCGAGGTAAGGGATCCAACAACTCTCTTTCTTTTTAAGTACTCTCCTTTATGTCACTTCTTTTAGGCTCCTCATTGTAATGTTGGGGGATGCTCTTTTATATTCCTTTTGCTGTACATTTTATTTTAATGTGATGATATACCCTATTTTATCTCATCAATCCATATTCAGAAGTTTTATGTGGCCCCTTTAGGCTGCTGAGTTTTCGTAAGGGATTTTTCATCTCACTTTTTTTCCCGTGAGATTTATGCTACATTTTCCAAAAATTCTATTGAGTGGTGTATGTACTTCCCATTATTCAACTATTTGTGTAATATAATTTCTTTTATGAGTATTTACATCAATGATCTATTGTCCTTCTTTCATGGGGTGTATGTTTTGAAAGATACCCAAGTCGGTAAGGGAACATTTCACCCTCCTCTTTTTTAAAAGACTTCTTTTATTGGGTCTTTTAATTTACATATTGTTATGTTGGGATATGTTCTCATATATCCTTATTGATGTAAATTTTATGTCCAACTGATGAGATACACTTTTTATCTCTCATCAACTCATTTTGATGTGATGCCGTTAGGCTGTCAAGGGATCTTTTTAACCCAATTTCGATTTCTTTGGGTTCAACATGTAGTCATTGAATATGTCATCCATTGAATATGTGTGAATGACCTTTTATTGTTTTACACTTAATATCCACATATATTGGGTGTATTTATATTTGAAACACATATTTTTGAGATTGATTTTTCCTTAATTTAAGGATACCTTCTTTATAAGGGATTTCATCACATTTGACATTTCTATTGAGGGTTCATTGCTGTTATGCACCAATTAACTCTTATATGGTGTATATACTGTCCTTTGGAGTATTATATCATGAATCCATTTATTCTCATGATATAAAAAAGTTCTGACTAAATGTTATTCCTCAATTATTGTATTCAAGTGTCTCTAATTTTGGTAAAACCCCTTTAACCAAAATGTCATTTTAAATGTTTTAATTATTTTTTCATATTAATATACATGTTTTCAAAATGGTTTTAAGGATTTATTTATATGGATATTAATGGTTTAAAATTTTAAGCTTCAAGGTGGTATGGGACACTTTGGATCAAAAATATTTTTATTAAATGTTTTAAATGGTTTTGGAAATGGTTTCTTTTTGTATGGATTCATTATTTCAAAAATACTAAAATGTTATATTGTCATTGAAATGTGGAAATGTTTTTTCCTTTATGCATGTTTTATGTGATACGATTATGTTGAGGTTCTTGGGCATTATTATGAAGACGGGTGGTTTCGTGATAAACTAAGGGCGGGCGAGCCCGATATAGCTCTCCAATGCATTGGGTAACGCGAAGGAGTGAAACGTTAAGGTTTCTCCGAAGAGATTTAGGTAATATACTGTGATGGGTATTCCAAACGTAACCAAGAGGGTTACTCCCGACGTAATAATGTTATGAATGCCTCAAGTTACCTTTATGTCTTATGATTTCTATGATTTATTCATAGTTTGATGAGGTATTTTAAAGTGCCTATGTTTTATGGGTAAAGTATGATTTCATTCTTACGTATATATGAACTAATGTTTTCTTTCCATATTTTTATAACCCTTACTGAGCTTTTTATGGTCATCCCATGTTTTTGAAATGTTTTTCACAGGTCAAGGGAAAGGTACATGACTTGATGATAGTGTCAAGGATGTGTTAAGAAAGAATCCATGTTGCATTTTCAATATGTTTTCATTTATGGGAATAATGAATACTGTCATTTATGTAACCACTTTGATTAAATGTGGAATATAATGTATGTTTCATGATCTAATTCTCTAAAACTCTAAACCTGAAAAGATCCTCAATGTGTAATCTTGTAATAACTCAAGATTAAGTAAGGTTTAAGGCTGGGGCCTTATAGTTGGTATCAGAGGTCGGTTTAGATAACTTTAGAGGTTACGGTATTCTCTAAGCACAAGTGACATTACCATAATGGTTAGGATTTCAGAAAGAGTCCTAGTTTTAGATAAATTGAATGAGTAAGTATATCTTAGTGTTTATCTTACTCATTAGTACATGATGGTTTTGTTGATATAATCACAATGACATTTCTATTTTTAGTGAATGGATGGATCTAGCAGGAACCAAAGAGACAACAGGTTTTAAGGAAACTGTAGTGGTTCTCTGATTAAGATACTAGATAAAATAGAGGATTCAATGAGGAAACTCGTGGTTGTTATAAACCAAATATCAAGGAGTAATGATCAACCACTTGAACCTTGGTATGTTCTGTAAAGCATCATGTACGGGATGGCCAACTCGATGTGGAAATTCAGGTAATAATTATTAAGGTAACCATTAGGGTTTATATGATCCTTACTTTTGAGGTAATTATGGGTTACTATATGTTATGATGGAAGTGAAAGGCATGAGATAAAATTGAGGTTAAATTATGTTATGGTTATTTTTGAGGATTTTATCTCATTTTGGGGAATGATTTGAGAATTATATAGTTTTGGAAAAAGGACAACACGCAGACCGTGTGACTACCCGTCGCGTCGGACAAAGCTGCGGGAATTGAACCCACAACCAAAGTGCGACTGGTATTTATCGCCTACCACTGGACTGCGTGAAGTCCCTGTTTAGTTTGTCCGATTCTTTTTAGTTATATGATTTTATGAATTAAGAGTAAGTTGATTTTGGGTTATTTATGAAAATGATTAACCTATCATGGAGGATATGTGATTAGGTTAATTACTTTTCAAAATGAGACTTTAGGAGCAACTGATATTGTTTGGAGATAAATGTTACGATTTATCTTGGAAGACTATGCGACCAAATCCTTCAAATATTTGGGTTTCAATCTTATATTGGTTTACATTGAAGAATTTAATGGACAAATTCATTATAGAATGGTCCTCGTTGAACTTTGGGTTATGTTGGACAAATTTTGGAGATTAAAAATAGATTTTCTTTTTAATGGGATATCCTTTTCTGAATTATCTGACCTTGTACTAACCTTTTTGGTTTTGGTTTTGGTTAAAGCCTAAAGACATGGGATGTATATAGTTATCTTTTGTGGATTAGGTGATTCTATAGAAGTTGATTATAGTACTCTTAATGCGAACAAGTCTCCCTAAATACTCATCTTTTGAAAAAAAATATGAGTTTGATTAAGGAATCTAGTAAAAGTTGAAAGTCAACATGATAAGTGATTATGTTTCCTTATGAATAAATTCGTCAATAAAAAGTAACTTAAAACAAAAATGTTGTCTATTAACTTTTCCTACTGGGGAACCCAACACCGTTTAACCCATCACAAGTTTGTGATTTTCTTATTGTTAACTTTCTCCTAAACATGTTTTCTATCACTCTCCATCAGAACATGACCCTTTGTTTTCTCCTCCATGTCCATGTTTTCCTACATGGAGTCCTAGTATGGGTTAACTCGGGTGACCTCTGTACTTATCTTTCTTTATGTAAAGTGATTGTTTTACCGACTCTTGTTCCGATGTGGGACTTTCAAGGATGTTTCCAAGCGCAATTTTAAAATTGCAAGGACGCAATTCCCAAAAGGGGGGAAGGATGTAACACCCCAAGTAAATAAAGAATATGACATTTAATATTTATCCATATTTGTGAATAAAATATTGAAATTACTTTAAAGGGGACGCTATGCTCGATGGCGTACCCAACACGCAACAACGAGTTTCTTGGGAATCTTACGTTGCACTCTAATAATAAAATAATATTATTTTAAATGGTAGTTAACATATAGCCATTGTATTGGTGGGAATGGATAGAAATAACTAATATATGATTATATAAGTTTTTAAATGTTTTTACATTTATCCAATAAAATATAATGGCTTAAAATACAGAAAGAATTCAATTTTAGGCGTATATTCCCTAGTTTTCACTAAAGGTTCATTTATCACCTTTTGATGGCGAACCATCATTAAATATAGTTTTGTTCACTCTTATAAATTATATTAGACCAAATAAAACTCTTCTTAAGAATTGGTACATCAAAATTTACTTTGTGTAAATTTTTGGTATCTTTCCGATAATGTTCATTTTTTTAATGAATAGTGTAAAATGTTGTATTTTAATTCACAACCACTTTTTAATCTAATTTATTTATATGATTATATTATATTTTGAATTGGTTTTAAAGTGAAATTAGAAAATATTTTTACCATTAAATCCAATAGTGGTCATTGGAATTGATTTCACTTTGAAATCAGACTTAAACTAGTGTCAATCTTTTGATACTTATTGTTTTATAAAAACAAGCTATTTTCTCTGACAGTGGAAATTAATTATTAAATTAATTAATGTGACTAATATGTTTTGAATTTTGTAAAACGGACTTCATTTTTGAATTCGGAATATCAAATATAACTTAGGGTGAAGTTTTGGTATTTTTCTGAAAAACTCAAATTTTTGATGAATAGTGAAACCACAAAGTGGTAATCAAGCAAACTGATTTTTCAGTTAAATGAAAGTTTACCACTAATGTGTACTGAATTTTGAAAATCCGACATACATGGTTTTCATTAGTATGTAAAATTTTGTTCAATGGGATGAAAATAATTTTTTGGTGAATAGTAACTTTTTTTCATTAATCGCGATTAGTGGTAATTAGTGTAGTTTAAGGTAAAAATACTGCTTTAATAAAATTAAATGAACTTGACACATGTCCTAACCTCATTGGATGTGTAATAGCCGACCAAGATAATCCATGGGTCAACTTGGGGACCCCATGGATCCACTTTGGTTGGGAAATGACATAAATAACTTTTTATTTAATGTAAAAGTAAAAATGACACAAACATGATATGTTTTACTTAAATAATTCTTAAGTGGGGTTATACAAGTCATATTTTTGATTAAAAATAGTCATTTGAAAGATAAAAAGATTTCCTACATCATAGTAGTTTTTTTATAATTTTTAGACATTAAATAAATTAAATTATTTATGACATAATAATGATGCAGCGATGACATCATTATTTGACGATTTAAATAAAATGGAAAGATAATGTAAAATATAAGAACTACACATGCCCAAAACTTATTGTATGGGTGTATTTAGAACCCTTATCACCTTATCCACGAATTATATCAATTTGGGACCTTTTAAAACCGAAACACTTTTTCATATATTTTTGAGATGTTGCTGATGATTGAGAAATGATTACGATTTAAATAATTTGATATCAGAAAGAATTGAAATCTAATATTTGATGTGGAGTAGAGCACAATCAAATATTGGAGGATAATATCTTTGGATGAGAGAGGGGTCCCTTTATATAGGAAATGAGAAGTTACCATTGGGATTCTGCAATCTATATTAGATCACAAAGATACAGAAGTTGAAATAAATAGAACTCTTGAGGGTTTTTATGAAAAAATTCAATCTTATCATATTTAGAATGAATCAAAAAACGATTTAAAAAAATAAATAAAACATACATATATTAAGATAATGAAAATTCAAAATGAATTTTACCTTTCAAAATCTCAAAATAGATGTGTTTCCTTCAATAATTTTTTTTAAAATGAAAATAAAACATTGAAAACCAAAATAATATTAAGTACTAAAATTTATAGAATAAATATTTTTTATACTGATTAATGTATAATTTTCAATAAAATAATTTGTGCTAATTTTTTAAATAAATTATTTATAAAAGATTACAAAATATAAACTCCACCTTCTAAAAGATGTATATTAATGTAATAATATGGTTTAAATGAGAATTATATGTGAATAATTACTTTATATTTATCATTCCTTGATTCTATTTAATGTATTAAAATCTATCAGAAGTTATTAGTTTTTTAAAAATATAAGAATGTTGTTGTTACATTCCAATAAATATTAAAAATATATATTATTTAAGTCTGTGATCACCAAGAATGTTATGCCTATTATCTAAGTGTTTCTCATGTGAGTGATGTGCATGGTTTGTACTTAGAGCTATAGAACTAGTATTATCACCTAGTATATTAGTTTTTGTAAATCTTATTCTGTAATTAGTGAGTTATTGTTGCATCTAAAACTCTTAAACCCGCTATCTTCTTGATACCACATATTCATCTTCATCAGTGGAATGTGTTATAATGTGAGGTTTTTTAAAATACCAAGAAACTAATCACTCACCGAAGAAATGACACATTCTAGATGTTTTTTTCTATGCGTTAAACATCCACCAAATTAGCATGTAAAAATATTTTTTATTCTGAAATCATTTTAATAAGAATAATAAATTCCAATATCCAATTGTTTATTTAATTAGAAAAAAATTCTTTTCACAACTTTTAGATGATATTATTTTTTATTTGATTGATATTTCTCACATAATATTACTGAAAAAATCATGTCTTAATGACTAGTTGTTAAGTATAGTGTACTTTTTATCATCCCTATAAATTTATATGGGTTTTCTGGTCGTCCATCTTTGCAATGACCCAGAATATCCATGTAACTTTTTTTAATTAAATGTAGATTTTATGAGTCTGTGAAAATTGACGACAGTTGATTCTGAGGACTGGTGTTCCAGGAATAAATTTCTAAACGTTTGTTTTGGTATGTTAAGTGGATGTGCGAGTGAGTTTTCCTAACTTCTTAATCAGCGGTCAGAATTGAAATCTGAGGGCACCGTTGAACTCACAACACATGTATTCACTTAAGGAGATTTTAACCTCGAAGACAGTTGGTCAAGGGTGAAATATAATTTTGGGGTTTCTCATGGAAATAAGAAAATATAATAAATACACGTTTTAATTTTATTAACCTCCAACTGGAACGTGAGGTGTGTGGACCACCATACATTAACCTCTCATGAGAGTTTATGGTGGTGGGGACCACCTGAACCTAACCTCCCATGAGTGCTTATGGTTGTGGGGAAAACCCAAGGACTAAACCTCTCAACTACCATAATAAATGAGGGAGAGACTCTTCAAGTCCTACATTTAATTGTTCCAACCCTCCCTAATTAATTGTGACAACCCTTAGTATCCTCCTTTTTTAATTTTATGCCAATGAAAACCATTAATTATTTTCAATTAATTAATAAAATTGATTGATAACATATTAAATAAATAAATATATTTTATTTGTTTGTCTATTAATTTGATGGCAAAGTATTGGAAATGGATGATTGGGAGAACTTGGGAGAATGCTCTCCAACAAAGAATACTCTGTCAACGAAGAACACCAACCTCCTTCAACCTTCTTCCTTGGGACTTCTCCCGACGTGGGGCATCCTCATCTATGGAAAATCGATGACCGTACTACCTTCTTGCGCTAACATTATCAAGAGAATGAGGTCAGGGTTTAATTGTGATTGATTATTTTCGGGAAGTTATAGGCTTGTTGATTGATATTATTATCTCTACCATTATTGATAATTCATTATAATTCAAGAAGTAATTTTGAACTGATTTATATCACTCTAAACGTGGAGAGTATGGCCCAAAAAAATATAGCTTAACCCCTCTTCCAATATTCTTTGGTGTACTCTTCTAAATGGAGGAAGGCGACGAAGGCAACGAAGGTGACGAAGGCAACGACGCCCCTACTCGCGACCTCTGCAACCCGCACCACCCCCACGGTGATCTAGTATCCCAACTGATCTGGCCGCGCGCCCTGGATCTGCGCCCTGGTGGAGCCGCCCCACAGTGCTCTGAACTCCTTTATAAAGTCAACAGCGGTGCCACCAGTGGCCTTTGCAACATGCACCTCCCCCGCGGTGTTCGGGTCTCCCGGCCGAACCGGTCGTGTGCCCCGGAACCGCGCCCCGGCAGAGCCGCCCAACGGTGCTTCGGCAGGATCGGCCCCGAGCCCTGGCTCACGCCACCTGCATCCCTCTAAGGTGCCCCGGATCGCACCACCGACAACCTTCCGAGCCGCCCCTACTCGCGCCGCCTGCCGGCCCTCCGAGTCGCCCCGCAGCCACGGGCCCTCGTGGCCACCTACGGCCCCTTCCGGCCTGTCGGGCCAGACCCAGCAGGTCGGGCCGCACTACGGGGTGGAATAAACCCAGCAGGTTGGGTGGGGTTGACTCGAGTTAGGTCTGGTCCAACCTAGTTGGACCAGACCCAGGCCCACTACGACCCCTTTTTACCTTCTTTTGGCCATAACTATGGCATCATTTGTCTTTTTGAAGAACCATCAGTGACACATGAAATCTTATATTGAGATAGTACATTTGAGTATATTCCACTATGTTTTGGATTGATATGGGGAACAATAAGGTTGGATCAAGCACGAATCCAACCGGGTCCCCAGGACTAAAATGCTAATAATACACAGACCGAGCATCTGATTGACGCGCCATCTGTTACGTTGAGATCCATATAACGTGGAAGACCTTTGAGATACGTCTTTTTGGGACTTCTTAGCTGTTTTATTATCGACCAGTATCTTGTGGGGTGGATCCTCTCAGAGATGAGCGATCATTGTGTTGGAACCTAGTAGCTGGTTGAGACTTGATGATTGTAGACCGTTTTGACTTGGAGTGACTCAAATAGCTTAGTGGGGAGTGCCTTGGTGATGTAGAAGACCCACAGTGGGGAGTGACTTGGTGACACGACAGACCCACAGTACATGACAAGAACAGTACCTCAGTGGGCATGAGGGGGAGGGCCTCTGTGTGACGCGACCGAACCATGGTGGGTATCACCTATGTGTAATGCGGGAGACCCACAGTACTCGATAGCATAATTACCTCAACAGTCCAAGGATAGTGGGAAGTGCCTTTGTGTGATGCAGAAGGTGCACTGCACTCGATAGAGGAAGAATTCTCTAGCAGCTGAGGGTTCAAGATGTTACTTTTTAATACTATTCTAAAATAAATCATGGTACGAGCAGAGTCATTTTCTCTGTGTTTTCATCATGGTTGAGTTGGATTACATGATAACATAGGTATATGTATGGGCATATAGCCATGTACGGTTATCTGTGGATTTAATACACTGTGTTTATCCTTGATGGATTTTTGTGAGACCTAGAGGGTCTCGGGGTCCCTATTAAGTATCATTATACTCACCCCAGCACGGGATATTCCCTCACTTCATTGTGTTTGGTGAAGACGATGGACAACATTGACTGAGGATGACAGTACCAGGTCTGGACGGTACCCAGAGGTAGATTACACGACGTTTCTATACACGGAGGAGACGAATGGATATGGAGTGCTGAGGAGGCGATCTGTACCACCCCTTTATGTAGAAACCTCGGAGGACGACCCAGCAGTTGACTTTCCCTTTTCTTCAGTTGTATTGTATCACAGTTGTACTTGTACTTTCCAGTTGGGCTTGTATTTTGGACCCTTTTAATTTCATTAGTATTTTGTTATACAATTTACTTGGGGTTTCATATCCAACTGTGTGCTTTTTTGTGTGTGTGTTTACAGGTTATAAATACAATTCCTTCCCAGTTTTAGGGAATACGCCTTTGGTGCTAGTCGCTAGCCCCTTGCCAATGGAAGGCATGCTTGCGGTAGTCACTGAACGGGCCCTGGGGGACATGTCATGACAAATTGGTATTATAGGAGTCTGTTCTGCTGTAGAACATAGGACTCTGATATTTATTTTCTGTGAAGCAATAATGTTAATGGTAATGAGTAAGGTTTTCAGTTCAAGGAGTGTACTGTTTGTGCGACAGCCGACGTATCCATACAGCGGGACCCTAACTTCTGATATCTGACATAGTGAACAAAACCACTGATTGCATGTGTGTTTTAAAGTCTTCTTTGTGAACTCATTGATTCATCTCACCATGTTAGCTCACAAGGTATAACCTTTGACCTTAGCGCACATGTTTATTTTCAAGATGCCTACACGCAGATAACCAGCTATAGTTCCGAGAGTTGTACGCACAGATATCCCACCGAGAAATGAGAACTTGGTGCAGATAACTTTTCTAGTAGAGGCACCAGTGGAGGCACCAGTGGTACTACTCCCTGTTGGGCCAGCGATGCCACCATCCATAGTAGCAAACGTTGCATGCCGCTTGAGCGCATTGCATGAGTTCTTACACCAGATGCTACCAGGTTCGGGGTTGATATGGACCAGTAGGCGGTAGAAGATGGGATGGAGGGTGTGGTGAGAGTCTTTCAACTCGTAGGGACACCAGCCGATCTCTTAGTGATCCTTGCGCCAAACTTCTACCGGCATCAGAATGCTCTAGGTTTACAACGAGGTGACGCTTCACTAGTCAGGCTCCTAGAGCCTGTTTCGGGTAGGGTTTTTCCCAGCGATTCTTCATGCAGTGTGCATACATATGTTTCTTCATTTGTCATAGGGAAGCATGATTGTGGATTAGTACACAATGAGGTTCAAAGACCTCTCCTGCTACACCACAGATATGGTGCGAGGGCCTTTCATTAGGGACCGTACCTTCGATTCGGGACCCAGGAGGGTGATTAGGGCTTTAGTGATCTCACTCAGCATCCCGACACAGGCGGGGGTGTTGGAGAGATCCCTCTTGGTGGAGATTTTACTTACTGAGCAGTCACCAGCAGTGAGACCCACTACTTGTCATCATGCAGTAAATTCTTCTACAGTTGGCCGCAGAAAGCTACCACAAAGATCCAGGAAGACCAGACCTATGGGTGGATGACCGCATGACTCAGGATCAGTTGTGCAGGGCACCTGAAGCAGAGCCAGTCATACTAAGAGCGGGTAGTGTAACACATGCACCGTGCAGGGTCACATGACACGTGACTATCTGAACCGTCGTTCTGATTATCAGCAGACAATCGAGGGACTACCCAGGAAGAGACAAAGGTTTGATCAAGGTTTTCCACAGGTAGTAGTCAGATGTGGTAGAGGATCTTGTCTTACAGTTGGCATTGAGAAATGATTTGAGCTATTACAACCACCACCAGGAGGTCCACCCCGACCGTAGGGAGCAGGGGAACAGGGGAGAGATCAGCACCATACAGTTGGGTCTTAAGATCATGGAACTCTGTAGATGATTCGAGGTATGATCTGTGTCTACTCCACAATAGTTTTGGTACTTATAAAAACAGGTTCCAGTAATTCTTTTATTCCCACTACCCTCATTCGGATATCGGATATTCCAACGGAGCCTTTAGATTGATCCATATGACTAGAGACTTCAACATGATCATATTCGACAATTGAGAACCGGTTCTGGCAGTGTGAGCATATTCTATGAGGCAAGAGCTTCTGATGGAATCTCCTAATAGCAGCATTTAAGCCATTCAACATCATCTTGGGTATGGACTGGTTATCTAGAGTCCACAATCAATTTGACTATATTAGGTGCAAAGTGCGTTGCATCTACATGGATGAGACTTGTTTTACCTTCACCGGTAACAAGGGAGCCTTTGCAGAACTATATTGACTTACTGAGAGGTGGGTGCGGCCGAGTACTTATTAGTTGTCTAGCCTTACCCGTGGGCATGGTTAAGGTGGAGAGTCTGAGTTATCCTGTAGTGGTGGATTAGTAGGTGGATGTTTTCCCTAATGATGTCCCAAGTCTACCTCCTCACAGATAGGTGGAACATTACATTGACTTTTACCCTAGGATGGCACTAATATCTACAACAGCATATCAGATGGTTCCCATGAAGAATCACGAGCTGCAGGTTCTGCATGAAGACTTGTAGGGGAAGGGATTCGTCCAGCCCGTGTTTCTACTTGGCCAGCCCCAATTTTGTTGGCTAAGAAGATATATGTGATATTGATGCTTTGTGTCAACTATCGGTTCCTGAACCCTTTGAAAGTGAATAAGAAGTACCCACATATGCGGATTGACGCCCTCTTTGATCAGCTGAATGGAGAATTGTGGGTTTTGAAGATTGATGTCAAATCAGGCTATCATCCGCTCAGAGTACGAGACGAGGATGTGAAAAACTAAGGATTTCAGATGTCAGTACGACTACTACGAGTTCTTGGTTATGCGATTCGGTGTAACCAATGCTCCAGCAGTGTTAATGGGACTCATGAAAAGGATCTTTTAGTCAAACCTTGATCGGTTTGGAGTAGTCTTCATCGATGACATTTTGATCTACTTGAATATTAATGAAGACCATGCCTATCATTTTCTGGTGGTATTGGACACACTCCTAGGGACCCTACATTATAGTAGGCTCTCAAACTGCCAGTTCTGGGTCCGTGAGGTTCACATTCTAGGACATGTCAAATCGATGGTTGGAGTTGCAGTAGATCCAGCGAAGATTGAGGTGGAACATGCATGGGAGCCACCCAGGAGTGTGACGGAGGTACGATGTTTCCTGGTTTTGGTTGGATTCTACCATAGGATTTTTCCAAAATTCTCTATATTTGCAACACTACTATCAGACTTTATGAAGATGGGGAAACCATTATTTTTTTTAGAGAAATGCCATCGGAGTTTTCATGAGCTGAGGTAGAGGCTGACAAGTGCCCCCATCATGAGGCTTCCAAAGGAGGGTGTATGGTATGTAGTCTACTGCGACGCATCAGGGACCAGACTCGGATGTGTCCTGATACATGAGTGAGAAGTGATCAGATATGGTTCTCGGCAGTTGTGATAGCATGATAAGAACTATGCTACCCATGATCTGGAGTTCGCAGCAGTGCTCTTCGCCGTGAAGATGTGGAGACACTATCTGATGGATGTGCATTTTACCATGTTCTCTGATCACACGAGTCTCAGGTATATCTTCTCTTAAGAGGACCTGAACAGGATACAACAACATTGGTTTGAGTTCATCTAATACTATTAATTCGAGATTGTCTATATTCCTTGGAAGGGTAATGTTTTCGTAGATGAACTCAGCAGGAAATCTGGTATACAGTTTAGAGGTGAGGTGATGGAGCAATTGGCCGCTTTGAAAATATCTGTTATGGATAAGGAAAATGATTCTTTCCTTAAGTCTCTTATAGTCACTCACTAACTTCTTCAGCGAGTCAAGGAGGCGGAGTGTGGGGACGCTGACTACGAGACATGACGTGCTCAGATAACCATAGGCCAGGCACCTGATGGATTTTCTAAAGGTGGGGAGCATTTCATACCCTTCAGAGGAAGTACCGGGGAACTAGTGTAAATTCAAGTGGAAGTGTAACACCCCAGGTAAATAAAGAATATGACATTTCATATTTATCCATATTTGTGACTAAAATATTGAAATGACTTTAAAGGGGATGCTATGCTCGATGGCGTACCCAACACGCAACAACGAGTTTCTTGGGAATCTTATATTGCACTCTAATAATAAAATAATATTATTTTAAATGGTAGTTAACATGTAGCCGTTTTATTGGCGGGAATTGATAGAAATAACTAAAATATGATTATATATGTTTTTAAATGTTTTTACATTTATCCAATAAAAGATAATGGCTTAAAATACGAATCGAATTCAATTTTAGGCGTATATGCCCTAGTTTTCACTAAAGGTTCACTTATCACCTTTTGATGGCGAACTGTCATTAAATATAGTTTTGTTCACTCTTATAAATTCTATTAGACCAAATAAAACTCTTCTTAAGAATCGGGAAATCAAAATTTACTTTGTGTAAATTTTTGGTATCTTTCCGATAATGTTCCTTTTTTTAATGAATAGTGTAAAATGTTGTATTTTAATTCAAAACCTCTTTTTAATCTAATTTATTTATATGATTAGATTATATTTTGAATTTGTTTTAAAGTGAAATTAGAAAATATTTTTACCATTAAATCCAATAGTGGTCGTTGGAATTGATTTCACTTTGAAATCAGACTTAAACTACGGTCAATCTTTTGATACTTATTGTTTTGTAAAAACACGCTATTTTCTATGACAGTGGAAATTAATTATTAAATTAATTAATGTGACTAATATGTTTTGAATTTTGTAAAACGGACTTCATTTTTAAATTCGTAATATCAAATATAGCTTAGGGTGAAGTTTTGTTATTTTTCTGAAAAACTCCAATTTTTGATGAATAGTGAAACCCCTATGTGGTAATCAAGCAAACTGATTTTTCAGTTAAATGAAAGTTTACCACTAATGTGTATTGAATTTTTAAAATCCGACATACATGGTTGTCATTAGTATGTAAAATGTGGTTCAATGGGATGAAAATAATTTTTTGGTGAATAGTAACTTTTTTCATTAATCGCGATTAGTGGTAATTAGTGTAGTTTAAGGTAAACATAATGCTTTAATAAAATGAAATGAACTTGAAACTTTTCCTAACCTCATTTGATGTGTAATTGCCGACCAAGACAAGCCATGTGTCAACTTGGGGACCCCATGGATCCACTTTGGTTGGGAAATGACACAAATAACTTTTTATTTAATGTAAAAGTAAAAATGACACAAACATGATATGTTTTACTTAAAAAAATTTTAAGTGGGGTTATACAAGTCATAGTTTTGATTATAAATAGTAATTTGAAAGCTAAGAAGATTTCCTACATCATCGTATTTTTTATAATTTTTAGACATTAAATAAATTAAATTATTTATGACATAATAATGATGCAGCGATGACATCATTATTTGACAATTTAAATAAAATGGAATGATAATGTAAATCTATGAACTACACATGTCCAAAACTTATTTGATGGGTGTATTTCGAACCCTTATCACCTTATCCACGAATTATATCAATTCAGGACCTTTTAAAACCGAATTTTTTTTTCAAATAAAGTAATATTTCTTACTTTCCAAAAGTGCCCCTCCCATCCTCTTATAAAAGGCCCCCACTTCAACCTCATTTCACACACTCCTCAAGCCTTTGGCTCGGCCAAACCCTGCCCATTTACTCTCTCCACATACCTCTCCACATCCTAGAGGATTCCCTTTGTGCTGAATCCCTTCAAATAAATCCTTTAGGCTCAAATCAAAAGGAGTTACACTTTTAAAGGTAATTCATTCTATCATGTTCATTTGCTTTATTTTGCTTCTCCAACCCCCTAAACTCTTTTTATTTACAAATTTTGTAACAACACCACTATCTTCAATATAATAGGATGTTTTTATAAGATTTATTCGAGCTACACTCTCACACAACTACATCAAATGGTTAAAGAACATACGGTTTCCGTGGATGGCGAAATTCTGCCTCCCGAAACGATGATTGTTCAATACTCATTTAACACCTTCAAAGGTGGCCATTATGATGTCACTATTTTTATATATGATATATAATATGTTTATGTTTTTCTTAAGCTTCTGTTTTTTTTCATTTTGGGAATACCTTTATAGTTTCCATTATGGGTAAACACGATATCTTCATTTAAGGATGTGCGGACTACCGCCCCCTCAAAGTGATTTGATTCGTTAAATACCATATGTGGGAAGTATAAAGGATGGAACTATGATATTATATATGATATTATACTGGAATTATAATATACCTTTATATCATTATTATTCCATTCTATAAAATATGAAATATAAATGAAAGCAGCGTTCATGCGTACGTACAGCTTACCGTCTCCATGAACGGTGCATTTCATTTCTTACCTCTAAATGATTATGTAATTTTATAAATTCATGCATGTACTGGATATATATGACATATATTATATCTAAATCATGAATACAATTCTGGATATAATAAACATTTGGCCACATGAACAACATGTAATTGTATGAAGTCCACTTTCGACTTAAGAACCAAATATCGACAAAACAATCATTATTAACTAAATGATTAAATAATGTTTATAACATGGAAATAAGTGATATAAAAGGAATAATAAGCTTGAAAAAGGTTCTTAATCAAGTAGAAATTAACTCAAGTTTATTATTCAGGAGATTAAAGAACGATCGAGTCAAGTCGGACCCGAGGTAAGGGATCCTACAACTCTCTTTCTTTTTAAGTACTCTCCTTTATGTCACTTCTTTTAGGCTCCTCTTTGTAATGTTGGGGGATTTTATTTTATATTCCTTTTACTGTACATTTTATTGTTATGTGATGATATACCCTATTTTATCTCATCAATCCATATTCAGAAGTTTTATGTGGCCCTTTAGGCTGCCGAGTTTTCGTAAGGGATTTTTCATCGCACTTTTTTTCCCGTGAGATTTATGCTACATTTGCCAAAAATTCCATTGAGTGGTGTATGTACATCCCATTATTCTACTCTTTGTGTAATATACTTTATTTTATGAGTATTTACATCAATGATCTATTGTCCTTCTTTCATGGGGTGTATGTTTTGAAAGATACCCAAGTCGGTAAGGGAACCTTTCACCCTCCTCTTTTTTAAAAGACTTCTTTTATTGGGTCTTTTAATTTACATATTGTTATGTTGGGATATGTTCTCATATATCCTTATTGATGTAAATTTTATGTCCAAGTTATGAGATACACTTTTTATCTCTCATCAACTCATTTTGATGTGATTTCATTAGGCTGTCAAGGGATCTTTTTACCCCAATTTCGATTTCTTTGGGTTCAACATGTAGTCATTGAATATGTCATCCATTGAATATGTGTGAATGACCTTTTATTGTTTTACACTTAATATCCACATATATTGGGTGTATTTATATTTGTCACACATATTTTTGAGATTGATTTGTCCTTAATTTAAGGATACCTTCTTTATAAGGAATTTCATCACATTTGACATTTCTATTGAGGGTTCATTGCTGTTATGCACCAATTAACTCTTATATGGTGTATATACTGCCCTTTGGAGTATTATATCATGAATCCATTTTTTCTCATGATATTATAAAGTTCTGACTAAATGTTATTCCTCAATTATTGTATTCAAGTGTCTCTAATTTTGGTAAAACCCCTTTAACCAAAATGTCATTTTAAATGTTTTAATTATTTGTTATTATTAATATCCATGTTTTCAAAATGGTTTTAAGGATTTATTTATATGGATATTTATGGTTTAAAATTTTAAGCTTCAAGGTGGTATGGGACACTATGGTTCAAAAATCTTTTTATTAAATGTTTTAAATGTTTTTGGAAATGGTTTCTTTTTGTATGGATTCATTATTTCAAAAATACTAAAATGTTATATTGTCATTGAAATGTGGAAATGTTTTGTTCCTTTATGCATGTTTTATGTGATACGATTATGTTGAGGTTCTGAGGCATTATTATGAAGACGGGTGGTTTCGTGATAAACTAAGGGCGGGCGAGCCCGATATAGCTCTCCAATGCATTGGGTAACGCGAAGGAGTGAAACGTTAAGGTTTCTCCGAAGAGATTTAGGTAATATACTATGATGGGTATTCCAAACGTAACCAAGAGGGTTACTCCCTACGTAAGAATGTTATGAATGCCTCAAGTTACCTTTATGTCTTATGATTTATATGATTTATTCATGGTTTGATGAGGTATGTTAAAGTGCCTATGTTTTATGGGTAATGTATGATTTCATTCTTATGTATATATGAACTCATGTTTCCTTTCCATATTTTTATAACCCTTACTGAGCTTTTTATGCTCATCCCATGTTTTTGAAATGTTTTTCACAGGTCAAGGGAAAGGTACATGATGTGATGATAGTGTCAAGGATGTGTTAATAAAGAATCCATGTTTTATTTTCAATATGTTTTCATTGATGGGAATAATGAATACTGTCTTTTATGTAACCACTTTGTTTAAATGTGGAATATATTGTAAGTTTCATGATCTAATTCTCAAAAACACTAAACCTGAAAAGATCCTCAATGTGTAATCTTGTAATAACTCAAGATTAAGTAAGGTTTAAGGCTGGGGCCTTATAGTTGGTATCAGAGGTCGGTTTAGATAACTTTAGAGGTTACGGTATTCTCTAAGCACAAGTGACATTACCATAATGGTTATGATTTCAGAAAGAGTCCTAGTTTTAGATAAATTGAATGATTAAGTATATCTTAGTGTTTATCTTACTCATTAGTACATGATGGCTTTGTTGATATACTCACACTGACATTTCTATTTTTAGTGAATGGATGGATCTAGCAGGCACCAAAGAGACAACAGGTTTTAAGGAAACTGTAGTGGTTCTCTGATTAAGATACTAGATAAAATAGAGGATTCAATGAGGAAACTCGTGGTTGTTCTAAACCAAATATCAAGGAGTAATGATCAACCACTTGAACCTTGGTATGTTCTGTAATGCATCATGTACGAGATGCCAACTCGATGTGGAAATTCAGGTAATAATTATTAAGGTAACCATTAGGGTTTATATGATCCTTACTTTTGAGGTAATTATGGGTTACTATATGTTATAATGGAAGTGAAAGGCACGAGATAAAATTGAGGATAAATTATGTTATGGTTATTTTTGATGATTTTATCTCATTTTGGGGAATGATTTGAGAATTATATAGTTTTGGAAAAAGGACAACACGCAGACCGTGTGACTACCCATCGCGTTAGACAAAGCTGCGGGAATCGAACCCACAACCAAAGTGCGACTGGTATTTATCGCCTACCACCGGAATGCGTGAAGTCCCTGGTTAGTTTGACCGATTCTTTTTAGTTATATGATTTTATGAATTAAGAGTAAGTTGATTTTGGGTTATTTATGAAAATGATTAACCTATCATGGAGGATATGTGATTAGGTTAATTACTTTTCAAAACGAGACTTTAGGAGAAACTGATATTGTTTGGAGATAAATGTTACGATTTATCTATGAAGACTATGAGACCAAATCCTTCAAATATTTGGGTTTCAATCTTATATTGGATTACTTTGAAGAATTTTATGGACAAATTCATTATAGAATGGTCCTCGTTGAACTTTGGGTTTTGTTGGACAAATTTTAGAGATTAAAAATAGATTTTCTTTTTAATGGGTTATCCTTTTCTGGATTATCTGACCTTGTACTAACCTTTTTGGTTTTGGTTTTGGTTAAAGCCTAAATACATGGGATGTATATAGTTATCTTTTGTGGATTAGGTGATTCTATAGAAGTTGATTATTGTACTCTTAATGCGAACAAGTCTCCCTAAATACTCATCTTTTGAAAAAAAATGAGTTTGATTAAGGAATCTAGTAAAAGTTGAAAGTCAACATGATAAGTGATTATATTTCCTTATGAATAAATTCCTCAATAAAAAGTAACTTAAAACAAAAATGTTGTCTATTAACTTTTCCTACTGGGGAACCCAACACCGTTTAACCCATCACATGTTTGTGATTTTCTTATTGTTAACTTTCTCCTAAACATGTTTTCTATCACTCTCCATCAGAACATGACCCTATGTTTTCTCCTCCATGTCCATGTTTTCCTACATGGAGTCCTAGTATGGGTTAACTCGGGTGACCTCTGTACTTATCTTTCTTTATGTAAAGTGATTGTTTTACCGACTCTTGTTCCGATGTGGGACTTTCAAGGATGTTTCCAAGCGCAATTTTAAAATTGCAAGGACACAATTCCCAAAAGAGGGGAAGGATGTAACACCCCAGGTAAATAAAGAATATGAAATTTCATAATTATCCATATTTGTGAATAAAATATCGAAATGACTTTAAAGGGGACGCTATGCTCGATGGCGTACCCAACACGCAACAACGAGTTTCTTGGGAATCTTACGTTGCACTCTAATAATAAAATAATATTATTTTAAATGGTAGTTAACATGTAGCCGTTGTATTGGTGGGAATGGATAGAAATAACTAAAATATGATAATATATGTTTTTAAATGTTTTTACATTTATCCAATAAAAGATAATGGCTTAAAATACGGAAAGAATTCAATTTTAGGCGTATATTCCCTAGTTTTCACTAAAGGTTCACTTATCACCTTTTGATGGAGAACCATCATTAAATATAGTTTTGTTCACTCTTTTAAATTCTATTGGACCAAATAAAACTCTTCTTAAGAATCGGTACATCAAAATTTACTTTGTGTAATGTTTTGGAATCTTTCCGATAATGTTCATTTTTTAATGAATAGTGTAAAATGTTGTATTTTAATTCAAAACCACTTTTTAATCTAATTTATTTATATGATTAGATTATATTTTGAATTGGTTTTAAAGTGAAATTAGAAAATATTTTTACCATTAAATCCAATAGTGGTCATTGGAATTGATTTCACTTTGAAATCAGACTTAAACTAGTGTCAATCTTTTGATACTTATTGTTTTATAAAAACACGCTATTTGCTCTGACAGCGGGAATTAATTATTAAATTAAATAATGTGACTAATATGTTTTGAATTTTGTAAAACGGAATTCATTTTTGAATTCGTAATATCAAATATAGCTTAGGGTGATGTTTTGGTATTTTTCTGAAAAACTCCAATTTTTGATGAATAGTGAAACCACTAAGTGGTAATCAAGAAAACTGATTTTTCAGTTAAATGAAAGTTTACCACTAATGTGTACTGAATTTTGAAAATCCTACATACATGGTTGTCATTAGTATGTAAAATGTGGTTCAATGGGATGAAAATAATTTTTTGGTGAATAGTAACTTTTTTTCATTAATCGCGATTAGTGGTAATTAGTGTAGTTTAAGGTAACAATAATGCTTTAATAAAATGAAATGAACATGACACATGTCCTAACCTCATTGGATGTGTAATGGCCGACCAAGACAAGACATGGGTCAACTTGGGGACCCCATGGATCCACATTGGTTGGGAAATGACATAAATAACTTTTTATTTAATGTAAAAGTAAAAATGACACAAACATGATATGTTTTACTTAAATAATTCTTAAGTGGGGTTATACAAGTAATATTTTTGATTACAAATAGTAATTGGAAAGCTAAAAAGATTTCCTACATCATAGTATTTTTTTTATAATTTTTAGACATTAAATAAATTAAATTATTTATGACATAATAATGATGCAGCGATGACATCATTATTTGATGATTTAAATAAAATGGAAAGATAATGTAAAATCTAAGCACTACACATGTCCACAACATATTGGATGGGTGGATTTAGAACCCTTATCACCTTATCCACGAATTATATCAATTTGGGACCTTTTAAAACCGAAAAACTTTTTCAAATAAAGTAATATTTCTTACATTCCAAAAGTGCCCCACCCCTCCTCTTATAAAAGGCCCCCACTTCTACCTCATTTCACACACTCCTCAAGCCTTTGGATCGGCCAACCCCTACCCATTTACTCTCTCCACATCCCTCTACACATCCTAGAGTATTCCCTTTGGTCAGAATCCTTTCAAAGAAATCCTTTAGGTTCAAATCAAAAGGAGTTACACTTTTTAAGGCAATTCATTCTATCATGTTCATTTGTTTTATTTTGCTTCTCCAACCCCCTAAACTCTTTTTATTTAATTCTTTTGTAACAACAACAGTATCTTAAATATACTAGGATGTTTTTATAAGATTTATTCGAGCTACACTCTCACACAACTACATCAAATGGTTAAAGAACATACGGTTTCCGTGGATGGAGAAATTCTGCCTCCCGAAATGATGATTGTTCAATACTCATTTAACTCCGTCAAAGGTGGCCATTATGATGTCACTATTTTTATATATGATATATAATATGTTTATGTTTTCCTTAAGCTTCTGTTTTTTTCATTTTGGGAATACCTTTATGGTTTCCATTATGGGTAAACACGATATCTTTATTTAAGGAAGTGCGGACTACCGCCCCCTCAAAGTGATTTGATTCGTAAAATACCATATGTGGGACGTATAAAGGATGGAACTATGATATTATATTTGATATTATACTGGAATTATAATATACCTTTATATAATTATTATTCCATTCTATAAAATACGAAATAGAAATGAATGTAGCTTTCATGCGTACGTACGGCTTACCGTCTCCATGAACGGTGCATTTCATTTCTTACCTCTAAATGATTATGTAATGTTATAAATTCATGTATGTACTGGATATATATGAAATATATTATATCTACATCATGAATACAATTCTGGACATAATAAACATTTGGCCACATGAACAACATGTAATTGTATGAAGTCCACTTTAGACTTAAGAACCAAATATCGACAAAACAATCATTATTAACTTAATGATTACATAATGTTTATAACATGGAAATAAGTGATATAAAAGGAATAATAATCTTTAAAAGGTACTTAATCAAGTATAAATTAACTCAAGTTTATTATTCAGGAGATTAAAGAATGATCGATTCAAGTCGGACCCGAGGTAAGGGATCCTACAACTCTCTTTCTTTTTAAGTACTCTCCTTTATGTCACTTCTTTTAGGATCCTATTTGTAATGTTGGAGGTTGTTCTTTTATATTCCTCTTGTTTTAAATTTTATTGTAATGTGATGATATACCCTATTTGATCTCATCAATCCATATTCGGATGTTTTATGTGGCGCCGTTAGGCTGCCGAGTTTTCGTAAGGGATTTTTCATCTCACTTTTATTCCCGTGAGATTTATGCTACATTTGCCACAAATTCCATTGAGTGGTGTATGTACTGCCCATTATTCTACTCTTTGTGTAATATAATTTCATTTATGAGTATTTACATCAATGATCTATTTTCCTTCTTTCATGGGGTGTATGTTTTGAAAGATACCCAAGTCGGTAAGGGAACCATTCACCCTCCTCTTTTTTAAAAGACATATTTTGTTGGGTATTTTAGTTTACATATTGTTATGTTGGGATATGTTGTCATATATCCTTATTGATGTAAATTTTATGTCCAAGTGATAAGATACACTTTTTATCTCTCATCAACTCATTTTGATGTGATGCCGTTAGGCTGTCAAGGGAACTTTTTAACCCAATTTCGATTTCTTTGGGTTCAACATGTAGTCATTGAATATGTCATCCATTGAATATGTGTGAATGACCTTTTATTGTTTTAAACTTAATATCCACTTATATTGGGTGTATTTATATTTGTCACACATATTTTTGAGATTGATTTTTCCTTAATTTAAGGATACCTTCTTTATAAGGGATTTCATCACATTTGACATTTCTATTGAGGGTTCATTGCTGTTATGCACCAATTCACTCTTATATGGTGTATATACTGTCCTTTGGAGTATTATATCATGAATCCATTTATTCTCATGATATTATAAAGTTCTGACTTAATGTTATTCCTCAATTATTGTATTCAAGTGTCTCTAATTTTGGTAAAACCCCTTTAACCAAAATGTCGTTTTAAATGTTTTAATTATTTGTGATTATTAATATCCATGTTTTAAAAATGGTTTTAAGGATTTATTTATATGGATATTAATGGTTTAAAATTTTATGATTCAAGGTGGTATGGGACACATTGATTCAAAAATCTTTTTATTAAATGTTTTAAATGGTTTTGGAAATTGTTTCTTTTGGTATGGATTCATTATTTCAAAAATAATAAAATGTTATATTGTAATTGAAATGTGGAAATGTTTTGTTTCCTTTATGCATGTTTAATGTGATACGATTATGTTGAGGTTCTTGGGAATTATTATGAAGAATGGTGGTTCCGTGATAAACTAATGGCAGGTGAGCCCGATATAGCTCTCCAATGCATTGGGTAACGCGAAGGAGTGAAACGTTAAGGTTTCTCCGAAGAGATTTAGGGAATATACTGCGATGGGTATTCCAAACGTAACCAAGAGGGTTACTCCCTACGTAAGAATGTTATGAATTCCTCAAGTTACCTTTATGTTTTATGATTTCTATGATTTATTCATGGTTTGATGAGGTATGTTAAAGTGCCTATGTTTTATGGGTAAAGTATGATATCATTCTTACGTATATATGAACTCATGTTTCCTTTCCATATTTTTATAACCCTTACTGAGCTTTTTATGCTCATCCGTTGTTTTTGAAATGTTATTCACAGGTCATGGGAAAGGTACATGATGTGATGATAGTGTCAAGGATGTGTTAAGAAAGAATCCATGTTTTTTTTCAATATGTTTCCGTTGATGGGAATAATGAATACTGTCTTTTATGTAACCACTTTGTTTAAATGTGGAATATAATGCAAGTTTCATGATCTAATTCTCTAAAACTCTAAACCTGAAAAGATCCTCAATGTGTAATCTTGTAATAACTAAAGATTAAGTAAGGTTAAAGGCTGGGGCCTTATAGGAAGTGTCGGGGGAGTTCCACACATCCCCTCTAGCGGTACATCCAGGAGTGGAAAAGATGTACCGGGATCTCCGATGACAACAATTGTGTCCAGAAAATGAAGAATGCAATAGAAGAGTTTGACCCTTGGTGCCTCAGTTGTCAACAAGTGAAGGAGGAGAATCAAGTACGAGCAAGCATGGTTCATCATTTAGAGGTCCTAGAGTGGTAGTGGGATGGGATATCCATGGACTTTGGGATATGACTTCCACATACATCCAAGGGACATGACTCTATTTGGGTGATCGTCGACCAACTCCCCAAGTCATCCCATTTATTACAAATCAGAGAGTAGGGTTTAGTAGAGAGCTTGGGACACCTATATGTGCAAGAGATTGTGTGTCTACATGGATTATATTTGACTATTGTCTCCGATTGGGACAAATGTTTTACTTCTTGGATATTGAATGGGTTGTAGGAGGATTTTGGGATACAGCTTAGATTGAGCACCACCTTCCATCCTCAGACAGATGGCCAGACATAGCGGTCCATTTAGACCCTCGAGGAAATGCTCCTTGCTTATGTTCTTGACTTCAGTCACAGCTGGTATGATCAATTAACGTTATTGGAGTTTTCATAAAACAACAGATATCAATACACCATAGGGATAACACCTTTTGAGGCATTATATGGGTGACCTTGCAGATTACCTTTATGCTGGACTTGCCCAAGGGAGTCAGCACTCGTGGGACCAGAGACGGTTCGGGCTACCATAGAGAAGGTTCAGATCATCCAGGAGCGGAATAATACTACACAGGGTAGGCATAAGTCGTATGATTAAAGGAGACAGAGATTTATAGAGATAAAGGATGGAGACCACGTCTTTCTATGGGTCTCACACCGACGAGATCTACAGAGATTTGTCCAAGGCATAAAGTTATTTCTGAGGTTCATGAGACCTTTTAAGGTCCACAATAGAGATGGAGATATAGCATACCACTAATCTCTTCAACCTCATCTGCACCGGTTGCACGACGTCTTCCACATATCCCGGCTGAGGAGATCTGTGCACGGCCCTTCTCACATAATCTACAATGGGTAACACAACGTCGATGATGGGGCTACATTTATAGAGGTTCCAGTAGAGATCGAGGATCGACAAGAGAGGGTCCTATATTGATGATCGATACCTCTGGTCCGTGTTCACTGGCAGCATGGGAACCTCTGGGAGAGCACATGGGAGTGGGAGGCTCAGATACATGCTCAATACCCCCACTTTTTCCCTTAGTTTTATTTGTGGCTTACCGGTATGTAAAGCCTAAGGTGGGGAGAATTTAATGACTCAGAATTTCCATGTAATTTTTTTTCATTAAATGGGAATTTTACGAGTCCGCCTAAATGGATGGCACTTGATTCCGAGGCTCGGGGGGACGAAATGAATTTCTGAACTTTTGTATGGGTACGTTCAGTGAACCTGTGAGCATGTTTCTTTAACATTTGAACCGGTGATCAGAAATGAAATATGAGGGCATCGTTGAACTCGTAGCACTGGTATTCTCTAAAGTATACTTTCACTTCAATAGCAGTTGGTCGAGGGTAAAAGATAATTTATAGGTTTTTCGTGGAAAAAATAAAATAAAATAAACACATTTTTTATTTAATTTTGTTTGTTAAATCCTCTAAGTGGATGTTGAGGTGTGGGGACCACCAGACCTTAACCTCTTATGAGAGGTTATGGTGTTGGAAACCACCTGAACCTAACCTCCCATGAGAGGTTATGGTGGTGGGGACCACCCGAGGTCTAAACCTCTCAACTCCTAAAATAAATGAGGTAGACCCTCTTCAACTCCTTCTACATTTAATTTTTCCATCCATCCTTAATTAATTGTGCCAAACCTTAGTATCCTCATTTTTGAATTTTATGCCAACACAAACTATTAATTATTCCCAGATGATTAATTCAACTGGTTTCTAACAAATAATATAGATAAACATATTTTATTTTTTTGGCTATTATTTTGTTGTAAAATTATTGGCACAGGAATATTGGGAGAACTTGGGAGAATGTTCTCCAAAGAAGAACACTCTGCCACCAATGAACACCGACCTCCTTCAACATTCATCCTTGGGACTTCTCCCGACGTGAACATCCTCATCTATGATGAATCAATGACCATACTACCATCTTGCACAAATCTCATCAAGATAATGAGGTTGGGGTTTAATTTTGTTTGATTATTTGTGGGAAGTTGTTGGGTGGTTGATTGATATTCATATCGCTACCATTATGGATAATTATTTGTAATTCAGGAATGAATTTTGAACCGCTTGCTATCACTTTAAATGTAGAGGGTGTGAGCGAAAAAATCATGGCCCAAAACCTCCTCATTTCTTCTATGGTGTACTCTTAAAAATGGAGGAAGGTGAAGAAGGAGACGAATTTGACAAAGGCAATGGTGCTACCAGCCGTGGCCTCCGCGACCCGCACCGCCCCCATGGCTTTCCGGTCTCCCTGCTGAATCGGCCACGTGTCCCGGCTCCGCACCCCAGTCGGGCCACCCCAAGGCGCTTCAGCCTCCCTGCCGAAGGCAAAGGACCCGCCACCTACTACCTCTGTGACCCACGCCACCCCCGTGGTGTTCAAGTCTCCCGGTTGAATCGGACACACGCCCCAGACAAGCTTCTCGGCAGCACTCCAGCATCCAGGGCGAACCGGCCCCACAGCCCCCGCGGCCCCCTTGGCTCTCTGACCTCCTAGATGAACCCGCCTAGAGCAACCTCGCAATGCTCTAGAATCTCGGTTCAAATGGACGTGTGCCCCTCATGGCTCTCCAACTTCCCAGCTGAATTGGACCACTACCCCAGCTCGCGCCACCCGCGGCCCTCCGATCCCCCCATCTCGTGCCGCACGCCGGCCCTCCGAGCCGCCCCGCGCCCTCAGGCACTCATGGACAACCACAAACCTCTGTAGCCCCTCGCGTCCTATCGGGTTGGACACAATGGTCTGGGCCGTACTACGGGCTGGGTCGGCCCGACCGGGTCGGACCAGACCCAGCCCCCCTATGACCTGTTTTAGCATTATTGACTAAAACATTGGCACCGATCATCCGTTTGATGAACCATAACATTTTCTAGAGATCTTAGAACAATATGATCAATTTGAGTGTTGTCCACTGAGTTTTGGATTGATATGGATAATGATTAGGTTGGATCGAGCACAAATCCAACCGGGGCCCCGAGACTAAAAGGGTAATAACCAACAGACCGAGAGTCGAATTGTCATGTCGTCTGTTACATTGAGATCCGTATGATGTGGCGGACCATTGATATACTTCTTACTAGGACTTCATGTCATTTGGAGTAAGTACCAGTATATTGTGGATAATTTCTTCCTGGAGTCGAGAAAGCATTGTGCGAGAACCTAGTAGCTGGCTGAAACTTAACGACTGCTGATCGTTTCTACTTGCAGAGACTTGACTGGCCCAGTGGGGAGAACCTTGGTGATGCAGTAGACCCATATCGGGGAGCACCTTGGTGATGCTACAAACCCACTATACTCGATAAGAGGAGTACCTCAGCAGGCCATGTAGGGGAGTGCCTCTCTGTGACAGACCCACGGTGGGAAAAACCTTTGTGTGACACGGCAGTCCCACGGTACTAGACAGGAGGAGTACCTCGGCAGTCCAAGGTTAGTGGGAAGCACCTCTTTGTGACACAACAGGACCACTATACTCGATAGAGAAGTAATTCTCATGTAGCCGAGTGTTCAGAATATTACTTGTTACTACTACCCTAGAATTAATCCTGGTATGAGCTATGTCAGTTCCTTTGTGTTTTCCTCATGATTGAGATGAATTACTTGAAAAATTATGTATATGTATGGTCATGTACTTATGTAAGGTTATCTATGTATTTAATACTTTGTGTTTATCCTTGATGGATTGTTTTGAGACCTAGGGGGTCTTTGGATCCCTACTCAGTATCGTTATACTCACCCCTACATGGGCTATGCCCGAACTTCGTTGTCTTTGGTGCAGACGACGGACAACTCTGACTAGGGATGAGAGTAACAGATCTAGATGGCACCCAGAGGTGTACCATATGACGTGTTAATAGACATAGGAGACGGACAGACGAGGAGTATTGAGGAGGGGATCTTTACCTACCCTTCTGGTAGGAACCTCGAAGGATGACCCAGCAACTGAATTTCCCTTTTCTACAGTTGTATTGTATCACGGTTGTACTCGTACTTTCCAGCTAGGGTTGTATTCTGGCCCCTTTTATTTTCAAAACTCCTTCGTTATACAGTTTACCTGGTGTTTAGTATCCATCTGTGTGGATTCTTGTGTGTGTGTTTACAGGTTATGAAGGAAATTCCTTTCCAGATATAGGGAATACGACTTTTGTTCTAGTCGACAGCCTCTGGCCTATGGAAGGCAGGCTTGGAGTAGTCACAACATGGACAACAGGGGACAGGTCGTGACAAGATTAGTCAATTTAATTAGTATTTATGTTTCCAATTAGAGTAATTATAATTTTATTACTTCTATATAATAAATATTTTATAATAATCATAGATTTACTAATTTTGGAATATATATATTCATTTTTTAAGAAATTTGAAAACCAATAAAGAATGTTAACTCACCTTTCATACTCATTTAAAACTAAAATTTCATATTATTCTAAAACGATGAAGATTAATTATTTCTATGTTGATACAAATTTAATTTCATCAACTAAAAATGGAATGATCAATACGTAGTTTTCTTACTTAATAAAATTTATTGGACCATCAGCTCCCTTAATAAAATTGTTTTAATGAAAAAGTAATGTTAATTTATCATAATAGAATATATTGTATTATTTAGGGCCAAATTAATCTTTGGTATGTTTGAAAACATATTCATGATGTTTTTAATCTTCAAAAACAAGAGTTTGGTCAATAAAAAATTCTTCATGAACATATCCATTTAAAAAATCACACAACATATGAATTTAAAATATTTTGAAATTGAATAATTTAGAACGTATAATAGAATTTGAATAGATTCATGTCCAAAAACTAGATCATAGGTTTCATCATCATATATTACTTATTATTTTTTTATTATAGTATTTAGAAACAAGTTTTTCTTTATTTCTTATAATTATCCCATTTTCATCAAATTTGATTCTAAAGTCACATTTGACTCTAATTATAGACGTTTCTTTAGGAATTTCAACCAAATTCATGAATTAATTCCTTTTGAATTGTTTTATATCATCATGCATTGCTTTTATCTAATCATAATCACTTAAAGACTCAACGAAAAAGTTTGGGTCGAATTGTGGAAGGAATTCTAGATGTTATAATTCATGTATTAAAAAACATCTAGTCCTTAAATCTTGATTTTCAACACTAATGAAATTATCACTAGGATTATTAATAATAAAAATTTAATTTGGGATTTTTAAATCCTATTTATCAACATAATATTGAAATTATTCTATAGTGGATACTTTAGGAACAATTTCATTAGTATTCTCTTTATTTGAAGACACTTCTATAAATGATTGATAAACAGTTTTTTAAAACCCATCCAAAGATTTAGGTTGATGATTATTTTTAAAATATTGTTAGTTTTATCAGATTTAATATGTACTCTTTCTTCAATAGTATAATATTTTTTAAAAAATTCTATAATATTTAGATGTTCTAGAATAGTATAAGAAAATAACATCTTCAAATTTGGGGATATTTTTGTAAATTATGTTTTATATTTAAAATTAATATATTTCATCAGAAAACATTATCGTATGAAAATTTTGGATTTAAACCCTTCCATAATTCATAAGGTGGTTTGTTAAGGAATTGGGTAATTAAATATTAATTTATAGTATAATAAGTAGTAGTAACAGCTTTAGACGAATAATGTTTTTCAATAAAATGTTCACTCAACGTGGTTCATGTCATCTCTTGGGAAATATGATTTCCTCATTCGATGACCCAATATTTTTAAGAGTTATATGTAATTAAAAGTTATGAATAATACCTTTCATTCTAAAAAATTATTCAATATATGAATTTTTAAATTCTCCATCATGATCACTACAAATAGTTATTAATGGTAGGTTTTTTTTATTTTTAAATATGTTTGAATGAGATATAATATATGAAAAGGCTTAAGATTTATTTTCTAAAAATTAAACCCATATATATCTTGTGTAATAATCAACAATATAAAATACATAGTATTTTCCTCCATTAATTTTAGTTTGTGTTGGATGAAATAAGTCCATGAGAACTAACTATAAAGAATCAGTTTTTGTGACTTTACTATTAGATTTAAAACATGACTTATGTTTCTATCTATATTTATAAGGATCATTTAATTTTTATGAATCAAATCATTTTTCATGTAGATCCATAAATGTAACGCCCCGACCTCAGTTACCCAGAGTCGGTGCATTATTTTAATACATTGGCATGATTACAAGGATTAAAGTTCCGAAGGACCGATCGATTTAGCAGTCTTGGAAAATAGATTACATGCGTCAACATTACATTACAATTAAAAACATAAAATACAGCATTAATAGTTTCTTGAGAACACCATTATTCCCTTTAGCAAAACCTTGAATATCAATCATAATACACTTTTTGGAATCCTGGGAAAAATAAAACACAGAAAGGGGCGAGCTCAAACGCTCAGTAAGGGTAAGCAATACAGTGGAAAATGACCTAAATTTTAAGCATGGTGAATAATTGAAACCACATTTGTTTACCAATAATAAACATGAATACTTTTTTGTAAATAATATGAGTTGAGTAAATAATTCCATAATAAAACATAATCATGGGTATTCTAATACTCAAATTACCACATGAACCATCAATATTATTTCCATAATGAGGGAATGTATAATTCCAGACATTATAAAAAATTTTGTCAAGGCCTCGGACAAGACATCTAAAATGATTAAGGCCTCATCCAAAACCATAAATCAAATTGGGAAAATGCCATAGCCAATTTCACTTCTAGTTGTCTCATGAGACCTAACGATGCCTCGAGGAGCTATAGGAGGCTCCAACAATCACATAATATGTCCAATACATTCCTCATATGAAAAGGTTGAAATATAACATAAACATTCGTATAAGAACTAGGATACAAAATTTCAATACATTAACCATAAACCCTGAATGGTATAAAAATAAAACATCCATAGTCAAACATATCACAAAACCGTCAATATAATATGAAAGTTTTGTATCATAATAAATCAACTTCAAAACAAGTTTAAAATAAATTAATGGATTTGAAATAGATTGAAATGATTTTTAAAACTATTTTATTTAAATATACCTTTTCATGAAAAAATTTAAAAGTCACACAATTTAGAAAGGAAGACATTTAAAGACATTTTTGAGTCAAAGTGTCCCATACCACATTGAAACATTTAAATATAATTAGTATTTTAAAACATTATAATACATTTAAATAAATCCTTAACACCATTTTGCAAACATGTAAATTAATGAGAATTATTTAGAAGAATAAATCTTTAAAACATTTTAAATGATGTTGATATAGATGAAATCAAAACTATTTGAGAGTAATATCTCTTTTTTTTAAATCATTTAAGAGTCACATGATTATAAAAGAAAACATTTACTTTGAAAATATTCTTATAATCATTTAAAGGAACCTTCGACAGTTTTATAATGGTGGAAAATAGCCGCTCCCACCGTATAAGTTAAAAAAAAGACATTCTTACCTTTATTTTGTCAAAAAGGTTAAAAAAGACCTTGTTTGGAAAATGACGGAAAGATTCCTTTAAAAACATTTTATAAAAAGTCAAAAAAAGTGTATAAATGAACTTAACCAATTGTCTATAAAATAGTAAAAATGATTTGAACTTCATTTCTAGGAATCATGGATGTGGATGATAAGAAGTCCCATTAGATAATTACGTATAAACAACCTCGGATAATGAAGAGATCGTGAAATAAACCCTTACCAATTTGGTAACATACGAAACATACACCCCATCAAAGAGATATCATACAATGAATATGTAAATAAACATTAATTAAAGTGTATTACACAAAGAATACAGTTATGGGAAGTACATACACTACACAAAATGTAATATTGTCAATATGGCACGAATCTCATGAGAATAAGGAGTGAGATGAAAACCCCTTACCTTGCACTTTCCTTTAGTCGAGGGTACGTTCAACCTCCTGTATGAAGACTATAGCATGTTATTAAATTATAACATAATAATAGTAATATTTATGATATCATAAATTATTAATTTATGACTTCATACTACCCATTTAATAATTATTTCCATGTTACATTAATATCTCAGATAATAATCGCTTTCTTTATCGTACGTATTTTAACTTGTTACTCTTGATTGTATCACTTAGATAATGATTAAAATAATTCAACAAAATAAAAATGTTTAAAATATCATATATATTTAGAATATAAATATGTGTAATAGAAATATATATTAAATGGAAAACACTATTTAGGGATATGGTAGTTCGTACGTACGCATAAACGTTGTTTCAATTTTTATATAGTATTGGACAGAAGTAAGTGAATAAGATATATATAAAAACATAAATACTTATATATATAAATATTTATATCTCTTGTAGCATTAATAATTCATATATTACATACTTATTAGTAATATATATTTTTATAATCATCGTTGAATGGTGAACTTGGAAATGAATCTAATCGCGTCATGGAGACGGTAATCCATACGTTCGCACGTATGGTGACATGTCATTCAAAGGATGGATAGAATATTGAATACGGTTGTAACATATTTATAATAACATCACAGTATATAGAATATACTGGATTTATTATTTTAGGATGGGAATAATAAAGAATGAATAAGTTGAAGAGGAAAGGAACTTGAAAGAGGGTGGTGAAAACATTAACTCTTCTTCGGGTACTTCATTTTGATTTGATCAAAAGGGATCCACAGGTTGGATTTCTGACTAAAGGAAGGAATCTAGGTTGAATTGAGTCATGTTGAGAGGATAATTGGGTATGGTTTGGCCGAACTAAAAGGCTTTTATGGTATAAATAATTGGTTAGAATTGGTGTCCTTTTATAAGTGGGAGGATGGGCTCTTTAGGAAAAACAGAAAATAATAATTTATAATAAATTCATTTCTGTTTTTAATGGCTCCAAAGTGGATTATTCAATGTATAAGGTGGGGATGAGTTGAAATACTTTCATAAAATAGATTTTATACAGTTTTGGGATACTATAATAACCATATCATTTATATTTTACTTTTAGTTAAATAGTTTGACATTTACCATATCTCTTTGTATTTTTAAATTATATAGTCAATAAAGTAACTATAAACTTACAATAGACCCCCCAAGTGGTACATTAATAATACAAATATCATTATATAAGTTTTCTAGAAGAACCTTAGATTTTTAAGAATAGAATATCGTTTAATAATATAATATTTGTTTTAAAAACTCATTTATGTCAATTTTTATAATATTTAATAATTGATTTTTTTAATTCATAAATACTTTATTAATTAAGAAAAAATTAATTTAAGAAATAATAAAATTTCATATTTACTAATTAAATTCGTTGATGGCATCAAAACATTAAATTATATTTATTTAAACATTTATAATACTAATTATTTGATTTTTTCATTAATAAGGAAAATATTGTATCATTATTGTGTTATAAATAAATTTAATTATTCAATGTCTAAAAATTATAAATAAAATATCATTATGTATAAAATCCTTTTCTATTTTGAATAAATATCTATAGTTTAAAATATAACATATATAAGCCTATGTAAAATTTGATTTTCTAAAAGATATATGCTTAAGTCATTTTTGTTGTTACTTTAACTTAATTAATATTAAGTTTCATTGTCACTTACAAGTGGATCCATGGGGACCCAAAATCGACTAAAAGATGCCCATGATCGGATATGTATCAGCCAATAGGGTTATTAAATGTTTTAGGGTAATTTATTACTATTATAATATTATTTTCTTACCCTTATTTACCGGATTTACCCTTTAACCATGATAAATAAAATATTTACTGAAATAATTATTCAAAATGTCTAAAAATAAAATATTCCTATTTACCCAATTTGGACCTCCTAATTATAAATATGGAATCCTTTTTATAAATTCATAAAAAAGTGGTAGAAATTAATTTAAAATTAATTTCCATTGTTAAAACAAAAAGCGTGTTTTTAAGAGATAATAACTATCAAAAGATTGTCACTTGATTATGTCAAGTTTAAATGTGATATTATTTCCAATGACCAAAATTGGATTAAATGGTAAAAATATAATCTAATTATAATCTAAAATCACTCAAAATCATAATTTATCACTATTTATTATTTCGATTAAAAATGTTGTTTTTAATTAAAATTTAGTAATTTTTACTATTCATCATAATATAAACGATATCTGAAAAGTACCAAAAATTTACCCTAAGATAATTTTGATATTTAGAATCCAGAAAATGAAATCCATTTGGAAAGATGAAATGTATAAAATATCAAAAAGTTGGTATTACTATTCATAACGGCTAGTTTGATTTGTTGTGGTTTGTGTTAGAACTCAGAGTTGCATACAACCCACACTACTATATTTTTCAAAGAGAAGGGTACCGTGGATGTTTGGTGTGTTACAATAAAAAAAATTGCTTTAACAATATAAATAAGTTAGTAAAATTATGGTGTACAAATATTCTATTCCATAATCATTATTGATCTTTTATTTCACTAAGTCCTGGTAATTCTTGTATCCAGCGGTCTTCTATGTTAAGAGTGAAATCATTCTCATGATTATTATATGAAAGAACATATTCATCATTGTAATTGTGTACTGTACATTTTTCCTTATTTAAAATTAAAAAAAGGTAAGATTCAGCACATAATTAAATTATTCTTGTAAGGTTTTTCTTAAGATCTTTAACAAATAAACCATTTGAAATCAAATCTGTTAAAAGAATTATAATATTAGATATATCAAAAATCATTCCATTAGCATTGTCTATGAAGGTAAATATTCCACCTTTCATTTTAATAATTTTTTTCAAAGAAGTCTCTTTTACATGTCATATGATGGGATCATCCAAGATCCATGTAAAATTTGTTTTTTTGGAACATCCATTGTTTTCAAGAAAATAAAATGATTAGTTTTTAAGAATATAAACATTTATTGATCCAGAAATGTTTTCATGTAAAATATAGGGAACCCAACTTTTTTTTGAAAAATAGTCTTTATGGAATCCGAAATATTTAATTTTTTCAAAGAATAATATTTATTCTAATGGCCACCACTTTGAAACATTGTGAAAAAAGTTTCACTTTTAGAAACAAAATAGTTAATACTAAAATAATGTTTTAAACGAGAGTAAGAAATTATAGATAATTTCCTTAGTGGACAAATTTGATTATACATTTTTTTAAATAAATACTTTCTTGAAGTGAGGAATGATAAAATATTCATTAATCAGAATAATTTAGATATTATTTTTTCATCTAAATATTTATCGGCATAGTCATTTGATTAGGAATTGGGTTTTCTCTCTAAATCACTTTTCCTAGAAATTAACTTTTTAAAATCTATTGATATAGTATTAATCTAATTTTTTTCCTAATGATTTTTAGAGATAGAATTAATTTGAAACATTTATTATCAATATATTTTGATCTATATAATAATTATTTTCTTAAAACATATAAAATATTATTTTTCTTCAAATATTTTTCTAAATTTTCAATTTACATTTTCAATTAATTTTAAAAATCCCTAAATCTATTCATATATGTTTAATTTTTTTATTATCACTAGTTAAAGAGGATTCTTCATCTATATATGAAGAATTATTCTAATCCAAATAATTATCATATAAAATTATATAGGATAAGGATTCAGAAGAATGTACCTTTTCCATTAAACATAGATTTTTATTATGTGTTTTGGAAATAATACCAATATTCATATATTTAGAGTTTACATTATATAAGGATTCATATGAATAATATCCACCTATTTTACACAAGGTGGAATTTTACTTGAAAATTATATTTCATTTAGAATTATATTACATTTTTTAATTCTCATAGAATGTATTTCTTTTATCTCTTTAATTTTTAGCTTTGAGAAAGAAGGTCTAATGTGTTCGGCGTTATTGCATTCAAAAAAATAAATATTATTTATTTTATTATATATGTACTGAATGTAATTATTTCTGATATCCATATTCATCATTCGAGAATGATTAGACAATTAACTCTCAAAATTTTCAGATACACCTAAATCTGATTATATATTAGTTATGTTCTCTATTGTAGACAAAACAATCTTCCCATGAGTCTTGGATTTCTTCATATTTTTTGTTATATTAAAAGAAACTCTAGCATTCTTTTTATGGGGTTTTTTGAAATCTATATTCAATATATTTTCATATTTAAAACTAATTCAAAAAACCTCATCAATAGTACCATTTGTAACCTTTCTTGATTCATGACCATAATATCTTTTTTATTCCCACTAATTGCGAATGATGTTAATGATCTTATCAACAAGTGTTTCAACTTTTATTCCTTTCTCTCCCATAGATTGTAAACTAATCATAATTGTCATAAATCGTTTTTCTACATTACAAAAAGGCTCTCTATAATGGAATTTCAATTCCTGATAGTCTTCTCTCATCATAGATATTATGGTCCCAACCACGTTATATAAAACAAAGTGATTAGTCTCATGGTTATTCCAAATACTATTAATTTCATCATAAGTAGAAATTTGGATATATATATTTATAGTCATTTAAAATTGTAATTTTTTTTTCATTTTCATTCAATTAACTATTTCTCGTCTTTATTGGTAAGGTTCATTAATTCATTGTAAGGAATCTTATATGTACATTTCATAATAATAATGTTGTTAACTCCATTGTTGTAGAAAAAGTTTTCATTTGGTCAATACGGTATTCATAGTCATTTAAATCAAAATTATGTGGTCTCATATGTTTGATATTGTAAATTAAACTAACACAACGTCCTACCATCATTAAAATAATAAAATATTTCCTTTTTCACAATACACTTTTGTAAAATAAATATGTATAAAAAAGTTTATATTTGAAATATGCTTAACTTTTGAATGCAAAGATGAAAATCAATGAGAAGAGGAAACCTCATCTAACAATTTTTTTGAATCATAATGTATATGAAGATAGAACAATACAAGAGGGGTGAATAATAGGTTTTAAAAAATTAGTTTTTATTCATTTAAAATGATTTAGTATAAAAATTATAAAATTAATTTAATTAACAATGTCTCTAAATGTACTACAATAAATAATCTGACTAGACATAGGTTATGTTGTATAAGAGTCATAATGATGTTGATTCCAATAATATATTCCAGTAGTTAAAAAACCCGATAAAAATAGTGTTAGATTGTAGAATATCGCAATAAAAACAGTTATGATAAGTAGAGTAAAACAAAACAGAGATTCTATCATAATGTGTATAAAATCATAAAGTATAATCGAAATGATATTTATCAAAAAAGATAGTAATTAGTGTACTGATAATGTATCATAGTCATATAGGTTAACAAAAATAAATTAAAGAATAGAATGTTGATTTTCTAATACAATTATATTTCTATTACAACATTGTTGAAATGTAATATAATACTACTCTTTTAAACCAATGAGAAGGATATTAAATACCATTAGATATAGGGAAATTTATTTATACATTCCTGAATGCTTTTCATACCCACACCAATGTAATTCCACAATAAGATGATCATATTATATCTTTCTATGATCGAAAACCGTTTATTTATAAGGTAATCAACACAACATTCTTCATATCTTGAGAATCCCTCGATCATCAAATTATCAGAAATTATGTATCCTATCACTAGAAGGCCTCGATCCCAATCACAAATGATCGATGTCACAATAGAAAAAACAATACAACTCTTAAAAATAACAACTATATAGAATGAGAATTTCTCAACATGACTTAAGAGTGTTCAGCATGAAACAAATATTTGATAGAGCTCTCGTATGATGTATCCAATCCATCAAAAAAATTTAGCTCGTCAAAATGACCTTTTGATTAAAGGCCTTTTCTTATATGACATATTTTTTATCCAAAAATTATATTTTTCCTTGAAATCATGGAGGGTCATGGACACCTAACACTCCAATGGAAATATTTTATTTGAAAAAAGTACAACATTTTATCATGCACGAAAAAATAGAATATAAGACATCGTTTTAATTAAATGGTTCTATTTTCAATACAACCCTATTTTCTGGTTTTTATAATGTGGGTAATCAAAAAAAATTTCTTTTGATGAAATACAATAGTTAATAGTAAATGAGTGTGATGATTTATTTTAAGATATTGAATATGATTTATCTAGTTAGTATGATACTAATAGGTGTGTAAAAGGAAAATAGTAGTTAGTGTGGCTGATATAAATTATGTTCTGTGAGTACCATATAAATTATATTCATCCTCGTTATGATAATCATGGAAATAGTCAAAATTTAATTTCTTTGTTTCTAAGATATTTATCATACACATTATGAATTTTTTAATGATGGTCTTGAAAAAAAATCTTGAATGTTAATAAAATATAAAAACATATGAATTTATTTGGATATAAATTTTGTGATTGTATAAACGAAAATTGAATAAAAAAGTCTATACAGGTCATGAAAAAACAATTATCATGTTTTATTACAATTGGTCTACTGTTTTGTAGATAAAATGTTTTATCAAATTATTTTATTTAAAAAAGACTTCATTTCTCCCTTTGTTTGGGATGTAATTTTATTCTAAAAAAAATTATTATATAAAAATGTGTTATGTTATTTTTTTACCATTGAAATTTTATTTACATAATATATATTTATATATTTTTAATGTTTTTCTAAATTTAATTAATATAATGTTGATTTTATTTTATTAAAAACGAACTTTTCTAAATGTTTTATAATAAAAAATAATCTTATATTTATATTATAGGAAATATTCCGAATAACCATCTATAATTTCATTGATTATTCTTTTTTCATTTTACAAGTATGATTTCAATGATTCTTTTTTCAAATATGATCTTCAATGAAGAGTATTATAAAAATGTTTTTTGTTATCAAAATAGAATTTTCAATATAAAAAGGATATTTTCCTCAATATTGTTTTTAAATGATTTTGATTTTTCATTAACAAAAAACGTATTCTTACATAAATAGGTTCTAATTTTATTAATAAAATAATAATTTTCCATAGTGTATATTATTATTAGTTGGACCATATATATTATTGACATTCACATCATTAAATCTTTTTCATAGTCATTTACATCAACTTTGGGTGTTCACTTTCATATCGTCATTCAAAAATAATGTTCAGAAAAATAACCATATCCATTATCATGGATATAATTATTTCCTAAAATGTATAAATTTTTTACATATGGTTTCCAAATTAAATATTAATTGATAATATAGGGAAATATTTATAAATTTGTAATATTTAATAAATTTTAAAATTTATAGGGCACATTGTTTATGAAATGCATATGTTATTCGATATATGAGAAATTATTTGCACTGGTGTGGCATGGAATGAGGATAAATTAATGTAATATCCTTGATGAATTTGTATTTTCATGAGAAAAAATATGATTCAATGAATCCCATCAACGTTTTTACAATTATTTTTAACTCCCATGTTAATTGTCTTAAAATAATTATGCTTCAAACCCTCTCGTGAGATGTATTAATGCAAAAGGATTAATTTAAATTGGAATAATTACTTTTAATAATTAATTAATTCCTTCATATATAATTTAAATATTATTATAGACAATATATTTACTCTAAAAAAATTGACATATTCATTTATTTCACATTTTCTCGATTAATTAAAATGTCTTATTAGTTATTTACCTAACCATATTGATTATTCCTTATCTTATCATGATGAATTTTTACATTATGAAATGGAATGTGTTTTCTCTTATTTATCTTCAATTTTTTATGCACATCCTTATACTTTTATTTAATAAATTTCATGTGTTTTCAGTTATTTAAATTTACATATTTACTGGGTTCATTTTTTAATTATTCATTCCGGTGTATTTTATAATTATTGAGTAATTGAGATCAGTCATATTTTTTTCCCAACCCATTATTTGATGATGTATAGAATGACTGAAATATATGGATACAAAATAAGTTATAATTTTATTTCAAAAAAAATATTATTTATTTTGTGTACTGAATTTTAATACATGACACATGTATGTATCAAATTTAAAAACACTATTAACTTATTTGGTGCTTTGGGACATGATTTATATGTATCTAATAAAAGAAATATTTTTATTTGGTACATTATCAACAATACATGGGTCATGGTATCTATATAATATCATATTATGAGCATTAATGGTCACTATATGTATCGTCTTGCATAAAAATAGGAAAGAAAATAATTACTCATTTGTACTAATGACTATCACCTTGTGAACTTATGTGGTTCATTTTCCATCACATCATCTTATAGATTGTTCTAAAAATATTATATATATATATGATATTAATTAAATTTTGATCATTATTATTTGAAAATATATTATTTACTTTCTTACAGTTCAATTAAATACAAATTTATCACAACATTCATGCGTATGGGTTGTATACCAACTCCAAAAAATGATAATATTCATTTTTCTTCACCGAATAAAATGCATGACATGTATAACTATATATAATTAAATTGTAAATTATTTATTATATAAATATCAATATTTTATTATAGAACAACGAATAACATTATTCCATAATGATCATTACATAATATATAAATTACAAAGGTGTATATGTGTTCAATCATCTCTATGATTATAATAAACATAATTTTTCATAAAATTCTATAATTTTATGTTTTAAATAAAATATATATATAAATTTTATAATTATGTCAATATAATTGAATAGGTGATGATGAAATAATGACATCTTATAACATTTTCATCATACCTTAGTCATTTTTTGACATGTGAAGAAAATATCATAAAACATTTTACTTAAACATTAATTATCAAGTAAATTTATATAAAAGGTATTGAATAATGTAAAAATGTATAATAAACAAGAAAAATATTATAAAAAATGAAAATTGTTGGCATTATTTTATTATCCAGGAAGATGTAGAATGTATATCAGTTCTTGAACTCAAGGTAAGTGACATGTAATGACCCGAGATTATAAAAAATAGACACTACCACTCAAAATATATATTAAAATAATTTAAAATTTACATTCACAAATGAAATTACATATTAGTGTCTTTTGAGACTAGATACCCCAAATTCCTATTAAATAAATATTCTTTAATATCTACAACAAATATCATCCCACTTAGTGCACATCATAGACATGGCATAATTTTTCCTTTCTTCAAAACATAGAGAAATGAGAAATAATCATGTGTTATCTCATATTATTGGTAAGGTTAACCATATAATATATAAATCGATGATAATATGAAAGTAGAAGATATGAATAATTATTTAATATTTTTAACATAACATTAATAGATCAAACACATTCTATAATGGATTGTAATCATTATCCATTGCATAAAACATTATCATATCAACATATAAGAACCATAAGAGTGATAAATTATAAAAATAAACCATGAAAAAAATTTAGTTCATGTCATATATTATTGGAACCATGATAATTATAGAAACCGTATCTTATGTTAGGTATCACATTTGAGACAAAAAATTCATATTAGATAACATGTAAAAACATATTTCCCATTTCATAATGGATCTAAAATAATCACTATTTTCCTATTATGGATCAAGAACTTCTATTTGTATACCATAGTCGATCAAGAAAATTTTCTTGTTTCCCATGTTTTAGATATTAAATATGAATCATTACCTAATGCATTAAAGGGAGATATTGGTCTCAACACTCAAAAAATAAAGAAATATTTGTTCCCAAGAATCATAAACTAATCTACATGATGTAACCCATTAAAAATGAAATTTTATTGATAAAAAATTCTTCATTGAAAATCATGAAGAATAGAAACAGGATTATTAAACATTTCAAAAAATATCAAATTATAACACATGTAAATGCAACTGGTTTTATAAAGACTTTAAAACATATTAATAAATCAAAACTATATAAATAAAAAAATAGGGATAATAAAATTGGATCATATCCCTAGTAAAAAATAAGAAACAAAAAATGAGGATATAATTAATTAATATTTAATGCAATAAATAGCCTTAATTTTTTTTAGAAAAATATATTCATCAATTAAAATAATATTTTACAAATAAAATTATTTTATAAATAATAATAAAAAATATTAATTTTAAAATAACTATGAAAACTAGTAATAGAGGAAACAAATAATTAATACTTTGTGGTTTCCAAATTTTTAATTAATGTCACAAAAATTATATTAAAAATCCAGTTCAAATTTTTTCTAAAAATTAAAAATTACCTCATCAATAAAACCGAAAAAAATTTTTTAATAATTTTTGGAAAATTTAAACTTGCTTACAAATGTATGCCAGAATAATTAGAAAATGGTAAAATATTTCTTAAATATTTCATGAAAAAATAGAGACATAAAAAATATAATTTTTATCTAATGGTTGAAGAAATTCATTTTATTTCATAAAACATTCTTTTAGAATCTTTAGAACATTAAAAGAATAATCTAAAATTGAAATATATATTTTCAATAAATAACCATTGCAGTTGAAAATTAAAAAGTTAATTTAGATATATATTATAATACTTCATGATAGAAAACTTAATCATAAAAAATAGAATTGGGATTGACATATATGTTTAACCACCCCACTATAAAACCCTGTTTTATAATTAATCGATGGAATTAATTATTATTATTTTTTAATGTTAAATTTTTTAAAACCAAATTTTAACATATTATTTAATATTAAAAAATTTTCTTCTAAAAATAGAATCAAAATTTTTAAAATCAATTCAAATAAGTGGTAAAATTAAATTTAAAAGTATTCTTTCAAAAATCATGAAAAATTTGTTTTCAAATCAGAATTTTTTTATAAATATTGAAATTTTTAATATCCGTAGTAAAAATTACTTCATCTTAATTAACCTATATATATATATAATATTAATATAATTAAATTAAATGTAATTTAAATAAATATAAACAATAATGAACAATCAAAATTATATAAATGACATGTCATTTTTGAAAAATTATTATTTTTCACTATTCATTTAAAAAATAATAATCTTTTGAAAACTATTTGAAATTCACCATATTATAATTTTTAAATTCATATTTCATAAATTATTTTTAGTTTTCAAAATTATTTTTTAAAAAAGTTTTTAAAAATTACTTTTATTGTTATTTCTCAAAAAGAAATAAAACCTTTGTTTAAAAATTGTATTCATATAACATATATAGATAATAATAAGTACTATATAAAAATTTATCAATTTTATATCATTGTTTAAAAATATTATATTTAAATTCAAAAATTTATTTTTTTCTATTCATACAAAAATATTTAACATCTTGGTTATAACAATGAAATGAAAATATTAATAATAATATAAATATATCATAGTTCGATAGAACTCAGGGATTCCAATAATTAAATCTATAAAACAAATTTTATTTTATAAACATTATTTTCATAACTTATTGTGGTTCAACTTGAAATTTTACATTAAAAACATTATTTTAATGATTATCATTTTTTTCTGAATCTTCTAATTTTCCAAATTTTTTCAAAATGTTCCATAGTAATTCCTTTTTATGAATAAATGGTTTCTAATGGCCATTTTTTCCATATATGACATTCTTAATAATTATGTAAGAAGTGAATATTTTAATAGTATTAAATAAGAGACTTTATTTTTAATGTTCTCCTTCTTGATTCCCTTACAACTCTTTTTCATCTATTTATATATTATAATAAATATATAACTATTGTATTTTTACAAAAAATTTATTTGAAAATGAATTTTTATCTCTATTTTTAACTTCATTGAATGGTTTTAAAATAAATTGTTTATTAATTTTTTTTTCAAATTCTTAAAATAATTAAAAATGGATCTTAAATTTTTATTTATACAGTGAAAAAAACTTTCCATTCACCAAAAATATAATTTTTTTCTTCCTTTTTAATATTTCATGTTTCCTAAAATAAAATTCATATTTACAATTCTTATTTGTACTTTATTAAAGTAAATAAATTTTTAAAATAAAATTTATTTCAATTTATAATATTTTTTTTCATATGTTATGGAAGATGTTTTCATCAAAATATTTATGAATAAAATGTCACAAATAAAAAAATCATGATATTGCATTTCAAAAATATATATGTTAAGTGGGTGAGTTTTACATGGCTTATGAGACATGTTTTTTAATAATATAACTAATTATAAATGTTTAATTCTAATACATATTACATTATGTGTGCAACCAAATAAGAATGAAATTTTGTGGAAAATATTCATTGTATTCATAAGAAAGAAAAATGGAGATACCAAGGATGATTCCCTGATAGATTTAAATAGGCTCAAGTTATTTCTCACACATATTAGGAAATTAATTTCTATATGTTTTTTAAATTGATGTTATTTTCTTTCATAGAGTTATAATGTTTTTTAGAGACCAAAATGTGTTTTTTTATTTTAATATTATAATATTTTGTTTTTATATGATGACGAACATTAAGATAATGTAAAATATTTCAAGAGTTATTATGTTTTACTATAATAACTAAATTATTGTTTTTATGTTTGTTTTTGAATTATTTTTTCATATATAATGTTTTTAATATAATTTTAATAGGGGTTACAAATGGTTATAATGTACCGACCCTAACCATAGCATCCTATATATGGTTCCTACTAAAACTAAAATATTAGAAACCCATTTTTTTTAAAAAAAGGGCTTTGTAGAATCCCAATTATTTCATTTTCATTAATGAATTATGTGTATTAAAATGGACTCTACATTGACACATTGTGCAAAAAGGTTCACATTTATTTACAAAATAGATTGTACTAAAATAATGTTTTAATTGAGAGTAAAAAATTATAGATTACTTCCTTAGAAGATGAATTAGTTTATAGATTTTATTAAATTCTTCTTTTCTTGAATTATTCTTTAATAAAATTTTCTTTAAAAACATATGTTTTATAAATTATTTTGAAGCAATAATATTTATCCACAGTTTCAGTGGTTTTAGAATTTATTTTTTTCTCTGAAACATATTTATTAGAAATAGCTTTTTCAAAATCTATTGAAACCTCATTATTCTCAAAATTTGTTTCCTCATGCTTTAAGAGATATAAATAATTTAAAAAAAATTCTTATAAATATATTTAGAAATATTAAATACATATTTTGTTAAAACATTTATTATATCCCCGTTTTCAAATTTCATAATAACTTTTCAATTATCAATTTCAATAAATTTTGAAATCTACAAATCTCTTCATATATTGGTAGTTTGTTATTATCACTAGATTATGATGATTCTTGATCTAATGATCAAGAATTATTCTCATAATAATAATTATCACATAAAAATCATTGGTTATGGATTTATCGGTATGTACCTTTTCCAAGAAACCTTGATTTTTAATAGGTATTCTAGAAAGAAGACCAGTATTCTAATATCTCTAGTTTTCATTCTCTTAGGATTCGTATGATGATTTACCACCACTTTTCCACTTGGAGTAAGTATTCTTTAAGAATGTATTTATTTTAGAACTATAATACATTTTTTATCCTCTTAGAAAGTATTTATTTTCTATAATTCCTTTATATATTTCAGAAATCTCACCTAATGGGTTCCTCATTCTTGCATTCAAAAAAGTATCATCATTATCTTTCATATCTTTATATCTTTTCATATATTTGTACTGAATATTGTTATTTATAAAATAAATTCTCATCCATGAAGAAATTTTATACAATTAATTATCTCAATGTTATAATTCACTTGAATGTTTTTGAATCATTGATCTCTTTTCTTTCATAGACATAAAAAATTTTCCCAAGAGTCTTGGATTTGTTTATATTAAAATTAGCATTAAAAGGAACTACAACATTTAAACAAATTTTGTGATATATAATTATAATCATTGAAAATACTAATTTATTTAGTATATTGTATCCAATTGAACTATTGATTCCTTTGATTTCTAAAAATTATCACTTCCTTATTATTAATCTAATTTTAACCTTTCATCATAACAATGTTTTCACTAAATTATTTATAAAAAAATCCTTAATTCTGTATACCTAGTATTCATATTCATTACCACTGAAAATAACTGGTCTTGTAGGATTGAAATTTTCAGTTTAACTGATACAAATTAATTTTATTTTTTAAAAAGTACATAATTAATTTTTTCTTAAATAAACATTAGTGTAACAAATATTTATAAAAAATAATTATAATTGAAACATAAGATACATTCAAAAGTAAATATGCAAACAGATGAGAAAAGGCATCCTAACCTTATACCAATTATAGGATCATAATGTATATGCATATGGGAAAATATAAGAGGAGGTGAATAATTGGTTTAAAAACATTTGTTTTTATTCATTTAAAAGGTTCTTTTTAAAAGAAATTAAACCAATTCTATTCACAATTCCACATAAGGTTTTAGAACAATTAATCCTACAAGACATAGGTTTGGTAATAAAATAATCATAATCAGGTTGATTCTAATGATTTATTTCTCTGTTTATATATATGATGATAAAATCTCAAGTAATCATGTAAAATATCGTAATCATAGTTGTTACGATAAGAAAAGTAAAACAAAATAGAGATTCTACTATAATGTGTATAGAATAATCATGAGAAATCGAAATGATATTATTCACTTGGGATATTAATTAGAGTATTCATATGTATCATAATTGTATTGGTCATGATAAAAAACTATATAATAGAATTATGAATTACTAATATAATTTTCTTTCTATTACAATGCTATGGAAATGTGAAAGTATTCAAATATTTAAACACAAATAGAACGATATCCAATATCCTTGGACAGAGGAACATTTATTTATACATTTTTGAATGTTTTTCTTACCCCCAACATTGTAATCCCTCAATATGATGATCTTATTTGATATTTTTATCCTCACACGCCCTCAATTTAGAAGGTAATCAGCACCTATGTCTTCATAGCCACAGAAGCCCTCGATCATCAAATTATTAGAACATGTGTCTTATTATCCCTGGAATCCCTTGATCATAATAACCAATGACCGATGTCGGAATAAGAATATGAAAAATAATTTTGAAAAACAGAAGTTTGTAGATGGATAAGTTCACAACATTATGTAAGAGTCTACCAAATGAAGAAGATATTTGATAGAGCCCCTATAGGATGTCTAAAATTCATCAAATGTTTTGAGCTCATCCAAATGACCTAGTATTTAATAGAAAAATCCCAATGACCATATTTTTTCTCTAACAGTTAGATCTTTTTCCTCAAATCGCATAGGGACTTGGACACCTAACACCCCAACTGTCATCTTATAACAAAAATAATGTCATCGTTTTAACGTTCACGTCAAAAAAAGGATACAATACATCGTTTTTATTGAAAAAATTTATTTTCAATACAAAACTATTTATTTTAAAATAACTATCTAAAATAAGTATCTCTTGATAAAAGACAAATGTGAGTAGTACATGAGTATGCTGATTTATTCTAAGAAACTGAATTCAAAATTTAAAGTTAGTGTGAAACATATATGTGTGTTTAATAAAATTTTTAATCATTTATGACTAATATAAATTTAATTCGGTGAGAATGATATAAATCATATTTGGTCTTATTATGATAAAAATGTAAATAGGCAAAATTATATTTCTTGGTGTGTTAGGTATTTATCATACTCATTATAAAAAAAGTAATGATAGTTGTAAAACAAAATCCTTTATATAAATACAATAAAAAACATAGGAACTTATTTGAATATTAATTTTTCCATTTAAAAAATCGTAAAGGAATATACAAGAAAGAAAGGACATTTGAGTCAATAATTTTCATGTATTAGGACCATTGTTACACTCTTTGATACATAAAATGTTTTATAAATTTTTCTATTAAAACAAGACTTCATTTATCTTTTTTGTTGGAAACCTATTTTATTATAAACAAAATCTTTTCTTAAAATAATTATGTGATGTTTTATACTATTTAAATGTTTTTTATTTAACAAATGTTTAGATATTGTTTATTTTTTTTTTCCAAATTTCATTAATTGATGAATTTTTTGGTTTTCTTAAAATTTATTTTTCTATTCTTATTATAATTAAAAAAGAAATATAAATTTTTTATTGAAAGACATTCAACGAATTACTTTATATCTTTCCAATAATTATTATATTTTATTTTTAAAAGTGTTATTTCAAAGAAATTGTTTTCAAATTTGATCATTATAGAAAAGTATTATAAAAATATTTAATGTTGAAAAATTGCTTTTAAAAATTTATATGATTTTTTCCTCAATTATTTTTTTAATGATTTTTTTCATTAACGGGAAAAAAACTATTCATATATTCATAGGTATTAAATTTTTTGAGAATATCATTACTGTTCCATTGGATATATTATGATTATTTTGACCATGTATAATGTTGAAATTCACTTTGTTGAATCATTTTCATAGTCATTAAAATCACTATTGGGTACTCACTATTATGCGATCATTGAAAATTAAATTTCCCCAATATATACATATCTCTTATCATTGATATGATTATATCCTAAAACATATACAATTTTTTTTATTTGGTGTCTAAATTCGATGTTATTTGATAATATGGCATAATATTGATAAATCTCTCTTGCTTACTCAATATTAATAGTTGATAAGACACATTATTTATAAAATACATATATTATTGGATACATGTAAAATTGTTTTGACTAGTGTGGCATTTGAAAAGGACCATTTAATGTAATCCCCTAGATGAATTGGTATTTTCATGATAAAAAGTATTTTGGATAGAATTACATTTACTTTTTTACAAATTAGATTAAACTCCCTTTTGAAATGTCTTAAAAGAATTATGTTTTAAACCTTCTCATGAGTTGTATTTATGGTAATGGTGTTATGTAAATAGGAAACATGATTTCCAATAATTGATGATTTCTTTCATATAGAATTTAATAATTATTATCAAGGATATTTTTACGATGAAAAAATCCCCAGATTCATTTCATTTCTCATTTTTTTGAAATATTTGAATGTATTTTCAGTTATATAACTAACCTATTGATTCTCACTTATCTTATCATGATTTAATTTTTTTAGAGTTGAATGTGTTTTCTGTTATTTAGCATCAAATATTTTGTTCTTCATTTTCATTTTATTGATAAAATTTCATCTGTTTTTATTTATTTATATTTCTATATTGATTTTGTCTATTGTTTTATTATTCATTCCAATGTATTTCATTATTGTGAAATTGATCTCACCCATATTTATTTCCAAAACCCAAGATTCTATGATGTATAATATGATTGATATGTAAGTATACACTAGATGTAATAATGTTATTTTTTAAAAAAAAGATTCATTTTTTATTGAATTATAATATAAGATAGATGTATTTCTCTAGTTTAAACGGACTATTAAATTATTTGGTGCATTGTGACATGATTTCTCTGTATCTAATACTAAATTAATTATAGTAAAAACATTATAGAAAATTCATGGGTAATGGTATCTATATAATATCATTTTATGATAATTATTAGTAACTATACATATCCTCTTACATCAAAATGTTAATGAAAACAATTACTCATTTTTACTAATGCTGATCACCTCATGAATTTATGTTGTTCATATTTCTAAAACTCGGTTTTTTAAATGGTATAAATAATAGATTTAATATATATATATATTATATTCAAGGGATATTTATTATTATGATTTGAAAATATATTATTTAATTTCTTACTATTAAACTTCATAAAAATTTATAACCACATTCATGCAATTGGGTTGTCTACCAACTCTAAAAAATGATTATATTCATTTTTCATCACTGAATTGAATGTATGATATCAATAACTACATTTAATGACGTAATAACAAATAACATAATTCTATATTGATCATTACATAATATAAAAATTACTTAGATGTATATATGTTCAAACCTCTCTATGATTTTAATGTACATCTATATTCAAAAATTTCTATGACAGTAGGTTTTAAATGAAAATTTTATAATAAAAAATATATTTAATTCATTATTATTATATAGGTTATAATTAAATAAGGACCTATTACCCCATTTTCAACATACCTTATACATTTAATGACATGTGAATGAAATATCATCAAAAATATGATATAATCATTAATTATCAAGTCACATGATATAAAAGGTAATAAATAATTAAAAATATTAATAAACATGGAAAATATTATAAATTAATTAAATAAATGACATAATTTTATTATTCAGGATGATCTATAATGAACATCACTAGATTAAATCATCATAATGGACATTTAATGTCCCATGATATTAAAAATTATATATTACCACTCAAAAGATGAATATTAAAATAATTTAAAAAAATTGAAAATTGCATAATAGTATAGTGTCTTTTTAGACTTGATACCCCACATTCTTATTAGATGAATGCTACCCAATATCTACCATAAATATCATCTCATTTAGTGAACAAAATTGAGATTCATAAATTTTCCCTTTCATCAAAACACAATGAAACTACAAATAAGAAAGGGTGATCACATTAGCTCGGTAAGGGTAACTATAGAATATATAAATTGATGATTATATTAAATCATTATATATGAATATGGGTAACATATTATTAGCATATGATTAATTGATCATAATCATTCTATCATAGATCGTAAACATTATCCATTGTATAAAACATTCTCTTATCAATATGGAAGAACCATTGGAGTGATAAATCATAAAAATAAACCACTATATAAACATTAGTTCATCTCATGTAATATTGAAAGAATGATAATTATAAAAAATATATATTATTTCATGTATTACATTTGAGACCCCACAATCATATTAGATAACTCATCAAAAAGTATTTCCAATTTCATAGTGGATCTGGAATTATCACTATCTCTATTGTGGATTATGAACATCCGCTATAATCGTATAACAGATTAAGAACATGATGTGTTTCCCATATTTTAACATTTGATATAAATTATTAAGAAATTCATTGCTATGAGATATTCCTCTAACCAATTACATAATATAGAATTTTTTTCCAATTAAACATAAAAAATTATAGATGATTTAACCCATTAAAAATGAATACCGTTTCATAAAAAATTGTTATAACAATATCTTGATGAATAAAAGCGTGATTCATAAACATTTCAAGCAATATAAAATTATAACAAATTTAAATAGAACATGTTTTATAAATGTATTTTCATCATATTCATAAATTAAAACCATCAAATTAAATATTAAACATAATAACATTGGATTATATCCCTAGTAAAAAATATGGAACACAAATTTTATATATCATTGATGAATAGATAATATAATATAAATCCTTAAGTCATTTTTAGGAAAATATATTTCTCATTTAGAATAACATTTTCCAAATAAAAATATTTCCCATATAATAAAGAAAAAATTAAATTTTAAATGAACTATGAAAACTCGTAATAGAAGAAACAAATATTATGAGTTAGTGGTTATCAAAAAGTTAATTAATGTTGCAAACATTAAATTAAATATCATGTTCCAATTTTTGAAAAAAATAAAAAAATACCCCATATAGAAGAAATTTTTTTTTTACCTTATTATGGAAAAACATAATCATGGTTATAAATGTATTTAAGAATAAATAGAGAATGGTAAAATATTTATTAAATATTTTTTTTTAAAAATGGACATATGAAAAAATAACTAATAGATAAGTATATTAATTTTTCCATAATTACATTTTTTTAGATCTTATAGAATATTAATAGAATAAAATAAAATAGAAATATATATTTTCTTTAAATAACAATAGGAGTTATAATTTTCTACAGTTTTATTAGATATATATATGATAATAATTTATGATTAAAAGATAATCATAAAAAAAATGAAAAAACAGAATTGAGATTATATTATATTTTACCACCCCCCTCCCCAATGAAACCATGTGTCACCCTTAATCGGTGTAATTAATTTTTATCATCTATAATTTTAATTTTTTAAAAAATAATATTTTCTTTATTATATAATATTATTAATTATTTTTCCAAATATGGATTTTATTATTCCGAATTAAATTAAGATAAGTTGTAAAATTTAATTTAAAATTAAAATATATGAAGACATGATAAATTAGTTTTCCAATGTGAGATTTTTTATAATTATTTAAAATTTTAATATCCAAATTAAAAATTAATTCTAATTCTTTAACATAAATAAATATAATATAAGAATAATTAAATTAAATATACATTGAATAAATTCAAAAAATATAGAAAATATTAAATTATATAAATTATAATACATATATAAATGTTATTACATTTCAATATTCATATTAAAATATACTTGTTTTGAAAATTATTTGTAATTCATAGCATTATAATTTTTATAGTTATATTTTATATTTTTGGAAATATATTTTAATAATGATTTATAAAAATAATTTCATTATTTTTTTTCTCAAAAATAAATAAAAACATTTGATTAAAAATAGTATTCTTAAAAAATATAATGATAATAATAAATAATATGTAACAATTTATAAATTTAATATGATAATTTAAAATTATTATATATAAAATCTATACTTTATTTATTCCTATTTCTATAAAAAAAATAAACATCATGGTTATAAATGACACATTTAAATAAAAATAATAAAAATAATAAAAATATGTCATATTTCGTTAACACACAATGATACCTACACCGAAATCTATCAATGAGATTATATTTTTGATAAAATATTTTCATAAATTCATGTGGTTCTATAATAATTGTTACTTTAAGAAAATCAATCTTAATTATTTTATGATTTATATTCTGAATCTTCCACATCCTTATCAAATTTTTTTCAAAATGTTCCATATAAATTATTTTTATGCATAAATGGTTTACAATGGCCATTTTCCCCCCATATAAAATTCTAAATAATGATATAAAAATAGAATATTTTTATTTTTTTTAGAATAAGGGAATTTATTTTTAGATTCCTCTTTATTGATTCACTTATAATAATATTTCTTCCATTTCTATTTTTTAAACAATATTTAACTATTGTATTTAAAAAAAATAATTATAAATGAATTTTTATGACTATTTTGGCATTCATTCAAATGTTTTAAAAATAATATTTAATAATATTTTTTTTGAAATTCATTAAATAATATAAATGGGATGTTCAATTTTAATTTATATAGTTACAACAACTTTCTCTATACTATAAATATAATTTTTTTCTTCCCTTTTATTATTTATAGTCTCCTAAGATAAATTTCACTTTTAAATTCCAATTTTTTACTATAATTTCTTAATTTTTTATGAAAATAATCTTTATTTAAATTATCTATATTATTTTTCATTGTGTATTTATGGTAGGTTTTTAATATAATTATTATGAAAGGTTTAGAAAATAAATTTTCTTAACCATGATACTGCACTTTAGAAATATACATTTTAAATTGGTGAGATTTGCAATGATTATATGATAGGGTCTTCCACCAATATAAATCATTATAAATCTGTAATCCTATTACATATTATACAATCGGGGATCCCAAATACTGAAAAATTTTGTTGAAAATTTTCATTTTCTATATAGGAATGAAGGTGGGAACTTCCAAGGATGATTCCCCAATAGATTTAACTAGGCTCAAGTTATTTCACACACATATCATGAAATTAAGTTATCTATGTTTCTTAAAAGGGTTTTTATTTTCATTGTATATGTTTTAAGGGTTTTGAGATACCAAAATCTGTTTGTTATTTTAGTATTAAATAAATTTGTTTTAACACGAAGAGGAACATTAAGATAATGGATAATATTTCATGAGTTGTTTTTTTATGTAAAGAATTTAATTATTCTTTTTATGCCTGTTTCTAATGTATTTGTGCATATCAAATTTTTTTAAAAATAAACACACATTATCATTTTTTTTAAAAAATTGTTTATTCCACCTATTAAATATATTCATATCATTCATATTATGATAAATTTCTCAAATGCCTTATTTTTTTATTGTTTTTTGATAATAAACATTTTCAAGGTCAAACGAGAACCCATAAAGGGTATTTAGGCTTTGTGAGGTTACATGACAAGAAGGCATTAAAAGAATTCATCCTAAAAAATGACTACATGAAACATCCCCTCCACAATGTCAACAATGTGATCAACACTCCAACTTTGCATGATTGGTCAACTAGCTATCCTGTGTAGGAATGGACGTGCCTTTTTCTGATAAAAAATCCATAACCCATCAATTTTTTTATTTTGTTTAGAATTACTCTAGTGAATATGCCTAATCTTAATCCTAATATGTGGTCGTATTCCTTGTATATCAGTATGGTGTATCTTCAATTCAAGTGGACTGATGGATTTGAGGAGGCCCAAAGGCCTTGAAGTGGTCCAAAGGCCTTGAGGTGGCCCAAAAAAATTATTGGCCCGGATTCCATGGGTGGACCGAAGTCTTTGAAGGACCGAAAGAAAATCCAATGGCTCAATGACCCAAACAAGTGAATAGTTATGGCTACCGTAGTACATAATAGTACATGCTAAAGTAAAAACTACATTACCTATTAAATTAACCTGGATAAATTCCTCCACATGGATTTTATCTCTGGTCTCTTATATAGAATTATGGAGTCCTAACCAATTTGGTTCAGGTGCATGTAACATATCACTCATACTAAAAATCACTGAATCTTTTGGAATATAAATAAACTAGGAAAAGTTAAAATGCCATTTATGGGTAAAATATTATGGAATAATTATAGAATAAGTGATAAAAATCAATTTGTGTAGGTTATAAATTGAACAAACATGTCATGTAATCAATAAGTCAAACTGGATGTGTGTAAACAATATGTATAGGTAAATATCTGAAAAAATTTACAATTTATAGAATGTTACTCTCATGATATGATATGGAAAAATCAATATTTCTTGGAAAATAACTAATTAAACATTCCAATTAATCAATATAAATTTAATTAAAAGCTTTCATATGTGTAATTTTAAATAAAATTTCATGTATAATAATAACTAAATTTATAGTGAAGGATATTATTAATTATTAGATTTCATGTTTCTTAGGTTCAAGAAAAATTTATCATTATGTATTTTCACATGATAGTTTAAGACATACATCAGTCACTATTTTTTCAATATATTTTTGACTACATTATTATAAATATGAATAGTTTTTCTCAATATATTTCATCTCATGAGACGACCAATGAATTGAAGTTCACGCATTAAATAGTACCAAACTCATTTCATACAAATATAATTCACTCATGCCATATCAAATAATTATTTTAATTCGAAAACAATATTTCTACTAAAATTTTCATATTGAATATAGAATAACTATTTATTAATATTTTTTGGATAATCAGATAAAATTCATGGTGAACAACATCTATAAACATTGTATATGGTTTAGTAAGAAATCATTTTCATGAAAAATGATGTGCTAATAGAAGTAAACAAATTTATTAAATTATTATAAGAAACTGGAAAACATAAAGGGAAGTTATTGAATATGAAAATGATTAATTGTAGTGAGTTATAATACAATCTATTTTCAAAATAACAAAATTCCTCCAACAGGATAAATAAATATGGTATTAATACAAGTATACCCATTAGAATAAAAATAATGGTTTTTTTATGAGGAATTTAAATAAAATAATTAAAAACACTTTTGAGGAATGTATCATTTACATTTTGAAAATAAAATTTTAAAAATATATTTTTTAATAAAAAATCCCTCCTCAATACAAATAATTTTTTTTAAAGTTAGTTTCTAATAAAGGATTTTAAGTTTCAAATAAATGATGATTGGTTATTAAATACATGTCGTGAAAGATAAAAAGATTTTTTTTTGGAATTTATAAAGGGTATAAGAGTAATTTATTTATAAAAAGAAAAGATGATCATTTTAAATATATTTAAAAACAAATTACTTATGGGTAAAGATAATATTTTATAAAAAAAATTAGATATTATAAATTTGTTTTTAAACTATTTTCAGAAAATATGTTTTTTATATGAAACCATTCTTTTCCTAAGAGAGAAAAATATTTAGGGTATTTAAAATAAAATATGATAAAGTTTATGTACTAATGACTAGAAAACATTTACTTATATGTGAAAATAATAATTACATACCAGAGTATAATATAATAAATTTTTTTATTAAATAATTAAAAAATAATTTCATTTAATGGTATTAAATGTTTGGACAATCCATAATAACGGGATATTGTGATGTAAATCCTTGAAAAGATCCAAAAAATGATGTAATAAAAACATAATTAATTTCTTTTTTTTATCAAATATCATTTAAAAATATTAATTTTAAATACAAATATGTATAATAAATGTCCATCACAAAATAGTTTTATAATATTATCTTTAGTGAAGAAGTAATATAACCCAATGAAAATTAATATGGTTATGAAATTATTTAACAATTGGTAACATTTAAATCAAATATCTTTAAATTAAATATTAAATATTGATACATCAAATATCATGAATAAGGATATGTTCTTGATATTTCATTTCCATGGGGATGTATATAAACTATATAAAACATACTGGGCATGTGATATTATCATATGCCTCGTCAGGATGAAATTGAGACAAAATCTCTTACCATTTGATTAATTTGAGGTCAATGCCCAATAACAAATTTTATAATGGATTTAAGAATGTTATTTAAAAATTATGAAACCATATTAATATTTATAATATCAAATAAAATTTTTCATAACGTCTTATCACCTATTTGATAATAATCATTGAATATTTTCATTGTTTCACGTGTTAATTTTCTTATTTTTTTTTATCTTTGGAGATGTTATTTTTTCATCATACATTGATCCCGATTTTGTTATATAGAATATATACCATGTTGTAAATAAATTATATATTTATTACATATTTATTTAGAGTAATCCATAAATGTTTGTGAAAGGAAATGAATGACACTATAAATGGAGAGGGTATCCATACAAACTCACGAATACCGGGTAAATTTTTTGCGTCATATTGATGACTGAAAATTAAATGTGATATATATATATTATAATTATAACTATAGTATCTTTATTAATTAATATATCACACATATGATTGTTAAAACCATCCATAATTCATTTCATGTAAAATGCGAATGAATCACATACCTTCGTGAGATAGTAACCATCTGTACAGGAAAAAAATAGTATTCTCAATAAATGGGAAGAGAAAATGTATTTGTTGTATAATAAATAAATAATATTGATGAAATGATAAATAGAATAATTATCATATATAAAATTTATTCAACTCATTATTATAACCCTAGAATTGTGGAAATGTAAAAATGGATGACATCGGTTTCTGAGCTCATAGTTCATTGCACACCCAACATTGAATTCATAACACATTTTGTAAAAGTGAGTCATTTTTTAGGTTTTACAATTATCTTAAATACATATCAATATAATAATTATTATCGAGTATCTATATAATCATTGTATAAAAATAATTTATGTTCGTGGATAGGGAAATTAAATAAAAAATTCTTTTAGAATATCATTACCCATCTTTTGGGTATCTTCCATTTGTTTGCAATAAAATGATAAAAGGCGTTATTTATGAAAGAAATGATTTTATGGTTATTGTATGGAACTTCTGGACTGATTTGGGTAGGTCCTATCAAAACCAATGTTTTTTTCATTTTTGAAGTGATGGAGAGAGAGTGTAGCCATTTAGAAGTGGTGTGAGTGGAAAAATTATAATTTTTATAATGATTTAATTGATCCCCTCATTGAATGAAATACATTTGTTTATTACTTATTTCTATGAAATATGTTCTATTAATGAATGAAATTATCGAATATATAATATATATATATATAAATAATTTATAGAATACAAGAATAATAATTAATATGATATATTAATATTATCTTTTATTGGTGCATAATTATTTTAATAAAATATTTTTCTTTTATATAATATTTATTATATTAATTAAAAATAATTAGAATCCAATGATTTTTTCCATATATAATTCCATAAGTTAGTTAATAATATTCTTAATATCTATTTTATCATCTATAAGATATTTTAATTTTTAAAAAATAATATCAATATTATTTAGTAATAGTCAGTATTTCATGTAACATAAGTCATTGAAAAATATTATTTTTTGCATTTAACATAAGAAAAATATGTTTTTTAATATTTTATTATTATAAGTTGTGTTAATTTTTTAAAATAGTAAATATAATTTAAGGTCACAATATTTTATATTCCATTCAAAAAATAGTGTTTTGTGTCACATATGAAATGAAATAAAATGTTAATCATTATAATTTTCAGGGTGTTATATTCTCCCTATATTAAGTAAATTATATCCTAACAATATTAATTTAATCATAGTAATACTAGTTTTGATACTAAGGAAATATTTTATTATAAAAACCCATTTCATTGTACTTTTAAAAAATATTATCTTTATAATAGTGAATGAGATGTACAAATCTCACTTGAAATAACATATAACAAGGATTTTATGTAATAAATCTTCTGTTGGAACTCATGATATCTACTTAGAGTAAAATAATAAAAATTTAGATAGATTGATTGAGGTAATTGATAATAAAAATTTAAATGATAAAGTATTGTTGAGGAGAGAATTACGTATAATCTTTTAGTTTTGAAAATGTATATGATATCCTAAGAAATGATGGTAATATAATTTAATTTTAATTGAATATCCATTTTCAATCATTTTGGAATTATTTTACAATATAATAATATATTTAAATATAAAAACACGGTATATTTCTATTTCATAAACACAATTTCATACATTTATTGTTCTTTGATTGCATACTACAAAAAATAATGATTTATTAATGAATAATTTATGAATGAAACACTAGAAAAATAATTTCAAGAGATTGTACGATCCATAAAAATGAATGATGTTTTTTCATCTATCTCGAACTAGTTTTAGAAAACTATATGGAAAATTATTTAATATCCTATCCAAAAAATTATTCAAATGTATCATAATTATTATTTATTCTTTTAATTTATTTTTTAAAAACAATAAAATGTTATCTAGGACATCACATAGACCAAATGGGGGTAAGAAACCAAATAGTCATATAGTCAAGGTTTCAAGCCCCACCACCTTGCTGAATATGTTGGGTTGTCACCTTTTGTTGTGGTTTCACTATTTATAAAAAAATTTATATAATTCTTGTAAAGATCCTAGAAATATGATGAAACTCCCTGAGTTAAATATCCATTTTACAAGGGTTTTCCAATTAAATAATTTTTACACAATTATTAACAAATAATATTTGACAATAATGATCCTATTAAACCTATATTACATCAAAATATTTAACTATATTTCTCAAAAATTTAATTGAATTATTCCTCCAATAATACGTTCCCTAAAAAATCATTCTAAAAATGTATCCAAAATTTTCTCAATATTGTTAGACATGTATAATATAAAACTAAAAAGATCTATTTAACACATAAAACATAAGATATAATGTGGCTCATATTCCTATGATGGTATTAATAACTATTAAATTAATTATTCAACATGTGATTATAAAATTTATCCCTTTCATTATATGTTTATAAATTATGATAAAATATATACCATTGGTTAAATAATTATTAAATTTCATTATTAAATCCCAATATATAAATACATCATTCATTTTATTCTGCATAGCTCTTTACCTTGTCTAGAGTTTTTTGTAGGGTAATAATTGTCATTACATATTCAGATCCTTAATAATGGTATATAATTATAATATGAATAATAATAATAATATCCCTTGAAAGTGTCAATCCATTTATATAATAAGGATAGTTTTCATGAACCAGTTTACACTCAAGTGAAGACCAACAATCCATTTTTATGTTATTACCCATGGGTACATATGTTCCCTAACCATGCCCACATTAAGTATCCACATGAGGTTTTATTTCTAGTAAAACCCAATTTATGTGTACCATACTAACATTTTGGATATTCTTCTATACTTATACTCAAGGTCTATCATATTGTTTCATTCCCTAGTCTATGTTTTTTTTATTTTTAGTTCAAATGTTTATACTAAATTTCCTTCAAACCAATTGTAGAAACCCCAACCATATAATCATAGATTCAGTGTCTACTACCATTACATTTTCATGGGATACAAGGGAATAATATTCCAAAGAACCAAATAATTTAAAAGTCTTGAAAAATAGATACATATGTAAGCATTTTATTTAAATTGAATAACAATATTACAACAAAATTTTATTTTAAAAAATATTATTATATCTTGCGTATTATTATTTATCATTTATAGTATTCTTCATAGAATCCCATGGAAGGGAAACAAAATATATATGGGATAAATATTGTCGAAGTAATAATGATTCAATTAGAATAATAAATATGTAAAGGTAAATAACTGAACAAAAATATCATTCTATCAATAAAATGATAAGGATGCTTTTAAAAAATATTGAAGGGTAAATAAATAAAAATACTTTCCATTAAAATAACAATACTATTATGATAAGATAACTAAAAATATGTATATAAATGTAAATAACTAAATAAATTGAAATTAATCGATAATAGGAGTTTGGGGCTTCACTGGTTGGTTGAGATGCTTAGATTCTACGTCCCTATATGATTGAGGTTGAATGGAGAAGGATGAATGGTGAAAAAACTTGAAGATCTGTAGTTCCTCTTTTTTGAATCGGTAACTGTTTTATATTTTTTTCCTATCCCCATGTATCGGGTTCCTTTCCTTGTTGGTGTAGCTTCATTACACCTTGATACATCTTTGTAACTCTTTTATTTTAAAATAAATTCTACAGGGATGTGGGTTGGGAAACCTTCCCATGTCTCACTTTTTACAAAAAAAATTAATCGATAATTATTGAGTAAAATTATTCCATAGATAATATCATAGTATAAATATCTTGGATAATAAAAACACTATACTAAATAAACGAAATGCTTAATTATTGTATGTCATGTTTCCCAGGTACATGAACCCTTTACGATGATTATCAGTCACAAGAATATTTAAAACATACTACTATTGAGAACATTAACATGATTGTATAATATAATTTGTTACAAATGTGGTGAGTTTCTTTCCTACTGATTATGTTTCATGAGACCAATGATACCTCCGGGTGATTACATTGAATCAGCCCCAAAACATATCATAAGAGTCATATGCATCTCCCAAACATCAAATAATCTATTCAATTCATAAAAATTGTTCCTTATCAAAATTATTTATTAATTAAGAATTCAAATTTATCAGTTTTTTCCTCTAAAAGAAAATAATTCAATTTGAAAACTATATGTAAAAAATGCTCCATTATTTATTAAATAATAATACCAAATTTAAAGCATATGTATACTAAATGGAAATTTAAAGTCCAATGATCATAATAATGTTAATAACTCACAAATGGGTTAATTAATATGAAAATAATTCAAAGAATTGAATTTCAACACTCTCCTTGTTCAAAATAATAATAATCCATCCAAATGAAAAATGAATATTGTATCACTAAATCTTACTCAACTGGGAGTAAAAATATTATTAGTTATATTTATTAAATAAATAAATATTTAACAAAATTATTTAGGATAATGTACTATGCATTTTGAAAATAAATTACAATTAAAAAAAATTGACAATAATTTTTATTTATAATCATATTTTAGAACATTTAATTTAAAAATATCCATTTAAACATGAAAATAATGCTTCAAATAAATGATGACGATTTATTTTTTACACATTGTACTAGGTTAAATGAACATTCTAATTGATTTTTAAAAATTTTATAAATTTTTTTTTTCAGAAAATGAATTAAATACTCATTTCATGGCATTCTATAAAGAAATTTATAAAAATATAATATTTTATTTAATATGTTCCTTTTAAAAGGTTAAAAAAACTGAATTTTATTTTATAAAAGTTGTTTCCATATGGAAATTGGTTTCTAATTATAGAGGGAACTGAAGTTGTGTTTTCTGAATAAAACATTTTATAAAAGATTTTATGTATCAATGAGTGATGAAATGTTATAAATAATTGAATAAAATAATAGAAAAAATGTGGATATAAAAATTAATGGGTATCATAAAAAAATTCATGTGATATCCTAAAATGGAAACCCATATCTAAATACTTCTAGATAAACCGATATTGTAATGTAAACCATTTAAAAAAATATAATGTTGAAGTGAGAATGATCCAATTAATTGATTATATTGTTCAATAATAAATTCATGTAAAATATCTGAAAATAAATTTTAATTCTATTCAAATTTCATTAAATGTATAATATTACTACATAAAAGAAAACAAGGAAGTAATATAACCCAATGAAAAACAAATTCCATAATGAAATTCACTATCAAACGGTAACTATAACATCCAATAACATTAAATGAAATAATTAAATTCGATAATTAAAATACAATGTGTAATGAATAATTAATTATATTAAATTCTCTATGACTTATTATATACACCCTCTAAAATAATTTTCCTGCATAACATTATAATATTTATCAATGAAACAAAATAGAGATGAAATAACTTACTTAATGATCATTTTTCTTTGAACTCAATCAAAACTCTTGTATGAAAATTTTTATCAGTTTATTATCTTATAAAATAACAATAATAATATATATAATAGCATATATTATTTTTTTATGAAATCTACCACATGTATTTTAGTCATTTATTATATTCATTATTTTGGTTGTTAATTAACATGTTTTTTGTGTATGATTTCAGTTTTTTGTTACTATTACTTAGGTTAGGATTTAATTATCTAAATAATATAAAACCTAATACAAATATAATATATATTAATTATTTTTTTAATTACATTAATACAAAAAATTTTGTGATAGGAAATAGAAAACAATATTTATGTAGACGTTAGTATGTACATAAGCATGTTTGGATACGATTTTCTAATCATATTAAAGATATATATATATATATATATATTATCATTATAGTGTCTCATGTATTTAATATATATCATATTATTTTTTTAACATCCATAATTCATTATATGTAAAAAATAAAAGAATCACATCGCTTCACTAGCCTTTAGTCCTCCATATAGACGAATTACATTATTGTATTTCCGTAAAATGAATTGTAAGAAATAATATATTATATTATACATAAAAAATAAAAAATAAATATTTTATATCATATATATCATATATAAATGTTGTTTACATTTATAATACCATCCTTTAATTATTTCAATGGAATAGAAAATGATATATGTTCGTGAAGCTACAGTTTCTGGTATACACGAATTGTGATTTTGAAACCCATTTTTCATATGTGTGTATTGTTATTGGTTAAAAAAGTTCTATCACAACATATTATTATATTAATAATACATAGTTAATTATATAATAATTTTATAATAATAATTCATGGAGGTTAATATGGAAATTATAAAATTGAATTTTAAAGACCATTACCTCTAATTCATGTATCCCTTTTAGGTTTGTAGTAAATCCAAAATTTGATTTCCTTTCAAATTTAATATGATTTATTTCTGTTTTTATTCAATGGTATTAATTGGATTTCTTTCTGGTTTTATTTTATTAAAAAAAGACATCTCAAAGGATACTTCTATCAATAAAATAGTTTTGGCCATGCGTATAAATCAGAAATATGGGAAATAATTCATTCAATCTGTTATGTTGTCCTTTACAATTGGAGGATGATATGGCTTGAATCTGATTTCGAGATTGTAGTTCATGCATTGAAAATTTTATAATGTATTTTTCATTAGAATGTGTTTCCCCACTAGATTTATTACCCTGAAAAGACTGCCCAAATCAATATGGTTATTACACATGCTTATCATGATACAAATCTGGTTGTGGATGCTTTGGAAAACCAGGCACTCACTAAAATAAACAAGGTGTGGCCTTTTTTAGCCCTAGATAACTATTCCCCAATTATAGAGGTGAATAGATGTGGTGCTACACACTCTCATTTTTGTAATATCCCCTTGTATTATTGAATTTGTGTTATATTTTATTTAATAATTTTTTATGCTTGGCATCCATCGTATCCAGGGTTTTTGGTGTAATTTAAATTTAATCCTTTAAACAACATGAGAAAGAGGGTTTTTTATGTGAAAATATTCAAATTTTTACTACATATTTTATCAAAAATCAATATAAAATACACCAATGAGATAAATTAGATTAATAGATTTATAATTGTTATAATGTTACTCTAAACCCAATTACTAATATTATTTAACATTATTTCTTATTTTGATGAAAAGAGTGTTATTAATTAAAATTCAATACGATTCACTATTCATCATAGAATCATCCATCTAATTTAAATATCTATAATTAAGAAAAATATAATTACGAAAATTTTTATTTCAAAATAAATTATTTTTTTGAAAAATATCATTCTCAAAATTTTCAAAATATAATTGTACAAAAATTCTTCATTAAAATGGTGAAAAAATACCATGAAAACAGTATATAATTTTACGTGTAAAATACGATTTCTCTTCTATTATTCATATAAAACCAATTATATGAATGGAAAACATTTTATTTAATGTTATTTATAATATGTATATAGATTTAAATATTATTATACACTAATAGTAATTAGTTTTATTTATCAAAATCGTATGACTATGATGTGTAAAAATATTATTTTATATAACCATTTCTTTTATATTTAATTATATTTTACCTTTATTTTAATTAATAAGTATCCAATGAATTCAACAATATATTTGAAGAGGATAGTAAATCATATTCATGAACACCAATTTAACAACATGGATACAATTTATATTATTTATAATAATATAAATAATTTTTGTTAAAACTCGGTCTTGCGTATAACATAAGCAATCAAAGAAAGTTAGTGTTTAATATAACAGATGATAACTCATTATTGCATGAATTGAATATTATATCACCTATTGAACTTAATTAAAATATTAAATTTATTTTAAGGTATCAGGATGTTATATTTCATTACATGTCTTGTGTTGATTTTAACATAATAAATTTGGTAAAATGTTATTAATTGTGATTTTTTAGGGTATTATATATGATAAATGGTAATGACCAGTTAAATTTCCTGATGATTTACCAAGAAAATAAAACGTGTTTCATTTTAAAAAATTTATATAATGGATAAATTTTATAATAAACAATAGCTACTACTTATTAAAATATGATTTTTATCTCCAAGTTATTGTATAATTTTATTTAATACTAAACTTTGAGACATCCTGAAATGTAAGAAAATGGATTATTGATTTAAAATTGATGTAATGTAACGTTAAAATCATGGAAAATAAAAATTAAATTACCCATTTATTTATACAGTCATATATATTGTCTAATTTTTTTATTTTGAAGTTACAAGAATTAATACATGACTATTAAAGGTCACTATAGTCATTTTCATAAACCCTTCTATATTAATAGATTCTGTTTTTTTCAAGGTAAATATAGTATGAAATATTGTAATTAATATATTTAGCCGATGAAAACCTCAGATGTAAAACACAATCAGGTAGTAAAATTATTAAAACATCATGATCGCAATAATTTTTTTCAATACATAGGAATGAGGATAGTTTACAATCATTTATTTCATATACCTAATCGTGACTTTAACATTGAACTAATTTTTTAAAAAATTAAATTCTACAAAAATAATATTTTAGGAAATAATTAATAATTTTCATGAAAATTTACCCTACAACTAAATAAAAAAAAATTAATCAAAAATTATTTATTAAAATTTTTATTTTTATATTTATGTAGAAACTAATCCAATGTAACGTAAATGGGAAAAGTCAAAACTATTCTTATCATAATCATATTCCAACACATAATAATTTTATTATTTATCATAAAAATTACATTAAAAATTCCAAAACAATTAATAAAATTACATGTATTATTATAAAACAGTTAAAATTCATAATATTTTTAATTTAATGAATATTACACTAAATAGGAAATAATCTTTTACAATATCCACATACATAATTAATCATTCAATTAATCCTATTAATTTTTTGTAAATATAGTCTTCTAAAATTACTTGATATAATAATTTTTCTCTTATTTATTTATTTTTATTTTTTCACACCTGAAATAATATCATCCGATACATTTATATAATCAAAGATATAATTAAAATGTTTTCTTAAGAATTTTTTTAATAATTACAACCATCACTTTAAAACCACCTATGTGATTATGTTTTATTTTCATGGAAATGAGTAAATATTAGAAATAATTAAAATATTTTCATGTGAATGTCTAGATATATAAATTTTTATGGAAACATCTTATAGTTATATACTAAAACACATTGTTCCATTATTAAAATTAATATAATTGATATGGAGTTATAACCATATCATATATACCATATAATAAACCATATTACTATATTTATTTTTGTGTATTTTGTATTTAATATATCCCATACAAAAAGATATTGAACACAATTCAATTATTTTTAATATATATCATGTATATTAGTCACCTAAATTTAAAACTGTTTTATTTAAATTAATGGGTATTGTAACAAAAAATTCCATGATTCATAAATGACAATCCACTATATATATAGAATATTTATTTAATTTATATTTTTTTCCCACATCTACACCCAATATAAATCTTATTTTACATTATATTTTATTTTTCTATAATTATAAAAACATTATATATTATTTTTTAAAATTTAGAAATGGTCTAAGATAAATATTAATTTCAATACTATACTCATATATAAAGGCTCCTTCTCTAATATATTAGTATTTTTTAGATGTTTTCCTTCATATTTAAGATTTTTTAGAATGATGCCTTTAAACTTATATCAATTAATAAGTGAATTATTATGATATTAGAATAAAAATATATCTGGTTGAGAACAAATATAATAATATATATTCTAAATAAAATTTTAATTTGTTCATTTTCTAGACATATTAAATTTAAATCATCAATTTTTTTTATCAAGTAGTAGCTTTACATAGTTTCATTATAGATATATATTTATGAATTTACCATTAACAAAATAATATATCTATTGAGATCAAATGAATGTTACTTCTTCAAATGACTTCATTTTTCCCATTTTTATTAACAATACCATTAGAAATTAATTTTCAAAGGAACATCCATAATATTGGGTTGAATGTCATCATTTTTTCTCTACATTTTTAATTTAAAAATAATGAAAATATTTTATACATCCCCTGATAATTATTATTATTTTCATATAACTGAATCATTATTTCTTATAATATATTCAGTTGAAGAAATTTTTAATATATTTCATATATAATATAAAAAATTATATTATAAAAAATAGAATCTGTTCATGATATAATTATAGTAATATATAGCTTTAATTCTAAAAAATATATTATTAATTAATAATTTTTTAGCGTTTCAATAATTTTCATTTAAATTTAAAAATTAATCATATAGATTTATTAAAAATTCATTCATTATACTTTTTATATTATTCACTATGATAACATTAAAAGAAATTATTCTTATATATAAAATAAAATATTATTTAATTTGATATTCTTTCACCTCTTTTTCACTACCTATAAATTTTTATTAACATAATAAAGAAATTTTATTTTAAATATTACACCATTATGGTTTATTATATTTCGAAATACTCTATATATATTGAAAATATTATTTTAGAAAAACAGAAAGAATTAGATCACATATTGTCTAGTTTTGATTTTTTTTAAAAACATTAATATTTAATACAGGGATCCTATAATGAATTATATCTAAGGTGATATTGTTAATAGGGTCATGAAATTAATTATGTATTTATTAAAAATACCAAAAAACTAAATCCATACGTGTAGGATTTCATTAACTTTCCATCTGTCATTATTTCATTAAATTTTTTATCATACATTAATATAATTACTTTGTTATTAAATAACTATGCATAATAAAATATAATTGGTACCACAGTTTATAAATTATCCTCAGTCAAATAATTAGATTTTAAAGATAGTTTGTGAAAATATATAATAATTAAAAACACTTTCCATTATGGTATACAATATATGTTAACACTATCATATAATTAAATAAATAAATAAGATACTAACCCAAACATTGTATTCAATATATATTAATTTTATTATTTTCGGTGTTTCATTTCATTATAATGGTCATATATAATCTGTATTCTAAATTCATTAAAAATATTGAAAACAAAATATTTAGTTTTTAAGATTTATGTTTTCATAGAATGTATAAATGATATGGGTATAATGAAATTTTTTAGTAACATCGAATATTCATAAATGATATTATATGTAATTTTTATCTTATCTATTTCATTTTTTTCTAAACTAGATACATTATTAAAAAAACAATTTGCATAAAAGATGACAAAAACCATTCATTAATGGAAAAAAATTCTAATACAATGGTCAATATATACATACATCTATATTAAAATCCTATAAAGTCTAAATTTTTTCATATCATGCACAAAAACTAATATATCATTATTAATTTTTTACTGATTTAATTTTTCAATATTAGTTAATATAATTGAAAATTAAATTAAATTACACATCACCATGAATTAAATATTATATATAGCTCATTAAATGGGATTTTATAATTTTATATTCAATAACATAGTGAATTTGATAATATAAACAATTATTTGAGGATGTTTTTATAAATGTTATATGTTTTTTATTTAGAAGCTATTTTTAAAATTATAAAATCAGTTAATTTTTTATTATAAAATAATATACTTACTATAACTTAATTATTTTAATAATATTTTTTGGGTTTCATGGAGGTTCTATAACCCTAATTTATTATTTATCAACATAAATTCGTACCCTAACAATATAATTTCATCGAATTATCCTCTATTTAACAATCATATTAAATTAATTTTATAAATTATTGACATATTAATTTATTTTTTATTTTTTACAACAATATTGTTTTGTGTAGTAATTATATATATATATAATCATTTAAAAATTAAAGATTAAATTTTTAATGTTTTCCTTAACCAGTTTGAAAAATATTCTTTGTATAAACTTATGAATTATTATTGGGGAATGACATAACCCAAATGACATCAATATATATGTAGTTTCTATATAATTTAAATATAACATTATATCCACTTATTCATCTAAGTCTATAACCACTCTCTGTATACATATAATCAATAAGAAAATGAAAAAATAGGGTTTGATGTAATGTGTCACAATATATGATCATTAAATCAAAATAGAAATTATATTTTTTATAGAACTAATTATTTTTCTATAATAACTTCCCACACCCATATTTTTACAAATGTTTTTGATATCAACACTTTATATTCATTCGAAACAATAATGATTTATCCATTATTAAGTACCACGTGAATATTTTTACATATGCGTTATATGAGTTAGAGTAATTTATTTTAGTGGCTAAAAAAGATTAATTACATCCTCTAAAACATAAATTACTATGTTTATGTTTGTTTTAACTCTACACTAGGGTTTTTCATTAACAACACTAATAAATATACGAATGAAAATAGTTGGAATTATAAAAATATTTCTATAAATAAACAAGACAATAATTTTTTTCTGACTCTTGATAACTATTTATAATCTAAATTCCCCTGGTATATTGTTATTATATGACCATGTGTATTTATTTATTATCTCCATAAAATTAAAATATCAAAATTTCTATAACTATCTGTAATATTAAGGTCACTAGTTTTGACTAACTATCTTTATACGCTGACTAATGGTCTTAAATACTTGATTGGATGACATAAATAATTGTGTTTATTTTTTTTATATTATATAAATTTTTTATTCAATTTTCAACAATTTAACTATTAATTATTCGAATATAAGATGTTTTATAAATATTTTCTCATTATTAAATCAGCATAAATTAATTTTAATGACATAGTGAATGGAATTTCCATGTTATCAATAATGAAATATATTATTATTCATTATAACATTGAAATTTTATTTATTGTTTTATATAATATTAAATATTATACCCCTTGAGTTTGATTTAAAAATATTATATTTTTTTCTAAAATAGTATTTATGGGAATTTTTTTTTTATCAGTATCTATGTTAGAATGTTAAATTTTTTTTTGGTAATATGAATTTTACAATCCACGATAATATCTATTTAATCAGATAGGATGAATTATAATTTTAACTATCTAATAATTTTAAAACACCTATTATAGTATTTTGTTCCCTCATTCCAAAGTAAATAAATTTCATGAATTTTATTACATATATTTATTTTCTATCATCTAATATACATTTAAATGTGTACTTACTAATATATTTAATTTTTATTCTATGTCCAATTTTTAAATAATATTTTGTTGTATTTTTTTGAAGTATATAAGTACATTCCATAATTATTATACTAAAAAAGTAATCCATTATTTTTTCTTGTTTGAAAATAAATTCATTGAGAAATGTTTTATATGGATTAAAAAAGTCATATATATTTCTATATTATTTAGGTCATTATTATGAATAACATAAACTATTTATGTATATCATTAACTAATTCTGTATTCTGTAGTAGAATTTGAAATGGAATTTTTGTAATTCATTAAAAATAATACTAATAACTACACCGTTAAAATCTCATGTTCATTATTAAAAACTAACTATAATACCATTATTACATAAGAAATGTAATTTTCTCCGATTATTATATTTTTAGTTTTATTTATATTTTTTTTTCTTTATAGTATTCATAATTGTATTCATACATCTATTGTAAAAAAAACTTATACAACTATTTCCACTCACAATTATTATTATCATCAATCCATATTTTATATTTACTTCTATAGAATTGTAAAATTTATTATTTTCTCTCAAAATACAACATCTTCATTAAAAAAATATTGAATCATTTATGTAATGATGTTTTTCATGGGTTCTAAAATAGGATTAATTCATTCACATATCCAAATAAGAAAGGATTTATTTTTTATATTTAAGAACATTCTTTACTTTTATAACAATTTCACACTAATTGTTTGTATCATATGAAAATAACTGATTTTTTCCCTCTTATATTTTAGATTAAAGATAAAACTAAATCCATTACTTTTAAACAGCATTGTTATTATTATTTATATATTTTGTTCTTTATAGTCGAGGATTTTGAACCTTTATAACCCATAAGACTCATTCCTTAGAATGTTCTTTGTTATATATATGAAAATTTTGGTCATATTATTCGATCTATGATGTTATTTAATTACAAATGTTATCATATTTAATAGATATATTTCCCAATTACTCACCATGAATTTATATTCACCTATGTTTTCTATTCTATTATAACTTGTATGCTTATCATATTTAATGAAATTGATTTTATTTTATAGAAACATTATATTGTACTACCAAAATTAATTTTCCCTTCTTATTTTTATATAAAATTATATAAATAACATTAAAAAAATTGAAATCATTGTTGATGGAATGTTATCTTCATTAAAAAGAATTTATATTTCATCAATAATATTTTTTAATTTATTTTCATTGGAAACTATTTTAAAGTTATTTATTCCATTTAATGGTTTTATCTCAATAAATTCCTATAAAAAATGAATGAACTACTCTATATCCCATTAAAAAAATACACATTTATTCATCCATAATTAAAAAAATGGGAAATGTTAGTGTGGAAAGGCTTGATTTCACTCTTGGTATCTCTGTTAAGATTCATGATAATCTTTAATCACTATGTATATAATATTTTTAATAATAATATTATATAGATTTTCTTATATTATGGATATTATATTATAGGGATTTTAAATCTTTTATAATGAATCAATTGAACTTTTCTCCAAATAAAATAAAATATTTAGGTCATTTTAATTTATATCGTATTGAAACTAACAAAATCCAATGATGTATTTTCATAAAAATGTATAGAATATATAATGACATATAAATATATAATATATTATAAAAATGGATAAATAATTTAATGTAATTATATAGATTTTGGGTATGTATTAAAAATAATTTCTTATGTTTTATATGTTAATCCAATAACATTTTAGATACTTGATTGGAATTTGGTAAAATAAAAATTTCAATTTATGGTTCCTTTTGATTTTGTGCCAATATTAAATGATTTTATCCTCCAATTAATTTATTATATCTGTGTATATTAGAAATATAATTCCAGTAACTGTAGTAAAATAATATTGTTATAATTATAATGGTTTCATTATCACAAAAAATAATTAATATACTTAAAATAAGTTTTGTTAAAATTTAATGTTAACATATATAAATTGTGAATGATATTTTCCAACATTTTTATTATTTTCAAATGTAAATTAATATATAAATAAATAAAATATCAACCAATGATTTATCATGAAATGATTCCAAATATTTAAAAAAATTGTTTTAATATACCATGAAACTACACAACCTCAAATCAAAAATAAAATAATTAGTGTGTTTTAGATTATCATTCAACAATAAAAAATAATTTTAAAATCAATAATTTAATAATTATTAAAAATGAATGTAATTAAAGGGGATGAGAGAGGTTGTCTGAATTATCAAATGTGTGATATTAAATGTATTTTAAAATTTTCATAATTAAATTTTTATTTTTTTAAATTGAGGAGATGAATATATATATATATATTTTTAATCAAGGGATAAAGAGAGAGTAATTTTAGGTAGAAAATATACATTTTAATTTATTTTAATTAAATCATGGAATTAATAGTATAAAATAACATTCGTCATAAGTTGTCTATCGTGTTACCTATATAATATCATTATTAATTAATGCACCTGTAAGGTTTTTATATTATCACTAAGAACATTTAATTTTATTTATTTCAATATTTCATTTTTTAAAACAACCCCTTGGTAATTAAAACTCTTATAGTATCTATGATTACTTTTCTATTATATTGGGTAAATTACACAAATTATTTCATCACTTATTCCAAAATATCATTGAAATAGTGGTCAAAGGATAAATAAATTAATAATATTAAAAAATTTAACTCTATTTTAATTTATAGATTATATACAATAATAAAACATCATAAAAACCTTAAATAAATTCAACTCTATACACTTTGGATTTCACATGGAAAAAAATAAAAACAATTTAAAGAATATGTATTCGGTGTATAATTCACTTTTCCATTCATTTTTCTAAATTCTTTATTAATCCTTAGTCATTGATTCCTTCCAAATCATCGTTATCTAATTACTATTCACAAAATTAAATTCCTTATTTGAGTTTTGATCTAACTCTAAAATATCCCACATAATTTTATATGTATTTCTATTTATCAATCATTTTAATGTATTCAAATTCATATTAACATCACAATAATAATTATATATAAAATATGAATCAATATAATTATCATGTCAAACAAATATAATTAGTTAGGACTTTATTTATAGACCATTTATATATTACATAAAAATTATTCTATTTTTTATTTAATCCATGAATGAAATAGTTTATTTAATAATTGCATGGGTTAGAATTTTTTTCTTCAATCATTTTCAAATAATTTTTTAAAATATTCCTTATGTTATTTATTTTCATTATTATATTTAGTTTCTTCATGGTGTTAATTTTAGTTATTTAATCCTTTAAATTGATTTTAATTATTATATTTATTATAGGTAAATCATAATAAATTACTAGTTTTTCATGAAATGAATTATTCTGACTAGATCAAAGAAACAAACATGTACAGTTAAATTTTGCCTATTTCTCATATTGCAGTGTATGGTTTATTTTATATGATTTTATATGTGAAATATAGTGTCTTGTTGATATTATTGTATCCTAATATAATTAACACATATGTAATCATAGAAAATTACATTTCTTTTTATCATTAAAGACATTATAATGTTATAAATTTTATTTTGAAAAACGTTTTATATAATCCATGACTATGAACAATGTCTATATTTGATTAATCGTTCATCTCAAAAAATATAATATTATATATTTTAAATGAAATTAAACTAATTTATTAGATAATTCCGTGAACCTCCTCCTTCAATATATGGGTAGGTATGAAAAAGTGTCGTGACCTTCCTTCTTCATGATTAAATATAGATAATGACCTCTGAGTCCCACCCCAATATGCCATGATGTGCCGACCAGCACCAAGGGAATAAAAATCTCAAAAAAATGGGAGGCATGACCTTTTTTATAGTATCTACGATTTGGAGATTAGATGTATCAACCTCAAAAAATGCCAATACATATATAAAAGAATAAAAAATGCATCCCATATGAATATTTAAAGTAAAAATTCAAGAAATACATATAAAGCACTAAATTGAGTTCCAATATAAAACTGATCAGAAACAAAACTACTTTCCCCAATGTCTAATCTAGTATGGTCTACCAAAGTCTATGTAATCCCTATGAAAACAAAGAACATTTTTATATAAGAAGGTTGAGCATACATGTATATTAATTAGGAAAGACAAATTCAACCTTGAACAATTAAGAGAAAAACACTAATACCCCTATGAGAAAATAGTAGAAACTCAAAATTATATAACATGGTAAACTATCAACCCCAAACTCACAAAGGGACACTCCCCAAATAATAAAAGTTATGTGATGTAAAATAGTATGTACATTGTTATTTGGGTACCATGCACCACTTCCAACTTATTAATAGATCTTCCCTAATGGAAAACATCCTAATTTTGCAATGCTCTTCCACATCTCCATTGTCACTATTTTCTCACACACCTAGGCCACATACCACATCCCCACCCACCAAATCCTGGTCTATAACCACATCACATCCCTCCCATAGACACCTAGGCCTCACAACCACACCAAAACCTACCTATAGAGTCCAATGCTACCAATTCCTAGAAGAGGGAGAAAATAACTACTAACAACCAGCTATCTATCCACCCAATAGGATGTAGGGAAAGGACACCATCCCACATAACTATAGTTGTTTCGGATAGATACTTCTCAACATTGGTGGTGTGTGTATATAAATAACAAGAAACAAAATGTCTATATATATATATAGCAAAATCTCAGCCCAACCTATAAATTTTCAACACAACAACCAGCCCACACTAAAACTGCCCTGCCTTCTTACCCTACTTGCACGTATCCCCATAAACTATGGTAACTTCTGTAAGTTGATAAATGAAATCTACTTCACTAAAATAGAAAAATAAAATAATACCCCCAACCAATTCATTTAACTTGTTGTCAATGTGCATTTTCAATTCATTCATTTATTTATTCCTTCCCTAACTAGGAATGTACAAAACACATCACCCCACTAGTAGCCTCTTAACCCACATATGCTCTACAGTGTCCCTAAAAATATATGTGAATGGTCCATGCAAGGTAACACCATTATTCATCAAACTTATCCCTCCCAAACCATCCTCGATAGCATTGTAGGAAAAAAAGTATTACATTCAGTAAATGAATCAAAAATCAACTGGTTTGTGGTCATACTGCACACTCCCCTTTCCAAGACATCCCCACCATCATTCAACAATGTCATACCACCTTATATTTACTCTCAACAAGTAAATCACCCCAACATACCTCAACATAACCACACTCAACAACCCCTCTTCATTACAACACCACACATAGAACACCCAATCACATAAACATAACACAACCTGAACCAGAAGCCCTTCTTCCCAACCACTTCCCATATTCAGTACCACAACATAAAAATTTCATTAAATCCAAAATCATATAATATCTCAACCTGATATACCATTTCACCAATCGTACCACTCCATACTAATAGCCACACTCCCACCCACAACACCACATGATCAACACGAAACCCAAGGTTGAAATGATCTATACATAGAACGCTACCAAACCAAACACCAAGGTGTATTCAAATTTATAAACCCTCATTATTAAATTCCAGTATGATAATTCTAGGGTGATCACAGAACATGTTTGATCCTTTGGAATCCATATATTTAACCAGGTGAACATGGATAACCAATTTTGTTATTACAGCTATTCAATAAGGAATCTATAATAAATATTCACATGTCATACAAGTGTGCAATAAGAGGGCACCGATGGGAATGATTTTTAGAATACATATATCCCTTACATAACACAACACCATTAAAGGATAACATGTAATGAAATGTTATCATCATTATCATCTTCCTAGCCCTTCATTTATTATAACTTATTATCTTCATTAAATTTTTTTCTGAATGTATTCACATGGGGATATAATTATGCCCACCCCCATGATACAAAAATAAAAGAGACATGAAGAGATCCCTTCCTTGAACAATTGGTGACCAATGATTATTCATTGTGCCAAAAAAAATTCACGCAAGTAGCAGAAAAGTATCCATGGGTAAACCGAATAGACTACTATAAAATTATCACATGACTACTTGTGAAAAAATGGTTCTCGGTTCAATATAAAAATGAATGGGTTCAATGGAAGAGTGGATATCAGCTTTAGAATTTCCAGATCCTATAACAATGGATGTGATACTATTTCAATGGACTTTGAAGTCAAATTTTGGTCATGGCAACAAGATTTTAATATTTGAATGTTATATGATAATTTTGATATTTAATATATAATTAAATATTTCGAAATGACATTATAAACAATAAAAAAGTCTTTAAACATGATTTACGTTAAATAAAATTCCAGAGGGGTGAATCTAGAAAAGCATGAGAAAAACTAGAAATGAATCAATAATGGGAGTCACCGACTCGAGTTACCGAAAGTGAGTCACTGACACCTAACTCACTAACACTCACCCTAATGATTCCTCTTACTATATGTCCCTTATCCAACTGACTACTCAACCTAATAATGCCATTACCAACCAATGCCTCGACTCACCAATGCCTTAACTCACAAATACCCAGAGTCACTAATGCCCAAACCTACTGACGCTGATCCACCAATGTCGAGCTACTGACACGAGCTATTGAAGCCAACCTATAGATAGAAAACTATAAATTTTGAAAACTCTTGAAATGTGTTACCCTTGCCTCATAGAACACCCCAAACACTAAATTTTGCAAAATTAATGTATTGGAGAGGTCCAAGAAATTACATCAGATACCTATCAAACTATTATCTCCATTGAGAATTCAAAACCAAACCATGAAAAAAGGGGTCCAGACAGCCACCCTTGAAGATACCTCTCACGGATAAATGATCATGTTTTGTTTGATGGCTGTAGTGAACCCTTAACATATAAGAACACCTTCTCTCATATCTACTTTCCCAAACAACCAAATGATACCCCACACAGGGTCCCACTATCTAGACACTTGAATTGGGTAATTCCATCATCCATGTTAAGATAAAATCAACTCTCGGACACACTGCCACACCCACAAGGGTTAAATAACATCTCAATTAAGTAATCATGATTTGGAATCAGGTCATCCACCTTTCGGCATGATAAGAATTCCTCACAAATTATGGAACAACAGAAAAACTCATTTCATATAAAAAAATGTTCATGAACTACCTCCCAAAGAAACACACACAACATAAACTCAAAACAACCATGGGTATAGGGCACATATTTGTGTCTCCTTTCCCAATTACTCTATTTTATGACACCATGCCTACAGAACACACAAACCAATTGAATTATCCATCCATGCAATACCTTCTATCAACGATCTTGGATCTTCACAAGATTCTCCATAAATATTGTTTCTCACTCGACATAAAACTCTCCTAAGTAAATGAAATGAGATTCATATTGATGATACTGATGAAGGTTGTATACTAAATAGATGTTGTGTATCTTCTCCCAATATTTTGGATATTATAACTTTTAGTACACCTCACCAAATTTTACCAACACCTTGAAACGTATGATGAACCTAAGATAAATTTTACCCCCTCTACTGAACCACCGCCTCACACGTCCGGGGAAACCTTTAAGAACACATGGTCTCTAACCTCAAACTCCATGGGACATATTCTATGATCAAAATACTATTTATGTCGGTCCAATGCATTCTTCATACTCTCATTGTAATGATTCGCCTTATCTTTCATACTCTTTCCCATTTCCAGACAAAGAATATCTACCCCCCCAAAAATATGTCAAGCATGAAAGTAAATGACACTGCCTTCCATATAAATTTTAATAAAAACAATGAAAATGGACGATTGATAACTATTATTGTAGGAGAACACCACCAAGTTAATGTGTTTTATTCATTATCTTCTTTTTCCCAAAATGAATGCCTGCGACATGTCCTCTAACATCAGGATGGTCCTTTCTATCTTCCCATCTGTTTGACGGTGGAAAGTAGTGGTGAGGTGTATCTTAGTTCCAAATGAATTCTGTTATCCCCACTAAACTCATGAGGTAAGAAATGTATTCTAATCTAAAAATATGTATCTCATAACCCAATGCAGCTACAACACATCATACACATACCTTTGTACTATGGTATCCATTTTTCTTGACTCTATGATCACTATGAAGTTAGTGAATTTCGTTAACTGATCAACCACTACTCAGATTTCATTGTATCCTACCAATTCCTTGGTTAATACTATGATGAAATACATTAAGATTTCATCCCATTTGCACTTGATAAATTCTAATCGCTGCAACAAACAACCATGAACATGATGAACATCCTTCACCTACCAACGCACTTTGACCATTTATAAAAACCTCACCACATCCTACTTCATCTTGGGCCACCATAACTCTTACCTCATGATACAATACATCTTGGAAACTCTAGGGTGTACCGCTAGGGGTGAAATATGAAAATCACGAATAACTCCACCATGCATCACCACTAGACAAATAGCTCCTCATTGAACATCATCAAATTCATAGCATCCTCTAACCAATCCTTCGGGACATCAAACTAGACAAAGCGATCATGCATTACCACTTCCTCCAAGTCTCCCCAATAAGACTCTCCAGTTACTTCATTAGAGATTATTGTACTATCATCTAAAACAGACATCATATGCCACCATCCATTCATTTATCCAAGTGCAAGTAATCCAATTCCTCCATTGCATTCCATGCATCATCATATTCCCAAAACACCTCATTCTGTAAAATTATTCTCAACGCATCACCCACAAAAATTCCCTTTTCTAGGGGTGATGGAGATATCAAAATAATAGTCCAAAAGAAACTAAATACACCTCTATGGTTGCATGATCATATCTCTCATATAATAGATATATCTCAAGCTCTTTTCATCCTTGAAGACCATAATTTTCTCCCCTATAACGTAATGTCATCTTAACATTAGTGAAAACATAATCTTCACTTGATCCAGATCATTGGTGGAATTTTTACATTCATGGGTACAGAACTTCCAAGGACCATAAGAGATAACTCATCATTTCTACCTCAGGACACAACCCAACCCTATACAAGAAGCCTCAAAAAACACAAAACCATAGCCTATTATGGTTAGAGCCATCGATGGGGATACTATTCAACAGAAATCAGGTATGAATCTCAAGTTATATTACATGTGCATGACTCCTTAGGGAATAAATGTTCTCATGGAACCAAGAGAATATTGAAGGGTTCAAAGGATGAGAGGATCTCAAATTTAGAAAAGATATATCCTATATCAACGAAAGTGAAATAGTTTTGAAGTCCATTAATGTTATATTGTTGTCATGGCCGTGCAATTTGATTATTTCAATGTTATGAGAGGATTAATATATTCATTATTTAATTAATATTTTTTGAAATGCCTTGGGAAATGCTCAAAAATAATTAAAATTCAATTTATATTAAATAAATTGAAGGAAGGGATAAACTGGAAAACCATTAAATGACTCACCGATTGGTGATTCACTGATACGAGCCACCGATAGTGAGTCATCGACTCCTGGCTCCCCAATACTTGACCTACCGACTCCACAGACTACTGATGCCTCGACCCACCGACAACTAGAATTACAAAGGCCCTAACTCACTGACTCCCTTACTCACCAATTCCCAGACTCACCGACACCCTCACTCATAGATTTCTTAACTCATTGACACCCTGACCTGTTGATGATGAGCCACCGAATCGGAGCTACTTACTTGAGTTACCAATTCCAAAATACCAATGGAAACACTGTAAATTTAGAGAACTCTTGAAATGATCTACCCTTGACTTTAGAACACCCCAAAACAATAGGTTCAGACAATATAATAGACCATAGAGGTCCGGTCCTTTACAGATTATCCATTGATAAACATGCAGACCATATTGATAATAGTTAATTATATGCATCATGTAATGTGATAACACAAATAAGATAACAAATTCTCATTTCCAATGAAATTAGAATAATACATTTTTCATGATACGATGAAATTTGTTTTTAATATGAATATTATTCCATTATAAATAAATACTTTATTTTTTAAAAAAAATTAATATTATTCCAACTAAATGAAAAATATTTTTATTTTTATTATATTTTCTATGTTTGAAAAATCACAGTCTAATATTGTGAACATTGTAATAACATTATTTCAAATCATAGTTGACTATTTAACTATGCCATGGAGGTGTTGTAATCTATTTAATTGATCGTTAGTATCATTAAACAAATGATTCAATAAAAATATTATTAACCATATATATTACGATTGGTTTTACATGCAGTTTAAAATTATTAATACATATAATTGATATTATAATTGTATTGATATGGATTATTACTTCTTACGCACAATAACTTTTTTACAAAACATTCTAAAACTAATCATTCAAACATAAAATGAAAAAATAATTTTATACACATGTTAAAAATTATTTTATAAATGTACTCCAAAATTTAAAAACAATACCAAAACTTATGTAGTTATAACATAATATATTTTAGAGGAAATCTTATACTATACCCAAAAATTAATGTTAAACAATAATCTAATGTTTTATTAAAATTTTATATAATACTAATATTTTTTAAATCAATTTTTCTTGCAATCTTATGAACCCAGGTAAATGCAGGTCATCATATTAAATAACAACTTTTATATATATATATATATTTTAGTTCTTTATTTATTTTAATGTGTTCAACTACGTAATTTGTTTCCATTAATTAAAAAAGTATCTATCAGGACCCCCTCCCACCAAAGATTCCTTAATCAGGAATGAGATATAATAACCCATGATTCTCGCCCCTAGTAAGCCTAAGGATAGATATTATCACTAAAGGTATACAAATTTCAATTATGGGAGGAATTAACTACAATAAAATAAAAATAATCATGAGATAAAACATATCACCCATAATAAACATCATGAAATAATATATGTGAAATCCAAATCATCCCACATGAATTTATTAATAGAACTCATATAGATATAATACTATAAATTAAATACACAATATCATGAAAAATAAGGGACACAACAACTGTCTGAAGTACTGATTTAGTAATGTACACATTGGAAGAATAAGTCCTCCTAGAAACGTGAATGAAATTTTATATTCATAGAGTGAGAATATAGGTATAGTAATTATGAAAACCAATTTATATCAAGAAAATTTGAAATGATTATACCTATTAACCAATAAAAAATTGCACAACAAAATGACTAATATATAGGTATACTAACCAAAACCCCAACCTCAATATGGATTTCTCCCCAAATAACACATTTATGTATAATAATATAATATAAATCATATCGATGATGGTTACCCACACAACTTTTCCACTAACATTCCACTCCCATGCCCCTATGGAGTACGATACAAAGCTCCCATCTCTTAAGAAAAAATCACAGTTTATCACCTCACATCCCAATAATTGACACTTGAACCATCACATTACATCAAATATCTTATCCAGGGAAGTATGGTATGCTATATGTTAAGAAAATAAACAACAGTTATTTCAATTAAAACACAATATGCACAATGTCACATAGGCCATAACATTTCACCACATCAAAAAAATAAAAGAACACCACTAAATTCTAACCATCATGTATAATGCATATCATCAATTCCTCTAAGTGGGAGTCAGAATGAGTGGGTAGTCAGCCATCTATCTTTGAATTGTAATTTTAATGAAAACACCCCCATAACATTTGGTGTCTACACATGGACCTCCATGTGGGTCTGCCTTCTATGGAAATCACCAAGAATATTAAATATATATACATATATAGAAACAACACAAAATCATTATTTCAAGGGTTCAAAACCATGGTTTATACATCCCATATGATACTCAACCTTTTCTGAAAAACCTAAAATCCGAACCACATAAAATAAAAAAAATCTGCATTTCATTTTTTAATTTTTTATTCTCATAAATCTAATTTTAGTATTTTTTTATTATTAACCAATTTCATTATGATAATATCATTTCAGTTATGTATTTAATATTCACTAGATTAATAGGTCATATCATTATCATTCATGTATATTTTATTACTATACATTCAACTAACATAACCAACTAAAAATGCTTCCATGTTGCACTACCGCACAACCAGAACCATTTTCTCCTCATAGTATATCAAATACACTACACCGACACCCATTACAACAAATCCATCACTCTCGTAAGAAATAATTATAGATGATAGAAACCAAAAAATAGCACCCAAACAAATATTATAGTAAACACATATCATTTTCCATATTTTGAATAGGTGCATCAATTCAATTGCACTAATTGATTTATAGGAATTATCACACATTCCATAAGTTACAACGGAACCCATGTCATTACCCAATTGCATATGATTGAACAAATATCTTTAATGATAAATTGAAAATTAAAAAAAATAAATTCAATAATTAAAATCATATAAGAACATGAATAGTCCCCCAAAGGCCTTGATTTTACTCAATCAATATCCGCATAGAATTTACAATATCAAACCAATTACAATGAAGCAATAAGTCAACGATTCCCATTCCAGTGGGAGTTTTTATTTAATATAATAAAATTAATCAAACTCATTTAACCCTAATGAAACTCTATTCACATGAGGAAATAATAACAATCACATATCAGGTGATACAAATGATGAAAAACCAAGGAATTACAACATTTAAGAGGAATATTTCATCAAACTTGTTTCACAAAAATAAAGGGTTCTTGTATTGGAGGAAACCTCATAAGGGGAACTCAAAAAAACTAAAACAATAGTGCTCTATATCTTCATGGGGAGAATGATTTAGAACAACTTTTCTAATAAAAAATCATGACCTATATAGTAAAAAATTTCCCTACATTAGATTGATTATATTTGATACCCACAATAGTAGATATAGTTTAAATTGGACATTAATGGTAGATATCATCAAAAACACACATTTTAATCAATTAAAATGGATTATGGGATATTTTAAAATAATATATATAATACTCCACAATTAAAATTGCTGTAAAAACATTAACAATGCAATTAATACCATTTTCATTCATAATAGACATCAAAATGAAAAATTTCTCTTTAAAAATATGAAACACAATTCATGAGTCACCATTGGGGAGTAACCATTAGATTAAAATTTTCCTTCCCCATTGTGTCACAATTATTTAAAAATTAGTTACCATTAGCGAGTTACCATTAGATCCAAATGAGGTGCTTCCACTAAGTCACCCTTAGTTCCAAATGAGTCACCCCCTAGTGAGTTTATGTTAATTCAAATTGATACACCCACATCTATACATTATAAGTATTGAATGATCCACTAGTAGATGTTCAATATTAATTTAAAACGAGTCACCCATAGTGAGTAATATTTACTTCCAAATAAGTATGTTCTATAGAGTTTTCAGTTGTTCAAAATGAGTCTCCACTAGAGATTCAATATCTGTTCAAAATGTGTCATCACCCATGAGTCACCATTAGATCAAAGTGAGGAATTTCTAGTGAGATAGTGTTAGTTCAAAATTATTCTCCACTAAAAGACACTATTTTAAAGAAAACAACACATGCTTCCATCTGAGAGAATAAACATAAAATTTCAGGAAAAGTAACAGGTTGGAAATTTCAAGATTTCATAATAGATAACTAAAAAATTATACTCTCCATCAATATTTAAAAATCAAGTATGATAGAAAAATATATATGTTTTAAAATATCATCCCTTGGGTTACATATCATGAATATCATTACATATGAAACACTGCCCCCAAACAAACATGATAACTCAAACTCCCACAACTACTAATCTGACAATATAACCCGAACATAGGAATCAATAATTTATATCATACTTGTATAAATAATATCAACTATGGGAAAGATTAACTTATCCAAAAATGTTTCATATAATGTTAGCATAATTAATATCAATTAGGAATTAGGTCATACAATTTTCACATATCAAAACATTATCAGTCATTCGACATCACAAATAAAATCCAGTGGAAAACATATATCGTAAAACACCATGGTCCAATGAACACATCACCATAAAAAATTGTAACGATAAACACATAATAAATATAGGTAATGGGAATTCACATGTGTGTCATTCCCCCCAATTACTCTCCACTACACCCCATGCCAACATATCACACAAACAGAGATAATGGTCTATCCACCCATCACCTTATCTTGATAATCATGGATCTCCACTAGATTCTCATTGAATTTTATATCATTCATGAAGTCAGAATCTCCCCATATAGTAACCTGTTAGTCATAATGAAGATACTAATGGAGTTGTGATACATGGAATACATAATGGATCTAATAGAATCATGGAGGATGTTCCAACCTATAATCCACATCTCTATGTGACCAAACACCTCACGAGGATGAAACAAACAAGGCCATTCTTACTCCCTTTACCAAACCTATCATGCCCACATCAACAGGATACCATCATGAACATATGGTCCCAGACCTCAATATCTATTGACTTTCACCTATGATTATTATAATACATTTATTGGTCAAGTGATGTTGTCAAAATATCTTGATCCAACCAAACATTCTCTATCATACTCTATACTACATCGGGTCCATGAACTACTCAACCTCCAACCTATGCCTAGCATAAAGGATAAAATCATGGATGTCCATAAGAAGAATAAAAATGGGAGTCAAAAATGAATTAGAGGTAATTATTAATACAAGAAAATGTAACCAATCACACGTGTACATCTTTGATATACTGGTGTTCAAGGCGCATGACCACAAAATATCATACAACGTTTAGATAGTTTGATATATCTTCCCATATATCTATGGGTGGAAATCATAGATAAGATGTAACTATTTACCATAGGCATGTTTAAATCCCCTCCAGATTCATGAGGTAAAATGTGTATCCCAAGATGAGATAATGGACTTTTGGACTCCTTGAAGCTACAATGCATCACCCACATACAATTTATCAAAAACATATATTGTGAATCACTCCTTGATCTCTATTATATGGGATAATTTCATCAGTTGATCCACAATTAACTAGAAAAAATCATATGCTCTCTATGATATTTTTAATAATTTTAGGAAATATATCTATATTTCATACAATGTAAAATCAATGTTATCTAAAGGATGAAGAAAGTATCCTGGAACATGATTGTCATCCTTTACCTACTGTAAATCAAGAGACTGGGCCACAAACACTTTCACTAACCATTTCATCTAAGGATAAAAAAGTGTGTCATCAACCCATGGTAAAAAAATTTAATCTAATGGGTCTACCACTAATTTTGGGCTATTAAACTCAAGAAGGACTCCCTTTTACATTGATTCCCAATTAAAAAACCTCCCTTGAATAATTATCTATTTCCAGCTATCATATGATCATCCATGCGGAGAATCACACTAGATTACATGATCATAATTCACCTCAACCTATGATTCACCACATTGATACACCTTCACCTCCTACATCATGGAAGTATGAATCGTAATTTGAAACAAATAGCCTCTACTATTATCCACCATAACATCAATATGTATTGATCTTAACTCATCCAATGCTCTCCAAGCATCTGTAGATAGCCTAGAAACATCCATTTTTACATTCTTATCGATGCATCATCCATGGTATTCCAATTCCACACATTTTATAAGATCTAATAACATTACTCATTATTAATCTCTATCCACATATGAGGTCCAATATTGAGATCACACTAAGATACATTCTTCCCAATGATATTATTTTTTAAAAATTCACCTAAAATTAAATTGTTTCATGCTATATTTCATGACTGGTACAGTTGATATCATGGGTATGTAACAACGTAGAACCATTAATGATTAATTCACTCTACTACATAATAATTCTCCCCAAACCGTGATAGAAATAATCACAAACCACCTTATACGAAACACCCTATATAGATAAATAAACCACTAGATCACTAGATAACTTCCCCCTTTGGTAATAGAACAGTGTTTGGCACTGATAAGACCACCTAAAAGGTTGTTCATTTAGTGTTAATGATATCAATGGGGATGATACTAGAGAGTATTCAGTCACGAAACAGATTTTATTTTCTAAAATACCTATGAAGATACAGTTATATTCCATATTATTGGGTACTTTACATGAAATAAATCCTCAAACTTCTATGTTTCCACTTTCACACCCTTCCATGACACCTCATGCCAAATTAAATTAAAACCTCATGCATAAATAAATTCATTTTGACATTATTCTATAGATTTGGTGATGATGAAGAACATGTAAAACATCCTCGATTATCTCTAAGTTCCATTTCAATGACCTTGATTAAATCATTCATCCATTTATGAATATGATGAAAAACTAATCCAAGAACTCATGAATCACAAAATTAGTTATATCTATGAAAAAATATGTTGTATTGGTAATAGAAAAAAATTCACCATAGAAATAAAATTCACATACCCACATCTAAAGGTTGTATTCCAAATATATCAATACATCACCCTTAACTAGAAATATACATACCATATATTGAGTGTGGAGAACCAACTAGATCCCCTTAATTCGTAATGAAAATCCACGATCTTTAGAAGAGAATAGAAATTCATGATCAACTCTAGGTTCCATCATCAGTAATCTATAAAGAACCTCAAACTATCATCCACCTTCTTAAAAAATAACATTAGTACACACCATGGTGATACACTAGTTTGGATGAAAACCCTCTACATTAGATCATCTATCAAAATAATCTACTCTTACAACACAAATAGTTCCATCCAATAGGGAGTCATCAAAATAATAGAAGAATAATGGTTCATTTTTAACATGAAATCAACTTCTCATTGAGGGGGTGGTGTCACAAAATTATTGGTGAAAACAACAAACAACTCACTAAAAACCTTGAGATCCTCCTCTATCCCTATAACTACTAATTATATCGATAATCTATCCACCAAAGACATACGGATATCAAAATAACAACATCCCACCTAGAATTCCCAATTTTTAATTAAAACCATATGAAATCCATTATTACTTGAGAATAAGAATATTTTCCAAAAGTAGTTTATAATATAACTATAATGACTTTACCCTATAAACCTGGATTTGGTTTATTATTTTATTACATTTCCATCATTACAAGGGATCAAATCTCGATGTATTTAATAGTTTAATAGTTTCTGAATGAATGATTATAAACATAATACCCATAATACACTAGTAATGAGAAATTTAAAAAATTATACATAATAAAATTGAATAAATTGTTTCACTAAAATATTATTCAATGATTACTTATTTGTTACCTATAGTAATTAAACCTTATAAAGGTCCTAAAATTCTTAGTAAGTGTATGTAAACCTAAATAAATAATGATTCAATAAGAATAAATTATCACGGAATGGTAAATATATGATAAAAATTTCATTAAACTAACTAGATAAATAAATATCTATATGTAAATTTATTAAATTGAAAAACATTCAATTTAATTTATGAACTAAAAATGAAATGCATCTATAGATATTTCTACACAAGAACTCATGGATATATAATAATTGAATTCTCAATAAAGATAATTATTAATTATTATATGTCAATTTAATAGGCTCATGATACTGTTATAATCAAGATATAGTTTATAATTTTAAAGTTTTTCCATTTCATTCATCCCATTAGAGTACAGATACATTATATGGTATGAATTAGCTGACACTCAACCCGTAGTGCATGCATTAAGTAGTCCCCAACCCATGAATTTCAAATCCAAAACATTACTCATATTTTGAGTAAAAAAATTCCTTTTAAAATATCCATATTTAATAAATAATATTAATTTATCAATAATAATTCAAATAAGGACATGTAACAATATGGTTTGCTATCATTAAAATATTCTCGATGAAACATAAACATTAAACATCACAAAGTGTCCCATACCATATAAAACATTTACTTTATACTTACCCATGATATAAATTAAAAATATAATATCATGAGAATAAGTTGATTCATGATATATCATTTTGAAGACAAGTATATAAAGGAAATAATATTGAATTGGTTTATAAGAAAAATTGTTTTCAATTGAATGTAAATTGAGATGAAATACATTACCTTAGCGATAATTTTATTTTTTTGATTTTTAACCTCCAATATAGTGCTTAAAAATATGATTCTAAATTATAACACAATCATAATCTTATTTATAATATCATATATTAACTTCTTAATATAATTTACTGCCCTTTTTAATATTGTTTCACTATTGTTGTTATTTCAGGTGTTAATTGCCTAGTTTTTTGAAGTATGTTTTTATTTGTTACTTGTTGATCCTATTAATTATTTCGTGATTTAATCAAATACATTATTTAAAAATTCACTTAATTATCTTATAATATTATTACATTTGTATTTATAATTTTCAATAATATTTGGATATAATAAATGAAGATCATCATTCTTGGAGACGGTTGGTTGTTTGAACGATGAATTCTAAATTCATTTTTTATCATAAAAAAGAATGAAAAATAAAATATAAATTCATATATTATAATTAAATTTTGATATGTATATATATATATATTATATGTTACATAGGATTGCTAAAATATTCCATAATATGTTCCAGGAATATTTTGAACAAATCACATCTCTGTGAGTGGGCGGTAGCCCACACTTCCCTAAATGACATTATCATATTAACAAAAAATAGAGTGTTTTAATGGTTTGTGTTATAAATGTATTAAATAAGTATAAATAAATTATTATAATCTTTTATATCATATATAAATATTTTTTCACCAAAAATTTCTACTATGAAAGGTGTTAATTAAAAATTGACCAATAATCATTTCGTGAGGTAGTAGTTCACCATACAAAGAAAAAGAATATTTGTTTCATATTATATGGATGGGTGTGTAGGATGAGGTCAAAAACAAAAACATAAAAAAATATTAACATATTTATTATAAATTTGTTATGTAATTATATAATTAAAATTTTATTTGGAGTGGATAATGGAAATAAAACTAAAAAGCTTGAGAGAGAGTGTTACCTCTTAATCAAGTAACTTTTTTTGTTTCATCCCAAAGGATTATTTGGAAAAAATTAGTGCCAAAAAAGGATTCATGGTCTAGGGGGATTTTTAAAATATATTTGGGAAGAAATTGGTCGAACCTAAGTTGTTTTAGTAGTGTGATGAAGTGGGAGATGTGGTGACCTTTAAGAGGGAAGGAAAATGACTCGCTTTGAAATTTTAGAAAAAAGTTAGGTGTTCACATGTCCTTACAAATTTTTCATAAAAAACCAACCAATGTAAATACATTAATGTTTATTTATGATAAATTTCTATCCAATGGGTTTTTTATAAGTAGATATGTAATTTGGGCCCTTATGTAAAAGGATTAGTATTTTATTGATCTTAATATTAAATTAATAATTGTATATAATTATAGTTACATTCAAATAGTTTTTTAATAAAAAATGTTGATGATATTAGTAATTTTAATTTTTCTAGATTCTAAATATTTAATCTTTTTTTCCAAATTCTCATCTCATTACTGGTAGAAATTAATTTTTATTAAATCCTATATACATGGTAAAAATGAGGGTTTTATGGAAAATATTTCCAAAATATTACTCTGTATTTAAGTCAATTTCTCTGTAAAAGTGATAAAAATTTCATAAATTGTATTAATTTATATAATTATTTTATAATTAAACGTTAAAACCAAGATAATATATAATTTATCCATAACAATTAATAATATGAAAAAGTTTTTTAACAAAAATTCAATATTTTTAACTGTCCATTACAAAAATAAATGGTTCCAAAAAATATCAAAAATTCACCTAAAAATAATTTTTTATGTTTATATTTAAAATATAAAATTATATTAACATGTTAAATAAAATAATTATTCAAGAATCATATTAAAAATGGGATTTCCATTAAATGGAATAAAATTCCCTTAATAAAAATATATGTTTTTATTTGCGAAACAAAGTCTGTTCTTTTCTTAAGCACATCAGATATAATATATTAATATAAAAATATTTTATTGAATTTATCACATATATATTTCTTTAAAATAATTAAATAATTTTAATTAATTAATTTTGTTATGTCAAATTTCTTTTGGAATCATATAAATAATAATATTTCTTTTTATAACAAATTTGATCATATTTTCATTTTTCATTAGTTTGTAATTAATGAAATCATTTTATATTTATATAAAACTTAAATTTTATTATTCAATTAATAATATTTATAAAAAATAACTTAATGGAAATGATATATCATATTATATTAAATAATAACATTTTAATAATACAATGATGTTTTGTGAAACATAGACATTCATGTAACACAAGAATATGAGGAAGGTTGATCTTGTGTTTAATGGAGGAGAACATGTTTTTAATCTCATTACAAGATATATAATATATTTAATATATTTAAAATACTAAATATATATTCGATTCTCGTGATATTATATTCTTTTTCATACTTGGTGATTTACATCATGCACGCTATAAAATATAAAGTTGTAAATTTGAATTTTGTGTTATTACAATCACACAAAGAATACAACAATTCACTATTGTGGAAGACATAATATTGTACCATATGCAGTAATAAAAGTATAAAACATGACTATTGTTTCCCCAAAATAATTTTAGATTTTTGACACATATCATATATGATATTCTAGCCTCTATAGGGTATAATCAACACCATGGGTACTATAATCCTCTATAAAAATATTCCACGTGTACAGACTAGAGTAGGTTAAACTCCAATATGTATCGATCATGTAAAACTAGCCAAAAACATTGCAACATGAATAGAAGAGTGTAATTTTAGTGATCAATGACCCCTCTATAGATAATACCTCAACTACATAAATTAACCACACTAATCTTTTATTCCTATCTTCTAAAGGCCACCACCATGAACGTACTCAGGTCGAGGTCTATGAGAGATAGTACATAAAAATGTATATCTTTTTATACCACATCATCTCTCTATGTTGCATAATCATTATTCCCCTATATCTAGAATGATATCACATGCAACTTTAACTGATGATGTAGTTATACCTATCAACATCAACCAAACTAAGATCGAGTATCCATTGTGAACTTATCATGATGATCTCCACAAACACCAAAGATGAAAATCACTAGTGTTAATTCCCTAACAATACAATGAAAAAAATTCTATATATGGAATAAAGGGAACAAGATAAGGTTGACTCTCTTCTGTCCAAACCCTCGAAGTACATGAAACCTGGAACCGAACATTGATGACTCTACTCATTAAGGGACCATGATATTTCCCATATCATTGTGTGACTACTCATTAGTGAAAACTATAAATCACCCCTTCTTAATTTTGAACCATAAAATACATTGTAAATGTAAAATTTGAAACAACATAATGAATCTGATGATGGAGTTCCACCTAAAGACACATCTATTAGGAAGCCTAGTCTAGGATAATATCTAGGGATAAACCTAGAGGTTACCTAAATAACATCCCAAGATAACAAACAAAGCATACCCCTTCCACTATACTTAACCGGTAGTACCACCTGGATCCTCCTCACATTCTTTATTGTTGAATGTAACTTCACTCAAAAATCCTTTTTAAAGTCATCCCATCAAATATATTCTAACATCAGATCACCAAAGTGCAACATCAACCATAAACATGGAGCTCATTGTACTTGACTAACTATTAATGGGAGCCATTTCTCCATCGATGCCTAGATCAATCTAAAAGTGATCTCCAGCTCCTATTTCTATCCCTCTGTATCCACATCATAAATGTTTTCTTTCATAAATCCCCAATTCCTTCCTATATAAACCTCACAACATCATTTTCCACTAATCCTCTTTCAAAATTGTATTAACACTCTAGTGATTAGCAGGGTTAGCCCACATGACCACCAATGTCTCAGCTAAATGCGAATGATGACTAAGATCCACAACTAAATGGGAAAACATATTTACTAATACCTTTACTATGCTATTTTATTCAGGATAAATTAAATAAAAATTACTCATTAAAAACAGCCAAAAAATACACACTTAAAATTGTAATACTTGTCTTGCAGATTCCTGAACCTGTCCGTGGTCACTACTCTACAATAAGTTCCATTACACATAGTCAATCAATATGATCACATTATGTGCATTGGACCATGAGTGGGGGGATATAATCCAATTTCATACATATTCCCCATTTCCTATATCATGAACCATGACCATCTAGAACTTTTCCAATTCCAGACCACGCAGTCCACAATATTCCTATTTCAAAAATCCATCTTATCTATCAACCATATCCTCTGATTCAAATCTATTATGATCTATCTCTCAAAAGATATTGTCATGATATGAGATAAATATTTTCCCTTGAGTCCTTACTACTTTAGGACCTCATATTGATAGTTTCATATTGTTTGTAAAAATCTCAGGTATAGAAAGAAATTTCCTCCCATAATATAAATATTATTAAGAGATAAGATGAATCATCCAATAAAGTTTCCTGAAAAAACATAGAATAAATCCAAAATAATAATACATACATGTAAAAAAGAAACACATATCGGTAAAAGAAACATATTTAAATTTTAAAATGAAATATAATTTAGCAAACAAGTACTATCAAAATGTCTGGGATTGTATTTTTTATACTGCTCCATGATGTCCTCCTAAAAACCAAAATGTTGTATTATAAACATTGCATTATCATATACGTATACTCATTAAGAAAACCAATGATTCTCATGACCATTTGAAAAGTACAAAATAATTCAACCATATTAACAACAGAAGAATTAAATATCCCTAATAAAGGTATATTAACTAAAACCCCATCATCCCAAATGCTCTAAAACCAAATAAGGAATCCATGTAAAATAATATAATAAGAATAATATCGATTTCGGTACCCCACACATCTTTCACAATAATTTTCCACTAACTCTCCCCTTGATCATACATCATGGTGCTCCAACCCCTTCTGAATAACATCACATTGGATCACAATACATACCTCTCACAGACACTCTATCCATTACATTATATCACATATCATAAGCACTGTTGTACGATATCATGAATCTGAAGGATGTTAACCTCATGCAATCCTCCTACCACTAATGACACCCACCATATTACTCCTCACCATATCTCACCTGAAGAAATATAGGACTTCACATATCACCAAATTAAATGCATATAGAGTAACTTTTTTCTTATGGATATTATAGACCGTTCATATGAAAAACGCATTAATGGTCAAGTGAGGATGATCTGTAGCTATCTATCCATCCTCTCACTTGGATGTTGGAAAAAACACAAACAAAACATTTGATGTCACTATATAGTTCTCGAAATGGGTGGGGAGGGTATTAAAATCAAAAAGAATACAAAGACATATATGTATATATAGAAACAACAAATTAAAAATATCCAAAGGTTTCACAGACATGGAATTAAAAAATACAAAAAATTATCTACATCATATAAAAAATGTAAAATCATATCCCCCTATATAAAAAACAGAATCCACAATTTATATTTAAATTTTAAATTCTTTTTAATATATTTATTAGTTTTTCTGTTTCCAAACCATTTCATTATGATTTTCACCATTAGTTTTTGTATAGAATATTAATTGTGTTTCTATTTCATATCATTATCAGGAATTTAATTTCAATTACTACATAGGAAACTTGCATAACCAACAACCATCACACCCTTATTGCACAACAATATCACCAAAACCTATGTATCCATGATGAATATCATATACACTACCCCCACCAATTAAAATATATTTATCAACCATACAACACATCATGATATCCAAACCACAACACACAATAATATCGGCAATTATTTTAAAACATACATATATTGTTTTTTATATAGGGTATAAGGTCTTTGATTAAATTCCATTGTTTATATTATGGGCATTATCATACATGACTTAAGATCTAGGATATCTAACACTTTACAAGATTATACATGATTAGCTAGTTATAGGTCAACTATTTCCAAAAATCATACAATATCAATTACTAAAATCAAATCATAACAATGTAATAAAGAACACCTAATAACCATGATTTTGTGCCTATATTAAACCTATAATATTTAAAATATAAAAATATAGGAACAATGATGTAAGATAATGATTTATATTCACATACTACTTTTGGATTAATTTAAACCAAGTCATTTTAATTTCTTAATCTATATACATCGATAATCACAGTAGATAATAATAAAAATCCCACCTCACATGATGCAAATAGAGTGAAAAGAATTAATTTCTACATGGGAGATGAAACTTTTCCCAAACCCGTTTCACCAAAAAAGGGTATTTATTTATATGAGAAAACCATATTAGGGGAACATGAACCAACTATAATAGTTGTTCTCAATGGCATCAAGTGAAGAAGGATTTGGAACCAACATTTATTATATAATAAATTGATTATATTATAATCGACTTTTCTTTAATTTACAATGTTTAGATATATAATCAAGGGATTAGATACAATTTATATTGTCTATTAAAGTCATATCTCCATAAAATATCACAATTAAATAATTTTAAATAATCTCCAGATTATTATTGAATAGGGGATTCAATTATCTACCAAATAATTTTCTTAAAGCAACTTAACTAAATAATTAAACCCATGTTTCATCACAAATATATTTAAAACAGAAATTCTGTAAATTTTGATGAAAAAGAAGAATTGTTCACAAGTCATAGTTTATGATTCAATAGTATCTCCAAATGATCCACAACCATCATTAACCAAAGATATAAAACTTTATATTTATTATTACATAGTTATTAGATATACTATTTAATAAGATGTTAATTAATCAAATATTGAATAATGACAGTAAATAAATTAAGATATTTTTTTACAGAATTATAAACAAGATAATTTTTTTTAAATATTTCATTTACTAAAATGCAATTATTTATAAATATTTATGATTTTTTTAAAATTTACTTTGAATAATTATATTGATAGTATTTATGTTAGGAATAATAAAATATGAAAATAAATTCAATTAATTAATAAAAGAATTATCTTTCATAGTTAAAAATTTATTTAACTTAAAAAATTATTAATATGAAATATTATATATTTTTATATGAAATTTAAATCTAGTTTTTTTAAATAAAAATAAATTTATTATTTTTAGAAAATAAAAATTTACATAACAATCTAACAATAAATATTATTTTTTTATAAATATTAATAATTAATTTTAATGTTAAACAACTCATCTTTATGAAAACTAATTTATTTTATGAATCATAATTTTTTTTAATGATAATATATATTATGAAAAATAATGATTCTAGTAAAATTTATTTATAATTTTATATAAAATTATATTAACACTCATATAATTATTTGTTGTTGATATGAAATTAGATTAAGAAAAAATTATTAAGTAAAGTTAAAATAGGAAAAAAGTGTATAAATTAATATGGATCAAGTACTTTGTAATTAGTTATATATTTTAATCTATGGATTTAATATTTCATATTTTTTAAATAATTAAACTGTAACATTCATTTCATTACTATAATTAACTCACTATAATGTCATTCAACCTTTTCCACTCATGGAAAACAATTTTCCAATGAAATATCCCTCATTTTTTTATAACAATAGATCCCCCAAACCATATAATATGACATTTATCATTTATTTTAACATTAATTCATATTAAATTAAAATATCATAATGTATACACCCATTTTTTCATTTACATATTAGTAAAAAATGTTATGATAACGTCATTTTGAAGGAAAAAATGATTATAATGAGTGACTTTAGAAAAGTATATAATTTTTTGTTATTAGATTTTTTTTATTTTACCATAAATAAACTTTAAAACTCATTTTATAAAATCTAATGATTTAATGATATCAATATAATTCATCTTAAAAAAATAATTCTATCTTGTAAATTGAAACACATAAACATTAATTCCCTAAATCTTAGTCATATTTGGGTAGGATTTAACAGAAAAATGAAATATGCAATAACATTTCCACCATGAATTACTGTGAAATAATTAATTCATGAAAATTTTGATAATAATGTTATATATTTCATATTTTTTCCGTTATTTAATATATATATATATATATATTATTGTTTAGTAATTATTCAAAAACAGTGATGTTGAACTTTTTTTCATCCATTGTTGTACATCAATAGAAATTGAATTATATTCACATGAAAATATATAAATATTTTGATAAAATATATTTATTCATAATGGAAATACATTTTTTATGAAAAAATATTAACGGTTAAAGCACAAAAACATCTATAATGTGATGCATTTTAACGGAATTCCCTAATAAAAGCCACACATTAATTTTAACAATGACGAAATAACCCATAGAGTGTAATAAAATATATATGAATGGAATAATTTAATATAAATATTCAAATTATTATAATATAATACAATAATAAACCTAATTTGGTTATATAATGAACTAGAGGGTTCTCAACAATAAAATAATTAAAGGAAATGTGGTTTTTAAACCAATTTCCTTTTATTAAGTTATAATAAATTTCTCTTGTATCATTATTCTATTTATAGTACATTTTAATTTTATAATTGATTATATTTTTACACAAAATTATGTATATCTATATTTTTAATCCATTCTCATTTTCTAAAATTATATTTATCTGTATTTCATTAAATTTTTCTATGTAATAGTGTAATATAGATATTTCATTTCATTAATATGTATATAATATTAATTAATGATTTCATTTTTTTAGTGTATATGATATCCCATGAATGATAGAAAAATTATTTTCATAAAATTATATTTATTTAAAAACCAATATCATGATCTCTCTTATAAAATTATTTGATTTTTTATCTCAAAATAATCATATATTATATTATACAATTGATATTTTGGATGTGTAAATGTTGTATTAATATTTCCTCCCTCAATCATTCAATAATAAAAAACATTAATTTGATTCCTATTTAATTATTCATTTCAATTCAAAATCATTGAATCAATTTTAATAATTTAATTTATTTTTTATGTTATTTTTTTAATTTTATTATTTCACAATGGCCCTTTCAATCGATTTTTTGTGATAGAAAATGGTAAGGAATGTATTTTTTTATATTTTATATATCGATTTTACTCCCATTATTTTCATTTTTTTAGTTTTAGATACTATTTTTCTAGATTTCATAATTCTTTATATAAATTTATTCAGTTACATACTCATTTAGATTAAAACCATTGATCTATAATTTTTTTTTAAAATGATATAAATTTGTAAATTATATTTTTTTCAATAGATATTACATTATTCTTATCAAACTTCAAGCTCATTAGGTCACTGATGCCACACCTTCTTCATATGTTGTCATAGATGATCCACTCCCAATGGATTCTGCTGCACGAGGGACACCTACCCACACTAGATAGGTTTCCTCTTAAGGTATTCCTTCACCTTCAGTCCCAAATCCTATTTTTTCTCATGTTATATCCGTATGAAATATGACTGCCACTGGTACTCAATCTATATGTGAAAATTCATGTGTTAATTTGATCGATTCAACTACTATAACCTCCGTTTCATTGACTCATGGAGCATTTGACATTCAGAGTACGGTCCGGTCAAATTCTCAGATGACAAGCTCACCCATTGGGCCTATTTCTATCTCCAACACCTTAGATATTTCCATAAACTCACCATATAAAATAAATGAATCTGTATTATCGGGTGTCAATAACAATTTGCCTGATTTTATTATCTTCACACATATTTTGAAGACTACTCTAGCCCCTTCTTTAAATCATAGGAGATCTAATAGGAACAAAAGATCGGGTGAGACTATGAAGAAAAAATGGATCCCCCACTCCAAAAACATGTTTTAGTGGATGTAATCTTTTTGAATTTTCATGGTATAGCTATCTTTGATACTATTTGTGTCCTTAAAAGAATTGTTCTGATGCATAAACCTAAAAATATTTCTCTTGATGAACCTAAATCTAATTTCTCTCAAAATTTCATTCACCTTTCTGCCTCTGGTTATAATTCTTTAGGTGCTGGCAGTAATAATAGTTCAGTAGAAACCTTATGGATTTTTTATCTCACTTATTTTAAAGATGTTAAAGTGCACAATTTTTCTGATCAAATGTTCACCTCTGATTTAATTATCAATGACATCCAAATGTACTTCTCCCTTGTCTATGATAAGAGCAGATAATAGGATCATAGGCCTCTATGGAATGATCTATCTCTCTTAGCTAGATCCATAGGTGACCCTTTGTTGGTGATTGGGGATTTCAATGCCATCCTCTCCCATAGTAAAAAACTTGTTCCCTCACATTATCAAATTTCTTCCAGAGAGTTTAGAAATTCAATAAATGATTTTAATCTGATTGATGTTAATTTTTCTGGTGCTATTTTTACTTGGTATATAGGGCATTATAATAGGATGGTTGCTAGAAAACTTGATAGGGCCCTAGTGAATTTTCCTGCTCTTGATGCCTGGGAAACTGTCTCTAGAATTACCTTGCATAGGTTTAGTTTGGATCATCATCCTATCTTGGTTAGTTTCCAATAAAAGTTTTGCAAACCCTCTATTCCCTTTAAATTTAATAATTTCTGGTCTGAGGACTTAGATTGCACGAATATTATTTAGAGCTGCTAGAATTCTTTGACTCATCACACAGATGCCTTTGCTTTCATTTTAAAGATCATGCACCTTTCTCAAGGGTTGGGGTAGCACTAAATCAAAAATTCATGATAAAGAAATATCCTCCCTAGTGAATGATTTAAATAAAATTCCAAAAAATTCCACCCATTCTGATTTCACCAATAACCCTCAAAATGAGGTCAACATATCATTAAAGCTCAAATTGCTTTTGGGTCTTAAGGAAAAAATTCGGAATTATGTTTTCATAACTAAATGGATCTCTGATGGTGATCATAACACCAAATTCTAAAATTCTCTACAAATAATTAGTAATTTTTGTCATCCACTATCTTTTCATAAAGACAATGACATTCTCTATGACTCTGAGGTCACCATTAAAAATCATGTGGTCTCTCATTTTGACAATATCATCAATGGGAACCCCATTAATTATGATCTTCCTCCTGGGATCATCTCGTCTTTGGTCCAAGAGGAAGACAATATTTTTCATTTGAGCACTACCTTTGATCATGATATATAAAATACTATCTTTAGCCTCATCCCTGATAGTGCCACATGTCCCGATGCTTTCAATAATTGATTTTTTCAGTACCATTGGGATTTAGTTCGCGTTGATGTCTGTAAATTTGTCAACACCTTCTTATCTACTAGACTCTTTCCCCATTGAATCAATGAGAAATTCATTAATCATATTCCCATGGTGTCCACTACCTCAAAAATTCAACTATTTAGACCCATTTCTCTTATGAACTCTCTCTGCGAAATCATCACCAAGCTCATGGATAACATGCTTTCTTCTTTGTGTAATAAAATTTTAACTCGAAAACAATTTGGTTTCATTAATGGTCGTTTCGTACAGGATTGCATCTTTCTTGCTTTTGTATCTATGAATGCTCTCAAAAAATAATGCTGAGGTGGAAACATTTCCATTAAAATTGACATTGGAAATTCATTTGACATAATTGACTAATGTTTCATTTTCATGGTCCTTCGAGGTTTTTGTTTCAATGATGTTTTCATCAGCAGAATTAATTCCCTGTTAAACTCTGCCCATGTTTCCATCCTTATCAATGGCTATCCTAAGAGCTATTTCAAATTTTTTAAGGGAGTTCGTCAAGGTGACCCCCTCTTAGACATCCTCTTTTCCATTGTCGAAGACTATCTTAGCAGTCTCCTCGATTATTTGGTCCAACAAAAAAACATTATACCCATCCATGCTGCTCGAAACCTTAATGTTACGAATAATATTTTTTATGCAGATGACATAATTCTATTCCATAATGGTAACAAATGAAACATCACTAATCTCAAAAACAACCATATCTCACTATGAATAGATTTCGGGCCAATCCATTAGCTGGAAGAAATCATTCATTTTCATTGGAAAAAGCTTTCCCACCTCTCAAAAAAATCGCATCATTGAGAATCTCAGAATCAATGAAGGTTCTCATCCTTTCACTTACTTGGGATTCCCAATATTTTGGGGCAGGTCTAGAGATTCGTATTTCAATGATATTTCTGAACAAATCATTAATCAACTTGATTCATGGAAATTAAAATCTCTTTCTATGGCTTGTAGAATCTGCCTTGTGAATTCTTCTATTGTTTCCAAAATGGTTTATCCATTAATGATATACAGGTGGACTATCAGTCTTTTTAAGAAAATAAATTCTTACATAAAAAACTTTGTCTGGTCTTGGAGTATTCTTGAAAGGAATATTGTTTATGTTATTTGGTCCACCTACTGTAAACCCCTCGAGAAGGGAGGGATAGGAATCAAAAGTATCAGGCACTTTAATGAATCTCTCAAAGCCACACTCACTTGGAATCTTATAAACAACAAGGATGATTTGGTTTCTTATCTTAGAAATTTCATTCTTGAAAAACATAAAATCGAAATATGAATCTTGTTAACTCATCTATCTATCCATACATTAAAAACTCATGTATCAATATCAAGATCCACTCCAGATGGATGGTTAGCACTGAATCCAATCTGAAATTCTATATTGATAATTGGACCGGTGCTCCCCTCAATTCTAGGCTTACTTCTAATAACGCACAAGATCCAAAAAGCTGCACCATAAATGATATGATGTATACTCCCAAATTAGGTCTCTCGGACAATATCAAACATGTTGTTGATAATTACACTTTCTCTAATACGAATGATTTATTTATTTGGGAACCAGACCACAATGGTGTTATTGATTCTAAAACATATTACAACTATTGTTTCTCTTCTTTTGAAAACAAATTTTCATGGTTGAAACCTTTTGATAAAACATGGATCAAACCCTCCAGACTTAATCTTATCTGGCGCATTGCACATAATCACCTTCCTACAGAGTTTTTTCTACAATCCTTTGGTCCAACTTAAGTCGAGATGCCATCTATGTCTTCAACATAGGGCAGAAATCAATCATTTATTTTTATCTTGTTCCACACCCACTACTCTTTGAAATTATATTAATGATACCTTTGACTACATATGGTTAATTGCTGATTTAATTTGCACCTAGATCAAACATTGTGTTGAGGTGGATCTCTCACATCAAATCAGAAATTTTTTTCCTATCGTAGTTGCTGAGCTTCTCCATGTTATCTGGTATGACTGAAATGGAGTTATTCAAAATAATTAGTATCTCAATATTAACATAGGTCGGACCAGAATTCTCATTGTAATAAAAGATTCTTTTATGCTGCAAAATCCCCACTATGACAACTCAGTTGGTGACCTCACGACTCTGAGACGGCTTGGAATCAAATGAATATGTAGGCAACCGAGGCACTTTTTTGAAGTTTTCTGGCAATCCCCACTTCCTCGCTGGTTAAAAATCAACGTTGATGGTGCTTCCAAAAAAAATCTAGGCCACGCGGGCTATGGGGCCATTTTCATGGACTCTCCTGGGCATGCTCATGGCTGATTTTTTAGAGGCTGTGGGTTTTCCTCTTCCCTTGAGGCTGAGATGATGTCAGTGATTAATGCTATCAACATTGTTAAGCAAAGAGGCTGGATCAACATTTGGATTGAAAGTGACTCTACCACTATCATTCATTCTATTTGGAATGATGCGATTCACCTTGTTGGATCTCTCATAGCGCACTGGATGAAATGCCTAAACTCACTTATGGAGATTAGATACATTTCCACACACGCCTATCATGAAGAAAATATAGTGGCGGACAGTCATGCCAACAATGGATTTAACTAGGAAATTATGTGGTGTAATGATCTTCTGGTTTAGCATTACCCAATTCATGAGAAAGACTGTAATAAAATTTCCTCTTTCAGACTTTTGTAATCTCTTTTTTATTTTTAATAATAATATGTGTCATGGTCCTTGACCAAGACATTTCCTTTTAATATATATATATATATCGAATCATGGAATATCGATATAATATTTTAAATTAGATGGTTCAAATTTGGTAAATTTTCCTCTTGAAGTTTTTCTTACCATAAATAGTAACCATTGTTATCATTTGAAACATCAATAATAGTAAAATAAGATATAAGGGATAAAATAACGGTATAATGTCACAAAATCAACACAAAATTTACATTATTTCATTTAATATTTTTATTTCAAAAATACCTTATATAACTAGATTATGTGTAATTTTGAATCCATTATCTTTGGTAATGATATTTATATTATATTATGTAATTAAAATTTCAATATTTTACCCACTTGAATTTATAATATCGAACTTTTTCAAAAAAGGGTAAAAGAGGAGAAGATTAGAAATAAAATATTGATTGAAATAATATTTACTTTTTTATCATATTTCCTTATTTTATATTTTTCTTGAGTTGATAATTATGTTAAATACTTAAACAATTCCAATAATGTGTGGATAGAGAAGGTAGAAAAATCATATAAATGAATTTTAATACTAAATTAGTAACATTATCTGGGTGGGTTATAGTGATCAATAAATATTATATATGAATTAATCAAATTTTGGATGATTTAAATATTTATATTCTATTTCCATTTATATCTTGACTTCAAAATGTTAAAATTAAAATAATTTCTCAAAAAACATTCATCATTGATATATTTAAAATAAACATTAAATTAAAATATAAAAAAAAAATTCAAAATAGGTCAATAAGGATTATATATTTTTGTAACATTCATAACATAGAAATTTATTATATAATTCGTATCGTATATATAAAATTACTACCCATTATGTTGGAAAATGTGAATACCTATGTAAAAGGTTTCAATTGTTAAAGATGGGTTAAAAAAAGAAGGTTTAAAATGATATATAAAAAAGTAAAAAAAAAATTATTGGATGATTATATTAAGACCATATACTCATTATATTCATTATTATGTAGTTCTGGTACAATTTGTCCATATATATATACGTATTATATTTTGAAAGTATGTGAATTTCCAAAACAGACACCCCAATAATTATAAAAGAATACCCCTTATCTAAATTTTTTAACCCACTTTGTGAAAATTATCTCTAACAAATCCTAACCAATTATCATAACTATTTATATATTATGTTCTTATATGATCTCATATTCTTATGTTAGCCATTATGGGGTACATAAGTAGGTTAATAAAAGACTTTTACCAATGAATAGGTAATCATCTTTACATAGGCATTCAAAATATTTATTTTTAAATGTCCTATAAATTTATTATATTGATACTAGGATAATATCTACTGTATCATAAAAATATGAAGATGTTAAAATTATTATGTAACAACCATTTCATCCTCTTTTTCATCTTATAGAAATTAAAATTATCACTATTTGCATATATATAGCTTATTATCTATACATATTATTGTAATGTTTTCTTCATCACTACTTTCATGTATAGATATAAATATATAAATAATCAATATGGAATTTATTTTTTTCAAAATATATTTATTTAAATACATTATATCCTTTACTTTTGTACCCTTTAATCCCTTTGAAAATTATAAAATAACTCAAACTCACATTCGGACTACAACTTCCATGAATAAATGGGATTTATATTTAATTTCTACATTCCATAGATAATAATAATTATATATTTAAGAAATATATATAATATAAATGATATATTAACGATTCTAAAAAGGAATAAAATAAATTTCCTTCCCTTTTTTAATAATTCAAATGGTGAATACAATGTTCATGAGTATATAGAACCAACCATCTCCATAAACCATGAAATTAATTTTTCAATCAATGTAATTCTTGGATTGTTTAAAATATAATATATATATATATATATGAAATTTATTTGACGAATATTATTTTTTAGATTTTCGAACATTATCCAGATTAAATGTCCAGAACTACTAAACTGAAAAATCTATGAAAATGAAATAAATAAAATATGGGAACAATTATATTAATGGTATTTTTAATAAACTGATTTTGAAATATTAAAATTGGGTCATATATGATATTAAAACTATGTTTATTATTTTGGTATATAATTATAACAAAATTATGTCAATTTTTTTAGAAATTAATGAACATTTAAATAAGTGGATGTTGGAGGTATATTGTTTCGTTACTCAATTTTCATTAAGCAGTCATACTTATACATCATTGGATATGTTATTCCATGACTACGTATGAAGTGTAATTTTATTTTATCACCTTTTTTATATGAATGTATCCCACATAATAAGAAAATTTATTAACTCTCACAATAATGACATGGTCTTTGTAGGGGTTTCATAAAAAATATCATCATTATTGAGGATTATATATGAATAAGTATCTTCTATGGGGAATTATTTTATTTTTATATATTGAACCCAAATATATTATTCTAATTTAATTATTTTAAATTACATTTTCTTATTCAATTTTTTATCTTATGAACTAATGAGGATAAATTTTTTTTTAGAAAATCCCATGTTACTTTTCCTCAGTCTATAATAATTTTCTTATATGTCAATGTTTTATTTAATATGTTTTCAATATTCCTATTACTATCCTCCGAATATTTTTAAATATTATTTTAAATCAATTTTTTCTTTTAAAATAAAGTATATGTTATCTCCATATAATTTTCCAAATGAGGAGCATTTTACTAAAACTGTGAATGTAAATATTATTTTAACATAAAGTGGAAAAATTAATTTTAGCAACATCTTGAACAATATTATATTTTAGGATCACCTCATAATACTATGTTGTTATTTCCAATTATTAATTTTAAACTATTTTGGAAATATTTTTATTTTAATTAAGATACTTCCAAATAAAATCAATTATTTCCTTAATAAACCATCCAATGATTAATATTAATGTAATTTTTTGAATATAAACTTCCTTTGATTACTATTTCTTTCTGAATAAGGATTTATGATAATGATTTAATACATCATATTTATCACGATAATTTATGATCATTTTGACTTTGTAGAGTGTTGAAATTTTATGTTTTAGTTCTTCTAAAAAGTAAATTAATTTTTTCATGTACATTGTATTTGATGGGGTAGTTTAATGTTAGTTTATGCTTTTTTAGGTATCATTAAACAAAATAGTGTGAGTATTTGGTTTATTAACATCTTATATATGATTTTTATCCATGAACAAGAAGACTATAGTGAGTATATGATGTCATATATCATGAATTCTGTTATTGAGAAATTAGTTTTCGATATCCATGTAATTACTTTAATGTTAATGATATACATGGATATGTTTTAACCTCATTTTAATTTTTTTATGGTTTTATTTGATTATTAGTAGTTTGTCCCGTATTTTTCATAATGAAAAAACTTATTTATTTAATTTAATATATATTTAATATATGTTTTTTATACATAACCCCTTAATCAAATCTGATATCAATATTTTTTAATTATATTTCTCATTGATAGAAAGAATGAATAGTTAAATTAATTAAAATATAAAAAACAATTACTTTCACTATTTTTTATAATTTATTTATAATGTAATATGGGGATATTTTTTGAGTATTTCAATAAAACTAGACTGATCAATCCATAGAGGCATAATAACATGTATCTAATTCTATTATAATCTGGTAACCATTGTCTCAAGGATGATATGATAAGGTCAATATTATTGGTACCATAGAATGTTTTTACAAACCTTGGGAACATAGTAATCTAAAATATATATTGTGGAGCATAACCCAATAAATTATTTATGAATATTTCTAAATATATTTTCATATCATAATCAGTATGGTAACATAGATATCATTTGTTTCTCCTAAAAGATAACCATTCTGGATACTACATATGGAAAAAATCTTAACATTGATACATCTTGTGTTAATGCAATCAAAATGAGCTAGTCTAATATATCTCAACCATTATTCTGGTGCACAGTGAGTATTCCATTACATCAAACCAAGATTAGCACTATAGTGTGATATAAATGGGTTAATTCACTTTTTATTTATAACCCATTATGATATATGATTGAATAGATATTATGGAATTATAATATATGAAATACTAAGGTCGGATTAACTCAATTTGTATTGGGATTATAGATATAATATTGATAATAATTCAAACGGTATAATTATATATGTTTAGATTTTATGTTATGATATTTTCACTAGATTAATGATAATTTGGGTGAAATTTATTGGAAAAAAGAATTTGGTTTAGAATTTTTTTAGTGTGATAAATTGTCTAAAAATAATGATTTTATATTATGTGGACATAAGAGTTAAACTATTTATAACCTTTATTGATATTATTCTTATTGATGTCAATATACTAACAAATAATTATAGTTATATTATTTGTTAGATAAAAAATACATATGAAAAATAATCATATTCTGATATGTATTTTTGGTTTAATCTTATATATGTGTATATTCAACATGTAATAGATAACTGTAAAAATAATTATATTAATAATTTTTTAGAAAATGGAGAACGTAGAGTTTGGGTAAAAAATCATCACACCTAGAAAGGAAATAGGTCTTTATACCACTACTAATGTGTATCAAGTGTGAAAACATATATCTAGCCTACATAATATCATAGTTAGTGAGACATTTTTCATTTAAAAATTGATGGATAAGAATTATTTGGATTTCGGGAACCATGTGGTTGAATAAAATCATCATTAGGTATTTTGAGGATATTAATTATATTTCATGTGTTTATTTATTTGGTTTAGTATATATAAACTATATGCTAAATGTAAAGGATTATTTTTGATGAATCATATCAAATTTTTATAAATTAATTTTCAAATGTATGATATAACATCATATGAATAAATTTTAATTAATGATGAGGTAATTCAAAATATTCTTCTTTAATGTTTGTTTAATTTTGGAATTATCTATGTAAATCCATTGATTAAATTATTAAATTATTTAGATTAATTCTATATTAATTAATGTGTTGGATTTTTTAATTTATGTATTATATATTATTAGGATAACCATTTTTTATTATATATATATATATATGTATTATATTTTCAAAATTTTTGGAATAATTTAACCAATAAATATTTTTTCTAGAACATCATGAATGAAAAATTGAACTCCAATACTCATCATTGGGAATAAAATAAGATATTTTAGTGAAATTTTGTAATTGAAGAATTCATACATGTCATTATTGTATATTTTCTATTGTTCATATTAAATTTGATAATGTAATTCCTCTACATTACAATAACAAGATGAAATAAAAAATCCATCTGTTTACATACATTTATGTGGAATTTTTCTTTCTCAAGCCATTGAATTATGGTTTTAGTCTTTATATTTCAAATAATCAAGTTCGTTTCCAATAAATATTTCAAATAGTTAGATTTTTTATCCACTTTTATATCCCAACCCTCTTCATTGGATTGAGTTGGGGGGAAATACTACATGGGATTAAGAGTCATAGCTATGTTGTCAAAGGCAATAAAAAATGCCAACGGGTTTAATAAAATTTGGAGGATGACTTCTATTGAATATAAAACCAACTATAACAATCAAAACAAAACTAAGACAACTAAATTATGTATGATAATCAAATAATATAACTCAGTGTAAAACCAAAATACAATAATAACAAACTAAAACACATCCAAAATTACAGTACCAAAGAAAAATAATAAACTACAATGTTCAAATACTACAAAGAAATATCTTCATATCTCCCAATAAGATTTACACAAAAAACCCACAATCTATTCATACATATCATGGTGAAATACTACATAAAAAAGATATTTTACCATTAATTATGTCTCAATACAATATTTATACAAAATGAACAATGTTCTAATACATCGATGAGATGAGAATATCTGTATGTTTTCTGTAAATATATTCCCCAATAAAACTACTATATTGATCCTGTTTGCACCATTATATTACAAATTCTTATGAAACAATATAAAAATGTTTATTTAACACCAGGAAATTTTGTGAAATATTTTCATTTGAATTAATTTATCTTTTTGGATATATTGAATTTCACTCAACACTAAAGATAATGTATTTTATATTAAATTACATTGATTGGATTTCATTATATGTAACACCACATAAAAATCATACAACATGCAACATAAATATTTTATTTCTATATATATAACACTAAGGATAGATTTTATTATATGAAACAGTCAGATTCCTCGATAGAATGCGTAAAATGCAAGAACAAGGTTTACTGAAAAAAAAATATTACTAAATTAATTTATATTTAATATAATATAATATAAAATAGATAATAAATTATAGGTTATTAATAGAATAAACTATTTAATGAAAATATATTTTTTACACAATATAATATGAATTCATATGTTACCAATTACTTATAAATCAATCCGAACCCCGATTGAATATAAAAGGAAATATTATTATTTTTACAGAGACAAAGATGATTTAACATAATAAATTAAATTAAATACAACAGTTGAATCATATAAATGTAATATATATGTTATTTATTAAATAAAATATTTTTATATTCATTTAATATGTTTAATAAACATAATATAATAAGAATCACAATTTTATACATAAAATTATTTATTTTAATAAAAGTAGTTTTAATTAATTTTAATTGAGAAACCATTTGAAATACCTTTTTTGGATCTATTATAGACATAATTTGTCAAAATAATTTTCATCTTTGAATTAAAAACATAAAAATTAGTCAAGGATACTTTTTTGGTATTTTTCTGTAAGGTTTTCATTTTTATGGAATAATTAAAATTATGAACTATTAGTTCAAAATAAATTCTTCATATAACATATTTATATGGATAAATAATATTTTAAATTGGTTTAAAATATTTATTATATAATATATTTTTAAATTAATTCAATTTAGGTAATTGTGATCAACTTAAAATTGAAATTGGATATAAAAACATAACATACTTTTGAATTTTTAACTTAAAACCCTGTATTGTCAACCCAACTAGAGGATGAATATTAAATTAATTTATGACTATTATTTTATTATAATATAAAAATACAGATTACTTTTTTTTTAATTATCATTATTTATAATGTATAATAGGTTTATCTTATTTTTTGGACCAAAAATATTAGTTATAGTGAACAAAATTAATTACATCTATTAAGGTTAAATTAAATTTAATATAGTTCAAATCCATAACTTTAATGGAACCAAACGACCTATAATAATGTAAAAAATACATTTTATGGAAATTTGAGACCCTATAATAAACTTTTATACATTTTATCATTATGGAATCCACATGAAACATGATAAATGTGGGTGGAATTCTCTCTTCCAATATTTACAAGAGTGCCACTAGTCCATCCATATAAAAGGTCACCACCTCCCCATATTATTTATTTCTCTAGAAATAATTAATATCAGAAAATATATACCTAATAAAATAAATATCAACCCTAATTTCTTATATTAATCATCCCTTTAGGAATAAAATTCTCCAAATAATCCATTTGGAACAACCCAATAAGATTCACGTGATTAAGAGGTAACACTTTTTATCATTCTCCTTTCATTTATTTTCATTCTCCCTCACCTCTGCTATATTTATTTACATAATGTATAAAAACTAAGTATAATAAAGATAATAGTATTTTTATATTCTCTTGTTTCACCCTACACTTATATACATATCCATCTAATGGGTAATAAACATAATTTTATGTGTATGAAAAATTACTGCTTCAATAAACGATGATTGTCATTTTTTCCTCTACTGCCTTACATGGGGGACACTATGATAGAAAATATGATTTTGTATGTTATATGTCATATATTTTTATATTTAATATTATTTATTCCCTTTAATGGATATATCATTTTATATTCCAATTGGTGTAAATACGATAATTTTATAGGAGAAAGTGTGGACTACTACCCCTTAAAGTGATGTTATTCATTCACAAACTACATAGAATTTATTAAGGATGGTTTTAGTGAAATTATATGATATATAAAAAATCATAATTATTCTTGTAGGATATTATATACATATATGATATTATGATATTATCTTTTTTTTCAATATGACAATAAAAATTGAAATATTTTTCATGCGTAACTACGACTTAATGTCTCCATGAACAATGTATTTCATTTCGTACTACTATTTTATATATATTTAAAAAAATTAGGAATATACATGATATTTATGTAATGTTTTAAATTATGTATTCATGATATATTTATAAGGCCTAAAGTTATAACAAATTACGACATATGTGTTGAAGAAATAGACTATTAACGGATGTGAAACCATAACATAGGATTGTATACAAGAAGAAAATATAAGGTCGTGATAAAACCGATTATAGTACATGATAAAATAATATTTTATTGAACTATTAATAAAAAATTCATATTTATTATAAATTTGTTTTTAATGAGTGGGATGAGATTCAATATATTAGGTAAAGGGATTTTAGGTAACTTTATATTTCTGTGAGATACATGCTTTATTCACCAACCATTACTTTTGTATGGTGTTTATACTTCACAAGGATGTATTAAATGATTATTATAATTATATATATTTTTATTTAAATATCAATTATATGATCTGTATTTCATGGGGTTTAGGTTTCACATGTTTCTATATTGATAAAATAGTTTGGTCTCAATTTTCCTTCTTTGAGACGTTGGTTTTGTGATGAACCTCTTCTATTTTCAAGTTATATATAATTAAATTTCACATGTTATATCATGAAATCCATTATTTTCATGATCATATTAATATTTACTTAATTTCACATTATTATATGGGTATTTTTGTTCATTGTTACTAATTGATAAGAGTTTATGGAAACAATCTAATCACTAATCATAATTGTTTAATATTATGCATACATTGTTGAATTATTATGATTCATCCATAAATTTTTTTTTTGATTCTTGAATGTTTATTCCTGATATATTCATTTATTTTTACCATTTTTCTACTATTTTGTAGTAACTTCCTGACCCGGGTCACCCCTGAACCATTTGCCTAACTGGTTGCCACATGCCCCCAAGCGCATCTCCCCGTATGCCAGAGGCTGCCATTTATCAGTGAGGGTATAAGGATAGTTTTTGGGGAGTCTATACCCTTTTATCAGAGTTAGAAAACGTTATATCAGTGTAGATAAAAATAAATAGCGGCAGCAGTAACTCACAAATGAGAAACAATGGAAGACAAATAATACTCATTTTATTAAAGTGACCAATGCCAAATTATATAGCAGATAAATGCATGAAATGTTATCGATACAAAAGTAAAAAACAATGAATAAAACATCATGTTTTATATTCCAATATAGAAATTAATAAATAATGACTCAAATCCCCAAGGGAGATATCCTTGAGCATCCCGAGCCTCTGATCGGTCCTCTACTCCTAACTCCCAAGTAAATGCAAACAGTATAGTCCTGCAACCAAAAAAATCTACTCGGGTACCATGTGTAATGGTATCCCGAGTAGTGTGTGAGATATAAATCTTAGTAGGTCGGGACCACCGGTGTAAAATCCAAATCAAGACATTTAATAAATAATTTATAACACGTGAATACATGCATAAAATAATGTAAGAAGTACAAAATAACTATATACTCAAGTACCTACTTCAGCCTTTATCTGGTGTCTAAATGTGCATTATACATTTGTCATGAATACTCAACAATCATCACATAATAATTTATCAATTATTAAAATATTATTAAATTATGAAAGTCTTGAGATTCGGCCGACGCCCAACATCATCCGAATAAGTCACTCAACACAGATGTCTTCAAAGACCATCTAAGAAAATAAGTAAAGACTGAATCCATGATAGTGCATTGGCTTGAATAACACATCATAAGTTATTTAATTTGATCATTCATATACTAAGTTTTAGATAGTCCACTATGAGTGGTTCACCCAATTGATAAATAAATCTGAACCCTTTCTCATAATAAATTCACAAATCATCATGTCATAACAGCCTTCATTAACAATTCATTCATTTCATGCACTAAAAATTCGAACCATGGTCCAATATTAATGAATTCTTGTAGAAAATCATGTCTAGCACCCTCGTGAGTATTCATAGCATCAGTCCATGTCTCACTACCCATCGGTATTTGGAGAATCAGTCCCTATCCAATAAAAGAATATTCTCTTGAAAGATAGGTGTAGAACACCATGTTTAAAACCCCATGATTATTTGGAGCATATGTCCCTGTCTCACAACCCATCTATCAATCATACATATACATCTATTATTGGTGTAGAACTCCACGTCTAACACCACAAAACCATTCTGTTAATTTATTCAACAACTAATTAACAACACAAATCTCTTTTCTGATAATTCAACACTTAATTAACTATTCAACATCTCATTAATTAATAATTAATTAACTATTAATTACTATTAGTAGGCCAACTGAATAATTATCTCAACATTTAATTATCCAAATTCTTTAACAAGTTTGAACCTGTCCACTCAAATAATGGTTCGTCCAAGACTTTAACAATTCAAAATCACACCATAATAATCTCAAAACATGTTAAACAAAGACATGATATTTAGTGACTATCTCACAAAACATATCATATCTCTAAAAAACTCCATCCAAGACAACATAAGGCATGAAAACCAATACGCATTAAAAGGTAATCCTGGCCAACAATCGTAACAAACAGTCAATTCAAATTATTAATTTAAAGCATACAAATTAATTAATTAAAAAATTAATTAATTAAATATTATCTCTTTAACCCATCATCAATTAGTTAACCATTATCCATTTAACATGTAATAATCAATCCATCAATTAACTTTTACCAGTTTTAAAATTATATTCTTAACATTTCAATTATTCAATATTCTCAATAATCTGTAAAAGCCAGAATCTTATTCCGACTCAGGACTTGATAATTAATCCTACCATTAATTACCCTTTTATTCATTCTTCCCATTCAAATTATTTAACTGTTAAATCATATCACTTAAACCAAATTAGCAAAACATGCCTAAAATCAACACATGATCAAGTGCTCATTTATCTCATGTGGGTGGCATTGTTTAATAACATCAAAAGTTCCATTCATTGACATAACATAATCACGGAAACTCACATTCTAAATATATATAAAATATATATAGTTCTTCTATAATTTGTTAATGATTTTGGACCCTACCTCGGGGTTTTTCAGGAAACCCCAACGAACGAAGAACCCTCAACAGAAACTGGTTGATTCTTTAATTACACGCCTTAGATCACATCTCCTATAAATATCGTGACCAAAACTCATCATAATAGTCATATAAACAAATAGATTTACCCATAACGGGTGTAGATATAAGAAACCAAGAGAAGAGGAGATGTAGCACTGTTGAGATCTAAGAAACCAATCATGAACGAAGAAGAACATCTACCTACCTCAAGAATCCGGATTTGATTTGCCAATAGAAGCCTTCAGATTGCCTCTAAAACACTTGGGATAGGTTCTACTACCTTCAAGGGGGTGTTATCCAATGTTATGGCCACATAATAGGAAAAAAGATCCATATAAAGGTAAAAACGAGTGAGATCCTCAATTTTAGAATCTCATTTAAGTGCCTGCATGGTTTGATCGTATGGTTAGCCAAACCGTGTAATAACTATTTGTTAGATAATGTCTCTGCAAACAATCATCACATGGTTTGGCTACATGGTTAGACAAATCGTGCGCTAACCGTGCATTAGCCACTGCCTCAAAACTTCATCTATGCATAGTTTGGAAAAACAGTTAGAAAAACTGTACTCCGCCCGTGCGACTTCCACTTTGCCTCAAAACTTCTATCAGAGTTTGAAAAATGACATCTTTAGGTGTTCCAACACTCGGAATAAAATTATGGGCATCAGTATAAAAAATAACGACCCGTTGATAACCTGAAAAATAAATTAAGAAACATTTGTAACTTTAACCTGGTTTAAAACATGGGATCTTTCATTATACCCACCTTAAAAACTTCTCATCATTGATAATGCAACAGAAACCACTACTAAAAGAACCGACCTAACAAGGTCACTTAATCTTGTTAGAAGAGTTGTGTTGCATTCCCAATGCCAAACACACCTTTAACACTTCTCAAACATGATGGATAAGCCGTTACAACTAGATCCAAAGATTACTCAAAATCTTAAACAGTGAAACAGAACTTATATCTAAGGTCATTCAAAGGGCCTTGTCAATTAAAAAAAAGTTGAATCTCGATCACATAATGCAACAGGTTTCACATGCTTCCCTCGAAAGATGTTGAAGACCGAAAAACCCATTTCTCCCTATATCTAACAACATGCCTTTAAAACTATTCCAAAACCATCTCCATGTATAATGAATTCCATAGCCAAAATTTGGAAAAATTTCCGATTCATGCCATCACAAGGATATTTTAAAAAAAACTTTGCCCCAAAACAAATAAATAAGTAGCCCAAAGAAACCACGCATCCCACATAATCCCCAGATAAGAACTTCTCCTCAAGCCCAAGAATATTTAAACTATAGCGTGGCATAAGACCAATGCTATCTTAGTGTCTGCATGATGAGGTAATGATAGGGGGCCAACTTTCCATGTCCATAAGAGCGCACTAATGGAAATCTGAGGTCATGAAGACGATAGATCAAACCATTACCGGATAACTCTGTTCTAAAATCTCAGCGTCACCTGCCAACACGTTCATCGAGAAAAAAGTGGAAATACACACCATTGGATTACCCATGTCCTCTCGGGAATAGATCAGCCTATCACCAGTGCACTAGATTAACAACAAGATCGGCGTGTCAAAATAATTGAGTCTTTCAAAAACTATTCCATGTATTGAAATGAAACTGATTCTTTAATTCTCAAGTCACTCTACATGGAGTTGACCCGAGACCGTACTCAATAGTACAAAAAGACTTATTACTGAGTCATATTTCCTCATACAACCATTTTTCTGGACGATGCCATAACGAGTCATCCATTACAAAGAAGAAAGGGTCAAACGACCAATAAAGCAGTCGACCATGCCTAAGGCATGTCAAAGCAACTGACAAAAAGAATTACTCGATGCGCAAGCCCACAATATGGTAAATAAACACATCATCACCCATTCGAACAAGGGTTTAATTGGAAATTGGAAGTCCTAACTGGGAGAACGGCTCACAAACAACTCCAAAAGAGTTATAAAATCCATAGCGCTAGTAAGGCATATAAATTCCAAAGGGTGCTACCGACCACAGCGTAGCCCCTTATGAAGAAAAAGTGTCAACCCTAAACTTGGTCACATCAAACAAGTCACTAGGCTCAAAATCCGATCATATGGTCATTTCTAATGATAGGAACGCCTACAGAAAGTACTAATGCTTCTGTTCGAAGGTAACTCAAGAGAAGTCTAAACTACCATTTAAATAAAGGTTTTAAATAGTGGACACCACAATATGTTCCATTTTCAAGCCTCTTATATTTAATCACTTTTAATCTTTAATCATCAAAAGACTTAATCAAAACATCAATGTACAATTTTCAAAACACCCCAAGGAAGAACAAGAATGTTTCATAAAACTCCGCTTTTAAAACATTTATGTTAGCAGACATCCCACCATTTTCAAGAAACATATCAAAATAAATTCCATTTAAGATGATAAGGTGACCTATGAGGATCCCATTTTATCCAACCTGGGTTCTCTAAATATAAACCCAATAGAAAAGGCACATGTATTAAAATTTTAATCACCCAAACAAGTTATCTCATAAAAACACTCCCCAACTGGACTACATGGTCCCAGTTTCATTCTGGAAGCAAGTAATTTGATTTCAAATCAACATTAACATCTTTAACATTTACAATCATTTCATAAGGAATTAAGTCATTGCATTTAATATATGTCGTCATTTCCCAATTCATGAAGCGCCCATAAACTCCATGGATAGAAAAATTGATCTCATTAATCGATACCAATGTCAACTCAGAAATTAACATGATCAACCTAAGAGTCCAAATTATATGGGTGGACACCTACCAATCGATAAGTCACCCATACACCTTATCAATGGATTTTTCCTCCTATTTAGCAGAATCAACATTCATTTAACATCTAAACATTTGCAATCCTTTCACATATAAAAACTTCTCTAACAGGTTTGTAGAATTAGTAACACAACAACATGATACAACACAAAAGCATGGAACTACAAAAGAACATGATAGAAATTAAGGTAGTATGGAATATAGTCACCCAATCATGTTAAATCTATCAATGTAACATGCTATCTAAATAGGAATGCTAAATAAAATCAAACATGTAATTTGTTCCAAAAAACACAATCCAAATTTGTAGGCATCCAACTAATGAAACTACATGGAATGTTATATGCATGACATGTGAATCTATATGCGACTAAGATTATGCATGTATGAAAAATACTTTCCATACCAGGCCAAGAAAATTATTCTCTTAAAAACACTCAAAATCAACCAATAGTGGAAACTAAACTAGTCAGTCATGTTGAAATCATATCAACTGTAACCTCTAATAATAAAAACATCAATTCCCATCCCTGGCCACTTGGACATTTCCCGTACATGTAGTGATCAGTCCCATCAATGGCTATTAACCCAATTGCACAAACATTCATGGTCTCCTATCTACTAACCCCAAAATAGTAAGACAAGGGAAAAGAAAGAAACCTAAACCTTTGATACCACTTTGTAACATCCTGAACTGGGTCACCCCAGAACCAGTGGTTGTGCTGGTCGTCACATGACCTCAAGCGCGTCTCCCCATACGCCAGAGGCTGCCAACTAGCAGTGAGTGTCTAAGGATAGTCATTGGGGAGACTATACCCTCTTATCATAGTTTCACAGCGGTATATCTGCCTAGATAACAAAAAATAGCAGAAGCAGTTACTCATAAAGGAAAAAAAACCGATGAAAAATAATACTCATTTTATAAAAGTGTATAATGCCAAATTATACAGCAAATGCATGCATGACACGATAATGATACAAAAGTAGAAAAAATTGAACGAAACAGTATTCTTTACATTTTAATACAAAAATGAATAAATAATGACTCAAAGACCTAAAGAAAAACACCTCGAGCATCCCAATCCTTCGCTTGATCCACTTATCCTTCCTCCGATGTAAATGAAAACAATATAGTTCGGAAACTAAAAATAACCTACTCGAGTACCCAGTGCAATGGCGCCCATAGTTGGGAGTGAGAAATAATTCTCAGTAGGTAGGGACCTTCGTTGTCTACCCCAAATATAGAAATTTGATAAATAATTTATAACACGAGATGTCATGCATAAAATAAAATAAGACGTACAAAATAACTATATACTCAAGTACCTACTCTATCCCTCAACAGGTGTCTGAACGTGCATTATACATTTTTCATGCATACAAAACCATCATTATATAATCATTTATCAATTATCCAAATATTATTAAATTATGAAAGTCTTGAGATTCGGATTACGCCCAACATCTTCTGAATAAGTCACTCACCATGGATGTCTCTTATGATCATCTCAAAAAACAAGTAAAGACTGAATCCAAGCTTGTGATTTCGATTGGATAATGCATCATAAGTTATTAAATTTAATCTTTCATATACTAAGTCTGATCCCATACAATAATAGTGGTTCACCCAATTCATAAATAATTCTGAACCCTTTCTCTTAATAAATTCAAAAATCATCAGGTCACAATAGCCTTCATTAACCATTCATTTATTTCATGCAATAACAATTGTACCCACAGTACAATGTTAATTAATGGGTGTAGAAAATCATGTCTATCACCCTCGTGAGTATTCGGAGCATTAGTCTATGTCTCACAACCCATGGGTATTTGGAACATCAGTCCCTGTCCCAGAAAAGAATATTTTCTTGCTTGCTGGGTGTAGAACGTCATGTCTAGAACCCTATGAGTATTTGTAAAATAAGTCCCTATCTCACAACCCATCTATCAACCATAAATATACATCTATATTTGGTGTAGAACTCCAGGTCCGACACCACAATACCAATCCATTAGTTAATTCAAAAATTAATTAATAACACAAATCACTCTTCAGATAAGTCAACACTTAATTATATAATCAACATCTCGTTAATTAATAATTAATTAACAATTAATTAATCTTTTAGGCCAATTGAATAATTAACTCAGCATTTAATTATCCAAATTATTTAACAAGTCAAAACCCATCCACTCAAACAATGGTTCGTCCAGGACATTAACAATTCAAAAGCACACCATAATCATCTCAAAACATGCTAAATAATGCCAAGATATTTGGAGACCATCTCACACAACATATCATATCTCTAAACAACTCTATCAAAGACAACTTAATGAATTGAAAACTAATACTCATCAAAAGGTACTCCTTGCCAAAAATCGTAAAAATCAATCAATTCAGAATATTAATTTAAAGCATGCAAATTAATTAATTCAACAATTAATTAATTTAATCTTATCTCTCTAACCAATCATCAATTAGTTAACCATTTACCATTTAACATGTAATAATTAATTCATCCATTAATTATTACAAGTTACCAAATTATATTCTGAACATGTCAAATATCCAATATTCCAAATAATCTGTAAAAGCCACAATCTTATTCCAACTCACGACTTGATAATTAATCCTACCTTTAATTACCCTATTACTCATTTTTCAAATTCAAACCATTTAACTATTTAATCATATCTATTAAACCAAAATAGAAAAACATGCATAAAATCAACACATGTTCAATTCCTCGTTTATCTCATGTGGGAAACATTATTTAATAACATCAAATGTGCCATGTATAAAAATAAAATAATATAGGAAAATGACATTATAAATTTATCAAAATGATATATAATTATAATATAATATGTTAAATATTTGAGACCCTACCTCTGGGTTTTTCTGGAAACCACAACGAACGATGAAACCTCAATAGAAACATGTTGATTCTTCAAGATCCCTCCTTAGATCACTTCTCCTAGAAAGAGAAAGACCAAAAATCATAATACTAGTCATCTAGGCACTTAAATTTACCCATAACAGGTGTATATCTAAGAAACTGAGAGTATATGAGATGTATATCTATGTAGATCTAAGAAACCAAGAAGGAACAAAGAATACCATCTCCCTACCTCAAGAATCTGGCTTCGATTCGCCAAGAGAAGCCTTCAGATTGCCACTAAAACTCTTGGTATAGGATCTACTACTATCAAGGAAGCGTGATCCCGAGTTATGGTTGCATAGGAGTAAAAAAGAGTCATATAAAGGCAAAAATGATTGAGATCAACAATTTAATGATCTAATTTATGTGCCCGCATGGTTTTCTCACATGGTTAGAAAATTGTGAGCTAACTATGTGTTAGCTACTGTCTCAAAAAACACTCCTCGCATGGTTTGGTCACATGGTTAGAAAAAACCATGCGCTAAGTATCTTTAGACACTATCTCAAAACATCAACTACGTACGGTTTGGCCACACGGTTAGACAAACCGTGCACCACCCGTGCGACTTCTCCTTTGCTCAAAAACATCTATCAATGTTAGAAAAATGACATCTTTAGTTTTTCCAACTCTTAGAATAATATTATAGAGCTCAGTTTAAAAAAAACTACCCGTTGATAAACTGAAAAACAAATTCAGAAACATTCATAATTTTAACCTTGTTCAAAAGACGATATCTTACATTTGGGCACAAAAAAGTTAATAATGTGTTTTTATGAATTACCACATTAAAATTTCTTTATATAGAAAGATATTATCCTTAAAAATATGATTTAAAAAAATGGATATACAAAAAAAAAAATTCCCACTCTCCTATATTATTTAATAGAAATTTTTTCCCATTTCCATTTCATTAGTGTCTTAAAAATAATCATCATGTCTCTTTTTGAACCAGTTATTTTTCTAACCTTTTTTCAATTAAAAAAGAATGTTTTTTACCTCATACAACCTGTATAAATTTACCTGCGATTATTTTATTGAATCATACATTTCATTTTTAGATGTTAAATTATTATGAATTTATTTAAATGTTATTTAAATGGATTTTTGTTTCAAAATGATATCATCATTATTTTATATATTTTCATGGAATAATTTATAAATTTCTTTCAATCCTTATATATATGTTTTTAAATTATTTTAAATTAAATAGTAAAAGAAATTAAATCTCCTTCCATAGTTTTTTATGAAACATGATTTTCATAAAAAATGATTATTTTATTATATGTTTTCAATGAAATGGTTTCTTAATAAGTATTTACGATTATTTTATATTTTTTCAAGGAAAAAGGATTTCAAATTGATTACAATTAATATATATAATCATTCATGGTAATTTATAATATAATTGTTATAAAATGTTTTTATGTATTAAAAATCCATTTTCAAATAAAAAAGTGTATTCTACTAATGAAATGTTTTTGAATGATATGTCGATATTATATTGATTCTAAGATGAAATCTATTAATGTTACTCATTCCATCTAGGAAGTGATATAAAGGTTCCATGAACAGGTTACACATAATATCATGATTTTTTGAATCCCTTTTAGATTTAATATGATATATATTTATGAAATATGTTTTTCTTTCATGGGTTATGAATATAATGAAATTATTTGGAAAAAATTAACATCTTTAATAAGTTATTATATTTTTATATTTTTATGATACCCATTTCATTTGATGGGATAAGATATTATTGTTTTTGATTTTTTAGAACTTGTATTTATGATTTCATTATGGGATGGCTGGTATCTATATATCCCTCAAATTTATATGGTAAATATTTATATCTCATTATATAGTGATTTATTGAATAAAAAATTATCTCGGTCCAATATTACCGGGATAGAATGAGAAAGTAACTGAGTTCAGTAATATAGGGATTGAATGTGGTGTGAAATAAATTCGGTAATACATTACTAGAATGATGAGTGAGCATGATTTAATAATAAAACGATGGAATGGGGCTTAAAACATGTTATGTAAGGGAAATATTCGATAAATATATCTTTTGTATAAATTCGTTGAATAATATATAAATAATTCTTATATGCTTATGTGTTTTTCAGGATTCATTTTTTATTTTTATGTTATGATTTCATGGATTAAGTTCTTTATATTCTAATGATTAATGTCTTATGAATCAACATGATATGACATGGTTCAAGTATATGATCTTTGATATGAATGATATTATCTTCTATTTTCCTGATCATGTTCAAATACTTATATGCTTGTGATTATGATTACATAAATCCCTTATTTACCCTAATCGAGCATCTCCGGTCACCACTTTTTATGTTTCATTCACTAGGCTATGAATAAATATTTCATTTATGATATGTATAATAGGGGTACTAGTATTGAGGAACCTAGTGGCAAAAAATTTATATCTCAATTGTTCATCTTTTTCTATTTCTGTGTATCCAAAGGCACTACATTAATATGATTTTTAGCAGTTTGTTTGAGTAATGTATTAAGTTTCCAAAAAATAGATTTATGATAATGCATGAAAAAAGTGGTTTGTTATAGCTAGTGTCAAATAAATGGTTTATTAATCCTTTAGAATGTAATATGAGAGATCCAAAGTGATAAACCTAAGTACATGTTTGTGGATATGTCAAAGGATAAAGAAATGTTGAGGAAAATTTCCTATAATTTTAGTAAATGATAGAGTGAGTGGTTTCCAGAATTAAGTCCCTATAAGGATATTACAAGTTGATAGGGCTATGGAACAGAGGTACCTAGGGGTAAATTCAATGAAATATGTTCTAGTCCAAAATTAGGGTAACATCGTACATAAGAATGCGACCTGCTTTACACCTGGGTTGAAACTCCCAGGGAATATGCATTTGGAATTCCAAAATTCTTCATGAAACCCTATGAAGGAGTCAAATATAACATTGATATATATAACCTAGAATAAACCTAGGGTGTCATATATATTATGTAACATTTCATGATTTATTAATCACATATGTAATTATCACCATTATTATGTGGTCTTTTTCAGTGATCAGTAATGGTCATACTATGATTCTAGTTTTTGTCTTTGGAAGAAAGCATAAGCTACTAGACTAACAGGGAATTTTATATATTAATTCATGATGAGAAGTCTGGAGGGATTATCACTAGAGTGAAATATGATGTGATCATAATTAATTAGTTTTCGTGGAACATTATTAAAAACCATTACCTTAACTGATTCACATACTAATTAAGGAAGGGATAGAAGGTTTTCACTAAGATTTAATGTAATTGATACCATATGGGAAAGATTATTTGGTTGTTCGTTGATTCTTGAATGTGGAAATAATCACCAATTTGAATTTCATAGTGGAATGTTAAGAGGTTTTGAATGTGGTAAAGGAGGGCATAGATAAAGTTTATGTAGGGAAAAAATAAAGAGTTTTTTTAATTAAATGGATGACAACATTGTCTCTCTATGGAATCATCGAAGGTTATGTGTTTTACATGTGGACTATATGATCATTATGAAACTCAATGTCCTAAGAGGAAAAATCCTGAATAGAATTATGAATGTGGTATATGTAATTGATACATGGCTGATGGTGAAGATATTATAGATGAAATGTGAAAGGAAATAGGTATTGTGTTATAGGATGTGGTTGACCTGATAATAGAATAAGGATTAAGTGTAATAATTAAAGCTCATGTGTATTAATATTCATGATTTCTGTTGTATGAAAGGTGAAATTAATTAGGATTGTTCTGTTTATGTGATTCACTAAGGATTTACAAGTATACATTGAATGGATCCGATGAAATTGAAATGTGATGTAATTAAAACTTGATGTCCATGTAAAACACACAATTAAAGGAAATATAACCCTCAATATGATCCTTATGTTATGATAATGTTTTTTTGAAAAATATATCTGGGATATGAATAAATAAATAAGATGATACTTATTAGCATGGTTCTAAATAGGGGACATTTAACAAGTAGTTCAAACTATTATGGATAATTTTTACATGCTCATCGATTTTTTGAATATATATAATAATCTATGGAATAATGAATAATTATGGTTTATAGAAGTATTTATGGTAATTAATGTTGTTATGATGTTCCAAAAAAATTTAAAACCATCTTACTCAAATGTTTGGAATATGATATCCAAGAGATACATTTTGATATATTGGGGATCAATGTTAATATGATTTTTTGTGTATATTTCTAATTTTAAGAATTTAAATCTTTTATAGGGGTTATATGGTTAACAATTCTTGAAATTTTTATGTTATCCTTCAGAGGATGTATTTATGCACTAGGATTATATTGAAAATCCTGGTTAAAAATTAATTTAGTGATTTACCATATTTACAAGATGTTAATCCTTTTTCTTTTGTAAATTATATTAGTATGTTTTTGTAAAATAATTTCATGTTTTTTGGTAATAACCAAACAATTCTATAATGGTCGTGGGTCTTGAACACATGTTTGAAGGAACATAAGTCATTGAATCCAACCACTTTCCTATGTGAGGTTTGGAATAATGTACAATTAATTTTGGCTAATAATTATTTCTATTGAAATAGTAGTATAACATTCTAGGTTTAGATATTCATTTATCAACCATATTGTTTTTTATATATAGTTATACATATATAGTTATAAATTTAATTCTTTTATGGGCCCTATGATATTTTAAATTTGTATTTTAGAACATCATACAATAATGTTAATTTCTAGATGTCCATTACACGAATTAATTGATGAATTATAAATTGGTAAAAGTATATGTATATAATAAATTTTTTTATTAAAATATTTTGAGTAAGTATATTTTATTATATTTTTTTCTTCAAATAAATTACTCAATGTTGGAATAACGGTCAAAAGAAAACATTTTCTCCTAATACCTTTTGTTTTTTGGATTGATGGCCTTTGAAATCATAAAAAAATTATGACATTGAGTCCCTATGCTTTTCATTGATAATTCACTTGTTTAAGATTGATGACCTCAAAAAATCCCTATAAATATTTATGCATTTCACCCATGTCCAATATTTACTCCCAACATATGTTCTTCGATGTGAAATACTTGTTATATTTTTCATTTTTTTACCTTTATGGTTCTAAATTTTCATTATATGGTATGTTTAGAGTATTCATTTTTACGATAATGGTTTCTTTGAACGAATTGTCAAGTATTAAACCTTTGATAACCACGTCAAATTTCTTGGTATAGATTGATTTTAAGGGTGTATAATGTAACACCATGAGAATTTGTGAATTTTATTTAAATTAATTTATTCTTTTTGATATATTTCATTTCATTACACATTGAAGATAGTTTATTTTATATTAAATCACTATGTTTCTCATTTTTATATAAATCCCCAAATTACTAATGCACTACACGCAACATTAACAATATCTTTATCTATATATAACTCCAATTTTACCTAATGTTATACACAACAATGATGTTCCTTGATGGCTTTCATAATACGCATGACCAAGTTTTACCAAACATAATATATTACCGAAATATGATTATTTAATATAATAATATATAACCCATATGTTAAATTAATTTTTATGAATATTACTAAATAATTTATACAAAAATGTGGTTTATAAAATATAATATGAATTCATAGGTTACCAATTAATTATAAATGAATCATAAAACAGATTGAATATGAAAGGAAATAATATTATTTTTATGGTCTCAATGATTATTTAAACTAACAAATTAACTTATATATAATTTCTCAGTGATATTAATGTAATATATATTTTATATATTCAGTAAATATTATTTATATTCATTAATTTTATTTTAAATTCATAAAATAAGAACAAAAAAATTTATCTACTTGAAAACTAATAGGTTTTTTAAATGTAGTTTTATCGCCTTTTAATGGAGAAGAGATTTCAATTTCAAATTTTATATCTTTAATAAAATTAATATGTCAAAATAAAATTAATATATAAAATATAATCTTATAAATAATGAAATGATAAACATTTGGTATTTTTCTATAAGCAATCATTTTTTAATGAATAATTAAAAATATATAATTTTAATTCAATGCTACTTATTCATGTTATTTTGTTATGAGGATAATTTATAATTTATATTTTTTTATGTTTTATTATATAATATTTTTATCAATTAACTAAATTTAGGTTATTTATATCAATTTCATATTTAAATGTAATATACAAAATTGGAAAACATTTGAATGTTTTTAATTTAAAACCTGAATTTTAGACCAGATTGATTGATAAATTTTAAATTGATTTCTTCCACAAATATGATATTAATTGGGAAAAATGGATTCATTTTTGGGAGTAAGAATTATTTATACTTTTTAATAGGGTTAAATTATTTTTACCAAAAATATTATTGAATGTGATTAAATTTAATTTCATTGATTAATGTTACATTAATATTATAAGGGACTAAACCATAACCTTAAGTCCCAAAAATACCTATAAAATTTTCCAAACACCTTATCTTGGAAAAAAAGACCCTATAGTCCCTTTTATTTACATGTTCTAATTATTGGTTCTATATGAAACATGGAAAACATGGCCTTAATTCTTTGATAAAATATTTACAAGAGTGCCACTCACCCATCAATATAAAAGTCATGAACCTATACCTATTCATAAAACCACTAAAACAACATATATTCAGACTATATTTACCCATTACACTTCAAAAAATACCTCCCTTAAAACATGAAGAGTGAATTTGGGCATAATGTCTTCTAAGGACGCCATTGAGAACAATCTGAAAGGAGTTAACATATTAAGAGGTAACACCTTCTATCAGATTCCTTTCATTTATTTTCCTTCTCCCCCCTCTATCCACTATATTTATTCCATTATTTTGTAAAAACACCAACAACATAAATATAATAGGTTTTTTAGTCCATCGGTTCAACATACACTTACACATCTCAATCTAATGGGTAAAGAACATATTGTTTATGCGTACGATGAACAATCACCTTAATAAACAATGATGGTTAATTTTCCTTTTACAACCTATCATATTGCAAATTATGATGAAAAAAATGTTTATATATGTTATATATTATATTTATAATATCATCAATATATTATATTAATTATAAAACATATATTTTTTCATTTTCCATTTGGTTTAATTATGATAATTTCATTTATGGATGTGTGGAATACCACCCACTCAAAGAGATGTGATTCGTTCACACACTAAATGGAATTTATTAAGGATTTTGTTTGTCAATTTTTATGGTATATATAAATTTATAATTAACCATTAATGATATATATATATATATTATGGGTTATTTTATTTTATTCTTTCAATATGTTAATAAAAATCAAAACATCATTCATGAAAACGTAAGGCTTACCTTCTCCAGGAACAATGTCTTTAATTTATTACTTTCATATTAAATTTATTATTAAAATAATAATATAATAAATATAAATTATATTTATATCATTGTTTTCATCATTTCATCTTTATATAAATATAAGGACCAATAATATTATAAATTAAGGAATATGTGATGAACCATGCAAATATTACCCGAAGAGAAACATTAACATGAGATTGTTAACAATAGAGTAATATAAGGTCCTCATCAATACAAATATGGTATTAGATATAAGAATATAGTTTTTGAAATATTTATGACAAATTTATATTTTTTATAATGTTTTTATTAATGAGTACGATGAGTTTCATTATATAAGGTAAGGGGAGTCATCTCTCTTTTTAGTACAGTGTGATTCATGCTTTATTCAAAACCCTTTCCTTTTATGTGGTATGTATACATCTCATTGATGTAATTAATAATGATTATATTTATATTTATTTATTTATAAATATATATTATATGGTCTGTATTTCATTGGGATTGTGTCTAAAATATTACCATATCGAAGAAAATCAGGTTTTCTCAGTTTACCTACTTCAACTATCAGGTTTAGTTATGAACCCAAATAAATTTTCAATGTGTTTATAAATCCATTTTACATATTAAAAAATTAATATAATTATTTTCATTATATATTATTCTCCATTTAATTTTAAATTCTTTAATGGGAATTATGGTTCAAATTTACTATGTGATAAGAGTTTATTGAAACAATCTCATTGCTTTCCATGATTTTTAATAATTATAACTACTTTATGGAAATATCGTGATCCATACGTTAAGAGAAATCATGAATTTGTTATCCAATGGTTATTCATGATATATTCATGAATTGGTACAATGTTTCTACTCTTTCATATATGAAACTGTTAATAAAGTGTTCGTTAATACCAAAATTACCCCCTCTTCGGACGAAAATCTTTGTCCCTTAAAAAAACGATTTATAAAAATGTTTTCCCAGTATATTGTACCATTATCATATAATTGTAATATAAATTTTTCCCATTTATCTTTTAACAATATATTAAAATGAATATTCTTATCTCTTTCCAAACAGGTAATTTGTAGACCATTTTATCCTAAAAAGGAATGTTCTTTTTACCTCATTTAGAATGTATGAATTTATGCACCATAATTTATTTGATGATTCATTTGAATTGAAAATATTAGTGTCATTAAGAAATTGTTTTTAAAATTGATATTGACAGAATTTTTTTTTCATATTTTCCTTAACATTGGTTTATTAGTTTTATGGAAAACTATTTTCAAAATGATTCAATGCTTTATTCATAAGTTATCAACGTATTTTCAATGTATTTTTTTAAAAAAATTAATTATAATTTCATATTTTTTCAAATAAAAATTCTATGAATGTATTTTAAAGATTTATTAATATGATTTCAATGTTTTTTCAAACAAAAGGGGTTTTAAAATGTTTTGATGGTTATTTTATATATTTTCCATGAAAAGGGATTTCAAATGGATTTCAAGTATTGTTTATAATAATTCAAGGTAGTTTATGAGAAAATTATTCCAAATTTGTTTTATATACAAAAAATAAATTCAATTATTAAAGGATATTTCACTTAATGTGAATTTTTGAATTATATTTCAAAAATATTTTCCATCAAATATGATATCTCTTTATGTGACTGATTCTCAACAAGTAAATGATCTAAAGGTTCCATTAATAGGATATGCTTAAAGTCATTGTCTTTATGAAACTCATTTCCCTAACATGATTTATATGTTTATGAGATTCGTTTCTCTTTCACAGTTTATGCTTTTGATGAAATTATTTCCATACTCTTATCATTTTCCATATGGTGTGATATGTTAAAATATTATGATATTAATTTCATTTTGTGGGAAAACATAATATTTTTTATGATTTTTTTGGAATTTGTAAGTATGATTTCACAATGAGAAGGGTAGGACTTATATATCCCTATAATGAATTGGGTATTGATTTATATCTCTTCATGTAGACATTTATAGTCATGAAATGAACATGGTTTAGTATTATAGGGATGGAATGGGAAATAAACATGGTTCAATATTACAAGGCTAGAATGAGGAGTAAACTATGTTAATTAATATAGGGATGGAATGAAAAGTGAACCCAAATTAGTAATATAGGGATGGAATGTGGATAAAACCCAATTAAATACATTAATTTACCAATAAAGATATACTTGGATGTAATGCCTTTGCCACTATAGATATAATTATAATATTCTTATGTGCATTCCAAAATTCCATGTTATATTCCTATGTTATGATTTCTTGGATTATGTTCTCCATTTCCTTATAATAAATATATTATGAACTTCTTTTATTTATTATATTCGTTATGTATATTATATTTGATATGTGGGGTATGATTTTCTATTTTCCTGATCATGTTTACATACCCTTATGCTCATGATTTTTCTTACATATCTCACTTCTTTAACCTTACTGGGCATCTGAGCTCACCCCATTTTATTTTTCCATCACAATTCTATGAAGAAATATTTCTTGTATGATAGAACTACGATAGGTGATAGTATTATAGTACCTAATTATAGATAATTCATATTCTCATGTACCATTGTTTATGGATCCATGTTTCAAAAGGAACTAAACGAATACAATATTTATGCGTTTGTTTGTAAAATGAATTAGGTATTCTGAAAATGTGGTATAATTATAATGATTTAAAAGTGACGTCCACTATATATTATATCTAATAAAAGAAGTGTGAAACCAAAATGGCCTTCCAAAATAAACATATTCTAAAGGAAAAATTTATAACACCTCTTCAAACAATTTCACACGTATTTTTGGAAAACCAAATTTGTGATTAAAAAGACACACACACATGAATTATTCTTAGATAGGTTAATAATCATTAGCGGTTTTTCATCCATCAAATAATTCATCCCTATGTGTCTAAATTCTTATATACCTAAGTAACACTCCACATATATATGTTTACGTCCCTTTTTTTTCCCAATGGTAGACACCCTAATTTTAGGGATACATTTAAAGGAAGAACACACATAAATCCATGAATAAACACCCCATTTTTAATCAACCATTTCAATATATTTCAATAAAAACATTGTTTTACATAAAAATATCCAAAAAAAAAATCATAAATCCATAAAAGCTATTTTTTAAAATAAACATTTTAGACTCATGAAATCAAAGGTCTATACACAACCAATTTCAAGAAATCTAAATTCCACAGAGCATTACAATAGAAAGATTCTACGATGATTTTCACATAAATTCCAAAGTAAATTTATCTAAATTTTTAAATGTGAAATTATGACATCATGATATAATAAGAGGATTTTGAGAGTATAGACACCTTGCTCAGATGTTATGGAAAAAACTAAGAAAGAAAATTATCCGTCAACCCAACAAGGATGAATGTCCCAAAACCACACTTAAATAATATTCCCCAACATCAACACAAACAAATATCATAATTATTGATGTCCACTATCAGAGAGCTATACCCAACTGACTGGATCTATGAATCAATAATATGGGAGAGAATTATATCTATCTAAAAAACAATAATAAATAATTAAAAAATGAATTGGGATTCAACATACTGTGATTTTCCAATGGATCTATCCTAGATTAAGGGGGAACATCTCCACAACATCTGGGTTGATGATAATGAGAGACTTATAGGTTAAAAGGATATTGATACAAATTTTAGGATCGAATGTTAAATAATGCATTGTTGGAACACACAGTTAAAAAACTATGTGAATCTATTTTATTAGGGATCACCATGGATATTTTGATCACATAGTTAGACAAAACCTTCTCCAACTATGAAAAACCCCTAATCCTCATGTTTCATGGTTACTCTTAGACTGATGCATAGTTTAAAAAATTGTGTTCTTAACTATGCGCCTACACAAAATCCCTTGTTTCACCTTCAATAGTTCAGTGTTTGTGTTTCATAGTTTTCACTAACCACACATAAACTATGCTCCTCTATAATATCCCAAAAAGCATTCCAAAAGTAATACACCCTCCCTATAATCTCCCAATAACTTCACAGACATAAAAGCCTTAGATTATGGGTTAAATAATGGAAAATGGGGTTTCTAAATTCTCCCCAACATTGCCCTTTTCATCTATAAAAATCATAAAACTGATGTTCTCTTGAAAGAGTTTTGGACATTTCTTGACCATTTATTTCTCCCCCATACATGTTTCATTATTAATTTTACAATTATTTCAAAAAAACAGACACTAGATCATACCTTTATAAGTTTAGGAAAATCTCTTTCCGATCTAAAATTTTCACCTATATATTAACCAATGAATAATATGGATCTTGGTAAACATGATCCCATCAAATGACTTTGTCAAGATCAGAATGTGTCCTTCTCAATAGTGATACATGAAATACATTATAAACCACACTAAACCAAGAGAAAAATTGAACCTATAGGCTACATCATCAACATATTACATTTTATAAAAATGGTATATGTAACTATGATTATTATTTCACATCACTCAAATATGATAGTGCCAAAGCCTTAGAGAGATTCTCAAGAACACATGATCACTCACCACTTACGAAAATTTCCATCAAAGATGATCCTAATATTATTTCTCATGAATTTTAGAATTCTCTAGTCTCTTTATGATCAACTAAATCTTCTATAATGTTTATGGAAATGACTTTCCCCACCCAATGAATTTTCAAACGTTTTTACCATTGAAGTGGAGAGTAATAAGGATTCCCATACAATGTTTCAAAATGATCCATACATATCGAGGTTTGATAAATGTTGTTATATGAGAACTATGTTAATAGTGTCTAATACACCCATGATCTTCCAAAACACTTTACACAAGAAAAAATAATGTCTTCCATTGTCTATATCTTCCATTTTTATTTCTCATCCATATGAGGATGATGAGATGTACTGATAGTTAACTAATTCTCAATATTTTGATTTAAGGATTTCATGAAATGAGATGCAAACCTCAGATCATGCTTAGAAACTAATGAAAATAGTATACCATGCCTTTTTATCCATTCTTGGATATATATTTTGGACAAATCCTCAACTACATGGGATTAACCAATATGGATTAGATGATCCAACTTTGTGGGTTGATCTACTATCAATAAAATGAAATAATTATTTTAATACATTATTGGATAACTACCACAAAATCCATTAATATTAACTCTAATTTTTAAATTGGAATAGGTAAATACTATAATATGTAAACTTTTCGTTGATTGTTTTCATTAATATATAGAAAAGTAATGAATCATGAAACAAATTCGTCTACCTTCACTCTCATACCAACCTAAAAAAACACTGATATCAATTACATATACATATTTTATATCCCAGGATGAAAAAGAAATTTCAAATGGTGTAAATCAAAGAGAATTTGTTTTCGGCAATCCATGAGTATGAACATTAGATATTGAAACAAAAACACTGAGCTACCATCACATGAGCGTCAGCCCAGTTGGTTAGGGCTCTTAAGTGCATCTAGGCGACTTGAGATCAAATCCAGGTGGACACATAATTTCGGGGGGCACTGTATTAGGTACTATTGAATGTACTGTAGCAGGTGTTATAGAATTACTGTAGCGGGAACTGTAGCAGAACTCTGCATTACTATAGCAGGTACTCTAGTAGAAACTATATAAGGCACTGTTTGACACTGTAACAGCCGGGAATTTTCCCCCATTTGGTCCTTCAGGCCACTGATTTGGTCCTAGAGTCCTTTAATGCCTTTTGACCTCCTAGTAATTCTGGTTAGTAAGGCCTTCGTGCCACCTCAAGGCCTTCAGGACACCTTAAGTGCAGATGAAAACTAGACAACTACAAGGAAAAAGCTCTATAATTGGATGAGAAAGGAGATTTCACCACAGCAGAAGCTACAGGGATTGCAAGAATTATAGGGTATGTCACCTACCATCCAGAAAAGCCTGTGCATACAAGGGATTTCCTAGCCGAAGATCCATGCTAAGGTGGAGAGATACTTTCATGATGAAGATGCTGGGGAGGAGCAGTTCCAAGTAGTTAGTCTCAGTTGTATGTAATGTTTGAAGCCTAGGGGAAATAAATTATTCTATGGACTATGGTCTAGGTAATAATTAATCCAATAGGAATTTTAAGGGTTCCACCTCACCCCTTGAAAGTTGGATTCTCAAAAATCAATAAAAAATGAAGGTTTTCAGACGATTGGAATAATGAGCTCCCATTCTTATTCCAAACCTCAATGGTTTCCCCAACATTGTTTTTTGACCTCACAAAAACATATTTTGATTCATATGATTGTGCATCTTTAAATGTTTCCACTAAATTAGTAATAAATAAACTAAAATTAAAACTGATTTAGACCCTTGGTCCTCACATTCAATGTGTGTGTCGACTATCACTATCATCAACTTCCACTGGTCTGAAGCCTCTTTTCACTACTACGCATTTGACATTCTTCATTATGAATAGTCCACTGAATATCCATTACATGGTCTACACATCAACCCAAATTAAAAAATTTAGAGATACCCCACCTATATTCATTTTCTAATGATTTATTCACCTTATCATAAAATATGTTTCAATATTTTATTTCTCATAATCACCAAAAAAATTTCCCTAATAAATAAATGACTCAACATTTTCAATGAATGGACTAATACAACTAACTCCAATCATACATTGGGAATTTTTTCATGAATCTTTAATTTTATTAATCTAAAAGAAAAAAATGGTATCCTTCCAATAGAAAACATTCCATCCATGATTCTAAAGATTCAATGTACAACCAATATTGTTGTTCGGATAATAAAAATATCAAGATTGGTGTGGATGATAAGAAAAACTATTGATCCCAAAAAGACATATAACATTCCTAATTACATTGGAATTGAAAAAAATTCATAATAAATACTCAAATAGTTTAATTTATTATTGGAAAATAATGAAAAAAATATGGGTAATAACCAACCATTATAAGAAAACTATATATATCTAAAACATTATTTTTTTTCAAGAGATAAAAGCCTCAATTTGTTTGATCAATAGAAATAAATATTTAAATCATTACACAGAAAAATAAATTTAAATCTGGAATCTACAAATAATACACTAATTATTTATGATACAAAAGATGATCTCTTAGGATTCCCAACATTGTCGCCAAGTATTTATCACACACAACCCTTTTCCATGAATATACTAAAAGTAAATCCATAAAAAATCTGAAAATACTATATATATCTATATAATATCCAATTCATCAGTTACATAATTACATCTTCTTCATTCATTATACTAAAATTCATAACCACATATGTATACCGGCCATAACTAATCCAAGAATTTTTTTTGAATATCCTCTATTCAAACCTGTAGTTGGTAATATCTCAATCACAATTAAATTATATAGATCTACTAGGATCCCATAAATTTATTTAAATAATCATCAATGTGTGGATTTGGGTACCATTTTTCTATTGTATCTTAGAGAAATTATTAAAATCCACAAACAGTCAAAGACTTATGTCAACATTTTTGACAAGCATTATTGGTGCTTCCCGTCGAGACATGCTAGGAATAATGAAACATTTTAATTCCAACTCATCCAAATGAACATTCAACTCACTAATTTAAGTAGGTATAATTAGAGAATATTGAAGTGATATAAGGCTACTCCCTAAAAATATATCAATAATATAATACAATTCTATTTTGGGAGGAACGACTGATAATTATCAGGGAATAAAATCAAGAAACCGATTAAAAACTACTCAAAAATTATCATTTTTTATGTATTCCATTGATTCCAAAGTCAACACATCCAATTAGTATGATTTTTTTCCAAATATGCTTTTTAATAATCATGACACTCTCTAATTTATATTTCTTTTTCCTCTAAAAAGATGCTCTATGTTATCCTCAGTTACAAAACTAATTATTTGAGTATAACAGATGATGTGAGACTTGAACATTTACTACCAATCCATATCCATGATTATGTCATACACATATCTATCATTCAAAGAGGAACCCTATATCAACTTTACTGCATTAACTATTTTTGAACACTATTAATAGACACATGATTCATAATTTCATTGAACAAGACGAGTATGAAGTTTCAAAACAAGAGGAATCATGACAAAATATAAACATAGAAGATCAAAAACATGAGGAGTGATAAATGAATGTGATTCACCAAGATCAAATGAATCATTCATAAGGGTAGAATTAAAAAACATCATACCTGTCTCCATCTATGGTCACAATTCATCATGCACAATTACCTATTCATATCCATAGAAATTCTTACTCACAAACTTCATTATTTATTTCTTTAAAGACATTGCACTACCAAATAAGTCATAGTGTTTCTAGAATCACCATGTCTAGATTTGTGTTAATTATCAGTGGTATTTATCTTCCCTAATAAGAACAATACATATGATATATGTGACACATGAGAGTTTTCATGAACACCTGTCCGTTATGTACTATGACACTTTCTCTGAATATTCAACTTTTCATTTCAATTTTGGAATGAAATTGGTGGTTTCATAGACTATCACTTCATGTAGTCGAAAAAACCACATTGGGAAACACTAGCTTTATTTTTTTGTAATGGAATAATATTTTTCGATCTATTTATCTAATTATGCATCATTCCACTACACTAGAAATGGGTTTCACTCTTTAACATGTTCCTATAATTATAGTTATAAATGAATCACATATCTATCAACACGTTTCATACACCCGTAGTTCATGAGAATTCAATTTCTCCAAACAATGATATATTGTCAATATTATTATAATATTATAGAAAAATCATAGAAATAACCTATTTAATCTCTTACCTAATCCATGATATAAAAATGTGGGCCTTCATGGATTCACTAGAGGAAACTTCTGATTCCATGAAGTCAAAAATCATGAATTTAGGTGCATACCCTATCACTGAAAAGTTCTAGGACTTCAATATAAAAAAGGATTTTTCTTTATAATTATGAATTTGGGAAGATAGAACTATGTGGTGAATAAATATTTAATATAATCCCATGAAATATATTTTTCAAATATATTTGGAACTTATAAATCCTATGACTATAGTAAATTATCATCCAACATATAAATTCCAATCTTGATATTTTATTTGATGGTGTGCTAAGGAAATCAAATATTTGATTCATCATGTTCAGCCGCACCTCATCCTTCTATAGTTCTGAAACACCCCTAACAATGGATGAATTTTTAATCTTGAACTAAATTGAGTGATCCAATTTACTTGATTCATCCCCTAGGTTTCCTCTATTCACATCTTGAAAAGCTTGGAAAATTCAATGAACCATATATTGGTTCACCTATGGCTCAAGTCCAACCAAGTTATCATCTGTTTATTCCACTTGTTTTATATGATGAAAACTACAATCTTTTTCAATAAAGAATATAAAATTCTTAAGTCTAACTATGTGGAAACTAAATGTTTAACAATTTCCAATTAAACCACATCATATATCAGTACATTGATTTCCTAAAGTCAACATTTTCCCCATCCATTAAATTTTTAAAAATTAAACCTTTCATTTGAAAATAATTCAAATTTTGAAACATGGTTATCATACAATTTACAAATCCCACCTTAAAAAAATCAACACACTTAAAAAATAAGCATTTTTATAAAAAAATCATTACTCAAAATGAAATATTCACACCTAGTGGGACATTATTTTTATAATTCTTATCATGTTAGTCTCATTGGATAAACCCATGAAAATACGATTATAGTATTATAAGTGTTTCCAAAAAACATTTACACCTAAACCATTAGTAACATGATGTTCAACATAATAAGGTTATCTATTCATTTGTTTTCTCCATATTTCATTTTCTAAAAATCATACTATTGTATATTTTCCCAACTCAGGGAATCAATATGATTTAATTTTAAACTCCAACATTGACATAAATGATACCATTATTATGTCACGGTAAAACCAACTGATACCAAATGCTACATAATGATATTTTTAATGAGAAAGTATAATATCACTTATAACATCCCACCCCTCCTCATTGGCTTGAGTCGAGGTTGAATTGTTATATGGCCTTATGCGACATTCTAAATATGCGAAATTTAAGAAGTAAATTACAAGTGATTAAATATAATTTAGGGGATGATATGACCAGGAACATAAATAAAACCATTACCATCAAATGATAAGAAAAATAAACATTTTATGTATGTTAAGAATTCAATATACCTCAATGTAATTAAAATATACATCAAAACAAAACTACAGTATAACCAAAATAAAAGTACCAATATAGAAGAGTAAATAGCGAATCTCAAAGACTCCAAAGTCACAACTCCATGTATCCAAACATGATCCATTATCCAACTCTAATGTTCATTCACATGTACCCTGAAGAAACACTAAAGTCATTTGATAATTACATTTAAATGTGTCCCTATACACAATAATCTCAAAATCAACCAGGTTAAAATTAAGGGAAGAGTAATAAAACACTATATGTTTTCCCAAAATAAATTTCCCACTAACTCCAATAGGATAAAAACTATCAAAGCATTTATAAAAATTATATTTAAATCAATATATAATAGTCTATATCAAAACTAAGAAATTTCACAGATAAAATTTTTTTATCAAATAAAATATTCTCATAGAAAACTACCAAAAAACACATTACACAATTTTACATTCCTTTTTGGAATACCCAATCTGTGATTCTCCCACCAACCAACACATTCATTTTTTAGTTATAGTTTCATACTAATGATTGGTTTGTTTTTTCATCTACTATGATATCACTAAGTCGCCTATATCCTTGTTTCCCAGTGACATAGTCCCCTTATACAAGGTTGCAATCCTTTGTAAACCAGTGGTACATGACCGTTTTCCATGATCCCCACAAAATCATGAACTCACACCAACCCAAATAAACAATTTTGTGTCCTTTATATGAAACAATTATTTTATTTTCTTCCTTTCATAAAAAATCATAAATATAAAAGAAGAATATTTTAAAATATAAATTTTAATTTCAAAAAATTAAAGAACTTTCACATCAAATTTATTCAAATCACAAAATACAAAATCCATTATTGAATAAGGCTTATACCATAAATTTCACACCTATGGCACAATAAAATTCAATGAACCTAATGAATTTGAAACTAATCCTTCATGTTTTAAGCATAGGACTTGAGTTTGAATCAACATACCTTGGATGTTAGTGTGATAATTAAGAATGAAAATAGTTATTCAAAAAACATTGATGAATCTACAAAATTACCCACCTTAGATCTCATTCAACAAACATCATTCTAGTCAAATATCAGCAAGATTGGATTATATTATCATATATATATGATGAATAGACTATATATATTAATCAATGATTGGGAATGGTACACGATTTAATCAAATATACCAAAACTAAAGGCATACAAAGGGAATCTATCTTTAACACTACAAAATTTACAAATAGGCTGTTCCTAATCGATGGGGAATGTTTCCATTTCCATTAAGAAGGGAGAAAAACTATTCTAGGGATGAAAATAGTGAAAAAAAGGAGATGAATATATGTGAAAAAGTGTAAGATAATATTTTTTTTAAATAATTTTAAACCATTCATGGTTGGTCACAAGGTTAAGAAAAATATGACCCAACCATGTTCCAGCCTCTACATCAAGGAGAACCATAAAAGGTTTGATAACACAATTAGAAATCCCTTTTCAACCATGAATAATCCCTATACATCACTATCAAACCCATGATTTAATTTTAGAGTATCAATATATTTATTTTTATATACTTTTTAATATTTGGGGTTATTTTGAGAATCTATAGATAAATGATAATATTTGGATAAATAATAGGTAGTGCACTATTGTGGCATAGTTTTTCAAACTATGCACCCTTTACTAGGTAAATGTGAAACTATCTGGGGTTTTTTGGATATGTAATATAACACAGTAACTACACAGTTTGTAAACTACATGTGTTAACTATGTGGTATGTCCTTCATTGATAGTAAAGGGTGCATAAGTACCATTTGGGTTTCAAAACTATGTGATAAACAAAGAAACTTTTCCATGGACATTATTATAAAAAATATAATATGTTTCCTATACATAGTTAACACCAAATCACCCATATTCTTCCCCACATGGGATTCAAATCCCTAAGAACCTCTTTCTTCTCTCTTGGATACCTTGGACCTCCATTTTCTAATGAATTTGGGGTGGATTCTCTTTTATTATTCATGTAAGTGAGTTCTTCCACAATTTACTTATCTTTTTAGAGGTTTCTCTTCTTCCAAATTGGGATTTCATATCTCTAGCAGATTGGGTGACATATTTTCTATTGAATAATGATAATTAAGGTTTAATAATGTTAGGATTCCATCAATAAGTGATTTATCATGTATTCGTGACGTGTGGTTTTGGTTTAACACCCTCATTTGAATGTTTCTACATTTAAGGAAGGTGGTTCGATCCTTATACATTATTTGGTGATTTTGATATGATTTCATTTTTCTGTAGTTATATTTTATTAATACTGTATGTGTTTTGAAATATTTTTTTGAAGGGTTTTGAGATGAATATGGAAAGAAAATGCGTTTTTGTAATGAAATTTGTCGTATTTCGAGTATCCTCCAATGTTTTTATTTTTGAATGTGTTTTATTAATTTTTAAAAATTATTAATATATTATATAAGAGTAATAAAGCATGTTTATTAAATTTTTTTGAGTAAATTTGGTTTTGAAGGTTGTTTATGTTCATTGTAGTAGTAGTTTACCACATCTGGCCTAATGATTAACATATGATTTTGTGATACTGATGTTGTATGTGACATGTGGAATGTTAATTGAGCATTAAGGTAATGCTATGAATATAGGAGTGTGGACTTAGAATAACATGCTATATGACTCATACATGTCTTGTCAGATATTTATATAATGATATTGATGATTATAAAACTAAATAAATACATGATGATGATTAGAGACCACTATAATTTTGGATGTTTCTCTTCTCTAGTGTCCTGTGAATTAAAATATTGTGGATGTGGTTACAAATCTACATTTCACTAAGATATGATATACCTAGTGTCCCACGATATCAAGATATTATATTGAATAGCATGACTTAGTTCTCTATTGTGATGTTGGGCCATCCGTTGGAATACAGTACACCATGATTATACATCATTTTTAATGAAATGAAATATGAGAAAAAGGATTTTCAATTAAAAAATATTTTTAAAAAAAGTTTTTTCTCAAAAAAATTTCTTATAAATGTATCAAATTGTTATAGAGTAAATGTTCTCGTTAATTTCTATTGTAATTTTTTTAATTCAATTTTTATTTTTGGTGGCTTCCAACATAGCTTTTCATCACATCCAAAAGACAACATTACGAGTAAGTAGAAGTTGTTATGATTGAAAAATTTAAATGAATGATGTTTATAGATAGTGGTTTAGGATTATAGTGGTATTAACTTATAGGTTTTGTGGTGGTTACTTGAGGATGATTCTTCACTTTTTTCATGGTGGTATTTTGGAAATCACTTTCTTCCCTTTTTATTGTATTCCCATTTCCACCTTTTTAAATATTATTAAAATTTACAATAAATACTATTATTCCACATTTATTTATAATTGATATGCTATGGTTTATTTATTATTGTTGGTTGGATATTATTATTTCATTGGTGAAACAAATCCAAAGATACGCTATTGATACCTAGGTAATATTTTCTAGCCTATGGGGATCAGAAAATCCCTTCATTTCAAACCATGAAATGTGTCGAGAGATGGGTTCGATGAAACTCTATATTTGTTCTTGGAAAATGGATTGATAATAGTTTAATCTCTTCAGTGTCATGATATTTGGGGATTATTATTGATAGACCAAAAATAGAATTATTCAGGCATGATGATCTATTGGTTAGTAGGGTGTCTGGCCAAAACACCGCGTGACAGAACTAAAGTCACCATTGGATATTTGTATTTTTTTAATTCCCCTACACGTGAGGAATACATTCTATAGAATGTATATGGAAACTAAGTGGTGATTTATTATTTTGGTTTTCAGGTTATTGTGATTGATTCTATTTTTTTGGATATCTGATATTTGGGTATTTGTTGATATTCATGAAAATTTTTAGGATTATTGTATGGATGGGGTTTCTTCTGTTTATTACTTCTTATAGAAAAATTATTCTATGAAGACATCCAATTTAGACTTGGGAATTGACTATGGGAGTTCATCCTCACTATTTGATCAGAGATTAGTGGAAGCTATGGTCTAGGATGACTATGATTTAGAGAAGGGTGATTGTTCTTATCCAGATCTATTTAGAGAATCTAAACCAAGTCATGTAAAGGACAAAGCTCAACTATTTCTTAAGAATAAGCCTACAAATCTCTAAAACAACATTGAACCTTGTGAATTAATTGAGTATATTGACAAGATATATTGGATGATCGAGTTCCCCAATACCCTTTGGGTGATAGGATTAATGTGACTTGTTCATGGTTGATGGTCCCAATTGTAGAGGTGGGACTCAATGATGAAAGCATGAAGCATGATAATATGGGTTGGAAAGATATAAAGGACATTTTCAATGATATGTATTGTCATATGGGCATTTATTATTCAATATCATAAGAGTTTATAGATCTTACCCTTGGATATTATACTGTGATGGGGTATTCTAACCGCTCCATTTAGTTTGTTAGGTAGGAAAAAAATATCGTTTCTAACCAGAATCATAAGGATTAGAGGATAGAGAAGGGGTTATAGCTAGATATCTAATATCAGGTCAAACTATTTAAACTAAATACCTTTTATGTGATGATAAATCTTTCAATGATAGTAGATATTGATGGAAGAGACCACACTGGTTTCAAGGGATCAATTTTAGTACGGGGAAGAGACATATCATCATAAAAGAAATGTAATTGGGATGAGAAGAGGGATAATGGGGGTGAATGTTTAGGTTATCCTTCTTGTCATCCTCTGTATGTGGCATCTGATGTATGATCTATTATGTTCCACTATCGTGGGAAGGCAGAAAACATAAGAACTAAGTGGACATCTCCCCCCCCAATATCTTTCATTGATCTGGAGTGATGGAGAACATTTAGTTATTATGAAAATACAAGGGTTCTTTTCATATTGTAGCGGGATTTACAACTACTATGGTGATTTCAATCGAGTCAGAGCCATCCTGGATAGTGGGATTTTTGTTTTTATGGTCATGGAAACAGGACTAAAACATATTTTTGGAAGATTCAGTTTAGGTAAGATCCATAGGCTACTGGTCATTCTCAGGAACTCTCTCAGATGAGGAAACATCATGTTGTAGACCATGCACCTGTGAGGTGAGAAAAGTGACATAATATAGCATGAGGTACTTTTTTATAGAATCGTCTATGGACATTTTTTATTAATATTGCTTTATCTATTTCATTTATCCTTATCTATATTGTAGATTCTTTGGTTTTACTAATTCTGTATATTATATATAAAATGGTGGTCGTAACTCCACATGGTAAAAAAAGAGAATAATTTTATGTGTATGTTCTATTTAGTCAAAATATTAGGGGTCGATTTCAATGGTATTTTATTGTTCTATAGATGGAACAGTTTGGCCTAATCCTCGGTATGGATTGGATGTTATGTTTTCAAGAACACATTGATTTTTAGAGAAGGTAGGTTAGTTTTGTGGAACATGATTAAAAAAATATAATTTTCATAAAGAATGACATCCTTAATCAGGTCATGCTAGACCTACAATACTAGAATCATGCATCCATCTTTTTTAGTTACCATTACTCACATTGGAGGAAGATGATGGTTCTCCTAGGTGTGTGATACCTATTACAGTGGAAATGTTCCTATATGTACTTCCAAATTATTTTAAAATCATTTCTATAAAGGAAGATGTGTAGTTATCTATATGCTTCATACAAGGAACTCAACCGATATATCTTCCCCCATATCGTATATTACTCAGTGAGTTTATGGAATTAAATGTACAACTCATTGATTTGGAATCCAAAGGATTTATTCACTCGAGTCTCTTACGTCGGTGAAACCCAATACGGTTTTCAATAAAGATTGATGGGTCTTTTTATTCATGCATTGATAACTATAAGTTTATTAAGTGAACCATCAGGAACTAAAACACATTTCCCCATATTGATGATATGTTTTATCAGATTAATGATCCATGTAATTTCTCTAATATTTAATTTGATTTTAGTTATCTCTATGATAGAGTTAGAGTAGTAGATGTACTGAAAAAGGATTTCCTAAGAAGGAAAGACAATTTTTAATTTTGTTTATGATTTTGGGATGAAAAATTCTCTAGTGGTCTTGATTGTTCTTTTGAACAGGGTGTTCCACCAGTATCTTGATTCCTTTATTTTGGGGATTATGAATGAATTACATGTTTATTATGGATCATAAGAGAAGGATGATATTCATTTTAAAAAAATTTGGACACTCTTTAGGATAATTGTATATATTACATGTCTTCAAAATGTACAATATTGATTAAAAAGTTTATGTTTCATATCCATGGGATCTAGAAAAAATTTGTTTTCGTAGACCCCAAGAAAATCTGTGACATAATTCCATGGGAACAACTAATGATTGTTTTAAATATTAGAATATTTGTATACTTAGAACTATATTATGTTAATTTTTTTCATGTATTCCCTCGTCTTGCTTCATCCATGACAATGCTCACCCAAAAGGGGTGATGTTTGAATGGATAGTTGAGTGTTATAATCCTTTGAGGAGATAAAAAAATTATTTTATACCACTTCTATTTTAATATTTCTAGAAACTGGATGGGTATAGGTGTTATATTGTGATTCCTCACGTATGGTAATTGGTTGATGCTTTGGTCTAATGACTATGTAGAGGTGTATGGTTCACTCCAGCTCTAACCACATGAAAATAATTACCCAACCCATGACCTAGAGTTAGTAATGGTGATGAATTCTATAATGACATAGTGTATTTATCTTTCTGAGAAACAATTTTTTGTTTATTTGGATTGTAAAATATTAACCTACTTTTCACCTAGAAATATATAAATACGAGGCATTTTTTGTCTTCAATATCATCGTGGGTTTAATTTCTATAGAGTGTATACCCCCATAAAAATCAAATATTGTGGTTGATTTCTTATGTAAGAACGTTCCAAATTAAGCATTGAAAGAGTCAAATAATGATTAGATGTGGATGGGGCTCATTTCTCAAATGAACATGGAGACCAAGGATATAGTGGAGGTGCATTGATGGGAATTGGACACCAGGATCCATCCCTTCTAGACTGATTTATTTCGGGTAACCAAGTGATGATTTGTTCCAGTAGTATTGGAGGATTATTAATGGGTGGTGCCACAATTGTTTTTCTCATTGTCCATAAGTGAATATTGTTATTTAAGGTACTCTTCATGGTTTCGTTATCTCTGATAAAGGTGGTGATTCCAAATAGTGACCTGTCATAGAGGGAAATTCATCCAGGTGCTATAAAAATGTACTATTATGTTCGTTGATAGTTTTGGTGGATATATATGAAGTGATATGTAGCTGAAATCGTATCAAGGAGTCATATTGTCATACAAGTTAATGTAGACCACAAAATACCCTCATGTTTTATCTTAACAGACCCATTATCTACCAAGAAGTTGGAATATATCTCTAGGAATTCATTGTTTTCTTTCCTCATACACCCCTAGGGGGAATCCAATTTTGATAGTGATATATCTTATAAAAAATCATCACAAGTCATTCTGATCTAAGAATTATCTTAATTGAATGAGTTGGTCTAGGTATATGTCTGTTAGATAGTGTAGATTCATGGTTTCCCATTGAAAATTATCTTTTGAAGGGACCATCATTTTACCTCATTGTTTTGGGAAATTCATATGAACAATTTGGCATAATAGGTTATGATGATGATGACATTCCATCCTCAGAAGTACGGTTTGAAGGAGTGGGTACGCCAATTTATGGAATTCATGATCTATGCAGGTGTGTTGGATTTTGGTAGATCGTGGGATACCCATTTGGCATTGGCCATGTTTTCTTATTATAAAACATACCAATAATCCATTTTAATAGATTTATTTACGAACACTATTTTCATATGTATCAGCCCCAATTATTTCTAAATGAGGTAGGAGAAGCCTCATTTTTTTGGTTGAGAAAAGTGAAAGAGACATATGAGAATATAGAACAGATCTTTTAGTGGTTGTTGATAGCTCATAGTCATCAAAAATCATATTCTGGTCAAATATTCAAAGGTATTGATTTTTCTGTGGGTGATCAAGTGTTCCAGAAAGTGGCAAATTGATTGGGTCGTCACTGTTTGGGAATGAAAGGACGCTAAAGTTGAGGTATGTTAGACCTTTCGAGATCAACGAGTAGGCTAGAAATGAATAGGTTAGCCTTTCATTCAGAGTTTTCATCAATTCAGGACGTGTTTCATGTCTCCTAGTTGAAGAAATATATTACAAATCATTCTCATGTGTTGAATTCAAAATTGATGGTGTTAGAGACATGTTTTTCTGTGTTTGAGTGGGAAATGTGGATTGTATAATCTTGAGAGAATGTACTTCATGAGATTCCTATTTTTCTTATGAATGTCCCTTGAAAAAATCGTAATATTGGGCATGGGACTTGGGAGAGGAAATCACGCATTAAAAATAATATACATTTCTATTCTCTAAAAATGGATTGGAGTGACTTTCTGTGGTGGATGGTTTTCATTTTGTGGGAAATTGTCATATCTAGGATTTCACCATCGGGTATTGTTCTATTTATTTTTGACATTAATATGTCGATTTGAGTTTCCATTATGTTTTTTAACAGAAATTATAACATTTTTTGTAAATAGAAGGTCAAGCACGATTGGCGAATGGAATGGAAAACCGGTAACCCATTACTAGGTGACAATGCAGCCATGTAGTGTTTTTTTGGTAGTGGATAATTGCACAATTATAACATATTTTATGAACAGTGTTTGGAAATTGTTACATATGTTATGAATGGAAAGAAAGGGGTGCATGATTGAAGCACTATTTAGAAATCTATTTAGGTAAACTGTGCGACTAGTCTAGGTTATTAAAAATTTTAAATTACTATATGTGACCTGTTGGGATATCGTCCCATAACAACTATCTTATTCACCACTTAGTATTTATTTTCCTAGATTACTCAACCTCTTCCATTTGATCCCTTGGACCTCCATTTTTGAGGCGATTTTTGTGAGGTTTTCCTCAATTATTCAATTAATAGAGTTCTTAGATTATTTATTCTACTTGTCAATGGTTTCTCATCCTCGTCCTCCATGTTTCACATTTGAAGTAGATTATGTGACCTAGTTTGTGTCGAATATTGATTATTAGGGTTATATATTTGTGTTCAGTGATCAATAATTCCATTCTATGGTCTCTTGAGTTGAGTTACTGGTATAGTACCATTTTACAGAAGATTATACAAATGATGTAGTTGGTTCCATTCATAAACGTGATTTGGTTATTTTAAAATTATATCATTCCCCCTATGATATATTATATGTATTTTTTATGTGATGATAAATATTGTTTTGAAGGTTTTCACAGGAATATGGAATAAAAATGTTTTTATAAATTAAACTTGTTGTATATCAAGTATTCTACATTTTAGTGAATTTGGAATTTATTTTATAAAAACTTATGTTTAATAAATTGAAAAAAAAATCAACCGTGTTTTAATGCAATTTTGGTGTGTGTTTGGTTTCGAAAGAGTTTTTTGGTTATGTAAAGAGAGGTGTACCATGTGTGTCACAATTATTGGATTATTATTGTGTGGATGTTATTTGTTATGTGACATGTGAAATGTTAACTTATAATGAAGGGAATCCTAGGAATATATGTGGGTAGACTAAGACTATTAGATAGTTGAAACTAAAGTGGATTGAACTATATTTATATAGTAAGATTGAATTTTATAACACTAACTAAATACATGCTGATCATTAGAGATTTCTATATATTTTGATCTTGCTCCTCTCAGGTGGCACATTCTTGAGAATGTTTTTTGGTGTTGTTACTATAACATGTTACACAAAGATACGATGTATATAGTGTCCCACTATATCTAGATCATGTAGGTAATTAAATGAATTATTACTCTCTTGGGATATAGAACCATCTTTTGGATTATTGTGAATCTTGTGTATACATCATTTTCTAGCTAGATTATTTGAGAAATTTGTTTTCATTAAATGATTATTCATTTAAATATATTCTTCCTTAAAATATATTATTACTAATGATTTAATTATTTCAGTGGAAATGTGCATGGTTATTGGTCTTATATTTTTTTAACCTAGAATATATTCAGTTAGGAGGAATCCTACTAGTATTTGGCTCACAGTCTACTAAAACCTTCAGGTGAAAGTTGACTTGGATATATTTTAGATAGGTAAAGGAAAGATATTTAGATATTGTGGGTTCATATTATAGTGGTCTTCCATTATAGGTGTGTTAGTGGTGTATTTAGGAAGATGATCCTTTTATTGTATGTTGTTTTTTGTATAGATTTTTATACCATTTTATTGTATCTCCTTTGGGGTTTGTTTAAATGTTTTAGAAATTGATTCTAAAATTTTCTATTTCAAGTTTAGTTTTGATTGTTTATTTATTGTTAATTTATTATAGCTGGATGGTTTTGGTAATTTAAATTTGTGAAAAAATTCCAAATTTGGTTTGATGATACCATGTAAAATGTTTACATACCATTGGGATCCTAAATGCCCTTCAATCCATGCAATGATTGGGTTTGGGTGTCAGGTTGAATGGAATTACATCTTGGTTAATGACACTAATATTGAATGATTACTCCTTGGATTCCAAACATATTTTAGAAACAATGTTCCTTACAGTGTACCTTACTAGAATACCCTATATAACCTTTCAAAATATATTTTCTGATTTGGATGGTTTTCAGTAACCATTATCAAATAGTGCACCACCAAAAAAATATCCAAACAAATTAAAATGAAATCCAAACCATAACAATCATCACTAAAACACTTTACATAAATATATTACATAAAATAAGGGTTACATAATTTAAATAGTGGATGTTACATCTCCTATCATCATATTTGACTTCATTTTATTTTTATCATTATTTGGGGTCCCAAATATTTTTTTATTTCGTGGAAATATTAATATTGCAACATCCCCTTTAATTTTTTTTCTAACCCTTATTACGATAGAATGTTTTCAATAATGATATTATAAAAAATTATCCTTTTGATGAAAGAGATAAAATTAATAAGATGAAAATTATTTCAGATCAGAAGAATTTGACACACAAAAAAATTAGTTCAATGGAATACAAAGCTCAATATCTCTCCTACCATGGTCACCATGTTTTATGAGATTTGCGACATTTTAAAAAATTATTTGTAATTAAATGAGATTGTTTTAACCTATTCATTGAATTATTGGTTATGAATATTAGCAACAAAATTATAAAATATATGTATAATTGAATGACCCAATAATAAATTATAAATAAATTCTTAGTAAATAAATTGATGTTTTTATTAAATTCATTTTATGATTCACAAATACGTTTTTCAAAATGTCATTTGACTCCATTCATTATGTGGAAATTTTAACTCAAATTTTCATATTTAAGAAATATTTTTTATAATATAATAACAATTTATTAATTCATCATACACAAATTAGCATTGGATAAATTTTTCTTATTTTTATAATACTATTGATTATTTAATGAATAATGAAATATTATTATTTTCAAAAAATATTACATCTATTCACTTAATAAATATATTTAATAATGAAATTACCATTAGGATTTATTAAAAAAATCCATTTGAAATATAATATTAAATTTAACTAGAATTTAGTTGTAAATATAAATTATTATAATATAGGTTAATCATTATACATAAATATACATTTTTTTTAAAAAAAATCCATTTTATTGAGTTAAAAAAACATATAATAATTTTTTTCTTATTATAAGTTTTTAATATTGGAAAAAATATACCATACGTGGAATCATGATGTTAATATTATTTATATCAGACCTTTTTTCATTATGAACTCTAATCATGATTAATATTTGTCATGTCGGTAAGGGTAAAATTTCTATAATATTGTTAAAACCATGATATGCTTTCTCATAATTAACCCAAAACATAAATTAAATTCATTTTATGGGTGAAATTATATCATATCAACAAAAAACAAATTTAATAAATTTTTTTTTTGATTTTCACTTGATAACGATAGTTAAATTATTGGATATAATTAAAATTCCAAAATTTCGCTATCATTACATTAGTATCACTCTATGTTTTCTGTAAAGATAATAAGAGATTACATAAGGCTATAAATTTTTATATTAAATATTAATTATTTATTAATTTATTAATTCATTTCTATATTTTAGTGATTAGATAATTACCTTAAATTCATACAGAACACTAAAATTGTGATTGTCCAAGAGGTGGAAAAATTATGTAAATGACTTAAACAAAACTAAATATAATATTGTATGGATCAGTTTTAGTTCCAAATAAATAGTTAATATAAATATAACATATTCATTATATTTGAAAGCATTAGATTTTAACTCCATTAATATCTTGATTCCATTAATTCAATTATAAATGTATAGTAGCAAAAACGGATTAATAATATTAAATAAAACAGTGTATTATTAAATAATTAATGGTCATAATAAAATTGTAACATGATAGGTATAAATATACATTTCTTACAATTCTTAAATTTATAATTATTAATCATTTTTACCTCATTTTTCAATTTAGTAGGGTTAATATTTTTAAATGTCAACAAAATAATTACTGATGAAAATTGTTAAAGAAGGGGTTAATCAAAAGTATGTGGTTTAAAATGATATCTAATGAATTATAAATTACATAGGATGATTTTATAAATCCTAAAAACTCGTTATATTATAATACATTCCATTTTGATTCTATTTTACATTAGATATACATATTGTATAGAATATTATTTCTTGAATATCTATTTTTTTCCTTTGATTGACTTCAAAAGGACACCCTTTATAACATTTAATGAATCCTTCTCATGAATATTATATTGAAAAAATCCTAGAAAATATATTTCAAAATTTTAATTACATGAATTATATGTGCTGGTATTCCTTAAAGACAAATCTATGTACACTTTCAAAGGGATATAAAATAAGCCTACCAAAGAAGAAGTAATTATCATTATATACTCATTTTTGTTTTATAAATATTCTAATTTGACCAAATTATTTATAACCTTCACATGATAATAAATAATATATCCAAAATACCCTATGATAATATTATTACAATGAACAAACCACTTAACTCATATGTTCTATCTAATGGAATGTGAATGCATTTCTCATGTGTCCAAACATCTTATTGTCTCAATGTATGAGTGTAACTCATTCTTTGTCATCATTTATTAGATGATTTTAAATATGGAAATAAAAAGTATATGTGAAATTTATTAAATAATAATGTTTTTTATATATATGATATCATTCACCATGATACCATTCTATATTTCAAAAAATAATAATTTTGTTCATGGGTATGTGTGGGCATCCTCATCCATGATGCGATAAGATTTGTTTTTCATTTTTTATTTACATAAAAAGTTAATATAATATATTTTATTAGTTCATATTATATATAATATTACAGTTATACTATAATAGATAATTATTATTTGTCTATTTTTTCTTCCTAGCATAACAAATTGAAAATATCACTCATACATATGTATGACATGTCATCTCTCTAAGTAGTGTAAATCATTTCTCTATCACTACATATCATGGATTATATTAAATATAAATATAATAAATATATATATATATATATATATATTATTTATAATATTATTATAATTATATATTTTATGGGACCATTATTAAAATACAAAAACTAGGTTTTCGAATATGAATCTTCCATGAAAAAAATTATCATCACCCTAAAAGGTTGATTTATAAGAATTATTAATAAATAGTGTTGAAATAATATTATTTTATCATATGTGGAATTATCTATTTTAAAATTATTATGTTATTAAATAATAACAATCATAAGCTTATTATATTGGTGTTTATATTAGGTTAAACTATGTGGTGTCATGAGGTAAGGGTTCCATAACAAAATTTACATTTATTGGTTTTTACTTCCACATCATTGATTATGATATGAAATGGTTATTTTTGAAATAACATACGATTTTATGGTATTTTATTTCAAAATAATATGTTTATCTATGTCTTCCATGCATTTCAATATCATATAGTATTTCTCGCTTCAATTATAAGACCATGTATGCATATATTTCACATTTTTATCATTATCCAAGAATGTTTTATTTTAGTATCCACTGGAAAAATTATTTTATCAATAAATATTAAACCCAATACATTTATATAATCTATTAATATATCTATATATTAAATTTATTAATTTTAGTTTCATCTCTTAACTAAATATAATAACTATATAATTATTTTTAAGGAAACACATATTTTTTTTCAATAGAAACATATATTTTTATTCTAGGTTCATAACTCATATAACATGTTTTAATGAATGTTTTTAATATTCTCTATTGAGTTATTAAATAATTATTTAGAGATTAATGAGTTTTTAATAAAAAATTATCCAAATTATTCTTATTTTAATTTTCAAGACATGTTACTGTTTACCGGGGGTGTAAAATTTACAATCATTTATACACAATAATAATGAATTTTTTAGACATCTTTATAAAACATTTATGATTTTTTATATGTTTCCATTGTTATATAAAAATAAATTAATTTTCTTTATATTTTGGTATTCTTTGATTTTGTATATGTTATTTCAAAATGAAAAGGATATTTTCTATATGAAATGTGTCAGTGACTTTTGGAAATGTATTTTCAATTTTATCAACAACGTTTCATGAATATTATTATTGAATAATATAAATTATTTAATAAAACCTTCAAAAATATTAATACGTATTTCATATTATTAGTTTCAATATAAAATAAAATTATATTATGTATTCTAGTTCATATAATAATGGAGATTAATTGATTGTAAAGAAATGTTGATTATTTTGTGTTTTATATCCACGCGATAAATGAGTTGGACATTGTAAGTGATTAATAGTGACTATTATAGCACCTTGATGCATCAATGGGCCTAAAGGGACAAACGTACATTGGTATTTGGTCTATTATTCATAAATTTTATATGTTTTCTTGTTATAATATCATGATGATAAGTTCATTTTGTTTGAATTATTAATTCCATTATTTAATAATTAGATTTTTATATAAATATTATCTAATGGATATTTGTTCTATCCTTGGATAAATTTTAATTTTAATTTATTATTTATAGAGAACTATTTGATCACCATATATTACTATAATATTATTCTTCATATTAAACATATTAATTATAGGTAATGAGTTTTTACGATAGCTTCAGTTATATGTATCCCTTTCTATGAAAATGAGGACACCTATATTTTGAGTTTTTTCAATATGATATAAAGGTGGAATATTTTATTGATTAAAAGGATGATGAATATTTTATTTTAAAATTAATTTTTATTTACTATTTAATATGGGATTCATATTTGTGTCATTTTATTCAAGACTAAAATAAAATTATATTGGTGTTTCTTGATCTCTTGTATATAGTTTAAATTTTCAATTTCAACAACTGACTATGGGATTCTTGTGTATGAGTATTGAAAACGATAGTCATCAAGGTGGTACTTACTAAGTTAACATAAAATCTATGTGTATGTATTTCCGTAATAATATAATATTCTTTACGGATAATGATTAATTTATCATGATTCCACATTTTAAATAAATATTCAAAGGTAATTCCAAAATTTATTTTTCATAATAATGGAAAGTACACATGTTTTATATTGTGTGATTTTAGATTTATTTATTCATTTAAATAGTTTTTAATGACAAATGAACCTTTTTCTTCATAATATAACATATAATAACTGATTGATATCACAAATGTTATACCCAAAACAAATTTTATTTTATTAGAAAATATTTTGGTTCTAATCCCTATGTTGTTGAAAAGATTATAAAATATTACAATTCCAGAAGGGTTAATATGGTGTGATGATCTTGTAAAATAAATAATTGTATTGTAAAATGACTTTTTTATATATATAATCTTTAATATAACTAAAAAAATATGTAATATGGTTAGTTTTAATATTACATTAATTTTACATCCTTGTAATAATATATATATATATATATATTATTTATTTATTGTATATGTGGGTTTAAAATTATGAATTTCTTATTTTGAAGATATTTTGTATGAGAATTATAATATAAAATATAAACCATAAAAAATAATATTAATATTAGTGTATGTTAAACCATTGAAGTCAAGGAATATTTAAAATGAGTTATAATTCTTCATAGAGTTATATGATGGATTCATAGGATGAGAAAAATAGTATTCTGTTTCCATATTCGTAAAAGTATATAATTTATTTTTGTAAAGATGTTATTATTTAATACTATTTGTAACAACGATGCTGGTTCTTAAGAAATTTTTAACAAAATTTTTGGGGTTTTATAACTCTTCACGCATGGTTTTCTTCTCAGGGATCTTAGTTTCCTCTAACCAAGCGCCCAACCATCTGCCTCCCCCAATAAGGGAACATGGTTACTACAATGTGTGAGAATATTTTTACTAATCATGATCCAACCATCGCATCCCCCTATGATTGGGGTTAAATGTATTCCTATAGATGGGTGCATGGTTTGGAAAAAACCTACGACAACCGTTCACTACAAAAAATATTTCCCAAAAAAAATTAACCAAAACACATTGAGGATAAAACAAAAAAGTATACTAAAAACTAAGAAAATGAGTGGGTGAAAAAATGGAGATATTTCCAAAAATTGTTGAGATCCATATTTATCCCAATATTATAAAAGATCATCCTATAACTATTGAAGTAAAAATATCTATGATTTAGAGGTAAAATTGTCAGCCCACTAATCCAATATATACTTCTGTCTCCAATATATCCTCCTTAACACTCCCATGTTTCTACAATTCATGAACAATTGGAATGGTCTTTCCCTACAACACTTATTCACTACGATTCAACACATGTATCACATAACCCTCAATGGAATAATGAATATCATGCTCAACATCAAAAACACCGATCACATGATATGTGTCATGATGATATCATTTATGTGTTAACACATGATAAATTTGATTAATAGAACTATATCACTATTAAGGAATAAATAGTTCAGACATTGGCATGATTCAATTCACAGCCTCATATAATATAATGAAAATAGGCACCAATATGAAATATCTCCATTCCAAAATGTGACCCAATATAGGTGACACCTGATGGAACATGTGATCAGTCATAACATACCATAGAGGGAATCAATGAATATTAGCACACAACTTCTTTCAACTATGATATGTATCGATATGTTTCTAAACTAGTTGAATATGCTCTGATTTCTACCTTATGAAACTCGGTCCAAAATGCTATGGCTCACAAACCACCATCCATAATAGTGGTAATATTCAATTCTTACGATAATTTGACTTCAATATTTACATCAAAAAAATTTCATGAAAAATATTTTTATGGGGGGAACTCTTAACTAATTATAAGTGCATCTCCCATGAATACGAAATTCTAAAAAAACACCAAATAATATCTACAAGAACATGTATAATACATTCTGACATCCCATCTAACAATGGGAGTGATGTCTTAATTAGTGATACCTATGTACAATATCCCTTGTACAATCCCTTCTAAAATCACAATGTAAAACAAAATTCATGGTATAAAACTATAATCCATGGTACCCATTAAATACATACAATCACTCGAATTTATATATCGATCAACTAGTCCACTATGAAATTATTCGATATAAAATTAAACATTGGAACAATAATCTACTGATCTAATATCAACCAAAATGTATTATTATTCTAAGGAATCATAAATAGTTCCACCGGAATTTCTATAATAACCTCGTCCTATATCCATTCCCGAATGGTAAATGTCTATAGTAAAAAACCTGGTTATTGATTCATGGAATTAAACTTTTTTACGGTGTTGCATTGTTTCACGATCCTTACAATCTCAATTTTCCTCCCTAACCCCAAAAAATATCGCCATGTGTTATGGTAAACTTTTGTCACACATGTATGAAAAAAACATTTAACCATGATATTAATGCATAATCTCTTCTAATATATTTTTATGAAGAACAACTTTTCCACATATATATATATATATATATATAATATGATTCTCATCAATTTTATAGTTGGATGGTGACTCCCCACCTTCAAGGATGTCCCCAAAAGAATAAAAGTTTTACATCCACATTATCTATATCTAATCTCGAAATAAATGTATTATCCACTAAAATTGATATGAGATTCATCTTCCCCTGGTTATCCTTAGCCACAACATTCATCTCATCTACTAAGGTCATCATTTTCCATATAGAACAATACCCATGACCTTCATGATTCTATGTTTTCATACTTAATGTGTCATCAACACTATTACCCTTCCTAGGAAAACACCCCTATAAAAATCATCTGACTACATATACTCAACCCACCTCTACTTATAGAGATTCAATATCATTGATAAAAGACGAACATTACACTCTTAAAATCATTATACACAATAAAATATTTCCTGATTGATAATTTCTCAAAAACATTAAATCATAATACATTGATTCTATATTGATGCTATGTTTAAGTTGGTTCAATTATTTTGGATTCAACTACCATGGGACATACACCACAACTAAATATACATGAATTAACACTTCTCCACGCTCAATCCAATAATCATCATAAAAAACGTATACTCATCCGAATGTCGAGATGAATATCAATTCCTGTCATTATCCAGGGGTTCTTCAGCTCTAATAAGGCATTCACACAAGCTCTATAAAATTAAAACATAACCCCTTCATGGTTAATTCATAATTTGGTTTTTCAAAAAAAAGATAATTCATTGGTGAACGTCTAATATTATCCTTCCTACCATAAAAAACTTTAGATATTGAAATAATTCATGGTATTATCCAAAGAAACCATTGCCTAAATATTGTCATGGTCCACTGACACACCTCCATCAGAGTTGATGTGTCCCATGAAGTTTACAAAATCAATCCAAAACAAACACATAGATATCATGATGAATATCTCATTCTCCCTCAATGTACTAAAGATAATGTAAATATACCGGACATGGACTTCATGAATCTTTCAGTTCTATAAGATTTCATCTAATGACATTGTCATCCACAGATCTAGGTATGTGATGAATATAATATTCATCATAAAAATAATCACAACTGCTGTATTTTCTAACACAAAGGACATCTATACACACTAATTTTGTCTGTAACTGCGGCTAAAAGGAGTCTTCAATATATCATATTGTCATAATATCAGTTTATGTTACCAATATCACATGTTTATCAATGATAAAATTTAATTTCCCATCAACATCTAAAATATGACATTGATATGTGTCTGAGTATATACGTTCGTCATTTTCATCATATTCTATTTCTAGTAGAAACACATAATTGCAAACTCTCATCATCATTATTTTAATATAATACTAAATAACACAAAGGTTACATACTCAGATGAATAAATACCATATTCATCCACTCATCTAGTTGATTTTTAGCCCATGATGCGCTATAAGTCCCATTCTATTTAGTGAAATAGAAAATTTCATAGAAAGTTTTATGATCTCACTTGTAACTTTAATATCCTTTGTGGTGAAATAAAAAATAAGTATTTCCATAACACAAACATAAACCTACCAGCTATGGTTGGAAATAAATCATTCATAACACATCCATTATCCAGAAAAATTATAAAAACATAGTCGGTGATCTCACCACATGTCTTATGAACATGCCCTTCTTTAAAACCCTTTATATATTATTCTCTATGGAGTATGTGATATATTCCCTCAATATATTTAAAATTAAATGTTGAGGTAGAAATCATTGTCTGCTCAGTAAGATTCTAACTAATCCAAACACATAATTATGTAAAAAAATTCTTATAATGTATTTATTTAACCAAACTGGTGATATACTCTACAATATTGAGAGAAAATAATATGCACAAATAGATGTCTCCAGATCATAATTCAAATATTAAATCAATATTCATTACACAAATCACAAATTATGCTACTAGGATCAAAAGATACACATTTTTTCCAATATAAATTAATGAGAGGAACCAGTATCAAATAAGGTACTACAAAACATAGAAGATACATGAATTGTATATCAAATAGTCGACATTATAGCCTCACAATCATCTTCTTTAGCTTAAACCATATTGTTTTAAAATTCCTTTATTTTAAATGATGAAATGTTAGTCCCATGATCTAAACAACTTTGCTGGTATGGGTACTCTTTCTCAGTAGAACCACATCCACTACCTCTCCCTTCATTCCTAGTATAACTCCATATGCTAGACTGATACAGTATAAAAGATCCCATTATTACTCTATAATTATTCCCAGCTACTCCATCATTTCCAATCTGATAAGGTTTCTTATAGAACCATTATAGAAGTCGCACCCCATGGGAAGATCATCACTATACCTATGTTCGGGGGAAATATCTATAAAGTTGACCCAACATACTTCACTGGTGACAACACACTCGAGAAATTTCATCTCTAATTGTTCCTTACTTGTATAAACACTTCATTAAAATGTTTTAGTAAATATCATACAAGGAATCTTTCTACTCTCAATTTTCATACATCCAAATCATCCAATAGAGCCCACTTTTCATGTTCCAGAGGCCTATTTCAGGTTACTCTAATAAATGAGAGCCCGAATCACTAATTATGAGAAATTATGCAGACTAAATATATTCAACTGATAAATAGTATCACATTTAACCCAATCCTGAAATTTCTTTTCAATTGTTATTTAATCAACTTCTAATGGTAGAATAACACACATAAAATTTCCAAAGTGACCATCATAGTTAATTACAAAAATACTCCCCCGAGTCAACTTTTGATATTCATCTACTCTCTCATGCCAGATAATATTAGTGTAAGAGACCTCTAAGTTCTTCTACTAAATTTTTGTACTCTCAATATTATCTCCCACCCCATCCCGATTCTTGATAACCCACCAAGAATTCTCTATAAAAAATAACATGAAATTATATAATTTGAATATATCCCCATTAAGGGTAGTCATGTTTTCAATTGTCATCATGATAAAATCCATACATAACATAACACACTAGGGTCAATATCCTCTTATCATCCTCTCATAGAGCATAATCTGGGAGGAATATTGATAAAATTACAAACCCAGTTATTAGGAATCATAACATAGCATTATCACATTTATGTAATAGGGATTCAAAATAATCCATACCAAGACAGTCCCCCAAAACTAGCTACATAGTCAAAATTTAGGTGATGCCACTACATATAACCCTAATAAATCTATTTCAAAGTTGAAGAAGTGTAAGATCATTATAAATATTCATTTTTCGCATTATATACCAATTAATTCAAATTTAGCATCATTTTCCATCATTAAAACAGTATTATATACCATTATCATTTAAATTAAAAAAATCAAGGGAATGTATTTTTATTTTAATAAGTAACCCAACATTTTTCTCGCCTACTATGCCCAAAAATGATGTATGTCATAGAAATTATGGAGTTCCTTGAATTTTTAATGAATACTCATCCTTTTGAAATACTACGAAATGATTCAAATATCAAAAAAACATATAGATGTTAATCACATCACACAACAAGTTTATAACTTGAGGAGAAATTCCATCCAATTGTAGAAACACACATCATTAACAAGAATCCCAACCCTGGTACATGGATTATATTTTTTTACATGGTTTAGATACTCTAATTCATGGGCTCATAACCAATTATTAACTCATAATATTATCCAATGTAAAATTCCCAAATAGAATGAAAAAATATTACAAAATAAAACCTTTAATATAATATTACTTTTTAACATCCCGTCACAGGTGGTGCACAATGGTGTCCAAAACTGGAAGGCAACATGACCTAAATCACATCACCCTGCAAACTTGTGGCTTCTCAGTTGCAGCAATGGTATAAAATCACTAATGGGGTAACTATTCCCAATTTATAATATTAGTAAAATAGGTTAGATAAATAATATTAAAAAACAATATAACGAATATAAAAAACAAATATCACATGATGACCAAAACATTAATAAAATATCCAAAATTAATCATTAGATATTTAATTACAAATATGTGTCATGTTTCAATAAGAAAAAATAAAAAAATATAAAAAATAATTGAAAATTCTCATGTGGGTCCCAAATCATGTCAAGTTCTCTCATTTGTGGTCTATCCTCAATTTTTGATCTAACATGGGTCAATTTTCCTTATATTACTATGAAAACAAGATGTTTATTTTGGTAATGATCAGGGGGCAGATTAGGGTGTGAGTATAACTCAATAATCCACCACCAATGAACTATAAAATAATATCTAGTCATATATAGTGAATTAATTTTTACATAGAATAAAGTACACGTAATAAAATAAGTTTACATAGTTTCAATTAATCATTATTTTACCACATAAACTCCATGGATCCAAAGGAAATATAAATCCTCAATACCTCTTTCAGACCTTCCAAGATAATGAACCATATCAAATTGGGAAGGTCATAATTCATTATAATCATGGACATTCATTATCCATTCATTTTCAGTCCATATCCTAATTGATTGGAACCATAGTCCAATGAAATCATTTTGGGCATAAAAAACCATGTCAAGAACCAAAAGGGTATTTAAAAATTTGTCTTTTTAGTACAAATAGTTTATATTTTTTTGAAAAAACATTCAATGTACCACAAACCACTATTAGTAATCAGAAATCAATTTTTTAAGCAGCAATCCATGTCCCACATAGGTTTAACATTAAATATCAAAATTTCTGTTTTGAAATATCAATCATTATCCCAAACACATTTATCAGTCAACCACATAAGTGTGATTATGATGAATTAGTCCATGTCCCACACATGGTTTCAATCAATCAGACAAGTTTTATTTTGATTCAGTAGTCTATGTATTGCCCTCATATATCTATTAAAAACATAAATGTCATATGTCATATTTATCTTGGCTAACCTTCATTAACCAGTTCATCAACAATTCATGTCACTTTATACAATTACAATTAATTAAAATTTATTAGTGTTCAACATAATAATCTCAAAAAATTATATGGGAATATCACCATGAATTTTTTTATATTCAAATCTTACAAACCATTAAACCATTAACATCTAGTTATCTATATAATAATACCCATTGGAAATTAACTAATATTAATTTAATTGAAAAATTAAACCATCCCAATTCTTGATAAATACTTAAATCTCAAAATTTCATTAATTACTTAATCAAAATGCCACCAATTTTAATATTCACAATTTAAACCAAATAAATATCACAATTAAGTAAATTTAAATCACATCAATAATAATTGTAATTTTTTAGCCATGTAACTTTCAATTTCATAATAATATAAACATAATTAAATCGAGACTATGGTATTTTAAATTTATAACACATACCTCAAAACTGATGATGAACACTCGCCATTGAAGATCTCCAATTGATGTGGAACAATCCACAACAAGATGATGAATAATATCCATATTTGAATTATAGATCCATGATCAAATATATAATATATATATATATAATTAGATCTATATCCAATTTGGATGGATTAGAAGAACCCTTAAAGAGGTGATATAATGAATAGAAAAATAAGGGAAACTAATTAGTATGATAATCACTTACTAGTAGAGGTGATGTTCTTCAATATGGGTATCAATTCATCAATAAATATGTGATGGAATGCTTTAGTATCCACATAGAATCACTAAAAATGATATAAATAGGTTTATGGTTGATTTCAGTTGACATTGGGTGATTTATGGGAGTTCAAGAATTTTTAATCTAATTTTTGGCGGGATTAAAATCGACATGAAAATTTTCGGCAAATGGAACATATTTTCCACTAATAATACTCCGTCCAAGAAATTTACCAATGCTTGGGGTTTTATGGTTTTTTTGTTTGGGTTCATGTTTGGGAAAAAATAATCCCCAACCATGCACTACCCATAAACTATCCAAAACAATTTCATTTCACCCAAACACCCCCACGATAAAATAAAAAGTATAATAATAACCAAGAAAAAGAATACCAGAAAATAATCTCAAAATATTTCAAAAAAAAATTTGATCATATAATTTGTAATTTGAGAATTTATAAATAGATAATTTTAGGTAATTTTATACTGTACAACATAAATTATATTTATATTATAAAAATTTACATTAACATTGAGTATACATCTAGTTGTAATATTTCAATTTTGGATATTCTAGTATACAGTAATTATACATTCTGTTTATCAAGATTATAAAAATATTAATTTTTATAATAAAATAGAAATAAAATAGATGTTTGTTTATAGAATAAAGTGATAGTAATATTTTTCATAAAATTAATTTTATTTTCTTTATATTTTTATAAATTTTTACTTTTTAAAAATACAAATATAAAATAATTTTGATGATATTATTAAATTTAAGAGTAGTAATATATGTTTATTATATTAATAATATAATAAAATATTAATTCATTCATTGTTAATATTTATTTTTGTATAAAAATTTTATTTATGTTTTATGATATATGTTTCTATCAAAATTTAACATTACCATATAATTATTATTAATTTTTTTAAATGATATATATATATATATATATATATTAATATAAATTTACACATTAATAATTGGTATTTGTGCATTATAAGTAGTTCCCATTATTCAACCCTCTTTCTCTATATGTAAATTTTCATATAGTAGTATCTATAATGGATATGGCATCTAATGCATACTATCTCTTTCTAGTTGAGCATGTTAATGACTATATATTAGTTCTATCACCATGTATATTGGTAAATATCATGTTTCTTATCATTCAATGAATAATATATCAGATCCCACTTCTAGTGATGTGTCTATTATATATGGATATTCTCTCCCAAGGAAAGACACCTCCTTCATATAAGAGTTGGTGTCATAGAAACAACTAGTTGTACATTGATTGAAAGTGTATTATATGTAATAAAATATTAAAAAATATTATTACAAATTTTTCATTATTCTACATGACATAATGTAATAATGTCCTATAGTATTTTTTGCAATAATAAGGTCATAACAGTTTCCCACAATGATAATAACCATGATGTTATACGATAATATTCATAAATATAGTTATATGGTTGGATGAAATACTATAATTTCACACATATTATATAGACCGACATGTGTAGGTAATCTTAAAATGATAAGACATCTTATCATGATGTCCATCCTTGTTTATCTCCATGATGGAAGATTATGTGAAAGAGACAGCATTAGGAATTCAACATGTATTGTTTTTGTCATATATTCTTATATGTGAGCATGTGTAATGGTCCTTAGACATTAATAATATCGTTAATAAGTTTCATGACTCCCCTTTTAGATATGTAATGAAAACTGTCATACCATATGTTTGCGTGAATTAGGGTATGTTTTTTGTGTCCCAAATGAAATCTTATTAATGGATAAGTTGATTAAGTGTTTTTCTTTTACATTAATGGGTATTGATATCAAGAACAATTTATTGAAATACAAACATCCCCCTAAATTCCATTTCCATGGTGTAACAATTATTTTATTTCAGGTAGTCAATGAATGACATAACAAGCATATATTTTTATGACACTAACATGAAACATGATTGATGATATATTGTGAAAAAGGGATTATATTACACAGTGATCATTCATATGTGGATTTCGTTTTTGTGACATAAAGATCAATCTCATGGGTCCCTTGACCCATGGCTAGTTAGTAATCTTGAACCGTTGGAAAGATTGTCTAATGTAAATGAGAAATAATGATATAGGGTTACACACTAAGTGTTTATTATGGTCTCGTTAAATTATATATTAATTTAATTAATTGAATAAAAAATATTCTCAAGAATGTGGGATAATTTTATTCAAGTTGAAATGAAGTCAAAAATTAATTAAAATATATTTATTTTATAGAAAATATAATAAATATTAATTTACTAATTTGAAAATAAAATATTTATTTAAGAGAATAAATTATTTATTTATTAGATTGTTCAATAAATGAAAGTTGTGTTCAATCGAACTACATCCAGTCTTTTAGTAAAATATTTATTTTAAAGAAGGTAAACTATTATTTATCTAATTAGCACAAAAAAAATAATAACACTACTATCATTTTTTGGCATGGGATTTCATATATGATCCTATTTTGTGCAAGTTTGTGCACCTCAAATAATAGGTGTTTTTATTGTTATTATATAGAATGATTTTTTATTAAGGTTATAAAGAAATTTAATTGATGTTATGCAATTAAATATTGTAACTTAAACCCCATGTCATTAAATAGATAGGTATGTCTATTGTTCCATTAAACCTTGGGAACTAAAATTGATGGTAGCGGGAGAATTTTTGAGCCAAAACAATTTCTATCATGAATCATCTCCTCTCCCCTCTCAAGAAAGAGATAAATTCTTTAATATCAATGAACAGACAATCCATAACAATTGACAGAAGGTAATTTCTTCACCGTCCTAGCACATGGAGAATGAGCGGTGTCAATCGGATGCCATTAGAGCACTTGTTGATCTCCTCTAAAGAGATTCTTGTTTGGATCCTTTCATGTGAAACATGACAATATGATATGGTCATTTAGAATGATCAACATCATCAATGAAAAAAGTATTGAAGATCCAGGAATTTAATTTGTTCAGAATTTATTTAAATTAGTTATAAACATGATTCCCAAGATAATCTCCCTAGGATTGGGTTCTCATTTCTTATTTTGTCTATATCATTGATCTTAATCCTTGGATAGTGTAATTAATCATCGTGCTAATCTCAGATTGGTCATCGATTGTGGAAAATGTAATGTTGGGACCTCTTTACTTCCTTGCTTCTGCTATGTCTGGATCCTTTAAGTTCTATCAGAGTGGTCACATCATCGTTTATATTTATTTAAATAATTCATTTATTATTTACACGTTAATAATTTAGTTTGGACATTCATGTTGAATTGTAATTGTATTCTGAATTTTGATATCTATTCATAATCTTATCGTCTCTTATAGATTTAACACAAAAAAGTAATTTTTGAATTAAAATTAAATCAACGATCACATGAAGAGGCACTGATTATGTTTTCTAGGTAACATGAAAGTAATCACTGTGTATCCAGATTTACATGTCATGTAATCCCCCCACACACAGCGTTACATAATGATTACACACAGTGTAGTTGTCTTAAGCGAATTAGGAGTAATTGGTAAATTAATCAAGATTTGTTCATTAATTATATGTGGTGTATTTAAATCTTACAGTTTGTGTTGACCATGATAGAATGTTGCACGATTAGCCAAATTACACACTGTATGGCCCATATGACATGGGCTGTATTCCTTTTAGGTCAAGGGACAAAAAATTTATCCCATACATAGAAAAGCCGACCAGTAATCGTTTAACCTGGACATAACATGGTGTGTGGCCCATTGGACTTAAAGTGTACTCCATGATTTCCAAACTCCTCCTCACATTCCGAATCCCGGGGCATTTACAACAGAAAAAATAGTGACGTAAGTACATGTCATGTAGTCAAAACTAAACATCTTTTACATTACCAAATTACACAAAATTAAAACATTAATGTTTTTATAATGTTTATAATTATATATCATTTAGATTCAAATGGGTTTTCACTATGTTACCTAATTGGTTTTCATGAGGAAATTCAAAAAAATGATTTAGATTAAAGGATTAATTAATTAAATATAATAATTAATCTATTTGAGCATGATTTATCTTAATAAGAAAGAATAAAGAAATAAATGACACTTTTTCTTAAATAAGTAATTCATTGCATGTATATAGATGATCATGAGCTAGACCAGTCCTTTTTATGTGATTAGTATACTTATAATTTATTTTAACTTAATGTTTTGGTATGTGTGCCATCTCTTCTCATTAGTATTTAATAATTGTGTGCCCATGGATTCTTTTAGGTAAACCCCCTTGTACTTCTCACCTAAGTGTGACATAAAAAAAATCATGTGTAACGGATGGAGCTCCCAAGCATGTAGAGGTGGTTCATGTAATGAGGGAATTTGAAACAAATCCAAGTAGATAAAAAGGTGGATTGGTGGAAAGTTGTAGACATGATCCATAAATGTTTCAGGGTGTTTATCCCCAAAGTCAGTAGTTAGTTTTTTCAACCGCTAGATAAAGTAATCATTAGAAGAGCTCACGATCATTCTATTTACATTATTTTATATCTATATGTGGAATTTGTTTTCTTTATAGATGTGTTGTCCATAAAACAAAATTAATAAATTAATATGAATTCATGATGGAATGAAAATAAACATGGGTTTTGTGTAAATATTATCAAGACAAGGTTAACCACTTACATATATTCAACATAATATTAACAACCATTTGACAATGATAATAAGGATGTATATGTATGAGAGGTAAAAACCCCTCAATAAAATATTAATTAAGAAAAATCCTTCAGTTACTTGATTAAGGGAAAGACTCTTCAAATCTATGTGTCTAACCAACCCTTTTTAGGACACATACTTCTATAGATGGATATCTTATGAATGTTTCAAGTTGACTAACCCACTTTACATCAAGAAGAGTCTCCCTTTATAGACATGGTGTAAATTTGGAGGAAATTTTTATGGAAAAAAATTTCACAATTTGAGGATTGCGGAGTCCACTCAACAGATCATGGATGTGTAAGCTTTCATTTGGAAATGCCATGCCTACATAAATACATTCAAATAGCTTGAACAACCCTAGTTTGGTTTATGCGAAGGGGAGTATGTATCCTTACTACTACAATTTCCTTACAAAGAGAAATTCCATATTTAATTATGAGGGTTGTTGGGGATTGATAAAATTGTGGAATACATAATAAAATTAATTTCTTCTTTATCATTAAATTTAATCAAGAATGTACTAATTATCTTATCTATTAATTATAGGAAAAAAAATTAAAAACCTATCAAGCACACTGTCCATGTAATCAACACTATATAAAGAAAACATCCCCACAAGTAGTAATGTACAGTTATGGTTTAGAAACCTTCGGGCCATTCTTAACCATGAATAGAAATCTATCATATTTGAGACCTCATTACCAGATCGTACTACCTAGGAGGAATGGTATGATGAGTTCCTGGTATACAAGATATATATGATCGATGAGTTCAATGTTCAATTTTTTACGTTATCATCAATGTATATTGAACTAATTAAGTCTCACAAAAACATGGATGCCTATAGCATGCTTAATCACCTCTATGGTCAGTTACAAGATAGAAAAATCCATGAATAGTTTGATATCTCTAAGTCACTAATTTAGTGTAATCTTTTATAGGGTGCCTCGGATGAGGCTCACGTATTCATGCTCATTGGCTACATTAAGCATAAAAAGGTTTAACGTATTAAAATCCCTGAAAAAATAGGATAATGATATCATTATTAGAAAACTCCTTTAAATCATCTCCAGTTTTTTTTGAATATCAATATTATCAACATTGAGAATTATCTACTTGATCTTCATATCATTCATCACCAAGTGGACAAAGACATATATCATGGAAAGAATTTTTCTCCTATAGTGAATAATACAAAACAGAAGGTGATGATCTTTAAACCTAAATACTCTTCACGACCATACAAGAAAAGGATGATCAATGGGGGTACAAGGGAACATGATGTTTTTTGTTCCATATGTGGAAAAAAGAGCTACTAAAAGAAAAAACATCACCATGATAAAGAAGTAAGGGAAATCATCAGGTTCTTTTTTTATCGAGTGCAATTTTTCTATTTTATAAATTGGTTATCAGATATAGCATGTGATTCTCACACATGTATAGAAATATTAGAACCAAGTATATTCAAAAAAATTGACTGAGGGGAGTTAGATCTCTGAGGAACTGACAGAGCTACACTTTCTACTATAGCATTCGGGGACTACCACCTCAAATTGCGGATTGGGATGATCTTGGTATTAAAAGGTTGTTATTATGTTCCTTATGTATGAAGAAACATTATTTTAGTATCCAAACTAATATAGATGTATTTAATTTAGAGTTCAAAAATGAATGTTGATTATTTTACAAATAAAGAATTTGTTTCTATAAGGGACAATTATATAATGGAATTTATGTGTTTATTACAAAATCCGAATAATGGAAATTGATAAGCAAAATAATTCACATTACTCATACCACACCCAACATTAGCATCATTGACTAGGTCATGTAAATGAGAAAGGCATGTCAATGTTAAATCAAGATTGATATTTAGATTAATTAAAATTAAAACCACTTGATGTATGCCACCAATGATTATACGGAAAAATGGCCAAAGACCCATTTAGTAGGATAAGATGAAAGATTCAAATATAATTATGAATTGGTTCATACCTATGTGTGTGGATTGTTTCTAGTTGGTGTAACGAGTGGGTACTCATACTGAATATCATTTACTAATGATTTTAGTTGATATGGATATATCTACTCAATGAGGTGTAAGTCAGACTCTTTTGATAGGTTGAAGGAATAAGACAAAAATTTTGAGAACCATCTTTGTAATAAGATTAAGAAAATCCACTCAAAATGAGATGTAGAATATCTAAATCAAGGCTTTATTGAATATATATAAGTGTTTGGGATATTATCCCAACCCAATCATTCTAACACACCCTAGTTGAATGGTGTAATCGAAAAGAGGAACCACACAATATTGGACATGGTGAGATCAATAATGAGTCACGAAAGTATTCCATTATCCATTTGGGGATATGAATTTCAAACAAAATCACACATAATAAACCAGTTACCAACTACCAATAATTAGTATTCCATATGAGCTTTGGAGTTGATGATAATCAATGTTATCTAATTTACATGTTTCGGAAAATGAAGTATTTGTTAAGGCCACTTAAGGGAACAAACTATCACCCCAAGGCACAAAGTGTACCTTTATAGGATACAATAATGAATCAAGGGGATATTAACTATACAGACCCTTGGAAAAAATAAGGTTATAATGGAAAGACACTTAAAATTACTTGAGAGGGAGAACATATAAAAAATATATAGTTGGGGTGAGATACACATAGATAATATTGAGGCAGACGGTATAAAAGAGTTGGTAGGGGAGAAAATTCCACAAAGCCCCATGGAAGAAAGATTTATTCTAGAGACAGAAGTCCTGCATTACACTACATGAGTGGTTGGAGAACAGGAATGGTTCAGATTTTTATTTACTGATGATGGTGACTCATTATTAGTTGACAATAATGATCCTCTAACCAATAATGAATTAGTAATTTTAACATACAATTTTACGTGACAAGAAGTTGTGAAGTTTAAAATGGATTCATGGCACTAAAACTATATATGGATTTTGGTATATCATTCATTATATGTAAATCCTATTATTTTCAAATAGGTATTCAAAAGAAATAGAAAATGTAAGGGAAATTCGGTACCAATAAGGTGTAAATGATTACAGTATGGTTTAATCAATGTCAATGAATTGACTACGGAGAAACCTCTTTAGTAGTTTTCATACTGAAATCCATCAAGATTATACCTGTCATTTCTTCTTACCATGACCATGATATTTAGAAAATGGATGTTGAAACAAACATTTGTAGTGGGAACCTTTAATAATATATCTATATGACACAACCTAAATGTTTTTTGACTTCAAAGGATTCCAATAAGTTATGCATGTTGAAAAAAATACATCTATGGATTAAAGAAATATTTCAGGTCATGGAACATTCATTTTGATGAATCAATAATAGAATTTTATTTTATAAATAATGAATGTGATCGTTGTTTCTACAAATAGTTTAGTTGGAGTGCAGTTGTTTTCCAAATAGTATATGTTGATGACATATTACTTGTTGGAAATGAAATACCATTCTTACAACCTGTTATGAAATGGTTGAATAAATGATTCATTATGAAGGATGGAGGAGAGGCTTTAGATATTATTGGGATCAAAATAATTTATGATAGACCCTAGATATTGATGTTACTAAGTAAAAGTATATTTATTAATAATATGCTGATGAGATTTATTATGATAAAATCTCAGAGGATTTGTTGCAAACATCAAATGGAATTCATATTTCCATGAAAATGTGTCCTCAGTTGCATGCGGAATTAATGATAATGGAAAGGATTCTATAAAAATTAGCAATTGGGTCAGTCATGTATGTTATAAAATGTACTCTTCTTGATGTCTCCTTTTCACTGAGAGATGTATGAAGATATTATGCAGATATATGTGAACACCATTGGATGGAAGTCAAGATAATCCTTACGTATCTGAGGTGTACTAGGGATATTTTCTTAGTTTTGTATGATATGATAAACTAGTCAAAATAAGATATGTATATTCTAGTTTCAAGAAAAATCAAGATGACATTAAGTTTAAATAATAAAACATATTCACTTTGAATAGAGGTGATGTGAGCTAGAAGAGATAAAATCAAGGTGTGGCCAGAGATTCAACTGCAAAATATGAGTATACCATAGCTTCTGAGGCAACTGAAGAATCCATTTGTATGTCAAGATTCTTCATGGATTTGTATATGGTTCTAGAATTAATGATCTCATCACACTCTATTATGATAATACAATAGTAGTGGCTCTCACAAAAGTGCCAATGTCACATCAGCAGATAAAGCACATATTATCAAAGTATCATCTCTTGATAGATTTTTCCCAGATAGGTGATGTTTTACTGAATAGTATTTCAATGGAAGACAATGTGGTGGATCCCTTGAAAAATTCCTCAACTCAGAAAAAACGTGATCACCATTTGAGGAATAGAGGATTGATATTTGTACCCAATTTTGTATAGTCCAAATGGAGAGTTTGTTAGCGTTGGTGTTCTAGAACCAACTATTTATACATTTATTACATGAATATTTGGTTTATTTAATTTTTAAACATCTTATTAGATATTTTCATCATTATACATGATTATAATAAAATAATTTCCAAGATTATTTTTCACATTAATAAGGTCATAATAGTTCACATCTATAATGTGAACATTAATGTGCTATAAAAATATTCGTAAATATAGTTATTTAGTTGGATGAAATACTATTTGGGGACATAGAGTATACATACTATCATGTGTGAGCACTTGTAATCATATGAGATTTCTTCTCATGAAGTTCGCATTTGTTAATCTCCAACATGGGAGATTATAGGACCATACCCGCCAATAAAAGTTCCACATGTTTTGGAGTCCTCAAATATTCTTATCTTCTAGTGTGTGTAATGGAAATTAGACTTTAATTTTAACATTCATACATGTCATTACTCACTTATTTTAAATTTTTTATGAAAACTGTCACACCAAAAGTTATCGCGATGTATGGTACGATTGGTGCATCATAAATGACATGTTATTAATGGATAAGTCAACGAATAATTTACCCCTAACATTTATAGAAGTAGATATCTCGACACGATGATTGAAATATAACCATCACCATATATTCCTCGGCATTGGTGTAACGTAGAGTTTATTTCAAGTAGTAAAACAATGGAATATGAAGCGTATAGGTTGATGACACTATCATAAATCCTCCATGATGAGATATTGTGAAATGTAAATTATATTACATAGCTATATTTCGTATTTAGATGTCATCATTGAAACTTTAATTTCATTATATTTAGATCCTTGACCTTTACAATACAATACTCTTGGACTATAGATAAGCACACCAAATAGTAGTGACAAACAATCTAAGTCGATGACACACTATATGTTTCATGTGGTCTCATTTAGATTGTATATGAATATAATTAATGGAATAAATATTATTCTCAAGACCATGGAATAATTTTATTCAAGATAAAATGATCACATTCATTAAATAAATATGTTCATTTTATTAAACATTTAATAAAAATATATTTAATAATTTATAAATTAAATATTTATTTATGATAATAAATTATTTATCTATTAAGGTTTTCAATAAATGGATGTGGATTTCAAGAAGACCAAGGATGATCCGGTTGAAAAATAATTATTTACAAGATTCTAATTAATTATTTAACCAGTTAAAAGATAAAGAAATTATAAAAACGATGTCTCCGTTTTGTGGAATGGGATTTAATTTATGATATGAATAATGGTGTGGTATTGCTATTATGTAGCATGGGTTTTCTCTAATGTTATGAGTAAATGTAATTTCTATAACATCATTAACTGTTGAAACTGAAAACTCGTGTCGTCAAATCAATAGGTACGTCTATTGTGCCATAATTCCTGGTGAATCAAAATTTTTGGTAGTGAGCGAATTCCTAAGGCAATAGAAATTATCTCATGAATACTATATTATTCCCTCTCATGAATGAGATATTTTCATCAAGACAGAAGAACATGAGATCATGAATGACTAATGCAACACACTCACTTCACTATACTAGAACCTATAAAATGAGTGGTGTCTATTGGCGGTCATCATATCATGTGTGGATCACTTATATGGGTATTCTAGATTGGATCCTTGAAAGTGCCATGTGACAATCCAGATGGGTCATTCTAGATTATCAACATCATCAATGATGAATTTACCAAAGTTTTAGGTATTTATATTTTGCAGAAATTATTTAAATTAATTATAATCATGACGAACAAGATCCACTCTCTTGGATCTGGTGCCCTTTTCTTCTTTTTCCTAGAGGTTTTATTTTAATCCATGGTTACTAACATTTATATTTGTATTTATCCCTTATTTTCATCGATTACAGTAATGGAAAATTTGGGACCTCCCAACTGCCAAGCTTCTACTGCGTCTGAATCCATCACTTCTAACAGGAGGACCACAATTGCACTTCATCCCTAATAATGGTTGGTTTTATCCCTAAAATCGTGAAAATTATCCTTGCATTGATGGATCCTGATTTCATCAATGACATCACTAAATTAATTGTAATATAATATGATAATGGATCAACTACTTATGTCCACAAATATTTCATTGAACCTGTGTTTGTAGTACATAGACCCTCCCCACATATCTTTTATCACCTCACAATTTTTTTTTAATTATGAAATTTTTATTTCACTTATTCTATATAGACCATTATACATTCAAATAAATTCATTATTTATTTTTTATAGAATCATTGAGGGAGAATATAACTTATAGAGGTGATATTATATGTTATAAAAGGGTTTATAGTTCTTTAGGAGGACTGATATCCCATTGTTGCAACCAGCTTGATTTATATATAAGGACAACTCCTACATTTTAAAAACCTCATGATTAAGATGTTTTTATAGTATTTAATTTTTAAATTACACTAACATGATGATTATTTTATTATATTTAGTAGTACATTGATTTCATTGATACGGGTCTAGAAGTATTATCCCCATCATTTTCCTCAGAGAATAATATTGGGGACTAGTTCTTCAATTTCGTTCTATAAATCATTCATCATCATCTCTATAGATAGTTATTTCCATTTATTACATGAACTCCTATTATTGAGATATGAATATAGGTAATTTGAAACCTCGCATACCATATGATTGCTTATTTCATATTGATTATTTTTAATTCTATCTAGTCTAGGACACCATCGTGTTTTCATTTCCCTGCTCGAGGGTAATAAAATTTCCCACAAATTATATCCAATATTTGAATAAAGGTTCTGTGTTTATTCATTATCCCCCGGGCACTAGTATTGTTTTATCATTTCCAGATAGTTCTATTCGTTGATAGGTTTCCCCTTAATCACTATCCCTCATGTACATAATTTTGAAGCATCTATTTTGTTTGTAAGTCCTGTTGAAATCCTCAAATACGATGATATTTATTTAATATTATATTATTACATGGTTGAAGATGATATCCACATTCAATTCAAGGATCCTCATATATAGGTTGAATCTCCTCAATAAGGCAACAAATATGGAATTGTTAAGTGTCTACATATTTATGTGTAATTCGGTGATGAGGTAGGACATTGTCAAGAAACATTTATTGTGTTTTATATATAAAATCCTATATAAATCATTTCCAATTTAAATTTTAATTATATGATATACAACTAATTTTCTAAAATAATTAGTGATTTTGTCATTTTAGTGTATAAATACATTTAATCTCCGTGTATTTAGTTAGTAATATGGAAATTAATATGACACATTCTTCCATATTAGAAGACATAGAGAATTGATCCAAATATAAGTGTTTAGATGTGGTTTTATTATGGTAATATATTGTCCATATGTCCAATTCCACCAAATAATCTTTTCTATCATTCACAAAATATATAAAATCACCTAAAATTATAGTGTGATTGGATCTTTAGAAAATATTCAATTTCATTCTAATTAATTTTTTAGTTATCACATATCTCTCATTGATGTTATTAAACAATTTAAAATTCAAATGATATTTAAAAAACTTCAAAAAAATATTCATCTATAATGTATTATAATTGGATTTCTAAAAAATTAAAAAATCAATCTTCTAAAAAAACTCAAAGGACTATATAACATCAAATTTTTTATTCTTAGTGAATTGGGATAAATACCAGATTCTTATTAATGACTTATTTTCTATAAAACATCATTTCTCACAAAAATAATATTTGTAATATATAAATAAATAGAACTTATTATATACCTTGTATATCACACAAGACATATTTTTCATTGGGGTGATTTTAGCAAGAACATTGAACTAACTCTACAAAATGAGGGATTGGTTACCTAAGTGAAATAATGAAATAGTTAAAAAAATAATTAATATAAAAAAATATCATGCATTTGGGGAATTAGAAATAAAAAATTAAAAGGTGGAAAAATAAATCAATCCAAAGTACGTAAAGTAAGAAATATTGTGTATTATACAATATAATTTTCATATATTAAATTCTAGATTTTTTATCTCCACCATTATTCAATGGATCCTTAGTTGTTCTATAATAATTATTTAAAAACCCATAAAATTGAAGTTTATTTTCATAATTAATATTCAAAAATAAGGACACTATAAGGTGGGTACATATATAATATGAAGACATCATGGGGGAATAATAACAGTAGAAATGATATTCTATGAAGAAATCATATAAGAGTATGAAATGACATATCATGGATTTGGGAGAAAAGAATCATATTCATTATAAATATCATGAAAACAAAAACAAATTGGTTGATCGATCAATTTTTTTTAAAATATAAGAGATGTATGATGATGGACTGTTTTATAGTGTCCCTTACAAATAAAGGATCTCATTAGATATATAACTGATGGAAAAAATTAATTCTATTGATTGATCTATACTATGATGGCTCAAAGTAAGATATATTAATACTTCCCTCTTTGAAGAATTGTTTAGAAATAAAATATATGGGGTGTGATAATGAATATTTATATTAATAAATTTTCAATCCATAATGATGTATAAGTAATAAGACCACTAGTATTGTCTGAATTGCCGACTATAATCATATGTCTATAACAAGAAATAAGGATGAGAAACCCCCTGGAGGGTGAGGATAGCTGATTCTATAAGAATATACTCCAATCAATAGATTTTTCATAAATGGAATTAGAGGAATCCATTCACATAAAAAAGTAAATTAGGGTGTCCATATATCATTTCAACTAATATTGAAACTCATACTATATAAATTACCATATTATTTTTTTTATCGCAACATGGGATACCATAATGAAAGAGATTGTCAATGTTATATTGGACTACATCAATTGGTTCTCTATCCCATGAGAGAATAGTATTATAAAACATCTTCTTATTATCAATATAAAACACACAAGAAATCAATTTTTAATATCCCATAACTAGAAGAAAAAATTCAAAAAAAAATCATCCATTAGAATTTTAATGATATATTCTCTAACTATTTTCCCAATCTGATCTCAAAAAAGAAAAGAAATATTTTTAAAGGAATTAAATTCCAATAAAATAATTTATATGAACATTATATGATATACAATATATACTATAAAATTATTTTTACCAAAATAATTATTAATATATATAAGTTATAAGACTATAAATGTTTGGTGATTAATTTAATATTTAATATTTTTTAGTTTTGTGTTTTCTTGTTGTCTTTCTGAAAAAGTATATACTATAGATACTCCCAAAATTGGATTTAATATATATATATATGTGGTAGGATGTTTCATTTACTATAATAATTTTCTTCTCTGTTTCAAGTATCCCATATCTGTCATAGATTTTTTTTCATTGATACTACTATGTAGGATTATCAATAACATCGTATTTTATGGATAAGAATTACATAAAAGGGATCATTTTTTTTAATGTGTTACTCACAATTTGTTTGAAGAAATTATTTTCATCATTAAATAAATGTTTCAATAATATTGTAAAATATGGTTTTTTTATAAAACCTATGATAATTTATTTTAAATATAGTAATTGTTGTGATAGATAATCAGTTTATATCTAGAATACATTCTTTTAGATTTTCCAATCATACTACAAAATAGTTTTTTTTCTATTCTATGATACTATGTGATCTAAAAATGATATCTATTATCAATGGTGGGATTATTAGTCTCAAATTTTGTAATATAATATTTAGGATCAAAATTCTTTGAACAAATCATAGAAGTAACATTCTATCATTTCTAGAAACCATAAATTTCATATATAATATTTTTTACTCTATCATAATTAATGTGTTTTTAGTTATTAGGATCCCAAATTATATTAGTAGGAAAAATAAAAACATCCTCAAACAATATCAATGTTAATCACATTTGGATGCAACAAGAGAATAATTTTCCTTTTAGGAATAATTAATCTATATAAATAATGATATATAAAAGGAAATATAATGAAAAAAGTATATATTTACTAGAATATATTGGAATGTAACATTATGTGTGTCTATATAGTCCAAATATATAAAATCAACACACGGGGAAATAATTTCCAATTTTTAATATAGTTGAAATATATAACTCCAATTTTATAGTAAATGATCAATTTGTTATGTATTTTATTTATATATAATGATATTATTTTGTTTTAAGGAGTTTTAATAAATATTGGACTACTTTTGAGGGTTTTATAGAGGCACTCAGTTGGATCAAAATTAGTAGAAACTATACAGAACCACTAGGAAACACTATAATGGAAAATAAAGGTCACTATTTAGGCTCAAAATTATTTCATGCATAGCTCATAGTTTCTCAAAAATATGATAATTCTTTAGTGAGACCATGAACCTTGAGATCGTTGGTAAACACGTTATTTGAGGAGTTTTTGAACCTCTCCTGCCAAACATGTATCGTATAGATAAAAAAAATTCATTTTATCTTTTGGTGAATGATTTTTCTAACAATGAATGACAATTGTTCATGGTATTATCTTGAGATAGTACCATCAACCGTGTTGATTCAATGTTTTCTAAACTATTTTTCCTAACCATGTGGCATAAATTCTTCCCTCTAAATTTTTTCGATCATAAACAATATAATAACTTAAGAACTCAGTTATCCCTTATTTACCTTATACCATAAAATCCTTTTTCTATAATAGTGTGAGCGATTATTCCCATTGGTCCAGGAGAAATCTATTGGAATATCAAAGTGCATTGGAGGACTAGATTATTTTATATATGCTTTCTCAATGTCATCCAAAAGTTATCTCTTCTTCTACCATTCTAGGTACCATAGATATAATATGTTGTTTATATATTTAATTTAGATTAAAAATATTCTGAGGTTTTATGGTTGGATATATGTATGGGAAGGTTACTCATGACCATTATATGTTTTTTTACTTTATGTTTTGTCAATGTTTGAGTGTTATATGGCTTCTCTATCAATTCAACATGATTAGAACATGATGTTTTATTATTAAATAAATATATTTTCTCAAATTATTATAAAAATGTTGTGTTATTCTTGTTGGAAAACTTTTTAGTGACGGGTTTGGATTTTTTTTTTAATTTGATTGGTGTTTAGAAAAACCCTTTTCATAGGATTTTCAAATTATGTTTTAAAACTGTTGTTTTGTTTGATGTTTTAAAATTATATGTTTAATGTCATTATATTTATAAATAGTATGGTTTAAATTCCATTGGAAGAGTTTGGAAGAAATAGTTTGGAATGTGTAGAATATGATTAATAATTTCCTGTACATACATCCATCAGTGGGATGGAGTAATTTTGTGTAGTTCCATAGTTAATGGTGACAATAAAAATTAATGTGTCTATTATTGTGGTTGGGTGTGTGGAGTTGTAAAATTAATTTCCAAATAGAATTGGGAATGTTCTTCAATTTTTTATTTTACTTCATGTAAAACTATTTTGGGTTGGAAAACTATTTGGATGTTTTATAAACTACATTGATTTTTTTTATAAAAATTATATAAATTTGAAAACAGGATTCGTACATGTGGTGGGTGTAGGGATTTCATTTGGAAAATCCAATTTATTTTAGGTTCAACCCCTTCTTGGGTAATGTCTCACATTGGAATATGTCATATATCAAGAAATACTTAATGTAATGGTTTCTTTGTACATTTTTTATTCATTGACATATCATTGCAATGTTTTTTTGAGTGAGAGCATGGAACATGCTGGGAGTTTCTAATTTTATTACATCAATATCATTGAGATTGGTCGATGTAGGTTTATATTTTTATAATGATATTATTGTTGGTTTGGTTAATTTTTTAGTTTTATTTCCTTATCGTAAATTATAAAATAATCGGTTTTTTGGTTATTTTGTAAAGACTTTGAATTTCTATGTAATTTGTTTTTAAATATATGAATTTTTTATGAGTCTGTGAAAATTGACAGAGCGTTATTCTGAGGCCCAGAGTTCCCAGAATGAATTTATGAACTTTTTTCGGGTAAGTTCAATAAACATGCAAGAAGGTTTTTGTAACTTTTCAACTGTTGCTCGAAATTGAAAACTGAGGACAACATTGAACTCGCTATGCCGATATTTGCTTAATGAGATTTTCACCTCGATGGCAGTTGGTCGATGGTGGATGTTAGTTTTTGTGTTTTTCATGAAAGAATAAAATAAAATAAAATTTTTTAACATTTTTATTTCTATTTGTTGAAACCTCCCATGTTTATGTTATAAGGTGGGGACCACCTTAACTAAAAGCTCTCACATGTGTGTTATTGTGGTGGGGTCCACCGGAACCCCTCTTAAATGTGGGGATGTCTCTTAGAATCCTCCGAATTAATTTTCGCCAACGTTAATTAATTAGCTTGACCCTGTTTAAATTTTAAGTAACAGAGTTGTTGAATATAGGATGTTTTCATAATAAATGAACCATCATAAATTCCATGATCCTTACTTAACTTCCCCCTCTCCTATTTATATGGAGATTGGGAGGAGGATTTGGGATGGCTTCACCAAGTAACGTAGTGGTGGTAAAGTTCTGCAACTCCCAACACTTAGAGAAAAATTACGCTTTTCAAACAAAGAACACCTCCCAATGAAGAACTTATTCAACTAAGAACACACACTGTAATTGAGGTGTGAGGATGATGTTCAAACTGACTTAGGAAGCAAGATTACAGAAGTGATGACCATTTTCATCCTATTCGCCTTCATTTTTTCTATCTTGCGACCTCCATCAATAATACTTTGAGGTAGGGGAATGTATAAATTTGATCAATGTTAATTTTCCTCCCACATTGATTCATCCCCATTGATCCCCATGCTACTGCTCTAACACGGAGGGTGCATGCCAAACAAATACTGCCCGACCCCTCCGTTATTCTTCATGAATGGTGTGTTATTCATGATTTTATAAGGAGGCTTTGTGCTACAGCGACAAAAAAGAGCAGACAGCCAACCCAACCATCGTCGAAGGCGTGGCAGATGACTGAGCCACGTGGAGAGGACGGCTGGCTGTCCCCCCAACTTCAGCAGACCGCTGCCTCATGGCTTCCCGGCCACCCCACGACTGCCTCGCCCCACCGCGGCGGACCTCTGCACCAGATCCCAAGTGCCACCTGCGGCCTCCGCAGCCACGCGCCAAACATAGCTTCCATAACCCATGTGCCACCTCCGTCCTTCGTCTCACCGTTCCACCTACGACCTCCATGACCCCCATGGCTCTGCGCCGTCCTCGTAGCACACCCGGCATCCGTGACCTCCGCGGCTCCGTGCCGTCCTCGCAGCACCTGCGGCCTCCGCCGCCCCATGGACCCCGAGGCTCTGTGCCTTCCTCGCGGCCCCCACATCCTCTGCTTCCCCATAGCCCCTGCAATTCCATGATACCCCAAGGCCCCCACAGCCTCCTGTCTCCCTGCCAGACCTCATGGCCTCTGTGCTGCCTCTCGTCGTCCCGCGACCACACCGTGCATCCCAGGCCGACCCACCCAAAGCGTGTTGGTATGGACACAGTGGTCCGGGACACCCAGCGTGGGCCGGGAAGGACCCAACAGTTCAGGCCAGGAAGGTCTGATCGGTTTGGACCAGACCCGAACCAGTTTCAACCCTATTCGCTCTTTTGGAAATAATTTGGCACTGGACGTCCATTTGATGAACCGTCTATGGCACCAGAAATCTTAGAGAAAGGTGGTTCCTTTGGTGTACCCTAATGGAGTTTTGGATAATGTTGGGGTATGGTTGGGTTGGATTGAGCACAAATCCAACTGGGCCCTTGGGACTAAAAGGATAGTGACATACAGACCGGGCGTTCAATTGACACACCATCTGTTGCGTTGAGACCCCTCTAACGTAGAGTACCATTGGGATACTTTTTGTGGGACTAAGTGTAAGTTAGAGTATTGAACTATGGCTTAGGGAGTGGTTCTCCCATGTGATATATGTACGGATCTCAACGACTGTTTGAGACTTGACAACTGGTGACCATTTCAACTCAGAGTGACTTGACATGCCTAGTAGGGAGAACCTCTGTGTGACGCGGAAGACCCATGGTGGGAAGCACCTCTGTGTAACGTAATAGACCCATGGTACTCGATAGGAGGAGTACCTCAGCAGGACATGAGGGGGAGCGCCTTTGTGTGAAGCAGCAGACCCACGGTACTCGATATGTGGAGTATCTCAATAAGTCAAGAGGGGGAGCACCTCTATGTGACACAACATAACAATAGTGGGGAGTGCCTATGTGTGATGCAGATGACTCACGGTACTTGACAACAATATTACCTCAGTAGTCCACGGTTAGTGGGAAGCGCCTCTATGTGACACAGCGGGCCCACTATACTAGATAGAGGAGGGGTTCTCTAGTAGATGAGGTGTTCGACGATGTCACTTAAGATGTTACTTGTTACTACCCCATGAATAAATCCAGGTGTGAGTTGATTCTTATCTTTATGGTATTCTTTCCTTCGTGGAATAGTTGCGATTTTGGCTTTTGAGTTGGGCCACGTGTTTCTTCATGGTTGAGAAAGGTTTATTTAATATCATATGTACATGTATGGGAATATAACTATGTGGGGATTATATTTGTTTTCATTTTTGTGGTTTATCATTTGTGGATTTTGTGAGACCTTTAGGGTCTTGGAATCCCTATTGAGTATCAGTATACTCACCCCTACACAGGCTATGACCGCACCCTGTTGTGCTTGGTGTAGACGATGGACAGAGCTGACTAGGGTCGAGAGTACCAGGATTGGAGGTAGCTTGGAGGTGGAATTAGACGAGGTGTACCACATAGATGATTGTTCGAGATCTGTACCTACCCTTCAGGTAGGATCCTTGTCGGGTGCTCACAATAGCTGTTTATTTTAATTTTACCTCCCAGTTTACTTGTAATTTTCGGTTTACTTGTACTTTACCATTGTGATTCTATTCTAGCCCCCTTTATTTCAATACAAACTCTTTTTATTATACATTCATCCTGTGTTCTTATCCTAATGTGTTCTTAGTTATGTGTGTTTACAAGTTATAAAGATAATGCCTCTCTGGTTTTAGGGAATACACCTTTTTGTGCTAGTCGCCATCCCTTGGCCTATTGAAGGAAGGTTGGGGGTATTCACGACATGGGCCATGGGGGATGGGTCCTGACAAATTAGTATTAGAGGATTCAGTTCTACCATAGAAAATAGGACTCTAATCCTTATTTAAATGGAAATAGTTTTAAGTGTAATGAGAGTGGTTATCTATTTAGGGAACCCAATGTTGGTGTGGCAGCCGACCTATCCATACACCAGGACCCTGACTTCTGATTTCCATCTCAATGCACGAAAACACTGATTTCATGTGTGTTTTCAAGAGTTTTATTTGAGATATCTTTAAGTAATATCCTCATGTATAACTTTTGACTTTGGCGCGCTTGTTTCTTTTCTGGTTGCCTCCATGCAGATAGCCACCTAGGGTTACGGATGTAGTATGCACTGATAGCCCACCGTACGATGAGGCCTCGGTGCAGGGCCCTCTTCCAGTAAAGGTTCCAGTAGAGGAACCAACGTTTCCATTTCCCATTGGGACATAGATTCCAATTTCCCTAGTAGTAGAGAGTTCATACTGCTTGAGCGTGTTGCATGAGTTTCAGTGCCAGAGTCTTCCCAGGTTCCAGGGGGAGACAGACCCATAGGTGGTTGAGGATTGACTGGAGACTGTAGTGAGAGTTTTCTGACCGGTAGGGACACCATCTAATTTCATGAAGATCCATGATTACAGTATTCTATAGGAAGCAGCAGGCAGATGGTGGTTCATGATGCTCCAGGTACAGGACAAGGTGATGCTTCATTGGGCAGACTTCGAGAGCCTGTTTCCGGCAATGTTTGTCCCAGAAACCGTTCACGTAGTGTGCATACAAAAGCTAGTTCATATGAAGTAGGGAAGCATGATTGTGGCTCAGTACTCAGTGAGGTTCACCGACCTCTCACACAACTCCACTGATATGGTGTGGTACCCATCTTTCAGGGCCTGTACATTTGATAAGGGACTCAAACAGGAGATCAGGGCTTCGATGATCTCACTGTGCATCCCGACTTAGGATGGGGTGTTTGAGAAATCACTATTAGTTGAGGGTTTTCTTGCTGAGCAGACAACAGCAGCGAGACCCACCACTGGACGTCACGTAGCGGAGTCTTCTGTTGCTGGCAGCAGACAGATGTCATATGGGTCCAAGAGGACCATACCTACAAGTAGACAACAGCATGACTCAGATTCGGTGGTGCGGGGCACTTGAGGCAGAGCAGGACAGGAAAGGGTAATTAAATGTTACTCAGGAGGTGGGCAGGGTCACAAGGCTCATGACTGTCTGACCCGCCATACAGAAGATCAAAAAACGATCGAGGGACTGCTGAGGTAGAGACAAAGGATCAACCGATGTGGTCCACAGGGAGCTGACAGACGTGTCAGAGGAGCTGGTCGTGCAACTAGGGGCGGGCGATGATTATGGATATTACTACCACCACCACTCGGTGGTCCACCCCGACCATAGGGAATAGAAGAAAGGGGTGAGATCATCTCCAGGCAGCTGAGGCTTATGGTCACAGCGCTCTGGAGATGATATGAGGTATAATCTGTGTCTACTCCACCATTGTTGAAGTACTTATAAACACGGGTTCCATTTAATATTTTATTTCCAATGCCCTCATTCGGAACTCTGAGATTTGGAAAGAGATATTTTCTCGATCCTTATGGCTAGAGACTCCTACGAGAGCATATTCGATGATTAAACACTAGTGACAGTAGTGAGAGCTTTATCTAGGAGGCGAGATCTTCAACTAGGATCTCATAGTAGCAGCATCAAGGCTTTATGACATCATCATGGGTATGGACCATTTATCTACATTCCATGCTGAGATTGACTGTATTAGGCGCAATGTGTGTTGTGTCCGCACATATAGGACTAGGTTAACCTTCTCCAGCAAGAAGGGATCCTTTTCAGCACAAGATGGACTTACCCAGAGGAGGATAGAGCTGATCACTAATCAGTTGGCTAGCGTTACCCTCTGAGCTGGAGAGTCTGAGTTATCCTGCAGTGGTGGACCAGTATGCATATGTCTTCCCTGATGATGTTCCGGGTCTACCTCCCCATAGATAGGTGGAGTTTTACATTGACTTTTTCCCCACGATGACACTGATATCTACACTAGTATATCGGATGGCTCTCATGAAGCTTTGTGAGCAGTGGGTACAGTTGGAGGAATTTCAGGGGAAAGGGTTCATCCAGCCCAGTGTTTCCCCATGGGAATCCCCGATTTTTGTTCTCCAAGAAGGAGGATGGGATCTTGAGACATTGTGTCGACTATCGGCGCCTGAATCAGGTGATAGAGAAGAACAAGTACCCACTCACAAGGATTAGTGACCTCATTGATTAGCTGAAGAGAGCAAGGTGGTTCTCGAAGATGGACCTCAGATCAGGCTATCACCAACTCAGATTACGATATGAGGATGTGTAGAAGAAGGCTTTAAAATTTCGGTATGACCATTATGAGTTCTTGGTTATTACATTTTGTTTGGGAAATGCTTCAGCAGTGTTCATGGGACTCATGAACAAGATATTTCAACCATACCTTGATTTCGTTGTAGTAGTCTTCATCGACGACATCTGGATCTACTTGCTTACTGAGGAGGGGCATGCCTATCATTTGAAAGTAGTACTAGACACACTTCGAGAGAACCATATTTATGGTAACCTCTCGATGTTCCAGTTCTGAAACCGAGTGGTTCACTTTATGGGATAGGTCATCTTAGAGGGTGGATTTGTGGTGGATATAGCGATGATCGTGTAAGTACTTTCTTGGGAGCCACCCTGGATTGTGACTGAGGTACGGAGTTTCCTGGCTTTGGCTGGATTCTACCTCAAATTTTTGCCAGATTTCTCCAGAGTTGTTTCACCACTACCATCATTGACGAAGAAGGGTCAACCCTTCATTTGGTCGGAAAGATTCCAGCAGGGTTAACATGAGTTGATTTAGAGGCCGACTAGTGAACCCATCTTGAGGCTACCTTAGTAGGCAGATGGGTACATAGTCTACTGCGACACATCAGTGGTCGGGCTAGGATGTGTCCTTATGAAGGAGTGAGAATTAATAATATATTATTCTAGACAGCTAAGATAGAATGATTAGAACTACGCTACCCATGACCTGGAGTTAGCAGTAGTGGTCTTATCCCTTAAGATGTGGCAACATTAATTTTTGGGAGAGTGTTTTACAGTGTACTCTAATCACAAGAGTCTGAAATATATCTTTTCTCAAAAGGAAATGAACCTGAGACAATGACATTGGCTTATGTTCTTCTAGGACTATGACTTCGATATAGTCTATACTTCTAGGAAGGGGAACATTGTAGTGGATTCAAATAGCATGATATATTGTATACAACTTCTAGTTGGGGTGACAGAGCTACTGGACGATTTGCAGATATCCTTTGTGGATGGTGTTTGAGAAGAGTTTCTTCATTCTATTATAGTTACTCCCCCAATTTATCAGCAATTCATAGAGGCACAACATGGGGACATTGACTGTGAGGCTCGACGTGCTCAGATATCCACATGACAAGCACCTGATTGATTTTCTGATGGTGGGGAGGACAACATCCTCTTTAGAGGAATTACCAAGGTACCAATGTCACTTCAAGAGGAAATGTTGAAGGGGTTCCACACATCCCCTCTAGAGGTACATCCAGTAGTGGAGATTATGTACCTAGATCTCCAACTATAGCACTAGTGGCCAAAAATGAAGAAAGCAGTAGCATAGTGTGTCTCTCGGTGCCTCACTTGTGTACATGTGAAGGCAGAGAATCAGGTACCAGCAAGCTTGGTTCAGTCATTGGAGGTCCTAAAGTGGACGTGGGATGGGATATCCATGGACATTGTGATAGGGAATCCACATACATCAAGAGGTCATGATTCTATATGGGTGATTGTCAACCGGCTCACCAAGTCTGTCAACTTCTTACTTATTAGATAACATGGTTTAGTAGAGAGCATGGTTTGCCTCTATGTGCAAGAGATTGTGTGGATACATTGATTACCCTCAACGATTTTCTCTGATCGTGATAGAATTTATACTTCTTGGTTATGGAAGGGGTTGCATGAGGCTTTCAAGAAGTATCTTCGTTGGAGCACCGTCTTCTATCCTCAGACAGATGGCCAGACTGAGCGGACCATTTAGACCCTCAATGAAAAACTATGTGCTTCTGTCCTCAACTTCGGTCGTAGCTGGGAGGATCACTTGCCTTTGCTGGAGTTTTTATACAATAACATCTATCACTCCACCATTAGGATGACACCTTTTGAGGTGTTGTACGGGAAAACTTGAAAATCACCTTTGTGTTGGACTGACAGGTGGGAGTTAGAACTCATGGGACCAAAGATAATACAAGATACCATAGAAAAAGTGAAAATCATCTAGGAGTGGAAGAAAACTGCACAGAGCATGCATAATTCTTATTCCAATAAGAGACGGAGACCTATAAGGTTTGAGGATGGTGACCACGTCTTTATATGGGTCTCATCATAATGAGGTTTGTGGAGATTTGGTCGGGGTGGCAAGTTATCTTCGAGGGTCATCAGACCCTTCCAAGTCCTCAACAAAGTTGGCGAGCTGGCTTACCGAATATCACTTTCCCCTTATTGCACTAGGTGCACACCATCTTCCACGTATCCCAGCTGAGAAGATACATGCAGGACCCATATCATGTCATCGACCATGGCGAGATGGACATTGACGATGGGGTGACTTTTACAGAAGTTCTAGTAGAGATTGAGGATCAACAGGAGCAGGTTCTTCTTAGGCGGTCAATTCTTCTAGTGCATGTTCACTGACATCAAATGAACCTCTAGGAGAGCACATGGGAGCAGGAGGCTCAGATACGTGCTCTGAAGCCCCACTTCTTCAATTAGTTTGAGTTGTGGATTATGAGGATGTAAACCCCTGAGGTGGGGAGAACGTAATGACATGGAATCTCAATGAAATATTTTTAAAAAATTGGGGAATTTTACAAGTCCGTAAAAATTGATGGTGCATGATTCCCAGTCCTAGTATGCCCGTAATGAATTTATGAACTGTTTTCGGGTACGTTATGTAATGGTGAGAGCGGGTTTTTGTAACTTTTAAACCGGTGCTCGGAATTAAAAAATTAGGACACCGTTGAACTCATACCACCGATATTCACTTATGGATACTTTCACCTCAAAGGCAGTTGGTCGATGGTGAAAGTATGTTTTTGTGATTTTTGTGAAAGAATAAAATAAAATTAAAATGTTTAACATTTTTATTTCTACTTTCTGAAACCTCCCATGTAAATGTTATAAGGTAAGAACCACCTGAAATAAATCCTCCAACAAGTGTTTTATAGTGGTGGGGACCAACCGAACCCCTCTTAAATTTGTGGAATTCCCTTAGAATCCTCCCAATTAATTTTCACCAATGTAAATTAGTTGGCTTGACCCTTTTAAAATATTAAGTAACTGCGTCATTGGAATTTAGGAAGGTTCCTAATAAATGAACCTTTATAAATTTGACGATCATTACATACCTTACCCCCTCTCCTATTTATATGGAGCATTGGAGGAGGATTTGGGATTACTTCACCAAGTGACAAAGCACTGGTAAAGTGCCCCGACACCCAAAAATTGGAGAAACATTATGCTTCTATAATAAAGAACACCTTCCAATGAAAAACTTCTTCAACGAAGAATGTACTCCGTAATTGAGGAATGAGGATGACGATCGAACTGACTTCCGAAGCGAGATTATAGAAGCGAAGATTGTTGGCATCCTCTTAGCCTTCACTGTTTCCATCACGCAACCTCAGTCAACAAACCTTCGAGTTAGGTGTGTGCTTCAATTTCATAAATGTTAATTTTCCTCTCACATTGAATCAACCCCCTCGATCCGCTTGCTACCGCTCTAACGCGGAGGGTGTGGGCCAAAGAAACATGATCTAACCCTTCCACCATTTTTCATGAATGGTTTGTTCATCTTGATGAAGAATCCATCTTTGTGCTATGATGAAGAACGAAGAGCGGCCGGCCAAGACGGCCCCCAGTGAAGGCACGGCGCACACCGCCCCACACAAAAAGGATGGCTGGCTATCCGGCCAGCTGCGGCGGACCCCCACACCATGGCCGCCCGGCCCCACCGTGGTGAAACACCATACCACCGCCTGCACACCACCTGCGTCCTCTGTAGCCCCGCACCACCCACGACCATCGTGGACCTCGTGGCTCCATGTTGTCCTCGTGGAACATGCTCACTCCACCGCCCAGCGGCCCCCACATCTCCTCGAGCCCCTGCGGCCCATGCGACCTCCACCGCCGCATGGCCCCCATGGATCGAGGCCGCCCCACATCCCTCGTGGCTCTATGCCACCGTTGCGGCCCTCTCGGCCTCTGCGCTGCCTCACATCGTCCAACATCCACACCGTGCCGCACAAGCCGGGCCGCTAGGCGTGGAGTTCTTGTAGAGAAACAATGCTTAACGTACATAGACATTACATTACTTTTGCAGAATACATAGTACATAACAAAAACACACACACAATGACCATAATAGTTTAGTGTATTTGGAAACTCGGAATATAATATTCTAATCATGGTGAAAGATCTTCGACATCTCCCATTAAGATCCTTTAAAACCTAAATCCTTTCTTGATGTCCTGGGGAAAAGAAACCATAAAAGGGTGAGCTCAAATGCTCAGTAAGGGTAAACAAAAGAAATATCAATAAGAACATATCTTTTGGAAATCTTAACCTGCAAAAGAGATCATAATTTCATAACATGGGATAAATCATAGTAATGAAATGTAATCCCAATAATAATAACTTAAATCATGAAACTTTGTGGCACACACACATAATCATAGAGAATAATTTCTTATTATTCAATAATCATTGCCAAGACTATCTTAGTGGACAAAGTCCCTTTCTGAACAGAGTTCACCCCTCGTTTCAGTCCTGTTTCACTGAACCGGTATAACCTACCGTTCCAGCCATGTCTATCTCATGAGATATAAAATCTTTACCTAATGCATTGGAGGGAGATATAGGTTCCACCCATCTCATAATGATACCATTCTTATGTGTGCCACAAAATCATAAACCATACATCATAGTATAACCCATGTAATAAAAATGGGAATCTTAAGCATCGTGACATCATAAAACAATTCATATAAGATAAAGGAATTCATAAAAATATTTCCATCAGAACATAATAAAATCCATGCCATAATAGAGATATAAACAGAACCCTATATTATCTTAGATGGAAAATAATTTTGATAAAACACTTGAACTCCATTCTTGAGTATAATATCCTTTCAAATTCAAAAACATTTTCCTTTCTTAACATGTCATACAATTTTAATCTAAAAGATGTTGATTAAAAATAAACTTGAATACTTGTAAAGGAAGCTTCTTGGAAATAATGTTTTAAAAATCTATTCATGTCGTATAAGTTAAAAAAACATTCTTCTCATACTTTTGTCGGAAAAGTCAAAAAAGTACCACGTACGAAAAACGACAAAAGATTACTTTCATATGTTTTACTAAAAACTCATCGAAGGGTAAAATAGGATTTAAATAATTGTAGGTGAATGGAAATAATATTACATATTGAGGAAACATGGATGTGGATGATAAAATACACATATTAAATACTAAAGTATAAACAATATCGGATAAAAATGAGATTGTGATATTTCCCTTACCTTATGTCTGATATGCTTTGTACGTATCCGAACCTCCTGTATAATGATTTAAATAATGTCATTAAATTATTAGAGAATCATATTAATTGTTATGATATCATATATTGTTCACTTATGACTTTATATTACCCGTTCTTTTGTAAATTCCATGTTAAAGAAGCGTTTTGGGTAAAATCGTTTCATTTATCGTAGGTTTTTGGACTTGTTGTTCTTGACATTATTATTACTTATATCATGATTTACATAATTCCAGAATATAAAATATGATTTATATATCATATATATTCAGTATATATATATATATATATAATAGATAGATAAATGAAATTAAACACACCGTTCCTGGAGACGGTAGTCTGTACGTACGCATGAACGCTCTTTTCCTTTCCTTATTGTCTTGAATGGAAGTTAGTAGATGACATATATATATATATACATAAATAAATTACATTTACCATATTATATATTTCATTATAATTCATTATATATACTTTATAGTCATTCTGGAATGGTTAACATGGATAATGAATCTCATCGCATCATGGAGACGGTAGTCCGTACGTACGCACGAGCGATGATATTGTTCCCCTGGTCGTGGAATTGTGTTGAAGTGTATGTGTACTATTTCAGTATCAATATCACTTTATAATAATCATATATAGTTACTCATTACACCATTATACCCATCCAATTACGGTGGTGGTGGAAAATAGATTACACCATGGCGTGGAGATGGTATTCTCTACGTACGCACGCTCGGTGATTTCCTTTTTCCGTAGGATGGATATAAGGTTAATTAGAGTTGTTTCATATTTATAATAACATATAAGTATATAATAAATACTTATGTTATTACTTTACCATGAAAAAACTAAAGAAGAAGAAGTTGAAGAAGAAAGAAATTGAAAAAGATCGGTAATGGATATTACCTCTTTTTGACGCGCCTTCACTTAACCTCGACTTAAAGAACTAAGGATGGTCTTTGAATAAGACATGTACCTCTAGGATGATACTAGGGAAGTGTAGAAGATATTTTGGCAGGGGATGGCCGATCATTAATGCTAAAATTGGTGTGAGGAGGAGAGGGAGGAGGTGCCCTTTTATAAGGGAGGAGAGGGGCACCTTAGGAAAATCTCAAAATATTATTTTATATTAAGGTAAAATTCGGTTTATAATGGTTCCAAAGGGTCTTATTTCGAAGTTAATGTTGTTATGGGTCTAAATCCTCTCATCCAATATGATTTAGACAAGTTTAGGTTATTATTTTAACCTTATCAATTAGATTTAACTCTAAGTTAAATAATTTAACTTTTACTGTGTCTTTTTGTTTTCTTACACTATATGGTTAATAAACTTACCATAAAAAGCCAAAAGAACCCCATGTTGTTTATTATTAATATATCAATCTTTATATAAGTCATTTGGCCGAACCTTAGATTTTTTGGATTTAAATAACAATTAATAATATAGTATTTGTTTTAAAAACTAATTTATGTCAATTTTGACACTATTTGGTACATGATTTTTATGAAATTCATAATAGAATGATAAGTTAGAAACAAGTTACTTATATCAACAATAACATGTCATATTAACCTATAAAATTAATTTAAGTCATAAAAAGTCTCAAATTAAATTTATTTGGGAATATATAACATCAATTATGTCAATATTTCATTAATAAGACAATTACTGCATCATCTTTGTGTCATAATAAATGATAATTATTTAATCCCTAAAAATACTAAATAAATTCCTATGATGTATATAATTGTATTATTTTTCTCTATATAATTAATTTTCGAAGTTTCATGATGTTTATAACTTAATTAAAATTATTATACTTATATGATTTAGGATTGTGACATGTTGTCACATTCTTTGGTTTTAATAATAATTAAATTATTTTCATTGAAAAAGTCCATAAAATGAATCTAATCCGACACTTAGGTTATATGGGTCTACTTTTATCCATCCAATAAGATTTTTCTAAGTGTTAGGGTAAATTTATAATCTTATATTTACCCTTAATTACCTGATTTACCTTTAACTATAGTAAATAAAATTTACCGTAGTTACTATTCACAATGCCCAAAAATGAAAAGTAGCTTATTAAAATAATTTGGACCCACTTATTCCAAATATGAAATTCATTTTCTCAAATTCAATACAACAAAGATTCAGAAAATAAATTAAAATCAATCCCGTTGTCGAAAGAAAACAGGTTTTTCTTTAATAATTGCAAAAGATTGAATTGATTTAACGTACGAATTCAAGGCAAAATCAATGCTAATGACATACATTATATTAAATGGTAAAAATATATTCTATTTATACCTTCAAACCATTCAATATTATAATTTAACCACATAAGATATTACGATGAAAAAAGTTGTTTTTAATTAAAATATAGCGTGTTTTTACTATTCATTAAAATATGAAAGTTATCGGAAAAATATCAAAACATTTTCTAATGTATATTTTTATATCCTGATTCAAAAGAAGAATTTTATTTTTTCCAAATTGACCTTATAAACATATCAAAAACTAGATTTAAAGTGGGTGCGCCATCAAAAGGCGGCAAAACTGCATTTTTTTTAAATACTTATTTTACCCGAAAAAATTATTTTATTCTTATACCAGGTTCTAGAAATGTGTAAGATGAATAATAATGTTATAAAATTAAAAATTTAGTTAACACTATTCATAATGGATAGTTCATAACAATATTATAAAAATATATCGTTGTTTAGTAAAACCCGGTATTGCGTACAACAAACGCAATCGAGGAAGGTCGCGATTGCGTGTAATGCAAGCCATGTCCGGGTTTCTTATAGTGCATAACTCCTTTGTTGTTGCATATAACAGAATCCAACCTTATTTTATTTATACATTAAATATATATATACATACACTCAATGTTGTGTAGAATTATTTCTATCAAATGAACTTGAAATTGTGTGTAACAAGAGCCAAGAAAAGTGTTGCGTATACTTCAAGCTAATATGGTATTGCATATAGCGCATGATAATCTTGGTGTGTCATACAATAGAAGATATTAATGAAATTAAAAAGAATTTATCTTAAAAAATCTCGGGTTTTTTACATTCTACCCCCCTTAAAATGAATTTCTCCCTCGAAATTCGTCGGGGTTATAAATCGTTTACTATTCATAAAAACCCACATCGTAAAAAGAAATACCAAAACTGAACTTTAAAAACTAAAGTATGAAATGTAACGGTTACCCAAATAAACTAACCACTCGGTTTCCACATAGGTGAAAATATGGATATGGAATGGAATTATAACCATCATGTTCTGATGGAGAGTGGTAGAGAACATGGCTATGAAAAATCAAACAATCACAAAGCCATAGATTTGTGATTATCAAAGGTACCATCTGATTCATCGGATATAAGGGCAGTAGGACAACATTTTTGGTTTTTCAAGGTCATTTCCCTAAAGTTGATGAAATTGGAATTAGAATAAATACTTTCATGATTTCGTTATAGTCTCACCGTTTTTCATTCTTTGGAAAATTTCCACTTCATCTCTTAAGGAAATGAAGTTGAATTTGTCATTCGTGATGTGTTAGAAGATCATGTGATAGAATGATGTTTCATTCCATCTGTCTCAAACAAAAGGTTATAAAAGTTATCAAAAAATACATAATTCCATCTATAGTGAGATTAATCATATATGGTTCCTAAAATGGACATTTACTTCATATATCATACTGCTTAATATAATAAAACTAATTTCTACTAAACAGGGACTTCCTGTAGGCCAGTGGTAAGCGATAAAGTCCACTCGCACTTCGGTTGTGGGTTCGATTCCCACGGCCTTGTCTGACGTGATGGGCTATCGCCCATCCTATAGGTTGTCCTTTTTCTAAAATTATATTACTATAACATCCCATCAATAATATCGAAAAAAACCACTATCCTTAAACAATACTAACTTATGTCCAACATAATCCATTCCATAATACTACAGTCCACTCTCATAATATAGTGAAAATGATTACCAGAGATTTAATACCAGTGTTGATCCCCATATAAGATAAGTCTTGTTGGTCACATTCCAAACATTAAAAGGACTTAATCATGTATTCTATTGAATTCCCATTGAACCTTAGTGAAAACATGAATGAAGTTAAACGTTAACACTTTCCACATACCAAAATCCTCAAAACTCTATATAATCAAACCATGATATCACATAGTCCTTATATCAATCATGAGTTCATGAATACTGTTAAACATTTCATTTCCTCATTTTCCCTTCATTATGTGCATATCATCTTATTTCCAAAAATATCTCAATCACTTTCAATGGTTACCGATACCATAAATTTTTTGAATACCACAATAGACCAATACATAAATATTCCAATACTCCGCGATAAAAAATTATTTTGGAATCCCATTACATAAACACTTAATCATTCCACGTCATCGTTGTCATATTCAACATCGCGAATAGTGATCGCATGTGACTTCCCTTTGTCCTTTGCCTTAAGTGGTTGCTCATGGCGATCATCACTAACCCTTGGATTAGGGCATTTATTAGCATAATGCCTCATTTCCTTGCACTTGAAGCATTTAAGTGTAGTAGGTTCATTCTGTGTATCCCTTCCTTTGTTTTCATCATAAGAAATCTTCTTCCCATCATTGTGGCATTCAAATTCCCAATGACCTTCCTTTCCACATATGATACATTTACTTATCCCTTTAATACAATCTCCACCATGCTTCTTTCCACACTTTGAGCATAAGGAAACATTCATATTCTTTTCACCATTATTCTGAGATTTCTCCTTGAACTCCATCTTTCGTTTCTTGTCAAAACTATGAGATGGATAAGTAACACCAACTTTCATTTCTACCTTGATAGCACAACGCACAATTTCATCATAGATATTGAAGTCTCTTATAGCTAATGCCCTTCGAATATTAGGTTTTAATCCACTGAAGAATCGGTCAACTTTACATTCAGGTTGGATGATAAAGCTAGATGCATACCTTTCAAGCCTTGTAAAATTCGCTTCGTATATACCAACAGATTCATCATCCTTTTCTTTAGTTCAAGAAACTCCTTCTCCATCATTGTTCTAAAAATACGAGGGAAGTACATATTGAAAAATATGTTCTTGAACTCGTCCCATTCCATGTACTCAATTTCATCTCTTGGCCTCGTATTCTTGATAAGATTCCACCATCGATCAGTATCACCTTCCAAATGATACACTACTAAGATGACATTATCATGTTTAGAACATTGAAGATCTAAAAATATCTTTTCAGAAGTACTAATCCATTGTTCAGCAACAAGTGGATCAGAAGACCCACTGAAAGAAGTTGGATGTTTCCTCATGAAGGACTCAATAGAATATTGTTCCTGTCTCTACTCATTTGGAAGTCCAGAATGATTCATAGCTTGTGTAAGTATAACAATAAGATTTTTCACTCCATTTCCAATAACATTTGTTTTTTCAGGAGGACAATCATTGCATTGTCCATTGCATTGATCAACACAGTTCCATCGGGTTCTAGCCATCATCTAAAACCCAAAAATAATAGTGTGAGAGGCAAAAATCATTCTAGGGAAAACAACATAATAAAGGGGGAGTATCCTCAATATCTAACATCTTAGGTCCAATTCTATGATCGTTACCGTAGTTCTAGGACTATATCCTATACTTATACTTATCCTTAAGGACATCCCTATACATACCTTATAAATATCTCTAGGGATCTCACTAACGTTCTCGCATCCTAGTTTCCAAAGGATGACTAATCCTTTCCTCTGATACCAACTGTAGAGACCTGAAGCTTAACGTACATAGACATTACATTACTTTTTCATAATACTTAGTACAAAAAAAAACACACAGAAAGACCGTAATAGTTTAGTGTCTTTCGAAACTCGGAATATAATCTTTTAATCGTGGTGAATGATCTTCAACATCTCCCATAAAGATCATTTTTTTAAACCTAAATACTTTCTAGATGTCCTAGGGAAAATAAAACATAAAAGGGTGATCTCAAATGCTTAGTAAGGGTAAACAAAAGAAATATCAATAAGGACATATCTTTTGGAAATCCTAACCTGCAAAAGTGATCAAAATTTCATAACATGGGATAAATCATAGTAGTGAAATGTAATCCCAACGATCATAACATAAAACATGAATCTTTGTTGCATACACACATAATCATAGAGAATCATTTCTTATTTTTCAAGACTCATTGCCAATACTATCTTAGTGGACAAAGTCCCTTTCTGAACCGAGTTCACCCCTCGTTTCAGTCCTGTTTCACTGAACCGGTATAACCTACCATTCCAGCCATGTCTATCTCATGAGATATAAAATCTTTACCCAATGCATTGGAGGGAGATATAGGTCCCACCCATCTCATAATTATACCATTCTTATGTGTGCCAGAAATTCATAAACTATACATCATAGCATAACCCATGTAATAAAAATGGGAATCTTAAGGATCGTGACATCATAAAACAATCCATATAAGATAAAGGAATTCATAAAAATATTTCCATCACAACATAATCAAATACATTCCATAATAGGGATATAAACAGAACCCTATATTATCTTAGATGAAAAATAATTTTGATAAAACACATGAACTCCATTCTTGAGGAAAATATCCTTTCAAACTCAAAAACATTTTCCTTTTCTTAACATGTCATAAAATTTTAAACTAAAAAAAGTTGATTAAAAATATGCTTGAAAACTTGTAAAGGAAGCTTCTTGGAAATAATGTTTTAAAAATCCATTCATGTCGTATATGTTAAAAAAATATTCTTCTCGAACTTTTGTCGGAAAATTCAAAAAAGTACCTCGTACAAAAAACGACAAAAGATTCCTTTCATATCTTTTACTAAAAACTCACCGAAGGGTAAAATAGGATTTAAAAAATTTTAGGTGAATGGAAATAATATTACATATTGAGGAAATGTGGATTTGGATGATAAAATACACCCCAGTAAATACAAAAGTTTAAACAATATCGGATAAAAATGAGATTGTGATATTTCCCTTACCTTATGTCCGATATGCATTGTATGTATCTGAACCTCCTGTATAATGATTTAAATAATTTAATTAACTTATTACAGAATCATATTAATTTTTATGATATCATATATGGTTCACTTATAAATTTATATTACCCTTTATTTTGTAAATTCGATGTTAAAGAAGCGTTTTGGGTAAAGTCGTTTCATTTATCGTAGGTGTTTGGACTTGTTGTTCTTGACATTATTATTACTTATATCATGATTTACTTACTTCCAGAATATAAAATATGATTTATATATCATATATATTCAATATATATATATATATATATATAATAGATAGATAAATGAAATTAAACACACCGTTCATGGAGACGGTAGTCCGTACGTACGCATGAACGTTGTTTTCCTTTCCTTTTTTTTGAATGGAAGTAAGTAGATGACATATATATATACATAAATCCATTAGATTTACCATGTCATATATTTCATTATTATTCATTATATATTCTTTATAATCATTCTGGAATGGTTAACATGGATAATGAATCTCATCGCGTCGTGGTGACGGTAGTCCGTACGTACGCACGGGCGATGATATCGTTCCTATGGTCGTGGAATTGTGTTGAAGTGTATGTATACTATTTAAGTATCAATATCACTTTATAATAATTTTATATAGTTACTCATTACACCATTATACCGATCCAATTAAGGTGGTGGTGGAAAATAGATTACACCAGGGCGTGGAGATGGTATTCTGTACGTACGCACGCGCGGTGATTTCCTTTTTCCGTAGGATGGATAGAAGGTTAATTAGAGTTGTTTAATATTTATAATAACATATCAGTATATAAAAAATACTTATGTTATTAATTTAAAATTAAACAACTAAAGAAGAAGAAGTTTAAGAAGAAAGAAATTGAAAAAGATCGGTAATGCATATTACCTCTTTTTGACGCGCCTTCACATAACCTCCACTTAATAAACTAAGGATGGACTTTGAAGAAGACCAGGACCTCTATGATGATACTAGGGAATTGTATAAGAGATTTTTTCAGAGGATGGGCGAGCTTGAATGCTCAAAATGGTGTGAGGAGGAGAGGGAGGAGGTGCCCTTTTATAAGGGAGGAGAGGGGCACCTTAGGAAAATCTCAAAATATTATTTTATATTATGGTCAAATTCGGTTTATAATGGTTCCAAAGGGTCTTGTTTCGGAGAAAATGTGGGTATGGGTCGCACTCCTCTCATCCAATATTATTTAGACAAGTTTAGGTTATTATTTTAACCATATCAATTAGATTTAACTCTAAGTTAAATAATTTAACTTTTACCGTGTCTTTTTGTTTTCTTACACTATATGGTTAATAAACTTACTATAACAAGACAAAAGAACCACAAGTTGTTTATTATTAATATATCTATCCTTATCCAAGTCATTTGGTTGAACCTTCGATTCTTAGGAATTAAATAACAATTAATAATATAATATTTGTTTTAAAAACTAATTTATGTCAATTTTGACACTATTTGGTACATGATTTTTTTAAAATTCATAACAGAATGATAAGTTCGAACCAAGTTACTTATATCTACAATAACATGTCATATTAACCTATAAATTAATTTAAGTCATAAAGAGTCTCCAATTACATTTATTTGGTCATTTATAACATCAATTATGTCAATATTTTATTAATAAGACAATTACTGCATCATCATTGTGTCATAATAATTAATAATTATTTAATCCCTAAAAATTCTAAATAAATTCCTATGATGTAGATAATTGTATTATCTTTCTGGAGACTATTCATGTTTGAAGTTTCATGAACTTTATCACTAAATTAAAATTATTATACTTATAATATTTAAGAAAGTGACATGTTGTAACATTCTTTGGTTTTAATAACAATTAAATTATTTTCATGGAAAAAAGTCCATCAAATGAATCTAATCCAACCCTTAGGTTATATGGGTCTACTTTTAGCCATAAAATATAAATTTTCCAAGTGTTAGGTTAATTTTATAATCTTATCTTTACCCTTAATTACCCGATTTACCTTTAACTATAATAAATAAAATTTACCGTAGTTACTATTCACAATGCCGAAAAATAAGAAGTAGCTTATTAACATAATTTGTACTCACTGATTCCAAATATGGAATCCATTTTTCCAAATTCAATACAAAAAAGATGCAGAAATTAAATTAAAATCATTCCCATTGTCGAAAGAAAACGGGTTTTTCTTTAAAACATTACAAAAGATTGAATTGATTTAACCTACGAATTCAAGGTAAAATCAATGCTAATAAAATATATTATATTAAATGATAAAAATATATTATATTTATACTTTAAAACCATTAAATATTATAATTTAACCACATAAGATATTACGATGAAAAAAGTTGTTTTTAATTAAAATTTAGCGTGTTTTTACTATTCATTAAAATATGAAAGTTATTGGAAAAATATAAAAACTTTATCTAATGTAAACTTTTATATCCTGAATAAAATTAACAATTTTATTTTTACAAATTTAACTTATAAACATATCAAAAACTATATTTAATGTGGGTGCGCTATCAAAAGACGGCAAAACTGCATTTTTTAAAAAATATCTATTTTACCTGAAAAATTTATTTTGTTCTTATACCATGTTCTAGAAATGTGTAAGATGAATAATAATGTTATAAAATTCAAACTTTAGTTAACACTATTCATAATGGCTAGTTCATAACAATATTATAATAATATATCATTGTTTAGTAAAACCCGGTATTGCGTACAACACACGCTATCGAGGAAGGTCGTGATTGAGTGTAATGCAAGCCAAGTCAGGGTTGCGTGTATTGCACAACTCATTTGTTGTTGCGTATAACAGAATCCAACCATATTTTATTTATACATTGAATATATATATATATATACACACAATTTTGTGTAGAATAACTTCTATCAAACGAACTTGAAATTTTGTGTAACAAGAGCTAAGAAAAGTGTTGCGTATACTGCAATCTAATACGGTGTTGCATATAGCATAAGATAATCTTGGTGTGTCGTACAATAGAAGATATGAATGAAATTAAAAAGAATGTATCATATAAAATCTCGGGTTGTTACAGTTCCGGTGCGGGCCGAACCATGCAGCGGGTCGGGCCGCCCAGCGCCGGCCAGGCTAGACCCAGCTGGCCAGGCCACCCAACACGGGCCAGCTAGACTTAGCAGGTGAAGCAGGACCCATCTGGTCGGGCTGGGTCAGTCCGACTAGGTCAGACCAGACCTGGACCAGTTTCGACCCTGTACGCTTTTTTGGCCGTAACATTGGCACTGTGCGTCCGTTTGGCGAACCATCTACAGTTCCAGAAACCATGGAGCAAGACAGTCCCTTTGGTATACCCCACTAGAGTTTTGAATAAAGTTGGTGTATTTTTGGGTTGGATCGAGCATGAATCCAACTAGGCCCTCGGGACTAAAAGGCTAATAACTTACAGACCGGACATCCGATTGACGAGCGGTCTATTTCATTCAGACCCCTATGATGTGACAGACCTTTGGGATAATTGTTTATTGGACTACGTAGTAGTTGGAATATTGACCTATGGCTTGTGGAAAGGTTCTCCAAAGTGCGATACGTATGGAACCCTGCAATTGGCTGAGACTTGACGATTGCTGACCATTTCGACTCGGAGTGACTTGACAGGCCCAGTGGGGAGTGCCTCTGTGTGATGTAGAAAAACCATGGTGGGGAGTACATCTGTGGGATGAAAAAGACCAATGGTATTGGATAGGAGGAGTGCCCGAGCATCCCACGGGGGGGATCACCTCTTTGTGACGTGGCAGACCCACGGTACTCGACAAGACAAGTACCTCACCATGTTACGAGGGGGAGTGCCTCTGTGTGGCACGACAAACCCATGGTGGGGAGATCCTCTGTGTGACGTGGAATACCCACACTACTCGACAAGAGAAGTACCTCATCAGTCCAAGGTTAGTGGAAATCACTTCTATGTGATGCGGCAAACCCACTATACTTGATATAGGAGGGGTTCTCCAACAGCCTAGGTGTTCGGTGATGTGACTAGAGATATTACTTTTTACTACCCCTAGAATAAATCATGGTGTGAGTTGAGTATTATCATTGTGGTATTCTTTCCTTCATTGAATATTTTGGCTTTTGGGATTTTGAGTTATTCCTCATGTTTTCTCATGGTTGAGATGGGATTACATGATAACATTGTTATATGTATAGGCATATACCTTAGTTGGGCAGAAAAATGATTTCATGCTTGTGGTTTATCCTTTGTGGATTTTTTGAGAACATTAGGGTCTTAGGGTCTCTACATAGTATCATTATAATCACACCTACATGGGCTCTGCTCACACCCCATTGTGTTTGGTGCATACGATAGACAACACTGATTGGGGATGAGATTACCAATACTAGAGGTAGCTCGGAGGTGGACTTAGACGAAGCGTATTGCATAGATGATTATTTGAGAGATATAAATTCCCTAAAGGTAGGATCCTTGGTAGATGTTCATAGGAGCTATTCAGTTTACTTGTACCTCCGTGTTTACTTGAACACTTTATTTTTTTTGTACTTTACAATTGGTCTTGTATTTTGTCCCCTTTTCTTTCAGTACACACTCTTTTTTACTATACAGTTCACTCGTGTTTGTATCTTTCCATGTGCTTGGTTGTCTGTGTTTACAAGTTATAAATGCAATTCCTTCCCAGTTTTAGGGAATACGCCTTACGGTGCTACTCACTAGCCCCTGGCCTATGGAAGGCGAGGCATGGGGATGTCACGGCATGGGCCCCAGGGGACGAGTCGTGACAATTTTTCTATGGATTTATTGTTTTATAATAAAAATGGAGAATAATCCTAAAAATTCATATGAGTCCCTTAGAATTAATTACAAACGATTATTTTGTTGGAGATGTAACTTAATGTATGTAACACCCACCACATCTTCTCAAGTCAATGGGTGGTGGTGGGATATTACAAATTGTATCAGTTTTTTCAATACATGGGTATCATTTATAGTATTTTTTTCATCCTTGGGATAAAATAAATGAGTGTGATTTTATGAAATTGAATGGTACAAAGTAAAAATGACACATCTATGTTGCTTATTATTATCTTCATGTTACAAGGGTTATTGGGTACATTATATTTTAAGAACTTACATAGGTGATATATAAAAACATATTTACGGATTTTGGCGATGAGAGTTTCAAGACATGAATTTTTAAAATAAACACCCCCTATTACATTAATAGTAATTATTTAGTAAATGATTTCTAAAAATTTTTAAATTATATTCTCATTAAAATTGTTGGATTTTTTTTAATTATTAAATTTCGATAATGAATTGTAGTGATTTTTTTAAAATTGTTAAGCTTATTAACAATGGATAAATATGAATGTGTAAATATATCTGGAGTTTGGAATAAATGAATTAATTTTAGATTTAAAATAAATCAGTTTCAAGAGAGTGAAAATGAATAGTTTTTGTTCTAAATATATATAATGAAACATTATTTGTGATGTAATAACATACCGGAAGAGGCTACTGATATTGTTTTTACACATAAGATAAATTGGAAGAAATAGTTAGTCTAGAGTATTCTCCCATTTTTTCAGCCTTTGTATGGAGGAAATATAATAGATAAAGAAATAATGGTTGATTATTTGGTTTAGTTCAATATGTAAAATCCACCCATCATTTGGGGTGACTAAGAGGTGTAAAATATGAAATGTTAACGAATATAATGAATTAAATCTTCAATTTCCATGACACGCCAGTAATGATTTAGGTGAGTTTGGAAATGTCTTCACTGGTGAAACCAGAACACTAGAGGTGGGATTTTTTATTCCTAGACAAATTGGTTCATGTCATGGAATCAGAGGATTTTTATTATATGTTAATTTTATATATGAACCCTTAAACATTAATATTTCAAGAATAACTTACTTCATAAGTTTTAAGAAGAATATCTTGCTAATATTCTATGTGGACAAATTTAATAATTTTTTTCCAATTTTCCATGGATGTTAATGAATGTACATTAATGAAGACAGACAATATTGAGTTAGGGTTAAAATAAGAAATTTTCCTAATGACTAATGTTCACTGTATTTTGGATTGTTCATAAACGGTATCTTGTGCATTAGTGGTAGAATGTGATATCTTAGGAAATAAATTTTGAGAAATAATGATATTTCATATCATAACTAGTCGGAATATAAATACTATGAACAAGTAGAGAATGTATAACTATTCTAATGGGGGTAGTATATCTCAAACCATGAATTTCAAATAATTCATATTATATCCTCATCCAATGAGTAAGACCATATGTTTTTTTGTGTGGATCACTTAATCATATCAAGAGAGATTGTTTTACACTACCAAGACCATGAAAAAATTGAAACCATATGGGAAATATTCAAAATCATATTCATTATGATCAAATTTCTAGTTTTTGGGACACATATCATGCTTCTCAATTATTATATCCTTTGATAGGATAGGTGTAGGAAAATTATCCATAAAGGGAAAAATCAGAAAAAATCATAGTGATTCTAAGAATACCCTGACTAATCAACAAGTAAAATAACAATATGGTATTGAAGATAAATGTTAAAAGCATCATAAATTTAATGGGAAGAAATAAATGAAAGGGGATGATCAATTAAGACATTTGATTGTGAGAGATATGATTCAAATTAATTACATCCTTATTCTATAATTGTATGATATGGGTGAATCCCATTTGTGTATTGAATCTCATGTCATTAACATGATGGGTTTACATATTAATATGAGGCATTAAATTTTGAAACTCTAAACAAATTTGGGATAATGATAGTGCCAGGATATGAAATTATCATCATGTTTAATAACAATTTATGGTACTTTTTTGGTATGGTATTTATATATGATAGAGATGGATTCCTAAGACATGATTTTATGAATGTCTTGGATAATGAAATTTGAGTTGCTATTGATTTTTAGTAACCCATGGTTAATTTAAATTATTCATATGATTTTATCAATAAAATTAAAGGATATTGTGCAGTGGATGAATGTAAAAAAATACCCTTCGTACATGTGGTTGGAAATATCACTTACTAGTTGAGAGTAGTGGCATTGATAGTATATAATGAGATCAAGAATAGAGAATTTACAACAAGAGTGGATCAGTTTAGAAATGATTATCCTGAAAACATTATATCCATTTTATCAAAAAGAAAAATTGATTTTACGATTCTTCTCTTAATTGGGACCATTCAATATTACCTTCCATATAATTTCATGAAATTAAAAATAGAGAGTAGATGGATTATTTAGGATAGTGGAAAAGTAATGTTTCCAACCAACAATGTTATCCTTCATCAGTAACCCCAATTATCTTTATAAATAATGTGTGTGGAACTCATAATGTTTTTATTGATTATTGAAATCTACACCATGTTATAAAATATGATTAATATACTCTTAAATAAATGTGATACATATTTGATAAAATGAGTGGACCCCTGTGGTTTTATAAAATTTAATTTCATTATGGATATCAATTGTTTCCTGATTGAAATGATGATATTACAAAGATGGCTTTAGGTAAAATATATGTCCCTCATGATTTTTGTTTTTAATACTTTTGGTCAATAGAATTAACCATTTTTCATTATTGAATGTATTAATCATATATATATCAATGTTATATACATTATATTGATGTGTCTGTTTTTTCAATATATTGCAGAATTATAGGATAATGGAATATAATCAACAACACGTAGAAATATTGTTTTGTATCATGGGGTAGAATTGTATGTATATTGTGTTATTAAAGTATGATTTATGGATATAAGATGTGTGATTCCTTGTCAATGTAATTTATAAATTTTTATTTTATTATGATATGTAAATAATTGTGCCAGGTAAATCAGGGAAACTAAAAATTAATTCATTTGAGGTATATGGTTTCTTGGTCTACGTTGGATACTACATATGTTTTTACATAGTTTTTCTTATATGGAATCAATTATTATATCTTGTACAAGAAGAAGTTTTCCATTAAAATGGAGTTATCACTATATTAAATCCTTTAACAAGAATAAAGGTTGACATAAATCATCACCCATTCTCACAGTTACAATTTCTGTTCATGGATTTGCATTATATTTTTATGCATGAGGATCAAGTTTTGGGTGGGAAATCATACATCAGGGAATGTTATTTCGTATGGTTCGTTTAAGTTAGCCTTAAATGAGAAGAACTACTAAAAACACTATTTCAAATTGGATGTGGTTATCTATTCTTTATTGAATTGGTAGAATTAAATTTTTGGTAAGATATTTATTGTTTTTATTGACCATAAGATCATGAAATACATTTCCTCACAATGATAATTTAATTTAAATAAATTAATATGGATTGTATACCTTAAATTTTTTTAATTTCAGTAGATTAATACATTAGGTGAATTAAATATAGTTCATGTTTCATTTTTATGTAATTTGTATAATTATTTAAACAAAGAATAATTTCATTAGTGGAATAACATGTCTGTCATAAAATAAATACACCTATATTTTACCAAGGAAGGTGACATTTCATTTGTTTGCATGTTTTTATTTTCCCTTTGTTGAATAGGGTATTTATAAATGATCAAATATAATTTTCTAAATGACTTTATATGAAATAAAAACCCATATTGCTGTTATAATGTTATGTTATGGAAGGTGGATTGGAATTTAGTGCTGCAACATACCTATTTAATGTTTATACTATTTTCTTTTCAATAAAAACATCTTTATTTTTACCAAACATTTCAATTCTACTATTCATCGAGGAGTTCAATTGATATATAATGTGGGGATAGAAATATTTTTTGTATGTTGGAATAAAAAGGGACGTTTACGAATTTTTTTTTGATTTTCATATATCTATACGTCAAGGAGGAGAAAAAAATATTAATGCGAATGTCAGAGTCTTTAACAATTCTCATGAGGATATGGGAGGATATGTCCTTGTATTTTTCTAATGTATAGACATAACGTGTAAGAGAAATAAGGTCATATTGGTATTTTGGGATATTTTTAAGAGTTTTTTTTTCATTTTATTCATATTCATGAATCCCATATGTTGGAAGAATTTTCAAAAAACTATATCATATAAGTTATAATGTGGAATGAAGTTCTTGTCTTGATTTAATTCGAATGACACCCAAGGTTTATGCATCATTTTTTTGAAATATATAATGAATTCCCAAGGTACATAGTTGGTTATGATCATGATGTATTGTCCTCAAATGTATTATCATTATATGATGATGATCCAAACATTTTATTAAATTCAAAGGAATTATGTAATAGATTTTTGTGCGTCATGGGGGGAAGAAATATCATTAGAAGAGTTGTTAAAAATTAATTGATTTTATCCCTCAATACATGTGGCTCTTTTGGAAATATTTTATGGTAATAGCTTTTTTCAATATGTATTTGTTGGAAATAAGTGATTCATTACATGTTAGTTCAATAAAAGTTCACGAAATAAGGAAAATGATCCAGTTGATCAGAATGAATATGGAGATGGATCATAGTCCTCTAAAATCGTAAGTTTATCATCATCGATACTAATTTAGTTTCATGGTGTGGTTTCATGTTTTAGTTAGAATCCCACTAAGGATTATAAATTTTCATTTTGGTAAGTATAGAATGTTATCTCCTCAACAAAAATACACTTTAGAAAAATATTAATGAGTTTATGAGTTGGAATATCTATTTTTTTATCCATTATTCATTTAAATTCATAATATATTTAAAAAATACCATTTTAAAAATTTTCAACTAGTTCATAACCATTACATTTGATGGGATCATGTATAAATAGATATTTATTAACCATTTGTTCATATGTATTTATGAATTGTTGATAGTCCCTAAAACTGCATGCATTGGTAACGAATCAGTCTAGTGTATTTTGTTCCAACACTGTCTTGTTTACGATGAAATGTTTGAGTGTGAAAATAAAATATTGGAGGAATGAGAACTAATATTATTGGAATAATATGGATTATTATTTTATTGGGATGTAATTTCCAATTATTTGTAGAATTTAGGACCACTAATTTCATGTAGGTAACCCATTATTAATTAATTTTTATTTTGGATAATGATTAAGTTACATTTCATATTCATGGATAATTATTTCTAGGAATTGTGTATGAGCACAGTTTGATCACAGTTAGTAAAAATCATATTTAAACTCTATGAATCCTTGAAATGGAAGGCAGTGGTCACTAGGTAGGCACATAATCTGTCCAAACAATCATTATTCCCATGAGAAACTATGAGTATTGAAACAATGGGTAAAAAATTATTGGAGGACAATATTTTTAACCTAGTGATCAAAAGGAGGTATGAGAAAAGATATTGTATCATGAATGGTTGAAAAATATTTTTTACAATATTCTGACACAACAATCCATGGTTTTGGTGTGTGATAGTAGAAACAACATTGTTGGCAGAATGTTTACCAAATTTTGTAGCATAATTGTGTGTCATACAATGAACCCTCTAAATTTTTTGGGTAAAATTTTATTTAATCAAATTAAATACATATTTATAATAATTATCCCATAAAAATAAAACCATTGTCTTCAAATATGTGAGACACTTTGACCATTGGTCTAGGATAGATTCGAAGGCCTATCAATGAAAATTGTATACCCAGATTTATCATGAAGTTCAAATTCATGGTCATTATTCATTGATATATTCTTCATCAATTTAATGAAACATAAGATAAAATCCACTCTATATGTCTATCCATGATCCCTAATTGATATTTTTATGTTTTATATTTCATTCTATTGAATGAAAGATGATTCTTGATCAGATATTTATATTCATTGTATTGATATTTATTTACACAAAAAAATTTATGTATAGTGCATTATCTCTTGATTGAAATTTATTAAAATTATATTTTTTAGTTTGACATAAAAAAATTATATAAATGATTTTGAAATTTTTTTCTGGCTATTTTAGGAATATTTTTTAGTGAATGTTTTCGTCAATTATTTTGTTTTTATTGGTCTTTTTGAAAACACATTATTTTATGATTTTAAAATTAATTTTCATTTGAACCATGGAAATTATATTGAGAAATTAATTAAAAAATAAATAGCTTAATTTAAATGAATTGTAATGATATTGGGATAAATGTTTGTCCACGAGTTTCAGGACATTTAAAATTGTTATGAAGTACAACCGTAAATAGTGGTGGTGTATATAAGATATATTCAACCATAAATGGAAAGACCAATATTCAGTGTGTGTGCGTGTGTGTGTGTGGTTGTGATTGTGGACATGGAAAATAATAATCCAAATATTATTTGAAAAATTATAAGGTATTTCCTTATTTATATGCAAATTTGTTTTAAGTATAAAAACTATTTTTTGAAAAACTACATTAAACTTTTGAAAACGTTTTTATATAAATGTGAAAAATATTTTCATCCTAGTTGAGTGAGTTGTGAATTCATTGGGAAATAATTAAGTTAGTTTAAAATAAACCCCTTTATAGTTACTATGTTTAATGGTTATATTATGTATATCATGACAGTCATAAATGTAATGTATATCATTTCTTTAGTGATGCATCCTTAATTCATGGGATTGGCCTATTTAGTATGATCATACTGAATGTTAGAAGGTAATGAGTTGATTTAATTGGTTTCCTTGAGTTTTTTCCATGATGGGTTCCTCTTATAATGTGATATGATATTGATTTTATTTATAATTTTTGTTGTTTTTCCTTTTACTAATTCATCATGTATTTTTTTCATTTTTTTCGTCGGTTTTGTTTGTTATATAGTAAAAATTAAAAAAAACATCTCCCAAATGTTTATGAAATAATTATATTTTAATAATTTTTTTTCATTGATCCCTTGAGTTACACCCCACTATGAGTTTAGATGAAACAAATATCATTTGTATAACATTTTTTCCTATTATCTGTACGAGATTTGATTGAAGAGTATGAATTTTAATAATTAAATTATGAATAATTTAATTTTTAAACATTTATTAAAAGAAATCATTTTTTATAAAAAATTTTTTTTAAAGAAATGGGATACATTTTATGAAATAATTATTTTATCCACGGAATATTTTTTTATTAAATAATATTAATCCATACAGGTGATTTAAAATAATTAAATTTATACATTATTTAGAATATAATCTATTTTGAAAATTATTAATATATTATTCGATGCATATGATATGAATAAATCACTATTCATACATAAATAATATTTTTTTCTAAATTGTAGAATTGTCTCATTTTGTGAACATGCATTAAAATTATTTTCCTCCATTTATAATTATTATTTTTAGATAATGTTAATTACATATTTAGAATCAAAATATTCTAATTTTGAAAATAATCCCCATAATGTTTTCGTTAATATGAATTGTAATTGTGGTATAATTTATCACATTGGTAAAGTGTAAATGTGGTTAATCAGGATTTAAAATAAGTGATAAAGATATACATTTTCACACTAATTCTTATTAAATTATGGTAATTTGACACTCCTCATTTTATTCTTTAATTTTATTTTCGTAATGGACAGTTTTCCAGAATATATATATATATATATATTATTTATAAAAATATTAATACAAAATTTCACTGTCATTGTTTTAAATATCCTGTATGAGTTTAGATAATGATAAAAACTAGTTGGGTACGAATATTTAAATTCATTATTTTTTTAATATAATTATATTTTGGTGATTATTTATTTTTAATATTTAGGTGTAAGGGTCGAGATCTATGTGGATCAAACCTTTTCATGTTCTCGAAGACCGATGCCCTTAGTGGAGGCTTGAAGGAAGTCTAGTGGGACTCGATTTCTAAAATATAGATGCTTGAAGATTTCAGACCATGTAATCCTTTTAAATGAAGATAAATAAGGTTTCACAAAATATATGTTTTCAAGGATAAATAATAAAATGTTGTTTTGTTTTTTTAGAGGAAACCAATCCTTGAGGATTACATGACGGTAAAGGATATTACAAATCATGTAAATCCTAGATGATATATGTTTTAAATGTTTTTAGCTGATTGGGGTGTAAAACCCTTTGTCATAAACACCACACCTTATCCTTTGAGGTGACCTAATGACCCCCACTTCAATATTTTGGGGATTCCTTTATCATAGATCAATCGATACATTACCTTTTTTGACCATCCATCGATCCAATGTATGTTCTAACTCCATTCTTGTAGTTTCCTTGATATTTTTTCCCAGTACTCTTTTTCATGTGATGTTTCTTGATCTATAATATTCTTATAACGTTTCCTTAGTTTTTTATTGGTGTGGTTGTGGCGTAACTTCCTTAGGTGAATGAATTTCTTGTGAGAGAGGAGATTGGGATTTGTGGTGTTGGTCAGTTCTCACACACAGAATGATAACCCCATTACAAGGTAGGAAATCAGCTTCTTCTATAATTATTGACTAGACATTTTTGATGTAGAATTATTTAACCTCATGTATCCAAAATAAATGAAACTATTATTTACTTATATGATATTAAGGATTTTGTTTCAATTGAATGGAAACATTGTTTCTTTGTAGCATGATAAATGTTTATCTATTTATGTGGTTGATAGTGCAACATCTATGTGGTGTTTCGAGGAATGGATTGACATTAGAAATTGGTAATGAACATAAAACTATAAATAAATGTTAATTAGGAATCCATAATAATTATAGAGGCAAGTCTAATGAATTTGAGGTGTTGTAATATTAATGTGGTATTCATGTTTAAATGAGCTAATCTTACAGGTGTTAATGGAATTGAATATATAACTGAATCATGATGATTTTTGTTGATAAAATAATTGAAAACATGTTAAATTAAGATTTTAATTAATTTATGACAGCTTGTTCTAGTTGTGTTCTTAGGTTTCATGTATTGGTAACTTATGAATAATGAATCGATTAATTCATGATAGAATAATAAATATTCATAAGATAAAAGATAGTTCCTTGTATGTACCATGTTTCTCTTTACATGTAAGGCTATGTGCCTAATGCATTGGAGATGTGAGAGTTTACTATGTGATAATGCTAAATACCTAGTTTTTATGGCCCAGTTGTCATGATTCATACTTTTTTGTTTCATGCAACTTATGATGTGATCCAAGAGTACAATTATGGAACATGGGGAAAGAGTCTTGGTTTTTAAAGATGTAGATGAATCTTGTGTTGGTGGGATGCCTCAGGATAGGAATGTGGGTGTCATTGAAGATACCATAGATGATAGAATAGGATGATTTTGGGAATAACCATTAATATAAATGACTAATATTTGTTTGAATGTGGTTTTTGGTTGATGGTCATATTTTTGGTTTATCTTATTACATTTCCCATCCATCCAATGGTCTAAAGGAATTAATTTATTTATTGATTTTTTAAATAAACCATTAAAGGGGTGAGGTGGAACCCTTATAATTCCTGTAGGAAGAAGTATTACATGACCCAGTAGGCCATAGATAAATTCATTTCCCATTGTCTTCAAACATTACATACAACCCAGACTAACTATTTAAAACTGCAACTCCAAACATCTTCATCGTGATGTTAGATCTCCACCTTAACATGGCAATTTGGCTAGGTTATCCCATGCATGCACACCCTTGTGCTTATAGTAGGTTCCATACCCTCTCATTCTTACAATCCATGTAGCTTCTGCTGTGGTGAAGGCTCTTTGAGGTAGATGTATGTGCATAGTTTTTATGTGTTTTCTAGATTATGATATTTTCTCAGACTAACTAGTAATATTAAAAATAATAATGTTAATAAATAAATAGATGATTAATATTTGGGGTTGGAGATTATTGGTATTAAATATTGAGGTTATAATATTGAGAAGTTGTAGACTCAGGTTTATCATAGTTGGAGGGAAATGAGCATTTACATAATGAAAATTAATTATAGTACATGAAATAAAAACATATAAATAATGGTTAAAATATAAATTACTATAATGTTCATCTTATGAAGAGGAATAAAATAATTTAATGTAGTTCTTTAAATGGTCGTCTTCTAATAGGATATCTAGTCATTGCTTCAAAATCTCAGAGTGTAAAAGATGTTATAAATATTTGAGTCAAATGACTATATTTAGACAACAGTGTTTTTGTGAGATATATTATATCATGTTCATTTGGTTGACATATAATTCCCATATTGTTGTTCTGAGCTATATTATTATAATAAATTTTTTATCATAAAAAGTTGTTTTCATTCATTAAATACAAATACATTGTAATATATTTCTTCAATATATAGGTATTGAAATATAAATAAATTAATTTTATATTCAGAATAAATATTATCAAATTTGAGAAATTGTTTCCTTTTATATTTTGTGAATATGATTAGTTATTGTGTTAAATTTAACACCACGTTTTTGGGAAAATAGAATTAATATATATTAAAAAAGTGATAAGGCCATATTTTTTCATCGTAATAATGATTCAATGATGGAAACTGAATTTCATTAGCTAAATCACTAATTATATTAGTTTAATGGAAGAACATCAATAATATATACTTATATATTATTTAAATAAAATGAATCAACAAAATTTCACCCTCTTAGTTTTAAATTTCAATTATGTGTTAATAATGGGAAATAACTAATTTTGAATGAATATTAACTGTAATATTATAAATAAGGAATTATTATTCCTTACGGTAAATTATTTATAATTTTTTTGAATTATATAAATACTATATCTTCTTAAACAATGCCAAAACATAATTAATTTTTATAATGGAAAAATATAATAAATTATTTGAGAAATATTTTACATTGTATAATTATTGTACATTATAGATTAATAATAATATTACAGGTGAGTATACCACAATATTTTTAATATATAATTTATATTAAATCATCTCATTTATTTATTTTATGTAAAATTCAGTAAACAATTTCAAAATTCACAAAGAAATTTTTTTAGCAGAATAATATATTAATAAATTAATTAAAAAAACAAAAATTATTATATAAGAATATCTTGATATGATAATGCTTAAAAATTTCCCAAAATATAAATTTATGGGCTTATTTTCAGGATATTACAATAAACTTATAACCCATTCATGTTGAAAATTTTGATATTGTTGTAAGAATTAAAATTCAATTACTCTGGGTAAATTAAAATTCTATGGTTTAAAATGAATGTAAATGAAACATAAATTGTAAATTATGTTATTATTAAAACCCTACAATACAGAAAGGACAAATCCATTACAATTTTATGGTATTTTTATTAAGAATGAATTTATTAAAATTTATTCCTTTGAATAAAACATCTAAAAGACCTCCTCACCTCAATTATAATAGTGAACCTCCTCCACTGCTTCACTAAATGACGTTGAACATTCTGTCTACACAAAAATATTAAAATCTACATAAATTATTTTTGTATACACATTCTATGGGTTATTGATTTCCCAAAAGACCAACCATAGAACCCATTTATAGGATATCTAAGGGAACCGTTTCAAATAAGATGTAATAAAAAAATATTCTTTTTCATTTATACTATTATTTACCTATTAAAAATATTTTATATTTATCATAAATAATAACCTAATTATTATTAAAATTATTTAATTTTATTATGGTTATTAAAACACTATTTTTTCCCTATTTATCATCACTCGAGAAATGAATAAATCGCTCATGCATACATACTACATATAGTCTCTACATAGTAATAAAATTAATTTTTCATCATCATAATGAATGGATGGATATTTCAATGTTATTGGTTAATAATTATGATATTTATAAAATAATGATAATTTTTAAATGATAATATCATGTTTATGTTCTTATCATCTAATCCTTTGTTAAACTGTAATGTTTCTCATTAATATGCGTGGACTACCACCTATATGATGCAATATGATTTGTTCTATATCTATGTTTTACCTGGACTATTAAAAAGAAGTGTTTTATGAATATATATTATATATATTATATGATACTAATCCTATAAATGTGATTTATTATTAGCCTTTAATTTGTTACATCAGCTAAAAATTTCATCCAGAGACCCTAGGTATGTATAGAAAACTTTCTCCATGAATGGTGTAATTCATTTTTCAATAAATAAATATTATGGATAAATAGAAATATTTAAATAATTAATATATTTTATATTTTTACTAATATAAATACTCTTATTTGGATTTATCCATAGAAAATGTAAAAGTACCAAAACTATTGATCTGAAATAAAAATGATAAATGAAACAATTAACACCCATAAATGATTATTTTAATAAGGAGGCATTAAAAAATGTGTTTCAATAAATGATATAAATTGATTATATATGATATTATAAGTATTAAAATAAAAATGTTATATAATTATAATAAATATAAACATGTTATACTGGATAATAGGGTGATTCAGAATCATAGAGAAATCGATGTAACGATTTTATGTTATAATGGAATTATATATCATGATTGTTTTAATAAAATGTTTTGAAAATGAAATATTTTGATATAACTATTAAAACAATAATTATTTTTTTCCCTCTGGTCATTTCTTTAAAATATATATATCATTTTTTTCTTTCCCACACTTTAATTATTATACTGATTGAAATAATCATTTTATGGAAAATAAAATTCATTTCATTCATCATTAAAACGCCATTTTATTCCATATAAATGTGTTATTTAAATGTTATAATGATGGTTTATTCCATTAAAATATATATGTTTAATTTTTTTAGACAATTTCTACTTTATAATAAGCTGTAAAAAACGAATCATATTTCCGTTTTTTAAAATGGAGCTTTGTGACATATCCAACAAAATTATGTAAGTATATTTTCATATATGGCATGAACATATTTTCTAACCATCCGGACTAACGTTTTCATTGAGTCCTCCATTACATGTTTTAAATCATCTTTTTTGATTATATTTTTTCTATTTATATTACTACCATTATTTATTACTAAATTCAATATAAAAATTCAATTTTCCTAAATAATGATTTAATGACCAATAAGTAGTATATAGATTAATCAAATACAAAAACCCTTGATTTAAATTATGTTTTCCACTAATATTAACCATGTATTATATCCCTATTCTTTATTTGGACAGTCTATTAATATAATAAAACCATGCTTAAGATTCTTATTTATTTTCCTTTGGTTTTGCAATGATGAAATGTTTAAATCTTTATGAAACTCATATTTTATGTATTAAAATGTTATGAAATTATTATTAAACCCATTTAATTTAGTTGGATATAATAATATGAATACATTATGATCATAAGGAACATGTATGTATTATTTTTGATTAATTTACAAGTGGTACCTGAAAGAATCTGGAATTTAAATCCAGTATATATCATTTAAATGTTGGTCTAAATCTTTTTTATAGACTTAATGTATATGAATTATGAGTTATTGAATGCATAGTGGGTGTTTAGATCTTTTTTAGTTATAATTACCCCAATTAGTGGAAGGTTTTTTCCAGTCACACGGTTAGTGTAAACTATGTGGTGTAGGATGCACAGTTTGACTTAACAATGAAATATTAGACAATGTGTTGGAGTATGTTGCACAACTTTATTTAACAATGATTATTGATATATACAACCTTTTTAAAATGATTAAAATTTTTACATGGGTGTTTCACATGGTTTTCCAACCGTTAGTTAAACCTTCCACATTAACTGTGTGCTATGCCACTTCCTATAGCTATTCACGCATGGTTAGTGAATGATTTATCCAAACTGTGTGGTAAAAACAAGATAAAGCCTTTTGAGAGTTATTATAGAAATATTTACCTAAATCAACTAATTAAATTAACCCTCATACAATTTGGTTTCTCCAGTGAAAATCACTCCTTTCACCCCCATTTCTTAATCCAAAAATCCCTTTGAAATTGGATTTGATCCCTAACATTAGTATGGAGTCTGGTTGAATCATTTTCTGTCTCGTGGATTTTCACTAGTATGTTCCCAAATCCTTATTGGTAATTTTTTATTCCTTTTAATATCAATTATTCTATTTATATATTTTTTCATATGACATAATTTTAGAGAATTTTTCCTTTTATTAGTTCTTTGGAAATACATTCCATACTATGGTTTGATACTAGATTTGGAAAGTCATATGAGTACGACGTAGGTGGTAAATATCTCATCCATCATGTTATTTTAATTACAAATCTTTTTCTATCATGTTGATTTCATCAAGAATTTTCTACTTTAATTTATATTCAATGCATGTTGTCAATATTATAGGGTTGTAGGACCCTTTACATATATTTTATCATATTTTTTGTTATGTCCACAATGTCAACCACCATAAGTAGGGTGATTTTATATTTATGCTTTTGTAAACTATTCATTCCTCTATGGTTAGTTATAACCAATTAGAACCATAATTCTTGTGTGTTGATGGACCCTGGTAATCTTAATCTACATGAATTAATTGAATTGTGGGATGTTAAAAGGATAATATGATGTATACTAATCAGTTGATCTGGATAATGTAAGTCTATCACTTGATTTATCACTATTAATCTTAAATGGTAATATATGTTTATGTATGACACGGTGTAATGAATATTAATTTAATGTCTTGGTTGAACCTCAATATCACCCCTTTCTTTGTTTAATGGAAGCTATCATATTGAACCATAGAAATTATTTTTGAAAAGAATTATTTATAAATGGTTTCATGTCATGAGATGACTTGTAACATTTATTGAATGCATGGAATAAACCATTGACATGTGAAATGGAATGGAGATACTATGGAAATACAAATTAAATTAATTAATTGTAAGTTTACTAATTAAATATTGAAATTTATAATACAATATGAGTGGTCTGACTCTAGTTGGATATTTGGTTTCCCACAATAATTCCTTGAGCACTCTTAGATGACATTCTAATTCAAGGATGTCAATTGACTTTGGTGAGAATAGCCTTGAAACATAATCCTCATGTATAATTTGATTCCTAAAATGACACTGTTTGATCACTCCTTTATTATACATGATTCCTTGTATACACTCAACGGATCCATCATGGATTCAATGGAAATGAGACCCCTTGGTTCAATCCTTAGTTCCAACCATTTATTATCCGGTTATACCTTGGATGTATTACATGGTCTCAATTATTTTATTCTATATAGGAATTAATTTTAATATGATCCATGGATTACACTCTTACCACTTATCTAGGATATAGTTACTAATGGATACTTACCATTGAGTTTTAACTTTCTGTGGTTTTTACCATGGAAAAAATTTGTTGTTAATATCATATATGTTTCCTTATTATATTTTTGAACCTCTAATACAAATACCATGAGGTGATGTTGGTGAATAATCTTCCTAACATGACTTGTCTATAAAAAGTTGACCTAATTACCTAATAAACTTGTTACATGTTCAAACAATTTCCAAGTGATGATGGATGTACATGGGTATATTATTTATTAAACTAAACTAAATTTATTTATAAATTCATTCACATTGTTTCAAATTATATTATAAATAAAATATGTCATAGTAACTGTTAGTGGTAGCCTGTTTTTATTTATCTCACTCCATATCTAAGATTCCAATAGAACATGTGGATACTATATGTATACATGTGTTGATAAAGGTTATTATCTTTAATTCGGTACTATTTTCTTGATTAATTGTGATGGATCTAGTAGTAGATGTGTGGGATAGATATTAGGTTAATGGGGATAATTATTTATTCCTTTTTAATGGTTTTTTATAGAAAATAAGATCAACTAACTTGTTTCTATGGTTTTTGGATTTTTAGACACATGAAATATCATCATCATTTTTTGAATATTTATAGAATTTGGACATATTGTATTATTATTCATGTATACATATGGTGTGGCCTCTGAATTCTATTAATGATTCAGTTATTTTCTTGTGATTGTTATTGAAATGATGTTCTACACTCTAGTAATGAGGTTATAGTCTCCCCACATACACCCCTTAGGCCCTCACAGCTATTTGGAAGCCTTTTTCATTCAAGGAGATGCTCTTGAGGCCATGTGGATTACCAGATTCTGGGAAGCTTCAGGGGTATATAGGTCCCAGATAACACAAAGTGGAAGAAAAGTGGTTCAATTATTTATTTACAATTTGTAGACATTATATTAGAGATTATGAATGATTGGATCACTGATATATGTCAGGCTTGCAGTCATAAAACCATTTATGAGGTAAGGTATGAATTTTTTTAACAATAATTAATTTTTTGTTGTTTCCTATTAAAGATGATATCATTTCACAATTGGGTAAGTAACATTTTCTGATGTGTTTATCATCAATATTCTTGTTTAGGATTTTATTTCACTATTTCCTCGATGATATTTGGGAAATGATCATTATTACATCCATCATCATAGTAACCTAAAATTTCCATGACATGGAAATTTTCATCCCATATAGGTCAATTTTACAAGTTTCATTTAGTTGAAATGATTGGGATTATTGAGTTAGACATATTTTGATATTATTACTATTATATTCCATGTCTGTGATCATGTGACTTATGGATTAAATTCATGAGGTGTTATGGTCCCATGGGGTTTAATTAGAAATTATCCAAGTCATGCAATTATATTAAAAAATATGTGTCGTTTTCAGTGATAAGGAGTATTGAACATGATTATCATTTAATGGGAATCCATTTTTGATGAACCTTGATATATGTAAATGAGAATATTAAAACCAATAGTTATTAGTTACTTCAAAAATGGAATGGTCTCACATATTTATCCCACATTACCTTGTTTATTACTGGTAAATGAATGAACTTAGAAATTCAATATAAATTAATGGAAATGGTTACCAATAAATCATGAGCCAATGCACTGTGAACCCATAATCTATAACAACATATTATACCAAAAATTGAGATGATATCATTACATGCCCTACTGTGAGAGAATTTAAGGAAGTCAACCATGGGATGTGAGCTCTCCGTTAAATTCAACTTCCTCTACTGTTTCTATATATATTATTTATATATTGTTCTAAAATGTTTTATGGGTATTTTTATACCAATATTAACATAAATTACTCACGTCGTATGTTAGGATGGCTATGGAGACCATGCTTCTGATGTTGTGATCCCTGAACCATCGATACTAACTCCAGGAGTTCCACTTGAATAACTATCAATTGAACCTGATCTGAACACCAATATCCATGTTCTTTATTGTTTTCTATCATTCATGAAATCCATTAATGGTTCTCTACATCTTGTTCCTACATTAGATGATCGGAAATATGAAGTCTTTTAGAACCATCGTCTTACAATCCTAGGGGGTGGAGGTCCACAAGTAGTTGAGTCTTATCTCGAACCCACATAGTCTATATTTGAGCATATAGATACACCTATAGGTATAAGGTTCAATATTGATCCATACATGTTACGTGACATGGGAAATATTTGGTGGGATTTAGTTACCCAGGATGGTCACTCTCAGGGCCTGGTATGGGATGATTTCTGGGATTCCATCTATGATCTATTCATTCCCAAACATTGAGAGATGATAGAGATCTTGATTTCGTGCATCTATCATAGGATTCTATGTCAGTTATAGGGTATTTAGTGTGACTCACAATGTTGTGGTGATACACATCTGTTCAACGAGTTGGTGAGAATCCATGATATAGATTCTTTGAGGATGGGCATGTGTATGTTATTTTAACATAGGTGAATATATTTCTCCTACCTACCTTCTCTTAAATAGTTAATTGGAATCTTATCACTATGGGGAACAAAATGAAAAATGACAGCACCAGACATAGAGGACCTATAATGATGGAAGATAATAGTTTTTCATATTGAAGGAACTGATATATCAAGTTTTCTTATAAGGGTAGTCAAAGAAAGGGAACCCATACTAGTAGATATATGGGTTTTCACTAGTTTGGATGATATAGGAATCGAAATCATTAGTATGATAGAGGCCCACTGGTGTGTCGAGCATGCGGCTGTATGGAGATCTTAAAAAAATTATCGAAAGATTCCATCAACTTATACTGTAATAATATCTAAATCATATCCACCTTTAGGGGATGGTTCTTTTTTGTTGTGTCAAGCAAGTAGTTGGAGTATCACCAACAGGATTGGATGAGGAGGTGTTTTTCTCTTTTTTTCAAGTCATAGGACCACAGGAAACACCAGCTGATCATTTTTATCATTTTTTAAAGATTTGGCACATAATCATGGATCAGGTAAGTTCCCTGAATTATAACTAATACACAAAAAATTTTCTACATGGCCATCAACTCAATGAGGAACTATTATATTAAACTCCACCATAGTATCGTCATTATTTTATATAGGTTCATAAAAGTCTGTTATATCCTTATCTATCATGGAATGTTTTGCGATAAAAATATTTTATTACACTATTGTAATGTCCCTGGATACAATATTTTTTGTATGGACATTTTCAATACACCTATTTATGGAATTTCCCCTTGACGTAGGTGGTTAACCTTCCTTATGGGGGCCTAATTTTTTTCAATATTATGGGATTTGAAGTAATTCATATTATGGATTTTGTAGGATCTATATCACTCCCTTGTAAACTAATATCATTGAAGGGTGTTATTGTCATCACCAGTGGTAGTAGTTATCTAATTAAGGATGATACTGATGTCCAATATTGTATATATATTCCATGTCATCATAGGATAGGTGGAGTTATGACCTAGATTTATAATCTCTTCATAGAGGATCGAGGTTTAAATTTGGTTGTATTCCATCATGTTTTAGATCATTTCAAGGATGTTTATCCCATGATTTATCACTCTTACCACCTTAGATAGAAGTGGATAATACAATTGATATAGTTCTAGGAGCATATATAGTGTCCATTCCTCTATACATTATGGCACCTACATAGCTATGTGATCGAATGAGGTAGTATGAGAATGTTGAGGATAATGAGTTCATAAAGATGAATAATTTCACATGGGTTACATCAATGTTATTTTCCTTGAACGCAAATGAGACCCATAACTTATGTGTTCATTACAGATGGTTGAACTTGCTTATGGTCAACAACCGGTATCTGCTCTCTAGTATAGGTGTCCATTTTTACTAACTTGAGGAGCTCCATTGTTTTCTAAGATCGAATTGAGAATAGGCTATCATTGGGTGTGATATGGACCTTCATAAATACTTCATACATCAATACATTTCATTTATGGTTTGAATGAGAATCTTGTTATTAATTTTTCTCATACAAATGCTCCATCCATTTTTTATTGCTTTGAGGACTAGGGTGTTCCACCCCAATCTGGATTCTTCTTTCAGCATCATTATTGATTAACTTAAGTGTACTATCGTACACATATTTACCATGATATGAACCATGATATCATTGTTTGTAAAATTTGATACCATTATATTTATGAAATTATTTCTATATGGAAAATCTGGATTGAAACATTTCAATTCATCGGTCATATTATTTCCTAATAAAGAGTATCGGTATCCCTAAGAAATGTGTGTGTTATAGTTTCATGGGATAAACCAATGAATGTGTCACATATAAACAGTTTCATAGGTATGACAGGGTATTGCAACCAATTAATATAGGAGTTCTCATTCCTTTCTTCACCTCTTACCAACCATACAAATAAGGGTTTTAAGTTCTTATGGATAGAAGAGTGTGATAAATCATTCCAATATATTAAAGAATGGCTTGTATTAGAACCTATTTTAATTAATATAGTGCCTTGAATAGGCTAAATTGTGTTATATTATGTATCCAGAATTGGACTAAATGTTATGATGATGAGAGAGGGTATAGTTGTTACTAAAGAATCTTGAATTCATGGCTTGATGAGTGACATTACATATTACATGTCTTTGGGCTAGCAGTAGCTGTCCCTGAATTACGTTACTAGATACACTATGAAATTGGTGATCTCATTTTGGTATATACAGATGAAAGGAGCCTCAAATATATCATTAAAAATGTTAATTGAAACTTCGATTGAAAATATGGGTCGAATATCTTCTCTCCTTAAATTTTTATATTTCATATAAACATGAAAAGAGATATGCAACGGTTGTTGTGATAATTTGGAATAAATAGGCTCAATGCATGAAATAATTTATTTAAAAATGTATATTTATTGACCTTTTAATTTATAAATATCAAGGGTTTCACAATAGTCATGATTAGTCTTTTCACTCTCCCATCATATTTACGCCTTCACACCACAAGAAGTTGTAGAGAATAAAATTATCATATCTCATGGGATTCGTTCTCTATTAATGAATTTTAGGAATTTAAAACATTCGTATTGTTATATAGAAAAAAATACTCCATATACATGTGCATGTATTTCAACAGATGTGATAGATGAGTAGACGTGTGAGTACCATGACTCACAATGGGTGTTACATCCATGAATATCCAAGATATATCGAGATAATGGATGCTAAAATTGGTGTCATGGGAAGAAACATCACATCAAATGATTTATTACTAGTTTTCCTATATGTTAGTTGACGAAGGTGGAGCACTATAGACATATACCATATGCAGTCCAGGAATGTTAATGGGAATATATGTCAACGAACTAAATAGTTTGATTTCATAGGTTTTAAATAAGTAGATACATTTTGTGGTAATTCATTTATAGTGTGATTAATGTATCTCACATATCCAAGATACATTATCTGTTGATGAGCTGGGATGATTCTATACTGGTGAGATCATTTTACTAGATATTGTCCCTCTTACTGTGATCCTTGATTGGGACACTACCTTCACATCATGATTCTAAAAGGGTTTGTAGGAGCTAATCTGTACACAGGTGATTCTAAGAAAAACATTTCACCCACAGTCCAATGGATAGTTATAATGGACTATATATATTCTAGAGGACATGATATCGGCATATATCATTGCATTTTGAAGTTTTTAAGAGAATTGTATCCCTCTCATCATGTTATCCTATAATAATATCATTATTGTGACAATCTAGATTGTTCCATTTTTGTACTTGTATGGTTGGTTATGGTGTTCACCAATGTGATTGCTATAAGAAGGTGATGAATCTATAATAGTTCATTATCTCTTTCAATGGGATTCATAGAAGGTTAAGAAGATCATAAATCATGTGTATACTACTCATTCTTTAATGAAATCATATTTTCCCTCCATCTATTACTTCTAGAGTATGTAGTCAGAGATTTTTTTTCTTGTGGTAATCTCTTATGTTAGGGAATATGGGGATAATGATTCAAGGGAATCTACCAATGAACATTTCTGGTCCATTTAATATTTTCAAGAGATTCATTAAGGTACCCTATCAGTTTTTATATTCTTAGAGGTATCAATGAATGATTGATGTCATCCATATTTTATTAGTTCATTGTTATAATGACGGCTAGTCTCATAATTTGGATCTCGAGGAAGATGAGTTCGATGTATATTCTACCATTGTGGAGTATCATATATGCATCATTGAATAGATCATGAAGTCTCTCTATTGTTGGTTTTTCACCTTATTATGGGTTCTAGGAAAATATAACCCAGTGCATGACACGACATGGAGGAGGTAGCCAATGTATGTGCCTCATGGATATCATTTTTCTCATATATCATTTTAGTTCCGCTAGATGGTGAACTCAGATATGATTTTATTTTTGGGTAAAATACTGAAGGAACATAGTTTTTTAGTAATGTATGGATCCATTAAAGTTTTTTCTAATTCTCAGTCATTTACCTAAGGTGGGTGTATTTAATTTTGGGATGGTTTATGGGGTGTAAAAATCTTGATCATACCTCAGATCCCCACATGGGATAAATTTCTATTCAAATGTGTGTTTAGAGTAAACCATGAGAGGAAAGTTTTATGGTTATATTTCATAGTTCAAGGATGTATAATGGGAAAGTGTTGGGATCACAGTTTCCCTTAATTATGTTATTTGGGTATTATGTTAATACTAGAATTTCATTTATTCTGACAGTTTTCTTTCACACTATTTTCACCAGGTTAGTCAAATAATACACACTATCTTTGTGTTATTCCCCTTCCTAAATCTTCTTGTGCAAGGTTGGCACATGGTCTGGACAAACTGTGTGTCGAAAACGTGCAGATGAATTTTTTTTTATGCTTTTTTCATCTATATCCAAAATGATCTAATTAAATGAAACCTTATCACATTTTCTTTCTATGAATTAAATAATCAATTGCTCCATTTTTTATACCTATAATCCCTCTAATATATGATTTGATCCCGATGGTCCGTCTATAGTCTAATCAAAGTACGTTTTGTCACATTAGATCTAAACTAGTACATTCTTGATTCCCTTTTAATATTTCATCTTTATTCTTCCATTCAACAACACAATTTTGATTCATGTGAGTATGCCCTATTTTCATGGAATTGGTCCACTCAATGGAACTATTTTAATTCATGAAAAACAATAGGTCAATACTAGATGGAGATATTCATACGAGTGTGATTTCAGTTTTTTATAACTCATCCATCACGATTCATCATTTTATAAATTTTTATTTAGATGGGAAAATATAATCATGTGTCGTTTCATTAAATTATATGTAAATATTCTATTCATGCGATCCATCTTCTAGAAACAATCCAAAAATGTTAATCGTCCCTGGTGGTAATATACAAAACAAAAACCACCCCATGTAGAGAGATTCTATATTTATTCTTTTAGTGGCTTGTTATCTTATAAAGGATGCTTATGACCGGTTATCTCCACTTTTTTGGAGTGTGGAATAAACCTAATAATTGTAACACCTTTAAATTAATTTAATTATGAACAGTAAAATTGATAGTACTATGTATGATAATATCTTGACCTACCCATAGTAAGTACATCATGTGATCCATCACTATTAAACCAAAATGGAATGTATATTGGTTGCACATATGACTTAACCAAATTGTTAGTAACGGAATGTTTTGGTGGAAGTTCTATATCACCTCATTCCATGTTTAATGGATGGAGTAATTTTTAACCATATTAAATATTTATGAATTAAATGAACTATAAATGGATGCATGTCATGATAAGCCATGTCAATTGTATCGAAGGCATGAAATGAAACATTGACTTTTCAAATGTCATACTAGTGTGTGACATAAATAATTAAAATAATTAAATTTAATGTTCATAATAACATATTTAAATTGACATTACTATTGGAGTGGTCACTCTCAAGTTAGCTGTTGGATTCCTAAGGGAATACCTTGAGCAATCTTGGATGCCATTCCAATTCAAGGATGAAAATTTAGTTGGTTAAGACCCACACTAAATCCCGATCCAATTCTCTTAGTTTGTTATTTGTATGAAACCATAGTATACCTACTTTTATATGTTAAATTAATTTGATAAACTCCTTGGATCCATCTTGTCTTATATGGAAATGAGACACCTGGGATACATCCTTGGATTATGCCATTTCTTATCTCAGTTTACATTGGATGTAACCCTTGGACTCGGTCAGATCATGTTATTGTGGAATGACATGGATGACTCTTCATGGATTACACTCCTTCCCCTTACCTAGGGTGTATTTACTACTCTTTTTCCCCATGAGGTCCTTATTTAAATGAATATTACATTGGAACCCTTTAATGTAACAACCAGAGATTTTATGGGAATTATTATTTTTAATTTGTTTGATGCCTTCTATTATACACTACACCAAGATTATCCTATACTATATGCAACACCGTATTAGCATGTAGTATACACAACACTATTCTTGTTTCATGTTATGTACAAATTCAAGTTCGTTTTGTGGAAATTATTCTACGCAACATTAAGTATAGATTTTTTTTAATGTATAAATGAAATAAGTGTTGATTATGTTATACGCAACACCAAACAGAGCTTTCACTACATGCATCCCTGACTTGGCTTGCATTACATGCAATTACGACCTTCCATGATAGCGTTTGTTGTACGCAATACCGAGTTTCACTAAAAAACTATATGTTATATAAACTAGCTGTTATGATTAGTAATAACCATTTTTTGAAATTTTTTAAAAAAATTCTTTAGAAATGGAATTCATTTTTGGATAAAGAATATCAAAATTATCTTAGGGTGAATTTTTTGTATTTTTCTGAAGACATTAAATTTCTGATGAATATTGAAAACATTAGGTTACTATTTAAAAACTGTCTTTTTATTTAAATAATTATTTATTTTATTTAAATTTATTTTAGGTAAAAATTGGTATATAATACCTATATATGTTCAATGTAATTCATTTGAGTCATTTTATAATAATTCTAGACATATAAAAATTTTATTTTACTTTTCACTGTCTTTTACCCACCTCCTAGGAGGGTTTGAAAAATTAAATAAAACATAATTTTACCGTTTCTGTGAGTGTAATTTCGAAAATCCGAAAGACATTATTAATATCATGGAGTAAAATGTGGTTCAATAAGATAAAAATAATTTTTGGTGAATAGTAACTTTTACTTTTATTTACCACAATTAAAATTAAATAGAGTAATTAAGGGTAAAAATGATATTATTATTACCCTAACACATGTCCTAATAATATTTGATATGTGTAGTTAGAACAAAAACAACCTTAGGGATAAAATATTACCCTTTAGGTCCACTTGGATTAGATTAGGTCGTTTTTTATTATTTTATTTAAAGAAGAATTAAAATAGTTAAAATCAATGTTTAATAACTAAGACATTTTTAATATAGGGTCATACATTAGATAAATTCTACTATAAATATTAATTTGAAAGATAAAAATATTTCCTACCTAATTGTATTTTATTTATAGTTTTTATACATTAAATAATTTTATTTATTTATGACACAATGTTGATACAGTAATTACCTAAATAGTGAAATATTAAAATATTTGATATTATAAATACCCAAATAAATGTAATTTGAGATTTTTTATGATTTATACTAATTTCATAAGTTAATAAGACATGTTATTATTGATTTAATTAATTTTTTTGAACTTATCATTTTGTTTTGATTTTCACAAAAAATAAATTACCAAATATTGTCAAAATTAACAAAAAATAGTTTTTTTAAAAATATTAGATTATTAATTGTTATTATATTCCTAAAAATATAATGTTAGGCCAAATTACTTAGATAAGGTTATATATATTATTAATGAACCATTTGGGATTCGTTTGGCTTGTTATAGTAAGTTTTTTAACGATATAGTGTAAGAAAACAAGAAGACACGGTAAAGGTTAAATTATTTAACTTATAATTAAATCTAAATGATAAGGTTAAATTAGTATCCTAAACTTTTCTAAAGCCTATTTTTTGAGATTATTTAGACCCATACCCACATTAGCTTCGAAATAAATCAATTTGGAGCTATTATAAACCGAATATGACTTTATTATAAAATAATATTTTATGTTTTCCTAAGGTGCCCCTCTCCTCCCTTATAAAAAGGGCACCCCATCCCTCTTCTCTTCACACCATTTTGAGCCTTGAAGCTCGGCCAACCCCTGCCAATTCCTCTCCTCAACCTTTCTAGTTATATCGTAGAGGTTCTGGTCTTCTCAATATACCAACTCTAGTGCCCTAAGAAGGTTTTTAAAAGAGGTGTGTCGAAGAAGAGGTAATCTCTTCTTCCAATTCTTTCAAGTTTTTTTCTTCTTCAACTTATTCTTCTTTAGTTGTTTCATTATAATGAAATAAAATAAATATCACTAATATACTTATATATTATTATAATTATGAAACAACTCTATTTCACCTTCTATCCATCCTACAGAAAACAAAATCACCGCTCGTGCATACGTACGGAATACCGTCTCCATGCCTTGGTGTAATCAGTTTTTCCACCACCTCCTTACTTGGATGGGTATAATGGTGTAAATAATAACTATATATGATTATTATAACATCATACTGATTCTATTATATTATATCATCCACTCCAATTCAATTCAATAATTATTGTAACGATATCATCGCCCGTGCGTATGTACGGATTATCGTCTTCACGACGCGATGAGATTCATTCTCCATGTTAACCATTCAAGAATGATTATAAATTATACATAATTAATAATAATGAAACATCTGAAATAATTAATCTACTGAATTTATATATATATATATATATGTCATCTACTTACTTACATTCAAGTAATTAAGGAAAGGAAAACAACATTCATGTGTACGTACGGCCTACCGTCTCCATAAACGATGTATTTCATTTCATTCATTTATCTATTATATATATATATACTGAATATTTATGATATATAAATCATGATTTAAATTCTGTAAGTAATTAAATCATGATATGAGTAATAATAATATCATGAACAACAAGTCCAAACAAGTACGATAAATAAAACGATTTTACCTGAAACGCTGCTTTAACAAGGAATTTACAACAGAACGGGTAATATAAAGTCACAAGTGAACCATATATGATATAATAACAATTAATATGATACTGTAAGATGTAAATGACATTATTTAAATCATTATACAGGAGGTTCAGATACTTACAAAGAAAATCATACCTACGGTAAGGGATAATTATTTCAATCTCATTCTTATCCAAGATTGTTTATTCTTAAATATTTACTGGGGTTGTATTTATCATCCACATCCATGATTTCTCAAAATGATTCCATAAAATGATTACTATTCTTACATATATTTTTAATGTCATTTTTACCCTTTTTTGACTTTTTCTACGATGAATGGAAGGAATCATTCTTTTGTTTACCATACAATGTACTTTTTGACTTTTTCAAAAAAATTACGAGGAGAACATGAACTGATTTTTACAGTTTTCATAACACCATATTTTCATGAAGCATAATCAACAAGATTTCATGACTATTTTCAACCAAATCCTTTTTGTTTAAAATATCATGGCATTTTGTGAATAGAAAATGATTTTGAAGAAGAAATGATATTTTCCTCAAGAATTCATTTCAATTGTTTTATCAAAACTATTTTCCATATAAGATGGCATTATTTCATATGTGTATGTTTCTAGTATAATTTATATATGATTCACATGGTTCAATTTTATTATGATGAAATGATATCGATCTATTTTATGTGGATTATGTTATGATGGGATGATGTTTATGGAACCCATTTTATTCTTTGGGTTATGATAAATGATTTATGTTTATGTTGTGGCACACATAAGGATGATTTCATTATGAGATGGGTGAGACCAATATCTTCTTCCAATGCATTGGGTAAAGATTTATATCTCATGAGATGGACATGTCTAGAACGGTAAGTTAATCCGGTTCAGTTTTACAGGACTGAAACGAGGAGTGAACTCGATTAAGAATGGGACTTTATCCACTAACATGGTCTTGGTAGTAATTCCTTGGCTACTATGGAAATCATATAATATGATTAATGATTTGAAACAATTAATTTTTTTATTCCCATGCTATTTTATCATGGTTAATGTTCCTATATAACCTATTCCTTACGTACAACCAATATTTATTTCACAACTCATGATTTTTATGTGTAAACGATATGTTCATGTTTCAGAGTTCAAATGTATATGGTTTGTTTTATTTCCTCCACGCTTACTATTAATGAGAATTTTATCTCACCCTTTATATGTTTTCTTTTCCTCAGGATGTAAATAAAGGTTTTAGTTAAGAAAACAAAAGGGGAAGATCTTTATGGGAGATGATGAAGATCATTCACTATGATTAGAATATTATGTTCCAAGTTTCCAAAGACACTAAACTATTATGGTCCTTCGGTGATTGTTTTTTTTATGTATTAATTGTTCTAAAAAAGTACTGTAATGTACATTTACATCACGCTTTGGGTCTCTATAGTTGGTATCAGAGGTTTATTTTAGTCAACCATTGGAAACTAGGATGCGAGAACTTTAGTGAGATCCCTAGAGATATTTCGAAGTTATGTCTAGGGATGTCCCTATGGTTTAAGTATATGTAGAGGTTATAGTCATAGAATTATGGTAACTATATTATAATTAAACCTAAGATTTGAGATATTGAAGTTACTCCCCCTTGATTATGATTTTTCACTCTCACACTATTCTTTTTGGGCTTCAAAAAATGGCTGGAAAAAGGAAGATCCAAGATAATGGAGGATATGATTGAAAATGAAATGATATTCTTCATGAGCAACCAAATTAAATTGGATCTGGATGTCCACATATCGTTATTATTCATAATCATAAATCTCATAATATGATCAGTAATCTCAACTTTTGTAAGTTTCTTGACTCAACTAATAAGAGAAAGATGGAGTTTCATGATGATTGTAGAGGAATGAAAGATAAATTTCCCTCATGAAAATCATGTGGGAAGAGGCATCAGGGAGAATTTTTCAAAGGAACTGGAAGATTCTTTGGGTGTGGAAAAGAAGGATACAAAGCTAGTAATTGTAATGGAAAAGGTTTAGTTAACACCATGGACAAGGATAATGGTATTGCTAAGACATCAACAACGGTTAAGTGTTTTAAATGTGGAATATACGGTCATTATGTAAACCAATTCCCTATGGGAAAATCTCATAAATAGAATTAGCATGGTCATATGGGTAGTATTTATGTGGGCGATGATGAAGAGACTACAAATGATATTTGAGATGGAAGAAAAGATGATTCTCAGTCAGTTGTTTAAGAAGGTAGTGTAAGGATTGTATGTTTATCAAGAATAATGTATGGTACTATGGAATATAGAAAAATCTAAGGATTGTTACACTGTTGCCTTTTCTTGAGTTTTGAAAGTATATATTGAATGGTACTAGAAACCTTGAATGGTTATTCAGTTATTTTTGGTAAGAACCTAATATGCGCATAAATAAGGGATAAGAAGATAACACAATATTTGATAGTATTAATGAGCTCATGACTAATATAAGGAAAAAGTGATATCCTGGTTTGAGTATATAGAATTTTTGGTATTTTTTTATATGGAAACAGTTACCTTGTGACAACATTCGTGTTTTCAATATGGTTCAAGAGAATACTTGATTAAGGTATTCACATGTTTGGAATGTGACCAACAATATATATCGTATGATATATGGGGGATAAATGATGGTATTCACATGCTCGGAAGATGAAATTTCTAGTAATTGTTTTCATTATACTATGAGCTTAGACAAAAGTATTTTGGATAAGCCCAACGATTGGAATTGTAAAGACCCATGAATTTGAAGGAAATTTTTTTCTTAATTTATTTGGAATTTTACGAGTGCGCAGTTTCAGATAGAACCTGATTCCGAGGCCCGGTGTTCCCGAAATCAATTTCTGATGTTTAGCTCGAGTACATTTAGTGAATGAACGAGAAGGTTTTTCTATATTTTGAACCGGTACACAGAATTGAAATCCTAGGGCACCGATGAAACCGCAGCTCCAGTAATTGCTTAAGGGGACCTTTACCGCAGAAGAGTTTGTAGCGGGAATATAATTATATTATTTGGGATTGGTTTAAAATGAATAAAATTGTTGCGCAATTTTATTTTTGTAACCCTGGAAGTTGAACCCTCTCATGGGATGTTGTTGGTGGGGTCTGCAACCTCCCAACCTCCCATGTGTGATTTATGAGAGGTGGGACGGACACGAGCCCCAACCTTCCATCTTTCCCAAACCCCCTTCATTAATTATGATATCTCCTCTTATTTTGTGTAACTCTTAATTTCCCCCTCAACTCCCTAAACCTCTCTTCTCCACCATTAAATCTATCCTACTCACATACTTAATATCTTGAATAAATTTGAAAATGGTGGCTTGTCTTTTAATGGGATAGGTTAATACATTATTTGTTTGGAAAATAAGATGGTGGGGGAACCTCTGAAGAAATAAGAGAAGTTTCAATATTCAACCCTCCGATGAAGAACGATAACACGCCATCTATACTTCTCTCCGCGAAAAGAGAGGAGATGTCCTCTCTTCTTCGGATGCACACCTATGACGACCGAATCAAGAACTTAATCCGTGCTGCACGGCTACCGAGGATCTTTCTCGAGGTGGGGGTTATTCTTTGTTCATGTTTCTATCTTTATTCTTCGTTGATAAAAGTTTGGACACTTGATACCTTCGTAATGGAAGGATATCATACTGCACAAACACTGTCGATTCTCCTCCCCTTTCTCTTGTTGATCTACGTTGATGTTTGAGGTGAAGGCGGCACAGTTCCATTTCACCGTGCAAGGATGAAGAGGACCGTGGCCGGAGTGAGCCTCGGTGGTGGCGCGCGGCGCCGTCGTGCCGCGCAGGTGAGATGAGCCACGGCAGACAAGTAGGTGCGCCCGGCCGAGCAGGCCGCCGACATCTCCAGGAGGCGGGACCTAGAAGTGCTCCCATGTCGGCTCACAACCGGCCGACCCTAAATGCCAGTCTTTTCCAGGAAACCGGGGGGGGTGTAACACCCCCCCACCCACCAGACCAGCATTTAGGGCGGGCCTCATTGGGTCTGTCATTTCTGGAAAAAGGGGGTGCGCCCCTTGCGCCATGCTCGGCCAGCGCCGAGCCGCAGCCGGCTTCCGAGCTGGGCCGCAGGCCGCACGTGAAGGTCCTGCCATGCCCCACCGGGCCGGGCCACACCCGGCCACGGGCCGGGCTGCTCCCATTTGGGCCGGACCCGGACCCGGTTTGGGTCGACCCGGTTGGGGCCGACCGAGGGGGTATTGGACCGGGTCAGACCGGGCCCAGACCCCCTATTTTCGGACCAGGTTCGTTCAAATGCCCATATCTTGGGCTACGAACCTCTGATCGATGCACCGTCAGTTGCGTAGGGATCCATGAATAGATTTGGTCATTTTTGTATATTACACTCAAGCTTTCAGTGAAGTTTGGGTATGGACCGGTTGGTTCGAACGTGAAACCAACTGGGTCCTCATAGGGGAAATGGTTATTACTTGAGCTCCAGACATCTGATTGACGTACCATCAACTTTGATGGATTCCTTCTGGTGAGACAAATGTTTTGGTATACATCATATGAGGTTCGGATGTAGTTGGAGTATGGTCATGTTGGATTGTACTCGAAATCCAACCGGGCCCCTAGAACGGAAAAAACTAACAACTCTCAGAATGGACGTCCGTTTGACAAACCGTCAACAGTGTTGGTAATCACGTTGAGAAAAAGTCCCTATGAGTATCCCCTATGAGAGAGTTCGGGCTATATTTGAGATATGGTTGGGTTGGTTCGTACAAGAAAACAACTGGGCCCCCAGGACGAAAAAGCTAATAACTCATAGATCGGGTGTCTGATTGACGCGCCGTCTGTTGCGTTGAGACCCCTGTGATGAGGTGGTTCTTTATGATACTTCTTCGTGGGAATTTGTGATAATCTATGTATCTACTAGTAGCACATGGAGCGGATCCTCTTGGAGACGAGCGTACGGAGTGTAGAGACCTAGTAGCTGTGGACCTGAAAACTGCTTGACTGATTCGACTTAGAGTGAGTCGACTAGCCCAGGGGGCGGAGCACATGGTATTTGGTGGAAGACCCATGATGGATGAAGAACCTAGTAGTTGGAAGCAGACCCGCAGTACTCAATAGGAGGAGTACCTCTGTATGCTATATGGGGAACCGCTACTATGTTTGGGCGGAAAACCCCTTGCGGGGAGCACTACTGTGTTTGGGTGCAGACTCGCGATACTTGATAGGAGGAGTACCTCAGTAGTATAAGGTTAGTGAGTGACGCCTCAGAGTCATGACAGGGATACTTTACTCGACAGAGGAGTTCTCCAGCAGTTGTGGTTTCGACATCATGAATAAAATCTTGGTTTGAGATGAGTAAATATCCTTTGTGTATTCCTAATGATTGATATGGGTTACTTAATAACTTAAGTATATTTATTTGCATATACCTAAGATGTGGTTATCTTTTGATTTCATATCTGTATGATACCTTATGATTAATATGGGCTACTTGATAACTTAGGTATAGGTATGGTCTTATACCTAAGTAAGGGTTATCTCGTGAGATTCTTCTTTGTGTTTATCCTTATTGGATTTAGTGATACCTTGAGGGTCTCTGGGTCCCTACTTAGTATTGTTATAATCACCCCTGCATGGGCTATTTCCGCACCTCATTGTGTTGGATGTAGACGACAGACAACGCTGACGGAGGCTGATTGTTCGAGGACTGAATGGTACCTGGAGGTGGACCTCACGACGAGTTAGTATCCAGAGGTAGACATCATGATGAGACAGTACTCGGAGGAGGTTGATGGGTGAGAGAATTAAGGAGGCTATCTGTACCTTCCCTTCAGGTAGGATCCATGGTGGACGACCACAGATCTGCTTCTATTTTTTTCCAGCTGTTTTTCTTTTCTTTTGTACGTTCGTTCAATTGTAGCTATACTTTTCAGTTGGGTTTGTATTCTGACCCATTTACTTTTCAGTACATTCTTTTTTACTTAGTGTTACTTCCTATTGTACTCTGTGGTGTTTTTTTACTTTTATATAGTCAATGCCTTCCAATTTGTCGGGATTTACGCCTTTGGTGCTAGTCGCCAGCCCATGACCTATGGAAGGTGGGCTTGGGGTAGTCACAACATGGGCCCCGAAAACAGGTCGTGACAAATTGGTATCAGAGGACGTCGGTTATACCATAGAACATAGGACTCTAATATTTTTCTTTCAGTGAAGCAATAGTGTTAAGGGTATTGAGTGCGATTTTCAGTTCAGGCAGTCCAGTGTTGGTGCAGGCGGTGACTTATCCATACACCAGGACCCTGGACGCTGATTTTCGACTCAGTGCATGAAAACAATTATTGTGTGTGTGTTTTCAAAAGTATCTTTTAAATCAGATCAAACAATGTTAGCTCACCAGGTATAGTCATTTGACCATGTCGCATTTGTTCTTTCTGGATGTCTCCCCGCGGATGATTAGCTAGAGCCCCAACATTTGTACGTGCTGACAGGACATTGAGCGACGAGGCCTCAGTATAGTTCCCTCTTCTAGATCAGACACCAGCAGAGAGTGCACACTTCTTGAGTGCGATTCACGAATTCCAGCGTCAGAGGCCTCCGACGTTTTGAGGTGAGTCGAATATTCAGACGGTTGGGCACTGGATGGAGTTTGTATCACAAGCTTTCCACATGGCTGGGACACCCACAGACTTGATGGTGTACCTAGCTGTTAGCCTCTTCTAGGGAACAGCTGAGAGGTGGTGGGGCCACATGTTCTAGTTTTGCGATGGGATGACCATCACCTGGGAAGACTTCGAGACCCTCTTCAGGGTGAAGTTTATACCAGTGAATCTACACTCTGAGAATGCTCAGGAGCTTCTGCCTTTTCCACAGGGTTTTTTGTCAGTAGTCAAGTCATCTTTAGGCAGTAGACATATGACGTAGAGGTCAAGGAGGGCCAGACCAACAGGTGGGTGACCTCGGGTTTTAGGTTCGGTTGTGTGTGGAAAACGAAACAGAGCTAGCCATATGAGGAGTAGTAAGTGTTATTCATGCAACAAGCAGGGTCACATGGCATGTGATTGTCCGAATCCCCGCACAATTGATCAACAGTCATTGGAGGAGCTACTGAGACAGAAGCAGCAGCGAAAGATTGAGCAGCAGCCGAGTGGTGGACAAGGAAGTGGAGCTCCGGAAGCAGGTGGACAAGAGAAGGACTAGTTCCAGGCATGGAGGCCTTTATTTTTGTGCTTCTATCTTTCTTTTTGTTTTTTTTGTGGTTTTACATGTCTTTGTACATTGAGATGCATTAATAAAAGACACCTTTCTTTGTGACGTTTGATTTCATTTTTTTTTGTAAAGTTGATACTAAGAGGTTCTGGTTAAAGCTGTTGACTTGACCCTCACTTGTGATTTTTATACTAGAGGATACCCAATAACCACGCACTGATGCCGATAGTGTTACTCAACCCTTTGAGATGAGTGTAATGGTTGGATCTCTTGGTAGTAGTGTCGAGGCCTTATGATGTCGTCTATGGAATGAAATAGTACCGTTCATGTTAAGAATTGACTGTATTAGGTGGAATAACGTGGTTCATCCAGGGGATGATCGCTGATTTCACTTTTTGGAAAAAGAGAAATCTCAGTAGTTCATTGGTAGAACGTAGATGAAGAATGGTGGAGATGAGCTCTTACAATTGGCTAGTCTCACCCATTTTTCTTTGAGCGAACTGTTTACAGTTCTATCCAACTCGATAGTCTCATGTGTATTTACTCTCAGGAAGACATGAACCTGAGAAAGCGGTGATTGCTTGAATTCATCTAGGACTAAGACTTTGAGTTTTCTTATACTCCAAGGAAGGGGAATGTTATAGCATATGCTCTTATTAGGAGATCGGGATTTCAGTTGTTACGAATGGCGAGACAGCAGCTGGCCGCGTTGTAGATATCCTTTATGGATAGTGATGGAGTTAGCATGTATAAAACCAGTGTTGGTTCAGGATATGACAGAGAAAGTGTAGATCATCCAGGAGCGAATGAAGACTGCACAGATATGACATATTCATTTGCTGATATGAGACAAGACCATTGGAGTTCGGCCGTGAAGACCATGTCTTCAGACGGGTCTCACCTCAACGGGGTCTACGGAGATGTGGCCGAGGTGGAAAGTAATCTCCGAGGTTCAACGGACCTTCCATGTTCCCATCAGTTTAGGCAAGGTGGATTACGGCCTAGCCTTTCCCCCTCAGATGCACCGGGTGCACGACGTCATCCACATATCACAGCTGATGAGATGTGTTCATGACTTGTCCATCATCATTGACCACGGAGAGATGGACATCGATGAAAGCACGACTTTCACGGGGTTCCAGTAGAATATGAGGATCGACATGAGCGGGTCCTACGGGGACGGATGATTCCTCTTGAGCGCTTTCGTTGGCAGCACGGGAACCTCCAGAAGAGCACATTGGAGCGGGAGGCTCAGATGCGTGCTCGGTACCTATTTTAGTTTCCATGGTTGTTTTGTAGCTTTATAGGGGCATAATGCCTAGAGGTGAGAGTGATGTAAAGACCCATAAATTTCAAGGAAATTTTTTTCTTAATTTTTTTTGGAATTGTACAAGTGCGCAGTTTTAGACGGCACCTGATTCCGAGGCCCGGTGTGCCCAGAATCAATTTCTGAAGATTAGCTCGGGTACATTCAGAGAATGAACGTGCAAGTTTTTCTATCTTTTGAACCAGTGCTTGTAATTGAAATCTGAGGGCATTGATGAAACCGCAGTGCTGGTAATTTCTTAAGGAGACCTTTAATGAAGTTGTGTTTGTAGCGAGATGAGAATTATTTTATTTGGGAATTGGTATAAAATGAATAAAATAGTTGAGCAATTTTTTTGTAACCCTGGAAGTTAAACCCTCTAATGGGAAGTTGTTGGTGGGGTCCGCAACCACCCAACCTTCCATGTGTGATTTTTGAGAGGTGGGGCCCACACGAGCCCCAACCTTCCATTTTTCCCAAACCCCCTTCATTAATTATGATAGCTCCTCTTATTTTGTGTAACTCTTCTTTTCATCCTCAACTCCCTAAACCTCTCCTCTCAACCATTAATGCTAGCCTACTCACATAATTAATATCTTGAATTAATTTGAAAAGGGTGGATTGTCTTTAAATTTGAGTAGGTTAATACATTATTTGTTTGGAAAATAATATGGTGGGGGGAACCTCTGAATAAATAAGAGAAGATTCATTCTTCAACCCTCCGACGAAGGACAAGAATGCGCCATCTATACTTCTCTTCGCGACAAGAGATGAGACATCCTTTCTTCTTCGGGTGCACACCTACAACGATGGATGAAAGAAATTCATCCACGCTGCACGGCTACAGCGGATCTTACTCGAGGTAGGGGTTATTCTTTGTTCATGTTTCAGTTTTTATTTTTCATTGCTAAATGTTTGGCCACTTGATACTATCGTAACGGAAGGTGATCAGACCGCCCAAACATGATTGATTCACCTCCCCTTTCACTTGTTGATATTTGATGACGTTTGAGATGAAGGCGGCACGGTGCCATTACACCGTGTGGGGACGAAGAGGATGGCGGCCAGAGCGGGCCGCGACGGTGGTGTACGGCGTCGTCGTGCCACGTCGGTGAGGCCGAAGGAGGCCGCGGTAGGAGTGGGCCGCGGCGGCGGTGTGCGGTGCCGCCGCACCGCGCGGGTGAGGCCGAATAAGGACGCGGCCAGGTGCGGGCCGCGGCCGGAGTGCGCGGTGCTATCGCGCCACGCCTGTGAGATGAGCCACCGCCATAGGTCGTGGTGGACCAGCAGGGGCAGGCTGCCGAGCAGGCCGCCGGCGCCTCCAGGAGGCGGGACCCAGAAGCGGTCCTACTATGGCTCACAACCGGCCGGCCATAAAGTCCGGACATTTCAAGGAAACCGTGGGGGTGTAACCCCCCCCCCCCCCTCTGACCATCATTTAGGGTGGACCCCATTGGGTACACCGTTTTAGTAAAAAGGGTGTGCACCCCTTGCGCCCCGCTCGGCAAGCGTCGAGCCGCGGCCGGCTTCCGAGCCGGTCCGCGCCCAGCCGGGTCTGGCCGCGCCCGCCACGGGCCAGGCCGTGCCAGCCGGGTCGGGACGCTCCCAATCGGGCTGGACCCGGACCTGGGTCGGGACGAGCCGGTATGGTCCGACCCAGGGGGAATTGGGTCGGGTTAGACCGGGCCCAGACCCCCTATTTTCAGACCTTGTTCGTTCAAACGCCCATATCTTGCGATAAGAACCTCTGATTGACGCACCATCAGTTGTGTAGGGATCCTTGGATCGAGATGGTAGTTTTGGTATATTACACTCAAGATTTTAGAGACGTTTGGGTATGGTCAGGTTGGTTCGAACGTGAAACCAACCAGACCCTCAGAGCGGAAATCGTTATAACTTGACCTCCGGACACCCGATTGATGTACCGTCGACTTTGTTTGATTCCTTTTGGTGAGACGGATATTTTGGTATACTTCATCTGAGGTTTGGAAGTAGTTGGAGTATGGCCGGGTTGGATTGTACCCGAAATCCAACCGGGCCCCTAGAATGGAAAAGATAATAACTCTCAGACGGACGTCCATTTGACGAACCGTCAGTAGTGTTGGTAATCACGTTGAGAAACGGTCCCTATGAGTATACCCTATGAGAGAGTTCGTGGTATAGTTGAGATACGGTTGCGTTCGATCGAACATGAAACCAACCGGGAACCTGGGACGAAAATGCTAAGATCTCACAGACCGAGCGTCTGATTGACGCACCTTCTGTTGCGTTGATACCCCATTGACGAGGCGGTTCTTTGTGATACTTCTTCGTGGGACTTTTTGATACTTGGAATATCGACCAGTAACTCATGGAGTGTATCCTCCCGGAGATGAGCGTACAGTGTGTGGAGACCTAGAAGTTGTCGACCTGACGACTGCTTGACCGATTCGACTTGGAGTGAGTCGACTATCTTAGAGGAAGGAGCGCCCGATATTTGGCAGAAGACCCACGGCGGACGGAGCGCCTGGTAGTTGGTAGCATACTTGTGGTACTCGATAGGAGGAGTATCTATGTATGCTATTTGGCGAACCGCTACCATGTTTGGGTGGCAAACCCCTGGAGGTGAGCACTATTGTTTTTGGGTGTAGACTCGCGGTACTCGACAGGAGGAGTACCTCAGCAGTATAAGGCTAGTGAGTGACGCCTCAGAGTTGTGACAGGGCTATTGTACTCGACAGAGGAGGATTTCTCCAGTAGTTGTGGTTTCGACATCATGAATAAAATCCTAGTTTGAGCTGAGTCAAGGACCTTTATGTCTTCCTCATCATTGGGATGGGTTAATTGATAATTGAGGTGTATGTATGGTCCTATAACTATGTTGTGGTAATCTGTTGATTTCATATTTGTGTGATACCTCATGATTGAGATGGGATACCTGATAACTTAGGTATAAGTATGGGCTAATACCTAAGTAAGGGTTATCTATTAATATCCTTCTTTGTGGTTATCCTTGTTGGATTTAGTGAGACCTTGAGGGTCTCGAGGTCCCTACTGAGTATCGTTATACTCACCCCGGCACGGTCTATGCCCGCACCTCGTTGTGTTGGATGCAGACGACGGACATCGCTGACGGAGGCCGAGTGTTCAAGGACTGGATGGTACTCGGAGGTGGACCTCATGAAGAGTCTGTATCTGGAGGTGGACTTCACGATGATAAGGTACTTGGAGGAGGTTGATGGGTGAGATCGTTGAGGAGGCTATCTGTAAATACCCTTCAGGTAGGATCTGTGGTGGACGACCTAGGAGCTACTTCTATTTTTTTCCAGCTATTTATCTTTTCTGTTGTACTTTTGTTCAGTTGTAGCTATACTTTTTAGTAGTGTTTGTTTTCTGGCCCATTTTTAGAAATTTATTTTGTACACAGTGTTACTTACGGTTGTACTATGTGGTGTTTGTTTACTATTATAAAGGAAATGCCTTCCTAGTTATTGGGATTTACGTCTTTGGTGCTAGTCGCCAGCCCCAGGCCTATGGAAGCTAGGTTTGGGGTAGACACGACACGGGCCCTGAAGACGGGTCATGACAGGAATGCATTAAGTTAGGATTTTAACTTGTGTTTCATGGTCTGAAATTCGGGTTTTAGGTCTAGTTTACCTTCCATGAGGTGCGGAAGTGGTGCGTTTGAGTTTTCGCAAAAAGGATTCAAGGGTTTCCTTGGTTTTTGTATGTGATTCCACTGCGTATGAAGTCTTTGTGAATTGGATACTATTTTTATGGTATTTTCATTCTTATTTAATATAATTATTACTGAAAAAATAGTTTTAGTGGTGTTTGTATTTAAAATGAATCCTAAATGCCAATTTCATGTGAAATTGGGGGTTTCTTCATAGAAATGATTTATTAGTTTAATTGGGGCTACCATATAAGTAATTAATTGATTTTATGGAACTATAATAGGGATACAAATACTATTTTTAATGATTATCCCATGTGTTTGTTTAGGAAAAATCTAGTTTTAATGGTGTTTGTGAACCACATGAAATTCTAAGAGTTGTGTTGTGTAAAAATGGAAATTTTGCAAAGATGTGGTTTCTTGAACCATATGGCGCTGCCCTAAAAATGATATTGTGTTTTCACTAAAATTTAGTAGGTTTCCCTTTCTGTTCTGGAAACTTTAAAATGTGCACATAGTATGCAAGTGAGGTTTATAAGGAGTTTTGTGTCAGAAACACTACTGGATTTTGAGGAATTGTTTAATGAAAAAACAATGTGTTTTGATGTGTGTTTTAAGTGGTATAAAATGTGATAGATACTGTATGTTTTGTTTTTGACCAGTAACAGTGTTTTATATGAAAATTTACTTATGTTGAATACTGAAATTGATTGAGCACAAAAGGAGAAACCCGTGTACTTAGGTGGGGAAGATTTGTACTAGTACTGCTAGTGGACCGGATGGGTTTTGTCCCTGTTTCACTTAGCATTTGGATAAAGAAAACACTACATAAACTATTTGGATGGTTATTTAAGACCACTAGGTTATGGTTATGGTCTATACTAGTCGTTTGTTCACGAGAACAGATTTTTCTATTGTTACTTTACACCGAGGTATGAGGTACATAGGGCCCAAGAAAACCTAATGCCTAGGGGTATTACCAATGTTGTTGCTCATTGGATTTGTAGTATTTACCCATGTCTTAGGGTGTGTTTGGAAGTAAATTACAGTATATAACATTTCTATTTTAATGAGTTAATATTCTGAAATTTTTGGATTGAAAACTATTTTTAATTGGAGGTTACTTTTCTTGAAATTGTAACACTACTTTTCCTTGCGTTTGTAAACTGCTTGCTTTTTAAGTAAATTATGATTTTAATTAAACATTAAATTAATAATATTTAGAAAATTATTTCTGATAAATGGAATTTATTTTTGGATTCTACACGTCGAAAAATGGTTGGGGTAAATTTTTGGGAATTTTCTGAGATACTTGAATTTTTGATGAATAGTGGAATCTGATAATTCACAATAAAAGCTATATAATGTATTAATTGAGTCATCGATGATGTTTTGATGATGTAAGCCCACTTGTTTCAGTATTAAATTATAAAATTACTATTATTGGTCATCCAAGTATCACTATTCCTTGACTTAGGTGAAATTAATAAACTAATCAATTTTATATTAAGGAAACCACTCTCCCCTCCACTATAAATGCCACCCCTCACTCCCTCTTTTCCTCACACCTCTCAAGCTCCAAGACTTCTCTAAACTCTACCCAAACACATTCCCTATCCTCTCCCCCATGTCTAAGAGCTCCAGGAATCATCAAAACACCAATCATAGGCCCTTAAGGAGGTTCTCAAGAGGAGGATTCTAAAGGTAATTTCTCTCCCTCTTCTCCTTTAATTTCCTTTCAAGTTTAAGTTCCTTTCTTGATCTCTCCCTACCTATATTCATCCAAATTGTTTTGTAACTCCCTTATTATACATATACTGTAATCATATTATTATAATGGAATATTATATCACCCCACACACTTTCCCTCTTCCTTTTATTTTATTAAAGATAACATTGTTCATGTGGTGATAATTTATCAGCTTCAAAAACAACATGCTCTCTTCTTCGATTTATACCTTCAATCTGTTCATGAAACCATTTTTATGGTTGAACCAGAATATTTTATATGTATTATGTTCTATTTTAAGTTATGGAAATAACCTATGTCCATATTACTAAGTGAAAAGTTAAAATGAGTTCGTTGTGATCCAAAAACCGCTCAAATTAACCCAAATAATCTTTATTTAATTATTATATAATGATTCGTCCACATGGATCTAATATAAATCATTATAAAATCATTAAATCTTCTGTAATATCATTAATAAAATGTAATATCAGTTCTGTATGTTTACCCATGATCTACCCAAACATCAATTTAAGAATACAAGTGGACCGCTCAAGAAAACCATGAAAACGAACATCCCCGATCAATGTTTTTAAACTTATAAGTCATCCAATGGAACATAATATGAAATAATGAAACCAAAATGAACCCTATTAATTTATATAAGGTTCTATAATTTCTAATTAATGAATATAATGTCATTATACAGGACATTAAAGAGAAGGAAGCATTCGGGTACAAGGTAAGGGGAAATCTCGAACCCAATTTTTTTCCTTCAGGTTCTCCCTCTTTCACTCCATTTTTGATATGGTTACTCCTCAAAGATCATTTGTTCATCATTTCCTTTACTTTTCTTTGATATACATGTTTGTCACTGGTTTTTTTTGTCCATCAAAATGTTTTCCAAAATAACCCTTCTTTCAATATCTCACCTTTTACCTCTCATTCAAGGTTGATGGTTCTTGTATCATGTATGTTGTTCCCTCTTTCTTTTGGGAACCCAAAGCTTATGAATGTGTTATTATGAGATGAAACCCATTCCATTCCATGGGTTATTTATGTACATGTTTGATATGTGCTCTATGTTTCAAGCATGATAATGATAATGTTATGATGTGATGGGTGCGCCTGGAATTATATAGCGCAATATGAATGTTGAAATGTGACGGGTGCGCCCAGAATTATAGAGCACTCCAATGCATTGGGTAAAGTGATTAATCTCATGAGTAAATGTGAAATTATGTGTGAAAAATATTCTAGCTTTTTTCACAAGCATGTGTGGTAGTTAACCACTAAGACATGATGTTTCATTTTTATGCACTGCCACATTTCAAGTCTTTTATTTATGCTCCTCTCATGTTCATGATCTTTTTCCTATATTATGATTATGCTCACCACAGGGTTTATTGTTCTTATCTATCCTCTTACTGGGCTTTTAGCTCACCCCTTTTTATGTATATCCTCAGGTGGATACATGTACTAAGGAGAGGACAAGTGCTACTAAGAATCTATAGATGATGAAATTAAAGGAATGTTTATGCTTGATGTTGTACTTGTTATGTGTAGTCCTAGTTTTCCCAAGACACTAAACCTTTGGATCCTCCATGTGTAATACTATTATTTTGTTTATCTTTTAAATGATTTAATAGTAATGTAAGAAAAAGGCCGGGTCTCTATAGTTGGTATTAGAGGAAGGGTTTAGTTAATTTGGGAATTAGGATTAGTAAACCCTAGAGAAAACCTCTAGCATAAGAATAAGTACAAATATGTACACAAGAATATTTACCTAGGGATCCCATATGTTATGTTTTTGGTATAATTATTTAAATGAATAAGTTATTCATGACTTGTTTATTTATGTTTTGTTCTAACCTTTTCTATTTTAGAAAATGGTGGGAATTAGGAGAAATCAGGCCAACAACTCTTGTGAGGGACAATGCAACTATTGCCCGAACAACATCCCCAATGATTTGGGAGGCGGAGTTCAAAACATCATGGAGATTCTTACCCAATTATCTCAGGTTATGAATAATAACCATAATAATGGAGAACGTCCTCCTTCACTAAAGAGGGAGCAACTAGCAATCGAATGTTTTATACGGCAACGACCACCAAAGTTTTGTGGATCTTTTGATCCACTAGTTGCAGAACAGTGGGTCAACTCCACAGAGAAGATATTTTCTGTTCTTCACTCTTCCAAGATGGAGAAGGTGACTCTAGACGTTTATCACCTAGATGGAGAAGCTGATCAATGGTGGGATTTTATTAAGAACACCAAGCCAAGGGAGGAAATTGAAGAGATGGAATGGGAAGACATTAAGATAATGTTTCTCAATAAGTACTTCCCAAGAAATCATCACATGAAGATGGAGAGAGAATTCATAGAGATCAAGAAAAAAGAAGGAGAATCTGTCACAACCTATGAAGCAAATTTCACAAGGCTCGCAAGGTATGCTTTAGGTTTTGTTATCAACAGATGATAAAAAATTGATAGATTCTATAGTGGATTAAAACCACATCTTAGAAAGGCTCGTGCGATTCGAGACATTGGGAGTTATGAAGAATTTTTTTGGTGTTCTCTCAAAGTGAAGATGGAGTTTGGAGAATGGTCTCATGGCTATGGTGATATGAAAAGAAAGATGGAGTTTCAAGTAGGTGGATCTAATGAAAAATGTGGGAAGAAAACACAACGACCCACATGCCAAAAATGTGGGAAGTTGCACTATGGGAACTGTCTCAAAGGGAAGATGAAATGCTTCATGTTTGGGAAAGAATGACACCTTTCTCACGAGTGTCGAAAAGACATGAAAAGGAAGGATAATGTAGCCGATGAATGGAGAGAACCACTCGTGGTTCAATGCTACAACTGTAGTGATCTAGGGAACTATTCAATCCAGTGCACTAAAACTCGAGCTCTCGAGGGTAATCAGTGCCAAAAACCACCAAAGCCAAAGGAACAAGGGAAGGCTTATGCCTTCACTACTGCGGAGGTGGATCATGATAATGAAGTCGTACAATGTACACTTCATATTCACTCAAGAATGGAAAAAAGTCTTGTTTGATTCTGGTTCTACGCATTCCTTTATATCTTGAAAGTTTGCTAGAACTATAGAATCGAAGCCCCGAAACCTTGAAGTAGAGATATCTATAAAAACACCATGTGGTGCAATCATTGCAACCCAAGTGTTTGACTCTTCTCCTATTGACGAATGTGGGAAGATTCTTCTATAAAATCTCGTAATACTTCCCTTGGTGGAATTCGACGCTATAATGGGAATGGATTGGCTCTCGTTATATATTGCACATATCAACTGTCGGGAAAAGGAAATGTATTTTCATATTCTGAACCATCCCATGCTCCTCTACAAATGCAAGGAAGATCATGAATCTACTTTGGGAAATCCTTCAATGGTTTGGGTGTTGATTCCCTATGAAGAAGCATACCTCGCCCAAATGGTTGAGTCGAAGGAAAGTTCCAACCTTGAGGAACTTCCCATCATGGGGGAATAAAGTGATGTATTTCCTGAAGAGTTACACAGAATTCCCCCGGATCGTGAGGTAGAGTTCTCAATTGAACTCATACCTGGAGCTACTCATATCTCAATGTTCCCATATAGGATGGGTCCTATCGAACTGGAGGAGTTAAAGAAGCAGCTACAAGAGCATCTGGACAAAGGGTTCATACGCCCTAGTGCATCACCTTGGGGTGCGCCAGTGCTCTTTGTAAAAAAGAAGGATTGAACCATGCGGCTGCGTATCTATTTTCGGGAACTCAACAAGATCACCATAAAGAACAAGTATCCTCTCCCAAGTATTGATGACTTGTTCGATCAGTTAAGAGGATCTCAACAATACTCAAAGGTGGATCTTCGTTCTGGATATCATCAGGTAAAGGTGGAGAAGGAAGATATTCAGAAGAATGCCTTCCGTACAAGGTTTGGGCACTATGAGTTTTTTGTGATGCCCTTAGGACTTACTAATTCCCCTCCAATCTTCATGTATTTGATGAATAGTGTCTTTAGACATTACCTCGAAAAATTTGTGCTAGTGTTTATCAATGATATTCTCATCTACTGCAAGATTAAGGAAGAACATGAAGAACATCTAAGACTTGTGTTGGAGACATTGAGAAAGGATAAGTTGTACGCCAAGTTCAGAAAGTGTGGCTTTTGGATGAATCAAGTCACGTTCTTGGGACATGTGATCACAAGAGAGGGAATTTCTGTGGATCCTTCAAAGACAAGGGCGATTGAGAAATGGCCCAGGCCCTCTAGTGTCACATAAATCCGTAGTTTTCTTGATTAGCTAGGTACTATCGGTGTTTTTTGAGAAACTAATCATGATTGTCAAGCCCGCTAACTAAGTTAACAAGGAAAGGGGTAAAGTATGTATGGACGGAAGAATGTGAGGGAAGCTTCAAGGAGCTAAAGAGAAGGCTGATCACTGCACCTGTACTCACAGTACCGAAAAGTGGAGAAAGTTTTGTGATATACAGTGATTCTTCAAAGAAAGGCTTTGGTTGTGTACTCATGCAAAATGATAATGTGATAGCCTACACATCATGACATTTGATGATCCATGAGCAGAACTACCCGACACATGATTTAGAGCTGGTAGCCGTGATCATTGCCTTAAAAATCTGGCGGCACTACCTTTATGGCGAGAAGTATGACATATACACCAACGACAACAGCCTAAAGTATATATTCACACAAAAGGAGCTCAACATGCATCAAAGGAGATGGTTAGAGATAATCAAGGATTACGATTGCTCTATTCACTATTATCCTGGGAAGGCGAACAAGGTAGCTGATGCTCTAAGTAGAAAAGAACCTGCTACTCTATCCATGTTGATGATTAAGAAAGACCCTATCTTCATGGATATGAAACGAATGGATTTGAAAATCATAAGGGAATGGGATACATCCCACCTTGTCCAAATGATTGCACAACCATCCATCCAAGAGAAGATTAAGGTAGCACAAAGGGATGATGTGGAGATACAAAAGAGTGTGAATGTAGTAAAGGAAGGGAAGCTTCAAGAGTTCAATATCGACGATGATGGTGTGATTCCGTTTGGAACGTGGATTTTTGTGCCTTCATCACCCGGGATAAAGAAGGATCTATTGGATAATGCACATAACTCAACTTTCTCTATCCATCTTCGAAGTACCAAGATGTATCGTGATCTCCGAGAGCACTTCTGGTGGGATAAAATGAAGAAGGAGATTGCAGAATATATATCAAGGTTCTTGGTTTTTCAACAAGTTAAATCTGGGTGAAAAAAGTCTAAAGGTATGATGCATCCATTGCCTATACCCATGTGGAAATGGGAAAATGTTACTATGGACTTTGTCACAGGTCTCTCGAAGACGTCAAAGGGAAATAATTCGATATGGGTTGTGGTTGATTGACTCACCAAGACTGCCCATTTTATCTAAATTCGGGAAGACCAATCGCTTGAACAACTTGCAATGATATATGTGAAAGAAGTGGTGAGACTGCACGGTGTTCCACTCTCGATTGTCTCTGACCGTGATCCAAGGATCACATCTAAATTCTGGAGGATCCTTCAACATGCTTTGAGTACTGAATTACATTTTAGCATGGCCTATCACCCCCAAACTGATGGCCAATATGAAAGGACTATTCAGACACTTTAAGATATGCTAAGAGCCTACTCTCTTGAATTCTAAGGTGGTTGGGATCAGCATCTCCCATTGGTTGAGTTCTCATACAACAATAGCTTCCACTAGAGTATTTAGATGGCTCCGTATACAGCTCTATATGAGAAGCGATGTAGAACTCCAACCTGTTGGGATGAAGTTGGAGAAAGAAAGCTACTTGGTCCCGATCTTGTTAAAGAGATGATAGAGAAGGTTCAAGTCATCTAGAAACACATAAAAGATGCTCAAAGTCGGAAAAAGAGCTATGTTGACAACCGTCGAAGGGACTTGGAGTTCGACGTTGGAGAAAAAGTCTTCCTTCAAATATCTCCATGGATGCGAGTCATGAGATTCGGGAAGAAAGGGAAGCTAATCCCAAGGTACATTGGCCCCTTTGAGATCATTGATTGTATAGGAGTCATGGCCTATCATCTGGCACTTCCACCGAATATGGCTGAAGTTCATGATGTGTTTCATGTATCACTACTGAGGAAGTACATACCAGACTCCCCACATGTACTAAACTCATAGGTGGTACGATTGGAAGATGATCTCTCCTATGAGGAGTAGCTGGTAATATTTTTTCACCAAAGTGATAAGGTTCTACGCAACAAGACAACCCGCCTTGTCAAAGTGTTATAGAGGAACAATAAGTTTGAGGAAGCAACTTGGGAACCAGAAGAGGCAATGAAGGAGAATTAACCTCACCTATTTGTGTAAAGTGAAATTTCAGGGGAAAAATTTCATAAGGGGGGAAGAATGTAACGACCCAAAGTATGTCAATGCAAAATTCCCTTCTTATATTAATGTCATAAAAAAACAAAATAATGAACTACTAAGTGATAAGTGACATTTAAACATAATTTTGTCACCCCTATGTTTGGAATTTTAAAAATACGACATACACGGTTGTGTTCAAGATAGTTTTTGGAGTCTAATGAAACAAAATTAATTTTTGGTGAATATTAACCTACCCATATTAATGGTAATATGACCCTTATGAATAGTAAATTATAGAATCATTACCTATGAATAATAAAATAAAATTTAGACATCTTAAAAAGTGACAATTTGACCTTAGTAAACGTTTTTGGTATTTTATAAGTCATAAATAATTAATTATAATTAATTAATTGATTTAAAAGAATATTTATTCCCCTGAAATGTATTCATAATGTATTGAATCAATGTCTAATTGTTTTTAGATAATTCTATAAGACCCTACGTAATTTTTGAAAGAACTACAAAATCAGTATTAATTTTAAAAACAGTTTTTTAAGTAAATTATGATTTTAGTTAAACATTAAATTAATAATATTTAGAAAATTATTTTTGAAAAATGGAATTCATTTTTGGATTCTACACGTCGAAAAATGGTTGGGGTAAATTTTTGGGAATTTTCTGAGATACTTGAATTTATGATGAATTGTGGAATCCGATAATTCACAATAAAAGCTAAATAATGTATTAATTGAGTCATCGATGATGTTCTGATGATGTAATCCCACTTGGTTCGGTATTACATTATTAAATTACTATTATTTGTCACCCAAGAATCACTATTACTTGTCTTAGGTGAAATTAATAAACTAATCAATTTTATATTAAGGAAACCCCTCTCCCCTCCACTATAAAAGCCACCCTTCACTCCCTTTTTCCTCACACCTCTCAAGCTCCAAGACTTCCCTAAACTCTGCCCAAACACCTTCCCTAGCATCTACCCCACGTCCAAGAGCTCATGGTCTCATCAAAAGACCATGATTAGGCCCTTATGGTGGTTCTCAAGGGGAGGATTCTAAAGGTAATTTCTCTCCCTCTTCTCAATTAATTTCCTTTCAAATTCAAGTTCCTTTCTTGATCTCTCCCTACCTATCATCATCCAAATTGTTTTGTAACTCCATTATTATACCTATAATGTAATATGATGATTCTAATGGTATATTATATCACCCCACACCCTTTCCCTCTGCCTTTTATTTTATTAAAGAGAACGTTGTTCATGTGGTGATAATTTATCACCTTCAAAAATAACATGCTATTTTCTTCCATTTCTACCTCCAATCTGGTCATGAAACCATTTTTATGGTTGAACCAGAATATTTTATATGTATTATGTTCTATTTTATGTTATGGAAATAACCTATGGCCATATTACTAAGTGAAAAGTTAAAACGAGTTTGTTGTGATCCAAAAACCGCTCAAATTAACCCAAATAATCTTCATTTAATTCTTATCTAATGATTCGTCCACATGGATCTAATATAACTCATTATAAAATCATTCAAGCTTCTGTAATATCATTAATAACATGTAATATCAGTTCTGTATGTTTACCCATGATCTACCATAACATCAATTTAAGAATACAAGTGGACCGCTCATGAAAACCTTGAGAACGAACATCCCCGATCAATGTTTTTAAAATCTATAAGTCGTCCAAAAGAACATAATATGAAATAATGAAACCATAATGACCCCTATTAATGTATAAAAGGTTCTGGAATTTCTTATTAATGGATATAATGTCATTTTATAGGACATTAAATAGAATGAAGCATTCGGGTACAAGGTAAGGGGAAATCTCGAACCCAATTTTCTTCCTTCGGGTTATCCCTCTTTCACTCCATTTTTGATATGGTTACTCCTCAAAGATAATTTGTTCATAATTTAATATACTTTTCTCTGATATACATGTTTGTCACTAGTTTTTTTGTCCATCAAAATATTTTCCAAAAGAACTCTTCTTTCAATATCTCACCTTTTACCTCTCAGTCAAAGTTGATGGTTCTTGTATCATGTATGTTGTTCCCTATTTCTTTTTGGAACCCGAAGCTTATGAATGTGTTATTATGAGATGAAACACATTATGTTCCATGAGTTATTTATGTACATGTTTGATATGTGTTCTATGTTTCAAGCATGATAATGATAATGTTATGATGTGATGGTTGCACCTGGAATTATATAGCGCAATATGAATGTTTAAATGTGACGGGTGAGCCTGGAATTATATAGCGCTCCAAAGAATTGGGTAAAGTGATGAATCTCATGAGTAAATTTGAAATGATTTGTGAACAAGATGCTTGATTTTTTCACAATCATTTTTGGTAGTTAACCACTAAGACATGATGTTTCATTTTTATTCATTGCCACATTTCAAGACTTTTATTTATGCTCCTCTCATGTTCATGATCTTTTGCCTATGTTATGATTATGCTCACCCCTTGATGTATTGTTCTTATCTATCCTCTTACTATTATTTCAGCTCACCCCATTTGATGTATATCCTCAGGTGGCTACATGTACTACGGAGGGGACAAGTGCTACTAAGAAGCTATAGAAGAAGAAATTAAATGAATGTTTATGCTTGATGTTGTACTTGTTATGTGTAGTCCTAGTTTTTACAAGACACTAAACCTATGGATCCTCCATTTTTAATACTATTTAATTGTTTATCATTGAAATTATGTAATAGTAATGTAAGAAAAATGACGGGTTGCTATATGGGTCGTTTACCTCGGATGTGAATATTGATGGGAACATGGCCTTGAAGCACTTCGAGGGGCTGCTGGCCGGCGAGTCCACGTCGGGTTTTGAGAGGAATGGGTCGGCTTGTACAGACTTACTAATTTTTCTACCTCGGTTGGTGAATAATAGTGACAATGTGCACCTCTCTTCTACCCTACTGGTGGAGGAGCTCAGAGAGTCTTTGCTGAGCATGCCGATGGCCAGCGCGCCCGGACCAGATAGTTTTCCTTCTTCGTTTTATAGCACAGCCTAGAACATAGTTGGGATAGTTGTAATAGATGCTATCCAGTATTTCTTCAGTGGGGACACATGAACAAGGGGTGTCCTCCTCTCGGGTTGTGCTATTTCCTAAAATCAAAGACCCCGTCCTCATTAGTCACTTCTGGCCCATATATCTTTGTATTTCTCGTATAAGATTCTGGCCACGGTTATTTCCAGGAGGCTTTCAAAAATCATCAACAAGGTTATATCATTGGAGCAGCATGGTTTCATCCAGGGACGAAGTATCCAGGGACCAGTTGGCATTGCTAGTGAGTTGGTCCAGGACATTAACAAATTCATAATGGGGTCCAAAGTCATTATCCAAGTTGATATAAATAAGGCTTATGATAGAATGGAATAAAGCTTTATCATTCGGGTCATGAGGGGGTTTGGTTTCCAGGAAAGGTTATGTGATATATGTTTCAGGTGTTACTCATCTCCATGGCTCTCGATTTCCATGATGGGGAAATGTTTTGGATTCTTCAAAACTTTCCACGGTGTGAGACAGGGTGACCCTCTATCCCCATCTATGTTTTTCTTTGCATAGGATCCTCTATCTAGAAATTTAAATAGAGGTGTTTTAGAGGGAAGGCTGTAACCGTGTCGTGGTAGAAGGAATTCGGGGAGCATATCACACTTGATGTTTGATGATGATGATTTTCTTTTCACTAATGGAAGGTGAAGATATTTAAATCACCTTAGAGAAATAATGACTAGTTATAGCAAGCTAAGTGGGCTGCATATTAATCCCTTAAAGATTCACGTTTTCATCTCGGATAAATTCTTCGGAAGGAGGTGCAAGGATATCTAGAGAATTGCTAGCTGCAAGTAGAAGCAACAGCCTAGTGTGTATCTTGGGGTTCCAATTTCTTATAGCCGTATCAGGAAATAGCTCTTTAATGGAATCAGGTATGGGTTTCATGGGAGAATTTTCAACTGGAAAAATAAGCTGTTATCGTTTGGAGGACAGGTCATGGTCATTAACAGCATATTGTTGTCTATTCCCATGCACATATTTGCTGTTATTAAGCCACCGAAGGGAACTTTGTAGAAGATGGAGTGTATTGTTACTGCTTTTCTTTGGGATGCAAAGGTAGAAGGGAGGTTCCACTGGGCTTCTTGGAAGCGGCTGGCTCATCCGATTGATGAAGGCGGAGTCGGTATTCGGGACATTAACGACACGGTTCTTGGCCTGTAAGCACAGTTAGCACGGGAGATTATTAACAGGGAGATTATGTGGGAAGGATTCTTCATGGGGAGCTATAGATGGCATGGGGATAGTATACCGCAAGGCGCGACGGGTCTAGCCAAATGAATGTTCGCACAGATGGGCGAGGTGTCTGGTAACACTAGATGGATTGTTGGCCGGGGGGAGATTGATTCTGGAACAACATCTGGGCGGATGGGAAACAGGCCTACCCCTGTTGTCCGTCCCCGGGGATTTTTTTTCAAGGATGCCAATGAATGTTATGAGTTTATCCATTCATTGTTATCATCCAACCAGATGAGCATATTCGAAAATATTGTGATAAACGATGAGACAGATGTATACTGTTTCATGGAGGCACTTTCCGGTAGGTTCAGCATTCACGACTACAGGAGATCCCTCCTGAGGGATAACTGCACAGCGTAAGGAGGACTGATTGTTTATTGTAATGATTAAATGACAAGGATGAATTACCTGGTGTGGAGGATAATGAATAGGGCTCTACCTATGGAGGATAATATCTAGAAAAGAGGGGTCTTCATGGTATCACGGTGTTACTGCTGTGAATACCCTTCTACAGAGATGGCAGACTACCTCTTCTTCCAGGGAAAATGGGACTCACTTATTTGGTCCCTATTTTCTCAACTGTCGTCTCTTGAGGGAGATACCTAGACCTGTCATGTGTTTGTGTCCACTTGGCTTGCTGGGACGGAGAATAGAGCAATGGAACGGATGATTATGACCATCATTCTGGTGGCTGTATGTTGGACCATTTGGGAGGCAAGAAACCAAGTTAGGCTGGGTTCCAAAAAGTCTCCTCTGGCCCTTCAGATTCGTCTTAAGTCACTCATTGCGGAACTAGATTTGTTAGTGAAAGGGGTGCGGGTGTCGGTCCATATGTGTAACTTCCTTCAGAAACCATGGATGTTCTAAAGGAGGGGCGGAGTTTGGGAGAAGTGGAAGCTCCCAAGACATGGGTTGAAACTGAATGTTGACGGGTCATTTATGGAGGGAGTTATGAGGGGTGGAGGACTACTTCGTGACTAATAGGGCTCCATGCATGTTGCATTTAGTGCGTTTTATGGCCAGGGTAATTCACTGGGTGTGGAGGTTCATGGCCTTATTACCTGTTTGATGGTTTGTAGAAGGAGGGGCTTGTAGGTGGCAGAGGTGGAATCAGATTCGGAGGTGATGGTCAAGGATTCGCAGGAATGTTATGATATCCCTTAAGAACTGACATACCATATTCAATGGTGTAAGGTGGAAACTAATCATGGAGGGTTAATCCATCATAGCTGGAGGGAATCCAACTTTTCTGCGGATTCGCTTGCTCATTGGGGAAGCCAGGAGGACACTCTTGTGGTTTATGATAGTCTTTAGTCTCTTCCCTTTGAGTGTTTTTGTGTGGTGCAAGGGGATGCCCTTGGACTTTAGAATTTTCGCCCCCCTTGAAGGGCCTCTTTTTTTGGTTTTTATCTTGTTCTCCCTTGGATTATGAATAATAAAAAATAACCTTCAGTCAGCCTGATTATGGATTCATGAGTTTAATATACAATGAGATGTGGTTTCTGAAAAATGTACATATATATAACCATATAAATTTAGAGAAATCATGTCCAATGAAATCCATAGAACATGAATAATATTATGTTTTCCTTTTTTTAGTAGGATAATATAGAAAAAATTTCAATTACTTCTCACAACTATCCTCACCCATAATAGTAATGAAAACGAATGTAATGATCTTCTAGTTATTATAATAGTGATAATAATAATTCATTTAACAAAATACAATGTTGAATATGTCAATATTAATTACTATATATGTGAGAGGAATTTTTTTATTGTACTATGATTAATCAAGAGTTGGTGTGGGGGTGGTGATGTTGAAAAGATAATAGATAGTAGCCTATGGGTATCATAATATATGAATCTATGACATAAGATACCCTAGAAATTAAATAGATCTAGATGTCATGGATTGCACTTTAATATATTGGTTACAAAATATCATTAATGGGATATTTTTAATTTATATAGAGCACGTGAAACGTCACTATATATTCACACAAGGGGACCTAAACATGAGGCATGGGATCATTGTTGACTATATATGTAACATCCCAAGTAAATAAAGAATATTACCTTTTCATATTTATTAATATTTGGGAAATAAAATTTTAATATTACTTTAATGGGAACGCTATGCTCGATGGCGTACCCAATACACAACAATGAGTTTCTTTGAAATCTTACGTTGCACTCTAATAATAAAATAATATTATTTTAAATGGTAGTTAATCCCTGGACAATGTATTGGAAAGAATGAATATTAATAACTAAAATATGATTATATATGTTGGTTAAATGTTTTTACATTTATCCAATAAAATATAAAGTCTTAAAATAAGAAAAGAATTCAATTTTAAGCATAAATACTCTAATATTCACTAAAAAGTTGATTTATTGCCTTTTGATGGTGAACCCTCAATAAAATAGTTTTGGTCACTCTTATACATTATATCGAACCAAATAAAAATCTTCTTTAGAATCCGGACATCAAAATTTACTTTGTAAAATTTTTGGTATTTTTCCGATAAATTTCATTTTTTTAATGAATAGTGAAAAATGTTGTATTTTAATTGAAAACCACTTTTTAATATAATTTATTTATATTATTAGATTTCCTTTTGAATTGGTTTTAATGTGATATCATAATATATTTTTACCATTTAATCTAATGGTGGTCATTGTAATTAATTTCACTTTCAAATTGGACTTAAACAAGTGTCAATCTTTTGATAGATATTGATTCTTAAAAACATGCTATTTGTTTTCACAACAGAAATTAATTATTAAATTGATTAATGCAACTTATATGTTTTGAATTTTTAAAATAGACATCATTTTTGAATTTGGAATATCAAATATATCTTAGGGTGAATTTTTGGTATTTTTCTGAAAAACGTCAATTTTTGATGAATAGTGAAACCACTAAGTGGTAGTTAAAAAACTGATTTTTTCGTTTAAATGAAACTTTAACACTTATGTGATTTTAATTTAAAAAATCCATCATAAATTATTGTCATTAGGATGTGAAATGTGGTTCAATGGGATTAAAATATTTTTTTGGTGGATAGTAACTTTTAAGTTTTATTAATCGCGATTAAAGGTAATTAGTGTAATTTGACGTAAAGATAATGTTATAATAATATGAAATGACCTTGACACATGTCCTACCCTTATTGGATGAGTCTTGGGAAACCAAGACAATCCATGGGTCAACTTGGGGACCCATGGAGCCACATTGGTAGGGAAATGACATAAATAACTTTTTATTTAAAGTTAAAATAAAAATGTCACAAACATGTATTATTTCTCTAAAACAATTTTTACAAGGGGTCATAGAAGTCAGATTTTTGTCTATAAATATTAATTATAAATATAAAGATATTTCCTAAATCATTATATTTTTTTTATAATTTTTATACATTAAATAAATTAATTTATTTATGACACCGTGATGATGCAGTGATTACCTTATAAATGAATGATTTAAATAAAATAATAAGATAGGGTAAAATATAAGTCTTACACTTGTCAAAAACATATTGGATGATTGGATTTAGAAAAATTATCACCTTATCCTTGAAATATATCCTTTTGCGATTTTTAAAACCCAAAAATCATTTTATAATAAACTAATATTTTATAACTTTCCAAGAGTGCCCCTCCTCTCCTCTTATAAAAGGCCCCCACCTCTACCACCTTACATACACCTCTCAATCCTTTGTATAGGCCAAACTCTACTCATTTTATCTCTCTAAATCCCTCTCTTAATCCTATAATCCTTCCCTTAGGCAGAAAGATCTTCAAGGAACCCTTTTGGTTCAAACCAAGGGGAGTTACCCGATTTAAAGGTAAAGTCTTCCCTAATGTTCTTTTGTTTTATTTTGTTTCTCCAACCCCATAAACTATTTTTATTACATTATTTTGTAAAAACACCTGTATATTCAATATACTAGGATGTTTTTATGACAATGATTCGAGCTACACATATACACACCTCCGTCTAATGGTTAAAGAACATACTGTTTATGTGGATGACGAATTACTGCCTCATGAAACGATGATTGTTCTATCTTATCATACCACATCTCATGGTGGCCATTATGATAGAAATATTTCTATATGATATATATTATATTTATTTCCTCTCTGTGCTTCTTTATTTTATATTTAAAACATACCTTTATGCATTGCATGTTGTGCAAATGCGATAATTTCATATGAGGAAGTGTGGACTACCGCCCCCTCAAGTGATGTGACTCATTCATGAAATACATGGAATGTATAAAGAATTATATTAATGAAAATATGTGACCTATATAACATATATATTATACAGGATTTATAATATATATAACTCTAATTTATTTTTAATTCAATTAATATGACAAAGAAATTAAAGTAGCGTTCATGTGTATGTACGACCTACCGTCTCCATAAACGGTGCATTTCATTTCTTTTTATCTCCAAGTGTTATGGAATAGTATAAAATAAATATGTAATAGATATATATTATATTTAAATCATTAATAATATTCTGAAGGTGATTTACTTATAAGTACAAGGACAATCATTTTCGAACAAGTTCATTTTTGACTCATGTACCGAACATCAAAAAAAACGTCTGATATGAACTCACATTGTTAACCAATTATTATAAAATTATAATATGTGACATTAATTGAATAATAAAATTTAAATCAGGACCTTAATAAATTATAAATTTTCCCAAGGTTATTATTCTAGAATAAAAATAAATGAACAAGACAAGTCATACTTGATGTAAGGGATCCTACCTCTCTCTTTCTTTTTAAGTAATCTCTTTTATGTAATTTCTTTTAAGATCGTATTTATTATGTTTTGGGATGTTTCTTTATATTAATCATTATGTAATTTTTATGTTCATATTATTATATACCCTATTTGATCTCGTTTTTTGATGTTTTATGTGGCGCCGATAGGCTGCTGAGTTTTCGTAAGGGGTTTTTATGTCACTTTTTGTTCCTGTGAGATTCATGCTACATTTTCCACTATTTCATTTTTTGTGGTGCATGTACTTACCCTGATTGTAATCTTTGGGTAATATAATATAATTTTTGGGTATTTACATCTTCATTGTATGACCTTTCTTTCATGGGGTGTACGTTTTGAAAGTTACCCAAATCGGTAAGGGAACCTTTCACCCTCCTCTTTTTAAAAGACTTTTTTTGTTGGGTATTTTAATTTACATATTGTTATGTTGGGATGTGTTCTTCTATATACCTATCAATGTAAATTTTATTTACAAGTTATGGTATACCATTCTATCTCTCATCAACTCATTTTATGAATTTTAAAGTGACACCGTTAGGCTGTCGAATTCTTGCAAGGGAAATTCTTAACTGAATTTCAATCATTTGGGTTAGACTTTTACTCCTTGAATATGTCATTCTATGAATATGTGTGAATGTATCTGAATTTTTTACACTTAATATCAACTTATATTGGGTGTTTTTATATTTTTCACACGTAAATTATGTAATTGATTTATCCTTAATCTAAGGATATCGTCTTTGTAAGGGACTTCATCTCAATCTCCTTTCATTGAAGCGTATTTTGTTCTAATACAAGACTTTCTTTTATAAGTTGTATAAAACACCTTTGATTTCTACTTATATTCTAAAAGAAATATTTTCTATATGAATCATTTTACTAAATGACAAAAAGTATGTTTCTTTTTATTGTATGCGGTGACAATGACCTTTCCACCGCCGCGAGTATTATTTGAACTTCGGAATCCTCAAAAAGCCATAATGTTTTTAAAATGAAATAAATACCATATACTTTTTTATGTATTGTGGTATTCAAAATGTTTTTTTATAATGGATTTCTTATGTCAATATATTTATGTGATATATTGTGATCAAAATGTGGAAATGTTTTCATTCTATTATATTTGTTTTATGTCATATGATTTTATAATGGTACTTGGACATTTGATGGGTGGTTATGTGATAAACCATATGACGGGTGGTACCGTGAATACCAGGATGGGTGGTTACATTATAACCTCCAATGAATTGGGTATGGAAGTCGGCCGTATGGCTATTCCATTATGTGATATGTGTGGAAGTCGACCGTATGGTTATTCAATTTAAGTATATTATGTCCCAAGTTACCTTTATTTGTTATGTGTTCTTTATATGGGTTTTAAGGTAATAATTTGGTTACAAAAGGGTATGTAATGATCTTTTATTCAGTAAATAATATCTACTACTTCATAAAGGTGAAAATTATTACTTTGATAAAGTATTCATGGTTTACTTGTTGTTATTAAAAACTAACAGTTTTCCTTCTTTGTGTATCCTTTATTGGGATTTTTATGCTAATCACAAGTTTTTGAAATGTTTTCCATAGGACTTAAAGATGAATAGGGTCAAGGATAGAATCAAGGAAATACATGCTATCCAAAACATGGAACTAGAAATTTTTATTTTTAATATTTTTTTTTATTTTATCGAATCTTAGTAGAAGTGTCTACTTTGTAATCGTTTGAGATGTAATAGTTATGAACCAATTCTCTAAAAATATAAACCTGAAAATATCCTCTATGTGAATTATTCATTTAATTCATTCACTACTGGAAAACTAACCTTTACCAATGTTTTGGAACCGTATGTATAGGCCTCCAAACCGTTGGTATAGCCTATACCAACAGTTTGGAGAACCGTAGCCAAGTAAGCCGTTGGGATAGGTAATATGAAATCTATAACAACGGTAATGGAACCGTTGGTATATAAATTCCAAAAATAAAACATCCGCTGGGATTTGATCCCAGGACCCCTTGTTTATAATCGAACGACTTAACCACTAAGCTAACATCACTTTTTTAAACATAATTTCATAAATATATATATGTATTATCATAATTATTTAAAATTTTTCATTTATATAATGTTCTCGGCTAGTAGGTCTGGAAAAAAATTAAAGAACCTATCCCAACAGTTTTCAAAACCGTTGGGATAGGTTAGGGGTGGGTTGAGTTATTAGAATTAAGGTTGGTCACTCTTTCCCAACAGTTCACCAAAACCATTGGAAAAGGGTGTGCTTTGAGCCTCGTTCCCAATGGTTTTGGTGAACCGTTGGGAAAGGTCACTCTTTCCCAACGGTTTTGGTGAACCGTAGGGAAAGAGGCTCAAAACACACCCTTTCCAAACGTTTTTGGTGAACCATTGGGAAAGAGTGACCTTTCCCAACGGTTTAACAATCCATTGGGAATGGTGGGGAAATCTATGGCTTTCCCAATGGTTTTGGTGAACCGTTGGGAAATGGTAGCTATACCAACGGTTTTTACAAACCGTTGGTATAGAAGTGTTGGGAAAGATCATCTTTCCAGTAGTGATTATTATATATGGTTTTAAGGATGGGTCCTTATAGTTGGTATCAGAGGTTGGTTTAGATAACATTAGAGGTTAGGGTATTCTCTAAGCATAAGTGACTTTACCATAATGGTTAGGATTTCAGAAAGCGTCATAGTTTTAGATAAAGTGAATGAGTAAGTATATCTTAGTGTTTATCTTCCTCATTAGTAAATGATAATTTTTTTATATACTCACACTAAATTTTTTGGTTTTGGTAAATTGATGGATCTAGCAGGCACTAAAGTGACAATGGGTTTGAAGGAAACTGTGGTGGTTCTCTGATTAAAAGACTGGATGAAATGGGGAATTCAATGAGGAATCTCGTGGTTATTATAAACCAACTATCAATGAATCATGATTAACCGCTTGAACCTTGGTGAGTTCTATTATTCATCATGTACGATTGAACCAAATCGATATGGAATTTAAGATAATAATTATAATGGTAACCATTCGGGTTTATATGATCTTTACTTTTGAGGTAATTATGGGTTACTATATGATGGAAGGTGAAAGGCATGAGGTAAAATTGAATTTAAATTATGTTATGGTTATTTTTGATGATTTTACCTCCTTTTGGGGAATGTTTTAAGAATTATATAGTTTTGGAAAAGGGACAACACGCAGACCGTGTGACAACCCATCGTGTCGGACAAAGCTGTGGGAATCGAACCCACAACCAAAGTGCGACTGGTATTTATCACCTACCACTGGACTATGTGAAGTCCCCAGTTAGTATGAAAAATTATTTTTAGTTATATAATTTTATCAATTAATAATAAGTTGATTTTTGGTTATCTAGTAAAATATTGACCTATCATGGAGGATATATGATTAGGTTAATTACTTTTCAATATGATACTTTAAGAGCAACTGATGTTATTTAGAGATAAATGGTAATTTGTACCTTGGAAGAATATGTGATTAAATCCTTCAAATATTTGGGTTTCAATCTTAGTTTGGTTTACATTGAAGAATTTTATGGAAAAATTGTTTATCGAATGGTCTTCATTGAACTTTGGGTTTTGTCGGACAAATTTTGGAGATTATGAATAGATTTTCTTTTTATAAAGGATTATCCTTTTGAGGATTATCTGATCTTGTTCTAACGAATTTGGTTTTGGTTAAGCTCTAAAGACATGGGAAATATATAGTTCTCTTTTTTTGATTAGGTGATTCTCTAGAAGTTGATTATAGCTCTCTTAATGTGGACAAGTCATCTTAAATACTCGTCTTTTGGAGAAAAAAATGAGTTTGCGAAAGAAATCTAGAAAGATATGAAAGTCTAAATGACAAGAAATTATGTTTCCTTTTGATTTAGTTAAGCTCATAAATAAATTCCTCAAGGAAAAGTAACTTAAAACAAAAATGTTGTCAGTTAATTTTTCCTACTGGGGAATCAGATACCATTTAACCCATCATAAGTTTGTGATTTTCTAGTGGTTAACTTTCTCCTAATCATGGTTTCCATCACTCTCCCTCAAAACATGATACTTTGTTTTCTCTTCTATGTCCATGTTTTCCTATAGGGAATCATAGTATGGGTTAACTCGGGTGACCTTTTTTACTTCCCTTTCTTTCTTTTAAAGTGACAGTTTAATTTACTCCTTTTCTGATGTGGGGCTTTCAATGAAGTTTCCAAGACCAATTTTAAAATTACGAGGACGCAATTCACAAAAGTGGGGAAGGATGTAACAACCCAGGTAAATAAAGAATATTACTTTTTCATATTTATTAATATTGTGAAATAAAATATCAATAATACTTTAATGTGAATGTTATGCACGATGGCGTACCCAATACACAGCAATGCGTTTCTTGAAAATATTACGTTACACTCTAATACTAAAATAACATTATTTTAAATGGTAGCTAACGCCTGGCCGTTGTATTGGAGGGAATGAATAGAAATAACTAAAATATGATTATATATGTTTGTTAATTGTTTTTACGTTTATCCAATAAAAGATAAAGTATTAAAATAATAGAAGAATTCAATTTTAAGCATAAAAACTATAATATTCACTAAAAGGACGATTTATCCCCTTTTGATGGTAAATCCTCTTTAAAATATTTTTGGTCACTCTTATACATTATATTTGACCAAATAAAATTCTTTTTTAGAATCGGGACATCAAAATTTACTTTGTGTAAATTTTTGGTATTTTTCTGATAAAGTTCATTTTTAATGAATAGTAAAAAATGTTGTATTTTAATTCAAAACATCTTTTTAATATAATTTATTTATATTTTTAGATTATATTTTGAATTGGTTTTAAAGTGAAATCAGAATATATATTTAAAATTTAATTCAATGGTGTTCATTGGAATTAATTTCACTTTGAAATTGGACTTAAACAAGTGTCAATCTTTTGATAGTTATTGCTTCTTAAAAACACGCTATTTGTTTTCACAGCGGGAATTAATTATTAAATTGATTAATGAAACATATATTTTTTTTATTTTGTAAAATAGGCATCATTTTTCAATTTATAATATCAAATATATCTTAGGGTGATGTTTTGGTATTTTTCTGAAAAACATCAATTTTTGATGAATAGTGAAACCACTAAGTGGTAGTTAAAAAACTGATTTTTTCGTTTAAATGGATCTTTACCACTTCTGTGATTTTAATTTCAAAAAACCAACATACATGGTTTTCATTAGGATGTAAAATGTGGTTCAATTGGATTAAAATAATTTTTTTGGTGAATAGTAACTTTTAAGTTTTATTAATCGCGATTAAAGGTAATTAGTGTAATTTAAGGTAATGATGATGTTATAATAATATGAAATGACCTTGACACATGTCCTACCTTTATTGAATGAGTCATTTACGACCAAGAAAATCCATGGGTCAACTTGGGGACCCATGGAGCCACTTTGGTAGGAAAATGACATTAATAACTTTTTATTTAAAGTTAAAATAAAAATGTCACAAACATGTATTGTTTTACTAAACTAATTTTTACATGGGGTTATACAAGTCATATTTTTGACTTTAAATATTTCATAGAAATATAAAAATATTTCCTACATCATGATATTTTTTTATAATTTTTAGATATAAAATAAATTAATTTATCTATGACACCGTGATGATGCAGTGATTACCTCATAAATGAATGATTTAAATAAAATGAGAAGATAGGGTAAAATCTAAGACATAAACTTGTCACAAACCTATTGGATGGGTGGATTTCGAATCCTTATCACCTTATCCTCGAAATATATCCTTTTGGGACCATTAAAATCTGAAAACCATTTTATAATAAAGTAATATTTTATAACTTTCCAAGAGTGCCCCTCCTCTCCTCTTATAAAAGTCCCCCACCTCTACCACTTTACACACACCTCTCAAGAAATTGACATGGTAAATATCTACTCATTTAATCTCTCCACATCCCTCTCCTCATCCTAGATGCCTTTCCATAGGCAGAAATCTCTTCAAGAAACCCTTTTGGTTCAAACCAAGGGGATTTACCCGATTTAAAGGAAAAGGCTTCCCTAATGTTCTTTTGTTTGATTTTGCTTCTCCAACCCCATAAACTATTTTTATTCCTTTATTTTGTAACAGAAACAGTATATTAAATATACTAGGATGTTTTTATGATAAATATTCGAGCTACACTTACACACACCTCCGTCTAATGGTTAATGAAAATACTATTTCTGTGGATGGTGAATTACTGCCTCATGAAACGATTATTGTTATATCTTCTCCTACCACCTCTCATGGTGGACATTATGATGGCACTATTTTTCTATGATATATATTATATTTATTTCTTCTATATTATTCTGTATTTTATATTTAAAACATACCTTTATGCATTTCATGTTGTGCAAATATGATAATTTCATCTGAGAAAGTGTGGACTACCGTCCCCTCAAGTAATGTGAGTCGTTCATGCAATACAAGGAATTTATAAAGAATGATATTAATGAACATATGTGACCTATATAACATATATATTATACTGGAATTATAATATATATCTCTAATTTATTTTTAATTCCATTAATATGATAAAGAAATGAAAGTAGCGTTCATGTGTACGTATGGCCTACCGTCTCCATGAATGGTGCATTTCATTTCTTATTATCTCCAAATGTTATGGAATAGTATAAAATGAATATGTACTGTATATTTATGATATTTTAATAATTAATACTATTCTGGATATTATTTACTTATAACTACGTGGACAATCATTTTCAAACAAGTTCATTTTTGACTCATGTACCAAACATCGACAAAAACATCTAATATGAACTCACATTATTATCCAATTATTATAAAATTATAATATGTGTCATGAATTGAATAATAAAATTTGAAGGAGGACCTTACGAAATTATAGATTGACAAAAGTTTATTATTCAGGAATATAAAAAAATGATCAAGACAAGTCGGACATGAGGTAAGGGATCCTACCTCTCTCTTTCTTTTTAAGTACTCTCTTTTATGTCATTTCTTTTAAGATCATTTTCATTATGTTTGGGGATGTTCCTTTATATTACTCATTAGGTAATTTTTATGTTCATATTATGAGAGACCATATTTGATCTCGTTTTTGGATGTTTTATGTGGCGTAGATAGGCTGTCGAGTTTTTGTAAGAGGTTTTTATATCACTTTTTGTTCCCGTGAGATTCATGCTACATTTTCCACTATTTTCTATTGTGTGGTGTATGTACTGGACCATATTGTATTAATTGAGTAATATTATTTAATTTATTAGTATTTAAATCTTCATTGTATGACCCTTCTTTCATGGGGTGTATGTTTTGAATGTTAACCAAATCGGTAAGGGAACCTTTCACCCTCCTCTTTTTAAAAGCCTTTTTTGTTGGGTCTTTTAATTTACATATTGTTATGTTGGGATATGTTCTTCTCTTTTCCTATTGATTTAAATTTTATGCACATGTGATGAGATATTATTTTCTCTCTCATCAACCTGTTTTATGACTTTTAAAGTGATGCTGTTAGGGTATCGAATTCGTGCAAGGGAACTTCTTAACTCAATTTCAATGATTTGGGTTTGGCTTTTACTCCTTGAATATGTCATGCTATGAATATGTTAATCTTTGTTTATCCATGGTTATATAAGTTCTGAAATAATTCTAACCCAATCGGATGTGTTTTTCATAAAAACAGACAAGTGTAAGCTACTGATATGCACATAGCTACTGATAACGAGCTACTGGTACTCAGTCTATTGATAGACTTAGTCTACCGATAGACAGAGTCACAGGAAAGCTATGGTCACTGATATAAACAGAGTTACTGGTAAGCAGACAGTCTACCGACAGAATCGATGAGCTACTGATGTGCCTGTATACCAGTAGTTACCGATAGAGTAAGCCTACCGATAAGAGTACTGATAATCACAAACCATAGCTACTGACATGAGGAAGTCTACCGATAGAACCAGTTTACTGAGATACAGACTAACAAACACACCAGAGATACCGACAGACAAGAGTTACCTATAGATAGAAGTCTACTGATAGAGCCAATTCACACAGACAGATACATCGAGCTACCGATAGCTCAAGAGCTACCGATGGAGCAAGATCTACCAATGGAGAGAAACTGTTATATAGAGCTACTGATGCAAGAGCAAGAGCTACCGATTGAAAATTCTACAACACCGTGCACTTTTACCACCACGAGCTACTAATGATTGACCAACTAGTCAAACTCTATACTCTATACTCTCAATACTATTTATTTATTAAGCTAACGGCTACGTTTTATGTTTTTAATGCAGGTAATGTTATTTCATGATCTTTGTTTCCATGTTAGGGAACCGTACCTAGTACCCATGAAAAAGTAATTATTCTTTTCTACATAATCTAAAATCTATAAAGGGATAGATAAAAATGATCATGCAAGACAACACTTTTACAGAGGAAGAGAACCAAGGCACTAAGAAGACACATGAAGGGTGAAAGAGCCAAGAGCTAAACATCATTCAAATGTGGAGAAGTTTTCACTAGTCAACATCCATACTCCAAGAATCCTGGGCATACACGAAGAAAATTATTCTAGAGGAGAACACAAGATGCATCTTGAGTGAAGAACTACAACAAGCTTTTCATGCACTCAGGAAGCTAAAACTGGACTGAGAACCAAGGAAGAAAACAACACTCTGTTTTTTGAATACGAAACCAGAGAAGTAATCAGAAGCTTTTCTGATAAACCAAACGAGTCCAGAGCTTCACTGCTAATCACTAAAGCATTTATAAAATCAATCATATTCATCTTAGTGATTATTTTTATTTAAATTTTGAGCAGTGTGTATACCCTGTTTATTCTACACACATATTGACTCCTGTACTAAGCTGGAGGATTCTTAAATCCTCACTCAAACCTTATAACCCCTTGTTCCCACTGTCGATAGTGGTAGAGGTCGAGTAATACATGAACAGCCTGTGTGCTGTTGTTTGATTTTCCTATGAAGAACTATGGTAATGGTCTTTGGACCTGGATAGTAGTGTACTGTTGTTTACCCCCAATCCAGGGTGTGGATTAATTTATATAAATTATTGAGAGGACTAAGTCTCAGTTTGAGACTAAACCACTTCGATATTTTTTCTATGCATAATAATTTATGTCTATAAGTATACTATATATTTATTTCATATTCCACTATTATTACTTTGAAATACAAAACTATTTTAAAGCTACTTTGATAGTTAAATTAGCAAGTGTTTATACTTATTGTAAACTAGTAATTTAGTTTCCAATGTTAATTTAATCATTAGATTAAGTCAACTGAGACCCAATAAATCTTTGAGAAAATGATTGAACATTTACACTCTGTATAGATTCACTACAGTTTAACATTGTTTTTAAATTGGGGGATTTTAAGAGAAATAATATTAACAGAAAATTTTATTGGAACTCAGTTCACCCCCCTCTTTAGTATCCACTCCGACCAATATTTGGTATCAGAGGTTTGTTTTTGATAATGAATGTTTGAAATACTCTGTTTTTCAACTGTTATTTTAGTTGTATCTTTAAAGATCTTAAATTTCTTTTAGTTCTAAATTTTACCTCTTTAAAACTATTTTATAAAATCTACCTATGCATAATAGAATAGAGGGTGCTGCTACTAACCGACCACCTTTCTTTAATGGTAGAAACTATGCCCAGTGGAAACATAAGATGAAAACACATTTGGAAAGTATGAGTTTTGATATTTGGACTGCTATAGAATCTCAATATAAAATTCCAGAAACTAAAAGCACAACTTGGGATGAACCCACAAAGACAGCTTATAATAAAAACTATAAAGCCATGAATTCCCTGTACTATACTTTAGGAGATGAAGAGTTTAATAGAATATCTGCTTTTAAAACTGCTTATGAAATTTGGGATACTTTGGGTGTTTCTCATGAAGGAACAACTAATGTCAAAGAAATGCGATTGAATACTTAAACTATTAAATATGAAAATTTTAAAATGAAGACTGATGAACCTATTTATGATATGTATCTCAGGTTTAATGGGATATTCAATACAATGAGTTCACTTGGAAAAGCTGTTCCCGCTAAGGAACAAATTATGAGGATACTGAGATGTCTTCCAGAACGATGGAGAGGTACTTCTGTTTCAATCAAAGAGTCATGTGACATTAGAGAACTACATGTAAAAGATCTTATTGGAAAATTCATGATATATGAGGAAGAACTCAAGGTAAATAAAGAAGAAGATGATGAACCAAAGAGAAAATCCGTAGCATTCAAGTCTACTACCTCTAAGAACAAAGAAAAATAGACAATTCAAGTACCTACTGAAAGTTCAACCAGTGAAAGTTCAGACTATGACAGTGATGCTGAAATGGCTTAAATAGCCAAGAGATTGAAGAAGTTTTATAGGAAGAAGAAATACTTCAAGAAATCTAAATGCAAAGGAATGTATGACAATAATGGAAAGTAAAAAAGAAGGATTGGAAGAAAGATGAAAAGAATGATGAAGTAGTCTGCTATGAGTTCAAAAGTAAAGGACACATCAAGGCTGATTTTCCCAAATTAAAAGTCAAGAAGAAATGTGATTATAAGGACAAGAAGTACAAGAAACCTATGATAGAAACTTGAAGTGCTTCAGAGGACAACGCAAGTGAATATAAAGTTTCGGATTCTGAGAATAATCGTGCCAACATGTGTTTCATGACCAACAGATATGTGGTAACCTTAGATACTATTGTTTTAAAGTCATATTATTCTGGATATGATGTAGACTCTGATTATGAATCTGAAAAAATGACAAGTGGGGAATTATTTTAATACTGCAATATGATGGAAGAAACATGTAATGAACATAAAGATAGATATGAGTCATTAAGGAAACAACATTCTCTTACTTCCAAGGTTAAATCTACCATTGATATAGAAAAAAGAAAAGAATGCTCAACTGTTAAAGGAAAATGAAAAACTAAAAATGTCAAATGAGAAACATAGAAAGGACTTATAAAAGTTCACAAATGGAAAAGATAATCTAACTCAAATGTTAGGTAATAAAGTTACACCAAAATAAACTAATGGAATAGGCTACAAACCTGGAGAGAGACATCTTATTAGGAATATATTTATTCCTAAATCTGGATAGAATTCTGCTAGTTCAAGTTCTAGAAATCTCTATGCTTCAACCAGTTATTCATATGGTTATAGATCAACTAAAGTTTGTCTTTCAAAATCTATTTATTCTATAAATTATGTGAGACCCATAAGATAAATATGGGCACATAAAGTTTTGATTGCTAACCTATCTGGACCCAAGAAGATCTGGTACCAAAATCATTTTCTATCTAAATCTGTTTTGTAGGAAACATGCTTAAAGAGTTCTCATAAGAAGGTATGGTACTTGAACAGTGGATGGTCAAGACACATGTCTGGAGATTATTCATGCTTCAAGATCTTCATAAAGGTTGATGGAGGCCACATCACCTTTGGTGATAATTCTAAAGGAAAAATCATCGGACTAGGCCAAATTGGTAACACTGATTCAGTTTTAATTTCTAAAGTGTTATTTGTTGATGGACTTAAGTATAACCTGTTAAGTATTTCTCAATTATGTGTTGATGTATTTAATTTTAAATTTTAAAACGTTTCCTGTAATGTTTTTAATTCTCAAAATATTGTAGTATTTTCTACTTTAATAAATTAAAATTCTTATGCTGTTGATTTAAATGGTTTATCTAAACAACATGGTACTTTTTTAAATTCTTTTCATAAAAAATCGTGGATTTGGCACTGAAGATTAGTACACTGCAACATCTTTTCACTTAGAAAATTAACTATGAAGAACTTAGTTAGATACCTACCTAAGATTGAATTCCCAAATGACAAAGTTTGTAATCCCTGTCAAAAGGGAAAGCAATATAATGTTTCTTTTAAATCAACGAAAGAAGTTTCAACTTCTCAACCTCTCGATTTGGTTCACATGGACTTCTTTGGACCTTAAAGTGTTTCTAGTTTAAATGGGAAGCACTATGTCTATGTTCTAGTAGATGACTTTTCTAGATATACTTGTGTATACTTCATAGCTCACAAAAGTGAAGCTTGTTCTTACTTTGTTAAATACTCCAAATCTGTAGAAAATCATAGTTTACTTAAGACTAAATCCCTGAGAAGTGATCATGACCGTGAGTTTGAAAATAAAGAGTTTGAATCTTAAAGCTCACACAATGGCTATAGAAACAACATTTCTGCTCCAAGGACACCTCAGTAGAATGGTGTAGTAGAAAGAAGGAATAGAACCCTTCAAGAAATATCTTGAACCATGCTTAATGAATATGACTTTCCTATTTACATTTGGGCTGAAGCTGTGAATACAGCTTGTTATATTGTTAATAGAGTCCTAATTCGAACAGTTCTTAAGAAGACCCCATATGAGCTGTTGAATAATAGAAAACCTAAATTTAGTTACTTTAGAGTCTTTGGGTGCAATGTTTTTATTCTTAATAAAAAGGACAATCTAGACAAGTTTTCTTCTAAGACTGATGAAGGAATTTTTCTTGGTTATTATTTAACTAGAAAAGCCTATAGAGTCATTAATAAGAGATCCAAATGTGTGGAATAATTTGTTCACATCAAGTTCAATGAAACTGATCCACATGAGCCTAAAACCTCTCTTGAAAACCTTGAATAAGTTTTGAGTGTTCTGGACCTTAATGAAAAATCTAAAGAACCTGCTATAAAAACATCCAGTTCTGGACATATTCCAGAATATTCTTCTGTTGAACCCGAACATGGAGATGAACTTGAAATTTCTAGTCCTACCTTTACTAGATCAACAAGGATTCTAAGGAATCATCCTTTGGATGCTGTTGTTGGTAATTTTGATAGAGGGACACAAACTAGAGCTTATCTAAGAAACCAGGCTGAACATCAAGCCTTTCATTCATAGTTAGAACCTAAAAATGTCAATGATGCTATCAATGATGAATTTTGGATAATGGCTATGGAAGAAGAGTTAAATAAATTTGAAAGAAACATAGTCTGGGAATTAGTTGACAGACCTAAGGACACTTTAACAATAGGAACTAAATGGGTTTCTAGAAACAAAGTTGATGAGTCTGGAAACACAGTTAGAAACAAAGCTGGATTAGTTTCACAAAGATATAGTCAAGAGGAAGGTATAGACTATGAGGAAACCTTTGCACCTATAGCTATATTAGAAGCCATTAGGATCTTACTTGCCTATCCTGCTCATCTGAATTTCAAGTTATATCAAATGGATGTCAAAAGTGATTTTCTAAATGGTTTTATTGTAGAAGATGTTTTTGATGAACAACCACCTGGATTTACTAATCCTCATTTTCCAAATCAAGTTTTTAAACATTCTAAATCTGTATATGGTCTAAAACAAGTTCAAAGAGCATGGTATAATATACTTAGTAATTTTCTTATTTCAAACAGCTTGACTAAAGGGATTGCTGATCCAACTCTTTTTATTAAAAGAATTTATAAAGATGTTTTAACAGTACAAATCTATGTTGATTATATTATTTTTGGATCTTCCAAACACTCTTTATGTACTGATTTTTCAAAAAGTATGAAAAATGAGTTTGAAATGAATTTAATGGTATAACTTAGATATTTTCTTGGATTTCAAGTTTTTCAAAATGAAAATGGTATTATTCTAAATCAAAGTAAATATATAAAGTATCCATTAAAACATTTTTGTTTGGATAGTATAAAGGAAAGTGAAAATCCCATAAGTACAACTTGTAAATTAGATGCAGATGAAACTTGGAAACCAATGGATCAAACCAATTACATAGGTATGATTGGATGCTTACTTTACCTTACTTCTAGTTGACCAGATATTATGGTTAGTGTGTGTATGTGTGCAAGATTTCAAGCTAATCCAAAAGAATCTCATTTAAGTGCTGTTAAATGAATTTTTAAGTATCTTAATCATACTGTAAACTTAGGTTTGTTTTACCCAAAAGGACAACCCTTTGAGTTAATGAGTTTTTAAAATGCTGATTTTGCTGGTTGCAAGTTGGATAGAAAAAGAACTTCTTGAACATGTCACCTGTTGGGAAAATCCATAGTATCTTGGTGTAGTAAAAAGTAGAATTTTGTAGCATTATCCACTACCAAAGCAGAGCACATAGCTGCTGGTAGTTGCTGTACACAAATTCTGTGGATGAAATACACTCTTTTGGACTATGGATATGACATTAAGCACGTTTCTATCAACTGTGAAAACACTAGTGCAATAAATATCTCTAAGAACCCTGTGTCTCACTCTAGGACCAAACACATTGATGTGAGACACCATTTCTTGAGAGTTCATTACCAAAAGGGTGATATAATTCGTGATTTTATAGGTTTTGAACATCAATTAGCCGATTTTTTCACAATACCTTTGAGTTCAGAAAGGTTAAGTTACATTAGACATGAGTTAGGTATGATTAACCTTGATCGGTAGCTAACCGCACCGATCCGAAGTTCTCACCGATGTAAAAGTCTCACCAATGTAAAATTCTCACCGATGTGAAGTTCTCACTAATGTGATGTTCTCACCGATGTGAAGTTCTCACTGATGTAAATTTCTTACTGATAGGAATCCTCACGGATAGATATTCTCACAGATGTTTGTGATATTTTAAAACTTCGGTCTGCTGCCAAAATCTGAATCATTTTTACTTTATTTTGTATATTTATTTTATGATTCCTAAATTATAAAACTAAAGTCAGAGCTACTTCTAAATCCACCGATCCCCAATCCTTAACCCTCGACCATTATCTCTTGAATCCAGAGAGAACCCTAAATTCTTCGAAGCACAGATGGAAAATACTGAACTTCCTACCGTCAGAGATGACTTTGTTGAGCTGAAAACAAAGAAGCAGAGGACCGAGCAAGAAGGAAGTGGTGGTGGTAGTGTTGCTAGAACTATGTCAGGGAGACGACCAGTGAATCCTCATCTGCAAAATCGAGTTATAGTGATTGAAAAGGATCTATGAGTAGAATGGCTGCTGCCTATAAAATCCTTATTGCTCAAAGTTCTTGAAGATAAAAAATGGGTAGAGTGTTTTTTGAACAACAATGGCCCCTATTTTCCTATGTTAGTGAAACAGTTTTACGATTTTGTAACCTTTGAGAAATCGGAGAATGAAAATTGAGTAACCTATTTTGTGAATGGAAAGGAGATGTCGTTTTCATCTATTGAGTGGGATGAGTGCATAAAAGTCCCACATGAAGGTGTATCTGGTAATGTATTGAGAGCCATGCCACCTACCAGTGATATTTTTTATTATGAGACTGCTTTGGAAGAGCTGACTAGTGATGGATGTCATAGAGAAGTAGTTGCTGCAGAAATGGATGGAGAGAACAGATTGCTGTTCAAATTCATTCAACATGTCTTGATACCAAGGATAGGATACTTTTCCAATTTGAGATATCAGGATATCTATCTAATGCACCTCTTAAGACATTGTGTAAAGGTAAATTTGTGCATATTGCTAATGATCGAAATGGAAGACTTGAGAAGGCTGAAATCAAAGACAAATGCCCTATTCATTGCTAAATTGATCTATGTGATGATTAAAGTAAAAGGGGTAGCTGAGTTTCAAGATGAGATATTAGTAGTGAAGAATAAATTTTGTATCACCTCCATAGTGTGCAAATACATGAGGATCAATTGGAACCCTTGGAGAGAAGAATGGGTCAATGATGACCAGAAGGTATATGACAAATTCAATCATTTGGATCATCCTTCAAGACCAATGGATGTGAGGGATCCAATTCTGGGACATGATGAAGAGGAGCCAAAATACAGTGATGATTCAGAAGACGGAGAGTCCTCTACTGATGAAGGAGGAGACCCTGACTTACCTCCTAACCCAACTCCTGAAAAACATGATCAACAGAAATCAGATAAGGATGAAGCTGCTTTAGAGGCCGTTGAAGAGGCTATTGTACAGAATGATGAAGTTGTTCATGAGGGTGAATAATCTTCGTCAGCTGATTTGAGTCTTAGTCCAGTGATTGGTCAATCATTAATTCCTGCTAATGATGAAACTGAAGTTGAAATTCCCTTTCCTATTTTGGAAAACTCTCCAGCTGTTGTAGAAGAATAATTGATAGTTGAGGATTCTCCTCAGGATGAAAGACCTGCTAAGAATGTTGCTGAGACTGCTGTTATCTTAATTGAGGATGCACCAATTGTGGGGGAGCATCAAACTAATGATGGAAGTGTTAAAGTGGCTGCTGGAATTGAAGATTGGGCAGAAGACCCATGTTTTATAGTCTATGGTTTAGACTATCCTGATTCAGATAATGAAGCATCTCTTAATTGACGTAAGATTACTTATGATGTTGATTCTGAGTTATTTCCTGAAGATTTGGTTAGAATGCATGACCTGGATACTTTAATGAAAAAGATTAAGGACAGTTTTGTGGAAGAAGTAATGAAGATGGAAGTATCTCTTGTATCTTCAGTTCAATCGATTATGACTAACTCAGTGGTCAGTTTAGCATCTGAAAGAGTACCCACTGTAGTTGTGCCTACCGATATGATCAAAAGGGCTGATCTGGAATCCATGAAGGATGAGATGAAAGATTATTTTAATTCCTCGGTTGCTGAGATGAAGCAAAATTTTGCTGAAGAGATGAGTACGTTGGAAAGATCATTTGAACTCTTTCTAGGTTTTAATTTGTCATCCTTTATGGGATAAATAGTTGAAGAAGTTAAAGAATTCCAGGCTCAAGTTTCTAGACTTGAAGCAGATCTTGATGCTTTAAAGAAATTGGTTATCTTTTTGGAATCTTATATGATCTCAAAATCCCCAGAATACAAGGACTTAGCCTATGTCAAGAGTGTGGTAAGCCAGATGGTTTCAGTGTTTGAAGGTTTCAAAACTTCTATGAATGATTATATTAAAACCCAGGATTCCAAAGTTCAAAGTCTTATCAGTGGATTGACCAAAATCATTAAAGTGACTATATCTTTCTCTGTTGGATCTCTTGCATCCAAACCTTCTGTGGATTTGAATCAGTTTAGAACTGTGATGAAGGAGGAGCTTGGTCAAGCTTCAACTATTGGTTCTATGGACTCATCTGAGATGAGTAGAGTTGTGCTTTCTACAAGTGATTCAGCTAGATAGATAATGAAGACCGTCTAAGACTACATGAGAGAAGCATCTGCCTCTCATAACGAAGTGAAAGATAAGGCAGACTGTTATTTCTCTAAGATTTTCACCAAAAATCAACTCAACAATCACATCAAACTTCTGTTGGAAAATATGAAGATACCTCCTGTCAATCATGCTTTCAGAGATCAAGTTATCAAGCTAAGGGAATTGAATCCAGCATTGGACAAGTTTATAGAGAACGAGGATGACTTTATATCCACTATGGAGAGAGGAGGAGGAATAATTATGGATTTCAGAAATCTGTTTCTACCTTTTCTGCATGTTGATGCTAGGCCAGTAATTGTCGCTCTTGCTTTGTCTACCTATACCTCTACTGATTCTCCAGTTCAGATGACTCCTGCCCAAAAAAATTGAAGCCTCACACCTGTGATCATACAAAGGACTCCTCAGTACAAACCAAGATTAGAATCTATGGCTCAGCCTCCATTCATCATTTTCGGAATTCTTAAGCCCTCACCTGCTTCCAATTCAACTGAATCCTCTTTTTCTCCCAAAGGAATATCACATATTGAGGATGTGGATTAAAAACTGGCTAGACTATTTGATAGGAATTAATTATACTTTGATTTATGTCTCTATACCTTTTTACAATATCTAATACAATTGGATTTCCTCCCCTTCTCATTGTGCTATTTTCTTTCTAATTGTTTCCCACTTTTTGATTATCATAAAGGGGGAGAAATATTTTACCAAGATTTTACAACTGGGGAGCAATACTCTCTATGTTCCAAAGAGGGAGAAATATTCACCTAGGGGGAGAGATATTAATGAAATGGGGAGAAATTTTATATAAGGAAAATATATCATGCTTTACTCCTCTGATACTGTTACATTTCATCCTCTGTTACCTTTTTCACTAACTCTCTGATTCCACTAAAATTTAGTTTTGATATCATTACATTTAATTTTATCTCTAATACTATCACATTTTCTTCCACCTCTGATCCTTTATGTTCTATAACATACTGTTTCTCTAAGATAATTGCATTAATGATATATCCTCTAATACAACTTCTAATTATTTTCAAACTATCATTTTATAAGTTGTGATTATCAAAAAGGGGGAGATTGTTGACCTCACCTATTTTGATAATCCCAATCATGCTTTCATATACTTTGATAATCTCAATCTAATGTTTTTCAATATTTTAATTCTTTCAATCTATGATAAATATGATAATAATATTAAAATAATCCCCGAGATATGTTAATCTTTGTTTATCCATGGTTATATAAGTTCTGAAATAATTCCAACCCAATCGGATGTGTTTTGCATAAAAACAGACAAGTGTAAGCTAATGATATTCACATAGATACTGATAAAGAGATACCGATACTCACTCTACTTATAGACTTAGTCGATCAATATACAGAGTCATCGATAAGATACGGTCATTGATATAAACAGAGTTACCAGTAAGAAGACAGTCTACCGACAGAATAGATGAGCTACTGATGTGCATGTCTACCAGTAGTTACAGATAGAGTAAGCCTACTGATACGAGTACTGACAATAACAAACCAGAGCTACCGACATGAGGAAGTCTACCGATAGAACCGGTATATTGAGCTACTGACTAACAAACACACCAGAGCTACTGATAGACAAGAGTTACCGATATAAAGAAGTTTACCGATAGATCCAATTCACACAGATAGATATATCATGCTACTGATATCTCAAGATCCACTGATGGAGAAATAGCTACCGATGGAGATAAACAATTATATAGAGCTACCGATGCAAGAGCAAGAGCTACCGATTGAAGATCCTATAACAACGTTCACATTTACCACCACGATCAACTAATGATTGACTAACCAGTCAAACTATATACTCTATACTCTCAATAAGATTTGTTTATTAAGCTAACGGCTACATTTGATGTTTTTAATGCAGTTAATGTTATTTAATGATCTTTGTTTCCATGTCAGGGAACCGTACCTAGTACCCATGCAAAATGTAATTATTCTTTTTTTCATAAGCTGAAAGCTATAAAGGGACATATAAAAAGGATCTTTCAAGGCAAAACTTTTACAAAGGAAGAGAATCAAGGAACTAAGAAGGCACACGAAGGGTGAAATAGCCAAGAGCTGAATATCATTCAAATGTGGAGCATTTTTCACTAGTCAACATCCATATTCCAAGATTCCTCGTCATACATGAAGAAACTTATTCTAGAGGAGAACACAAGATGCATCTTGAGTGAAGAACTACAACAAGCATTTCATGCACTTAGGCTGCTAAACTGGACTGAGAACCAAGGAAGAAAACGAAACTCTGTTTTCTGAACAAGAAACCAGAGAAGGACTCAAGAGATTTTCTGATAAACCAAACGAGTCTAGAGTTGCGCTTCTAATCACTAAAGCATTTCTAAACTCAATCATATTCATCTTAGTGATTATTTTTTAATTTACATTTCGAGTAGTGTGTGTACCCTGTTTATTCTACACAGATACTGACTTCTGTACTAAGCTGGAGTATTCTTAAATCCTCACTCAAACATTATAACCCCTTGTTTCCCACTGTGGATAGTGGTAGAGGACGAGTAAGACCTGAACAACCTGTGTGCTATTGTTTGATTTTCCCACGAAGAATTGTGGAAGAAGTCTTTAGACATAGATAATAGTGTACTGTTGTTTACCCCCAATCCAGGTTGTGGATCAATTTATATAAATTGTTGAGAGGACTAAGACTTTTCTGAAAACTGAACCTCTTGGTTATTTTTGCTATGCATATTAATTTAAGTCTATAAGTATATTATATATTTATTTCATGTTCTGCTACTATTACTTTGAAATAAAAAACTGTTTTAAAGCTACTTTGATAGTTAAATTAGCAAGTTATTATAATTATTGTAAACCAGTATGTTAGTTTTAAAAATTAATTTAATCTTCAGATTAAGTAAACTGAGACCTAATCAATCTTTGAGAAACTTATTGAACATTTACACTCTATATAGATTCACTACAGTTTTACTTTGTTTTTAAATTGGGGGATTTTATGAGAAATAATTTTAATAGAAATTTTTATTGGAACTCAATTCACCCCCCTCTTGAGTATCAAGTCCGACCAATAGTTTTTATAATGGTTTTTTTGTCAATATATTAATGTGATATATTGTGATCAAAATGTGGAAATGTTTTCTTTCCATTATATTTGTTTTATGTCTTAGGATTTTAGGATGGTACATGGACATTTGACGCGTGGTTACGTGATAAACCATATGAAGGGTGGTGTCATGAATACCAGAACGAGTAGTTACGTTATAACCTCCAATGCATTCGGTATGGAAGTCAGCCGTATGGATATTCCATTATGTGATATGTGTGGAAGTCGACTGTATGGTTATTCCATTTAAGTATGTTTATGCCCCAAATAACCTTTATATGTTATGTGTTCTTTATATGGGTTTTATGGTAATATTTTGGTTACAAAAGGTTAATTAATGTTCTTTTATTCAGTGAAGAATATCTACTACTTCATAAAGCTGAAAAGTATTACATTAATAAAGTATTCAAGCTTTACTTGTTGTTTTGAAAAACTAACAGTTTTTCTTCTTTGTGTATCCTTTACCGGGCTTTTTATGCTCATCCCATGTTTTTTAAATGTATTCCACATGACATAAAGATGAATAGGGTCAAGGATGTGATCAAGGAAAGACATGCTATCTAAAACATGGAACTAGAAATGTTTATTTTTAAGATTATTTTTATTTTATGGAAACATAGTAGAAGTTTCAACGTTTTAATCTTTTGAGATGTAATAGTTATTTTCTAATTCTCTAAAACTCTAAACCTGAAAAGATCCTCTATTTTAATTATTCATTTAATTCGTGATTATATAAGGTTTTAAGGATGGGTCCTTATAATATATCAACAGTCAACATTTATATGACACATGAACAAGGAAAAGGATGCTTCGTTTTAGATACAACGATCTATAATAAACATAATGAGAAAAATCATACTGAGATTCATTCAGAGGAGAAGTGTCTCATGGTTATATTGTTGGATGAATAAGGTTCGAAAATGCTTAAGGATCACATATTTTATAATTGTTTTAATTTAGTTATTACATTATAACTTTTTTCCTGGCCGAATACTATTCAAGATTCATATCCGGAGTTTGCTATAATGAGGGGATATTTGATTAGTGATGACATAATACTCATATAGTTATGGGATGAAGATGTTGTGATCTTAGTACATTGGATAGTAGTAACAATATATTATATTTTAGGGGATATGATGATGGATTATCATACCACAAGAAGGTAATTACATCTTGTAACAATAATTATGTATAATTTTTCAGGTGGTTGTTCTAGTGACTAGGGATGATGTGATACATTGTTGGGTTATACTACTAATTTCTTACCTCTCATAGGGTATAGGTTAGAATCCATAATCCTAGTGGGTTAGTACAACCACACCAAATACATATGTTTAAGAGGGAGTTAATTGATATGTGAATTTTAATTAGGATTCATTAGAGCCCTTGGAGTCATGATTCTATATATGTTAATTTCAAGAGGATAATGAAGTCATCTAACTTCTTACTGATAATATAGAACTTCTATGCAGATATGTTGGAAAATCTATATGACTAAGATATCATACTCTAGTATGGAGTGACCTTAAGAATTTAATTATATTGAGAAAACCATTTTAAAACAATATTTTTGAATGGGTTACCAAAATTTCTAGGGTCTGAGTTTATATAGGAGACATCATTCCATCTTCTAACCGATGGGAAATATGAGGAAACTATAATAATGTATGAGGATATTATTTGAGACCATAATCTATACAATATTGATGCGACAGCCCAGATAAATGAAAAATATGAAATTTTCATATTTATTAATAAGTGTGAATTAAATATTAATTTAACCTTAAAGGTTTTTCTATGTTCGATAGCATTCCTGATACGCAACAACATGTTTCATTGAAATCTTACAATGCTCACTAATAATATAATATTATTATTTTAAATGGTTGTTAACTCATAGCTATTGTTTTTGCGAGAATGAACAAAACTAACTACAATATGATTATAAATGTTTTTTTAATTTATTTACATTTATCCAAGAAAATTTAGCGGCTTAAAATGTGAATGAATCTAATTTTAAAACAATTTACATTAAAAGGACAATTTACCACCTTTTAATGGAGAACCCTATTTAAAAAGTGTTTTGGTCACTTTAATACATTATAATTAACAAAATAAAATCCTTTTTTATAATGGGGACATCAAATTTTACTTAGGGTAATTTTTTGGTAATTTTTTGATAAATTTCTTTTTTTAATAAATAGTGAAAAATATTGTATTTTAATTCAAAATTCCCTTTTACTATAATTTATTTATATGGTTATATTATCATTTTAATTGTATTTAAAGTGTAATTAGAATATATTTTTACCATTTAATCCAATGTTGGTCATTGGAATTAATTTCACTTTGAAATTTGACATAAACAAGTATCAATCTTTTGATTGCTATTGTTTCTTAAAAACACGCTATTTGTTTTGATAACGGGAATTAATTTTAAATTTAATTAATGAAACTTATATGTATATAATTTGGTAAAATATACATCATTTTTGAATTCAGAATATCAAATATAGCTTAGGCTGAATTTTTGTTAATTTTCCGAAAAACATCAATTTTTGATGAATAGTGAAACCAATTAGTAGTAGTTCAAAAAACTGATGTTTTTATTTAAATAAAATGTTACCGGTTCTGTGAATTGAATTTAAAAAACCCTACATAAATGTTTGTTATCAAGAAGTACAATGTGGTTCAATAAGATGAAAATAATATTTGGTGAATAGTAACTTTTGACTATTATTTACAGTTGTTAAAGGTAAATAGGGTAATTCAAGGTGAAAAGAATATTATAATGATTTAAAATTACCTTAATACTTGTCATAAACATATTTTATGATTAATTTCCAACCATGGTCATCTTTGGGTCTTTTTTGGGTCCACATGGTGCCACTTATGAAAGATAATGACACTTTAGATTAATTAATTTAATGTAAAGGAAAAAATGACATAAACAAAACATTTTTAGTAAATTAATTTTTATATGGTGTTATATAAATTATATTTTTTACTATAAATATTACTTGGAAATATAAAACGATTTCATACATCATGGTAGTTTTTTATAATTTTTATACATCACATAAATTAAATAATTTATGACACAATAATGATGTAGTATTTACCTCATTAATAAAATATTTCAATAAATACGATTATAAATATTAAAATAACATCCAAAAACTATCCAAATCTTATTGGATGATATTATTTCGACTATTATTCATCTTATCTTTGACTTTAATGATTTTTGGACCTTTAGAAACAGAATATCATTATATAATAAAATAATATTATCACACTTTCCTAAATAACCCCTCATCCCCCTTATAAAAAAAGACCAATTCTAACCAATTCCTCTCACCTCTCATGAATTTTATCTCGTCCAAAATCAGAACAATTAATCTCCATACATCCCTATAATCTTCCTATAATCCTTATCTTAGACATAATTCACTTCAAGAAGTCCTTTTGTTCAAATCAAAGGGAGTTACCCAAATTAAAGGTAGCAGTTTCTCTTAAATTGTTTTCTTTTATTTTATTTCTCCAACCCATAAAATATTATTATTCCTTTATTTTGTAACAAAAACATTATCCGAAATGTAGTATGATGTTTTTATGATAATTATTTGAACGAAACTTACACACACCTCCATCTAATTGGTGAAGAACATAATGTTTCTATGAATGGAAAACTAACGCCTCACGAAACAATGATTGTTCAAATATTTCCAACCACCTCTCATGGTGGAAATTATGATGGAACTATATTCATATATGATATATATTATTTTTTTGTTTTTTATTATGTATTTTACATTTATATAAATACATTATGGTTTTTATATTGGGTAAATACGATAATCTCATTAGAGGAAGTGCGGACTACTGCACCCTCAAAGTGATATGACTCGTTAATGCCTTATGTGGGATGTATAAAGGATGATGTTAATAATATTTTATATGATATTATACATTAATTATAATATAACTATTTATATTTATTTTTTTATTTCCATAAAAATAAGAAATAGAAATGGAAGTAGCGTTCATGCATACGTACGGCTTACTGTCTCCATGAACGATGTGTTTCATTTCTTACCTCTAAATGTTATGTACCATTATAAATACATGTATATACATGATATATATTATATATATGATATCTAAATAATTAATATCATTCTAAAGATAATTTATGTCTTACCACATGAACAACTCGTAATTATAAGGGTTTCGTTTTGTTTACTCAAGTACCAAATATTGACAAAACGACCATTATTAACATAAATGATTACATAATTCTTATAACATGGTAATAAGTAATATAAAAGAAATAATAAACCTTAAAAAAGGTTCATAAGAATGTATAAATTAACATTATTTAATTATTCCAGATATTAAAGAACGAATGGGTCAAGTTGGACAACGAGGTAAGGGATTTCTTATGTCACTTTTAATTCTTTGAGATTTACATTGTTCGCCACTTATTCATTGCATATGATGTATTGTGTACTTCCATTTGAAGTATATTATAATTATTCTCATTATATTAATGGTATTGTAAGATTAATTTGGTGGTTATTAACTTCTGGTCATACGACTCTATTGATTACAACGTGGTAAAGGGTTTTATCTCACTTTTTATTCCCGTGAGATTCATGTTATATTTGAAAATATTTCCTTTTGTGTGGTGTATTTACTATCCATGATTTTACTCTTTGTGTAATATACTTTCATTTATGAGTATTTACATCTTCATTGTATCATACTTCATTCATGTGGTGTATGTTTTGTAAGTTACCAAATCGGTAAGGGAACCTTTCACCCTTCTCTTTTTAAAAGACTTCTTTTTTGTTATGTCTTTTAATTTACATCTTATTATGTTAAGATATGTTCTTATAAATCCATATTGATGTAAATTCTATTTCCAAATGATGAGATACCATTTTTATCTCATCAACTCATTTCTTAAATTTAAAGTGACACCATTAGGATGTCAAATTTTTACAAGGGAATTTCTAAACCCAATTTCAATTCTTTGGGATCAACATGTACTTCTTTAATATGTCATCCTATGAATATGTGTCAATTACCTCTGATTGTATTACACTAAATATCAACTTATATTGGGTGTATTTATATATGTCACACATAATTATCTGATTGATTTATCATTAATTTAAGGAAACTATCTTAATAAGGGATTTCATCTCAATTTACATTTCCATTGAGACTTGATTGTTTTTATACACCAATTCACTATTATATGTTGTATATACTATCCTTTTTCATATTATATCATGAATCCTATTATTCTCATGATATTATAAAGTTCATATTAAATTTTATTCCTCAATTACATGTATTCAAGAGTCTCTCATTTAGTTAAAAACTCATTTAATAAAATATTGTTTTGAATGTTTTAAAGACTAATTATTCTAAATAATCATATTTAATGTACATGTTTTAAAAATAGTTTTCAGTATTTATTTATATGGAAATTAATGTTTTGAAATTATAATTCCATTAAAATATTCAAAGTGGTATGGAAAACGTTGATTAAAAAATCTATTTTTAAATGGTTTATAAAAATGGGTTGATTATTTCATTATCTCGAAATTACTTCTTGAAATTTCAAATGAAATTTATTTAGTTAATTGTTTATATTTTCAATATTTTATTTTTTATGATGGTACTTGGACATTTGATGGGTGGTTACGTGATAAAACAAATAACGGGTGGTGTCGTGAATACCATGACAGGTGGTTATGTTATAACCTCCAATGCATTGGGTATGGAAGTCGGCTATATGGCTATTCCGTTTAGTGATATGTGTGGAAGTCGACCAAATGGTTTTTCCATTTATGTATTTCTATGTACCATGTTACCTTTATATGTTATGTGTTATTTATATGGGTTTTATGGTAACCTTTTGGTTACAAAAGGGTAAATAGCGATCTTTTGTTCAGTGAAGAGTATTTACTACTTCATAAAGGTGAAAATTTTTACTAATGTTAATGTATTCATGGCTACTTGTTGTTTTGAAAAACTAACAGTTTTCCTTCTTTGTGTATCCCTTATTGAATGGTCTTTTTTGAACATTGAGTTTTGTTTGAAGAAATTTGGAGATTAAGAGTAGTTTTTCTTTTTGTAAAAGATTATACTTTTTGGGGATTATCTAATCTGGTGATAACCATTTTGGTTTTGGTTAAGGACTAAATACATGGGAAATATATAATTCATTTTTATGGATTATGTGATTCTCTCGAAGTTGATTAAAGCACTCTTAGTGTGAAAAATGTTTTCCTGAATACTCATTGTTCGTAGAAAATATGAGTTTGTGTTAGAAATATACTAAAAGATGAATGTCAACATGAAAATTAAATATATTTCCTTATGTTTTTTGTTAAGCTCTTAAATAAATTCCTCAGTTAAAAGTAACTTAAAACAAAAACCATGTATGTTAACTTTTCCTTGTGGGGAATGAAAGACTGTTTTTCCATTTAAGTATGTTTATGTACCAAGTTACCTTTATATGTTATGTGTTCTTTATATGGGTTTTATGGTAACCTTTTGGTTACAAAAGGGTAAGTAGTGATCTTTTATTCAGTGAAGAGTATTTACTACTTCATAAAAGTGAAATGTATTACTAATGTTAAAGTATTCATGGTTACTTGTTGTTTGGAAAAACTAACAGTTATCCTTCTTTGTGTATCCCTTACTGAGTATTTTATGCTCATCCCTTGTTTTTGGAATGTTTTGCACAGGACATAATGTGGAATAGGGTCAAGGATGGGATCAATTAAAAGTCATGTTGTATTAAATATGGAACTGGGCATGAATATTTTTTTAAAGAGTTTATATTTTATGAAAAAAATGGATGCTGGGTAGAAGTGTCTACTTTGTAATCTTTTGAGATGTAATAGTAATGTTCTAATTCTCTAAAACTCTAAACTTGAAAAGATCCCCAATCTGAATAATTCATTTAATTCAATATTATGTAAGGTTTAAGTCCGTTTCCTTATAGTTGGTATCAATGGTCTGTTTAGATAACCTTAGAGGTTATGGTATTTTTTATGCATAAGTGACATTAACATAATGGTTAGGATTTCAGAAAGGGTCATAGTCTTTTTAGATAAAGTGAATGAGTTTAAGATAACACTAATAATTATATATTAGTATTAACCCTCCTCATTATATATTATTTGATGATTTTACTAATATACTCACTCTCACCTTTTTAGTTTTAATTAATGGTTGGATCTAGCAGGAATCAAAGTAACAATAATTGTGAAAAAATTGATGGTTTCTGAATTATAAATTGAATGAAATGGGAGCTCCAATGAGAACTCTTGTGGTTATTCTCTACCAACTATCTGGAGTCATGATTGACCACTTGAACCTTGGTGATTTATATAAGACATCGTATAGGCGAGAAACAAACCCACACATAAGTTCAGGTAATAATCATAAAGGTATGTATGTTCAAAAACCTATGTGTCAAGGATGTGGAAAGAAACACCTAGGAAAATGTTTCAAAGGGACAGGAAGATGCTATAGATGTTGAAATGAAGGTCATAAAGCAAGAAACTACCATGGAAAAAGGAAGCATCTTGTTGACTCTAGGAAAGGGAAATAAGTTCTTTCTATGGGATCAATTGAATGTTTTAAATGTGGTGTTCATGGTCATTATAGAAACACATGGTCTATGAAGAAGATTCGGGAATGGGATCACCAGGATCGTACACATATTTTTTTACCAATAACTAATTCCATTCTGATTCAGGATGAAGAAACAGACAATGACCAATGAAAGGTATAGATTATTTCTTAACATATGTTTTGATATTTTTGAATCTTAGGATATGATTCATGATTATATTTTTAGGAATGAAGTATTTCAAAATAAGTTGAAAATGAATTGTTAATGGATCATGAAGAATGTTGAATGTGTAAGAAGTCAACATATAAGGGATTCAATAGTTATGGTAGATGATAGGATGGTGAAATGTTTATATGTATTATGGATATTTTGATGATGATAATTACATTAGAATACTTTTTATAGTATGTGTATCCAGTAAGATTGATATATGAAAATTTTATTCAAGGAATTATTATCTTTTATTTTGTGGATATATTTATAAAAACCCATTTTAGTTTATATGATCCTTAAATTTGAGGAAATTATAGGTTAATATATTTTTTGGATAAAAAATAAAAGTTATTAGAAAACCATCATGGTTAAAATATGTTATGGTTATTTTTGATAAATTTATCTCTTGTTGGGAATGCTATAAAATTATATAGTTTTTGAAAAAATGACAACACTCAGACCATGTGACAACCCATCGTGTCGGACAATGATGTGGGAATCAAACCCACAACCATAGTGCGACTGGTATTTATCACCTACCACTGGACTACTTGAAGTCACTGGTTTGTATGACTAATTATTTTAAGTTATATGATTTTATGAATCAATAATAAGTTTATTTTTGTTTATCTATGGAAATGAATAACCAATCATAATAGATATGTGATTAGGTCTATTACTTTTCAATTTGAGACATTAAGAGTAACTGATGTTATTTGGAGATAAATGTTAAGATTTATATTGGAAGACAATGTGATTGAATTCTTTTAAGATTTGGGTTTCAATCTTAGTTTGGATTACTTTGATGAATTTATGGACATTTTCTTATTGAATGGTTTTTTTGAACATTGAGTTTTGTTTGAAAAATTTTGGAGATTAAGAGTAGTTTTTCTTTTTGTAAAAGATTATACTTTTTGGGGATTATCTGATCTGGTGATAACCATTTTGGTTTTGGTTGAGGACTAAAGACATGAGAAATATATAGTTCGTTTTTGTGGATTATTTGATTCTCTCGAAGTTGATTATAAGACTCTTAGTGTGAAAAAGATATCTTGAATACTCATCTTTCGGAGAAAATATGAGTTTGTGTTAGAAATATACTAAAAGATAAATGTCTACGTGAAATTTAAGTATATTTCCTTATGTTTTTAGTTAAACTCTTAAATAAATTATTCAGTTAAAATTAACTTAAAACAAAAACCTTTTATGTTAACTTTACTTAGATGGGAATCAAAGACTGTTAAAAATTATGAGGACGCAATTTCCAAAATGCTAGAAGGATGTAACATGCTGGATAAATGAAGAATATGAAATTTTCATATTTATTAAAATTTGTGAAATAAATATTAATTTTTCTTCAAAGACGTTTTTATGATAAATAGCGTACACGATACACAACAACGAGTTTCTTTGAAATCATATATTGTACAATAATAATATAATATTATTATTTTAAATGATAGTTAACTCCTAGCTGTTGTATTGGTGAGAATGAACAAAACTAACTACAATATGATAATACATTTTTTTAAATGTATTTACATTTATCTAATATAATTTAGAGGCTTAAAATGTAAATGAATCTATTTTTAAGCATTATTTACATTAAAAGGTCAATTTACCGCCTTTTAATGGTGAACCCTTTTTAAATATAGTTTTGGTCACATTAATAAATTATAATTGACCAAATAAAATCCTTCAATATAATGGGGACATCAAATTTTTCTTTGTGTAATTTTTTGTAATTTTTCTGATTAAGTTCATTTTTAATTAATATTGAAAAATTATTGTATTTTAATTCAAAAGTCCCTTTTAATATTTTTTTTAATATAGTTAGATTATTATTTTAAATTTATTTTAACATGTAATTAGAATATATTTTTACCATTTAAACCAATGTGGGTCATTGTAATTAATTTCACTTTGAAATTTGACATAAACAAGTATCAATATTTTGATAGTTATTGTTACTTTAAAACACGCTATTTGTTTTGATGACGGTAATTAATTTTAAAATTAATTAATGACACTTATATGTTTATAATTTGGTAAAATAGACATCATTTTTGATTTCGGAATATCAAATATAGCTTTGGCTTAATTTTTGGTATTTTTCAAAAAAACTTCACTTTTTGATGAATAGTGAAACCACTTAGTAGTTGCTGAAAAAACTGACTTTTTCATTTAAATGAAATTTTACCGCTTCTGTGAATTGAATTTCAAAAATTCAACAGACATGGTTGTTATCAAGAAGTAAAATGTTGTTCAATAAGATGAAAATAATTTTTGGTGAATAGTGAGTTTTGACTTTTATATACCCCAGTTAATGGTAAATAAGGTAATTCAAGGATAAAAGAATATTATAATAAATAAAAATTAACTTAAAACATGTCCTAACATTATTGGATGGGTAATGGTCATACATGGGCATCTTTGGGTATATTTTGGGACCACATGGAGCCACTTATGAAAGATAATGACACTTAGATTAATTAATTTAATGTAAAGGCAAAAATGTCATAAACAAAATTCTTTTAGTAAATTAATTTTTACATGGTGTTATATAAGTTATATTTTCGACTATAAATATTCATTGGAAATCTAAAAATATTTCCTACATCATGGTATTTTTTTATAATTTTTATACATCACATAAATTAAATTATTTATGACACAATAATGGTGTAGTATTTACCTCATTAATAAAAGATTTAAATAAATAAGATTATAATTATTAAAATAACATCCAAAACCTGTCCAATTCTTATTGGATGATATTATATCGACATTGAGTCATCTTATCTTAGACTTTAATGATTTTTGGACCTTTAGAAATTGAATATAATTACATAATAAAATAATATTAGCACACTTTCCTAAAGAACCCCTCCTTCCCCTTATAAAAGGAGACCACATTTAACCAATTCCTCACTCCTATAAAGCCTTTTGGATCATCCATCATCTGCCCAATTAATCTCCCTACATCCCTATACTCCTCCTAGAAGCATTACCTTAGGAAGAATCTACTTCACAAAGTCCTTTGGTTCAAACCAACGAGAGTTACCCTAATTAAAGGTAACAGTTTCTCTTAAATCATTTTCTTTTATTTTACTTCTCCAACCCCTAAAATCTTTTTATTCATTTATTTTGTAAACACACAAGTATCATCATTATACTTGGATGTTTTTATGAAAAGTATTCTAACTACACTTACACACACCTCTATCTAATGGGTGAAGAACATAATATATCTGTGGATGGAAATCTAACACCTCACAAAACGAAGATTGTTCAAATATCTCCAACAAACTCTCATGGTGGCCATTATTATGGAACTGTATTTATATATGATATATATATTCTATTTATGTTTTCTTTATGATTCTTTAATTTTCCATTTATATGAATACTTTATGGTTTCCATAGTTGGTAAATATGATAATCTCATTAGAGGAAGTGCGGACTACCGCCCCCTCAAAGTGATATGGCTCATTAATGACTTATGTGGGACGTATATAGGATGAAGTTAATAATATATTATATGATATTATACTATAATTATAATATAAATATGTATCATTATGTTTTTATATCCATTATAATAAGAAATAGACATGGAAGTATCATTCATGCGTACGTACGTCTTACGTCTCCATGAAAAGTGCATTTCATTTATTACCTTTAAATGTTATGTTCTATTATAAATACATGTATATACTGGATATATATGATATATATGATATAGAAATCATTCATATAATTATGAAGATAATGGATATCTTACCAAATTAACTACTCGTAATTATAAGGTGTTCATTTTTTTACTCAAGTTCCAATTATCGACAAAATGACAGTTTCTAACTTAAATGATTACATAATGATTATAACATGGTAATAAGTAATATAAATGGTATAATATTCTTTAAAAAATGTTCTTAAGAAATTATAGATTAAAATTAGTTTATTATTCAAGAGATTAAAGAATCAACGGGTCAAGTCGGACAATGAGGTAAGGGATTTCTTATCTCACTTTTAATTCTGTGATATTTCCATTGTTCACCACTTATTCATTGCATGTGGTGTATTGTGTACTGATATTTGATGTATATTATAATTATTCTCATTATATTCATGGTATTCTATGATTCATTTTGTGTTTATTAACTTTTGGTCATACGACTCAGTTGATTACAACGTGGTAAAGGGTTTCATCTCACATTCTATTCCTGTGATATTTATGAAATATTTGCCACTATGACCTTTTGTTTGGTGTATTTAATTCCCATGATTGTACTCATTGTCTAATATTCTTTCATTTATTAGTATTTACATCTTCATTGTATGATCCTTCTTTCACGTGGTGTATGTTTTGTAAGTTACTAAATCTGTAAGGGAACCTCTCACCCTCCTCTTTTTAAAAGACATATTTTTGTTATGTATTTTAATTTACATTTTATTTTATTAGGATATGTTCCTCTATATTCTTATTTATGTAATATTTATGTCCAAATGAAGAGATATCCTTTTTATCTCATCAACTCATTTTCTGGAATTTAATGTGACGCCGTAAGGCTGTCAAATTTTTACAAGGGAACATCTTAACCCAATTTCAATTATTTTGGTTCAACTTGTACTTCTTGAATATGTTATCTTATGAATATGAGTGAATGACATCTTATTTTTTTACACTAAATATCCACTTATGAGTGAATATGGGTGTATTTATATTTTTCACACATAATTTTGTGATTGAATTGTCTTTATTTTAAGGATACCGTCTTTATAAAGGATTTCATCTCAATTTACATTTATATTGAAACTTCACTGTTGTTATGCACCAATTCCCTATTATATGGTTTATATATTGTCCTTTGTCATATTATATCATGAATACATTTATTCTAATGATGTTATAATGTGTAGATTAAATGCTATTCCTCAATTATTTGTATTACATAGTCGCTCATTTTGTTAAAAACTCTTTTATTAAAATATCATTTTGAATGTTTTAAAGATTTATTTTTCAGAAATATTATCATTAATGTAAATGTTTGAAAAATAGATTCCAATTTTTATTTATATGGAAAGTATCGTTTTAAAATTATAATTCCATTAAAATCTTCAATGTGGTATGGGACACTTTGATTAAAAAATCTATTTTTAAATGGTTTATGAAAATGGAATGATTATTTAAATATCTTGAAATTACTTCTTGCAATTTAAAATGAAATGTTATTAGTGAAATGTTTATATTTTCAATATTTTATGTGCTATTATGGTACCTAGACATTTGACGGGTGGTTACGTGATAAACCAAATGACAGGTGGTGCTGTGAATACTAGGACAGATGGTTACGTTATAACCTCTAATGCATTGGGTATGGAAGTCAGTCGTATGGCTATTCCATTTAGTGATATGTGTGTAAGTCGAATATATGGTAATTCCATTTATGTATGTTTATGTACCAAGATACAGTTATATGTTATGTGTTCTTTATATAGGTTTTATGGTAACCATTTGGTTACAAAATGGTATGTAGTGATATTTTATTCAGTGAAGAGTATTTAATAATTCATAATGGAAAAAGTATTAATTATGTAAAAGTATTCATGGTTTACTTGTTGTTTTGAAAAACTAACAGATTTCCTTCTTTGTGTATCATTTACTGAGCTTTTTATGCTCATCAAAGGTTTTTGAAATGTTTTTCATAGGACATAATGTGGAAAAGGGTCAAGGATGGTATCAAGGAAAAGTCATGATGTCATAAATATGGAACTAGACTTTACTCTTTTTAAGAGTTTTTATTTTAGGAAAAAATGTATACTAGGTAGAAGTGTTTACTTTGTAATATTTTGAGATTGAATAGTAATGTCCTAATTCCCTAAAAATCTAAACCTGAAAAGAACCTCAATGTGAATTATTCATTTAATTAAATATTATGTAATGTTTAATTTCGGGTCCTTATAGTTGGATAATGTAATGATCACAAATACATGACTAATTTCTCATTCAACAATAGTTACCGGGATTCGATTCTGAAAGATCATTATGAATATCTATATTGGAAACCATGTGGATCACATATTATTAGAATAAGGAATGTAAGGTAGAATTTGTGGCCACGTTTGGTTTACGTGGCCTCTAAGAGAGTTCATATGATTATATAGTGCTTGAACACTAATTAAATTATATAGAGATCTTATGAAAATAGTTAGAGGATACCCTTTGATTTCCCTATATAAAATTTGGTTTATTGTGAGTGTATCCTAAATTTGGGAGGATATGTATATGGAATCATAGAAATCCAACATCTTGTTTTTTGGGACCAATTTAGATCACTATTCATATATAGAAACTGGCATATCTTCCGGACATCCATTATTTATATTCTGGTGGGAATGAAAATTTCCTAATGTCATATTTTCAATGAAACATAATCGACCACAATCATTTTATTTATTATGTGTACCTTAAACTGGATACTAATTCATTTTTTTAGGATAATCCATTGTAAATCATTGATTTAAGAGATAATATGTTGTGAGGGAAGATTTAACTACTATTCTAAAATTCAGTTATAACATGGATGGATATAGAAGGAAGCATTGGATAATGAGTCTAATATTTGAGCATAGTGTCATATGTTGTTCAAAATTCTCAAAAGATATACCTCTCAGGGATTATAATTCTATATAGGTGAATATATATAATATACTTATTTTTTAAAGATGACAAGAACAATCACTTTTAATTATTTATTAGTTCTTTTATGTGAAAAATAAATTCTAAATAAAAAATAATAAATGTTTTAGAGGATTTCATTGAGGATAACATCTCAAATTTTTTTATGGAGTATTATATGGATTATTTTTAGAGTTATGAATTAAGATAGAACGTGATTCAATGTAACATACATCCTCAACATATATGGATTAACTTTGTGATTATATTATACAATACTTATGGGATTTATAAAAAATAATAGAAGTTATCTCAAAAGATAAATCATACGTGAAATATAATTTGATAGCTAGGTCAGAGATGTTGGGTTTACCATAGAAATGATTTAAATTTTATGTCCATTGCACATTTGGTTAGAACAAACATCATTATGTTTTTTAAAAATTTTATTGTAATGTTTTCTGATAAATAATTATTAATCACAAAAATTTTGTGTTGTATGTGAAATCACATACCACATTTTTGTTTAAGAGATATGTTTTACCAAATAGAGGATTAACATTTATGTGTGACATTTATTTTGTCATAAGATACAAAGAGATCATTTTTAATAATTTTTTAAATTATTAAAATGAAAATCATTCTAATAAAATAAAGAGGTTTACCTTTCTAATGAAAAAACAACCATAGCCACACCACCATGGTCTAAATACATATAACCATCATATTTTCATGGGTTAAAATTACAAAATTACATTATTTGGAAAATTATATACTAGGTAGTCAATTTTTAGTTAAATCTTTGTTCTAAATTAGATTTTCATTTTGGTTTGTAAATTCATTATCACCTAGGGGAAATTGAGGTTTTAAATACATGAATCCTTCTATGTTGATGCGGTTGAGCTTGAGAAACTGTGGGAGTCTATTATGTATGTTTCGTGGTGCCTCTATTGATTTCCAATATTTCTGATCTATGAAAAAGACAATTCTTCTTCCTTTGGAAACCCAGGATAATGTTTGAATAAAGGTGAATTCAATGTTATTTTTATTTTATTTTTTCTTATTATCTACATTATTATGTTATTTCATTTTATTCAATAATATTAAAAATATGGATACAATTGTTGAATAAAATATAAAATTATAAAAATAGGAATTTTAGCGGGACAATTCCAATGAACTATCAAAGGATACGTTATAGAAATTATCATAACAATTTTTGTAATTTTTTAAAATAAAATTTATTTAAATTTAGAAAATATTTTTTTTGTAATTATAAAAATAATTGTTTTACATATTTATCAAATGGTAATTAAAATAAACAATAAAAGGATAATATCTTAAGATTCTCAAAGATAATATTATATAATTTTCGAATGATAATTTAAAAATATTATATGAATACAATTATCAATATATAATTTTTGTGGAATTAAAAATGATAATTGTAAATAATTATCAAAATATAATTACATTACATTACATAGGAAATTTAAAAAAAATTTTAAATGTAACCTTTTGAGAATATAAAAAATATGAGTTCAAAACAACTATAATATGATAATTAAAATGAATTATCATTGGGATTTTGTGAATAATATTCCAGAAATAATTATAATATGAAAATATTTCTGAAATTATAAAAGGATAACTATAAATGAATAACATAAGATATGTAAAGAAAATATAATTTTTAAAAGTATAATTTCTATGAAATTATCAAAAGATATTTATAAATGTATAATTTTTTAGAAACAATCATAATATAATTATAAAAAATAATTGATGATAATTTATCATAAGATAATTATAAAATAATTATTATAATTTAATTATAATTTGGAAATAAATATAGAAGTTATCATTGAATAATTACATTTATTATAATTAGGTAATTATTTAAATTATCAATTATGAATTTAATGATTTTCTTGTGTAATTATTATAATTATCAATCAATAGTCTTATATTATAAAAGGATAATTTAAAAAATAAAACATTTCAAAAGATAATTACTAATGTAATGTAATTTAAAAAGAATAATTTTATATAAATTATCAATGAAAACAATGAAACTGTAATTTTTGATAATGTATAAAAAAATATAAAAGATAAATTAAAAGTTATAACCGATAGATAGTTATAAATTATAATTTTAGAAATATTATCAGATATAGTTATGTAAGGATTATTTGGGGTATACTACTATAGATTATTACAAAAATTGTAATTTATGATAAATTATCAAAATATAATTGTAAAAATATATTTTATAAATAATTATCAAATGATAATTTATATATAATTATTGAAAGATAATTACAGAGGATAATTCAATTTAAATTAACTGAGATATTTATAAAATGATAATTTATGAAAAATTATAAAATGAAATTATAAAAGGGTAATTTATGATAAATCATCAAAATAAAATTATTATTATGAAGATTATTTTGAGTCCATGTGGTATCATAGAATGATAATTAATAAATTATCGATGAGAGGGAAAGTGTCATCACATTTGATAAGTTAGATCATTTTGAAATATAATAACTGATTTTTGTGAATGTAGTCATCGATGAACTTAAATAATTGACATGTCTATGGTTGTGATATTAAGTTAATCAATATGTGTACTAGAGTTTTACGGTGTCCATTGTCTCTATCAAACCATAAAAGGTGGTTTATTCTATCTTTTGAGGTCTAATTTTTTTTGGTAGGATATTACTTAATTTGTTGTCCATGAACCAAATGATTACTTAATATTATTTATGTTGAACCATATTGGATGATTGGATAGTATTATGGTCAGATGTTGGTTTGTGTATGTGTATATCCGGGATACTTATGCAAAACTTATTTCTAAGATTATATTTTAGCTTATTTTTATTGATTGATGTTCATCACATGCACGGTTGAGAAACCTTAATTATGAAGATGTATTTTGATTTATTATGTGTCGTTGATTTATATAAATTATTTTTTGGTATTACTCAAATAGAACACGGCATCTAGAGCATTGTGACATTTTTATTCCTTAATGGTTTTGTATTCACTAATTTAAATGATGGTGATAAGGGGCATACACACATTGTTGGCTTATAATGATTCTTCATGGGTAAACTGCCATGGAATCAATTCCTATAGGATTTAAACATTTATGTTCTCGATTCCATGTGAATATCAACAAGAACTCGATAAATAGATAATTTTGGGAACATGACATCATTGATACCAAGTGTATGAACTCGATTCCTAAAGAATTGCAAGGTATATGTCTTTAATACCTAGAAAATCTCGAGTAAATCTCAATTTGATTAGAATGTAATGAATATGAATTCCTTAATGCCTACTTTATAAATAGTTCCAAGATCTTGTGTTGCTATAAAAAATTAATTTTTATTTTTATAGACAGGCCATGGTTCATCTAAAACCTTGATTATCCTTCCAGCATTGATCCAAAGATTGTAAAACCTAGTTATTGTGCATGCTTCATTAGCACGTGGCCAATTGGTTTTGTATTGATTGTTTTTATGATTTTTACACATTTATAACTTTTATAAAATCCATATTTATACATGATTACATCATGTTAAGGATTCATTGGTTTGTATAACTAATTATTGTAGTCAAAAAATCCTCATGCTCATTGATGTACTTCTTGATATCATGAGAGATCTAACAAAGGGAAAGATCCCTATGATTGATGATTGAATTAGGGAGCACAAAGATATTAGATGATTGAGGAGGACTCAAGGGTAATTCATAACCATTTCCACTTAAAAAATATTAAACATTTTATTCATTCCACATTTCTATGTTTTCATTAGTATGAAATGCATTCCATCATCACCATTTCTCATATTTTATCAAATAATTTATTATATATTTTATTTTATATTATTGATCTTATGAATTAATACTGATTATATAGTATCCTCACTAACATACTATGACATTCTCTATTATGATGTATCCTATTTCATACGAGGATGTTCAAATGATGTTTTTTGATCATTTGTCTCTGATCTAAATGCTTGTGTCTAGGTGTTATAATGATTACATACCAACAATTTTATATTATGAATACATATAATCATAAGTGATTTATCAAATGTTTTAAACATAATAAACATATTATATTACACATTATTATGTTTGTAATATTTTTATTATGAATACTATTATAACATATGATATACCTAGAAGGTTATAATGTCATTATAAACTATGAAATAATGTTTATATAATTATAAAATTTGATTTATATATATCAAATATCCAATGAAACTAATTATATAATTATTCTAGTGTCTTTTATTTTGATATGTAAAGTATATTCATTTAAATTGAAATATGATATATTCATGTTTCCATTGGTCTTCTCAATATATATGAAAATAATGTATTATTTATTAAATAGATTATATGATTAATGTAGTATTTTTATATATGTTATGTGAATGATGAACTGTCAATGAATAAATTTACAGGTGTTGTGTAAGAGTAATACAAGAAATGAATAATGGTAAAATAATTATTATTTATTTATTAAATAAATGATGTGTACGATTTAGAAAATTATATATATGAGTTAATTTTAATAATTTTATTGGATTCATATAGCACCCGATGGTTTAAAAATAAATTAAAATGAATGAATCTTTTTTTAAGTAGATAGTTAAAACATTATCTTAAACATAATGTTTATGCTTCTATGATTTGAAATTATAAAAATGGTAATCTACATTTGTTATTAGTAAGTTATTTGGATTTTGATGTAACCAACTTGTTGTTTTAATAGTAAATCATATTATTATTTTATTTTCATGTGGTTATAAGATTATAATCTCTTGAATGATTTTCAAAGTTATATAAAATCAGTGATAGTTTAAAAATTGTTTTTTTAAATAAAGTATTATTTTATTTAAAAATGAAATTAAAAATATTTAATTTAAAAATTAAAAATATTAAGTAAATTTTTTAATTTTAGTCTTCTCCAAATGGTTAGGGGGATTATAGATATTTTTTTAAATTCTTGAATTTTAATGAGTAGTGAAATACAGTGACATACCATATAATGAAATTACTAAATAAATACACAATTTATAACATCGGGATTAATATAAGCCCACTTGTTTCAAACTCACATTCCATATTTACTATTTATATCACAAGATTTAATACTATTCATATTCATGGAGAAAAATATTAATATAATGATTAAAATAATGTAAAATCCATCCTATCCTCCACTATAAATACCACCCTCATTCCCATTTTCCTCTCAAACCTCTAAAGAAATGATCAATTTATATATTTTTTCAAATACTCTCCCAAAGGCTATTCTACACTTCCATGTCCTTATAGTCTCACAAAATGTCCAAAACAAAAAGACTTAAGGCAGATCAAAAGGAGACAAAATTAAGGGGTAAGAATCATTTTCCTTTTTTATGTGTTTTCTTTTCAATTCATTCTTTTATTATACAATCTTATCCTCCACGTTTTTAGAAGTTATGAAATATCCAAAATATTATAATTTCTTTATGTTATCATTTTAATGAAAAAAATAATCATATTTATTCATCTCTTCTCACTCGTATTCTAAATATAAAAACACCATTTGTGATGACCGATTTACCAAAAATCATGGACGATGTGTTATCATTTCCATTACATCATTAAAATATGATCATAAAACACATTTAATGATTTAAAAAGAATATTATTTTTATTATTTAACATATTTTATGTTTTATAGTGATCTTATATGCAAGAAATTAAATTATATAAGGATATAAGTTCATGATTATCGAGAAATCACCAACAGTGATATGAACAAATATATTTAATGTTTTTTAAACTTATTCATTATCATACAAGATAAAAAATATTTTTTATTATCATTATATATTATAAAATCATATGTAGAACATTTTATTATACTTCGGTAATTTTATTCCCATACGACGAGAAAATCAAACAGATACCGGCCAGAGAAATCTTTTAATGAACGCACATAAAACAATGGAAAGAAAAATAATACTATAATGTAAAGGGTAAACTTATATTATATATCATTATAGAAGGTTTTATAAAATGAAAAAAATTTGTATTATTTGAATAACACTCTTTCAAGTATTATATAAATGTTTTAGACAAGATTGATGTATGAAAAAACCATGGTATGGAAATTGTAAACCAGATATATATTCATTACCTTAACTACTACATTATTTATGTGTTATTAAAATAATATATTTGATTAATTTTTGTTAATATTATATTTTATTGTGTTTATTTATAGTTTATTACCATAGTAATTTCGTTCTATTGATTATCATATCAATTATATATTATTAATAAGGGACTTTTCTTTTAAAATCCTCTCTAACAAAATTTAAAATGCAACGTTTTTATGAAATCATTTATGTTGTATGATTATGTTATTTTTCATTGTATGTGTATATGTTGAAGGGAGGTACTTATATATCCCTCCAATATGTTGGTTATGTGTATGTTGAAGGTTGTCCATTTGGTTACTCAGTGTGTAATGGTGATGGTTACACTATAAGGTAACTGTGAGGGTTACATTATAAGGTTTCCATGAGGATTAAAAAACATAAGGTAGACCATATGATTCAAAAAATATTAAATTAATTCCACATTATACCTTTATGTTTCTATTTATTTTCTATATGTTTAGTTTAAATCTCATGTAAGTCTCGTGATTCACAATGTATGTTTATATGGGTGACAAGTATGTCTTTTAAAAAATGATTTCATATGTTGAAATTATTCCTGATATAATGTTTTATTTATTTTTTTATTTATATTAATTTGATATTTTTTCTCATATAATGTTTTTAAATGATTTTTATAGGATATAAGCTTAATTATGAAAAAGTAGGATGTCATGTTAATTTTTTTTAGATTTTTCAAATAATACCTGTTTTATTTGAAATTTTTTGTATTTTAGAATAAATGGATACTACTTTGTGGTGTTATCCTTGCATAAATGTGGAATGTTATGTAACTATGATATAGTAATTATTCAAAACACTGAACTTCAAAATATCTTCAATATGATAGGAAGTGAGTTCATTACTAAAATTCAAGATTATGTAATGTAACAATGCTAGAACATTATAGTTGGTATCAATGGATGGTTTAGATAAATTTAAGGGTTATGATGATGTTATCAGAATATCATAAATTATTTTTACTCAATAGTTAATTTGAAATAAAATTGAATTCAAATATTAAAATGTTTCTTTTACTAATATAAGTTTTTTAGAATGATTTTCCATAGAAGAAATAAATAATCTTATGTTTAGAGGTGCCAATAAAATGATATCCGTCCAAATATATAGCTAGAAATGATTAGGATTGTAACCACGAATTTTGTGATTGTAATGGATTAGCTGACATTAAAAAAATAGTAGGGGAATCTATCCAAGAGAATAACCATGTCTACACACAAAGTAACATGGTTAGAGTGGAATGACCATCCAAAACTAGTAAGTGTTTTCAATGTGGTTTGTTTGGTCATATGGGACGAGATTCTAATGAAAATGATACTAAGACTAATCCTGATTAGAAAGATTCAATGTTTATTAAATGTGGTGAGATGGGTCATTATGTAATTGTCTACCCAATGACAGATCTGAATAATGAAAAGAATCTAGAAAATAAGAAGAAAGGTGTACTGAGATCCTCTATGACTAATTCAGTAGATGTTGTCCAATCCAATGAAGTTGTATCCAATACCTTGTTTGTTTACTCAGATTTTTTTAAGGTTATATCTGATACGGGGACTACACATACCGTTATTTTTTAAAAAGATTCTATTAAATTGGAAATATAATCTCTACAAATGAGACCAGAACTTATTGTAAAACCGGATGGGGAAATATTATAGAAATGTAGAATTTTAAGAGTCTTTATATTATGGTATGTGGAAAGAATATACCTAAACAACATAAATTTTTTCCCCTAGTAGAGTTTTTTTCATAATGGGTATGGATTGGATTTATATATATATTTCTAAGATTGATTATAGAGATAAAGAAGTTATTTTTCATAAAGAGATTCATTTTGTATACAATAATGAACCCATACAATAGATAACATGTTATGAAGAAGAGAATATATTGAAATATGGAAATAAATGTTATCTTGCTCATATTGTCAATAATAGTTGATCTTTTCGAATTAATGATATTCTAGTGGTAAATGAATATAATTATGTTTTTTATAATGAGTTACCCATGCTTATACCTGATTGAGATGATTAATTCACAATTAACTTAGTTCATAATGCTAATCCAATTTCAAAACACCATTATTGAATGACTAAAATGGGACTTATTGAATTGATAAATCAGTTACAGGAGTTTCTTGAAAAAGGATTCATTCATCCTAGCATTTCACCATGGGGTACTCTTTTTATTCGTTAAAAATAAAGACATTCCCCTGAGACATTCCACTGATTATAGAGCCTCGAATAAAAAATCTATTAAAAAATCATTTTTCTATTATCTATGACATGTTTGATCATATCTAGGGAGCTTATTACATTTCCAAGATTAACCTGAGATCTAGATACCATCAGCTGAAGTTGAAGGAGGATGACATAACAAAAATAGCTTTTCATACTAAATATGGGCATTATGAATTTGTTGTTATGATATTTGGGTTAACTAATTCACCTATTATATCCTTCGATATTATGAATAGAATATAGAATTAGTTATTGGTTATGTTTGTGGTTGCGTTTATTTATGAAATTATGGTATTTTCTAAGAGTAAAGAGTACATGGAAAAGATATAATTTTTGTTTTGTAAACCAAAAACGAAATTAAATTTTATTGAATTTTCAGCATGTGTGATTTTATGTTGAAATAGATTTATTTTTATGTGAACTTTGTATATAAATATTGAATTACAGTTCATCCTTCCAAATCAAAAGTGGTTGATGAATTTTAAAGACCTACAAATGTTATAGAGATTCGTAGTTTTCTTAGATTAGCTGGTTATTACTAAAATTTTGTTATAAACATTTCATTGTTATCTTGACGGTTAACTATGTTAACACTAAAAGGTATTAAATGAATTTTTATAGAAAAATTTGGTGTCTGTTTTTAGAAGAAGAAGAAGAGATCGGTGAAGGCTCCAATTTTGTCCTTGCCTTCCCGAAATGGTTAGTTTGTCATCTATAGTGATGCTTCATTAAAGGGACATGGTTTTTTGATGTCAAATGATCAGGTATTTTCTTATTCTTCAAGACACCTAAACCCTCATGATTTAAATTATACCACACATGATTTAGAATTGGTAGCTGTAGTTTTTTTCTTAGAAAATTTGTATTGAGTTACTAAAATATTATGATTATATGATGAATTACCATCAAGGAAAAAAACAGTGGTAGATGCCTTGAGTCAAAAATGTCACACATCATTAACCATGTCATGTTTGGAACAAAATAACTGGATTAATGAATTTATTTATTTTGGAATGGATGTTGTGTTTGGAAAAAATACCTCTATTTTTTCAGTTTTTAGTGAGGTCATCCTTATTATAAAGAACATTGTAAGAACATAAAGAATACTATGAGCTATTGAAAAGGGTAGAATTAGAAAAAATGTGTAAGTTCCCATAATTTATCCTTGATAATGATAGTGTTTTATGATTTGAGAAATGATTGTGTGTTCTTGTGATCCCTATTTGAAGAAATAATTGTTTTGTGAAAGTCATAGTTCTCTATTTTCAGTTCATCCTGGTTGTATTAAAATGTATAGATACCGTCTTGAGTATATCTGGTGGGATGGAATGAAATGATATATAATAGATTTTACTATGAAATTATTAACATTTCATTGGGTTTTTTCAAAGAGGAAGTTACCAAAGGGGATGCTTGAACCATTAATTGAGTTACAATGAAAATGGGAAAATATATATGTGGACATTGTTGTGGTAATACCAATGACTTATCGAGGTAATAATGAAATCTGTGTTATTTCTGACTGACTGACGAAATCTACACATTTCCACCATATTCGAGATAAAATGTCTTTAGATCAACATTCTCAATTTTACCACATAGATATTTTCATGTTACATAAATTTCCTATTTCTATTGTATCTGATCAGGATCCAGGTACACATCTACTTTTTTGAAGCACCTTCAGAAGTATTTGGGCATAGATTTAAATTTCAATACTACTTTTCATCCTCAATCAGTTGGGTAGTCAGAACGAATGATTTAGAAATTGGATGATATGATTCAATCTTGTTCAATGGACTACTAAGGAAGTTGGGATAATCATCTTTCTTTAGTTTAGTTTTCATATATCAATAGTTTTCATTCCATTATACAAATGTCACTTTTTGAGGCCTTGTTTGGGAAGTAGTGTTGAACTCTAGATTTTTGGGATGTAGAAAGGGAAGGGAAGTTTATGGGACCAGAATTACTAAAGGATGTGGTTGAGAATGTGAAGATAATCTAGCAACACATGCGGATAGGTCAGAGCAGGAAAAAAAGTTATGCAGAAAATAGAAGGAAGGACATTGATTTTGATGATGGTGATCATATTTTTCTTATAAGATCACCTTGGAAAAGTGTAACATGTTTTGGTAAAAATGGAAAGAAATGTCCACGATTTATTAGACCTTACGAAAAATGTAGAAATTTGAACCAGTCACCTATAATGTAGCTTTTCCTCTGAGATTATCTAAGGTACGCAATGATTTTCATGTTTCGATGTTGATAATGTATGTTCCAGATTCATCTCATGTCTTGAGCCTAGAATTAGTTCAGTTTTAAGAGAACCTTTTTTATAAAGAGAAACATTTTTTGATTCATGATTGATGAGAAAAAATATTTTGGAATAAGGTAATCCACCGGGTAATGTTTTTTGGGGAAACCATATGGTTTAATAATAACCATGGGAATATGAAAATACTGGTAGGTAAAGTTTCCCTCACATTAAGTGTAAATTAATATCTATTGATTATTATAATATTTTTTTCATCATAATATTTTCATTGAATCCATAATAAATACTTATGATGAAGAAATATTTTATCTATTATTATTTTATCTCCATAAGAATAATTTTTTTTAAGATCACTGATTTAAATAATTTCTTCAAATTATTATTTTTTTGAATTATGGTACAGAAACATAAATTTATTCAATAATTGTATTCATAAATTATATCTCAAGATGAAAATTCCTAAATAAAATAAATTAAAATTTAGGAAATATGAGAAAAATAATTTATGTAAGGTGGGGAAATATAAATTTTCATTGAAAATCAAATAATGGATGGAATTACATTAAAATATGTAATGATAACCAACAAAATGGGTGGATTATATTAATGAAAAACTTTTAGTATTGTCTGTAACATTCATCATTTAAATATATTATATATAATCATGATAAAAAGTAAATATATAAGTGAGTAATAGATTAAAATAAATGGTTATAAAACTGTGATAATTAAATGAAGAAAATATTTTAAAATAGTGATTTCTATGATTTATTGATTTGATGTATATAATCATATTCATAAATACAGTTGAAAAAGGAATAAAGTTTTTTATTAATATTTGAAGAAAATAGTACTGAAAGACAGAAATTATGGTATATAGAAGTATCATTTGAATTTTGTTAAATTTAAATATTATTGGTAATATGTTTAACAACTTATTTTATTAACAATTTATTTTATTTTATTAATTTTAATAAATATAATTTCTATAAAAATTACACGATATAAAATTAATAAAAATGTAATGGAATTTGGAATGAAATTGATGTTTTAATGAAAATTTTTACAATAATGAAAAATGATTCATGATAACATAGGTTGATGAAGATAACAGTATAATAAATATAAGTAACATTTGAGATATAAATGATAAACTATGTTTTGTTTCTTGGTGAATAATTTAAAAGATATAAATTCTTATAATGATGCATGTTATAAGATGCTGACCTCTTATAGAGTTATCTCAGGCATGATTACAAGTAATAATTTATATTATTTTATGGCTTTAATTTGGTTTGTATATTAGTTTTTGTTTTAATGAATTTTTTTAAAAAATGGAAGAAGAAAAAGTGTGTGGAAATTTGGCGCATGATTATGGGAAATCGTGCACCCCATCCTAGGAAATCATACAACCTTGTACAATGTGGGTTCGCATAACATACACATGGTTTTTAAAACCATACAACCTGAATAAGAAAATCATGAACACCTAATAAAATTTGTTCACATTTGGTGTATAGTTAGGTAAAACCATGCTCCCCAATCCAAGAAACAACACATAATAATATTAATTAACTAAAAAATGGTTTAAAATTATCTCAAATCCCAGAAGCATCCCCAATTCAACACAAACATGGAACACATAATTTATTGATGATTTTATAAATTTTTAGAAGTATTCCATGGTCATAAAAACTCTATTATCTCATATTCAAATCTTAGATTAGAGATCTTTTCATTTCCTAGTATGTGGATCCAATTCAGTTGCATTACTGATTATAATTATTCATTCCCTTGTTCATTCTGTGGGCATTATTAGATTTTTTTCATAGTCAATATCTAGGTTTGGTGAATCTAGAACAATTATTTTTTATCTATATCTAGTATTAAGATATCATTAATTGTTTAATACTGATATAGGTGTTTAGATCCAAGATCACGATCTATGTTTTCATCCACTACATTTTGTTGAAATTGGTTTGGCGATCGATCATCCACGTTTGAGTAGGTGGCCTATAATATAAATCACATTGTAGTGAATTTGTCTACTTGTATGGAATTTTTATTTTTCTATGGTTTCATAGAAATTTTAATTCCAAATTTGAATCAACTAAAACATTTAATTATTTAATTGTTTATTTTGGGGGATTTGACTGAATAATGAATTGTAGGATTTTGGGATAATTAATTGTAGAAATAATTATGATATTTTTCGATCCTGGTTTTGGTACTTAATTATGGAATTAATTTTGAGATTTTTATACCATAAATTGAGATAATTAATTATAGATTTAAATATGAAATTTTGGGATTAATTTATGAGATATTAAAATATTGAATTAATTATGTGATATTGAAGTGGTTTCCTTGAAATGATTAATTTTATTATTTATTATGTGAAATTTAAATGGTTTACATGAAATAATTAATTTAATAATTTTTATTTAATTAGTTACATGAAAAACATAAATAATTTGGGAATTAAATTTTGGAATTTCTAGGATAAATTAAATTATTTTATTTGTAATTTTTTTAATGAATAAAAATTTAATTAATTAATATTGTGTAAATGAATGGGTACATTTTCATTTTAAATTTGGATATATAAATGGAAACATGGTCTTTATAATTATGAGTAATGGAATGGGAACTTGATAATTAAATTGAGATGTATAAATGGTAACATGGCCAATATATTGATGAATCAATGAATGGTAGCATGATTATGCTATTGATATTTTTATATAGTTTCATGGTAATCATACATATGAATTTAATATGGGTAAAATGGGAAATAAACTGTGAAACTAATGAATTATAAAAAGAGTACTCCCCTCTTAAGCATCACTTGAGAATACTTCATGCTCCAGAAAAAGCTGAAGCCGGTATTGAGATATGATATTTCCTTTTAAGACATCTAGATCTTGCATGAGTTTAAAAAGCTAATATTTTAAGATGATACATAGGAACACATTAGGATCTCACAATATATGAAGATGGCATTTAGGTTAAGGTTAACATGAGATCCCTGTGTTTTATGTGTGTAAATAAGGATTAATTATATAATTTGATTATATTTCAATTATTAATTGTAATTATTTTCTATATAATTTTATACATTATTTATTGACTGGATCTTTTTTAGGACCCTATGTTGGTGTCCTAATGAATTATAATCACACTCTATATGGGCTTCCTGATGAGTACCCAAATAAAATTTGTGTAGTATTGATTGGTTTAGGGAAACGACCATGTGTTATATTGATGAGATTGTATAGATTCTGGATAAAGGAACAATACATAGTTCAAGGATTTCTTGGATTTGTTTATGTATTTAATTTGATGTTAATTTTAGACACCTGACACACACATTATCATAACATTTTTTCTATTAAGATGGATATTTTATTTGTTGCTTTTATTATCTTGAGTAGATGGTATTCTTTTTGGTAATATATTCTTCCCTTATTTTTATTTATTTTTGATAGTGTGTTTCTCAAATAAAATAAGGTATAATCTTCCCTTGAATGACTTATTATACCTTCACTACTAGTCTAATGTATTTTGCATATGGGGAGGCATCTTTGAGGTCATGTGAATGACAATATTTGTGCTCCGATGTGTGAAACCTAGGATAAAATGTCAAAATATTGTATTAGTGATTTGTTTCTATTTTATTATTATTTTTAATAATGTTTGTTAATTAGAGACACAACACTAGGAATAGTTGAGTGTTTATAATGAGCACATTCTTGTGAGTCACAAAACCTTTTATAGTGGAAACCCAAGTACTCATGGTTGGATTTTTGTCATTTCTATTTTTTATTACAGTTGGAAATTATTTCACCATGGTTGATGCACGTGTTGTGTGGTGTAGTTAATTTTTCTGATGTTTTTTAGAATTGAGTCGTGGTTTTGTATGGAATGATAGTTGATTCTTCATGCATTATTCTAGACACTCAATAGTATTTTTGTGACATGAATCATTTTTGGATGGCATGAAAAAAATGGTTTATGGGAAAGGTGATGAATTTGAAATATTTTTCATTGATTTTTATATTGATCTACAAATGGTGAGTAAAATGAAATGTAACATTGTTAAATGATGTAATATGAAAATTAATGAGTGATTAATGTGAAAAAAATATAATAATTACATTGATAATACACTTTGATAACTAAGACCCTGGTGTTGGATGGTTAAGGGTAATGTTAGTGCCTCAGTAATGAAAAAATAGAAATATTTTGATGGAATGTCTTTTTGGGACAAGTTATCATCTTAGTATAATGAAAATATCTAAAATATATTTTATGAGTTATAAGATGTGAATTTGGAATTATTTAGTGTTTCCATCCATAATGACAATTGTTGAGATGATAACCAGGGGAATGGATAACAATGATCCTCCAGAAATAGAACATGAGGAACCAATCATCTATGATAAGAAATAAGGATATTAGTTACTATATATATTTTCCTAATTAATTTAATTTGTTACAAGAGACCAAGAGTTGGATGATAAGATCATTTTTAAACTAACAAGGGTGCTTCAACTGTGGCACCCTCTGACTTTCACTAGGGAGGGTGAACCTGAGGGAGAGGAGTTTCAGGATGAATCCATATATGATTTTTTTTCATTTGAAGAATCATATAGAATATATGTTGAAGTTATCTAATTATATAATATGATTATTAGGGACATTAATGTGGGATGTTCAGACATTGATTGGATAGACGTATGGTGTGTTGTGGAAGGACTTCTTGGATAGGTTCATTGAGAGCTTATATGTCGAGATGACGATGCTTGAGAAAATAGCAGTGTTTATGTGGCTGAATCAACAGTGTATGTCTGTGATGAACTATACTAGTCTTTTTAAAGGATTATAGTTCTTTTCACCATCATTTATTTGGTATGAAATAGCTACTGCCCAACAATATCATGAGGATCATATGATCTTGATTAAGTCCCAAGTTAGTATCTTTGGAATAATGATTTTTGTTGAGTTGATGGATTCAACTATCATTGCTAAGGGAAAACTAAATTAGGATTCAAGCATTGGAAATATAGTTACTAGTAGATGATCAAGAGTTTTGACTTCCAATATAAGGAAGGATTGTTATGATAACTTTTTGTAGGGCATTAGAAAGAAGTGTACCTAGACAGAAGGATAAGTTTCCCCAAACCTTTCTTGAGCGATCTGTCATCAGTGTGATAGGTCATTCCATTATCAGGTAAACATTCACCATCCTCAAATATAACTATATTGTTAAAATAATATATGAAACCTATATATGTTCTACTGGTCACAAGTATGGATGCTTAGTGAGGGAACGGATAGAAAGAGTTATAGTGTGAGAAAGTGATCTTCTTCAACATAATAGACTGGCAGTTGTGTTTATACTAGTTAAGGTAGTAGAGGCAGTGGATTTGGATCTTCTAGAAAAGTATATGATAATATTGGATCAAATATTGGGATCTAGATGACATCACATGTGAAAAGTGCATGATAGGTTTACGTGGTGCTTTATAAACTTGTGGATTGGATGGTTAGTCCTTCTACAGTAAGAGGTACTGTTCATGTAGCTTCTCATTAGACCATTCCTTATTTGATTGTGGTTCTTCTAAATAATATCTATATTGAAAACATTATACTTTTTTGATCATGGTAGAAGAGTTTTTGAGAAGGGTAACAATGATAGATAAACTGTTTGGGAGTGCGGTCTAGAGACATCTATATATTCCATGAATGTTCTCTTGAATATAGAGAGTACTAATTTTTTGGGATATCAATATCCTTGATATATCATGATTTGACCTAATAATGGGTTTGGACCTTCTAGTCTCTTGTTGAGCCCAAACTTATTGTTACCATGGGAGGGTGATATTTACATATCAAATGGGTGACCATTACATTCACCATGGGGAGTGGGATATCCATGAAGGATGAGTAGGCCCAATAACTCTATAGTTGGGAGAGCTCGCACCCCATGTTTCTATTCATCTATTAGATGATGAAGGTGTGAATCCTAATGTTTTTTCACAAGTAGTGGAATTATTTAAATATGTGTTTCGTATGGACTTCTCAAGGATTCCACCTAAGAGATATGTTGAATTCACTATTGAGATCATATTGGGGACTAATCTGGTATACATTCCACCATACAGAATGAAACGGAAATTCCATTAATAGCTCAATACATAGTTGGAGGAGAATGAGGATAAAGTATTTATCTGGCTGACTAAGTCACATTTGGAATAACCTATGATTTTTTCCAATATGGTTGAAAAATATTACACTTGGGAGTCAATTACCAGATGATGAACAAAATATTTTTGGAGAACTTGTATACTCTTCCAAGTATTTATGATATTATAAACAATTTGAGAATATATTTTTTATTTTTAATGATTGAATTGAGATCTGGGTATCATCCATTGTAATTTTGGACTTTTGAAATACCAAGAAATTCTATTAGAATTGGGTATGTCCATTATTATTTCTTTGTAATTCCTTTTAGTTTGAAGAATGCATCAATATTGTTTATGGAATTATTGAAAATGATCATCCATTCATACCTAGATGTGTTCCTAGTAGTGTTTATAGATGAAATCTTGGTGAACTCAAAGACTGATGATGATCATGGAAACATCTTGTCAACATCATGAGTACAGTAAGATTGCATCATCTATAAACCAATCTATATTACTATTAGTTTTGGATTTATCATGTACACTTATTTGGAAAAATAATATAAGAGGAAGGTGTTTTAATGGATCCATAGAATTACAAGAAAATGGTTTCTTTATAGAATACCAATTTTTTATATCCCTATATCTTTTGTGTTAGATTGTTATTATCAGAGAGTCATCAAAGACTATTGCTGATTGGATGAACATTCACGCTTGAACGTGAATGGAATAATGATTGAATGTGCAGAATCTTGTGAGGAGGCCTTCCAGGAGTTGAATAATAATTTTACATATAATAAAATATCGATCCTACATATGCTATGTTTATATTAAATGATTTATTTTGATGATTCTATGATCAGATTCATAGATGGGTTGATGCATGAATATTGAGTTGTAGTATATGGGTCTCCGTAGTTGAGGCCACATGAATGGAACTAACCTATGCAAAAACTTGTTCTTGAAGAAGTATTTCAAACTATTATGTATTTTTGGAATTAATATTTGGGAATTACTGTCACATTTTATATAGTCCCTAAGAGCTTATGTTATGTCATGTCAAAGTGATACTTGAATATTCATCAGTGAAGATGGGTTGAGTATATGCAGACATTTGATTTTGAGCTAGAAACTATTCTTATGAAATTGAACATTTTTTTGATTATTTTAGAAATAAAACATTGAAATAGACGGTTCAATATTCTAGTGTTAATTGGATGATGATGAATTTTCTAGTTGAGATGAATGTTTTGGTTTAGGAGAGTCAAGAGTATATGACTCTAAAATCCGTTTTAGTGGAGTATATGCTTTTGAGAAGGATCAGGGAATAGAAGTACGGGGTTGATGATTGATTATAATTGAGTTAAATCCATTAAGGTATGGAGACACATCCATACTAGTCTGAAGATGAGGATGAGATCATATATATCAGGAAACGAGTTGTTGTGACTTCAAGTATGCATGAGGAGTTAATTGGCGAATTTCATTCATCAAAGTGGGAGGTAAATCCAAGCATGCCTAAAATTATCCATAAATTATGGCGATATTTTTTTTGGGGAATTAAAAAGACATATCAGGTTTTTAACATGATGAACCACCTTTCCTTAGGTGATGTAATTTCATCTATGACATTGTGGTTGTGGAATCCATTATACATTCTGGAATTGAAGTGGGACAACAAGAAAATTGATTTTTTGGTGGGTCTTCTGATGACCCCAAGTAATAAGGACTATATCTTGGTTGTTGTGGATCAACAGATAAAATTATATCATTTTTAACAATATAAGAGACCTTCACAGTATAGATTTTAGAATAAATAAATGTTCAGGATATATTCCATCTTCATGGGGCGCACAAAAATAATTTCATTTTTCAACTCACACATTACTTCACACTTCTGGAACTTCTGGTAGAAATCACTTAAAAAATTGGTAATATTGAGTATATATTTCCACCCACTGTTAGATGGGTAGTTAAATCATAATATACCTATTATTTAGGATATACGGTCGTACATTTTTCATTACTTTGGTAGTTACATCGAGAAATAATTAGATTTAGGTTAGTTTTCCTATAACACCATTTATTAGGAAACTATACAGATGGAACCAAATGAGTAAAATTAGGGTAGTCAATGAAAATAACTTTTTTGATACATGGAAGATAATGAGTTTTTCAGGCCGAGTCTCATGCAAGATACATTGGAATTAGTGTAGTTAATTCAAAATCATATTGCCACGATTCAGAGTGGAAAGAAAACGTACATTAAATGATCTATTCAAACTATAGAGTTTAAAAAGGGTTATCATGTATTCCTTTAGTAATCACCTAGTTTGTGTCACCTTAGGATACATAATCATGATAAATTGGTGCTCAGTTTTGAAGGACCAATTGAGGTGGAAGAGAGAATTGAGCATGTGGCATACAGAATGGTTCATCCACACAAATTGATGTGATGCTTGATGTTTAAAATGTTTCACATGTATCACAACATTGATGGTATCACCCCAAATATTCCCATGTGATCTATGTGGATATGTGTGACCTTAGGATAATAGTTTCCTTTGAGGAGTATCTGATATGTGTGATGGATGAGTACGAGAAATTATGATGGGGAATTATTGTGATGATATTTCATGTATTATGAAATTATGATTTTATGTATAAGGAAATATGGAAAGGAAAGAAGATATGTGGGCTCAATATAACTATTGATTCACTTATAATCATATTGAAACATGATATTGTGGCTCAATTATGAGGTGTTATAAGGTTGGTATATTTTAAAATGCTAACCATTTCTAGAGTTATCTCATGCTAGACTTCAGGTACCCTTTTTACTTATTTTGAGTTATTTTCAATTGGTTTGTACCATGGGGTGTGTTTGGGGGAATTTATTTGAAAAATAGAAGGAAATTGGGTTGTTCATAGTTAGGGAAAATCATACTCCCCATCCCAAGAAACTATGAATCCTTGGAATTAGTGGATTTCATGGCTGTAACATAGATTTTGAAACCATTCACCCTGAAAATAATAATCTGTGCACATAAAATAAATGATGCACTTTGGGTAGATGGATTGTGAAAATTGTGCGATATTTCCCATGAATCCTTGAGCGGGAATATTGATTTCCTAAATGTTGTTTTGAAAATTTCTTGAACCCCTATTAAACCAAAAAATGGACATCACCTTTGGAATATTTAAGATATTTCTAGAAGGATTTATTGGTTATATGAAATTCACTATTCTAAATTTTAATATTATATTAGTGATCTTCCCCACTAATGGTAAGTATATTCTATTTTGTTTCCTTTTTAGTCGCATTCCTTCTTTATCTTGTTCTTTCAGTAGATGTTATCTTTTATTATACTAGATATTGATCTAGATTTGATGAATCATAATCATGGAAGGCTGATCTATATCGTTAATTAGGAAATATTTAACTGTTTAATACTGATTTATGGTTTTATATCCATGTCCTAATCGACATTATTTTTCAAAAAACAATTTGTAATTCTATTGTGTTTTCGATCTTCTATGTTTTTCATAGGTTTTTAAATATTTAAAATCTAATTGTCGTGAATTTGTTTAAATTTATGAAATTTTATGATTTATATGTTTTCTTATAAATTTTATTTCATATCTCAAATTTTTAATGTGTCCAATTAATTACTTCTGAATTATAGTGAGATTTCATTTAATAATGAATTGTGAGATTTGCGTACCATTAATTAAATATTTTATTATGATATTTTAGGATTGTGATTTTGATAGATAATTTTGGAATTAATTATGATCTTTTTATCTCATTAATTGAGATAATTAATTATAGATCTAATTATGAAATATTGGGGCTATTTCATGAGATAATTAATTAAAGGATTAGGTATATGATATATAGATGGTTTCCTTGAGATAATTAAATATAGAATTAATTACGTTATATTGAAATTGTTAACATTATATATTTATTTGTATAATTAATAATTTTCTTATTGAAATAGTGGACATGAGATAATTAATTTAGGAATTTATTATTAAATTAAGGACTTGATGTATTTATTTAATTGTGGAATTGATTAAGGGTATTTACGTGTCAAATTAATTTTTGATTATGTAATGAAATTAATGTTAAATTAATTGTTGATGAAATAATTCTTTGTAAAAAATGGGAACATGATCATTATACATTGATAATTATAAATTGTAACATGGAAGTTGTAAATAAGAGTAATGGAATGGGAACATGGTCATTCAATTTACATGTATAAATGGTTTCAAGGTCATTATAAGGGTGAGTAATGGATGTTTAACATTTTTATTCTTTTCAGAAGTAAATATGGAAACATGGTCATCTTACATATAAATTTAATATTAGTAACATGGTCAATCAAGTATGAAACTAAAGAAAGCTAATAGAAGTACTCTGATATTTTCCCTCATTAGAGAATTCATCAGGCTCTTACATGGGGTGATGTAGTTATTGAGATATGATATCACATCTAAAAAAATAATTCTTTCACATGAGTCCAAGAAGGTATTAAGATATGATATTGTATAAGAAAACATCAGGAACCATCATGATCCGAAGTGGGAATTATGGTGCGGGTGTCTATGGGAAACTCAAGTTTATGTGGTTAAATAATGTTTAATTATATAATGTTATAACAATTAAATTATTCATTGTAAATACTTTTTATACAACAATATCCATTAATTATTGATTGGAGTTTTTTAGAGGTAATTGGTGGTGGCCTATTATGTTTTACTCGCACCCTACACGAGCTGCTTGATTGGTACCGGAATATCTATTGTGTTTTCAAGAAATGTTAATTGAAGATTCCCTAACATAGATAGTTATTTCAAGATTGATCTCGGATGTAGGAACCCGACATGGTTTGAGACCCGTAACTGATTCATAAGTTTTTATATTTTGTGATGAATTTTAGACACTTGAAATGTACATTAGAATTTCTATTTTTTGTTGGATATTGCGTTTAATATTATTATTATTGTGTGTATTTTGTATTTTTATGGTAATATATGCTTCTAATATTATTTTTTAATTTGGATGACATGTTACTCTGATAAATTAGGGTATAGTCTCCCCCATATTGACTTATTATAACCTCACTACTAGTTAACAACCTCTATATTACCGAGAGGAGTTCTTTAGGTCATGTGACTGACTGACATAAGGGCATTGGTGTGTGTCCCTAGGTCGAGGAAATTACACTTCAATATTTTATTTATCTAATATATCCTGAATGATTATTTAATTATTAGTAAAATACTCTAGAAAATTCAAAATTTGATATTATTTTTCAAATTTTATTTTGAAACTCAAATATTAATGATTCAATGATTTTCATTAGGAAACAAAGACGATTTTCATTTGAATTTCATTCAGTCAATATATTTTTGATGAAAATTAAATAATGAAGTTAAAAAAATATAATAAAAATATATTTTGTGAGGAATAAACTATACATTTTAAGATTAGGTTAAAACATAATATTTAACTTTTTATTTTGTATTATAAGTGTAATCAAATAGGTATGTAATAGAAAAATTATGATTTATCTACTTGTATAATTGATTTTGAAATTATTATTATGAGAAAAAATTGATTTCAAAAGAGTTATATAATTGTTTTACTAGTGTGTAACAATAAACAAATGGTTAGTGAAATTATTTTGAATAATTATAATGTAAATTAAGTGTGGACTAGTTATTATGTGATCTATTTATTTCATAATTAGATTATTCATCAGGGTGAATTTAATAGAAGATTAACAATATAATACATGGGTCTAATGTAAGCAATATGGAATGAAATATTATTAATGAATAAAAATTTCATTTAATTATATAAATAAAATATATTCATTCACATATATTTTGGTTGTTAATATTTTTATATATCATAAGATATGTTTCCATGAATTCATCAGTATTTATTTTTAATTGTTTTTAATGAAATATTGAATAAATATGATATGTTAAAATATAATTTATGAATTTGAAATGGATTATATCTTATAGTTTTATAATATTATAAATAAAATAAATTGGAAGAAATATTTTAATTTATTTAAATTTCCCATTTTGAGTTTTATTTTAATATTTTGGAAATTCTAATTGGAAAAAGAATCTAGGGATATCAATATGATTATCATTGGTTAGATGTGAGAATAAATAAAATTCAAAGATAAATCATATAGATCATAAGGGTAAGTCCCTTTGTTGAAAATTTTGTAGTATCTATGAATGAATGTAAATAAGATGAAATATACCATGGACACCATAAAAGAAGACAATGATCCATCTAAGTTTAAATAATATTTCAATAACTGAATAATATGAATTTTTTCTTCCATTATTAAAGATGTCAGTTTGTTCAACTATTTAATCAATGAATATATTCATTATAATTTAAAAAAATACTAAATTATTCCTTCCTAGATAATATATATTTATATATTATATATGATTTAATAAAATCATGGGGAATTACTTCATCAAATGGCAGTAAGAATAAATTTCCGAATGCTGGAGGGAATCTAATGTGTAATTGAGATTATTTAATAAAACTATACTACTTTTCAATTATTATAATGTCTTATAGACCATATCAAACAATTTTATTTTTTATTTCAAAATTACTCAAACACTTATATTTATAATTTCTATATCAATCAAAGAATATGGGAGACTGGGTTTGAAATTAAGGATACCCCACTCACAATCCTTCATTTAAATTACATAACATATATAATATTATTTTATTAAACCATAAATAACATTTAAATATGAATTATATTTTATTTAATTTAAATATATTATAATAATGGTAAATCTATATTTTTTACTCCTAACCTATCATATTTAATTGAATTTAAAAATAATATGCGTACTTATATGGGTCCGTTAATCTTCTCCCTACTCATGTATAAACGTCTAAAATTTCAACTATGAATGAAATAACATTTAATAGATGACTTATAAGAATGAACTAATTACAAAATCACTATAAAATCATCATATATTGAGAATATATTTGGTTTTTTATTTCTAACCATCAACATTATGTATTAAATATTTTTGTTAAAATAATTTTTAACCAATAATATAACAACTCTAAATATTTTATTAAGGGTGATTGTTTTAGAAAACGTTTTTTACTAGTAAAATCATTTTATGACAACTATATATATTAAAATACTCATCCCTAGAAATCACATTAAAATTTCATCTATTTGTAGTTGGACATCATAATTATGAGACTAAAATGTATTATTTGTGATGATAATCACAATTAACATGTATAAAATAAAAATATAAGAACATATCATTTACCAATCATAAAATTAATGTTTTCATTATACATATTTATAGTAAATTAAACTATAACTTCAATCAAAAATACCATTAACCCATATTAAATAATTACCAATAATATATCATTGTTTAATAATTGACTAAAATAGTCTATTAGTAGTAAGCCATCACAACAATAAAATAAACAACATAGTGTGAATTATTTTTATTCTAAATTTAATGAAAAATATTTATATAATCGTGTGTAATAAAAATTAGAGTATCAAAATATATCAATAAATATTAATTTAATTTCTGGTGCATTAAAAGTATCACAATAATTCAGTAGTAGTTTCTATATTATATATTACAACTAATATACATTTATAATTACTTATTTATAATTTAATAGTAAATTATCATTTTTTTATTGTTGGATAATTAATATAAATTAATTAAAGGAAATAGATAACTAACCTAGTTCATCACTATAACCCTCCATTTTACACTAATATTTGTTTTAATTTGTAGGATTATGATTCATTAGTCTTTTATGGAGATAAAATAATTTACAAATATTCCCCTAAAATTTACAATGGATATTTTTAATATATATAGTTATGAAATCATAATATAAAGTATTAAACATGAATAAAAAAGATAATTAAAATTTAATTTTTTATGAGTTGATATTGTAATGATATATGTCTGCACGGTCCATTACATTGTGATTTTTAGTGGTCATAAGTGTTCATAAGAGGGTCATAGAGAGTTTTGAGATGTTTGGATGTGGAATGTTGGAAGCTGGATGCGTGGAGGTTACATGTCGTGTAACATGATTTCATGATGTGGTGTTTGGTTTCATTGATTTTAATATAATGGTTCATGACATTCAAACACTTACACTATGTGAGGGTGGATTCGTGGTGAGTAAAATTTTGGGGATTGAAAAATAAGAATAAACTGAATCACAATGGCTTAATATAAAGAAGTGGACCTTGAGGGATTTTACGAAGTGAAAGTGGATTTCATGTCATGTAAACCCCCGATTCTATAATGATTTTAAACATTAAAAATTCTTTGGGCTTCATATATCCGAAAACTAAAATATTTTATCAATTTTTAGAGGAAACTGAAGCACCCCTAGGAGTTCTTCAAACCTTCTTCATCCCTCTACAACCCGTTGATCTCGGTGATTGTTCGTTTGTGATCTGTGGTGATCCAATATATGTTCACCATCATGATGTTTCCCTTTTTGGGTATCATTTTCTTCCATATCTCCTCACTCTTCCACGGAACACAGTTGTAGATGATTCATAATGGGGTCTTCCTTTCTTATAATTGGTGCAGTGGCGTGACAACATCCATGGATAAATATAGATATTGTAGGATAGGTGATCAACAGATCGTTATGTGATCTATTTTCATGAGAATAACATTAACAACCCTTTGAGGTAGGGATTCCCATGTCTCTCATTAATTTTAAATCATGTGGTATGGGTTTTTCTTTAATCACACTTGTTTTATGTTTATTCTCTCATAATCAATGAAAAATAACTAGATAATTTAATTAATAAGGTAGAGGGGTATATCACATGTGTTTCATAGTATTTTATTTCATGTTTGATATGGTGATTATATGTTTTGAACTCCCTACTAATAGTGGTGGCAGTTTTACGATTGTTTTACACTTGTTATATCTTTTTTGAGATTCTTTAGTTGTCACTATCATGGATGAACCCTAAATGGATACTCGTTAATCAGTTATATTTTCTTAATGAAGGTATTTCACAAGATTATGTAGTTTCTGTGAAACCCTTGAATTAAATTGTGGAATATAGTAAGGGATTACTTGTTTGATCTAAAATTGTGTTTTGATTTTTTATGTGGGGTGATTCATGGTTTGGGATTGTGTGGTTGTGTGTGTGAGATAGATGGAATGTGATGTGGCTATGTTTTGATGTGTGGATACACACTGGATGGTGTTGTTGTACGTTTTGAAGAATATGTGTGTGATTTTGGTTGGTATGGGTGGTGTGGTGGATTAACATGTAGGTGATACATCAACATGACCATGTAATGGAATCTCAAGTTGAGAGATAGATTTATTTTGGAATGGGTGAGAAGTGTTATGTAGTGGGACTCTAATTGGGCTATTTTGTGATGTGTTATTGTGTTTCTTGTTATATTATGTTCTTGTTGGTTTCTTATATAGTAATGGAATATATTAATAAATAATGGGTTAATAATTCTTGGGAATTTATTTGGTTTATTTATTTAACATAAATAATGAATGAGTTGTGAATAAATGATGGTAATAATTTTAAAAAATTGTCAGGGAATTTGAAGGAAGTTATGGCTTGTCGTGTGGTTTTTTCATTAATGGTAGTGGGAAAGTTGGTAGTATTGTGATCTGGTTTTTCCTGAGAACTTGTATGTTTGGAATGAGTTTTTGGTATATACATATACCCATGTATTTTCCTTTATGATTTCATTATGCACCCCACCCTAGTAGAGCATAATATGAAAAAACTTCAATGTTTATGGGGGAGAGTGTCTTTCCTAAACATCCAGGTGGAAGGATGGATGGATGGCCACTTTATATTTTCATTTCCTTATTTCATCAGGAGGTATCCTCATATTCTTCATGAAAGCTGTGGTTTGTTGATCCCATGTGTGTGCAGGTAAGTTTTTTTCACATGTGCCTTTGCGATGAGATGTGTTGTGTTCTCCCTAGTGCAGTCACGTTGATATGATTTTTGCTTACCCATGATTTTTGGGATGCGACATAGTATGTGGAGTATGTATCTATGGTGGTCATGTGATAACGTTTGGGATCAGCTTTCTATGGGTGAGATGTGATGTGGATTGTGGACACAGTGATAGTCGAGGTGTTGTTGTGAGGACCAGGTTTGTGCGGGCGGGTTGTGATGACTTGTGTTCAAAAGAGGCCAGAGCATCAGGATGTTTTTGGTTAGGGTGTGAGAGTGTCTAATTAGTGTGCAAGTGGTGATCACTGCTAGATTATATATATTCATTATATTACTATAATTATCTTGTGTCATTTTGTTAGGGTTCCATTGTGAGGACTCGTATGGTTATTATACTTACATATGTGTTGTTTAGTAATGTTTTCTTTCTGATAGTGTTATTAGTATTATTCATTCACATATTCAAGGGAAAAAAATTTCCCCTATTGTGTATACATGTATTCTCACATGATGTATAAATAAAATATCTAGGTTTCTAGGACGATTACATGGACCATGATTGACTTCATTGGCTCAGACTTTTGGATAGTTTCTGTGTCTCTTCTGAACTATATTTTTTTAATTTAATTTGGAGTTTTCATTTTATTTGATACAATATTGTTTAAAAAATTCATGTGGGATAGATTTTTCTTTCTTATATATATAAATAAATATTAGGTTTCTTGTGATGAGCTATCTTATTTATCGGTTTTGTTTCCATTAAAAAGTAAATTCCTACCATTTTGTGAGATTTGTATACCCTTGGGGTTGGTCACCACCTAGGGGCCTATTGGAGGCAGGAATCAAGGATAATTACTTCACTTTGTTTAGAGCCTTCCCATTAAAGATTATTTTTAGGGAGGGGGTCATGATAGATAAAAATATATTCTAATTTTAATAATTTTCACACATTAATAAATATTATTATATTTTAATTTTTAATAAAATTTTAAATATATTTCATCCAATAATTTTTTTGAAACTCTAATTTAAAAAAACTTATTCACTCAAAAAGAAAAAAAACTATGGAATTCATGTTTCCTCTATCATGATATATTTGAAATAAATTTTAAGAACAATAAATTTATATAAAATATTTTTATGATGATCAGATCATCTATATGAGAAAATATTTTTACAAAAGTAATTCTATATAATAAAAAAATGTTAAAAGGAAATTAAAATGATATTTTTTTTATAAATTCATCTACACCTTATTTTTATTAATTTTCCATTTAAATTGAAAAAATTACTTATTTTAATTTTCTAATCACATTTCATAAAAATATGGATTAAAAACATGCAATTGAAAAAATGACGTTTTTCAACACAAGAAATTTTTATCAAATAATTATTTTTATTGGAAAAGTGTTTTGATACTCAAAAATAAAATATCTTTTAATTTAAAAAAAATCTATGATTGATTGTTGACCATGGATATGAGATGACACATGATTAATAGTATTTAATTTCATGTGATGAAAATCCTAGTTTATCTCATTCATGATTAAGAATTTGTGAAGAAAACATTAAAAATTTACATTATAATTTCATATTTTATAAAAAAATAACATATAAAATGATATGAGGATAAAAATTTAATGGTAAAAAAATACTTTTTGAATTTTAATCTGTTTACTTTAATAATCCTTTTGTGGATCTGTTGATCATGTTGTCTATTAACATGTTGAGAGAGGGTGTGATAAATATCCTATTTTTGGGAGGTTTTTATTACAATTTTGTGTTGTCTAAATTTTTAATGATTAAAATATTTTTATTGAAGTATAAAATTTTTATATTATAGAAATATAGTAGTCTAGTGTTTTTTTATAACAAAAAAAGAATTACATATTAATTGTATTCAAATAATACCTATTTTGACCACTATAAATATTATGTATTAAAAAAAATTGTTGGATTTTATAGGGGGGTTTTTTAATTTTGGGAAAATTTTATTTTAAATTATAATTAATAATTTTTATTGTTAGTATAACAGTGGATTTATAGTATACATATAATATATTCTAAATTTAATCCCTTTTACTTCATTATCTTGGTCACAAATGTTATCTATTCCTCATTTATTGGATTATATTCCTTTTATATGTAATAATATAAACAATTTTGTTTTCATAGTCTACAATAATAATTTATTTTTCCTTCCATTAATATTACATTTTTATTGTGATTTGGGTACGTCATTTAATAAATTCATGATTTATAAATTTCAAAAAATCGTGACATATTTCTAACATCATTTTCATGATTAGAGATCCGTGTATTAATTAGTTGGTGACCACTTCATTCATCCATGTTATTATAGTGTATTTTTTATTAGTTAAAACATTATGTGTGAGACTAATCCCTAAATAAATAACATTAGATATATGTTACAACAATAAATATGTTTAACATTATTATAACTAACTCAATTTAATCATTTCAATTATTTTAGTACATGTTATTATTCTATTTTTTACCAGTTTAACATTATTTAACATAAATGTTATATATTCATAATAATATAATATTGAAATAAATCATGATGGTTGTGATCTTTATTGATGTTTTTGTGTGGTTTATATTTTAACTCATTAAAATAAATTCAGATATTAATATGTATTTCTAACATGATCCTCACACCAATAAAGGAATTAATTATAGATTTACATATAGAATCCCATGGTAGAAGATATATTTTTTCCTCTCAACCATTTGATTGTTTTTGGTATATTAATAATTCAATAATTTCCAAAACTAGATGATAAATTGTTAAATGGTAAATATTTTATTATTTCCACTATCATGGATGGTGATTCTGGTTCAATACGAGTATAAATGTATTTTATAGTAATTTTTTGAGATGTGGATATTAATTACTTTGGTAGATTAAATTTTTTAATAGTATTATTTATAGAATAATTTTATGTGGAAATATTTTTTACAAATATGATACGTTGTTTTTATTCTATTATAAATTCATTATTATGATATATTTGTATGGGTATTGTAAAGACTACCTAATTAGTAAATTGTACTAACACCATATACATGACCTCATCATATACTTGTAGATCTCATAATTAATGACAATGATATAAGAATATTCCTTGTCCTCGATGGTTCCTATGATAGGTTGATGAGATCTATGATGGAATTTTGATGTTGTTAATAGTACTATCATATATAGATTGACATTTTAATTATTAGAAGAATATTTCTTAATATATATATATGGATATTTCTTTGTCTCACATATATTATTTCCTATCGTGTGTTTTGGGAAATGAATATATATATATATATGATTCATTAAGAACTATAAAAATACTATATTTATATTCTTAAACTATTTTTTAATTGTGCATTTAACCAAATATATAATAAAAAACATATCATACTACACAAATAACTAGAAACTGAACTAGTCCAAACAGAACATCAAGGTCCTTCCCAATCCCCCTCGGATGAAAAAAGTTCTCATGAGTCAATAAATTCATTTGGGAATAATATCTAACAAACTGTTAATAACACATGATAATGCTAACATGTATTATTTCATTCTCCCTATACTGGATCACAACTAGATTGTTTCAAAGTAATAAAAAATATGTGTCAAAAAACACCAACTATATACCAATGATTATATAAAAGAGAAAACCATTTCTATGTGACATGTAATAATATATTAAATCAGAATCGAAAAACCTACTGATAAAAAAAAACAACCACCATGTGGAACTTTCCTATCACTAGTTTCAGAAAAAAGAATCAATATACAACCTTGATTGAATAGAGGATGTGACCAAAATATGACTTGTATGGTCTCACATATTGTTTCATTGGAATTAATTATAATAAAATCAAATTACAATTATATAAAATATTGGAAAAACATGAAATACAATTTTTTGATATTAAATATAAAAAAAGTGTATCACCATTTCTGTAACCATACAAACCCACCAGAATAAATCAAATTTAAATTATTTTTTAAAACAATCTGAACATGTATTCTAATGATTTTTGATACAGAAAACTAGATGTTAATACATCAATAGTTATTATTTAGTGATTATAATCATATATTGTTTTTGATAAATAAGCCCCTTCTTGAACAGATTTCACTAATATAAAATTAATTATGTTAATGAATTAACTCAAATGTGTTTCCCCTTACAAAACATTATGCATCTTACCACAAAAATTCCCCTAAATGAATAGTATTACTGTCTAAGAGATCATCCTTGATGAATTCTACCTTCCATATAGATAATCAAATTCATGATTACCATAATAAAAACATTTAACATAGTTTCTTCTTTATCTATGTTAATATAATGAATAATAATCATTGTAATTCACAATTAAAAATGGTAAATAATTTATGATAAATATCACAATATCAACAATATTTTATCAAAAAATTAATCATGCATTTAATGCATTTTTTCAAGAAATTTTTATAGATCAATAAAAATTGTTTTTATAATCAATACAATTCATGAAACCACATATATTAAAACTTGTATATATATAAATTCATGAGAGATCCAAAATTGAAGAAGAAGAAAGTTTTCAATGTGGGAAATAAATGACCAAATTCCGGGACATTATAAATAATAATATCAAATTAATCAATTATATTTCAATAGAAGAGATATATATTACCAAATAGAAAAATTATTGGACAACAAACAATCATCCATGAATATAAAAAAAACATGTTTTAATAATATTACTGTTAAGTAAGAAAACTTCTTAAATTATATTACAACCATTTAATATATCGGCAGAATCCATGATATTACATTTTTCATAAGTTGAAATAAGGTATCAATAATAATGTTATTGAATTGTAACACCCTGGAATTTAACAGCAGTGAAACATTTTTGAAATATCGAATGTCACACAAGATGATTATTAAACAATTATTTAACACATCAATTATTTATAATATATTTATTTTTAAATAAATTCAATCACTTTGATAAATTGTGATGTGTGAAACATAGGGATCATATGAAACACACTAAAATATTTAAAAATAAATATTTAAAACATGACCATTATAACCTATATATTATCTTTTCTAGTAGAAATATATTTAAATTATTTTTATAAATATCTTGTCTATATATTATCATTTGGTATCTATTTATTATGAATTAAAAAAAATATAAATAATTTGAAATGAATATTTGAATAATTTTATTTTCAAAAAGGATTTTTATTTGAGATATTTTCCCATAATTAACAAAAAAAATTCTGATTTTTCAAAATTTATTTGATAAATTCATAATTTTTTTTATATCATATTTGAAAAACTATGTTCATGTTTTTTTTTCAATTTATATAACAATTATCCTTTTTATATAATGAACTATAATGACTTTTTATTAAAAAAAATTAGGTTATAAAATTTAAATGGATAGATTAAATTTTAAACTTCATTAATTTATATTTTGTTAAATTATATTGAAATTCAAATAAATTAGTCTATTTTAGTCATTTTCATAATGAATTTTTATTTTTAATCCTTATAAAATAATGATAATATTTTCATTGGAACACCTATAATTCATCACATATATATGATAAATTTTGAATTACATTATCCAACTAATACTAATAAAATTTTGAAAAACATATACTTAATTTAAAATATAAATAATTTATTGTATCTAATAATTTCAATATAGTATTTTACTATTAATAATATTGAAAACGTTAATAATTAATTGATATGGTTACGTTAAAAATATATTATTCTTGGGGAGAATAATCAAAAAAATATAAGGGATAAAATTAAACTAAACCATATTTAAAATCAATTTTATATCTATATTTATATGATATAATAGATATGGTTCAATAATGACAAATTGTGGATGCTTTTGGGACGATAATAACATGGGTGTAATTGATATAATTCCAAAATCATAGTCCTTTACTCTCCCCCACTTATAAATGGACACCCCCACTCCACCCATATTAATATGTCCAAATCCATTTGGTTTAGAAAATAAGAAAAAAGAAAATTAATTCCTTAATTTCATAAAGCATACTATAACCCATGGATTTTTTCATAATTCCATCCTAGAACTTCTTTTTTTCGATACCTAATTAAGATTTCTAAGGAATATGTAAAATTATAAAATTATCGTTTATATTTATTTTCTTCAACCACTATAATATAATTCTAATGAAAAATATTTATATATTATACTCTATGCCGTACATATACAAATATGTTATTGTGTTAAGTTCATGACCTATATCCATATCCTCTTGCATCAATTTGAAGGTGAAATCATTGGTCATTCTTACAAAGGACTACCTCTGTACGAAATGATGTAATTAATTTTTGAATAATATATTTAATGAATGGATATAGTGATGTATTAAAAATATATTATATTCATCATATTATTATAGTTATTTAATTTTAATATCATTAATATATTCTTATGTCCCATTATATTTAAAATTCTATGCCCTTTCTGAATTTTATAGTCAACTACCACCTTACAAAGTGATATGATTGTTTTTATGATAATATTCATATGGAAATTAATAAGGTTAAATTTAATGAATATGTGTGATGTATATAAAATTATTTGGATTCTATAAAATTAATTAATCATGATATTCAATACACATTTAACAATTAAATATATTATAACATTTCTCATTCATACATATAGAAAACTGTCTCTACAAACCTATCTGATCCATTCTCTATTATCAAATTTAATTAATGTTACTAAAATATTAAAAACGGAACTAAAATTATATTTTTTTAATTAATATAATTATTAATTTGATTAATATATATAATAATTTTAATAAACTGCACATTCATGACATAATACACATGATAAAACAAGACTATTAATATACAAAACATTTAAAATAATTCGATATTACTAACAAACGGGCAATACATTTGTTTAATGTTGTCGTAAATGATGTTATAAATGTAAATATAGATCTTTAATAAATTAATAGCATTCATAAAATATATATACAATAGTTTAAATGTAACACCCTGAGATTTTATGAGATATATTCTTTTTAATTTATTTTATGTCATCTATTGAACACTACACCATGATTAGCTTGTACTATATGCAACACTGTATTAGCTTGCTGTATACGCAACACTATTCTTCGCTACTGTTACACACAATTTCAAGTTCATTTTGTGGAAATTATTCTATGCAACATTAATTATAGATTCTGTTTAATGTATAAATGAAATAAGTTTTGATTATGTTATACCCAACATCAAAGGGAGCTTGCACTACATGCAACCCAGATTTGGCTTGCATTACATGTAATCGTGACCTTCCTCGCTAGTGTGTGTAGTATGCAATACCAGGTTTCACTAAACAATGATATGTTATTAAAATATTATATAAACAATCATTTATGAATAGTAATACCAACTTTTGGAAATTTTTTATATTTTATCATTCAAAATGGAATTCATTTTTGGATTCAGAATATCAAAATTATCCTAGGGTGAATTTATGGTATTTTTCTGAAAACATTCAATTTTTCAATGAATAGTGAAAATACCGAGTTATTGGTTAAAACTGACTTTTTATTTAAATAATCATTTATTTTATTTAAATTTATTTTAGGTCAAAATAGATACATAATACCTATACCAGTTCAATGTAATTCATCGAAGTCATTTTATAATAATTTTAGATATATAAAAATTATATTAAACTTTTTACCGTCTTTTACCCACCTCCTAGGAGAATTTTCAAATTTACATAAAACTTAATTTTCCTGCTTGTGTGAGTGGAATTTTAAAAATCAGAGAGACATGGTTAATATCAGTAATTAAAATGTGGTTCAAAAAGATAAAAATAATTTTTGGTGGATAGTAAGTTTTTACTTTTATTTACCTTGGTTAAATGTAAATAAAGTGATTACGGGTAATAATGATATTATTATTACCCTAACAAATGCCCTAATTCTGTTGGATAAGTTTAATTAGACCAAAAACAACCTTAGAAATAAAATATGACCCTTAAGGTCCAATTGGATTAGATTAAGACATTTATTATTATTTAATTCATAGAAGAATTAAAAGAGTTAAAATCAATGATTATTAAGTATATCATTTCTAATATAGGGTTATACAAAAGATAATTTAGACTATAAAAATTAATTATAAAGATAAATAAATTCCTACATAATGGTAGTTTATTTATAATTTTTAGAAATTAAATAATTTAATTTATTTATTACACAATGATGATGAAGTAATTACCTTATTAATAAAATATAAACATAATTGATATTATAGATACCCAAATAAATGTAATTTGAGAATTTTTATGAATTAAAATAATTTGATGGGTTAACATAATATATTAGTGTTTGTTATCTGAATTGTTTTCTATGTAATAATGCTTTTATGAATTTAGTAAAAACAAAATACCAAATAGTCTCAAAATTGACATAAAAGAGTTTTTAAAACAAATATTAAATTATTAATTTATATTCTATTCGTAAATATCTAAGGATTGGATAAAAGAATTATATACTTAAAGGTGTATCATGAAATAAACACTTGGGGTTATCTTGGATGTATATAGTAATTTTATTTATCATATAATATAAAAATACAAAGATATATGGTAAATGTCAAACTACTTATCTAAGAGTTAAATATAAATGATAAGGTTAATATAGTGACCCAAACCTATCTAAAACCAATTGGTTGAGAGTATTTCGACCCATAACCACATTATCTTCAAAATAAATCAATTTGGATCCATTATAAACCGAATTATGACTTTAATATAAAATAATATTTTATGTTTTTTCTAAGGTGCCCCTAACCCCTCTTATAAAAGGGAACTCCACCTCCTCTCTAATTCACACCTCAAAAGCCATTTTCATTGGCCAAACCCTGCCCAAATACACTCTAACCTATCCTACCTTCATCCTAGAGGCCTTAATATAGTCATAAATCCATCATAAAGAGCTATTTTGATCAAATCAAATGGAAGAACCCGAGGAAGAGGTAAATATCTCACCACTCATTTCAAGTTCCTTTCTTCTGCCACTTTCTCCATCTTTGTTGTTTCAATTATAAAATAATAATTCCAATATATTATATATACTGTGATGTTATTATAAAAATTTTATAACCATATTAGTTATTTTATCATTCCATTGAATGAAAAATTCACCACACGTGCGTACGTACGGCTTACTGTCTACACATCGTAGTGTTGTTTGTTATTCAAACATTTCATCATTTGGATGGGTATAATAACGAGTATAAATGATATAAATAATAAATATTACATTATTATGATTCTATATATATGATATAACATCAAATTATATACAATTTTAATATAAAAAGAATGATATTGTCGCTCGTGCGGACGTACGGGCTACCGTCTCCCCGAACGCAATGAGATTCATTCTAAATGTTGACAATTCAAGAATGATTATATTGTATATATAATATATAATCATGAAAAATATAATATAATAATGATACTGGATTTATTTACATATATATATCATTTACTTAATTTCATTCAATTTTATAGGGAAACGAAAACATTATTTATGCGTACGTCTGACCTACCGTCTCCATGAACGGCGTATTTCATTTCCATTTATCGATCTATCATATATATATTTATATTATGAATATATAGTATATCTAAATCAAGTTTTTTATTCTGGAATTAAGTAAATCAGAATATAATTAATAATATCTAGAACAACAAATCCAAACACGTACTACAAATGAAATGATTTTACCCAAAACGCTGCTTTAACATTGAATTGATAAAAGAACATGTAATATAAAGTCATAAGTGAATCATATATGATATAATAAATATTATTATTATTCTATTGAAAGTTAATAATATTATTAAACCCACTATACAAGAGTTTCAGACACGTATGGAAGAAATTGTTCATAAGGTAAGCGATAATATTTTCAAATCTCATTTTTATCCGAGATTGCTTATACGTAGGTATTTACTAGGGTTATATTTTTCAACCATGTCCTTACAAATGTTTTTCATAATGTGTTTTAATATTATTCCATGTATTTATAATGTCATGTTTACCCCTATTTAACTTTTTAATTGTGTTATGGAAGGAATCTATATTTTGTTTACCATACGAGGAACTTTTTGACTTTTTCGGAAAAAGTACAAGGATAATGCTTTTTTAACTTATATAGAATGAATAGATTTTTAAGGTTTAATAACACCAAATTTTCATGAATATTACTCTAAAATATTTAATTATTATTTTCAAAAAAATTCATTTCTTTTAAAATTGAATTGCATTTTTTGAAGAGAAAATGATTTTGAAGAAGAAATGATATTTTCCTCAAGAATTAATTTCAAGTGTTTTGTCAAATCAATTTTCCATCTAAGATGACATTATTTAGTATGATTATGTTTCATGTATAATGTATCTATTATTTACAAGTTTTGATTCTTCTTATGATGAAATGATATCCACTTCTTTTATATTGATTACGATATGATGGGATGATGTTTATGAAACTAATTTTATTTTTTGGGTTATGATGAATAATTTATGTTTATTTTGTGGAAAAAGTAAGAATGATTTCATTATGAGATGGGTGGGACCTATATATCCCTTAAATGAATTGGGTAGAGATATTTATCTCATGAGATAGACTTGGCTGGAACAGCAAGTGAATCTGGTTCAGTAATAAAAGGCGGGAACAACATGTAAACCCGGTTCAGTAATGGACTTCGTCCACTATGATGGTCTTGGTAGCAATACATTGGATACTATAGAAATAATAACATGTGGTTAATGGTTTTACATAATTACATGTTTTATTCCCATGATATTTTATCATGATTAATGTTCTTTTATGATCTATGACTTATGTACTGCCATTATTTATGTCATTGATAATGTTTATGTTTTTATGTCAAATGTTAATGGATTGTTTTTATGTTCTCCATGTTTACCCTTACTGAGTAATTGATCTCACCCTTATTTATTTTATCTTTTCCCCAGGATATAAATACTGGTTTTAGGTAAGAAAAAAGGGGAAGATATTTATGGGAGATAATGAAGATATTTTACCATGTTTAGAAGATTATATTATGAGTTTCCAAAGACACTAAACTAATACAGTCTTTGGGCGTCTATTTTTCTAATGTATTAAGTATTCCTCAAAAGTAATGTAATGTCGATGTATGTCAAGTATGGGTATCTACAGTTGGGATCAATGCAAAGGATTTGTTAACCTTTGAAAACTACGATCTGAAAACATTATTGAGATCCCTATATATATTTCTATGGTATGTCTAGGGATATCCCTAAGGTTTAGTATAACTATTGGTTACAGTCCAAGAATTTTGTTGACGATCATGAATAACCTAGGGTGAACATAGGGTGTCATGGATTAAAGATTGTGTGATAAGTTACACATCCTATAAGTGACATTTTATGATTATGTGGTTCCTTGTTATTTTAACTATTTCTTACACCATGGTTTTTGGTTTTAGTCATTAGAGAACTAGTGCAGAAAACCTTTTTAACATCACCATTTTTTATATCGGTTATATATAACCGACGTGAAAATCTTTGATACGTGGTTTTTTACGTCGGTTATAAAATAACCGACGTAAAAAACCAATGCGCCGCATTTTTAACGTCTTTTATTTGGTAGCTGACGTTAAGAATGAGGTATCTATGAATTTTTTACACCGGTTATTTTATAACCGACGTAAAAAAGGAATAATTATAGGTCTTTTTGACACCGGTTATCAAATAACCGACGTAAAAAACCCAACCATCTGAATTTTTCTCGTCGGTTATATTATAACTGATGTAAAAAACCAACACCCAGTAGTTTTTACGTCAGTTATAAAATAACCGATGTAAAAACTGTGGTTCCTGATTTTTTTCATCGGTTATATAATAACTGACGTAAAAAACCAACACATGGATTTTATTAGTTCGGTTATAAAATAGCCGACGTAAAAACATTGTTATCTAATACATTTATAACATTAGTTATTATAATATATGATGTTATAAATGTTATAAAAATAGTGTATAATTTCAGTTATTAAATAACCGACGTTATTAAACATTTAAAAAATTAACATGCCCCGTGGATTGTCATTTATGAATTTTTGATCTACAGACCGACGACTCATCTCTCTCACGCGGAAAACCCCAATCGACTCTTAGATATCATTTCATTAAACTCTTTTTCCACTATATTTTATCATATTTACTCTCCTCGGATCTATCATCTCTACTCGCAACACTCAGGTAAGCCTACAACGACTTCATTTCCTTAATTTTTTTCCCGGATAGTCTATATTTATGTTTTTCGATTTTTTTGTTTAAACTATGTAAGATTCTTCGATTTTGAACCCTCTTACCTTGTTTTTCCATCATCATCTTATTTATTATAACAACATCTATTAGATTGACTCACAATATTCATGCAAGAATCACCTACTTCTATTTCGTTTGTTTTTGTTCACATTGATGGTAATTTCTGTTGTTATTGACAACTAATGATCTCATTCAGCTATATTACTGCAATTTATATGTAAATCCTTGGGATACACCCATTATGTGTATCGGTGTGATTTATTTTATAAGTATATATGGTTTTCCATGGTGGAATGTTTATTTTGGATCCTTGGTTGTTTCTATTTTGGGTATCACTATTTGTAGTTCCATAATCTATTTAGATCGCTTATTTTTGTGGACTATTATAAGTCTTTATATGCTATTAAAACCCAATTCATTACAAAATAGAGCATTTTAGACTAGTAGGAGATATAGTTCATGGTTCTCATTTTGAAAAATGGCATGATTCCAAAACTTGTAGCTTGTGGTTAAAATCCCTAGTTATGCCAAAACTAGTAGCTTGAGGTTAAAATCCCATGTTTCTGGGGGGCTGTCAAGAGGGTTGGTGGTTGTGCAGGGGGTTGGGGGATATCCAAAGGGTTGGTGGATGTCCAGGGTGTCCATGGAGGTGGGGGGGGGGGGGGGCAGTCCAGGGGTGTGTGGGGGGTCCAAGGTGGTGGGGGTATCGAATGGGGGGGTTCTATCTCAGGGGGTGGGTGGGGGGATGTCCAAGGGGTGGGGGGATATCCAGATGGTTTGGGTGGTTGTCTAAGGGGGTGGGGGGTTGTTCAGAGGGTTGGGGTGTCCAAGGGGGTAGGGGTGGGGGTGGTGTCCAGGAGGGGTGGGGGTGCTGTCTAGAGGGGTGAGGGGTTTCCCAGTGGGTGGGGGCTGTCCAGAGGGGTGTGGGGCTGTCCATGGATGTGGTGGTGACCAGGGGGTGTCCAAGGGGTGGGGTGGTGTTCAGATTGTTTGGGGGGATGTCCAAAGGGTTGGGGGTGTCAAGGGTGTCCATGGAGTTGGGGGGGGGGGCAGTCTAGTGCTGTCTGTGTGTTGGGGGGGGGGGGGGTCCCTGGCGGTGGGGGGCTATCCAAGGGGTGGGGTGATATTAAAGGGGTGGGGCCTGTCCAGAGGGTTTGGGGGGTTTTCCAGGGGGTGGGGGTTGTACAGAGGGTTGGGGGTGTCCAGGGGGGAGTCCATGGGTGTTGGGGGTGGGGGTGGTGTCCAGGAGGGGTGGGGGGGGTGCTGTCTAGAAGGGTTGGGGCTGTCCAGGGGGTGGGGGATGTCCAGAGCGGTGGGGGGCTGTTGAAGGGGGTGGTGGTGTACAGGGGGTGTCCAAGGGGGTGGTGGGTGGTGTTCATAAGGTTCAGGGGGCTTATTAAAGGGTTGGTGGTGTCCAGGGTGTCCCTGGAGGTGGGCGGGGGGGGGGGGGGGGCAGTCCAGGGGTGTGTGTTTGTTGGGGGGTGGGGGTGTCGAAGGGTGGGGCTGTCCAACGGGGTGGGTGGGTGGTGGGGGAGGGGGGGGGGCTATCCCAGGGGTGGGGGTCTGTCCAGAGGGTTTGGGGGGTTGTCCGGGGGTGGGGGATATCCAGAGGGTTGGGGGTGTCCGGGGGGGTGTCCAAGGGGGTAGGGGGTGGGGGTGGTGTCTAGGAGTGGTGGGGGGGTGCTGTCTAGAGGGGTGGGGTTGTCCAGGGGTGGGAGGTTTTCCAAAGGGGTGGGGGCTATCCAAGGGGGTGGTGCTGTCTAGGGGGTGGGGTGGTGTTCAGAGGGTTGGGGGGTGTCATTCCAGAGGGTTGGGGGTGTCCAGGGTGTCCATGGGGGGGGGGAGTCCAGGGGGGTGTGTGTGTGTAGGGGGGTGGGGGGTTCAAGGGTTTGGGGTGTTGAAGGGGGTGGGGGGATGTACAAGGTGGTGGGAGGGGGGGTTCCAAGGGGGTGAGGGACTGTCTAGAGGGTTTGGGGGGTTGTTCGGGGGGTGGGGGATATCCAGAGGCTTGGGGTTCCTAGGAGGGTGTCTAAGGGGGTAGGGGTGGGGGTGGTGTCGAGGAGGGGTGGGGGTGCTATCTAGAGTGGTGGGGGCTGTCCAGGGGGTGGGAGGCTATCCAGAGAGTTGGGGGGCTTTCTAGACGGTTGGGAGTTGTCCAGGGGGTCTCCAAGGGGGTAGGGGTGGGGTCCAGGAGGGGTGGGGGTGCTGTCTAGAGTGGTGGGGGTGCTGTCTAAAGGGGTGGGGGCTATCCAGGGGGTGGGGGCTGTCTAGAGTGATAGGGGATGTCCAAAGGGGTGGTGGTGTCGGAGTCCATGGAGGTGGGGTGAGGTAGTCCAGGGGTGTGGGGGGGGGGGGGTCCAAGGGGTTGGGGTGCGTAAAAGGGTGGGGGGCTATCCGAGGGTGTGGGGGCCTGTCCAGAGGGTTTGGGTGTCGTTCGGGGTGGGGGGGGGGCTATCCAGAGGGTTGGGTGGTTTCCAGGGGGTTGTCCAAGGGGGTAAGAGGTGGGTGGTGGTGTCCGGGAGGGGTGGGGGATGTCCAAGGGTGTGGTGGTTTCCAGGGCAATCCAAGGGGGTTTGGGATGGTGTCTAGGGTGTGGGGGGATTTCCAAGGGGGTGGTGGTGTCCAGGAGGTGTCCAAGGGGGTGGGGGATAAGTGTCAGTTGGGATTGACTACTGCGTCGTGGTTTGTGAGTTTATGACATGATGATTGTATTGTTTCAGAGATATTAGGGTTGCAATATGATTCTATTTGGTTATATATATTTTGACCAGTCATTGAATATTAGAAAATTATGGGTTATGGGGGAGACCATGTCGTGGTTTTCAAATATGCATAGTTATCATGACCCCATTGTTCCGTGATGATTGGATTCACATTGTGATTTTCTCCATTTGAGTTTTTATTTGAAATTTGATTTGATCTCAGGTTTACTCCATTTTCTCCAATTTTCTATCAACCATTGGAGGCCTCATGGGTTTCATTAAGTAAATTTAATTTAAAACTTTTATATCTAACTATATTTTCTTTTTAAAATCATATTCAAGAATTTTTTTTAAATATGCATAGATTTGTTTTATATTTCATAATTGTTTTACATTCAAATTATGATTTTTTTCATATAAACATATATTTGTCTTATCATTAAAAGATGTATAATTTTGATATTTGTAATTGGTAATAATGAGTCAAAATTTGATTACAGCACATCGAATGAGAAATGAATATAAGGAAGGTGTTGATGCATTTTGGAAATTTGCTAAACAAAATGTTCCAAGTAGTGAATTTTTTTTCCCATGCCAGAAATGTTTGAATATGAAGAAGTTAAAAAGAAGAGAGATAAAATATCATCTGATTTGTCATGGTTTTAATCCGAGTTACAGCCCTTGGATTTGGCATGGTGAAAATGGAGGGAATTTCACTGATGATGATGATTCGCAAGATGGTAACTTCAATGGAATTGAAGAAATGATTCGCGATATTGCAGCATAACAAATTGAGATAGAACCGATAGTTGCGCATCTATATGGTGATGGTGAAAACCCATTATATCGTGGTTATACAGATTTTACAGTATTTTCGTTAGTGTTAATACTGATTAACCTGATGACGAAACATGGATGGAGTGAAAAAAGTTTTACAGAGCTGCTACAATTGATGAAAGACATTCTTCCAAAAGATAACAATCTTCCAGATTCACTTTATAAGCCAAGAAAATATTATTCCTGATAGGATTGGGATACAAGAATATACATGCCTGTCCGAATGAAATTATTATATATAGAAAGGAATATGAATTTCTTTCAGAGTGTCCTAAATGTGGGACATCGCAGTATAAGTTGAAAGAAAAATCATAGGCTGATATAGAGATTACAAAGATCCCTTCAAAGGTGATTTGGTATCTTCCTATAATTCATCATTTCAAAAGTTTATTTTATAATGAACATGATTCAAAAAGGTTCAGATGGCATGCATATGAGTGGTTATGTGATGGAAAAATACATCATCCCTATGATTTTCCATAATATATGAAAATTGATGAGAAGTATTCTACATTTGTAAATGAAATTAGAAATCTCAGACTAGGGATGTGCACAGATAGAATGAATCTATACCAAACCCTCAGTAGCACACATAGTTCATGGCCTATTTTATTGGTAATTTATAACTTCTATCCTAATGTTTGTATGATGTGAAAATATGTCATGTTGAGTATAATGATCTCTGGTCCGAAGCAACCCATCAATGATATTGATGCTTACTTGTCACCATTGATTAATGATTTGAAACAATTTTGGGATGATGGTATTAGGGTGTATAATTCTTATAAAATGGAATATTTTAAACTTCATGCAGTGCTTTTTCTTCACTCTTAATGACTTCCTGACATATTGAAATTTGCATGGATATTGTGTTAAAGGGCATAAAGCATGTCCAATTTGCGAACAATAGACATCATATTTCCAATTTCATCATGGGAGGAAAATAGTGTACATAGGTCATCGAAAGTTTTTCCATATGAATCACCCTTATAGATGACTAAAAAAGAATTTAATGGCTCAAAAGAATTTGATATTTCTCCAGAACCTTTATCCCCTAATCTGTATTTTGAGAGGGTGAAAAACCTTGATGTGACATTGGGAAAGACACAGAAATCTAGTAATGATTAACATATTTGGAAGAAAAGGTCAATATTTTTTGAGCTACCATATTGGTGAAATCATGAAGTTAAACATAATAATGATATCATGAATGTGGAGAAGAATATCTGTGATTGTTTTATTTAAACATTGTTAGATATTAAAGGAATGAAAAAATATGGGTTGAATGCAAGATTAGACTTACGATCAATGGGAATACGTTTAGAGTTAGCTCCCACTCTTAATAGACGAGGAACATTTCTCCCCCGGATTTTCATTCATTATCGAAGAGGGGGAAAATTAGCTTTTGTCAGTGTCTTCATGATATCAAAGTGCCTCAAGGTTATTCTTCAAATATAAAAAATTCTGTCTCCTTGAAGGACTTAAAGATGATAGGTATGAAATCACATGATTGTCACCTCATGATGCAACAAATTCTACTAGTTGCATTGCATGGAATATTCCCCATCAATGTCAGAAAGACTATACTGAAGTTGTGTTATTTTTTCAATTCAATTTGTAATAAGGATATTGACGTGAATGCTTTGACCATTTTGGAAAAGGATGTAATTTTTATACTTTGTCAATTGGAAATGTATTTTCCACCATATCTTTTTGATATAATGGTGCATTTAATGATTCATCTGGTTCGAGAAATAATGCTTTTTGGACATGTATATCTTCATTGGATGTATCCTTTTGAAAGGAATAAGAAAATATTTAAGGGGTGTGTTAAGAATCCATATCAACCTGAAGCCTCCATTATTGGAAAGTATATTTCTGAGGAGGTTGCAGAGTTTTGTACGAGCTACTAGGCTACGGCGCAACATATAGGTTTGCCTCCATCTCGCCATGAATGAGTTAATAATGGGGGAAAGGGTATTTGTGGATTGAAAGTCAAATCATTGTTAGTTGAACATATGAAGAAGTTAGAATCATAAATCTTAAATAACATAGCTGATGCTCAACTGTATATCACATTGCATATTAATGAGTTGAAACAATGTCATCCAAAGAAGAAAGAAATGTGGATTTTGAATGAGAACAACAACAAAAATTTGTCATGGTTGAAAAAGACCTTTATTGGTAGATTAGATGTATCAAAGACATTAAAATGTATAGTTGGTGGTCCATTTTTAAATGTGATAACATGGTCCAGTTATGACATTAATGGCTATACATTTCATATGAAAGCTCGGGACAATAGAAGTGCAGTTCAGAATAGTGGTGTATTGGTGTTTGCTGAAGCAATTCATTTTTCGAGTGCCGAGGACAAAAACCCAATTTATGCATCAAGTGCATATTATGAAGTGATTTAAGACATATGTGAGGTTGATTACTTGAAAAATAATAGTCCTGTTTTGAACTGTAAATGGTTTATTAGTAACAATAGTGTCAGATATGATGAATTTGGAATGAAACTTGTTAATATGAATATATTGGAAGGCACAAGTGATTCTTTTATAATCGCAACACATGAAAAAAAAATTATATGTAGTAGATCAATCAGATATGCAGTGGGCTGTTGTTTTACAAGGTAAAATACAATTTTTTGGTGAGGATGAACTTAATGAAGAGGCTGATTTATGTGAGTTACCTACTTCCATGGAATGATTAACAGAACATAATTATGAGCATGTTGAAGGCATGGTTTGTGCCATAAGAAACGATCACGAAGATTGAATTTGGGAAAACAATCCATTTGTACATTCCTAAAATTACAGGTAACATATGTTTATTTATTTTTTACATTTATTTTTTTCATAAAATGTAAGATATTTTAATTTTTTTCTATATTAAAACATGTATTAGAACAAAATAAATATAGGTTTCAGTTTGTTTTATGTTTGTTTAGTTTACTTTATCATGTTTACCATTACATGAGTTATATATCCATTATTTTTTAGTGAAAATTACATTACCATGTTTACCAGGTTTATCATTTTTACCATGTTTATCATGGTTACCATGTTTACCATCTTGACCATCTTTACCATCTTTACCATTTCATAACATGATTACCATATTAGCAACGTTTACTATTACGTAACATAGTACAATTTTCTATTTTCTGATTATAGTAGTATTAAAATATTTGAATATGTATATTTGTGAACTAATGTTTTTTTTGATTTGAAGGATAATGAAAGATCATTCAGTTGATCAACCACATGATTCTGGAGATGAGCATATTGGTCATCCCACTGGGGAGGAACATTCACATGCTCCTATTGATGTTCCCCAATCTTCCTCATTTTCTCCTATTACGACAAAGAGTTCAAGAGTTAGTAAATGTGGGTGCACACATTTACCAAAATTAGCACTTGCCCGTATGCAGGATCAGCGGATACTCATTGATTTTGATGATGATGATATTACTAGAGGTACAAATGCAAAAGATTTAAAGAGTTTTGTATCAAATCAGGCTAAGATAAAAAAACATTTTGTATGATGACTGGAGAAATGTGGATAAAGTGATAATCTCTCAGTTGTGGGAGATGATTTTGGTAAGATATTTTGATATTTTTTGAATATTATTTAAATTTTTCTAGTATATATAATATGTTTTACCTCTTCTTCATCAGATGACATTTGATATTCCTGACACTAGAGGAGTCAGGAACAAATTCTTATCAATGGAAACTAGGAGATGGAGGGATTTAAAAATAAACCATCTCATATGATTTTATTTTTGTTCATAGGAGTCATGACAATCCATGTTGTATATATCCTTTTATAGATGAAGACGCATAAGGATAGTTTGTTGAAAGTAGAAGAAAAGAGTCATTTTTGGTAAGTGCAATGTAAACTTTTATAATCATTCTTATATAAATGATCTTATTAATGTTTTTTTAATTATTTATTATTCATAATTTACAGAAAACAAGGAACGATCATTAGGTTATCCAATATAAAAATCTATACCATCATAGTTTATCTTAGGGTCGGTATGCATTTTTGGAAGAAAAAATGATTGTGTAAAAATTTCAAAAACTAATACCTGAGACTTCAAGATCTGGAGAGGTGGCCCCTCCATCCCCTCCATCTAGACATGAAAAATGGAAGAGGGCTCGGATGGGAAAAAGGGGAAATATCTTTCGGAAGAATCGAGAATCGTAGCTGAGATGATTGTAAGATATCTATTTTATTTATTTAAGTTAACTATTTTCTTCAGATAATTTCAATAATTACAGAAATGTTCAATTAATTAATACAAGACTCTCTTGAGGAGTAATTATTGCAATTGGCATTTACAACTACTGGGAGGCAAGATATTTTATCTGTAGCATTGGGAAAGACCTAAAATCATGGTCATGTAAGAGGATATATGATAGGTGTATCGGTAAGAAAAGTCTTTCCATGTTCTTTAACTTCTTATCATTGAGGGTGTTTATAAAAAAATAGAATCCCTCGAGACTGAAGTTCATAATATTAATGCGATAATGGAGGAAAAAATTAGAGCATCGGTATAGTCTATGTTTGCAGACATGCGAAGACAATTTTAAACTGTAGCTCCCACTCCTCCACCTCCCCATGCAGACCCTATTATTTATCCTCCACCTCCACCAGTAGCTCCCAGTCCCCCACCTCAGCCTGCAGTCCCAATTTTTTATCCTAATTTTCCGCCGCTGCTTCTTAATTATTGCTAGTACTATGTTGATGATCCTCAACAATATATAGTTTCATATGGGTTGGTATATTGTATAGGATATACAATTCATCATCAACAATTAGAGGAAAAGAATCAGAGGGTCTCTGTACAAGATATTATAGATATATCAGCTCGAGTACCATTACATAAAAATTATGTGATGATAATTGGACATAGTATCAGCCATTTTTTTATTTTTCTATCCAGAGTTCTTCGACTCATTTCCATAGTGGTAAGAATGTTATATATTTTATTTTATTTTTTAATAAAGTTGTATTATCATTTGAAATATAATATATTTTTCTTTTTATTTTTACAAGAATACTTCCAAGGTAATGAAATACTGTATAGAAAACAACAAACACAATTAGATATGACATCAGATATATATTCTAGTAGTCTTGATAGATTGTCAAGATATTAAAATTTGTTGGTTGGTCATTATGAGTTTCCAATGGAAGCTCATGTTTGTGGACGTGAAATGACTGTGGGGATTATGAAAACTGATATCATGGAGCTATTTACTGTAGATAAATTGGGCGTCAACGTGGTGCAAATTTTTTCCATGTAAGTCTTGACACATTTTCCCTACGTTATATTTATTAAAAATGTATACTTATGTCTATTTTGTATTAGGTATATTTATAACAGTTGTGAAAGGAATGATCTGACATATGTATATGGATTCATGGACCCACAATTGATTTCCCCTAAAGCATGTGCAAAGGATGAGGAACAAAGAATGCTTTATATTACTGAAAGACTTGAATAGAATATAGTCACACAATGTTGGATTATGCTTTTTTGTGAGATTTATGAAACACAATACTCTCAAAGAGTTCATTATATTTTAACATAAAAAACCACTAACCTTAAATTTTCTTTTATCAGTGATCATTGGATGTTAAGGGTTTTTTCCCAAGGGAGAAAACACTTTATTGGATATGCTCTGTCCATGATGATGTGCGGGAAAGTTTAATGAATATATTTGAAAAGTAAGTTTTAATTTCTCAATAGTTTTAAATATTATAATGAATTTTAAAATCACCTCATTCGTATTATTTCCTATCCGGGCATGGGTCTACTTTCGAAAAAATACAAATTAAAGGAGTGAAAAGTTCAAATATGTAAATGTGAAGGTAAATATCCATTTATAATTTGTACTTTTTTATTTATTAAATAAAAAAAAATTATTGAATTTACACTCATTCAAACAAAATTTTCATGAACAACAAGGCGTCATTGAATGTGCATATTATATGTTAAGATTTATGTATGAAATAATAACAACTGGTACAATTGTGAACTTTCACCGGGTATGATTTCCTTTTAATCTTTGATATAATATTTAAATATGATTTATTCATTATACGCGTTAACTACTTTACTTTTCATTTGTATCTATTTGATGACTCTCAACCCTATACTTTCTCAAGACATAAAACACTTACATGTTGAGTGTCAAATTATTTAATAGGTTTGATTTAATTTTAGTTGTTTGTAGTGTAAAATGTAATTTTGAATATTGTCGTTGAAATTGTGTATTTGGTAGTCGTTTAGGTTGGATTTAGTTTTGTTTTGAAGTTGTCAGTGTATGTTTTGAATGTTATATATGTGAATGTTTAATTTTTATACACTTCTTGGTTTTATTTACTTATGATGGTTTTTCTAGTATGGATTCTAGTCTGGGGGGGAGGGGTTCCAAGGGTTTGGGTGGTGTTCAGTGGGGTGGCGGTGTCTAGGTGTGTGGGAGGGCTGTCCGGTGGGGTGGGGGGGGGGTCCGGGGTGTTCAAGAGAGTGGGGGCATTCCAGGTGGTGGGAGCTTTTCCCGGATGGTGGAAGGTTTGTCCAAGGGAGTGGGAGGATGTACAAGGGGTGTCTAGGGGGTGGGGGTATACATGAGGGTGGGGGGGGTTGTCCAGGGTTGTTTGGGGATGTCCAGGGGTCGTGGGACAGTCTAGGGGTGTGGTAGGGGCTGTCTCACGGGGTGAGGGGGGAGGGTTGTCCAGGGGTGTGGGAGTGATGTCTAGGGTGTGGGGGGGGGGGTATACATGAGGGTGGGGGTGGGGGGGGGGGTTGTACTAGGGTGTTTGGGGATATACCAGGGGACGGGGGGCAGTCCAGGGGTGTGGGGGAGGGGGGTTTTCCAGTGGTGTTTGGGGCTGTCCAGGGGGTCGGGGGGTAGTCCAGGGGTGTGGTGGGGGATGTCCAGTGCGGTGAGCGGGGGGGGGGGCTATCCAGGGGTGTGGGAGTGCTATCTAGGGTGTGGAGGGGGTATAAATGAGGGTGGGGGTAGTCCTAGGTTGTTTAGGGATGTATAGGGGGTCGAGGGCAGTTCATGGGGTGTGTGTGGGGGTAGGGTACAAGGGTGTTTGGGGATGTCGAGGGGGTCAGGTGGCAGTCCAGAGGTGTGGTGGGGGCTGTCCAGTGGGGTGAGGGTGGGAGGCTATCCAGGGGTTTGGAAGTGTTGTACAGGGTGTGAGGGGTATACATGAGGGTGAGGGGTTATCCCAGGGTGTATGGGGCTGTCCAGGGGGTCAGGTGCAGTCCAGGGGTGTGGTGGGGGTTGTCCAGTGGGTGGGGGGGGGGCTATTCTGGGGGTGGTGGGGGTTGTCCAGCGGGGTATGCTTTAAATGATATCAATGTAAATGATTAATTTTTCTTGGGTTCTAGTTTTGGTCTTCTTATGTTTTTGTAGTACAAAGTCTTGATTTTGTTTCTGGTTTTTTCTGGGGAGAGGAGAGGACAGCATTCTATTAAAAAAAATGGTCTTCCACATCATTTATTTTATAGACGTTTTGAAAAGTGATGGAGAAGGGTTTATCACGTCAGTTATTTGAATAACCAACATGATAAAGACCTGTGGAATGGTTTATCACATCGGTTATTAAATAATTTACGTGATAAAACCCCCCGGACTGCTTTATCACGTCGATTATTATATAACCGACGTGATAAACCATTTACCAGGGGTTTATCATGTTATTTATTAAATAATTGACGTGATAAACATCCCCCACACTATTTTATCACGTCGGTTATATAATAACATATGTGATAACCCCCCCCCCCCCCCATGGTTTATCATGTCAGTTTTTTAATAACCGACATGATAAAAGTCGAGGAAATGGTTTATCACGTCAGTTATTATATAACCGGCCTGGTAAACACCATTGAACTGTTTTATCACGTATGTTATATAATAACAGATGTGATAAACCCTCCCCCTAGTTTTTTCATGTCGGTTAATTAATAGCCGATGTGATAAGCTCCGCAAAGTTATGTTTTTTACGTCAGTTTTTAAATAACTGACGTAAAAAACAATATTTATAACGTCATCCGTATTAACGTCTGCTAAAAACCGACATAAAAATTGAAAAATAACCGACGTAAAAAACATTTTTTGCACTTGTGGAGGGAACTAGAAGGAATTGGGTCAACATTGAATACAATGGACAAATTGGTGACTATGAGCAACGAAAATGCGTAATGCCTTGAATGAATGATTTTGTGATTATGCTGAATCAGTCATCACGATATATGATTAATAAGGAGAACATTAGTGGTATTCCAAATTCATCAAATAAGAAGAAGATGGACTTTTATTCATGTTCATATGGTGAGGAGAATAGAGAAATGAAGATTGATATTTCTAAATAAGGGAAGAAGACCCTTGATGAATACATAAAATGGAGGGGGGGATGTTATCTACGTTGAGAGATGGGTAATAGAGTGACAAACTGTTATGGAGTTCAATGTATTATCTATGGAGAACATGGTCATTACCCAACTCAATGCCCTGACCTAACAGGTTACTTCTAATTCATGGAAGGGCTTATTCCATGAAAATCATCAAAGAGGATGGATTGAAGTGTTTATGTATTGGTATTCAAGAATAATGATGTTGAGGTACTTTTATGGTATATAGGAATACCTATGTATTGTACCATTATGGTTTTCCATAAGAATATGGTACTAGTAACCATGAATAGTGATTGAAATATTTTTGGAAAGCAGATGATATGCACATAATGACGGAATGAGAAAAAAATAATATGATTGATAGTATTCATGAGCTCATGATTGAGATAAGGACAATGTGATATCATGGTTTCAGTATATAAATTTTTTGGGATTTTGGTATTTGGAAAGAGTTAAATTTTGATAGCATTAATTTTTTCACTAAGTTTCTATGGTAAAACATGTTTCAAACGAATACATGATTAAGGTAATAACATGTTTGTAATTTGACCGACAAGATATATCTTGTGAAATATGAGGGATAAATGATGATATTCACGTTCTTGTTATATGACCTTTTTAGTTGTCGTTCCCTCTATACTATGATTTTGGAAAGAATTATTTTGGATAAGTCTTAAGGTTGGAATGGATTAAGTTGAACATTAGATAGTATTGTTTAGGGTGAGAACTTTTTTTCGATTTTATGTCTAGAATGTTATAATAGTATAGATTACTAAAAGGGACAACCTGCAGAATGGGAGACAACCCGTTGCGTCGGACTATGATGTGGGAATCAAACCCACAACCAAAGTGCGGCAGTCCTTTATCACCTACCAATGGTCTATAGGAAGTCCCCGGTTGGTAGATATTAGATTTATTTTATTATGATCTATGATAGTTGAAGGATAAGTCCATTTTTAGAATCATATATGGTTAATCTCACCATAGATGGACTTGTGTATATTTAATAAATTTTTCTAATCTTTTTGTGGTAGAGACAGGTGGAATAACCTATCACATGATCTACTAACACTTCAATAATAACAAATTAATATTAATTTCTTTAATAAGGGATGAAGTGGAAGATTATCATGGAATGACAAACAATGATATTACACTTAAATCAAGTAAGTATTTCTCCTTATGAAAAAATTATTCAACATTAGGGAAATGATCTTGAAAACCAAAAATGTTATCCTAATACCCTCATATCTGATGAGTCAGATGGTACCTTAGATCATCACAAATTTATGGCTTTGTGATTGTTGGCTTTTTCATATCCATGTCCTCTACCACTCTCTATCAAAACGTGACAGTTTGATTTCTCTTCCATATTAATATTTTCACCTATGTTATCCTATGTGGAAACCTAGTGATGAGTTAATTTGGGTAACCGTTATGTTTCATACTTCAATTTTTAAAATTATGTTTTAGTATTAATTTTTATTATGTGGGTTTCTATGAATGAAAATTTCAAGTAGTGAACGATTTATGACCCCGACGAATTTCAAAGGTGAAATTCATTTTAAGGGGAGTGGAATGTAACACCCCGAGATTTTATGAGAAATATTCTTTTTAATTTCATTGATGTCTTATATTGTACACTACACTAGGATTAGCTTTTACTATATACAACACCTTATTAGCTTACAGTATATGCAATAGTATTCTTGGCTCATGTTACAAAAAATTTCAAGTTCGTTTTGGGGAAATTATTCTACGCAACATTAATTAGAGATTTTTTTTAATTTATAAATGAAATATGATTTTATTATGTTATGCGAAACACCAAATGTAACTTGCACTACACACAGCCCTGATTTGTCTTGCGTTACACGCAATCGCGACCTTCCTTGAAAGTGTGTATAGTACACAATATAGAGTTTCACTAAACAATGATATGTTATTAAAATATTATATAAACTGGCCATTATGAAAAGTAATACCCACATTTTAAAATTTTATAAATTTTATATTTCAAAATGGACTTCATTTTTGGATTCGGAATATCAAAATTATCCTTGGTTAAATTTTCGCAATTTTTCTGAAAACTATCAATTTTTTATGAATAGTGAAAACACTGAGTTATTGGTTAAAACTGACATTTTATTTAAATAATCCATTATTTTATTGAAATTTATTTTGGGTCAAAATAGATACATAATACCGATATAAGTTCCATGTAATTCATTGGAGTCATTTTATAATAATTTTAGATATATAAAAATTTTATTGAACTTTTTAACGTCTTTTACCCACCACCTCAAGGAATTTTCAAATTTACATAAAACATAATTTTACCTCTTGTGTGAGTGGAATTTCAAAAATCCTAGAGACATGGTAAATATCAGTACGTAATATGTGGTTCAGTATGACAAAAATCATTTTTGGTGAATAGTAACCTTTTACTTTTTTTTACCACGGTTAAGAAAAATATGGTAATTATAGATAGAAATGATATTATTACTACCCAAAAAATGTCCTAATTCTATTGGATAAGTGTAATTAGACCAAAAAAACATTATGAATAAAATATGACCCTTTAGGTCCACATGGATTAGATTAGGAAATGCATTATTATTTAATTCAATGAAGAGTTAAAAGAGTTTAAATCAACGATTAATAAATAAATCATTTTTAATATTGGGTTATAAATAAGATAAATTCAACTATAAATAATAATTATAAAGATAAGTATATTTCATACATAATGGTATTTTATTTATTATTTTTAGACATAAAATAAAATAATTTATTTTTTACACAATGAGGATGCAATAATTACATTATTAATGAAATATTAAGATAATTGATATTATAAATACCCAAATAATTATAATTTGAGACTTTTTATGAATTATACTAATTATATTTGTTAATATAATATATTAGGGTTGGTTATATGATTTTTTTGAAGTAATAATGTTGTTATAAATTTAGCAAAAACAAAATACAAAATAGTGTCAAAATTGACATAAAAGAGTTTTTAAAACAAATATTAAAATATTAATTTATATTCTATTTTTAAAAATATATTGATTGGCCAAAAAAACATATATAACGATATTTTTATCATTAATGAACCACTTGGGGATTGCTTGGATGTATATAGTATGATTATTATCAATATAATATAAAAATACAAAGAAACCTGGTAAATGTCAAAGTACTTAACTTAGAGTTAAATATAAATGATAAGGTTAATATAGTGACCCAAACATACCTAAAACATATTGGTTGGAATTATTCATACCCCTTCCCACTTTAGCTTCAAAATAAATCAATTTAAAACCTTTATAAACTAAATATGAGTTTGTTATAAAATAATATTTTATGTTTTTCCTAAGATTCGCCTCACCCCTCTTAAAAAAGGTCACTCCCCCATCTCTCTAATTCACACCTCCAATGCCATTTGGCACAGACAAACCCTACCCAAATACCCTCTGAACTTTCCTCCCTTCGTACTAGAGGCCTTTATTTAGTCAGAAATCCAACCTATGGATACCTTTTGATCAAATCAATATGAAGTACCCGAGGAAGAGGCAAATATCTCACCACCTATTTCAAGTTCCATTCTTCTTCCACATCATCATTATTTGTTGTTTCCATTATAAAATAATAACTCCAGTATATTATATATACTGTAATGTTTTTATAAAACTTTTACAACAATATTAGTTATTTTATCCATCCTATGAATGAAAAAGTCACGACACGTGCGTACGTACGTCTTACCATCTCCACGCCATGGTGTAGTTTGTTATTCAAAAATTTAATCATTTGGATGGGTATAATAATGAGTATAAATGATATAAATAATAAATATTACATTATAATGGTCCTTTATATATGATATACCATCCAATTATACATGATTTTAACATCAAAAGAATGATATTGTCGCTCGTGCGTACGTATGGACTACCGTCTCCATGAACATGGTGAGATTCATTCCCCATGTTAATCATTCATGAGTGATTATAAATTATATATAATAAATAATCATGAATTATATAACATTGTAATGATACTGGATTTATGCACATATACGTTTCTTTTACATAACTCCATTCAATTCAATAGGGAAATGAAAACAGCATCCATGCGTACATACGGCCTACGGTCTCCATTAACGGTGTATTTCCTTTCCATTTATCGATATAATATATATATATATATTTATATTATGAATAAATATTATATCAAAATCATGTTTTACATTCTGGAATTAAGTAAATATGGATATAATTAATAATATCAAGAACAACAAGTCTAAACATGTACGATAAATGAAATGATTTTACCCAAAACGCTGATTTAACATGGAATTACTAAAAGAACAGGTAATATAATGTCATAAGTGAATCATATATGATATCATAAATATTATTATAGTTTTTTTAAAAGTTAATAATATGTTTAACCCCACTATATAGGATTTTAGTACATGTGTGGCAGAAATTGGACCTAAGGTAAGGGATAATTTTTCAAATCTCATTTTTATCTGAGATTCCTTATACGTAAGTATTTACTGGGGTTATATTTTTCATCCATGTCCATAAAAATGTTTTTCATAAAGTTTTTAATATTATTACATGTATGTTTAAAGTCATGATTACCCCTCTTTTAATTTTATATAATTTTATGGAAGGAATATTTCTTTTGTTTATCATACGAGGAAATTTTTTACTTTTCCGGAAAAAGTATGAGGAGTATGTTTTTTTTAACTTAAACGGCATGAATGGGTTTTTATGGTTTCATAATGGCTAATTTTCATGAAGATTACTCTAAAATATTTCATTATTATTTTCAACAAATTCCTTTTCTTTTAAAATTGAATGTCATTTTGTGAAGAGAAAATGATTTTGAAGAAGAAAGGATATTTTCCTCAAGAATTCATTTCAAGTGTTTTGTCAAAAATATTTTCCCTCTACGATGACATTATTTAGTATGATTATGTTTCAAGTATAATCTCTCTATTAATCACATGGTTTTATTCTTCATATGAAGAAATGATATCCATTTGTTATATATGGATTACGATATGATGGGATGATGTTTATGAAACCCATTTTATTCTTTTGGTTATAATGTATAATTTCTATTTATTTTCTGGCACAAGTAAGAATGATTTAATTATGAGATGGGTGGGACCGATATCTCCCTTCAATGCATTGGGTAATGATTTATATCTCATAAGATAGACATATCTAGAATGGTAAGGGAATCTGATGCAGTATTATAGGGCTGGAACGACAAGTAAACCCAGTTCATTAATGGACTTTGTCCATTATAATGTTATTGGAAAAAATTCCCTAGCTACTATGGAAATCATATCATGTGCTTAAAGGTTTTCCACAATTAAATGTTTTATTCCAATGATATTTTATTATGATTAATGTTCCTTATTGATCTATGCCTTATGTACAACCATGATTTATGTCATTTCTTATGTTCATACTTTTAAGTTCAAATGTTTATGGATTGTTTTTATGTTCTCCATGTTTACCCTTACTGAGCATTTTAGCTAAACCATTTTTATTTTTTCTTTTCCCCAAGATATAAATAATGTTTTTAGGTAATAAAATAAAATGGGAAGATATTTATGGGAGATGTTAAAGATATTTCACCATGATTAGAAGATTATGTTCCAAGTTTCCAACTACAGTAAACTAATACGGTCTTTGTGCATCTGTTTTTGAAATGTATTATGTATTCCGCAAATGTAATATAATGTCTATGTATGTCATGTATGGGTCTCTATATTAAATAAGGAATACCCAAAAATAAGCATGAGGTAGGTGACATAATCTCAATTTTCCATCATCAAGCATAATTTTATTATTGTGCTCCTAATATATTTTAAATCATTTATATAAATCCACATAATAATTAAATATAACTATTTATTAATAAATGATGTTATTTTATGTTTTATCATGAAATATTTAATCAATGGAGACTTGAAAAGAAATGTGCCTAACGAAAAAAAATTTCATAACTCAAATTCAATTCATTATAATCGATTAAAAATTTAATGAAACTAAAATATTAAGATTCACTATATAAACAAATTTTAATATCCTATGTTTAAAATCCACTTGTATTGACTATATAAATATTTTATTCAAAATAATTTATTCATTGATTAATAATCAAATCAATGTCATAATCGTTTTGTTTTTTTTCATATATAACTATTATATTTTTGTGACATTGTTCATATTCAACTATTATTCCATTCACTGGTGTATATGATAAATATTTTTTATATCTTATACCTTTTATATAATAGTTGAAAGGTATTTATGGTTTCATATTAGCTAATTCTTTTCATGGGGCCCAATATTAATGTCACCAAAGGGGTAAGATTTCTATTTATAAATTTCATTTTAATCAATGTTGTTTACACTTAAATATCCATTGAAAAAAATGATTTTAACATTATACTATAAAACTCTTTCTTATATCTATCATATTATTATTTTCAATGTTTAATTAATATTTCAAAATTACTCTATTCCATACTAAAAATGATTGTGATTTTTTTAATAAAATACCACTTCATTTATCTCGTTAGTATAAAATCATCCATCTTACAAAACTATATTCCATTAAAATTCTATTAATTATGATTCCATTATTATTAAATTTATTAAAAATATATTTAATAATGTTGAAATTTAAGAAAAATGAATGGAATATTTTATTTATTTTAAAAACAAGGATTTTTTTCTTTCACCTAATATGTAGAATGATTTTTTTAAATCCAAGTCATTTTGGAAAATTCATTCCCGGATGACGTATAAATGTTTGAAGAAATACTTTAAATTGAATAATTTTTATTCTAAAAATATATTGTTTACATTAATCTTTATAAAATTTTTTCAAAGTGAAATTGATATTTTTACTATATAAATTTTTCATGAAATTTTTACTATATTTATATTCATCAATGATATCAACCACTTATTATAATTTTGATACACTAAGAATAAGATTTTTTAAATCATCATATGTTATATCTTTTCCTTCTTTATCTTTTTCATGTATTTGTTTTTGATGTGAAGGACCATTTTTTTGGAATTGTTGTTTGTGGTGCATTTGGGGGAGGTTCTAAGAAAAATATTTAGACAGAGGGTTGTGTTTGATTTGTACACAGTTTAAAAAATGGTGTTCATAAACCCTAGAAACCATGAAAACCATGAAAACCTGGACACTGAGGTCTGCATGGTTTGCGCAAGGTTTAATAAATTTTACACCCCTGCTAGGTGAAACAATACACGCTGAACAATTTTAAAAGAAAATTAATTTTAAAACCACCAGAAACACTTAAATGCATCTATTTTGATCTTGTCTTGGGATTGATGAATTCTAGTTGATCCCAAAGATTTCCAGAGGTATTCAATAGTGAATAAAACACCATTATTTGATATCAATTTCCTAGATGAAATATCCACTCTATTTATGGTAAGTGGATTGCATCCTGATGCTTCCCCTGTTCTTTCCTCTGTTATTAGATAATCTTTTCATTAACAATCTACAATTTTTCATATATACAAATCTATATATTGAGATATAGATCTTGGATTGTGGATCTAGATCCAGATTTCCATGATCATTATTCCTTTTATCTTAATTTTGGGTTTAGGGATTTATATTTGGATCCTGATCCACTTTGTTGCATCATATGGATTTTAGGGATTTTCATTATGATATCATATATCAAAAAACCATGGTAGGTGGTCTAAATTAAATTCTTATAGTCATGGATTTAATATGTGTATGTGATAATAATGATTTTCTAGAATCCATTATTAATGGTTTTCCTAACTTGGTTTAATTGGGAATTTATAATTTATATGTTGATGTTTTGGAGATATATAAGATTAAATAATGATTTAATAATGGGGCTAAATGGATTCCCAAATAGATAATTGAGTTGGGGAAATTTTTTATTATTAGATATATTGTATTGTAGATATTGAATATTATGTTTTTGAGATAATTTATTGGAGAAATTTAGTATGAGATAATGACTTGGCTATATTGAGACAGCTAATGGTGGATTAATTATGTTACTCTTTTTTTATTAAGATAATTATTTGTGATATTTTTTATGAAAAGTTGAGATTTTTTTGTAAATAATTGTAGAAATTTAATTATGGAATGATATTTTTTTCATTAATTAGTTAATTGATGAATTAATGAATGGTTTTGTACTTAGTTAATTTTGGGGATAACTATTGAATTTTTGATCTATTAAACTAATAATTGGATTAGTAAGGGAATGACATGGTTAATTATTAATGAATTAAAAAAGCGTGTAAATGATTGAGAATGAGGGTTGTATACATGGTGTTCTAGACCAATTGAGATATTGGGGAATTAGACATGGCGTTATACCCCTATAGATGATAAAAGCACTTGTCAAGTGAGGTGGTAGATATGTTTATCTATAATGAATGATAAAGTGGGGTGTGGTCCATTTATATCTACATCGATTAAGATTTGGGGTTTTATAAATAGCGTTCTACACCAAACTAATGATAAAGATGAATTTTTGAGTGGAACTAAATATATGAATCAAAACCGAGTCTAATGTGATTATTAAAGAATATGTTACAATGTAATTTCTCTTTAATTAATCATTTTATTTATTTATTCAAAACATTTCAAGCACAATATTTTGACTAGAATTATTTAGACACATTTTTTATTGGCCTACCTAGTTGTACTCTCATGATATACGGGATGCCTGATCGGATCCAAAGAAGACTTTTTTGTTGAATAAATTATAAGGTCAATGCCCTTGGATAGATTACTGGTTAGGAACAGAACATGGGTGAAGGAACCATACATGGTTTGTGATCCGCTTGGGATTTTTGTGTCTTTATTTTCAGTTGCATTGTAGACCCATGAAACTTGCATTCTCATAACATGATTTCCCCTTCTGTTGAGTATTTTTTTTCTATTTTGATAACCATGTGACATTGATATTGTTGTGATTATTTATATACTTTCAAAATTGTTTATTCTTGATCCTTACAAGGGTGTTTTACTCAGATAAAAGAGGGTATTTTCTACCTGTGACTGACTTATCATACCCTCACTTCTAGTCAACACCCTCTAGTATAGGGGGTGGTACACATGGGGGAATGTGATCAAATTTCATTGGGCATCATTTTGTGGCACCTAGGTCGGGACATTACAATGTGTAATTAAAAGAGTTTTTATTTCTAATTAATTTTTCAATAAGATTTGGATAATCCATACAAGATACATGGATGATTCAGGCCTTGGTAATGATCTCATTCTTGGGAGTTTCAAACCCATAAATGAGAAAAAATCCGGGTAGTCATGGTGGGATTATTGTGATTGTTGTTTTTTATAGTTGGATATTATTTCACCTTAGGAAATGAACTTTTGGTGTGATATGGTATTTGATTTTTAGAATTATTTATTATTTATTTTTTTTCTAAAGAGGAACATGATTTGAGTACACTCACATTATTACAGGCACTCAATGTTATTGTAACATGAAATATTTTAGGCAGTTATCGTAAAATGGTTTATGGGTATTTTTTTGAATGTGAACTATTTTCCTTGTTGTATGGTTTAAATGAAAAGGTTCAAAACAAAAATTGATTTATGTTGTAAAAGGATGAAAAATTTAAATGAATGTGTGTCCAATGAGAATTAATTAATGATAAATTTCTTACCCTTGTTATCAAAGACCTAAGAGTAGCATGGTTAAGGGTTGTGATAGTGCCACTGTGTTAACCTCCTGGCGAGAAAAAAAGGGTATGTGACCTATTGAAACATGTTTTTTTTCGTTTTCCTCTTACATAATTGTTATAAGGTTTCATTATGAGATATAAGATGTGCCTTTGGGATTATAAATAATATTCCCCCACAACTCTTGTTGAGAGAGAGACCGAGTTGTATGGCTCAAAACAGACTTCAAAACCTGAATCTTGAGGCACCAGTTGTGAAATCTAAGGAAAAAGGGGAGCCATTCCAAGAGAACATTACATGTTTCGTGCAATATATTATGAGATACCCAGAGCAGGTTTTAAAAATCATGTCTGTGTTGACATGGTAGTATCAACTGTAGCACCATATGACTTTTACTAATGAGGGTGGACCAAAGGGGGCTAAATTTTGGATTTAATCCATAGAGATGATAATTGACCATTTGGAGACATCACATGGGTAGAGGGTTATGTTTCATGAATAGGTGCAACAAGGGTCAGAAAATTGATTGAGGGACCTTCATGAATGATCTAGACATACTGATGATATGTTATGGAAGGAATTAATAGATATTTACTTTGAAAACTTCTGTCTATAGAAACTGAGACAAGAGAAGGCTTCATATTATTTGCTTCAGACCCTGGAAAACATTTCCATAATTAGTTATGCTAAATATTTAACAGATTTGTATTGTTTTTCTCCAGTATTGGTGGAATATAGAGCTTCTTCAGAAAAATGATTAATGGAAACAATTAGGTGGGAAATGAAGTCCCATGTGAAGATATTTAAGTTGAATAAATTATCATATATGGCGAATCATGATCTCATTTATGAGTGTAAACTGGAAGAGGATTCCATAAATTGATAGGTAGAATCCACTGGATGATCAGGGAATGTGGATTCCAAGAGCAGGTTGCGATGTTATGAGAACCTTAGTTTTGGTAGTGGAAATCATGGTAGAATGTTAGGAGGCAAAATTACACCAGACCTTACACGTGTCTTTTTCCACCATTGTAGTAAACTGGGACACTATCATAAACATTTTCCTCAACCACTAGTGGAGTTCTGATCATTATTCAAGATGGGTAACTTATAGAGGTTTTGTAGGATGTAGTGGCATGTTGGTGTTGAGGGAGAATATTCTCTGACTCAGAGTGTGGGAAGGGGGTAGTAAATAATTATAGGTCTAGACATTGGAGTTCTAATAGAATAGGTGTTATATGTAGTGTATGTGGTGCTTCAGGGAAATAGTACCCACATAAGCCAAGTGGTACCACTTAGGTGAGTTAGGCGATGCCACAGGGGAGAGGGGTAAGATAGTTACATGAATTGAAGCCTAAAATTTTGGAGAGTGAGGTTATTTCACCATCATTGAGAGGTACTATTCTTGTACATTCTACTTTATCTATTTCATTGATTGATATTGGTTCGTCACATTCTTTTATATTAGTAAATCACGTTAATGGTTTGATCCTGGAGGTGGATTCCATATGATAAGTAATTAATATAGATACACCGTTAGGAACATGGTCTAAATATATCTATTTTTAAAATAGATGTTCACTATAGATTGGATATTATCATTTCAATTAGGTCCTATATGTCCTTGATATAATGGGCATTGACCGTATTATGGATATGGATTGGTTAGTCTCATTGTGAGCCCAAATCGATTAATATCAAAGCAGGGTTACCTTTGTATATCCTAATGATTGCCAGTATGTCCATCATGGAGAGTGGGATATCTAGTCAAGCCGAGAAGGTCCAATTACTCTAAAACTTGGAGATATAATAGCCCATGTTTCAAGTATTTCATTGATGAGGAAAGTGGTAGGAAAGATGTACTACCACTAGTTGTATATCTATTTTAGGATGTTTCTTCAAAAAAAAAAACTTCTTAGGGTTTCCAACATATATTGGTGTTGAGTTCACTTTTGAGATCATGTTGAGGGTGGATCTAGTATCTGTTCCATCTTATAGAATGGAACCGACTATGATTCATGAGATCAAGTCTCATTTTGAGTAATTTGAGGATAATGGGATTACCTGTCCTTGTATGTTGCATTGGGGATCACATGTGTTTTTTGAAAAGAATGATTATGGGAGTTTATGTTTGTGTGTCTATTACAATAAGATAAAAAAATGACTATGAAAACCAGATATCTTATTACGTGTACCAATGATATGTTTGACCAGCTGAAGGGGGATTTTGTGTTCTAAAAGATCAATTTGAGATAAGGGGATATTTAGGTGAGAGTAAGGACTTCAGACACACTGAAGACTTATTTTAAGAATATTTGTGTTCTTTATGAGTTTATCATTGTGTTTTTTATGTCAAAAAATGCTCCAGTTGTGTGTATATCCTTGATGAACAAGCTATGAAATCCATTCCTAGATCAGTTTGTAGTGGTGTTCGTGGGATACATCTTGGATAACACTAAGACTCACTATGACTATTCCCAATATCATGACATCATTTTGAGTACTCTAAGATAGAATCTATTATATGTCAAGATATCTAACTGTTAGTTTTGGATTGGAAAAGTACACATGTTGTAGAACATCATCTCGGAATACGGTGTGTCAGTGGACCAAGAGAACATCCATGAAGTTGTTTATTGGGAGAAACCCAAGAATATTTTTGATATCTAAATATTATTTGAATCTGATGGATATTAATGGTGGTTCATCTGGGAAATTTTATAAATTGCAGCACAATTTTTAGGATTGACAAAGAAAGGGATAAATTTTTTTACGATAGAAACATGTGAGAATGAATTATAGAAGATGAAGTAGTGCTTGAAATTGGCACCAATACTGATCTTTTTTCAGTCAACTGAGGAGTACATTGTGAATTTTAATTCATCTGGGATCGAACTCGGAGTTGTGTTGATGCAAGGGGATCGAGTCTTAGTTTATGTGTCTTGGCAGTTGTGGTTGCATGATCAGAATTATTCTACGCATGACCTTTTGTTGGATATAGTGTTTTCTTTTGTAATTTTTTGGAGAAACTTTCATTTGGGTGAAATTTATATAGTTTTTTTAGACTATAGAAGCTTGAAATACATATTTCCGCCGCATAAAATGAATCTCTGGCAGCAAATATTGGTAGAGTATACAAAATACTTTGATTTTGAACTAGCATATACGCCCGGAAAGGGAAATAGTGTGGCTGATTCCATGAGTCGGAAAACTCAAACTTGGTTTGTGCATGTGTAAGGTGATGAGTGGAATATAATGATATTTTTAGCTGAAATGAATGTGGTTGTTACGGATAGTAAGAAGATGGTGACTCTAGATTCAGTAGTAGTGGGTTCTACACTCTTGAGTTGGATGAAGTAATGGATGTACGAGGATTTTTAGTGTTTATTCTTGTGGGAAAGCCTTGAAGGTGGGGGACACCTTCATATAGGATTATACTAGATGATGAGATCATCTATGTAAAAAATCAGGTTGTTTTACTTAAGTAGAAGCGAGAAGAGTTCGTGTGAAAATTTCATGCCACGAAGTGTGAGGTACATCATTGTGTAAGAAAAATATATCATGATCTACGATGATAGTTTTTTTAGGTGGGCATGAAAAATGAAATATAAGGGTTTGTGATGAGGTGTTTCACCTATCAATATGTGAATGAAGAGCATCAATGAACTGGAATACTATTGTAGCTATTTCTCATTCCAGAATGAAAGTGAGATGATTTGACTAGGGATTTATTGGTATGTATTCCAATGATTCATAGTAATAATGATGATATTTGGGTCATTGAGGATCGACCTAAAAAGCTACCAAATTTCATGAAAATATAAGAAACCTTCACAATAGACTTGTTGGTAGAACTATATGTTTAGGGGATAGTTCAATTGAATTGGGTACAATAGACTCTAGTTTCATATGAAAATTCAATCTTTACATTGTTCTTCTAGAAGGACTTACAAAAGGTTTTTATAACACATGTTTTTCTTAGTACGACGTTCAACCCACAGATAGATTGACAGTCGGATCATTCCATACAGGAGTAAGAAGACACGTTGTGGGTATGTGTGCTTGACTTCGGTGGTTCTTGGGAGAAGCACATGGATTTAGTGCAGTTAGCCTATAACAATAGTAATCAAAAAACAATACACATAGAACCATATAAGGAACATTATAGTAGGACAAGAAGATAAATAGTATGCTGGATGGAGGTGGGTGGGTTAGAGTTGTTTGGACTGAGTTTTGTGTAGGGGGAATCTATCCAGGTAAAAATGATTCAAAAATGTTTGGTTACATATCAGAGTATGTAGAATTTGTATGATAATAGATAGAGATGAACCCTATAGTTTATATAGGGTGATTTTGTATTCTTTCAAGAGTCCCCTAGGTTGGGTCACCACATTATACATAGGAAAGGCATGTTGGAGCCCTGGATTTTGGGACCATTTAAGGTAGTGGATAGAATCAGACAGCTAGGATACCAATTTGATCTTCCACAGAAATACATCTATATATATTATATATTCCATGTTCCATAACTATGTCGGTATCCCCATATACTTTTTCATGTGATCTATGTGGATGAGGTTAACCTCTAGGCTGATGTGGCCTTTGAGAAGAATCAGATACTTGTGCTAGATCGCATTTAGAATATGTTGTGGGAAAAGATCATGATAATAGAATGTGTGTTATGGAAACATAGATCTGGGTTGGAGGAAACACAGGAATAGAAAGCATATATGAGGGCTAAATGGCCCAATCATTTGGGATCAGAATCTCAGTGATGTTAGAAAATGCTTCTTGTGGATGATCTATTACAAGGTGGGGATATTGTAAAATTCCAGCCTTTTCTAGAGTAATCTTAGATTCTTTTTCTTGTACATTTTGTTATCTTGAAGTACCCTTTCTTTTGAATTGTGGTTTGAGATGTGGTTGTGTTGATGTTTTATGAATAATATTTGGAATCATAGTTTTACACGAATTTTTCACAATTTGAAAAACTATAAACCCAAACCGAGGTAACAGTACAAACCATGTGAACCTATACAATGAGGTCTGCATGGTTTCCACATGGTTTCTTCAACCGTGCGGCCATGCTAAGTGAAAATATGTGCACAGAATAGTTTTCAATTAAAATTATTTTTAAACCCATCCAAACCCTTGAAACCCTTCTATTTCGACTAAGGCTTGATATTGAATAATTCCTGGAAATCTCAGACATTTCCATAGGAATTACAAGGTGAATAAAACACCGTTCTTCATGATCGAATGCCCAGATTGAAGACCCACACTCTTTCCAATATGTATATTTCATTTCGTTGATTGTCACATTCTTTTCATTGTCTTTTCTTGATCGTATTCATGAAAAATGTCCACTTTTTCATAAATATAAACCTATATGTTGATATCTAGATCTAGGATTGTGGATCTAGATCTAGATTTGCAACATCTTCATTACTTTAAAAATAATTTTGGGTTTTGGGATTTAGATTCGGATCTTGAATGACACCATTGTGCCTCTCAGATTTTAGGGATTTCTGTTGGGTTATAATCTATTAACAAACCATGTTAGGTGCTCTAAATCAATCTCCAATGGTCCTATATTTGATCTATGTATGTGATATTATTTATTTTCAATCATCCTATAGTAATTGTTTTTTTTAAACTTGGTTAATTAGGAGTGTGAAATTGTAATGGTGATGTTTCTTAGATATAGATTATTAATTGATGATTTATTCATAGGGATAAGGGCTTCCGAATATATAATTGATTATGGGAAATTATTTTTGATTTGAGATTTTCCATTCGAGATATTGAATTGGTTATCTTTGAGATATTTATTGGGGGAATTAATTATGAGATAATGATGTAGCTATGTTTGGATGGTTAATGGTGGTTTTTTTTTGAGACATGATTATTGATTAATATAATTTATTGTGATCTTAGTTACGGAAGGGTGAGACATTATTTGGATAAATAATTAAAGCGAATTAATTGTGGAATGATATGTTTGTTATTTGATTAATTTATTTATGAATTTTTAAATTATTTGAGTACATAGATAATTGTGGGGTTAACTAATATATTTTTGATGTATTTAAAAAATCATTGTATTAGTAAGGGAATGATGTGGTTAATTATTTATAAAATAATAAATGAACTAATTGATTGAGAATGTGGGTTGTAGACATGGATTTGTAGCCCAATTGAGATGTTGGTTTATTAGCCATGGAGTTTTAACCTAATACATGATACAAGAGTTTTCGAATTGAGGTGGTAGATATAGTGATTTTCACTAACTGAGAAAGTGGGTTTTGAGACACAGAGTTCAACACATATTGAGGTTTTTGGTGATAGACATGACGTTCTACACCAAACTAATGATAATGAAAAATTTGTCTGTTTAAATATAGAGATAATAATAACCTCGTCTAATTTGATTATTAATTAATAAGTGATAGTGTAATTATAGTTCAATTAGACATTGTATTTATTACATTATAGAATTGCATGCACCATCATTTGAATAGAATTTTTTTAGACACTGTTGTTGGGGGTATACATAGTTGTACTCACACCCAATTCAAGACTCCTGATTAGTACTCAAGAAGAAATTGTTTTTACAATACATGATAAGAGAAATTCCCCTAGATAGATTGTTCATTAGGAATTTAAATTTGGTTTGGGAATTATATGTGGTTCGGGACTCTCTTGGGAGTAGTTGTGTCTCTATTTTTCTTTCTTATTATAGACACTTGGCACTTTCATTTTCATAGCCTACTTTCCCAATCTGTTTTGTATTTTTTTTCCTATTTTTCCAATCATGTGACTTTTTTATTGTTCTGATTATTTATAATTTTACACATTTTATTGTTGTTGTTTCATCCACTTTTGTTTTAATCAGATAAAAGATGGTATGGTCTCTCCCTGACTAATTTACCATACACATTCTACATGTCATCACCCTTCAGCATATGGGGAGGTGGGACTGAGGTCATATTACCGACTGGGATGTGACACCGTTTTGTGGAACCTAAGTCGGGACATTACATCATATTCATTCCTTAAAATATTTTATCAGTAGTTTGAATAAGTAATTTTTTTACAGTTTAAATATTGATTAATTTTTATTCTAAAAACATTCCATTTAATTTTTTACGTTAATGTGACCATTGGACATTACATGTCCCTTAATTATACTTATTATTTATAATTAATATTATTATTAATAAAAATAATATATAATTTATACTTATGATATTAATTATTTCAATTTTTATGATGGATTACATAAATTAATGTTACTCTATATTACATACTTAGAAATGAAATTTTTTGATATCTAATTTTTTCATGAATGTGATTAAATAATAGATATATGAATAATGATTTAGATATGCAGATATGAGTGGGCATGTTTGTATGTAATGACCTGATCATTTATAAATAAAATTTCCATTGTTTTAATGACTTTTGGATATAGAAAACACATAAAATCTTTTATTATTATTATTGGGATTAATTATTGTTATTTATCATTATCATTTATAATATAATCGTTGAACAGTGATCTTACAACTGATATAAATATAAATATTTTTTAAAAAATAATTCCTTTCAACAAAGATGAAGCAGATGATAACTTCATCAGATAGAATTAGGCCATAAAAATCACATTTTTCATATCTCAGAAAGGAGGTAGTGTCAATGGGATTCACTCTTTAAGAAACCCATGACTAGCTTCAACACGTTAATATTGATCCTAATTTCCCACGGGAGATATACAAGTTAGTAGGGATTACCTCCGAGACGATGTTATCTGAGCCTCCCGAAGAGTTTGTCACGGTTTCACGCCATACCCTTAGATCTTATGAGGGTGTTATAAAGGGTTATGTAACATAGTATTATTTTCTTATTGTGTAATCACTTTTAATAAATAAATTTATTTTTCTATTAAATCTTTTATAAGAATATTCTTTCTTCAAAAAATGAAGAATATGATAAATTGACTTTAAGGGTAGAAAATGGTGCTTTTGATAAATATATAAATTATTATATTAAACCATGGTTCATACTAATATTAGTATAAAAATAATTCATATAAAGGATTATTATATTAGTTCCTTATCTGTAAATGATTAGATAATCAATTTGATAAGTGTTATATTTTTATACCATAAAACAAGAAAGTGTAATTTTAATGAATTTTTGGAATTTTTGATTTATTGAAATAATAAATATTTTAATAAAATATTATAATCAAATTAATTTTATTAATAAAAAACGAGAATATAAGTTTTATAAGTTCAAATGGAATTTTAATTAAGGTTTGAAAACTATTTTTTTCAAAACCAGTGAATTTTAAATAAAAGTTGATTTTTATTTTAAAAGTAAAAAAATCAAATATTTAGAATTATTTTTTGATAAAATCAATATTATTTTTGGAATCTGGATGTTGAAACATTACAATGGTTAAATTTTTCAAAATTTTCTGAGATATTCAAATTTCTGGGGAAAAAATAAAATTTTGTATAAATAATACATGTGATTTATGACATTATTAGGAAAAAAATGATGTAATAAATGAAATAATGGGTATTATTGGAACAATATATGTTTTTAATTATAATAATGTTATTTTATGTTTTTTACTTATTTTATAAATCATTATTGGATCCACCAAAATGTATAATATATATTATGAATTTAAATTTATTTATTTAATAAGATTACTCACCTACACATAATAAAGGATAATATTTTAATATTTTTGGCCATTTTACATATAACATAATGTTTTCCACTTTTATTTTGAAAAAACAGGGGGTTAAAACTGTTGAACGATTTGTTGTTTTGAATATATAATTATATAGTTTCCAAAACATAACTTTGTGAAATATTTAACAGATCCTCTCTCATTTAGATATAAACCAAATGAATATCCCTCATATATTCTCTTAAAATCCATGGAACATGTCCCTACTCTATACTACCCTCTATTGAATCCCCAAAAGGTTCCCTAATCTCTCAATAATCCATTTTTCTATCATCTGATGTCCCACACTCAAGTAAGGGATCCCCACTTTCCTTCCTTTCTCATTTTTATCAATGATTCCTTATATCATTAAAACAAATTAATTTAAATAAAAAAATGATGTATACATTCACACCTCACCCATACATCCCTTATTATGTTTTAATGATTAGAGACATCTTTCTATTTCATTAAACCCACCCATGTACATCTATTAACATGCTGAAATTTCACATGAGTTATTCAGATTCTACACATTCATCATGTTTATTTATTATGTTATTCCTTCTATTTACAAATTCATTTTGTTGGTAAATGTATTTATATGTCCCTTAAATATCCCATTTCTTGTATATATGATGTGATAACCATTTTTCTCTCATCATCCATTTTTATGAATTACTATGTCACATCATTAGGCTTCCAAAATTGCACTGTGATTTCCAATGCCAAAATCATCATGTAGTGAATACCATATCTATTTCTATATCTAGTGTATTCACATTTATGAAAATATACAGATTGATTATATACATTCATGTATTCATTCCATATTCTTTTCTCATATAATAAATGATTATATTGAATAAATCCATGTTATATGATCTATGTGGCACACATAATCATGAGATTGAAATTATAATGAATGGTGTGACCGTGTGACACTACAATGATTTGGGTAATGTTTTGTATAATGATAAGTCATTATGGTATAGTGGTTTACCTAATTCCATTATTGGAATTCTTTCCATCATGTTGGTACATGGGCTTACCTGATTCATTTATGTTAATGAGGTATTGTATTAAGTTGTTTCCTCATTTTTATATTATAATGATCATGTTATATCATGAATTTATATTCATGTTTCTATTATTATCAATTGATATATCTATTTCCAATCATGTAGTGTATTCATCATTGTATTCCTTTTTTAATCCCTTATTGGCCCTTATAGGACACCCTTTACTTATGTATCTCCTCAGGTTACCCAGCGAAATACTAACTATGAAAGAATTTTGTGGTCATGTAAAATAAATTTTCAATAAAGATGATTTATTTTATGTCATAGGTTGTTATATTGTGTTCATAAGCCCAAAAAACAATATACCTCTCAACCTTCATTTTTTAAATCTGAAACAAAGAGGAGGGTTATTATATTGTAGATTTCCCTTATATGCATTGGTGGTATCATGAGTTAAATTTTATGTTTAACCTTAGATATATTGGTTTATAATGAACACTCACCCATAATTTTTAACCATTATTATGAATGTTATTTCCTGTAGAAGAATCCTTAAGCATATGATCAGGATATATAATAAATAATTATTTCCTTTATTATAATTATTTCATAATAACAGTTGATATTTTCCTATTGATATTATCAAAAGTTGAATTTAATTATCAATTTTTTTATTAAATGGAATGTTATTTCTATTAAATAAGATTACATATTGACTACTCCTTAACCTTTCCGGAAAATTAGGTTTTTATTAAATGTGTTGTGTGTTCAGATAAAATCCATTCTATATTTTTTCCTTATCTAATTGTGATATTCAATTTATTGATTATATGGAATGTGTTTCGAGATGTCTATCATTCCATATTGATTATTCTTTTTTAATTATTCTTTATTTATAGAGGATAGATTTAGCTATATATATACTTTTTTTAACAATTTGCGTCCACCCTTATTTTTTATTCTCTTATAAATTCAATAAGAGTATTATGATTGTTATGTTAGTAGATTTTTTGGTGAATAATTATATCCTTTAATAAACCACTATATTAGAAAAAATGATTATATTTAAAATGGTAATCATGTTCGTATCTATTTTACGAAGACATACATTGGAATATGATTCCTTGTACCCAGTTCCTAATTAATAAAGAACATGCCAGCTATGGGGTTTGGGTTTGGAATATTTATAGTTGGTATCGTAGTGTACTTTAGAAGAAACCATGGGGAAAATTCATTGAAAAACATAAATTCATTCATGAAATCCAATTATTTACATTGAGTATATATATAGAATAAAATATTATTATTTTTTATAAAGGATATATTATTTGTATTCCTTAGAAATAACAATTTAATATAAAATGGATGTTCATGTTTATTTGGAATAGTTGTTACTATTGATAATATCTCTAGAAATGGTGTATCAGGCTTATCTCGGGTGTTACATGGCACATCAAAGTGGGATTTACTATGAATATTTCTTGGCACTCATTGGGGATATTCTTTGGATAAATAAAATTTTATTATAAACCAAAATACGGGACATGAATAGATGATGGACACTAACAAACTAGGTAAAACCTATGGTTTTGTTATTGTTTAAATATATTTAAATTATTTATATATCCAATGATTGATTGTATATATTTCATTCACTGATAATAGTTTCTCACACTATTTATTTTAGTCTCAATCAGATGATAGAATATTAAGAAATCATGTAAACATTTAATATGATGTACAATATGTTAACAATGTAAAAAAGTATGCAAACAAGAGTGGAGGATATCCGAATTAATAAAAATCTATTATCCACAAATATGATTAAAATCATATATCTTAACTAACACATGGACTCACCAAAAAATGATAATGATTAAGTTCACTCAGATATTAAGGGGTGGTGAGCATGGAGGAATGAAGTAATGAATTCCTTGATGTGAAAAATATAGATATAGTAACCATGGAATGTTAATTTCAATAATTATAAAATGTATTATTTGTGTACAGTATGGGAATAAATAAATAAAATTCCAATTAAAAACAAATGAATTTAATGGAAGGAAATAAATTTCATCCATGGGATCCCTTCATAGTAATCTACCTTAAATGTGGTGTTCCTTGGATTTAATAGAGAGAATAAAATTTTATAATAGTTAACCCCTATCTCAATTATAGATATATGTTTAAATCAAAAGGAAGAGGAATTTATACCTTAACATTTAAGAATTAAATTTTAGGTCTTTGGTTAAGTAATATAATTTTAATTATATTAACCATGAATAATCTATGCTTTTTAAAAAAATTAGATGCATATATTAATTCATTTACTTAATAGTTATGGAGAACATCATGCATTATATGTTTATGTATGACTATATATTCATGTTATTAGATAACACTTTTGAAAATTTGAGTCGTATAAATATAAGATGGTCAAGTATATTTTTGGAAACTATTCATGGATATATAACCCATTGGTTTTTTATATCATAGTGTAAGTGGATGAGTACTTTATTTATATTTTTTCATAATTTTTATTTATGGATTAGTCAATATTAATTTTTATATTATTGTTTATGATGTAGTAATTAATGTTCACCATTGTTTAGGAATTGTTTTGGTATTATATTAATATGGTTTTAGAAAATGGGAACCCTAATAAAAAGAAAAAATCTATTTCATTCAATAATCCTCATGTCTATAGAACCAAAGAATCAAGGATCATATGTTCCTAATACTCCCACTAGAATATAAGATGTTATGGTTAATATGAAATTATTTTTTCATAATATAATTTATGAATAAATATTAATAATGTGGTAGTGCTATTAATATTGATGTTCAGATATTAATATCATTTTTTAAACAATTTGTACATAGAAAATATTTAGAAATATGAAAAAATACATGTCACTATTTTATGGATATTATTATATATTAAAACATAATTCTAGTTCATCAAGGATAATGATTCATTTCAGATATTAATTTATTACAGTAATAGATGGCATTGAAATTTATTGGTGAATGGACAACAGATAAAATTTTTCTAATGAACATTATACTTAACAATATTTTGTATTTTATAATGTTCATTTATAGTAATATAATTCATAATCATTAGTAAAAAAAGCAAGGATCAAAAAATTAACTAATTATTTTAGTGTCTAGTAAATCAACTATTAGTTTTAATATTCCAGAATATTTTTTATTTATGTCCTTATCTTTGAATGGGTTATTCATGTTCTTTTTGTCAATTCTGTCTATAAATTGATATAATTATTTATTCTTTTCTTCCTAGTCCTTATATTTTAAACCACATATGTTCACTTAATTGGATACAAATTTATGTGTTATTTTTGATGACCATTAATATTTAATTTTCCCACATCAAGGTGGTTGTTTTATAAATCATTTTATGTTGTGGGTTTTCCACAATGTAATATCAAAATATTAACGATTTTATTTAAATTTAAAACATAAAATTATGAGAATTCAATTTATTGATAGTATGGTTAATTTAACAAGCTGATATTTTAACAGAGGTACATCATGTTTGATATTATATATGACATGAAATTGTAATATTGGTATAGAATGTAACAGTTGATGAAATTAAAATATATTCATTATTAAATAAATTTAATCTCTTTTATAGGTTGTGATGGAATTTAAACATCCCATCCCAACTAATGGACATGTTTCAAAGATGAATTTCTACTTCTCCTTTGGAGGATTCCCTAAGATGCAAAATTTTGGAAAGAAATTCCAAGGTCTTCAATACAATTTTTGGAAATTTTTTTCCATAGAAATAAAAATATCACAATAGTTATAACTATAACCAACAACCACTATAGTATTCATGATAAAAATTTAATACAACTCATTTTAATTTAAAATGTACCACAAAACTAATAACCATAACAACTTGTACAAACCAAAAGAAAAAACTGACAATGAATAAGACTCCAAATACACCAACCCCACAGATCCCATCATAGCCTAAGCTCTATATCCACAAGATATTACCCAATGCATAATGATTCATCTCTAAAAAATGAGACAATTTTTCTTTGTATGTATTCTTATAAATGATATCTTCAAACTCACCAATGATTCCAAAAAAAGGGTGAATAATAAAACACAATCATTTTTTCCCAAAAAATTCCTTAATCAATCCACCGTGATAGATCCTATAAGAAAAATTTTATTACATAATTTATAAAAAACACTTTAAAATATTTTTAGTAGTTTATATCAAGTAAAATTATTTTATCAATCAAATTTATTTCTTCAAAACCAAGGAAACAAGTCCTTCAAACCATTTCAAAAATCTATTTTTCATAATCCAAGACAAGAAATCCAAGCATGTGCCCCTAGTTATGTTTTTATACCCATGAGAGGAATCTCACCAATCTACCATGTTTTTAAAAGGTAAACATATACAATATCCTTAATGGAACATTTTCCTTCCGTATAGTTATTACAATGTAAATGAACACACATAAACTAATTATGTCAAAACGATGTGAATCCAATTATTACAAAATAAATCAATATAAAAATATTCTATTGAAACCCATTCCAAAAATATATTTTCCATGAATAAAACCAAAAAAACTTTTTAAAATAGTCCTTTTAAAATTATTCTACAAATCAAATTATAATACAACTCCACAATTTCAAAACCCATCCCAAAATAATCATAAAACAAATATTTAAATAAATAATTTACCAAAAATTACAAGTAATTCACAAAAATTGAAACCATGTCTATATTTTCTAATAAGTGCAGTAAAGAGTAAAACCACCTACAACAAAACCTATGGTGAAAACGAATAATAACACAATTGTTTCAAAAAAATATGGGTGAAACTAAAAAACTATCGTTAAATCACAAATGATATAAAAAAACATAATTCATTTTATAAAATAAAATACATATATCTTCAATGGAATAGATATATTAATATAACATATATATATATAGGAGACTAATGATAAAACACCAAGAATAGCGTATTACCATGGAATATATCATATAACGCACCATGATTCACCAATTAATCAATCACATACCTAAATTCATGATCTCCATAGCCTTTTGGAGGGGTGTAATTTTATTAATTGTTAGAATAACTGAATAATGGGGTTAATGGGATAAAACAATTTAGATTAAAAATTTCAAGATATAACTATTATCCTTTCCGGGTTAACTCACACTGTTTTGAGAAATATTTTCTTACCATGAAAAAAGTTATACCTCAAGAATCACAATTCACTATTAGCTCCCATTAATAGAAATAATTTCCACCGAACATTTATAATCCCTATATCGCATATGACATTGTTTTTTTCTATTGGATACATGATTTATCCATATCATGTGCTTAACTGTGATCCTACCAAATTGCATATGATTCACATTTAATGAATTCTTGGATGTTTTACACTGTTTCCCCAAAACATTATCTAACTGTGAACCTATATAAAAGACCCAAAACATTGCAAAAGTCCACTGAACCTTCCAAAACAAACCACAAGAATGGGTCACTTACATGAAACAGGTGATGCAACATTCTCTCCACCATTGGGCTTTCCATCCTCTGAAGGATGGAAAACACCATTTTCCAAGAATATTTCATGCCATTGTTTGACCAAATCCTATTTATGTACAAATATTTTTTCTAAAATCAGACCATGTTTCCAAAAAACCCTTGGTAGACCATTTAATTTTCACTATAATAAGCATTCTTGACTATCCATTAAATGCTGCAATATATAAAGCAATGAATTATTAATTTCTATGTTTAATTGATCCCATCTACTCACATTATAATTATTATGATGATACCATTTCAAATGAGATACATGAAACACATTATCCATTGAACAAAACCATGGTGGAAATGAAAACTAACATTTAACCTCATGAACCTATTGATGTATATCAAATGGGGCTATTTATTGATGAGATAACATTCTATACATAAAAATTGATTCTAATGCATTGGAGTGACTATAATGAACACATGACAACTCAACTCAAATGACAATGGTCAACAAATATGATGATCATTTTATTTTGGAATACTTCATTCCCTCATCATCCTTTTCTGGATTAGATAAATCTTCACTATTGTGTCTTACAAAATTGTCGACCCAACTCTTGATATCTCCCTTTTTTCCACCAAAAATCTTAAGAATGACTTGGTAACCCATAAAAAGATCCAAATGGATCCATATGTATCATGTCTGGATTACTATTGTTATTAAAGATCTCCATGATTGGTATGTGTTCTTTCCATGAGACACCAAAATCCATTACTCAATCCTGAAACATTTCTTCCATCATTTTTATCATCTTTTTATATTGTAGATCCTTAGGAGGTAGATACTCTATACTCATGGTCAACAGAGCCCTAAGGGTTTGTTTTAATAATTTCCATAAATCAAATACGAACAGTATATCTATATTAGACCATATAAGAGCTATAATTCCATACCTCTCTTCAACTTTTTAGAGAATGATTTTAGTAATCTCATCCACAATATGATATTACCTAATAGGGATTAAATGGGACAATGTTTTGATTTGATCCATTACCACCCATATAGAATAGTGATTCCAAACAATTATTGAGGGACATGTCACACAATCCTTATCTATCTTCTCCCATTTCAAAAAAAATGGAAATTACTGAAACATATGTGATTCCCATTGATTCATTTCTATAACTATTTAAAAGGTGATACATCTTAACAAAAATCCAACCACCAACTTTTTCATTCCAACCCACCAAATATGATCCTTAAATTCTATTTTTTATATTGTATATTCTAGGATGAATATCCCATCTCTAAAGGTTGTAATAATGAAGAATCTATTTGGGAAAATACATATGTACAATCATATAATATTATATCCACAAAAAGGAACTCCAATATACCATTAATTTTGCAATGGGATAGAGAGTTTTATTCATTCCATGGTGTATTTGTGAGGAGATATAGTGTATGGACAATGTGTATATGGGAGGGATGTGATGTGGTTTGTGTTCTAGGTGTCTGTAGGTGAAATGTAATTTGGCTTGTGGCTTTGGTGTCTATGAGAATGATTTAATTTGGTTTGTGATGCCTAGGTGTCTACAAGAAGTATGTGATGGTTTTTTGTGTCCTAGGTGTTTATGGGAGGGATTTTCTGTGGTTTCTAAGGATGGGTTTTGTGCGGTATGGTTGTGATGTGGTGATTTCAAAAGTGGTGGGAGCACGAGGATGTTTTATTTAAGTAAAGAGTTCATAATTAGTGGGATGTGGTGCGGGGTAACCTATTATCCATGTAAATTTTATTACATGACATTACATATGTGATTAATACGTGTACCTTGGTGAGTCTTGGATAATTACTATACCAGGTATATGCTCTTTTGTTTTGCTATTTTGTTACTGGAGGATTAGTATGTTTCACCCACATTTTCATGAGAAACTTTTGTATTCTTACATTGTACACTTGTATGATCAACCAACATATATAAAACTATTCTCATGTTTCTAGAAAGATTATTAGACTCGGAATGGAATTACTATCTCGAGACTAGGATAGTTTTTGAGTCGAAACATTAGCTTAACTTAGGTACATTACTTTCAAGACATTATTGTACTAACATATATTCAATTGAAAAACATTAATACGGTATGATTTTTGGATTAATTTTATATATGTCTTTGATTTGTTTTATGGATGATCCATCATATATCCAGATCTTGTTATAAAATGGGTAACGCGTCCCATATTTTGAGATTTATACACAGCCATTGTTATTCACCCACCTAGATCTTACTAGCGGTGGGACTCATGGGTCATTGTCTCCCATTCACTATTGACATCCTAGGAGGGTATATTTGGATTAAGGGTTTCACGATAGAATGGTATCAATGGTTAATATTGAGAGATATTTTGGATTTTTTAGTTAGGAAATGTTATGATTGTATATGTATTTTTGGAAACAATATTAGCTGATCAAGATGTATTACATAGGTTAGGTAAGACCGGCTAGGTCACAATATTGTAGGGCCCCTTGAGACCTGATTCCAGGACTCTGATCCTACCGAATGACCAATTTTGGCTACACCATTAGTAGGGTAGAGAACCAAGTAAGGGTACATGCATCAGAATAACTTTTAATCTAGTTTGAATTGGGTTGGTTGGAAAAATAAGGAATGGATAACTAAATAGGTATTAAATGACTTAAAATAATTCATAATACATACCCTATTCTATCAGTTATTATGAAATAATTTTTTACCATTCAACTATGTCTCCTAGTCATTTACCACATGTGGCTGTGAAGGATGAGGTATAGTTGGATGATCTGTTTGATCAAAGGAGGGTTGATCCAGTTGTGGAGGATGACTATTAGTAGAGGATGTTGTGTGATTTTTAGTGACATGCCATGGGTATATATGAGGGAAGTGTTTCATAATTGAAAAAATATATATGGTTTCAAGGATCTTGTGGTCACCTTTATTCTAATCTGGTCCGTGACGGAGTGCTGGGTTCCTTTGGTTGTCATCTATATACAATGATTGGCATGTCAGGGGAGGATGTGGTACCTATTGGAGAGGAAGGATGCTAGTGTTTTGTTGGTCTTTTATGAGGATTTTCAAGAATAATTCCATTAATTGGCCATGAATGATGAAAATAGGAAGGATATACCCTCCCATTAGCTGGAGATTATGTTAGTGCATGAGTGGGGAATATATTTCTAGGATCTCCTTTGTTTTCCCTGGACTCTTTCTAGGGGAGGATTCTCGCGGGAGATATCTTCAGCGGGCACTTAATATTTCAATCTAGCATGCAGTTATTCATTTTACATTTCCAATGTAACTATAGGTTGAAAAGAAGGTTGAGGGGATCAATATAATGTAATCATAGGTATGGTTACCAGGATAGGGTATCCAACATGGTTCTTCTAGAGGTAGAGTTGTCATTGGTAGGTCTCAGGCACCACGACCATGGTGGTTTTGATAGTAATGGTGTCGACCTCAATAACATCATTTCATACAATCTGGTCATCATTAAATTCCCATGAACTTTAGCCAAGTGTGTTTCTTTTATTTAGTTTGTTTCCATCATTCGAAAAAGTTCCCATCAACTGTTGAATTTCATTTTGATCGATAAGGATAGGATTTTCCCTATCATCAAAAATTGATGCTTTTTAGGTTGTTTAAATAGTAGGGGCATCAGGTGCATGTCCAACCAATGGGTTATAAAGTAGGTAGCGGTAGGACTCATGATGTTACATATGTACTGAGACCTCATCTCTAGTGTGGTCATTAGTAGAGAGGAAGATGAGTTGTGTGTTGTCAGTTGCATGCAGTGGAGGCAGTAGTTCCGTAGGGTCCTAATAGCCTCAGGGGTATGAAAATTTTGATGAGTACTCATGATAGTTCCTTATTTCATTCAAGATCTTCTTAATCCAATTTTTTTACCATCTCTATCCCATTATCTAGGAGTAGAGATAGATAGGATTCACGTTCCCCTGTATTTTACTAAACCATTTGCTTGCATGGCCATCTTTTTTAATGTATGCATGTGGTCTATAATAATAATCAAACAAAATCATTTCAATGGAGATAACTTATTATAATAGATGTGGAAATATGATTTCATCAAAACCACCAACTATTTTTATTTATTATGGTGATTTTATAGACTACTTTTGAAGTAGCGTCTTATTTTCATAGGTGGAGGAAAGTGTGTGTTGTTTTCTTTAGTGAGTGGGGTTTTTAGTTGCAAAATCAGCATGGGGAGTCCCTCCTTTATCTATTGGATGAGCTATCAATAGAATCAGTGAATGTTGAAATGGTATTGTTTCCTAGAGTCCTTGGGGAGTTTATCAATTTTTCCCTCAAAAAGATTGTGAAACTACCCCCTCAACATGATGTTGAGTTAGGGAATGACATATATCTCATTTTTTATTGAATTTTTATTTTACCTTTTCAGATGGAACTTTATGAGTTGCAGGAGTTGTGTATTAAAAAAGATGATCATAAATAGAAAGGATTTATTCAACCCTCTGTGTTATCTAGGGGTGCTCTAGTGTTGTTGAAAAAGGAATAAGTTGGTATGAGGTTGTGCATAAACTACCTTAGGTTGAATCAGGTGACATACATGAACCATTTCACACTTTCATGGATATATAATATGTTTTACCATCTAATAGAGGTTATTTAGTTTTATATTATCAAAATGTGCTCTAAGTATCCCATGGCAAGGGAGATGGTTGGTGATATCTTGAAGACTTCCCTCAGATGCTTGTATGGTAACATAATGTTTGTGGTCACATTTTTTGTTGTTACGAACACCACATATGTTTTCATGGGTATTATTTACTATTTGTTATATGAATTATAGGATTTACATATCATCGTATTCATCAATGATATCTTCATCAAATAGATGCCAAAGGAAGATCATATCGAGCATCTCAAAATGATTATGCATATTCTCCGATGTAGCCACCTTTATGGAAAGTTTCCCATGAGTAAATTATGAACATGATATATTCATTTTCATGTACATGTGGTGTCTTAGTATGGAGTGGTAGTAGGCCCTTTGAGGGTTTAAGATGTTTTTTCTTGGGAAATGCCAATAATTTAGAAGAATATTGCAGTCTTATTGTCCCTACATGAAATTATTAAAGTACTTTACTCAATTTATTTCATGTTTCATGTCCATTGACAACTTTTTCCAGGAATGATCGTGATTTGGTGTGGTGTGATCACTATCTTACATCGTTTGGATATCTGATGGTGAGGTTTGTTAGTGCACATTTGCTCCGGTTAATTGAGGAATGATTGGTGATTGAGGTATTCTATGATGCATATTTTCTATGGTTGGTTTGAATCATGTTGAAATAGTTATAAGTATTCTATTATGGTTCAAGGAATTAAAGTTTCCAAGAGCTTAGATATGGTTACAACTATCTGGATCTAGTAGCGTTCATGTTTGTGCTAAAGTTGTGACAGATTTACCTCAGGGGGAGTGATTTTTTCCATTATGTATAACTAGATTTTGAGGTATATCTTTTCCAAGTGAGGTCATAACCTGTTATAATAGATTTTGATAAAATTTATTCAATAATATGATTCTTAGATCTACTACACTTTAGAAAAGGGGAATTTAATGGTTGATGTTTTGTGCATAAAGTCATAGAAAAAGGTTATTTGGTAGACTGCATATTCTAGGAGAGCGATAGAGGAGGTGGAAACCTTGTACATAGATGCAAGGGTGGATGATGGTAAGGAATATTTCATTAAAATGAAGGTGGAATCTTATTTTTTTATTAGGTGGAGGTGTCATAGGGGGAAACTCATGGGAAGCGGTGTTGTGAAATCATGTTGGACATCGTTATGCTTTGGAGGGATGGTCGATGTACGGACGAAACATAAATTTGTGTCATGGAAAGTTCTATATTGTTATTGTGATGTGAGACGGGGTACTTATTAATTTTCATAACTCACCTTTGGTGATAAAACTATTTGTCTTCAGTATGTGTATTGGCTTTAGGATGCTATTATGGTGGCCCGAGATAATTTTGTAAGTATATGAGTTTGTGCAATGATGTTTTGTCTGCTAGCAAGTAAAGGTAGAGAACTATGTTCCATGTAGTTGGTTGCCTTATATTAATGTTATCTAGTGGAAATGGAATGAAATCTAAATGGATTTGGACATATATTTATTTATTGCTGAAGGAGATTATGATGCCATCTGGGTAGCAGTGGATTAGTTGATGGAATCATCTAACTTTTTAGTGACTAAGGATTCTGGTGTTTTGGATAACTTGGATAATAGTAATGTAAATGAGGTTATGAATTTTTAGGAAGCTACAAGTTATATTATTTTAGAATGGTTCACACATTATTCCTCATGATTCTGGAGGTGATTGCAACAATATTTTGGCACCTAGTTACTCCTTGACACTTCTTTCCACCCTCAGACAGATGGGAAGATAGAATAGACTATTCAGATGTTGAATGATATGATGAATGCATGATTATTAGACATTTTTGAATCATGGGTATGATAACTACCTTTGATGGTGTTATATTATAATAATTTTCAACACTCTTCCATTGGTATGTATCTTTTTAAATATTTGTATAGAAGAATTTATTTTCACTATTTTGTTGTAATGCAGTTAAGGAGACAACATTTGTCGGTCCTGACATACTACAGAGTATGAAAGAGAACATTGGCCTTGTTAGAGATAGGATGAATGTTGTGCAAGACAAGAAGAAGTCTTTTCAGATCATAAGAGGAGGTCCTTGGAGTTTGAGGATAGAGACCTTGTGTTCTTGAAGGTATCCCCTCGATGTGGGCAGTAAAGGTTGAGAATCTGGAGTAATATTTCTCAGTTGTTTTATGTGCCATTTTAGGTGTTAGGTTGATTTGGTGAGGTTGTATAAAAGGTGTAGTTTCAACAATAGTTTATGAAGATCCATGATGTTTTTAAGTCTATGATCTTTGTCTGTATCTTCACGATGACTCTATTGTCCATGACTAGGAATATTTGGATATCGAGGATGACACAACCTTAAAAAATTAGGATGTAGAGATCCAAGATCATTTAGATATGTCACTTCGGGGATCTATCATACCTTTTTTGAGTGTGTTGTGGACTCATGGAACCCATAAGGATATTACTTGAAAACTTGACACATAGTTGTGCACCCAATACCCGAATTGGTTTTAAAATTATCCTTATTTTGTTTTACCTTATGATGTAATTTTTGAAACATGTTATATGAAATTATCTATTTTTTTCTATTTCAAGATTTGATTGGTGCAATGTGTAATAATTTCTTGATACATGAATATGGGAGGATGCAATTCCTAATCGAGATGCATTAAATACGATGTGATTTAACCCATACAGTCGAGTCAGTACAACCCAAAGCTGATAATATCCTGACATGGAGAATGGAATTCATGGATTGGTTTGTTTAGGAGGAAATCATTCATTGAATATAGTAGTCTCTGTATTGGGAATCATGGATTTTTGACACAATTAAATGATGGTTTTCTATCATTGTGGTTGTGGTGAGTCGGGTTGGTGTGCTTAGCTAGTGCTAGTGCTTCGGGAGTGGCTGATGTCTTGAGAGATATCTCATAAGTTGGGTTTTCAGACCCATTTTCCTTTAGTCTTGGTTTTAGATTCCAAAGAGTGAGAATATTTTAATTTGTATCTAATGTAAGATTTTTTGTTATCCCAATACATTAAATTGTCATTTTTGGCTGTTTAAGGTGTTTGGAAGAGGTTATGGGTGTTTTTACAGGATTTTGGGGTGCATAAAAGATGTTTTGGGTGTCACACGTCATGTAAGTAGATTGAACATTGTGAATTTTGTTTTGAGTGATTTTTCATGTTTTTTCATGGACATTAATGTTTTCGAGTATAAAAAAGAAATAAATCTAGTAGAAATGGGTTTTTTTTAATATCTTTCTCAAAAAATTACACAACATGAAATGGGATTACTTGTCATGTAATAACCTAACACTGTAAATTTTATGTATTTTTTCAGCTGTTTGGTTTATCAATCCATAGAACTACATTGCCCCTATCTAGAACCCATGTGTCAAGAGGGCCCCTCATAGTGTTTTCAGGATTCTTATTCTATTTATTGATTCCATGATTCCCTAATTTAATATGTAGAAATCCATTTTAAATATAATGGGTGTTCATCCATTGTTCATGAGGTTTATTTAGGATAGGTATATGTCCCTTCTGGTATCTTCTTCCATGTGATGGATAATAACCCCAAATGGTTCAAAATTCAATTCCTTCTAATATTATTGTTTTGATGGCTACAAAAAATCTGCATATGGATGCAGGTATTACCATAAAGTTGATCATAGATCTGTTGTGTGGCCTATTGTTGTGAGAAGATTGTTCACACCCTTTGTGGTTGTATTTATTTTATTTATCATCATTGTGAATCATGTGGAATATAATTAATTTTTCTCACCCATGGGTGATGGAAAATTCAAACAATAAAATAAAATATTTATTTAAATGAAATTGTAATGGGTAGAGGTATTTCATTTGAATTCCTTTGGTGTTTTGATATTATGATTGAGGTTGTGAATTATATAGGATTTATGCCCCTTTGGAAATCAAGATTGTTGGGGGTCCATGTTTTCTCACTAAATCGGTTTCATGTTGTTTGGTTCATGTTGACCACTTTCATATTGAAATTGGATAATAATGTTAATTTTGATAATGAATGGATTCCCTAGTATTTGGTTTGTGTGAGGACACCATTATATAATGATGTGTAATTGGATATGAGTCCCCATTTATAAATTTGAAAATTTGTTATGTCGTGGTCTATGTTATGATGTGTGGGTTTGATTTGGGTTGTGATGTTGAATATTTGTGTGCATGGTTTTCTTCTATGGGTTGGGTTTGGTATTGTTATGGATGAACTTGTAGACAGTACATCATTCTATATTTGTAATGGAATCATAAGTTGAGATATTGATTTACTATAAAATGAATTAGAAGTGTTTTTCTGCAGGGCTACGAGATAGTTGTGCCGAAATGTGATAAAAATGGGGATGTGAGTGGGGGGTGTAACACCCCGAGATTTTATGAAAAATATTCTTTTTAATTTCATTAATGTCTTGTGTCATATGCTACACCAAAAGGAGCTTTCACAACACACATCCTTGACTTTCCTTTCATTACACGCAATCGCGACCTTCCTCGATAGCGCGTGTAGTACGCAGTACCGAGTTTCACTAAACAACGATATGCTATTTAAATATTATTAAAACTAGCCGTTATGAATAGTAATAACCACTTTTTGAAATTTTGTAAATTTATCTTTCAAAATGGACTTCATTTTTGGATTCAGAATATCGAAATTAGCATAGGGTTAAATTTTGGTACTTTTAGGATAACTTTCGTTTTCTGATGAATAGTGAAAATTACTAAATTTTAATTAAAAACAACCTTTTTAATCAAAATAATTAATAGTGATAAATTATTAATTTGAGTGGTTTTAAAGTATATTTAGAATATATTTTTACAATTTAATACAATTTTGGTCATTGGATGTAATTTGACATTTAAACCAGTCATAAACAAGTGTCAATCTTTTGATAGTTATTATCTCTTAAGAACACGCTATTTGTTTAGACGACGAGAATTAATTTTTAAACTAATTAATGCAACTGATATGTTTTTAATTTGGTAAAATAGACATTATTTTTGATTTCATAATATCAAATATATCTTAGGCCTAATTTTTGGTATTTTTTTGGAAACATTCATTTTTTGATGAATAGTGAAACCACTAAGTGGTAGTTAAATTTTTTTTTTTCATAAAACATAATTTTACCGCTTCTGTGAGTGGAATTTCAAAAATCTGAGAGACACAGTTGATGTCAGTAAGTAAAATGTGGTTTAATGAGATGAAAATAATTTTTGGTGAATAGTAACTTTTTTACTTTTTTTACCACGGTTAAAAGTAAATATTTTAATTAAGGGTAAAAATGATATTATTATTACGCTAAAACATGTCCTAATTCTACTGGATAAGTGTAATTCGACCAAAAACAACCTTAGGAATAAAATATGACCATTTAGGCCCACTTGGATTAGATTAGGACATTTATTATTAATTTATTTAAAGAAGGGTTAAAATAGTTAAAATCAAAGTTTAATAAGTAAATCATTTTTAATATAGGGTTATACATAAGATAAATTATACTATAAATATTCATTAGAAAGATAAAAATATTTCCTACATAATGGTATTTTATTTGTAATTTTTAGAAATTAAATAATTTAATTTATTTATGACACAATGATGATGAAGTAATTATCTAATTAATGAAATATTGAAATAATTGATGTTATAAATACCCAAATAAATGTAATTTGAGACTTTTTATGAATTAAACTAATTTTCTAGGATAATATGACATGTTATTATTTATTTAACTAACTTTTTTAGAACTAATAATTCTGTTATGAGTTTCACAAAAATCTATTACAAAATAGTGTCAAATTGACATAAAATAGTTTTTAAAACAAATATTATATTATTAATTTTTATTTTATTCATAAAAATCTTAGGTTCGGCCAAATGACTTAGATAAGGTTATATATATTAATAATAAACAACTTGGGGTTAGTTTGGCTTCTTATAGTAAGTTTATTAACCTTATAACTTAAGAACACAAAAAGACATGGTAAAAGTAAAATTATCTAACTTAATGTTAAATCTAAATGATAAGTTTACAATATGAACCTAAACTTGTCTAAATTCTATTGGACGAGAGTATTTAGACCCATCCCCACCTTAGTTTCTAAATAACTCAATTTGGAGCTATTTAAAAACGAATTTGGCTTTATAATAAAATAATATTTTTCGTTTTTCCAAAGGAGCCCCTCTCCTCCATTATAAAAGGGCACCTCCTCCCTCTCTTCCTCACACCAAATTGAGCCTTCAAGCTCGGCCAACCCCTTCCAAATTCTCTTCTAAACTTCCATAGCTACATCCTAGAGGTTCTGGTCTTCCTCAAAGACCAATTTTATTTCCCTAAAAGGAGATCTCAAAGAGGCGCTTCAAAGAAGAGGTAATGTCCGTTACCAATTCTTTCAACTTTATTTCTTCTTCCAATTCACCTTCATAGGTTGTTTCATTTTGAAGTAATAAAATAAGTATCACTCATATATGGATATGTTATTATAAGTATGAAACAACCCTATTTCATCATCTATCCATCCTACGGAAAATGAAATCACCGTGCGTGCGTACGTACGGAATACTGTCTCCACGCTATGGTGTAATCAATTTTCCACCACCACCTTACATGGATGGGTATAATGGTGAAAATAAAAAACTATATATGATTATTGTAAAGTTGTATTAATTATGAAATAGTATTCATACACTCCAATACAATTCCACGATCATGAGAATGATATCATCGCTCAGTCCTACGTACAGACTACCGTCTCCACAACCTGATGAGATTCATTCTGCACGTTAACCATTCATGAATGATTATAAAGTATATATAATAAGTAATAATGAAATATATGACATTACAATGATAATGGATTTATGTGTATATATATGTATGTCATATACTTAATTCTATTCAACTCAATAAGGAAACGAAAACAGCGTTCATGCGTACGTACGGCCTACCGTCTCCATGAATGGTGTATTTCTTTCCATTTACTGATCTATTATATATATGTATATTCTGAATATATATTATATAAATCATGTTTTATTTTCTGGAATTGATTAATCATGATATATGTAATCATATGAATAATTACCAGTCAGAACACGGACGACAAATGAAACGATTTTACCCAAAACCCTCTTTTACATGGAATTTACAAAAGAACGGCTATAATAATGTCATAAGTTAACCATATATGATATCATAACAATGAGTATGATTCTGGAATAAGTCAATGACATTATTTAAATCATTATACAAGAGTTTCAGACACTTATTAAGCAAATCATACCTAAGGTAAGGGAAATATCACAATCTTATTTTTATGCGAGATTGTTTATACTTTGAAATTTACTAGGGCGTATTTTATCATCCACATCCATGTTTCCTCAATATGTAATATTATTTCCATCCCCCTGAAATTGTTTAAATCCAATTTTACCCTTTGATGAGTTTTTAGTAAATGATATGAAAGGAATCTTTTTTTGTTTTTCATACGAGGTACTTTTTGACTTTTCCGACAACAGTACGAGAAGAATGTTTTTTTAACTTATACGCACTAGTGCAGAAAACGTTTTTTACGTCACCATTTTTTACGTCGGTTATATAAAACCGACGTCATAATATGTAAAACGAGGTTTTTTACGTCGGTTATTTAATAACCGACGTAAAAACCTGTGTTTAGTACACCTTTAACGTCGGTTATTTTTATAACCGACGTTATTAATCGTGCGGCTTCGTTTTTTACGTCGGTTATACATTAACCGCCGTAAAAAACAGAAGCGGGGGGTGTTTGTTACGTCGGTTATTCAATAACCGACGTAACAAATCGACATATGTACGAGTTATTAGGTCGGTTATTCAATAACCGACGTAAAAAACGCGGTTTTTGAAGGCCTTTTTACGTCGGTTATTTTATAACCGACGTAAAAAAAGAATCCGCAGATGTTTTTGACGTCGGTTATGGAATAACTGACCTAAAAAATGCGGATTTTGAGCCCTTTATAACGTCGGTTATAAAATAACCGACGTCAAAAAAGAGTCGGAGGATGGTTTTTACATCGGTTATTGAATAACCGACGTTATAAATGTTTTTAAAAAAATTATAACGTCGGTTATTGAATAACCGACGTGATAACTCATTTAAAAATTTACCCAGACCCGTGGATTGTCATTCGCGAGTTTACCTTCGACAGTCGCGACTCGTCTCTCTCGCGCGTAAACCCGAATCGGCTCATCCATTTCGTTGGTTTAGATTCATTTTGAGATCATCGTTTCTCATATTTAAACTCCTCAGATAAATCATCTAAACTCGCAGCACTCAGGTAATCCTCCCACTCGTTCGTTTTTTTTTGCGGATTGTATATATATATGTGTTGTGATTTTTTTGTTGAAACTAGCTATGATTCTTCGATTGCAAACCCTTTTAACTCGTTTTGGCACCATAATCTTATTTATCATCCCTAGATCTATTAGTTCGACTTGCAATATTGACTAATTTTATGATTTCACTAATTTTTCATCGTTTTCTATAAATCCCCGAGAGGGTTGGGGCGTGTCCATTTGGATGGGTTGCCCTTTTACAGTTGTTACTACTTTATTCACACACAACCATGGAATAGGTGCATGGATTTGGGATCACATCACCATTTTCACCCCCTGCAAACAAAGTTTCATGAGGAGGACTCGCCAGATTTCCAAGCAGGTCGGGGGTGTGGGGTTGTGTCCAGGAGGGGTGGGGTGCTTTCTAGAGGGGTCGGGGGCTGTCCAGAGGGGTCGGGGGGTGTCCAGGGTGGTGTCCAAGGGGATGGGTGGGTGTGGGGGGCTGTCCAAGGGGGTGGCGGCCTGTCCAGAGGGGTCGGTGGGGTGTCCAGGGGGGTGTCCAAGGGGTTGGATGGGTGTGGGTGGCGGCCTCTCCAGAGGGTATTTGGGGTTGTCCGGGTGGGTGGGGGGGCTGTCCAGAGGGTTGGGAGATGTCCAGGGGGTGTCCAAGGGGGTAGGGGGTGGGGGGTGGTGTCCAGGAGGGGTGGGGGCTGTCCAGAGGGGTCGGGGGGTGTCCAGGGGAGTTTACAAGGGGGTGGGTGGGTGTGGGGGGCTGTCCAAGGGTGTGGGTGGGTGTGGGGGGGTGTCTAGGGGGGTGTCCAAGGGGGTAGGGGGTGGGGGTGGTGTTTAGGAGGGGTGGGGGGGGGGCTGTCCAGAGGGTTGGGTGGTGTCCAGGGGGGTGTCCAAGCAGGTCGGGGGGTGGGGGGTTGTGTCCAGGAGGGTGGAGGTGCTTTCTAGAGGGGTCGGGGGCTGTCCAGAGGGTTGGGGGTGTCCAGGGGGGTGTCTAAGCAGGTCGGGGGTGGGGGTTGTGTCCAGGAGGGGGTGGGGGTGCTTTCTAGAGGGGTCGGGGGCTGTCCAGAGGGGTCGAGGGGTGTCCAGGGTGGTGTCCAAGGGGATGGGTGGGTGTGGGGGGCTGTCCAAGGGGGTGGCGGCCTGTCCAGAGGGGTCGGTGGGGTGTCCAGGGGGGTGTCCAAGGGGTTGGATGGGTGTGGGGGGCTGTCCAAGTGGGTGGCGGCCTCTCCAGAGGGTATTTGGGGTTGTCCGTGTGGGTGGGGGGGCTGCCCAGAGGGTTGGTGGATGTTCAGGGGGGTGTCCAAGGGGGTAGGGGGTGGTGATCCAGCGGCCGGACGGTGGTCGAGATAGAGGAAGGCTCTCTGTCTGGTCCACCGGCCGGTGACACCGGGCAGTGGGCAAGTCGACTGCCTGGGTCCTCCGGCTGGCTGGTGAGCTGACACCGGCTGACCGGTGGACTCAGTGAGTCCACTTTTCAGCTTTCTTGGGCCAACTCCATGGCAACCTTTTTCCTATCAACAAAAACACTTGAAAACAAGTTAGAACATAATAAGAGTGATTGAATTTACACTCATTCAAACGGAAATGTCACGAGCAACAGGGCATCATCGAATGCGGATATTACATGTTAAGATTTATGTATGAAATAATAACAACTAGGACAGTTCTGAGTTTTGACCTGGTAAGATTTCCTATTTCTCATAATATTTCAATTTGATTTAAACATTATACACATTGACTACTATCGTTTTCCTTTGTAGCTTTTTGATGACCCTCAACCCTTTACTGCTGAAGATATCAAACACTTACAAGTGGAGTGGTCAAATTATTTTACAGGTTTGATTGACTTTTAGTTTTTTGTAATGTAAAATGTAATTTTGAAAATTGTCAATGTAATTGTGTATTTCGTAGTCGTTTAGGTTGGATTTAGTTTTTTTTTGAAGTTGACAGTGTATGTTTTGAATGTTATATAAGTGAATGCTTAATTTTTCTCTACTTCTTATTTTGGTCTATAGTTGATGGTTTTTCTGGTCTGGATTTTGGTATGGGGGGAGAGGTTCCCAGGGGGTGGGTGGGTGTTTGGGGGGTGTCCAAGGGATATGGGAGGGGTGTCCAAGGTGTTTTTGGGGCTGTCCTAGGGGTCAGGGGGGTGTAAATGAGGGTGGGGGGTGTCCAGGGGGTGGGGGGTGTCCAAGGGATATGGGAGGGGTGTCCAAGGTGTGTTTGGGGCTGTCCAAGGGGTCGGTTGGGTGTAAATGAGGGTGGGGGGGGGGGCTGTCCAAGGGGTGGGGGTGTCCAAGTGGTGGGGGTGTCCAAGGGATATAGGAGGGGTGTCCAAGGGGTGTTTGGGGCTGTCCAAGGGGATGGGGGGGTTTCCAAGGGGTCGGGGGGGTTCCAAGGGGTCGGGGGGGTGTCCAAGGGATATAGGAGGGGTGTCCAAGGGGTGTTTGGGGCTGTCCTAGTGTTCGGGGGGGTGTAAATGAGGGTGGGGGGGCTGTCAAAGGGGTGGGGGTGTCCAAGGGGTGGGGGTGTCCAAGGGATATGGGAGTGGTGTCCAAGGTGTCTGGGAGTTCTGTCCAAGGGGCCGGTTGGGTGTAAATGAGGGTGGGGGGGCTGTCCAAGGGGTGGGGGTGTCAAAGGGGTGGGGGGGGGGGTGTCCAAGGGATATGTGAGGGGTGTACAAGGGGTGTTTGGGGCTGTCCAAGGGCTCGGTGGGGGGGGTGTCCAGGGGTCGGGGGGTGTCCAAGGGGTCTGGGAGGGCTGTCAAGGTGTGGGGGTGTCCAATGGTTGTTTGAGGCTGTACTAGGGGTCTTGGGGGTGTAAATGAGGGTGGGGGGCTATCCAAGTGGTGGGGGGTGTCCAAGGGGTGGGGGTGTCCAAGGAATATGGGAGGGGTGTCCAATGGGTTTTTGAGGCTGTACTAGGGGTCGTGGGGGTGTAAATGAGGGTGGGGGGCTGTCCAAGGGGTGGGGGGTGTCCAAGGGTTGTGGTGGGGCTCTAATGTGGTGGGGGAGGGCTGGCCAGGTTGTTAGGTGGGTATAGATGAGGGTGGGGTTCAGTTGGGGCTTGGGGGAGGGCTGGCATGGTTATTTTTGTTGTTTGGTTTCTGGTTGCTTTTTGGTGAGAGCAGTGCAATTATTTTAAGAAATATATATCACTTTCACATCGGTTATTTTATAACTGACGTGGTAAATAAATCGGTAGGGGTTTATCACATCGGTTTTTTCGAGAACCGACGTGATAAACCGTTCCCGGGCCTTTTATCACGTCGGTTCTTAATATAACCAACGTGCTAAAAGGCCTGGGAATCGATTTACCAGGTCGGTTATTGGATAACCGACGTGCTAAAACGTTTCCGAGGCCTTTTTATCAGGTCGGTTATTTAAGAAACCGACGTGATAATAGGCCCGGGGAAGGGTAAATCACGTCGGTTCTGTCATAACTGACGTGATAAATGATATCCCAGGCGTTTTATCACGTCGGTTTAGATATAACCTCCGTGATAAATCCCCATCCCCCATCATTTTTCACATTGGTTATTAATGAACCGACATGATAAACACCGTGATGTTAGGGATGTTATGTCGGGTTTTAAATAACCGACGTAAAAAACGTTATTTATAACGTCGTCCGTATTAACGTCGCCTAAAAACCGACGTAAATAATGAAAAATAACCGACGTAAAAAAAATTTTCTGCACTAGTGACGGCATGAATGGATTTTTAAAACGTTATTTCCAAGATGGTTCCATTACAAGTTTTCAAGTTTCTTTTTAATCAAATTCTTTTAGTTTAGAATTTTATGACATGTTAAGAAAGCAAAATTGTTTTTGAAGTAGAAAAGAAAATTTTCCTCAAGAATGGAGTTCAAGTGTTTTATCAAAATTATTTTCCATCTAAGATAATAAAGTGTTATGTTTCTATTCCTATTATTACATTGACTTTATTATGTTTTTATGGAATTATTTTTATGAATTCCTTAATCTTATATGGATTGTTTTATGATGTCACGATGTTTAAGATTCCCATTTTTATTACATGGGTTATTCTATGATGTATGGTTTATGATTTTGTGGCACACATAAGAATGGTATCATTATGAGATGGGTGGGACCTATATCTCCCTCCAATTCATTGGGTAATGATTTTATATCTCATGAGATAGGCATGGCTGGAATGGCAGGTTAAACCGGTTCAGTGAAACAGGACTGAAACGAGGAGTGAACTCGGTTCAGAAATGGACTTTGTCTACTAAGATGGTCTTGGCAATGAGTCTTGACTAATAAGAAATTATTCTATATGATTATGTGTGTATGACACAAAGTTTCATGTTTTATGTTATGATTATTGGGATTACATTCACTACTATGATTTATCCCATGTTATGATATTATGATCTGTTTTGCAGGTTAAGATTTCTAAAATGTTATATTCTTATGAATATGATGTGATTGATATTTCTTTTGTTTACCCTTACTGAGCATTTGAGCTCACCCTTTTATGTTTTTTTCCAGGATATAAAGAATGGTTTTAGGTAAGAAAAAAGGGGAAGATCTTTATGGGAAATGTTGAAGATCATTCACAACGATTAGAAGATTATATTCCGAGTTTCCAAAGACACTAAACTATTATGGTCCATGTGTGTGTGTTTTTGTAATGTACTAAGTATTCCGAAAAAGTAATGTAATTTCCATGTACATCAAGCTTTGGGTCTCTATAGTTGTATCATAAGAAAGGTTTAGTCAACCTTTGGAAACTAGGATGCGAGAACTTTAGTGAGATCCCTAGAGATATGTCTAAGGTATATCTAAGGATTTCCATAAGGATAAGTATACGTATAGGTTATAGTCATAGAATTGCGCTAACGATCTTATAATTTTACCTAAGATGTTAGATATTGAGGGTACTCCCCCTTTATTATATTGTTTTCCCTAGCATGATTTTTGCCTCTCACACTATTCTTTTTGGGTATCGGACGATGGCTGGAACCTGAAGGAACCATGTTGATCAATGCAATGGACAATGCAATCATTGTCCTCCTGAAAAAATAAATGTTATGGGAGATTGAGTGCAAAATCTTATTGTTATACTTATAAAAGCTATGAATCATTCTGGACTTCCAAACGAGCAGATAAGGGAAAAATATTCTATTGAGTCCTTCATGAGGCAACGTCCACCTTTTTTCAGTGGGTCTTCTGATCCACTTCTTGCTGAACAATGGATCATTACCACGGAAAAGATATTTTCAGTTCTTCAATGTTCTGAACATGATAAAGTCATCTTAGCAGTATATCGTTTTGAAGTTGAAGCTGATCAATGGTGTAATCTTATCAAGAATACGAGGCCAAGAGATGAAATTGAGTCCATGGAATGGGATGAGATCAAGAACTTATTTTTCAATAATTACTTCCCTCGTATTCTTTGAACAACGATAGAGAATGAGTTTCTTGAACTAAAGAAAAAGGATGATGAATCTGTTGGTGTATACGAAGCGAATTTTACAAGGCTTGCAAGGTATGCATCTGGCTTTATCATCCAAACTGAAAGTAAAGTTTATCGATTCTTCAGTGGCTTAAAACCAAATATTCGATGGGCATTAGCTATAAGAGACTTCAGTAGCTATGAAGAAATTGTGTGATGTGCTATTAAGGTAGAAATGGAAGTTGGTGTTACATATTCATCTCATGGTTTTGAAAAGAAAAGAAAGATGGAGTTCAAGGAGAAATCTCAGAATAATGGTGAAAAGAAGATGAATGTTTCCTTATGCTCAAAGTGTGGAAAGAAGCATGGTGGAGATTGTCATAAAGGGACTAAAAAATGTTTTATGTGTGGAAAAGGAGGTCATCGAGCAGGTGAGGGTCGAAGTAATAGAAAAAGGGTTGCTAATAGTGTGAATAAAGAAAAGACTACAGAAAATGCACCAAAAACACTTCAATGCTTCAAGTGCAATGAAATGGGACATTATACTAATCAATGCCCAAATCCAAGGGTTAATGATGATCGACATGAGCAACCACTTAAGGAAAATGACAAAGGGAAGTCACATGCGATCACTATTGGCGATGTTGAATATGAAAATGATGTGGTGGAATGATTAAGTGTTTATGTAATCGGAATCCAAAACAATTTTGTATATATTATCGTGGAATATTGGAATATTTATGTATTGGTCTATTGTGTTTTTCAGTAATTTATGGTACCGGTAACCATGGAAAGTGATTGAGATATTTTTAGAAATCAGATGATATGCGCATAATGAAGGGATAAGAAGATAATGAGATGTTTTATTGTATTCATGAGCTCATGATTGATATAAGTACTAAGTGATATCATGGTTTGAATATAAATAATTTTGAGGATTTTGGTTTGTGGAAAGTGTTAACTTTTTACTGCATTCAGGTTTTCACTAAGGTTCAATGGGTATTCATGATTAAGGTATTCGCATGTTTGTAATTTGACCAACAAGATATATCTTTTGATATATGGGGGATAAATGACGGCATTCACATGATTGTTATGTGACATTTCAAATAATCATTTCTATACTATGATCTTGGACCGAAGTATTTTGGTTAAGACTAAAGATTGGGATGGATTGTGTTGGAAATAAGTTAGTATTGTTTAAGGATAGAAGTTTTTTTTGATATTATTTATGGGATGTTATAGTAATTTAGTTTTAGAAAAAGGACAACCTGCAGGATGGGTGACAACCCATCGCGTCGGACAAGGCTGTGGGAATCGAACCCACAACCGAAGTGAGACTGGCCTTTGTCGCCTACCACTGGCCTACAAAAAAGTCCATGTTTAGTATAAACTAGTTTTATTATGATATAATAAGTATAAGTCCATTTTAGGAACCATATATTATTAATCTCACTATAGATCGACTTATGTATATTTAATAACTTTTGCTAACATTTTGTTTGAGATAGATGGAATGACCCGTCATTCTATCACATGATCTGCTAACACTTCAGGAATAACAAATTCAACTTCATTTCTTTAAGAGATGAAGTGGAAATTTTTCAAGGCACGAACAAAAGTGAGATTGTACCAAAATAAAGTAAGTATTTATTCTAATTCAAATTATTAAACTTTAGGGAAATGATCTTAAAAACCAAAAATGTTTTCCTAGTGCTCTTATATCTGATGAATTAGATGGTACCTTATATCGTCACAAATTTATGGCTTTGTGATTGGTGGCTTTTCCATATCAATGTTCTCTACCACTCTCCATCAGAACATGATGGTTAGATTTCTCTTCCATATCCATATTTTCACCTATGTGTAAACCCAGTGATTAGTTTATTTGGGTAACCATTACGTTTCATACATTTGTTTTTAAGGATTGGTTTTGGTATTCCTTTTTACGATGTGGGTTTCTTTTAATGAAACATTTGAGTAGTAAACCATTTATATCCCTGATGAAGTTTGAGGGCGAAATTCATTTTAAGGGGGGCAGAATGTAACACCACGAGATTTTATGAAAAATGTTCTTTTTAATCTCATTAATTTCTTGTGTTGTACGCAACCCCAAAAGAAGCTTTCACAACACACATCCTTGACTTTCCTTGCATTACACGCAATCACGACCTTCCTCGATAGCGCGTGTAGTAAGCAATACCGAGTTTCACTAAACAACGATATGCTATTTAAATTTATTAAAACTAGCCGTTATGAATAGTAATAACCAATTTTTGAAATTTTTTAATTTTATTTTTCAAAATGGACTTCATTTTTGGATTTGTAATATCAAAATTAGCTTAGGGTGAAATTTTGGTAGTTTTCGGATAACTTTCATTTTCTGATGAATAGTGAAAATTACTGAATTTTAATTAAAAACAACCTTTTTAATCGAAATAATTAATAGTGATAAATTATTAATTTGAGTGGTTTTAAAGTATATTTAGAATATATTTTTACAATTTAATACAATTTTGGTCATTGGATGTAATTTCACATTTAAACCAGACATAAACAAGTGTCAATCTTTTGATAGTTATTATCTCTTAAGAACACGCTATTTGTTTAGACGACGGGAATTAATTTTTAAATTAATTAATGCAACTAATATGTTTTGAATTTGGTAAAATAGACATCATTTTTGTGTTCATAATATCAAATATATCTTAGGCCTAATTTTTGGTATTTTTCTGGAAACTTTCATTTTTTGATGAATAGTGAAACCACTAAGTGGTAGTTAAAAAATGATTTTTTCATAAAACTTAATTTTACCACTTTTGTGAGTAGAATTTCAAAAATACAAGAGACACGGTTGATTTCAGTACGTAAAATGTGTTTCAATGAGATGAAAACAATTTTTGGTGATTAGTAACTTTTTACTTTTTTTACCACGGCTAAAAGTAACTAGTGTAATTAAGGATAAAAATGATATTATTATTACCCTAAAACATGTCATAATTCTATTGGATAAATTTAATTCGACCAAAAACAACCTTATGAATAAAATATGACCATTTAGGCCCCCTTGGATTAGATTAGGACATTTATTATTAATTTATTTAAAGTAGGGTTAAAATAGATAAAATCAAAGTTTAATAAGTAAATCATTTTTAATATAGGGTTATACATATGATAAATTAGACTATAAGTATTCATTAGAAATATAAAACGATTTCCTACATAATTGTATTTTATTTGAAATTTTTAGACATTAAATAATTTAATTTATTTATGACACAAAGATGATGCAGTAATAATCTTATTATTGAAATATTGACATAATTGATGTTATAAATACCCAGATAAATGTAATTTGAGACTTTTTATGAATTAAACTAATTTTCTAGGTTAATATAATATGTTATTATTGATTTAATTAACTTCTTTCGAACAAATAATTCTGTTATGATTTTCAAAAAAATCAATTACAAAATTGTGTAAAAATTGACATAAAATAGTTTTTAAAACAAATATTATATTATTAATTGATATTTTATTCCTAAAAATCTATGTTTCGGCAAAATGACTTAGATAAGGTTATATATATTAATAATAAACATCTTGGGGTTCGTTTGGCTTCTTATAGTAAGTTTATTAACATTATAATGTAAGAACACAAAAAGACACGGTAAAAGTATAATTATATAACTTAATGTTAAATCTAAATGATAAGGATAAAATAGGAACCAAAACTTGTCTAAATTATATTGTATGAGATTATTTCGACCCATTCCCACCTTATCTTAGAAATAACGTAATTTGGAGCTATTTAAAACCGAATTTGTCTTTATAATAAAATAATATTTTTAGTTATTCCAAAGGAGCCCCTCTCCTCCCTTATAAAAGGGCACCTCCTCCCTCTCTACCTCACACCACTTTGAGCCTTCAAGATCGGCCAAACCCTGCCCAATTCTCTTCTCCACTTCCATAGATACATCCTAGAGGTTCTGTTCTTCCTCAAAGACCAATTTTAGTGCCCTAAAAGGAGATCTCAAAGAGGCGCTTCAAAGAAGAGGTAATGTCCATTACCGATTCTTTCAACTTTATTTCTTATTCCACTTATTTTTCTTTGTATGATTCATATTTAAGTAATAAAATCATTATAACTCATATAAGAATATGTTATTATATGTATGAAACAACCCTACTTCACCATCAATCCATCCTACGGAAAACGAAATCACCGCTTGTGCGTACGTACGGAATATTGTCTCCACGCCATGGTGTAATCAATTTTCCACCACCATATTACATGGATGGGAATAATGGTGAAAATAAACAACTATATATGATTATTGTAAAGTTGAATTAATTCAGAAATAGTATTCATACACTCCAATACAATTCCATGACCATGAGAATGATATCATCGCTCGTGCGTACGTACGGACTACCGTCTCCATGACGTGATGAGATTCATTCTCCACGTTAACCATTCATGAATGATTATAAAGTATATATAATAAGTAATCATGAAATATATGACATAATAATGATACTGTATTTATGTGTATATATAGGTATTTCATCTACTGAATTCTATTCAACTCAATAAGGAAACGAAAACAGCGTTCATGCGTACGAACGACCTACTGTCTCCATGAACGGTGTATTTCTTTCAATTTACGGATCTATTATATATATGTATATTCTGAATATATATTATATAAATCATGTTTTATATTTTGTAATTATGTAATCATGATCTATGTAATCATATTAATAATTACAAGTCAAAACATGGAGGACAAATGAAACGATTTTACCCAAAACACTCTTTAACAGGGAATTTACAAAAGAACGGTTATAATAAAGTCATAAGTGAACCATATATGATATCATAACAATGAGTATGATTCTGAAATAATTCAATGACATTATTTAAATAATTATACATGAGGTTCGGACACTTATGAAGCAAATCGGACCAAAGGTAAGGGAAATATCACAATCTCATTTTTATCCGAGATTGTTTATACTTTGAAATTTACTGGGGTGTATTTTATCATCCACATCCATGTTTCATCAATATGTAATATTATTTCCATCCACCTAAAATTTCTTAAATCCAATTTTTCCCTTCGATGAGTTTTTAGTAAAAGATATAAAAAGAATCTTTTGTCGTTTTTCGTTCGAGGTACTTTTTGACTTTTCCTAAAAATGTATGAGAAGAACGTTTTTTTAACTTATACGGCATGAATGGATTTTTAAAACATTATTTCCAAGAAGGTTACTTTAAAAGTTTTCGAGTTTATTTTTAATCAACTTCTTTTAGTTTAGAATTTTATGACATGTTAAGAATGATAAAGTGTTTTTCAAGTAGAAAGGATATTTTCCTCAAGAATGGAGTTCAAGTGTTTTATCAAAATTATTTTCCATCTAAGATAATAAAGGGTTCTGTTTCTATCCCTATTATTACATTTATTTTATTATGTTGTGATGGAATGATTTTTATGAATTCCATTATCTTATATGAATTGTTTAATGATGTCACGATTTTTAAGATTCCCATTTTAATTACATGGGTTCTGCTATGATGTATGGTTTATGATTTTGTGGCACACATAAGAATGGTATCATTATGAGATGGGTGGGACCTACATCTCCCTCCAATTAATTGGGTAAAGATTTTATATCTCATGAGATAGACATGGCTGGAACGGCAGGTTAAACCGGTTCAATGAAACAGGACTGAAACGAGGAGTGAACTCGGTTCAGAAATGGACTTTGTCCACTAAGATATTTTTGGCAATGAGTCTTGACTAATAAGAAATGATTCTCTATGATTATGTGTGTATGCCATAATGTTTCATGTTTTAAGTTATGATTATTGGGATTATATTTCACTACTATGATTTATCCAATGTTATGATATTATGATCTGTTTTGCAGGTTAATATTACCAAAATGTTATGTTCTTATGAATATGATGTGATTGATATTTCGTTTGTTTACCCTTACTGAGCATTTGAGCTCACCCTTTTATGTTTTTTCCTGGATATAAAGAAATTTTTTAGGTAAGAAAAAAGGGAAGATCTTTATTGGAGATGTTGATGGTCTTTCCCAATGATTAGAAGATTATATTTCGAGTTTCCAAAGACAATAAACTATTACGGTCCTTGTGTGTGTGTTTTTGTAATGTACTAAGTATTCTGCAAAAGTAATGTAATGTCCATGTGCGTCAAGCTTCGGGTCTCTACATGGGGTTTATTCCATTGATATGTGATCTAAGAGGGATGATATTGAATAAGCATAATAAATTTTTCCAAGGGTGATTCCCCATTAATATCATTCGTAATTGTTCACTATATCTCTAGATATATATGTTATAACCTGAATGAATATAAAAACTAGAGATCTTTGAATGATGTGTCATTAATGTGGAGCTGTCTTAATTTTTCAGGAACTTTTCCTTTTTAAATAAAATATTTTTTTAGGTGGTTTGTTGTGATATTTGGTTTCTAATATAGTGATGAAATTAATGAAAAATTTATTAACATAGAATGGAATCACTTGGGTTAGATTGGCTATTGAAATTGAAACATATAATGGATAAATAAATGATGTGTTTTGTGATTAAATGGAATTAATGCTACAGAATCAAATGAATTAGGTGTTTAAATTAAATTGAGAGGAAATTAAAATTATGTTAGGGATTGTTTTAAGGGGTTATGAATTTATAGGTAGATGCAATAGTGGTAGTATTGTGAGATTATTTTATAACTAGGAAATCATAGGTTGTTCTTGAGTGTTTTGTATCAAATATTTATATAATTATATTTACCTTTTAATTTCTATACGCACCCCGACCAAGTCAGGGACTACATGAAAACTCCCCTTTTTCAAGGGGGAGGTGTCATTCCAAAACATCCCAGTGGGAGGATGGATTTCTAGAAACCCTCTCTTATCTAATACATCTTCCAGGTTGTTATAGGAAAAGATTTTTTGGGAAGGTTTTGGGTTGTGAGGACAAGGTTCTTGTGGGTGAGTTTTTCATTCCCTAATGTATTGTAGATGAGGCTTGTTATGCTTTCCCAACTGTCTTTGTGATGATATTTGGTTTATGGACAAGTTTTACGATAGAGAGATGTGATGTGTCTTGGAGGCCAGGTGTCGACGGGCAGGATGTGATGTGGTTTGTAGCATGGGTTTCTGCAAGCAGGATGTGGTGTGGTTTGTGAGGACCAAGGGTCTACGAGATGGGTGTGATGTTTTTTGTGGCATGGGTGTTTTTAAGTGGGATATGATATGGTTTTTGAGGCCTAGGTGTGTTCGGATGTGTTGTTATGTGGCACCTTTGGAAGAGGTGGTATTACGAGGATTCTTGCTATAATAAAATAGCAACTAATTAGTTGGAAATGGTGGGGTTACCCTATAATCTTTGTTCAATATATTAAATTTCAATGACATGAATTATTTATTGAGGGTTCCTTAGTGTGGTTGGGATGGTTAGTATACTAGTTCGGTGTTGTTTGTTTATGTTGTTTTCTCATGGGGGAATTAATATGTTTCCCCCCCATGTGAACAAGAAACAAGGGGTTTCCTAATAAGTATATTTTTATGCTCAGCCAATATATATAAACTATTCCATGGATTCCAACAGTATTACATGGACCATCTAGTTATTTATTAGCACAGTCTTGGGACAGTTGTTGAGTCACTATATTTTCATTATTTTGGGTAATTTTCAAATGATATATTATTATAATTTCTTGTAGTTCAATTTTAAAACATTAATATGGGATAGTTTTTGTATTTTTTTAATATATTTCATAGATTTTTTATGGATGATCCATGATATATCTCGATATTGTTTTAAGAAAAGGGTAATGCCTCCAATATTTTGAGATATGTACACTCTTGGTTCTAGACGCTAACTGAAGTCCTATTGGAGGCATGACTCTGGGATCATTACCTCCCTTTCTCCATTGCTATCAGTATAGGGGTATCTATGGAGGGAGGGGTAATGAAATTCATGTAACCGCTTTTTCATAAATTATGGTCTATATTTAGCTAAAGTAAAATCATTTTGAATCACCCAAACATCATGAAACACCATTATTTTGTAGAACTCAAAACTATCCTGAAACACTCATCCTTCATGAAAATATTTTTTTTAAATGATTAGTGAATCAATTATTTCATAACTATATTTTCAAGTAGATTATATACACAAAAATAAAATGATTAGTCAAATATTTAACTTTGATTAAGACCTTCATGAAATCCGAGTGATTTTCCTTTTTCATCACTCTCTCAATGTCTCATATGATGGACACCCACCTATTTATAGACAAAAACTAATTCAATGTGTTTTCAAGCACACCAAATCCTTTTTTTTGAACCAATTAATTAATTTTAATGATCTTAATATTCATCATGAAGAATTGGGGAATGTTTTCTTTTTTTTAGGCTTCTCATAGTTACATATCTTACCGTATTTCAAACATGACTCATCCATTCTTCAAAAAACTATGATCTTGATATGAATGAACATTGTGACACAATATTTGTTCCTAAAGATTCAAACCTTCATGAATATAAAACCTTCAAAAAATTAAATAATTTTTTTATTATAAAGATAAAGTACTGGAGATCTATCATTATTGAATAATTTCCATTCATTATGATTTCAAGCTCAATGAAATTGTTAGCCACCATGTCGGAATTCCGACTACAACAATAAATACACATGTATGGTAATACTATATGTCTATGGAATAATATATATTACATATATTAATAATATTAAATATCCTATTAATAATAAAGTAATTATAATTAAAATATTATTAATTTATTGTCTATGTAATAGTTTTTATTAAAAATAATCTTTCACTACAATAATAGTTCATTCTATTAAAAAATTTAATTTATGAAATTTAGAGATTTAGTATAAAATTAATTATTCCATATTTATAATTATTACATAAATAATAGGTGCATGGGTAAATATCATTAATTTATTCATAGAAAAACCTTAGTGAACAATGAAATATAGTAAAAAAAGTTCATTTGAAATATTTTGAAAAAAATTGTAATTTTTTTTAAAAATAAATTATCTATAGACATATCTTAATGAAAAAAAGAATGTATTTATTTTATTTTTTCACAATTATGAGTCACATTCAAAAGAAAAAAATTTAATTTACCATTTTTGAAATTGTATTTACGAAAATATAAATTAAATTTTTTATAAATTATATGTTAGAACAGTTAATAAAAAATACATAAATTCATTGACATTATCTGATATATTATATACATATTTCTCCACAATAGTTCTTTTAGTTTTTTAGGATCCCATAGTATTAAAAAAATGTCTCGGGAAATTAAATGTATTTATCTATTATTTATGGAAGTTATCCCCTTAAAAAATATCACAATAGATTATTAATCAATATCATTTATATTCATTTTTTTTAATTTTTATCAAATATAGTTTTTATATATATTAAAATTTATATATATATATAATATGAATATTTAAAATAATATATCAATTAAAAAACATTTTACTCCTAATTAATAATTCATTATATCTTGTTATTATTAGTGTCGGCATTACCATGAACATATATTATATTATTATATTCTCTTCACTGTATATTTTTAAATATTATAAAACATATATATTATAAATATATAATTTTGAATATCAATTTAACATATTTATGTTATTATGGAAAAATAATTCCTAAATATTTATTTTTAAAATGGTTACTATTGATAATGAAATTTAATTAAATGAATGATTTACAAATTTCTTAGTTTGGAATCTATATTGTACATTCCATGGAAAGAACAAGTAAAATTTATGTTTTTTACAATAGTATGGAATGCACAAGTATAATATTATCATCATTATTCACCCATTTATGGATGGTTGATTACTTCAAATATAAATTAGAATAAATCTATTATAAATATTTTATTTAATAAGAATTTAAATTCTTTTTATTTTAACACAATGATAAAATCTCGATCAATATTCATTATTAATATGAACAATATAGTTAATAAAAATATAATAAATAAAATATTTCTCATACTTATTCATTATGAAATTGGACAATACAAACCATGGATTTGACATAGAAAATTAAAATTAATTACAAGATTATGATACTATTACCTATAGTATCCAAATAATTTTTCACTCAAGATCATGGAATTATTGTAGAGTCACCCATACATAAATATTGAATCAATTATAGAACTATTTAATTCGGTTATCTATATGTATTGTGACTAACCAATAAATAATAATAATAATAATAATATAAGTTATTTAAAATTATATACAGAAATATAAATTAGGTTCTTAAATATTTACACAATGAACTATCATTTCTTATTTAGGGAGTTAGAGTGAATTCGGGAAATCTATGAATTAATTCAAATTATCTTCCTCAAATCAATCTTATTTTTGGTGAATATTTATATGTAATGTTTATGGAATTTATATTTATTTACATTCTATTCATGTAACTCTATAATGTAAAATTTTATATTAACATTTTATATAATTAATCTATATTAAAAAAACCATATTATGTATTTCTGTAATGTTGGAGAACATATATTTTAAATAAATTTATTTTTTCGTGATATGGAATAATATTAAGTGAAATATGGTGTTTGAAATTAAGAAATTATTATTTCTTATAATTAATTTAAAATAATTTGTAACGATTGACCATTATTAATTTAGGGGAATCTACTAATGTTTATCCTTCATTTCAAGAAAGTGAATGGTTATATACTAAAATAATTTATAGTATTTCATCTAAAATGATATTTTATAATGTTCAGTATGAGATTACTACTTATGTATTATTAAAAAAATTATCTAATATAATTTTTTATCAAATAATCATCCTTAAAAATATAGGTTTTATAATCATTCAATTAAAATACCACAACAATTATGACATATTTTTATAGATATTAATATTGAAATTATTTTAATTTATAACATAAAAGTATGAAATATATATTCATTTTATTAGATGATCAGTTGAAATCAAATAAAAAAAATATTTTTTGAAGTAAATTCATTAAATAAATTATAATTATTAAAATTAATGAACGGAGAATTAAAAAACATCAAATTATTTTATAAAAATGATATAGACTTTATGAGGTTGGATATATTACCATTATAATATTATCTTATTTATTATAAGAATAAAATTTTAATTATATTTATAATTTGATATTTATACCCACAACATGATTTTTTAAATTTTTATATAATGGATATGTAATAAATAACATGAGTAATAGGAATAAAATTTAATAGTAAAATTTTATAATATGAATTTTCAAATGTTGTATCTTGGAGATAATAAAATACTATATTTTAAATAAAATAATTTTTGATAAATTTGATAAAAAATTAATTAAATAATAATATATATGATTTAAAATACCATAAATAAAATATTATTTTGAAATAATGAATTATATATTTAATATCAAGTAATTAGATATATCCAAATTTTACATCTTAGGTTTCACACCATGAAATTAAAAAATATGAACATTACATTTGATAACATATGTAGTACAAAACATCTATTTTTTACTGAATTATTAAAAAAATATATACTTACGCCACATGAAATACTGAGTTTATCTACTGTGACAATCAAAAATGAGTCTCATTAAAAAATTGGATACATTCAAGTCCATATTTTACTGAACAACAATATGTTAGTAACAATAAATTTTAATATAAAAATTATCGCATTTCTATTCGAATGGGTGGGTTAGAATATGAATATTTAAAAAAAATTAATTTAGAAATTTTTATCTGATATCTATTTATTATGATTAAAAAATGTAATTTAAATAAAAAAAGTTTCTTGAAACATATTTTATTTGAAATTGGTGGTTTAATCATGATTTTCAACTATAGATTAAAATTAATTTATAACGCATTTATAAAATTTATTGGAAAAATTAATCTTTATTTTTTGAAATTGTAATGAAAATATTATCATTGTTTGGTGATTTAGGGTTTCTCTTAAAAGTATAACTTTTTATTGCATTGTTGAACCAAAAAAATATTAATTGAAAACTACATTTTCATTAAAATAAATTTTTTTAATAATTTTTATTTTTATTTTATTTAATGTACAATTAGTTCAATTTTATAAAATTTAATTAAATTATTTTAATTGGAATCATTTTTATATTGAATTATTATATATAATCCTTTTAATAATTTTATAATTTAAACATAAAAATCCAAAACTCCCATTACATCAATTGGGTTAAATTTAGATTATTTTATTCCACTTCTTTTAATTCAATTTGGAAAAATGGAATCCATATTTATATTAATAATAATTTATTATTTCTAATAAGGACAACATGATTTTTAAACAAAATGAATAATAATTGAAGTAAACATTAATTACCACAGTTAATGTAAAATTTCGTTTACTAAGGGTTAAACTAAACATATATGGGTAAAAAGTACTTATAAACATATTTATAAAACATATATGGCCATATTGTGTCCCTTAAATATATATTATTCATTAATAGTACATTTTAACAATATTTAAATGAAAAAATATTATATCAATGAATCCTTTTAAAAAAAGTACATCCTCACCGCCACTTATAAAAGGTCACCTCCAATGTTCTATTCTTCATATCATCACAAATATTTGGGTCAAAAAAATTCATCCAAAATCAATTCCAAAAAATATTTTTTATAATCCAATAATAATTTTATAAGGAATCCATCAAATGGTGGATTTAGTGAAATCCTATGAAGGATTCCCAAAGAACAATAAATATTCTTCAACATGCATCATTAAATTATTTCATTATCTACCACTATCAATTATTATTAACAAATTATCATATAATTACCTAATTATATCTTATATACTTTTTTGTCTTAATAATAAGGGAATGAAATATAACTATATCCACATCTATGATATGGATTATTAAATCATCATTCTTATTTACAAAGAACTAATGCCTTGGAAACCAATGTCAATTGTTCTTCCTTTTAAAAAATTCATGGTTGGTTATGATGATGGATATAATGTATATATGTTATATTTATAAATTATTTATTCATATAGAGTCATTATATCATATATATTATTTTTTTACATTCCATTCCATAAGAGATATCATAATGTCACATGTGTGTGCGACAGACTGTGACCTCATGAAGAGATTTCAATCATCTTCCACTAATGGTTTATATGTAATGTATTAAGTTCAATATAAATGATTAAATGTCATAAAAATTACATAATTATAATAAAAATTATATTTTTATCATTCTATAAATAAAATAAATATCTTTTTATTTCTTACCTTTTCACACACATGATGGTTATAACATTAGTCGATTACATGTGGAATACCACCTTCACATAATGATGTGACTCTATTATCATCACAAAAACAAATGTAAGAAATATATAATAATATAAAACACTATTTATGAAATTATGACCATTGTTTAAATATAATATATTTATTAACTTATTTCAATAAGGATGAATGATAAATGGATATGCAACTCATACATACGTTCGACCCACCATATCCATGACCATAAGACACTTCATATTTAATAACAATAATTAATTATGTTAATTTATGTATAAATATTATAATAATTTCATGATTGTTATTAATTATTTTATAGAACTTTATATTATACACATGATCCCGATAATTCAAGGTAATGCAGGAATGAGAAAAAAATAAATTTTACACCCAAAAAATTAAAATAATCATTGAATGTTAATTAAATCGTTTTAATAGGTTATAAAATTATCATATATGATATTATAAATATAATATTGTTATTATTTAATTTAATACCATTTATAAAACCACTATATATTAGGATAAATAATTTTCAGCCAAACTGATTCATGAGGTATGGTATTTCATCTCAATTTCATTTTATTGAGGCGTATTGTAATGTTATGAACATAATTTCATTGAAATGGTGTATTAATTTCCCTTTTAATGTTAATATCATGAAAAATTCATTGTTAATGGTACATGATGTTTTAATTTCAAATATTTCCTTCAAAGGGATTTTAATTAACTGTTTACAACTATTAAAGAATTTTATAACTCGATTTCTGTTTATTTCATTATCCTTTAATTAATTTATTATTTCATTGAAATATTATGTTTATTATTACATAATGTTACTGTAAATTTTTACTTCAAATTGTTTTATGAGGATTTATAGATGAATAAGATAATTAATTCATTTATTTAGTCTAAATTAGATGTTATTTTCATTTTATTGGTGTTGGGTACCAAATCATCTATTTGATTTATAACAAATTATATCACTGGACTTGTATTACCTGGTGGGTGTGCTTTCGTTAGGATTGTTTTTCGTAGTATTCATGTTTAGGTGTTATTTGGTTCTTCTTTTTTCTCATAGGTTCATTTTAATTCTTTTTTCACATGGGCATGAGAGACTTTGGTTTTCCAACTAAGTATACTTGTACATTCATCATGTAGATATAAAACAACTTTTAGGTTTGCAAAATGATTTCACGGACCTTGTTGGGTGTTACTAGCTCAGACCCTTGGAAAATTGTTGTGTTTAGTTTTTGTAATTTTTTTCAAGTGTGGTGAGATCCTTGATAGGCCTCTCTAGGGATGGTTGTTTGGACCCTTTATGTATTTATTTCCTGGTTGGTTTGGAAATTATCTATGGAGAAAATAGTTTGAGAGGTATCTCTTGTAATGGACCAGAACACTCTATTTCATTACAATGTGGGAATTCTAGTTGTTGAGGTGTCTTGGTATGTTAAGGGGAATTTTTCGAAAACTATTCGAAATTCACAATTTTCTATGTATCCCAATGGTCTCTCATATCAAATGTGTCTCACCTTAGCAGTTCCACCCTATTTATTCCAATATAGAGGTGTCTCACCATGGTGGTATCTAAGTAGTGATGGCTTTATGGTGGTGTCTTGCGGGTTGTAACTCAACTATTGGTGCCTCATCATGAACTGCTTCTTCCATTGGTGCTGCTTTTGGAGGTTCTTCATCTAGAGGTTTCATTTTTGGCGGTATCTAGCCCTGTGGGTACACACAAATGGTGGTTTTAGGTTCATCCTCATAGTGCTGCATCCAGTGGTGCCTCTTCCCAAATTTCCTCATCTGGTGGTTCCTTATCTAGAAGTTCCTTGTTTTGTAGTTCCTCTTGAGCAATGTTTCTAGTTCTTCATGGTTTTTACCTTTTAAGAAAATTATTTAAATAAAATGAGTTTTATTCATTATATTAAATTATCATTGAATGATTGAAAGCCCTAAAATCCTATCATTAATTACCAATATTTCTTAACATATTCAATTTGTCAAAAAACGTGGATTGAAAATTCTACCATTATTAGAAAATAAAAATATTATCTAAACCCATTGATCTATTTTGATCATCATAATGCTAAAATATCATTTCACATGTTCTTTAGTCTTGATTTCTCTTCATACAGGACACCCCGAACACTTATTCCCATATGAGTAGAGTAAACTATTATAGCATTTGATTTTTGATTCCCTAGAGAATTCCCTACAGCATGCACTCCCCTATTAATGGTGAAACTAAGAAATTTTGATCGTAATTTATTCCAAGTAGGTTTTCCCTCATATATCGTAATTCAGAATCATGTATGGTGGCTTTATAGATTTATTCCATTATGAGGATAGGGTATTGTAAATTAATAAAGATATTTGAATTTTTATAAAAATCATTATATAGGGGGATGGTAAAGTGACGCTTGATCTTGTGGTGTAATTATTTTTATTAATTATTTTTTTTTATGGGAAAACTACCCATTGATAATCATGGTCATTGGGGGTCATTTTTTGTGCATGGGATAATTTTTTTAATGCTCCTTACTTGGTTTTTTTGAATTCTTATATATAAACATTTGTAAACTATGTTTATTAAGCTAACAAATGGATTCACTTGGGTGATACCTTTTCTATGATAACCCCCTAATTTTAAAAGTTTTATTAAATAAGGTATTCTATATTAAATAAAAAAAATGTTTTTTCCTTTGAATATGAGATGATGTGATGCATGGAACTGTTGTTGTTTGTGTATATGGGAGGAAGTGGATGATATTTTTCTATCCATTGTGGTTGTCATGTGTGTTGTGTGAATATAAAGTAGGATTTGATACTTGTTTTTCTATAATGAGTTTCTGGATGTGGTTTTTGTTAGGGGTGGTTCTGCTAAAATGATAAACTCTGTGGATGAGTTTCATGAGGGAATGTTGTGATTGGTATCGGTAAATCACAAAGTGTTTTTTCATTAATAACATGAATAGTGCTTTAACCCATATATATAGGTCATTTTATAATGTGTATTTAATTTCAAGTGCGTTAATTTTCCATGGATCATCATCTATTTGATGATGGTGAATTAATGTTATTGTGTTTCTTAATGAGTTTCATTCTTATTAGATTCCTAGGTAGCGATGGAATAAATAAATAATTGATTGATAAAGGTTTTATTGAATTCAGTTGGTTTGATTTATGATATAGAAGTCGTTAAGGAAATCAAAAAATGATGGTTGTGTGACTAAAAATTGTTGATGCTAAATTATTAAATGAATAGGTTTTGATCATATAGTAAATTTTGATCTAACTTAATTTTTAAGGGCTCATCGGCTTCAGAAATGACCATTTTAGTTATTATCAAATGTATTAAGAGGTGGAAGCAAAGATGAAAGTGTTTTAAGTTAGTGTTCTAATTGAAAACCCATAGGTTGACCTAGAGTGTTTAATACTATACATATAATTGCATATTCTTGTAATTTAAATATGAACCCTACCCATGTTGAGAATTGTTTCTGAAACATTCACTGGGGTGCACATCTATCTCTTTCAGAGAGCACGCAACTATTTCCCCACATTACTACTACCCAATGGTGGGCTATATATGTCACTTATTTAAGGACCATTGCACATTGATTGAAATGGGATGATGGGATGTCGGTTCCTCCATCCATTGATTCGTCCTCGGAACCTATTACCCAGTCTTGGACTCCCTCATAGACTTAAGAAGTTTTTCGTGAAACACTTCCCAATGCCATGTCTTCCTGGATTCCAGTTAATTATGATGATAATGTCTGGACATTCCAATGGGTCATGTTTGGGAAGCAACCTCTTGTTGATGGAGTAGTCACGTTAGACATCGATGTCATGTCTGGACATTGGAAAACTAGTGCGTTTGGGTTTCTTCCCTTGTTAAAGGGATTCTCAAGGGCATGGATTCCCAAGGAATCCCACGATGAATGTAGGAAATTTTATTCCATAGGAATATCATTGAGGTTTTCCCTAGTGTCCAATGTTTAATATTGGGTATGCCACGATTATATCATCTAAAGGAGATGGACCAGACTGATCATAACATTGACGAGAGTGGATCAGATATGTGCATCCCTGGTAGGGATTTCTAATGATAGGTCTGACACATGGTTAGTTACCCTATTATTAATAATAATATAGAGAAATTGGGTGGCATGATCTAAATTGGATGTGGTGTCTCGAGTAAGAGTTGGGATGGATATGGATTTTTGAGAGTGATGCTAATGGAAAATGTGTTGGGACTGACGCGAGGGTGACAATGATGTTGGGATTGAGCGACAAAGATACATCCTATGTATCCCCATGGCAGGGAATCAAAGTCTATGTAGATCAAGATGGGGCTTGTTATTGAGGTTTTAACATTGTATAACAACCCAAAGGCACATTGGGTCTTACATGTGGTTAGAAGTTCGGGGTTGATTTGACGATCGAGGGACAGACCTGATATGTGGGTGTCAATAGGGGAGACACAAAAGTTTTCTAGTGTTTGGGGTTGAACCTCATGTAGGATTCCTATGTACCACATCTAGAAGATAGGGATAAAAACCACATAGTTCATATTACAATGGCTTACCGCCATGTGGGGATGAAAATGACTTACCACTATATGGATTACAATGTCTTACCGTTGATTAGGAAACACAAAAGATTACCATTAATTGAGGAACACAATGTCGTACCATCAATTAGGGAACACAGTGACTTACTGTCGATTGGGGAAAACAATGGATTACCATTGATTGAGGAACACAATGTATTACCGTCTATTGGGGATCACAATAGATTACCATCGATGTGGATCAATAAATTATTACCCTCGATTGAGGATCACAACAGCTTTCCCTCGATTGGGAATAAAAATGGATTATCGTTGATTTTGGAATCAAAACATCTTTCCATTGACTGGGGATCACAACATCTTACCATCAATTGGTAATCAAAATATAATTACTATCGATTGGGAATCACAATGTATTACCATCGATTGTTGATCACAACAGCTTACAATTGACTAGGTTGGACCTCAGCGAGGCTTCCTACGTACCATGTTGTGGCAAGGATCAAACCCACGTAGTTTGAATGGTTATAGTTTAGCATATTGTTGGAAAAAAGGGTGTACATTTTAACATCATGAGGGATGAGGATGGACCAATTTGAATTGGTCGGGGATTGATGGGTGTTGGGCTTGAACCTTAGGGAGGCCTCTTATGTACCATTCCTAGGAGACAAGGATCAAAGTTCACATAGTTTGGTATGGTGGATGTAGTTAATGTCAGGTGGGATGAAGTCATTCAAATGTGAAGGGGTCAGGACAAGTAGTTGTTGGGGCTGAACCTCGAGAAGGATTCCTATATAGCCTATATAATAGGCAAGGATAAAAGTCCACATAGTTTGCAATGGTGGATGCAGTTTAAAGTGATGCAGGATGAAGGTGTACCTTTGTGAAGGGTTCGAGACAAGTAGGTGTTGGAACTGAACCATAGGGAAGCTTCATACATACCTTTCCTTAGAGACAAGGATATATCCACCTAGTTTGGGATTTTGGATGCATTTTAACTTTATAAGAGATGAAGATGTGCCAACGTGAAGGGGTCGGGACATGTAGGTGTTGGTCTTGAACCTCAAGGATGATTCCTACGTACCTTGACTAGGAGAAAAGGATCAATGTCCACATAGTTCAGGATGGTTGGGGATTACATGATATGGTGGCCAAAAGAGGATTTCATGGTCGATGCTTACTCTAAGCTCATGTGAGTCTTTCTTAGTGTGAGAAAAAAGAATCAGTAAATACCTGATGATCACATCACGAAAGGATTGTCTGTGGAAAGTGGAATGGTGATTACATGTGGTTAGCAGGCCAAAGAGGAAATAGGGGCTTACGCATGGTTAGCATCATAGGGATATAAATATTGGTTCTTACTCTGGGATGGATTCCTAATGGAAAAAAATCTTCGAGGGGGAGGTAAAGGATAATGAAATTCCTTGTGCCCATATCTCCTCTGGTCTTTGGCACAAAAGAAGAGAGGAGGAGGATGGGTGCTGCCTACTATAAGAAATTATAGGGGCTTACACAAAGATGGGTTCCCTTCCTCACTAAAAGGCATCACTCCAGCAAAGATTATCACTTTCCCTATGAGGAAGATATCACTCTTGTGGTGACGAGAGGGCGTAGAGAATGTCTGAGGTGTGGCACCCGACATGTGTTTCAAGGGGCGAGGCCATAGTTTAATTTCATGTGTTGAGGAAAATAGTGCTTGGAGGTTTAATGTCTGCAAATCAGATGAGGCAGGTTCACTTCACACCCCTAGGACATACATAACAGGCGCGCTTTAAGCCTGGGTGAAGGGAAGGCACCAACAATGCCATAGCGAGGGGGTGTTGTGGGGAGATCCAATTAGTGGGCCACGTTTGCATGGCTCTACAAAAAGAAATAGCCATTACCGCGATTACGAGATAAAGCATGAGGCTAAGAAACACAATGTGGAACACCTCCCAAGGGTCCTTGAAATCTCTTCGTACAAACATGGAGGGTCAAATGATAGAAGGGTTTGCGAAGAAATAGGGTTTACAAGAGGGGACCTTATGAAGTTCAAGTGCTTCATATAATGGAGGAGCTACACGAAGGGGTATTCTTTGCAATGTGTGGTGTCCTATCCTAGGAATAGGTAACTAGTGCATATAGATGGTTCTTTCTGAGGGGAAAGGCTTCTGCGGAGTAGGGATTCGCCAAGAATGCGTGACTTGAAAAGCATATAACTGCCACGAAATGTTCTTCATGATGCACAGTGACCCTACCTTAGCATAAGGTTCACATATTCATAGAGGGTACTTAACGAAGAAAATATTCGTTGTAAAGAACCGATACCCCTTGAGGATTTACCTCTTTCGTGGTGGCATGTGGTCTCTACGAAGGGACCCCATTCTTGAAGAGGGGTTTTATTTGAGCTATGTGAAGGGAACTTCACAAGGCTAAAGTAACTAGAAGATCTCATTTTTTGTAGACTAGGAAGGGCTTCATGATTTGGGAGATGGGAAGGAAAAAGGTTGGATTATCCATATTTCATGCTCGAGGGGAACCCGTTATTTATAGGCAGAAGGTGGCATGAAGCAAGGATAGATCTGTGAAAAGTCACATGGTTCTTTTTTATAATTGTGGTACCTCCCAATAGTTAACTTTACAAAGGCTTTTAAAAGGTCTTTTGGATCATAGAGCCTCTATCATTTTACTCCACAACGGCTTCGTAAAGGTCTTTCAGATCATAAAGCCTCCTGTCAGTTTACTCTGATGTGCCTTCACTAACATATTTCAGATCATAGAGCCTCCCATTAGTTTACTCCATGGAATCTTCGAAAATGTATTTAGAATCACAGAGCCTCCTGTCAGTTTACTCTGCGGTGGCCGTAGAGAGGGCTCAGGAATTTCACCTTCCATGGGGTTACGGGGCTCTGCAAGAGCCGCCATTTGAACGGGATCCGTGGAGGCGCTTTACGAGGTAACCTCTTGGGTCTTGGATTCCTCTTTTAAATTTTTCCCCTCCAGATACATTTTGGAACAAAAAAATGCCACCCTTAGATCTGGATCCATGGAGAAGATGGGGGTCTATGTTTTACGGTCCATCGCCAAAATGTTTAGGACAATCACACAGCATGCTCGTGAAGAAGGTTCACGATGCTAAGAGGTGACTCGTGGGTTGAGTATGTTGTGAATATCAATGAGTTGAAACGTTCCATGAAGAAAATAGGGTCATTTTCTATAAATAAGGGAGGATTTCCACTCTTTTTTCTTTCATCATATCCATGTTTTTTACAATTATACCCTTGATTCGTGAAGCTCTTTGTGCTCCGTGATTTATTTCTACGAATCGGTCCTTTCTGCTTCATGGCACAAAACGAGTCCTCCAACTATGACTGTGCACTCCATGGCATGTGTCAGCAAGGCATGTGGTAGGGCTATGTCTATGATCGTGCTTCACGATTGCGCTCCGTGATTGAGCTACACGAACCTGAACAAAAACTTAAAAACCTTAAAGACATACTGTCTAACCTGAAAGCCATCAAGAGGTCCATGTGGATGCTTTATAAAGAGAATAAATGGTGAATAACTTAGGTATCGGTGAATAGATATGGATGAATATATAAAATTATTCTATAGTGGAGCATCTGTTTTAGGGTCAGATGAACTTCCCACTATGAAAAACGATGCCCTTGGGTGGATTCGGTCTGTAGGATGAATGTTTCAATCTTAAAGCATGTAGATATGTGTTTGCCTCAGGATTTACGAGTATGTCATGAGAGTTACAGGGTATTAGGGTGGATAACAGCTATACATGGGAGTATTTCACACCCATCAATGCGTATTGTATGTTCAACCATGTGAAAAATTTCGATGGGATAGACATTGAAACCAGAGACATCACCCACACTGAACCACACTGTACTGAAGGTGACCCTGGGGATCTCGGGGAATCAGATGACTGATGAGTGGGATTTATTCTTGGGAGTCAATATTGTAGAGGACGGGGCATGGGACAACTAGTTAGGTTCCTCATGCGTGGAGTTCATGGCGGAACTAAGGCATTTCAGCCTATATGAGGTGGCTTAGGCCACCCAATTTCACATTTATGATCCAAAATATCTCATTATGAAGTTGAAAAGTATGTTATCTTAGAAGAACTATACCTTCCATATTCACCATAGAGAGGTTGGTATCATCCACTAGGACATGCACCAGATCCTGGGGGTCCTGATACTGGGGCAATTTACAACGAGTTCCTCCATGCCACAAAAACGTGGGAAAACCCAGATCACATGATTCCCCTAGCAAATTCATTGATGGATCTGGAACTAGGTTGGATAATCAGTCAGTGAGGGATGTCCCTTTCTAGTGGTGGTTCAAGTAGTTCCTAAATTTCCTTGAATATAGCTTGATTCTTATGAGTCCATGAACCAGCCCAAAGGGGGTTCACTGAGGCAAGGAGCACTCGTATTGGTGACTCTTGGAGGACAGCAAGTGGAAGACATGGGGATTCAGTGTATGTATTGAGCATCAACCGCTGGTTAGGTTGGATATGTTCCATTCATTTCTTATATGTTGATGGATTCATCCAGTGAGAGACACAAACATGGGTGTGCGATTGAACACGTTCAACATGGAATCCCCATTGGCGATAGGGGGATTAGTTAACCTCAATATCCCGATGCTTGCCAAATAGTATAAGGTTGTGTGGCTCATCATCTAGTGGAAAAATCCAAAAAGTATTTTCAGGACATTCCACCTTTTTTATGGGTGGATAACGACATATTTTAGGGGAATATATGAATATCTAAACCCCAATTCACCTCTAGGATCGGGCTTCCACCTATCCATTCTAAACACGGTGGGGAGCTTCTAGACCATGTTGAGCCTATTTTTGGTGATGCTGGAAGGCGGATGAGTTCAACATCCACCTATTCCAACTACTGAGAGGCGTGTTCATAGATGATGAAAAGGGAACAGAGGAGCATTGGTCCTACTTATTGGCATTTTTGGGTCGCGTACAGGTGGAAAAGGTTGACCACGACACTCTCTATGAGCCATAAACCCAAAAACGTTTCACAAGGAAATTTTTTCCATGCAGCGGCTGACCCCGTGGGTCTATTTGGGGGTGCGTCACGAGGATAAACCGTGTTTCATGAGTAGTATTTGGTGAATGTTCACATGGGAGTATGGGAAGATGTGGAACGAGCTACCTCTATATACATTTGTCTACGGGCTAGTGATAGAGTACACAAATAGCTGAAAGGCGGCCTACCTGGGGGAGATGTTGAAGTAGAAAACAGTCTGTTCCAGTGACCGGGTTCCTCTCCAACATCATGTTTGGGGACGGAAGGTGGCAAGGACATATCATGGTTGTAGGGATGTAGTGGAAGTTAGATCCACACCGGTCGAGATACTAAAAGAAAATATTGGCCCGGTGGTCCCAGAGGAAGAAATTCATCTCGAGGGGAGGTCGCCAAGGGGATTCCGTAAGATATACACCCAGGATTCGGGGAAGCGGTTGCACTACATATATATTCCTAAGAATGTCGTCTTCCCAGTGGCTTGGGACATTTGTGATGTTAATAGATAATTCCTCAACTCATCCGTGATGTGGCACCAGCAAAACCATCTTAGGATGGATTTTTCAGGAATCAGTTCTATTAGGGATGACATTGTGGTATCCTTGGTGGAGGGGGACTAGTACCTTTCTGAGATGGAGGATTTCGTGCATTCCTAAGGTATTACTCATCCAATGATAGATTATGTGAAGGTGATGATCAATCGAACGACCCCTCAACTACTGGAAGCCAATGAATTGATAGAGTGATTCCATCTACCAAAAGTGGTAGACGAGTCCTCTTGGGGGTGAGGACGTTGGTGGAGGGAGACCTCTGAAGGAGGGTGAGGTCGGAAACACAGACCCAGAGATGGAAGAGTTTTCATAGGCCCTTTAGGTAAACCACAAATAACATTCCCATAGTATCTATATTTTCCATTTAGGACAACTCATCTAAAATTGGATCTATATAAAAGGGCCTCATACACCAACATGATCCCTCTTGATGGTATATGCAGCTATTAGAACTTGGGGAGTGACATAGTGCCTACGACAATCACCGTTCCAGGAAGGTTCATGACACCCAAGTTGGTCCTCCCATAACCCTCGTACTTCCCAACAATATATGGAGGGCCACGCCTTAGGGTTTCAACTAAAAAAACACAAAAGTGATACCTAATATTTAATCTCCGTAAGTATTCTTTATAGAATATGTAATTATCATTCATTGATCACATTAAATGATGTATGTGTGACTCTAGTATGCACATTTATTCAAATTGTGTGGGCTGCCTAGTCAAGGTCGTTTGGAGCTACTAGCACTTTCTTTCCCACGAGAATGCTGGTGGTCATGGAAACGGATGTTCGAACCGACCAAGCTGCAACACTTTCGATCACTAGTGGTACCATCAGTTGTATAGAACTAGTGATCATTGATGGGGATACGATGAAGAGGATTATTCAAACAACACTAGTCCTGAAATACCATACTAAACACTAGATGTAGACCTTGCTGACGAGTTCCTAGAGGTGGTTCCCCCATACGAACATACCAAACCCGAAGACCGGAATGAGGCAACATCAGACGAATAAGAGATAATGAAAATTCTTTGTCAGTCATGGAAACTGATCATGCACTTTATCGGGAAGGATCCTCAAACATAGTGGATAGACCAGATGGGGAGGCTTCGCTCCCAGCTACGTGAGCTATGCGTTGGGGGAGTGGATGCCCGGTGTCCTCATATACTCATTCGATATCACATGGTAGAGAATATTATGGAGCATGATCATGGCCTAGGTGTGGGATTTCAATGGAGGACATCGATGAACATTTAGAGGCTCCAGGGGGGTCGAATATGAGATTTAGAAGTTGCGGGAATGAGCGGACGAGCATTCCTCTTTCCTCAATCCATAATCAGAGCTCGTGTCGTGACTAAAGGGCCAACTATAGGAGGTCGAATAACGGATTTAGTGAGCCTCTAAAGAGATGAAAATCATTAAAACTAATAAAGAGGGGGCATGGATCGCGGCTGATGAACTACACCCCTCGCTTTTGTGGAGGACTAAGAGATAAACAGGTGAAAGTGGATCCTTGATGCCACAAGCTTGATAGTGGAAGAGTTGGAACAATCTATCATATATGTCAACCCATCCATGGTAGGGGCCATCATTGGGTGCTTTAATGCATGTAAAATTTTAAACATACATTTTGTCATTGATTCTTTATGATGGATTCATTCATGGGATCCGTTATTTTCCTTGTTTTATTATATTTCCATAAAATTCATGAAAAATCCATGGATCAATCACTAATATCATGTGGGTCATTCATGATCTGAGAAACAACGGATGACTACTTTGTTATTCTATCTGAACATGAGGGGGTCGACCGAGCTTCGGGCATCAAAGGATTGAACAACCAACCCAGATTTCTGGGAAGAATGAGGGAGGCCTAACTGGAGGATATGGTTTACATAAAAGTAAAATTTTCATTTTTACAATGTACTCTAGTGAATTATAGGGGTATCACTAGTGGTGTTAGAATAAATCCAAACATATGGGAGTTGATATTTTGAATCATGATACTGATAATTCATAACAATATGGGGTGGAATGATAATGAAGGATAACTATTGGACATATTCAAAACACATTATCCCTATTTAATTAGCCTCAAATGGGGATAACAAACGAGGGCTGATTGCTAACCTTGTTCAAAACATGAGGAATAACTAAAAATGTTGTCCAATTGTCTTCCATAATGTTGGATCATGTCAGTAGGTGAGTCACAGGATGAGCATCCATACTGTTAGTTGGTTCATTTAGACCTGAAAGAAGACGAGGTACCAAATAAAGACATGAAAACTGTTGAGGGTGGAGTGATGAGTTGTTCGATTGTATTACAACTGTCTTGAAATTATTACACCATTGTTGAAGCACAATAGGTGGGAACATTGGTCAGATCAGTTATCAAACTTACTTACAATCATGACATTTTTAATAATGACCTAGAATGCATTATAATATTTACATCATAACATTATATAAGATATACACTTAGTTTGAACGCTGCATGGTGAGGATGGTGCACATGGATTTAAGGTCATACTTCCAGGACCAAGATCAGGGCTCAGGGGCCAGCAGGGTTAATGACCCTAGGGATGGGCCCATGGAGAACGAACTGTAAATCACTACATATCCCATTTAGAAGAACATCAACCCCAATACAATTCTTAATGAACGACATGTTTAGAGACCAAAGATTATATGGATAATCCACTCTGGAGAGGAAACTGATGCATCCCATGATTAACATGCGACATTATAAAATTGTTCAGAGTATAAATGCAGTTTAGTCTCATGTGTCAAAGACATATGGACTAATGATATTTAACATTATACAATATGAAAAGTAGTGAAGGGAGAAATCCCAAAAGGGGAGTATGTGATGTGGTAGCTATAAACCCGGTGTGAATGAGAACATAAAGAGTCTGCAACACACTAAGTATCCCTGGAGGACGTTTTTTAGGTCAAGGGACAGAAAGTGAATTTTATGCTGGACTCGAGGTAGAGTGACCCGGTGTTCCTACATAATCTATTAGGATGAAAATCAATCTGCACTTAGTTTAGGAACCATAGTTTAACATCAAGTTGTTTGAAAAGACTATGTGGCATAGCTTCCCTAGTACATGCCCAACCATCACTACTATGCCCATGTGAGTCATTCTTCAATATGGGAAACAAGGAGTAGCGATGATATTTTCCTAGTACAAGAAGGCACACATTAGGGGAAATGGGCCATAATGTGAGTGACGTTCCGCTATTACTGACCCGCATTCTTAATGCACATACATGAACATGGGGAATAGAACCTACATTTTTGGGATTCCACATGAACATAAATAGGTGGAAAGATGTGAATAATGATTCTTGAGATCTGGATCATAATTGTAGTGGCATGGTGATAGAGGATTACTACTGACCATGTATAAAAAACGTTATCTATTTCACATAATCCAGGAATGGGGATTGACAAATGAGGGTTGACCTTATTCCATGTTCGAAACACGGTAGTTGTCGCAAATGTTCCATGTGGTTTTCTGGGGTGTTGGCCCAAGACATTAGGTTAGCCAATGTGCCATGAGACCAGGCCATAAAAAGGGGTCCCTTCAGACATGGATGACTATGGGGATCTATATAAAGATCTCATAGAGCTTGAACATGAAACAAGGTAATTTCCAATATAAAATTCTACAATTTGGGGTCTTTTCCCCGATGCATTTAAGTTAGAAAATAAGATGAATCACATAGAGGGGGTCAGATCCCATTCTAGAACAAGTGTTCTGGGGTCGAACACTCCTCACTTAAGGTTGTAGGGTGTACCATCAACAGGTGACCAGATTTAATGAAATGCTCCTAGGGAGGAAAATTAGTCAAACTCAATGTATAGTTACCCTAGAGAGGTTTTAGTTTAGGGTTATAGAGATCGTACCAAGATGGAGAGAGAGAAGGAATAAATATGGTGTGTTTGTTGCAAAACTAGATGTGAATGAGAACCCAAGAGGTGTTTTCCACATAAAATGATTCCAAATGTTTTCAGGCCATGGAGACAAAAATGGGGTAGGATTTAAGATTCCAAGGTCTGGACCTACAGAAGGAATGTTCGGGCGTTCTTATGTATCCCCTGAGGATGGGAATAAATCCACATGTAGTTCTTAAAGGTGCCTTGTAGTTTGGTGTCCAATGATAAGGGAAGTCATATACTAGTTTAATGGTAGTAGAGCTTGGACCATATATTTAAAGGAGGGAGGGAGACACGTGGCATGTTAATTGAAAACCCCAACGTGAATAAGAATGGTATGAGTACCCATCACACCACGTGAGCCTTGAGGCAGTTTTAGGTCGAGGGACCGGAAAAAAATGTTTGGATGGGATCAAGGAAAGGTTCACGACCATTCATACGTACCCATTATATTGGGGATCAATACATACATAGTTCTAGAAGTGCCATGGTTGGGTACTAATTCCATGGAAAATATTTTCATTCGGGTTTGTCCCACATACAAAAAGAATCTGCATTTTATAGATATAGTTTATTTTTTAGGATTTATCTGATTTTTTGTGAAGTGATTGACCTAGTATAGAGAATCCATGTGAAGCTATAAGAATCAATCCATATGTAGGAATTAAAAAATTGTATAGTGGATGAACAACACCCAAAATGATGTCCCCCTTGAGTGAGGACATCACAATGCGGTACCATTTTTTTCGTGCATCTAGGATGATAATGTCGTTTTCTAGGGTCTTATAATAGGAACACCAAATGTATTTTAATGTCGTTCAATTAACTTGTAACATTTTAATGTCTTGTGGGACTAGGTGGCATAGTTTAACATCATATAGATTGGACACATAGAGAATAAGAACTATTTTAGTGGGGAATGCAGAAGTCCTGATAAAGCATACCTGACATGATTGAGGACGTGGTCCACACCACCCCACGTACAATTATGGGGAAGAATCATGGGCTAAGGGGCCAGAAATGGTTAGAGAATATGGTGATGGACCCAAATAGTATATGTCAATGTGTTACTACTTACCCCATTATTATGGGTATCAAGCCATACATAGATCTAGGAATTCCATACAATTATACATCGTGTGAAAAGGATGTATAGAGATCTTAGTTTAAGGTTATAGAGCATAGACAATAGGTAAATTAGACTCTTCCAAATAGGTGTATACCTTGACTAAATCCCTAAGACCACATGAGAGACTTTATAAGTGGGAAACAAAGGAGGAGAATCTTTTTTCAACCCATGGAATACATTCTAATGGGAAATTAGTGTGATGCCCCAAATGATGCGTCATTGTGGATTTATCCTTCTAACGTGAAAAAGTGCACTGAGGGATAGTACTAAGAGTATTGAAATTCCACATGTAAATGATGGAGTGTAAAATTATGTGAATCATGAATCCAAAATTTAGGGCTTGATGGGGGTGGTGTGAAGATGAAGGATAACTATTGACCATGTTAGAAACACATTATCCCGATCGTGTGACCTGAAATGGGAACAACAAATGAGTGTCTACCCTTGACGATATTCACAACATAGGACATGTATCAATTATACGTCTGAGGTGCATGAGGATGTTGACCCAAAATAATAGGATAAACCATAGTCTATGTATCTGTATCATTTCCATGCAATTTTGTATGTGAAATATGATGAAAATCCAAATGAAGGGGAGCATGAAGTCTGAGGATGGGTGCTAACATGTCTATTTATAATTCAACACTCTAGGTCCTAAACCAGAGTTCTCCAGGGCACATGGGTGAACTTCCAAAGAGGTTCTAGGGGCTCAAATTATGCGAAAACAACTCGAAAATATGTCTGTGGAATAGGGGGATAAAGATCCCTCAGAAGAATGTGGTACGTGGCATGGTTGTTACAAACCCTATGTGAATGAGCACAGAATCCCATACCATGCCACATGACCCTCTCCTAGGATATCTCATTCCAGAGGTCCATGAAGGTAATGAGGTTTCTAATAAATGGGGTTAGACCCAATGTCTAAATTTATGGGCATTCCTACATATCCCATGAAGATGGGAATCAAGCCACATGGAGTTATGGATGATTCTTTTCAATTTTATGTCATGCTACATGGATACATATAGGTTCATGGTAGCTCAATGAGGGATACACATGGCACAATGGGTAACCCTACGCGAATGTGAACATAATCATATACCACACCATAAAATCCTAAATGAGAACATGCTCCATGGGGGCCAAAAGGTAGAATGATATGAAACATGACGTCCTAGTCAGTTCTCATTTTATCATCTTGTTGTGAGGATAATGGACAGAGGAGTGTCATGAGGGGATGTATGTGGCTTGGAAAAAATAGACCGAAAATAATGAGGATGGAGAGTTCACACCACACCACACAATCCGAAATGAGAACCTGGTCTAGGGGCCAAGAAAGGATGAGGAATCCAACACAGGAAGTCCCAACCAGTTCATAGTTTCACCTCTTGCAATAAGGATAATGGTGATCATAGTTTAAGGTCACAGGACACTAACCATAGGTACATGAACCATTACATGGGTATTTCCATACCAACTCCCTTATTCCCATGTGAGAAATACTCAATGTGGAAAGCATGGAATGGGACCAGGCTCTTCCCAACATATAAGGATATGAGAACTAGACTCACACTCCTTCCCGAGGTAGACTAAATTTTTAAGGGATATCAGGATATAATGAACAACTACACCCAATATTTTGGGAGATATGGGGTGGTGAAAATGATGAAGGACAGCTTTTGACCATGTTTGAAACATATCATCCATATCAAGTGGCCTGGAATGGGAAAAACAAATGATTGTGGACCACTGAACACATTCTCAATGAGGGACATATAACAAATTTTCATTCGAGATTCTCGAGGAAATTGTCTTGAAATTGTAAGAGAGCTCTAAGGCCTAGTATCTATGTCATTCGGGGGTCCTTTTGTATATGAATGATGATGAAGACACAAATAAAGTACAATGTGAAGCATGAATGTGCTTGTGTAGTTTAACGTCACACAGGATGATGAAAGAAGTGGAGATCTCCAAGGAGAGGACACAATTTGCATTATGATGAAGTCAACATTAATGAGAGAAATATACAGCACTAAAACTTGTGTTTCGACCCATGGATAGATATTGAAGTTTGGGGCTAGGCCTACGGAAAAAATATTCGGGTGTCCTACATATCCCCTAAGGAAGGAAATCAAGCCATACATAGATCTGAAAGGGATCATGTAGATTATCATTGTGTGGTGAGGACGTTGCGAGGATAGAAGACCATGGAGGGGCAGATGGTGTGATCATCATTATCCTATCTTGAGTGGGGGAAATTGAATCCTACACTACACCATGTGGGATCGTCCAAGAAAACTATACCTAGGGAGGATAGTCAAAGAGAAAAGTCACAGCGCTAGACTCAAGAAGAGGCATCTGAGCATTCCTACGTATCCCATGAGAATAAGAATCATGCCATACATAGTTCTTGGGGTGCAGTTGAATGTCTTCCAAGACAGTGAATACAAGGAGATCTTAGATTATGTTTTCAAGGCTTGGACAATAATGTTATATCTGACACATGCAATTTAACATCATGTAGGACAAATGCTAATTTGTTTTATGTCTTTCAGTTTGGATGAACCACACATATTAGCATCATGTGGTGAAGACAGAACAATTTAAGTTCATGTGGGACCATACAGATCATTATTTATGGTCCTAGAGGCTGGACCGTTTTATAGTTTATCATTTTGTGGAACAATAAAGCAGTTAAATGTCATATGGGAAAGAATATTTTAAGGTCATTTAGGACTGAGCTACTCATGAAAAGTATTTCTCGAGGAATTTTCCATTGGTGGGAGGAGATATATGGTTTTAATCCGTGCTAACCATGGATTATGCACCATTGGGGTAAAAATTGTGAATTATGTAGGGTCCTTCCCATTTATGCTCTATTATGGTATGTTTTCTTCCAGGTATTATTGGTGTTTTCAGAGAAAACACTAGGTTACCATGCAAGAATTAGAAGAGATAAACTCCCTTTTTGAATGATTTTGTTATCTTGTTGTGATCGCTTTCCAGATTGTGTAGGGAACAAAGCCTGTTCTCATCGAGCACTTCCAATTCTGCCAGACGGATTTCAACTACCTTATCGGGTGCTTGTTGGTCATAGAATGTTGTGCGTAATAAATTAAATTGAACCTTGATGGGTAGGAAAACCTGTACTCCATACAATATAGAATATGGGGTTACATAGGTGGAATTACCTGAATGGACTGAGGGACTACTTTTTTTATTATTTTTTGATTACCCTCTTTCATGGGATAAGGGGGAACCCTTACAAGGCTCGTAGGATCAGGGATTACATGACTCATAGTTCTTATGAAATATACAGACTATACTTAGAACACCTCCTCCTAGTTTCTTCATCATGATATCAGCTCGCCAACTTTGCATGGCTATTCGTCTAGGATTCCCATGCAAGCACAGGCTAGTCCCATTAGAAATACCATACACTCTATTTCTGAAAAATCATCTTAGCATCTGCTCTGTTGAATTATGCTACACCATATCCACATATAGAATCTCTTACTTATAGAGTTAGTCTGATAATTAAAGAACAATTTTAGGTGGCCTAATGGTCTTGGGTGTCCTGAATGCCTTAAAGAACACGAGGCCCAATCCAGTGGCTCGAAATCACAAATAGATATATAGTTTTGGCTGCTAAAATACTCAACAATGTATCCTACAATACTGTTATAGTTCTTCTACACATACCAGGAAATATTTTTCCACCCGGTTTTGAACTTGGGTCTCTTGGATGCACTTTTTGAGTCCTCACCAACTAGGCTAAGGCTCTTTTGCATGGGTAGAATTATGAGTCATTGTCTAATTGGCTTAGGGGGTGTTAGGGAGTTTTTCTGGCTAACTCTTCTTCTTCGGACCAACCATTTTTTTTAATGTTAGACATGTGTTTGTTAAATTCCTTGATCATCCATTTTCTTTCACGTGATAGCATGAGTTATAATTATAAGGGATGTAGTACTTGGCATTCAAATTATTTAACTCAGCTCCTCGAACATTGGTTCCAGTTTCATGGAGAACATTGTGAGGGACTCTAAATAGGTAGATGATGTTGGAGCTCACAAATTCAACGATTGAACGAGCCTTGTCATCCTTGAGAGGAATGACCTCTGCCCACTTGGAGAGGAAATATGTAGTCGTTAGGATGAACCTACATTGGTGATCTTTCACCAGTGGATATGGCCTCACAACATCGAGTCCCCAAACAGAAAATGGCAAAGAGTACCTTGTATTCTAAAGATGCTCTGGTGGGCGATTCTCAATATTGGCATGAATTTTTCATGCCTGACACCTCTGGGAAAACTCGATGTAGTCATGGATCACAGAGGGCCAAAAATACACCAGTCTCCTAATATGGTGAGATAGTTTCATCCCAGTCTGATGATCCCCAAAGTAACTAGCATGGAACTACAACAAGACTTCATAAAACCCAACTCATTGAATGCATCATAGGTTAAACCCATTGAAGATAAACTTGTAGAGGATCTATTCAAGACTGGGATCACTATATTGGGTAAACTGCAATGCATGGTGTCAAATTCGCTCGCTCTCAGTTCGATCTTCAAAAAGATTTACGTAATGGAAGTTTTCGATAAAGGGGGTCATCCAATCAATCAATACTTCCAAAACTGCAACAGGGGCACCTGGGGCCCCAGCATGGAGGTGGTGACTGTAAGGTGTTATACCTGTAGATTATAATCTTCATCTGGAGTGGAAGGTGTGATTAATCTCAGGTGTTTCATGTGGATAATCAAATAATCCGTATTTGGATTTGTAAGAAATGTTGTCATGTTGGTCAAGGCATTGACTCCATGACTCTAGGATCTAGGGATATTAGTAACCTTTATCCAAGATGAGAACTAGGACATTACTGGAAGTTACATTCAAACAATGGTATGAGATCTGGCATTTAGACAACATAGTCACCATTGATCTACATGATGACTATTTTAGAGTCACCTTCAACATGCATGTGGGGGACATCAATATTGAGGGCCAACTTGAGGCCAGTGATGAGTGCCTAATACTTTTATTTATGTATAAAAAAACCTAATGATAATAGGAATAAATATAGATGGTATGTCATGTTCTAGGGTAATGAAGATGATACCCATGCCTACTCTATTGATTTAGGGGTCATTGAGCCCTCTATCGGTAGGTCTCTAGGATGCATCATCCAAGTGAATTTCCCAACATGTAATGTCTTTGTCTATAGAGAGGATGGCCTCATCGAGAAAATAAAGGTCTAGAGGTTGGTATGTAAAGATGGATGAGCGGAAAAAAAATTTCAAATGACTTCACTTTAATAGTATCTTGAGGAAAAACAAATGTCTAACTTCTAGAGGATCACTGCCAATTAAGCTAGATGGCCTATCAACATAGGGTGGTTCAGGATATACTTCAGCGGATCCACACTAGACATTATTTTCACCACATTTTGTTATAAGTAATTTCACAATTGTTGTACTAATAATACCAGTAGAAGACTGTTCTTTTCTATATGGGAGTGTCTGGTATCCATATCGAGGAGAATTCAATTAAGATAGTTGATAATTTTCTTCATTCAATTATTGTTATTCTGGGTGAGAAGCACATCGAGAGTTCATTCTAAGGAAGTCATATAAACGACCAGTGGTTTTTCTAGAACTACTGGCATCAGGACTGGTGGCTACAACAGGTACTGCTTGATTTCGTCAAAATCAGTCCAAAATTACTCATCCCACTGATATACAATACCTTTATTCATTCGCCAAGAAAGGTTCTTACACATACTAGCCAAATTTTCAATGAATTGGCATATGTAGTGTATGTGGCCTTGAAATCCTAGAAGCTCTGAATGTTTCTTGGAGGATACATATTACTGATGGACTTGATCTTCTCCAGGTCACTCTTGATGCCCATTTATCTAACCATGAATCCAAGAAACATTCCAAAGGTGAACTCGAAGGAACACTTCAATGGGTTCATCTTCAGATGGTGAGAATGGAGGGAGCCAATTAATTTCTCAATGTATATGAGATGGTTATGAAACTGATTAGATTTTACCACCATATGGCCTCATTACATTCCACCAATGTCCTATGTACCATTTTAAATATGCGAGGTATATCACACTAATAGGTGGAATTTACATTCATTATACTGAATGGCATTACCTTATTGCAGAAAGTAACTTGTGGTGCCCTTATGGATTTTGACACCCCACCCTTAGTGGACATTCAGATCTAATTATTCCCAGAATGATCATATATGATGTAGAGGGTAGGGATCTGAGTTGTAGCTTTGATCAACAGTTCCATAATAGGAAGGGTAATCTCATCCTTTAAATAATTATGGTTGAGATCCCCAATGACGATGCAGAATCTGATATGTCTTTTCATCTTCTGGATATGCACAATGTTGGCTATCTATCTAGGGTACTGGACCTCATTGAAGAAGATGGATATGATGAGATTATCAACTTTTTCCTTGACCATTGCACTGTGGAAAGGTTGAACCTTCTTGGGATGTTGTTTGAACCTAAGATGAATAACAGAAAGAACGAACAAGTGTATGAAGACCTACAGATCATGTCTTGTAATTTCATCATAACATCGGGAAAATACAACATAGTACGGATTCAGAAATTCCATGTACTATTGTTGATCCTCGACAAGAATAGAGGCACTAATCAGTATGGATTTTGGATCTACCTCACTATTGAGGTTCACCAATACCAATTCATAAACTGTGGTAGAGACACCCTCTTCTAAAGTAGGAGGATCATCCTCTAAAACCTCTCATTCACTTTTGGAGGAGGGATCCTAGGTGGGTGGTGATTCTCCAAAGTCGATAGATCTAAATGGGAGACTGGTGCCAGCCTGAGCGGTAGTAGACCTTACATCGGGGGACTCTTGTGTTGTCAAAACCATAGAAATGAAAGATGTCAACCTGATCCCATCTGGCCTTCAACCCAACGGGCCATGCTTGAAGATAACAAAGAAATAGGAGCGCGTCAGATGGATATGGTTTATCCCAACCCACTGGAACAAGAAAGTTTGACTTATTTCTATTTCCATGGGGTGGACATTCCGATACCTTATGGAGAAGGGGATCTTGGAACACCTGAGCCTGATTTTTGTAGGAATACGAGGTGATCATCCATCTTCACTTAGACATGGGAATGTGCATCCCCATCATAATAGAAACGACAATTCATTTCCCCATAGCAGGGGTCATAGCCTCAAATTTAATGATCAGAAAAATGTATACATCATTCAATTACATCCATGGGTCGGTCGTAGTCATAGAATGTTCAACCTTGTTAGCCTAAATCATCTTGTACTTGCTCTTTTAATAGTCGGAATCCAGGTACCAGGCATCAATAGAGGAAAATGTAGATGTATCACTTTGGGGTAATCCCACTCCACCATTAAGGGAGTACTTAATTCACTAGTGATACAATTAAGGTACAGCCACATGGAAGTGAATCCATGTCCTACCCATCAATGCATAGTAGGTAGTGTCTTGGGAGGAAACTGTGAACTCAGTGCTACCTACCAAACCACTGAACTGGGTCTTCAGGCGCATCATTCCAACTAGTGTTTGTTTTTTCCTATCATAACCTTGTATTTTTTTGGTCAGAGTGACCCAGGTCATCCTTGGACAGCCTGATCTTTCAAAGTGTCTGGTTCGGGATTAGGTTTATCCAATATCCTATGTCGAAAATATAGTGACGTACCTCCACACCGTTGAAGTGGCTGGTGATGTAAAGTGGTCAGATGCACCCCTATATGTGGGAGCCATAATCTTCTCTAGAGAAATAGATAATGGAATTACACTCAGCCATCTTTACTGCATCTTCATGGAAGGCTTCTGTAGGTACTACTTCCATCTCAAACAGAAGGGGGATTCTTAAAAAATTTGTGACTTCTTCATGCATATCCGCTGATAGGTGAGTATTCTCAAGGATATAATTCATCACATGAAATATGTAAAGATGTTTAATGACATCATACTTCTTTTAAATGTATTACCTTCTTCTTACATAAGTATGCTCTTTGGCGGGGGGGGGGGGGGTGACTGGTCCTTCTGGATGAACTGGAAGCTGAATAGTGTTGGGAATGTCCCATTTCTCGCTAGTCAAATCTCATGGAGCAACTAGTGTATGTGGATCGGGGTAATGAGGTCGGTCTGCAATAGGGCATGGCTGATCACGATGCGGTTGGGGCAGCTCTTCTTGGTCATGTAACACAAACAACAGTGAAGGTGGACCTGATGACACCAGATGAGAAGTTTTTTCATGGTGTGCTATGCACTGGGCTAGCTGTATGGTTTCATTTTCATGCATAGAGCGACCCAAAGTACTTAGTGATTCACTCCGAAGACCCATATATCCATGGCCCCATCGACACTGGAAATGACTAGGAACATTATGAGGAGCCATTTGGCGCTCTTCACCAATAGAAATCATGTAGGGGTTTACTAGGTTCATGGTGTTAACCTAGGCATAACCTTGATCATCACCAGAATAATATTCCACTAATAGATGGATTATGGGGGGAATTTCCATTTTAAGGGGCATGAAAATATTTGAGTGTATGGGATGACGATGACATCAGTGGGTGACTTTTTTTACCTTACATTGCAAATGATTTCTCTTATAGGAAGTGAGTGGTTGAACCGTTGGTGTAGAAGTACTGGATGTGGATGAATCAACATCTTTTGAAGTCTTAGGTTGATTGATACATGCACAGATAATTCCATGGGTAATGTTGAATTCTTTACGAGCCATCCAGTAATCATTCTTCTGGGACCCATGGTAAAAAACTTGATGCCACTAACAATCATTATCACTTTCACTGTCTGGATTCACGAAGACACATGGCCCCTGTGCTAGAGCAGAGACTAGCCTGACATTGTTGTTATCAAACTGGACCTGAATCCTCTCTTCAATCACAGAGAACCGCATGAGTGTGTGTCTTAGGATCCAGTGATAGGATTAGTAATTGGAGAGATCAGTGAGATCCTCTTCTTTTGGCCTCCTTAATTCAGGTAAACATGGAAGTACCTTTTCTTAGACTCTTAAAAAATAACTGGGTACCTCTGCCTCGTTGAATGATTAGTTCTGGTTTCTCCTATCCAGGAAGGGGGATCAAGGATCCTGGCCTTGAATAGGGGTTGAAGGATCCGGTATAGGAGGTGGGACATGGTTATCTAACAGGGGTGGTGGCGACACATTATGTAGGGGCACATTCTAGTTCCGAGGATGGTGTTTCTAGGCCTGAGGCTGTGCTTGAGGTGGAGGGCCCCTGCGAGGCTGTAGAGCTTTCTCTACTAGAAATAACAACAGTTTCTGGGGGGGCTTATCTGTGCCACCACGGTGGGATCACCCTTAGCGATTCTTCTCGTAGGAATTGAAAGAGATATCGGACATGCCTACTTGGCTTGATTCAAGGCTACCTCTATGTGTTGGGCCTTAACAGAGAAATCTCAGAATCTTCTGGGTTAATTCTGATTAATGAGAGATGGGACCAGTTTTGTCTTGACAATCCCCACACACAGTGTTAGTATCTGTTCCAGAGTGAGCTGCATTTCCAAGGTGTAGGTGAGACATTTCCACTGGGCGACAAAGTCTACGATGCACTTGTCATACCTCTTATTACACATGAAATGGTATGAAACACTTTTATTCCAAGTGATAGATCTGAAATGGTAATGGAATTGTTTGTGCATATCTTCGCAACCGGCAACTGACACAATTGGTAGCTGGGTGAACCAAACAAACCCAAGAACTTCTAATGTCTATATGAAACATTGGAGTTTGGAGGCCTTTTGATGTGCCAGAATTCCTATCATGGGTCCAAACCATGAGATTATGTGGTCTAGATGCTTTAATGGGTCGCCCATTCCATTAAAGGGGGAGACGGTGGAATTTTCAAAAATAGGGGATGCCGACATATCATTGATCCACACCTGATAAGACATTCCATCTGGATAGATTTCCACCTATCGAGTGTCCAACACCTTGAGTAAATAATTGAGTGCGGCCATTGGATCATATGGTTGGGGGTTCTTTTCATGACGAGGGTCCCTGACAACCAGTGTGCTGCCAGGTTCTATGATGTGATAAGAAGCCCGGACAGCTCGTGTAGAGGCAGGTGGGGTGACCTTTCGAGTATTTGGGGAAACTTGAAATAGATCATGGAGGTTATCATGCCACTCAAGTGTATTTAGAAACACATAGAGCGCAATCGTACCATAATTTTTGACCTCTATGTTGTCTACATGTAGAGGATGTTAAGGGTCACACAGAGGCAATTTTTTGGGGGGGGGGAGTTTTACCTTCCACTACTTCCCTATCTGAGGATCACCATAGTCTGGTCGCCACTCCATGACATGTTTATAAAGGAGGTCATCTATCATATTTTTTTGCTCTGTGATATGTTAACACGATGCGGAATTTTTGGGATCATCATTCGTCTTTTGAACTAAGCCAGATGGGTTATAGGTTTTGACGGATCTGTTGTTCTCTATTCAGCTTTTGCTGAAGAATAATCCCTATCTTGGTACATGAAGAACCATTATATTTCTATGCTAATGATTAACCCTTCCAAATAGATCCAATAGTTGTGTCACTCCCCTAGGGTGTAGGTTCTCATCATGGTTCTCTAAATCGTTCTCACCCTCTGATAGATCGGCCATGTCTACTATGACTCTACCTAGAGGAATATCCTCAAAATTTCCTGGAAAATCATGTTGGAGCTTGATATAATTGAAATGGAGGGAAGCATACAACCACCAAACACATACCTAAACATGGGGGGAATCCTCCTTGATAATTCTGTGGATCACATTAAATCATTGACTGCATTGTTGGTGGAGGGTCCAATGGCGACATGGCGACTCGGGGTGGTGGGCTAGAGGGAGTGAAGCCACGTCAACCATACAACATTGATGACCAATGTCATCAAAGTGTGTCAGAATCTTGGGGTAAGCCACTATCTGATAACGAATATGAAATTCTATCTCCTATAAGTTTTGGAAAAAGCACGCGACATCCTCCGAGGTAAGAGATCTCAGCACGTTGGAGTTTGTTGTTTCTATTAGGCAGAACATATCAGGGAAATGATACACTACCAAGATTGCCCAAAATATTCTTATCCTAGAATCGGTATATAGCCCTTGGATTCTCCACTCATCAACTGGGGGTAGCTGGGGTACCGATAGTGGCACTAAACCAAACCACTGAGAAGATAGACTAGCTGGTGACGAATACAGCGAATGAGGTGATAGCTATCGAATCTTGGTATCTCCTTTGATGAATGAAATGGCTAATCACCAACATCTCAGTAATATGCGCAACCATCTATGGATTCTGGTGCATGGGAATGCAGTCACTGATGGTGGCACATGCTATTTTTTATCCATTACCGGTCCCTAAAATATCTTTATGTGGTCTCTTGTTGAGGTAATGTATGACCCTATCTATGATAGGGGGGATTACAATGACAGACCTTGGGATGGTTCCAAATATTACTCCTCCAAGATACATCTATGATGGGATTCAGGAATATGATAAACCTCCCATTCCATAAAAATTAGGCTGATACGTCGTGTTCCTGCCTCGGCCATTGACATAGAGGATCGAGGTGCGCATTCCATTGCTAAATCATCTTCTACCATAGAATCCATGAAGCAAGAGGGATTAATTGTGGTCTGATTAATCTCAGCTCTCTTCTTATGGAATCCGAGAGTCTCCCTCCTACCCCAGGATAAATCTTCGAGACTGGGTAAATTTTTGGTTAGAGGTGGACCTTCAGCCGAACTGATGATGGGGAAGAGAGGAATTTTTCCTACATGAGTTTTGGTGCAAGGGGAAATCAGAAATATTTTAAATGGAACATGGGGTGTAACTCCATGTCCACTAGCTGATAAGTGAAGGGAATCTCCAAGGGCTGTGCTGGAGTGTCTATGACATCCATTGGAGATTGTTAGAGCATTGGTAGGGATTTCATGCTTATTTTCTTCTGGCATCATCAGTGCGAGCATGGTCCTCATATTAGTCGATCTGAACATGTGTAGGAACTCCGTGTTTGGTGCCCATGAGTAGAGGAAGAACTTTTATTATTTGATTTATGGGAAGAGGAGGAACTTCGCCGGTTGCTATAAAGACATGGGGAAGACCCCCATACTGATGGTTGGCCAAATGGTTAGGATCATCACAACGGAAACCTGTGAAAAGAAGAACGATTCTATATTCAAAGTCATGGGTTCCCAAGAGACTTCCATATAGAACTTCACTATAGTGGGGAGGAACCACGTTCTGATTTATGTTGGCGTGGGGAGGACCTCCACGCCCATTTTGAGTGAGGGATAGACCTACACTATCATTGGTGATGCTAAGGGGAGGGCCTCCATGCTATATGTCATCACATCGGTTCAGAAAGTGACAGAAATCATCTGCATCAGTGACCAGGAGAGTCGACCCAGCTTACCTTTGGGGTGGTTGGGGCCTCGATTCAACCCAGGCATATGAGTGACCCTACTCATCATAAATCAGGGGATAATGTTATGCATCAGTGGTGGAATAGAACATGGTAGTCACTGATGTTAACGACTCTCAGTGGGCATCCTCCTCATCAAGCACCTAACCATGGTATCAGATTAATTGGACTAGGGATGGTGGTGCAGGTGAAAATATTACCATCTACTCAGCTGATAGGTCGGGTGGTGGCACTGACACGATCCAGTGGGAGCCCTCCTAGGGATCCCCTAGAATAGGACTACGACTGGACTGGCATGGACATCCCTCACTTCATTGGAGTATGGGAGGGATACCTCAAATCATTCTAGGGAGAGGCTCCAGAAACAATTATACGTCAGAGTGGGGAGTAGTGTCCCTCTGCGCGTCACATGGGGGAGATAGGGTGATGATGTGTAGAAGCCTCTATGTCTTGTCGGGTCATGTAGTGGGTTGGGATAATCCCCTCATCCTTGTATCATCGAAAGAGGTTGTTTATTACTTTTCACTGAAAGAATTTAGTTGGGGAGATGGGGCGTAGGTGCCCAGCAGCCATGGACATGGAGGATTCTATGGGGGAGATGAGGCCACGAGGGATTACCGCGTTGAAATTTCCCCTACCCCTACGTCGGGGGGGGGGGGGAGGTTATTGGTTCCATGTCAATGTAGTATGGGTCCTAGAAAGCAGGGGTTATAACCATTCATGACGAAAGATGGAAAGTGATGTTCTGTGCCCCAACACCATTTTGTCTTCCATGGTTGGTATGAATGATACACAATGACAAGTTTGCAGACCAGGATATCCATAGTTCAACTGCCTAACTTTCTAGCGTGTTTCACGCAAGGCAAACTATTTTCTAGGCAAGACCTGGCATTGGATAACTGGATCCAAAGGCATGCTAATCAACATATTTCTTGAGCCCTAATAATAACAACATTATGGAGAATAATTTCATGTTGAGTTCACCATTTCTGTATTCGACTTTTTCAACGAGGCACATATCGGTCTCATGCAGAGGATGCATCGTTGTTTTCCCACATTCCAACTTTTAAAAGGCGAGAAACATCTGTCACATATGCATGGTTTTTTTCTCTATGATCGAAATGGGATGATGGGATGTCAGTTCCTCTTTCCGTGTATTCCTCCTTATAATTAGTTATCCACTCCGAGACTCCCTCATAAACAAAAGACTTTGTTCATGAAACTCTTCCGAGTTCCATGCTTCACGGATGTTGGATAATTACACTGCACCAATCTTGATATTCCTAGGGGTTAACTATGGGAAGAAACCTCCCATAAGGGGAAAATTCATGTTTTAGAACACTGGCATGTCTGGATGCTAGAATAATGGTGCATCTAGGTTTCTTCTCCATATGATAGGGCTTCTCGAGGGAGTGGATTCCCATGGAATCCCATGCTGAATGTAGGGGATTTGATTCCATAGGCATGTCTCTATGGTTTTCCTTAGCTTCCCATGTTTAACACAGGGTATGACCTAAGGTTAACGTCTAATAGAGACATATTAGACTGATCAGAACACTAATGGGATTAGATCAGATGGTTACAAACCTAGGAGGTATCGTCGATGTTGTGGATAACATTTTTTGTTACCCCATTACTACTAGGAGCTGAAAAAAAGTGGGTGGCATGATCTCCCTTGGTTGTTGTGGCCCGAGTAATAAAAAAGATAGATATGGATTTTTGAGAGTAAAGTGATTTGAGAATGTGATGGGCCTGACGTGAGGGAAACAATGATGTTGGGTTGAGCCTCGAGAATACTTCCTACGTATCCTCATGGTAGGGAATCAAAGTCTATATAGTTCCAGATGGGGAATGGAATTGGGGTGTGGTCAGAGGACAATGATTCAAAGGAATGATGGGGCTTATGCATGGTTAGCAGCCCGGGGTTGGTCTGACACTTTATGGGAGGACCAGAGATGTGGGACCCAATAGGGGGGACACCAAATATTACTAATGTTTATGGTTGAACCTTAGGGAGGCTTCCTACATACCCTGTCTATGATATAGGGAACACACCCACATAGTTCATCATACAACGACTTACCGTCTTGTGGGGCTGACTACGACTTACCACTGGAAAGCATAAAATGGCTTACCACTGATTGAGGAACATAATGGATTATCTTCGATTGAGGAATACAAAGACTTACCATAGATTATGAAAAACAATATTTTAACATCGACTGGGGATCACAATGGCTTATCATCGATTGGGGATCACAACTTCTTACCATCGAATGGGGATCAAAATGCCTTACCATCGATTAGGGATAACAACATATTACCATTGAATGTGGATCACAATGTCTTACTGTCGATTTGGAATCGAAAAGTATTACTGTCGATTGGGAATCAAAATGGCTTACCGGCGAATGGGGATCAGAACACTTACCGTTGATTGGGAATCACAACAGTATACCATTGACTCGGAATCATAATGTCTTAACATAGATTGAGGATCACAACGGCTTACCTTCGATTGGGGTTGGAACTCAAGGAAGCTTCTTATGTACCATGCCTTGGTAACGGTCAAACCCATGTTGTTTGAATGGGTACAATTTAACGTCTTGTGGGATGAAAAGGGGCATTCTATTTAACATCCTTTGGGATAAGGGTTGACCAATGTGAAGTGGTCAGGGACTGATGGGTGTTGTGATTGAACCTCAGGGAGGCTTCCTAAGTACATTTCTTAGGAGAAAAGTATCAAAAGAAATGTATTTTTGTATAGTAGATGGAGTTTAATGTCATACAGAAAGAAGGAGTACCTATGTGAAGAGGTCGGGATAGGTAGGTGTTGGGATTGAACCTCGAATTGGCTTCCTACATACCATTCCTAGGAGGCAAGGATCAAAGTCCATGCATTTCAGAATAGTGGATTTAGTTTAACATCATGCATGATGAAGGTGTATCGGCATGAATGGGTCAGGACAAGTATGTGTTTGGCTTGAACCTCGTGTGGGATTCCTATGTGCCATGCTTAGGAGACAAGGATCAAAGTACACTTAGTTCGGGATAGTGTATGATGTCTAACGTCATGATGGATGAATATGTTCTGATGTCTAGGGGTCGGTACAAGTATTTGTTGGGATTGAACATCATATAGGATTCCTAAATACCATGTATAAAAGACAAGGTTCATAGTCTATGTTGTTCGAGATAGCTGGGGATTACATGCAATGTTTTCCTAGGGAGGATGTCTTGATCGATGCTTACACTTTTCCCATGTGATTCATACTCGATGTAAGAAACAAGTGGTAGACAATACATAATGATCACATCGTGAAAGGAGCATTCGTGGGAAGTGGAATGGGGATAACATTTGGTTAGCGGCCCAAAGAGGAAATACCTGTTTACGTGTGGTTAGAAGCCTAGAGATATTAGGATTGGGACCCACTTCAGGATGGAGTCCCGATGGAGACAAAGCTCAGATAGAGAGAAATGAGATAAAGAAAGTCCATGTGCCCATATCTCTTTTGTTCTTTGTCACATAGGAAGAGAGGAGGAGAAGGGGGTGCTTCCTCCTAGAAAACAGGCTAGGGGATTTCAAAAAGATGGTTTGCCTTCCCGAAGGATAGGAAGCTCTCCAGGAAGGAGGATCTCATTCCATGTGAGGAATACCTCACTCCCATGGAGGTGAGCAGTTGTAGAGAATGCCTGAGACGGAGCACCCCACATGTGTTTCACGGGGAGAGACCACATGTTTATGTCAGGTGAAGAGAACGATGGTGCTTGGAAGTTTAACATCCTTAGCTAGGACAAGGTAGGTTTACTCCACACCCCATGTAAATACATAACTGTAACACTTTATCCCTTGGTGAAAGGAAGGCACCACCAATTTCATAGTGAGAGGGTATTGTGGAGCGATCCCCTGAGGAAACCATGTTTGTGTGGATATGATAATAATAAATAGCCATTAGTGTGTCTATGAGAAGAAGCATGAGGTTAAGAAACACAATGTGAAACACCTCCAAAGAGACCTTCAAATCACTTTGAAAAAACCTAGAGGGTCATATGAGACAAGGGTTTTTGAATCAATTTGTATCATAGGATGTGACCATGTGATGTTATGGTGCCCTATATAACGAAAGATCTTCGAAAAGTAATTTGATTTACAAAGTTTGGTCACCTAGCCTATGAATAAGTCATAAGTTCATATGGAGAGTTTTTTGCGAAGTTGAAAGGCTTTCACAGAGTAGGACATTGCAAAGAAAGGGTTCCTTGAAAGTCATTTCACTGCGAAGCAATGTGCTTCATGAAGCCTAGTGACCCTACCTCAACATATGGATCACATTTTCACAGAGGGTACTTTGTAAAGAATAAGTGAATTACGAAGACCCAAGTCCCCTTAAGGATCTCCCTCTTTCACGGTGGCCCTTTGGGCCCTACAAAAGGAATCCTTTCTTTAAAAAGGGTTGTATATGATCTATGGGAAATGCACTTCATAATGTTCATGTACCTGGAAGATATCATTTATCACAAAACAAAAAGTGCTTCTCTATTTGAGATATGATAATGTGTAAGGTCAGAGTATACATCCATTGGGCTCGATGGGATCTCAGTATTTATTGGTAGGAGGCGGCACGAAGCAGGGATAGCTTGGACCAAAGTCACATGGTGATTTTTTGTAACTCTGGAGCCTCCCATCAGTTTATTCCATGGTGGATTTTCAAGCATCCTTCAGATCTTGGAGCCTCCCATCAGTTTACTCTAAGGTGGATTCAAAAATGTCTTTCAGATCATAGATCTTCCAGTTAGTTTACTCTGTGGTGGCGTCACAAATGCCTTTCGGATCACAAAGCCTCCCTTTATTTTACCCCTTGACGACATCACAAACATCTTTCGGATTGCAGAGCCTCCCGTCGGTTTACTCCATTGTGGCTTACCAAACATCATTTAGATTGTTGAGGCTCCCTTCAGTTTACTATACAGTGGCCGCAGAGGGGGCCCAGGCATGGCACCAGCTGTAGGGCTCTGGGGCTCTACAAGATCCGCCATGTGAAGGGGCTCTGTGACAGGGCTTCACGAGGTAGCCTTTTGGATCTTGGCTTCCTCTTTTCATTTTATTTTCCTCCAATCACATTTTGGTGCCAACAAGAATTATGTGATGATGACCCAAAACATCCCAGAGGGGTGTTTTACCCAAAATTCGATGAGAAGAACAGATAGTTGGGTACATGATATTTTCTTCTCTATCTCTCTACCACATAAAATTGGTATGGAACATGCTATGATAGATGGACATCTGTTATTTCTTTAGATGATTGTTTTGATAGCATGTGTGTCTTCATGTGAGATGTGATAGCCCATGTTTTTGTGGGTTAGGGGGTTTGTGATGTCCCAGGTGTCATCAGGATGAAATATGATGTTCTTAAATATGTGTCTTTGGGATCCAATATTGGGTTAAGTGTTGTGATGCCCTAGTTTTTGAAGGTAGTATTTTTTATGATGTGTAGTTTTGTGTGGGAATGATGTGTTGTGAGGATGAGGAGTGTGAGAGAGAGATGTGTTTTTAGGGATAGGTTCGTGTGTGAGGTATATGTGGTTGTATAAAGAAGGGATGGTAAAGATAGGATGTAGGATGTTGGGTGAGAGGGGTGTACCAGTGGGAAAGTGGGGTGGAGTACCATATCATCGATTTTCAATATAAGTTATTATATTAATTGACATTCATTACTTGGTGACAATACCAAAGTGAGGTTTAGATTGGACAGTATACCCATTTAGGTGTTTTTTGGTTTTGATGTTTTATCGTAGGGGCAATAGTAAGATCCATTCACATGTGAAAAATATATTGTGATATTTATAGTTTAGATACTCGTACGCTCACCCTATGTATATAAACATCATTAAGGTTTATAGAAATATTTTGTGGACCATATTATGTATTACTAACTCAGACCTTTGGACAGTTGATGTGTCACTTCCTATAATTACTTTTGATTATTTATATTAGAGAAATTTTTGTATTAGTTTTTATTTTTCATACACGTGTGATGGTTTTTGGAATTATATTTTAAATAATTACATTGAGTTTTTGAGGGTGGTTTATATTATAATCAAATATTGATTCTTATAAATGGGTAATGCCTCCCATATTGTGTTATTTGTAAACCCTTGGTGCTTGTTTCTAACCTAGGACCTACTAGAGGTTCGGTCAGGGTTCATTGTCTCAAATTCGTCATTTCCATCCTAGGAGGTGTATCTTTTGAGCCAGGGGTCGTGAAAATACATATATTAAATTGTACTAACAAAATTACAACATAGATATATTTGATCATAGAGTCTAAAAATTAATCACTTTCTTCATTAAGAGACAATTATTATTATCCCTTATATTTTCAATATGATATTATCTTCAGTTGAATTTGATGTTAATTTTATTATATTAGTGGAATGTTTTTTTAGTTAATTACCTTTTCATATTGAATATGTATTATAATGTTATATAAATGGAAGATGTTCTCACCTATAAACAAGACATTTTTTGATGCCTTATCATGTCATTGAAATTTAATGTGTTTCAGTTATTTATCTTTCATAATATATCATTCCTTATATAATAATTAAAATAGCATGTGTTCTCATTTAGTTTACTTTTCTTGAGGAACATTATTATATATTCATGTTATATTTCATTATACTTAACCCTTATCGAACACTTAATCTCACCATTAAATTTTATGTTTTCATAGGAATCCATGACGTGTACTATGATTAATATGAAATGATATTCTAGAGTGAATATTTTCATTATCACTAAAAATAATTTGTAATTTTTGTATTCATAAGAAATTTAAGAAACAAGCACATGTCTAGTTTAAAATTAATGATAAAATATTTGGACTTTTAGAATGTGATTCCTTGTATCTTATGAGAATGTAAGAAAGAGGGAACTAGCTCCGAACTACTAGGTTTGGGTTCACTACACTAATTTTTTTTAATGTGTTATGTATCAAGGTGAAAATTAAAAACAATTGTTTTTATATGATGTTCGTTTTATGAATTAAATATAATGAAAAAATGAGTCCAAATATTTTAACATAATTTAATTTATTTAAATTATTTAAATATAATAGATTATTAATTAAAAACTATTAATTTGAAAACATATAATTTCATTTCATTTCTCAAGATTTTATTTTATTAATCAAAATATATTTTTAACATTATTTTGAATAAATTTTTACATTAATTCTATATTAATTGGTAAATGACACGATTAATTATTGAATAATCCATATATATATTTTTATGGATAATAAAATTCGTATATGTGAGTTAAAATATATTTTTAGCATATAATTTTATAACAATATGATCTTTTAAACTGTAAATAGACACCACTTCCGCAAATTCGTATTTAAAACCAAAAATTATCCAATTGAAACAATGTATAATTAATATCCAAAAATTCATATACATGTTGGTAATACTAATTTTGAAAGAGAAGATCATCCTTTTAAGGATTAATTATCAATTCAGTGGAGGTATCTCGAAATATATACTAAGGTTTTAGAAAACCTTGATGAGATAATTTTCTATATATTTAAAATTATTAAATAAGGAATCCATTAATTCTAGAAAAAATAATTTATTGTTATAATTTTTATAAAATTAAATCATGTAAGTCCTATTATTATTTAAAATTTTATTACATTAATTATCTCTTAATAAAATCGGTATATTTTTTTATAATCCACATATAGACGATGGTAGTATATTTCAATTTACATAAACTTGGGATGTTTTTAAATAATATAACATGTATAATTATAATATTATGAATTAATTTATGACACGTTTGATCTGTTTTAGTAAACATTTATTCTTGATAAAAATGATAAAAGAATAATAAATAATATTTGGATTATTCATATAAGAAAAGATGATATAGAAAATAATTTTTTACTTGTATAAACATTAAACATACCATGTAATTGTTGAAATTTAATAATAATGAAAAAATAAAAAACAAAAATTAAAAAATAATCTAATTTTATGGAGCCAAAAAATAATGACCATCAAAAATTACCATAACAATGAATAGGTATTTAAAATGTGTATTTAATGACCCGACCATCAATATTAATAAACAAATAGTAAATGAATAATATTTGAGAATAAATTAATAATAATAAATTATTTACATGAAAATTGGTTTCAGGATAATATAATTAAAATTTGAAATTTTATTTTTCTTTTTTATGAGTTTAGATGTTTTTACAAGGTAATAAATAGTATTGGGGACACATTATATGTTATATTTATATATTTTTATACTCTTTAGTTATTTATATTCAAATTATATTAATTATATATTATATATAAATTCTTTGTCATCGTCATTTTTTTCATTTTCAATTCCTTTTATATGAGGGTATTCATTTAATTATGTCACCTATTAAAGAACTTCTGTTTATAAAAGAAAAAAAAATTGTATTTTGGAATGTATTCAATCTCTTATCCATTTTCATGTATCACTCCATTTTTATTTTCCATATTGTTTTTATGATAATTATATATAAAAAAACATGTTAATATAGTTTTTTGAAAAACATGATTACATTATTTCCGCGAAAGGCTTCTCCATAATTTCTTTATGACTTTCACAAGATGATTTATTTTAAAATTGTATCTTTTATATTTTACAATATATTTCAACAAAAATGATAACTACATACATATTCAATTACTACATACCCACTTATGATCATACAATACAAAATAATATTTTTTGCTCTTTGGTACTTATATGATACATTATTATATTATGATTTATGACAAAATTATATAACCCATATCATTATTATGTTTTTTTCATTTATTATAATTAAGTATCATTATTTTTATTTCCTACACATATACATGAAATATTATTATTCCATGAGTGGGTGATGAGTTATATATATATAAAAATGATTTGGTAATTCATACACCTCTTGTAACACTATTTATGGTTCCTTAATTATTTTCATAACTAAATCTATTCTGATATCTTGAATGTGATCCTATAAATAAAATAATGATCGTATATCTAATTATTATTTCACATTCCTATGATTATCATGGATACCATGTTTTAATGATATATCTTCTTATTATTACATGTGATGTCTTATTTTCATAATCATTGATAGTCTAATGTTATTTTCTTTAACACTCATGTAAAATCATCAACATGATTACTACAATTATCCCTCTAAACGAAATTTATATCACAATTTTTTTATGTGTTTTCCCTTAGGTATCTTAAGTAATATTTTGAGCATTATGGGTTCATGGATATTATATAATTGAAAAAATACTAATATTTAATATATTTTAAAATTATTCTACAACATATCAATTATTATAAGGAAATTAGGCAGTTAGGGTCTATTTTTTATTATATATATTATATATTTGAAAATAAAATATTTTTCTATTTATATGTTTTTAGCTCATATATTTTGTATCACAAGAAACATTAGTTTTTTTTCAGGATTTAATCGTTGAACATTATCAAAAAAACATTGTACATATCATAAGATAATAAAAAATTAAGTGATATATTAAAATGTTATTTTGATTATTAAATTATAAATTATATGACCATAGTTTTAATTATATATTATTAAAAAATTATTATTATCATATAAAAAATTTATTTTCTATATTATTTTTCATTAAAATGGAACCTATATCCCCAAAAAATTTCATGGGAAATGTATATATTTCCATGTCATCATGAATAAAATGATGATATCAGTAGTGAAAACCCTCATGAATGTATGAAATAAAATGTATCATTTTAGGAATAATAACTCATATATTGGGAATATTTCAACTTATCAAAAAATCTTAATATATTTTGTTAAGTAATTTTTGTAGTAATGATAAAAAACTTTTTGGTGAATCCTTTAATAAGTGTGTGACACTAATCATCAATATAATATTAATTCTTCACATTGACCTTATAAAATGGAATTAGTTTACAAAAAAATATAAATAAAATGTTCGATAAATTCTCTATATTAAAATGGAGTTAAAATTTATATTATTTAAATTGTGGGATGAAAAATTAAATATCATTAATGAGGAATTATTTAAATGCATGTGAGGGTATGAAATAGTATATTCTATTAACTCTTAATAAATGTTTAACAATTTTTTATTTCCTAAAACTATTTATTCATAATATAATACAATTAGAATCATGATAGAAATTAAGAAATAGTTTTCCATTTTTTTAATAGAAATATGATGATTGGGGACTATTTTTAACCATGATGCATTGATGAAACCAATAGAGAAATATATATTAATTAGAGTGGTTCTATTAAAAATGGTTATCATGTAATGAATATTGAATAGCATATATATTGCTTTTATAAAGAAAGAATATTAATAAATTCTATAAAATGAATATAGAAATGTTCAATGTCTGAAAAAATATGGAATCAAGATCCCGATTTCCAAATGTAAAAGACAACTTCAATAAATATTATTTAATAAATTAAGGAAATAATAATTATTAAACCTGTTTCATTGAATTTTTAGATTTATGAATATTAAAACTATAGATTATACTTCAAGAAACAATGTCTCATTGAGGGAAGCATTAAATTGAAAAAATCTAAATATGATGGATAATAGATAATATGGTTTTTATGAAATACATATATGGGAAATTTAAATAATGTACAGATAGTTATAATTATGAATAATTATACAATATTTAATTTTATATTTGATTCTAGTATTATGGATTAAATCATATCATGGATTTTTATAAAAAAAAATAATCTGCAATTAAATATATGATATTTCATCTATTAATTAATTTAAAAGTATGAATAATTATTACATCCCAAAAATAAACTATTCTGTAATTAACAGTTGTGAAGGATTCATCAAGTAAATATGGTTATTTAATATTTGGTATCATTTTAGGGTACATAATAAATTATTTTCATCTATGTATATAACCAATAGTAATTAAAAATAGAGTAAATTATAATTAAAAATTTTAGATCATATCTTATGTTTACAAAATATAGAGGTTATTTATGATTCTTATTTGATAATTCTTCTCATATATCAGTGTTATTTTCTTATATGAATTAATATCTTGCAAAAAATTAATGAGATAATGAAAATAAATATCCTTTAATTGATTTATATTATTAGTTATTATGTTTATTCACTCACAAAATTGAGATCCAGAAATACTTTTTATTTCATGATTTTTTATTCAAATAAAACTTATTAGTAGATCATAATTCAAATCAAAAAGTAATTTTTGATATCCTGAATCATTAGAGGTGAATTAATAGACAAAAAAATAATAGAATTTATTTTGGATTTCAGTACGAAATAGTAATATAGTGTTTAGATCACTATTATTATTAAAAAATATTAACGATGATTCAACAAATCACAATATTGATTATTTATAGATTATTGATATACAGATGTAGTAGAAGTATCATATTCCAGGGATTTGTGAACATATAAATCAAATACACTTCAAAAATCAATTATAAATATAATAAATTTTATTTAGTTATCTATAACAGAATATAAAAATGGGATATTCCACCTGCTAAAATTTATATATGACATAAACAATATCAGTCAATTTAGACTCCCTTCAAACTGACCAATTCTATAGTGATCATTGTGTACATTATAAAATATAGTCCTTAGATATTAAAATATCAAATATTATATATTATTATAGATCATATTGTAATATATTATAAAATTATGTGATATCATGATAATTATTCAACTATTTTACTAAAAATGAATGAAGATATAATTTTTTTGAATTGTGTTTAAATTTTGACTTGGTGATTGATTATGCTATATTATTTCCACATGTAAATAATTATAAAGGTATATTTTTGGATCCTTTAATAATAGTTGTTATTAGATAAGGTCTCAAAAAAAAATTTATCATCAATATATATTGTTTCTATAGAAGTTTTATGTAATATCAATTCTTTTTTTGGAATTTCAAACAATTTTCAACACCAATAACTAATATAAATCAGAATAGATGTAAATATTTTTATAATTATTGAGAGGTAATATTTATTTTTGATATAACAAATGTAATGGACATATGGAATGCACCCAAAATAACCATAATTTGGGAATTTTATTGAATAAATAAAGATTAATTAATGATGTGATAATGTTGTTATCCTATGAAAAACAATACTGTGATAAATTATTCATTACGACAATTAATGATCCTAGAGGTAAATATAAAATTGATGATTTCATGTTTTTAGAGGTAATATTTGGACTAATAATACAATGAAATTATCTATATAGTGGTATCCATGAAATATATACATATTATAAAACATTAAACTATTTACTCAAACCAAATTAACTCACCCAAAACCAAAAAAATTGTGATATTATTATTATGGTTTTGTCTAAAAAAATCAATTAAAATCCATTAATTGTGAACACATTTTATGATGTAATAAATATAAATTATATAATAGTCATATCCATGATTATAAATTTATTTTATCACATATACATATATATATATATATAAAGTGTAGTCCTAAAAATAATATGATAATGTGATGTACTAAATTATTGTTCGCATCACCAGGGGAGCTAATTCAAATGTACATCTCTGAAAATTTAACTTATTAAAGTATAATTTATTAAATTTGGGGAGTTTTATTCACTAAAATATTTCTTATAAGGATTACCTGAATAAAAAACTCATATTTTTTTTTAAAATGTTTGATAGCCACGATAGGTTACTTCATACTCTCTATATCAAAGTCATGTCAACATTAAAAAATTTTATATACATTAAAATTTGATTACATGATATTTGATTATGTAAAATTGAGGAAGCCCAAATTGTTTCCCAATGAATATTATTGGGTAGTTGGATATACTTGTTCTCACTTATTAATAAATTTTTTTCTTTAACATATTGAATTGGGACATCAAATGAACATATGGATGTTCCATCATCAACGTATGAGATAGTTTTATTTAATTTTAATTAATTTAGACTGGGTAATAATTCAAGAAGAAATAAATATAAATCATCCATATCATTAGATATTTATAATGTTCATAGAAATAGTGGTATGTTTGAATTGTAGGAATATAGTTTTTATCACAGGTTCAGATTAAATTAAATTCAGTATAAATATTTATTTCAGAAGTAATATGGATAGATTTCGAGGTTATAATGGATTTGGGAGATTATGGGGCTTATAAGGAACTCCTACCCATGTTTGTTGGAGAAAAAACAGTGCTTCATGGTTTTTTGAGGCCATAAATCCTAACCTTCATAGACTCTCCTAACATTGTAGGGATAGACAAAGTAGAAATAAGGTTTAATTGTTTTCCCTATGAATTCTCTAGGGGATGCACTCCATGTGGTATTGTATTTAGTTTTTAGGATAGGTGATTCCGAGGGATGGTGTGTGGTATCAGTCACTGTGTTACCTAACCATGATGATGCCCTATTTATGAAGTAGGAGGATCACAGTTGAAACAGAATTTGAAAAAATGTGCAGAAAAACTATATGAGTTAGTAAAATATACCAAAATTACGATTATCCCTTAGTTAAATATTAAATTTAACCCCTCCTCTCATTTTCCTCTAATTTATAGCATAGAGTGGATTTTTTCCCATTTTCTCATTTCCTCCATTTAAAGTTATGATTATTGATTACTTATTTATTGGGTTTCCCATTCCACTTCTGTTGGAATCTACGGATCCACATCAATATTATAATTTTTAATTTTTATTAATTATTCATTTATATTCTGCTCAACAAAGTTATTAGGTGTAGGCTATTATGCACAATTTTTAATGAATTTTTCCATTCATAAAATTTCTTCCAATCCAAGCCAAACTAATGGCTTATTATGGATAAGGATATATTGGAATCACCTTGTGTTCTCTCTAATAATATTTTCCTTGAATTTATTTCCTTTATAGGAGCCTAAGAAGTTGATTTATCCAGAATTCATATTGAGTTTACTAACATAGAATGGTCCATCCACATGGGTGTTCCCATCTAATTTTAATAATTGGATTTAAGGAATATAGGTCAAAAACACAAAATTAACTATTGATATTTACATTTAAATGATGATATCATATGATAGTAGATGGATGTAATGGCCTAACATGGATCATTTTTTATAAAATTATAGTTAATTGAGTTTGTTAGGGGATAAGGTTAGGCCACACAATCTAATTAAACTATACAATGTTCACAACATTTTCCATGATAAATTTATCTGAATTTTGAATTGTTCCTTATCTTACATTAAATCTAATGGATATCATTAATAAGGATATGTGGGAATAATGACCCTCTTTAAATATGAAATATGGTCTTGATGGCCCTTATGATTATTTTAAATGAATGTGAATGGTGTCTATTCAGGTTTATAATAAATGTGCATGAGAGCCATAGTTTTATCTGAATGGACATGAAGAAAATTATTTAATTATTATAATATACATTCACAGAGTCCCATTTGATATTAAACTTGCATAAATTACCTTGTGATACTATATGGGAATGCTGTCATTTGTGATAAATTTGTGAATATATATGGGCATTGTGTCCGATAGAAAACTATAGGTACATTACATCCCTTGTGATACTATATGGGAATATCGTACTTTTTGATACTATGGTGAAAATACACAGTCATGGTGTCCCCTATGAAACTATACGGACATGAGGTCCCCTATGATACTATATGTGTATGCCATACCATGTGATATTAATATGATTATGAGCATGAAGTCCCCTTTAATACATTTATTCTAAACATTAAATACCATAAAAATGTGATAATGGGCTATGTGACCCTTGATAACATTTCATAATTAGTGTGGAATTTGATAGAGAATGTTTTTTCATCTTGGATTCCTTTAAAAAACATAAGATGACCAATTAATAGTTATTATTTCTTCAGTAATTAATATATTCCATCATTTTCGTATTGTATACATGATCTAATATTTATTGACCCCATTTGTGGTGGACAACTTATATTTATCTCACACCCAACACTGTCCTCTTATAGTACCCAGTGTAGAATACATGATTTAATATATAGTCATGGAAAAACATAATATTATAGACACATGACTACTTGAATGAAATAGGATGGAACATGTACAAGATGATCAAGATAAATATTAGGATTCTTGGATAAAAAGTTATAGTTTTGTACATTTTTTTATCTTGTACATCATGTATTTATTACTTCCTGGTATCCATGATTTAATTCATTTTTGAAATTAAATAATCATCCATTGTAAAATATTTATATACTATAATTTTTTATTGATATTAGTTGTTTGGTTGGATCATATCACATTTTATTGTGGAATCTATTATTCTAATTCTAAAATTTACATATTATATTACTTATCTTCTATGCAACACTGCAGTAATAGAGCATCATCTCCCTAAGGATATACATATGTCCCTCACTACTATTAGACATCATTTTCATTATAGAGAGATGCACTTGAGGCCAGCTGTCCCACCGGGATCGAGGAACCTCTATGTTGAACTTAGTTTAGAGACATCACAAAGTGTTATCATAGACTTTTTCATTTCATGGTTTACTATTATTAGAAAATAAAAAATATATTTATATGGTTATGATTTTTGGTAATAAAATTCTTATTTGAGTATCTAATATATGAATATAGAGTTTCCAAATTTCCTCTAATTGTAATATATATTCACTGTTTTATGATTAATATTTTATTTCTTGATTATACAATTTTTTGAGGAAACTGAACTGGGAAATAACAATTGAAATTTATTAGTGTTATCTTTTTCCCATTGACCAATGAGATTATCGAAAGTTAAAAAATTGATCATTCATCATTTTAAGCACCTTGATATAAATATTCATTCCATGCTTGTTTGGTTACATTTAGGATATTTTTTTGTTCTTATCGCCTATGATTTCCATGAGTTAATTTATCTTTATAAATAGAATTATTATTTTATAATGACTCTTGAAGGGAATTGATAAATTTTTATTTTTTACATATAGTTCATGGCATGAAGTAAAATCGGTTTTCCTAATTAGCCTATTGAAAACACTATATGATGTAAATTATGGAATGTTGAGTAAAAGACCATTGGTCACACGGAATGAAACTTGTAATTGTATAGAGTAATTTGATGCCAAATTTCATTTCATAGGGTGTTTTGGACCATATAAATCATAAGTGGGGAACCATTTGTTTACAACATTTAATATAATAATAAATTTGAATTTAAAATAAAATTAAAATTCAAATATATAGAGCTTCACCAAGACATTGAATTAGTAATTGGAAGTATGTAGCATCTCTAATATTCTATATAATATTTTTGTCACCTAAACCTGAGGCATGGAGATGGAAGAGGGTTGAGATTGTTCATATGAATGCATATACCTATTCTATTCAAGTATCTATTATTTTTTCTCTATTAAATCCTATCTAAGATGTACCCATAGAATTCATAGTGTAATTACACCATGACAACATCATGTTTGTTTCTAGAAGTGTGGGGATAACCATGATCTAATGCTAGTGGGCCCTGAGCTACCAGTTATAACTCAAGTATTTCCTCTTATGGAAAATATTCATATCCCTCATGTGGATGACCATTCCCACATTAATGGAGATTTCATGTTGTTTATTCACACATTATAGAGAGTCTTTCCTCTACCACTTCTATTGTAGAGTTGACTCAGGTGTTCCAACAGTAGCATGTGGCCACATTTTTTGGGGATGGAGGACTAAATGACGCAACATTATGGTCCAAGATTGTTATTTCCATATTCAAACATTACAATTCACCTCAAGAGAGAGTAGTGAAAATCACTATTTATGTGTTATGATGATATTATATTTACCAGTGGGATATTCTAAATAATACTTCCTAGTATAAGGATGTGACATAGATGGACTTCCAATAAATCTTCATTGATTATTTAATCAATTAGTCCCTAAGGGATGATCATGTATTGGAGTTGTTGAAACTAAAGTAGGGTTAGATGATTGTTTTGTACTATTGAACTCATTATACATAGCATCAGTTCTTAGTTATCACCTATACATCATATCATATTGTAAAGGATATTAAATTTGAGGAGGGTTTGTTCAATCATACTCATTATCATGTGAAAATTATCTTGTTGAGTACCATATTGAAATAGTTAACCAGATTTTTATCACTAAGAGGATAATGAGGGAAGATGATGGTGAGAGAGAAAAGGGATCATAATATTGATAGAGTAGTGGTTTGACTAGCGGTCAGGAGGGATTCTTTGAGACTCCATGTGTGTGTAGTGGGTTTCAGATGACACCCACAGATAGTTTATTGGTATGTGATCAGTTTGTGAAACCTGATCATAATAAGAAGTAGTGTCCCAAAGACACTATTAAGTGATATGGTTGTGGTATATTAAGGAATATTCAATGATTATAAATGATATTCCCATTTATTCTGAGTAGGATATGATATGTTCAAGGTCAACCCTCAAGATCATGTTCAATAACCCCATGCTAGGAAGGTAGCTGGAGTACTGCTGGACATATAGGGAGAGCAAGAGTTCATGGACATGGTAGCCAGTCATCAAACACATAGTGACAATATAGTGGAACTTATCCACGTATTCTAGTAGAAATAAATTGACATTGATTAGGATATATTTAATTAGTGTAGCCTATACTAGAGGAGAAGGACATTGGGCCTTCTAAAGTTAAAGGTATTATTCGAGTAGACTCCACTATTGTTTCAACCATATTATATATAGGGGAATCAAATTCCTTCATAAATTTTACTATTGTTGAGAGTCTAAAACCTCATGATTAGTACTCCTATTTCATAATGATGTTAGTTACATTACTGTGTATATGATCATAAAGCATGCACTAGTTCAAGGATTGTCCTTTTGTGGTAGGAAGCCATCGTTTTACGTGGAACATCTCCTTACTCAATATGTTTGGCTAAAATTCCATTATTGGGATGGACCGGTTTGTTATATATCATGCATATGTATATTATTCTCACCAAAGGGTATTTTGGACATCAAAATATGGTGGTAAATATTTTCACAAATTTCAGTGAGATATCTTAAATGGTATAGATAAACCAACTTATATTAGGATAGGTAATGAAACTGGACATATTTATATATTTTATATTAATGATGAGAGACTAAATAAAATTGATTTTCCCCATGTATTAGACCAGTTATGGTATTTTTTTTCATGATTTCTTCTCAGAACTAATTATAACGAGAGAGGTAGAATTTACAATAGAGCTGTTTTTTGGAACATCACTTGTATCAATTCCTCTACATTCGATGGATTCTACAAACATTAAATTGATAAATAGAAATCTTGGTGATTTATTTTCAAAGGGTTTTACATGTCCCGTTACATCATCATATGTATCATTAGTCTTCTTACGAAGAAAGCATATGGAAACCTCTGTAATTTCATGGTTTACATTATGGTGAATCATCCTTCAATGTAGTATAAAAATCCATTACATTGGATAGATGATATTTTTTTAACATGTCTATGGAGAGAGGGCATTCTTTAAGATTGACATGATATAAGGATATAATTATGTTCAATGAAATCCATTTAAATTTCATGTATTACATTCCATAGATGTTATGAATTATATGAATATATCTTAATCTTGTTTTGTCTTATGAATGTTCATTCCTTATTTATTTATTAGATGAATAGGATTTTCCATATTTATATATTTTCCTTATTCTTGGTTTTCATAGATATTATAATAGTGTATTACCATACATTACAAGACCGTGGAAATCATTATGATATCATTTTGAATACACTAAGGGAGCACTAGTTGTATGATAATATCAATACATTTCATATCTGAATAGATTAGGTAAACTTCTAATGTCACATTATCTTAGACGAAGGATTTTCAGTTGACCCATAGATGGTGACAGATGTGATTACCAAGGAAAATCCCAATAGCCTCTTTTACATATCGAGTTTCTTGGGGATTGATGGTTACTTTATAGATTTTATAAAGGAATTATCCTTTTTAAATGAATCCATTACATGATTGAATAAGAATGGTGTGTTGTTTATATGGTCTAAATACAATGATATTGATGTTCATGATATAAAAGGGATATTTAATTCAATGATAATCATAATTATTCTAGATATGGGAAGAATTCATGTAGTCTATTATAACACATTAGGGATTGCTTTAGGATCAATTATGAGGTAAAAATATAGATTCTTTGTGTACGGGTCACATTAGTTGGGGTCTTTTATGGGGAACTACTTGATACATTCTCTCGAGTTAGAAGATGTTTCACATGCCATGTTATGATGGAGTAATTACATGTTGGGCTATCATTTTTTTTTTGTTTTTACTGACCATACAATCCCCTGGTATTTTTAATATAAACATGACTTGGATCTAATATAGTGAAGATGTTTTGAATATCTCATTTTCTTTGACATCGATTTGGTATATACTCATCGGATAGGAAATGATTTTGTCGATACACTATGTTGGAGGACTTAGATACATGCAATTTTAGAGGAGAGTAGTGAATGGAAACTTATGGATCTGTTTTTTGAAGATCACATTGAGGATTGGAACTGCATTGGAAAATATCTACAAAAATAGCATTTAGTGACCTCTTGATTTCTATATAAGATGAAGATTAGTTAGTTTTGAAATCATGAAGTCATTGTCCAATAATAGATTATTGTGGGTGTGGACTTATCTCATGATTGGACTATTAATGTTGACGAATTTAGCTTTTACATGGGGTATCTCCATCTAAACAATTATGAGATATGATCTGATTATTGAGTCACATGATTCTAAGTGGGAATTGTAGCTAGTTATTTCCAAGATATATTATTATAGGAACTAATAGTATTGGTGTCCGAATATGAATAATTAGATATTAGGATTTCTCAACTGGTGATCCATTTTTTAAAATTAGTAGACAAAACACTATTTTATAGATAGATTTTAACCTCCTTTAATGATTATATAATGGAAATGGATGGATTTTTCTACGGATTTTTTCATTATCCTACAAAGGTCACTTCATGGAAGCGATTAATATTGATTATTTGTGGATGGATTGGTGAAATTATCCCACTTCATTAATATCTAAGAGAATATATAAATTGATGATATGGAAATATTTCATGTCAGTGAGATCATACAGATACAAGGGGTACCACATACAATAATTTTAGATAGGGAAGATCAATTCACATAGTTGTTATATGAGGGGTTGTATAACTCCATGGGTATGTGGGTTCTTATGAGCAGATCAATTAACCCTTATAGTTGATGTCTAGTTGGAATGGATGATACATGATCTAGAGGACATGATTTGAGCATAAATCTATTATATTTTTGGTCCTTGGCAGAATCATATCTCAAATTTATAGTTTTCCTATAAAACCATTTACTATGTGATGATACAAATATCTATTTATGAGGAATTTTATGGTAGTCTATGTCATTCACCCTTGTGCGTGTTAGAGGAATGAGAAAATACACTCCTTGGTCCTCATTCCATTCATGATAATTCATATTTAGTTCATCTTATTATAAAACTAATGACTAAAACTAAATGTAGAAGTAAATATTAAGACAATCTCCATAAATATCCTCAAGAGTTCATGGTTAGAGATAATTTCTTCTTATGTATTTCACCCAAAATTCAGAATAGATACAAATAAAGGTAGGGAAATATACCACCATTCTCTTTCAATCCATTAGAGGTTTTGGAAAGAGTCATTCTGGTAGATGATCAATTTATATTAACTCATATGTACTATGGCCATCATAAAATTTTCTAAACTTCATAAAGTTGACATTATTGTGGTGAACCATATCATACTTTTGATCTCGAAAATGATGAGCTTGATTTTGATGAATCTTTTTAGTAGTATCGTATACAAAACATTTTCTAGAGTACATAAGCACTCCAAGGATGGTTATTCTATATAGTATGAATAATATATAATCATGGTCAAGTACAACATGAGCCTTGGGAGAGGGAGTCCGATGTATGTTTTCAATGGAAGGAGTCATTCTCATAATATTTTTTTCCCTTGGAAGGGTAACTTAGGGATGAGTTCATTTAAAAGAGAATACTATAAGAATAACGTTTTTCTCAGAGGAATGAGTCCTTTTAAATTTATTCTTATTCATTTTTATGGACCTAATATAGATTATCATTGATGTTATAAATGATTTTCAGTGTCAAATGTGTGTTCAGACATTGGTTACATAAATTATAGAGAAAAACACATGGGCACACTGTTAGTAGAAACCATTCAACACTGCTCACACAGTCTCCCCTAACCATGAGAGAATGGTTGATGAGAAATAAGGGAATATGTTTTTCAATAACAATGTTATAGGGGAAACATTCCTTTAGAATAATCTGTGATATTTTTTTCTGAGCTGATTCACATAAAATGATCAGGTTTCTCTAGCCATGAAGCCTAATTGTGTGGGTTCTATAACACCCCTAACCCAAGTGCCACAGAACCAGTTTTCTGATCTAGGACATCACATGACTTCAAGCATGCCCCCCTAAAACCATATGTTTTTGAATATCAACTAGTGTCCAAATGTGAAATTAGGAGATAATACCATCTTTATTAGAGAAAACCACAAGAGGAAATCATATAAAAAATAATAAACAACATAAAAAACTTGGGATCATTCATAAGTAACCATTACAAAATATGTGTATGAAATGAAACCAATAGTAAATATATCATGTCATGCTATAGTAAAAAGTGGGAAACATCTTTATAAAGATAAACTAAATAATCCCCAAAATGATTCAGATTCCATGTTGGAAACCTCATCCACACAAATCAAAAATTAAGCTCAACATCTGAGCACTTGAAGTTTTACCTTTATCTAACCTACAACCCTGAAATCTTCTTCGGTACCCTATGGAGGACCAAGTAGGGTCTATGTATACCTTATTATGCCACCACAAAAATTTTCTACAAAATATCAATTATAAACAGATAGTGCCTGCAAGTGAAAAATAATGATAAGTAGGTAAAATAAAATAAAAGTAACCATTTGTAATAATGATTTCCTTATGTTAATCTTACATCAAATCGAAATTCGATAAATATAAAATATAAATCATTAATTCCTCTTTTTAATTTTTCCAATGGATTTTTCATATTCAATATTATATAGGCATATGGGAATAAATCATGCCATATCTCACTAGGGAAACACATCACAACAACAACATAATCCTCAACTGGAAGCCTTGTTCAGAGTGGAATCTGACTGTTGTTATGAAAGAACATTTCCTCTTCCCTATACCACGAACTGAGGGGTGGAGTTTAGAGCCTTCATCCAAATCGACACATGGGTGTTGAACCAGATTTATATACCCCACTCTACCAATAAATGAGCACATTATTATTTATTTATTCCCCATACATAACCACATTACAAAAAAACATATCCAATATCATTAGTAATATCACAATAATAAAAACCATAATGGGAATCAATTTTACTCCACAATTAATTAACAAATTTATTATTTACAACACAAAACCATTTATCACATTCCCTATTTCCCATGCCTAGGTCACTATGAATATTCATGTACCAAACAAGATTCACTAACACACTCCCATCTATCCAAGCTAACACATTAAATTCATTGCCAAAAAATCCATTAGACATTATAGTAACTAAAAATCTCTACCTATAATACCCTTTAATCATTACATTAAAAAAAATTCAACATTCATCAAGGCACCACATTATTAAAAATTAATTTTACACTTTATATTTCTGTTAATCACATTCGGAAGGAGAGTCAAACTGCATGGGGTGACCCTAAATTGGTCATTTTATGTTAAATGAATCCCATTCGAATCACCATGCATTAAATTTGATATTGAGACACCAATTAAATGAAATCTTGGAAATTTCATGAAGATCATATCAATGGAGAAACAAGAACCAAACCCCACATACACAAATCTATGTAAAACACATGGAATATAAATTGTAGGCCACCTATATCAAATATGTAGTTGAATGATGTCTTTATCGATTAATTAGATCCCGATTTAACCAAAATTTAAAGCCTCTACCTAGATTCCATCTCAGAAGAAGTTTTTTAATGCTTCAGATAGAGATGATAGAAATATAATAACACCACTCAAGAAGATGAAGAAAATGGGATATTTGAATTTCCTAAATCATAAATACACAATTGACGACATTCCAAAAATTATATCATCGAAGAAGAATCACCCTTGCGAAGGTTGGGTGGTCCAAGATTTAATCTATTGTTTCATATGGAGGATAGGTGGAAAATATTGATTTAGACTTAAGAAATCATGATATGGGAGTTTTTAAATTTTCCCAACATAACATGGCTGCACAATTTACCCTTATAGATTTCCAACCCATGAAAAAACCATGTGCATGACACTATACAAGGGGTGTTGGGTATCATGGTTTCCTAAGATGGTTTGAGGGTTGAAGAATATATGATTTATTCATTCAATAATCCACTATCTAAGAATTTAATGTTTTCATGGAAAAGGCCCCACGTTTTACATAATCATGACCCAACCATGCTCCATGAATAGTTTTACACAATTTTAATTCCTTTCATGTTCTGAACCCATGAAACACCATCGAGTCGTCTCCTACTCCATGGAAACATCTCATAAACCAATAATAATATATGGAAACAAAACATTATCCAAGTACATACTACCATGATTACCTGGAACTTACTAGTTCTCTCAGTAAGTAGTGGGAGGCACACAGTTTTGCCAACAATGTGGCCAAACTATGAAATGGAATAAAATTTGATAAAATATCCATTTTATTTTATGAAATGTATGATTTCACCCCATCCCTTTTCCTCTTATTTATATTGTACAATTTTTACTTCTTTGATTTTGAACTATCCACCACCTAAATCATTGCTTCTTTCAAATATCATGATTTGGTGTCCAATTCATCTTCTATCGTTCTCATTGGATCAACTCCAATAATATTTTATTACTTTTTATTCATTATTTTTTATCTTCTCCTCAACAATGTTATCAAGGTGAAGGATAATATGCCCTATTTTTTGGGAATTCATCCATTATTAATATTTATTCCATTCCAATTTGGTTAGTGGAGAATACAGGATGACGAGAGTTGTATGAGTATTGTGTAGGTGGTCTATAACTCATCCAACAAGTTTGGTGTTTTATTTTATGTGTTGATTTTTAATATACTAGTTTCACCATGCATTTATTATAATTATATTGTACAAAAATTGAATTACTTTTTAGTAAACTAATGACTTGTTAGAAACCTAATTAATATTTAGTTGAATACATTATAATGAGACATCCCCTTTTCCCCCTCATGTGGCTAAATAGACTCCATGAATATATAAAACCCCAAATTGGATTTTCTTTTCAAAATTTTTATATCCCTTTGATAGTGTATGGATATATTGGAATATAATGTCCTATACCAATAAAGTTTATAATTAATTGAATATATTAGTGGTTAATTGTAAGCCAACAGAATATAATTAATCATAAGAATTATCATGCCCCTATTAAAGATAACTGTAATTGTATTATGAATTATACCGTAGCTGGTACTAAATCCAATAATTTTTTTAATAATGATATGTGGGAATGGATAGCCTCATTAGTTATGAAATAAGATTTTGATGACCCTTATTCATGATATAAATGAATGGAGAAGGAGTCCTTCCAACATTAAATTAATCGTGCATAATGAACATTATTATATCAAAACAGTATTGGAATCACTTATGAAAATGTGATATTATATGGGCATGGTGTCCCTTGTGATTATATATGGTCATGGAGTCCCTTGTGATACTATGTTGGAATGGGGTCCCTTGGGATACTATTATGATACTTTACAAGCATGAGGTCAAATGTGATATTATATGGGCATGACGTGCCTTGGGATACTATTTGGTCATACTGTCCCTTCATATAATACTATGATAATGGGCATGGAGTACCCTTAACAACTATGATATTTTGCTTGGGGTCCCTTATAAACATGATACCTGTCATTACAACCCCTAATAATAATTTACAGTTATTCATGAAAGGGTCGAAGCAGGGTGTGACATTCTAGATTACTTTCAAAATCCAAACACAACCAATTTAAATGATTTTTTACTTTTTTAATGATTATATTTTTACATTGGAAGATTTTATAAATGATTGGATGTTTATAGATTCCATTGTTGATGATCTACATGGAATTATCAAACACCCTATATTGTATTTTTATGTTACCCATGGAAGAAAATACTATTGCAAGAGTAGATAATGGGAACCATACTCTTATGTTTGATTGAGTCCTTATATGAAATATAACAGTGCTAGTATAAGATGAACAGTTTAGAGATCATTATTACAATATATACATTTGGTCTTTTTTACATTTTTAGTTAATTTTTTTAACATTTATTTCTAAATAACTTGTATCCTTGTTTTTATAATTTGTATTGTAACATCCTATTACTATTTTTAGGTATTTATACAATACTCTCTCTTCACATTATTTAGTTGGGTTTCATTAGTGTTTTAATCTAGTGAAATTATGTAATGTTTCTAAATTTCTAGGCTACTTTACTATAAGCACATGATTATTGCATGGTTTTTCAAATTGTTCATGATCTTATAAGAAATTGTCAAAATTGGGAATTGGGATTTGAATGGATTGTGAATGGTTTTAAAAACACTGTTACCTTTTTTTGAAATTAGTAATACAAAAAAAAGGTCAAAAAATATGCATGGTTTGACTAAACTCTATGCCTCGAAATAAATATGTGGATCAGTTTTTCCTTAATCCATATTTTTATAAAAAAAACTCATGAACCCACCATTACATTCCCTTATAGACCTATATCAACAATAACTTGTTTCTCCCATTCAAAGAGATCTTAAGGAGGATTCTTATCCCTTCAAAACCCTCCATGAAGTGATCTATGGATTGAAGAACCCCCTTCGATCTTCAAGAGATTAGTTACATCATTTATTTCTTGTTCTACCATGATATATCTTCTTCACTACACTGTTAATTAGATCCTTGTTTTTTCACCTAATACCCACAGTTTTTATATAAAACATGGTTTTATTCATATTTTTTATTTCATTCTCTATTGGAGTACTCCAGATTTTACGTGATTTAAGATCTATAGATCTCAATTTTGGAGGTTCTATTATGATGAGCAATTTATCTTAAACATAAATGGATTTTTAAAATTAAATTTATGATTTAAATTAAAACTATCGATTACTATTAAATTTCATTAAATGTTCTTATAAAAAACTCAATTCCATTGAATTTCTATTTTTTTTTAAAAATAGGATTTTTTTTCATGAAATTTCAAAAATACATATTCCATTGATTCAGAGTATGTTTATGGTAATTTGTGAGATTTAAAATATTAAATATAAATTTTTTATTTGATTTAAATTATTTCAAATAAATATTTTTACTTAATTTTGTAACAAATTATTTTATTGAATGTTTTGAAAAACCCCAATTCCATTGAATAGTGTGTTTTTTCAGTTAATTCAATGTTTAAAAAATATAAATTGTTAAATTTAATTTTTCGAAGAGGATATTGAAATTTGATGAATTTTTTTCGAATCCTTATTTGATCAAATGGAATAAAAATGGTATAATGGGAACCTTATGGTGTCATCTTTGTGAAAACCCATGTTTTTATTAAAAACTCATTATGGTTTTTAAATGGAATTTTGGAATATTTTAAATGGGGAATGGTATTTGATTCTATCATATTATATCGTGAAATAAATTTCCAATCATTGTTTTTTAGTAGAAAACTTGCATTCCTTTGGTTGTTAGTGAGTTATTTTGGATTCCACATTATAACATACAATGTTCTAAAACATTATATTATCACAACACGTCCCTTATGTGGGAGTGATGATTCCACTTTTCCCTTATTCCCAATGGGGAGTATGTAAAAAATTTGAATTTCATAGTATTGGGTCCCTATAAAGTATAACTATAATACCTCTTATAAAATTGACCATGTTGCTCATTTTTTTTGTTTTCAATAGTATATATATGCCATTATGTTAAATAGTTTGACATGCCTTGTAAATTTATATAATATTTTTGATATAAAAGTTCCTATTTACAAAACGTTTGAATAGTTCAACTATTTTACGAATAATCAATCAATTGTATTCTGATGATTTTTTTGAAATTATATTCATCATTTCAAATGTGTAGCATGAATTTCTAAATTATTTCCATCTTTTTAATAGAAAATCTTGATTTCTGAAAATATATTTTGATATTACAAACTTTTTTGATTAAAAAATGAATTCATTTACTTGGTTAATTTGATATTGGAATATTATTATGGAATAATTGGTGTAAATCCAACTCAGATTTGGATCACACCCTACTTGTGCCTTTGGGTGTCTATGGATTAACTCTTTACAAGTTCAAGTAAGGGTAAATCAAATGTTGGATGTGGTTCTAGTTATTTATCGTGGAAATAGAGAGTATCACAATTTAATATATGTGATGTTTTCCATCACGTTTTTTTGTTTTTAGTATATGGTTTTAGTTCTTAGACTTGTTTTGGCCTATTTAGATAATGGTACATTTCTCCAATTGGATTTTCTATTGATATGGATCTTGAATTTTTTTTCTTCATTATTTTTGTAGTAAAAATAGTTCTCTCTTCTATTTCTTATGAATCAATGTGTTAGTCTATGAACAGTTGGGATCAGAACACCCTATGAGCTATATCTGGACATCCTTAGTTATCGAGTCACTAGCTTACCTGGGATGGTTCGTGACAATGATGTATCAAAGGGAGGTTTATCTTCTTGTCATGAATTCAGTATGCATTCTGAAATATTTTTAGGATTTAGGATGTAATTGGGGTTTTATTCCCGAAGATTTCTCTATACAATTAACATTATGTTTCTCATGGTGGTTATGGAATGTCACTTTGGGGATTACTTGTAGTAATTTTTTATTTTTAATTGAATAGGGAGAAATACAAATCATTTTTTTCTATATTTTTGGATGATATTACCTTATTATTTTATAAGATTGTGAACTGATTTCTTCAATGTCTTATATGAATTTTTTTTGTAGAATAATTCCTTTAAGAAGATATGTGAATTAAATACAAGAGGAAGCTGCTGCTGAACCACATTAAAGAAATATTATTGTGGATCTGAATATAATTTATGTTATTTTTTCCATTGTACAGTCTATGAGACAATAAACATCTACAATTCTCATTCAGGATATATATATAGAACCTAAAAATGAATTTCTCAGTATATTTTCTAAAGATTTCAATTTCGAAAAGCCGGAATCATTTAATGTCTTAAATTATCATAAAGAAGATGATAAGTGGTTGAGTGTAATAGAGGATTGTTATGGGTTCATAGATACACCATATGAAATCAATGTTAGGAGTTCTATCATCGTTCTTAAAGGATTGATCATGATATGGTGGGACATAATGTTAACAATGACGAAAAATGAGGTCTTGGAGAGGAAAGACTTAAATATTCAATTCTCCAACTAGTTCTATCCTGATTTGATGATGTTGGAAAATTCTAAGGAGATTATCAAACAATTTTATGATGATAGGGCAATGAATGAATATGAAAACCATTTTTCGAATCTTGTTCACTTCACATAAGAGATATTATTGAATGATATGTGTAAATATCATCATTTCTATTTGGGACATTTTCATGATATTCATTATTAGGTTTTCTTGCTGAAGATGCATTCTTATATTGATGTTCTATATAGAGAAATCATGGTCTTGATTGAATTTGCTAGAATGTTATGGTCATTTGGAGTATCGTTCACTCCCAGGAGAAGTTTTCAGTTCTATAATGGAAATAGAATGTGTGATGACCCTCATAGTGGATCAAAATGATAGGGTTTTTCAAATCCTCATGTAGTGCCCAGAAGAGGTACATTGGTTTTCTACCACTATGGAAAATTGAGGCATTCAAAGAAGGGTTCCACCGAGTCAACTATGAATTGTGGATCTTGCATATGGTTAGGTCACTCGTAGAGGTTCTACCATGTTTATTACATTCTATATAGTTTCATTGGAACATTTAAAAATTATAATATTATGGTACAATCATATTCTTCACATGAAAAAGGTTTTGAGACATTGGAATTTGTAACAATGCTTCACCACACAATGAATGAGTCTCCAGTGGAAGCATGTATGGGTAAACCAACCATTAGAGTTACTATTTATATAGATTTTTCAATCGTGATTAATTTATTTTATATTAGTGAATCTCATTCATCTATTTTAATCCATTTTGTTAATCTAGTTAATCATCCTATGATGATTTTATATTTTTAAATGAATTTTAAAGCACCCCTTGGAATAAGGTGAGATCATGGTTTTTGTAACCCCACTTGTGTTTTCTCTCTAGATAATGATGAGATTGCTTGGCATTTTTTGATTCGCGACCGGAAATATCTTGGCGTCATTTTCGAGATGGATTGGATCTTTTTCAAAAAAGCCCATATTGATTTTTATCATCAATTGGACTACTTTACTACACACAGGCGTGTAAGTCCAATTTTCTGTGAAGAATGGGAACCATGGATTAGTAGATACTGACCATTAATTTGGAATTAGGGAAACTGATATCTATTTTTTTAATTTGATATGGATATGGATTATTTAAGTAGTGATCTCCCTCCAAAAGTAGATGATATTTTGAACATGTTTTCTTTAGACTTCTATAGTTTATTATCAATAATTATGGTTGAGTTTACAAATGAACTAATTCCCAGTAATAAACCAATATGTATCCGTTATTATCATTTTGAACTATAAGAACATAAAAAATATGATTTCCTAACTAGAAGGTCTTCTTGATAATGGATTTATACACCCATTTGTGTAAGCTTAGGTGGAATAAGTATTCTTATCTATGAAGGTTGATGGTTCACTTCACCGATGCATTGATTTCAGTAAGCTCAATCAAGTTATAGTAATGATAAAAAGATATTTCTTCATATTGATAATATGTTTTATCGATTTAAGTGGTAAAAGTGGTTCTCATATATTTATCTTCACACTGGTTACCATCAGTTTGGATAAAAGAGTCCCACATTCAGAAAACCTCCTTCTATAGAAGGTATGGTCATTATGAGTACCTCTTCATGCAAATTGGTCTAACCTATGCTCCAATAGTAATCATGGATTTAATCAAGAGGATTTTCCATGAGTATTTAGATACATTCATGGTTGATTTTTTTATGAAATCATTGAATACAATATATCCATAGAGGATCATGTGCATAACCTACAATCATTTTTATGTTTTCTGGAAAATCTATGACATTTTTCAAGCTTTCAATATGAGATTTATATATTTTTGATGTATGATCTTGTGGAATGTGGTGTAAGAAAAATGAAATAATTTCAATCCTGATAAGGGGGAGGTTTTTATGAATTGTGAAAATAGTGAAATTCCATCTAGATTTGGATCATATTGTGATTATCTAAAAATTATAACTAGTTTGTTAATAACATATCAATGTTTTGTTATATGATGACTTCCCTATCTCTAAAAGGAGTATTATTTTCCCAGAATAAATTATGTAATAATTATTTTTTTGAGATGAAATGCCTTTTGACTACTATGCCATTGTTGTCACTTCCGGAGGTCATGAAAGTATTTTTTTTTCATTTGTGATGCATGGAGTTCGGGATTGGGTTGTGTTATTCAATTTGGTAATCATGTTATTTCATATGGCTCATATCAAAATAGGAAAAATGAGAATAATTATATTACACAAAACCTGTAACTTGTATAAGTGATTACCATTCTTAAGAGTTGGCAGAATTACCATTATGGAGAAAGGGTTACCATATTTTTAGATTACATGAGATTGAGTTATATTTTCTATCTAAAATAATTTAATTTCTAATAGATTAATTTAGTGGAATAAATATAGACATTATATTTTTCCATCTCATATTCCCTACTGAAAGGTAATTTCATTGAATTTCATTGAGAAAGAAAACTTCTATTTCAAACAGTGAATGAATTTTTTGATTAGTGGAATTTGACTTTTATTTTTTCATAGGTGGGTATTGAATTTCAGTGAAAAGGGGGAAATGTTTCCACAGAAAACACTCAATTAAAATATTATATCCTCAAACTAATTCTTTAGGATTATCAACAAGATGAAGAGTTTGTATAATTAAAGAGTCTCTTTATGGTGGGGAGATAGATTCCTAGTTTTCATTCTAAAAAGAAGCAATTCTATGATATCAATGTAGTTTGGGGATATCATCTTCTATAAGGAATGTCATCATCAACGATTATAATAATTTCTAGTGGTTGGGGAACTGAAGAACTAAGAATATGTTTTATTACATGTGGTGAATGTTCTATTCGTCAGTTATGAGATAGGGAAATGATTAATATGTCTCTCCCTTTAATTTATGCCATCAAGTTAAGGCTACACACCATAAACATTCATTTTTTCTTCAGAAACTTCCAGTTCCTACACGGAAGTTGTATGAGAGATATATTTTTTTTAGTTGGGTATCCACATTCCCTGATATAAAAGAATTCGATATGGGTTTTTACAGATAGGATAACAAAAATGGCACACATTATACCCATTTGTGACCCACCCATAGTGTAGGAGTTGGAAATATATATGTCAAGAAGATTTTTCAGTTGTAAGAAGATTATTCATTAATAGTTTTTAAAAGGGATCCTTAGTTCCCTTCTATCATTTGGAGATTCCTTTAGCATTCATTTGGATCTCACGTCAATTCTTCTTCTGTATTCCATCTGCATTCATATGGCCATACCGAAAGAGATATAAAGAATCATGAGGATATAATTTTATATTCACCTAATTACTTTTTTGGGGATTAATACTCTCATTTTGGGATGGATTAGTTTTCTTATATCAATTGTTGGAAGTATGTGACTAGGAAAAAACCTTTTAAGGACATTTATGGACGACCATGAAAATTTATGTTGTACTCGTCAAAGATTTGTGAATGTTCCTTGGGTGGATTGAGATTGGTCGAATAGACGGTAGAAAATATCTAGTTGATTCTTCATGAAATATCTATGGAATAGAGTGTATATATGTGTTATGATGATCAACACCATAGAAAATTGGAATTCTCAGTTGGTGTCAAGCTTTTCATGAACAATTCACCACGCGTTGGTCATTTATGGATTAGGATGAAGGGGAATCTTGTTACTCATTTTATAGGATATTTTTATGTTTTTGATGGGGTGTAGAATATTGAATATCAATTAGAACTAACATCACTGTCACGAACCAGATCTGGTATCCATCCATCTATTACCCAAACAGGTTTATGGAATGTTCTAGGAGGAGTAACCTATCCCCACATGCTAGAACAAATTCCCCAGTATCATGAGTAACTATTTCTTAATGATTTAACCAATTTTAGAATCATTAATAACCTATAACATTAAATAATCTTAATCTTAAAAATTGTGCCATCATACTCTTGAAAAAAATAAATAATTTAATGAAATGGTTTTAAACCAAACCCAAGATGGCCCAAACAAAAAATATAATCAATTGTGGCTCATGAACCACCCCACAACAAGGGAAAATCACCAGGAACCCTTCTTCACAATACAAAAGCCATAAAAGATGCTAACAACCTGAACCACTGTCTCCAAGGACCTTTCCCTTTACTGTTTAAAACATTATCAAATCTACATTTACCCAAATGGGTATATAGGATGTGAGCCTAATCCCAATAGGATCCCCCCAAAAGGACTCCTTGTGATAAGAATTTGAATAAAAATGCATTTAAGGTTTTATTAACATGAAATACTTGTAAAAAAATCTAAACGATGATACATTAAATGAAAATAGTTTTAAAGAGGGAAACATTGAAGAATGAAGACATTTATATAAAACACACAAACTATTGAATTTTCCATAAAAACAAATCATATTACAATGGTAAGTATGATATAGAAAATGGGCACTAGTCATTGGAACACCCATAGGCACTAGCTTGTTATGAGGCCCAACATATATCGTATCTCAATGTGTAAATATCCATAACAATTATCCTTCTCATGAAGTATTCACAGGGAGGGCAAACCATAATGCCCTAGTGGTCCCCAACATCATAAATGTTTTTTTAGTGTTGTCATCATCAAACATTTTACATGAAAGAGGGATCATACCACAACCTGTTCACTATAATACTAGAATATTTCAAGAATTCTGGACAGTTCTCATCATTTATGGAAACCTTAAATTCCTTCAATATCATCCGCTAATGCTTCACTACACGAATCATTGATTTCCACCACCTATGGTTGGGAACCTCTAATATAATTGAGCCAACTCTTTTCATATACTCCTCGAGTGTGTCAAGGAACTCAAACATGAGCTTGATCTTGTCAATCCACTCTTCTACTTCCCGAGGTTTCATTCTACCTCAGATGGTTGGAGGCTAGTTCTTCAAAAAATACTAGGCTTTGATCTTCCTAATAACAGACTCATATTCCCATGTTGGATCATGAGTAATAGTAGAAGCTACTCCCTATCCTAGATCTTGGATACCTCATACCATAGCTTCTACCAACCTCTGATCATGTTGTGAGTGAGAACTGTCACCAGATTCCTCCCATGGGTCCATGGGAGCATTCCAGGGAGGCTTGTCACTGTAAAATACAAAAGTGAAAAGATAAAACATTAGTACAAAAATTATGAAAAATTTCAGCAATAAAATCTAATATAAATAAATCAAGATCATATTTATAATGAAATAAACAACTACCTGACCACCAAACAGTGGCGGCATGCAGTCTATAGCCTGCATGTCCAACATAAGAAATAATTAAAACAGACAACCCCAACATCCAAGGGCGACTCGAGGTCTGTCATGAGAAGTGTGGGAAAAAAATTGTCCTTGCATCTAGAACTCTGAGCCCCAATAGTCCTAGATCCTGTCTAACTAGACTCATCACAAATAATATTATACATGAGCTTAACCATTCTGGGATACCATTTTTGGATGAACCAGATGTGGTCTCCATCGAAACTAGCACCCTACCCAGTCCATGGAATCCCTAAGAGGCGTTCCCTATCTCCATTGGCTAGAAAATGTTTCTGGGAATCCTAAATAAATATTGATTAATTGATTTTCACATGTTTATAAATAATAAAAACCCACAAAAATAAATAAAATGAATCTAAAAATTCACACCAATCAAATCTATACAAAAATTCAGAATTGAATTACATGGTTTAAAAAAAGGAAAAGAGGGGAACATAAAAAAGGAGAAAAAATTATGACTCATGAAACACCCCTTGACAAATGGACATCACCCCAAACCTTCTCTTCCACACCATATCTGAAAACGAATTTAACACTGAAACCATCATCTCAATGGACCTTTCTTTTACCTATGTCAAATAGTATCATGTCAACAAACACCCAAAGTCATGTGTATGGTGTTATCCTAATCCCAATATGATTACACCCAATAATATTCCACTTAATAATAATTTTAAGACAAATAGAATGAAATTTTATATAAATAATAAATGATAGTAATGATTTCTAAATGGTGACACTTTTAAGGAAATAGTTTTCTAGAGGTAGACATTGAAGAATTCACATATTTAAATAAAAGAAAGATGCTAGAGAATTTTATAAACAAAATAAGCTGTATTCTGATGATAAATTTTCTATACCCAATGAGAACAAGTAATGGGAACACCCCTAGGCACTATCTAGCTCGGGGGGACCGAAGTGCATCGTATCTTGATGTATAACTAACTATAACCAATATCCTTCTCATTCATAAGACACATAATGGGGAAACCACATTTTCCTGGTGGTCCCCAACATCATTAATGTCTAGTTATTGTTTGTAGAATCAAACATTATAAGTGAAATAGGGATAATACCACTACCTGATCTATATAATACTAGTCCTAGTCCGCCAACCCAGATACTTGGGATTCCCATTTTTGTGCCCCGACAATTATCAGATGTTAAAAAAGATAATTTGAAAATAAAAATACCATTTCTAAATCACACAATCCAAGATGTACCCTACAAAATTTTCACCCTTTGTGTAACTCAATTATCCATTTAAAAGTTTCACAAAACAAATTCAAGAAATACAACAAATATTTTCATAGAAATTCCATTTCAAAACCCACTTTTATGTTCAAATTCTCCCCAGTACCACACTGAAATGGAATTAGAATCCCTAGAAACATTTAATAAAACACTTTCATATGTTAAAAAATTCCAAAAAAATGATTCCACATGTTTTACAAATGAAAAACACACTATTTCAAGTTAATATGAATCTTTAAAATAAAATGCTTAACCAATTCCATCAAAAATAATTTTCACCCCAAAAAAAAATAGTAATAAACATGGTTGGAAGGTCAATAAAGAAAACTAACTCTACCAAAAATTCTATCACATGCAATCACCTACCTTATAATTCAAAAACCCGAAATCATTTTGTGAATCTTCAACTACACCACTACCACACTACAAGGGGATGAAAAAGAACCCTAATCAACAATATTGGACCATGAAACAAAAAATTAAACACTAGGTATGAATCCTTAGTTTCTAGAAATATGGAACATCAAGATGGAGGGAATAAACCCAAGAGATAAAGAAGGAGAACTATATAGGAATCACTTACTTGAAGAATCGTGACTTATCACAACCAAAAAACCCTTAAATATGTGTTCCAAGAGAGGATGAGGGAGATTGGTAGAATTCAATAGATATAAAAGTTGAATTTTAGATTAAAGGGGAGATCTAGGATTATTATTTTAAGAGAAGAAATGGAATATCATAAAAAATTTAATGACCTAGACACTTGTCCATGGTTTGTCTACAAAATTTAGTAAACTGTGCCACCAAAAATGTGCGGCATGTTTTTTATGTTCCAATAAATTCTCAATTTTTTTCAAAATTCAAGGGCGTTCAAGGGGTAGAATATGGAAAAATATATTCCAAGAATAGAATAGGATTATACAATAATGGAAATTATGTGAAAATTCTCCCCACTATGAAAAACATTCCACCAAAGAATGTTAATATGATGCTTGATCAGAAAACGAGAATGGGTACTCTTGCACAACCAAAAAATTATACTAACATGTCTCATGTACATAATTCCAAAGAATCCACTGGATCTAGACTAGTGGGATAGACTTCCCTATAAATCAACTTCTATTGGGAATCCACTATTTACACTAGCCTCTCAAACACTGATAATTCAAGCTCTATTTCAAACTCTTCCCAATTCAACTTGTGGGATGAATCTGGGTTTTACTTCATCAATTGGTATGGAATATGTCATAAATATATGTAAACTAAGACATCAATGATATCCTATATTCTACCTCCAAAATGTTCTCACTGATCTCAAAAGGATTGAACTACCTTAGGGTTAGATTTATATATATTCCCAAACATTTACGACCCATATGAGGCACCACATTAATGAATTCTTGATCACCTACATAGAACTCAATATCCTAACACATCTAGTTAGCATAAATTTTTGGAAACTCTGAGATATAAATTACCACTTCTTAATCATCTTTACCATCTCAGATGTCTCTGACACAAGGCTCATCCCAAACAGAGAGGTGTCACTTACCAAATCCCAACACAGTGGGGCAACATGGCTGACTATAGAGCACCTAAAAATGATCCATTATAATATAATATTGTTTACTATTTTTATAAGAAAACTCATCTGATCCCAAATGGATATCCCACGAACCTATAATGTCTAAGACACAAGCATGGAGCCTGATTTCTAGAATCTAGTTTTCCCGATCTGTATGGCTATCTATTTGAGGGTGGTATGTCGTTCTCTTATTATGTTGTGACCCTAAAGCCTTTTGAAGGCCTTCCCAAAACCAATAGGTAAAACATGGGTATATATCTAAAACAATAGCTTATAGAACCCCATGAAACCATAACACCTATATAATATACAAATGGACAAGCTCAATCACTTTATTTGTATCTCTGATCAGAATGAAGTAGGATTATTTGGTCAGATGATCATTAAAAATCCAAATAATATTTTTACCCTAACGTGTATGTGGTAGGCCAAAAATAAAACTCCCATAAACCTTGTCCCACTTTCAAGGTATGAATAGGTAACTTCTGAATCAAACTAGAGGGGATTCAATTCTCTGCTTTCACTTACTGATATGTATAACACCTCGATAGGAAATCTGTTATGTCCTACATCACACCCAGCCAACAAGACTACCAAAGAACATAATAATACATTTTTTTAGCACCATGATGAACTATATAGTTAGATTGGTGGCTATATGGGATCACTATGTTTCTCTGAGACAACATAACTAGTAAATAGACTTAGAACCCCTATATTCCCTCAAAATACAAAGAACAATCAGAAGACATCTCCCCACCTTGATAGAACCCCATCAACCATAGAAAAATCTCATCACTAGACTTCTCATGATTAATAAACTCCAAAAGATAAGGAGTCAACAACACACATTCAAAAAAAGTACCTCCATTGTGCATTATAATCCCTATATGAATCTGGGAAAGAAACCCCATCCGAGTCCACTAATAATTTGTCTTCCTCAAAGAACTCACTTGAAATTTCCTTCTTATGGAATCAACTTCCACATTAACCATTCCTGGGGTATAGATGATATCAATGTCAACCCCCTACCGATATTTGATCTAGTGAAACTACCTCAAATTGAGATCCAAATGTAATAAGATTTATCCAAATCTATTATGATCATAATAGACCAAAAAATAATCCCCAATGAGGTTGTGACACTAAGTATTCAATGCATGCATAACTTCTCACAACCCCATGTCATTGGATGGATAATTTTATTAATGTGGACAGAGATGGAGGGAGTCGTACGCCACCAGGTGATCACCCTGTAGAAGCACACACGCAAGACACATACCTGAAGCATAACAATACACCAGATACCCCATTATAGATTCCGAATAGATCATGAAAGGGGAGGTAGTCAAATGCTTCTCTAGATCCTAGAAGGATTCATGACATTATGGGCCCATTCAGACTTTACCCATTTTCAGTAGAGGAATTTAATGGGTGAAGTCTATGAAGATAAATCCCAAACAAACCACCTATAATAACCTACAAGGATGTGGAAACTATTGATCATGAACATATTTTTTAGGTTTTCTCATGGTATAACTACACTAATCTTCTTGGGGTCTACTGAAACCACCTATTCCAAGATGAAATATCCTAGAAACATCACCTCTCTGATCTAGATATTCCACTTAGAAAAGTTTTCATAATGGTGATGATCCAACAAAGTGCCCAACAAGATCTAAAAAAGATGTTCATGTTATTCCTCAGATCAACGGTGAACCATGATGTCTTCCCCGAATTCCACAATGAAATAGTCAGTATATTGGTGGAACACCATATTATGTAGTTCTGTAAAGACATCTGGAGAATTGGTAAATATGAAAGGAATGACCAAGAACTCAAAGCGATCATTCCCACTTCAGAATGTTGTCTTTGGGATATCCACCTATCTCACCATGACATGGTGGTAACCCGAACGAAATTCTATCATAGAAAATAACTTCCCCCTTCAGCTAATCAATAAAGTCATCTATTCGGGGGAAATGATATTTTTTTTGGATGGTTGTTATATTTAGCTCTTGATAATCAATTCACAGCTGGTGGGACCCATTAGACTTATTCGAAAAATGAACATGATTAGCCCATGGAGGGATGATCGGTAAAATGAATCATTTTGATTCTTAATAATGTAGATGTATCTATAATTCCTTCAAATAATTGGGGTCCATACAATATGTGGTAAGTGATATCAACAGTGTTCCTAGTGCCAAATCAGTTGAGAAATTCACATCCTGCTCTGAGGTAATGCTTTAAAAATAATCTAAAAATACCTCTAGAAACTCATCCAATAAATGAGGTAATACACACTCATGTGCATGACCATTGTTCTCTAGCCCTAGAAATAATAAATGGAAGAAAATATTCCCCAACCCTTAGAGTAGGGTACTTCCCATCCCGACCGAGGATACCATTCCCCAAGAAAAACATGAGGACTCCCATAATGTACTATAAACTCACCCACCGCCTTTAACAATAATTATGTACTTGAAATTTCACTAACAATTCCTTTCCTAGGATTACATAGAAACGTTTCATATCCAAGACTAGGAGGTCCCACTCCATCTCAACCCCTAACACGGAAAGCGCGCATGATGGGAACAAGAGATATTTCTCCTTATTCTTACCCAATGATGTCGCAAACACCATCTCAAAAGAAAGTAACTTGGTTGGAAAATCAGTAGGTTCACAATATGGGAAGAGGTAAAAGAAACTGTATCACCAGTGTCAAAGAGAATGTATGCTAAAAAAGATGCAATCAAATTGTAACTCAAACTCTCAATGGCCCTTCATCTGATCCCTCTTGTTCCTGATCCACATCATGATAATGACTAGTCTACGCCTAAGAAGGACCAATCACCTGTTGATCTTCGCATAACAGGATATTAAAATAAGGTGATCTGACCCTACTACTACGGACCAAAAACCGAGATCTCGCCATCATATATGGCTCAGACAGAACAGACGCTCCCTTAGAAGCCACAAATCCTTCCCCACTCTGAGGGGATTAGTCACCTTTAAAAATGGCTACAAGTACACCATATCTCTACACTGAGAATAAGTCCTCAGAGGATATTTACATGTAGGCCAGGTGTTCCCTATCCTCCCTCACTGGTGGCACACAACATACCTTTGATCAAAAGACATAGATGAAAACTGCCTTGGAGGATGGCTTGAAATACCACCACTCTACTTCTTATACTCCTCTCGCTTCATTTTTGTCTCAAATAAACTACAAATACCCATAACTGAAATTAACCTAGACAAACCATACCTCCCCTTATAACCAATCTCCACCATACATACTCGATCATCCACCTTTGCATAGGTCTTCATCTGAAATAGGAAAACCAGAAAATAGATCTCTGACTAAAATCCTTTTTCAAATCTATGAGCCTTCATCTATTCATAAGAGACTATCTCAGGGGCATATCAGACTAACAGAAAATGTGGCTGGAATAATTCATCACCAAGTGGTCCCCGAGAAAACGATGTATAAAATCCCAGGATATAGAAGCAGTCAAGTCTGCCGGACAGTACTAGTCATTGAAGGTCACCTTGATGTCCTTCAATCTCATTTCTCATGATTCCCAACATGAATCATTTATTTCCACAACCAGTATCTAGGACCCATTAACATAATTGAGGAACATTTCACCCTGACCTCCTCAAGTGTTTCAGGAAACTCAAACATGATCTTGATCTAATCAATCAACTCTACTACATCCTAGTGTTTCATGATACCTTATATGGTAGGATGATTCTTCTTCAAGAACTCTTAGAGTTTGTCTTTCATGGGACCAGACTAATCTACTATAGATGAAATAAGAGTAGGAGTAAAAGTTACACCCTATCCTAGATCTTGGATAGCCTATAACACGACTTTTACAAACCTCTAATCAGATGGTGAGGGAGAACTCTCACTAGCTTCCTCCCATGGGACATGGAAGAATTTTGGGGAGGCATGTCGTTAAAAAATGAAAAATAAGAAAGATTAAACATTAGTACTACAATTATGAAAAATTTAAAAAATAAAAACAAATATAATGAAATAAAACTCATCTCAAATAATTAAATAAACAACTACTTCACAACCAACTAGTGCCACTGTCATGTTTGCATCCAACACATCCCACCTAGAATACAAGTAAAACAAACCGACCCAAAATCTCATAGCGACTCAGGGCCTATCACAAAGGTAGGGTGCCAGGAAACCTATTCACACAGAGAACCTGCATCCATGATATTTATAGCTCATATATTACCAAAATCACCCTAAATATTATTAAACAAGAGATTAACAAATCTCTGATACCATTTTGTCACGAACCAGATGTAGTGTCAATGAAAACTGGCACCTGACCATGTTTGTGTAAGTACCAAGGGGAATTCCTATCACTATGGGACGAAAAAATAAAATGGGTATCATAAATAAGTATTCAGGAATGATTTACCCATGTTTTTAAAGCATAGAAACCCACAACCATAAATAAACTAAATATAAAAATTCACACCAATAAAGTATTAACAAAAACCCTATATTGAGTTACATGGTTTTAAAAAAATACCAAGATTTGGACAACAAAAAGAAGTAGAAATTCCAACTAAATAACTACCACATTACTAGGGGACATCACCACCATACCTTCTCCAAAACACCATTGTCGGAAAATAATCTAGCATTTCAAACTGCCCTCTCTAAGGACCATTCCCTTACTTATGTCAAACATTTTCATGTTTACAAAAACCCAAAGGATTATTGAGGGTGTTAGCCTAATCCCAATAGGATTACACCAAAATGATTCGATTTTATAATAATTTTAAGAAAAAAAATTATCATATTTATGGAAAATAATAAATGCAACTAATGATTTCAAAATAATGTATCTTTAAAAGAATACATTTTTTAGAGGGTGACATTGAAGAATGAAAACTTTTATATAAAAAACTCATGATAATAATTTTTCTAGAAAAAAGCCATATTATGATCTTAAATATGATATATACAATGAGAAAAAGCCATGTGAACACCCCTAGGCACTAGCTAGCTATGGGGCCCTATGTACATTGCATATCTATGTATAAAAAACCATTACCAATGTTCTTCTTATGTATAAGACAGATGAAGGTGAAACACCATTTGGATAGTGGTCCCCATCATTATAAAAGTTTAGTTAGTGTTGATAGTGTCAAACATTATAAGTGAAAGTGGAATGATACCTCAACTAGATCAGTAGAATACTAGTCATAGTCCACCCACCTAGATACTCGGGTTTCCTTCGTTGTGCTCAAACATGTTTCACGTGTTATAAAATACAATTTGCATGTAAAGATACCATTTCAGATTCATACAAATAAAAAATAGTACTGAACATTTTTTCATAATTTTATAACTCAATTAACCCTTTATAATTTTTATGAAATTATTTCATGAATTAAAACAAGGTTTTGTAACCAAAATGAATTTCAAAACCCACTTTTTATATCAAATACACCAACTACATATCCAAAACATAATTTTAATCCATATAAACATTTAATAAACCATGTTCAAATATTATAAATTCCCTCCAATGATACCACATCAGTTACACATGAGACACATACAATTTTACGGTAGAATGAAACCCTAAAATCAAATACTTAACCACTTCTATCAAAAATAATTTTCATAGCACACACTTTTAGTAAGATACCTGATAGGAATGTCAAGAATTCTATCTAAATCCTAAAATAATTAATACACATGGAATCACCTACCTTATTTGTAAACAACCCCAAATATTTATGTGAAACATCAACCCCACCACCACTACATCACAAGGGGATAAAAATGAACTACACTCCACAATATTGACCAAATATATGCAAAAGTAAACACTAGGTATGAATCCATAGTTTATGGATATTTGTAACATTAAGAAGGAAGGATGAAACACTAGATAGAATAAAGAAAAAAATGGAGGAGTCACTTACTTGAAGATTAATGATGTTCTACAACCAAAAAACCTATCAAAAATTAATTCCGAGAGAGGTTCAGGGAGCTTGGGAGTCCTAAATAGATTTAAGCGTCAAATGTGGGAAAAAAAGTAAATGTATGTTCAATCCAGAAAGGGGAATGTTTGAATAACATAAAATAATTTATGACCTGGATAGTTGTGCATGATTTTTCCACACTGTAAAGTAAACAATGCTACCAAATCCTGAGACATGTTCTACCCACAAAAAAGTTTCTATATTCGTAATAATTTAATAGGGATTGAGGGGGAGACTAGGTGGAAATGATAGACCCATAATAGAATATGAAAATACATGAAAAGAAGGGAATATATGTGGTAATCATATGTGACGTCAATAAATAATACATTTCATGTATCTATACTTAAAAAGTATATATATGATCCATTTCATAGTTGGAGCTAGATTGGTCTTGATATAGATCATTATTTATCAATGGATGAATGAAAAGTCATGATTGTTGATTATAAAACCAAGGAACGTCATTGGAGTGTGATACATTTGGTTTGTGTTCTATGGAATAATTGTTCTAATTCTCATGATATGTGGGAGGGGGAGGCACTGATATGCGAGTAGTGGCCCTAAATTCTTGACATTGAAGCTTCATAGTTGGATTTTTGATGATGGAATTTTTCTATGGTATATAGGTTTGAAACTCCTATTTCTATTTTTAGTTATTCTTTAGCCCCTATTTTCTCACTTTCTAAGGTTTTATTTTAATTTATGACCAATCGGGTGAAATTTGAATTTTTTTTGATGTTTCTAGGAGACTGAATGGTTGTTATGTGTCTAGCGCATGGTTTTCCAAACCATTTTTCCTTAAATAAAAAATTAGTAAAATTGGGTAATGGGATTCAAATGGCTTTTGAATGAATTTATAAACAATGTTCCCTTTTGGGGAAACCATCTGGCCCATATAAATTAGGAAAAAAGGATGAATAAACTATGAGCCTCTGTCCAAGAAACTATGTTGATTTTTTTTTTCTAAATCTGAATTTTTATTTGAAAATCCTGAATCAACCATTTAGGTCGCCAATAGACATCATTTAACTCAAAAAAAATTTCTCCCAAAAATGGAGTTCCCAAGATGGATTTCTCACCTATCAAACCTATATGGGATGTGATCTAAATCGTAAGGAATTTCATTTGATATTATCACATTCGGGTTTCTACTTAAATTCTTGGTTTGATGAGGTCTATATTTTTCCCTCTAAGGTTATGTGGATCCTAATATTATTTTGAGGACATAATAACCCTTTTCAACCTTTTTTTATTCATATATTTTTTTAATAAAATTATTTCATATAATGCTTTGAAAAAAAACCCAAATTCCATTGAATTAAGAGTTTCTAATAAATTTGATGGAATTTGTTTGAAAAAATGAATTGTTGAATTTAATATGTGAATGTGTATTGTGAAATTTACTGAATTGGTTTCAATTATAGATTTTCGATAAATGGCTTAAAAATTGATTGATTGGGGCCATAGGGTTTCATAGTTGTGAAAAGTTATGTTATTTTATAACAAAAATGATATGGTTTTTAATTTAGAATTTACATATTTGAAATAGAGAATGGGTATTAATTTTATTATAATAAATCATTAAATGAATTTCAAAATGTATTTTTGAACTAGAGATAATGAAATTTGTAGGTAGTTGGTCCGTAATTTTGGGTGGTATATCACAACGTATAATGTTCTAAACCATCATATCATCACACCATATCCCTTATACAATAGTTATGAATCCAAATTTACTTTGGAAAAAACCAGAATATATACATATATATCATATCATAGGGTCATGTCCCAATAGCCTCGAAGAAACATACCTATATTGAATTTTACCATGTTACACTCTTGTTTTTATTTAAATTATATACATGCTATTTTTGTAAACAATGTAACATGCGTTGTGAATTCATATAAACTATTTTTATAAATTTAGTTATTTAATACATTTTTGATAAGTTCTATTATTGTAGAAATATTCCATCAACTATATTGTGAGAATTATTATTAAATTTATTTCAAGAATTTGAAATATGTATCATGAATTAAAAAAGTATTTCATTGCTTTTAATTTAATCTAGTGAGTTTTATTAATATTATTTTGATATTCCAAAAATGTTGGTTTGAAAATTGAAATCATTTACTTGATTTATTTGATGTTGGGAACTTGTAATGGAATATTTGGGTGAAATATTATTGGAAACTATATCAAACAATAATTTTTTCTTCATACTTTTTATTTTATCTATTTCTATGATCAATAATGGGTAAATCATCTCTAGGTTGTGGTTCTAACTCTTGATCATAGACTTAGTGAGTTCCACACTTTTGGTCTGGGGATGTTCTTCGTCCATTGTTTCAGGATTTTTTGGAACATGGTTATTATACCTGGGCTTGTTTAGGCCTATTAGACTTATGGTATAATACTCCCAGTTGTGTTTATTTTGAAATTCGTACTATTTTGTTTCATTTTATTACTCATTATTAGTGTAAAAGTCATTCCAACATTGATTTATTTTTATTCCTATGGTTATTTGTTGACATGTGGTGATTAGAAATTACCTTCAGACTATGTCAGGAATGGATCAGTTATTGGGTTACAAGGGTACCCAGGATGGTTCAAGATAGAGTGAATTACATCAAAATTCATTATATATGATTTGGTAACTACTTTGGAGTATTGATATCAATTTCTTGGTTGTTAAAAACTAATTTTAATTTTCCATATTTTATAATACATTTTCTATTTACATATTATATTACTAATTATTTATTATAGACTCTGGTAATTAGAGATCAGTCTCCCCACAAGGGTATCTCAAGACATCACTATTAGTCAGTAACTTCTAGTATTCTGGGATATGTACATCATTCCTTGTGGCCACTAGTATTGGGGCACCTTTGAGAGGAAAAAGGGTTTGGGATGTCACATGAATTCATATACCATCTCCTTATTATTTTTATTCTACAACATGGATTCTGTACAATAAAAAATCATATATTAAAATACATTCAGAAATTTATATGTAACATTATTATTTAATGGTCAATCTCTCTAACATTCTTATTCTTCTTCTCCACTAATAAAATTTTTCATGTGTTAATCTCATTAATACCATTGATTTTGTATTCAATAAAGTAAAATAATCCCTATTTTTATTATTTAATCCCAGTTACTATGTTCTTACCATTATTTTTATCAATAATATATATGGTTTCCAAATTAATTAATTCATTCTTGATTATTGAATTTATAGAAAAATAATAAATAAATGAATTATATAATACTCTTTCAACTGATCAACTCTAAAATGACATATACTAACTTATGTATGATACAATTTTTTTCCATTATCCTAAAATGACATCTACTAAATTATTCTTAAATAATAGTAAATGATATAAAAATCAACCCAAGAAAACAGCCATAAATCTTACTATTTTAGATACATTAAAGTTTCAAAAAATCATGACTAGAATCAATGCATACTATTTAACAAACATCAGAATTTTTTAATATTTACTAGAATCTATAAATATTTGTATTATAAATTGGAATAAATATATTATTTTCTAAAAAAACCAGATCATACACAAGTTATATAATCTCTCTGATATCACAAATAGCGTTTTCTTGATGAAGCTAATCATAACAATATTATAATATTTTGATGTAGTTGTTACTAAATTTTTTTATATGATTGTTGTATTAAGAATTGATAATGGTAAATAAATCTCATAACATGGAATGTTATCAAATACAATCATGTGAAAAATCATTTTCTATTATCCTCAAGTAATATTATAAAAATTATTATGATTATTTAGTTATTAAAATTATAACATTCTATGGAAAATTTCATATTTCATTTTCAAAAATTATTACATATAACATTGTTTCATCATGAATTTCCATTTTTTCCACATATACGATTTCTATATCGTATGCCAAAATATTTATTTTTTATTCTCTTAAAAATCATATAAACCAAGCATGTATCATTCTTTTTCTATTTAAATAATCCTCAAAATAATATTCAATTTGTATTAAGACATGTATAATTGATATAATTAGAATATCCAAATTTAATTTATTTTCTACAATTACCTTATAATATATAACCAAATATATGAATTTGATAAATTTTAAATAAAAATATACCACCTATACAATAAGAAAAAATCATTTCATATCCGGATCAATACCTCAAAATGAATCTGTAATCCCCTCAAATGATAGTGCATACATTTTCTCCATTAAATTCAATAACATAATTATCTTTTCGGTAATTTTTATAATAACCTCATCATCAAATTCAAAATTGATATAGGAACTGTTGTGTTACTATTCCACATTTCAAAAGAGATTAGCAGGTATTAAAGAGGATATCCCAGAAAACATAATGTTATATAAGAATATTATACATAATTTTGGACCCATAAATAATGATATATACATAATTAGGAGTTCCCAGTTAGCCACATTGTAATTTTGGAAATGATATTTGATTTCAAGATGATTGGATTTGAAATTATTGATTAGATTATTAGATAGAGACATAACACTATGATTGTAAAAACTAATATTCAATTTATTCTCACAATATACTCTATATCTATTCAATATATATTTAATAAATAGGATTTTTATATATTGTGTTTTATAAAAATATTCATCCTTCGATATACGTTCAGTAACTGAACAGTTCTTCTTAATGTTTCATGTCAAACAATATTTTCATAAAACATATTCAATATAATGTAGGTTTTTTTACATCACAATAACATTCACATTAATTATTACTAAACTACAAAATATAAAGTTCAACAGATTCCCTATATGTTATTAAAAAATTTTTATATTGAGTTCATATACAAAATTTAAAAATTTTGAATCATGATTATTAGTTTCTAGGGTAAACATTTACCTCATACATGCATATTCACAATATAAATAATAAATTTTATTTATGATATAAAATAATTCATCCATACAATAAGGTTAATAAATTATCTAATACATCATCATTTAATTATTTTATAAAAACAAATTTCTATGAAGAGACATCATTAGAATCCTCCAAACTAAATGTCATCAATTATTCAATGATAATTTTTTATTAGTGTATGAAAATATCTTATCAGTCTATATACCATGTAATAAAATAAATTATCTCATATAAAAATAATTAATATATTTATATATTTATATATTTATATTATCTAAATAATCCTCATAGACAAAAATTGTTTCACAAAAAAAATGAGGACGTAAATTTAAACTCTTCTAATAAGAGTACATGTTATTATCTATATAAGATTTAATTTAACATAAAATTTTCTTTTAGAAAATATTAATTTTATTATATAATTCTAGTGATCATTCTAGTCTGAAATAGGGGTTATTATAACTCATTTACCAATTTTTTTGTATCTAAATACCAATTTTTTTCCACAGATATTTATACATGTTTTTCTCAGTAATTCCTTAACCCAAAAATTATATATATACATATTTTTATAATAAATTTGGGTAAATAATAAAAACTATGAATATTTTTTACATACATAATAGTGGTTGGGATAGAAAAAATATAATATAGTATGGTAGAAATTAATTTTGATAATAAAAATATTATATATGAAAATATTGAACTATAATAACATCAATATTGGGGTTGAAAATCATTTTATTTGAGGCATAAACAATGTTAATGCTAGTTTAACATTAATCCAAACCCAAATGGCCTCAAAATTCAAGAAAAACCATCAAAGGATCTTTTTATATGATGATCCTTTGTAACAATCTCCCAACTCTCTGATTTCGAGAACCTGTGATGGTGTCCTCACGAATCTAATGGACTACAACGGAGTCCGGGTACCCTATGGTGTCATTTTTACTCTATGGACAACCCCACGATCACTACTGTGTTGGTGTATTTGTGAATATAAAATACTCGAATGAATCTAGAAGACTATGAGACCTCACTTTTTCTTCCCGGCACCTTGTTTTCCTCCACAGTGAGATCATTGAGATTTCGCATCCCTTATTTCATATATGTATGTGGCTCACCCCCCCCCCCCCCCCCTCCATGACAAGGATACACAAACCTTTTGCCTTAAAATGAACCCATTTCATTAATCACTTCACGAAACTGAAATATGGATCACTAAATGTACTAGAGTTCAGTGAGTTGTAACTCATTTTTTCCTTCATGTCCCCTACACATGGTACATATGCCCTTTTCAAAGGCCTCTTCCCATTTTGTAAGAGGCAGCACCGTTGGGTATCTCGAGGCTCTACTAAGCATTCAACATTAACAGAGAACTATCTAAATAAAGTTCTCCTTTCTACGGTGATGTTTTTCGCCACTGAAGTCCTTTCTACCTGGAGCACCCTTCCTTCATGAAAAACCCTTCTTTCACGATTCCATTTACTTCACAGTCCACATTCTTGCATGGCTCTCCAAGATTGTGAAATGTGGTTTTATGGTTCCTCTAGTGGTGATTCATGGTTTGTATCCCTACTTTGTACTTCATCACATAGGTAATCTAGTATATATTTCTCTTTCTCAATTCTACAGTAATGTGGACCTCTCGATCGACCACTCATCCACCTCTCATTCTTTAGTAAATTCTTTCTCCCTCCCTTCCCCAATTACAAGATGGTACAATTTATGTAAGTCCATGGGATGAATAGAGAGCCCTCATTACCTGAACTGAAATAAGATAAACATAATTTCATCCATGTTCTCAAAAAATGACGCTATAATACGATCTATGTAGGCAAGATAAGTCTGAGAGGAATAGAAAGGGGAATATTGATAACACTCTTCATACACACGCACACACACACACACACATATCTCAATTTGGGATATTTCATATGTGTACCTATGTAAGTATACCTGTAAGCCTTGAATATCCTTATTGTTCATATCTTCTAGAGTATGTCCCGATATCCATCTCCCTGGGTCGCTAACTATATGTAGTCCCAACACCATCCCTTGTGATTGCACCCTTCACGTCATGATCAGCCGGTCTTTTGTTACCTCTTGTTTCCCACACTGAACATGAATCAGATGATTTTAGATTTATAAGGTACCGTGACATCCTTTATGGATCACTAACAATGTGCAAGACCCTAGAATATCGTTTGGTTAATTTTTTCTGTATGTCCTGATTCCATGCCCCCTTCCAAAACTATGTAAACTTCGATCCCTTAATTTTAAGAATGGTATGTAGGAAGTGTTCTAAAGGTTCAGGACCACCACTCTTATAAATGCATTTGTCCCACCTATTTAAATTTTTTTTACTCATATTGTATGTAATTTAACATTACCCTCTAAACTTTGCAGTTTGTTTACCCCTTTCATGGTACATAGTATAACTTTTGAGGTTCATTCCCAACCTATGGTAAACCATGGCACACCCTTCTAGGGATATTCCTTCTTGATGTGACATTTCCCCTTTCAGGTAAAATCTCTTAAATTCATCCATTTAGGTGTTCTAATACACATGGGAATTTAACCATGCATAATCCACACACTTGACCATATTCCTCCAACATTGAGTGTACCTCTTATGAAGAGATACTAACCACATGTTATTCCCTGGAAGGTCTTCAGGTTGATGTCCTTTGTGTACGCCTCAGTTCTATGCCCCCATCCTAAACTACATGGACATTGATTGCAAGACACCAGTATAAATAGGATTTTTGTCACATTTTAATACCATCATCGATTTCCCATCCAAATATCTATGTCATGCCTTTTCATCTTAGGAAGATCTTTCCCTAACCTGAAGGTTCTACTTCCTTTGAGTCCTTACCCATTACTTCTATTCTCATGGGCCACTTCCTTAGTTGTCCCATCACCCCTACGGGATAATATAGAATTTTATTCACATCAACTAGGATATGTAGGAAGCCTCCCTGAGGTTCAACCCCAGAACTGTCACCTTCATGTATCTTCCACCTCATTCATTCTTCAACATCATCTATTGATCCATAATAAATCCCAATTCTTACTTGGGCCACCACATTATGGTGGGAACTTTCCATCCATTTAGGCATCTAACCAGGTATAAACCCCATTCATCCCATTTATCTTTACATCATCTAGGTAGCTAACCATGCATAAACCCCTCACATCATATGCATCCAAAAAAGAATCCCCTTCTTGCGACGAGAAGATAACCATGTGTAAAGAAAAATCACCAATTTTAAATACATGGGTTTTTATCACTACCTTCAATAATGGGAATGTAGGAAGCCTCATTGAGGCTCAATATCATCCAATTGTAAACATGGATATTCCCATTTTTTGGGTGTGCCTCCCAGATATGTCCTTTGGGATGTCTATATTTTACTTCATGGTGTAAAACATTCTTTCCAGGAGAGAGACCATACATGGTCTGTGCTTATTTGGTGTTCACATCCATAAATTTCATAAACCATACTGATTCTCACTCTAGGATACATACCTATCTGATCCACTCTCATTAGTGTTATGATAATTTCAATCCATCTCTATAAGACATTAAACTCATGGAATACCCCGTGTTAAACATGAGAAGTTGAGGAAAACCTCAAAGACATGCCAGAGACATATTACACCCTACAATCAACTTGGGATTACTTAGGCTTACGGACCCTTAAAAGACTCTAATAAGGGAGAATTATGGTGTACCAATGTTCTTGCATCATACATGCCAATAATACCCAACCTGACAACTTCCTTGACTGATGTTTGTTTCACTGACATGACCCTTTGGAATGTCTTGAAAAAATAATCTTATTCGTCTATCATCCACAATGAGATGGAATCCGGAGGAGTATCCTAAATAATGTATTAATATTTAGGGGAGTCCCAAACTAGGTATTGAATTCAATGTAGTAATCCCTATAAGGTGAGACCAACATCCCATCAAGACATTGCGATCAAGGAGAAAACATCACTGATGAAGTGATGAATGTTGCCAGCCTTTGAAAATAAGAAATGTGGAGAAATAATGCTTCCATCCAACCGAGCATCGACTTGTGCATCTGGAGGCTCTCCCCTAAAAAAATAATTAGAAATAGAAACGATGAAACATACTGGTATATTTTAACTATCCAATGTAGAGTTTATTATTATGTGAGACATCACCTGATAAGTAGGTCACGAAATTCACCTATCATCACCAGGTCCTACCCAGAAAATAGTGGACTTATCATGGAGCTCACCATAATTAAAAGGAGATAAGATTTTGGAATTCTGGTTTGTGACATCATCATCATGAATCATTATATCCATCCATCTAATAAAAAACTACACTAGGGAACTAAGAACTAATATATAATTATCTATACTAGTAGATAAATATTCATGATTTGTAGGACTCAAGCTATGAGAAACATTTTTTCCTCAAACTCACTGATGTAGGGGAGGGTAAATTTCATTGTGGAAATCCTGTATGGATCCCTCTCTGCCATGATAGCTACCAAAACCATGGCTACACGGATCCCACACCTCAACTCACCCACACAGGTTATCTAGATGATGGTGATTGAAAAAAATATTTCGATGATATGAACATGAATGGGTCATCCCAATGAGAGATATTTCCCTCCAGGATCTTGGGTCTTTCATGACTCTCGTTTATCACTACCCCAGAGGATTAATAGGGACCCATTTATCTCCACTCAAATATCAATCTGTTTCGAGAGACCCTCCATGGAATGCTCTTGTGACTCATTCATCTGGGCTACTTCAACAACCCCATCTGATCCAACAATATGAGGAATAGGTGGACTCTACCACTACACCAACAATATTGACTCATCTATCCCAATTACAACATTTTGAATAATCTCCCAAAGATATCCATTAGGGAGTCATCTTCTATAGCTCAATGTCCCCTGCCACCTCTGAAATAGACCATAAGCTCACTATTATTATTGATTTGGTGCACTCCTATCTCTGATTGGTATTGAGAACCATTCCACCACAAGGGTGGATATGATGACTCTTTCAATCGCTGTTATGAACATAAGATGTCATGGCTTAGTCTGTGACAATGAGAGCTAGTACGGAGGTCCTACCCATAAAATGTTTATCTAGAGTTGAGGTCATCCTTGATCCTACACTCAGCATTGAGGTCCTCCCTATTCCACCGAAATCTATCCAAGTGTACCCCCCCATCTTTTTGAAACTCATCCCAGAGGTCCTCCATGTCCTCTAGATCATATGTATGGTGTTTTCCCCATATTTCAAGTTTTCATCATGAAGTTCCACCTCACATCATCACCAGCATACGTAAGGGACCTCCCTGCAGCAGCATCATCCAGAACAATGGTTTTTATCTCTCTAACACTCTTCAATATAGAGGTCATCCCCATGTTATATCTAGATCAATTAGGGTTCCTCTCCACTCAGTCACTCTATAACATAGCGGTACTACCCATGCGTTAGTATGCAGACACTGAGGACTTACCCATCTTTCGTTCAATATATTCTTGTGTACACCTTGCACGCAGCTTACCAAGACGAAGGTCCACACCACTCCAGTGCCATCCCACGCATAGGTACTCCAAATGATGAAAATTTACCTTACCCTAAATAACATTCTTTGTATAGGAGGGTGAAAAATCACCACCGAAGGGATAATCTTTTAGAGTGAAAGATCCCACTCAAAATCACCCACCTGTCTGAATGTGAAGTGGAATGCGACTTGATGATGGATACCACACCTCAATTCTCTATGTCAAGGCATCAGTAAAGAACCAAACATGTAATTTTCATCTTCCAAGTAATAGATATGAAACTGATCTAGAAACTCATTTTATGATATATTCTAGAGGAAAAATATATGTCTCCCTTTTAGGGTCTTTCCATGAAATCCTCTTTATGTTACCTAGATTCCCTCTCTACCTAATCATGAGAAAATATGGAGTTGTTTTGGGATTTTATAGATAATGAGAATGAATATGAACCAACATAAATGACTAACATAATAAATATGAACTAGTTTTTAACACTTTATCTTATAGGGATTTGATGAGGAATTTAGTTCCGTCCCAAAGAGATCACCCCATGAACGGTGGCCTGCCAGCTCGCACAATACATTCTCCACCAAAGAGTCCTCTGTCGTAGTGGTCGATATCAGTGTCATTATTAGTACCATAACATCCAATAGTTTAATAAAGGGTAAACCAAGAACCAGATATTGCTTATAAATATAGAATATTATGGGAAATTCTTGTTCTGGTTCACTTCCCAATGATATTATGGCTGATTGTAACTCCATGAATCAGCAACATAAAGACCCATAATAATGATTAAGTTGCGTGTATCCACAAAATTCTAAAAAAATCAAAATTTTCTCCATCATTGTCAGTTTTATTATCATAAGGGATAGGAGAATTATGACCAAATAGGCCAATAGTGTGACATGATCGAGTTATCCACGCTACCAGTGGCCCATCACCCTACATCTTCCAATTATCATCAGAACCTTCAACAATGATTCATCCATAGATTCATTGTTATCCCCTCAGTTTTTGTGGAGGCATCTCCAAAAATCCATATTCGAAGGTGGGGGTAGTATGATCTCTTCATTTAATCTCGATCCCACACCAGCTTGATTTTCCAGGTGATATTAAGGTTATTCTACCTGGTGTAGTCATAATAAAAATGGATGATATCATAGAGAAGGATACTGAGATAGAAATAATTGAAGATAACCTTCTAAAAAGGATTATGGACCTTTTATTGCATCCCCCAACTGTTATCACTAGCCATCAGAGACATTTTCATGACCGTGTTGAAGCTACTCAATCATTGCCTCTTGGTAAGGAACCTAGTAAGGGAAAAGGACACTCCGAGAACATTAAACCCTCTAACATGTCTGTCTAGATACTGAGATGACTAATGACACCGACAATTCCATGCTACACAAACAACTCACTTATCAAAAAATGATCATTGAAAATCTACTTACTGAATGTTTCATAGAACAACTTCCATCATATAGTGAACCCTGGTATGACCCAACGGTCCTACTCTGTGGAAAAAGGGGTTTGCACTAACCCCTTCGAAGAGTTGCCTCATGGAGATCTGAAATACTGCTCCCATATAGGCAACGTAAAGACTGAATTTAATAGAAAATGTCCATGGTATTCATCTCCAAATCTTCATAGATAGCGCAAAAGAAAACCTAAAGTCACTCTATAGGTTATTCATCCAACTGAACCGTTAACAAATCCTCCAGCAGGTCTTTGGGTTATTCCACCAACCGCTCAATGATATGATGAGTCTACATATAATGTTTAAGAGATTTATAATGCATTGGTTGTTAGGAATCCTCATGATGATTGGAATCCATGCCCAGATTATCTAGTTCCAGTCTCATTGATCACATCAATTCACTTAAAATGTTATAGGTAACGACCCCACATGATGGAATTCTCTCTTCAACTTGGTTATATGACATGCCGAAACCCCCGTATTTTAGGAATCATACATTTCCCCATTTTATGAGATATGAGATCTACTATAACTTATATCCCATTTTATCTCAATGTGTGGTCCCAAAGGGGGATCTTTATCCCAAATAGATTCCACCAAGCTATAGTTAATCATACAAACTTGGAATGACCCAAGATGATATGGTACAATCTGCTACCCATCAGGTCCAAACCTGGATGGGATGATCTTCATAGTAATTAACTTCATGATTTTAGATCTAAAACCTTCAATACTAGCATTTTTTTCCAATTCATGTTAAGAAAACATAAAGATGAATGCAACATATACTTTTTCTCTATGAGGAAAAGACTCACATATTCACTCCATAGGCCACTGAATCAAGAGTATCTGCTAAATATGTTCATGGAATATGTGAATAATATATTGTTTCTATCTATCATCACATAGAACATCTCATGTGGATTCTAATATTTCTCTGATTGGGCTCAGAAATAAGAGGAAGCCTATTTGTAAGCCAATAAGGCATGTCTGTCTCCTTCCACATCCTTTGCATGAAAATACACCAAGTATAAGACTACATTCGTCACACAAGTGGAGGCCCCCAGGCTGCTAGAGATGTTATAGACATTTCCTCCTCTACTACCTCACAGATGGCCATAACCTTAGGCCCATCCTCAGGATCAATATTTCCCACCTCATAATTAGCAGGAAACTCCGGGCAATGAAAACTTGTGGTTGAGGTGAAAAAATATGATTCCACCTACTAATTTGTCACTTGAACACCACCAGATCCAGGCTACCATGCCCCCTTTCCTAGATGAGAGAATTACAAACTACTCATTTGATGAGGAGCAATTCTCCAACAATTTCTAGAACTATGTAGATATATAAATACTAAGGTTTCCAGAAAATAGAAGACCCCAAGAGGCTGATCGCATTGATCTCCCAAACTATTTCCCTTGTCACTAGTTCCTTGGACATAACCACAAGTAGTTCAATGTTTTCAATCATTGGATCCTAGACCAGGTCGATAAAAATGTTGTTAGATTGTGTTTATCCCCAGCATAGGTGGCATGTGTTTCCAAAAATCAACATAGCGGCAGTAAGGATGAATAGAAGCACGACTCCATCAACAGGTCTAAGATGTATGGTGACCGGATAGTTCGTAAAGATGTTTTTTGAGATCACGATGTCATCTGTATCTGTTTGAATAATCTTGATCCCTCTAAGGTTTTCATTCCTCCTCCTACTTCCACTTCTTCATCCAAATCTAATCCATGTTCCTCTTTGACGGGTAGGAACAAAAAACGCAAGGGAACAAAAATCCCCATCAAATGACAAATATTTCCTAAACTATCAGTGACTTCATGCCCCTATGGATGGGTATTTACACCATAATATTCATAGAATAGTAGAATTTCAAAATTGTTGACCCAAATTATGACTCAGTGAATACTTTTGACATGATGAACCCTTACAAGGTTCGTATCTATGAGGTGCACTTGGAAGATCCCCCTAGTTTCCCCGGCCAGAGCCATCAGCGGTTAAGCCGTGGATATGTGAATCATCAAAATACATTGGAATGTGACATTAGAAAATCCATATTGGAAATTGTGGCATGATCTATATATCAATTCATAGCTCAGCATGCACATTCTTCTCATCCCATATCATTAGATTCTACCCCACCACCATTTGTGATACTTAATTTGGAATAGCTGTCGTGATCTACCTACGATACATCTTGAATGAATGTGACCAATATTTAGTCATCTAGTCATCATTAAACAGTCATTTTTCATGTTTCAGTTGGTGAATAGTAGAATATCCCCAGTACCAGACAAAATTTTCTAGAATATCTATCAACTTATTTAATACCACCCATCACAGAGGAGCCACATGTCAGAAAAATGTGTTCCTAACACATAAGTATGATGTTCTCAAGATCCTTACAATCATTCCTAAATATATCTCGAACCTCGAGGCTATCTTCCATTTAGATGATATGCGCGAATCCCTTGCAGATGGATTGATAATACCTATCCAGTTCGAAATAGTGGTACCTGTTGCATATTGATTCTATGATGAGGATTTTAAGTATGTAGAATTTAATGATATAATCTATTTCTCATAGGGAGATAAAGGTTCTCCCATACAATTTCACATTCATCTAATATACATTAGTGTCATGTTCTATGGAGAGTATGTCCACGACTGTCGGGTCAAAACAAGTTCTGGAATCAGTCTCATCTCAACCCAGATAATCTATAAGATAGGGTTTTCTGATGATGATATGGATTCCTCTTACCCAAAAAACATGGTTATGGTAGGAAAAAACAAATTTCCTATGGAAATTTCCTCATTATGACCCTATTTTGTGGTCGAATTTCTAGTACTAATTTCATGGTCGTCTCATAAGATAACACACAAAACCCACTGACTAGTAGTTATGAGCTCCATTTTTTAGAAAAAGTTCCCTCCTTATATCACATGTGTCTCATGTAATGTCATAATGGATGAGTGGGTGTTCAATAAAATATGCTTCCCCATTTTCTTCTTTTAAATTCCAATATTTAGACAATGAATTCTACAAATTTAAGGTCAGATCGGTTAATTCAAATGAGGTTGAGCACACTGCCATTGTCGTGGAGCCATGGACAAAGTTTGATGATTACCCAATCCTCCCAATTCAAATGATAGTGTCCATAAACCACTACCTAGGAAAATACATTGTTATCATTGTGTGGAGTGGGATGCTTATTCATAGGTAAAATTTGTGTTAGAATATCACCTCGTACTCCTATATAAATCATGCTTAATTCATACCAGATACCCTTACCCATGTATGTTATTGCGAAGTGTTCCCCATGAAAAAAGGAATAGGCCATACATGATTGTTACACCAAGACGATATGAAGTGAATCAATAAAAAACCCCACTACTTCTTTGATACTATTAAGTGTGGTCCCCTCAATCGATGTCCAAGTGTAATTCAGTCTATAGAATTTGTCTCCATTTTTGGAAAAGAGCATGAGTCTCCCGAGGAAAATTCAACCACTTGTCAGGCTTGAATAATCATTCTGGATGGATTAGAAAAATCAGCGAATTTCCTCTTTTTGATGATCCTATCACCTATAATGATGAATATGATTTTGATGAAGCTCCTCCCCTGTCTTATGAAGTTTTCTCATCTTCTATTGTTGAATTGGTATAGGTTAATCTCAGTAATGAGTCAAAACTGATGCCAATATTGATCAGAAAAGATATGGATGTGGATGAGCAACAAAAATATGTGTATTTTTTTAAGTAGCATAAGGATTTATTTTCATGGATTTATGACGAGATTCTTGAATTACGTACTCTGGTTTCTGTGAAGCATCTTGGTCTCCCAGTATGTCATCACAGGTTTAATCAACCTCCCATGAGGTTTCAACCATCTCAAGGTTCCATGGTCGAGGACAGTGTTGATAAGGTCATCAGAGACAACATCATCACGGAAGCCCAATTCCATATATAGTTATCCAATATTGTTCTCTTCAGGGAGAAGAAAGGATACATCAAAGTCTCTATCGACTTCCAGGTCCTCAACCATCACTATCTGAAGCACGAATTTCCACTACCAGTTATAGAGATATTTATTAGCAACACTGAGGAATTTCAATCTCATTCCATCATGGATTAGTATTATAGATATAATCGTATCATAATTTGCATAGAGGATGAAAAATCCACTTCAGAGAGAGAACCACAAGGTATCATATGTTACATTGTATTTCCATTCTATCTGAAAAAGGAAAGAACCACCAATCAATATGACATGCACCTCATATTCAATTTGATCCATGAAAAATTGGTGGAAGTCTCCATGGAATTTTTTTTTTTCAAATCCCAACAAAATGAATACCATATAAGACATCTTGAGATGGTGGTTTCCTTATACTATTTCCTACATCTGAAAACAGAACCATTAAATTGTTCCTTCATGGTTACCCTTGGAATGTTTCTCAACATAGTCATTAGATACCGATTCATTGAGATCAATCCATAAATGATAAAGGCTATAAGTCAAATGGCTCCTCTGATAAACCTTTGAGAGATCTAAGGCTTTCAAGACCACTTGTCCTGCATTCACTGATTCATCATAAATCTATTTGGTATGTGTAATCCATTTTTATGACTCCTTAATAATGTTTTTGTCTATCTTTGGGATGAAGACTTCCATACCAATTTCAAGGAGATCAATAAGTACCTATTATATCCTTTTGTATTGATGCCACCCATCTCCGGAAAGCCGTTTGTCCACTATGTGACTTCTTTTGAATGATCACTCGGCACCCTTCTATCCCAGAAGAACCAGAGATGGATATAAAATAGTTTTTATTATCTCAACCACATTCTTCTCGACATAGATACTGGATATTCTTCTATTTATATGAGCTACCTCACAATGGAATTTTTAGTCCCTAATTTGTAGAATTACCTACAGCATCATGAGATAAAGTTGGTATCCCAAATGGATCCTCTTAATTACATTCTAAATAACACCATGTTGATAGTTAATCTACATCGATATAGAATGATCCTTCTGAAATTCAACATGAGACTTTATTTATAAAAATCTGTCAATATTTTTGTGCTAGAAGATTTTCTATACACCCATCCATCTCCCACATAATTGTTTTTGGATTATGATTTTCTAGATGATGGCATCCACTCAATGAATCGGGTTATACTATGTTGTTAATTTTACATTGATGGTACCTCATCGTGTCCAACCATCAGAAGACTCAATTATCATATAATCTATAGAGTATTCCTAGGTATTGTCTTCATCATGACTGTATAGGATGTATTTACCTAATCATTGTTGCTGTCAGGTAGTTCCACCAACAATGATATGGAGTGTCATTCCCCTTTTACTTGTCTCGATTTAGCCCTCATGATTAATGTTCCCCTCTTAAATTTGAATGGGGACTTTGAACTAGTCATCATAGAGATGATTGCTGAATATATTTTTAGGAAGTCAGATCTTGTGCCCCTCTTAGAGTGATCATTCAATATGATGGAACACTTCACCCCTTTCCCTATCGCCATTCATGTTCCTCAGTCATAGAATGGTCGAGTACACCCCTTGGTCATCAATGTCACTTCTCTCATAGAGCATGAATATGATGACTTAGTCATTCATTGGATCATCAAAGGGTCATCTCTCCCATTACCCAATATGATGATGATAGTCAGATTGTAATACATATTACTATTAGTGCTTTCACATTGGGACCTTCAAGTCCCCCATCTGCAGTAGAAGAGCCCCCAGGATGGAAAACTCATTTTATTGAGTACCTCCAACATGTTTGGATGAATTTATCCTCTATTGAATTTAAAGAGATGAGATCCCCCAAATTAGTCATGAAGATTATCACGTTTCTTGAGGTGATTATCAAGAAAGTTCGGAATTCTCCAACTATATTAAAGGATTGGGATACAACTGGGCCAACATGGTTCTTGATTGACTGTAGATTACTAATAGGGGTCACACATTTTAGATCAATGTCAATTTAGTGAATCAAGTATCACAACATATCCATACAACCAGTTACTCTGAGCCCTTTTCATTATGGAGAATCAATGTCATAGGACCATATCTATAAGGAATAGCTCATTTGTGAAAATTCATTCTCACCAACATGGATTTACTCTCCCAGTGGGCAGAACCAATTCTACTCAAGCATGTCATGGATCAGTCTGTCATTGATTTCATGATCTCTAACATCATTCATCAATTTGGAGTCCCTCATTTTGTCTTCATTGATAACGATAATAATTAAGAGAAGTTTTGTTGAAGAAGTTATATTCTTTGTAGAACATCTGGTCCCAACATACATCTCACTATCATGTGTATTAAAATGGGTAAATTGAGGAATTCAACATGAAACACTCTAACATGTCACAAATTATGTTTGATAAAAATAAGAATAGTTGGTTGAAAAGCTTCCCATTGCTCTATGAGTTTATCTCATGAAAACTCATAGTTCCACCCATGCAACCACATATTTCTGGGTATATGGAAAAGATGAAGTCATAACAATAAATATCTAGTTACTTTAACTTAATACCATTATATTTTATCATAAAAAATCATAAAATATTTTCGATGTCTAGGAAGATGAACTAGAAACCTTAGATACGAATAAGATGCATGCTATGAAAAATATAGGGTGAAACTGGAAAAAGATATCCAGAACATTGTAAAATAAAGTTCATTTATACTCCGTCCATAAAGATGGGATGATATTGGTTCTGAGGATGCCAATGAAACTCATCAGGAATCCATCGATGTAGGACCCCAAATGTTAAGAACCCTATATCATTCTCATGGTTTACCGTAGTGGTGAATACTCATTGGTTACTGTGGATGGATAACAGATTACTCCACCCACCAATTCCATATTCCTCAAGTAGTACATCACAATAGAATATTCTATCATCAAAGCTGCATGACATAAAGCTGCCAAGAAACATTGTCATGTATACTGTTAAAAAACCCAAGATTTCCTAAAAGACATTAAACTACACATAACATGAATTATTCCTAACCATATAACATAAAAATTCAATTCCATTATCATCATTTGTGAAAATAAACTACAACTCTATATTTTTTTCCAATATGTACGTCTGTAATCTAAGATCTCTTTTGTCCCAAATGTTGTTAAACAGCCTCTCTCATCCGAGTTGCAGAATGTAAATCTTCCTAGCATAATCATCATGCATGACGTTAAATTGTTTGGTTCTCATGATCTATGGGTATCTTCACTCCCCTACTTATGGAATATGTAGGATTTCACATACATTTTGTGTTAGGGCTGATCCCAGGCTTTTTACACCTTTTTTAGGGTACACAGTATAATTGTGGGACTTTTCATAGTCCCCATTCTTGTTTGGATTGTTACAACCTCATACTATGTATATCCATTTAAAGGAACGTAATATTATTGTCTAAGCACTATGAATGTAAAATAATACCACTATCATCTCTCATGACGTTAAATGGAAACATATTACATGACATTAAGTTGCTTATCCTATCATTACTATAGGATGTATGATTTCCCCACATCATCATACCGTAGGATGTTAAACAATCTCAGTCATCCCATATGATGTAAAACATAAGGCCATATTTTAATTTTATTAATTCGTGTACGACATTAAACTACAATCCCCTTTTTACCCCATATCGAATGAAGTTAAACTATTCATATGTTATTACCATATGATGTTAAACTACATGAAATATAATAAATATATATGGCTTGATTTGTATCCTTATATGATATGTAGGAATTCCATGTCCATTTTTCTTTGGGTACAACCCTAGGTTCCCCTACTTTTCATCTTATGGACTGAGTATTCTTCTAGGAGTACATCATGTGGTGTGGAAATCATTGGTCCTTATTCACGTCATGTTTTCAATAACATCACCATGTGACTCCATTAGAAATACCCCCATAAGTCCCTAACTCGTGATGTTATAACTCATGGTATTCATGAATTATTTATGGCTTCATTCCTTCCACCACAAGTTGCATAGGAACAACCAGACATTTTTTCCATGGGTACAACACAAGGTTCCTCAACATGCCAGGTCTTTTTTGGCCTTACATGGTTTCAGTTATAAAACAATAATCTAAGAGTCCTACCATCACACGTGATGTTAAATTGTTGTGTCATAATTACAAGATATTAAAATGTATTGTGATTATGGTAATTTATTAATGACAATTAAAGGAAACTTCCCCCTTTATCAAACATGATAAAAACATCCCCTATATCCTTACAGTATGATATTAAATTAAAGAACATTCAATAGTAATGTATGGATTGATTTACATACTTATGAGATATATAGTAATACTCAGAACTTTGGTATTTGGGTCTATCCCCATGTTCATACATTATTTCTCCCAACCCATTGTCCTCAGTTCTTTCCTGGGATTTTTAATTTTTTGTTGTGCACTTATTTTATACCCATTCACATCAGGTTAATTTTTTTCCATTCCATAGTTATTCTCCATCAAGATAACCCCCCCTACATATTTACCACATGACATTAAACTACACATCATTTGAGAACTATGTGTGGCTTCATTTTAATCCGTAGAGGACACATAGGAACTCCTAGTCATTTTCTCTTTCAGACCATCCCTGGGTTCATCAACCCATTTTTTCATCCTTCCCCCACTCATATTTTTCACTTAACTTCACTTATTGTGATCCCTCGACCTTTGATATTCATCTTTAATGTACTTAGATGCAGTATGGTGTAGGTCTTTGAGTGTTGTTTTCGACATTGAATTCCACTCATCCTATTTAAACACATCTAGTATCCCATTATTTAGGTTTCCATCTTCTTGTGATCCTTATATGACCCCAAAATGGTAAGGATGCTCAGCCTCATGGATCACCCAACCAACCTTGGCCCACATCCTAGTGGATTATGAACAATATTTTTCGACTAGTTATACATTTTGAATATGGTCAGTCGCTGACACTCAGGTGTTTTTTCCATCCCATTCTACACGATATGGATATTATGTCTCAACCATAGTCAACAATTATCCCTCGTTGTTACAACACTCTTGTTCTGTCCCAATTATCATACTTCATGATTAACATCTCTCTCCACATCCTTGTGTCTAGAAAAAACCTCAAAACCCTTGGTGAGTTCCCTCTAGGAACCTTGGGGAGTCGAGTGGGAGGATCAGTGTCGTGTGTTAATCCTTTACTATTCACCTCCAATATTCTATTATTCACATCTGTGTTCTATATGTCCATTACCTCCCATTTTTTCGGACACCAAGAATGGATCACATGGGATTAAGAATCTTGGTGAGGTTTAAACATGCGTTGAGGAACTGTGAAACCCCATGGTCTTAATTACAAGAAAATAAACTAAGATTTATAGTATCGATTCTCGAATGAACATAAACTACATTACAATCATGATTTTCTAACTTGAGAAAATATTGTAACATTTGGTAATTTTCATCTGCCTTTCATTCTCTAAAAACTATGTATGTCTTAATTACCATTCCTTATGGGATATATATGAGCACCCATACATTTTTTCTATGGTCTACCCACACCCCTTTTAATGTTTTCACCCTCTCAGACTTAGTTATCTCTGAGGATTTCACATGGTGTAGTCATGAAATTTTTGTTCCTCGTTCAGGTCCAGGTATACAATTGGCACACATTGTTCCTCCTCTTGAAATGTATACCAATATTCTATTTTATTACCACATGATGTTAAACTAAATAGGAATATCTACACTTCACACATCTCATCATTTGGGTTTCCTTATTTTTCACGTCCAAAGGGACCCCCCACATGGTATGGATGCTCAGCGTCATGGCTCTCCTAACATTCTGGCCAATTCCTGAAGGATTCAAAATGATATTTTGAGATGGCTTCTACATTTTGAATATGGTCAGTAGTCAACCCTCTATTATATGGTCCCATCCATGGCTACATAATATGAATGTTTTGTTTCAAACATAGTCAGCAGTTATCCTCTATAATTATACCCCTATCATTGTTTCCTAATGGTTAAATTCTATGATAATTTTTTTACCCTTCTATTTAATTGGTCTCCGAGAGCCCTGGTGTTGTCCTTATAGGAAACAAAACATATTGGGTTTGAATATTGGCTAGATTTGAATTTTCCGAAAAGAAATGACTTTTTCATGGTTGTGTATTCTCATGTGATGGGGAAAGCGTGACATCGCTCATTGATTCCTACACCAAGAAAGGCTTAAAAAGTCTTAAGAGTTTTGGTAGGGTAATAACCACACATTTGTATGTGAAACCCCATGGTAAGATTTCTACAGCCATAAAATAATATTTCATTCATCCATTCTAAATGACATTAAAAATGTTTCCTCATATCATATGACAATAATTAATTGTATCCTTAATATATGATGTTAGAGTGCATGGACCGGTACTGTCATTTTACCTTAAACTATCTAAACATTGTCCCTTTCAAATGATGAAAAACAGAACATTGTTGTGGTGTTCAATATCAAGAGGGATTATCCCATGTCAGTAGTGAGCATCCATGCTATTTTTCATGAATGAAACATGGATTTATTACCGTACTGACACCCAAACTTTTAATTATGGGTTCGTCTCTTCAAAAGAAAACTCACCAATAGAAAAAGAAGAAATAAGATATATCAAATTCAACTTTTATTGTATACATGGGTCAGACCTGCATGAAGGGCTTTCTTCGTGAACTATTAATGGATAGATTCCCATATTTATGGAAGACATAGTGATTCCAATATGGTCGATCATGCGCATCACAACATTGTTTCCCCTTTTCACATCAAATCCCCTCCATCCTAACCACATGGCGTTAAACTGTATGATGGAAAAGAACTAAATATGGATTAATTGATTCCCTTGGAGTATATATAAATGAATATGTGCATCTTATCCCTAGGTCTAGTCACAGAATTATAAACTCGCAGTCTCATCCTTTTGGGCCTCAGATCCCCTTTTGAGAATGTGTGGTGTTGTGTGGACTTCTAGTGTCCTCATTCATGTCGGGCTATGTATTGCACCACACCTTAATCTATTGTTGATTCCATGACCTAACTGTATATCCACAAACTATGTAACAAACATCATCCTTCATGATGATAAAATGAAACATCTTTAAGAACAATGTGTGGCCTGATTTTTTTCATTATGGGGTACGTACTGACACTCATACATGTTGCCTTCGGTCCCTACCAAGATTCATTATCCTTTATAGCCCATTTGGGCCATTAATATGGTCTTAACATTATGACATAAAACTCGGATCATTTTGTTTATGTATCATGTCTTTAAACTTTTTTCCTTGGTTTTTGAAGTATGATGCTAACCGTTTTGTATCATCATAGTCAAATGACGTTAAACTACTCCACACATTATCCTCACTAAATGATGTTTAACTATATATATATATATATATATCAGTGTAGTGACATAAACCATTAATTCCTTTTAGGTCCTCTATTTACTGTCCCTGTTTGAAGTAGGAATGATCTTCATTCGGACTGATACACCTAAGATTGTATAATTATAAGGGTACTAGAATCCATTAGAACAAGAAAAAAATAAATATTAATTAATTTCATAAAATGTATTTGTATCCTTATAATATTTCATGTTTGAAGGGACCCCCAAGTATTATGGATGCTCGGATTCATGGCTCACCTACTGTCTGGGTCTAATTTTTCTGAAAAATTCCATTGACATTTCAAGTCATGCCCTATGTTTTTGAATTTAATCTACAGTTGAACCTCATTTTTTTGTTCTCATTATAGGAAAACACAATTTTTATACTATGTTTCAAATACATTAAACCATTAAACTATAGCATAATTCCAAAATAAATATGTTCCAAATTTTGGTCATTTTGATTCACACATATTGATCCACATTGTTCCAGTTGATCCGAACATTGTTGGGGTTACCCCACTCTTGTAATAGAGCATGTTGGGAAATTTGGGATATCTTATCTAATTACCCTATTATCGAATCACTTCAACCCTCTCTTATACTAAATACTCTAGTAGTTTTCTCGATAAATTGAAGAACCCTAGTGTTTGATGATTGGCTAGCACTCTCATATAATTTTTTTAGTAATGTGACCATACCACATTTATCACACCGGGTGAGACCCTTGTGAGATTAGTGATTGATCAGTAGTTACATCACATATATAATTGATATGTGGTAATTATAGAGGGAGAAAAAAACTATATATCCATTAACACATTTTATATAAACAGGTAGACATGGAAAACGATGTTTCAATTTGTCCAAAAAACACCACTTATGGATCTCCTCCCTCAATGGAATGCCCGATTTCTCCCACTCTATAGAATGTAGAATCTATGGTTTTCTGTCAGTACCTAATTTCTACATCGTCATCAATGGTTATAGAATGAAGTGCATCATCCCTAATATATGTTAGGGCATTTTCAACTTGGAGTTCTTCTACTTGACGATTCATCTGTGCTATATGCTTTTGGGCATAATCTTATTGGGCCTTTATCCATTCAATGCACCCCATATGGTTATTGATGAATATGAAACAATCCCTCATCTGATCATAAATATATTTTTTTTATTCTTTCTTGACCACATGGGGAGTATGGATATTCTCAAACTGCTTCCATCACCGAGAAACATCCAATTTTCCACTACACTATTACATATTATCATCGAGATAGTCTGAGATCTACATTTTAAAAGGTCATCCATCTACCACTCCATTGCATTGATCGCAAAATAATACCTGATGAAATCTCATTCATATTATCCCCTCATATTCTAAAACCATTATGAGGAAGCACATTATCAATTTGAATTCTCTGTGTTAGGACTTCTTAATGATCTTGACTCCATCAATGTAAAATTCATCAAACACATTGGGATCAATGAGATAATATTAGATAAATGTGCCTAGGATTTCACTAGTATGATATTCTTCAGGAATTCAATATGAGGATTTGAGCTCTAGGTCGTCAGGTTTTTCCATGTCACATAATTCATCCACGATGATGTCAACCTGGCCATCTCTAGGTTGTGCCCCGCCAGTGGCACCACACTCCACCACAATTTGTTTCCTGTGATGGAACCATATCATGGCCATCATGGGTACATAGTTCTATATGAAATGGATTCCTTCTCAATAAAGGGACCTTTGTCCCTCAGGATATCAACAGAAGCAGTATGCCCAACAATCTTTGGAATACACAAATAATGTTCGTGTCTATGAATTGTAAGGAGAAGACAACATATACATATCTAATAAGAGGGAACATTAAGTGGTAAACTGAATTTTATATCTTTTAAACTCTCATTTTTGTACTAGTGTGCGGTCCCCAATATATGAATATCAGTTTAGAAGATCCCAAGGAGAACAGCCTTGCCCCTCCAGTGCTGTTGGACTCTGCGGCTACCATTTCTCAAGATGTGTGTCCTGAATTTTGGTCCTCCACACCCATCTCCAAATCTTCTTCCCTATCAGTAGGGGAACTATGAAAAATATCCTCCTACAAAGGTAGATGTTATTTCAATAACCATGATTAATTGGGAAGGATAATGGGGCAATGAGATCAAATAAAAAATACTTCAAGGGTTATAGTGATTTCACTAAGAGAAGTTCCCTCTGAGGCCACTATATCACATTCTTCAGGAGAGGATCCCTTAGAATATACTCCTTCATCAAACATAAAAATATCTGAATCATCGACATCACCCCTCTATGAACTATAGGAGTTAAAAAAATAAAAATTGATTTACTGGTTGAACTTCCAAGAATATTGGGGTGAAGTCAAGTTCAACAGTACCCTCAATAAATTTGTCTGGGACACACATATCCTCAACAATAAACCAGTTCCTCCAGTTTCATCACTAACATTTTCCTCACATTTGGTTCGACATTGAATCCAACTTTTGTGAAGACTATTTCCCAAAGCACCACAATGTTCTGGTTTAGGTTTTCCCAGATGACGTCGATGTAGTGGAATTGTTTGCAGAATACTCAATAATTCAAGGACTCCGGATAGATGAAATAAAGATGAATTGCCTATTGATGAACCTACATCCTTGGAGCTGGAGGATGCCTCTTGCAGACCCCCTCACTGATTCCTCTTTCTCCTAGGTACTCTCTGTTTAAACCACTAGGTTTAGCCCTACAACCTTCTGTTATTCATCTCTAGTCATTTATAGTTAATGCTATGGTTATATTACTTCTACATCCTCATCACCATGGCCTTAATTGGCACCACCGTCACCATATCCTCTCGCTACCACTTGACCAAGACTATGAGGGGTTGGGACAACATCATTGCTATCACACATTGTTTGCTTCTTAAGCATCTCACATTGATAAGAGACATCCCACCTCAATGGATAATCATGAATCATCCTAGATAATGGGCTATATTGTGGAATCTCATTCCACATCATCCCTACCTCCAACATGGTCATAATCCAAATATATCTCATCACACATGGGTTTCTCGCATGATGCACCCACCAAGTATACCATCTGGTTCAGCTACATCATGCACATAAATTGTCTTGATAATTAGTTTAGAGTCTATGGCTCACATATGGGATCACAGTCCACCCACTCCACCATCACACATTTTTGAATGGAAAATATGTATATACAATTATCTATTATTTTTGTGCAATTGTTAGTAAATTATCTGGTTGGAAGAGGGAATGGGTGAAGATGAACCAGTCTTCCCATCCTATCTTAGATAGTGTAACCACATGACCTTGATTGAGTGAGAAGATCCACACAATATTCTTGATTATTGGTGGATAGTGTATCTGAGGTGGAGATATGGGATTGATGTATTTTTAGCCTTCCATTTGTGTTTCACCCAGCTATATAGGAAATGAAATAGACTGTATATGCCCAATGGAATCTTTTCCTCACTAATGTGAAAGAATAATTTGATTCAACTTCTCTAACATTGGGATACCCATGTTGATATGTTTCCCAGAGGTTATCATCACATCCATGATAATGTTTTTGACCAATCTCCCATGTTTTCGTCCCTCACTAAAATAATCCATAAAATAATCAGCCTATAGATGAAACCACTCTACCTAAATATTGGATGATTCTCTTGCATTATGATTTATACCCATATTCACCAATAGTTATCCACTGTGATCATGTATTAAGATCCATTCCTACCTCACTAACCTCCCCTAAGATACATAGGGGTCCTTATTAGTAGTATCTTAGGAACTTCCTCTCCCTAATCATGCCTCTCTGAAGGGATGTACAAAAGTGTAGTTGACAACTATTTGAAGTGGACATCCCAGGTTTTATATTTATTATAATTTTATCCTTGAATTTGGTTCAACAACACCATTTCCAGTAAAAACATCATTCTCCCATGTATTCTCAGTAGGGAGAAAATATTCATACATTAATCCCATAATAGAGATGTCTGAGATCTGATGGATATCCCTGAGGATGATACCGAACTACCATGATGTATGTGAAATTTGTTGGTATTTGGATACAATCAGATTAATAGATACAATATGATTCGCTTCAATTGAGAGACATGCATTTGGGAATCCTATGATGTTTTGAACTATCATAAATCCCACAACACAGTCTTGAACATGGTGTAGGATTCACAATTCGAGTAATCCCCAGCCCACTCATCAATGATTTTTTAACAAAGTCACATATCCTAATTGTTCATCCACCCATTTCTTAGGTTCCAAAGACATAACTTGATGATTTTTTTGTAGTAATGTGGGTAAGTCTATTACTATAACTCCTTACCATAAATTTTGATAAGATGGTTATGTTGGTGGTGTGTTGTGTTGGGGAATAGTCCATCCTAACATGACCATCTACATCGTTGTACTAAATATTTTGACATGGTGTTCTCCTGAAAAAATAGGTTATCTCATCTCTTATCACCTCCAGATTGAAGTTCCCATCTCACAAGTAAAATCCATACAGTGGATACTTTCTTCACATTGGGTAATCATTCAAAACATCTATCATTGATTTTATCTATGAATTATGGTTTGAACTAATCCGAACATATTCACCTATTATGATGTTTTTTTCCATTTCAACCATTTGAGAAGCATCAACATGAACATACGAAGAAGCTTCTTCAACTGCCACCACTCTGGGACATACGAATTGGTTTGGTATGTTTCAACTAGTTCTCTAAATTTTTGTTCATGGAGACCATTTGAGAAGTAGATTCCCATGTAGAGTCATTTTACTTAGCATGTTTCAGACATGAGTAGTGGATCGTGATGTATCAGTTCAGTGGAAAGAGTTTGGGGAGAACTATACTGAAGAACATGGTTTGCATTGTCATGTTCATGGAGAATATTTAATTATGTAATGATAGATTTGGCATATACATTCGTGGAGATCCCGGTAGGGAAAAAGGGAATTGTGGCCCAATTTATTGGCGAGGCCATCTATGATTTATTGCAACCTACAACTGTTTGAGCTTTGTAGTGCATAAAACCATTCATGATTCGTGATATATCTTCATGATATAATGTTTTTTTAGTTACATAAGCTCAAAATTAAGCCCTCTATTCATTTAGTACCCATTCTGAGGGGGAGGGGGATTTTTGGAACCGATAATCTTGCTATTGAAGGCATGAACAACTTCACAGCTAATTTGAGTTTAATCAAATCCCAAATGGGCTCAAAATAATTGAAAAAAAATCAAAGGGGCTTTTTTGAAAATTCCATTAATGAATATATCCTACCTCAAAGATCGAGAGCATGCTTGATGTTTTCTTTGCGAGTCTAATGGACTCCTATTAAGCCCAGATTTTCCAGAGTGTCAGTTTCAGCCACTTATTTCCCCACAATGACCATTGTGACGATGTATTTATAGGTATGATAGACTCTCACTAGGCCCAGATGCTATGTGACATCACTTTTTCGTTGTGGCACACTATTTTCTTCAACGAAAAGCTCAGAGTGCTCTACCGACCACATTTTCATTTAAATAGAATGCTCTCCCTCGAAATAATTGTTATTCCAACCTTTTTTCCTTCAAAATATCTTATTTCACAAAAATATTCATGAACATAAAATATATATTGTAAATCCCTAACCCTGGATCCCAGAGTCGGTTCATTGTTAAATAACAATGGCATGATGACAAGAGATCATGTCTTGAATGCCCAATTACTTTAGTAGCCTTGGAAGTAGAAGATACATACATAAGTTCTACATTACATCAAGAAATAAAAAACAGTAACATTGTGTTCCCTTTGAACACACTCAAATCCCATAGACGATCCATGTAGGTCAATCATAATATACCATTCACATTCTGGAAAAAAAACATAAAAAATGGGTGAGCTCCAATGCTCAGTAAGGATAACAATATAGAAAAAACTATCATAAATAAGAGAAAACATTTAAGGAAATTCAGAAGACAAAAACACAAGAATTTTAAACATAAAATTCACTATAATAAGGAAATGATAAATCAAATAATTTCATTTGTATATTCACATGGATATTCTACTAGTCAAATAATCAAATGTAGTATCAATATCTAATTTCATAATGATGGAATGCATAATGTCAGACATCATAACCACATAGTCAAGGCCTTGTGACAAAACTACAAATTAGATTTAGTCAAGGACTTCTTCAAAGAGACTAGTTTTTCTCATGAGACCTACTTTTTCATTTAGGATTTATATCGAGCTCCACCTGTCACTTACTAAGTCAAATTCCTTACTCATATGAAAATGATGAAACATAGCATAAACATTCGTTTTAAAACTAGCATATAAAATGTTAATACTTTAACCATAAACTATGAATGGTATAAATATTGTACATCCATAGTAAAGAAAATCCAAAAACCTTCAATAAAATATGGAATATTGTATCATAACAAATCAACTTCAAAAAAATGTAAAATCAATCAAAGTTTGTTGACAGAGATGAAGTCAAAACTATTTGATAGAAATATCTCTTTTTATTTTGAAATCATTCAAAGGCCACGTAATTATAAAAGAAAAAATTTATTTTCAAAATATTCTTATATGTTTATAAGGGATTCTAGGAAGGTGTTATAATGAAGGAAAATAGCTGCACCTACTGTATAAGTCAAAAAAAACATTCCTTCGTTAATTTGTCGAAAAGGTCATAATGTACCTTGGTTGTAGAGCGATGGAAATATTTCTTTCAAAACATTTTATAAAAAATTAAAAGAGGGTATAAATGACATTAAATTATAGTGTAGTAAATAGAAAAATGTTTTGAAATACATATTTAATAAATATAGATGTGGACGATAAAGAGGTCCAAGTAGATACTTACATATAAACAACCTCGGATAATAAAGAGATTGTAAAATTAACCCTTACCATGTACTTATCCTTAGTTGAGGGTATGTTAACCTACTGTATAAAAGATAAATCATTGTTATAAACTTATACAATAACCACATAAATAAATATGATATCATACATGATCTTATAATATTGTGTTGTTAATAATTTTTTAGTAGTATCATTAATTCAGGTGTTAACTGATTTGTTTTTCTTCATATGTTTTGTTACATAAGTCATGTTTGTTATAGATAGGTTGTATTTGATTCGTATCCAGAATGATATTAAGTTCTTAAACCTTATTTTAAATCATGAAATGAATATTATACATGAAGGATTATGATGGGTAATGAATCTCATCGTGTGCATGGAGACGGGAATCCATACGTACACACGAAAAAAAATATCATTATATTGATGGTGAAATGATATGTAATTGAATGATATATCATATATAGAGAATCATAAAAATGTTATATTTATTATATAACCCAATTATACTCAATATTATACCCATCCAAATAGTGAAGTGTTGAATAAAAAACTACACAAAAAATTATTGTCATCTTATAGAACCACATTTTACATACCGATATCAACAGTTTCTCTCGGTTCTTTAATATTATATTCATAGAAGTAGTAAAATTGTGTTTTATAAAAAATTTAAAATGTTCTTAGAAGGTGGGTGAATGACATTAAATAGTTCAATAAAATTTTATTCATATAATCTTATTATAAAATAACTCCTCAGAATTAAATTGAACTAATATAGGTATTATGAATACATTTTTACTTAACATAAATTTAAATAAATTAAATTACTATTTAAATATAATTCTTTTTAAACAATAATGTAGTTTTTTCACTATTCAACAAAAATTGAATGTTTTCGGAAAAATAAAATAATAAAACCTATGATAATTTTGATATTCGAAATTCAAAAATGATGTATTTTCTTCCAAATTCAATGAATTTGACTTGAATTAATTAATTTAAAATTAATTCATGTTGTCAAAACCAGAAAGTGGGTTTTTTAGAAGTGAAAACAATCAAAATATTGATATATTTTTATGTCCAATATAAATTTGAATTTACTTCAAAGGACCAATATTGGTTTAAATGATAAAAATATAATATAATTATACTTAAAAACTATTCAAATATATTTTTTAACACTACAAATTATTTTGATTAAATTTTTTTTTTCAATTAAAATTAAGTATATTTCACTATTCATCAAAATATAAAAGTTATCAGAAAAAAAAAACCAAAAATTTATCCACAATAAATTTTTATTTCCTGACTATAATGAAGAAGTGTTTTGTCAAATTGAATATATAAAAGTGTCAAATATTTAAATTAAAAAGGGTTCTCTAATAAATGGTGGTAAAATTGAAATTTTCATTAAAAATAGTTATTTTTTATAAAAATTAGAAATTTTTCTTATATTATGTCTAAGAAAAATATAATATGGATGTTAAAATTATATGGAGTATAAAAAATTTAAAATAAAATTAATAAAATTCATAAGTGCTTTTTGAATAGTTATTTTGTTAAGTTGTAGTACACTTGAACTTAGTGTTTCGTGTAATGAAAACTATCGAATTACTTAAAATATATAATGTACAATGAAATTATGGGGTGTTAAATTCTCCCCTCCTTCAATAAATTGCATCTTGTCAACTTATTATTATCCATTATCATTATTTGGGGTTTACTTAGATGATTAGGATATTGATTCATGTAGTCTCCGAACACCTAATAGATGAAGCCTTGTACATTTGAAACCTTTTTCTTACCCTTGAAATCACATGCTTGGTGGCCTTGTTCACCACACATGTAACATACTACAATTCCCTTCAATAAATTACATGGGTGTTTCTTTCCACAGTTATGACATATGAAAAAAATACTTCATTCCCTTCTTCCCTTTATCCAGCGTTCTCTCTACCATCATTTTCTTCGGTGTCTACCCTTCAAAGCCATAAGACTCAGATAATTCTTTACTTATCTTATTAGCACATGATACTATTTCTCCATATGATGAGAATACATGTGAGGCTATTTACCTTCTAAATGTTTTCTTAAGACCACAAAAGATATGATCCTTATTACTCTTTGGATCATGTGTATTTTTGGAGTTATCATTCCTTCTACTGGGCACCATTTCAAAACAATGGCATATAGTAGGTTAGTTTATGAATCACAAAGCATAATTACGAACTTTTGAAATAGCTAACGTGAATTTAAAAGACTATTCATATAATATATAATCATAAAAAAATCTTTGAGAAATTATTTAGTGATAAATCCTTTATAACTGTTTTTCAAGAAAATATGTATTATCCAAATCATATCCCACAGGACTATCATAACCAATATTGTAGCAAGTCATGTTGTCGTGCACCAGTTCCTGTTAGAATCAATCTCAAAGAAGTGTTTTAATGTTTTTCCCCTAGATACATCTATATCCGAGCTACCGCTACCTGTTCGTGTCCAGATAGGGATGTTTTTCATGGAAAATTCACAAGATCAACACATTATCAAAATTAAAATAATTTCATCTATATTATTCATCAAAGGAAATTTTAGTGTAATGTTCTCTAATTAGAGTTTTTATAAATCAATTTTCAATGGTTTGTACTAAACATTCTATCATACCAACTATAACACCCCAACCCTAGTTACCCATAGTTGGTTCATTATTACATAACATTGGGTTGATCGCAAGAGATCAATTCTCTAAAACAGATTATTCTAGTAGCCTTGTAAGTACTACACATATAAATAGGTTTTACATTACATCATTACATAAAAAAATAACAACATTGTTTTCCTTTTGAACACACTCACATACCTTAGCCTATCCCTATAGGTCAATCATAATATACTTTTTCACACCTTGGGTAAATGAAACTAAAGAAAGGGGTGAGCTCAGATGATCAGTAAGGATAAAAATATTGCGGAAACTCTCATAAATAAGCCTAAACATATAAGAAAATGTATAAGATAAAAAAATAATTCTTAACCTAAACATAATAATAATATTGAAACCATAAATCAAATAATCCCATTACTTATTCACATGTATATTCTACTAGTTTAATAATAACATGTAATATCAATAGCTAATTTCATAATGATAGAATGCTTAATGCAGGACTTCATAACCACATAGTAATGTCCCCATGAAAATACTACAAATAAGATTTTTTCAAGTCCTTATGCCAAGACACTAGTTTGTCTCATGAGACCTATCGATGCATCGATGAGATATAGTGGGCTGCACCCGTCACTTACAATGTCTAATGCATTCCTCGTACGAAAATCATGAAACATAAGACAAATATTCATATTAAAATTACCATATGAAATGTTAATAATTTAACTGTAAACCAAAAATGGTTTAATAATTTCACATCCATAGTTAAAAATATCACAAAACCTTCAATAAAATATGGAATATTGTATCATAATAAATCAACTTCAAACAAATGTAAAATCCAACAATGGATGTTGACATATATAAAATCAAAGCTATTTTAGAAAAAATATCTCTTTCTATTTTGAAATCATTTAAAAGGAACATAATTATAGAATAAAACATTTATTTTCAACATATTGTTATATTCTTTTAAGGGTTGCTTTTATGGTGTAATAACGGAAAAAATTTCCGCACCCACTATATAAGTTAAAAAACATTCTTTCCTTAATTTGTCGAAAAGGTCATAATGTAACTTGTTTGGAATGTGGTGGAAGGATACCTTTAAAGCAATTTTATAAAAAGTCAGATGAGGGTGTAAATGAATTTAACCAATATTCTAGTAAATAGTAAAAATGTTTTCAATGTAATTTTTATGTAACATTGATGTGAATGAAAAAGAGGACCTAATAGATACATACATATAAATAACCTATGATAATACAAAGATTGTAAAATTAACCCTTACCTTGTACTTTTATTTAATTGAGTGTATGTTAGACTCCTATATAATAGTTAAATAATTATTATTAAATTATAAAAGAACCACATACATAAATATGATATCATATATGATCTTATAATATTGTTTTGTTAATAATATTTCAGCAGTATTATTGTTTCGGGTTTTAACTGATTCATTTTCGTTTATATGTTTGGTTACGTAAGTCATGTTTTTTATGGATAGTATGTATTTGATTCATATAAATAATTATAATAAGTTATTAAAAATTAATTTAAACCATAAAATGAAAATTTTTCTTTAATGGTTACGATGGGGAATAAATCTCGTCAAGTTCATAGAGATACTAATCAGTACGTATGCGCGATCGATAATATCATTCAATTAATGGTGAAATCATATGTAATTGGATGGTATATCAAATATAAAGAATACTTAAAATGATATAATTATTATTTACATCAATTAAACTCAGTATTTTACCCATCAAAATAATGATGTGTCAAATAACAAAATACACCATGAAATGGAAACTGTAAGTTGTACATATGCATGTATGGTGACTTTGTCATTCATAGGACGGATAGAATAATTAATATGGTTTTAATTTATTTATAATAACATCACAGTATATATATAGTAATGGATTTATTATTTTGGTATTAAAACAACAATGAAAGAGGAAGTGGAAGAAGAAATGAACTTTGAAAGAGGTGATGAACTTATTACCTCTTCTTTGAGTGTGTCCATTTGATTTGATCAAAGGGGATCCATTAGTTGGATTTCTGAACAATATATGGTCTCAAGGTTCAAATTAGGGAATTTTGTAAGATATTTTAGTAGGTTTTGTCCTAGAAAAAATTCTTTGGAGGTGTGAAATTAAGAGAAGGGGATGTACCCCTCTACAAGATAGGTGAGGGTCACTTTAAAAAATGATTGAAATATTATTTTATTTTAAACTAAATTTCAGTTTATAATGGCTTCAAATTGATTTATTTCTAGTATTAGGTGGGGATGGGTTGAAAATATCTCAACGAATTGGTTTTATTCAAGTTTAGTTCCCATATTAACCTTATCTTTTAGATTTTCCTCTTAGTTAAATAGTTTAACTTTTATCATGTCTCCTTGTATTATTATAATACAGGGTTAATAAACTTACAATTAAATGATAAATGAACCTCGTGTGGTTCATAAAATTGATATATCTCATTATATAAGTCCTTTTTCTGAACCATATATTTTTAGGAATATTATATCATTTAATAATATAGTTTTTCTCTTTGAAAACTCATTTATGTCAATTATAAAACTATTTAGTATTTCGTTTTTATGAAAGTGATCAAAACATGATTACATAGAAAAAATAAATTAAATAAACCCTAAAATTTTATATTAACCATGAAAATTAGTGTAATTCATCAAAATTACCAATTTACATTTATTTTGATATTTATTATATCAATTATTTGTATCATTCATTAATATGGAAATTACTACATAATCATTGTGTCATAGATAAAATAAATTATTAAATGTCTGAAAATTATAAATAAAATACCATGATTTAGGAAATCTTTCTAGGTTTCCTAATCAATATTTATAATCAAATTCATCTTATATATAACCCTATATGGTTTGTTTAATAAACATATAAGTTTACACTTTTAAATATTATTTAAATAACATAATAATAAATGTTCTAATATAATTCATGTGGATCAAAGAGGATCATATTTTATTCCTAAGGTTTATTTTGGTCAAAATACACTTATTAAATAGAATTTGGGCTTGTGTTGGGGTAATGATAATATCATTTTTACCGTTAATTACCCTATATACTTTTAATTGTGGTAAATAAAAATCCAAATTTACTGTTCAAAAGAATATATTTTGAACCCATTGAACCACATTTTACATACTGATATAATATTTTTCTCTTAGATTTTTGAAATTCAATTCACAGAAGTGGTAAAGTTACATTTTTTGAAAATTTGCAAATGTGCCTAGAAAGAGGGTAAAGACGATAAAAAGTTCAATAAAATTTTGTACACCTAATCTTATTATAAAATGAATCAGATGAATTAAATTGGACTAGTAAAGTTATTATGTATCCATTTTGAATTAAAATTAATTTATATAAAATAAATAAATAATTAAATAAAATTCGATTTTGATCAATAACACCGTGTTTTTCAATATTCGTCAAAAATTGAATGTTTTCAGAGAAATTTATAAATATTCACCGTAAGGTAATTTTAATTTTATAAATTCAAGAAATATTTATATTTTACAATATTCAAAACATAAGAGTTTCATTAATTAATTTAAAATTAATTTCCATTGTCAAAATCAGAAAGCGGGTTTTTAGAAGTAAAAAATATCAAAAGACTGATATGTGTTTATGTCCAATTTAAATGTAAAATTAATTATAATGACCAATATTGGATTAAATGATAAAAATATAATCTAATTATACTTAAAAACCATTCAAATGTATAAACTAACACTACAAATTATTTTGAATAAAAAAGTTCTTTTCAATTTAAATTTAGTATGTTTCAGTATTCATCAAAATATAAAAGTTATCAGTAAAACACCAAAAATTTATCCAAAATAAATTTTTTTACCCAAATTCTATAGAAGATGTTTATTTTTTCAAATTAAATATATAAAAGTGTCAAATATTAGATTTCAAAAGGGTTATCCATTAAAATGTTTTAAAATTGCATTTTTTAGAAAATTATTATTTTATCTGAAAAATTGAATTTGTTCTTATATTACATCTATGAAACACATAATATGAATGTTAAACTTATATGGAGTATATAAAATTCAAGATGGAGTTAATATTATTCATAACTACATTTTGAACAGCTATTTTGGTAAGTTGTGGGGCTCTATAACTCGGTGTAGCGTGTAGCACAAGATATTTAATTACTTTAAAGAGATAAATACTATGAAATATTTTGGAGATACACTGATCGCTATGTTTATATCATTTATAAAATCTATAGCTCCTTATTTTTACATATAAACTGTCTATGTTAGGTATGGCCTTTGCAAAAACATCCTACATTTTTGAATGAGGGAGAACCTTCAGGTCACTCAAGGCTCTAATAACATTAATCCTTCTTGTATCACTCTCTAAAGAAAGTGATATTTTATAAATATCATATTTATGCTTCCAAAGTATTTATTTCTTAATTACCCTTATTTTTTGAATAACCCTTCCTTTTTGAATCATCCTTCATTCTCAAAGCACCCTTACTTCGTGAAGCACCCTTCATTCGCATTCCCCATTCCATCACAAAACAATTTCATATACATCCCTATAGGCTTGTGCAAAGGGTTTTAATGGTTCCTTGAGGGTTATTTGTGATCTATTTCCATACCATGTGATTCATATAATAGGTATACTAATCTCTATTACTTCATCAAATAACTACTCTAATGCAGACCCCTCGATTGAAAAATTGTACACCATACTACCCCTGGGAATTGATATTGACTTCTCTTCCACATTTTTGTGTTGGTACTTATTATAGAAGTCCAATTGATGACAATAGAGTCTTCATATTCTGTGAAGCAGGATGTAAAGCTACCATCCATCCACACCCTCAACACATGATGTTAAACTGTGATCACCACATGCGTGACAATTTTGGGAGAAACAAAATGGGGAATGGTGGTTTCACCCTCCAACTCTCTCACTTTATATCCCATTGGGATTTACCATCGTATTTCCCATAGAATATCTCCACGTACACCCCAAACAATCTTCTTGGTATTCACTTATGAACTAAGCCCCATTATCTATCTCCATGGGCTGCTATACATGAGTAATCCCCACATCATCCCACATGGAAGGACCTTTCACGAAACGATCATCAGGTCTGCTATTACATCTAGTGTCTCAAACCAAGCATGAATCAGGTGTTCTTAGTGTAATTAGTGACCATGAAATACACTATAGGCTGATAACCATTCGTAATACACTAGAACATTTTTGGGTTTGTGTCCTTTTTGTATGTCCCAATTCCATGCCCCTTCTCGAACTACGCAGACTTTGATTCTTGCCTTGTAAGAATTTTAGAATGAAATCCCTCTTGGGGTTCAATACCATCAATACCTTTATTATATTTGTCTGTACTATTTCCTATTGGTTCACTCATCCTATATGATTGGAAACAACACCCTTTAAACTATGTTTTTTATACATTTTGGGTATATAGGACACCTCATTGAGGTTCAATACAAACCAATGGTAAACCTTGGTGTTCCCTTCTAGTGATATACCTTGTTGATGTGAGATCATACCATTATGGGTAAGTTGTCTCATTTCTTTCCTTTGAGGTGTTCTGATCTACATTGGATACTAACCATGCATAATATAAGTACTTCACCATACCCTTCCAACCAAGAGTTCCAATCTTGCGAAGGGATGCTAACCACGTGTAGTGCCCTAGAACATCTTCAGGTTGATGTCCTTTGTGTATAACTCATTTATATTCCCCCATCCTAAACTACATTTACAATGATTCCCATACACTTAGATACAAAGTAATCCACCCTAAGGTTCAATCACATCACCCATTTCCCATCATGATCATTCCTTCATGCACTTGTGTCTTGGGAAAATCATTCCCCAACCCAGTGGTTATAATTCCATTGGTTCCATATCGATGCATTCTATTATCATGGGCCTCCTCCTTAGGTTTCCAATCATGCTGGCAAAATATATGGACTTTGATTCACTTCCATTTTGATATGAAGTAATCCTACCTGAGGTTAAATCCTAGCACTATCACCTTATTGTTTGTTCAACCACATTCATTCCACCCACTTCATCCAATAATCCATCATACATCCATTTTATTAATAGTGCCGCCACATCCCTGTCAGATCACACAATCTATTCAAGATGAAGACCACATTTAAGGAACATTCACCAAATTGATATTTTCAACACCCATGCAACTAACCATGCATAATCCCCACATATGATACTCCTCCAACTTGGAGTTCCTTTCTTGTAATGGTAAGCAAACCATGTGTAAGGCCAAAATCACCAATTAGACATAGAAGGGTATTGATCCCTATATTCTAAATAGAAAATGAAGTAATAATCCTAGAAATTTATTCCCAACCAATGTAAAACCTTGGTGTTCCACTTTTTGTGGAGCACCTCCATGATCTGTCCTTTGTGATGTCTAGATCATCCTTCATGGTGTCAATCCTTTTATCAATGAGATTCACCATCTCGATTCCATCCATATTGGACATTCTGATCCACCCATCTGTTAAACCATCATGGTTATCCCCACAAGGGGCTTACCCATCTAATATACTCTCATCATTGTTCTAATCAGTCTAATATATATCCACAATAAGTTAATCTCATAGAATACCCTATGTTAAGAATTGGAAGATAAGGAAAATCTCCGAGACATACCTCGAACATAGGATACCCTAAAATCAATGTGGGATGCCTCCAGATTTTGCTCCCTCAAGAATCCCTCTAACAAACTGAATTTAGGTGTTCCAATATTCCAATGTCGGACATGCCATCGATTCTAAACATGACAACATATGTAGTCGATGGTTACTCTAACGACCTAACTATTTTGAATGTCATGAAAGAAAAAACATAACTAACAATCATCCATAATGATATGACATGATGAGGAGTTTCATGAATACATTCTTACTCATTAAAGGATACCTTGACAATGTGATGAATTATGCTGATGAATTCGTGGAAGGACAGAACAAAATACCATCATCTCATTTTGATAAAGGGGAAGACATTGTTGAAGATGTGATTAATTCAAGCCACCTTTGGAAACATTGTATATAGTGACATAATTATTCCATCGATACGAGCATCAACATTCACATCAAGTGGTATTCCCCTATGAAAGGAATAAAAAACTATAAATATAAAAAATAGTATGAGGGAATAAAAAATAAAAAAAAATTAATGGGAAAAAATATTGGGTTATCAATCTATAAAAAATTTAAAATTCAATTCATTGAGAAATACATCCCAATAAATTAAATCATCTAGATAAATAATATTGCTTTGTTTAAGATATTATAATTTTTTTTCATGTATCTGACCATAATCTAATGGTCTGTAATTTTTATATGTTTTTCCAAAATAAATCGAGTAAGAAATTTCAAATTAAAAAAACGTTTCTGTCTCAAATTGATGGTCAATTTTGGGAAGAAAAACAAAAAAATATAATATATAAACAATAAATAAAGATAGGATAAATATATTTATCTTATCATGTACTCATAATACATTAATATTAACTCATTTATAATGATGTATTAATCTGGGTAACTCAGTTAGAGTGAATGTATAATTATAAAATAATTGGATGGCGTTAGACAATAAAAGATATATGGTCTAAATTGGAATAAAAAAGACAGTAAAATTCAACACCATTAGGCAAATAATTAAAGGAAAATAGTTTCAAAAGAAGATATATGATAACAAATAATTAATGAGAGTAATAAAAAAGGAATGAGGGTAATGTATTATTTTTAAATTTACAATGGTATATAATTTTCTATTTTGGTAATAATGGAAATTTAATATCTACACCCATTAAACATTTAAATATTCATCATATTTTTATAGTTATATACAATTCACATGATATTACATAAAACACTCATGAATATAAATTATCCTTTTAATATAATGAGGATTTATATACAAGAACATTCTCATATACAAATTCATGAAGTGGTGGTGTTTGAAAATTATAAATGAAATTATAAATTGTTGATAAAGATATTAGATAACAAAAATAATCTATTATGATACAGGATATGTAATTATGACAATTATCTATTATTAATTAATAAATATGATTTTGTGACATAGAATCATGAAGAAATAATATAAAAATATATCTACCATATTTTTTAATGATATAATTTTTATTATAAATAATGGGTAAAATTATAAATGTTTGAAAAGGGAATAACCTATGGTTTATATGAATCCATATTTGATGAAACAATATTTTATAAAGTTATATAAATAAAATAATAGATTATTTTTACTTTCTTATACATTATTATCCTATCATGTAAAGACCCATAAATCTTGTGGAATTTTTTTTTAAATACACGGGAATTTTATGAGTCTGTGGTTTCCAACGACACCTGATTCCGAGGCCCGGTGTGCCCATAATAATTTTCTGAAGTTTTGTTTAGGTACGTTCAGTAGAAATACGAGTGGGATTTTCTATCTTTTGAAGCGGTGGTCGGAATTGAAATTTGAGGACGCCGATGAACTCGTCGCTTCGATATTCTTCTAAGCGGACCTTTACCGTAGTTGTGTTTGGTCGAGAGGGGATGTTATTTTTGGGCTTTCTAAGTAAAATTTAAATAATATTATGTGTTGCAGACTTTATTTGGATGGTAGTTAAAACCTCCAAAGGGAGGTTGGTGGTGGGGTCCACCCCCACATAACCTCCCGTGGGAGGATATTATGAGGTGGGGCCCACATGATTTTAAACTCTTCAACTCCCCTTGAATCCCCCTTTAACTTTTTAACACTCCACTGCTCCTCTTTTAATTTAAACCCTCCACCTAGCACCCTCCCTCATAAAGATGACAACACTCTCTCAATTAATTAGTAATTAATTATTTGGCTCATCCAATTTAAATTATTTTAAAATTAATTTAAAGGATAAAATAATATCCAAGCTATTATTTTTAGTGGGAATTTATAGTATTGGTGGAGACTTTGAGAATAGGGAGAGTCCTCTTCCCACGAAGAACACAAAGAACACCATCCCGTCGATGAAGACCGTTCCTCGTTTCCGAAAAACGTGGAGCAGCATCTTCTACCTTCTTCGACCGAGGAAAGGAAGGGAATCATCACCACCGACGAAATAGATTGAGGGAATCATATCAATGTAGCTTCACTGAACACTACTCCCTCCGGCGTTGATGGAATGACATCTGTCTTCCGTGACGCCCGACATCCGCGACGCCTGACTTCCGCGACGCCCGTATTCCTCATCTCGTCAACGTGCAACGTCAAATACGCGGTATGGGATTGTTTTTAGTTGTTTATAATTCCTAACATTATCTTTCTTATTATGGAATGTGAATTTCCAAATGTTAATGTCATAACAAGGAGAGTTCGGGTCGCACGACCACGGCCCGAACCTCACCCATGTTTGTTGATCTTAACCACGACAGAGGTGGAGAGGATAGGGAGCGGTGTTGTCACACCGCGCCGGAGAAGAACTGCGATAGATGAAAAGGCGCGACACCATCGCGCCACACAATAGAAGCAAAGGCCGCATCTAGGACGGGCCATGGCAGTGTTTTACCGGTGCTGACGTGCCGTTCGTGTGGAGGAAAACCACGGCCCGCATCCACGGGTCGCTTGGCTGGAAGAACCGGCAGGGGACTGCCGGCCGAGCTGGAAGACCACGGCACCAGTAGGTGCCACGTGGAGGAGACACGGCTAGCAACCACATGCTTTTCGGTGGAGGAACTTATCAGCCGCCTGCCGGCTGGGCTAATGGACCGCGATGTCGCCCGGTGTCGCCGGGCGCACCGAACCGCCCCGCTCTGGGGACCGAGTCTGCAAGAGGATCACACCCCACCGGGCCAGGCTGACCTCCAACCAGGCCAGACTCTCCAAAATGGGCTGGCACATCCCCCCCCCCCCCCCAGCCGGGTCGGACCCGCCGAGCCGGGTTGGGCTGACCCCCCTGCCCACTAGGGTTGACAGGGCGGGCCTGATTTCGCTTAAATATGAATATCTTCATGACCACGCACCCAAACGTCCCGCCTTCTGTGGAACTAGTATCCTCACGATGAGAAGGTCCTTTTGAAATACACAATGTGATTTTTGGACAACATTGAAAAACTGCTAGGTTTGGAACGAGCGTAAATGCAACCGAGCCCCTCGAACTGAAATGCCAATAACTCTCAGACCGGGCGTCCGATTGACGTGCCATCTGTCGCGTTGGGTTACTTATGATGAGACGAAACTATGGGATACATAAACTCAGGACTTAGGGATAGTTTATGTATCGAAACTTGAATCAAGAAGAGGACCCTTCTAGATCGTGCGTTCTGTGTGCAGGAACCCTAGAGCTGGATGTGATGACTGTTGTACCGGAATCCTATGTGGGTTCGACTATGATGAAATCTGTACCAGAATCCTTCATGGTTTCGAAAATGATGGCTTCTTTACCGGAATCCTCCATGGGTTCGACAATGATGACTTCTATACCGGAATCCTCCCTGGGTTCGACAGTTCTGACTTCTGTTCTTGTATCCTATGTTCATCCGACAGAGTAGTCGGTCCGGTATCCTGTGTTGGTCTGACAGCTTAGCTGGTCCTATATCATGTGTGGGTCCAACAACTTAGATGAATAAGGGACTAAATTAGATCATCTCTATCCCTTTATGAAAGATGTATACCTATGTGAGATGAGTCTTCTCTTTCAATCATTATCATTAATGTGATTGACTTCAGTTCCTGAGTGGACTGGGTTGTGCTTGGGCTTGAGAGTTGGCGGCAGATTGTGGCCGGTAACATAGGTATATGTATGGTCATATAACAATGTAGGGTTATTTGACACATCATGATTGTATCTTACTTCTATGGTTTATCCTTCGTGGATTTTGGGAGACCCTCGGGGGTCTCAGTGTCCCTAACTGAGTATCGTTATACACACCCCTGCACTGGCTATGCTCGCACATCGTTGTGTTTGTTACAGATGACAGAAAACACTGATCAAGGAAGAGAGTTGTAGAGCTAGACGGTACCCGGAGGTGGACCATTTGGCGAGATGTACACGGAGCAGATGGACGGACCTGGGGTGCTTAGGAGGCCATATGTACCCACCCATCAGGTGGGATTCCTAGAGGACGACTCGGTAGTTTCTGTTTACCATTAAATAGATGTACTAGCTTTACAGTTGTTGTACTTTACTGTTGGGATTGTATTTCCGGTCCCTTTCCTTTCATCACATTCTTTTATATACAGTTTTACTTAGTGTTTACTTCCAGTTGCGTACTTTGCTGCTTGTGTTCGGGCTGTGTGTGTGTAATGGTTAATGTAAATGTCTTCCCTTTTTTAGGGATTCTGCCTTCGGTGCTAGTCGCTAGCCCCAGGCCAATGGATCACGGGCATGAGGTAGTTAATGCACGGCCCACGATGACGGGTCATGGAAAATTGGTATTAGAGGAGTCGGTTCTATCACAGATCTTGGACGCTGATTCTTTTAACGACAATAGTGTTACATGTTTTCGGTGTGATTATCAGTTTAGGGAAACTGGTGTTAGTGCGGAAGCTGATGTATCCATACACTAGGACTCTAAATTCTAATCTTCGACTCAGTGCACGAAAACACTGATTGAATGTGTGTTTCCTTTGAAAATGTTTTCTTCGTGATTACTTTATGTTAGCTCACCAGGTATACTGTTTTAACCATGGTGGACCTGTTTCTTTTCAGGATGTCCCCATGAAGGAAGCCAGCTAGGGTTCTGAGTTTCATATGAGATGGTATCCCACCGAGCGACGAGGCCATGGTTCAGGGCCCCACCACAGCGGTGGTACCAACTGTACCACTACCCTCTAGGCCACCGATACCACCAGCTCCAGCAGCTGATAGTGCATGATGCCTGAGTGCATTGCACGAGTTCTAGTACTAGTGGCCACCCAGGTTTCGGGGATATATGGACCCATAGGTAGCTGAGGATTGGCTGGAGGCTGTCATGAGAGTTTTCATATTGGTAGGGACACCAACCGACCTCCTGGTGATCCTTGCTGCGAGTCTCCTATATGCAGCAGTAGGCAGATGGTGGAGCGTGATGCTCCAAGTGCATGATGAGGCATCATTAAATTGGATAGACTTCGAGAGTCTCCTTTTCTCAGAGTTTGTTCCATCCACCCTTCATGCGGTGCAGATTCCAGAGTTACTTCATCTGTAGTAGGTCAGCATGACAGTAGCTCAGTACTAAGCAAGGTTCACCTACCTCTCAAGATAATCCATGGATATGGTACGAGACCTGTTCTTCCGGGGCCTAACCACTGATTAGGGACCCAACCATGAGATCAAATATTTGACCATTTTGCTCAAAATTCCAATGCATGCGGGGGTGCTGGAGCGATCCCTTGTAGTGGAGAGTTTTCTCGTTGAGCAGTCACCAGCGACAAGGCCCACCACAAGGCGACACATAGTGGAGTCTTCTACAAACGGTAGTAGATAGATGATGTAGAGTTCCAAGAAGACCATGCCATCAGGTGGGCGACCCCAAGATACAAGTTCCGTTGTGCGGGGCACACGAGACAGAGCCATCTATACGAGGAGCAGGCAGTGATATGCATGCAACAGGCATGACCACATCACTCGAGACTGCCCGACCCACCATGCAGATGCGTAGTAGACAGTAGAGGGACCTTCTAGGCAGAGGCAGAGTTTCGAATGTGGTGGTCCTCCTGGAGTAGGCGGACATGGCAGAGGAGCTGGCTAAGCAGCGGGTGGTGGACGACGTTTCGAGGCTCTACCATCACCACCACCAGGAGGTCCACCCCGACCACTTGGAGTTGGTGGATATAGGTGGGATCATCTCCAGGAATTCGAGGCCTACGACCACGGTGGACCTGAGATAATTAGTGGTACTATCTGTGTCTACTCCATCCTTGCTACAGTACTTATATACACATGTTCATGTCATTATTTTATTGCCACTGCCCTCGTTCAGAGCTCAGAGATTCTAGCGGAGCCATTGGCTCGATCCTTATAGCTAGAGACTCCTACAGGAGGAGACTCGATGATTACACTCTGGTTCTTGCAGGGTTGGATTACTCTAGGGTGTGAGAGCTTCGGCTGATATCTTATTGTAGTGGCGTTGTGGCCTTACGACGACATCTTGGGTATGTACTGGTTATCCACAGTTCATGCTCAGATTGATTGTATTAGGAAAAAACTGCGGTGTATCCACACAGATGGGACTAGTTTCACCTTCACTGGTGAGAAGGGAGCCTTTACAGCGCATGATGGACTTACACAGAGGAGGGGGAAACCGATCTCACATCAGTTGGCTAGTCTCATACTTGGAGTGGTTGATGTTGGAATTCCGAGTTTTCCGGTTGTGGTGGATCAGTACACGAATGTTTTTCCTGAATATGTTCCAATACTACCTCGTCGCAGAGAGGTAGACTTCTACATTGGCTTGTACCCTGGGACAACACCGATATCTACTCCAGCATATCGAATGGCCCCCGCCGAGCTTTTTGAACTGCGGGTACAACCAGAGGACTTGTAGGTGAATGGATTTACCCAACCCAGTGTTTCACCCTAGGAATCATCGATTTTGTTTGCCAAGAAGGCGAATGGGAGCTTGCGACTATGTGTCGACAATCGTCACTTGAATGAGGTGACTGTGAAAAAAAATTACCCACTCTTGAGGATTGATGACCTATTTGATCAGCTCAAGGGAGAACGATGGTTCTCAAAGATAAACCTCAGGTCAGGTTATCACCAGCTCAGAGTTCGAGACGATGATGTGTAGAAGATGACATTCAGGTGTCGGTATGGCCACAAGGAGTTATTGTTTATGCCATTTTGAATAACCAACTCCCAAACAGTGTTCAGGAGTCACATGAATAGGATTTTCCAGCCTTACCTTGATCATTTTGTCATATTCTACATCGACGACATACTAATTTACTCAACTTATGAGGAGGAGCACACCTGCCATTTGTGAGTAGTATTGGATACACTCCGAGAGAACCACATATATGGTAAGCTCTCGAAGTTCCAGTTCTAGAATCGAGAGTTTCACTTTTTGGGACACGTCATCGCAGAGGTTGGAGTTGAAGTGAATCCAATGAAGAATGAGGTAGTACTTGATTGGGATCCACCCAAGAGTGTGATGGAGGTTCGGAGTTTTCTGGAATTGGCTGGGTTCTATAGGAGATTTTTTCAAGACATCTCCAGAGTTGCAGCACCACTTTCAGCATTGACGCAGAAGGTGAAACCCTTCATGTGGTTAGATAGATTCAACTAGATCATTTAGAAGCCGAGGCAGAAGTTGACTAGTGAGCCCATATTGAGGCTACCAGAGGAGGGAGTAGGGTACGTAGTTTACTGTGACACATCAGAGACCAGACATTGGTTTGATCAGATGCAGGACCAAGCAGTGATCGCATATGATTCACAGCAGTTGAGACAGCACGAACAGAACTATGCTACCCATGACCTGGATTTAGCAGCAGTGTTCTTTGCCTTGAATATGTGGAAGCACTATCTGATGGGAGAGAATTTGACAGTCTATTCTGACCACCAGAGTCTCAGGTACATATTCTCACAGAAGGACCTGATCATAAGACATCGGTGATGGTTCTAGTTCCCCCATGACTATGACTTTGAGATTGTCTATACTCCTGGGAAGGGGAATGTTGTAGCAGATGCTCTTAGAAGGAGATCGGGAATTCAGCTTCTAGGAGAGGCGACATGAAAGCTGGCAGCATTGTAGATATCCTTTATGGATAGAGATGGAGCAGCCTTTCTATAGTCTCTAATAGTCACTCCTCCACTTCTTCAGTGAGTCAAAGGGGCACAGTGTGGGGACGTTGAATATGAGACGCGACGTTCTCATATATCCTCCGGGCAGGCACTTGATGGATTTTCTGAATGTGGGGAGCACGTCATTCTCTTGAGAGGATTTATCATGGTACTAATAACATTGTAGGAGGAGGTGTTAAGGTATTTTCACACTTCCCCTCTAGCGGTACATCCAATAGTGGTGAAGATGTATCAGGACCTCAGACAACATCACTGGTGGTCGGGCATGAAGATGGTAGCAGCAGAGTTTTCTCGCGATGCCTCACTTGTCAGCAAGTGAAGTCAGAGCAGTAGGTTCTTTTAGGCTTAGTTCATCCCTTAGAGGTCCTAGAGTGTAAATGAGATGGGATATCCATGGATTTCATGATGGGGTTTCCACATACATCTAGAGGGAACGAATCTATCTTGGTGATTATTGACCGACTCATGAATTCGACCCACTTTCTACTGATCAAAGAGCAGGGCTCAGTAGAGATCTTGGGATGCCTATAATTACAGGGGATCTTAGGGCTTCATGGTTTTCCATCGATGATCGCCTCTGATCAAGATGCCCGTTTCACTTCCCGGCTATAGAATGGGCTTCAAGAGGCTTTTGCGATGCAGCTTTTCTTGAGCACCACCTTCCATCCTCAGAAGGATGGTCTGACTGAGAGGACCATTCACACTTTCAAGGTCATGCTCTGTGCATGCGTCCTTAACTTGATCGCAGCTGGGAGAATCGCTTACCCTTGGTGGAGTTTGCGTACAACAACAACTACCACTCCACCATCGGGATGGAACCTTACGAGGCACTGTACGATTGACCTTACAGATTGACTCTTTGCTGGACTCACCCAAGGGAGTCAGCACATGTGGGAACAAAGATGGTCCAGGATACATGAAGAAGGTGCAGATCATCCAAGAGGGGATGAAGACTGAACAGAGTAGACAGAAGTCCTATGCTGATAGGAGACGGAGACAATTGGAGATCAAGGTTGGTGACCACATCTTCTTATGGGTATCACCTCGACGAGGTCTACAAAGATTTTACTGAGGTGTAAAGTTTTCTTCGCGGTTCATTGGAGATTTTTAGGTCTTCATCAGAGTAGGTGAGGTGGCTTACCTCTTGACCCTTCGAACTCAGTTGCATCGGGTGCATGATGTCTTCCACGTATCACAACTGAAGAGATACGTGAACGACCCATCCCACATCATCGACCATGAGTAGCTAGACATCGATAACGGGGTGACATTCACAGTGTTCCTAGTGGAGATTGAGGATCGATAGGATAGGGTCTTATGTGGATGATCGATTCCTCTAGAGCACATTCGTTGGCAGCACGGGATCCTCCATGAGATCACATGGGAGCAGGAGGCTCAGATGCGTGCACAATACCCTTATTTGTTCCCTTTGTATGTGTTGTAGAATACGAGGATGTAAATCACTGAGGTGGGGAGAATTTAAAGACCCAGAAATCATATGGATTTTTTTAAAAATACACGGGAATTTTATGAGTCTGTGGTTTTTGACGACACCTGATTCCGAGGCATGGTTTGCCTGGAATAATTTTCTGAAGTTTTTTTCGGATACATTCATTAGACGTAAGAGTGGGATTTTCTATCTTTTGAAGCGATGTTCGGAATTGAAATATAAGGACACCGATGAACTCACAGCGCTGGTATTCGGCTAAGGGGACCATTACCATAGTTGCATTTGCTGGAGAGTAGAAGTTATTTTTGGGGTTTCTAAGTAAAATTTAAATAAAATTATGTGTTGGACAATTTTATTTGGATGGTAGTTAAAACCTACAAAGGGAGGATAGTGGTGGGGCCCACCCCCACATAACATCCCATGGGATAATATTATGTGTTTGGTCCTACATGAGTTTAAACTCTTCAACTCCCCTTGAAACCCCCTTTAAATATTAGACTCTCTACCTCTCCTATTTTAATTAAAACCATCCACCTTCCACCATCCCTCATAAAGATGACAACACTCTCTCAATTAATTAGTAATTAATTAATTTGCTCATCTAATATGAATTACTTATATATTCATGTCAAGGATAAAATAATATCCAAGCTGTTATTATGGGTGGGCACATATTGTTTTGGTGGATCCTTTGAGAATAGGTAGAGCCTTCTTCCTACGAAGAACACGAAGAACACCATCTTCTCGACGAAGAACGTTCCTCGTTTCCGAAGAACATGGAGTAGCATATTCTACCTTCTTCGACCGGGGAGAGGAAGGGAAACAACACCTCCCACAAAATACACTGAGGGTGTCGTCTCAACGTAACTTCACCGTACTCTACTCCCTCCGGCATTGACGGAACTATGTACCTCTTCCGCGATGCCCGATTTCCTCGATGCCCAACTTCCACGACGCCTGACATCTGCGACGCCTGACATTTACTGCTCGTCAATGTGCAATGTCAAATATGAGGTAGGTGTTGTTTTGAGTTGTTTATAATTCCAAAATTCATCATTTTAATTATAGGATATGTGAATTTCCAACTGTTAACGTCATAACAAGGAGGGTAAGGGCCACACGAACATGGCCTCAGCCTCCAGCATGTTTGTTGATCTTAAAGACGATGGAGGCAGAGCCGATAGGGCGTGGTGCCATCACACCGTTCCAGAGAAGAACCGCGACATATGAGAAGGCATGGCGCTGTCGTGCCACGTTATGGAACCGAAGGCCGTGGCCAGGCCGGGCCATGGCAGTTGTAGTTCAGCGCCGATGCACCAACCGTGTGGAGGAAAACCACAGACCGCATCCGCGAGCTGCTCGGTTGGAAGAACCGGTTGGCTACTGTCGGTCGGGCCAGAAGGCCGAAACAGCCGTAGGAGTTGTACGGAGGAGACTCGGCCCATAACCTTGGGCCACATGATGGGCGAACTAACCGGCCACCTGCCGTCCGAGATGAAGGACCGTGGTGCCACTCGGCACTGCGCGGAGGAGAACCGCAACCCGCTGTGTGGGCCGCATGCAACAGGCAAGGAGAGGCGGCGCCGCTAGGCACCGCCGGGCGAACCGGACCGGCCCGCTCCATGTATTGGGTCTGCAGGTGGGCCGCGCCCCACCGGGCTGGGCCGACCCCACTAGCCGGGTCAGACCCGCCGAGCCGAGTCGGGCCGATGCTCAACCCCATTGGGCTTGACGGGCCGGGCCCGAGTTCCCTTAAATATGAATATCTTCAAGACTGCACGTCCAAAAAACATCTCGTCTATGATACTGGGATACTCATGACGAGGAGGTCCTTTTGTGATACTATATGTGAGTTTTGGATAACTTTGGAAAACTGTCGGGTTTGGAACGAGCGTAAATCCAACTTGTCACATGGAATGGAAATGCCAATAACTCTCAGACCAAGCGTCCTATTGAGGCGTCGTTTTTCATATTGGGTTCCTTATGATGAGACGGATCTTTGGGATACATAAACTCATGACTTTATGACATTTTATGTATCAATACATTAATCGAGAAGTTGACCCTCCCGAAATCGAGCGTGCTGTTTGCAGGAACCCTAGAGCTGGCTGTGACAACTATTGTACCAGAATCCTATGTGGGTTCTACAGTGATGACTTCTCTACCAGAATCATCCATGGGATCGATAGTGAAGACTTCTATACCATAATCCTTCATGGGATCGATAGTGATGACTTCTATACTGGAATCCTTCATGGGTTTGACAGTTCTGACTTATGTTGATGTATCATATGTGGGTCTGACAGTTTAGATGAATCAGTGACTACATCTGATCTTCCTTATCAATCTACGAAAGATGTATACATGTGTGATCTAAGTCTTGTCTTTCAATCATTATCATAGATGTGAATGACTTTACTTCCTGTGTGGACTGGGTTGTGATTGGTCTTGAGAGTTGGTGTTGGACTGTTATTGGTAACTTAGGTATATGTATGGGAATATACCTAAGTAGGGTTGATTGACACTTTGTTATTGTATCTTACTTATGCGGTTTATCCTTCATGGATTCTAGGAGACCATCGGGGGTCTCGGGGTCCCTTACTGAGTATCGATATACTCTCCCCTCCACGAGCTATGCCCACACATAGTTTTGTTGGTATTAGACGACAGAAAACACTGATCGAGGTAGAGAGTTTTAGATCTAGATGGTTCTTGGAGGTGCACCCTTTTGTGAGACATACACGGAGCGGATGGACGAACCTGGGGTGCTGAGGAGGCCATCTGAACCCATCTTGTAGGTGGGATTCCTGGAGGACGACTCAGTAGTTACTATTTACCATTCTGCAGTTGTACTAGCTTTACAGTTGTTGTACTTTTCTATTGGGCTTGTATTTACAGCCACTTTCCTTTCAGCAATTTATTTTGTATAAAGTTTTACTTAGTGTTTACTTTCAGTTGCGTACTCTGCTGCTTGTGTTCAGACTATGTGTGTGTACAGGTTAAATGCAATTCATTCAATTGTCATAGGGATTACGCCTTCGGTGCTAGTCGCCAGCCCCTGGACTATGGACGGCGTGCTTGGGGTAGGCATGACACGGGCCCCAAGGACGGGTCGTGGAATACCAATTTGTTTTTTTGGGCATTGGAGACACTCAGATGGGGTTCATATATTACTAAAATGAAGATAAAGGGGTTGGTATCAAGGCTTCTTTTTGGAGGGGATTACGATACATGGACACTTGTGATACTCCATAAGAGTAGTGTTTTTTATGTGAGCCTATACATAGTGTTGGATCCTAGGTGGAGTGTATTCAAATACACATCTATTTTATGAATTTATATAGTGTTGATGTATCTTGTAGTGCTTGACTTTCCATGAAAGTTATGTGGTTACAACATAGAGGTGTTGACTATTTATTAGGATTTTTAGGAGTTTATAAAAATTTTGTTGTTAATAGTTCCATGTTTAATAAGAGGATTCATATTCTCCTTCCATAGAATCAAGGTCTATGCTCTCAGGGATTTAGTTGTGTTGTCAAGCCTCCCCGGGTATATATGGTCTGTGATGTTTAAGGTTCTATGTTCATCAAACACAACACATAATTTGGGGGGGGGGATATATGATGTCCTTATTCCTAAAATTATAATATTTTTTATTTCTAGTTATTTTTTAGGATGGTCTAGGATAATGTGTTGTGGTATTATATTTCAATATTTTCATATTAATCCATTAACACCCATATGAATCATTCTATTCTCCAATCATTTTTTCTCAAATACTGGGAATCTCATAGTGATTTTTGATGTATTTGAAAAATATTTTGACAGTGAATAATCCACAAATTATTGGGATTTTTTTTTGATATGAAAGGACTTATATAACTTTTAGTTACAGATTCTTATCATATTATTCTTATTCACTGAATTACCCCTGTATATTTTATAGTGGATGATATCCCTCATTATATGAGAATTTCTATTGTTTCTTATCATGTGTTCATGGATCAACATTCATTATTGATTTTATATTCTTATGGGAGAGTTGATTAGTGATCCATGTTCTAGTTACATTCTTATTTTTAGAACATTAAATCATTGAGTACATGTATTTATTATATCTGTTATTATTTTCATGTAATCAATATGTGATTATTTTTTATATTCTATATATTAGTATGGAATAAACCATTATGAATATTATAAAAAGTTAAATAATTTTTTTAATTATATGTTATAAAATATTTTTTCTTAATTTCTATTTCCATGAGTTTGGATTTACTAAAAAATATGACATCTACATTCTGACATTGTATAATGAATGTTATTATTGTATTGGAATGTTTTTAGATGATATTCCCATTGAATGTCAGGCCTCTAAATTAATAAAGAAGAAAATTATTCATGTTTTATTATACAATTGTTTCTTTTAACATAAGGGAATTCAAATTGATCATTAATACATGTTTAATTAAATGTTTTAGTACTTGTATAAATAAAATTAGAAATATAACATGATGATGGAATTCATTTTGTTTATAATTAATTGAATGATAAATTATATATTTTCATCTCAGAGTCTCTTCAAAATAAAAATAATTATAGGTTTCATGATTCAATAATTTAAATTATTTTTTTAGATGATGCATTAGTTTTCCCATTTTTCTAACAGTATAAATGGAATCAGTTTATTCAAGATAGAATTAAAAATAGTTTCTTGACAAAGAGAAATGGAAGGCGTCGAATTTGTGGTGTCATTTCACACCTGTGTTAGTTTGTTGTATGTTGATGTGCATGATGATGCAATGGATGGATAATATTTTATTGAAATGGATGAATCCATGCTTTCTCATTTTATTGTTCAATTTCATCGATCATGTTTACTAATGTCATGGTTAAGGGTTGGATTCCCATGTTTCTTGTTCCTATGCTTTCCTTTCCCCTACCCTTGAGGGAGATGGATGTGATATGTTATACATCTACTTTATCATTTATTAGTATGTAATCCTAGAGTACCTAAAATTATATAATCAAAATATTTTTCACAAAATGTTTAAACTATGGGGTTATTTCTTGGAATGAAAATCTAGATAATATTGAGAAAATTTTGAAACTATTAGATTATTACTAGAGGGTGTGGGATTCACATTATGGTTTATCTTTATGTAACATTGATTAATACTATTGGATAATTAATGAGTATTATAGTATTTAATTTAAGAACTAATTTAATCATGTAATTTATGTTATGTATTCTTAAACTCATGTGTGGTTACAGAATGTATTGTCCCCGGACGTGGAAACAATGTGTCCTGGTGACAATAATAGAAATTGACCGTAATACTATGTTATTCCCATCATGTGGTTCATATATAAATTATATCATATATGTTTTATGATTTCATATCATAAAACACCTATAATGGTTGAAAAATTGACTACTGGTGGACATTGAAATGGGTTTTCTCCAAAATCTATATTGGCGAGGGATGCATGTTTGAATACCCCTATAAGAATAAATCTCATATAATGATTGTATTACAAGTTGGTATTCCTATAAAATATTTTTTTTGATATATGTGTCAATAGGCATGAAATGGATTGTTTTTATTTTACACACATGTGTCTGTAGATATTTTATCATGAGGATTAATACAGTAATGATGACTTTGGGTGGTGAGGGATCAACTTATACACTCTATGTACAAATTATGATGGGTTTTAATAAAAAAAATAGATGTATGATACTTGAAATATGGCCTATGGATTGATTAGGAAACTAAATGGTAACTATATGAAGATGTAAATTTGCTGATGTGATGTTTTTATGAAAGAGATTCATGTTACACATAGCCTATGTTCATTTAGGAATTAATTCTTTCAGAGATAGAGGGATTAAGATATATGAAACATAGTGGGGATGGAAACCCTATGGGGAAGCAGTGTCAGGGTATACATTATTTTTTACTGTATTATTTTATCTATTTAATGTGATACATTGTAGTATATTGAAACAGTGATGCTATGAACATAGTAATAATTTTTACGCAAGGAGTCATACTCACTTATCTTACTGGTGGATGCAGTATGATTTATTAATCTATTTCACAAGAGGCTCTATGGAGAATACTATTTATCATATTCATTATGGTCACCCTAGGTATATATAAATTGTTTATCATGTAATAATACGTAGGATGAATATTGGGATCGATATTATGATCTCATTATTTTTTATGGGGTGTTTGGAATTCTTGGTTTGTCCATGGTTTATATTTGGAACATGTATTTTTATTACCTAAATGATTCACTCTTTAATGAATTACATTTTGATATCTTGCATTTTATATTTTATCATGATAAGGAGTTAATTTTTTAAATAATATTATCTTTATCTTTCTAGAAGTTCCTTTATAGGGTAATACACAACATTTTTAAAATAACTAATTGAATATTAGAATTTATTATAATTCAAGGAAAAATAGGAGTTAGTTGGGGCGAATGAAAGAAATGATGGACTAGGGAATCACTATAAACAATATGATTACAATACCTGGTGGAGGATAATGTACTAAAAATGTTGTAATGGTATCATTAGGGTCAACATTACTATCTACAAAATCATCCATGATGTTACCTTCTCTCCATGTGTGCCTGACATTTTCTCTATTATCCAACAAGCTCTTCCCCTTCCTAATTAAATAATCCAACCCCAAGGAACATGTTCCCTTCTATGACTCAAGCCAACAAGAACATTTGAATCATTTGACACTTCCTTGAGACCAATATTATATAATTTTCAGAATTGGAGGATATTTATTATAACCCTAACCTCCACTCTAAGTGAGTTACCTATTCCATATAAATATCTAATATCCAAAATATTTTATCCTATTACAACCCTGAAAAACCCCCCAATTCTCATGGAGAATGCTACAGACAACCCATCCACATTGAGTATCATCTCAAAACAATGTGGGATCCAACATACCCATGGAACCCTATTGTTTCTTCAATTATTTTCTACAAATGAAACAACTCAAGGAATACATTTTCTAAGAGAAGAAGAAGTGTACCCCCATGAATAGAGATTCTATAGCTCATCCACCAGATATATTGTACCAAAATTAATAAAGGGTAATGAAAATGTTTCTTTTATCTTGACATTTTCCAATCCTCCAAAATGACCTAGAATACTGCATAAAACACCAAGTTATGCATCTTTTTATCCTAAACCCAATATTCGAACCCCCAGAATCCGTTGGAATGTAACACCTCAATTGAATCCCCACCTTCTTCTACCCTAAGGAAGTTTACCATATAATTCCATAGACCAGTAATAATATCACTCCATAAAATAAATACCAAAATTATTCATTAAATGGTGAGGCACAAAAATAGAATATAGATTCCAATAATATCCCATGGGTCTATATATTCTCCTCTGTCGGTAGTGACATGTATCTCATAGGCAGAAAAATGAAATTAAACATCTCTAGGATCCATTTTCACTAGTGAATTGATGAAATGTCATTAAACATTGATTGAATATACTAAAATTCATGAAGTTACTTTCCATTGAAACTCCATAATTTCAAAATGGTCTAAACCCATTTATCTGGATCATCTGAAAAAAATAATATTTTCTTAAACCTCCCAATTCTGAGGATAGAGCATCATTTTTGTATGGGTGAGTTAACATGAGGCCTCTTTGAAGTTTATATCTGGGCTTGGGAAACATGGGGAGAATATCCTCTTAATTCTACAATTTTCTCTCTAGTAGCTAATATCACCTCACTACACTACCTAGTGGACTTTGTCCTCCATAATTACTATAAGATCAATCACGGGTCTTTCCAACATCCAATGATTCTCGATGACCAATGTACACTGATTACAGCTCACAACATTTATTTGTTTCAATAATTTCTCCCTATAGGATATCCCATTAATGATTTCCTAGGCCAGAGTTTCATCCATGGACTTTATAATATCTGAAATATCCTTTATATTGACACCCCCTTCTTCAAAGTGCCTTTCCAATATCCTCCATCATACTCAGTGACATTTTCCAGTACCATTTTCATCCAAAATAAAAATTGACATATTTATTTAATTCTATCTATTGTACCATGTGTATCCTTCAGGATTGACAGTACATGGTTGTACATGTAGGATAAAAACTATTAATCAACTTTATCCGACCACTAAATTATAATAATATATTTTCCCAGCTGTAGTTATGCTAAAAAACTTTCACCAGCATCTCATCTAAAAATATATTCTTTAATGTAACATTAAATATGGAAGATTATAGATAAATCAAATGGAGCTACTTATCATCCATAGAAAATTTATTTAGGATATCCATGAATCATGAGACCAATACACATGTTTGAGATATAATCATTTCCTTTTACTGAATTCAACTAACATTTAATTTGTTTTCTATAGATTCCCATCATTTTATTCGAAACATAAATATATTTCTTCCTTCATAAAGAAAAATAACATGTCATCATTGAACATAAAATGTGAAATGATGTTATCCACCTACCTGTTCTTATAATGGGTAATGTATCCCTCCTCCTAATGAAGTTTCATATTCCTAGAGAGTTTGTTTTGATCAATGTAAGAAAGGTTAAATGATAGTTGATCACCCTACCACAAGCCACGATCATTTTTTAAAAAACCAAAATTCATCCCTATGAAAGAAATAGATATCCAAAGATATTAAAATCACCTAAAAACCAGATCACAAGCCCTTTTATTGAAACGAAATCTACAAAAATGTTTATTAATGTAACCCCACATATCATATCATTTTCCTTGTCCGTGTCCACTTAAATTATGTAATTTGATCCCATAAATATTTTATTTATCTCATCCACCAATTCATGAGCTATTTCCACTACACCATGACTTCCACACTAAATCATAACATAGTTTTTATGTATCTATTTATACCCACCCAATGATCAATTTCATGAATCATTATTTTTACTCTGTCTACAAAACAATTTAATACATGTTCAGTGAATTGAACATGGAAATGATCATTCGTCAATATTATTTAATTCCATGTCAGACTTGGGTAGTCATTGGGATTCAATTAAAACATAAATGAATGAATAAATTAATAAATGAATAAATTTTAAATATTCCATATTCTAATATTAGGAGCCTTTATCCATTTTACATTTATTTTTAGAGATCTAGGTTTACTTCCAGGTTATGATAATACCGATTATGTTTTGAAAATCAATTTTAGAGGTTTTCATAGAGTATATTATATTGATGATGACACAAGGATAATAATTCTCTGAGAGTTTTACTGAAATAGAATGTAGAAGTATGTGGTCTATATTTCAAACCCAATTAATGAATAATGATTTGAGGAGGATGATATAGATTATATTTTGACTCATTTTATAATGTACTATTTATATTTATTGTCCATGAAGAAGTTGTTTCGAATAGAGAGTTTGTGGTGGATCATGATTCTTAAAGAACATAATGATTTGGTGGAGTCATGAGAGAAGTTAATGGGCCTATTCTGAGTAGATTTTTATTCTTCTAAAATTATATTAGCTCCTCTTGAGGATCTTCTTACTATTTGGTAGGGGAGTTATAATGTGCGGGAGTTGAGGTTCTATTTCAGAACCCTTAGAGAATATATTTCCATAATGTTTCTTTTTGAGGAGGCCAGAATGACTAATGTTGAGAAGTCAATTCATCTATAGATCTAGTTCTAGGAAATTTATTCTTTGTTGTTTACATATCATCATGTTTTTAAAAAATATAAGTCAATTAAGTGGATGTGGTGTAGAAATATTTTATTATGGGTTTGTATTTTAAAAAATTATTATCGAAGAATATATCTTGTATAGGTATCCTAGGTTCCTAGATAGAACCAAATTTGGTCTTCCATGTGTATGTAGTAGATCTCATAATCTCATTTAACAAGGTAATCATAATTTATTATTTAATAAAATTATCAAATTCCTTATGTTTTTAGAAATTCCATATTCATATGTTGTGAGAGTGAAAAATTTGTTTTATTAGAAACTGTGAACTCAGTGTTCTGATTTCGGTTTCACCATTATGTCATTTTCATCTATGTTAGTAGTTGTAGGATTATCTATCATTGGTCACCATAGAGTAAATTGGGTAGGATGTTGAAAAACATGAGAGTCTCTTCATCCATTAAAAGAATAGAATGACCATGTAGGTCATATTCATTAGGGTTATACTGGTTGTTTATAAATTCATGTTAATCATCAATCACAATTTTTTTAGTACCAAGAGATCCATATGTCATTAGATGTACATTTTAATTTTTCTTAAACATAATAGAATTCCTTATTTGGGTCCTTAGATAAAGACTCATTCATATCTCATTCTAATTTCAATTCATTTATACATGTGGATGATAAGAATATTGATCCCTTTTCATTTAATTTAAATGTTGTATGTTGCGATTATTTTATTGATATATATATAGGGACTCTGAGATAGTGTTTTAAAGAAAATATCGTTGGGATACTTTCAATGTTAATGAATAAACCCCTATGAAATAATTCAGACATGGATACAAAATATTCAATAGATGTTACCTAGTAATTTTTAGGTGGTATATTTTGATCTATGAAAATATGGTAGAGTTTTCAATGTTCAATGGTGTGGATGTCCCTTGGTTGGGTCTAAGATGTGTTCTCAGGTAGCCTCCTGTGATGAATTATGTCATATTGATATTTTCATAGGATCAATATATGGGGTTTCAATATTTATTTAATGAGTACCATGATATTAATTTTTTAGTGGTCGTAGAATTGATCCCTTTATAGGATATTGTTTTTTTGATATATCTATAGTTTGGAAATTCCCTGATCTTGATGTCTTTCGAAAGGATGGTTCCTTATGAATCGGGAGAGATGTCAGTACAAATTGATGATCTGTTTTAGTAGATTTTATTTCTACATGTGCATCCTTAGTGTTCACAACATTTTTTAGTGAATAATAATGACGATAGATTTATTCTATATATGAATTTTTATCCATTTAACTAGGTGAAAACGTCGTACAGTTATACTCTCCATTGAACTACTAATTTATTTTATCATCAAGAAAGGTATAGTTAGTTTTCTAATATAAATATATGTTCATTCTAACATAATATGTGTGTGATGGTTTCATATACACTAAAATTTATTTCTAAAGATTTTATGGTAATATTTGTTTATAGGGAAATATTTTTTTTTCTAATGTCTCCTCCATCCATGTTCATTGGTTTGATAAACCCGCTTTTCAGATAGATCATTGATTAGTTCATTATGGTTATTAGGAAAAAAAATTCATGTACATAATTTCTTTATATGACAAAGAATACAATTTTATTCTCATTTATGGATTACTTTTTCGAAAGATGATGTTTGGGAACTTATCACAGTGTGAGACCAGGTTTTTGAAATTTTATTTTAGGGCATGCCATGTCCCATTATAGATAAGCATAATATTCTTCCATGATCAAAGTAATGGTTTCAAAGAAATCCCCAATACTATTTATGATGTGTGTTGTTTCATTGTACTCTTAGGCTATTATAGGTGGTTATCAACATATTTCTATCAGTTTGTGTCACCTTATAAATATTATCCTAGAGATGATGTGGATTTCATTTTGATTTTCTAGTTCTATAATGATATGGAGTTACTAAGGAGAAGATTATAAGTTCTCCAATTTACTATTTTCACTAAATGTGTGACCAATTGGAGGTTTTCTATGACACATCAAATATTGGAGTGGTGTAACATAATATATAACTTCCCCAATAGATGATTTGAATAACTGATTTCATCCATGTGTATCATATCCTCTTTTCTATCATGATTAATATAATATAATTTATTTTTTAGAGACTAACATTGATGATTATGTAAACATCAAGTACAATCATGTGGTAATATATGAGTGCATGTACATGGTGTTTTTTAGATTTACTACTCTATTGGTCCAATTCTTATCATGAATCAATGACATAAATGGGAGAACCTATGAACCTGAGTTATATAATTATTTTCAATAAACTGATTTTTTAGTTGTTCTATTTTATAATTTATTTTTATTGGATTTTTTATATTACAAGTTTATGATGTTGTTTGATTTTTAGAATTATTATGTGGTTGATTTTTTTTTGAGTGTTATTGGCCCCCAGAGTGTGTTTAGAAGATGTTTTTTGTTTTCATGTCATTTTTTCAAGGTTCATCGAAAAGAGTTGTATGATTTAAAATTCCTATAAAATTTGTAACTAGTATATCATGAGTGATTAATTTGAAAAAAACATTTAAATTCATTTCACAAAGGTTTCGGTTTTGAATTAATCTGGTTGAAAATCATATGTGGGGTATTTAATGTGACACCCCATACTGTAACATCCAAACAATATTATGTTTATAGATATTAAGATAGATGAATGGGATTTCTAATTAATTTGGAGGAATGATGTAGGGATGGTCTACAAGTATCATCTTGGATAAAATTATACACCATAGGGCTATAGTGTATCTCATAATATTAGTTTCTATAGAATAGAGATCCCAACAACTATAATTGGTACTGGTAAGTGTAGATTTGGATATAAAACATATTTATTCATGGCTATGGTGTAGATTCTATATGAGATATTAGACATTCAATAGTTATGGAGTTCCTATAAAGATTAGGTATCAATGCAACATAGGGGATTCATGATCCTGGGAAAATTTACAAGGGATTTATGAAATTGGATTTTGTCTACAATATAGTCTATTTCCATTGATATAGCCTCTATTGTGTGGGGGTTGAGGTTCCACCGTAGTGTATCCATTTGTATTTATTATTTTTTCAATGTAAGGTGTTGTGTTCCTCTATAAAATCATTCACCAGGTTTTATGGAATTTCATTCATCTATACACCATAATATTTATCATGTAATGGGGTTTTATATCCTGGAACCAGAGGATTCATTAAGAGGTTTTATAGAATTTTTCATAAATAAAAAAACCACCATATAGATCAATATTTAATCCAAACATTACATCTCCAATTATATGAATCCTAAAATTAATTTTCAAATTTAAGTCCCTTTTTATAGGGATGAATATTGTATTTATAGGATTAATATATTGGGATCTAAAGTTATTTCCATATAGTTTTCTCAAGTTTTATTCTCTATTTCATTTTGTTTACTCTATTTGTTCTTTTCTATCTTATTTTCGCAGACCACCATCAATATAATTGAGTGTGTTTTGTACATGTGGGTTGGTTTTTTCTAGAACGATCCAGGCTGAACATACATTCTTATATGAAATTTGATATAATACATACAATCATGTTTTGTTCCATTGCGATGAAAATTGATTCATTGATACCATCGATTCAATGAATCATCCTTTTTATGTATATTTTTAATGTTTCCATTAATTATTATCGTTAGGTGGAATTAGTATTAACATTAGTAAAACCAAATTATATTAAAAAAGATATTATTTTTTAGTATTGATGAATTGGTTTTCCACCATAAAACAAATTTTTCTCTTGAATTTTTTAGATATTTTTTTTATACATGATTCCTTATTATGATGTATTTTATTCTTGGATCAGCATGTTGTTTTATCAAATTGTTATAGAATGAAATTGAAATAAGTTTTAGGGTTTGATAACAACAATAAAGAAATATTTTTATTGAAATTGTTATTTCATGTATTTTTATGATAATAAAATTTACCCTTAATAAACACTTAACAAAATTATTCTATAAATAATATTAAGTTGTAAAAAATATATATTAAGCATATTGTTATTGAATAAACCCTGATAAATGGGAATTGTTCTTCGTAACATCTTTTCACACTATATGTTATTATTGTTTATTGTTTAAATATTTGTATATATTTTTTAGTCTAATACCTAGGATTTACATAGTTTTAGCCTATAATAATTGAATTGTTTAATTTAATTTGGAATAAAAACTGGTTTTTTGTACAAAAAATATCTTTGGATAAGATATCATGTTTGAATATGAAGAATGGATGCCCTTTATTTGGGGTCTTATGAGAATGTATTCATTTTAATAGTAAATGATGTGTTCTTGGGCCAAGTGGCCTAATAGATGTTTTTCAAAATATTATGCCTACTGTATACTTTGGATATGATCCTTAATATGTGATGGGATATTAGTGTGGGATGGTTGATTAAGATGGTATGGGGAAGCCTGAGGTTGTGATGGAAATTGATGAATATGATGGGTAGATTCATGAATATGTGGATGATGGTGATTGAGATGTAACCTATGTAGTGGAATTGGTAGAACATGGGCTCACCAAAATTTGTATTGATAGACAAGATACATGTTTTTTAATATACCACATAATGACTTTATGGCCATGTTTCGTGTCTATCTATATTCCATTCCCCATATCATATGGAAAAAATACGTTATTGGTTATAGGTCTCCGTGATGATATCATAAGATTTCTTCGTGCAGTACAAGTAATTTTTAATGGCCAACTATGACTAATAAATGTTTAACCCATGGTGTTGGTTCTTGTAATAAACATGTTAACAATCATATGAAGTCATGGACATAGTTTTATTATTCATGGAAGGAATGAGTATCACATTGTTAGTTATATGAGTGTATCAAGTATTATTTGTAATTTTTAATTAATGTATAATGATATAATTAATATATTTTTGAATTATTAAAATGGAATGAATGAATTTAATATATATCTTATAAAAAAATTTCATCATATAGGATATATAGTCCCTATAAGTGATAGATTTTTTTGTTAGTGATGAATGTTTTAGTTGATCATTCGGATATATTATTACCCAAGTATTGTTACGATAAATATTTTACATTTTATGTTCTAGGATTTAACACACATACCCACCAATTTCAGTTGGGAGTCATATAGATAGTGGCCCCTAATAGGTATTTTCCATAAAATATAGTCTTGAGAGTGATATATGGTCAAAAACACTCTATAGATACACTCTTTTATCATAGATATAATATGTTTTTTTAGAAAGGACCCTCGGAAAAACGACTGAGGTAATTTTATTAAAAAAGGAGGTTACAAGATACGGATGAGCAGAGACTCTTTACAAAATACCTCATAAAGAGGGAACAACTCCACCTAGGAAGGATCATACCAGAAAAGTAAATCACCCAAAACCATGATGTCCAGCCCATTCATAGCCAGGTTCAGCTCCATGTGAACTCTGAATCATTGAATCCTTTGATGTCCAAGCGATTGCCATTAAGTGGCATGAACCAGCCATGAGAAATCTCATGGTGATTTATTTTCCAAATTCTGCCAGCTCTACAAGATATGCTTTAGTTGTTATGGGGATATGTTTTTAAATCCTTACCATTAAAGCGGTATCCATGATTTTCCCAGCTTTAGGGGGTCTCCCTACTTTCCTTTTCAAGCTTTGAGGACCTTTGGAGCCTTGAAGCAGGTCATCAATGTTTACAGCTTCAGGTATCACACTGTCCTTTGAAAATCATTGTGAGAATCCATGGGGACCAGAATGAGGTACATGGATTGAATAAGAAGAAGGTCCATGTGTAGAGATATTCAGATCATACAATTCTGAATTAGAGTTCATTTGAGTGCTAGGAGGATTCATCATATTGCATGCATTGTCAGAAGAAACAGATGGAACAGAACTGTGTGAAGAAAAACTTTGAGAAGAAGCATTTTGAGCATTATTTTCATATGCAACAGTACTGTTAACAGTAGAAGTCATAGACTATGTAGAAGACTTGCTCCCCATGGTAGCTGGTAGGAGAATCTGCAGGTTCTTCTAAGCATTGTTGTGGAAATCTAGTTCTATAGCTGAAGTAGGATCACAGTTCAGCCCATCTTCAACCTCTGTGAAAGTATCCAGGTTTGAAGCATCAATTACATCTTCTTTATTATCTTGTAAAGAGATCAAAAAATCATGGATTTCATTATGAAAATTCAGAAAAAACTGATACTCATCCTCCTAATTCTGTAAGTCATAAACCAGAATACAAACATCATTGCAAATCTCCGAGAATAGATGAAGATCCTCCTTTGAAACCCATTCAATAAATGGCTGAATAGGAACATGTTTTAAGATATGCTCTTCCTCCTCAGCCACATCATCCCATGAAACTCTTTGTGATGAAGAAGAAGAATGAAACTTTTTTGTAGAAGAATTTTCAATAGGAATATGAGTTTTAACTGGGGGACTACTGACTTTAGAATTCCTTTTTTCAATAAAGACAGCCTTGTTCTTTTTATTTATATTGACATCAGTCCATTCAGAAACCTTATACGGCACCTTGTTATTTCTATGAATCAACCTAAAGTTAGAGACATTGTGTCCCACAATTTTACAGACATCACAAAAGTAGGGCACATTCTCATATTCTAATCAAAAATTAGATTTAATACCATTAGCATTAAAAATAATAGAAGCAGGTCTTTTGACTTCCAGGTTAATGTCCACAAGTATTCAAGAAAAATAACCATTTTCACCATCCAAGGTGTGTTGATCCAACCTCATAATAGTACCAATACATGATGCAATGTCGTTGAGGATTCTAGGATTCCAATACACCCAATTTAATCCATCCAATTTTACCCAAATTTGTGCATTATACTGCTTGAGTTTAAAAGGATTAAAATTAATATTCCATTCTGATAACCTTCGAATGCCAAGTTTGAGTTGAAGGCTACCTTGGTTCCAAACCGAATTCAAGGAAGCAGAGGAGGTGAAGAAAATGTGAAAATAACCTCTTCTGATTGAAATAAATTTCCAATATCTTAAACTCCAGCAATGAGAAATTCTGTTTTTGAGATCAGCGAAAGACCAAGGTTTGTCTCCCTTTGAGTAAATAACACGACCCAGAAATGAAAACATACAAAGGTCCATCCGTTGCTACAGTGCATCTGAATCCAAAACCACTGAAAATACACCATTTTTTAACCTGGTGATATTTGATTTAAGATGAATCCTCCTTTGTAGGATTTGCTGATCCAGAAAGAACCTCTGCGAAGGAAAGATTCTTCTTTTGAAGAATCGAAGAATCTTTGAAGCCCGAGGGTTTGAAAATTTCCTTCGTTGCTTGATGATTGTACCTGAAGGCCATTTCCCACTCCGGATTGAAATAATCCATTGAGAGAATCTGGTAATAAGATCAAGGTTCTCCGAATCTCCATTGATGTAGCTTAGAGTTCGTGGTCTGAATCTCCATATACATTCAAGTGAAAATAGTGTTTTCCCAAACCATAGTAGTAATATGTGATGATATTTATAAAGATAAATTTCCCAAAATATTTTTTAGAGTTCTAAAATGTAATTTGGTTATTTTAAAAACAAAAATAGCTATATATAGTATCCTATGGATTATTATAGGTATGGATTTTTAGGTTATGATGGGTTAGGGTATGTTGTTGTTTCATCAGTTCTGATGTAACCAAGTATAATACATGATTTATGAAACATAAAATTATGGATATGGTGTCACATAGAGACAATTATTATAATATATAAAAATGTTACATTGATGATAATATATTATTATTCTTGAGATAGAAGTTATATTTATTCTATGTGTCGTCAAGATGGGTTTTATGGAGGGAGATGGATTGGGGGGAATGATGTTGGAGAATATCTGCAACCAATTCTATAAGTAGAAGAATGGTTCAATTTTGAATTTTTAATATAATATATAATCTCTTCTATGCAATAATTGGCGATTTACGGCCACAATGTGTAAGTGAATATAGTATACCGATTTATTTAATTATTAAGTTTCACTTTTTGCTCACAAGGCATTAGTTTTCAGTATTTATATTTGGTTCACGAGTCTCCATGGATTAACCTTTTGTGTATTCATGTTACACTCACATTATATACATCTAAATGGGTATGACGTATCTATGGATTTAGATGTATAACATGTTTGATATTATAGATCATTTTTTAGGAGTATTTATTTTAATTTGTTCCATATTAGACTTTTTCATTGGACCTTGTTAAACACCCAAAAACATCACAATATTCTACATTTAGAGTAAATTTAAATTTTTTAGATTTATTTATTCACAATACCAATATAATAATAAAAAAAATAATATATATATTAACTTGTGGTAAACACAAAAAGAAGTTTACTTGTGTTACACACAATACCTACTCACCTCGATAGCTTGAATTACATTAAAGATTAACATTTATCAAACTACAATATAATATTTTTATTTTTATTTATCATGATAGTTATACAAAAGAAATTTTAGTTACTTCTATGAAAGTAACTATATAAATTAGTAAAATATTTTTTACAAAAATTTATATAATTTTTGAGCCACCAATTAATTATAAATTAATTTACAAACTCGTTGAATATAAAGGAATTTTTTATTTAAAAAAATTATTATGCATCATTGTTAATTTCTCCTACCACATTATTTTTTATAATATTAGATAAATATATTAATTAAATATATATATTATATATTAAATGAATTATTTACATTTTTGTAATATATTTTATATAAGAAAGATACTGACATATCAACTTTTATGTATAAAAACTATATTTTTCTAAAAAAATATTGATGACTTTTAATGGAAGACATTATTAATACTACTTTATTTAAACATTTCATAAATTTTGAAGTACAAATTACCTTAATATATTAAATCAGAATATCCATTTTTAATTTGGGTGATTTTTTTATTTTTCGGAGAAAATTTAACTTTTAATGAATAATGAATAACAATTAATTTTAATTGAAAGCTTCTTTTTCATCTAAGAAAATTATAAGATTAAATTATTTTTTTAATTTATTTTATAATTTATTTATATCAATTTTATGTTATTTTATAATATTTATGACATTATATTATTTTTTATATTTTTCGCATGTCTATAAACCTTTAAAACTTTTGGTTATTATTATTATAAACCCTCGAATTCTCGTCATTTCTTCTAGATCAATATTGAATTAATTTCATCCACTTATGTGATTTTCATTATTTAAAATTTAATAAATATTTTGAATAATCATAATATATAATTTTTAATATGACCAACATAATTATTTACCAATGTCATTATTGAATAATGTTAAAATTAATGAGAATACATAATGGAATAAAAAGTTTTCTCAATGAATAATCATATAATATGAGGTGTCAAAATGATAATAAAAATTTCCAATTACAATTTCATATAAATTTTTTAAATATTCACTATCATGATATAAAATTGGTGGGTAATGGATTACTATTTCTTGGTTAAAACATTGGGAGAACACAAATATTTTCATTTATACAAAATGTGTTCTCTCCACAGATATTAATGTCAACTCAACCACCTAAAATATTCATATATATAAATACCATTTGCGTCACAAAAATCATGAATTTATAATCTCCCAACAACCCATCCCTCAACCTAGAAGCTTCACATTGTGTATAAATCTTATCCAAGGATTCCTTTTGGTATAAACCAAGTGGAGTTTTTATAAGTAGAGGTAATTTTTTTCAAAGATCTCTTTAGTTTTATTTCCATCTCCACCCATTAAATTAATCCCTTAAATTTCTTATGTAATATCACATGTTTCTTAAATATAATGATATTTTTTTATATTAACTGTAATATGTACGCCAAAAGACACTTCCATATAATTGACACAAAATCATCATTCGCGTGTATTAAGGACTCCTGCCATGCGAATAAATGTCATCCATACTACAATTATTATCTTCCATGGTTGGGAATATGATGTAATGAATGGTTTTAAATGATATATATGTCATTTATAATGTTATTTGGATTCTTTAATTATTATATTGGACTGCCACATTTCCAAAGATATGTGATTTCTTCAAACGCTACATGGAATGTGTTATAAATAGTTTAAGGAACATTATTTGGTGAATATGAAATAAATATGATACATGACTTATAATATTAATATAAATAATTAACTTTTTTATTTTATAAATATGACATGATATTGGAAACCATGTATAAGAATATCTATGTCCTACGATCTCTATGAACAATGTACTCCATTTCAAATCACTAAAAACTATTGATATATCTAAATAAAAATATAGTGATTATATAAAATACACATGAAATATTTATTATATTAGTTAAATTGATACATATATTCTGAAATAATATAACTTTTACTTCATTACCCTTTCATACACTAAAAAAAGTGATAATGTCATTCAGGGACATTAGGACTACCACCACCTCGAAGAGATGTATTTCCACCTGATTTATAGTAAAAATATATATGAGTTTATATTATAATGTAATATGTTGCTTACGATTTAATTATCATTCTGTAAATATCAATGTTACAAACCATCTTTACATAAAGATCATTTAAAAATGGAAACATTACACATGTGCACGTACAACCTACTATCTCAATGATCATAATGTTTCCTCATTTTTAATAACCATAATGCATGATGGATTTTAAAAATATAATTTATGTTTAAATATTATAATTATTATAGGAATATTATTATGGATATATTTAAATAATGACTTTTTTACCATAGTCAACCCACCAATTTGTTTTGACACATGAGCCGAATATGGTAAAAACATCTGAGAGAAAAAATATTCATTATTTAATTGTATAAAACTTCTTTTTTATGAAAAAAAATTAATAATGACCATGATAAATGAAATTAACAATTAATATAATTAAAAAAATATTATTAAGGATGATATAGTAACACAAAACAATACAAACTCAAGGTAATGGATTTCAACTTAATTTAGAATCCATTTAGACATATTTTATATTTGAACTAATTCAAATATACATGGTGTATATATTATAACATTGAAATATAATATCAAGATTCATTCATTATTTACATTATTTTATGTTTCACATCAAATTATTTCATCCCTTGTATTTTAACTTGAAAATTACATTCTGGTAATTGTTATCTTGAAGTCTAAGTTTTATTTTGTGAGTGTTAACTATATCTGGAGGAGATAATTTAATTGTAATTAATTTTCATATGAAATTAAATTTATCTTTAATTTATATCTTCATGTGTAATGGATATTATTGTGGCTATAATCAGTTTCCATTTTTACAAAAAAAATTTACATTAAATGATTACCTATAGAAATATTGATAAATCTTTATAATTTATTCAATACATATATATGATGATAAGAGAAATTATTTTTTAATTAAAAATAATATTTTAAATATAAGGAATGATTTGGACTATATTGAAATGGGTTGAAGTCTTATTAGTGAAATATATAATTGTTGGAGACCAATTACTGCACACCCTTCTATTTGGGAACTGATTAATTGAATCTGCATGATGCATTGATCGTCTAATCAGATGAAATTAGTTGGTGAAAACCCTTAATGTTTTTTTGAATTAGTTTTCAAATGTGTAGAGGGTAAATATTAATATAAATCAAACATATTTCTACCAAAAAACACAAATTTACATGATAAAATGTTTTGAATGTAACCGTGTTAAAGATAGATCTGGACAACTCATACATATGACATTATGAATTCTATAATTGTTGTCCATTCATTTGATTATTTGATTAGTTATAATATAAATGGTCATTTTACAAAATCAAGTGATTATTTATATAGAATTATTGATCATTATCTATTTATAATATATTATGAGAATGAAATTTATTAATACGAATATTTTCAATCAGTTATATTTCCATGATGATTGCAGTTTTTTTATTTATGATATATTTTGTTGCACTTAACTCATACTAATAATTTTATCGTACCCTTATTTTGTTTTCTTTTCCCAGATTATGGAGAAGTGGTCTTAGATTAGGTTTTCAAGGAGACAAACCATTTTATTTTCATTTGTATTATGATCCATTATCTACTTCCATGTGTAAAATTGGTATCATGTATGAAAGATGGATTTCTAATACTATTATTCTTTTAGTCCATTAAGAATTGTAAGCTTGTAATCATACTAACACAATATATCAAGGCACTAAATCTGATCACCATGGGGTATTTGAGTTATATATTATATAAAATGATGTTAGTAAAATACATGGAAACTACATATTTGAATCCAGAGATTAGTTAACAAAACCCAATGATATTTATTCATGATATGTATTGAAGAAAATTCCAAATGAACAATTTTAATGACCCTGAATTTCCATGTAATTATTTTTAAATATATACGATTTTTTTGAGTCCATGAATATTAATGGAAAGTGATTCTGAGGCCCAGAGTGCCTAGAATTAATTTCTATACTTTTTTTCAGGTATGTTCAATGAACGTGAAATAAGGTTTTTCTAACTTTTGAACTAGTGCTTGGAATTGAAATTTGAGGGAACTGTTGAACTCGTAGAGCCGATATTCGCTTAAGGAGACTTTCACCTAGATGACAGATGGACAAGGGTGAATGTTATGTTTTGGGTTTTTCGTGGAAATAATAAAATAAAATAAACATCAATTTATTTTATTTTTATTTTGAGCTTCCACGTAGATATTTCAGGTGGGGTCCACCCGAACTAAGCCTCCATATGGAAGTTGGAAGTGGGGAACACCAGACCTTAACCTCCCATGAGAGGTTAAGGTGGTGGGGATTACCCAAACCATAACCTCCCATGAGAGCATATGGTGGTGGGGACCACCAGGGAGTAAACCACATTGAAACCCCCCTTTAATTGGGAGAAACCCTCAACTCCAACAATTAATGAGGGAGAGCTTCTTGACCTCCTCCACCTTAGTTGTGCCAACACACATACCATTAATCATTCCAACACACCACTAACTTGAGCCAATTTAATTTAATCCAATATGAATTTTTCCTATGATTAAATTGAGGAAATACTTTTTATTATTGTATAACAATTTTATTTGGTGGAGTGTGGAGAGGAGGAGCTCTTGGGAAGAATGCTTCTCCAACAAAGAATGCTTCTTCCATGAAGAATATCGGTGACTTCGATCTTCTTCCTTGGAACATCCTTCGATGTAGGACGTGTTCATCTACAACCAATCGACGTCCTCCTTCTCACGCCTATGTCAACCAACATCGATAAAGGTAGGGTTTTTAATTAAGTATGATTCTATTCCCTTGATTATTTCCATCTAAAAACAAAGAATGTAGATCAACTTATTATCAAGTTGATCCGTGGATTTTTTCCTTGTAGGTTGGGAATAAATTGTTACGGGAAGTTGTAGAGGTTTATTCATTATTTAATTATCATTTCTCATGTTCTCCCCATTTTTTCTTTTGTGGGGCTAGGAATAGAAATTATCGTGGGATTAGGATAATTGATGTTTCAAAATATTTTCCATGGTCATTCTTTGTTTATGTTCTTGATGAACGGTTTTCTACCACTCCAAATGTGGAGGGTTCGTGCCAAACAAACATGGCCCAACCCCCCCACCTTTATTCATGGTGGTGTTCTTTGAAATAGAGGAAGGTGACAACGGCCTCGTAGGAGACGAAGGTAATGGTCGCACCACCTACGGCCTCCGCGACCTGCGCTGCCCCGAGATGATTCGGATCCCAGGATGAACCAATTTCACTATCCCATGCTGAAATGCACCACGTGTTGGTCGTGCCGACCGCAGGCTTCCCGAGCCCTCTAGGCTGCACCAGCCCACCGGCCTCCTGAGCCGCCCTTACCACCACAACCCGCCGATCTTTCAGGCCGCCGTGGCCGCGCCGGCCCACCGGCCCCTCGCAGCGCCGTAGCCTAACCGGCCCGTGCCCTCGCGGCTCCCCGGACAAAGCATCCAACGTTCATCCAAAGCCCCAGTAGAACCAACCCTGCACCCGGATCCAAACGTCCCTCATGGCGGCCACCAGGCCGAGCCACCCACGAGGCACTCTCTAGGTCGAACCACCCTCGCACCGACCCACAACCGGTCCTCACCCTCGCGGCCGGTCTGAACCCCCTCGGCCCTCCGTGGCCCCTCGTGGAAAGCTGGGCTCGGCCTAGAGTTCTGGGCCAAAACCATCAGGCTGGACCACCTAACGGGTCGGGGCTACCCGAATCGGGTCGGGTCAGTCTGGGTCGGGCTGGTTCAGAACGTTCCCGGGCCCACTACGACCCTATACTTTCTTTTGGCCATATCTTTGGCACCGGATGTCCATTGATGTACCGTTAGCGGTGCTGATAATATTGGATCATGACAGACTATTTGAGTATAACCCACTGAATTTTGATGTATAGTTGAGATACAGTCAGGTTGATCGTGCACATATCCAATTGGGCCACTGGGACTAAAAGTCTAATAACTCACAAACCAGGCATCCGATTGACGCGCTGTCTGTTGTGTTGAGAACCCTATGACATGGTGGACCATTGGGATACATCTTCATTTGAATTTGTGATAGATTGAGTATCTAGAAGTAGCTCGTGGAGAGGATCCTCCCGGAGACGAGCGAGCGTAGTCCAGAGACCAAGTAGTTGGCGGAGACCTAATGACTACTGACCGTTTGAATTAGAGTGACTCTACTATCCCATTGGGGAGCGCCATGGTGTTGTGGTAAACCCACAGTGGAGGAGCACACATGGTGACATGGCAGATGCACGGTACTCGAGGAAGGGATTTCCACAGTAGGCTATGAGGGGGAGCGCGCTTGGTGAAGTGGCAAACCCATGGTGGGGAGCACCCCTGTGTGACGCGGTTGACCCATGATACTTGAAATGAGGAGTAACTTAGCAGTCCCAGGTTAGTGGGAAGTGCGCTTGGTGTCGCAGCAGGCCCAATGTTCTCGATTGAGCAGGAGTTCTCCAGCAGTTGAGGTTTCAGTAATGTGACAGGAGATGTTAATAGATACTACCCCTAATATAATATTATGGTTGAGCCGAGTTAGTACTTTTGTGTTTTCCTCATGATTGAGATGGTTTTCTTAATATCTTACGTATATGTATGAGAATATACCTAAATAGGTTTATGTGTTGATTTAATACTTTTTGGTTTATCCTTGTTGGATTTTTTGACACCTTGAGGGTCTCGGGGTCCCTACTGAGTATCGTTATACTCGCCCCTACACAGGCTCTTCCCACACCTTATTGTGTTTGATGCGGATGAGGGACAACACAGAATGAGTGTAGAGACCCAAATCATGACGTACATGGAAATTACAATACTTTTGCAGAATACCTAATACATAACAAAAACAGACACCAAAGGACCGTAATAGTATAGTGTCTTTCGAAAATCGGAGTATAATCTTCTAATCTTGGTGAAAGATCTTCAACATATCCCATAAAGATATTCCCTTTTTTTCATACCTAAAACCATTCTTTATATCATGGGGAAAGGAAAACAGAAAAAGGGTGTGCTCAAATGCTCAGTAAGGGTAAACATATGGAACATAAAACAATCCATAAACAGTTGAATGCAAAAACTTGAACATAAAATATAAACATCAAAATCTTGATCAATGAAATAAATATTTGAATTATGTATGGAATATATCATAAAGGAACATCAATCATGATAAAATATCACAGGAATGAAACATGTAACTATGGAAAACCATTAATCACATGATATGATTTCCATAGTAGACAAGGCATAGATGCCAACACCATCTTAGTGGACAAAGTCCCTTTCTGAATCGAGTTCACTCCTCGTTCCAGTCCTGTATCACTGAACCAGATTAACATACCATTCCATCCATGTCTATCTCGTGAGATAAAAATCTGTACCCAATGCATTTTAGGGAGATATAGGTCCCACCCATCTCATAATGAAATCATTCTCACTAGTGGCTCAAAATAAACATAAATCCTTCATCATACCCCAAAAAATTAAATGGGTTTCATAAACATCATCCCATCATAACCTAATAAATATAAAACAAATGGATATCATTTCATAATTACAAGAATAAAAAAATTTAAATAATAGATACATAATACTTGATACATACACATATGAAATAATGTCATCTTAGATGGAAAATGATTTTGATAAAACACGTGAAACGAACTCTTGAAGAAAAAATCCTTTCTTCTTAAAAATCAATTTATTTTCAAAAAATACCCCGAAATTCTAAAAGAAAAGGATTTTACTGATAATAACCATGAAATAATGTAGAGTAAAATTCATGAAAATAAGGTGTTATGAAACCATAAAAATCTGGTCATGCCGTTTTAGTTAAAAAAAATCTTCTCATACTTTTTTGGAAAAGTCAAAAAGTACCTCGTATGGTAAACCAAAGAAAGATTCCTTCGGTATGATGTGGTAAAAGTCAAAAAAGGTAAAAAATGACTTTAAATATACATGGAATAAAATTAAATATTCTATGATAAAATTTTGAGTACATATGGACATTGATTATAAATATAACACCAGTAAATACTTCCGAATAATCAATCTCAGATAAGAATGAGATTGGAATAATTATCCCTTACCTTATGTATGATATGCTTCATATATATCCAAACCTCCTGTATAGTGATTTATATATTTTCATTGACTTATTACAGAATCATATTCATTGTTATGATATCATATATGATTCATTCATTACTTTATATTACCCATTCTTTTGTAAATTCATGTTAAAGTAGCGTTTTGGGTAAAATCATTTCATTTATCATCCGTGATTTGACTTGTAATTATTTATATTATTACTTAGATCATGATTACTTTCATCTAGAATGTAAAAAATGATTTATATATAATATATATTCAGAATATACATATATATAATAGATCGATAAATGGAAAGAAATACACCGTTCATGGAGACAGTAGGCCATATGTACACATGAACACTGTTTTCGTTTCCTTATTAAATTGAATAGAAGTAAGTAAATATAATGTACATAAGTCTAGTATCATTAATATGTCATATATTTCATGATTATTTAATATATATACGTTATAATCATTCTTGAATAGTTAACGTGGATAATGAATCTAATCGCATCGTGGAGACAGTAATCCATACGTACGCACGAGCGATGATATCGTTCCCATAATTATAGAATGGAATTATATTGGATGATATAATTTCTTAGAATTAGTATCATGTTATATTAATCATATATATAGTTTTTATTTACACCATTATACCCATCAATTAAGGTGGTGGTGGACAACAGATTACACCAGGGCATGGAGACTGTATTTCGTACGTACGCATTCGCGGTGATTTCATTTTCCGTAGGATGGATAGAAGATGAAATAGGTTTGTTTCATATTTATAATAATATATAAGTATATGAGTTATACTGATGTTATTACATTATTATGGAACAACTATATAAGAAGAAGTAGAATAAAGAAGAAAACTTGAAAGAATCAGTAGAAAAGATTACCTCTTCTTCGAGGAACCTCTTTTATGCTTCCTCTTAAGGCACTAGAGTTGGTCTTTTGAGTAGAAAAAAACCTAAAATTTTTTTCTAGGGAAGTGGAGAAGAGAAATGGGTAGGGGTTGGCCGAGCATTAAGGCTCAATGTGTTGTGAAGAGAAGATGGAGGATGTTCCCTTTTATAAGGGAGGAGAGGGGCACCTTTGGAAACATAAGAAATATTAATTTATAATAAATTCAAACCCCACATAAAAACCCCCAAAAATGACAGAAATCCAATTATGAGGTGAGATAGAGTTGTAATCTCATAATCCAATAAAATTTAGACATGATGGGAATTTATCTTAAAACTTATCAATTTGATTTATCCTTATTTAATCTATTTAATCTTATTTGTGGTAATAATATTCTAAATTTTAAACTGTTATAAATAATTACTTATGTGTTGTGAATTATCCATAATTGGGTTCCTTATGAAATTTTAGACCATATAAAGTTCAATTTATGATTTTTAAAGATTTATGTCATTTTTAATCAATTTAATAATATGTTATTTTTATAAAATAACAATAGTGTTAATTTTGACAGTATTATTTTATTTGAATTTAAATAAAATCCACACACAAGTTGTATTCTAACCAATAATTTTAATTGATTCATAAAATGGCATATTAATCTAGAAAATTTGTGGAGAACATTAATTAGTTCATATAATGTTTATGTTAATATTTATAAAACCATTTATTTGATATTTCCCTTAATAAAACAATTACTACATCACTTTTGAATAATCATTTAATATACTTATTATTTTCATAAAAACTAAAAATAAAATCCTATAATGAAGATAAATATAATTCCTTTCATAATAATATTTTCACTCGAATTTATCATCATAAAATCACAACATTTAAATTGTAAAATTTATTAAATTTTGAAGGTGATATCTTTGATATCATTTAAAATAAAATAATTTAAATGTCCTAATCCGTCTTATAAGGCACCAAATGGTACAAATATTGGACATTGTATGATTAGGCTATAGATATACTCTACCAATAATGTTTGGTCAAGTTTACGGTCCTTTTGATAGGTACTATTATTTTAATAAAAACAATATTATTGATTTTTCACTAAATAAATAATTTCTACATCATTAATTTATATGATTTTAAGGTAATAAAATATTTATTAAAAATTATGAATAAATTACCATGATAAATAAAAACATTTTATATTTCAAATGATTATTTATAATAGAATTTATATTCTGTATAACTATATATTAAAAATAATATAATTATTAAAGTTTGAGTGAGACATTTCACATTCCTTTAAATAAACTAAATAAAGGGTCTTAATCAAATACAAGTGGGATCCATTAGATTCCATTTCGACCCAAGTATGATTTAGGGTAAAATATAATCATCAAATAATATTAGGACAATTATTAGTTTAATTTTATAATATTATATTTACCCTTAATTACCTCAATTTACCTTTAACTATGGTAAATAAAATTTACCATAGTTTCTATTCATAATCACTAAAACTAATGAGTATCTTATTAACATAATTTGGACCTAATAATTCCAAATATGGAATCCTTTTTCCAAATTAAAATCACATAAGTTTTAGAAATTAATTTAAAATTAATCGCGTTGTTAAGAAAACGAGTTTTAAAAGCTAAAACATTGCAAAAGATTGAAATGATTTTACCTATAAATTCAATGTAAAATAAATTCTAATAAAATACATTATATTAAATGGTAAAAACATTTTATATTTATAATTTAAAACTATTAAATATTATAATTTAACCATACAAATTATTACGATGAAAATAGTTGTTTTTTAATTAAAATATAGCGTGTTTGTTTCTATTAATTAAAATATGAAAATTATCAAAATAATATGAAAATTTTATCCAAAGTAAATTTTTTTTATCCATATTCCAAGAAAGAATATTATTTTGTCAAATTGAACTTATAAAAATGTCAAAAACTAGATTTAAAGTGGGTTCTCCCTCAAAAGGTGACAAGACTGCATTTTTTGAAAAATACTTATTTTACTAGAAAACATTATTTTGTTCTCACACGATGTTCTAAAAAATGTATAAGATGAATAATAATGTTATAAAATTCAAAATTTATTTAATAATATTCATAACGTCTAGTTCATAATAATATTATAACAATATATTGTTTTTTAGTGAAACCCGATATTGCGTACAACACATGCTATTGAGGAAGGTCACGATTTGCGTGTAATGCAAGGCAAGTCAGGGTTGTGTGTAGTGAAAGACTCCTTTTTTGTTGCATATAACAGTATCTAACAAAATTTCATTTATATATTGAATATATATATATACACACACACACTCAATGTTGTGTAGAATAACTACACTCAAACGAACTTGAAATTGTGTGTAACACAATACAATAATAGTGTTGCGTATACTGCAAGCTAATACGGTGTTGCGTATAGTGCAAGGTAATCTTGGTATAGCATAAAACAGAAGATATTAAAGAAATTGTAAAGATTATATCACATTAAATCTCTGGGTGTTACATTCTACCCCCATTAAAATGAATTTCTCCCTCAAAATTCGTCGGGGTTATGGATGATTTATTACATGATAGTTTCATTCTTAGAAACCCACATCATAAAAAGGAAAAGCAAAACTTATCTTCAGAAAAGAATGTAGGAAAAGTAATGGTTACCCAAATTATCTAAAAACTAGGTTTCCACAAAGGATAACATCGGTGAAAATATGGATTTGGAAGAGAAATCTGACCATCATTTTCTGATGATGAGTGGTAGAGGACATGGCTATAATAAAGCCAACAGTCAAAAAGGCATCAATTTGTGATGATCTAAGGTTCCATCTGATTCATTAGATATGAGAGCACAAGGACAACTTTTTTGGTTTTCAAGATCATTTCTCTAATGTTGAAGAATTTTTTGAATTAAAAGAAATACTTTCTTGATTTTGGTACAATCTTATTGGGGTTCGTGCCTTGTTCAATTTCCACTTCATCTCTTAAAGAAATGAAGTTGAATTTGTCTTCTGTGATGTGTTAATGGATAATGTGATATAATGTTAGGTTATTCCATTTGTCTCAAACAAAAGGTTTGAAAAAGTTCTTAAATATACATAAGTCCATCTATAGTGAGATTAATGGTATATGGTGACTAAAATGGACTTATACTTCATATATAATACCACGTAATAAATTAAAATTAATTCATACTAACCAGGGAATTCATGTAGGCCAGTGGTAGGTGATAAAAGATTTTCACACTTCAGTTGTGGGTTCGATTCCCGCAACCTTTTTTGACGCGACGTGTTGTCGCCCATCCTTCAGGTTGTTATTTTTCTAAAACTACACTATAATAACATTACTGAAATTATATCGGAAAAATGTATTAGATTTAAACAATACTATCTTATTTTTAACATAATCCATTCCAATCTTTAGATTTATTGAAAATACATCTTTTCAATATCATAGTATAATGAAAACAATTACTAGAAAGGTCACATAATAAGAAAGTGAATACTATCATTTATCCCCCATATATCATAAGTATATCTTGTTGATTGCATTCCAAACATGTGATTAACATTATCATGTATTCTCATAAATTACCATAGAATCATAGTGAAAACATGAATGTTGTCAAAAGGTAGCACTTTCCACATACCAAAATCCCAAAAAATTCAATACACTCAAACCATGATTTCACTTTTTCCTTATATTAGTCATGGGCTCGTTAATACTACCAAACATTTCATTATCTCCTTATACCATCTTTATGCACATATTAGGTGCTTTCCAGAAATATCTGAATAACCTTTTATGGTAACTGATACCATTCATAATATACTTTCAACAACTCAAGTAAAGACAACAGTGTAACAATCCTTAGATTTTCCTTTATTCCATAGTACCAAACATTATTCTTGATAAACATACAATCATTCCACTATGTTCTTTAACCACTGACTGAGTTTCATCACTTCTTTCATCTCATATATCCTTTGTAGTCTCTTCAACATCATCCATATAAATACTGCCCATATGACCATGCTGATTTTCTTTATGATATTTTCCCTTAGGGAATTGGTTTGCATAATGCCCTTACATTCTGCATTTAAGACATTTAACCATTTTTTATGTCTTAGAAATAACATTATCCTTGTCCATGGTGTTAACTGAACCTTTTCCTTTTCAATTATTTTCTTTGTGTCCTTCTTTTCCACACTCAAATAATTTTCCAGTTCCTTTGAAACATTCTCCCTGATTACTCTTCCCACATGATTTACATGGGGGAAACTGAACTTTCTTTCCTCTCTGATCATAATGAAACTCCATGTTTCCATTATTAGATGAGTCAAAAAAATTACCAATGTTGAGATTATTGATAATATTATGAGATTTCTGATTATTCATAATAATGATGTTTTCACATCCAAATTCCACTTCATTTGGTTTCTCATGATGAACATTATATTATCCATTAACATGAATCCTCTTGTTTCCTTCCATTTCTGAAAACCCAAAAAGAATAGTATGAGAGGAAAAAATTTTACCAGAAAAAAAACATAATCATGGTGGAGTACATTCAATCTCTAACATCTTAGGTTTAATTCTATGATCGTTACCATAATTCTAATACTATAACATATACTTATACGTAACCTTTGGGGAATCCCTAGAAATACCTTAGAAATATTTCTAGGGATTTCACCAAAGATTTTGTATCCTAATTTCCAAACGTTAACTAACGCTTTCCTCTGATTCCAACTATAGAGAGCTGAAGCTTGACATACATGGGAATTACATTACTTTTTCGGAATACCTAATACATAACAAAAACAGACACCAAAGGACTACAATAATTATGTGTCTTTGGAAACTCGGAATATAATATTTTAATCATGGTGAATTATCTTCAACATCTCCCATAAAGATCCTCCATTTTTGTCATACCTAAAACCTTTATTTATATCTTGGGGAAAAGAAAACATAAAAAGGGTGAGCTGAAATGCTCAGTACGGGTAAACATATAGAACATAAAACATTCCATAAAAATTTTAATGCAAAAACATGAACATAAAATCTAACCATCAAAATCTTGAGAAAAGACATAAATCATGGAATTATGTAAGGAATATATCATAAAGGAACATTAATCATGATAAAATATCATGGGAATAAAACATGTAACTATGTAAAACCAAAAAACACTTGATATGATTTCCATAATATCCAAGGAATTGTTTCCAAGACCATCTTAGTGGACAAAGACCATTTCTGAATCGAGTACACTCCTCATTCCAGTACTGTATCACTGAACCAAATTAACATACCATTCCATCCATGTATATTTCATGAGATATAAATCATTACCCAATGAATTTGACGGATATATAGGTCCGACCCATCTCATAATGAAACCATTCTCACTTGTGCCACAAAATAGACATAAATCATTCATTATAACCCAATGTATAAAATGGGTTTCATAAACATCAACCCATCATAACGTAATCCATATAAAACAAATGGATATCATTTCATCATAAGAAGAATCAAACCATGTAAATAATAGAGACATTATACTTGAAACATACACATATGAAATAATGTCAACTTAGATAGAAAATGGTTTTGATAAAACACTTGAAAATAATTAATGAGGAAAATATCCTTTCTTCTTAAAAATCATTTTCTTTTCACAAAATGCCACACAATTTTAAAATAATAGGATTTTATTGAAAATAACCATGAAAAATTGTAGAGTAAACTTCATGAAAATAAGGCATTATGAAACCATAAAAATCCCTTCATGCCGTATTAGTTAAAAATAATTATTCTCGTACTTTTTTCGGAAAAGTCAAAAATTACCTTGTATGGTAAACAAAAAAATGATTCCTTCCATACGATGTGGTAAAAGTAAAAAAATGGTAAAACTGACATTAAATATACATGGAATAAAATTAAAAATATTATGAAAACATTTGGAGAACATAGGGACATGGATGACTAACATAACCCTAGTAAATAATTATGAATAAACAATCACGTTTAAGAATGAGATTGGGATAATTATCCCCTACCTTATGTCTGATATGCTTCATATGTATCCTAAAATCCTGTATAATTATTTAAAAAATGTCATTTACATATTAAATAATCATATTCATTGTTATGATATAACATATAGTTCACTTATTACTTTATATTACCCGTTATTTTGTAAATTCATGATAAAGTTGTGTTTTGGATAAAATCGTTTCATTTATCATCTGTGTTTTGACTTGTAATTATTAATATGATTACATAGATCATGATTACTTACATACAGAATGTAAAACATGATTTATATATAATATATATTCAGAATATATGTATATATAATATATCGATAAATGGAATGAAATACATCATTCATGGAGACGGTAGGCCGTACGTACGCATGAACGATGTTTTCATTTCCTTATTAAATTAAATGGAAGTCAGTAAATAAAATATTTATAAGTCCAGTATCATTAATATGTCCTATATTTCATGATTATTTAATATATATACTTTATAATCATTCTTGAATGGTTAACTTGGAGAAAGAATCTAATCGTGTCGTGGAGACGGTAATCCGTATATACGCATGAACGATAATATCATTCCCATAATTATTGAATGGAATTAGATCTGATGATATAATATGTCAGAATTAGTATCATGTTATATTAACCATATATATTTTTATTCTTTACACCATTATACCCTTCTAATTAAGGTGGTGGTGGAAAATAGATTACACCACAGCGTGGAGACGGTATTCCGTACGTACGCACATGCGGTGATTTAATTATCCGTAGGATGGATAGAAAATGAAATAGGGTTGTTTCATATTTATAATAACATATCAGTATATTATTGATACTGATGTTATTACATTAAAATGAAACATCTATATAAGAGGATGTACAAGAAGGAAGAAACTTGAAAGAATCCGTAGAAGAGATTACCTCTTCTTCGACGCACCTCTTTTAATCTTCCTCTTAAGGCACTAGATTTGGTCTTTTGAGAAGAACATAACCTCCAAAATGTTTCTAGGGAAGTGGAGAGGAGAAATGGGCAGGTTTTGGCCGAGCTCCAAGGCTTAATGTGTTGTAAAGAGGAGAGAGAGGAGGTTCCCTTTTAGAAGGGAGGAGAGGGGCACCTTTGGATACATAAGAAATATTAATTTATAATAAATTCAAACCACACATAAAAACCACCAAAAATGAATTAAATCCTAATATGAGATGAGATATAGTTTTAATATCATCATTCAATAAAATTTATACATGTTGGGAATTTATCTTAAACCTTATCAATTTGATTTATCCTTATTTAATTTATTTAATCTAATTTGTGGTAATAATATTCTAAATTTTAAATTGTTATAAATAATTAATTACGTATTGTGAATTATATATAATTGGGTAATTTATAACATTTTAGACCATATGAAGTTAAGTTTATGATTTTTAAATATTTCGGTGATTTTTAAACAATTTAATAATATGTTATTTTTATAAAATAACAATAGTGTTAATATTGACACTATTCAACTATTTGAATTTAAACAATATCCACACAGAAGATATATTTGAACCAAAATGTTTAATAGATTCTAACATGTAATATTCAGCTAGAAAAATTTTTTAGAACATTAATTAGTTCATATAATGTTTATTTTAATATTTATAAAACCATTTATTTGATATTTTCCTTAATAAAACAATTACTACATCTCTTTTTTATAATCATTTAATATACCTATTATTTTCATAATAATTAAAAAAAATCCTATGATGAAGATAAATATAATAACTTTTGTAATAATATTTTTACTCGAATTTATCATTTTTAAATCACAACATTTAAATTGTAATAGTTATTAAATTATGAATGTGACAACTTTGACATTATTAAAAAATAAAATAATTTTAATATCCTGATCAGTTTTATAAGGATCCAAATTGACCAAATATCTACCATTGGGTTATTAGGGTATATATATACTCGACCAATAATGTTGGGTCATATTTCTGGTCCTTTTGATAGGTACTATTATTTCAATAAAAACTATATTATTGATTATTCACTAAAAAAATAATTTCAACATCATTAATTTATAAGATTTTAAAGTAATAAAATATTTATTTAGAACAACATATAAATTAACATGATAAATAAAAATATTTTATATTTAAAATGAGTATTTATAATAAAATTTATATTCTGAATAATTATATATAAAAAATAATTTAATTATTAAAGTTTGCGTGAGATATTTCACATTCCTTTAAATAAAATAAATAAAGGGTCTTAAAAAAATACAATTAGGATCCATTAGATTAAATTTAGACCCAAGTATGATTTATGGTAAAATATAATCATCCAATTATATTAGGACAAGTGTTAGGGTAATTTTATAATCTTATATTTACCCTTAATTACCTCGATTTACCTTTAACTATGGTAAATAAAATTTACCGTAGTTACTATTCATAATGACTAAAAATAAATAAGTTGCTTATTAACATAATTTGGCCCTAATTATTCCAAATATGGAATAATTTTTTCCAAATTCAAATCATAGAAGTTGTATAAATTAATTTAAAATTAATCCCATTATTATGAAAATGAGTTTTAAAAGATAAAACATTGCAAAAGATTGAAATGATTTTACCTATGAATTCAATGTAAAATCAACGATAATAATATACATTATTTTAAATGGTAAAAAAATATTCTATTTAATCATTAAACCATTAAATTATATAATTTAACCATATAAATTATTACGATGAAAAAAGTTGTTTTTTAATTAAAATATAGCGTGTTTTTTAGTATACATTAAAATATGAAAGTTATCAGAATAATATGTAAAATTTAGCCAAAGTAATTTTTTATATCCTGGTTCCAAATTATAATTTTATTTTTTCAAATTGAACTTATAAACATGTAAAAAACGAGATTTAATGTGGGTGCGCCATTAAAAGGCGGCAAAACTGTATTCTTTTAAAAATACTTATTTTACTCGAAAAAATTAATTTGTTCTGACACGATATTCTAGAAAATGTGTAAGAGGAATAATAATTTTATAACATAAAAAATTTACTAAATAATATTCATAATGGCTAGTTCATAATAATATTATAAAAATATATCGTTGTTTAGTGAAACCCAATATTGCGTACAACACATGCTATCAAGGAAGGTCGCGATTTGCTTGTAATGCAAAGCTAGTTAGGGTTGTGTGTAGGGAAAGACTCCATTGTTGTTGCGTATAACAGAATCCAACCATATTTCATTTATACATTGAATATATATATATATATATATACACTCAATATTGCGTAGAATAACTACTATCAAATGAAGTTGAAATTGTGTGTAACACAATACAAGAATAGTGTTGCTTATACTGCAAGATAATACATTATTGAATATATCGCAAGATAATATTGGTGTAGCATACAACAGAAGATATGAAAGAAATTAAAAAGATTATATCTCATAAAATCTCTGGTTCTTACACTAAGGCTACGAGTACCAAGACTGGATGGTACCCGGAGGTGGACCGTATAGCTTGTCGGTACATGAATGAGACAAAAAGACGTGGAGTGATGATGAGATGATTTGTACCTATGATTCAGGTAGAAACCGTGGAGGATGATCCATTAGATGTATTTTCATTTTATTTAGTTGTATTGAATTTCAGTTGTACTTATACCTTACTGTTGGGATTGTATTCTGGCCCCTTTTACTTTCATCACTCTTTTGTTATATAGTTTACTTGAAGTTTCATCCAGCTGTGTGCTTGCTTGTGTGTGTTTTCACAGGTTATAAAGGCAATGCCTTCCCAGTTTTAGTAGATTTTGCCTTTGGTTCTAGTCTCCAGCCCATAGTCTATAGAAGGCAGGTTTGGGGTAGTAACGACACGGGCCCCTGGGGAGACGTCGTGACAAATTGCTATCAAAGATAGGTTCTACCACAAAACATAGGAATCTAATATTTATTTTCTATGAAGCAATAATGTTATGGGTAGTGAGTGTGGTTCTTAGTTCATAGAGTCCAATGTTGGTGAAGTAGACGATGTATCCATACACAAGGACCATAACATCGGATTTCCAACATATTTTATGAAACCACTGATTGCGTGTGTGTTCTCAAAAGTTTTCTTTAAGATAGTTCAACTAAGTTAGATCACCAGATATAAATTTTTACTATAGCTCACTTGTTTCTTTTCAGGATTCCTCCACGCAGACAACCAGCTAGTGCTCAGATAGTTGTACACACTGATGGCCCAACAAGTGATGAGGCCTCATTGCGGGGCCCTTATCTAGCGGAGGGACCAACTATACCACACCCCGTTGGTCCACTAATGCCACCAGCCTCATCAGAAGAGGGTGCATTCCACATGAGCATGTTGCACAAGTTACAGTGACAGAGGCCACCTAGGTTCAGGGGAGAGACAGACCCACAGGTGGATGAGGAATGCCTGGAGGCTATGGTGAGAGTTTTCCAACTGGTAGGGACACCAACAATCTTCCTGGTGATCCGTTTTTATAGCCTACTACAGGAAGTAGTAGGAAAATGGTGGAGCTTGATGCTCCAAGTCCATGATGAGGTGATGATTCTCTAGGTAGAATTCAAGAGCATGTTTCGTGCAGAGCTTGTTCCAGTGACTCTCCGAGCAGTGCACATATAGGAGCTACTTCATCTGCAGCAGGTCATCATGATCTTATCTCGTTACTTTGTGAGGTTCACAGACCTCTCACGCTACTCCACCGATATGGTTCGAGACCCATTCTTCAGGGTCCGGACTTTCGAGCAGAGGATCATATGGGATATAAGAGCTTTGATGGTCTCACTCAGCATCCCAATGCTGGCAGGGGTGTTAGAGAGATCCCCCTAGGTAGAGAGTTTCCTTTTTGAGTAGTCACCAGTAGCGAGACACGCTACAAGTCGGCATGTAGCGGAGTCTTCTAAAGCTGGTAGTAGACAGACTTTACATAGGTCCAAGAGGAATAGACCAACAGGCGGATGAATGCATGTCCAAGGATCGGTTGTGTGGGGAACCCGAAGTGAAGACAGACATTCCAGTAGCGGGTAATGTTACTCATGCAGCAGGCAGGGTCACATGGCTCTTGACTATCTAACCTGACGTATAGATGATCAGTAGATGGTTGAAGGACTACCCAAGAAGAGATAGATATTCGATTGAGGTAGTCCACAGGGCACATGCAGACGTTGCAGAGGAGTTGGTCGAGCAGTTGGCGGTGGGAGACGTTTGGAGGCGTTACTGTCACCACCACCAAGAGGTCCACCCCGACCATAGGGAGGAGGTGGACAAGGGAGAGCTCAGCTCCAGGAAGCTGAGGCCTACAACCACAGTGCTCTGGAGAAGATACAAGGTATGATATGTGTCTACTCCACCATAGTTACAATAATTATAGACACAGGTGCCCGTCATTTGTTCAGTGCCAATACCATCATTTGGAGCTCGGAGATTCCGAAGGAGCCTTTGGCTGGATCCTTACTACTAGAGACTCCTACGGGAGCAGATTTGGAAGTTATGCACTGGTGCTGGTGGTGTGAGATTACTCTAAGATACGAGAGCTTTAGTTGAGATCTCCTAGTAGCGGCGTCAAGGCCTTATGAAATCATCTTGGTTATGGAATGGTTATCTACAGTCCATTCTCAGATTGACTATATTAGGTGAAAATTATGGTGTGTCTGCATGGATGGGACTAGGTTTACCTTCACCGGTGAGAAGGGATCCTATAAAGTGTAGGATGGACATACCCCGAGAAGGGTGCAGCTGATTACACATCAGTTGGCTAGCCCTACCATTGGAGTGGTTGAAGTGGAGAGTCTGAGCTATCCTGTAGTGTTGGAACAGTATGCGGATGTTTTCCCGGATGATGTCCTAGGTCTACCTCCTTGCAAAGAGGAGGAATTTTACATTGAATTGTATCCCAGGACGACACCAATATCTACACCAGCATATCAGATAGCTCCCGCGGAGATTCGCGAGATATGGGAACAGCTAGAGGACTTGCTGGGGAGGGATTCATCTGGCCTAGTGTTTATCCTTGGGAAGTCCCTATTCTGTTCTCCAAGAAGGCATATGGGATTTTAAGGCTTTGTGTAGACTACCATCACCTGTAATTGGTGACCATTAAGGACAAATACCAACTTCAGAGGATTAAAGTCCTCTTTGATCAGCTGAAGGGTGTACGGTGGTTCTCAAAGATAGAAATCATGTCATGATATCACCAGCTCAGAATGCTAGATGAGGATGTGCAGAAGATGGCCTTCTGGTGTAGGTATGCAAATTAAATGTTCTTGGTTATGCCATTCGTCATGACCAACACTCATGTAGTGTTCATGGGACTCAAGAACAGTATCATTCATCCATACCTTGACTGCTTTATCATAGTCTTCATTGATGACATTCTGATATACTCGACCAATGAAGAGGATAATTTTTATCATTTGCGGGTAGTACTGGACACACTTAGAGAGCACCATCTTTATAGTAAGCTCTCTATGTTCCAGTTTTTGATCAGATAGGTTAATGTGTTGGGTTATGTCATCTCGGTGGCTAGAGTGGCAGTAGATCCAGTAAAGATTGAGGCAGTACTTGCTTTGGATCCACCCAGGAGTGTGAAATAGGTACAATGTTTCCTGGCTTTGGATGGATACTACTAGAGGTTTGTGACAGACTTTTCTAGAGTTTCAGCACCACTATCAGCCATGAAGAAGATGGGGTAACCCTTTGTGTGGTCAGAGAGATGCCGACATAGTTTTAAAGAGTTGAGACATAGGTTGACTAGTGCCTAAATCATGAGGCTTCTAGAGGAGGGCGTAGGGTACGTAGTCTACTACGATGCATCTAGGACCGGACTCAGATGTGTACTGATGAAGGGACGAGCAGTGATCGCTTATGGTTCTTGATAGCTAAGACAACATGAGAAGAAATATGCTACCCATGACCTATGGTTAGCAGTAGTGGTCTTCTCTTGTAATATGTGGCGACACTATCTGAAGGGTGAGCGTTTTTTCATGTACTCTAATCACAAGAGTCTCGGGTATGTCTTCTCCCAGAAGGACATGAACCTGAGACATCAACATTGGATTGAGTTCCTCCAGGACTATGATGTCAAGATAGTCTATACTTAGAATAATGGTAACATTGTTGCATATGCACTTAGCAGAAGATCTGGTATACAGCTTCTAGGTGAGGCGATAGAGATGTTGGTCACTTTGCAGATATCCTTTTCTGGATCAGGATAGAACAACTTTTTTTCATTCTCTTACAGTCACTCCCCCTCTTCATCAGCGAGTCAGAGAGGCACACCATAGGGACACTGACTGAGAGACACGATGTTCTCAAATATCCACAAGGCAGGCACCCGATGGATTTTCTGAAGTTGGAGAGCATGTCATCATCTTCAGAGGGCGTAACATGATATCAGTTTCACTTTAGAAGGATGTGTTGAGAGAGTTCCACACATCCCCCTAGCGGTAAATCCAAGAGCGGTGATGATGCACCAGGACCTCCAACGACTGCACGTGTGGCCGAAAATAAAGAATGTAGTAGCACTGTTTGTTTCTCACTATCTCACTTGTCAGCAAGTGAAGTCAGAGCCTCAGGTACTAGTAGGATTGGTTCAGCATTTAGAGGTCCCAATGTGGAAGTGGCTTGGGATATCCATGGACTTCATGATAGGATTTCAATGTACATCTAGGGGAAATGACTCTATTTGGGTGATCGTTGACTGACTCACCATGTCGTCCCACTTTCTACCGATTAGAGAGTAGGGTTCAGTAGAGAGCATGGGATGCCTCTATGTGCATGATATTCTGTGGCTACAAATAGTACCTTCTATGATTTTCTCCAATCATGATGCATGGTATACATCCAGACTATGTAAGGGGTCTCATGAGGCTTTTGGGATGCAACTTCATTTGAGCGCCACCTTCTATCCTCAGACGGATGGTCAGACTATGTGGAGCATTCAGAACCACGAGGACATGATCCATGTTTGTGTCCTCTACTTTGATCGCAGTTGGGAGGATCACTTACCTTTGGTGGAGTTTCCATAAAACAACAGCTATCACTCCACGATTGGGATGACACCTTTTGAGGAGTTGTATGGGGGACCTTACAGATCAAGTTTGTGCTGGACAGACAGAGGGGAGTCAACACTCATGGGACCAAAGATGTTATGGGCTACCACAGAGAAGGTTCATATCATCCAAGAGTATATAAAGACTACACAAAGCAGGCATAATTCTTATGCAGACAGGAGACAGAGAATTTTAGAGTTCGAGGATAGAAACCACGTCTTTCTACGGGTCTCGACTAGATGAGGTTTGCGGATATTTTTCCAAGGCAGCAAGATATCTCCGAGATTCATCGGAACATTTCTGGTCTTCAACAGAGTTGGAAAGGTGGAATACCACTTAGATCTTCCACCTCAGTTGCACCAGGTGAACGACATCTTCCACGTATCCCAGCTGTGGAGATACGTGCACGAACCTTCTCACATCATCGACCATAGCGAGTTGGACGTTGATGCCTGGGTGAATTTTGCGGAGGTTTCTTTAGAGATTGAGAATCGATATGAGAATGTCCTTCCTGGACATCGGATATCTTTGGTTCAAGTTCTTTGGCAGTATAGGAACCTCCAGGAGAGCACATGAGAGTGGGAGGCTCAGATGCGTGCTCAGTACCCCCACTTGTCCCTTTTGTTTGAGTTGTAGCTTATGGGGAAATAAAGCCTGATGTGGAGAGAATGTAAAGACCTTTAATTTCTATGTAATTTTTTTAAAAAACATATGTGAATTTTATGAGCCTGAAAAAATTAACAGCGCATGATTATGAGTCCCAAAGTGACAAGAATGAATTTCTGTACTTTATTTCGGGTATGTTCCATAAACATGAGAGTAGGTTTTTCTAAATTTTGAACCACTGTTCAGAATTAAAAACTGAGGGCACTGTTGAACTCGTAGCGCTGGTATTCACATAAGAAGACTTTCACCATGACGACAAATGGATTAGGGTGAAAGTTAGTTTTTGGCTTTTTGTGGAAATAATAAAATAAAATAAACTTCATTTTATTTTATTTTTATTTGGAGCTTCCATGTGGATATTTTTGGTGGGGTCCCCTGGAACTAATCCTCCAGGTGGAAGTTTAAAGTTAGAACCACAAGAACTTAACCTCCCATTAGAGGATAAGGTGGTGGGGACCACCCAAACCATAACCTCCCCTGAAAGGTTATGGTGGTGTTGAACACTCGGTATTAAAACCCCTTGAATCCACCCATTAATTGGGAGAAACCCTCAACTCCCACGATTAATGAGGAGAGCCTCTTGACCTCCTCCACCTTAATTGTGCAAAAATAGATAACATTAACCATGACAACAGACCTCTTAATTTAACCAATTTAAATTAATCCAATATGAATTATGCCTATGATTAAATTGGGGAAACACTTTATATTATTGGCTATCTCCTTTATTTGGTGGAAATGGGGAGAGGAGGAGCTCTTGGGAGAAAGGTTCTCCAATGAAAGAGGCTTCCTCCTTGAAGAACATCGACGACTTCGACCTTATTCCTTGGAACTTCCTTCAACGTAGGAAATGTTCGTCTACATCGAATCGATGTCTGCATTCTCGCTTTAATGTCAACAAACATCGAACAAGGTGGGGTTTTAAATATTGTATGGTTTTAATCCCTTCATTCGTTCCTTCTATAAAAAATAACATGGATCAACGTATTATCATGTTGAGATGCGGATGTTTTCCTTGTTGGTTGGTAATCAATTGTTGTGGGAGGTTGTAGAAGTTTATTCATTATTTTATTAACACTTCCATTATTCTTCAAAAATTTTCCTTTGTGGGGTTGGAAATAGAAATTATTGGAGGATTATGGGAATTGATGTTTTAAAATATATTCCATGCTCATTATTTTTTTATGTTCCAGATGAACCGCTTGCTACCACTCTAAACACGGAGGGTGCGGGCCAAACATGCATTGTATGGCCCCCACCGTTCTTCTTTGTGGTGTTCCTCGAAACAGAGGATGGGAAAAAATGGCGTCGAATGCGACGAAGGAAATGATCACGCCACTCACGTCCTCCACGACCCGCACCACCCCTGTGACACTCCGGCGCCCCGGAAGAACCAGCCTCACCACCCCAGACCCTCACGGTTCCCTAGCCGAACCAGCCCGCACCCTCACCGCACCTCAGCTGAACCTGCCCATGCCCTCATGGCGCCGCGACAGAACGGGCTCGTGCCCTCGCAGTGCCTTCGCCAAACCAGCCCCGCGCCTCGGGCCGAGCTGCCCTCGCGGTGCCCTCCGAGACGAGCCTCCCATGCGACACCCTCCGAGCCGAACAACCCTCACGCCAACCCACAGCGGGTCCGCGCCCTCAAAACTAGTCCGCACTCTCTCGGCCCTCCGCAGCCCCACACAGCCTGTTGGGCAAGGCCTAGCAGGACAAGCCGAACCAAAAGGGCCGGCCTGCCCAAAGGGCCGTGGCAAACCCAATGGGTCAGGTAGGGTCATCCCAGACTGGGGCAGGCCTGGTCGGTCTGACCGAGGCAGACCAGACCTGGGCCCACTATGACCCTATACTATCTTTTGGCCATATCTTTGGCACTAGATGTCTGTTTTATTAACCGTTAGTGGTTCTAGTAATCTTGGATCATGAAGCTCCAATTGTGCATACCCCACTGGAGTTTAGGTTATAGTTGAAATACGGTCAGGTTGGATCGTGCACGAATCCAACTGGGACCCTGGGACTAAAAGTCTAATTATTCACAGACCGTGCATTCAATTGATGCGCAATCTATTGAATTGATACCCCTATGATGTGGAGGACCATTGAGATACTTCCTCATGGTACTTCATGATATATAGAGTATCAACTAGTAGCTCGTGGATCAGATCCACTCGGAGATGAGTGAGTATAGCGCAAAGACCTAGTAGCTGGATGATACCTGACAACTGCTGACCGTTTGTCTCGATGTGACACCATTATCCCTGTGGGGAGCACCTTGGTGACATGGAAGAACCACAATACTCAATAAGAGGAGTACCTTAGCATGCTATGAGGGTGAGCGCGCTTGGTGACATGGCAGAACCACAATGGGGAGCGCCTCTGTGTGACGCGGCAGACCCACGATACCCGATAGGAGGAGTACCTCAACAGTCCAAGGATGGTGGGAAGTGATCTTGTTATCACGGAATGCCCATTGTACTTGAAAAGAAAGAGTTCTTTATTATCCAAGGATTTGATAATGTGACTTGGGGGTTACTAGATACTACCCCTAAAATAGAATCCTGGTTGAGCTAAGTTAGTACTTTTGTGTTTTCCTCGTGATTGATATGGATTAATTATTAACATGGGTATATGTATGGGAATATAACTATGTAGGGATATCTATTGATTTCATATTTTTTGGTTTATCCTTGTTGGATCTTGTAAGACCTTGAGGGTCTCGGGGTCCCCCTGAGTATCGTAATATTCACCTCTACACGGGTTATTCCCGCACCTTGTTGTGTTGGATGCAGATGACAAACATCACTGACTGAGGCTGAGAGTACCAGGATTGGACGGTACTCGGAGGTGGACCATACGGCTTGTTGGTACACAGAGGAGATAAACGAATGTAGAGTGCTAAGGAGACGATCAGTACCTACCCTTCTAGTAGGAAACTCAAAGGACGATCCATAAATTGTCTTTTCTTTTTATTCAGTTGAATTGAATTTCAATTGTATGTGTACCTTTATTATTGGGCTTGTATTCTGGCCCCTTTTACTTTCAGCACTCTTTTGTTATACAGTTTACATGGTGTTTCGTCCAGCTGTGTGCTTTCTTGTGGGTGTGTTTATAGATTATAAAGAAATGTCTTCCTAGTTTTAGGGGATTATGACTTTGGTTCTAGTCGCCAGGCCCTATCATGTGGAATTCGGGAATGGGTTAGTCATGGAACGGGCCCTGGGGGATGGGTCGTGACAACCATGTCTATGATAATGAGGTCAGGTAGTGCTAATTTTATTAATTTAATATTATTATTTAACATTTTTTAATAAATGTTTGGTAACATATTTTTATGATATAATATAGTGTATGCATTTATTTATAAATGGTTACTAATAGAATTAATTTGACCATAAACAATGTATGTGATCAATATAATAAGAATTCTTGTAACTTTTATAGGCTCAAGACAATATTTGGATGGGAACTTGTAATCAAACTATATTCTTTATATGAGTACATATATTCATGTTTCAATGAGACATAGAAATCATTATATATATATTATGGTTTAAAAGGAAACCATATAATAATATAATGGTAGATCAAAAAATTGGCAATTGAAAGAATTTAATGAGGCATTTTCCTTCAACTGATAATTGAGTAAACAAATAGCCATATATTTTTGTCAATGGAATGATATTTTTATATATGTGTGGGAGAAAAGGCCACCATGTTCATTATTTCATTGGTAGGAAATAAAATTACATTCTGAAATGCTTCTAATGTAAGGATATTGGGCACTGTGCAAATGAATTTCCCAAAACACAATAAAACATACCTTAAAAGAAGCTATGGGATCGAGGACATGATTATTTTATGAATACCATTGATGTAGAATGATTAATATGCCTATATATTTTGATAGATTAGATATTTTGTAAATTTATTTTGTCAATGAAGTCTTGTTTATATAAATTTTAAAATATAAATGGATTTTATTGAAATGATTTTTTTGTCAGGGATTTGGAAGATTATACTGAAGTACACATATTACAATGAAAAAAGATTCAACAAAATGTTGATATTCTTGGGAAAAACATGACTGAGGTATATTCAACCATTAATATGTTCCTGGTGTTGATGTCGTGATGGTTTTATAAATAGATGATTGATATGGATAAAGTAAATTGAATACTGGAGACTAACTTGGACGAGATTAATGATTTATTAGAATAGTGGTTAGGATATCATTGATAGAGTCTTTAGTTTTTTTATTTATGTAATATATATAATAAAATATATTTTAGATAAGGAATAAGTAAGAATGATTGTTTTAAAGAATTTTATATGGGAATTTAGGTTATTAACTTGTTTTGTGAAAATACCTGATGAAGATATTAACATGTTTTAATGTGACCTTTAATAGATACTTCATAAATATTAATATGGTTATTTTGTAAATTCATTGACCTACCATATAATTATTGGACCATATTTTTTTGAAAAATTTAACCATTTATTAAGTTTTTTCTGTTAATATTTGGACAATTCTCTAGAGATTAGTTGAGTAATTAATAATACAACAAAACTTGTGATTTATAATTAGTGGAATGAAAAACCAAAGTATAATATTGTTCTTTTGAAAAATAAATTACTGAAGCATGTATATTTCATTATATTCTTATAGGGTCAGAAAACAATAATGATATCCAAATACCCTAATTTTGTTAAAATAGTGGTCATTAAAATTCTCATTTTTTATGGATTTTAGGCACTAAAAATTCTATTAATCATTGATTTTTTTGATTAATTACATCAATATATATATATATATTAGCATTTTTCCTCCAAGCCCATATTTTCCAGTTCCACTAACGTAATCCTATATGAAAACCTAGTTATGTGATATGTGTACTCCACTTCCCCTCTTATAAATAATATTTGTTTTTAATTAGTTTAAAATTTGGGGTTCTCAGTAATGAATTTTTCAAATTTAAATCCCTTGATTTACAATATCACGTTGGAGTTGAAATGATATATTTTATTTGTGGTGGGGAGAATGTAACATCCCATGACATTATAATATGTTTCTTTTAGAGTGATGTTCATTTTTCTTCTGTATTATAATATATGAAACAACATGTAATGAATAAACTAAAAAATGTTATGATTAACGTTTTTTACACTAAAAACTATATTTTCTTGTGTTATAGTGAATTCCAATTTCCATTGATAAATTGAATTACACACAAGACCTTATTTTACCAAAATATAATATACAATTAATTTTATCATTTAACATGATGTAATCAAATAGATATTTTCATTAAATATATAAAAACTATTAACTATATTTTTTGAATATTCATTACATATTTTGATAAAATTATTTGGTTGTAGTAAATTATAGTTGAATTTAAAAGAACAGATTAATATAAAGGAAATGTTTCAATAAAAAATGTTAGTATGCACCAAATGAATGTTATCTCGCTATTATAAATTAGTTAATAGTTGGGAATGATATTAATGATACCTATATTATATTAAATAATTATTTTAACATTCATACAATATAAATTATATTAATAAGTTAAGAAGAAATCAAATCATATGCATAAAAACTTGAATTTTTTTAAACGTATAGTTTCCATATTTTTGTAGAACAATTGATTTAATACTAAATTTTGACACTTTGTTAAAAATTATAGCAAAAAAAATTTACATGTTAAACTAGAATATTAAAATTCACATTTGGTGAATATTTGGTATATTTTAGATAACATTTATATTTTGATGAATTTTTAAAAATATTGAATTTCTACTAAAAATTTATTTTTCAAATAAACTAATTTTAGTGATAAATTATATTTTTAATTTGGATTCATGTATAATTAGTAAAATTTTATTTAATTAATTATCTTTAATGTCATTAGACTCATTTTAATTTTTATTTTTGATATAAACAATTAATAAAATATTGGACAATATCACTTGAAAAAGAATCTTTCCCCTCATGTATTCAGAATTAGATTAAAATTAACTTATGTCACGTATATGATTTGATTTAGGAAAATTAAATAAATAATTGGAATAATAATTATTTATAATTTATTATTAAAAAAATTAAATTTTTATCATTTTTATTAGTAAAAACATTTAAAATTATTTACATTGATTAAGTTAAAAATTTGTTTACTTAAAGACTAAACATAGAATATAAGATGTAAAAATGACCATAAACATGTCCAAAACATGATTAATGGTAATATTTATACCTTATAACACAATTTTACTAATTTTTTGTTGATTTTGAAGCATCTTGGTCAGTCAAAATATATCGGGAACACATTTTGTTTTCAAAAATAACAATTTTTTCTTCTCCCTAACTTATAAAGGGGAACTCACCCCATCAAATATTCACACCTATGAAGAATTTTTTTCTCTCCCAAAACCTATGAAAAAATCTACCAAAATATATAATATCATTATATAATCCTCAAATTTGTAATAAATATGACCAAGGATGTCTTCTGGTATACACTAAAACTAGTTGCACGAATAAGAGGGAACATTCTCCAGTGAGTTATTTTTTTATTTTCTTGTTGACCCCCTGAAATTATTTTTATATAATTATTATATAATAACCTCAGTATATTCAATATAATTATATATTCATATATTTTTGTTATAATATAAACCTAAACACATTTTCATAAAATGGGATACACAATCATCATTCGTTTTTATGACAGACTACCGCCTTGCGAACAGATGACGTTTGTTCAATCAATACCACAATTCATGTTTTTAATTAAGGATGAAATTAATAGTTTTATATGATATATATATTTATATTATAATTATATATTCATGTTTTTAATTATTATATAAAAAATACCTTCATAATTTCTATTTTATTAACATAATAACATCGTTTTTAGATGTCTGTGCAACCGCCTCTTCGAGGGGATGTGATCTGTTCACACATTACATAGAATATTTGAATCATGGATTCAATAAAAATATGTTTTTATATAAAATATATATGATAATATATATCATTAAAATTTTATTCTTTTAATTGTAAAATAAAATGGAAGCATCACTTATTCGTATGTTTGAGATACCGTATCCATGAACAATATATTTCATTTCATATAACTGAATATTATGGATTACTATAGAAATTTATATATTTACAATATATTATGTACATGAAATTATTTTTTTATTAATGAAATAACTTTTTTTGGTAATATTATATATCTATTTCTTCAATAGAGTTTCATACAATGAAAAGGTGAAAATGTTGTTTATGGACGTGTAGACTACAACATAAAAGAATTAATGTGTTTATAATTGCATCAAATAATTATAAACCAAAATATATGTGATATAATAATATAGTATCTATTATTTAATTTTCAATATAGAAAATAACTATTAATTATATTATTTACATAATTATTACTAAAAAATTGAAACTGTACTCATTATATTCTAAACATGCAGTAAAATTATTCATTAATTATTAATGTTACATTATGTTTCACATTGAAATCATTCATAAATGAGATTTTAACTTAAAATTTATGTACTCATAAATTTTATCTTACAATATCTCTTTATTTTGTGATTTCTAACTATATCATAAAAAATTAATTTATAATAATAATTAATCACTGATCATTAAATATGTTTTATTAAAAATATTATTGTGTAATGTGTGTGATTATTTCCTAAACATAAATTAATTTTTACATGCTATGTTTAATTTTAATTTCATTAAATAAACTAGGTAAATATTGATAAATATGGATCATTTATTCAATAAATATATTTGAGGATAAGGACCATTATTTGTTAATTAATTCAAATTGAGATATATGATGAATTCTTTGTAATGGTATGAAATTTGAAGAGGACTTGTTAATTCATTACCTATAGATTGGGGACCAGTATATGAAATCCTTATAGGTTTTAAGAATGTTAATTCAAGACCAACGATGCATTGAAAATATCATCGGATGAAATCCATTGTTGAAAAAACCCTTCATATTTTTTTTATAATTTTGTTTTAAAATGTTACAAGGATATATATTAAAACAAATATGATTGTTTTCTAATAACATACATATTATATCATGAAGATTAATCCTGAAAGTGATCATATTTAAAAAATATTTTCATTTCTCAGATATATAATGTTATAAATTCCATAAATATTTTTTATCTATGTGACTATTTTATTAGTTATAATATTTAGGGTATTTTTTCGAGCTCCTGTGAATATTTGTATGTCATTATTGATCATTTTTTAGTGCCATATTATTCTAATGTTAATGATTAATTGGAATGTTTTATATTCATTTACCCATACATGATGATTATTCATTATTTATTTATAATAGCTTCATCCCTACATAACCCATAATGAGAATTTTAGCTCAACCATATTTTTTTCTTCCACCTTGTTATGAAGAAGTTATTTTTTACTATTTTTCTTGGATTATGTGAATATTAATTTTTTGTATTTTGTTTCATTTTATATTTCATAATATAAAATGGGTATCATTTATGTAACATGATTTTTCAAAATTGTGAATCATTCAGTCCATTAGAACTAGATTCCTTATAATCATACTAATGTAACAAAATAAGGAACTGATTTCCTGATTCTGGGATTTGAATGTTAGAATGTCTTAATTATATGAATATTTTTTTCATACTTTATGACATTACATGTAAATAGTTGGATTTTTTTATTTTTAGTATGAATTTATTCATGTAACATTGTTATATATCTCTTCTACATGATCTCTTATAGTACAATGCATATAATTAGTATTCCATTATATCCATTTTTCTTATCTCCATCCAAATGATCTTTGGAGGTTAGATTATTATGTTCACCATCTACCTTAGCTCATTGTCATCCTACAAGGGCTATAATCAAGGGGAGGGGTCATGAATATTTAATCACATTTATAATGTAACAATGAGAATATTTTTAATTTAATTAATGAAAAACTAAAAATTGTGGATGATTAGGATCTATTATACCAATTCTTTTATAATTTGATAACAAAAATATGTTAATAGCATTAAAAAAAATAAAAACTAATTGGAATAGTGCACCGTTAAATACATCAGTTGTGAACAACAATATGAAAGGAAACAAAAAAATTATTAATAATATAGGACGTCAGAAAAAATGTAATGAAATCAATGAAAATAAAATGTTTAATTATATAAATAATTGAGATTTATAGAAATCATAGGTATTATATTATTATCTAAAATATTTATTCTATAATTTAAAAAGAATTTTAAATTAATACATGGATATATGTGTAATATACTAATAATTAAAATTGAAACCATTAAATTGAAATGATAAAATAGTAGATTTGGAAAATTTACTTGGTATCAAATATGTCATTATGAAAATTATAATATGCCCTTATAGATATGTAAATTATGTAGCTATAAAAAAGTTAAATTATATATTTTTAAGAAGTTATGTTTTACACTATTTAATAAAATAGAAATTTTTATGTTCATAATTAAATACTATAATGAGTAATACATGAATTTTTTTTAAAATGATGAATATTATATCTCGAATTAATGGTTTATCAATAATCATGTTTGGACATTTTAATATTTTTATTTTCAAATTAATTTTTTTGATGAGTAGTAAATATATAGTTCTTCATAATTGATAATTTTTATTATTTTATTATTAATTATAAATTTTAAAAAATGTATTCTCTGGAATTACTTAAAATGAATATATCCTCTAAAATAAGTAAATTTAAAATAATTTTTCAACAAATCCAAATCTAAAAATCCATATCCAATGTCTTGATTCAACATTATCCAAGTAGAAAAAATACATGATTCTGTAATATGACTAAATTATATAGGTGATGATATTTTGTTGTTAAAGTACATATAAACCTGAATATCACATTTCCTTTCAAAAAATATGATAATTCATCAGTTGAATTAGAACTTTTCCAAATAATCAAGAAATGTATTAACCTATTAATTATTTTATTAAAAAAGAACACCATCATTCACATATAATACACACCAACACATTCTATTTATATTCAGTAAAATATAATATTCTTACAATAAACATAAAAAATTAATCTTCATAAAACCCATTATGTTAGAATTTAATGTTATGGTTTAATTAGTAAATCATATACATATGTATTAAGACTCAATCAAAAGTATGTGTCTCAAAAAAAAATTTAGGATTAAAAAAATTATTTATAATTTTAGTTATCCTATTTCCTCAACAAAAAAATTAAAAATTATAATAAAATTAATTATATTATAAAATTTTTCTCAATTTAAATTTTCAAACGGATATATTTAGATAATAATTCAATTTAATTTAGTCAAAAATAAAATATTTGTTAGATTTTTTACATTTATATTACCTAAATATATAATAATGAAATATTATTATATAAATATTTCATGCATGACATTAAAATGATTTCAAATTTAATAATTCAATATTAATAATTTCGTTTCATCATGTTTTATTTTTTAAATCACAAATTAACATTTATTATAATTATATTAAAATGAATCATAATTGTTTGTTTGTTTAAATATAATCAACATAAATATAAATAGTTTTATAATGTATATCAAATTTAATATATCTATTAGAATATTGACCTATTTACTAATATGATTTCCCCAATATTACACAAATGTAATCATCTTTTATAACCATTGGATATTGTCCATCAACTGTTACCATTAAAACAATACACGGTCAGAAATATGGATTAAACAACACTGAACCACTAACATAAAAATGATTATAATAAATTAATAATTTTGATTAATAAAGTGATAAAAATATATTAAATAATCATTAAAAAATATATTGGACATGAATATAATGTATGATGTTATTTTATTATGTAGGATATATGATTTTGTTTTTCATATTATAATATATGAAAGTGGAGACCATCAAATTTCTATTGTTTATTTTATTTCCCTCAAAATTTATATCTCTTCCAGATATGATTATTTTATATACTATTTAGAGACTCTATAAATAAACATCATTTTATTTTACCTTCTATTCATTTATTTATATAGATATATTTTTATTCCTTATGAGCTTTTTTTATTTTTTGCAAATTATTTAATGGAATACTAATTGAACATTTATATCACTTCATCATCTTAATGTTAAAAATATATATTAATTATATTAATTAATTATGTTATATTAACAAATAATTATATATAAAAATCTGGGTACTATTCATCAATGTGGTAAATCGTATGAAAATCCAATTTTAAATGTTTATTTATCAATTTCATAACACATTTTTAAAGGAAATCATTTCAGAATATCTTATATTTATTTCATATTATTTTAAATCATTATAGGATACATCATTAGTGTTAGACTCCTCATGTGTAAATAATGTTTTATTGATCAAAAATCTTATACCATCTGTAAAACATATTAATCATGTTTAATCTGCCTCAAATCATGTGTATAGACTGTTGGTTTCTTTATGCTTTAAATAAACATATACAATATATTAAGTGCTATGTTTGATTATTGTAAACTACTTGTAATTTATATTATAATGGATATAAATGATAAATTTTTAAGTCTAATCCATTCTTTGAATATCATTGTTTATGTATGTATATAGATATTTGGAATAGTCTATGAAACCGTGAGTGTGCCACATTATATTTTTTTCTATCAAAGGAACCAGATACCATGACCCAGACACCGTGACCAGACATCGTGACCCAGACACCGTGACTAGACAACTTGACCTAGGCACCATGACCCATACACCATGACTAGACAACGAAAACAATTTCAGATTTATTGAAGTATGTGACACCGGTTCCATGCTGAGACACAGTTTGATGTTTTGAAAAAGACCGTACACCATGATCATAACACCTCATCTATGATACCAGATCGGGCTCCCTATATAATTGTGATAGCAATACAATCTCACTGCTAAAAGGAAAATAAGGAAACACCGTTTCAAAGAGACAATGTTTCATGAAGACACTATTTCCATACTTTCTATGAAACCATTCTTTAATCTAATTTGTCGTTTTTTAATTTAATTTCTAAGGGTCATATTTGAGTCTCTTAAATACACCGACATAATTAATATTTTTTGTACATATATCACCTGATAGTACAAGGTACGAGGGGAAAAATACATGCATCTGTTTGTCTCCAACAAATGCACTTCAAGAATAAAAATGGATGTGTGGCCCAAAATGGTAGCACATGATAATAAAGAATTACATGCATTCTTGAGAAAATAACAGACACAGGAAACTCAATACATATGAAGAACACCTGAAGCATTCACAAATAAGTATTCTGGGATACAATAGTTCAGAATCATGAACATCATCACATTACCAACTCCAAAAAGAACATGAGTGGAATCTAACTAGAAACCAGAGCATCCGACATGCATTATGCTATTTCATGCAACAAGAATTTATTCTGACATCTTCTTCTTCCTAGAATTCCTTAGATGCATTGACTAAATATCATAGCACATATAACATCATATCATCATTTTCACTCTTTTGTGTATTGTTCTTAGCTTTTGAGCAGTGTGTGTATATTTTTATTGAAACAAAAACTGTCTCCTTCACTAAACTGAAAGGATACGAGATATCCATCCTTTCATATATTTTTACACTTGTTTACTCCCACAGATTAGTGTGGAAGGGGTACCTATGTGTCATGTTATTTTATAACCATGAAGAACTTTGTAAGATGTCATGTGACCTAGAGTATCCTGTGTACTGTTTTTCACCCCAATCATTGTTGTGGGTCATTTTTATTAATATAAACTACTAGGTGGTAGGTGATCACCAAGTGAAGTGGATTATTTATCGACTTGGGACTAAACCAGTTGTTTAATATCCTATGTGTCGTTTAAATTAGTTTTCTCTATTTCAATGTATAATTCAGAAATTACTATATTTACTTTGATAATTAATCATGGAAATAAGTCATAATTGTTTTTTATTATTAGAATAGCTTCAAAAGTAATACTAATAACTTATATTAAGGTTATTTAGAATTAATCAATCTTCTGAGAAGTTATTTAATTAGTCACACATTCATAACCATGTTACATTGATTAACTGGGATGTATTTTTTTATTTGGGAACGTTTTTAGAATACTTTTAAAATATTTTTTTATAGATACTTAATTAACCCCCTATAGAGTACTCCACTCTAACCAACAATTGGTATCAAAGATGGTTTGTATTCCTCTTAAAACTATGTGTTTACCCTATTCAACTGTGATTTTAGTTGTACATTAAAGACATGTTTGTTTTAGTTAATTATAAATTTTAATATCTTTCAATGTATTTAGTTTTATGCATAATAGACTGGAAGGTTCTGCAACAAATATACCACCATTATATAATGGAACCAAATATGCCCAATGGAAAATCAAAATGAAAATGAATTTAGAAATTATGGGTTTTGAAATTTGGACTTCAAATATATATGATTATATGATTCCGAATACTAATAGAATAACTTGTGATGAACCAATAAAGACTACTTACAATAACAATTGTGAAGCAATGAATGATTACTATTACTCTTTAAGATATGTAGAATTTAAAATAATTTCTACATGTAATATTTCACATGAAATTTTCTATACATTGTTTGTTTCACATGAATGAACTTCTAGTGTGATAAAAATGAGACAAAATACATATACTATTAAATATGATAACTTTAAAATGAATCATGATGACCCTATTTCTTACATGTATATCATGTACAATGAAATTTTCAACACAATTATTTCTCTTGGAAGATAATTTACTACCAAAGAACAAATTATGAGAATTGTCAAATTCTTACCTGGTAGATGGACATGAACCTCTGTCTCTATTAGATAATCAAGTGACATCAGCATGATACATGTAAAATAACTCATTGGGAAACTAGTGATGTATGAAGAGGAGTTTAAAGTCAACAAGGAAGTGGAGGATAAAGAAAAAAAAATATTTCATTTAATACCACCACTTCTAAACACAAAGAGAAAGAGAAATTTTAAGTCTCTGTAGAAATCTCCAGTAGTGAACAATCATCACATGATAGTGATGATAAGATGGCTCAATTAGATAGAAGGTTTAAGAGATTTGACAAGATAAATAAAATTTTTATAATTCCTTTCTACAAGGGAATATATGAATAAATAGGAAGATATATGATAGGTTAGAGAAGAATTGTCGCGTCTGATGAGAATGTATTCTATAAATGTAATCTAATGGGACATGTAAAGGTTGACTGTCCCAAGCTCAAGTACAAAAAGAAATATAAGAACAATGATAAAAAGTATAAAAAGGAAATGAAAAAAAAATGGAGTTCTTCTGAAGAAATTTAAAGTGAATCAGAATCCTTACATAATGAAAAGGCTTACAAAGTCAATATATGTTTTAGAAAAAACACATCTGAGGTAGCATTGGAATCTCTTTTACACAATTTCTATTATTCTTGAAATGAGAGTATCTTTGAAAATATGTCTAATGAAGAAATTTTTGAATACTATAATATTTTTGAAGAGACATTTAATGAACTAAAAGATAAATAAAAATCATTAAGGAAAAGACATGCTCTTACCTAAATTGTTAAAAGTGAAATTACTGTATAAAGGGAAAAAATGCTCAATTACTCAAACGAAAATAATGAACTAAGGATATCTAATGAGAAATTGAGAATGTATCGTGAAAGTTTTTCTAATTGTAAAGATAGTTTGGTGAAAATTCTAGGTAAATATATTTCTTCTAAATAAACTACTGGTATTGGCTATCAATCTAGTAAAAGAAATTTTGAGAGAAATAATTTTGTTTCTAAGACTATGATATATAGAATAACACTTAGTTCGAGAAAAAATTCATCTAGTTCATGTAATGATACAATCTCTACTGTTTCATGTTTTTCTGGACCAAAATGAGTTAATTATTCAAGCAAATTACATAATGCTTATAGGAAACCTATAACGCGGATGTGGGTTCCAAAAGCACTAGTCACTAATATTACTGGACCTAAACAAATATAGGTACAAAATTGTGTTTTTTTACTATTTTGTGGAAAGCATCATAAAGAGGTCAGGTAAAATCCTATGGTACTTGGACAATGGGTTTTCAAGACACATGACATGAGACTTTTTATGCTTCAAATATTTAATAAAAAAAGATGGTTGACATGTCACTTTTGGTGACAATGCCAAAGGAATGATCATTGTCCTTGTCCAAATCAGTAACTGTAACTTAGTTTTAATTTCCAAACTATTTTTTGTTGATGGATTGAAATATAATTTTCAATGTTTTTCACAACTATGTGATTATGGATTTCACGTTAAATTTGAAAATCATGCTTGAACTGTCTTCAATTCTAATAATAAATTATTATTTTTTGAATTAATAAATGAAAATGTATATTCTGTTAACTTATATTTTTTAGTCTCTCAAAATTCTTCATGTGTATGTGTATTTCACAAAGAGTCATGGCTTTCGCATATGAGACTAAGAAACTATAATATTCACTCCCTTAGAAAGTTAACTAAAACAACCATTTCCAAAGACCTACCCAAACATTCATTTCCAAATGATAAAGTGTGTAATTCTTTCCAAAATGTAAATCAACAAAAAAATTTATTCAATCCAAAGAAAGAAGTGTCAACATCTTGGCCTCTCGAATTGGTTCACATGGATTTTTTTGGACGATCTAGAGTTTCTAGTTTAAATTGGACGCACTATGTTTACGATCTTGTAGATGAATTTTTTAGATATATTTGGACTTTTTTGGATAAAAAAAAGTGATGTCATCTCCCATTTTATCAAATATTACAAATCTGTAGAAAATCATGGTAGACTTGGAATTAAATCCTTAAGAAGCGATCATGGTCGTGAGTATGAAAATCAAAATTTTGAATCCTTTTTCCTTAAAAAATGGGTATAGTCATAATTTCTCTTCCCTTAGAACACCTGAACATAATGGAGGGGTAGAAGGAAAAAATATAACCTTCAAAGACTTTTCTAGAACCATGATTAGAGAATATGAAATACCATTTTATTTTAGGGTATAAGCCGTAAAAACAGAATTCTTTATTATCAGTAGAGTATTGATTAGTCCCATTATTAAAATAACTCCATATCAATTATGGAATAATAGAAATCCCAAAGTTATCTGCTTCAAAGTATTTGGATTCAATGTCTATATCCTTAATATTAAAAACATTCTTGAAAAATTCACATCTAAGAGTGATGAAGGAATCTTACTTAAATATTCAATCTTTAGTAAACCATACATAGTGTTCAGCAAAATAACTAAATATTTGGATGAATAGGTCCATGTCAAATTTGATGAAATATATCCACATGAGCCAAAGACATCTTAAGAGTACCTTGAATATGATTATCAAATCTGGAAATAAATTCAAAATCCTCTAACAATCCTATAATGGAATCTGTGAAAGATTCCAATTCTAAGAATACATTGGATTAAAGTCACAATGAACTTGAACATATAGAAGAACCTGAAATCACTATTCCTTCTATTTCTTGAGATTTTATAACTCTTAATAATCATCTTATAGATGTTGTTGTTGGAGATTTAGATAAAATAACTCAAACTAGAGATTCTCATATTAATAATGTTGAACTTAATGTCTTCTTGTCAGAACATAAACCTAAAAACCATAATGATGATATCAATGATGAATTTTGGGAGATGTCTATGCACAAAGAATATAATCAGTTTGAAAAGAACAATGTTTGGAAAGTTGCTGACAGACCTAAAAATATATTTACCAAAGGCACTAAGTGGGTGTTTAGAAATAAATTAGATAAATTTGTTAACATTGTTAGAAACATTGATAGATTGGTTTCACAAGGCTATAGTCAAGAATTAGTAATCTACTATGATGAGACATTTTCACCGGTAGTTAGACATGAATCCATCAGAATTTTGCTTTCTTATGGTGCACATATGAATTTCAAAATATATCAAATGGATGTTAAAAGTGAATTCCTAAATCGGTATATAGCTAAGGATTTATTTGTTGAGAATCCCATTGGTTTTACAAATCCACATTTTCCAAATCATATTTTTATATTACTAAGAGATTTATATGGTTTAAAATAAGATCCAAGATCATGGTATGATAGATTATGTACTTTTCTTATTTCCAATGGTTTTACAAAAGGAATGGCCAATAATACCCTTCTTATAAAATGAATTTCAAGTGATATTTTAGTAGTTCAAATTTAGGTTGATGACATTATCTTTAGATCTTCATGAAATTATTTTTGTATTGAATTTTATAAAATGAAGAAAAATAAATTTGAAATTATTTTAATTGGTTAAATAAAATTATTTCTTAAATCTAAAATATTTAAAAATAATGATTGTATTATTTCAAATCAAGTAAAATATACTAGAGATCATCTAATATGTTTTGGCTTGGATAATACTAAATGATGTGACACTCTAGTGAGTACTACTTGTAAGTTAGATCTTTGTGAAGATGGAAAACCTATTGATCAAACCACTTTTAGAGAAATGAATGGAAGCTTACTATACCTAACTACTAGACAATGAGAAATTGTGTTTAGTGTATGTATGTGTGCTAATTTTAAAGAAAACCCTTTGGAATCTCATTTAAATGTTGTTAAGATAATTTTCAAATACCTCAAGCATACACCAAATCTAGGTTTTTTCTATCACAGAGGAAAATAATTTGAGTTATTTATAAATTCGGATGCCGACTTAAGTGGTTGTATGTTCGACAGAAAAAGGACCTCTACAACATGTCAATTTTTAGGCTAGTAACTAGTATCATGGTGTAATAAGAAACATAACTATGTTACATTATCTACTAAAGAATCTGAATACATTTCTCCTGAAGTTGTGGTGCACAAATTTTGTTGATGAAACACACATGACTAGATTATTCATTTAAATTTAGGCATGTACCTATAAATTTAGCAATACAAGTGTTATTAACTTCTCACAAAAATCGTATTTCACACTCTAGGAAAAATCATATTGATGTTAGATATCACTTTTTGAGAGATCATTATCAAAAACATGAGTTCACTTTGGAATTTATTTGAATTGAATATCATCTTGCTAATATATTCACCAAACCATTAAATTATGGAAAAATAGATTACACCATACATGATTTGGGAATGATAAATCTCATGTAGTATGTATACTTTTTCACATCTTACTGTTTCACAGCATACGGTTTCACCAGTCACTGTCGTAAGATTACTCTCTAACTCAAACAAATATGTAGTTTTTTGTCTTAAAAGTTATTGTTTCATGTTTAAGGTCTCACAGTTTCAATCTATAGGTTATTGTGTGGCACCTACTATCTAAAAAATGTTTCATAGTTTAGAAATTACACAGTTACGGTCTCACCGTGAAGGCTTGTTACGGTCTCCTCGTGAAAGCCCATTACGGTCTCACAGTGAAACCTAGATCTGGTCTCACCATGAAATTTGGTCACAGTCTCACTACAAATATGCTTTATTAGTTTATTTATATACTATAACCCATATCATGGTAATTAAATATTTTATTTTTTAATTTCCCGTGCTTTGGTTTTGCAAAGCTTGGTATCCCTAAATGATAAAAATTAATGAAGTTTCACTCATTTCTTCACCTGATCTCTATTCTATGAAATTGTAACCCCCATTTCATCCACTCGCTCCCTCAAAAGTAATTTGAATTCCCATAATGAAATTTACATCATCATAAACTTCTAATAAGAATAGATCTAAGAAGAATATTAACATAGGACCAAATTTTGTTCCTGAAGGTCCTTCGAATCTGAACCTGGTGAGGAGAACAGTGGTACCCTAAAAAGAAAGTTTTCCTAAGTTGATTATGTCAACTATGTCTTTAGTATCGAAAGTACTAAAAGGGAAAGATGTATGGATTAGTTCACAAAGGAGGATATGATGATATACCCGAAGCTAGATGCACAGTTTTATATGTTCGTACAATTTTTTATTGATATAGAAGATGGTCTTGTTCTGAGAAGCTAGATCAATGGGAAATAATATAATTTTTATTTGAGTTTATGGGATGCATGCCTACGGATACCTCATGAGGGTATATTTTAAGACTAATAGAGTGATCCTCCACCTCCATGTGATAAATTTTTGTTGGAAGAATCCTTAAGAAACATAATTGGGAATGAAACAAGGAGAATAGCTATACCAGATCAGCTAGATTGGGAAACCAGACTTTTCATTAAATTTTTTTAGAATCTGATGAGACATAGAAAATTTGATTTTTCTACAATCAAGTGTCATGATTTATTTTTGAAAAATCTTATGATGAATAAAAACAAGATCAATCAATTCAAGTATGTTATACTTCACATGTGGGATTTGATCATGACGACCTCCACGTTTACCTCCCTATTCTACTCAAGATTAGTCTCACCTATGCTTCAGGAAAAAGGGTTGCCTGGACCAAATGATAAAGATACCAAGGTCTATGATTTTTTATATTTCAAAGGTTACTGTGAAGATAATGAAAATCTGTTGGAATTTACAAATAAAAGCATGGGTGGAGGATAATGACATGGTCTATAGAAAGTTCAACCCGTTTGAGAACTCTTCAAAAACTAAGGATATTTATGATCATTATCTAGAACCAGATGAAATTGTGGACTATTCTGATGAGGATGAAGGGGAAGATGATGTTTTACCTATGGGGAAAATTGTCCTGGATGATTAAGACAGTGAACTTGCTTCTCAAGTCTTAACTGAGAAGGAGGTAACTATCCCTAAAGAGATTGTTCATTTGGAAGAACCAGTCTCTAAATATGAATCTATTATTGTTGAAAGGGAACAGGTTTTTCTGGAATAACATTTAGAAGAATATCATTCTCTTTAGAAAGAATCTTCTCTTTAGGAACACCTAGAGGAACAATATTTTCTTGAGATTATCCTATCTGTTTAAGAGAGAATAGAGAATGATTTTAAATTAACTAGAAAGGAAATTAGTGATGATATTGGGGTTGAAATCATAGAATTAGATCAAAGATCTATATCTCTTATTCCTGAGAAAGAGGCACATTTTGAGGGGGAGTAGAACCTGAATCTGGAAAGTGATGTAGTACCAATTCCGGTTGATTCATACTCTATGGATACATGGTATAAATTTCCATAGTATTTTGATGTGAATAATTCCTAGGAAGCCTCGATGAAAGGTACAGATATGCTTATTGTGTTCCAATTGAAACCAGTATCTGCTCTTGATTTTATAGCTGCAATGGAACACGAGTCTGTCTTAGCTTCATTTCTCAAACCATCACATGAACCTTCATACATGGTGAGTAAGGATGATATTAAAGCATTTGAAGCTACCCTATTGGATATGGTTGAGAAGACCATAAATACTCAACATGATCCTTTTACAAATTTGAGTGAAAGAGATATATCCCTATTGTTAGAGAAGATTATTTGTCAGATTCATCGAATAATGATTCATGAAATTCAAGAAATCAAAATCGAGGACAGAAAACTCAGTGATGTAGTGAAGTCTCTCAAAGGAATGGATTCAAAAATGGAGAGAATGATGAATAAAGACCAAAACATTCTACTCGTCCTATAAAGGATGTTAGTGGTCAAATTACACATGATGTTGCATCCGTAATTCGACCTAATATAATATCATTAGATAAAAAGGTGGATGAACGAAATAAGAAAATTGGTCAAGAGATAAGTGAGCTTGATATGGGTCTTAAAAATTTGACTGATGAGTATACGGGCTATCTCCAGAATGTTCTGAATCTACTGAAGGATCGTACATTTTCTATTATAGTTTATAGTTCCTCTGGACAATCATCTCAACCTTCATTGGATAGTGATATGCTCAGAACTGTTGTTAAAGAATATCATCCGTATCTGCGCAGTGGATTTGACAAAGATTTTCTATCGGTGATTGTCAAGAATAGTGACAGAGTTCTTGATTTAGTGAGAATTCATTCCATGATTTCCAATTATGCTCAAGAGGAAGTTACTAAGAATGTGGGATTCTACGTCAATAGTATCTTCTCTAAGAATTATATGAAGAACCACTTCAAGAACCACGTAGAGAATCTAAAAATCCCACTTTTCACTCATGATTTCAAATCTCATGCTCAAAAACTAATTGATTTCACTCCCTTGTTGACATGTTGATGGAGAACAAGGATGACCTTAAGAAAGAAATCCAGTGTGGTTGAATGATAATTACTAACTTCATCAAATTTATCTTTATGTATAGAGCACTGCTATTGTAGATTCTACAGGTGCACACTTGAGACCTAGTTTTCCCACCTTCTCATCCTCTTCCCTTGCCTCAACATCTATGTCTATCTCTCAGGCTCTGAATCAGATCAGACCTATTATCCTTAACCAACAATTTCTTGGTCTTCCACTAAACCAACCTTGTCCCCCTATATTTTTGAAGGAATCCATTTGCCTTCTCTGTATGTTGGTCCCCTTCCCTCTTTCACTTCCACTTCTCCTCCTGTGACTACCACTAATGTTTCTTCCAAAGGCATATAGATGACAATTAATGCTATAGAAAAATGAACGATATCATTTGATAGGGATGATTTCTGTACTTCTATTTCTATTTTTCTTGTAATGACACATTTTTATCCATATAATGCATTTTTAACTGTTCTTATCTTTTCTATTGTTTATTTATTTAAACATTTTGATAATACCTAAAGGTGGGGAGACATGCACACTAAGGGAGAGACACATTCACTAGGAATATATATATTTCTCACATGATTTGTGATCACAAAAAGGGGTATATTATTAGACTAATCATGTGTTAATCTTGTTATAATGATCACAAATCATAAACATTCTGTAAATCATGTTAATACGATTTAATCTATCTCAAAATCATTTATACAAATGGTTGGTTTATTTAATCTTTTAATAAACCTATCCAACATATTAAGTGTTATGTTGGATTATTGTAAAATACTTGTAATTTTTATTATAATGGATTTACATTATAAATTATTAAGTATAATTCATTTTATGAATATCACTATTTATGTCTATATACAGATATTTGGCTAAGTTTGAGAAACCAAGAGTTTTCCACCAGTTATGTTTTTCTAGCAATGGACCTAGACACTGTGACCCAGATACCGTAACCGGACACTGTGACCCAAACATCATCACCATACACTGTGACTAGACACCAAAACAAGTTTCAGATATGTTGATGTTTGTGACACTAGTTCCATGCTGAGACACCGTTTGATGTTTGGAAAAGGACCATACACCATAATCCTAACACTGCATCTATGCTACCAGTTTTTGATCTCTATAAAATTGTTCTATCATAACTGTCTTACCGCTCAAATTAAAAGAAGGAGACAACATTTCAAGGAGACATCATTTCATAAAGACACAATTTCCAAACTGACTGGGACACCATTATTTATTTTGTTTTTTAGTTTTTCAATTTAATTTCGAATGGTTATATTTGAGTCTTTTAAATGCACTGACATAATTAATATTTCCTTATAGACATATAACCTGACAGTACGAGGTATGAAGTGCACAATACATGCATCTGATCGGCTCCAACACATACACTTTAAAAAATAAAAAGTGATGTGTGGACGAGAAATGGTAGTGCATGATAACTCAAAATAATGAGCATTCATCAGAAATGAACCGACACATGATACTAAATATATATAAAGAAAACCTGAAGCATTCACAAATCAAGAAGCTGGTATACAATAGATTAAAGTTAAGAACAAATTTTCATTGACAACTCAATGATGAACATGATCTGATTCTAACTGGAAGCTAGAGCATTAGACATGGGATACTATGTTTCATGCAAGAGGACTCAATTCTAACATCTACTTCATCCTAGAAGTCCAAATCATCATAGACTAAAACTCATTGCACTCCTAACCTTATCTCATCATTTTTTATCTATTTTTTTTTGTTTTTAGCTTTCAAGTAGTGTTTTTATATATTTATTGAATCACACACTAGCTTCTGCACTGAACTAAAACATTACAAGATATCTTCCCCCTCATATATTTTTACACTTTTTTACTCCCAATTATTAGTGTGGAAGATTTCCCTGTCTGACCTGTTAGTTTATGCAAACAAATAATTATGGAAGTAGTCATGTGACCTAGAAAATCTTATGTATTGTTGTTTACCCCAATCCCGGGGGGTAAATAAAGTTTATTAATATAAACAACATGGTGGCAGGTTATGACCATGTGGAGTGGATTAGGTTTCGGCTTGGGACAAAACCACTTATTTTATATCTAATGTGTTGTTTAAATTAGTTTTATCTGTTTTATTGTTTAATTTAGAAATCACTGAATTTACTTTGGTTGTTAATCCTAGAAGGAAGTTAAAATTGTTTATCATTATTAGAATACCATCAAAAGTAATATTAATAACTAATATTATTATTAGTGAGAATTAATAAATCTCTTGAGAATTTATTTAAATATTCAACTCTCATAACCATATTACTTTGATTAAATAGGATGTATTTTTTATTGGGGAGCTTTTTTAGAATACTTTTCAAACATAAATTTGTATAGATACTCAATTCAACCACCTCATGAGTACTCTACATTGACAAAAAATTAGTTTAGGGATTTTAACATTATTTTTTAACACATTACCCTCTATTACTTTTTTCTTTTTTTTATGATTTATTTATGGTTTCAATTGTTTTTTTCACACATATTCCATAAATATAATAATGATATGTGTGTGACGGTAAATATTAAAATCTGAAATATTTTATATAATCCTACATATCATATGATAATATGAATAGTGAACCTATAATTAACCTACCACATTACGTTATGATTTTTTACAGCATTCCTGAACTAATTTTTATGATGACATGTTTTATATTTGTAAAAAATTCCAATGATTATTCTAAAAAATAAATTTTGATTATATAATTTCTGATAATATTATATGTTTAATTTTTTATATCATAAGTTTCTTTATGTATGTCCCTACGGTATCCCATGATGTGACACAAATATGATATGATCTAGTTTGTTATATTTAAGGTGAAAATAAAATGTAATAATTTATTTACTATATTTATAATCTCCCATAAAAATTATACCTCTAGATTCATGGTGAGTATTATGATATTGTTTTATTTTGAAAAAACTCTTTGTTTTCAATATATTAAATATGTAATATTATAATATCATTTACTCTAAACCTTTTAATATCAATTATTTATATCTAATTTCATAAGTCACATTCAACATAGATTCTCATCATGAAATTGATATTAATCTCTAATTTTTATGGATTTTATAAAAATATCATGATATAAATTTATAATCTAAAAACGGTCTACGTGTATGATTAAATTAGAAATATGATCCATAAAAACATAAGTGTTATATATAATTTTGAAAATAAATAACAAGATCAAGAAAACAAACATTTATAAGTATCATAAAATTTATCTATTGAATATGAATGTGAAATACATTTTAAAAACTATAAAATTGAAATATAATATAAATTTTATGACATAATAATATTATAATGAAAATATTATTTATTTATTACAATTATAAGTATATGGATTTATACATTTTTAATAAACATATGATAAAGGAATCATAATGATCTATATAAAGGTGATTAAGTAAAATATGATCCAATTGGTATCCTAATATTCATTAATTCATCCTCATGCCGTTCATTTTATTTTTAATAGGTATTGTGGTAATTTTATTAAAATTTCATATATTACATTTCCAAATTATTTCAATGGGATAGTGGGGTACATGGGATACTCATTTCTATTTTTTTCAATCATTAAATTAGTGGAAATGTATATTTTTTATTCTCGGCCTATAATGTATACGATTATTTTTCATTTTGTGATATTTTATATTTGTGAATAATTATTATGATTTGTGTCTTGTAGACTATTAATTAACCCATTTAGTGTTGAGTGTTTCAAACTGACTCAGAAAATATTTATCTTCATTATGGGACTCTATTAATCCTCAAATAGATACAATTGGATAATTTCTTTATTAATTTAATTATATTCCATTGTTCTCATATTTCATGAAAATATAATTTTATATTTCAATTTGTACAAAAAAAATTTGTTAAAAATTACAATTTTTTCCATTAAATGATGATATTAAATATATTGTATATTTTTAATGGTGTTTTCTTATATTGAATAAAAATTTATGACTTCCAAAAATATATTAATGGGATACAAAAACACATAAAAAAATTATATCATTATTAATGTTTAAAATATATTACTATTTATCGTAGGATAGAAACCTTATATCGAAACCATTTAATTCATTATATAATTATCATTTAATTTATTCCAAAAAATGTTTTTAAAAAATAAATACTAAAAATTATTAATTTATGATCAAAATTTGGATAATGAAATAGTCACACTATTTATTAAATCTTATATTTTGAATACATCCATAAATTTGATTCAAATTATTTATTTAATGATGAAACTGATTACTAATAATGGAATAATATATTTAAAAAATTAAAAATATGTTATAAAAATGACATCTAAAAATGTGGAATGGGACAATATGTAAATATAAAAATAAAATGTAATAATCATTTATTATTATATATATTAATAGACAATTCTATGAATTATGTTTTAAATGATATTTTATACTTAGTTTATGTGGAATATATGGTTTTAACATATTATGTTTAATTTTTAGTCTTAAACACATCGTTTCTAATCGTCCTTCATAGCATGAAACTAATTATATAGTTGATGACTTATTATAATGTAATATATATAAATATATTATTTTTTCATTGATCTATTGTTTTTTAAAATAAACCACACCCATAAACGAGTCTAATTAAAAATGTTCTATTTACAAGCTTAGATATTCATGACCTATTACTATTTATAGTTGCAGACCAAACCCAATTTAATCATGGAGTGTAAATAGGTTTCAATCCCATAAATATTATAAATTTCTATTTTATATTCTATATAACGATAAAAAAAATTAAACTTATTTTTATATAAGTTAAAATAATAATTATATCAATTTCAGTTACGAGTTCTAAAAAATCAACCATTTTACTCCATATAATAGATGATAAGGAATGATAGAAACATGGATGTTTTGGTAAAACATATTTCCATGGGAATATTTCTGGAAAGATATATGTCATATATCCCCATTTTCTTTCATTTCACCAAACAAAACAAGACGTTCACATATTTTAACATAATTAATTAATCAATGACATTTAAGTCTTTATAATGTAAAATTAAATACATCACCCTTCATAAAAAATTATTTATTGAGGTATTCTATGGTTCCTCAAATTAAATTAGTAATGATGAAAGTTTATTGATAATTTTTTAATAGAGTTATAACAAATCATGTTGTGGATCATAATTTCATGATATTGGATTTTAACGGGTTACGGATTTAATAAAACATTTTACTCATCATAATGATTAAATGAGTGAGATAATCTTGGGTATATCCCCATGTGAAGAGAAACATTTATCCATTGTTCAATGATCTCAAATTTTCTCTATTATTAAGTGTTTTGGAAAAATATTATCACCTCCCTACTCAAACATTTATTTTTAACCATTTATAATGAATTTTTAATTTCTAAATGGCATTCACATATACTTGGAAATTGGAGAATCTATTTTTTATTCATTGATGATATTTATAAAGGATTAATTATTGTGATTTGTTATTAATAGTGCATTATATCTATTTGATAATTGAATAAAATATAGTCACATTGAATCACTATGTATTCATTTCAGCAGTCCAACATGAGCGCCTTTATTTCTCTTCACTTTTTAGTTAATATTTGTAATTGAAATAATTGAAAAAATAAACAAAACAATTTCTTATTTGGTATTATGATTTTCCAGGTTATTAAAATTTATATATTTAACATAATAATTTTATATATTGGTTTTACATAACTAGATATTTTCTAAATAATATACTCTTATCATTCAAAAGTGAACACCAAAATTCACTCATTGAATAATTTCAAAAGGTCAAACCACAGTCTCCTAGACAAGAGATATTGATTTATTAATCAATTCATAATACATTACTGTATTTAAATATATATTATTATTTATATGATGATTTTGTATAATAGGTAGATAACATAGATTCTCACATAGGTTAATATAGTATAGCTATAATTCTTATTAGGAAAAGAATACCATTCATCCTTTCCATCAAATCAAATAATTAAAATCTATACACCATCATTTCTTAAAAAAATTAATTTTTTTTTTGTTAAAATTTGTGATGATATAAAATGAATTTTTTTTCAATAAATTCTTTATAAGGAATATTAAGAAAATAAATAAAAGGATTCATAATTCTATAATCGATAATATGATTTACAATCATTCATTTTTAATAAACATAAACACTAATATAATATTATTTCTCATCAAATAGAAAACAAAACAATTATTTATTAATATATATAAATATATTATGAAATTAAATTTATGAATATTTAAAATTGACAAAATGGGTAATGAGAATTTTCACGAACTGTCCTCTGGACCCATGCAGTGACTACCCCAAGCCCACCTTCCATAGGCCAGGGGTTGGAGACTAGCACCAAATATGAAAATCCCTAAAACTGGGAAGGCATTGCCATTATAAATGATAAACACACACAATAGAGTATAAGATGGAAGCAAAACACTAAGTAAATCTGTATACAAAAGGAGTGATGAAAAGTAAATGGGCCAGAAATACAAGCCCAACTGCAATGTAAAAGTACAAATGAAAGGGACCAAAAATAGTTGAAATGTGTAAAGAAGCTCCTGGATTATCTACCATGAATCCTACCTGAAGGGTAGGTATAGATAGCCTCCCCATCACTCCACGTCCATCTGTCTCCTCTGTGTATCGTCACACCATGTGGTCCACCTCCGGGTACCATCCAATCCTGCTACTCTCAGTCTCAGTCAGTGTTGTCCATCATCTACATCCAACACAATGAGGTGCGGGCATAGCCTGTGCAGGGGTGAGTATAACGATACTCAATAGGGACCCCGAGACCCTTATGGTATCATAATAACCAACAAGGATAAACCACAATGTAAGAAAACAACAGAAAATCACACTTAGGAATATTCCCATAAATATATATAAGTTATCATGTAACCCCTCTCAATCATGAGGTAAAATCAAATTTTACTGACTCAGCTCAACCAGGATTTTTATTCACAGTGTCAAAACCATGGTTTCTGGAGAACTCCTTCTCTATCGAGTACAATGGTCCTGCCGACAACTACCCAATGCTTCCTACTAACCTTGGGCAGCTGGGGTACTCCTCCTCTCGAGTACCGTGGGTCTGCATCGCTCACATAGAGGTGCTCCTCATTGTGTGACTGCCGCCAACTATGAGGTGCTCCCCTTAATAGCCTGCAGAGGTATTACTCCTATAGAGTACCGCATCTTTTCCACAAAGTACCAGGTTCTCCTCTACAGTGGGTCTACTGCCAACTACCATGCCCTCCCCACTGGGTAGTCAAATCACTCCGTGTCGAATCAGACAAGCACTCGTTAGGTCTCATCCAGCTACTAGGCGGCCATACTCTGATCGCTCGTCAACGAGAGGGTCCACTCCATGAGAAAAGGGTCGATAGTTCAAATGTCATGATTTACTATGTAGAAATAACTCAATGGCATGCCTCGTCATAGGGGCCTCAACGCAACATACGACACGTCAATCGGATGCTTGATCTATGAGTTATAGGATTTTTAGTCCCGGGGGCCCGGTTGGATTCGTTCATGATCCAACCTAACCATATATCAACAATATCCCAAAGTCCAGTGGGATATACTCAAAAAGAATTTCATGATCTAAGAAAACCAACGCCGCTAACGGTTCGTCAAATGGTTGTCCGGTGCGAAAGATATGGCCAACGAATGTAATGGGTAGGTAATGGGCATAGGCCCGCTCCGACCTGGTCATACTGACTCGGTCTAACCCAGAATGGGCTGACCCGGTCTAGGTTGACCCAGTCAGACCCACTAGGTATGACTCGGCCAGTTGGGCAGGTCAGCCCGCTAGGTTCGGCCCGGTCTAATGGGCCCGGCCTAGCGGACTGTGGGGGTAGTTCGACCCGGAGGTCGCAGGGTAGGCGGCTCAGCCCAAGAGGTCGGCGGGGCGCTGAGAGGCTGTGAGGGGCGCAGGCAGGCCATGGGGCACCAGGTAGGGCGTCAAAAGGCCACGCAGGGCACGACATACCGACATGGTGCCAGGTAAAGCGCATGCAGGCCGTTCGGGGCGCGGGGCATGCCGACAGAACGCCGGGCAGGCTGGCGGCACGACAGGCAGGCTCAGGGTAGGCCGCGCGGGGCACGGGCAGGCCGGCGGGGCACAGGGATGGTTGGTGGGGTTCCTGGCAGGGTACGCGGGAGGACGCACGGGCAGGGCCCTGGGAGGCCGCGCGGGGCACAAGCAGGGCACCGGGAGGCCACGCGGGGTGCAGGCAGGGCAGAGTCAAGCCGACGGGCTGGCCGAACTGGCCGGTTCGGCGTAGCTCGGGCTGGTGCTAACCAGCGTTGTTCGATGAGAAGCATATGTGCATTGCGGGGGTGGTGGGATTTACAGAGGCCACAGGTAGCATAACCTTTGTGGTTTACGCCACCATCCCCGTCACCTCATTGCCATGAATAAGAAACATCACAAAAGATCAGCGAAGGGAGTTAGGCAATATTAGTTTGGCTCACACCCTCCACGTTTAAAGGTGATAGAAATTGGTTAATCAAAGGAGAACAATGAACAACAATTTCTTACAAACCTTCACATTTATTCCTTTCAAATAAAGATGAGGAAAATAATTTTATATTACTCAAAGTAAACCCCCTACCTTTGTTGGCCGTTCTTCGTTCATTGAAGGTGTTGTGGGATGAAGACGAAGAGGATGGTCGTTCATCGCATCTACCCAGCACTTCCCAACCCAAGATGCATCAGCTCATGGAGGATTCTCTATGAATGTAGGTCTTTGGGGAAGATGTTGAAGAGGGTTGGCATTCTCATCAGTGGAGCGTTCTTCATTCTTCATTGGGAGTATTCTCCCTAGCACTCCTCTTACAAAGATCCACTAAATGAAATATTCCAACCCAAAAGAAATAATAGATTGTCTATTATTTTAGTCATTGGAACGAATTAAAATGGAGAATTAATTAATTAGATATCCTCCACCTAATTAGTTTAAGAGAGTTGTTAGAAATTTAATAAAGGGTAGTTGAAGAGGCTCCCCCATATTAATTGGATCTTGTGGGTTTCTCCACTTTAATGGGTAGTTGAAAGGGGTTAAGATCCTGGGTGGTCCCCACCACAATAATCCTCTCATGGGAGGTTGCGTTCGGGCAGGCCCCACCACCATAACCTCTTATGGGAGGTTAAGGTGCGGTGGTCCCACCACCAACTTCCATGAAGAGGTTTTAACCACCACAAACCAAACAGCAGCTTAAATAAAATAATGTGTTGGGCACTTTATTTTATTTTTTCAAAGAAAACCCTAAAACCGGCTATTATCCTTGACCTGCTGCCATCCTAGTGAAAGTCTTCTTAGGTAAATATAGGTGCTGCGAGTTCAATTTTTCCCTCATATTTCTATTCTGAGCACCGGTTAAAAAGTTATAAAAACCCAATCATACATCTAATAAACATACCCATACAAAACATCAGAAATTGATTTCCGGCACACGGGGCATTGGAATCATGCACTGTCAGTTTTTGAGGACTTGTAAATTTTCCATGTATTGAAGAAATAAAATTACACAGAAATTATGGGTCATTACATTCTCCCCACCTCAGGGTTTTACGTCCCCATATCCTACAACTCAAACTATGGGAACAAATGGGGGTACTGAGCACGCATCTCAGCCTCCTGCTTCCATGTGTTCTCCTAGAGGTTCCCATGCAGCCATCAAATGCACACCAGAGTTATCGAGCATCCATGTAGGACCTGCTCTTGTCGATCCTCAATCTCCACTGGAACCTCTGTAAAATTCACCCCATCGTCGACGTCTAACTCTCTACGGTCGATGATGTGGGAAGGGTCATGCACGTATCTCCTCAACTGAGATAATCGGAACACATCATGCACCCGGTGCAACTGAGGTGGAAGAGAAAAGTGGTAAGCCACCTCACCTACTCTTCTGAGGACTTGAAAAGGTCCGATGAATATCAGAGATAACTTTACACATCTGCCAAATATTTATAGACCTCGTCGAGGTGATTCTCGTAGGAAGAATTGGTCACCATCCTCAAACTCCAGAGGCCTTCGTCTCCTGTCAGCATACGAATTCTGCCTGCTCTGTGGAGTCTTCATCCTGTCCTAGAGGATCTGCACATTATCTATGGTGTCCCGTACCATCTCTGGTCCCACCAGTGTTGACTCCCTTGAGTCTTTCTAGAACAAGGGTGATCTGCAAGGTCGCCCATACAATGCCTCGAAAGGGGTTATCCCTATGGTATAATGATAGCTGTTGTTGTAGGAAAACTTCACCAAAGCTATGTGATCCTCCCAGTTATGATTGAAGTCAAGGACACAATAAAACAACATGTCTTCGAGGGTTTGAATGGTCCAATCAATCTGGCCCTCTGTCTGTGGATGGAAGGTAGTGCTCAAATGAAGCTGCATCTCGCAAGCTTCCTACAAACCCTTCCATATATGGGATGTAAATCATGCGTCATGATCATACAAAATTGTCTAAGGTATACCATGAAAACGCCAAATATCCCGCACATAGAGACGTCAAAATCTCTCCACTGAGCCCTGCTCTCTGATCGGTTGGAAGTGGGCCAAATTAGTGAGTCGGTCAATAATCACCCAAATCATGTTGTGTGCCCTAGATGTACGTGGAAGACCCATCACGAAGTCCATGGATATCCCATCCCACATCCAATATGGGACATCTAAATGCTGAACCAAGCCTGCTGGTACCTGGTGCTCTTCCTTCACCTGCTGAAAAGTGAGGCATCGACAGGAAAACTCTGCTACTGCCTTCTTCATAACATTCCACCAGTGCTTTCATCGACGGTCCTGGTATATCTTTGCCACTCCTGGATGTACCACTAGAGGGGAAGTGTGGAACTCACTAAAAAATGTCTCCTGAAGTGATACTGGTACCAAGGTACACCATCTGAATAGGATGACGTGATCCCCACCTTTTGAAAATCCATCACTTGCCTACCCTCTGGATATATGAGCACGTCATGTCTCGCATTCAGCATCTCCATGTTGTGCCTCACTGACTCACTGAAGAAGTGGGGGAGTGAATGTAAGAGAATATAGAAAGGATACTCTATCTCTATCCACAAAGGATATCTATAAAGAAGCTAGCTGATCTATCGCCTCGCCTAGCAGCTATATAACAGTTCTCGTACTGACTGCATCTGTAACAACGTTACCCTTCACAGGAGTATAGACTATATCGAAGTCATAGTTCTGGAGAAACTCAATCCAATGTCACTGTCTCAGGTTTAGGTCGTTCTGAGAGAAGATATACCTGACACTCCTGTGATCAGAGTACACGGTAAAACCCTCACCCATCTGACAGTGTTTCCATATCTTCATGGCAATGTCCACTTCAACTAACTCTAGGTCATGGGTAGCATAGATCTGCTCTTACTGTACCAGGTGATAAGAACCACATGTGATCACTGCTCGCTCCTGCATCAGGACACACTCGAGTCCGGTCCCTGATGTGTCACATTAGACTACGTACCCTATGCATTCCTTTGGAATCTTTAATATGTGGGACTATTCAGCCTCTTCCTCATCTCTTTAAAGCATTGTCGGTATCTCTCCGACCACTCGAAAGGTTTCCCCTTCTACGTCAAGGCTGAAAGTGGTGCTGCAACTCTGGAGAAATCTGGTACGAACATCCGTTAATACCCATCTGAACCCAAGAAACTTCGTACCTTCATCACACTCCTGGGTGGATCCCAATCATGTATCACCTCAATCTTCACTGGATCCACTACAACTCCAGCCTCCAAGATGACATGACCCAAAAAGTGAACCCCTCGAATCCAAAACCGTCACTTCAAGAGATTACCATAAATATGTTGCTCTCGGAGTGTGTCTAGTGCTACCCGTAAATGGTAGGCATGCTCCTCCTCAGTAGTCGAGTAGATCAGAATGATGTCAATGAAGACTACGACAAACAAATCAAGGTATAGAATTAAGATTATGTTCATGAGTCCAATGAACACTATGGGAGCATTGGTTACCCTGAAAGGAATAACCAAGAACTCGTAATGTTTGTACCGACATCTCAAGGGCATCTTCTGCACATCTTCATCTCGAACTCTGAGCTGGTGATAGCCTGATATGAGGTATATCTTCGAGAACAAACGTGATCCCTTCAGCTGATTAAAGAGGTCATAAATACTCTGGAGTTGGTACTTGTTATTCACAATCACCTGATTTAGGAAACGATATTTTATACAAAGCCTCATGCTCCCATCCACCTTCATGGAGAAGATAATCAGGGCTGCCTAGGTAGAAACACTTGGTCGGATGAAACCCTTCCCCTATACATCATCTAATTGTACCCACAACTCAGTGGTATCCATTAGATATGCTAGAGTATATATTGATGTCGTACTGGGGTACAGGTCAATGCAGAAGTCCACCTTTCTGTGAGGATGTAGTCCTGGAACATCATCAGGGAAAACATCCATGTACTGGTCCACCACTATAGGATAGATCAGACTCTCCAAATCAACAGCTCTAAAGGTGTGGCAAGACAACTGATGAGTGATTGGCTACACCCTCCACTGAGTATGTCTATCCGGCACTGTAAAGGTTCCCTTCTCGCCGGTGAAGGTGATGCTTGTCCCATCTATGCAGACACACCGCACTCTATGCCTAATATAGTTGATATGATCATGGAATATAGATAACTAGTCCATACCCAAGATAACGTCAAAAGGCCTCGACGCCACTACAAGGAGATCCCAACTGAAGCTCTCACCTCTTAGAGTAAACTCATATTGCCTGCACTAGTGTGTAATCATCGAGTCTACTCTCGTAAGAGTCCCTATCCATAATGATCAAGCCATCGGCTTCTTCATAATCTTTGAGCTCCGAATGAGGGAAGTGGAAATGAAAGAGTGACTGGAACCTGTGTCTATAAGAACTGCAGTTAAGGTGGGGTAGACACTATTCATACCTTGAATCATCTCCAGAGTGACATGATCATAGGCCTTAGCTACCTGGATCTAAGCTCTCCCCTGTATACGTGATCCATGTGGTTGGGGTGGTCCTCTTGGCGGTGGTGGTGGTGGTAACAAATCCAAAGTTCATCAACCGCAACCTACACGACCACCTTCTCTCCCACGTCCTCCTGCTCCCTATGGACAGCCTCAATCAAATATCTGTCTCTACCTAGGCAGTCCTTTGACCATTTTCTGATCATCTGAATGGTAAGTCAGACAGTCATGTGCAATGTAACTATGCCCGCCACATGAGTAACATTGTCCGCTCCTGGCATGACTGACTCTACCTCAACTCCGGGTTCCATGCACAACCAATTCATAGTCATGCAGTCGTCCACCCATGGGTTTGTCCCTCTGTGACCTCTGCATCATCTATCCAGTACCAGATAAAAAAGGCTCCAATGCATGTTTACTAGTGGTGAGTCTTGCTCCCAGAGACTTCTCATCAAGGAAACTATCCACCCGGAGGGCTCTCTCTAGATCCCCCGCCTGCGTTGGGATGTTGAGTGAGATCATCGAAGCACTGATATATCACCTGATCCCCTTCTCGAAGGTCCAGTCCCTAAAGAATGGGTTTTGCACCACATATGTGGAGTATTACAAGAGGTCTGTCAACTGCGCTGAGTATTGAGCTACAGTCACACTACCTTATTGTAGATGCATTAGCTCTTATATCTACACCGCGCGTAGGGTGGATGTGAAAAAATCCACCCGAAATAGGCTCTCGAAGTCTATCTATAGTAGTGTCAACTCGTCATGCACCTGTAGAATCAAGCTCCACCGTCGACCTGCTACTTCATAAAGGAGACTCGCGGAAAGGATCACCATAAGGTCTGATGGTGTCCCTACCAGTCTGAATACACTCAATACAACCTCCAACCAATCCTTAGCTGCCTGTGGGTATGTCTCTCCCCTGAACCTGGGTGGCCTTTAAAACATGAACACATGAAACACAGTAAAGCCATGTGTATCGTCTGCTGCTGAGGCTAGTGGAATCAGTGTCCCAACAATTAGTGGTACTGATGGTGCTTCTGCTGGAAAAGGGACCTACAATGAGGCCTCTTTGATCAGTGGGATATCTGTGCGTACAACTCTCTGAACTCTCCCTGGTCATCCACAGGGAGGCATCCTGAAAAAAACATATGCTACACTGTCAAAAGATCATAACTTGTGAGCTAACCTGGTTGATCTGACTTAAAGAAAACATTTTAAAACACACATGCAATTAGTTTTTTTGTGCACTGTGTTGGAAATCATTAGTCATGGTCCGGGTGTATGGATACATTAGCCACCACACCAACACTAGACTCCCTGAACTGAAAACCACACATGGTACCCTTAACACAGGATCTTAATATAATTGAATGATCAGAGTCCTATCTTTTGTTTTAGAGTCGAATCCTCTGGTACGAATCTCTCACGACCTGTCCTTGAGACCCATGTTGCGACTATCCCAAGCCCGCCTTCTATAGGCTAGGGGTTGGCAACTAGAACCAAATGAGTAAATCCCTAAAACTGGGAAGGCATTGCCTTTAATAATTATAGACACACACAATAGAGTATATTATTGAAGAAAAAAACAATGTAAAACTATATTCAAAAGGAATTCTGAAAATTAAAGGGGCCAGAAATACAAGACCAACTGTAAAGTAAAAGTACAACTGAAGGGAACCAAAAATAGTAGAAAGGATTAAAGCAGTGCCTGGATCATCCGCCGAGGATCCTAACTAATGTGTAGGTACAAATATCCTCCTTGTAACTCCACATCCGCTCGTATACTCTATGTACCATCACGCCATGTGGTCCACTTCTAGGTACCATCCAATCCTTCTACTCTCAGCATCAGTCAACGATGTACGTCGTCTGTATCCAACACAATGAGGTGCGGGCATAGCCCGTGCAGGGGTGAGTATATCAATACTCAGTAGAGACCCTGATACCCTCAAGGTCACACAGAATCCAACATGGATAAACCACAAAGTAAGAAAACAAAAGATAACAACACTAAGGTATATGCCCAGACATATACATTACTTATCAAGTAATCTGTCTCAATCATGAGGTAAACTCAAAAGTTACTGACTCAGCTCAACAACGACTTTTACACAATGTAAAAAAAATAGTTACTGGAGATCTCCTCCTCTTTCTTGTACAGTGGGTCTGCTTCCATCTACCAGGCGCTTCCCACTAAAATCGGACTAGTGAGGTACTCCTCCTGTCTCAGTACCGTGGGTCTTCCAGCCTCCCATAGAGGCACTCCCCACTGTGGGTCTGCCGCCAACTACCAGATTCTCCCCATAATAGCCTGCAAAGGTACACCTCCTGTCGAGTATCGTAGGTCTACCACCGACTACCAGGCACTCTTCTACCGTGGGTCTTCCACCAACTACCAGGTGCTCCCCAATGGGCTAGTCGAATCACTCTGAGTCGAATAGGTTAAACAGTCTTCAGGTATCAGCCAACTACTAGGTCTTCGTACTCCGCTCGCTCATCTCTGGGAGGGTCCGTTCCACGAGCTATAGGTTGATAATACAACTGTCATGATGTCCCTCATAGAATTAAATGAATGTTCCACCTCATCATAGGGGTGTCAACATAACAGACGGTGCATCAATGAGATGCAAAGTCGGCGAGTTATATGATTTTACTCCCAGGGGTCCGATTGGATTGGTGTACAATCCAACCTGACCATATCTAAACATTACACCAAACTCTAGTGGGGTATACTCAATGGGACCATTGTGCTCAAAGAAAACCAGTGCTGCTGACGGTTTATCAAATGGTCATCCGGTGCCAAAGATATGGCCGACAAAAGTAAAGGGTCAGTAATGGGCCTGGGCCCGGTCTGACCCAGTCTTGGTTGAATTGGTCAAATATGCTGGGTCTCACATAGCCCATTGGGCAGGTCATCCCACTTGTTTCGACTCGGTCCGATGCGTCCGACCTAGAGGATTGCAGGGAAAGTTTGGCCCGGAGGTCGTCACGTAGGCGGCTCGGCCCGAGAGGTTGACAGGGTTCCGGGCGGCCGCGCGGGGAATCAGGAGGCCGCACGGGGAGCAGGTGGGTTGACAGTGTGCATGGAAGACCGTTGGAAGGCCGCACGAGGTGCGGGGAAGGCCAACAAGGTGCTCGACTAGCCGAAAGGGCCCCAGGAAAGCACATGTAAGCTGCACGGGGTGTATTGTAGGTCGACAGGGTGTCTGGCAGGCCGGCAGGGCCCGGGGCAGGCCATCGGGGCACCGGTTAGGGCACGCAAGAGGTCGCGTAGGGCACAGGCCAATAGAAGGGAGGCCATGCGGGGCACGGGCAGGGCGCCAGGAGGCCGTGCGGGGTGTGGGTAGGGAGCGGGCAGGCCGGTAGGGCGCCAGACTGGGAGTAGGCAGGCCTGGCTAGCCGGTTTGGTGTGGCTCGGGCCGGCACGGGCCGGTGGTGATCGGCTGTAAGAATGTGTGCACAGCGGGGGCAGCGTGATTTACAGAGGCCGCAGGTAGTGCAACCTTTTTTGTTTTTACCTTCGTCTTCATCACATCATCGCCATGCTAAAGAAACATAAAAAAAATCAGTGGAGGGAGTTGGATCATGTTAGTTTGGCCTGCACTGTCTGCATTTAGAGGTGATAACAAATGGTTCATCAAAGGAGAATGATGAACAAAAATTTCTTACAAACCATCGCATCGATTCATTTCAAACGAAGATGAAGAAATGAAAGTTATATTACTCAATGTAAACCCCCTACCATTGTTGGTCGTTCGTTGTTCATTAAGGGAGTTGTGGGAAGAAGATGAAGAGGATGGTTATTCGTCATGTCCGCCAAGCACTTCCAAACCCGAGTTGTGTTGGCCCGTGGAAGACGCTCCACGTCGATAGGTGTCTGGGGAAGATGTCGAAGAGGATCGATGTTCTTTTTGGGTGGATAATTCTTCGTTCTTCCTTGGGAGTTTTTATCCCTAGATCTCCTCTTCCAAAGTTCCACCAAATGAAATATTAAAACCCAAAATAAATAATAGATTGTCTATTATTTTAGTCATTGGAACGAATTTAAATGGATAATTAAATAATTAGATAGTCTCAACCTAATTAATTGATTATAGTTATCCCAAATTTAATAAAGGGGTGTTGAAGATGATCCCCCATATTAATTGGAGCTTGTGGGTTTATCTACATTAATGGGGAGTTTAAGGGGTTAAGAGCCCAAGTGGTCCCCACCACATTAATCTTCTCATGGGAGGTTGAGTTCGGGTGTCCCCCACCACCATAACCTCTCATGGGAGGTTAAGGTGTGGTGGTCCCACCACTAACCTCTAGGAGGAGGTTTTAACCACCACACAAAAAATAACTTCCTAAATAAAATATAGTGTAGTTCACTTTATTTTTTTTTAAGAAAACCTAAAAACTAACTTCTATCCTTGACTCACTGTTGTCGAAGTGAAAGTCTTAGTAAGAAAATATGGGTGTTGTGATTTCAACTATTCCATCAGATTTATATTCCATGTAACAGATCAAAAGTTATAAAATCTCGCTCGTACGTTTACTGAACGTACCCAGACAAAACGTTATAAAATCGATTCTGGGCACACCGGGCCTCGAAATCACGCACCGTCAGTTTTCACAGACTCATAAAATTCCCATGTATTTATGAAAAATAATTCTATGGAAATTACGAGTCTTTACAAGAATATTTTGTGGTATTATTTTTTTATTTATTCATCAATTTTGAAAAGTAAATCCTAAAAATTCAATGATTCACTAATTATAACTAAAATTTTCATTATGAAAAATTAAATTCCTAAAGAATGAATATAATTACTTTATGATAGATTAAAGATAAATTTTACTTAATGGTGACATATGGAAAAGTAGTTTTTTCCCACATCGGATTTCTATGTAATTTTCACCTAAAAGGCTCTTGTTTATAAATATTTATCATAAAATATCATTTTATTTTCTAATTATATAAGATTATTACACATAAATTAAATGAATTATATATAAGATAATTGAAAAACATTGAGAAGAAATGAATATTTTGGTGGATATTTAGTATCTCAATTTATATGAGAACCATTTCAAAAGAATTTAATTATTACTATTGTTGAAATTCATAGATATAGTTATTCGACTACATATAAATGTTAATGCCCGCATGAGCATTTTATTTAATATATTCCAACTACTATAACTTTAATTTTACTATTTTCCTATATCTGAGAGAGATATATTGAATTTTTAATGTCCCATTATTCGTATTTCAGTACCTCAATCACATAAAATAATTATATTTAAATTAAAACCCTATAATAGGGAATTTTGTTTAGTATTTTGAGAAGAGTATGATATAAAATGTTCATTATATAATAAAGTAATATAATATATCATATTTAGTATAAAAATAATCTTACTTGATTTTCATTATATCCCAATTTAAAATGACACTATATATATATATCAGTAGTGATGATATTCGTTGAAAAATATAGGTTTAACCTCATACATATATTATTATAACATTATACATTGGTAATAGAAATGGGGGATCCAATCACTAATGAAAACTATTAATTATCCATGATTAGAAAATTGGTGATATAATTCATTTGATAACTATTTATGTGTCACCGTAGTAAGTTACAAAATCTTCAACATAAATATATATACAATAAAAACTAATAGGATTTAAAAAATGGAAATTTGTTTCGTTAAGGGATACATTAATTAGATTAAACAAGAATAAAATAACTAAATGATTAATATAGGTTGTTAGGTTATGTAATTAATCATTGGGATATTCAATAGAAATTGATATCATGAACGTAATCTATTAAAATTATGATCATACAATGATACCTCATATAAACAAAGTCTATAATTACAAATCTATTACACATCATGTCTTCAATATAACAAAATTTTTAGAGATTATGGAGAGTTATTATATGAAAATTTCATGTTTAGATTAAAATTTAACGATGACTGAAATAATGAATTTTTAGGGTTACAATGTTATGAGATTTTATATTTAATAAATATAAAATAATGAGTAGGGAATAGTTGGTGTAAATTTTTCGTAATTATTCATCAAGAACCTTTTTTTCTATTGGGTTGTTTCTATGGTATATTTTACTATCCTACTGAAATTATAGTGTGAATTAATTATCTTCACATTAATTAATTATTTCTATTTTATAATTCATTTTAATCTCTTATAACCATCATTACATTCCCTAGATTATTCTTCAATAATAGTCGGGATTATTCCATATTGAAAGGGGGATTATACATCTATGAATTAAATGGTTTAATAAGAGATCATTTTGATCATAAATTAATTTAATGTTTGATCAGGTTGATCTCACACCTCCTTTTATTTTTCACTATATTGACATATTACACTCTCTTATAATGATAAATCTTATTTAATTGGATCTAGGAAATTATAATAACATCTTTTCAACCTTACAAGAATGGGTTATGGTATCATAATGATTATATTAATGTTATAAATATAATATTGTGGTTGATGAGGTTTGATTTAACAATAATAGGTCATTATTTAGTTTTCATTTATGATAGGTGGATCATAATCATTCCTTTGTGGATTAAGATCCCATTTTTATTATTAATTGGATTTTGGGAAAGTCGCCTATGATTTTTCATATTCAAATTGTTTTTTGATAATTGAACGTATAACATGAATTTTATATATTATTAATAAAAAACAAATTTCAGGAATTTTGATTTAAAAAACCAAAATTGAATTGAATTTTTTTTTTTGATGAATTAAAATTTTCATATCACTTATAAATTGAATTTTCTATAAATTTTTGTTATGTGTTTTTAGTAAACATATTTTTGGATATAATTTTGTTATAATTAATTTTCTGTTTCGGCTATGTGAAATTATTTTAATGCTTCAGGTATTAATGGAAGGGAATAGTAATGATGATGGAAGAGAAACATTATTGTACGATATAATAATGGTGCATTTATTTGTAGAAAATAAATATTCATTTTGGTGTAAATATATGGTCGGTGTTTGTGATTATCTTATCTTATTTTTTTAATAATTTTTTTATATACAATAAATTTTTATAGGTTTGATTTTTTTATTAATTATATAAAAATCACATCATTACTTTTTAATTTTGGATTGATGAGGTATATAATATTATATTTTTTGGAAAAATGATTTCATATTTGTAATTTTTTTATTAATAAAATTATTAATAAGTTTGGTATTTGATGATAATATAGCCTATTTGAGAAAAGAAGTTAAATATTAATGTAGTTACCCCTATTGGCATATCATTGGGTTTTTTAATGTATTATATCATGTTATATATAGGGGTAAATGTTTAATTATTAATTTTGATGGATCATAATAATAATTATCATGGATAAAGTTTTAGTATTCAATAATGCATTAGAAGATGAGTTTGGATATCAATAATACATGTTCATCACTATTTTTAGTTATCATGTAATTTTGTTATATCGTAATATTATTTTGGTTTTATAATATTTATATTTTCAATTAATTTTTTTGATGTTAGGTTTTAGTGTAAAAAAATTATATATTCAATCATCCTATAGATGTATTTTAATAGTATAGGTAAACAATTGTAAAATGGGTTTTCAATTCCTTCAAAAATAGTGTACAACTTCCTCTAATAGAGAAATATGGATTAATTTTTATAATATCTCTTTTATGGTTCATATTATTTAATATATTGGGATAATGAACCTAAAAAATTGATTTCTAGTTTAATTTTTAATGAGTTTACTATGTTAAATATTAGTAAACATGGAGAATGAAATGGTTTAAACTCTGTATTCATTAATAAATATGTCAAAGATAACACATAAATAAAAATATTTTAGTTTCTACTGAATTTTTATTGGATATGTGGTCTCGATGTCCCATATATAATTTATGTTAGTTATACCATGAAGGTGAATAAAAAAAAATTTTGTTATGCAATGGGTTATGTTCTCATGCATCATTATATTCAAGTGTTGATATGACAAAAATTTCCATTTGATTGTTATATAAATATTTACATACATTCAATTGTTCTACAAAAATATTTCAAGTTGTTTTGAATATTAATTTTGGACATTGTCATTAAAAAATTGGGTGATCATGTCATGACCTGTTCCCTGGGGCTCATGAAGTGACAACCCTAATCCCACCATACATAGACAAGAGGATGAAGACTCCCACCAGAAACTCATTTCCCTAACATTGGAAGGTATTGCCTCAAAACCAGCACACAAAGAGATAGGCTACACTACGCACAAGTGAAACAAATTGGAATAATAAAGATGCAACCACAACTAAAAACCACCACATAGTGTAAAAGTAAGTACTGAAATAAAGGAGTCCATAATACAAGCCCAACAGAAATGAAAATATAGAAAAAAGGAAAAACATCCCCTGAGGTCATCTTCTAAGGATCTTACCTGAAGGGTATGTACAATTCGTCACTGCTACTCTCCATGCAAACCGGTCACCTCTACACACCATCATGTTCTGGCTCCTCGAGACTCATTTAAATATGCTCATAGTATACACAAGACCCCACAAGGTTTGGGTGAAGCCTGTGCATTCGTGATTATAAAAATACCTTGTCGAGACCCCGAGACCTTGGAAGGTCTATCAGAATTCCAAAAAGGAAAAACCATAAAGCATGATCTCAGTCATAAAGCTCAAAGAAATAGAATCTACTCATAATAGGTATACAACTCATATATTAGGAATAAATATGATTAGTCTTAAGCTATATCATTTTATTCAATTAGGATGTTTCTACAATTGATCCATAAAGGAGTTGGACCATTTTCGATCCACACAAGATTGTATGTCATTGATCCATGACGGGCCACTCTAAGGCTCGTTTTCATCGGGTTGCACACTACTGCATCACATATGGTTGCTAGAATGCTGATCCACACACATATTTTACAATTTTGTTCCACACAGGGTCACTATAATGTTTATCCACAAATTGTCTCCATAATGCTGATCCACCTAGTGTTTCTATAATGATGATATACACAGGGTCGGTATAATGTTGATCCATAGTGGATATTTATAAACTGGATCAACAGAGTGTCTCTATAATGATGATCCACAGAGGGTCATTATAATTATGATCCACATAGGGTCGCTATAATATAGATCCACACAGGGTCGCTATAATGTTAATCTATACATTGTCCCTATAATAATGATCTACACAGGGTCACTATAGTATTGATCCATATAGGGTCTATTTAATGATGATCCACACAGGGTTTCTAGAATACTGATCCACATTGGGTTATAATAATGCTGATACACACAAGGTCTCAATAATGATGATCCACATGAGCTCGCTACAATTTTGATCAACACATGGCCGCTATAATTCAGACATCCATCAACATGATTCCCCACAAATGGTGCACTTAAGTTCGATAGGATCTGAACCTCAATATATCCGTCATTCTACAACTGTTGAAATTTTATAAAAGGTGTAACCCAAATAAACTCCATGTCATAAGGGTTCCAATGCGATAGACGACGCCTCAATCAGATGCATGATCTGTGAATTGTGAGAATTTTAATGTCGAGGGCCCGACATGATTCAGTTTCAATCCAACCAGGCCTTACACTAGGTTTTTCCAAAACTTAGGTAGAGTATCTATAATTTACTATCTCATCCTAAGGATTCCAGCACCATAGATAGTTCGTCAAATAGACATATGGTTTGCGTGATATGGACTTTTAATCATATTTGGGCCGAAAAGGTTCTGGGTCTGTTCCGACCTGGCTATACAGACTCGACCAGTACCACCTGGGTTACCCCGACTAGGTTCTGAATGACCTGAACTGGTTTGGGCTTACTCGACTAGACATTAGGGGGATGGTCCGAGCGGGCTCGTCCTGCTAGGCCGCGGACCGGCACATCCCGCATCAGCTGGGCGGGGCATGCCTGGCAATCACACCTACTAGCTAGTGCACCACCCTGCTGGGTGTCCTGCAATGATGGGGTCTTTCCCCCTTTTTGAATTGATTTAGAACCGTTTAGTTTAAAAAATGGCATCAACACGTGGCGTAGACATGGGGAGTCTCTTCCAAGTCAGCGGGACCCACATGTCCCTTTACCTCAACCACAACCTCAATGTTGCGTCCTCCTCACCACAGTGCATGATGGCACACTGCCTTCCACCAATGCGGCTAGCCGAGGACCAGTTGCCGATGCTGACCACCACGACTTGATGCTGCAACTCCCATCTATGGTGGGAAATGGCACACCGCCTGTAGCCTCTACTTCTCGCCGATGTCGGCCACTGCCGTCGCCAGTCAGCAGTACCACCGTGTTGGTGCCGCATCAGCAAAACTCCGACGGGCAACCGAGGGAGCTATGGTTGCATGTGTTCCTTTGAGAATGTGTCTACATGCCTCCCGGATTTCTTTTTTCACATCATGGCTCCTAGATTCATATTTTCATCGAGTGGAAACTTTGTTTCTAAAGAACGATACAAATACCAATGCGGTGAAGGGTCTAAGCCTTTTTCGTTTAGCCCGCGCCCTCCGTGTTAGCATTATATCAAGAAGGATTAATTAATACACAATGAAAAATAATTTTAAACAACATTAAACTTTTTTGTGATTCATCATGCTTCAAGAAAGAGTAAAAGAAACAATTCCCCAGAATTAAAAAAACAACCCCTACCATGGAATTTGTTGGAAGGTGTTGCCGGAGTGAAAGGAGTGTCCACATCCAAAGGTGTTCATTGGAATTCATTGTTTCTTTTCATGTCCCCCAATTACCGTCACTCAATCATGTTATTTGTCGGAGCAGAATGTTATAGGTTCTTCATCAGAGGTTCCACTCTATAGAGTCTAAATCAAATGGCCGATCTTTTTAAAAACATATGTGAGGAAACAACCAAGTTTCATAACATTAAGGTGGTTCATTAATGAATCATTTTATAATACCATTAAAACAACCAACGTTAAGGTTACACAACCCAATGGTCAAGTCATTGAATGACCTATTAACTCGGTGCTCCCACCACATTACTCAACGGTTACAAAAAAATATAAAATATCTAATGGAGTTATTTTATTTATTTTTAGTAATGTCCAGAAATATAACTTTTCATCCAACACTTGTGAGTAGATGTTATGATTTTCATAAGTGAATATTTGCACTGGGATATCAACGATCCCCCTCTTAATTTTAATCTGAGAACATGTTCAAAAGATAGAAATCACCTCCAACACGTTTACTGAATATACAATAATTTTTTTTAAAAATTATTAATAGTCACCCTCAACCCACACTAGTCAAGGTTAGGCTCTTCCTAAAAAACATACCCTCGTGATTTCATTGGTGGTCTCATATTTTTAATCCCAGACTCTGTTCTTGAGTTATAATCATTTGAAAAATAAAATAATTTTATGTATTTATTTTATGTATGGTTATTCCACTATCATGTTTTCTTACCGGAGGCATGATCCAACTAAATATAAGTCACACCTAGGGTAAAAAAACCATCTTGAGTGCAACGATTCCCTCAGATTTCTGTTCCAGTCAATATTCTAATTGTTATTTCCGTTTTTCAGGAAAACCACTCACGCAAGTCATTTAAAATTTAACATTTTTCGACAGATCTTCTTGGGTACTCTAGGCCTCAAAATCACATTCCTTAAATATTTTTCATCACTTAATAATTCCATATAATTAAAAAAATTATACAGAATTTACGAGACATTAAATTTTCTCCGCATAAGTGCTTTATATCTCAAAAATCCAAAACAATGGAAAATAAGACAAATGAGGTACTGATCATGAATTTGAGCCTCCCACTCTTATGTGCTATGTTAGAGGTTCCCATGCTGCCACCAAACTCACACCAGAGGGACTGACCGTCCACGAATGACTCACTCCTGTCGATCCTCTATCTCCAACGAGAACTCCATAAAAGTCACTCCATCATCAATTTCTCACTCCCCTAGTCGATAATGTGTGATGGATCATGAAAACATTTCCTCATTTGTGAAACATGGAAAACGTTGTGCCCACTGGGAATCCATGGGGGAAGAGCTAGGTGGTACTCCACCTCGCCAACTTTGATTGGAATCCTGAAAGGTCTGATGAACCTTAGAGATAGCTTGGCACCCTGGAAAAATCTCTACAATCCTCATCGGGGTGAGACCCGTAGAAATACATGATCTACCTCCTCGAACTCCAACAATCCCCATTTCCTATTGATATAAGTCTTTTACTAGATCTATGTAGTCTTCATCCGCTCCAGAACGATCTCCACCTTCTCACTAGTATCCCATGCTAACTCTGGACCCCAAAGAGCTAACTCCTCTGGGTCGTTCGAGCATAGAGTTGATCTTCATGGTCTCCAATACGTGTCTTAAACTAAGCCATGCTGATGCTTGGGTGATAAATTTTCTTTTAATCAAATTCCACCAGTGGAAGGTGGTCCTCCCAACATCAGCCAAAATCAAGGTCACAAGAAAGAAACATGTACTCAAGTGTTCGAATTTTCCGCTCCATTTTACCATCTGTCTAAGGAGAGAAGTAAGTGCTAAAACATTACTATGTCCCAACTGATTATTGTAATCCCTTACACCAGCAGGATGTAAAATGAGTGTCGCGATCTAAGGCGATCGTCATTGGCACACCGTGACATCTTATAATCTCCTCTACAAAGAGGCATCCCAAGCTCTCTATTGATCCCTACTCTCGGATGGGTTGGAAGTTGGATGAAATGGACAATCTGTCAATGATGAACCAGATAAAATCGTGGCCCCTGAACATATGTGGTATCCCCATCATAATGTCTAGGGATATATCATCCCACTTCCACTTCGGTACCTCAAGTGGTTGAGATAATCCCGCTTGTACAAGATACTAGGCCTTCACATTCTCACAAGTGAGGCATCGTGATACAAACTCTACCACCAAATTTTTCATCTTTTCCAAGCAGTAACGATGTCAGAGGTCCTTGTACATATTTGACACTCTAGGATGTACTACCGAAGAGGATTTATGGAACACCCTCAACACCTCCTATCGTAGAGGCACTCGTACTATAGTGCATCGTATGAAGAGTATTACATGCTCCCCACCTTCAGAAAATCCATCAAGAGCCTATCCAAGAGATATATAAGCATGTATGGACTCACAGTCAATATCCCCAAATTGTGCCTCTGAAATTCGCCAATGGAATGGGGGAGTAACTGTCATAGATTGGAGGAAAGATACTACATCACTATCCACGAATGATAACTACTATGTGGCTAGATGCTATGTCACCTCACATAGAAACAGTAAAATAGAACTCCTATAGTGCATCTTATACTACATTTCCCTACCCATGAGTGTAGACCATCTCAAAGTGATAGCCCTAGAGTAACTTCATCCATGGTCGTTGTCTCATGTTCAGGTCTTTCTGTGAGAAGGTATAACTGTGAATCTTGTGATAAGACTGCATATTAGATTGATCACCCAACTATATTATCTTCTCTCAGAGCTCCCCGAGAACCATCTGATATGAATTTAAAGATATTGTCCATGTCCTTGGGTACATGTCACTACAGAATTCCATCTCCTTATGGAGAGGTAATCCTAGAAACATCTTTTGAAAGGATATTTCCACACTCTGCCACTACTATTGGGAACTGAAAACTCATAACACCTACTTCCACGAGGGTAAAGATGGCAAACTTAAAGGTGAATAGATGCTCCCACCTATGAATGAGTTTAACCCATGATATATGGATTTCCTTTTTCTCCAACCAAGGAAACCCCCATTCCAATACTGTGGGTGTACCATACACGTTTTTCCTAAAATAGTCAATATGAGCATGAACTGTGTATGACCATTACATACCCAAACTATCGTCGTAAGGATTCAACATTTCCACCAAGAGGTTACAATCAAAACTCTAATCTCTATGGTCTGATCATACTGTCGGCATAAGTGTTATTATCGAGCCTCCTCCCATAGGTATCTCTAGAGGTAAGGGTCAAGTCAACGGTTTAACCAGAATCTCTAGGTCATGGAAATTTTTTTGTTAAAAAGGAATGATTTGTACGAATATCTATTAATACGGAATAAAATAGTAGACACACACTATACCTCAAATCATTCATAGAGCCCTTGGGTAACACTCCTTGACCTCATGCAACTACTCCCTTCCACTGTCCTATAGTTCCCTGAGCCTAGTAGGTACATCATTGGTGTGGTGGTTGTAACACATTTAAATGTATACCAATTCATGTTGCTCTCCTAAATCATCTTCCACATCTCCTGCCTAGTAAATTCATTTGTCCCCATCACTTCCCCTTCGAGAAAAATTTTACACACCCATGTCTTTGAGACTGGCGTATGTTTCTTTCTATCCCACTGCAAATATTCACTGGCTATATCTGCTCATCAAATGAATATTCAACCACAAAGGATCTCTTAATCATCTTAAAATATGTAGGATTGCATAGAGGAAATAGTGCTGGCTCGAATGGCCCTAAACTAATCTCTCTCAGATGTCCAAGACCAGAAACACTATTCATATCATATTCAACAAGTTCCTGGAATGTTCAGTACACATAGATGAATACATAGCTACTGAAATGTCATCTTGTTGAATCTGTAGAAGCTCTTGGGAACACATACTCATTAGCTTTTTATGGAAATATACCCATTCTATTAGGAAGGTTCTCATGCCCTGACTACGGAAAATTCACCTCATTATAAGTTTGGGGTAATTTTAACACTACCATCACCATGATGAGCCACATAGAATGCTCACTGCCAGGACCACCATCTGATATAATGGTTCTTTGGCTAGATGGAATCATGGTTTCCACCTCAGGCAGGTCCTTATTCACCTCTGGCTAGTCTTTAGCTGCCTCTAAGTCGAGACCGCCTTATAACCATAGGGGTATCTATCACTGAAACAAGTGTAAGGCACTGAGCCTATATGTGTCCTCTACTGGTAATGCCGATAGTTACTGCTGATCAATATGTAATGGTATCATTGGTAAACAACTCAAAGGTACCATATCGGTCAACAATACTTGTACTAAAGCCTCATCACACCGTGGAACATCCTCATGGTCATAGATGAAAATCTAGGATAGCTATTTGCATGGAAGATTATTGAAAGAGAATAAAGATGAACCACCGTCAATAATTTATACCTAGTGAGCTGACTCAAATAGATCAAAAATAAAACAACATTTTAAAAACACACGCAACTAGTGTTTTCGCGTACCGAGTCGGAAATCGGAATTCAGGGTCCTGGTGTATGGATTTGTCAGTTGCTGCACTAAAACTAGACTATCCTCCCTAAAACCTAAACTCAAGACTCATAAAACTACTTCTAAATTATAAACATAGACTCTTATTTCATCTTGTAGAACTAACATCCATTGATACCACTTTGTCACGAACGGTCCCCCGGGGCTTGTGTGGTGACCACCCAAAGCCCACCTTTAATAGGTCATGGGTTGGAAAATAGCACGGGAAAGAAATTTCCCAAAACATAGAAGGCATTTCCTCAAATAAAATATCACATAGACAGGTTAAACTATGAACAAGTGAAAAACAATTGAAAAATAAATGTGAAACCACAAATAAAAACCACCACATAGTATCAAAGTAACTACAGAAGAAAAAGGGGCTAGAATACAAATCCAATTGAAATAGATATATAGTAAAAATAAAAGATATCTCATGAGGTCATCCTCAAAGTATAAAACTAGAAGGGTAGGTACAACTTGTCACAATAGCTCTCCACGCTAATCATTCACCTCCATAACTGTCAAGTCCTGACACCTCGAGAATTAGTCAATGCTACTCGTCATCTTTACAATACACAACAAGGCGCAGGCAAAGCCCGTGCAAGGTTGAGTATAAAAATTCCATGTTGGGACCCCAAGAACCATAAAAGACTATCAGAATTATAGAAAGGGAAAACCACAATGTATGATCTAAATCTCAAAGAACAAAGCTAAAGACTCAACTCAAACTTTGTATACAACTAGGAGTTCCAGAATAAAGATGATTATTCTTAAGCTATATCATTTTATTCTATTAGGATGTTTCTACAAATGATTCATGAAGTATTTATTCCATTTTCGATACAAAAAAACTGTATATCCTTAATCCACGATGGGTCACTCTATGAATGTTCCTCATTGGATCGCACACTATTGATCCACACATGGTCACTAGAATACTTATCCACACAGGGTTTCCATAATGCAGATCCATACAAGGTCACTATAATTCTGATCCACACAGGGTCACCATATTGATGATCCATAAAGGATTACTATAATGTTTAACCACACATGGTCATTATAATGCTAATCCCCACAGGGTTGATATAATTCTGATCTACAAAGGGTTGCTAAAATGATGATCTATACGGGGACTCTATAATGCTGATCCACACGGGGTCCCTATAATGCTGATCAACATAGGGTCCCTATAATATGGATCCACACATGGTCGATGATCCATAATGGTTTGTTATAATTCTGAACCATACATGTTCTCTATAATTATGAACCACATAGGGTCACTATAATGCTGATCCACGCAGGTTCTCTATAATGTAGACATCCTACCACATGATTCCCCACACAAAGTGTGCATGAGTTCTGTAGTATTTTATCCTCAAGATATCAGTCGTGTCTCAACTTACATGACATTGTACAAAGGAAAAACCCATAGTACTACCATTTATTAAGGGTTCCAACGCGATAGACGGTGCATCAATCGGGAACCCAGTCTATGAGTTATGAGCATTTTACTACCAAGGGACCGGTTGGATTCAGGTTTGATCCAACCAAGAAATACTCCAAATTTCTCCAAAACATAGGTGGAGTATCTCTAAAGGAAATTTTCGTTCCAAGCATTCTAGCACCATATACGGTTCATCAAACAGATGTCTGTTTTGCCAGATACGACCTTTCATGTGTATTTTGGACAAAATGGGTCTAGGTCCGCACTGACCTGGTTGGACCAACCAGACTAGCCCTGACCTGGGCCGACCCGACCTACCCGAAACTAGGCTAGGCCAACCCTGTTCGGGTCGACTTGATCTGGTTTGGGTATAACCAGGCCTGGACTGAACTGGCTAGGCAGGCCCAAGGGGGTTGGGCTGCGGCGGGCTCGGCCAGCTGAGCCACGCCCCAGTGCTGCCCACCTTGGTAGGTCATTGCCCATTAGGCAGTCTGGCCTGCTAGCTGGTACGATATCCAGCTAGGTGTCCCATGTAGAGGGGGTCTCTCCCCCTTCCTGAATGGCTTCAGAGGCATTTAGTTTTACAAATGGTGGTGCCACATTACAAAATTTACAGGAAATTAAAAATATATTATAGAATGTATTAATAAATTTTTAATAAATATATTTAGAAATTAAATAATATTTTAATAACATTCAGCATTAATGGTTTATTAGTGAATAATTTAATTTTACTATTTTATAATACTTTTATATATAATATTATTTTAAATTGGTGAATTTTTAGTTTTAATTTTCACAAAAAAAAAAGAATAATGGAATGTGCAATATATATATTCATATCAAATTATGTTAGAACATGTATATTTTACATCATTTAGAGAAACTTATTTTCCAAGTTATATATATACATGTAAAGGTATTCTGTGATGAAAAAATAAAAATTTATGTACAATGAAGTTGATTATAAGAAGTAAAATACTAATATATGGAGCGTCTATTTTAATGTGAGTGATTAGGAGGGTTGATTGGAAAGGATGAACCAAATCATAATTTACCTCATACACATGGGAAATAACAGATGCATTCCTATATGAATATAGTTTTGTAATAATATTATTTCTGTAATTAAATTTATTATATATAAAATTTAGTCAAGTATATGCTGCTGATTATATTCTTAAATATGGTCAATTATTATTTTAATCATAACTGATTAACGAGGAAGAATAATCATGAGTATTTGGACTTTTATTAAGATAATATAATTGAATTATAATATAGTAATTTCATAATGATTTCCATTATTTATATTACAATATTATCATCAGAAGATGATTTAATGGATTGATGTATTGAAATTATTTGTCTAATTATGATACTAATAATTTTGATCCTTATTGATCTACCTAAAATTAAAAAATTGAAAAATATGATTTTAATGGTGTTTTTTGATATGATGCATTGGAAAAGTAGAAATATTTTTTTCCCCAAACCTAAGAGAAGTAATATATTTTTCATCAAGATCAAAAATGTGTGGGATATCACTTACGATATAGGTATCCAGAAGTAGTTTGAGATCATTGGTTATCCTCACTAGCGTATATAGATTAAGTGAAACTCAATAATACATAATATTTTTAACAAAACCTTGTACAAGTTATAAATGTTCGAACATATAAAATAAATATGTGTTTCAATTATATATCCCATGCACTAGTATCAGTGACTCTAACAAAAAGTAAGGATAATTTATATGGACTCAACGTTAAACATAACATAATCTTGTTAATTGAACTATAAATTCATCATTGTACAATCCCAATGATATTTTTAGTTTTTTGTTTCAGTCAATTGGGTCATAATTCATTGATTTATTCCAATAAACATTCACTGTTTTAACTAATAAAAAATATCCATTTCATCCATAATATACATTTTTAAATAACAGATGAATAGTTTACATTAAAATTATATACAACATTTATCATGGAATTTCTTATTCACGTACACATCCTTAAACCCTATGAAATACATTTTTTAATGTGTTATGATCTCATGAATATCTATAAGGGGCATATAATTGAATTACTATACCATTATTCCCGGACTGAATACATTTTCACAATGTAAGAGATATGATCTTTATATAACCTTATGAAATCATAGGTTTCATATAAAACATAAAAAAGAACCCATAGATCATAAAAGGTAACATGTCGATTAATTTTCATAACACTCTTAAAAATAATGTATCCCTACTTTCTACACATGGAGTAACTATCATTGTTACACATGGAATAACCCTTGCAAAATAATCGCATAATCTTTTTGAATAAACTGAACCGGTTAACTCTTTCCCTTTACTCAATGCATTATAGAGCTATAACAGGCCATGATTACCATGGTTTATCATGGAAGAACCCACCATTATAAAAAATACCATGATTCTTTACATGATCATAATACATAAAATATTCATACAAGAAAAAATCTTGATAAAAATGAATTATTCATTTTGGAAATAATTTTAAGGGAGATTCACACTTATAAATGAGAAAATGTAATTTGATAATTAACATGTAAAATATTCATGTAAACATAAAATAACTAATTAATCATTAAATTGGTAAAATACAATTTATCGATAAACAATATTCAATATATATATTATTATCTTGAAAAGAGTGTTTGTCAAAAAAATTCCCTTACCTCAGGTTCAAATTCTTTAGATAGTATTCAAACACCATTTATAATGGATTAATGTGTGTTATTTATTTATTTATTAACTATGTTAATGTTTATATTACCTTATATTATCTTCTTATAAAATATATCCACAAATTTATTAACAATATTTTTTTATTTCAATTATCTTGGGTTCATTCATTTAGTGGTTTCAATGGTTGATTCATTATACGCTTCAGTTTCTAAAAAAATTAAATTACATAAGTGAGGGCATATATATTTTTTTCAATTCAATCAATTTTTACTGAATTTTAACTTTCCATGAATGCGGTAAAAGGAAAGAAAATTTATTGTCCATGAAGGTGGTGAATTGAGACACATTGTACAACAATTTTGTTTTTGAAGAACAAAATATGAATATAAGAGATTTCATTATTTTTATACTATTGAAAATATAAATCATCAATATATATATATATATATATGATACTATAGTTATCATGAAACATTGGATAGGTTTTAGGTACATGGAATATGTGAGAAATAATTAAAATAAGAAGAACAATGAATTTTCTGCTTGAAAATTTTTCCTTGGGAAACTCTATATGAAATTCATCATGGTATCTTTGTGATAATAGATGAGATATAATTTGTAAAGGGGTGAAGAGTAGTGTATTTTTTTGAGGGTAGTCTAACCGTAATTATTACGGTGATGATATTTTGTGAATGGATGAGTCTCCTCGTATAATTAAAGCACGAGGTCTCTTAGGAATTACATAATATATTAAAATATAATAAGTATAATAAAGGTTTAAATACTTTTTCAAAGCCTAAAAATAATATAATATTACATTCTAGATATAATCATAAAATTTATTCCACTGTTAAATATTTTTGAAATTTTTATATAATTTAATTAAATATTATATTCCTAAAAAACAATATGTCAAACGAAACATTATTAATACCTACTACTTTTAAAACACTAATAAAAAAATTAAATTTTCTAAAAAAATATCCTAGAATAATTATATCAATCTATATAATTATTTAATTACATTAAAAATCTAAAATTTAATTTAATTTAATATTTTTAATATCATTAATTTGATTTTTTTCAATAATTAAATTTTCTATACATCGTTGATGTAAAGGGATTTAAGGTGAAAACTATTTCATTAAAATGAAATATTATTTTTGATGAAGAAGAAATATTTATTTTCTATAAAATGAATATTTATTAAAAAAACTTATTGAAACCGTTTACTAATTTATTCTTCCACTGAAAAATTAAATTATGAACAACTTTAATTTCATTGAAATAATATATTATAATGGTATTATTGTGATTCATGTGGTACAAAAATGCCCCAAATTATAATTAAAATCGGTTTTTGGTCGATAATTTATCATATAAAATATTTAAGTCATATTTGGGGCCATTTAATGGTCCTTTTAATTTTAATAAAAATAAATTTATTTTTCAATATTCGGCCCTTACATGAATTGCGTCATCATTGTATAGTAATTAATGTCAATTATTTAATATATGAAAATATGAAATATAATTATATTATAAATATAGATTTATCAAGTTTAAAATAAAAGTTTATATTCGTTTATTATGTATATTCAATCATATACGTGTCAAGAAAACATCATAAATTTGTTTTTTTTCTTTTTTCCCATTTGCATGATTTTAACATGCATTTAGTTAAGTTTAATCTCACATAACTCGGAAATTTGAAACAATAATCCAATAACATATATTATAGATAATAATTAATAGAAAAGTTATTGAAATTATTTGTAAAAAACAATTATTGACAATAAGAACCAAATACAGGCATTAGCAATGATGTGCATGCACTGCCTCAACAATGATAATAGATTTTATATATATAATTAAATAATTATTAATTTTCAATTTATGAGGTATATTTTTAAAATATTAATCATAAAAATTTATAATTTAGATATTCAATAAAATTTTAAATTTTATATCATAATTATGTATTCTTGACCTCATAAAAAATACTTTATTGTATAAAAATGATGTAATTTTTTACAATTCAAAAAAAATATAATTTTTTTACAAAAACTCTAAATAATAATACAAATATAAATTAAACATGATGAATTAATAAATGAAATTAATTTTCTAAAATTATTATTCTATAATTGAAAAATTTTGGTTTTAAAAATATAACAAAACATAAATTATTTATTTTAAGAATTACACATAATAATGATCATAAATATTAAAATACTTAATACTTATAAATATATAGAGAAATTATTATATTTTTATTTGGGGCAATACATATTCCCCCACACTTATTTAGAATATTTTTCCGCATAATTTACCCACATATTTAGCTAATGGTGGAACATTTTTGTGCTTATATTTTTAGATTCCCATGTCTCTTCTTCAACCATGTGGTTTTCCACAAAATAGTAACATATAAAATTAACATATTCTGAATTACATTCTATCCATGACCATGAATATAAACATGTTTATCTTTATATGAAATGTATACTTGCAAATGAAATAATTCTTGGATCAAAACATGAGAAGAATCTGGCACATTCCTTCTCAATACCAATACATGAAAACCATTTTATTCCTAGGAAAAACTCTAATGAAAAGATACATGGTATGAGACATCTATCGTATTCTATCGGATTTCATCAGGTTGAATGAACCATGGAATTATCTATCCTTCAATACCAATATTAATAATACTTTTTTTGGATACATTAAGGAATAATGAGAATGTATCTCAAAATAAAGGTATTTCATCATATTAGATACATAATTTTTCTTCTTACACTATGTTTTCCTCATGTGTTGCTGGATTTCCTTTACATTCTTGGTAACATCTTATATTAAATCTGGTCCCATTAACTTATTTTCAGAAACTTCATACCAAAATGAATGAGTTATACAACACTTTCCATAAAATTAAATATATATATATATATACTAGAAGAAAAAAACAAATTACATGAAAAATACACAGAAGAAAGACATTGTTCCCAACATCCTAGGTAATCCACTAGAAAATATCAAATCATATCCTATAATTCCTCTAAAATCATCCATGACTATCCCTCTGGTTGAGGATCAAATTAGGTGATGAAATTTATTTCAGTTCCCAATGACTTATGTATTCCTTTTTAAAATTTAGAAGTGAAATGGGATATAGGTAAGATGTAATAGAGAGAGAAAATAAATGTAACCATAAAATATCATTAATGTACCCCAAATAATGATTATAGAGTTATTTATGATAACTAATTGGATGTAAATGTGTAAATATAGTTAGTTAATCAACAATAACAAAATTTGTATTGTTACCTAAAGTTGACTTTGGTAGCCCCAATACAAAATGTATTGATATATTTTCCCATTTCAACTCTAGAACAAGATAAGGATAAAGTATCCCCTTTGGAAATTTTTATTATTCTTCAACCAATTACCATTTCAATCATTTCACTGAAAAATAAAAAGTAAATATTTTCATTCCATCCTATTAGTAATACTCTTGATGGTCTATAACCATTATAGAACATCTAATATGAAATGAAAATGATGATCTATGAGTTTCACATTACCATTATTGCTATAGTTAGGAAACACATAGAATACATAATATAACTCCAAATACTAGTATAAATATTTATCAACATTATATTTAGTCAACTTATGTTTCATAACCAAATTTTCCATTTTCTATTACCCATGGTCTCTTTTCTGTGTTTTATTAATTTTGACTGAGAAAGACAACTACAACGAAACCAAAAACCTAAAATATGGAATCTATAACACTAATAACATCCTAGATAAAATTAGTCAAATCATTAAGTAAGGGGTCATCTACCAAATTTAACATGGTTAATGATTCATGATGATGTCAAATCAAGTTATCTATTATATCGTTCCATTTTCTATAATGATAATTGATCATGAAATCATAATACTTTTTTAGTTCCATCCATCATATCTACCTCATGTAAAACTACTTTTGTGTAAATATATATTTCAATCTTTTATAGTCAGATTATATTTCACAAATGTCCCTATATAAATGATTAATACAAATTTTTAAAGAAAAAACCATATCTTATAATCCCAAACCATGGGTTTAATAACATAACTAATGAACATTCAGTTTTCTTCAAGCATAAGTAATTACATAGTTACTTTGAAAAAGGAAAAAACATTTAACACCAATAAAGTATCACACTAGATGAAGAAATAATGATTTATTGATGCTAGTTCCTAAGAAAGACCAGTGACTAATATCCTATTCAGTTCCTAAAAAAATTATATTCTTCCATTCAAATAAATTTGACAACTTTTTGAGACAACTTAGTTAGAAGACTATAAAATTGTGCAATGTCTTTGCAATACCATTTTTACTATACTGCTAATCTATGAAAAAATTGAATCTTTGTAATATTTTTATGAATTTTCCCTTCATACAAATTTTTTTGGCTGGATTAATAGTTATTTCAATCTTATTAACAATGATTCTAAGGAAAGAAAATTGTTGTCACCAAAAATCACATTTGATAAAATTTCCAAATAACTACTTTTCTTTCAAGGTTGGAGAAAAATCTATAAATGATTTCTATGACCCTCATAACAGTTGGAATAAGCCAAACTATCATAAAAAAAAGGAAAACATATTCAAATATTCACAAATGATTCTATTCATCATATCCATTAATATTTTATGGGTATATGTCTTGTCAAAAAGCATAAAAACATACATATATTTCCCATATATAGTCAATAATGATATTTTTTGAATTTACTCATCCTTCACATTCATATGATGGTATGTAGATATAATTACAATATTATAAAATATTTATCCCCCAATTTGTGATCAAACATGTCATCTATATGATGAAATATATACTAAATCTTAATAGTGATGCTATTCAATGATTTATAATCAATAAATTACCCAATGGAACATATTTAATTTAAAAAATATTGGGGAACCCCATTGAGGTTTTATAGGGTGAATGATTCATTTATCAAGTATCTCCTACAATGACTTTTTCATGTCACGAAGTCCCTAAAGATCCATTCTATAGGGGGTTTTGAAATTGGGTTAGCATTAAAAAATATTTCAATGGTAAATTAAACATCCCAATCTTTAATAACACATTAAAACATATAAAGAAAAACATCAAGGTATTCATTTACCACTGGAAATTCTTTAATTTTAATAGTTCTCTTTTTTTCAACAATATATGCAAGATAAAATTCATTTTAATCTTTAAAAATTTATCAGTGTCTTGATATGATATAAATGGCTTGGGTTCATTCTTTAATTCAAAATGAAACTCTTTATTAAACAAATTCTTTCATTTTTTAATAAATATTATCATGGAAAGAAAACATCCAAACTATACCAATAATAACATCAAACTCTATGAAGGAAAAAACAAAAAGTTTTGAATGTAATTTAATTTTATAAAACACAAGATGAATATTTTTATAATAATTTTGTCATTAATTTTTCCCAAAAATTTCTTTATCATATGTATGAGTTTTATTTTATGAGGTGAAATTTTCAATTTAGATTATAATTATTCTGAAATGAATGAATTTTTAGACCCCATAACAAAAAAACATTATAAAAATATTAGTAAACAAAAAATGTTTCTAAGACCACTTAATTTTATGGATTATAATTTTCTGATGTAGATAAAAATATTTCACTAATCCTTTGTTCTTATACTTTGGCTAATTTTCCTCACCCGATATCCCCTTTAGTCAATCATTGTCATAATTACCCATCTCATTGTTTTAAAACATTTCACACTTCTGTATATTTATATTGGTTCATACCAACACCATGATACTTTTCATTACAATTACAATCCATGTTCCCAAATATAACAAATCCAAAACATAAACCTTATATCAAAAGCAATTCACCTTTGTTTTTATTATCATAATTGTCACAAAATGAAAAAAAAAATTCTAATTGATAAACAACATTGATTAATTCCTCCCATTCTCCAACCACCTCAACGAATTTTTTGTTGTTGTTGAAGTCCACATGATCATCAAAAAACTCATTTTTGTCCATCACTTCACATCAAAAAAGTGCTCTGTAACTTTTTAAATAACTAAAATGAAATTTCCTTTAATATTTTTTCATCAAATTTGAGTAAAAATTATAGATTTTATTATCATGATATTGTATAAAATTTGGAGCTCTCCTTACCAATAGTGTAGATTTATCTTCATCCATGACCATTTAATATTTCCCCTTTTGTTTCTATTCCCAGAATTTATTTTCCATACTCCGTCTTTCCGCCATTGGAGAATATTTCTTAACTAAAATATATATAAATTTATAAAATTCAATGGAATCAATATTCTTTCTATCTTGGATATGCTTGATCATTGACCAACATTGTCCATATTCACCTTAAAAATGATAAATAGATTGTAACGTCTTGGACCCAGGTGCCACACAACTGGTGACCCGAATCTGATTCACCACGTGACCTCAAGTGCATTTCCCCAAATGATAGAGGCTGCCGACTAGCAGTGAGGGCCCAGGTCTAATAGTGGGGAAACTATTCCCTCGTTTGTAAAAGTGTAGTGCAGCCGAATACAAAATAAAGCATACATCAAACAGTGGAATCAGTAAACCATACACAACAGAAATAATCAATAGTAGTGGATATAACCAATAGTATATATATAATGATGCTACATGTCTCAAGTTCTTTGGAAATAGCTAGAACATGTTATACATCAATATAGTACAACCAAAATTTGAGTACATTAAAACAAAGAAAAATAGCTGGTAGTGGCATCGCGAGCCTAGGTTCGATCCCATGCCCTCCTACTCCTCAGCAACAGTCAAGTACCTTTATAGGGTCTCTTGCCCCTATCCACACATGTAGAAACGTAATCTGTTTGGGCCAAAAAGAGTGACCCAAATAGGGTGTGAGAAATATATCTCAATAGGCACCCACCAAAGGCCTATGCCCAACTATGTGTAAGCATGCAACAACGGTGTGCAATAGTAAAATCAAATAAAGTAAGCAGTACCGAAAAGTAACTAACTTAACAAGTTATATTTCAATTTTCATATTCTTTTTAATAATTTAATTTAAGATACCACCATAGTGAATATTCTAAGTAAACAGCCAAATGTCTATAGACACATAAACTCCCACCCTCAGGTTAAAAGAAACCAACACAGGAATTTTACCACAGGCACACAGATATTGCCCAAAGGTGTAAATAGTGTCACCTACATGCACATAATCATCTTCCCACAGGAATAGAAGAAGTTTTCCACAGGCTAGGTAGTACAACGCCCAAAGGATAATAACCACACTACCCTCCGGCTAACAGGTTACAAGGCCATTCCCAAAATGTAAAAATGCAGTAAACAAGCAATTCCTCTCGAGACAATCTATAAATACAACTTAAAAGGCATACCCTCGGGTATCCTGGCCAAACGGCTAAACAGTGGAATACTCCCCCTAGGTGGTTCCAAATGCAAGTAAGATCCCAACCAGCATTTTAATAACATAATTAAATACCTATTCAATTCTACGTTTTTAATATAGCAACGAACTCAGCCACACGACACCCCAACATGGGTTCGTGGCCCAAAAATGCACAAAACACATGGTAGTTGGAAAAACAAACACCAGGCCACCTACCATAAAAGCCAACGAACATTATACCCGAACGCCGACTCGAAAAACACCCAAGAATGGCATAGATCTAATAAAGAAAAAAACTCTCTTAACCTCAAATAACTCCTTCTAGGAGAAGAATTGGTAAAAATATGCCAAGGAGATGGAAGCCCTTACCCGTGCAGTTCCAATGAGATCGTCCGAGGTGGAAACCGATTCCAGACGAACACTCATTGGATGGTCAAAGGTTCGGCCTCCTCCTTTGGATCTAAAACGGCTCAAATTCCTCCTCTACCAAATGAGGAGGCTAGTTCCTGTTTTAAGCTGAAAAAAAAGTACACAGAATGTACATATGAGTACACGGCATGTACTTCCAAAATTTTAAATTGTTCCTCTGGCAGCTTCCCACCAGCGTGGCACTATTCACCTTCCAACATGACTAGACGGCGTGTCTTCTTGAGTACACGACATGTGTTGTCGCATAGTAGGCCACTGACTTTCTATTCGCCTGCAGACTGACTACACAAGGTGTAAGGGACCACTACATGACATGTATTTGGTTCCTACACCCTTCATCGCTGACATGGCCACACGCCCTGTGTACTCATCCCACATGGCCATATGTACACAGCGTGTGGCAAAGTACACTGTGTGTACATTCCAAAATTAGGATTTCCCCCATTTTCCATATTTTCTAAAAAACACTAAGGAAAGGAGAATAGAAGAAACCCGTACCTCAAAAATAAGAATCAATTTCTTACTAACATCCCCCCTTATAACAATTCATCCCCGAATTTCACTTCCAATGGTAGAGAAGATATAGGCATGAATAACTCCAGTCACTGAGCACGTACGTTGGCCACCCGCTCCAAGGTCTCGTCCTGCACTCGGCCATACTGCAATAACACCCATACAAGAGGAACAGACCGACCCCAGGGAATCTTCATTCTCCTGTCAATGATACGGATCATATGCTCCTCAAAGGACGCATCTGCCTCTTGCTCAACCTCCTCGGGATGAAAGATGTGAGATGGGACGGAATGATAGCGATGCAACTGAGATATGTGGAATATGTTTTGCATGGCTCATTACGGCTGCGGTAACCACAACCAACAAGCATCCAACCCGATTCCCTTCAAAATCTCAAATAGCCCCACATACCGCGGTGAAAGTTTACCCTATCTTCTGATCCGCTTGTGTCCATGCCTCGGTGAAACACGTAGAAACACCGGATCCTCGACCACGAACTCCAAAGGTCTTCTGTGGCGATCAACATAAGATTTCAGTCAAGAATGTGTGGTCGCCAGCCGCTTCTGAATCAACTGGACCTGCTCCAAAGTCTCCTTCATGCGTTTTGTTCTCAGAAAAGCTGCCTCACCTACCTCTAACCAGCACAAGGGTGATCAGCATGGCCTACCATATAAGGCCTCTTATAGTGCCTCTCAATAACTACCTAAAAACTATTGTTATAGGAAAACACGACTAGGTGAATATGCTTCTCCCAAGATCCCCCAAAGTGTAGGACGAATGCACACAGCATGTCCTCTAGAACCTATATCGTACGCTCCGACTGGCCATCAGTCTGAGGGTGGTAAGTTGTGCTCAGAAGCCCCTATGTACCCAGTTCCCTCTTAGAACTCTGTAAGAAACGAGACGTAAAACGAGTGTGCCTATATAAAATTCTAGAATGAGGGACCCCATGAAGACGTACTATCTCTCGGATATACAGCCTTCCGAGCTCGTCAACACCAAAGGTCTCCTTGATCGTTAAAAGGTGGGCTACCTTCGTGAGTCTATCCACAACAAACCACATGGCATAATTTCCCCTAGGTGACCTTGGAAATTCAGTCATGAAATCTATCGTGACATCGTCCCATTTCCACTCCGGAATGGGTAACTATTGTAACAGTCCAGCTGGTCTCTGATTCTCTGCCTTTACCTACCGACAGGTGGAACATCTTATAACAAAACCAGCTGCATCTCTCTTTATACCCGGCCACCCGTACTGATGTCTCAGGTCACGGTACATCTTAGCAACCCCCGGACGAACTACCCAAGATGAAGCATGGAACTCTCACATCAGCTCCTCACATATATCCCCTGGAACCCACACTCGTCCATGGAAACACAAAACCTCATCATTGCCTATTGTCCAACCAAGAGGAGGGTCCTTACTTGCCACCGAAACCCATATAACTAGGCCTTCTGAATCCGATAGCTATCTCATCCTCACTCTTTCTAAGAGGGTAGAAGTCACAGCTAAAGTTGAAAGATAAGTCTACCCCTGACTATCGTGCTCCTCCAGATGCATCTCAGAGAACAAAGCTATTAGCCTCCACTCACCATAGGCCTCCTGCATTGCATGTATCTGAGTCTTCATGCTCAGTGCATCAACTACTGCATTACCCTTACCAGGTGTATAGGAAAGCTCAAAATCGAAGGATTGTTGGTACTCGACCCACCTCCTCCGCCACAGATTCAGGTCACACTGAGTAACAATATACTTGAGGATTTTATGGTCGGTGAAAACCAAAAAACGTTCTCCCAAAAGAAAATGTCTCAAACAATGAAAAACATTCACAACTGCAGCCAACTCGAGATCATGCGTCAGGTAATTCCTCTTGTGTGGCCTCAACTGCCGAGACCCGTACACAACAACTCGGTCACCCTACATCAACACTGATCCCAGCCTAATACCTAATGCATAACAGTAAACTGTATAGCTCTTCCTCTGCTCTGGGAGTATCAGGATCGGTGCTGATGTCAACCTTCCCTTAAGGCACTGAAAAGCTGTCTTGCAAGCTTCCGACCAGATGAACTTCACACCTTTCTTAGTCAGACCCGTCAATGACACTACTAAGTGGGAGAAGTCCAATATGAAATGTCTGAAGTAACTATCCAGCCCCAAGAAATTTTGTATCTCAAACACATTCTTAGGCTGCTCCCAGGAAACTTCTTCTCTCTTCTTCTCTGGGTCTATTGAAACTCCTGCCTCAGAGATGATATGTCCTAGGAAGTGAATCTAGTCCATCCAAAAGTGGCACTTTGAGAGCTTAGCATATAGTCGATGCTCACTTAGTGTACTTAATACGATCTCAAGATGGGTGTCATGGTCATGTCGAGTGTGAGAGTACACAAAAATTTCATCCATGAATACTACCCCAAACGAGTCCAGATAAGGATGGAACACACGATTAAACAGAGCCATGAAAACTATTGGGGCGTTCATGAGTCCAAACGGCATAACCGTATACTCATATAGACCATACCTGCTCCTGAAAGTCGTAAGCAGTATATCTGATGGTCTCACGCGTAGATGGTGATATCTGAATCTCAAGTCAATATTTGAAAACACTCGGGCCACACAAAGCTGATCAAAAATATTATCTATCCTCGGAAAAGGATATCGGTTCTTGACTGTCAACTGGTTCAGCTTCCGATAATCCACGCAATGTCTAAGGGTACCGTCCGCCTTCTTCGCAAAAAGGACAGGTGAACCCCACAGAGAAGTATAGGGTTGGATAAAACCCTTCGCCTATAACTCCTCTAACTGCCTCTTGATCTCCTGCAACATTGGTGTAGCCATCATATAAGGAGGAATGGACAACAGTGCTGCTCCTGGAACAAGCGTGATAGAGAAATCCACCACACACTCCAGAGGTAGACCTGAAATGTCATCCGGGGCGATATCCCTGAAACAATAAACAACTAGAGGGAAATCCATATGGAAACTCCCATGATCATCCAGATATAATATCGCAATCTAGGTTGTGACTCCACCTCACCCACGATGCTCTGGTCCAGCTCGACTCACCTGAATATCCCATTATCTCTTGTATAGAAACTCTCCACCCTCTGGTGATGTGAAACTCACCATGTGATAATAGCTGTCTACAAAGGCTTGATAGGGAACCAACCAGTCCATCTTGAGAATGACTTCACAAGCTGTCATATCTAAGACATAGAGGTCCCAAAAAATGTGACACCCACCATCCTCAAGGGGGCACTCCTTGCACTTACGCATACCAGCCGTTCTAGTCCTCAAGAGAGTGTCTAGCGTTATGAAATTGGAAGAAGTAGTAACACAAAGCCCAAGGCTCTCCACAATGAGCACATATATAAAGATATGTGTAGAACCCGTATCAAAAATTGATGAAGATAAGAAAAAATCTACTAAAATAGTACCTCTGACTGTAGAAGGTCTGGGATCCTACTCCTGCTGTGTATGGTGCACCACATAAGCATGTCCAGTGCCGCGGTCCTACGACACAGCCTGAATACCCTAAGAAGTCCTGCCCTGTTGTCTCTGAGATCCGGGTGTCTAGCTACCATGGCCATGACCACCATCTCTACATGTACGCCCTAAAGTATTCCAGTTCCCTGACTGGTAATAAGCCACTGGTCCTGCTCCCGCACGCAGAGTCTGCACAGAACTGTCTCACTAGCCACTGTTGGAAACACCCTGCAAAAGCGTTGCAGATGACCCATCCTGCTGCAAGGTCGACACTCCACTGGGTCTCGTGGACACAACGCTCTATTGTGCCCCTATCTGCCACACTGGTAGCACATAACCTGGCCACCTGAAGCATTCTTCTGACTGGTACTGCCTCATTGAGAGATACCCATCTGTCTATTCCTCTTGCCAGCAGAAATAATACCATAAACTGGTGCTGAACCACCCTGGCCCACACCACTAGATTCTCTAAGATTCCTATCAATGATCAGTGCATGTTTCACAATAGCGTGTACAGTAGGAAACCTGAAAACATTCACCCGTGATCGGATGTCATGCCGAAGACCATCCTCAAAACTTCTGGCTCTCAACGTCTCATCACACACCAGCACGGGTGAAAAGCGCAGAAGCTCGGAGAAATGTGAAGAATAGTCCATCACTGACATAGCGCCCTACTATAGATTCATGAACTCTTGAGCTATATCTGCTCTTAGTGTCTCCGGGAAGAAAAATTCATCGATGACTTCCGGAAAACCATCACATGCCATGTCTCTGTGATGCTTTGACTGGGTGGTGCCATCCCACCACCTCTTGGATAAATCACGTAGCATGTATGTTGCGAGCATGACCCTCCGCCCTGGAGGCGTCTCCAAATGCTTGAAAATAGTCTGCATCGATCCCAGCCAAGACTCCGCAGCCTGTAGTCATCTATCCCATGAAAACATAGGTAGATGCTGTTTCTAGAAGATACATGTCATCTCGACCATCGATGTGGCAGCCTGCGGTGCTCTCTGAAAGGTCAGCATGAGCCGCATAAAGCCCGCACAGAACTGTGACTCCGCGACTATGTCTGGTATAGGAGCTGGTGCCGCATCTGGCTCTGTTGGATGATCAACTAGTAGCCCATGGCCCACTATCTCTGGAGTATAGTCGTTGCCGCTCTCCTGGATAACAACGCGCAGTCGTCTAGGCGGCATGAAACTACAAGGTCAAAAGCACGCCTTAGATTCAATATTATCAATGACCAAAAACGAAGAAACCCAAAAGGGAATGAGAGAAATAAGGCATAAAAAATTTTCAAAACAAGACTACACGGCGTGTATACTAACTACATGGTGTGTACATGACTTCCCTTCCCCTGCTCGGGTCCTTCTTCACGGCTAAGCCACACGACTCCCGTTTGAACAAAACTACACAACGTGTATATTATCTAAACGGCGTGTATGGTGTTATTTCCAACTGCTTGTGTAGCTTATGACATGGCCGACTACTCGGCTTGACACAACACGACGTGTTACACCCGTACACGGCATGTCAACAACCCCGTTTCCCATCCACATGGCTATGTTCACACGGTCCGTCCTCAGACAAGACTACACATAGTGCCCCAAAGTTACACGGCGTGTTCAAGGAACAGTGACATCGACCCGTGTTGTTAGTTACACAGAAGATTCCCCATGTCACACTGCACGGCGTGTTCATCATTGACAAGAAGTGTTCTGTAAAGGAGTTCACCGACCCGTGTTGTTAGTTACATGGCCAGACTCTGGGTCACAACTACACGGCATGTAAATTTGGTACACGATGTGTTTCTACCCAAGTCTTTCCCTACCCTGTGTCACCGACCACATGGTTTGTGACATGTTAAGAGACTACAAAACTTGTAGTTTGAGTACAGGGTGTGTATTAAAAAGTTCATTTTTCTTCCCGAACAGAATGCCACACACAGGGTGTTTAAAATACTACACGGCGTGTATACAGGGTTTACGGATAGTATGCCTCAGAATCTTCTCCGGAACCCCGAAAATACCGTAAAACAACACCTAAGTGTCAAATTCAGACCTGTGGGGGCCCATAATCTCCACGAATCAATGTTTGACATCTTTTCCGTGTTATAACTAATATACAACTAATGATCCACCAAATTCCGGTTAATGAGGGCCCATACTCCCCAAAGACCAAATATTGGCGTTCATTCTATAAACAGGATCACATAAATTTACCCTATCACACTACAGGTATTTTATCAAAGAATCTATCACTATATCATGCTTTTCTCACATATCAATTATCACAACAACATGCAATTTCTAACTCCCCTACATGGCATGGAAACTATGCATGGCATGTGATATCTAGCATGTGCCTATATGATGCATGAGATGGCATACCCTCATCTCATCAGGTTCAAACTAAATAGAATCCACAAAAAAAATGGAAACAACACAATCCAAGTGAGTTACCCTACAGTGAAATCATATCAACTATAAAATTTTCAAAATCAGAATAATTGAAAAAATACGAAGTAGACTGGCTTTTCCCTGTACACGGGTTAGCTATGCCTAGGCACAACTTATTACCAACTATCGTTCCATCCTATCCCTGACTATGGCTCCAAATAGTATGTCAAAAGAAAGGAACTCCTCTGATACGACTTTGTAACATCCTGGACCCAGGTGCCACACAACGGGGGCCCCAAATCCGGTTCACCACGTGACCTCAAGTGCATTCCCACAAACGCTAAAGGCTGTCGACTAGCAGCGATGGCCCAGGTCTGATAGTGGGGAAACTATGCCCTCATTTGAAAAAGTGTAGTGCAGCGGAATACAGAATAAAACATATATCATACAGCGGAAGTAGTAAACCATACACAACTGAAATAATCAACAGAAGTTGTTATAACCAACAGTATATAAATATTGATGCTACATGTCTCAAGTTCTAAAAAAACATCCAGAACATGTTATACATCAATACAGTACAACCAAAAGTAGAGTACAGCAAAACAAAGCAAAACAGCTGGCAGTGGCATCGCGATCCTAGGCTCGGTCCCATGCCCTCCTACTCCTCAGCAACAGTCAAGTACCTGTACAGGGACTCTTGCCCATATCCATACCTACAGAAACGTAATATATTTGGGCCGAAAAGTGTTACCGAAATAGGGTGTGAGAAATATATCTCAGTAGGCACCCACCAAAGGCCCGTGCACAACTACGAGTAAGCATGCAACAACGATGTGAAATAGTAAAATGCAATAAAGTATGAATTACCGAAAAGTAACTATCATAACCATTTATATTTCCATTTTAATATTCTTTTTAATCATTTAATTCAATATACCACCACAATGAATATTCTAAGTAAACAGCCAAATGTCCACAGACACTTAAACTCCCACCCTTAGGTAAATAGAAACCAACACAGGAATTTGCGCCCAGACACATGGATATTTCCTACAGGTGTAAATAGTGTCAACCACAGGCACAGAATCATCTTCCCATAGGCACGGAAGAAGTTGCACCTAGACTAGGTAGTACAACGCCCACGGGATAATCACAACACTTCCCTCAGTCTAACAGGTAACCGAGCCATGACCAACATGTAAAAATGCAGTAAACAAGAAATTCCTCTCGAGGAAATTCTACAATTACTACTTAAAAGGCATACCCTCAGGTTTCCTGGCCAAACGGCTAAACAGTGGAACACACCCCCGGGGTGGTTCCAGATCCAAGAAATGATCCGAACCATAATTCTAATAACATAATTAAAAACCTAGTCAATTCTAGTTGTTTAATATAGAAACGGCCTCCGCCACACGACACCCCAACATGGGTTCGTGGCACAAAAACACACAAAACACATGGCAGTTGGAAAAACAAACACTAAGCCACCTACCTGAAATTCCAACAAACATTATACCCAAACAATGACTCTAGAAACGCCCAATAACGGCATAGATCTGATGACGAACAAAACTCTCTTAACCTCAAATAACTCTTGTTAGGAGAAGAATTGGTAAGAAGAAGCCAAGGAGATGGAATCCCTTACCGTGTGGTTCCAACGAGATCGTCTGAGGTGGAAACCGATTCGAGACGAACACTCGACGAATCTTCAAAGGTTCGGCCTCCTCCTTTGGCTGCAAAACGGTCCAAATGCCTCCTCTACAAAATGAGTAGGCTACTGCATGTTTTAAGCTGAAAAAAGTACACGTTGTGTACTTCCGAGTACACGGTGTGTACTCCGAAATTTTAAACTGTTCCTCTAGCGGCTTCCTGCCAGCGTGGCACTGTTCACCTGCCGACATGATTACACAGCAGGTATTCTAGAGTACACGGCATGTGCTATCGCAAAGCTCGCCACCAGCTTACTATTCTCTTGCTGACTGACTACACGGCGTGTAAGGGACCACTACACGGCGTGTATTTGTTTCCTACACCCTTCATTGCCGACATTTCCACACGCCCTGTATACTCATCCCACACATCCATAAGTACACGGCGTGTGGCAAAGTACATGACGTGTACCTTCCAAAATTATGATTTTCCCCATTTTCCATATTTTCTGAAAAACAATATGGAAAGGAGAAAATAAGAAACTCGTACCACTAAAATAAGAACCAGGTTCTTACATAGGTAGTCAAAAATTTTGATGTTCAGAACACCCCATGATATTAATTGTTATATGTATTTAATTGACCATTCTTATAACATTCCATTAGAATATCGACAAAAACCATAGGTTGTTTCTTCATATATTGTTTTTCATTGAAATATTCTTCTATGTTTTATCTGGTTGATCTCATGCTTAGATTCTAGATATAGTTATAGCCTCCTTCAACTAATCTATTACTAATAAAAATCACACGGTTCCAATTCCTAGCTTTCCATGTTTTGTATTTAGAAATATATCATGCTCCTAGTGCCTTCCTCTATCTGATTTCAAGTTTATTCTATAAAAAAAATTTATAATCGTAAATACACTAGAGGATGCAACATGGTAATATTCAAATTCTCTATCGCTTCAAAACAACCATAAGATAATAATATTTTATGGGTATTCTATTAAGAGGTTACAAACACCTAAAATCATTTAAACCTTGATCAAATAACAACTACAAGTACCCTACCATAAACATAACATAATATTGTTAATTAAAATAGAAATTTATTTTCATGCATGTCAAAAAATAATTTCAATTTATATTTTTAGAGAAATTGGTAAAACATTATATATTTCAACCCATAAGTATACAATATGAACATGACAAAAATTGTATCCATTTCCTTTATAATTGAAATTTTTTCATAAATTTTCAATTCATGTTATGAAAAATATTTGAAACATGAAGAATGGATTCTTACATTCTCTTAAATATTCATAAATACCAGGAAAAACATTTTAAAACATTTAATTATCAAAAGATGCTCATTAAGGGATATAGAAATGGAGAATTAAACTGTTCATCCATAATTTAAGTCATTTTCACAATCTAAAACATATTTTATTTAGCTATCCTTATGAAAAATATTATGTTCTTTGTTAAACCATATATAGAATACATAGATCATAGATGGTAACTTGTGGAAAAAGATTCATATGACTCATATAAATAATGTATCTCCCATGGACAAAAAATGATCAACTATCATGGTTACACATGGAATAACCATCACAATATATTCCCATAATCTAGGAAGAGAAATATCATTGGATAACTCCATCTCTTTACAAAAAGAAATAGGGAGGTATACTGGGATCATACTTCCATATATTTTCATCGAAGAACCCACCATCAAAAAAATCACTAATAACCATGATAACATCAAAAAACATTAATCATTCATAATAGAAACATTAATGGGGAAAATAAATTTTCCATTTTTTTAATCAATTTTAATATGTCAGACACATATAAATGAAAAACTTTAATTTGATAATAAACTAGTAAAATTATGATGGAAACATAAAATTAACATGTAATAATTAAAGTGAAAGAAAAATTGTGACAGCCAAAAAACATTTCTTTTATATAAAGAGTTGTATCTTGAAAACATATTTTTTAAAAGGAAATTACCATTCCCCATGATCGACTTATTAATAAGTGTTAAAACCTAATGAATATTGGTTTAGAAAGGTATATAAATTTATTTTAGAGAAATATTCATATTTATATTACCTTATATTATCTTCTTATAACTTTATGGCACTAAATTATTAACAATATTTTCCTTCCATTGTTTTTGGTGCGATAATTTCATGGATTGCATCGTCAGTTTATTATAGAATTCCTTGTAAAATTTGAGATGATATTTTAAAAGTGATAAAATATATATTCTGTCCATTTTAAACAATTTTTTTTGATTTTGAACATCATAATTTTGAAGCAATGGGAAATGAAAATGAATCATCCATGACTACAGGGAATTGAAAAACCATACACAATGATTACATTTTAAAAAATAAAAGAGGAAAATATGTGATTTGATGATTTATATTCAATTAACATAATAGAGTTCAAATAAATAAATTTTCTGATAGTTATAATAAAACATTAAATATGGTGTTGCAATTTGTTTGAAGTGAGAAATAATATAGAAGAGAAGAATAATGAATTTAATTCTGAAAATGTTTCATTAAGAACCTCCTAAGGCACTTAAATGGTTTATTTTTTGAGACTATAAGTTCAATAATGTTGAAAGGGATTAGGGTAATATAATTTTTTAGAGGATAGTGGAGCATGAAATCTCATTTTGATGATATTTTTTTTGATGGGATGAGTATCCTTTTGTAATTTAGGTAGAGGGAAACATATGAATTACATAAAATATTATAATAAAGAAAGTATAATATTGGATTAGGGAATTCTACAAGGTCTAAAAAACATAGGATGTCACATTTTTTACATAATATTTTAATTGTTATCCTTGATCAAGTATTTTAAATACATAAATAATTTAATTAGATATTATATTCATGAAAAATAATTATGGTCATAATAAACACTATTTATTATGATTCCTTTTAAAACATCAAGACAAAGAATAAAATTAGGAATGAAAATTGTATTAAATAATATAAAGATCATTTTAATATATAAAATTGAATATTAACTTAAAAGAATAAAATTAAATTTCATTTCCTTTTTACCATAATAATTTATTTATTAATTAAAAGTATATTAGAATCATCATAATTGTACAAGTCATTAAGGTGAATAATTTTAAAAAATAAAAACTAAAAAAACCTTGAAGGAAAAAATTTATTAGCTTTCAACTGAGTAATTATTTTCTAAAAAATCAATAAAACCATATATTAACATATTATACCAATTTAAAACAATCAACTGAAGAAGTTGAAGTCCTTTGAAATAACATATTATCAATGGAATTAAGTGATTAATGACTGTATAAAATAACCATGATAAAAATTAAAATAGGATAATGGTCCAAAATTGCACATATAAAATGATTTAGTCAAAATTGGGGCCATTTGGTGGTCCTTATATTTTTAATTTAAATCATTTTATTTAATTTTCATCATCACGTACATGAACCGTATTTGTGTTTCATAAAAATTATTATTAATTTTTTATATATTAAATTTATCAAATAAATTACTATATAGAAATTAAAAAATTAAGTTCAATATAATATTATTTATTAATTAATTATGTATATTAATTCATATACATGTAAATAAATCTTCATAATTTTTTATTTTGACTTTTCATACCATGCACATGCATTTCTCATGAATTTGGATATGATTCCAGTTATATGACACTAACAAAAGAAAATATAATAAAATAACATAAATTACACATTATAATTAATATAAAAGTCATAAAATTTTTTTATCACTGACTTACAAACTATAATGAACCAAATTATTATATTTCCAATGCTTCCCTATCACTTGTTGAGACACAAAATAATTTTTATACTTATCATGAAATAATTTTTCATTTTATTTTTTTGAATTATTTTTATAGAATTTGATTCTTATAAAATTATAATTTATTTATTAATTTAATTTAATAATTTTTAGATACTAATTATGCTCTAAAAACATCACAAAAATACCATATGTTATAAAAATATGGTATTTTTTAGTATTCACAAAAAATTAGATTTTTTATAAAATTATCATAAATTCATACTAAGATAATTCCAAAATTTTGAATTAAAAATCATTTTTGTTATAGAAAAAAATTGTATAATTAAAAAATTAATGTTTTAAATAAATAACATTATAATAAATTATTTATTTTAATAATTACATAATATAATAAATTTATCTATTGCTTTAAAATAATATTTATAAATACACATAAAATGTTTTATTTTTACCGAGGTTGTTACATAAGGTTTAACAACTACTGATTGATAACATAAAATTTATATGGTAATTTCTTTATAATTCCTAGTGTTTCATTTATGATTGTGATAATATTTAATATATAATGGTGCTTAATATAATAATCTATGAGAGATATTTTTATTGATTTGTTGTATGGATATATGTAATAAGGATCTAGGAAAAATTTCACTTTATAATGTAAATCGTTTGGATCTCTTGTATATAATTTGTATCTAAATGATTTGTTTTCAATAATAAAACAATATAAAATGAAAGTAAATTGATGATTATATGGAATACATATCATAAATTTACAAAACATCAAAAACCTTTTCCTGAACTCTATAATTTAAAAATTACCATATATATTAATAATATGTGATATGATAATATAAGATGGATCCAAATGAAATGATCCATGTATGAAAAATAAAATAATAATAAGTGTTATGAATATACATCACACAACCAAAAAAATCGCCATTCAAGATCCAAAATTGAGTTTATAGAGGCACCAACCTCCACATATACAAATGATTCAATTTCAATGGATTATTAGTAATTAATTTGATAAATAAAATTATTTTTTGGACATTATTTAAAGGTTCATGTAGGGTTAGTGTATAATATTCCTGGTGTTTGGTCACCACCAACCCCAAGCCACTTGTTATAAATAAAATTATAAATAAGAAAAATAAAAATATATATGAAAAAATAATATCAATGTTGAAACATGATTATAATATATTAATTAATTAAAATTAAAAAAATCAATTATTTTACCATACACAAAGAGGATCCATCTCTATCAATGATATATAATAATTAACATTGATTTTTGATTAACTAAATCTAATTTCATGATAAACAACCAATTCAAATTAGAGGAAATGGAGTCATTTATTTTATTGTTGTGTTATACATGGTATCTTCCAAATACACAGTACCATTATGGTTTTTAACAATAATTGAGCACAACAATTCTTCTCATTCCATTGGCCTTTCATCAAAAAGAGGTGTAACAATATACCATTATTTAGAAACAATACACCATAAATATTAGTATGAAAACATAATATAATTCATTTAACCCATCCATACATCAGAATCATGGTTTAATAAAAAAATATCACAGATATCATTATTAATAAATTATCATATTAAAAATAAATATAATTATTATTTATCATTTACCCAGAAATTTAATAGGGGATAACATGGATCATTGATTAAAAATATATATGTACAACAAATTTTCCATTGATATATAATTTATTTGATAAAATAATTTGAGGGAAACAATATTTAAACAGAACAATTTGTTTTCATAGGATTCACTGAATATGTTTTTTATTATTTTATATAACCTATTTAAATATAATTTAAAAATAATTTTTTTAAATATAATCAATTATGAAGAATATTTATGGAGTCAATGAGAGAATATTAGGGAACCACCTATTAATTATTATAAACATAAAATGAAAAAAAAAGATAGTGATTGAATAATTTGGGGAATAAAAATCAAAATATATAACTAAAATTAATGGAGTAACATATGATTAACAGATCTAAAATCTCAATAAAATGAAAAAGAATTGAAAAATAAGGCTAAAAAAGGAATCCATTATATTGAAATTAATTATGTTAATATATTTATTTGAAGAATATATTTATAATGAGAAATTAATTTTTGATAAGATGCAACCTTGAGTAAAAAATACTCCCACAATAAAAAAAGTATGTAACATCAATAAATAATGGTGGAACATAATTATAAAGATTATAGGTACTAGAGGATCTGGAAAGATAAACAAACATTGGTAAATGAGATGAAAATCATGATGGAATAGTTACCTAATAGGTATGTTGAGGGTTTAAAATTTTCCCATTAATAATGGAAATTTTACCAAAAAAACTAGGTCCAAAATACTCTTCCACAAGGTAATTGGATGACCTTATAGTTCAATAATCATATATAGTCGTCTATATTTATATGTATAATGGAACATAGTGTTCCTCTTAGTTCCAATAATTATGGTTTCCTCCCCCTACATCTTTCCCACTTCATATAAACTCATCCACTATACTCTTACCTCCTCTTCAACTTCATTTATAGAAAAATAAAAATTTATGGTATAACATTATATATAATTATGCAATATGAGAGGTTAGTGTTATAATATATATCATTACATTTGGATTATTATCCATGAGAAACAATTATTAGCATTATAGTGAAATAGGATCAACTAGTGGATCAATTTTTTAATTTCTGATGAAAATGTCTAGGAATGCATCATATTATATTGGTACATGAAATGAACACGGGGAATAAAATTCCCATGTAATACCTTAGTTTATTGGTATACATTCTCCAAATAATTATCTTTATAGGATACATAGAAATAAATGTTAATTACTATATAATAAATAAAATATGAATGTTATAGAACATGGTTTAATAGTTGATAAAAGATAAATTCAGTGTGCATACTGATAATTTATTTACCAAAATATATATTGTAGGAAAATCCCCCAATATGGTCTAACAACTCAAGTGTATCATCATACCTCTACGTTGGTTTTTACAATATTCATATTCATTCATTACCCAACCTCATAGATAGATGAAAAATTATTTTTTCAACAACTTTAATGTACAAGGGTCACCATTGTTAATTATCTTATGGGTTATATAAATTTTTAGTAAATAAATTTAATTATTTGATCATATTTTGTGTTTTAGTAAACTCCAATATTATTCTAGTTTTGGTTAATATGAATTCTACTCCCAAAAATTAAAAATAAGGGGAATTAAATCGTTAAATTGTTTTCATTGGATAAGTCCATTTTAATAAATGATAAGTTTATATTATAATAAGATAATTTCAAAAGGTGGATAAATTCATAGTATTTTCCACCAATGTATAAAATAATGTACTATGTTATTTCCACCACATTACAGATAGTTTACATGAAATGGAAATCTGTTTTTAGTGGAATATGGTTACCAATTTTCATTATAAGGATAATATCTTTGGAATAACCATCAAAAAATTTTATATGAAACAATATTCACTACCATAAAAAATATATTTGGTGATATAATGATTCATGTAAATTTATATGAAAAAAATATCACAAGTTGTGAAATTTAAGAAGCTTCATAAATATATAAAAAATTTATGTATTTATCTGAGAACCAATAAATAAGAAAACTAAATTATTTAAACTCAAAGATGAATAAAAATATATACAAAAATATATAATGTTTTCATACAATTTATATTTTAACAAATGGTGACTGATTTATACACTTATTATTCTAATGTTCACTCACCACCTACACATATGTAATGAGTCTCAATAAAAATCCCAAAATATTTATATTCAGTCTTGATCACTAAAATTAATGATATATTACATTATGAATTTTTACGATACATAGAATAACATCTCAAAATGATAAATAGTAAAACCTCAATACATATTAAATTATTCTCATATGAGTAATAATTATTCCAAGGGAATATAGAAAAGTCTGAGATTAATAGTATCAACCATTAATGACCTCATCACCAAAGAATTTCTCTTAATTAATATATAATAATGATTTTATATCTATCAGTACTTGATAAATTATTTTACTAATGATGTCATATAATGGTAATTTTATCATACTTCAATTTCGTCATTAATATCATCTATAAAAAATTAATTTATAGGTTATATTTGTCTCACTTATTTTATCACTTCTATATCCATTTAATGATCATCCATCATTCAATATTCATAAAAAACAAAATTTTCTTATCCCTAAAAAAATTGAATGTTAAAATAAAATGACAATTGATACCCACACCAATGAAACTTTTTAGGATAAAATATTTTTAAGGGAGATATGTAAAATTTTCTTTCATTTGATTTAGATGATAATGGTCTCACTATAAAAGTATTAAGTACAATATTTTATCATGGTTCTACCATGATACAAGTTTTAGCATTGTAATGGTAGTTAGTTTCATTGTGGTGAAGATATATTGTAATACATTCAATGACCCAAGGACCCTTAATTTGAACACATCTAGGAGATTATGTTGATATATCATAATACAATTCAATGATTTCACCAAATTGAGGAAGAATACATATATCATTAAATGTATGTATCCTCTTCAAATATATGATTTTTGGATCATGTTGATGATATCATATAAAAATATCTCCCATATTGGTCAATAAAATTACATTTGTTTTAAAAATTAATAGTACATTAATGGATATAAGTGGGGTAGTTAGTTATAATTTTAAAAATGTATTATTTCTAAAAAAAACTGATTAATTATATATCATTAGATAAAATAATACCCATATATTTATAAATATTTAATTGTAAATATATGTCATCTAAATTATCAATGTATAAATGTTATTATCAAAATCAATATTCGATACACATATAAAATCCAAAATAATAATCTTCTAGGAAGAAGTTAAAATAATTGTTTCGAACATGATTTTTAATGACTTACTAAAATATTTAAAAAATGTTTATACTATTTATCAATATGACTCATATAATTAAAAAACCATGGCATTGGGTATCCTTGGTTTTCAACCGAACAATAAGGCTAATATTTCTACAATATGAAATATTTCCATCACAATGATTGGGATCTCTTTCTTTCCAGAATGTGAATCGATCGATCAACCAATTCAAATTTAAAATTCATCTTATCTCTATATTATGTCATCCTAATCCCAGAGATGATATAATAAATAAAATTTTTAATGGATAATATTATTTTTCAATCCTCAGTAAGTTTCCATAGAAAAAAATCACTATATTGATTTATACAACTTATGTAATGATATAATATGATATTATAATACCAAGATAATTTTAGTTGGAAAATACACCATACTAAAATGATCCTCTATTCTTGTGTATATATTTAATGGTCTTGTGTTGGGATTCTTGATGTTGGTTGAAATGACCTCAACATCACTAATTTTTATAGCTCATAATGTTATGTACATCATCATATAATTCCATTTTTATATAATTATTAAAATTATAGAAACTTCATACATCTAATAGATATAAATAATATAATCATATTATAAAAAATATTTTTTTCTGAACTAATATTTTTTAGTTTAATGGAAAAAAATAAATTTTTTCAAAAGAAAATATCTAATTCATCCTTTTTAACTAAACATTTTAAGTCATCCAAAAGAAGAACAGTCAGTTTTATGGACTAGTCAGGATAAATATAATGGATAAGACTTTGTTGATCTGATGGAGAAGAATTTGTCAAATCTATGACAAAAATTATTCAATAACATTATATTTATACCTATTATCTTCTGGAGTGAAATTTTTTATTTATATGTACAAAACATAATCAATTTTATAGATAATATTTCTTCAATCTGATGCACTATACTTCTTCAATCTTCTAGAGTAAACTGCATCAATCAAATAGAATTGAATTTTTCTGTAAAATAAATTATATAATATTATACATATAAATAACACATAGTCAATAAAATTGACCATACTTAGTCAATCTGATAGACAATAAATAAAGTTAAAGGTTTATGGACATCCGTTTTGAATGACCTCTTTTTCTATTATAATAAATATTATTCCACAAATCCATTCTAGTAGACCTATAAAAAATTAATGATATTAAAAAATAATATTTTATATTGTGATATTTTATATTAAAAAATATTTATAAAAACTATAGAATTTATAAAATATTACTAAAAAATATCCACCCTTTTTAAAATTAAAAAAATCAAATGATAAAAAAAATCTAAAACCATCAGAAAAAAATCCATTAATATTTTTATGAACATATTTCATTTATTTTACATAAAACTATTCCTCCCCCATTCTTTATTATCTCCCCTAACTTTATAAATCCCTTTTTTCAAATATGTTTTTCAAATATACCTGTATGAATAATAATATGATATTAACTCCCTAATGATATATCGAATAAATCCTTCCCCAATAAATTATCCCCTTTTCTATTTTCAAAAATAATTATAGGGGTTGAAATTATTTTTGAAAAGGTAGATAATTTAAATAATGAAAAAGATTTAATAAATATTCATCCAAGAATTCGTAATTATCATTCTATAAATAATTATTGGAAAAAAATTAAACAAAAAAGTATATTGATAATCATTCATTTCAAGGAGGAAACACATATGCAACATAGTCTAAAGAGGTAAAAACTGGCACATAAATGACCCTATAGGTACCAGAAATCAGACACCACATGAATAGACACAACAAACATATATTTTAATGTTAAAAATACAAAACAATGAATGGATCAGAAAATATAATTTTTTAATGATGAGATACATGATTTTGTGTCAAAATAAAATATTATATACCATATTGTTCATGAATATCTAGCAGACTTGCGAAGATAGAAGTTATTGCTTTGATCTCAATCTAGATTTTCATAGGTGGAGGAAATTTGTAATTTTTTTCAACCTCATAGTCGATGATGCCATCCCACCATCTCCCTCATAAGTGAAATCAATGCCACAACCATTCAATAACCCCTACTTGAGATCCCATCGCTGATCTACTGATATGTGACTACCTGTGTGTTTGTCCTGAAGATGGTTGTGTAACATTTATCTCCCACCACTTCTCGACCACACATATGACTAGAATTCCCCGCCTCTACCTTTAACACCCATCGATATCAAGGACCATAGAGACTTTCTACACACCTGGTTCACCATCCTGTCATATGAAATAATACTTCCTTCTCGAATTCGAACACGGGATTTGATGCCAGATTTTAAGGTTTCTTCACCAGTCAAAAACAACCCCAATATCATCTTTAGTAAAATTAAATTTTCACTTTTGTGAATTTAATATGATAACATATTCATCAAGATAATAATTATTTTAATTTAGTTATGATATTTCTTGATTATATTATTCTAATTAATTAATAAACTGATCAATAAGAATGAAATTATCAGAATCACCAAATGACTACATTCCAAATTAATCAGCAATATAAAAAAATGAAACCTTAACATTTTCAATTTAATTATAATGAATAAATATGTATCCATATGTTTTTAAACATTTAAAAAAAATTCATTATTTTTAGTTATTACTTCATATAAAATTTTTATGCTTTAGATATAGCTTTATTTTGGGGAATTGTTTTATCAATAAGATTCAATGGATTTGAATTTCTTATACAAATCAGTCTCATTTTAAGGTCGTTTTAATGAGATTAAATATTGTGAATATATATAATTTTATCCACTATCATTTAAAAAGAATCCATAATATATGTAAATTCTTATTCAATACATTGTTCAGATAGACATGATATTTAAAATCATGAGTCTGATAAAATATCATATACATTAAGATGGGAAGTTTTATCATCTACCTTTTTATTTACTTCATCATATACCTAAAAAATATCAATATTCATATTAGAATTTTCAATTATATAATATCTTTTTATTAAAATATTTATTTTATACCTCTTTATTAGTAAATATATCATTCTCAAAAAAACTTGTCACTCATCATGTTTTTCTTAACGAGCATTAAAAAATGAATACATGGAATAACTATATTCTTTATCTTATCTTTCATATCATATTTCTTCTTCATTTTTTAATGATTTTTTTAAATATTCTTCTAACTATTTTTATAATGTTTTTAGAACCTTCACATCACATATCAAACTACCTTCCTCGATATATCTACAAATTTGAGAATGTAAACATCATGAAATTCTCAAAACTAATATTTCATCATCTATAAATTTCATTTTTTATTATCAATTGATATAAAAAATTTTAAGATATAACTTTTTATACAACCAAAAGAGTGGCAGAGAATCAATGGTATAAGTAGGAATCAACTGAATAACATATAAATTATATATTTAAATAGATCAATCTTGAGTAGTGAAAATAATTTTTGTATCAGCTATATCCACATATCTCAAAATAATAAAATAATTATCTTCATTAAATATTTCGATTTTATTCTTATTCACCATTTCATACATTAAAATAACATGAAAATTTTCCTCAAAATATTAGGTATCATAATTATCATGTCCAGAAAATGGATTACCAGGTTTCTTTTAATGATTTTTCATTAATTTTCGTTATGCCTCATTATACATTGCCTTTATATTCTATTTTAGCCATGGTGGAGAAGAACCTGATTTTCATTTGAATGAAATTATTATTATTTAGTTGAATAACTACTTATTAAGAATCATCTTTGACTAATTTTTCTTCAAATTCTATCAAAATTGGTAGATAAAACAACATAATTATAGGAATCGTTAAATCAAGGGTCAATGAAAAACTATATCATTCAGTAACATATTGATTATTATTATTCAGAAAAATAATAAAATTTATGGACATTTTATGGATGAACTAGAATGAATAAAGGTTCCTCAACATAACAGAACAACTATTATCATCTACATTTGATATAAAATGAAACACCAATATATTGAACATCCTCATATTAATTAAGAAGTCTTACACAAATATATCTAATACATTCTATGAATCTATATCCCCATTCTATTAGATAGGATACACACTAATTCAATGTGTTACTACTCTTACAGTTGATGTTCATTATATATTCTTTCTTATCATTCCAAATGTGTAAATAAAGAGGTCTCATATTTATACTTTTCAATAATACCATGATTTTATGGTAGATTTGGGGTTACTAGATAAGATTCTTCTTTTGAAGAAAATTTTAACAAATTAGTAACTTATTGAATATATAATTTTTTACATTAAAAAAATTATTGAATATTATATCCTAAAAAATATATTAAACACTGTAAACAATATATGAATAAAACACCATTAATGTAATTTTATTGTATATATAAAATTATAATTTTTCAATAAATACCCTTTCCAATCCTTAATACATCATAAATTATATATGAAATGAATCATTCATATCAAATTGAGGATATTTGACCTAACATTCATTAACCATTTATGAGTTGTTAAATTCATCAATAGAATTCAGTAGTCAATAAATTGAGATGATTATTGATCAAATGTGTAAAAAAAATTTCAAAAAGACTGAAAACTCAGATCCAATGGATATTTGAGGTGTTAGGTTTGATATCATTATGAGAAATCAATGCTTTATTTGTTGGTAAAAAATTATAATAATTATATTAGTGAAGGCATTTTGACTTGTAAAAAATTGATGGCACAAAATACAACTCACAAGCGATCTGAAAAATGATATTTAGCTTCCAAAAATTAAATATAAATTCTAAACTCATTATGGTCATTAAAAAATTAACTTCAGAGGATATTATTATTTGAAAATAATAACATAATTTTTTTTGGAATAATAGATTGATAATAAACATAAAAAACTTAAACATTACAAAAAATAAATAGTAAAGTATAATAAAAAACATAATGATTATAAGTTACTTTATGAAGAAATGGTTTAAATTTCGATTGGAATAGTTTTCTATGAATTGTTTTTAATTATTTTCATAATTAATTTTATTCTGATAAAAAAATTTGGAAAAATATATCATAGGAAAACATTTATGGTTTTTATAAAAATTAATAATTTTATAAAACAAATAAATTCAAAAAAACAAGAAAAATGATAATTTCAAAAAAGAAAAAAACTTTAGAAATTTTTTTTTTCTGAAAACAAAATATACAAAAAATATATATATTTATGAAAAAATATCAGAAAATGAATAAAATTAGAAATAGTAATTTTTTTAAAATGACTATTGTTTTTATAATAACTAAATATTTCAAAAGAACTATTGTTTTTGAAAAAACAAATAATTTTATAAAAACAAAATTAAATGATATATGTGATTCCCCATTAAAGAGAACACTATTTAATTAATGATATGGATAAAAATGAATATTACCTAAATGATCATTTTATATTTAGAATTACAAGATTATATGAAATATATTCAAATTCAACAGAATAACAAGGATCATTAAATATATCATCATCCAATTCTTGTGTTCATATAAATTTTAAAAAGTTATGTCATTATTGTGTGTGGTCTAAAAAGATATGATATCATAAATTATTATTATTGACACATGAGTGGTGGTTTTTTCTTAATTAAATCAATATGGGTTTTGTTATCACCAAAAAATGGATTTTTAGTTGTGAAATACAAATATTGTGGGTGTGTGTTGCATCCACAACACATGATAAATAAATCAAAAAACCACATATTTAACATTACCAATAAAAAGTTATATGTAATTTTGATTCCTAAATGTTCATGAAACTAAAGCTTCTCGTATGAAATGAGTTTTTTTAGTTTTAATTTTTCAATTGATTTTACATCCACTAATGTCTTTTTCTTAAAGTAATATGTTTAAAATTACTTCATGAAGAATTATATAATTGTAGTTCCATAGTTCTCTTACGATTAAAAAAATAAACTTACTACCTTAATATGAGACTCTATTTAATAACCATGATATCTTATACACAATATCATACAAAAATTAATTCTTGTTTTTAGTGGTTATGTATAGTAACCATCCATTAATTCCATAGATGATATTCTTATCAACCAGTTTACCTTACTTCTATATATAACTATTATTTAGGGTTTTTATTAGATTAATAAAAAAATTAGTATTTTAATGTCCAAATATAATAAGAATATATTTTATATAGTTGTACTATAATTTCAATGTACAACTTTAAAAAAAATGAAAACCTAGAAGGTTAGTAAGTTCACCCATTATGATCACCTCAAACATATTTTTCAAAAGATCTATAAAGAATATTAAATTGATTATTGAGTTTATCAAATTATAATATTTTCAACATATCATTAATATTAATACTATTATATAAAAAAATGAAATTATTTGGGTCTTCGTATCCATAAATTTTTATTACAAAAAACATGTAAATTTATTATTCTAGTTATTAGAGTTTTTTCCTACCATTTTATAGATTGTATTCAATATTCACCTCATAAATAATTATAATGAATATTAGGTTAATATAAAGAAAAAATAAACTATTTTAAATTTCATTACATAAAGAACTTCTAGTTGTAATAGGTTTATCTACATCACCACTAATATTATAAGTACGATTATTATTAAGGATTACATGATTTCTCTGGTTCATTAAAAATTTTTCGTCAACAATAGGATTAAATTATTCATGATGCATAACATTAGAATTTTTTTTAAAAAAATTTCTCTCATAATAATAACATTAAAAAATCAGTTGGAAATAAAATTTTGAATTTAAAAAAATGATATGAATTGATTTGATGAAAATAAATGGATCAATTTCCATAATATTTATCATGAAATATTTTATTAACATTTTTTTTTGAATTATGTAGGAATTGTTCCTTATTTGTGGTAGAATAGCCCAAAACAATTCATTCAACATAATATGGATCAAATTTATATATACATTCTTTAGTAATCAAATTTAACAAATTTTATCCAAAAACATTATATTAAGGTTGTTTTTGATTTATTCTAGCCCACAACACTTGAGGTGATTTATTAATAATGTGTATTATTGAAAATATATTTATTTTATAACATGATGTATTAATATCTTCAGCCCAAAATTTTTTAGTGACTATGTATTCACTCATCATATTTATTATAACCTATAATGAATTCTATTTCTTCTTTCAAGTACACAACATTGATGGGGATCCCCATGGGTGGAAAAGTTTTATGTATTAATCTTTTATGTATTATAAGTTTAAAATTTAAAATTTACAAACACACCACCATGATCACTTAGAATTTTTATCAATAATATATTTTTCTCAATTTTAACATTGTTTATAATTTTTTAAAACTGAAAATCCCTATGAAATTGTTTTTTCAAGAAAATAGACCCATCTATATCTTCATTAAAAATAAATTAATACATATACATAGTAATTTCAATAGATACTTGTAGTTTTTGTTGTACCCAATTTTTCAATGTGAGGTAACTATAAAGAATCATAAATTTAGAATTAAATAATATATTTGAAACCTAACTTACGATGCCTTCTAAATAGACATGGATCAGAAACGTTTGGAAAACAAATCTTATTATAACATATATCCCACATATAAATTTTGAATATAGAAAGTCACATTCATTGTACATGTGATCACAAGTAAAGTAATTTCTTTATCCCCTTCAAAAATAAACAAAATTGAGGAATGAACCAGACCCTATTGAGTCATAGAAATATGTACTTTTCGTTGATTAGAAGGGTATTATCAAAAATTTGTGAGAATATTCGGATGATTTCCCATCCCACTAACTATATTAATAAGGAAAGGGAAAAGTATGTCTCTATTGAATAATTTGAGAAAAGACTCAAGGAGATAAAGAGAAATCTAATCACAACACATGTACTAATATTACCAAAAAGTGGAAAATGTTTAGTTATATACATTTATGCTTCCATGAAATTCTTGGGTTGTTTACCCAAGAAAAATAATAATGTTATAGAGTATTCCTCGTGATAGTTATATATCAATTAGCATAACAACCATAAACATGAACTAAAGGTTGCAACATTGATTTTTTCCTTTAGGTTATAGAGGCACTACCAATATGGGGAGAAATGTGACATATATACTGATCACAAGTTCTTAAAGTATATATTCACACAAATGGAGTTCAACATGCATCAAAGGAGATAGTTTGTGAAAATCAAAAACTCTGATTCACTTGTTCACTATCATAAGGTCAAGGAGATCAAGGTAGCTGATACTCTACATAGAAAGGAACTTAGTAGTTTTCCATGATGTGGATTGAGATATACTCTGTCTTTTTGTACATGAAAAGGATGGATCTAGAAATAATAATTTAACAGAATTAATCAAACCATTCCAATATTATTTGACATTCATATATCCATGAGGGAGTTAAAGAGTCATAATTGGATGATCTATAGTTAAAAAATAATGTGAATTAAATAATGTAAGTGAATATGGATGCGTCACGTATCAATGAGGATGGTGCAATTCAGTTTTAACAAGTCATTGTGTGACTTCATCAACTGCTATAAATATGGATCAATTGGACAATATAAATAGCTCAACATTCTCTATCCATATCGAGAGTACCAAGATGTACTGTGATCTTCGAAAAAACTTTTGGTGGTATAACATTAAGATGGGGATTGGAGAATATATCTCAAGGTGTATGATATAGAAAAACGATATATTAGAGTGAGAATGTTTAAAGGGATGATGTAAACAGTTTATACTCTTATTTGGAAATGGTATAATGTCATTATGGACTTTTTCATATGTCTCTCTAATACATCCAAATGTAGTAATGCAATATGTGTTGTGGTCGACTGACTAACTTAGACAACCCACTTTATTTCTATTCATGAAGATATCTATCTTGAACAACATTCTATGGTATATGTAAATGAATTTGTGTGACTTCGTGGGTTCCAATTTAAATTATCTCTTTTCATGATCAAAGGTTCACATATAATTTCTCAAAGAGTTTTTAATGGACATTGGGTACTAAATTATATTTCAGAATGATATATCCCCACCAAAATGATGGAAAAATGGCTGTTCTGACACATGATGATATTCTAAGAGCCTACTATTTATACTAAATTTTTATATGGGTTCATCATCTTCTATTGGTGGAGTTCTCATATAAATCATTTTTTCCACTTGATTATTTAGATGGATACATATTAATGTCTTTAAAGAATGTAATGTCAAAGCCTAAACTGTTGGGATGATATTGATGAAAGAAAGCCACATGGACTTGAACTTATACAACATATAAAAAGATGGTTCCATACATCAAACAACATATTAATGCTTGTCAGATTTGGAAAAAAAATAATTTCTAAAAAATATTTAAGGGACTTGGAGTTTGATGTTAGAGACAAAGTCTTCCAACAAATATCACAATGGAAGAGAGTCATTCATTTTGGAAAAAAAAGGAAGCTAAGATGAAGACAAATATTCCCCTTTGAGATCCTTGATAACATAGGAGATGTGGCCTATGAGTTTCCCTTCCACCATATAAAGATTAAGATCATAATGTTTTCGAAATATCTCTCCTGAGGAAGTATATACCAAATCCCTCATACATATTGATCTGTGAGGTGTTAATGTTGGAAGATGATCTCTATTATGTAAAGCATCTAGTAAATATTCTAGAGTAGATGGATAATACACTATGGAACTTGATAACCCACCTATTCAATGTTTTTTGAGGAACCAAATATATAATGAATCAACATGGGACCTAGAGGAGGAAATGAAGGAGAATTATAGTCACCTATTTAGGTAAATCAAAATTTCCACTGGGAAATTTCAATTGGGGAAGAATGTAACGACTGAATCTTTTATACAGGGAATTTAACCCCTATTATAGTAATGTAAAATAGTATAAATCAAATAAAATTAGTTGGAGACCATAATAAAAACTTTATAAATGAATAATTCATGAAATAAGAAGTATTTATAGAAGTTAAAGAACAAATACCAATGAAATAGTAACATTACCATAGGAAGAGTAATATGACCATTATGAATAGTAAAATAGAAAAAAGAATAGTAACAACACCCATTAATGTATAAATAAAATTTAGGCAAAAAATAAATAAAATTATTGTATAATTATGTCATAGAATAAGTGAATAAATTTATAAAAAGTTATTAATTATTGGAATTTTTATAACCCATAAATTATTAATTATAATATTTTATTCAACTTAATAATTTTCAAAAAAATTATATTCATTAAATAATTCAAAAATTAATATTTTAATTTTTTATGGTTCTCTGGTAATTTAATGAGATGTTAAGTAAATTTTCATGTTTTATAAAATCTGTTGTAATTTTAAAATCTATATTTTCCAGAAAAATGATTACTTTAATTAATATTTTAATTAAATTATTTATTACATTTTTTTCATAAAATGGAGTACATTTTTTTCTAATTATCAAAAAATGGTTGGGGTGAATATTTGAGTTTTTTATTTCTAAAATACTTAAATAAATAATGAATAGTAAAATATTAAAATTTACATAATATATACATTATATTGTAAATGAACTATTCATTGAGTCATATCTGATTTAAGTTCCAAAATATCAAACTATACAAAATTATTTTAATTTAATTGATTATAATTATCAAATATTATTGAGACATAACAATAAACTATTGATTTAAATATTGAGAAAACACACCTCCCTCCACTGTAAATAGGACCCTTGACACCCTAATTTCTTCACACCTCCCAACCATTGACCCTTTCCAAATTTCTTTTACATACGCTTACATAGGCCCTAACCCATGTCTCAGAGCTATTTTTATCATCAAATGGCCAAGCCTAGGTTCCATTAGGAAAAACTCAGTATTAGATTTCATGATGTAAATGATCTCTCTTTTTCTATTAATTTTCATTAAAATTCAATTTCTTTTATTTTTTTTCCACACCCACCTTCATACTAATGAAATTTTAAATCTATTACATTGAATATATTAGAATTATATCATGTTTATTGAATATATAATATTAATCTCCCCCACATATCACATTTATCATAAAAATGAAATCATCGAATGTGATGTGTCAATTTACTGACATCATGGGCGATACACATTCATTTTCCATAAAAACCATCAAGGCTATTAATAATAACATGAAATATTTTCAAAAATATTTTAAAGTTTATTTTATAACCCATTTTATGTTTTATAAATATTTTATACCCATAATACAAATTGATAAAAGAAAACTACTTCATTGTGATTGAAAAACCACCAAAATTAACCTAAAATAATCATCATTAAATTTTATCTAACGAATCATCTTCATGATATAAAACAAAATCATTTGTTAGATCATTTAAAATAATAAAAAAATAATTAATAACATATCATTACAATTATTGATATTTATCCTCATTTTACATGAGAATCCATTGATGTATACAAGTAAACTGATCATGAAAACCATGAAAAAAATGTTCTCAAACAAGGAAATTAAATTCTATAACTCATCCAAAAGACCATAAAAGAAGGCATTAATGAAATATTGAGTAAAATTAATTTATAAAAAATCATTAAATATTAGTTAATGAATATAATGTTACTATACTATATATTAATGTGAAAGAATCATTCAGAGTAAAGGTCGAGTGAATTTTGAAACCCAAATCCCTTTCTTTGGGGGTATTCCCACTTTCACCCCATTTTAAGAATGAAGATTCCTTAAAAAAAATTAACCTTCATTATAATGCATTTTTTTAGATATAAAATTTTTATACATGATTTTATAACAACCTAAATGTCTTCCAAAATAACTCTTCCTTTCAAAATTCATTTTTTTTCTAAAGATTGTTTCATTCACACATTGTTGATGATTCTAATATAAATTATATTTTTCCGTTTTTATTTGGTAACCTAATGAATTTGAATATATTTATATTAAATAGAACTAATTAATTTCGATTGTTTATTATATTTTCAATATGGGTTTATTTTCTATGTTCAATACATGATAATGCCAATGTTGTGATGGTGCAGGTGCACCTAGAAATATATAGCACAATACAAATGTTTTCATGTGATTGGTAGTCCTATAATTATATAGAGCTCTAATTAATTGGTTAATGTTAATAACCTCATGTGTAATGTGTAATATCCATGAAAATGATGCTGTATTCTTTCCCAATTATGTGTGGTAGTTAACCACTAAGACATAATGTTTCATATTTATGCACTTACAAATTTTAAACATTTTAATAATGATTCCTTTCTTGACTATGATATTATGTCTATGTTAACATTTTGATCTCCAAATGTTATATTGTTTCATGTTCATATCTATCCCTTTAATGGTGTCTTATCTCACCCCTTTATTATTTATATTATCTGGTGATTACATGTACTAAGAATAACTCAATGCCAATAAGAATCTAGGGAAGATGGAATTAAATAAACTTTAATCATTTATTTAGTAGATGTTATATATGGTCATAATATTCTAAAGAAAATAAACTATTGGATCCCTATTGTAAAATTATTTTATGTGGGTTGCCTTTAAAATGATGTAATAATATACAAAATTAATTCAAGGTCACTATATGTTTATATTGAAAAAAATTTATAACCTTGGGAAAAGGCATTGTGTCCATAAAGAAGTAAGCATTACCCATGAAGAATATCTTGTGTATACATGCATGAATAAATAATTAATATTAATCTACTGAGAATTTATATAACATGAATCATTGAAAATATAATTGAGGGGGAAATTAAATTAATAATAAAAAACATTATTTGTTTTATATAATTCACTGTTCATTAAATCATTCATTCATTAAGTATTAATTTTGAGATTGAATTGAGAATTGATGAAGGAAGCAATTTGAGAGGTTAAAAATAATTCATCCATAAAATATTATTTACGTATATTTTTTTATTAATTTTCACATATTTTACTACATCAATGAACTAAACATTTGTATGAATAATATTTTCATGGTAATTGTTTCAATATGTAAACTGATCATATACAGATTATCAGAATTACAGAGTAGGGATGAAAGAACAGATCAATGACTGTTGAAGGCACATGATGTTGTTTATATGAAATTCATATCTAGCATGATTGTGGAATAATTATATGGTATCATCATATAGTTGATAAGTATTAAAATTATACTAGATTATGTGTTATTGAAAAAATTCCATCCCATATGGATTTTGAAGACGAAGTCTAGTCTGGATTCATTAAAAAATGTTTGATTTTTTATAAGTGGACTCTTACTTGGATTAAGGTGTTGATGCGTAATGAAAACTCGAGTAACAAATTATTATGTATTTTAATGATTATTTTGTGATTAAATAAGAGTTACTATATAGTGTGATTGTATATTTAACATTATAATTGATAAATGTTTTATATCGAGGAATCCATGTTGTGGGTATAACCTACATACAATGTAGTAGGTCTTAATAATTTACCTTATAAAAATCTTGTATTGTGCTCTCTCATATCATTTCATCATAATATTTGAGATTATACGATCTTGTTTAGTGTATTAAGAACATTGACATATCCATGAGGATAAATTAATTGTAAATGAATTCATAAAATTCAACCAAAAATTTATACCCCTATCAGTTTATAATCAATCCTAGGGTTTTGAAGAATCCACTACCTATAATGTATCATTATATCGTTAAATATTCACCTCAATTATTATGTTTATAATTACAAATAAAAACATCTAATCTATTGATTAGTGTATCACATGTTGATGTTTATGAAATATGAATCCTTAAAGTAATATTATCCTTCTATTAGATGAGTTCAATGTGATTTTGGAAATGGATTGGAAATATCCACCCAAAATTTATATTTAGTACCAAAAGATGGAATACAAATTTCATATTTGAAACTATTCTATTATCATTTATTAGTGAAATAATGAATATGAGATTTCAAAAACAACCAATTCATTTATAAGAGTTATAAAACAAAATATGTGATAATTAAAATACAGATGCTCAATATTCATTATGTGGGGAAATGAAAAAAATATTATTTTAGAATATATTTTTCACAAAATAAGAACATTTTTTGATATCTTATTTCCCATGAAACACAAAAAAATGGGTCATGTCATAACAGATGAATAATTATTATATTGTTATAAGAATAATAAAACAACTTTTATATTTTAAATTACTAGTGAGACTAATATTTTTTACATTTAGAGGATAAAAATCAATATCATATAATATTAAAATAAATTTTCTTTTAAAAAAGACCTTCTTTTTATATTGAATATTTTATATGATAAAATTGAATAGTCCAATTTTAAAATAAATTTACATATGAATTGATATCTTAACATTATTTAAACGGGAAAATCATATTCAAAAATTTTATGAATGATTACAATTAAAATTTTATAAAAATAGTATATTTTATTTATATATTTTATTTTAATTTTAGAAACAATATTTAGTGATTTCATAATAATAATTTAATATCATTAAATTAATTTTTAAATTATTTATTAAAAAATTAAAATAACATAATGTTTTTATATTTTTTAAAAACATTATTTTTTTGGAGAATAGTGAAAAATAAATATTTTTTCCAATAATTTCACATTTATGAGGTTATCATAACACAATAATGATCAAAAAAATATATTTATCATTTATAAAATATAAAATATAATAGTAATATGAAATGAAATATTTCCAAATATAACAATAGATTTACAAAATCCTATGATTACCATTTTCGTTATTTCAAAAATATATTACTCTCTTAAAAACAATTATTGTATATTTATTTTAAAAAATTTCCAACAATGTTGAATTTATCAATGAATTATTTTATAAATTTACATTATACAAATTTTTTTAATCATAAAAAGATTAATATCATAGAAATAAATGATATTTAAAAGTTATCTTATGTATAATTTTTAATCATACAATTAAACCTTTTAGGTAAATAGTTTCTACTTGTTAAGTGAGTTGAAATTAATCTTTTTTCCAATAAAAGAGATGTTATTTAAGAAAATTTATTTCATAACTTCAATAATTAGATAAAATTTATTTAATAATTCCCACTTTATATTTAGGAAATAAATTTATATTACTTATGTAAATATAAGTTACCACTATAAAAAATAAAAGTAGTAAAATTTAAAAATCCAAAATTAAAACACATATAATATGAATGAAACATTTTTGAGAAATAATTTCACTGATTTAACGACCATATTTTTTCATGTAATCTATTAGTGTTTATAATTAGGTCCAAATAACTTTTGAATATTGAATTATTCTTTTATATTTCTAGAAAAATTCCAATGATTGCCCATATTAGAAAATATTTATATCCATCCTACTACTCTTCAATCCCCATGCCTTTTTGAGTTACAAATAATCTACACAATTAACTACTCAAAACCCCTATATGTATATTGGAGGGTCTTTTCTTCCCAAAACACTAACTCTCAAAGTGTAATTGAAAATTTTAAAAAACATATTCCATGAAGCAAGGTAAATTAACAATTAAATGTTTTTCTATTATTTTTTCAATATTATATTATAATACCTCCTATAAATATGATCTAAACATTTTGATATAATTACATATTTTTAATTTGTATACTCAAAAATTATATTATGCTTATGTGGTGAAAATTTTACACCATCCTCCAAACTATATGGAAAATGAACAGAACACATGGGTTACATACAAATTATCACCAATTTAATGGATGTGATATGTTATTCACAACTTCCATCCATGAATCATTAAATGAGTTATTTAATTGAAAAATAATATAATTATAAATTTTTATTATTTAAAAATAAAAAATCTCTATCAAACTCTAATTAAAGAAAAATAATGTGTTGGTTGTTCATATGTGGGAACTACTTACTCCATGGAAGTGATGTATTAATTATTTCCCTTTTTCATTGTTATTTAAAAACAATATTAAAATATATTTCACTAGAATAAAAAAAATATGTTGATTAATATATAATAATTATATTTCTCCTAAAAAGTAATTTATTTAATCAGACACACCCTTTGAATATATCATTTTCTTGTTTTGATTTTTTTACTAACTAAATGAAAAATAATATAATTCTAAATCATGGTTTTGTAGTTAAAAAAACTAATATTGTGATTAGAAATTAAATAGAAAATATTGTTTTGATTCTTATTTATTATAGGTTATATTAATAGTTACTTTATTAATATTATACCACTATTTTTTTTGTTAAAAATTTAAAAACAAAGTCGACATCCGGTCATTTATCATGAATCATAACTAAAATGTGTAATAAATGAAATCTTTCAAAAATAAATTAGTTCAAAACATATAGTATAGTAAAAAATAATTTTCTAATAAACAAGAACATTTATTCTATAATAAAGTGTTGCCATTGTTGTAATGAAACTAGTATGAAATAAAAAAATAATTCTAAAAACATATTATGATGAAAATAGGATATAAATTTATAATAATTTTGTATTAAAATATTATAAATTATTTTTATAAAATTTTATAGGTATGTAAATGTATTTTTAATATGTTACCATGAAAAAAATTTATAATACATAATTTCAGATGATTTTCTTCTTAAAAAAATTAAATGTATTCTATTTCACTTTTAAAATACTAATCTTTAAAAAATATTCCATATTAAAAAATATTTCACTTTTTAAATTAATATATAATACACATTGATGTACCTAAATGATTTATCAATTAAATTGATTGTATTTAAACATCTATATAATGTTTTACCATTAATATATTTTTATTCCAAAATAACTATATTGTAAGGGTTATTATTATCTTCACTCTTTTAAATTTTTTTCTATGTTTTTTATTGCACTTCAATATTTTATTATATCATCTTTTAATTTCTTGTATAGAGTGATAAATTTTTAATTAACATATCCTCTTATGAAGATTATATTTCTCAAAAATATTTAGTGCGGTTATGTATAATTCCCAAAATATCTAATGCACCCTTTTTCATCCATGCCGGTGTTTTCCCTTCCCAATAATGATCAATATCATAATTAAAAACCCAATTATGTATAAATTCAGGTGACATTCATATTTCCCTTCATATATTTTTTTATGTTTTATTATTCATTTTATAATGACTGTGGACTATAATAGTATTTAAAACTGTTAATATAGATTTTCATTTATTTATAATAAATTTTTTTCTATTTCAGATCACATTCTATTTCAAAAACCACTATTTCTATTCAATTATCTAATATTAATGGTTATTTTTGAATAAAAAATGTATTAAAAAACAATATTATATTTTTGAAACCATTATTTCTTTTCTAAGTCTTCAATATTTAAAATAAATGATTTGTAAACATCATTATTTTCAATTTTGAAAATGCTATCTTTTTAGAAGTGATATATTACTTCTTCTAATCACCACAGTGTTAAAAAAAGTGTTTAAAAAATCCTTTATTATTATCATTTATTCTCACTATAAATGTAAAATATTGACCTCTTATACAGTTCTGTTTTATGAATCATCTAATAAATGAATCTATAGAATTCTATTATTCAGTAATTAAATGCTGGTATCCATCGATCTAATAAAATATTTTAGATCATGTGGTACCACTTGAAAATTTTATGTACCAAATTTTCCATTCATTTTATCACTATGATATGATAAATTATTTAATTCAATTATCACTAATATGAATGGATTTTAAACAGTTGTGTCCAAAATCACCCTCTAAAGCATTAAATAAAATTTTTATATAAAAATATATTTTTTATCATAGAAGATCATGTATTTTTTAGAAAATTGAATGGTGCTGATTTTTATATATTGTCTCAAATTAAATGGTGGTCCATTATAGATATGATCAAAAATTAAAGGGAGAGACTTCATTGTTATGATCATAAATTAACAATAGATCTTTGTTGGATATTATCAAAAAAATGGTGATCCTTCTAGGTTATGAGGAAAATATAAATAGTAGTTTTTCTGGCTTATACTAAGAATATGATGATTCAATTTACGTATATTTCATTAATTGTTCAATTTTATGTATTGATTCATTATAGTGGTAAATTAAATTTCAATAATTCATTGATTATTCTCGATTAATCATGCCTATTATTTCTTTTTATATGTTATTTCATTTTATATGTCATGTACTTCTATACGGACATGTGGAAAAAATTTATTATTTCATGTTTTTTTCATAATATATTTCCCACTACCAATGTTTTATAATATACATATGACTGACCTATTGATTTCATGTTGATATGTTTTCCATTATTAATATTTCTGATATCACCACATTTATTTATTAACAATAAAATTGTAACACCCCCAAATGATAAAAGGGTTAAATGACTAAATGATATGACTCATGTCAACAAGGTGCATCTTCCTTTTCGGGAGCCTACCGGATTAGAACTCCACAGTTAAGCGTGCTTGGCCTGGAGTAGTGATCAGGATGGGTGACCTCCTGGGAAGTTCCCCAGGGTGTGTGTGAGTGAGGAAAAAGCACACTGGAAAGGACATGTATTGGCCTGTGGGGACTATCATTAGTCAGATGACACATTCAGGCACGTGGGTGGACCCTAGGGTGGGCACCACATGTCCACGGGGCAACTGGTGGTACCTGGTGGGCCAGGACCCGACGACCATGTTAAGGCGGGGTGGATGTGCTGTCACCAGGGCCCGGTTGTCACATTTGGTATCAGAGGAGGAACACAGCATTAAGTGCATGGTGCACTGCCTAGGTTGATATGTAGGGCCCACAACGAGGGCGTTGTGCTCTAAAGGGGGGTGATTGTAACACCCCAAAATGATAAAAGGGTTAAATGACTAAATGATATGACTCATGTCAACAAGGTGCACCTTCCTTTTCGGGAGCCTACCTGATTAGAACTCCACAGTTAAGCATGCTTGGCCTGGAGTAGTGATCAGGATGGGTGACCTCCTGGGAAGATCCCCAGGGTGTGTGTGAGTGAGGACAAAGCACACTGGAAAGGACATGTGTTGGTCTGTGGGGACTATCATTAGTCAGATGACCCGTTCAGGCATGTGGGTGGACCCTGGGGTGGGCCCCACATGTCTGCGGGGGCAACTGGTGGTACCTATTTGGCCAGAACCTAACGACCATGTTATGGCGGGGTGTCTGTGCTGTAACCGGGACCCAGTTGTCACAAAAATAGTAAAAACAAGTAGTATAACATAAGATATATATATAAGGAACTTTAGTTTCTCTCAAATATCGATAACTGTTCACAATTATTATAAAATAATTTTCTTTTCTAGCTGAATCTCCAATAAAAGAAACCGTTCCACATTTGTATTGTGTGATTTCCATGGGGGTTATTATTTACCTTATATAAAAATTTTAATCAAATTATATGATAATATTTTTTAATACAACTTTATATCAAAGATATTATATAAAAGAAATGATTTTATATTTATATATAGTAGTGTTGGTCAATAGTTCTTCAATTTTGAAGTGAACCAACGGTTATACACTCATACCGAGGCTTATCATTTAGAAGAAATAATATTACATTCATGGATTAAAAATATTCCATTGATAAAAAAAATTATATTTATATTGGTGTCTTTGAATATACATCCTATGTATCAATGGTGTCTATATTCTCATTCAATTCATTCCAAAACTTATTCTAATGATAGTATGAATTATTTAAATATATCTAACTCCATTTAGTATATTTTAAACATAATCACATGAAATAAATAATATTAGAGTAATATGATGAATTTCGATTCCATATTATGAGATTCTCCATATAAATAATTCATGGGATATCCTTATTTTAATAAAAATTTAAATAATCATGTAGAAAAATTATAGTATTAGAAAATATGATTTATTTTTATGGGATGGCTTCACATTTTAATGTCTACACACTAAGAGTTAAAAATGAGTAATTTGTATCATTTATTTCCTGGAAGTTGTCTAGTAGTATGTTCAACAACAAATTTCTATATTATTCTCCTCTTCCATTTATTCACATAGGTATATATTCACATTACTAGGAGAATATAGGGTTCTTCATCAATGTTATTAACATTTCCATTACACAAATCATTGAATTGTTATGCAAAAATAGTACAATGGACACCCAGACATTGAATTTTTTAATCATCCATCCCCAAATCCTTAGCACAAGGGGAGGAAGAGGTTCCATTTACCAAAACATGATATCATGAAGACACCGATGGATGGTAGTAAATTAAAAGGGACAGAAATAAAATAAAAGGGACTAAGATAACACTCAGATATTAGTTTACCAACATTATCTAAACAACCTATCAAGTACAAATATAAATAGCCAAATCACAAATCTTATTCATTAAAATTGACAACAAAACTAAAATTTAAATCTAATAAAAAATAAAATCATTATAAAAATATCTAAAATAGTTATTAACAAACAATTAAAAGAAAATGACATGACCTAATGAAACCATTAGGGTATCATACTGATAATCACGTGAAATAGCTCCAATCTCTAATTCCACATGCCTCGGTCATGGTATCAATATCCTTCACTAGAAAAGAATTATAACCTCCCATTTCTTATTTTTTTAAAATCAAATATATAAAAACAACACATATCCCAATCATTATGTGGATACAATACACAATATGGTTTCTCTAATAGGCTTATGAATAATGGCACCATAATAATAATTGTTCTGTTGATTATATATGATTTAATTGAAAATAAAATAATAAGCTCCTAAAAATAAAAAAACAAAATTCATGAGATAAAATAATAAGAAAAGAAATATTATTTATTATTACATGGATCATTAATTTCCTGTTCACTCACACACACATACACTCATGTTTTGTGTCTCACATTGATAGTGTCATTTTATGACCACGCTCTATCACAATTTTATTATGGTACTTCATTTCCATGACCTATCCCTAATAACGCACACCAAAAAACTCATTTCATGTTAAATACCCATAATTCATAAAAAAAATAAATCATTTTGAATAATTTCATGAAATAAATTACATTCATTAAACACCCCACAATTGTAAATCACAATTTAAACATAAAAAACAAAGTGGGTTTCCAAAATCCATTGAATAAGAATGTTCCCAAAAAACCAATTGAATTACATCATGAAATAATAGAACTAATCCTTAATAAATATAATAAAATAACACTTATTAACAATCATTCATATTCTATATTAGGTAGAGATAACATTATGATCCATATACTTCTCAATGTATGATGAAAACATATAATGGAATTACAAAACCTATAAATTAATGCTCACCACACCTTCCGTACAAAATATAAAAAAATGTCACATAAATAAAAAAACAATAAAATTTCATATATTAATGAAATATTAAATATAAAGATTTAGTAGTGGTTTAAAAGAGTGTATCTGTAGAGAAAATAAATCAATTATCACTTTCAATTTACTTTATAGATCTACCAAAAATTAATTAATCAAGATATTATTCTATGAAAATATGAATCATCAGGGAATACTTGGGAGAGGAGGAGTTTGAGGGCCTACATGATAGGAATAAAAATGTTATTTTTGTGTCCTTAATCTAATTTAATATATATTTGAAAATTGTTTAATGTTAATATCATGGTTATAATATATGGGTTTTTAAACCATTATCCAATCATTTTAATGAAACTCTTTATATGTTAGATAGTTCCACAGTTGTGAAACACATTTTGGAAAAATAAATGGCCATTAATGAACTGATAATATCTTATGACCAATGTGTTTCGTAGTTGTGATGAACTGTTTGGTATACATTGTGTCGGGCTTATAAAATTTATTTTCTATAAAACACCAAAACTGAAGGATTCTCGTGGGATCCTAAACTGTTATCAAAACCATGTTCCTCCCTAATGATTTCATGATATGGTTTTCATTTTTTTGGATATGTTAAATAGTTTCCCCTATGTGTTATCAAACTGTGAACCACTAAAAATGACTCCAAAACCATCTAGAAGTTGTCAATAGACAACAAGAGTTTTGTATGACATAAAAATAAATAATAAAAGGGTAATGTTTCAAAGATTAGTTCTATATCATTAATCCCATCACTAGTCTATACGTCTATGAAATGTTAGAGATTGGAGTTACTTTTAATATTCATGGGATACTATTATAGAATTTATTTCTCATATTTTAATGTCTTTATATGAATCAAACAATGTTTTAATTAGATTCAAACAAAAAAATCATTTTTAATGAACGATAATATCTGTCTAATCCAAATTTTGTATTAGAACATGAATAAATATTAATTTATGATCAAGAACATTGAGGACTCAACTAAAAACATAGATGGAATGAGGGTGGTACATATTCAATTGTGATACATGATACAAATTGCGTACATAACATCGTTTTTAAAATAAATCCAACTTATAATCCACATCACGAATCTATTAAATATTATTAAAAGGTACAATGTCATGTGGTGTAAATATTGCATTATTTTTAAATTCATGATGCCCTAGCCGTTGATAGATTTGTAAGAAAACATAATCAACCAACTCATATAATAATGGTGGATGATAAATATATACATAATATATATGATGTCTCTAATCCATTTACACTCACGTTCTGATTATCTGAATATTCTATATTACAAAAATAATAAGGCTAGGTGTGATAAGTGATGTCTCACTAGTACCTCCCAAAAGAGTTTTGAATTATATGGATGAAAATACAAGTATTCAAAAGGAGTTGTATGTATCAAGGCTAAATAACTACTATTTTATGGGAACTCTGGTAATTTTATATGATCCTCCCATGAGTTTTATAATCCATATTCGATGATATAATACATTAATCAAATTTTTGGATTGTTTTTTTTATTCCACACATCTGATTATAATATGATATTCTTAGTGTATATTAGGTTTTAATGACTACATTAAGTTTTTTTTAAAAATAGTTGTAAAACAGGGGCCCTGATGATATACAATTAAAACCGGCACACCATGAAACTTTAAAACATACAGAATATTGTGTTTATAAAATGCTACCACGATATTGGTAAAATAAATGAAGTGAGAATACTTTGGGATAAGATCAAAATTAAACCATATTGTATCATTTCTTGAACCATTATTATATTAAAATTCACAAAATCCATAGTTATCGACCCCTATTTCTATGTGTAAATTTTTAAATAAGGTAATATAATAGTTTATTTGTAGGACAATACATTGAATTTTTGATAGGTGAGTCAGGTCAATACACAATCCATTAAATTATTATGCATTAAAGTGAAATAATATGATGTTCCCATTGAATTATTCATCTTATGGTATCTATGATGAAAACCCGTGTTGAATGGTGGTATGAATAATTTTGTTTTACCCAATAAGTTATAAAAAAATTCCCTAAAATTCAACAAAAATATCCCATCTTCAATCCATCAATTAATCTACCCACCACCATTAATTTTTTATGTACTAGTAACATAGTTGTGATTCGATGACTTTGAATCATTATTATACCAAATTAAATTATTTTTAACGGAAACTATAATGAAAAATGAAGCATCACTCTTTTCAATATAATTATGATTTGTATTTCTATTGAATATAATCATCTACAACATATATAATTATTCTTTAAGTAATATTCTATATGTATTCTAAATCGATGAATCATCTATATAATTCCATTGACCTGTGTATAAATCAATTTAATGTAGAATATCAAAATGAATTACATTCATATTTTATGCCTTAGATTCAAATGTTTATATGATAATTTTTTTTCAAGATCTAATGATCCCTGAAAACTGATAATAGTTCTCTAAAAAGAAAATGATTCTGATATTTAAAGTGGTAAATAAATTCTAGGTCATGTATTAGTAAATTATTTTCCTGAAAAAATAACCTTTGTGACCAATAAGTTACAAAATCATCCCATTTCATAAAGATATTTCTTGTACATCAAAATCATGATTTCAATGCATCAAAATAAACTATATATCCCTCCCCTAAAAATGGGAATGTATGGATTTTTGATGATGTATGTTGAACACTATTTATATGAAAATATACTGGGAATTCATATTTATATAGGAAAGGAACACATTTCATTTTCTATTATTCCATTGGTGAGGTAGTTCATGAAAATATTTGGATAAATCATCAACATTCACAACTAGAAATATGACTTATACAATTGATTTTGGACAAACCATTGGTATAGTTAATTAATTTGGAAATATACCAACAGTTTGGCCAAAAAATTTGGTATAGCTCCCTTATACAGACCTATACCAACAGTTTTGGACAAACCGTTGGTATAGGGGGGACCTATATCAACGATTTGGCCAAACTGTTGGTATATGTCCATTATAGAGGATTTATACCAACGATTTTGTCCAAACCGTTGGTATAGGTCTATTATAGAGACCCTATACCAACAGTTTGGCCAAAATATTGGTATAGGTCCCCCCTATACCAATGTTTTTTCCAAAACCATTGGTATAAGTTATTTGATTTTTTATCTAATATTATTACCGAGACATTATATAAATCAAAATATAAAATAATTATGATAATAAATATATATATATTTATTAAATTATGTTCACAAAAGTCATGTTAGGTTAGTGGTTAGGTCGTTCAATTATAATCTAGAGGTCATGGGATCAAATCCCACCGAATGTATTTTTTGAAATATATATACCAACAGTTTTATGGAACTATTGGTATAGATCATTATAGTACATATACCAACAGTTTTGAAAACCATTGGGATGGACCTATCCCCACACCTTCCTTGACCATGGTCCTCCAAACTGTTGGTATAGGCTATACCAACGATTTGGAGGCCTATACCGACGGTTCCAAATTGTTGGTATAGGTTATTTTTCCAATAGTGATTATTCTAAAATTCTGAGGAATCTGTGCTTCTTAATGTAATACGATTTTGGTTTTCTGGAGATAAAATCTATACCTTATTGGAATAAAAATATTACGATCTTTTATAAATTAAATTTCCATTGAACCGTGTTGAAGTCCTCAATGGGCCAAACAGACTTCCAAATCATGAAATACGTTATTAATTATTTATGAAAAAATATTTTCTCTTATACTAATACTAAAATATTCAAATAGTTAAACATGATTAATTCAATAAAATAACTTTTACTTACAATGGATTCATGCATGGATGAGTTAATCATTTTTATCTAAATATTTGATTTGAATCACCAATTATATTTAATTATTTTACATACATCCTAAAATAATAAATATAAATTTTACTATACCATGTTTAGAGATCAATCAATAATTGAAATTCTACTATTATTTGTAACATAGATACATTTTAATGAAATATATTAATAAACTTGTCGATTATGGATGAAAAATATCAATTTTTGATTATTTCAAAGGTTAGGGATATTACATAAAAATGATAAGAGATAGTACTAATCATCGGTAACAAATATGCTTCTCTACTAGAATTCACAACCCATTGTCCTTTATATTGAGGATTAATATCATCTGATGGTGTCAAATTAACCATTCATGTGCAATAGTTGTTGTGGGACATGATGGTTCAAAATAGATCCCTCATAAAATTTTCTCATAGATTTCCATTGAAACAAAGGATAAATATAATGAAAAAATATCCCCATTGATAATTATTAAAAACAATTTATACAAAAGGATTGAAATTTTATTTTTATGAATCGTGATTCAAGTTTCAACATATTATGGATCACTTCAAATTGAACCCCCATAAAGTTCACAACTTCATTAGAAATATAATCATGGGACATAGAAGTATAATTTTTTTTAATGAAATTTGAATTCAAGATAATCATAACTTTCACCAATGAATGTATAAATTAATCCATTATTATCATCTCCTCATCACTATATATCTACATTCTCTATCCACTGTGATCTAAGTGTCAAATATATGATTTCAATGCATGAGGATTTTAGAGTGCACAGAATTTCCACCGCTCAGACAATTCAATGGATCATTATTATTCTTAAGAGATAATTTTATATAATAAAAAGATGTTTTAGAAGTGTGACATGCATTTCCAATAGACAACTTAATAACACAACAATAATAGGAAATGATATTTCATATCAAATTATGGTTGTAACTTGATCTAGGCAGGTCTATGAAATATAACATATTATTCATGAATAAAGCACATTAGAAAAATCATGGATTACTTTTGGGTAATGGAGAAAAATTTAAGTTATATTATGATCTGATTATATTATAATCCTCCCCCTTTTATATAGGTACACTTTATACTTATTTAGGATATTAGAGTTCACACCTATTATCATGTAGATAACCATACTCCATCTAGTAATATATCTTGACAAATACATTTTTTCAAATGTTTCTCAATTGACTATATTTTTTAATGAGTAATATATTACGAATCATTATTTGAATGAATCAATAAATTCATCCAGGAATCATAGATATGTGCCTTCATGGATGAAAAAATAAAAATATCCATAGAAAAAAAAATATGTTCATAATTGTTTTTACTCATATACTATAAGAGTCTCTTTTTTGGTCAAAATGAGAAAATTATTTGTTATATCATCATTGTTTGAAAATGGAATTATTTTTTTTGGCGAAAAGAATAAAATTCACCTTGTGTAATTATTTCGTCATCTTTTGAGGGTATAGTTTAATCTGATAATTAGAGTGAATGGACCTTTGTCATATATATAGATAGATTGAACACAAACTATGTTGGGGTAATGATGAAATCAAAAATTGTAATCATTCACTAATTTCACACTTCTACATTTACATGTTCTAAATACCCCCAAAAGACTGGTAAATTCAATTTCTAAAACTACATGGAATAAACCCCTTTTTCAGTTTCAGTTTTCTGATTTACACTATTAGTGTCTTGAAAATATTAAATATTATTATGTATGAAGTGCCCAGATCATTGTGAATCACTGAGAGGGGGAGGGGTGAATCAGTGATCCTTTAAAACTTTTTACTAATTGGTTCTTTATCAATTAAACCTCTATGGCTGGTTAATGCCTCGATCCACTCTTCTTGTATCTCTCAGCCTTTCCGCGAATGATGCAGTAAATGTAAAGGCATGGGACACAAGGATTTACAAGGTTCGGCACCAAAGGCCTATGTCCTTGCCATGTTGGTTATACACCCCAACATGGTTTCTTCCATTATAATCTGTTAGTATTACAATGGTCGAGACAGAGTCCCACTGTATCTCTCCTGAGTCCCACAGGAGGGTCTTTATACTGCATCCCACAGTGTTACCAGAGTCCCACTGGCCTGCTCCAGAATCCCACTGAAGACTTCTTCCACCCTGAGTTTCACAGGGGGCTTCTCCTGGCTCCTCGAGTCACACGAGTAGCTCTTCTTCTTGTTCAGCTCTTCAAGTATCTTCAGCAGCCTGGGATAAAGGCTGCTGACCTTGCTCTGTACCTCTGCTCACTTGTGATGAAAAGGTATCCTTGTCTTGATCAGGCTTTATCTCCTTCTTCTCAGGATGACATGGCTTCTCTCTTCAAGAAACTTCAACAACCTCTCATAAGGTTAGATGGTCTTGCTCAACTACTGAAAACTCATCCAAATAATATCTTTCACTTTAGCTTGGCTTCAGTCTCACTTCATCACAACTTCATGCACTGAGTTCATGGCATCTCTGCATCCTCATGCACTGATTGCAAGGCTTCTCAAAACTCTTCAAGTACTCTTGGTCTTGGACAACTCAAATGCACACAAGCAGATTTGACATGTTTACGTGTGCACGTGCATGCATGCATGCATGCACTCCCCTTTTTCTTTTCTTGGTGCAATAAACCCACAAAGGGTGTAATCAATTCAAGCACACTCCTTCCTTGAACTTCACACACTTTGTTCAATTTGTTCACACACTTAAAGGTGTGTTATACTTTACTGTGGAAGTCTTCTTCTCCAAAGTGTGCACATCAACTTTGCACACACTAAGGTTCGTCCTTTTGTTCTATTTCACACACACCACTAAGGTAAGTCTTTGGCCTTATTCCTTCACTTTGCACACACACAAAATGTGTGGACTTCACTTGGTGCTTATGCACACACTTGGGTTCTAAGGCACTCTTGTCTTCCCACTTGGCTACGACCTTCCTTCTCTTCTTGCACACACACAAGGCTACAGCCTCCCTCCTTCACTTTTCACACAAGGCATGCAAGTCTCAGCCTTCACTTGAATTGCACACACACAAAAAGGTGTGATGGTCTTCAATATTCAAGAATGCACACACATAAGGCCCTGGCCTTGTTAATTCTTTGTGCACTCAAAGCCTCGGGTCTTCTTCTCCACTTACCACACACACACAAATTGTGGTATACTTCCTTGCACACACTTAACCCGTGGGTGAGATATTCATCACCCGAACTTAATCATCAAGGAGGCGCACAAGGTGCAGCTGGCTACTGCCTTGGGTCACGTAGGTCCTCAGGTGCAAGCAACCACCTCTTCAACACTGCGTCTGACATGCAAGGTGTTACCACAGGCCGTGGGGCGCGCAAGGTATGACAACGTGGGCGCGCAAGTGTGTCAAGGACACCTTTTCCATGCAAGTGAAAAGGCCCAAGGGCTTCAACCGTGGGCGCGCAAGTGCGCTGCCCAAATCCCTTCTTCTTGTCGCGCAAAGGGGTAGCGCGCAAGGGACTCCTTCGGGCCAAGGATGGCACCGAGGACTTCAGCCGCGCAAATAGATTGCACGGGGCTTCTTTCTTCACGAGGCATAGGGATCTCACGGGACGACAGATCTTCAACAAATCTTCAGCAAGCATAAAAGAGAGCATGGGCTCTCCTTTTATAGGAAGAGAGGCCTCAAAACATCCACGTGGGATAAATCTCAAATCCCCGAAGTATTCGGATCTTCAAGATTTTTTCAAATCTTGAACTTTCTCCTCGGTTCTCCGTGGGTTCTTCTATTTTTATTTTTCTCTACGTGCATGCGACTTAGAACGCATGCACGACCTCTTCTCTTCCAATCCATGCAAAGGTATAAACCCTTCACGGCCTCGGCAGCGTTGCCTGCCTCGGCCGAACTTCGAAATCCTCATTTGTTGCATGCATGCTCATTTTATAGCATGGATCTGTTCAGTAGGTCCAGACGAACTCAATGGAGCCTTCGGCTTCGGAAATGGTGGTCGGGAACTCGAATTTTGTCGTCGGGGAGGCCTCTGGTTCGAACGGATCTCGCGGGTGGCAGCGGCCTGGCTTGAGGTTGAGGATGGACGGGGAGCCGTTGGATCAGGCGATCAGAAAACTTTGGACGACCTGGATCTGAACGGGAGTGGCGCGATGCAATGAGCGGCGGAGATCGAGTGTGCGATGAGACGGACGACCAGGATTCGCTCCGCGGAAAAATCCCGCATCCCACATCGAATCGGCGAGCGGATTTTCCGTGGTTTATCAACCAGGCGCTCTCCACGACACCTCAGTTGAACTTCTCCCCTCCCGGTGCCGCCTCGCACCGGGTTCTCTCTGCGGTCGTGCTCTTCCGCCCACCCCTGCCACTCGGGCGTGCGCTATGTGCCCTCTATTGCACACTGACACTCTTGGGGGTATGCTCCTACACCCCTGCAGCGCTCATTCGGGCGTGCCCTAGGCGCCCATGCGGTGTCTTGGGTGCGCCCTGCCGCCCTGGCTTGCCCCACGGGTTCCCCCATGTGTGTGGTGCCCTAGTGCCCATGCCTTGGGGTTTGAACCCTCAAGGTTCCTTGGCTGGCCATATTTTTTTGGCAAAGGCAAGAATAAGGACTTTGTCAAATACAAAGTTCTCCTATGAGTATAATCCAAATGCCAAGCCCTTCAAGCCTTCTTAATTTCTTCTATTCTCCCTTTCTTGTTCATTAAAATTCCTCCACAACATATAATCTTCACTTAAAAGGGAATTCCAAAGGTTCTTCATCAACTGAGCTCCTGAATCACATAAAATCTCCAATTCTCTTTGTTGATCTAATCAGAGATCAATTGGAACTTCTTCAATTCACATGCACTAAGTGATAGTGCATGGACTTCTTTATCTCACTTCATCCACTTAGAGAGTTTGGATGGATCTTCTTCATCTCCTCATGCATTGTCAATACAATGCATGGTCTTCAAATATTGTTGTGACATTGTATCCAGTTGATACAAGTTCTTGGAACTTTAAGAACAGCTCAACAATTGACTGATTTAATAATTATGTTCCATCATCATCCATTCTTCAAGTGGTGTAACTTAGTATCATCTTGATACAAGTATTGAAACATTAAGATCAGTTCTACAATCGTCTGATATCCATAGAGAATATTTCAACCAAAACATCCTATGTCACTTAGTGAATCTCCTAAGTGACATGCCTCTAAGTACCATGGCCATTCTCCTTCATCACCATCACCATCACATCCATTGCCATTCACATCTTGACATTCCTTGACATCCATTCATTCCATGACAACATCCTGCCTCATTGACAACAAATGCAACATAGTGCACTTCAATCTCCCCCTTTGTATTTGTTGGCAATACACTAGAGCACATATGAATGGGTCAATATTTGTGCCAATATTTTCTCCCCCTTATTGGAAATCAAATGCAAAGGTGTGGTGTGGTACTCTTCCAAAAATATCTTCCTCCCTTCGAATAACATTTGAAAAACACTAGGAGAGGGATGATGTCACATGTTCTTCTTTAGCAAAGAACCTTTAGTGTAACGCCCCGACCCCAGAGTCGGTGCATTACCTCGTAACATTGGCATGATCACAAGAAAGATCAAATCTCGAAAGACCGATTGGTTTAGTAGCCTTGGAAACACTAGATATATTCATAAGTTTTACATTAAATCATAAAATGAAAAACTACTACAACAACATAATGTTTTCACAGTCCACACTATATCCCCTCATAATATCCCTGCAGGTCATTCATAACTTACTTCTTCATATCCTGGGAAAAATAAAACATTAAAAAGGGGTGAGCTCAAATGCCCAGTAAGGATAACAATATAGCATAACATTCAAAATAAGCATAGACATTTAAGGCAATGCATTACTAAAACAAAAGCCTTTTAAACTTGAACTTCAACATAGTATGGCAAAAGTAAAATGAAATAATGCCATTTACTTATTCACATGGATATTCTACTAATCGAATAATCACATGAAAAAATCAATAACCGCTTTCATAATTAAGGAATGCATAATGTCAAACGTTAATTTCATTGTCTAGGCCTCATCCCAAGACCTAGGGGTTACTTCTAACCGGAACCCAACCCGGAGTGCCTCTAATAACCGGACACCAACCCGGAGTGCCTCTAATAACCGGACACCAACCCGGAGTGCCTCTAATAACCGGACACCAACCCGGAGGGCATACTTTTACCAGTCCCTAACCTGGAAGGCTTACTTTAACCAGTCCCCAACCTGGAGGGCTTACTTTTACCAGTCCCCAACCTGGAGGGCTTACTTTTACCGGTCCCCAACCCGGAACATACTTGTTTAGCACATTCATCTGAAGAAAAGTTTGAAATATAACATAAACATTCGGATTAAAACTAGCATACGAAATGTAAATAGTTTCACCATAAACTATGAATGGTATAAAATAGCACATCCACAGTCAAAAATATCACAAAACCTTCAATACAATATAGAAGTTTTGTATTATAATAAATCAACTTCAAATAAGCGTAAAATCCAGTAAAGGATGTTGACATAGATGAAATCAAAACACTTTTTAGAGAAATATCTCTTTCTATTTTTGAAATCATTTAAGAGCCATATAAAATAAAACATTTTCTTGAAAATATTCTTGTAAGCTTGTAAGGAAATCTTTGACGATTTTATAACGGCGTAAAATAACCGCACCCTCCGTATAAGTTAAAAAAAACATTCTTACCTCAATTCTGTCGAAAAGGTTAAAAAGGACCTTGTTTTGAAAACGACGGAAAGATTCCTTTATAAACCTCTTATAAAAAGTCAAACAAGGGTATAAATGACTTTAACCCATATTCTTGTAAATAGTAAAAATGTTTTGAAATACATTTTTAAGAAACATGGATGTGGATGATAAAGATATCCCAGTAGATTATTACGTATAAACAACCTCGGATAATGAAGAGATTGTGAAATAACCCTTACCTTGTAATTTTCCTTGGTTGGGGTAGGTTAACCTCATGTATAATGGTGAAATAATTGTTATTAAATTATACAAGAATCATATACATTAATATGATATCATATATGATCTTTTAACATTGCTTTATTAATAATATCTTAGTATTATCGTCGTTTAGGGTGATAATCGATTCGTTCTTCTTAAATGTTTGGTTACGTAAGACATGTTTGTAATGGATAGATTATATCTTATTCATAATCAGAATGATATTAACATTATTTTTAACCCCAAAATGAGAATAAGACTTTGATGAATATGATGGAGAATGAATCTTATCGCGTTCGTGGAGACGGTAGTCCGTACGTACGCACGAACGCTACTTCCATTTAATTTTTATTTTAAAAGAATCAAATCCAAATGATACATAGGTATATTACTATTCCAGTATAATATAATATTTTATATATGTTACTTAAGTTCATTAACACCATCCTTTATACGTTCCATGTGTGGTATGAATGAGTCATATCATTTTAAGGGGGCGGTAGTCCGCACTTCCTCAAATGAAATTATCGTATGTATATACAACATGAAACGAATAATGATATGAAATAAAATGGAATTAAAGAAGCTTATATATAAAATATATATCATTAATATCATATTTAATTATAGTTCCATCATAATGGCCACCATGAGAGGTGGTATGATGTATTTGAACAATCATCGTTTCGTGAGGCGTTAGTTTGCCATCCACAGAAACATTATGTTCATCATCCATTAGATGGAGTTGTGTGTATGTGTAGTTTGAATACTTCTTATAACAACATCCTAGTATATTGAGAATACTGGTGTTGTTACAAAAGAAGGGAAATAAAAAGAGTTTGGGGGTTGGAGAAGCAAAATAATTGAAAATAATTTAAGAGAAATCGTTACCTTTAATTTAGGTAACTCACTTTGGTTGGAACCAAAGGACTTCTTGAAATGATTTCTGCCTAAGGGGAAGCTTCAAGGAGGAGTATAGGGATGTGGGGAGCTTATTTGGGCAGAGTTTGGACGAGCCAAGTGGCTTGAGAGGTGTGAGTAAATGAGAAGGAGGAGTGCCCTTTTATAAGAGGGGTGAGGGGCACCTTTGGAAAAGATAGAAATATTAATTTATAATAAATCCATATTCGGTTTACAAAGGCTCCAAAGTTGACTATTCAAAGGATGAGGTGGGGATAGGTCGAAAAAAACTCATCCAATATAATTTAGACAGGTTTGGGTACTTATATTAACCTTATCTTTAAGTATTAACTCTAAGTTAATTAGTTTCACTTTTACAATGTCTCTTTGTATTTTTATATAATATGGTTAATAAACTTACTATATACATCCAAGAGACCCCCAAGTGGTCCATTAATGATTAAACTATCATAATATAAGTCTCTTGGCCGAACCTTAGATTTTTAGGAATTTAATATCAATTAATAATATAATATTTGTTTTAAGAACTCTTTTCTGTCAATTTTGACACTATTCAATAGTTGATTTTTGTGAAACTCATAACAGATTGATTACTTAGAACAAAGTCAATTAAATCAATCCTAATATATCATATTATCCTAGAAAATTAGTTTAATTCATTAAAAGTTTCATATTATATTTATTTGGGTATTTATAATATCACTTATTTTAATGTTTCACTATTATAGTAATTACTGCATCATCATTGTGTCATAAATAAAATAAATTATTTAATGTCTAAAAATTATAAATAAAATATCATTATGTAGGAAATCGTTTTATCTTTCTAATGAATATTTATAATCGAAAATCCAACATGTATAACCATATGTAAAAATTGTTCTTCTAAAACATGTAAGCTTATGCCATTTTTATTTTTATTTTAGCTTTATTAATATAATGTGTCATTATCACTTACAAGTGGATCCATGGGGTCCCAAAATAGACCCCAAGATGCCCATGGTCGACCATGTATCAACCAATAGGGTTAAGACAAGTTTTAGGGTAATTTAGTATTATTATAATATTATTTTTTAACCCTTATTTACCGGATTTACCCTTAACCATGGTAATATAAAATATTTACCGCAGTAATTATTCAAAATGTCTAAAAATAAAAGTTACCTATTTACACAATTTGAACATCCTGATTCCAAATATGGAATCCATTTTTATAAATTCAAAACACAGAAGTGGCAGAAATTAATTTAAAATTAATTCCCGCTGTCAAAACAAAAAGCGTGTTTTTAAGAGATAATAACTATCAAAAGATTGACACTTGTTTATGTTCGGTTTAATTGTAAAATTATGTCCAATGACCAACATTATATTAAATGGTAAAAATATATTCTAAATATAATTTAAAACCACTCAAATTCACAATTTATTACTATTAATTATTTTGATTAAAAAAGTTGTTTTTAATTAAAATTTAGTAATTTTCACTATTCACCAAAATATGAAAGTTATCCGAAAAGTACCAAAATTTCACCTTAGGCTAAATTCGATATTCCGAATCCAAAAATGAAGTCCATTTTGAAATATAAAATATATATAATTTCAAAAATTAGGTATTACTATTCATAACGGCTAGTTTGATCGGTTGTGGTGTGTGTTAAAACTCGAAGTTGCGTACAACACACGCTACTGTTTTATTCAAAGGAAAGCGTACCGTGTAAGCTTGGGATGTTTCATTTTAAATTTTTTGATGTCCCCATTTAGTCAAAAAGTATAAAATATTTTATTTAAAAAGGTTTCACTATTAAAAGTTGAAAAGTGTAATACTGAAAATGAATCTGTTCTTGCATTATGACTAAGAAACTCATAATATGGATTCTAAAATTATAAGGATAATATAAAGTTTAAAATTTAGTTAATAATATTCATAACCTCTTTTGAATGGATTTTTCCTTTGGTAATTCATGGTGTGATTGAACTCGGTGTTGCGTGTAGTGCAAGTTATTGAATTATTTTGAAGAAATAACACACTATGAAATCTTGGGGTGTTACATTCTCCCCTCCTTCAATAAATTGCGTCCTCGCAATTTGAAATTGTTCTTCGAAAATAAAAGGTTGAAAATAGAAAATATATTTGTGGGAAAACCCACATCGGAAATTGGGTTACTAAAATTTAGTCTTAATATGAGGAAAAGATAAATGAAAGGGTCACCACCAAATTATGATCCCGATTAGGAGAACATTGGTGGCATTTAGAGACATATAATTGGAGGAAAAATGTAAATATTTATAGGTATTGATTGAGGTCATCAATCACAAACAAGTGTAAGATTGAGGTCCTTAAATTCATCAATCTATGATGATTTGAAATACCATCGGTTCAACAAAACATAGGGTATTAGGATAACACATTTTTGACATTTCAAAATATCTTAGTTGAAATCCCACATCGAAAAATGAATTAATGAGGACTCTATTTAAGATAAAAAGTCGAAAGTATAAAGATTACCGAAAATAACACATACTAGGGTTCCATGTAGGAAAATATGGATATGGAGGAGAAATCTAACCATCAATTATCTGATGGAGAGTGGTAGAGAACATGGCTATGAAAAGGCCAACAATCCCAAAGCCATAAATTAGTGATGATTTAAGGTACCATCTAGGAAAATATTTTTGTTCTATGTTCCTTTTATTAATGTTGAGGAATTTATTTATGAGATTGGATAAGATCATAAGGAGATATACTTACTTTATAATTATAGTTTTATCCTTTAATAAATTTCTACCACAACTCATCTTTCACTCTAAATGATAATAGAATGTAAAAAATTCTATTTACACTATTCGTATAGGGTTCCAAAATAAACGAATTTATAATTCATCTACCAGATCTTTTAAAAAAACTACATTATTTAATCCAGGACATCTCTTGGGCCAGTGGTAGGTGATACACCCTTGTCGCCCTTCGGTTGCGGGTTCAAGTCTCGCAGCCTTGCCGGACGCGACGGGTTGCCGCCCGACCTCCGGGTTGTCCTTTTATGGCAATCCAAAATAATCCAAACTAGAACTATCCAAAATACTTCTGTCCAAACTCATAGTCCAACATTTATAAGGAAGGTAAGCATAATGTAGATTCTTTTTACCCCGTAATAGAATATGAATACCTTCATCATGTATTCTTTTAATACACTGAAACATCCTGAATTACCATATTCCTTATTGATTACATTCATGCTCCCTTATTCCATATAGAATGCTGGATATACTTCATTAATCCAAAAATGTTTTAAACCCCAACAATGATGGAATATACAAATCATTAATCAGTTCCAAGGTAGTCAAGAATATCCAATATAATTTATCCAAAACAATCATGTATTATTCCAAAATCACTACCTCGGTATCAGAACTATATTATGGTTTATCATTATCTCAACCATATATTTTCCAAAAATTTATCCTGCTATTGAGTCACTTTTCTTTGTTCCACAAAATCTCAAGTCCTTAATGAAATAGTACTGCAGTACAATCCTTATATACTCCATGATTATTGTAACAAGTACATTGTTGATACAAAACTCAATTGACATAACCAACATAAGAACTCTAATCATTCCTATTCATCTGTGGTAGTATCATAACTTGATTATTATCCGATAACATCATTTGAGGCATATTCTGATGACTGGGACATAGGTTCGCATAGTGTCCAAACTCCTTGCAAATGAAGCATTGTACATTTGAAACCATTTTCTTACCCTTGCAGTCACGTACTTTGTGCCCTTTTACTTATAACAAACTCCCATTCCTTTCAGGCAAGTTCCAGGGTGTTTCTTTCCACAGTTACCACATATGGGAAAATTCTTCTTTTCCCTCATCCCTTTATCCATCTTTCTCTCTTCCATCTTTTTCTTCTCTTGCTTCCCTTCAAATCCATATGACTCAGTAAACTCTTTACTTATCTTATCAACACATGATATTATTTCTTCACATGATGATAATACATGGGAGGCTATTCCTCTTATAAATTCTAGCTTAAGACCATGAAAGATATGATCCTTCCTTCTCTTTGGATCATGTGCATTTCTGGAGTTCTCATTTCTTCTACTGGGCGCCATTTCTAAACAATGGCATACACTAGATCAGTTTATGAATCAAAATACATAATCCCATACTTATAAAACACTTAACATAAATTGAACTATTTATGGATATAATCCATAATCATAAGAATGTTTTCTTTGAGGATGTATATACTCATAATCCCTTCAAAATGATTTGTAAAGAAGATGAGAGTTATCCTAAGCATATCCACCGGGAGTGTCGTAACCAAGAGTGCAGCAAGGCCCGTTGTCGTGCACCAGTTCCCGTTCGAGTCTAGCTCAAAGCGGTGTTTTCGGGTTTTACCCCTAGGTACATCTGTGCCAGAGCCGCCTCTACCTGCTCGTATCCAGACAGGGATTTATTGCTCGGAAAACTCACAAAATCTCTACAATACCAAAATTCTAGGAAGTTCTTCTATACTAATCCTCAAAGTTCATCTTAGGTCTACGTGCTCTAATCAGAGTTTATCTAAATCTAGCTTCCAAGTTTTGTACTAAACTTCCTCTGATACCAACTGTAACGCCCCGACCCCAGAGTCGGTGCATTACCTCGTAACATTGGCATGATCACAAGAAAGATCAAATCTCGAAAGACCGATTGGTTTAGTAGCCTTGGAAACACTAGATATATTCATAAGTTTTACATTAAATCATAAAATGAAAAACTACTACAACAACATAATGTTTTCACAGTCCACGCTATATTCCCTCATAATATCCCTGCAGGTCATTCATAACTTACTTCTTCATATCCTGGGAAAAATAAAACATTGAAAAGGGGTGAGCTCAAATGCCCAGTAAGGATAACAATATAGCATAACATTCAAAATAAGCATAGACATTTAAGGCAATGCATTACTAAAACAAAAGCCTTTTAAACTTGAACTTCAACATAGTATGGCAAAAGTAAAATGAAATAATGCCATTTACTTATTCACATGGATATTCTACTAATTGAATAATCACATGAAAAAATCAATAACCACTTTCATAATTAAGGAATGCATAATGTCAAACGTTAATTTCATTGTCTAGGCCTCATCCCAAGACCTAGGGGTTACTTCTAACCGGAACCCAACCCGGAGTGCCTTTAATAACCGGACACCAACCCGGAGTGCCTCTAATAACCGGACACCAACCCGGAGTGCCTCTAATAACCGGACACCAACCCGGAGGGCATACTTTTACCAGTCCCTAACCTGGAGGGCTTACATTAACCAGTCCCCAACCTGGAGGGCTTACTTTTACCAGTCCCCAACCTGGAGGGCTTACTTTTACCGGTCCCCAACCCGGAACATACTTGTTTAGCACATTCATCTGAAGAAAAGTTTGAAATATAACATAAACATTCGGATTAAAACTAGCATACGAAATGTAAATAGTTTCACCATAAACTATGAATGGTATAAAATAGCACATCCACAGTCAAAAATATCACAAAACCTTCAATACAATATAGAAGTTTTGTATTATAATAAATCAACTTCAAATAAGCGTAAAATCCATTAAAGGATGTTGACATAGATGAAATCAAAACACTTTTTAGAGAAATATCTCTTTCTATTTTTGAAATCATTTAAGAGCCATATAAAATAAAACATTTTCTTGAAAATATTCTTGTAAGCTTGTAAGGAAAGCTTTGACGATTTTATAACGGCGTAAAATAACCGCACCCTCCGTATAAGTTAAAAAAAACATTCTTACCTCAATTCTGTCGAAAAGGTTAAAAAGGACCTTGTTTTGAAAACGACGGAATGATTCCTTTATAAACCTCTTATAAAAAGTCAAACAAGGGTATAAATGACTTTAACCCATATTCTTGTAAATAGTAAAAATGTTTTGAAATACATTTTTAAGAAACATGGATGTGGATGATAAAGATATCCCAGTAGATTATTACGTATAAACAACCTCGGATAATGAAGAGATTGTGAAATAACCCTTACCTTGTAATTTTCCTTGGTTGGGGTAGGTTAACCTCCTGTATAATGGTGAAATAATTGTTATTAAATTATACAAGAATCATATACATTAATATGATATCATATATGATCTTTTAACATTGCTTTATTAATAATATCTTAGTATTATCGTCGTTTAGGGTGATAATCGATTCGTTCTTCTTAAATGTTTGGTTACGTAAGACATGTTTGTAATGGATAGATTATATCTTATTCATAATCAGAATGATATTAACATTATTTTTAACCCCAAAATGAGAATAATACTTGGATGAATATGATGGAGAATGAATCTTATCGCGTTCGTGGAGACGGTAGTCCGTACGTACGCACGAACGCTACTTCCATTTAATTTTTATTTTAAAAGAATCAAATCCAAATGATACATAGGTATATTACTATTCCAGTATAATATAATATTTTATATATGTTACTTAAGTTCATTAACACCATCCTTTATACGTTCCATGTGTGGTATGAACGAGTCATATCATTTTAAGGGGGCGGTAGTCCGCACTTCCTCAAATGAAATTATCGTATGTATATACAACATGAAACGAATAATGATATGAAATAAAATGGAACTAAAGAAGCTTATATATAAAATATATATCATTAATATCATATTTAATTATAGTTCCATCATAATGGCCACCACGAGAGGTGGTAAGATGTATTTGAACAATCATCGTTTCGTGAGGCGTTAGTTTGCCATCCACAGAAACATTATGTTCATCATCCATTAGATGGAGTTGTGTGTATGTGTAGTTTGAATACTTCTTATAACAACATCCTAGTATATTGAGGATACTGGTGTTGTTACAAAATAAGGGAAATAAAAAGAGTTTGGGGGTTGGAGAAGCAAAATAATTGAAAATAATTTAAGAGAAATCGTTACCTTTAATTTAGGTAACTCACTTTGGTTGGAACCAAAGGACTTCTTGAAATGATTTATGCCTAAGGGGAAGCTTCAAGGAGGAGGAGAGGGATGTGGGGAGCTTATTTGGGCAGAGTTTGGACGAGCCAAGTGGCTTGAGAGGTGTGAGTAAATGAGAAGGAGGAGTTCCCTTTTATAAGAGGGGTGAGGGGCACCTTTGGAAAAGCTAGAAATATTAATTTATAATAAATTCATATTCGGTTTACAAAGGCTCCAAAGTTTACTATTCAAAGGATGAGGTGGGGATAGGTCGAAAACAACTCATCCAATAGAATTTAGACAGGTTTGGGTACTTATATTAACCTTATCATTAAGTATTAACTCTAAGTTAATTAGTTTCACTTTTACAATGTCTCTTTGTAGTTTTATATAATATGGTTAATAAACTTACTATATACATCCAAGCGACCCCCAAGTGGTCCATTAATGATTAACCTATTATAATATAAGTCTCTTGGCCGAACCTTAGATTTTTAGGAATTTAATATCAATTAATAATATAATATTTGTTTTAAGAACTCTTTTCTGTCAATTTTGACACTATTCAATAGTTGATTTTTGTGAAACTCATAACAGATTTATTACTTCGAACAAAGTCAATTAAATCAATCCTAATATATCATATTATCCTAGAAAATTAGTTTAATTCATTAAAAGTTTCATATTATATTTATTTGGGTATTTATAATATCACTTATTTTAATTTTTCACTATTATAGTAATTACTGCATCATCATTGTGTCATAAATAAAATAAATTATATAATGTCTAAAAATTATAAATAAAATATCATTATGTAGGAAATCGTTTTATCTTTCTAATGAATATTTATAATCTAAAAGCCAACATGTATAACCCTATGTAAAAATTGTTCTTCTAAAAGATGTAAGCTTATGCCATTTTTATTTTTATTTTAGCTTTATTAATATAATGTGTCATTATCACTTACAAGTGGATCCATGGGGTCCCAAAATAGACCCAAAGATGCCCATGGTCGACCATGTATCAACCAATAGGGTTAAGACACGTTTTAGGGTAATTTAGTATTATTATAATATTATTTTTTAACCCTTATTTACCGGATTTACCCTTAACCATGGTAATATAAAATATTTACCGCAGTAATTATTCAAAATGTCTAAAAATAAAAGTTACCTATTTACACAATTTGAACATCCTGATTCCAAATATGGAATCCATTTTTATAAATTCAAAACACAGAAGTGGCAGAAATTAATTTAAAATTAATTCCCGCTGTCAAAACAAAAAGCGTGTTTTTAAGAGATAATAACTATCAAAAGATTGACACTTGTTTATGTTCGGTTTAATTGTTAAATTATGTCCAATGACCAACATTATATTAAATGGTAAAAATATATTCTAAATATAATTTAAAACCACTCAAATTCACAATTTATTACTATTAATTATTTTTATTAAAAAAGTTGTTTTTAATTAAAATTTAGTAATTTTCACTATTCACCAAAATATGAAAGTTATCCGAAAAGTACCAAAATTTCACCTTAGGCTAAATTCGATATTCCGAATCCAAAAATTAAGTCCATTGTGAAATATAAAATATATATAATTTCAAAAATTAGGTATTACTATTCATAACGGCTAGTTTGATCGGTTGTGGTGTGTGTTAAAACTCGAAGTTGCGTACAACACACGCTACTGTTTTATTCAAAGGAAAGCGTACCGTGTAAGCTTGGGATGTTTCATTTTAAATTTTTTTATGTCCCAATTTAGTCAAAAAGTATAAAATATTTTATTTAAAAAGGTTTCACTATTAAAAGTTGAAAAGTGTAATACTGAAAATGAATCTGTTCTTGCATTATGACTAAGAAACTCATAATATGGATTCTAAAATTATAAGGATAATATAAAGTTTAAAATTTAGTTAATAATATTCATAACCTCTTTTGAATGGATTTTTCCTTTGGTAATTCATGGTGTGATTGAACTCGGTGTTGCGTGTAGTGCAAGTTATTGAATTATTTTGAAGAAATAACACACTATGAAATCTTGGGGTGTTACATTTAGTTGATCAACTCTAAGTCTACTTGGGCTAACCCGGTGTAGAGAACAAGATTGATGTAACCAAGGAACTCAATGCTCTCCACATTCACTATAACATGTGAGATCATGCTTCAGGGGTTTGAAATTTTCAGATATTCAATGAATTGCAAAATCCGGCACATGCTTCACAAAACTCATTAGAAAGTTCAGTGCAAAGATAAAGCTCCCCCTTTCATTCATTTGTCTTCAATCAATACTCCCCCTTAATTTTCATGATGAATACAATTAAGAAACAAGGGATGAAAGTATGATTGGAATACCTTCACTTTTCTCAAGATGGTATTAATCTAAGAATCCCATCTTCTTCAGATTGGCTCCCCCTCAAGGGGTGTACTCCATTATTTCCAAACAATCCTCCAGTTGAGAATGATCATCATCTTCAATTCCCTGCAATGTTAGCAAATGTAAATACAAGTGATTAGGGAATAAGATGGAACCTCCTTGGTTCATCAATGTGAACAACAAGGTTGAGAAGATTCTCTCAACCGAGATGTCCCATTTTCACCATTCTTCACACTTGCACATTTGATCTTCAATGATGATTGTGCTGGTGTGGATCTCAACACATCTTCATGTGAAATCTTTTGTTTCCTTTTTGCATTAGCAATTGCCAGTGCTTCATCTTCATCTCTCTGCAGATCTTTGGCAAGTTGCAACTGATTTGGCCATATGACAAGTAAGTCACTTGGAAGTGTGGCCTCAGTTCTGGAAATTCCACATGGTTTTTTTGATTCTATTAATCCACATTTCTTAGGCAACTTATTTTCAACCAATCCCTTCCGATTCTTCTGGATTGATTGTCTGTTTGAGTCCAGTATGCCTCTATTGAATTTCATGGCTTGTTTACAAAGATCCATGATATGTCCTTTCTTGCCACAGTAGAAGCATGTTTTCTTCTTGGTGGTCCTTCTGGATTCATCACCCTTCTTGGATTTCAAATCCAAGGTCTTCTCTTCCTTTTTCATCATCTTCTTGGGAGCATTGTCACTTTTCTTCTGTTTGCTTCCCAAGGATACTTTCTGAGCCAGGTTCAGTGATCTTCTCTTCTTTTTAGCTCTGGATACAGTTGGAGATGGACATGTATCTTTTTTACCACTTTTGCAATCATCCCAGATGTTGTCAAGTAATCCAAATCTATTTGCAGTAAACAGATGTCTCTGGACCTGTGGATGTTGCTTCTTTTCCTCTGTCTTGCTCCCCCTTGGTATGGGCTTCCTTTGTGCTTTGACATTCAGTGGATTGTACCAACAATCCTTTGCACAGTGCCCTTACTTATTACAACACCAACACTGACCCACAAATCTTGACCTCTTCAGTCCTTCTGATTGTTGGGTACTTTTCTTGACTTGTTGTGTTGTTTCAGGAGAGCATTCTTTCTTCACTGTCTTCATCCATACTTGTTTGGATTCATTCTTCAATCCTTCACTTTTAGTAGAAACACTTTTAGAAGCATGAGTACAAGATGGTATGGATGGTACCTTCTTTTTATAAGATGTTTCCCTTTCATTAGAGGATGTCTTTCTTTTGGAATCATCCTGCTCAATGCATAATTGAGTAGCAACATTTCTCCTTTCAGCTGAATGGGAGGCTTTGGCTTTGGGTGATTGCTGATTGTTCAATATCACCTCCAGTTCTAAGCATTTAATATTGAGGGAGTTCTTCTCATCCTCAATAGTTCTTAGCCTTCCTTCCCATTTCTCTTCCAGCTGCTTTATCTGGTCTTCATGCACCTTATTCATTTCAAGCAATGAGTTTTCAAGCTCCTTCACCATTTTGACTTTGTCTTCGAGTTGAGCATCTCTGACATTCATTGAAACTTTTTGCAACTTCTCCAGTGCATGGAAAACATCTCTGATCATTATCATAAATATTTCTTTCTCATAAGATCTTCTTTGCAATTCTTCATCAGTGTCTTGAAATCTTTCATTGCAAAGGGAAATAGTTTCATCTTTAGCCTTCACCAACATTCTGAGAGTGTTGGTTATGCCAACCCTTTTAGCCAATTGGACTTCCAGAGAATTGGCTTCATCTTCTAGCTGTAATTTTTCTTCTTGAAGATCATGGAGGCATGTAGCTATACACATTGCCACTTCCTTGGGGACTGTCTTCTGAATATATTTGATTGCATTTAGAAGATCATTGTTTCTTCCATCTTCATCACAGCTAGAGCAGGCTTCATCAGAAGAATGATAAAAGGAATTGTCATCTGATGTGACTTTCACATTTCTTTCCATAGAAGGAGTTTCTCTGATTGCATCAACCTTCTTCTTCATCTTCTTTGCCTGTTTCTTCATTCTTTTTTTCAGAGTCTTGGCAGATATCTCCATTTGAGGTTGTTCTTTCATTTCCTCGAATCTTCACTCCATCTAGACTCTCTTGGATCTTTTAGAGGTAACCTCCCTCTGATACCAATTGAAGTTCCCAGATCAGTGTGAATCACTGAGAGGGGGAGGGGGTGAATCAGTGATCCTTTAAAACTTTTTACTAATTGATTCTTTATCAATTAAACCTCTATGGCTGGTTAAATCCTTGATCCACTCTTCTTCTATCTCTCAGCCTTTCCTCGAATGATGCAGTAAATGTAAAGGCACAAGACACAAGGATTTACAAGGTTCGTCACAAAAGGCCTACGTCCTTTCCATGTTGGTTATACACCCCAACATGGTTTCTTCCATTATAATCTGTTAGTATTACAATGGTCGATACAGAGTCCCACTGTATCTCTCCTGAGTCCCACAGGAGGGTCTTTATACTGCGTCCCACAGTGTTACCAGAGTCCCACTGGCCTGCTCCAGAATCCCACTGAAGACTTCTTCCGCCCTGAGTTTCACATGGGGCTTCTCCTGGATCATCGAGTCACACGAGTAGCTCTTCTTCTTGTTCAGCTCTTCAAGTATCTTTAGCAGCCTGGGATAAATGCTGCTGGCCTTGCTCTGTACCTTTGATCACTTGTGATGAACAGGTCTCCTCGTCTTGCCCATGCTTTATCTCCTTCTTCTCAGGATGACCTGGCTTCTCTCTTCAAGAAACTTCAACAACCTCTGATAAGGTTAGTTGGTCTTGCTCAACTATTGAAAACTCATCCAAATAATATCTTTCACTTCAGCTTGGCTTCAGTCTCACTTCATCACAACTTCATGCACTGAGTGCATGGCATCTCTGCATCCTCATGCACTGATTGCAAGGCTTCTCAAAACTCTTCAAGAACTCTTAGTATTGGACAACTCAAATGTACACAAGCAGATTTGACTTGTTTATGTGTGCACGTGCATACATGCATGCATGCACTCCCCTTTTTCTTTTCTTGGTGCAATAAACCCACAAAGGGTATAATAACTTCAAGCACACACCTTCCTTGAACTTCACACACTTTTTTCAATTTTTTCACACACTTAAAGGTGTGTTATACTTTAGTGTGGAAGTCTTCTTCTCCAAAGTGTGCACATCAACTTTGCACACACTAAGGTTCGGCCTTTTGTTCTATTTCACACACACCACTAAGGTAAGTCTTTGGCCTTATTCCTTCACTTTGCACACACAAAAAATGTGTGGTCTTCACTTGGTGCTTATGCACACACTTGGGTTCTAAGGCCCTCTTGTCTTCCCACTTGGCTACGACCTTCCTTCTCTTCTTGCACACACACAAGGCTACGGCCTCCCTCCTTCACTTTGCACACAAGGCATGCAAGTCTCGGCCTTCACTTGAATTGCACACACACACAAAAGTGTGATGGTCTTCAATCTTCAAGAATGCACACACATAAGGCCCCGGCCTTGTTAATTCTTTGTGCACTCAAAGCCCCGGGTCTTTTTCTCCACTTACCACACACACATAAATTGTGGTATACTGCCTTGCACACACTTAACCCATGGGTGAGATATTCTTCACCCGAACTTAATCATCAAGGAGGCGTGCAAGGTGCAGCTGGCTACTGCCTTGGGTCGCGTAAGTCTTCAGGTGCAAGCGACCATCTCTTCAACACTGCGTCTGACATGCAAGGTGTTACCACAGGCCGTGGGACGCACAAGGTATGACACCGTGGGCACGCAAGTGTGTCAAGGACACCTTGTCCATGCATGTGAAAAGGCACAAGGGCTTCAACTGTGGGCGCGCAAGTGCGCTGCCCAAATCCCTTCTTCTTGTCGCGCAAAGGGGTAGCGCGCAAGGGACTCCTTCGGGCCAAGGATGGCACTGAGGACGTCAGCCGCGCAAATAGATTGCACGGGGCTTCTTTCTTCGCGAGGCAGAGGGATCTCACGGGACGACGGATCTTCAACAAAACTTCAGCGAGCATAAACGAGAGCATGGGCTCTCCTTTTATAGGCAGAGAGGCCTCAAAACTTCCGCGTGGGATAATTGTCAAATCCCCGAAGTATTCGGATCTTCAAGATTTTTTCAAATCTTGAACATTCTCCTCGGTTCTCCGCGGGTTCTTATATTTTTATTTTTCTCTACGTGCATGTGACTTGGAAGGCATGCACGGCCTCTTCTCTTCCAATCCATGCAAAGGTATAAACCCTTCACGGCCTCGGCAGCGTTGCTTGCCTCGGCCGAACTTCGAAATCCTCATTTGTCGCATGCATGCTCATTTTATAGCATGGATCTGTTCAGTAGGCCCAGACGAACTCAATGGAGCCTTTGGCTTCGGAAATGGTGGCCGGGAACTCGAATTTTGTCGTCGGGGAGGCCTCTGGTTCGAACGGAGCTCGCGGGTGGCAGCAGCCTGGCTTGAGGTTGAGGATGGACGGGGAGCCGTTGGATCAGGCGATCAGAAAACTTTGGACGACCTAGATCTGAACAGGAGTGGCGCGATGCGATTAGTGGCGGAGATCGAGCACGCGATGAGACGGACGGCCCGGATTCGCTCCGCGGGAAAATCCCACGTCCCACATCGAATCGGCGAGCGGATTTTCCGCGGTTTATCAACCAGGCACTCTCCACCACACCTCAGTTGAACTTCTCCCCTCCCGGTGCCACCCCGCACCGGGTTCTCTCTGCGGGCGCGCTCTTGCGCCCACCCCTGCCACTCGGGCGCGCGCTATGCGCCCTCTATTGCACACTGACACTCTTGGGGGTACGCTCCTACACCCCTGCCGCGCTCCTTCGGGCGTACCCCAGGCGCCCATGCGGTGTCTTGGGTGCGCCCTGCCGCCCTGGATTGCCCCAAGGGTTCCCCCATGTGCGTGGTGCCCTAGCGCCCATGCCTTGGGGTTTGAACCCTCAAGGTTCCTTGGCTGGCCATATTTTTTGGCAAAGGCATGAATAAGGACTTTGTCAAATACAAAGTTCTCATATGAGTATAAGCCAAATGCCAAGCCCTTCAAGCCTTCTTAATTTCTTCTATTCTCCCTTTCTTGTTCATTAGAATTCCTCCACAACATATAATCTTCACATAAAAGGGAATTCCAAAGGTTCTTCATCAACTGAGCTCCTGAATCACATTAAATCTCCAATTCTCTTTGTTTATCTAATCAAAGATAAATTGGATCTTCTTCAATTCACATGCACTAAGTGATAGTGCATAGACTTCTTTAGCTCACTTCATCCACTTAGAGAGTGTGGATGGATCTTCATCATCTCCTCATGCATTGTCAATACAATGCATGGTCTTCAAACATTGTTGTGACATTGTATCCAGTTGATACAAGTTCTTGGAACTTTAAGAACAGCTCAACAATCGTCTGATTTAATGATGATGTTCCATCATCATCCACTCTTCAAGTGGTGTAACTTAGTATCATCTTGATACAAGTATTGAAACATTAATATCAGTTCTACAATCGTCTGATATCCATAGAGAATGTCTCAACCACAACATCCTATGTCACTTAGTGAATCTCCTAAGTGACATGACTCTAAGTACCATGGCCATTCTCTTTCATCACCATCACCATCACATCCTTTGTCATTCACATCTTGACATTCTTTGACATCCATTCATTCCATGACAACATCATGCCTCATTGACAACAAATGCAACATAGTGCACTTCAATGTATAATGGTTGTTCACCTATGGATTAGGTAAAATCACATTTTTGTGACCGCTTCATGCTAATTTCTATTACATCCACATAGTGTGATTGGTTATAAAATAAAAATAACACCACATTATCATCACATTAGAGAAACTAAATCTATATAATTTTACCCATTATCAATTCATAAAAAATATTAATTAACATTTAAAAATAAAGAAATAACTATTTTGAAAAAATCATCCAACATAGGATAGAAAATTTATTCTTAATGGAATGATTAGGTACAAGTGCATTATATGTGAATCACATAGGATAGACCCTTGATGATGATATTAAAACAAACCTATTAGTTTCATAGAACACCTTTTGTACCTAAACAGATATAATTTATTTATTTTTACAAGAAAAAAGTTTTTTTAAACTTTTAATGATATAAATTTCATGATCATATATTTATATATCTCTAATACCATTTCAAAAATATAGATGGAATGGCCACAATTGAAACAATTTATAACACCCATTCCCAACACCCTGTTTTTATGGGATGAAGATATATAGGGACCATACATTTCTTATATGTATTACATCATCTTTAAGATAAAATACATCCAAGCAGTACAATCCATGGTCAAATTTTTAGTGTCTTGGAAAAATTTGGACCATTCACCACATATTTACTATAAAACATAAACATTTATTTTAAAAAAATTCCTTTATATTTCAATCTATCACGATCTACTTTGTACAATTAGTCACCAAATGATGTATATCAATCATTTGTGTGAGGTAAACCCCCTGGTAAGTGGGTATATTACGACATAAATTGATATAAAAGTGGTAATATTAATCATAATAATCATAACATAATCATATTTAAATCATCATAAATATGAAACGAATCATTTGATAATGTCATGAAATATGGGAATGTTTGAAAATGAATCATTATGTATTACTGGTCAAATAAAACACATATTGGTGAACCAAACAAGCATCATGTACACATAAAACATATGTGAAAAATAATAACATCATAATTTTGAAAAAAATATGTATTCCTAACCTTGAATATTTCACATTATAACATGAGATACATCACATTAACCAATTAAATGGTGGGATATATAATTCATGTCTAACTGTCACTTTATTACATTTAGAAAATCATGACTGCCACAAAGAACAAATAAAAATATTAAACATGAAATAAACAATATAAACTAATTTTTATCAGACGGATATTTTAATCCATGCATCCATAAATGAGATTTTTGGTTCCCAAATCAAAAAAGGGAAAAACATACTTTGGGTACAAATCCTCAAACATTATCCAAGAAGAAAAAATCTCAATAGAATTCAATATTGATTTTTGAAAGAAGAATTATTTTAAAAAATAATTTTTTTATATAATATGATTTAAAACAAGTTTATCCCAAAAAATAAAAGACAAGGAAAATTTATTTTTATTTTCAGAACATCAAAAGAATATCCACATTAGAATTTGGCATGAATGAGTAATCCCCAAGGAAAAGGGGTTGGGTTCAGGAATCCCCTTTCTTTATGTTAGAATAAATTTCTTATCCTTATTATCATGCATAATAAAATTATTTTGACTAATTAATAAAATCCATAAACTCTTATAAATTAATTTTATTTATTATAATTTTAGTATATTAGTTTATAGTCATTTTGAAGACTGTGTAGTTCAATTTAATAATTTAGGGAGTGTTCATTCCCTTTATTTTGATTATCAGTTCACTACTATACATGTATAGAGGTTTTTGTAAAATGATAACATTTCCCCAGAATAAAAAATATATCAAATCAATTAATTTAGTTATTTTTAAATTTTATTATATATCATTTTTGAGATTATTCGTTAAACAAAATGTTAATGGTAAATTTATAGTTTGTTTTTCCAATTTTCACATCCATCACAAAATAATTTTATTATATTAAATATTATGTCAATGAAATAGTTCCAAATAATCATATAAATTTATAATATGTATATAAAAATTTTATGCAACCATAACAATTTTTTTTGACCAGTCTCAAAAAGTCATGGACGATGTTTTCATTTTTATAATAAAAGGGGAGAGAAGATATTTGATGACAGATTATTCCATTAAAAATAAAAATATAATATATATAATATAATGGATTTATCATTAATATTCCAGTTAGGGAGGTGTGCATTGGATAAAATAATAAAATAAAATCCAAAGAATATAAAAGTTAATGAAATAGAATTTTACCTCTTGAATTTCAAGTATTTCAGAACCACCTTAAGAAACATGGGTTTGGTCCTCTATTGAGACAAGATGATCCATGACCTGGGGGAGAGTATTTGTAATATTATTTTTTAGAATTAAAAGAATATATATTTTTTATGGGGGGGAGAAGAGGATGTGATGCGTTCTATTTATAGGGTTGGAGATGTTTTTTCTTATAGTATTCAATAATTTATTATTTTGTCTCAAGACTATCTATACTGTTTATTCCCATTAATATATAAAGTAAAAACTGATATTTTGAGTTCTATTTTTTTTGTTCTTAAATCACATATGTGTAAAAAAATGTTCTATTTGTCCTAAAATGTTATATATGGAAAATTATTGTATTTAACTACTCGAACAATATTCAACTATTTATGAAAAATACAAAAACATATACACTGATTTTTTATGTATATAATTCATAAATTGACTAAAAATTATTAAAATAAGTTTTTTATTATTTAAAATTTAATGTTTAATTAATATCATCATTTATTTGAAAAATATCAATTTTTATATTATATATCAATTCTAAAACAATTTTAATAATTAACTAAGGGCTCATAAATTTCTTTCATAATCATTATAAAATAATATTTTATTATATATATATATTTTATGAAAATAATGTGTCTTTTAAATTATTATATTATTTATAAAATAGTATCTAATCATTTATTTTTAACAAATATACCATAATATAATTTATTATTTATAAAACATTTCTTTACATATACTATGATATAATAATTTGATATTTTTATTTTATAAGATGAAACAAAATTAGTAATATATTCATAGTTTCGGTTACTATTCTATTTTTCAATAACTATTCTTATTTGATAGGTTACTATTGTAATGGTATGGTTTATATTCAATTAGTATTGGTTCTTTAATCTCTATAAATTAAACTTATTTCATTCCTCATTTAGGAGAATAAGGTTATTATTGGTTTCATTATTATATACATTTATTTTATACTATATACCATAATTTTAAGAAGGAAATTACCATTGAAAAATGTTTGAATCATTACATTCATCCCCCTCTATAAATTTTACCCTTATAATTTCGTTTTACATACAAAGGTGAAAATAGTTGATTTGAATTCTCCTTTATTTCAACCTCAAGTTCCTACTATTTTCTTAAAAAAAGGATTGAACAAATATATAATTCCACATGTTATGAATAAATAATTTATTCCCTCATGTAATTAACTCTAAATGAACATCTTGTGGGATCCGTATGTTTAGAATTTTTTAAAAACACATTTTATCGAATGCTTACATATACTTAGTGTCACAATAAAAATTTCACTAATTATCTATAATCAAAATTCCAAAATTAAATAGACCATTATTTGATACTGATTTTAATGAACTTACACTTTATACATATCTATTAAATCATTTATATGATAAAATTAACGAAATTGTGACAATACAAGATCAAAGTATTACTGTATATGGAAAATTAGGACCATACAAAAAATATTCATAATAAAATATAAAAAATTATTTTCAAAAATCATTTCATTTCTTCTTCTTTATCTCACTATGTCTTTAGTAAATGTAGTCATCAGAGGATATACATAAAATAATGTGGTGAGATAAGAATCCATTAAGAGGATATATAATAACATGAATCAATATAACATGAGTGATCATAATCATCATAATCATAACAAAATCATAGATATATAATTATAATGATTATAAGAAGAATTATATAAAGAAATGGAATTTGTAAATTCATAAAAATGAAATATAATGTCTTCATAGACAAATATGACACATAGCTGTGAACAAATATAGCATCATGGTCACACAAAACATATGTACATAATTATAAAATAATAATTATGATTAAATATAACATCATGTTCATGAATATTTCACAATATTTTAATAGATAAATTATATTAAATAATTCATTAGATAGGTTTATAATTCTAGGCCCACCCATCCCATTATGACATTTTCAAAATCATCTATTCCATAAAGAACATATAATAATTGTAAACATGAAATTTCCCATTATAAAGAATTGGTTTTGGAAGTATGTCATAAATAATAAATTCATAAATGAAACTTTTTTGTCCCTAATGAAAATGGGGGAAACATACATTTTTTAGAAACCATCACACATGATTGAAGAAGGAACAATATAATGTGGTGTCAAATTGTGTTTTGTAATGATGTCTTATTCTAGAAAATATTTTTATTTATCATGAAACCCAATTTAAAAAATGTATATTACATAAAATAAAATTTAATAATTGTGAAATTTTATTTTATGAATAATAATAGAATATTCAAACTGATATTGTTCATGAAATAGGAATAACCCAAGGAAAAATAGTAGTGTTTGAGATTACCCATACCATATGTCCATATTATTTAATAATTTTAATATCCTAGATAATAAAAATAGATTCATTAATTATTAAATAAAAAACATATTATACATGTATTTTAATTATTATAATTTTCATAAATTTTATGGCCATTTTGATGAGTTTAGAGTTCAATTTCAGCATTCAAGGAGTGTTTATTTTATTGGTTTAAATTATAAGGACCCAGCCTTAAAAATTACATAATATTGAATTAAATGAATAATTCACATTGAGGATATTTTCAGGTTTACAGTTTTCGGGAATTATGACATAACTATTACATCTCAAAAGAATTAAGAAGTAGACACTTCTACAAATTTTCCAATTTTTTCAAAAATAATAACTCTTGAAAAAAAGAGTCTTGCTAGTTCCATGTTTTAGACAACATGACTTTTCCTTTGTTCCCATCCTTGACCATATTCATCTTTATGTCTCTTGAAAACTTTTCAAGACTTGGGATGGGCATAAAAAGCTCAGTAAGGGTTATAAAACAAATGATCAAAACTTTTGTTTATAAATACATACAAAACATTAACTCTCTTATATACATCATGAAATCATAAGATTTATGAAATAAACATAGAAATCATATATCATAAAGGAAACTTGTGGCATCAATACCATACTAACCATGTAGCTATCACAGCTACATAGGGAGTTACTTTGGAATACCCATCACAATATATTCCATAAATCTCTTAGGAGAAGCATTCATGTTGACCTCCATCATGTTACCCAATGCATTAGAAAGCTATCTTAAGCTCATCTACCCTATGATTATCATGAAACCAACCATATAAAAAAATAATTCCCAAAAACCATAACATGCTCATCACACATAATATAAGAATAAAGGAAAGATAACATTTCCACATTAAAATAACAAAATATCATTTCATGATATTGAAAAAAATAAATCCATTCTAAAAATAATTTTCAATACCAAAATACCTAAAAATAGTTTATGGTATTTATTTTCCCTTTTATAAACATTACATCTTGTTAAGGAAGGAAAATATCAAATAATACTCTTGGCGGCAAAAAGGTCGTTGTCACCGCTTAAGTTAAAAAAACATTATATTTTTTTTGTCTAGTAAAACGCCTCGTAGAAAAATACTCCCTTTGAATGAAATGAAATTTAAATGTTCTTTATAAATCTTATAAAATAAATTTTAGTATTATAACAAAATATGCCTCAATGAACGAAGATTGAGGTGAAGTCCCTTACCTCGTGTCTGACTTGACTTGATCATTCTTTAATCTCCTGAATAATAAACTAAAGATAATTTCTACTTGATTAAGAACCTATTTCAAATTTATTATTCCTTTTATATCACTTATTACCATGTTATAAATATTATGTAATCATTTATCTTAATAACGTATATTTTTTCGATATTTCTCACTTGAGTAAAAAATGAACACCTTATATTTACATGTTTTCCAGGTGGTCAATATTCTATTATATCCAGAATGATATTCATGATTTATATATCATATATATCATATATATAGTATATACATGTATATATAATAGTATAAAAAAATTTGGGTGTATGGAATGAAATGCATCGTTCATGGAGACGGTAAGTCATACGTATCCATGAACTCTACTTTAATTTATATTTCTTATTTTAATTGAATTAAAACATAATGATACATAGGTATATTATAATTATAGTGATATATAATATATAATATCATTAACTCTATCCTTTATACATCCCACATACGGCATTAACGAGTCATATAACATTGAGGGGGTGGTAGTCCGCACTTCCCCTAATGAGATTATCGTATTTTCCCACTATGGAAACCATAATGGAATTCTATAAATGGAAAATACCGAAGAAAAAAAGAAAACATAAACATAATATATATCATATATAAATATAGTTCCATCATAACAGACACCATGAGAGGCGGTAAGAGGTAATTGTAAAATCATAGTTTCGTGAGGTGTTAGTTTTCCATCCATAGAAACATTATGATGTTCACCCATTAGATGGAGGTGGGTGTAAGTGTAGTTCTAATCCTTCTCATAAAAATATCCATGTATATTGATTGATGATACTTGTGTTGTTACAAAAGAAAGGAATAAAAGTGTTTAGGGGTATGAGAAGTAAAATTAACGAAAACAATTAAGAGAAACTATTACCTTTAATTTGGGTAACTCAATTTGATTTGAACCAAAGGACTTCTTGAAGTGTTTTCTGAATAATGTAAGGCTTTTAAGAGGAGTATAGGGATGTATAGAGCTTAATTGGGCAGATTTTTGATGAGATAAAATTCTTGAGAGGTGTGAGGAATTTGTTAAAAGTGGTCTCCTTTAATAAGGGAGAGTAGGGGCTCTTTAAGAATGTGTGTAAACATTATTTTGTTATAAACATATATTCAGTTTAAAAGGGTCAAAAAATAATTAAATTCGAAGATAAGATGACTCATATTTGAAATAAAATCATCCAATTATAATTGTACATGTTTTGGATAATATTTTAATCATTATAATCTTATTTATTTAAATAGCATATTAATGAGGTAAATACATAATCATTATTGTGTCCTAAATAATTTAATTTATTTCATGTCTAAAAATTATAAAAAAATATCATGATGTATGAAATCCTTTTAGATTTCCAATGAATTTTTATAGTAAAAAATATTACTTATATAACACCATATAATAGATAATTTACTAAAAGATATATTTTTTTGTCATTTTTTCCTTTACATTAAATTAATTAATCTAAAGTGTCATATTATTTCATAAGATGCTCCATGGGGTCCCAAAATAGACCCAAATATGCTCATGGGCGGCCATTACACATACAATAATGTTTGGACAAGTGTTAAGGTAATTGAAGTTTTTCTAGAAAATAAAAAAAAAATTCAACCGAAGTTATATTTGATTTTACAAATTTAAAAAAGATGTATTTTTTACAAAATTATATGCATAAAATTTGCATTAATTAATTTAAAATTAATTCCCATTTTTAAAACAAATAGTGTGTTTTATGAAACAATAACTATAAAAGGATTGACACTTGTTTATGTACAATTTCAAAGTGAAATTAATTTAAATGACCAAAATTGGATTAAATGGTAAAAATATATTCTAATTACACTTTAAAACCAATTAAAAAGATAATATAACCATATAAATAAATTATATTAAAATTCAGTTTTGAGTTAAAATACAGTATTTTAAATATTCATTAAAAAACTAACTTTAACCGGAAAATTCCAAAAATTTACACAAAGTAAATTTTGATGTCCCCATTCTAAAGAATGATTTTATTTGGTCATGAAGAATGTATTAAAGTGAACCAAACTATATTTAATGATGGTTTTTCTTTTAAAAGTTGGCAAATATACCTTTTAATGTAAATTATACATAAAATTAGATTCATTCATATTTTAAGCCTCTAACTTTTTATTGGGTAAATGTAAATACATATATCAAACATGTATAATCATATTGTAGTCAGTTTTGTTCATTTTCACCAATACAATGGCAAGGAGTTGACTACCATTTAAAATAATAATATTATATTATTAGAGTGCAACATAAGATTTCAAAGAATCATGTTGTTGTGTATAAGGTAAGCTATAGAACATAGAAATACCTTTAAAGTAAAATTAATATTTAAATCCCAAATATTAATAAATATGAAATGTGTCTTATTCTTCATTTACTTGGGATGTTATATCCTTCCTTTTGTAAATTTCATCCTCACAATTTTATTCACTTATCAAATAAATGGGGGTATTTATCCCTCATAGAATTTTCAGATTCCCACATTGCCTCTACAACTATATGGTTTTTCCACAAAACCATTACCTGGTGAATTAACGTATTCCACAACACATTCTATCATTGATCAAGAATTTGAACTGGTTGTTCTTCATAAGAGAGATTCTCTTCCAACTGAACTACCTATGGTTTCAAAACATGAGATGGATCTGGCATATATTTTCTCAACATCGAAACATGAAAAACATTGTGTACCTAGGATAAACATGGAGGTAATGCCAATATGTAGGCAACTGATCCAACTTTCTCTATAATTTCATAAGGTCCAACAAACCTTGGACTCAACTTTCCCTTCTTTCCAAAATACATCATACTTTTCAATGGAGAAACAATGAGAAAGACATAATCACCCACTCAAAAGAAATATCCTTCCTCCAGTTATCTTCATAACTTTTCCATCTCCTCTGAGATATTCTCATGCGATTCTGAAACAAATGAACTATCTCTACCATATATTCTACCAATTTTGGTCCCATCAGCTTCCATTCTCCTACTTCATCCCAAAAAGCTGGTGTTTGATAATGCTTTCCATATAATGCCTCAAATAGAGCCATCTGTATACTAGAATGAAAACGGCTATTATATGAAAATTCAACCAAAGAAAGATGTTGGTCCCAACTTCCCTGATAATCCGTTGAAAAAGCATGTAGCATATCCTCAAATGTCTGAATTGTTTGTTCTGATAGCCCATCTCATTGAGGATGAAAAGCTGTACTAAAATTTAATTCAGTACCCAATGACTTCTTAAGGCCTTTTCAAAAGATAGATGTAAACCTAGGATCGCATTATGATACAATGGAGAGGGGGACTCCATGAAAACATAATATCTATTTAACATAAAACCGAGGAATTTGATCTAGAGAAAATGCAACTCTAATAGAAAGTAAATGATCAGATTTAGTCAATCGATCAACTATAACCCATATTTAATTATAACCTCGATTTTCCTTTGGTAATCCCACAACGAAGTCCATTGATATATTTTCCCATTTCCACTTTTTCACTGGTAGAGGATGAAGCATCCCTTTCGATAACTTCCACTCTTCTTTAACCTGCTAAAAATTCAAACACATCATAGTAAAATCAGTAATATCTCTTTTAATTCCATCCCACCAGTAATATTCCTGAAGGTCTCTGTACATATTATTACTACTAGGATGAACTGAAAACAGAGAACTATGAGCTTCATAGAACAACTCATTCTTCAAATGTGAATCACAAGGTACACATATTCTCTTCCCAAACCTCAAAACACAATCATTATCAATTTTAAAATAAGGCAACATACCCTCCTGAAACAACTCTACCTTTTTCTGAAAATCACTGTCTTCTTTCTACACTTTATTTATTCTCTCTAATAGGGATGATTTCACTGATTCTTGAAACAAAACAGAAGTATTTTCTACACAAACAACTTCTATGCCTATGTTTATGAATTCAAAAACAAAATGATCTCATTCCAAACATAGCATGGATAATTAGACATTACTTTTTTTAATCAAAGCATCGACCACTTTATTTTTTCTTCATGAATGGTAATAGATCATTCAATAATAATACTTGATTAATTCTAGCCATATCTAGTATGAAATGCGTTCTTCAGAATGTCTACTTCCTTTACTATCAACTGATGGTACCCCTATCTCATGTCAATCTTTAAAAAATAACGAGCTCTATGGAGATGATTAAACAAATCATTAATATGAGGCAAAGGATGTTTTTTCTTAATAGTGATGTTATTCAATGCTCTATAATAAATGAAAAGTCTCAATGAACCATCATTCTTTTGAAAAAATAGGACAGGAGCACCCCATGGTGATGTGTTAGGTCAAATGAAGCCTTTATCTAATAACTTCTACAATTTCATCTTTAACTCTAAAAGTTCAATTTGACCCATTTGATATGGGGGGGTTTGAAATTGGCTTAGCATCAGGAACTAAGACAACAATAAATTCAACTTCCCGATTATGTATAATGCTAGATAACTCATCAGGAAAACCATCAAGGTAATCATTTAACACAAGCACAACATTAATTTGAACAGTTCATTTATTTTTAACAATATGTGCAAGGTAACATTCATTTTGATATTTTATTAAATTTTGAGCTTCTTAATATGTTATAAAAAACAAGGTTTCATTTTTGTATTAAAACTGAAAATCATTCTGTAAAGAAACCTATTTAGCTCTGCAGTCAATCTTAGTATGATAAACAGAAAGCCAATCTATACCCAAAATAATAGAAAACTCTACAAGGGAAAAATCAATAAGGTTTGTAGGTAGATTATTTCCACACATAATGACATGAATGTTCTTATGTATTCTTTTTTTTCACAACATTTCTTCTAGAGTTTTCTACCATAAGTTATGTATTCATATCTTGAGATTGAATTCCTAATTTACCTGAAAAATTCTCAGAAATGAAAGTGTGTGTAGTCCCTGATTCAAACAATACATTGGCATAATTTTAATAATCAAATAGTGTACCTAATACATCTTCATTTGATGGACCAACGTCTCATGAAGTAGTTGAAAAGGATTTCACCAACCCTTTATGCTTGTAGTCTAGCTGGTCTCCATCAGTTGTGTAACACCCCAGGTAAATAAAGAATATGACATTTTCATATTTATCCATATTTGTGAATAAAATATTAATATGACTTTAAAGGGGACGCTATGCTCGATGGCGTACCCAACACGCAACAACGAGTTTCTTTGGAATCTTACGTTGCACTCTAATAATAAAATAATATTATTTTAAATGGTAGTTAACATGTAGTCGTTGTAATGGCGGGAATGGATAGAAATAACTAAAATATGATTATATATGTTCTTAAATATTTTTATATTTATACAATAAAAGATAAAGGCTTAAAATACGGAAAGAATTCAATTTTAGGCGTATATGCCCTAGTTTTCACTAAAGGTTCACTTATCACCTTTTGATGGAGAACCGTCATTAAATATAGTTTTGTTCACTCTTAAACATTATTTTAGACCAAATAAAAATCTTATTAAGAATCGGGACATCAAAATTTACTTTGTGTAAATTTTTGGTATCTTTCCGATAAAGTTCTTTTTTTTAATGAATAGTGTAAAATGTTGTATTTTAATTCAAAACCACTTTTTAATGTAATTTATTTATATGAGTAGATTATATTTTTAATTGGTTTTAAATTTAAATAAGAAAATATTTTTACCATTAAATCCAATAGTGGACGTTGGAATCAATTTCACTTTGAAATCAGACTTAAACTAGTGTCAATCTTTTGATACTTATTGTTTCATAAAACACGCTATTTTGTCATGACAGCGGGAATTAATTACTAAATTAATTAATGTGACTTATATGTTTTGAATTTTGTAAAATGGACTTCATTTTTGAATTCAGAATATCAAATATAGCTTAGGGTGAATTTTTGGGATTTTTCTAAAAAACTTCAATTTTTGATGAATAGTGAAACCACTAAGTGGTACTTCTAAAAACTGATTTTCCGTTTAAATGAAATTTTGCCATCATTGTGTTTTGATTTTCAAAAATCCGACATACATGGTGGTCATTAAGAAGTAAAATTTGGTTCAATGGGATAAAAATAATTTTTTGGTGAATAGTAACTTATTAAGTTTTTATTCGCGATTAGTGGTAATTAGTGTAGTTTAAGGTAAAAATGACATTATAAGAATGTGAAAACACCATGAAACTTGTCCTACACCTATTGGGTGAGTCAGGGCCGACCAAGACAAGCCATGGGACAACTTGGGGACTCCATGGATCCACTTTGGTTGGGAAATGACATAAATAACATTTTATTTAATGTAAAAGTAAAATTGACAGAAACATGATATGTTTTACTAAAACAATTTTTAAGTGGGGTTATACAAGTAATATTATTGATTATAAATATTATTTGGAAAGATAAAAATATTTCCTACATCATAGTATTTTGTTTATAATTTTTAGACATTAAATAAATTAAATTATTTATGACATCATAATGATGCACCGATGACATCATTATCTGACGATTTAAATAAAATGAGAAGTAATGTAAACTCTATGACCTAAACATGTCCAAAACTTATTGGAAGGGTGGATTTAGAACCCGTATCACCTTATCCTCGAATTTTATCAATGTGGGACCTTTTAAAACCGAAGAACATTTTCAAATAAAGTAATATTTCTTACTTTCCAAAAGTGCCCCTCCTCTCCTCTTATAAAAGGCCCCCACCTCTACCTGATTTCACACACTCCTCAAGCCTTTGGCTCGGCCAACCCCTGCCCATTTACTCTCTCCATATCCCTCTCCTAATACTATAGCATTCCCTTTGGGCAGAATACTTTCAAAGTCAGCCTTTAGGCTCAAATCAAAAGGAGTTACACTTTTAAAGGTAATTCATTCTCTCATGTTCATTTGTTTTATTTTGCATCTCCAACACCCTAAACTCTTTTTATTTTCTTCTTTTGTAACAACACCAGTATATTCAATATACTAGGATGTTGTTATAAGATTTATTCGAGCTACACTCTCACACAACTACATCAAATGGTTAAATAACATACGGTTTCCGTGGATGGTGAAATTCTGCCTCCTGAAACGATGATTGTTCAATACTCATTTAACACCTTCAAAGGTGGCCATTATGATGTCACTATTTTTATATATGATATATGATATGTTTATGTTTTATTTATACTTCTGTATTTTTCTTTTTTGTCTTACCTTTATGGCATCCATTATGGGTATACGCGATATCTTCATTTAAGGAAGTGCGGACTACCGCCCCCTCAAAGTGATTTGATTCGTTAAATACCATATGTGGGATGTATAAAGGATGGAAATATGATATTATATATGATATTATACTGGAATTATAATATATCTTTATATCATTATTATTCCATTCTATAAAATACGAAATAGAAATGAAAGTAGCGTTCATGCGTACGTACGGCTTACCGTCTCCATGAACGGTGCATTTCATTTCTTACCTCTAAATGATTATGTAATGTTATAAATGCATGAATGTACTGGGTATATATGACATATATGATATCTACATAATGAATACAATTCTGGATATAATCAACATTTTGCCACACGAACAATATGTAATTGTAAGAAGTCCACTTTCGACTTAAGAACCAAATATCGGCAAAAAAATATTATTAACTTAAATGATTACATAAATGTTTATGACATGGTAATAAGTGATATAAAATGAATAATGAATTTGAAAAAGGTTCTTAAGGAAGTAGAAATTAACTAATGTTTATTATTCATGAGATTAAAGAACGATCGAGTCAAGTCGGACCCGAGGTAAGGGATCCTACACCTCTCTTTCTTTTTAAGTACACTCTTTTATGTCATTCCTTTTAAATCTCATATTTATTATTGGGATGTTATTTTATATTAATCATACTGTAATTTTTATGTTCATGTGATGAGAGACCCTATTCTCTCTCATCAATCAATTTTGGAAGTTTTGAGTGGCGCCGTTAGGCTGCCGAACTTTCGTAAGAGATCGAACCTCTCTCTTTCTTAAGTACTCTCCTTTATGTCACTTCTTTTAGGGTCCTCTTTGTAATGTTGGGGGATGTTCTTCTATATTCCTCTTTCTGTAAATTTTATTGTAATGTGATGAGATACCCTATTTGATCTCATCAATCCATATTCGGAAGTTTTATGTGGCGCCGTTAGGCTGCCGAGTTTTAGTAAGGGATTTTTCATCTCACTTTTATTCCCGTGAGATTTATGCTACATTTTCCACAAATTCCATTGAGTGGTGTATGTACTGCCAATTATTATAATCTTTGTGTAATATACATTCGTTTATGAGTATTTACATCAATGATCTATTGTCATTCTTTCATGGGGTGTATTTTTTGAAAGATACCCAAGTCGGTAAGGGAACCTTTCACCCTCCTCTTTTTTAAAAGACTTCTTCTGTTGGGTCTTTTAATTTAAATATCGTTATGTTGGGATATATTCTCATATATCCTTATTGATGTAAATTCTATGTCCAAGTGATGAGATACACTTTTTTTATCTCTCATCAACTCATTTTGATGTGATGTTGTTGGGCTGTCAAAGAACTTTTTAACCCAATTTCGACTTCTTTGGGTTCAACATGTAGTCATTGAATATGTCATCCATTTAATATGTGTGAATGACCTTTTATTGTTTTACACTTAATATCCACTTATATTGGGTGTATTTATATTTGTCACACATATTTTTGAGATTGATTTGTCCTTAATTTAAGGATACCTTCTTTATAAGGGATTTCATCGCATTTGACATTTCTATTGAGGGTTCATTGTTGTTATGCACCAATTCACTCTTATATGGTGTATATACTATTCTTTGGAGTATTATATCATGAATCCATTTATTCTCATGATATTATAAAGTTCTGACTAAATGTTATTCCTCAATTATTGTATTCAAGTGTCTCTAATTTTGGTAAAACCCCTTTAACCAAAATATCGTTTTAAATGTTTTAATTATTTGTTCTTATTAATATCCATGTTTTAAAAATGGTTTTAAGGATTTATTTATAAGGATATTAATGGTTTAAAATTTTAAGCTTCAAGGTGGTATGGGACACTTTGATTCAAAAATCTTTTTATTAAATGTTTTAAATGGTTTTGGAAATGGTTTCTTTTTATATGGATTCATTATTTCAGAATACTAAAATGTTATGTTGTGATTGAAATGTGGAAATGTTTTGTTTCCTTTATGAATATTTTATGTGATACGTGTATGTTATGGTTCTTGGGCATTGTTATGAAAACGGGTGGTTCCGTGATAAACTAAGGGCGGGTGAGCCCATTATATCTCTCCAATGCATTGGGTAACGCGAAGGAGTGAAACGTTAAGGTTTCTCTGAAGAGATTTAGGGAATATACTGTGATGGGTATTCCAAACGTAACCAAGAGGGTTACTCCCCACGTAAGAATGTTATGAATGCCTCAAGTTACCTTTATGTCTTATGTTTTCTATGATTTATTCATGGTTTGATGAGGTATGTTAAAGTGCCTATGTTTTATGGGTAAAGTATGATTTCATTCTCATATATATATGAACTCATGTTTCCTTTCCATATTTTTTATAACCCTTACTGAGATTTTTATGCTCATCCCAAGTTTTTGAAATGTTTTTCACAGGTCAAGGGAAAGGTACATGATGTGACGATAGTGTCAAGGATGTGTCAAGAAAGAATTTGTGTTTTATTTTAAATAGGTTTCCATTGATGGGAAGAATGAATATTGTCTTTTATGTAACCACTTTGTTTCAATGTGGAATGTAATGCAAGTTTCATGATCTAATTCTCAAAAACTCTAAACCTGAAAAGATCCTCAATGTGTAATCTTGTAATAACTCAAGATTAAGTAAGGTTTAAGGCTGGGGCCTTATAGTTGGTATCAAAGGTCGGTTTAGATAACTTTAGAGGTTAGGGTATTCTTTAAGCACATGTGGAATTACCATAATGGTTAGGATTTCAGAAAGAGTCTTAGTTTTAGATAAAGTGAATGAGTAAGTATATCTTATTGTTTATCTTACTCATTAGTACATGATGGTTTTGTTGATATACTCACACTGACCTTTTTGGTTTTAGTAAATGGCTGGATGTAGCAGGCACCAAAGTAACAGTGGATTTGAAGGAAACTGTGACAGTTTTATGAGCAAGCAACTGAATGATATGGGAGCTGCAATGAGAACTCTTTTGATTATCCTCAACCAACTATATGGGGTCATGATTGACCACCTAAACCTTGGAGATTTTTCTAAGGCATCATATATGCAAGAAACAAATCCCTAAGGAAGTACATGTAATAATCATAAAGGTAAGTGTGTTCAAAAACCTATGTGTCAAAGATGTGGAAAGAAAAACCAAGGAAAATGTTTCAAAGGGACAGAAATATGATATAGATGTGGAAATGAAGGTCATAAAGCAAGAACATTCCATGGAAAAAGGAAGCATCCAGTTGACTCAAGGAAAGGGAATGAAGTTCTATCTGAGGGATCAATTGATTGTTTTAAATGTGGTGTGCATGGTCATTATGCAAACACATGTCCTATGAAGAAGTTTCGTGAATGGGGTCACCAAGAGCATACCAATATTCGTTTACCAATACCTAATGCCATTCCGATTGAGGATGAAGAAACTGACAATGTCCAATCAAAGGTATGTACTATTTCATGACTATTGTTTTCCGATTTTGGAATCTTAGGATATGAATCATGATTCTGTTTGTAGGAAAGATGTATTTCAGAATAAGTTGGAAAAGAATGGATAATGGATCATGAAGAATGTTGAATGAGTAGGATGTCAACATATAAGGGCTTCAAGAGTTAGGGTGAAATTCATAAGAGTATTAAGTCTCTTTTGATGATGGGGTTACATTAGAAGACTTTTTATATTATGTGTAACCCTGATGTTTAATATAGGAAAATTTTATTCAAGTAATAGTTATCTTTTCTTTAGTGGACATAGTTATAAATAACCATTTGGGTTTATATGATCCTTACTTTTGAGGTAATTATGGGTTACCATATGTTATGATTGAAGTGAAAAGCATGAGATAAAATTGAGGTTAAATTATGTTATGGTTATTTTTGATGATTTTATCCCTTTTTGGGTAATGATTTGAGAATTATATATTTTTGGAAAAAGGACAACACGCAGACCGTGTGACAACCCGTCGCGTCGGACAATGCCGCGTGAATCGAACCCACAACCAAAGTGCGACTGGTATTTATCGCCTACCACTGGACTACGTGAAGTCCCTGGTTAGATTGACTGATTCTTTTTAGTTATATGATTTTATGAATTAAGAGTATGTTGATTTTGGAGGATATGTGATTAGGATAATTACTTTTCAATGCGGGACTTTAGGAGCGACTAATGTTGTTTGGAGATAAATGTTACGATTTAACTTGGAAGACTATGTGACTAAATCCTTCAAATATTTGGGTTTCAATCTTATATTGGTTTACTTTGAAGAATTTTATGGACAAATTGTTTATCGGATGGTCCTCGTTGAACATTGGGTTTTGTTGGACAAATTTTGGAGATTAAGAATTGATTTTCTTTTTATAAGGGGTTATCCTTTTCTGGATTATCTGATCTTGTACTAATATTTTTGGTTTTGGTTTTGGTTAAAGCCTAATGAAATTGTATGTATGTAGTTCTCTTTGTGGATTAGGTGATTATATAGAAGTTGATTATAGTACTCTTAATGCGAACAAGTCTCCCTAAATACTCTTCTTTTGGAAAAAATATGAGTTTGACTAAGGAATCTAGTAAAAGTTGAAAGTCAACATGATAAGTGATTATGTTTCCTTATGAATAATTTCCTCAATAAAAAGTAACTTTAAACAAAACTGTTGTCTAATAACTTTTCCTACTAGGGAATCGAATACCATTTAACCCATAACAAGTTTGTGATTTTCTTATTGTTAACTTTCTCCTAAACATGTTTTCTATCACTCTCCATCAGAACATGACCCTATGTTTTCTCCTCCATGTCCATATTTTCATACTTAGAATCCTAGTATGGGTTATCTCGGGTGACCTCTGTGCTTATCTTTCTTTATTTTAAAATGATTGTTTTACCGACTCTTGTTCCGATGTGGGACGTTCAAGGATGTTTCCAAGCGCAATTTTAAAATTGCGAGGATGCAATTACCAAAAGGGGGGAATGATGTAACACCCCAGGTAAATAAAGAATATTACATTTTCATATTTATCCATATTTGTGAATAAAATATTAATATGACTTTAAAGGGGACGCTATGCTCGATGGCGTACCCAACACGCAACAACGAGTTTCTTGGGAATCTTACGTTGCACTCTAATAATAAAATAATACTATTTTAAATGGTAGTTAACATGTATCCGTTGTAATGGCGGGAATGGATAGAAATAACTAAAATATGATTATATATGTTCTTAAATATTTTTACTTTTATACAATAAAAGATAAAGGCTTAAAATACGAAAAGAATTCAATTTTAGGCGTCTATGCCCAAGTTTTCACTAAAGGTTCACTTATCACCTTTTGAGGGAGAACCGTCATTAAATATAGTTTTGTTCACTCTTAAACATTCTTTTAGACCAAATACAACTCTTATTAAGAATCGGGACATCAAAATTTACTTTGTGTAAATTTTTGGTATCTTTCCGATAAAGTGCATTTTTTAATGAATAGTGTAAAATGTTGTATTTTAATTCAAAACCACTTTTTAATCTAATTTATTTATATGATTAGATTATATTTTGAATTGGTTTTAAAGTGAAATTAGAAAATATTTTTACCATTAAATCCAATAGTGGTCATTGGAATCAATTTCACTTTGAAATCAGACTTAAACTGGTGTCAATCTTTTGATACTTATTGTTTCATAAAACACGCTATTTGTCCTGACAGCAGGAATTAATTATTAAATTAATTAATGTGACTTATATGTTTTTAATTTTGTAAAACGGACTTCATTTTTGAATTCAGAATATCAAATATAGCTAAGGGTGAATTTTTGGGATTTTTCTAAAAAACTTCAATTTTTGATGAATAGTGAAACCACTAAGTGGTACTTATAAAAACTGATTTTCTGTTTAAATGAAATTTTGCCATCATTGTGTTTTGATTTTCAAAAATCCGACATACATGGTTGTCATTAAGAAGTAAAATGTGGTTCAATGGGATAAAATTTTTTTTTGGTGAATAGTAAATTATTAAGTTTTTAATCGCGATTAGTGGTAATTAGTGTAGTTTAAGGTAAAAATGATATTATAAGAATGTGAAAACACCATGACACTTGTCCTACACCTATTGGGTGAGTCAGGGCCGACCAAGACAAGTCTTGGGACAACTTGGGGACCCCATGGATCCACTTTGGTTGGGAAATGACATAAATAACATTTTATTTAATGTAAAAGTAAAATTGACACAAACATGATATGTTTTACTAAAATAATTTTTAAGTGGGGTTATACAAGTCATCTTTTTGATTATAAATATTAATTGGAAAGATAAAAAGATTTTATACATCATAGTATTTTTTTTATAATTTTTAGACATTAAATAAATTAAATTATTTATGACATCATAATGATGCAGTGATGACATCATTATCTGACGATTTAAATAAAATGAGAAGTAATGTAAAATCTATGACCTACACATGTCCAAAACTTATTGGATGGGTGGATTGCGAACCCTTATCACCTTATCCACGAATTTTATCAATGTGGGACCTTTTAAAACCGAAAAACATTTTCAAATAAAGTAATATTTCTTACTTTCCAAAAGTGCCCCTCCTCTCCTCTTATAAAAGGCCCCCACCTCTACCTCATTTCACACACTACTCAAGCCTTTGGATAATCAAACCCCTGCCCATTTACTCTCTCCATATCCCTCTCCTAATCCTAGAGGATTCCCTTTGGGCAGAATACTTTCAAAGGAAGCTTTTAGGCTCAAATCAAAAGGAGTTACACTTTTAAAGGTAATTCATTCTCTCATGTTCATTTGTTTTATTTTGCTTCTCCAACCCCCTAAACTCTTTTTATTTACTTATTTTGTAACAACACCAGTATCTTAAATATACTAGGATGTTGTTATAAGATTTATTCGAGCTACACTCTCACAAAACTACATCAAATGGTTAATGAACATACGGTTTCCGTGGATGGTGAAATTCTGCCTCCCGAAACGATGATTGTTCAATACTCATTTAACACCTTCAAAGGTGGCCATTATGATGTCACTATTTTTATATATGATATATGATATGTTTATGTTTTATTTATGCTTCTGTATTTTTCTTTTTTGTCTTACCTTTATGGCTTCCATTATGGGTATACGCGATATCTTCATTTAAGGAAGTGCGGACTACCGCCCCCTCAAAGTGATTTGATTTGTTAAATACCATATGTGGGATGTATAAAGGATGGAAATATGATATTATATATGATATTATACTGGAATTATAATTTACCTTTATATCATTATTATTCCATTCTATAAAATACGAAATAGAAATGAAAGTAGCGTTCATGCGTACGTACGGCTTACCGTCTCCATGAACGGTGCATTTCATTTATTACCTCTAAATGATTATGTAATGTTATAAATGCATGCATGTACTGGATATATATTACATATATGATATCTACATAATTAATATAATTCTGGATATAATAAACATTTGGCCACACGAACAACATGTAATTGTAAGAAGTCCACTTTCGACTTAAGAACCAAATATCGGCAAAACAAATATTATTAAGTTAAATGATTACATAAATGTTTATGACATGGTAATAAGTGATATAAAAGGAATAATGAACTTGAAAAAGGTTCTTAAGGAAGTAGAAATTAACTAAAGTATATTATTCAGGATATTAAAGAACGATCGAGGCAAGTCGAACCCGAGGTAAGGGATCCTACACCTCTCTTTCTTTTTAAGTACACTCTTTTATGTCATTCCTTTTAAAGGTCATATTTATTATTGGGATGTTATTTTATATTAATAATACTGTAATTTTTATGTTCATGTTATGAGAGACCCTATTATCTCTCATCAATCCATTTTGGATGTTTTGAGTGGCGCCGTTAGGTTGCCGAACTTTCGTAAGAGATCGAACCTCTCTCTTTCTTAAGTACTCTCCTTTTTGTCACTTCTTTTAGGCTCCTCTTTGTAATGTTGGGGGATGTTCTTCTATATTCCTCTTTCTGTACATTTTATTGTAATGTGATGAGATACCCTATTTGATCTCATCAATCCATATTCGGAAGTTTTACGTGGCGCCGTTAGGCTGCCGATTTTTCGTAAGGGATTTTTCATCTCACTTTTATTCCCGTGAGATTTATGCTACATTTGCCACAAATTCCATTGAGTGGTGTATGTAATTCCAATTATTCTACTCTTTGTGTAATATAATTTCGTTTATAAGTATTTACATCAATGATCTATTGTCCTTCTTTCATGGGGTGTATGTTTTGAAAGATACCCAAGTCTGTAAGGGAACCATTCACCCTCCTCTTTTTTAAAAGACTTCTTTTGTTGGGTCTTTTAATTTACATATTGTTATGTTGGGATATGTTCTAATATATCCTTATTGATGTAAATTTTTTGTCCAAGGGATGAGATACACTTTTTTTATCTCTCATCAACTCATTTTGATGTGATGCCATTGGGCTGTCAAGAGAACTGTTTAACCCAATTTCGACTTCTTTGGGTTCAACATGTAGTCATTGAATATGTCATCCATTGAATATGTGTGAATGACCTTTTATTGTTTTACACTTAATATCCACTTATATTGGGTGTATTTATATTTGTCACACATATTTTTGAGATTGATTTGTCCTTAATTTAAGGACACCTTCTTTATAAGGGATTTCATCACATTTGACATTTCTATTGAGGGTTCATTGTTGTTATGCACCAATTCACTCTTATATGGTGTATATACTGTTCTTTGGAGTATTATATCATGAATCCATTTATTCTCATGATATTATAATGTTCTGACTAAATGTTATTCCTCAATTATTGTATTCAAGTGTCTCTAATTTTGGTAAAACCCCTTTAACCAAAATATCGTTTTAAATGTTGTAATTATTATTTCTTATTAATATCCATGTTTTCAAAATGGTCTTAAGGATTTATTTATATGGATATTAATGGTTTAAAATTTTAAGCTTCAAGGTGGTATGGGACACTTCGATTCAAAAATCTTTTTATTAAATGTTTTAAATGGTTTTGGAAATGGTTTCTTTTTATATGGATTCATTATTTCAAAATACTAAAATGTTATGTTGTGATTGAAATGTGGAAATGTTTTGTTTCCTTTATGAATATTTTATGTGATACGTGTATTTTATGGTTCTTGGGCATTGTTATGAAAACGTGTGGTTCCGTGATAAACTAAGGGCGGGTGAGCCCGTTATAGCTCTCCAATGCATTGGGTAACGCGAAGGAGTGAAACGTTAAGGTTTCTTCGAAGAGATTTAGGGAATATACTGTGATGGGTATTCCAAACGTAACCAAGAGGGTTACTCCCCACGTAAGAATGTTATGAATGCATCAAGTTACCTTTATGTCTTATGTTTTCTATGATTTATTCATGGTTTAATGAGGTATGTTAAAGTGCCTATGTTTTATGGGTAAAGTATGATTTCATTCTCATAAATATATGAACTCATGTTTCCTTTCCATATTTTTTATAACCCTTACTGAGCTTTTTATGCTCATCCCAAGTTTTTGAAATTTTTTTCACAGGTCAAGGGAAAGGTACATGATGTGACGATAGTGTCAAGGATGTGTCAAGAAAGAATTTGTGTTTTATTTTAAATAGGTTTCCATTGATGGGAAGAATGAATATTGTATTTTATGTAACCACATTGTTTAAATGTGGAATGTAATGCAAGTTTCATGATCTAATTCTGTAAAACTCTAAACCTGAAAAGATCCTCAATGTGTAATCTTGTAATAACTCAAGATTAAGTAAGGTTTAAGGCTGGGGCCTTATAAGTTGAGTTCTTTGTTGGATACTAATTTTCATAATGACCCATTTAATTTCACTTAAATCATGTTAATGACTATAAATTCGATTTTGTCTTACCATTACCCTAATATTTTTAGGGAAATTATGAGCCTTATGTCACATTTTACCACATCAGTAGCACTAACAAAAACTCAAAAGACATTACCCAACATGATTTTTACATCAATTTTCTCAAACTGTAAACTTAAGTTTTTTACCATCTGACTTTTTTGAAGATTTATTCCCTTTCGCCTGCCACCTCGACCTCTTGTTCTGTTGTTTTTCAAAGAATACCTGATCATCAACAAACTCAAATTCCACCTTCTCCACACAATGAAAAATATTTTCATAACTTTTTAACTCACGAGAAGCTAATGCCCTTCGATTCGTTGGTTATGATCTTGAGTAAAAATAATAGAATTTACTATTAATATCTCGTATGAAATTTGGATCATACCTTGATAGTTGAGTGAATTTTCCATCATAAGTAGCCACTGAGTCATTATCCTACCTTAATTCCAGGAATTGTTTTTCCATCCTAAGATGAAAAACCATAGGAAAATATTTTTCATGAAACATACCTTTCAATTCATCCCAATTGAGAGCATCAATCTCCTCACTATCCCGGATATTTTTAACCATCGACCACCACTGATCAGCTTCACCTTCAAAATATTAAACAACAAGATTAACCTTTTGATGTTCTGAACAACCCATGACATAAAAAATCTTCTCCATTGCTTTAATCCACCCATCTACTAGCATCCGATTAGACAATCCTCAGAATTATGGGGGATGTTGCCTCATGAAATGCTCCACTACTAACATGTTCCTTTATGGTTGATCTAGCTGATCTAGTACATGGATGCCACCAACTTTTATAGCCTGAGTCAATTGTTCCATCACTCCAACAAATAGTTTAGTTCCGATTCCGACCATCTCAAGTTGCTGATTTGAATGATTGTATTCATCTTAATATTTTCCCAACATAGCTGCCCTGTTTCCTCTGCGGAAAACCATTTTGAAGATAGAAATATCTTAGGCGAAGAAACATGGTAATCTGTAAATTCAATAGTATTTCAATATTACCATAAATTAATTAATGGAAATTTATTTACCAATAACCTAACTCGTAAAGTAATCTAAATCGACCTCTGATACCAACTATAAGGAACCATCATTAAACATTACATAATTATGAATTAAATGAATAATTCAAATTGAGGATCCTTCCAGGTTTAGAGATTTAGAGATTTAGGAAATAACTATTACATCTCAAAAGAATTACAATGTAGAAACTTATACACAGTTTTCATTTTTTCATAAAATAAAAACTCTTGAAAAAAAGGGTCATGTCTAGTTCCATGTTTTAGACAGTATGACTTTTCAGTGTTCCCATTTTGACCCTATTCATCTTTATGTCATGTGAAAACATTTCAAAACATGGGATGAGCAAAAAAATCATAGTAAGGGTTATGAAACAATGGATGAAAACTTTTTTTATAAATACATACAAAACATGAAATCTCTTACTTACCTGATGAAATCATAAGATTTATTAATGCCACGTATAAATCATATATCATAAAGGTAACTTGTAAAATTGACAACATACTTACAATGTATCTATCACAGCTACATTGGGAGTTACATTATAATACTCATCATAGTATATTCCCTAAATATTTTAGGAGAAACATTCACGTTTACCTCCGTCACATTACCTAATGCATTGGAGAGCTATCTCAGGAACACCCTCAATAGGATTATCACAAAACCACCTGTATATATAAATAATTCCCAAGAACCATAACATGATCATAACATATAACATAAGCATAAAGGAAGGATAAAATTTCCACATTGAAATAACAAAATATCATTTCAAGATACTGATATAATAAATCCATTCTCAAAATCATTTTCAATACCAAAATACGTAAAAAGTGTATATGGTATTTATTTTTCCTTATAAAAACATTACATCTTTTTAAGGAAGCTAAAGATGAAATAACACACACAGCAGCAGAATGGTCGTTGTCACCGCATATGTTAGAAAAATTCGTTTATTTCATTTAGTAAAATGCATCATAGAAAAATATTTCATTTGAATGAAATGAAAATTCAAAGGTGTTTTTATAGTGTATAAAATAGAATCGTGTATTAAAACAAAATATGACTCAATGAAAGTAGACAGAGACGAAGTCCCTTACATCGTGTCCGACTTCACTCGACCATTCTATAATCTCCTGAATAATAAACTAAAGTTAATTTATACATTATTAAGAAAGTTTTTCTTTTTTATTATTCCTTTTATATCACTTATTACCATGAAATAAATATTATGTAATCATTTATGTTAATAACGTCCATTTTTTCTATATTTGGAACTTGAGTAAAAAATGAAGACCTTATATTTACAAGTTGTCCCTGTGGTCAATAGTCCATTATATCCAGAATGATATTCATGATTTATATATCATATATATCATATATATCATATATATCCAGTATATACATGTATTAATAATAGTACAGAACATTTTATGGTAAGAAATGAAATGCACCGTTCAGGGAGACAGTAAGCCTTACGCATGCATAAACGCGACATTCATTTCTATTTATTATTTTAAGGGAATTAAAACATAATTATACAGAAGTATATTTTAGTTATAGTATAATATCATATATAATATCGTTAACTCTCTCCTTTATACATCCCACATAAGGCATTGACAAGTCATATCACCTTGAGGGGGCGGTAGTCCGCACTTCCTCTAATGAGATTATCGTATTTACCCACTATAGAAACCATAATGGCGTTCTATAAATGAAAAATAAAGAAGAATATATAAAACATAAACAGAATATATATCATATATAAATATATTTCTATCATAATGACTACCATGAGAGGCGGTAAGAGGTAATTGAACAATCATAGGTTCGTGAGGCGTTAGTTTTTCATCCACAGAAACATTATGTTCTTCACCCATTAGATAGTGATGTGGGTAAGTGTAGTTATAATACTTCTCATAAAAACATACTACTATATTGAAGATACTGGTGTTTTTAAAAAATTAAATGAATAAAAAGAGTTTAGGGGATAGAGAAGTATAATAAAAGAAAACAATTTAAGAGAAACTGTTAACATTAATTTGGGTAACTTTCTTTGGATTGACCCAGAGGGCTTTTTGAAGTGACTTATGCCTAAAGTAAGACTTTTAAGTGGAGAGGGATGTAAGAAGCATAATTGGGTAGTTTTTGGATGATCCAAAAGGCTTGAGAGGGGTGATGAATAGTTTAGAAGTGGTCTCCTTTTATAATTGAGAGGAGGGGCTCTTTAGGAATGTGGGAAAACATTATTTTATTATAAACATATCTTCGATTTAAAAAGTTTCAAAAAATAATTAAAGTAGAAGATAAGATGAAATTATATTCTAAATAAAATCATCCAATCAGAATTGGACAAGTTTTGGATAATATTTTAATCATTATAATCTTATTTATTTAAATAATTTATTAATGAGGTAAATACTGCATCATTATTTTGTCATAAATAATTTAAAATATTTGATGACGCAAAATATTAAACAAAATACAATGATGTAGGAAATAGGTTTATATTTCCAATGAGTATTTATATGAAAAAATATTACTTATATATCACCATATAAAAATTAATATACTAAAAGATATCTGTTTTTGTCATTTTTTCCTTTACATTAAATTAATTAATCTAAAGTTTCTTTTTCTTTCATAAGTGGCTCCATAAGGTCCCAAAATAAACCCAAAGATTCCCATGGTCGGCCATTACTCATCCAGTAATGTTAGGACAAGTGTTAAGGTAATTTTGAATTAATATAATATTCTTTTTACCTTGAATTACCTCATTTACCTTCAACCTCTGTAAGTAAAAGTCAATAGTTACTATTCACAAAAAAATTATTTTCATATTATTGAACCACATTTTACTAACTAATAACAACCATGTATGTCGGATTTTCTAAATTCATTCACAGAATTGGTAAAATTTCATTTAAATGAAGAATTCGGTTTTTTTAACTACTACAAAGTGGTTTCACAATTCATAAAAAATTGATGTTTTTCATAAAAATACCATAAATTCAGCCTAAGCTATATTTGATATTCAAAATAAAAAAAAATATGTCTTTTTTACCAAATTATATACATATTAGTTGAATTAAATAATTTAAAATTATTTCATGTTGTTAAAACAAATAGAATATTTTTAAGAAATAATAACTATCAAAAGATAGACATTTGTTTATGTCCAATTTCAATGTGAAATTAATTTCAATGAACAAAAATGGATTAAATGGTAAAATTATATTTTAATTACACTATAAAAACAATTAAAAAGATAATATAACCATATAAATAAATTACGTTAAAATGAAGTTTTGAATTAAAATACAATATTTTCACTATTCATTAAAAATGATCTTTATCAAAAAAATTATAAGAAAGTACACAAATAAAATTTTGATTTTCCAATTCTAAAGAAGGATGTTATTTGGTCATATAGAATTTATTAAAGTGACCAAAACTAGATTTAAAGAAGGTTCTCCATTAAATAGTGGTAAATTGACCTTTTAATGTAAATTATGCATAAAATTAGATTCATTCATTTTTTAATCCACTAACTTTTTATTGGATAAATGTAAATACATTTATCAAACATGTATAATCATATTGTAGTTAGTTTTGTTCATTCACCCCAATAAAATTTCTTGGAGTTTACTACCATTTAATATAATAATATTATATTATTAGAGTGCAACGTAAGATTTCAAAGAATCTCATTGTTACATATCAAGTACGCTATCGAACATTTCAACCCCTTTAAATGAAATATCTCTTGTTATTCATTTACTTGGGATATTACATTAATGATAAGTAAACATGTATACCTATATGTTATTTAATGTAAAATGTGAATAATTCTACATAATTGAAACAATATGTTATTACAAAAATTATATATTTTTAAATTTTATTATAAATCATTATGTTTTTTTGAGGTGAATCATTAAATAATACGTTAATGATAAATTTTTACTATGTTTTGGAGGGATTCCTATACATCGTGATATAATTTCATTTCATTAATTATTATATTTATTCATTAGTTCTAGATGGTCATATAAATTATTATATGTATATTAAAAATTTTATTTACAATAATAATGGTTTTATGACATGCCTTTATGGGGGTAATTGAAAATAAAAACATGTAGTCCAATAATGCTGTGAAAAGAAACATCATGTATGATGTTTGATTTTTTAGATTTAAAGTGTTAGAGAAGAGATTTATTTATTAATTATTCCCTTAAAACTATAATATTGTAATATATATATATATATATATAATATTCTAGAGTTATATGACGCATTGGTATAAGGAGGTCATGAGATGATATTAAATAAAACAAAATGATAAATATATTAAATGAAAATGGAATAAGATTTTACCACATGAAATTATTCTCCGATGAAGCATAATTAATACACATGGGGTTTAGCCTATTGTTGATAAAAGAAGCTCATTAACATGGGTAAAAGGGTTGGGAATATTTTTAGATATAATTTAGACAGTATACAAGTATTTTGAATTTTTGAAAAGCACTGTAACTATCGGTGATACTCAACAATGGAACCCTAGGTGATGCTCGAAGATTATCCCCCCTTACTGGAGGGTGCGGGGGGAGGATAAACTGGGTCTGTAACCTCCAATTTTCAAAACGACCTTTATTCTATTCTATAACTCTGGTTTCCTCCCAGAGTTCCTGGTGATTTCATTGTGCATGAATGTTCCTGATATTCATGTTAGTTACCCCCATTTATCGATTTTGTTGTCGGAGTTCTAAGAAGCATCGGGTCATGTGGAAATGACTTTGGTATCTCTTTTCAACCATATATGTCCCTTGGTGTATTATTTTGTTGGTTTCATTTATGGTAAATGGGATTTTAAAAAATCATGTGGTCATCGGTTTTCTTGATAAACACAACTTCATGATCCAGTTTTCTTTAGAAGACGATTTGATCCAGGCTTAGTCCAGTGCTCCATGTTGATGCAATGGTTTTATGTTCTTTCTTCTCTAACAGTATTTTTATCTTTGTATGAATAATGACCCATCCTCCATCATGATATGGGTATGTCTCCCTTAACTCCCTTTAACTTTTAAAAACCCAAAAATTATTCATATGATTAGAAATATGATGGGTTTCTTTATGTGTTTTGATATTTTCACATCTATTGTAAGTAATCTGATAAATCCCCGCCTTTTTGTTTTGGTGGAATTATCAAGGCCTTCATTTGAGTGGATTTGGATTATGGTCAGAGAATAATTTAGATGGAAGCAGGACATTGTTTTTTAATATTGGGCTAAAAAAATTGTTTTAATGAATTGATTGATTATTAATAATAAAATTAACTTTAGGCATAATTAGAAATATAATTTTATAAAATAAACATGATTTTTTAATTCCAAATTTATATGCTCTCCTAGGGTGATTTTTTGGATTCCACTAATAAATTTCAATTTTTGATGTATAATGAAAATGGCTACATTTTAGTTAAAAACTACCTTTTTGTCTAATTCATTATTAATTAATAATGATATTATAAATATGTTTTAAGGTACAATTAGAAAAAAATTTCATCTATTAGTATAATTTAATTCATTATAATCAATTTTACATTGAAAATGATTATAAAATATTAATTAAAATTTTGAACTTTTTCATACTGTAAAACTCTAATATTTCGTCTTATCTGCAGGGTTGACACTAATTTTCATTTTTCATCTTCTATGAAAATAACGTAAAAATTTAAATATAAACCATTTAATTAATTATTATATTTATATTTTAATAATAACATGTACATTTTTAACCAAAATTATTAGTAAAAATTATTAAAATCATTTACAATAGTTACAAAAAAAATAACCTTAATTTGGAACTTACGGTTAAAATTAATGTCCCAAATGTGCTTGAAAAATATCAAACACAAATTTTATGTACGTAGTTAGTCTATAAACCATCATATAATTATATATGATGGGTGTTTTGATTTTTATAGTTAAGAACATGCTCACACCAAACTTGTTTCTAAAAATTTCAAGTCAGTCTTTTTCCTTTCCTATAATAAGACACCACATAAACCCATTACTCACACATCTAACATCATTTAATTTCATCCATGTTCTATCCATGTATCAATAAAAACATCCTACCTTCTACCATGAATCATCCCATTGTGTATAATGCTTCTCAAGGATGTATTTTTCAATAAACAAAAAGTGTTACCAAAATTAGAGGTAGAATCTTCTCTTAATCTCCTTTCCTTTATTTTCATTATACATCCCATACACTTTATATATTTCTTTTTTATGTGACAAAACTAGTATCCTACATATAAAATTATTTTTTTATGAAAAGGCTCTGATGCAGACTTACACATACCTCAATCAAATGGATGTTGAATATATTGATTCTATATGTGGAGAACTACCTCCTCACGAAAAGATGATTCATTATTTCACCATTACCACAAATCATGGTGGACATTAAGAAAGACCATATAATGATATACATAATATATAATATTTATCATGCCTTCATGGTTCTTTATTCCTTTTACAACATAAATTTTTTTACCTTCTATTTGTTGTAAATACCATTATCTCATTTGAGGAGGTATACAATACCGCACCCAATGTGATGAGGTTCGTTCACACACCACCTGGAAACTATTAAAGATGGGTTTAGTGATATTATATGATATATATGATATATTAATTCTACTTTAATTATTATATTTATATAAATAAATATATATATATATATATATATATATATTAGTTACAATCGTGCATTCAATACAATAGTAATGACGAAAAACAACATTCATGCATACATATGACTTACCGTTTCAAAGAACGGTGTATTATAATACATAATTCATTATTCTATAGATAATTATAATTTAAATATACAAGATATTAATTAAATTTATATTGTTTCCTACATTTTCAAATAATTATATTAGTATAAGGATCAACAATATAACAAATTAAGACACATGCGATAAATAAAGAGAATTTTACCCGAAGTCAAAACTAAAAAAAGGATTAATAATAATAGGGTAATATATGGTTATAATAAAACCATATATGTTAATATATATAAAAAATATTATTTTATAAATTATTTACAATAAACCTATATTTATTATATAGTAATCTTGTACGAGTACGGAGAGAGTTAATGCACAAGGTAATGGGATTTAACCTCGCTTTTAATATTTGTGAGATATATGTTATGATCTCCACTATTTCATTTTGTGTGGGGTATATTTTGAAAATGGTTGTATCATATAATTTTATTAAAAAAATTTATGGGTATTACAATATCCATTATATGATTATTCATTTATAGGGTTTAACATTCGAAAAATACCAAAATTGGTAAAACTATTTTGTCTCAATTTTCTTTCTTTGAGACTCGTGCATTGTTATGCTCTTAAACATATTTTAAGCTGTATATAATTATTTTTTATATTCTATACCATTAATATATGTATTTTAATGATATCTTAAGCTTCATTTAATTTACTTTTCTAAAATAGAGATTATGACCCTAAGTCACCAAGTGATTATAGTTTACTGAAACAATCTTATTGCATTCTACAATTTTTTATGTTTATGGTTCCTTTGATGATATCTTGTGATAAATCCCTCATGAATATTCATGATCGTAGTTATCCTTTGTTGGTTCAAGATATAATAGTTTTTTAGTAAAATTTTTCTCATTCTTTGGTACTTAGGATAATGTTTTAGTAAAATTTGACCGCCACTCTCTTCGGTTAGAAGTCCATTGTATTCAAAAACCATGTGTTAAAAAATGTTTTCAATGTATTCTTGAAGATAATTGTTAATAAAAAATGGATTCAAAAAATTATTTATTATTATAAAAAATTATATCACATTTTTCAAAGATATTTTCAAAGAAAAGTGTTTCCAACAGGTGTAATATAATAAAAATAATCTTTTCCAAAGATGAAAGGATATTTTAATCAATAATTGTTTTAAAAAGTTATATACAAATTACATCCCATATATAATAACATATATTGGTGTTAATAATACCTTAAAGGTGAAATATTTAATTTTTATATTATTATTGTTTCTCTTAATTTATTGTGTTTTAATGGCATGTGGTTATGAAACCTATTTCCCTTTCATGGGTTATCTACGTTTGAAACCTGCTTCTTTTCGAGAGTTATGTTTATGATGAAATTATTACGAAAAATTTCTATTTTAAAAGGTTATGATATGTTTAAATGTTTATCATACACATTTAATTTCATGGGATATGATATTTTTATTTATGTTCTTGTGGAACGTGTATGTATAGTTTCATTATGTGACGATTGAGACCAATATCTCCCTCGAATGAATTTTGTAATAATTTATACGTTACGAGATAAAATAGGAATGGAATGAAGCTGACTTGGCTCAGTAATATAGTGTATGAATGAAGGTTACTCAGGTATGTAATATATGTTTTAAATGATGTTCAAATAGTTTAGTAGTGTAAGGATAGAATGGGGGTTACCCAGTTCAGTAATAGAATTTCTCTAGTAAGATGGTCTTAGAAATGATTCCTTGGCAACTTTGGAATTAGGTATATGCTTATGTGTTTCCACAATTCAATATATTATTCCTATGTTATGATTTCATGGTCAATTCTCATTATTATGATTTGTATCTTGTAAACTCCAAATATTTAGGCCATGATCATTGATATATAGAGTATGATATTCTCTTTTCATGATCAAGTTCTCAGAAAATAATTCTCATGTTTATGATTAGAATTCTCCCTTGTTTACACATACTATCATTTGAGGTCATCTTATTATATGTTTCCTTTCATCAAGTTATGAAGAATTAATATAGGTAGAAATAAGAATGGTGTATATTTTTATGGAAGATCATGAATATCTTTCACCTAGATAAAATCTTTCATTTATTGGTATCTAGAGACATTAAACTATTATGGTCCGCTTGAAGGTATTTTTTTAAAGTAATGAATATTCATCTAAAATGATTTAATATTCATGTATGTTTATCTAGGTTCGTTATTTTTGGTATCAAAGAAAGTTTTTTATCATCCTTTGGAAACTAGAATGAGGAAAAATTTGTGATATCCCAAGGTATGTTCCTATTGATATTTCGTGGGATGTTTGTAAGGAAAATTAGAAGAATGTGAGAATTTTTTTGAAAATTTCGTATAATTTTGGTAGAGGATTGAGTGAGTGGTTCCCAAGAAATATACCCATGTATAGATACAACAAGTTGATGGGGATTTAGAATAGATTCACCTTGGGGTAATGACTCTAGTAAGATGTTATCTTCTTGATTCGAGGTAATATGATACAAGACAATGGGCCTTGCAGAACACCTATTATGACACTCTTGAGGGATATTATTTTTGGAATTCACAAACTCATCACTAAAAATCATGACGTACTAATATATAATATATCTATTAATAACCTATAATAAACACACAGATTTATATATTATAGAAGGTGACAGGATTTAAAGATCCTATATGTTATTCTATTCACGACTATATAGTTTTATGCTATGACATGTAATTCTCACACTTTGATTTTGGTTTTACTGAGTGGAGGGAACCAGAAAGAACTGGATTAATGTTGAATGTGAGGGAATATTTTTTACTAAGTAGTCCAATGGGTTGATCACTAGAGTGAAAGGCATTGTGATTCTGCCTAATCAATTTTCATGGAAAATGATTAAATTTGTTTACCTTAACCTACTCTCAGACACAAAATTTAATAGAAATAAAGAGTTTTGTGAGAGTTATGGTAATTAATACCAAGGAGGAAAGAAAATTTGGTTTTTCTATGTCAAGAATGTAGAAATAATCACCAATGCGAATGTATTAGATGAATAAGAAGGTGTTTTAATGGGTAAATGAAGGACAAAACCAAGTGACTACAAGGGTAAAATGGAGAGTTCGGCTAACAAAATGAATGGGAATTTTGGTCTCAATATATCATAATGAAAGGTTAAATATTTTACGTGTGGAAAATATGGTCATTATGAAACCCAAATATCCAAGAGAATTGTTTCTGAAGCGAATAAGCAAGGTGGAGTGAGTAATGGTTAAATTGTGGATGATGTCGAGACTACAGATGAAATGTGAAAGAAAAGAGGTATTATTGTTAATGTAATAACGATGAAGTAATCAATGTATTTATTTACTTGGATTCATGTTTTATGAATTATGACATATACAAGGATTGTTCTACTTATGATTTTTTATCACTATTTTCATGATTGTGTTGAATTTTACCTATAATAAATTTGAGTTATTTATTCATAATATGATATTTTATCTATTGGAAGGTAACCCTTAATATGTTCTTTCTAATAATATAATGTTTTATGGATAATGATACGTGGGATATGAAAAAGTAAATTGAAAATTATTAATTACCTTGGAACTATGTATGGTCTTTTTTATAGGTGGTTTATGATACCATAAATGTAGTTTTAATCATTTCTAGATTTAGGGTGTAAATCCAAAATACCTTGGAATGAGGAAGAATACATGTTTTCCAAAAGGATTATTGGTAATTCTGATTGACACCATGTTTCATGAGAATATATGAGAAGGTTATTGACATGTTTGGAATGTGACAACAAAGAGAAATTTTTTTCTAATACAAGGGAATCAATGATAATCTATTATCATTACTCAATTTCTAATGTTTTGTGATTTCACATTTGCGAAGGGTTATAGGGATAACCATTCATGGACAGTTTCTATTATGCTTCAAAAGAAGCATTTGTGCACTAATTTTGTGTTCATAACCTTTGATATAAGCATAATCAGTTATTAAATTTTTTTACGTATGTCAATAATATATGTAATATTAGTCTGATTTTAAAAAATTTCATCATTTATTTCATGTGAGAACCAATTATGTCCCCCTAGGACACAAGCCTTGAACCCATGACCAATGAATGATAAGGGATTAACTCATACCATTGGCCTATGCAATGTCCTTGTTAATTTATATTTATTTGTAATGAATATATATTTATGATGAAGTATTAGTGTCACTTTTTATATATATAGATTAATACATGTTGTTTTTAATACACAAATAGTTATACTTTTTATTCTAAATGGACCTTATGATCAGTTAAAAGTGTATTTTAGTTTTTTTCACAAACGATATATTATAGACATTAATTCCAGGAGGTGATAGATGTATTAGAAAATTTTTTTATCCCACCCCAACAATGAAATTTTTTATATAAATTCATCAAGTATTACTCAATGATTTGAAATTGATAAAAAATTGCTGTATTAATCCCTTAATTTTTTTTGAGTTGATGGCCTTCTAAATCATCATAGATTTATGAAATTGATGCCATAAAATTTTCTTTTATAATTAAATTGTTTTTTATTTATTACTTCAATAACTCCCTCAAAATTTTCATGCTTTTCCTTCATGTCCATTATTCCCTCGAAACCTATGTTCTTCTATGTGGAAGCCAAGTTATAAGATACTTCATGATTCTATTATGGTTCTAAATTTCCCTTTTAATGGGATGTTTTATTATCCATTTTTATGATTTGGGTTTATATGAATGAATATTTCAAGTGTTAAACCTTTTATAAACTATAAAAACAAGGAGGTATAAATTTATTTTTAGAGTGGAAGGATGTAACACCCTAAGGTTTGGAGAATTATTTTTTTGGAATTAATTTATTTTTTCTATATTATTATTTTCACATGACACTGCATATAGTTCTTAATATATATATATACATATATTTAAACACTATGTCAAAAATTCCTTTCACCCACAATAACAACATGTCTTTCACTATACATAATACTATATTGGATTTCACTATAATAAACACAGACTTACTATATGACACACGCAACACTCAGTTTCAATAAAACACACATATATATATATATATATGTATAAATAAAATAATTATAACCAAACCATTAAAATAATTTATATAAATTTTAATAACTACCTTACAAATATTTTTTAATAATTATTTATATAAATAATACATATTTATAGTGAAAGATGATATTTTTGGTAAAGTCCTTTTATGTTAAAAATATTGTTTTCTTGAATACACTGTTTTTTTAATAATAAAATTAATATTAAACACATTTAGAAATTTTATTTGATAAAATAAAATAAATTTTTGAATTAATAATATCAAAATTATCCTACGATGAATTTTTTGGATTTCTCTAAGAAACATCATTTATTTATGAATAGTGAAAATACAACTTTTTTGTAAAAAACAACATTGTTACTTTTTATTTATTGATGATAAATGATATTATAAATATGATTTATGGTAAAATTAGATAAATATTACATATATTAATTCAATTTAATTCATTAGAATAATTATTTCTTTAAAACTAAATATAAAATCATAAAAAACATTAAAAAATTTATTACTTTAAAAACCCATTATTTCGTCCCATCTGCAGGGTTAGCACTAATCATAATTTTTCCACTTATATGTATTAAATTTAAAAAAAAATTATATAGACCATTTTATTTGGTATAATATTTATAGTCTAATAAGACCATATTAATTTTTGACCCAAATGATTAGAAAAAGTTAATGAAATTATTCACAGTAGTTAAAGCCAAATTAAGCTTTATTAGGGACTAATCCTTAAAATTAAGGGAAAAAAGACCTATTACACTTTTATAACACATATATTATGTACATCTTTTTTCTATAATCCTTACATTTTGATTTAGTGTGTTTTTCCTAAATTATTTAATGTAAGAACTTGTCCACACCAAACATGTTTCCAAAACATTCAAGTGGGTCCTTTTCCATCATTATGAAAGGCAACCAACTCTGACCATTAATCACTCCTCCAAAAACATTTATGTTCATCCAGGATCTACCCATTTATCATCCCGTGTATAATCATTAAATACTTGTAACATCTCGTTGTGCAAAAATCTTCTCATCGAATCCTTTCAGCATAAACCAAAATGAGTTACCTGATTAAGAGGCAACATCTCTTTTCAAGCTCCATTCCTTTATGTTATTTATCCAACTTCTACAGTCCCTTAATTCAACTATTGTGTGAAAATAACATTATAATACATATACTATGATTTTTATATGCAATGGTTCTGACCAAAACTGACTCACACCTCCATCTAATAGACATTGAACATAGTTTTTCATTTTACGATGATTTACTACCTCACGAAATGGTGATTGTCCAATTATTCTTTACCAAAAATCATGGTGTCCATTATTATTGACAATATAAATATATAAGTAATATATTATATTCATTAACTTTTTATTATTCTCAATTCCTTTTAAACGAAACATATTCTTACATTGCATATGATGTTAATATGATAATCTCATTTTGGGAATTGTGGACTTGCACCCCATCAAAGAAATGTTATTCATTCACACACCACCTAGAATGTACTATTAATGTTTTTAATGGACTTATATGATATATATTATATATGAAATATACTTTAATGTTGATATATATATATATATTTCATTTACATACATTCTTTCAATACAACAATAAAGATGAAAAACACTGTTCATGCGTGTGTATTGATTATTGTCTCCATGTATGGTGTATTCCATTAAATTCACAATTATGATATAGATTATTATAATATAAATATAATATATATGAATTATATTTATATTATTTTAAAATTTCTATAATCATGATATATGTACTAGGATCAATGATATTACAACATAAGACACATGAGAAGAACAAAGTGAATTTTACCCGAAGTGAAACCTTAACCTGTGATCATTAAAAAGAGTGTTAGATAAAGATATGATCCAACTATATATGGTAAAAAATAATATAATATTTTTATATAAAAGAGTTATAATAAATTAATATATTTATAAAGTTGTATTGTTTGAGTACGGAGAGAGTCAAGATACAATGTTAATGGATTTCTTCTCACTTTTAATTTCTATAAGACAAAATCTATGATCACCACTCTTTCCCTCTGTGTTGTGTATGTAGTTTACATGATTTTATTATATGTATATAGTAAATATATTTATAGGTATTCATATATTCATTTTATGATCCATCTTTCATGGTGTTTAACATTCAAATATTACAAAATCAGTAAAATAGTTTCATCTCAATTTTCCATCATTGAGACTCATATTTTGTTATGCCCTTAGTTTTTTTCAGGTGTATGTACATCAATTATAATTATTATATAAATATTTTTCTTATATTCCTGATATATTAATCTTCATATACATTTATTTTTTAACCTGGACAATATAATTCCAAGTCCCCATGTTATAAAAGTTTACTGAGATAATCTCATCAAATTCTTAGATTTTTTATGTTTATGATTCCATTAATGAGAACTTATGTTACTTATCTCAGGAATATTCATGAGTTTAATTGTCATCTATTTATTAAACATATCCTGGTTTTTTAGTACAAATTACCACTCATTGTTACTTATGATAAGGTTTTAGTAATATTTGATCACCTCTCCCTTTGGTCACTAATCTTTTGTAATAAAACATGGTGTTTTAAAAAAACAAATGATCCATGAAGATAGTTGTATGGAAAAATATATTTAAAATATGTTTTATTATTTTCAAATATTACATAGTAATTTTTAATATCAATTTTCAATGAAAATGTTTTTCTGAAATGTATTATGCCATAAAAATCATTATTTTCAAAGAATAAAGGATATTTTCCTCAAAAAGGGTTTTTAAAAGTTCTTTCAAAATAATTACCCATCAAAGATAACATCCATTACTATGAGTCATGAATTCATGTGGAATTATTCAATTCCTTTATTCATATTTTTTCTTAAAATGGAATATGTTTTGATGGCATGATGTTAGGAAACCCATTTATCATTAATGGGTTATATGCTTTGGAAACCTGATACGTTTTAAGGGTTTTATTTATGATGAAATGATTATGAAACCTATTTCTTTCCACATGTTATGATATGATAACATTTTTATGACACCCATTTCATTTGATTCATTATGATACGTTTATTTATGATATTGAGCAACATGTATGTATGATTTAATTATGAGATGGGTGGGACCTATATCTCCCTCCAATGCATTGGGTGAAGAGTTTTATCTAATAAGATCCAAATGTTATGATATTTTTACATGTTTATGATACCCATTTCATTTGATGGGTTATGATATGTTTATTTATCATCTTATTGAAAATGTATGTATGATTTCAGTATAAGACAGGTGGGACCTATATCTCCCTCCAATGCATTGGGTAAAGAGTTTAGTCATATGAGATAAAACAAGGCTGGAATAAGGGTTATTTGGTTTAGTAATATAGGAATGGAACAAGATTTACATAGTTTAGTAATTCAGGACTAGAATGATGGTTACTCAGTTAACTAATACCAGGCTGGAATGGGGGTTACCCTATACAGTAATGGACTTTTTCTATGGAGAAGGGATTGAATATTATACCTAGGATACTATAGAAATAAGTATACGCTTGTGTGTTGAAACAATTCCATGACTTTTTCTTATGTTTATATTTCATGGCTGATTCTCTTTATTATTATTCATGTCTTAAAAACTTTCAATCCATAAGCCATGTTCCTTGATATACGAGGTATGGTCTTCTATTTTCATGATCACATTATTATACACTTATTATCATGTTTATGATTACATGTATCCATTCATTACCCTTCTATAGAATTTGAGCTCACCATTTTTATATTTATATCCTAAGGAAATGAATATATGTATTATTTTGAGGTGTCTAAGAAAGTTTCTATTCAAGAAGAACCTAGAGGGTAATAATGTAACTCACTCATTTATCAGTGTTTATCTAATCCATGTTTTCTAATGTACTATAATAGTACGGTCTTCTTGAGTCTATTTATATAATGATTATGTAGTATTCAAATTATATGTAATGTTACTTTTTTGTAAACTGATAGTATCTATAAATTTTATTTACGGAATAAATGTCATCATCTGATTGTTATATATATACACCCCATGTAGATCTAGCTAACGATATTCATGGTGAGTATGAGAGAAAAATATTAGTGGGTATGGAATGAAATCATGAAATTGAGAATGTATATATTCTAAAAAAATATATTGATGTTGTTCCAATGGTTTATTTAGAATCCTTCTAGAGTGGGATGTTGAATTCTCCATTGATTTATTTTTTGTTTCAAGGCCTATATCAAACACTCCTTGTAGAATAGATGTCGTGGAATTAGTAACTTTAAATAAATAACAATAAAAATTGAGTGATAAAGGATTTATTCGTCCTAATGTTTCCCTACGGGGATCCCATGTTCATTTCATTAGGAAATATTATGGATCTATGTAGTTTTTCGTTGACTACATGGAGGTAAATGTTATTACAATAAATAACAAGTATTCCCTGCCATAAATTGATGATTTATTTGATCAACTACACAGAGGCCAAATTTTTTTGACGATTGACTTTCGATTTTGATATCATTTGATGCATGTTGGGAAGGTTGATATTCCAATGTGAAACTTTTTAACTAGGTATGGGAATTACATGTTTAGAGTTATTCCTTTGAGACTGTCTAATGCACCCTCTATTTTCATGGATCTAAGGAATTTATTTTTCAAGGAATATCTTTAGTAATATGTTGTTATATTTATTGATTATATCTTGGTATACTTGATAAGTTACAAATATAATGAGAATAACATGTACAGTGTTCTAAAGAAGTTTAAAAGAAACTAGTTATATAGGAAGTTTATTATGTGTGAATTATATCTGAAAATTGTTTCATTAAATAGGCATAATGTATCCAAGGATGGAATCATAGTTGATACTACAATGAAAAAGGCAATCCAAAATTGGCATACTCCAATAAACATTACTGAGGTACGTAGTTTTATTGGTTTAGCATTTTATTATCGGTTTTTCAATTATAACATCACTCAATTAGCCAACCTGTTTACCAAGTTTACTTGTAATGGGGTCATGTTCATATGAAAAAAAATAATGTGATGGATTATTATAATATTTTAAGATGATATTAGTGAATTAGTTTATCCTATTTCTACCATTGGGGAATTGTGTATTTGTGATCTAGAGTGAAGAATCGATGAAAGGACTTGATTATGTCCTAATAATGAATTATAGAGTCATTGCATATGCAACAAATCATTTAATTTTTTTGGATTAGAACTATCAAAATCCAAATCTTTAGTTAGAATATGAAATATTTTCTTTGTAGATATGAATAAATTGACTCTATAGTAAAATATATGAGATATATATGGATCACAATAGCTTTAAATACATCTTCTCACAAAAATAACTCAACATGAGGCAAAGCTAGTTGATCGATCTAGTCAAGGATTGTGATTTTCAAATACACTACCACCATAGGAAGGGAAATAAGAATGTTGATGCATTGCGTAGAAAGGATCATGGGGTTTTAAACAAAATGATAATTCATAAGGATCTTATGTACATTGATCTAAAGGGTATAGATATAAGAATCATCAATGAAGGTGAAACAAAATTAATTTTTTAATTGGTTCCCCAACCATCATTATTATAATGGATTAAAAGTTCTCAACCTGATTTAGAGAGTCTTTAATTGATTTTTTTTGTGAATGACTAGATGTTGGAAGAATTCATATTTGATGATGGAATTCTAATATTTTGGAAGATTCATTATGTTCCCGCTATACTCGATCTAAAATGACATTTTTGGATGATGCACATAGATTGAATTTTTCTATAAATCCTAGTAGTAGTAAGATATATTATGATTTGGAGGAATATTTCTAGTGGGATAAAATGAAGAGGGAAATTGATGATTATGTATCATGATGTTTAGTCATTCAATAAGTGAAATATATTATACAAAATCCTAGAGGAGGCATGCAACCTCTACCTATTTGTACATGAAAATGGGATGACATCAAGATGGATTCATCCATGTATTCCCAAAATCAACAAGAATAATAGATTACATTTGGGTAATTGTTGATTGAATTTAAAATAGGCATAGTAACTCTCAATATGAAAGGATTTTCCCCTAGATAACCTTATATGACTATTTGTTAAAATATTTTTAAGACATCATAGAAAAGCACTAACAATTGTATCTAACTGTGATAATCAATTTGCTTTGAAATTCTAGAAAATTATTTAGAAATATATGAACCCTATGATATTTTGAGTACTTCTTATCACCCCTAAAATAACTAGCTATCAGAAAGTATTTTCAAAAATTTAGATGACATGTTGAGATAATGCCCGCATGAATTTCAAGGTATGTGGGATCTATTTTTAATTTTGGTTTATTTTTCCTAAAATAATAGTTTCCATTGTAGTATTAAAATGGTACCATATAATGCATTGTACAGAAAGATATATCGTACACCCACATGTTGGGATTATGTTATTGAATGGGCGCTTGTGGGCCTAGATCTTGTCAAGGAAACAAAATGAAATGAAAAGTCATTGCAAACCCATACCAAAGTAGCTCAAAGTAGGATAAATAGCTATGATGATAATTCAATGAAGGATTTGGGATTTGAAGAGGAAGATCACATTTTCATGAATATATGTCCATGTATGGGTGTTATAAGATTTGGAAATAAAGGGAAATTATGCAGTGTGTGTATTGGTTCTTTTAAAATTATAGAGAGAATTTGGGATGTGTCTTATAATTTTTAATTTCCGCCAATCCTTTCTAAGGTACACATGTGTTCCATGTCCCATTATTTAGAATGTACATGCCAGACCCAATGCATGTCCTCAGTTATGAAGGTACTAAATTGGAACCTGGATTATCTTACCGTGCGATGCCTATCCTAATTTTGGACAATGAAGAATATTTGTTGAGGAAATTGATGACATGGAAGGTAAAGGTACATTGAAACAATAATAAAATTGAAGAGGAAACATGGGAGCCGAAGAAACATATGTTGAAGACCTACACAAATGTTTTATGTGGTACCATTTAGAAAATTTCTAGAAAGTTTTTTCGTAAGTGGGGAGAATTTAACATCCCAAGAATTTATAAAAAAAATTATTATAGAATGTATTCAACCTATAGTCTATGAGAAAAAAAACTAATATATTTATAGGATACAATCATAACCTTGCTGTTAGATATAATTTTTCAACTTCAGTGACTTGAATTACAAAAAATTACATAAACGGCTGTGATCTATAAAATATTTAATGTCTGATATGATCAACCTACATTTTTAGTGAATAATAACATAACCTTATGAATATTAACATATTTTTATGAGTTTTAATGTGACTAATGGAATTTTAGCTTCACTTAATAATTTATAATTTTTTTTGTTCCATTATTTCTGTTTTGAGTATAGTTTTTCTTAAAAATATGATGAATTTGATAAATAGATTTTTTGTGTAATAATTATAAATTTTTGAAAAAGTAAAATTATTATATCAAAATAAGGTTCTATTAATGATTATTATAATTAAATTTTATTATCAAAACACTCATTTTTAACGAAAAATGATAATATTTTTTTTAAGTGTCCGAAATTTTAATATGCATTTTACTATCCATTTTATGTGCATTATTATTTATAATAAATAAGTATTTACATAAATAAAAGTTAAAATTATCATATTTTTAAAATTATTATTATAACATAAATGTCATTTTTTTAATTTAATACATTAATATTAGGTTACACTGAATTTATGATAATTTTAAAAAATAGTTTTGTTTATTGTGAGTAGTATAAAATAGAGTTTTCATTTTTCAGAATGTTTAATGACAGCAAAATGATGTAATAATTAATTTAAAATTACTTTCTACATTTTTACATTATTATATGATAATATGATTATCATGTGGCCAATAAAATTGGCAAATACCATGGGAAAGCCCATGGTTTTTCGTATACTACTATTGAGGTGTCCTCAGAAAAAAATTAACAAATCCCCCACTTTTGGTATAAATACCATACCATTTATTCCATTCTGTTCATTAAAAATTTAAAATCCTTGAATCACTTTTATTTTTCCCCATTATGAGTCCTATCAAGGTGTACTCAAGCACACAAGGTCCCAAACATCCTATTTTTGGAGTTACTCTACATGGTAAGGGATTCAACCACACTTCTCATTTTGATGAACTCCTTATATGTTATTCCAATAAAATTTACATTGGATTATGTAGTGATATGTAATTTCATATCTATATTACTATAAATATTATTAAAAAATTGTTAGAGGGAAAATTTTATCTAATAAATATACTTTATGAATTTTTAGTGATGATAATATGCTACAGAATATTTGTAATAGATTTCTTGACTTCTCTTTTTCTTTCATGTTCATTTTTTTCATTAACTCTCCTCAAATACCCTCATCCAAAATGAATGAAAACTCAAGTACCATACATATACTATAATTTTATTTTTGTAATGGAATAATTCACAATAATCTCCCCATTCCATTCGTTTTATACAAAAACATGAAAACACCATCTAAAATGTGTTAATTTATCACATTCATGGATGATGAGTTTTCAGTTTCTATTACTGTCTTCATGGATGGTAATCAAACATGTTTTATGGTTGAACCATATAATTAAATATTTATTTTATCTTATTAAATTCTCTAGAATACTCATACACAGATGATGTGGAATAATAAGTTAAATCAATCTCTTTGTGATCAAAACAACTCAAAATAATATAACTGATTATCATTATATATTTATATATTGATTCATCCACCACAAAATACCCAATTGAATTGGATGATTATTTATCCTTGTGTATGATCATCATTAACATATAACATAAATTTTGGTCATCATTTCTAAATTTACATGATCTTCCATAATATTATAAAAATGAGAACCGATCAGGAACTCAAGGAATGAACACTCAGAATAATGGAATTAAATCATTTAACATATCAATAATTAATTAAATAAATATAATAAAATATTATTTAATCAAATATATTTACTTAACATTCCTAATTAGTATATTAATTGATTTAATTTCATTTTCTTGGTCATTAAAGTAATGTGTTGAATATATTCAGATATAAGGTAATGATTTCATTCATGAACCTCCATTTCAATTCAGTTGTCTATTATTATCTATATTCCTCAATGAAATTATTATTTATTCTTATATACTTTTTAAAAATATAATTTCAATGTTCTATATATGTGTATGAACCAGAATCCATCTTTATTTTATTAGTAGTGACATTTCTTAAAATGATATTTAAATTTTGATTCCTGAAGTAAAATCATATTTCGAGGGAACATTTTCAATTAGAACATATGTTTGATTACACTAATTTATATGATTCAAGATCCAATTATTTTTCTAAATTAAAAAAATTTATTATAATAAAACAATATTTTTTATCTTTTGGTTTTAATCAATTATTTTTCTGAAGCACTAATCTTTTCAGTGTAAAATTGTATTTATCTCAATCATTACCCAGTTATTTTATAAGAGTAATATTTTATATTTCAAAAACATTTTTTGAATCTTACATATAATTGGGAGTAATGTTTCACGATAGCATATAACTCATTTTAATTAGTGGTTTGTGATTAGATTGATTATTTATGTTCTAACTTTCAATCATTCACCATATTACATTGAATGATTAGTGTTTATATATGGGGAATGTTATTAAAAATTCATATGTTAGTTTAAATATGAATATATATTGTTTATGTTTGTCCCCTTAAATATGAGGAATAAATTTGTGTTATAACATGTTGGGTGGGTCCCTCTATTTCCCGTATATACATAAGTAGGCCTAATGAGAAAAAATAGATATGGACATGGTTGAGGCCTTTCCCATTTTCATATATGGTTTTTCCCAAGGACATAATAATTTTTAGATGTATTGGTCGAGGTCCTGGTGGTATATTTTAAAATGTCCAGCATTATGCATTTCCCTATTTATGAAACAATTAATTGATATTCCAAGATGTTTTTTGACAAGAATATTACACTTGATTATGCATTATTATTGAATTATTTATTCATCCATTAATCAATCTATATTGTGTTCATGTTAATTTTTAATGGCACATGTTCTATTTATTCACCGCATCTAATGTTTATGATTATGATATCATCCACTGTATGGGTTACCCTTACTGAGAATTTCAAATGACGCCTTTATTATGTTTTATTTTCAAGGATGTGAAAAAGTAAATTATGAATGTATTGTAGGGGTAACATTGTATTAATGGTTGTTTTCATAGGAATTCTCATATTGTATTTCATTTCAAGTTGTTGTGTTTAACTTATGTATATAACTAGTTTTTAAAGACTAAAAAACTAATTCATTCCATTGGTATACAAATTTAATTAATATTTTCCAATGTTTTAAGTAATGCACCAGCTCATAGAAAATAGGGTTGGGGAATACATAATGTGTGTGGAAAGAAAACAAAAGTGATATTGGTGAGTTTTATAGTGGTCATGGATCAAATATTTACATGTACATTAATTGAGATGTTTATGAAAAAAAATTCAATATGAATGAAGTTTCAAAAAAATAATATGTAACATAAATTTCATAATCAGTGTGAGATGTTTTGAGATTGAATATGGGAAATTATTTTTAATAGTGATTCATAAGTAGTCATCTGTCTGAGTTTCTAGTGTTTAGTGAGGACGATTCTTCACCAGAAGAATGAATTCTTACTCAAGCAGTGTTGTACTATGGAAACTAGTTATTTTCTATGATCCTATATTATTTGAGAGAACCCAGATTTAGTGAAAATGTACTTGATTGAGACATGACATTTTCTGATCTAGTTATATTTTAGAAAAGGATTAAGTATTCATACTATCTATGGATCAATTATTCATGAAGATGTTAAATGTTGCAGTTGGGGGGTCTAACGATTTGATGATGTTTGTGATTGTTGGGTGATTACCAATCACAGTAAATAATGTAAAATTTTGAGCCTATCCAACTATTGATGCCTGATTGGTACTAGGGGTATTTACAATTGATAATTGGGGGTCCAACAAATTAATATTTTAATCACCATCTGTTATAGTGGAGAATCTATATTGGGGGGGAGGGGGGGCTAATGAACACAACTAAGAGTATGTATTGTTAGAAACCTGGTTAATCATTGTGTTCTGTATATTTTTTTATTACTTATTTTAGGGTGATTATAAGTTTTAATGTCATGGAATCCAGACTTTAATCAATCACATATGAATAATCAAAAGTAATAGATTTTTTAAAAATAATATACCACTGATTTTCTCCCACTAGTGGTATCGAATAGATATGTGTCCACTTCAATTGTTATTATAACACAACATACCCTTTATATATATATATATAACATTCAAAGAAATATATATTTTTAATTCATGGAAAAGGAATGGAATTCCTAGATTATATGGCATGAACTATCATAGTATGAGGAACATGATACTCCCAAAATTTTAATCTTTTTTCATAGAAGTGATAGATAGAACAATAGTGGGGTTCTATCCAATTAATTATAATTTACCTATGAATGAGATTGAAAATAAAAAAAAATTTATGGAAAGGATAAGAATGAAATCATTATGTATTTATCAAAAAAACATTCACGCTAAATTTATGGGTATTAAAACTACCTAGGAGATCTAGGATAAACTGAGAAAATGTTATGAATGAAATCATAATGTTATAGAAGTGAATATTAATAATTAGATAATATAATTTTAATAAATCAAAATTTCTTATGATTAATGTATTTTTTTCTACAATATAACATTGAAAGAAACTTTTATCAGTATTCTGTTTTTTTGAGAGAAGCTGGATGATTATACTATTATAAAAAACCTTATGAGAAATTTCCATGCAAGTTTAAACTCCATTATTTTCACACTTTATGATAGATAAGATCTATCATTTGATGATATTAATAACACTATAATATCTTAATTAAATGAGAAAAGTTTCAACATTCAAGAAAAAATGATGATACGAGATGTCCTTTAAATCAATGATTAAAAGTAAAACAAAATCCAAGAAGAACTATAATCAAGTAATTCCGATGATGAATAATTTGAATAGGACATCAAAAAAAGATGGCGTTGTATGGAAAAAAATTCAATAGGGGTAGATGGAATGGAAATAGAAAAAAATTACCAATGTTGTGGAGTTGTCCTAATAGTGTTGATTTTGATGGTAACATCATAAAGAAGAACGTTGATGATAGTAAATTAGATGAATCAGATAAAATTTGTCTGAAAAAGAAGTCTAAGAAACATTATAACATGTATACTTATAAAAATATTAAAATGATGGGTAGATAAATGGATGAATTTGTGTCAATATCTTGTGAGTCTAAATATAGAAGATATTTTAAGAATAATATGTTCTTTATAGGAAAATCCACGATATCTAGACACTCATTTGAGGGAGATTAAGGTTATTAAAGAACATATTTTGAATGGATAGTAGAATAAAATCTAAAATATACTCTTATTGAAAATATGAATCTAAATAATTAAAATAAAGGACTAATGAATGAAACTCATAGGATCATCATTGAAAATAATTAAAATTTCATGAATGAGGGGATTCTTATTAATGAGATAATAGGAATAAGAAGAATATAGCTGAGTGAGAATGAAAGCCGAAAACAATTTATATAGAAGATCATCATAAGGAAGAATTTTCATTTTTTAAGTGTACAGGAAAAAAAATTTGAAATTAGATGAAATTTAAAGGATGTTGAATGATATTGAAGAAATACTTGTTGAGAAAGAGAAAAAATGTCTGAGGGAGAATCTAATTACAGAAAAAATTGTGTTATAGATGATTAAATAAGAAATCACTAAATAATTTGAGATTAAATGTGAATATTATTAATCAACTGATAAAACAAATGATTCTAAAAAACTAATCTCAATGTACATTTTTTGTTTCTAATGATGTGGTTCTGAAAGGAAAACATGACTCTAAGTGGAACAAAATAAAAAATGAGAAAGTAATTTACATAAATAAATAGTTTACTAATTCAGCCATAATATTTCCTCCCATGAAAATACAATCATTGAATTTGAAAAATAAAATAATATAATCTTTAGAACCAAATTTTTATCAGTCAAGAATATCAAGGTTTAGAGTCCAATATTATTTTATATAGTTTTTGGTCATAAATTATATTCATTTTGGTATAACATGTCACTACCAATAAAGACGCATGAATGAAGGGGGACCAATGCTGATAATATGAGATTAGATTATCAAAAATATAATCTTATGTTCAAGACTATATATAAACATTCGATCCATAACTTAAATGAAAGTTCGAAATAATATTGTGGTAGATGTGTTCCTGAAGGTCACAAAGATAAAAAAATAAATAATTTATTTATCCAGAGAGATTTATCATAAATAATATGGGAAGAAAAATTAGATAGTGAAAAAATATAAAGACTCTAGTGAATTGTGTGAGATGATAAACAATTTTAAAATGATTAGATGATTTTCATAGAAAAATAATAGTGAATTGTTATATATGATGTATTTTATGAAGATGTGGATTCATCTAAAACTGATGAAATAAAAATACTGAAGTGTGAAAGGTGTGGAAAAAAATTTCATGCAATAAAATATTTCATGACACTTTTAGAAACACAACAGATAATGGAGAACTCTTAAAAATAAGAATTTTATTAAAAAAAAGTGAAAATAAGGTTGAGAGGAAGTTCTCAACATAAGTTTCAATTCAATTTAACTAAAATTTTCATCTTTATTCCCTTCTATAAATACTTTTTAAATAACATGCAAGGAATTGAATGATATGTGTGCATCCAATGAGGGGGATTATTTATGAATTTATGTTATCAATGATTTCCAATCCAATGAAAATTATGATCAATCTCATACATTTAATCTGAATTTAAATGGGAAATATAATTATTTTAGAAGATGAACATTTTAATTCATTTTTTCAGATGTGTGTTGGAAATTAATTTTCAACATTGGTCAAATTTTTCCCATAAGTTTATTTTTCCAAAAGAATCATATTTTTATCAGCAGTAAAGGGTTTTAATAACATTAATCCTTAAATGATATATCCCTTAATTTTCATGAACATTTATGACCACGTAGACATAAAGTCGATTAATTAACATCACATTACAAATTTTGTGTGATGATTAACTCATTAAAAAAAATTGGATAAGGTTTTTTTTTTATTTTTTATATAATAAATTCACATTTATATTCATTTTCCATAAGGGTGACAATGATATATAAACACATTGACATCATTTGAGTATTGACCCAAAATTCAAAGGGGAGATTTTGTTTTCCACTAAATTTCATTTGTTTTCAATGGGTGTTTGGTGGCTGATTTAAATTTTGTTTATTGTTTTTTAATGTGAATATTATTGATCTGGTTTTTTGTTCATAAAATCATTTGTTTTGGGGGATTTTTATTTTGAACATTGAATTTAAAATTTTATGTATCCATGGATAATAATTTTGTTTTTAGGAGGATAATTTGATTTTTTGTGATTTTATTTTGAATAGGATGGGCTATGGAATATTTTTTGTTGTTTTCTAATGGATTTTACCTAAAAAATTATCAATCAATACTAAAAATCCAAGGGGAGGAGCACACCTGTTTAGGTAGCTAAGCATTACCCCAAGCTAGCCTACATATTAGCATCTGAAGTACCAGACCATTCCCATAACAGGACATGCGAGATTTAGTATAGTTACACAATGTGGGTATATATGATGATGATGGTGGGTACTAATGAGCACCTACAGTACCAGTACAAGGTAGTACTTGAGGAGGGAGATGACAATTCTCAAGTGCGGTTGTCACATTGAGTAATATAAATGAGCACAAAGAGTTGATACATTTAGATATGAGATTTCCCCAAATTAACTTGAACCATCTCATCTATACATCATATATTCCTATATTATAATATATTCACCCACTTTTAACACAAAAAAGTATCAGGGTTAGCCAATCTTAATAGATCTAAATGATTCAAATCATCTGATCAATCACTAGATGTCATCTTCTCTAGAAATCTTTGCACCAAAACTATTTCTTTATAAATATCCCTTACACAACATTTAAAGAATTATCCAATTCTTGCTATCATGGTTTGATCATGGAATTAAAACAAGAATGATCAAAATACGATTCAAATTCATTTACATCATAAATCTAAGACTAAATTGATGAAATAATATGATTTGAAAACTAATTATTAATTGATGAAAGAGATATATTTCGACCCAAACATGAGGTTTAGTGTTTAGAAAATTGATCAGATGATCCATATTCATGATTTTAAAAGGTTTTGTGTCAATTTTTGTTCCATATAAATAACAGATGAAAGGAACAACTGTTGTTTGGTTTTATCTAACATCTTACCGATGTTATGAGATTGTATTTGTTTTGTGAAAATCTATTTCGTGAGGGGATTGACACACCTTCTTCTTTCACATATTAGACTTGAGATACTGAATATATTATATTTTTGAAAAGTAAAAGAGGTTAAAAAATTAAAACAATATGTTCTTTTCACACTTGTTAGGTTTGCAGAGAATCTAGTTTCCATGAATCCTTTTAGGGTAGCATGTTAACTATCACCCTTGATTACACAATGATTATTGGTAATTAATGCATCATCATTCATGCATAAATAGCATATATCACTCTTTTTCAAGAAGGGATGTTAATATATACCTCATGGTTTTTACAAAACAAAATGAATTTGTATTGTTCTGAGTTGTTTGAAGGGCTTAAGATATCCCAAAGAAGGTGCATATGTACAATGGGTCTTGTGAACAATAATAACAAAAATTGATAGTCAATACCAATTTGGGGTTGTTTATTTAAATGATAGAGAATTAATATGTGTGTACAACTCCTATAAGTGAAGGTAATGTGAATATTTTTCATGAGAAATTTAGTGGATAGTGTGCATGTTCATTCATGTGTCAACAAGAACTAGAAAATGTGTGTGGAATGAAAAAAAGGTTAACATTGTATGTATTATAGTTTAAATGAAATAAATTTCTACATGCACATTAATTGGTAAGTTCATGATATATACATTACACATGCATGATGTTTGAAAAGTGATCATTCAATATAAATTACATAATCAGTGTGCAGTGCATTGAGATAGAAGTTTGGACATTATTTTAGATAATGATTTATTATTAGTTCTCTATCAGAGCTTTTCAATTGTTTTGTGTGCCCCATGTCTCCAAAATAAAAAAGAGTTACATCATGAGTAGTATTATACTAAGGAAAGTGATTATTTTCAGTGATTAAATATAATTTATGAAACAACAACTTTAGTCAAAATAAACATGATTTTTAAATGGGAATGTGTGATCCAACAAGCTTTTGTAAGAGGATATATATATCATATTATATTGATTAATTATTCTATAATAATTTGTTGGCTGCTAGTGGGGTGACTTACCAGTTGCTAATGTTTTTGATTGGGGGTGGTCTAACTAATAACAATGAAGTTAGGTCAATTGGGGGTCTAATGAACCGTTGATCGATTATTCGAATTGTGTGTGATAACCAATTTGTTATTGGTGGCTATAACTAATTACTTCTGTAAACACCATCTTTTATAGTGGAGAATCTATGTTGGGTAGTCCAAGCAACATGGAAAGGAGTATTTATTTGCACCAAACCTTGTAAATCCTTGTCGATTGTGTTTCCATTGTTTGTTATATCATTCATAGTGAGGCTGAGTATTAATGATGAGGCATAAAGTTTTTAATTGATCATAGTTGATGATTCAAAACTAAAAGATTTTGTTAAAATAGTATTCAACGGATCCCCCCATCAGTTGAATCTAATGGATCCTTGTACACTCTATAGTCGCATTTGTCCATGAACCCTAGGGATATAATAAAATACCATGATTTAGGATGTTAGTATTGTTGGTCAACAATGTGGTGGTCATTTTACAGTTTTGAATCATAATGTGTCACATTTCAAAGAGTAAAGGTGAAACAATAGATAACTATAGGATTTTTCTATCCTCTTACCATTCTAATATGAAAGTGGAATGAATATTCTATGGATTTAATGATTTGTTTACCATTGACTCCTAGTAACGACGATTCAATTTTGGTGATTATTGATAAACTCACTAAATTAGTGCATTTTTTACAATGAAGTGACTGATGAAAATTTAACTGATTGGGGGATTGTAAGTATTAGAGATTTTGATGTTCATGGAATTCCCTATACTTTTGTTTTTGAGAGGGAGTCAAGGTTCACATCTATATTATGAGAAGGATTGCAAGAGGCAATGTGTTACCACATGAAATTTAGAATTTATTATCATCCAAAGATATATTGGATAAAAAAAGGTTGATTTATAGGATCTGTAGGATATGCTCGAATATTGTGTACATAGTTTCGTTAGATCTTATGTAACACCCCATGCTTCCACGGAACTCTTCTCTTTGAATAATAGAGTAGCGTGTGTTGTACGCATCTTCGAGATTCTAACACGTCAAGACTGATCAATGTAGTAGCCATTATGAATAGTAATACCCACTATTTAAAATTTTATACATTTTATCTTTCAATATGGAATTCATTTTTGGATTCGGAATATCGAAATTATTCTATGATGAAATTTTGGTAGTTTTCAGATAACTTTTATATTTTGATGAATAGTAAAAATTACTAAATTTTTATTTGTAACAAATTTTTCAATCGAAATAATTAATAGTGATAAATTATGAATTTGAGTGATTTTGAAGTATATTTAGAATATATTTTTACAATTTAATTCAATTTTGGTTATTGGACATAATTTCACATTTAAACCGGACATAAACAAGTGTCATACTTTTGATAGTTATTATATCTTAAAAACACACTTTTTTGTTTTGACAGTGGGAATTAATTTTAAATTAATTTATGCCAATTCTGTGTTTTGAATATGTAAAAATGGACTCCATATTTGGAATAAATATGCCCAAATTGTGTAAATAGGTAACTTGTATTTTTAGACATTTTGAATAATTACTTCGGTAAATATTTTATTTACCATGGTTAAAGGGTAAATCCGCTAAAGAAGGGTAAAAAATAATATTATAATAATAATAAATTACCCTAAAACGTGTCTTATCCCAACTAGTTGATACATGTCCAACCATGGGCATCTTTGGGTCGATTTTGGGACCCCATGAACCCACTTGTAAGTGATAATGACACTTTATATTAATTAAGTAAATGTAAATACAAAAATGACATAAGCCTATATCTTTTAGAAAAATAATGATTACATTGGGTTATATATGTTATAGTTTCGACTATAAATATTCATTAGAAAACTAAAAATATTTACTACATAATGGTAGTTTATTTATAATTTTTAGACATTAAATAATTTAATTTATTTATGAAACAATGATGATGCAGTAATTTCCTTATTAGTGAAATATTAAAATAATTGATATTATAAATTCCCAAATAAATATGATATGAGACTTTTAATGAATTAAAAAAAATTAGGTTAATATGACATGTTAGTATTGATTTAATTAACGTTTTTAGAAGTAATCAAGATATTATTTTTACAAAAATCAAATACCAAATAGTGTCAAAATTGACATAAAACAGTTTTTAAAACAAATATTATATTATCAATTGATATTAAATTCATAAAAATATATGTTTCAGCCAAAGGACTTGTATAATGATATTTTTATTATTAATGGACCACTTGGGTGTTTCTTGTAGGTATTTAGTATGTTTATTAACTATATAATATAAAAATACAATGTGACATGGTAAGTGTCAAACTAATTAACCAGGAGTTGAAACTAAAAGATAAGGTTAATAAAATGACCCAAACCTCTCTAAAATATATTGGTTGAATGGATTTATACCCATACCCTATATTGGATTTTAATAATACACTTTTTATCCATTAGAAACCAAATATTAATTTATTAGAAAATAATACTTTAAGTTTTTCCTAAAGAGCCCCTCCTCCCCCTTATAAAAGGACACCACTTCTAACCAATTCCTCACACCTCTAAAGCCTTTTGGATCACCCAACATCTTCTAACTTAAGCTCCCTACATCCCTATCCTCCTCTTAGAAGCCTTAAATTAGGAATATGGCACTTCAAGTGTCATTTTTTGTTCATACCAAAGGGAGTTACACAAATTAAAGGTAACAATTTCTCTTATATTTTTTCTTTTATTTTACTTCTCCAACCCCTAAACTCTTCTTATTATTTTATTTTATAACAAATCCAGTATCCTAAATATACTAGGATATTTTTATTAGAAGTATTATAACTACACTTACACACACCTCCATCTAATGGGTGAAGAACATAATGTTTCTGTGGATGGCAACAAAAGGCCTCACGAAGCGATGATTGTTCAATTATCTCCTATCACCTCTCATGGTGGTCATTGTGATGGAACTATAATTAAATATGATATAAATTATATTTATTTTAGATATAAGAATCTGTAATTCCATTTTATATCTTACCTTTATACATTTCATGTTGTATATATACGATAATTTCATTTTAGGAAGCGCGGACTACCGCCCCCTCAAAGTGATATGACTCGTTCATACCATTCATGAAACGTATAAAAGATGGTTTTAATGAACTCAAGTAACCCATATAATATATTATATTACACTTGAAAAGTAAAATACCTATGTATAATTTGGTTTTTATTACTTTTAAAATGAAAAATTAAATGGAAGTAGCGTTCGTGTGTACGTACGGATTACCGTGTCCACGAACGCGATGAGATCCATTTCCCCATCTTATACATTAAAGACTAATTATTTTTTGATGATTAAAATTAATTTATAAGGACATGATATCATTCTAGATATGAATAAGATACAACTTATCCATAACAAACATGGCTTACATAATGAATCATATAAAGGAAAAAGAATCAGTTAACCACTGAAACGATGATAATACTAAAATATTATTAACAAATAAATATTAAAGGATCATATATGATATCATATTTATGAATATAATTAATTTATAATTTAATAACAATGATTTAACTATTATACAGGAGTTTAACATACACACTATCAAGGAAAAGTAAAAGGTAAGCGGTTTTCATCTCACTCCTTATTCCCGTGAGATTCATGCCATATTGCCACTATTACCTTTTGTGTGGTATATGTAATGATTATAATTGTATTCTTTGTGTAATACACTTTAATTTATGTTTATTTACATATTCATTGTATGATACCTCTTTGATGGGGTGTATGTTTCATAATTTACCAAATTGGTAAGAGTTAATTTCACAATCTCTTTATTATACGAGGTTGTTTTTACGTAAGTATCTACTGGGACATATTTATTATCCATGTCCATGTTTTATGAAATAGTTTTCAAATGAATTATTTTTATAGAGTTTTTACTAAAACATCATTTCAAATGTTTTAAATAGTTATTCTTCTAAACCTTTCTCATTATTGTCCATGTCTTCAAAATGGGTTTTAAGAATTTATTTATATGGACATGAATGTTTTTAAAATTTTAATTCCTTTGAAAAGTTTCAAAGTGGTATGGGACACTTTGATTAAAAAAATTCTTTAAATGACTTCTTTTCTAAATTGTGTGACTTTTAAATGTTTTCATGAAAAAGGTGTATTTCTCTCAAAGTGTTTTAAAAATCATTTTTTCCATGTCACAATTCTTTAATGGATTTTAAACTTGTTTTGAAGTTGACTTATAATGATACAAATCATCCATATTGTGCTGAAGGTTTTTTGATATGTTTGACTGCGGATGTGTTATTTTTATATCGTTCATGGTTTATGGAGAATGTATTGACATTTCTTATTCTATTTTTCATATGAATGTTTATGTTATGTTTAAACCTTTTCATATGGGAATGAATTGGTCTTAGTAAGTGATGGGTGGAGCCCGCTATAGCACCTCGATGCATCGGTATGTCTCATGAGACAAACTAGTGTCTTGTCACGAGGCCTTGAAAAAATCTTATTTGAAGTCTTGGCACGAGGCCTTGGATACATGGTTATGGTTGTCTGGAATTATGCATTCCATCATTATGAATGTGGTTAGTGATATGGCATGCAATTATTCAACAAGTAGAATATCCACGTGAATAAGTAAATGGTATCATTTTATTTTTTCCATATTATGTTGAAGTTCATGTTTAAAAGGCTTTTGTTTTAGTTATACATTGCCTTAAATTTTTATGATTATTTATTAATGTTTCTGCTATATTGTTATCCTTACCGAGAATCTGAGCTCACACCTTTCTATGTTTTATTGTTTCCCAGGATTCCAAGAAGTGTATTCTAATTGATATGTAGTGTTAAGACAAGGGAATAATGGCATTCATAAAGGATTATTTATGTTGTTTTGTAGGTTATAAAGTTTAATGTAACATTCATTTATGTAATCTATCTTCCAAGACTGCTAAACCGATAGGTCCTTCTGGACTTGTTTCTTGTGATCATGCCAATGTTATATAATAATGCACCAACTCCGGGCAACCAACTAGGGTCAGGGCATTACAGTTTGTATCAGAGGAAGTTTATCAATATCCTTTGAAGCTAGATTTAGATAAACTCTGATTAGAGCACGTAGCCCTAAGAGAGAATTTTAGGATTATTAGAGAAGAACATTCTAGATTTTTGATATTGTAGAGATTTTGTGAGTTTTTTGAGCTATACATCCCTATCTGGATACGATTAGGTAGAGGCAGCTCTGGCATACATGTACCTAGGTGTAAAACTAGAAAACACCGCTTTGATCTAGACTCTAACAGGAACTGGTGCACGACAACAGGCCTTGCTGCACTCTTCGTTACGACACTCCTAGGGGATATTCTTAGGATAATTCTCATTTTCCTTACAAACCATTATGAATGGTTTATGAGTATATTCTTCCTCAAATAAGACATCATTATGATTATGGATTATATCCATGAACTGGTTAATTTATGTTAAGTGTGTTACAAGTTTGGGATTAGTTATTTCTATTCACAAACTAATCTAGTGTAAGCCATTGTTTATAAATGGCTCCTAGTAGAATGAATGAGAACACCAGTAATACACATGATCCAAAGAGTAAGAAAGATCATATCTTTCATGGTATTAAGCCAGAATTTAGAAGGGAAATAGTCTCCCATGTGTTATCATCATATGAAGAAATAGTATCATGTTTTGATTAGATAAGTAAGGAATTCTAAAAGTCTTATGGCTTTGAAGGGAAGCCAGAGAAAGAAAGAATGGTAGTGAGAAGGAATGATAAAGGGAATTCAGTAAAGATGGATTTTCTCATATGTGATAACTGTAGAATGAATCACCTTGGATAATACTTGAAGCGAATGGGAGTATGTTATAAGTGTATAGAAAAGGGACACCAAGTACGTGACTGAAAGGGTAAGAAAATCATTTCAAATGTACAATACTTCATTTTCATGGAGTTTGGACACTACGTGAACCAATGTCCCAGTCATCAGACTATGCTGAATATGATTATATTGGATAATAATCAAGTTATGATACTCTCAAATATGAAGAGGAATGACTAGTGTTCTTATATTTTTATTTTGGAATTATTTCATTGAAGTGTCGTTTCAATGATGTACTGGATATAAATAAGGATTGTATTGTAGTAAAATTTCATTGAGGATTTGATATTTTATGGTACTAAGAAATGTGACCCTACAGCGAGTTAAAACATTTGGAAATTACATGGTTGAAGGAAAGATAAACATTAATATGGTCCTAATACTGAGGTACTTATTTTTGAATAAGATATGGTTGAATTGGGTAAATTATATTGGATATTCTTGACTTCTTTGAAATTGATTAAAGATTTTTATATTCCATTATTATTGGGGTTTACAACATTTTCGGATTGATGATGTATATCTAGTATTCTATAAGGAATAAGGGAGCATTAATTTAATCAATACGGTTTTATGGTAATTCAGGATGTTTCTGTGATATAAATGAATACATGATAAAGGTATTCACATGATATTACGGGGTACAAAGGATCTACATTATGATTATCTTTCATATAAATTTTGGATTGAGAGATTACAGAAGTATTTTGGATAAGTATAAAGTTTGGAAGGGATTAAGTTTGAAATGTTATTTTGGGATTTTTATAAAAGGACAACACAGAGACTGTGTGATGACCCGTTGGGTTGGACAAAGCTGTAGGAATCAAACCCACAACCATAGTGAAATTTGGATTTATTGCCTAATACTGGACTACATGATGTTCATGGATGGTATAATGTAGTTTTTAAGGGTCTGATATGTGAATTATAAATTCATTATATTTGGAACCGTATATGATTAGGATAAATAGAGTATTTTTGAGTTGTATTATGTTTTGGGGTGAAAAATGAGTTTGTGGTAGAAATTTATTAATGGTTAGAACTCTAATTATAAAATAATCATATCTCCATATGATCTTATCCAATCTCATATATAAATTCCGCAACATTAGGAAAAAGAAAATAGAACAAAAATGTTGTCCTAGATGGTACCTTAGATCATCATAAAATTATGGCTTTGGGATTGTTGGCCTTTTCATAGCCATGTTTTCTAACACTCTCCATTAGATATTGATGATTATATTTCTCTTCCATATCCATATTTTCCTACATGGAACCCTAGTATGTGTTATTTTTGGTAACCTTTATACGTACCACTCTTTATTTTAAATAGAGGCCTCATTAATCGATTTTTTGATATGGGATTTCAACTAAGATATTTTGAAATGTCAACCCCAAGTTTACAATACCGAGCATAAATTGAGAGGATGAAATTTATTGAAGTAGGGGAGAATGTAACACACCATTATTCCATGGTACGCTTCTCTTTGAATAATATATTAGTTTGTGTTGTACGCAATTTCGAGATTCTAACACACCGAGACCAATCAAAGTAGCAGTTATGAATAGTAATACCCACTATTTGAAATTTTATAAATTTTAACATTCAATATGGACTTTATTTTTGGATTTGGAATATCGAAATTATCCTAGGATGAAATTTTTGTACTTTTCGGATAACTTTTATATTTTGATGAATAGTGAAAAATTCTAATATTTTATTAAAAACAGCTATTTTAATCGAAATAAGTAATAGTGATAAATTATAAATTTGAGTGTTTTTAAAGTATATTTAGAATATATTTTCATGATTTAATTCAACATTTGTCATTGGACATAATTTCATATTTAAACCGGACATAAACGAGTGTCATATTTTTGATAGTTATTATCTATTAAAAACACGTTTTTTGTACTGACAGCGGGAATTAATTTCAAATTAATTTCTCCCAATTTTGTGTTTTGAATTTTGAAAAATTGACTCCATAATTGGAATATGAATTTCCATATTTTGTAAATAGGTAACTTTTATTTTTAGACATTTTGAATAATTACTTCGGTAAATATTTTATTTACCATGGTTAAAGGGTAAATCTGGTAAATAAGGGTAAAAAATAATATTAAAATAATAATAAATTACACTAAAATGTGTCTTAACCCTATTGGTTGATACATGTCCGACCATGGGCATATTTTTGTCGATTTTGGGATCCCATGGATCCACTTGTAAGTGATAATGACACTTTATATTAATTAAGTTAAAGTAAATACAAAAATGACAAAAGTCTATATCTTTGAGAAAAACAATTTTTACATTGTGTTATATATGTTATACATTAGACTATAAAATATTAATTAGAAATATATAAATATTTCCTGCATAATGGAAGTTTATTTATAATTTTTAGACATTAAATAATTTAATTTATTTAGGACACAATGATGATGTAGTAATTACCTTATTAGTGAAATATTAAAATAATTGATATTATAAATACCGAAATAAATATTATTTGAGACCTTTAATGAATTACAAGAATTTTATTGGTTAATATGACATGTCATTATTTATTTAATTAAAGTTTTCGGAAGTAATCATGCTTTTATGATTTTCACAAAAATGAAATACCAACTAGTGTCAAAATTGTCATAAAAGAGTTTTTAAAACAAATATTATATTATTAATTGATATTAAATTCTTAAAAATATATGTTTAGGCCAAAAAACTTTTATCATGACCGGTGTATTATTAATGGACCACCTGGGAGTCTCTTGGAGGTATATAGTATGTTTATTAACAATATAATATAAAAATACAAAGTGACATGGTAAGTGTCAAACTAATTGACAAAGAGTTAAAATAAAAGACAACGTAATATAATGACACGGACCTATATAAAATCTATTGGTTGAAAGGATTTAGATCCATCCCCACCTTATTATTTTAATAATCCACTTTTGATCCCTTATAAACCGAATATTAATTTATTATAAAATAATACTTTAAGTTTTTCATAAAGAGCCCCTCCTCCCCCTTATAAAAGGACACCACTTATAACCAATTTCTCACACATCTCAAGACTTTTTGATCATCCAAACTGTACCCAATTAAGCTCCCTAAATCCCTATCCTCCTCTTAGAAACCTTAACTTAGGCATAAGGAACTTTAAGAGTCCTTTTTAGTTCAAACCAATGGGAGTAACCCAAATTAAAGGTAACGATTTCTCTTAGCTTTTTTTTTATTTTACTTCTCCAACCCCTAAACTATTCTTATTATTATTTTTATAACAAAACCAGTATCCTAAATATACTAGTATATTTTTATTATAATTATTTGAACTAAACATACACACACCTCCATCTAATGTGTGAAGAACATAATGTTTCTGTGGATGGAAACCAAACGCCTCATGAAGCGATGATTGTTCAATTATCTCCTATCACCTCTCATGGTGGCCATTATGATGGAACTATAATTAAATATGATAATAATTATATTTATTTTATATATAATCTTCTATAATTCCATTTTATATCATACCATTATTCTTTTCATGTTGTATATATATACACGATAATTTAATTTGAGGAAGTGCGGACTACCGCCCTCTGAAAATGATATGACTCGTTCATACCATACATGGAACGTATAAAGGATGGTTTTAATGATCTCAAGTAACACATATAAGATATTATATTATACTGGAATAATAAAATACATATGTATCATTTGGTTTTGATTATTTTAAAATGAAAAATGAAATGGAAGTAGCGTTCGTGCATACGTATGGATTACCGTCTCCACAAACGCGATGAGATTCTTTTCCTCATAATATCCAATAAAGACTAATTATCATTTGAAGATTAAATGTAATGTTTAAGGACTTGATATCATTCTAGATATGAATAAGATACAACCTATCCCAAACAAAAATGGTTTACGTAATGAAGCATAAAAAGGAAAATGAATCAGTTAACACCTGAAACCACGATAATACGAAAATATTATTAACATAGAAATATTAAAAAATCATATATGATATCATATTTATAAATATGATTCTTGTATAATTTAATAATAATGATTTAACTATTATACATGAGAGTAACATACACACTATCAAGGAAAATTACAAGGTAAGGGGTTTTCATCTCACTCCTCATTCCCGTGAAATTCATGCAATATTTACACTATTAACTTTTGTGTGGTGTATGTACTGCCTATAATTGTATTCTTTGTGTAATACACATTAATTTAAGTGTATTTACATATTCATTGTATGATTCCTCTTTCATGGGTTGTATGTTTCGTAAGTTACCAAATTGGTAAGGGTTAATTTCACAATCTCTTTATTATCTGAGGTTGTTTTTACGTAAGTATCTACTGGGACATATTAATTATCCATGTCCATGTATTAGGAAAGAGTTTCAAAGGAATTTTTTTTTTCGGAAATTTTTACTAAAACTTCATTTCAAATGTTTTAAATATTTATTCTTCTAAATCGTTCTCTTCATTGTCCATGTATTCAAAATGGTTTTAAAGGATTTATTTATATAGGCATTAATGTTTTAAACTATTAATTCATTTCAAAAGTTTCAAAGTTGTATGGGACACTTTGATTCAAAACTGTCTTTAAATGACTTCTTTTCTAAATTGTGGGACTTTTAAATGTTTTCAGGAAAAAGGGATATTTCTCTCAAAGAGTTTTACAAATCATTTTTATCTATGTCAAAATTCTTTAATGGATTTTAAACTTGTTTTGAAGTTGATTTATCATGTTACAAATCTTCGATATTGTGTTCAAGGTTTCTTAATATGTTTTACTGTGGATGTGTTATTTTTATACCATTCATGGTTTATGGAGAAATTATTGACATTTCATTTTCTAGTTTTCATTAGAATGTTTATGTTATGTTTAAGCCTTTTCATATGGGAATCAATTGGACTTATTAAGTGACGGATGGAGCCCGTTATAGCTCCCCGATGCATCGGTAAGTCTCATGGGACAAACTAGTGTCTTGGAACGGGGCCTTGAAAAAAATCTTATTTGTAGTTTTGGCACGAGTCCTTGGCTATGTGGTTATGACAGTCTGGCATTATGCATTCCATCATTATGAATGTGGTTAGTGATATTTCATGTGATTATTATACTACTAGAATATCCATGTGAATAAGTAAATGGCATCATTTTATTTTTTCTATATTATGTTGAAGTTCATTTTTAAAAGGGTTTTGTTTTAGTTATACATTGCCTTAAATGTTAATGATTATTTATTGAAGTTTCTGCTATATTTTTATCCTTACTGAGCATCTGAGCTCACCCCTTTCTATGTTTTATTTTTTCCCAGGATTCCAAAAAGTGTATTGTGATTGATATGTAGGGTTAATCCAAGGGAATAATGGAATTCATAAAGGATTGTTTATGTTGTTTTGTATACTATAATGTGTAATGTAACATTCATATATGTAATATATTTTCCAATACTGCTAAACCGGTCGGTCCTTCGGGACTTTTTTCCTTGTGATCATGCCAATGTTATGTAATAATGCACCATCTCTGGGAAACTAGGGTCGGGGCGTTACATATTCAGAGATAAATTTTCCCCTGGTTGGTTTTTCCTATAATATTTTTCTATTCTTTAATTAGGACGGTACCCATTGTGTCATAATATGGGGGGTCGTGTCAATATACCTTACATTGGGAAGATTTTAGAGAGTGTCCCTTGGTTGGGATGAGTGTAGTTTGGAAGACAATAGAGGTGGGGAAGTTTGTGGAGGGACATTTTCTAATGCGGCAGATTCATCATAAATATTTTTCACAACATCAGTGTCATATTTTGGAGATTGAGGTTTGTGATATGGTATTTCCAAATTTCCACCTCTCTTGGGACATTATCTGATGGGTAAGCATGTATTTTGTAATCATTCATTATCGTCCCATTTAATACCACTAAGTGATAGGAGAGGGTGTTTTATCTATTGATGTTACCACCTTGAATGACATATATACAAATTGTGTTTCATGTTTCCTAGTTGAGGAGGTGTATAGCATATCCTTGCTATGTGATTTGATTAGATAATACTATTCTTGAGGAAGATACCACATTGTCTGAGACGATATTTAGATTATGGATCTCAATGATAAGTTATTTCATGGTACAACAATCCCCCTAGTCAAGGTACTATATGAGTGCAGACAAAATCACCATGAGACATGAGATATTGAGTCATTGAGCAGGAATTATTAGCCTTATCTTTTTGAGGATAATGGATCTTAAGCTCTTTCTGGGGGGAAAGACTTTATGGTGGGGAGATTGTAACCCCCTGTCATCATTTGATCATGTTTTTTATCTATGTTTTTGTTTCCTATTTTTATTGGGAGTGTATTTTCAAACCTGAAATATTTGGACAAATTTAACGGTGATTTCTAGGATTTTTTATTGTTTTCTTTTCCATTAACATTTATTCGATTATTAGGATTATTTCATGATAATTAATAGGGATTCTGGATATTTAATGAATATCAGACTCATCTCGTGAGTTGAATTCATAGATGAAGTTTCTAAAAAGTTTTTTATGTGAAAATAAAAAAATTTATTAAAAGGAAATTCTTTTTTCAGTGTAAAGTTAAATAAAATGGATTCTCAATGTGTAAAATATTAGATATTGTGTAATTCCCTAAGTTTCAATTTTTAGGGTTTCATGCAGGTGTTTGAGGATTAATTTTATTATATATCAATCTCCACTGACTAATAGTTATTTATATTGTTTATTTTAGGAATCTTCTTTCCATCTAGATATATTCATTCAGTTTTTGACTACTAGAGTTAGGAATTTTGTCTCACCCAGCATGCATTCCTCTCCATTTCTCAATTGTCTATAGTTGCAAAAACATTTATTTTGAGTATTGGTAAAAAAAATTTGTTTTATATCAATAATTTTTAGCCTCTGGTCATTCCATGTATTCTTATGGGATATATTGTTGTTTATAATCCACATTTTCAAAGGATATTAGTTTATCTACACTCTTTAACTAGGTGGATAATTTTAATTTTCTAATTTTTTGAAATTTTTGTTGTTAATGTTGAATTATTTAGATTTAAAATAGAATTTCTTGTGTTTATATTTAAAATGGATGGTTATCCTGATTGAAAAGGTGTCTTTTAATGTAATTCCCAGGTTTTGAAATGGAAAATTGATTTTTAAAACACGAATCATATTTGCATGTATTTTCTATTTTTTAATAAAAATTTTAAAATGGTTTTTATAATAGAAATTTATAGGTATTTTACTATGGAACCCTTGGGTACATTGAAATATAGAAATATCTATCCTTAGTGTCTATTACACTAATATATGGTACCCTCATATATATCGATGTTTAGTGTCAGTCCTTGATGATAGATGGATACAATTGTATGATTTTTTGGATTATGAGTGTCTAGTGTGTATTTTCACATAAGCTATAGACCGGATTGATTGTGTATTTTTGTTTCTCATAGATTATTATATGATATATTATTTTTTATATGTCTCATGACATGTATCTTTATATATTAGATTCATTAACTACATATTACTTACTCTTGAATAATTGGAATGAAAATTTTGAAAACACATGGATTTTTTGAAAATGGATTTTGAAATTTTATTTATAAAAATGATTTTAAAACTTTATTTCCATAAATTATAGACTAGTGTAATAATATTATTATAAGTTATAAAGAACACTTAGTGTTATTCTAGTAGACTTTATTTCCCTCCCCATACATATTCTTATGGGTGGATATAGTCCTTGTTTAGAAGGACTATGGTAAAGGGGATATCATTATTTATCTTTCAGGATTCTCAATTTATGGCTTTTTCATTTTGTGATATGATAGAGGTGAGGTTTGGTCACATAGATACTTATTATCTAAGATTTTATTTTTTTTATCATTTAGCATATTTTTATCTGTTTTATTTTATATTGTTTTTCATTTTTACTCTAAATGTATGATATGTTTGTTATTTCATACATGAAAAGAAGTTTTATATTTATTTTAACCCACCCTGTGATGTGCTAACTGTGATGACTAGTCTAATTGGCCCAGATTAGTCTATTACAATCCCAAGAATCACCAAAACATGATCTATGTTCCAACACAATATTCCATTTCCATGAAATAAATATTCATCAATAGATTTTATTCGTACCTTCATATTTTATATTTATTTTTAAAAGAAATATAAAAATGAACCAATGGTCCCAAATATGGGGTGTGTATAACACTAAATGGGATCTCCCCAACAAACTTCCCAACTCATTCTACTATGGATATAACAAGTAATAAAATTTTGTATACAAAGATTTAAAGAATATGATCTATTTATACTATTCCATAATTGAAATACAATAGGTAAAAAATAAATAAATATATTATCATTTAATTAAAAATGGAATGACCATTTCATGTTCACTCACACAATAACACCCACTCATATATTTATTCTTGGTGTCCTACAATGATGGATTCACTTCACTTCAACGTTTCATCATAATTTTATATTGATAATTTTAGAAAAGTCTCAATCCCCATGAAAAAACACCAAAATAATTATTCAATATTGCATTCTCATTCGTTCCCAAAAAATCCTATTTTTGATACATCTGATAAGAAAATAATTTGAATAAAACATAACTAGAATATTAAACAAAAATTTATTATTATAAACTAATAGGGCCTTCCTAAAGACACCTTATTTATTTTTCACCAAAAAACCCAAAATGGATTCTATAAAAACATTACACATCATTTTCATTACTAATTTAAGGAAAAAGTTTTCCTAAAACAAATCATTCATGTTCGAGAACATGTTGAGATGATAGATATGTAACATTATTCTCAATAGTTGAATACGTTAGTGAATGAAATTAAAAGGCCTCTAGATTTCATCTAATAACACCTTCTCCTAAAATGATACTACATGATATAATGAAAAAAATATAATAACATATAGGTCTATCAATGATAAATTATATAAATGTTTACAAAATATGAAAGATAAGTATATCTAGAGAGAATATAAATAATGATCACTTGACATTAATTTTCAGATATCCATCAAAACATGATACATCAAATAATTATTTTAGGTTAAATGCAATCTCCATGTAAACCTAGATAAGATATAGAGCTCTAGGGGTTGGGATATAAGGAGAAAAGATTGACTTTTGGGCCTTAATCCAACTTAATCTCTATAATTTTTTCATTTAGATCATGTCACATTGTTGGGAAACACTATTTTCAAACAATTCAACAACTGTGTGCATGAAACTCTCTCCAAATCATAGAGTAGCACTATAATAACATAGGTTTTGAATTCCTTTATCAAACCATGAACTACTACAATCCATTAACTATATATCCTCATTTTTTTGTTTCATTGATTAAAAAACAATGTTTATACCATTAATATGAAATATTCCCTAATATCCCTAACCACATTATTTCTCCCAGGAACCCACATGGTTACGAAAAACCACATTTCTTCTAGTGTCTCCAAAAACCAATTCACAATGATTCATATAGATACTGTACAAAAAACCCTAACTATTCACAAATATTGATCCTCTAGAAATGAATTCAATGGAATTCAATAGAATCAATAAGTTACAGATACCCATCCCAAGAATAATATAACATAAAAATATCTAACAAATGAAGAATTAACCTTTAACTAGGGGTGTTACTATATACCAAAAATAATGATACACATTTCATGTTTTTTTAAAACCTAATTTATTAGTCAGTGTTGTTCTCTACCATATTTAAAAATAAATTAAATTGGTTAGATAATCCCAATTTTTTTGAAAATGGTGGATTCATGAAATAATTTTTTACCCCATTAATATATGAGACCACATGGTATAACAATTGAGATATAGAGAAAATGATATCCATCATATTCATATATGATAAATAATACATATTCTCTACATGTGTTATTGGATATATGTTATTCAAACCAATTTAAAGTTACAATAATATTGTACCATAAGAAAAATAATTCTAAAACAAACACTATTTAAAAATTGAAAATATTTGTAGTGATGATAAAAAATAGAGATTCATCTGAAATTTCATTCCCTTACATTTCAGTAAGAAATGTATCATAAATAAATAAAATATTAGTACTCTTGGGATGACCATTTTAAAACAAGGCATACATGTTTAGATTTCATGGTTTACCATATTTTTACCTTAAGTGATTCATTTTTCTACATTTTAGTATTTTAAGGAAACATAAACATAGTTTCAACAAATATCAAGAACTTGAACTATCATGATCAATTATATGAATAGAATTCATGTGTCTGGTCTAACCTAATTTGTTTTATAATCACTTCCACTAGATTACATGACTTATACCTATCAAAAGGTTAAATAAGAATTATATTATGCCACATAAATTAAATTTTTTTAGGGACAGTCTATATTCTATTTTTATATATAATTTAATGATCTATGATAGTTTCATTCAATTTTCAAGATTCCATAAAAGAGATATTTCTTAGTTTTTATCACATTATTCAACTATCCATGAAATTCCACTACATAAATATAAATAAAGGATGAATATTCTATCATATAATTATTTTATATAACATGGATGATACATATGTTCGATATTGAGAACACATTTTTACATTAAAAATTTTAAAAACTCATCATAACTTCTCTATCATTAGATTTCCTTATTTTATCACCTTTTAGAAGAATTAATTTATACCATATATAAACATTCATTATAATTTCAATATTTTCTGTATCATTACAAATTCTAGGATTATACATCCACCAATAAAAATGAACATTTTTGGGAATATTTAACTTTTTTGTCCATATGGTTAGATAACCATTGGGCACATTCAATGCATTCTATTTAGGTTCATATAACTTCCTTGAATAATTATTTTTATAATTTTATATGATTATTTCCTTACACATTATATTTATTATTTATTATTATCTAGTATGACATGTAATTCACATTATAGAATTATGTCAAACCAACTTTTAACTTTTAGATACCTGTTTCTAAAATTTTACCCTTTTTTTATTTTCTATCATACTCTTTACAAGGACTGTAAAAAAATATACAAATTTATCTATATAATTTATGAATTAGATCTATTTTATTTTTTGGATTTCTCCACACAATCATGTAATTCATATAATTTTTTTACTGGTCTATGTTTTAGAATTTTATGAAGTATATAATCATCTTTTAATGATTATTGTAAACCATAAATGCCATTTTTTAGTATCTTCTTAAGAGTACTTATCTTAACTAATTTTATCTAATTATCAGTGAATGAAAATTCACATTAATTGTTAGCCATCATCATATATTATGGTTATTTATTTTTATTAGTCTATATATTTTATATATTAATGTTTTTCTATAATATATTATACTAATTATTGGTGATATTTCATGTCTCATAGATGATCTATAGATATTCAAATAAGTTAATAAGACATGGATTACTCACCTTCTAGAAGGTATGATTCTTTATATCATGTTTCTATCAATATAAATATTTCCCCCCATTAATTTTTTAAATTTTATGACTTCCCTTGTTAAATTATAATGAAATAAATCCATATTCATGTTCCTAAGTAACCATTAGAAACAACAAATTTAAGTAATTTTTTTTCACTTTATGTGTAGTGTATCTAGATTTTATTTCATGAAAATGTTTTACTGGGACCAAATATTTTGGCTCTTATTCAGAGTAATTCATTCATGTATACGACAAAATAATTTATAAGAATTATATTTATTATATAATAATTTATAATAATACATTTATTGATTTATTGATAATTTTTTCTAGAACATCTAGAATAAATATATTTAGTACAAGAAAACCTATATAAATCATCAGTTTCCTTTTTTAATGTGAACAAGGTTTAATATTATGTATGTGATCCTATAGAATATATTATACCAATTCAAGTAGTATTATATAATATAATTAGGTCATGTGTTTTGAAAAATAACAATTTCCCAAACTATATGGTATGTTCTAGATGATTCAACTTAAATGATTTTCAACTTGACATCCCGGTGATGGATCTTCCCATAGAGGGTGTAATTATAAACCATCAATTATCTAATCCTCAAATAATCTCATCCTTTCTTTCCTTTCATTATTTATCAACATAATTTTATTTTCATGTATTTTTTTCTCAGTTAGAGATTTATCATACTCTTTTACTGTGTTTATATCTCTTCAACATGGGAAGACTTTGAAAAAATTTAGAAATGTTGAATATATTATAATTCATGACACACTTCCGTGAAAAAATACATAAAAACAGATGTTTTTCATAATGATAATTTAAATTATTTATTATTTTTAATGATTATTATTTTTAATTTTGAAAATATTACTCTTTGGACTTTATAATTTATTTTGAGATTGTTATAGAATATCATTAAATTTTATAATACATTCTCTTTTACATAATTCTCTTTCTCTAGCAATAGTTTACCATTTTTAATTCCCTGGATTATTTTGAATATGTAGATAACTAGTTTAATTTGGATATTCATTAAGATAATCCTCACCCTAAAGATATTTTTATCACAATTTTTAAGGTATCCTTAATCATAGCGTCATTAATATAAATTAAAATAATTATTATCATAATATTTATCAAAAATGTTTTTATTCAACTACCTTTAGATAATGGTATTTCCCATTAAATTTTTAACTATTTTTTTAACATTATTCAATCCAATTTTTGTTGATTTATCGTCGAGTTTTCAAAAAAATCTAAATCTGTTTTGAGTGGAATATATAGATTATTTTATTTGAGGTACATATTCAATCACTTGAAATCTATACATCATATATAAATAAATATATATGATAAAATTAAAAATTAAATATTTTAAAAATATCATATGAAACCTAGTTATTATAAATCAAATTCAAATAATCCATAATATTCAACTAGAAGGAATATATTCCTTTATTCCAATTAAAATTCCAAGTTGTTTTTATGGACTAACTAACTATGAGGATGAATCATGTGTGAATAGGTTTTACAAAAACAAGTTTTCTTTTATCAAAGTTAAAATCCTTTGGTTTTTAACCTTTATCACCTATTTGGATATAAATGGGTCTCTTTTTTTTGCATCCAAACACTTATATGTTTCACATATACTAAAATTTAAAAATTAAACTTGGGATTTTCAAGGTACTAGTTTTCTATTATAAAAATATCACCATAAAATTTATAGTTCCTACATAAAATTTTGAAAACATTTTTTAAAAGATATTATATATTAGTGGTCACTATAATACACGGGTTACTAGATATTCTCATATAGGTTCTTTATACTCATATCCCATTATATCATATTTTCTTTTTAATTTTTATGTGTGACATATGAATAATTAGAGGGATTTTTTCATATCCAAAATCCCGACCAAATTCATCATATTAGAGTCCGTTGACTACCATAATGTCGAAACTCAAATCACATGCAGTTTAACCTCTCATGTTATTTGTAATTTAAAATTCCAAAAAGAAACAGAGATGGAGAACACAACCAATTTAATTTTTTTATTTGAAACATTGTTTGTTAAAAAGATATATAACTCATAATTATACTTGGTCACTATATATTGTAGTTAAACCTGCTTATCCTTTATATTCATGGGTTATAGTTCTCTCAAATTCTCACCATTCTCACAACTATAAATCTATAACATCACTAGATTCTTTTATTTTGTTTATTCTATTCCTTCCCTAATCAAACTCAAATTCATTATTAACTAATATAAATTCATTGTTATTTTTTCAGACAAAATAAATATTATTTTGGTAATACCAAAAGAATTATAATGAAAAATCACTATAATAGAATACTATTTTTGGGTTTCCATGCATTCATGTGGCTAACTTTTTATTCCCCGTTAATATTCCACGATTATAAGTAATAAATTTTTTTATTTTTAAAACACTAAAAAATAAAACATTTAATTTTCATTATTCTAGCCATGAATCTTTTTATTCATATTATGATGTTATTTTCATTTAATACACACATTACCTATCTATATAGCCATATAAAAAGTACATAAAACATGTTTTTAGTGTAGAACAAATTTTGTATCATCAATCATTTCATGATATAAGTACAGTATTCTACATGAGATCTATAAATAGAGGAATCATATTATGTGCATACTAATCTTCTAATTCTTGAGGGACAATTATTTATTTGTTGTTTAATATATTGAAACCACAACATAATGTAGTGTCTAGTTTGTGCATTCTTATATTTATAAAATATATATGTCTCTTAAATATTTAGGATTTTGAAAATTAGATGAATTCCAACATTGGTACCATTAATTTTAATATAAACATTACTAGATAATAATAATAAAAAAAATATAATCATTCATGATTAGTGCATACCTCATTTTAGCTTCATCATTATTATTCTAAAAAATCAATAAATTAATTTTCAAAATAATCAAAACATAAAATGTAACTCCTATTTCATTATTCCACATGAAAATATGTAATATTAGAGTAAATATAATTCATGATTTTTGAACTCAAGATAATATATTCAACATCAAAAGAAATTTATTTCCATAAAATTATATAATTCTAGAAACTACCATAGTCAGTCATTTATGTTCTTTATTTCTATTGATGAAGATTAGAACGTATTCCATATCAAGGATAGATCTCAAATGAATTTAGTCTTTATTTATGTTAAAAAAATTAAATAATATATTTTGAATAATCCTAAATAATTTCACCTTTTTCTGATTTAGAATCAAGAAACTATAATTTTCATCTATGAGTAACATTTCTTTTAATAATTTCTTGTAGACTTATTCTAGAAATATCAATGGAAATAATCTAGAAGTGATTTCATTAAAATGAATTAAAATCGGTGTCAAAATTCATAAAATCATATATAAAATACATTCACTATTTCATTTTTAAATTTTCAATATAATTCAATTTACTATAGTGGGAGGTGAATTTATATAATGAATCTGTATGATTGTAAATTACTTATTGTTGGAAGGGTCTTATATTATAAAAAAAATATGATAAGTCCAAAGTCTTATGATAAAAAAATAAAGAATAATTCTAATATTTAATATTTTCATTCCAGTATGATAAGTCTAATGTTTAGGATAAATAATTTTTTACTAAAAAATAGATTTCTATATATGGAATCATATAAGATTTATCTTTCATAAGGGATAATTTAATTTTTTTTAATTTACATGAAACTAATTCCAATGGAAATTATAATTATTAACATTTTATTATATAACCTTTGGAATATTTTTGAAGTTCTTGAACATATAAAATAACCAAAATTACATTATTATATTGAATTCAACTTATATATATCTAGTGAGCATCCTCCATGATCAATCTAGGATCATCCATATTCACATAACCCATTATTCGGTTGTTTAAAAACAATTATTACCAAAGCCGAAAAGATTTTGACTCCTCAGATAGATTTTTCATTAGGATTTCCCTACTTCAATATTTTAAACTAATTGGATCATGATATTCCTAGAAATGAATGTTTTCAAAATACAAGATTTGTATCCTACTTCACATCCTATATACTTTTTTTATTATTCATATTTTATAAATTTATTATTCATGGGTGGATACATATTACATCATCTATCAACACCAAATTTCCTCCAATGACATTTTTTTAATTTTCATAAAAATTTAGTTTAAGGGTAATCGATAACCATACAAATAAAATGTCCACGTTCAAATAGATCCATTGCACGGTACCAAACCTTACAGATTACAATTCAAATTTTCAAATTTCAAACTTCAAGTGAAATCATGACCAAACCAACGCCTCAGTCCACGCGTCCACCTCAATTTTAACCCCTGACATCGCATATCACTATCATCCCATCAGAGTAGGACACCAGTGAACCTTCCACTAGTGTCATCGTCAGCGACCTCGACGCTATCTCACTGTTGTCGATGCCAACCAAATACCTCTATCCTCATTGCCGTTAATCACCAGACCAGTATCATGACCAAATTTCCATTAATAGTATCATTGAATTTTCTATGATAAAATATTAAACAAACACAACAAAATCTTTCCTATGGATATCATAGTAATAAATCTTCATTCATGGATTTATAAATCTCAGGTAATGAGTATCTATTACAAACCTGACCATTATTTACTTTTTAGAAATTATTTTATATGTAATACCTCATTGACGTTAATTATCAAGGAAAATGTATCTATCAATTTATTCTTCATCTTATATGGGATTCATTATTTAGTTGGTAAGATATTTATACAATCATTTTCAATATAATTTATCCTACATTACAAACTATATTTATTCTCATGAACACAATGGTTAACATCTTTTGAAAAAATATTATAATATTTTATTACATCTTCATGTGGAGTTAAATTTCTTCTTCCTTAATTTTAATTGTTTTATTATTTTTCATTCATTATAAAAAATTATAATATATATGTATAAATAGAAAATCATTATTTTATAAAACTCTCATCATTTTTTAATTTTCAATATTCTTCATTAATAAAAATTATTTAAACCATTTTAGTAAACACCTTTTCAATTATTTTGAGGATAAATTCTACTAAACCAATACTATTACTTCTTTAATGGAATGACACATTCCTTGATTAGAAATTTCATCTGTAATCATAGATATTCATAGATAATATTCAATGAACCATTATGTGTCCCTTTCTTCCTATAAATGTCATTTCTTCTTTGTCGTGATATAATATTTCGGTTTCATCTTTGTGATTAATTTTTAACATAATTTTCATAAATAACTAATGGGGGAATCATCTAAATTTATCTTTTATTTTTTAATCTTTTGTGGTATTCTTCCAATGATTGATTTTTGAACCTCATTATTTTATACATACCAAAACACTTCAGTATTGCATACCCTTTTTCTCAAATTCTCAAGATTATACTTTGTGAATTACAATATATTTTTACATAACATTTATTTCTACTTTCGTATACTTTTACTTGGTTTATATTTGATATCCATTAATTTCGTATTGATAAAAACTTTATAAATAGAAACATTTTAAAAAAATTGAATCTCATTATATCTATACCATCAGTAGTACAAAAAAATATCCAAAAAACATTTATTTTCCCTATAGTGTTGTCATCATCTAGATTATGAACATTTTTATATTCTAAAAAAGAATATATTATATTGGTCAATCATTAGGGATAATTTCTTTATTTTTATTTCTTCCTTTAATATTATTCGAGCACATGATATCATTTTTGGTCAGCCATTTTTTTCAAAAAAAATAAATATTACATTTACTATAAAATGAAATGGATTTTAAAAAAAATTAAATAAGTACATTATTTTGTAATGAGATTGTACGAGATATAGTCATTGGTGACTTCAAGATATTAATTATATAAACATTGGTATTTTTAGAAGCATGTTTTTCAATAATATTATTCATGGTTTCACCTTATTTCTCATCTTTAGTTGAATATTGAAAAAAACCATTCCCAAATTTTATAATTTGACTTCGATCTCAAGGAATATCGCATTTAGATTATTTTATCTCATCCACTACTACTATTATTATATCATCAAAACAATTCATGAATATTTTAATCATTTAATTTTTATATTTTCTATAATTATATACATAATTAATAATATACTTAATAAAATCTACTTTGACTTCCATTTAAGAAAATAGTGACACCAATAGTAGATTTATGATTTTCCTACGAAACAAGGATCATATATCCATTATTCTTTAATATATTTTCATTAATTAAATTTTTTTGTAATTATTATTAATTTTTATTATGTTTTCATGAAAATAAAAACACATCTTATTATAGTGATTTCACATTAATGATGATAGTGTTTTAGTCAACAATCATTATGGAAAATGATTTATTCATAGCTATTATATAAGATATCATATGGGTTTTCTCATAATTTATCTCTTAGATAAACTCGGTTGTAGATGTAACATGTTCAATAGGATAATTAATCAATTAATATATAACCTCAATGTAGATTTAAAAAAATGATATAATAGACTCATACACATTACCATTTGAACATCATTTTTCTTGATAATTATTCTCAAATAATTTAAAATGTGGACCACTAAATTAAGTACCTCATATATTATTGAATGGATATTCCCCCATTGATTTTTTAACATCTTGGGTTCCCTCTTCTTCATGATCCTTATATAATTTCTAGAAACCATCATATCATCATTTATTGTATACCCAATATCTTATTCAAAAATAAAATTCATATCCAAAATATTAAAAAATTCATAAATTATACTAGATTCCTTAAAAGGAACACTGTATTAGTTTTGATATAAATTATTATTCATTATGGGTTCATATACTCACCTAAAATGTCTTGATTTAGAGGAACATTTTTACTAAAATAATTTCTCCTTATTATTTATTGACACCTGATATTCAAACATTTGTCTCAGTTATGATATAGGGATCTATTAATGAACTGTCGTAACCTAACACCAATTCTAATGAATAATATAAAAAATATAATCATAATATAGAAATTAATTTTCTATATTAATATTATATCATATTTGGTGTATTTAAAACTTTCATTTTCTTCTTCAAAAAATATTACGAATTATCATCGTAGATGACATTGGATTTCATGTTCTTCTTCACCCTGTAGAATGTGATGGATAATAGTATCATAAAATACACATAATATAATTCTTATTTTTATTAAATATATTAACACAACTATATTAATATTATCTCTATAATATTTGACAATTATTTTTTAGAAATATTTTTATCTTCCTAAATCATAAAAAATAATCTCAAAAAAATATAACATAGAGAATGAATTTTAAAACAATTATTTGACAATAGTAATTATCATAGACACTTCTTCTCCAAATAATCCATATGATATTAATTTTTAATGTTATAAATGATTTACTATCATAATTATCTGAGAGTGTATTCAATGATGTGACTAAAAACATTATAATATTGTGTGACCTGTCATTTCTTCAACCGTAAAATGAATGATTATCAATATTTTTCACTGAAATTTATATCAAAATAAATTAATTCTACAATAGAATGTACTTTTTATCATCCCATTTTATTGCTACTGTTATTTGATTATTATTTTTGTGGTTGTATCTTAATTTTAAAAACACATCTTCAACTAGTCTCTCATTCTCATATAGATTTTCAATGTGATCTATTTCTTTATTGTGTGAAATTTATATTTTTATTTATCCATAAAAATAATATTGATCCCAAAATAAAAATCATCCCATGATATTTACAAAATAAATTAATAACACATCACAATTAGATTCATCTTCTAGAATTATATTATATAAAATCATTACATTCATAAATTGGTCAAATATATAGATCATTATGTATCTTTTTTTAATCATTACATGAAAATGTTAATATTTTCCATCATGTTGTATATTTGTATCATTTTTAATTTTTAGTTTAAAATTAGAAGGATAATATTACATATGATTCACAATAATCTTACATATCTCTGTGGTGTTTGAGATATTTCAATGTCTGTACAACATCAAAAATCAACAAATAATATCCTTCTAAAGCCCAAAAAATTTCAAGTGTTCAAATCCACTATTAAAATGATCCTTAATTATCTTTTATGATTAATTTTATCCATTTAAAAAGATTAATTTAGGAATAATATTATTCCTTATTATTTCCCCATTTTTTCTTTAATTATTCTCAAAAAGGTTTTTTATATGCTATATAGGGATTACGGGCTTAGCCAAATTTTAGTAGTCTATTTTAAATATATATATATATATTTGTGTTTATATACTTTCATGTTTTTATACATTTATAATCTTTAATAATTTTATTCAAAAAAAATAATTTAATTAAATATATTTATTCATTTAGCATCAAACACATTGTTGATTTCCACAAATCCCAATAGAATTATGGGGAAAATTCTTATTAACATAAAACAAAATTTATACATCACATGTAATCTCACGAAATGCCAAATAAACACTTCAAAACATTTAATAACATTGTAAATGATGATAATATTTTTAAATCTCTTAAAAATGAATTATAATGTCAATAAATATAATAGTACCAGATTTTCAGTAAATTAATGAATCATAACAAACTCAAACCATACAGCTTCAACTCATCCTTTTTCAACTCATTATCTATGAGATATAATCCACATTAAATAGTTTCCAAAAACATAGATAATATAGGGATGATTTATAATGCCTCTATAAGGACTTAATCTATAATACAGAAACACTATTATCCTTTATTAATAACTACCTTTTATTGTTTCCTTTGTCTATTGTGGGATATTCAATATTCTTCCAAATATCCATTTTCAATGATTCATTTAAATATTAACACCCCAATAATAAATTTTTTAGTCTAATTATTATCATATATATCAATATGTATTATATGTAGTGGAGGAAATGTCATATTCTTAAGGGTGATACATTATTCAGATTTATATATCTCTTCGTCTTCACCCAAAATATTTATATATTGATATTGACCTTTTGTAATAAAAAAGAAGAAAATATAATTTACAAAATATAATTGGATACATCAATAATATTAATAATGATAATAGTGTGACATGAATTCCAAAGAATGGAAAAAGATCACATGGACACATTTAATTGGGCATGGTGATCCTCTACCGCAGTTCACTCATTATGATGACATATTTACCAAATAATATTAATTAAAAAAGAAACTTATTTGTTAACTATGGTGTTTATAACATTTCGTGTCATTGAGGGTGAATTAATTTTAGACATTTCTCCCATGAGAAACAAGGTTACACTATTATGAAGACATTATTTTCCTCCAAAAAATTGTTGAATTATTTTATTCCCATATCATATAATTCCTAAATCATAAAATATCTTGATGGTTTTAGTATCAATTTCATTAAAACTAATAGTAACATTACTAATATTATTGATAATATTATTATATAATTTCATTATATATTTATATTATATACATGTATAATGGTCATTAGAGGCAATATGATTTCATTTAAACAAAACATTCTTTTTTTATTTTTCTCATATTTATTTTTGATTTATAACAAAATAATTATGTAGGCTATTATTATTAATTTGATATCACACAATTTTATTCCTCCCACCTCTTATTATGGTTTCTTAATACCAAAATGATTGAATCCACTTGTCCTAATTTCCCTCAATCATATTGTTCCAATAATGTACCTCATGTTGCACTACATATATGTGACCCACACTTGAGCACTATTGACATCATTTCTTCAATCATGTTTCAACCCCACCCCTTATAAAAATAAATAATACAAATTCTAGTGATATATATAGTGTTAATGAAACTATAACCATAATGAGTGAAAATCACCATATAAGTCCTAACATTCCTCACTCAATGTTTTGGATTCCTTCACATACCACATTTCTAGCATAACCTCTCCCCATTTTTCATGTCGCCTAGATTATTTTAAACCCTACTTTAGTATTTAATTATTCATAAAAATCAAGTACCACAATTTCTGGTGGTGATTCATCATTTTTTTGAAATATTACAATGAAATACGACATGTCATTGGACAAGCAATCACATCACTCCCCTTGAGACTAAAATGATAGAAAAATAAATTAATTATAAAAAGTTCTAATTTATTCGATATTTAATCATTCAAAAAATTTATAATTAATAATCATAAATTATCATTCTAGTAAAAACAATATTAACCAATTAACCATAAATTATCATAAAAAAATAATTCTAATAATGGATGTTCTATTTAAATAATAAATTTTAATTAAACATTAACATTGTTTTTAATATTTCGTAATTATTACACAATAATTACTAAAAGTATGTAAGGGAATTGAAAATGCATATAGAAGGAATCCAACCTTAAGGGGGTATAAGGACCTTTACCTCTTTTTTAGACATCCTCATCATAAACATCATGTGGATATTCAATAATAGGGATATAATAATATAATTATTGAAAAATGGGATCATATAAAATATATATACTAATTTAAAATTACACTCATGTTAAATAAAAAACCACTAATATGATATCATAGTGTTGAAATAATATCAATAAATTTTATGTTTTTATAGTATTTTAGTTAAATTTATCATCATGAAATTAACTATTTAAATATATTTGTAATTAATTAAAATACTCATAAAAAATCATGTATCTTTATAACATAATAAAATGAACATCATGGTTAATTATTGGTGTTAGATTTAATTGTGTACTCATAATTTTTTTCTAGAATCATATTTTAATGTACAAATGGTTTTTTTAATTAATATTTAAAAAACTTGTTCTTGGCCATATCAATATTTAGTTTTTTAAATTATCAATTATTCAATATTGAATAACTATTCTATTTTGCAAAAAAAATATAACCTAAGATAGAAACCACATTCCATGATTTAAATAACCATTATCAAATTTTTTATCGGTAATTTACAATGTTATATTACAATTTTTTCATTGGAATTAGAATTACCAAAATTGAAACATATGATCTCTAATTATGGTAAGTGAACATTTATTTCTGATAAATCTATTGTGATATTAAAATTTTACATTCATAAGAATGTTTTTTTAAATTATGCATTTAATATCACTTTTGATATTACTATGTCAAAATTAGTATCGATTGAATTTTTAAAATTTTCTCATTCAAATGATTATTTACAAAAAATATAAATTTATTAAAAATAACAATTTAGTTAAAGGTATAATAATTTTTTACATCATATATAAGTATCAATTCTTTTAATATCTATAATTTTAATATAATTAACGAACTCACAAGAAAGTAAATAATGTAATTTTTTATGAAAATATATTTTTATGTACACAATGTATTTATAAATGAAAGTAACCTCTATGGATGAATGATTCTAAGAAAATGTGTATAATTAATTTTCATTAAAATTAATTTACATTAATCAAAATATGGTTGATAAGAAAATAGTACTAATAAAATAATTTTATGTTTAAATAAAATTTATTCTTTAAAATTATACATTTCACAATATATGTGTTGATTTTTAAAGTAATTTCAACCTCTTATAGCTATTAGATCTGATAAAAATTATATGGAATATATAATTATGAATTTATTATTTTTGTAAATATTTTAATTTTATTGTTCATTATAATGAATAGAAAATGTTGTAAATAATAATTACTACTACATTTGAAAAATTGAGTTAAATTGTGTTTGAACTAAAATGAGAAGGGATTAAATAAAATAATATTGTTTCTACGTTTTACTCTCTTATCATATTTTGACCTTATCCATTGAGGATTTGAATCCGTGTATTTTTGAATCCACATGACATGATTATGTCTTAAAATATATAATAATATTTTATATATTCATAATTTTAGCACTCACCTCACTAATTACAAGGGAACCCCCTCTATACCTTTATTCACAACAACTTAATAGCCTATATTCATCATTTCATTCCAAAATTCCTTCTTATATTTAATTTTTTACGAAATAATAGTAAAATTATTATAAAAACTCTATTCAATAAAAATTAATGTTTATGAAAAAGAGATTACAAATTGAATAAGTATATGTTATTATCATTTTTAAGTTACTTATTAATTCATCCTCCTCAAAATTTTAAAAACCATATTACCAAAATTAAATCAGGGTTTTTATTATAATGAGGTGTTTTTATGTTAATGATGTATCCTTTTCGATATCCTTTCAATACAACATGAAAGGAAAACATCACTCATGCGTACATGCATCCAATTATCTCAATGTAGCTATGTAATTCATTCATCATCAGAACATCACAGAAATTGTTATAAATATGTAATAATTGAATATATATTACTTTTAAGATAGAATTATGACATTTAAAAAAATATATCACATTTTTTTAATTCCCTTCATTCCTTTGGAAAATGAAAATGTCTCCCATGCATACAAGTGGGAAACCACATTCTTGCACGTATGTGATTCATTTTCAATTACCACCATTCATGGAGAAAACAATTAATTAAAAACATAATATTAATATCAATATTATGATTCAATAAATAATTAAAACATTTCAAGGATTTGAGAATAGATATTTTCATATTTAAACAAACATGAAACAGTGAATAGTTAACACCATGATTGATGTTGTTACTGGGGAATTATTAATTAATGGGAGCGTGTATTTTATAATGTAATCCTATATAATATTCTAAGTATCCATATGGTTATATTTTAAGTAATTAAAAATTATAAAATTATAAAATATGTGAATCAAACATTCACTACTAAGATGAGACTGAAGGTAAGGAATATTTGTTCTAATATAATTTTATTTTTTTATTTTTATGTTATTAATTTTTTTAGAAGCGTATATGATCCTAATATCATTAATGTTATATATTTTTTCTCCTGATGTTAATTTTGTGGTTTACATGTTTATTTTCTGTTTCTAATAATTTTTATAAATAATCTACAATTATGGATCATGTTAGATCTACCAATATCATATCTTCCTTTTATTTGAAGAATACATGTCATTATTTAGCATGTTACTCAAATATTATTTTTGATGTTTTTAACTATTAAATATGGTTTATTAAAATTTAGTTTTCACTAAACTCTAATTTATTTACAATTTTTTTAAATGGAATCTTTTTAGAAAATATTACATTTTTTATGTTATAAGAAAATTTGAATATAATATTCTGTTTTACCATATACATCATGAATAGATTTTACATTATTAATGGTCATTCAATTATTTGATTCATTAAGAAAGAGATCCCATAACATTATTCCAAGATAATATTCACCTCAATATTCTCTTTTTTCTTTTTAAAAAAAATTCTAAAATAAATTGTTTTTACTTCCTCATTGGAATGAATATTTATTTAAATGTGAATGAAAAAGTTCAACTTTCATAAAGTTACAAGGAGTTTTTTAATTTTTAAATTAATTATTACTTATATTTACAAATTACTTTGTTTTAATAAAAGACACAATTTATGATGAATTTATTTTCTTCATTCTTTCTCTTCTGATTTATGTATTTTTTGTCATTAACATTCTCATTATCACATACTCAATCACTCTCCAAAATGTTATTGTTATTTTATCACATCCATATCTATATTAAAAGTAACATATATTTATAAGATTATATTTAAATTAAATTGATATTAAATTGATATTTTTTCATTCATATTTAATTTATTTGTTTCTGAAATCTTTTTATGAAATATATTTAATTGACTGGGTAAATATTATACAATCTAAATTAAATTTGAATAATAATTTCATTATAAGTAAATAAAAAGAATGATTTTCATTAATAACCAAATATTTTATAAAGTAATTAGATATTAATATCAGGTGTGGGATCTGGTTACATGTATCTGATTGATGTATCAACATGTATCATGATACCAGATAATATTCATTACCTATTAGATGTGTGCATTTTTAACATCTACACATTTATTCAATGTGTCATCCAATGTCTCAATGGTGATGTTTATTATATCATGGTCGATACCTTGATAGAATGAATATTAATTTTCAAATATAACTATTTAATATCATTAAAATTAAATTTCAATTGTCTATGTGAATTATACATAGATATTATCCATTGATGTAGTTTGAAGCCAAATTATTCATTAAATGGAATACATTTGGATTATATACTCTATAATATCAACAATTATTTATTTTATCATGAATAATTCTAATGTATATGAATATTACAATGTTCATCATTTCAACCATTATTATTAATATCCAACCTAGGATATAAAGATGGATTATTTTAATGATTTGAAGGATGCAATAATTCTCCTTATAATATTTTGTTATAAAGACACTATTTTATTGTAATGGTGTATGAATATAGTTCTATAAGATGAATAATTAGATAAATCATATGTGTTTTTATCAATTTTATTTTCTAATAATCTATTAACTGAAACATGAACACTTAGTTATTGTATATATGGTCATTATAATTTCTGTCAATGAATATATGGTGATATATCAAGATGTATACTTTTAATGTAAACAATTATCATGTATTTATAATCATACCATCATGTATTTGGGAGATTTTACCATCATATTTATTTTTATTTTACAATTAAATATTAATATGAATACCTAGTCTCAACTTACATATACATTACATAATTTTTGTGGAATAATTAAAACAATAGAAAAAGATATTCCTAAATACCATGTTAGTTTTTTTCCCCTAGAAACATGGAAAAACATTCTTCTAACTCATTGAAATTTCATAAATGATTCCCATAATGATCCTAAAACAATGTTTTTCTACGAAAAGTATTTAATGTATCACCTATGGAATGTAAACATAAAAAGCATATGAGATCAAATTCTCAAAAAAGGAAAATAAAGGAAATATGTAATGAAAACATCAATATAATGGTATGATAACATTATCAAAACATTCAAAGATCATAAAATCAATATAAAATACTATAATCATTAATCATGAAATAAATATTGACAGTTAATAAGATATGATCAAATGCAAATAAATTGCAAAATTTAAGATATCATAAAAATGCAGTATGACAAGGAATTTTGTTATACACATGAAAATTTAAAATAATTACTTACAAGTCAAGGTATATTTTATGAAAATATCAATGAATTTATTGGAGACTACACCAACTAGTAGAGACACACCACCATCCCTTGTTATAGTTATTTCCTGGTAAGGGGTTGGGTTTACCCATTATCCTATAGTGGATCAGGTTTCCCACTCTTCCCGTAGTGGATCAAGTTTCCCTATCTTCCAATATTCACAGGGACTACGACAACTTGATGGAACCCAACACCATACCCAATCAATGTCAATTCCTTTTAATGGGTCTGGTTTCTTAATCTTCCCATTGTGGGTCTAGTTCGCCATATTCTCGTAGTAGATTGGGCTCTAAAATCATACTATATTCATTGGTAATACACCTACTGGGTGGGACACACCACCATACCTAGTCAAAATCCATTCTTTCAAAGGGATGGGGTTTCCCTATATTCCCATATTGGATCCATTCCTTAAAATTCATTTCCATTAATATTTCATGGGATATAAATGTTTCCATAGTTCATTTAATGGGGATATAGGTCCCACAGATCTCGTAATTACATCATTTATACAAGTTCCAGTAATTAGATAATAGTCATATCATTTCCCAATAAATTAAATTGGTGTCATAAACAAGTAATAATATCATAAACTATGGAAAAAAGACATGTATTTTTTCATTATATCATAAAGCGTAAAATTAATCGGGTTTCATAATCTTATAACCAATGAAATAGAAACAATTTTCACCAAAACCAGTCCTTAAAAACATATACCATTAAGATAAAAAATATGAATGGAACCTTTTTGTAATATCCTAGAAAGTCATTATTAACACAAAATGATTCAATATTAGATGTTAAATAATTTGGAATGGTCCATCTAAAATCATTTCTTGTGGAAAATAACTTTTCTTCATTAATTTTTTTTAAACAAAAATAATTTTGGAAACGTTTTCAATTGAAAAAAATATAATGGAATACTGATAATATTTTGAAATACATTAAACATGATAAAAATATAAACGAATCTTGGAATAAATTTGAAATTTTTTTCATTATGAATAAAGCATGAGAACGTGATTGAATACCATTTCATTGAAAAATAATCTTGAAAACAAGTTTAGAAACAAATTAATTAAAAATAAATCTTGATTAAATGTTATAAAACCATTTCATTGAATTCGATTCTTAAAACATGATTAATTATCATTTTAATTTAAATAAATTTAAAACATATAAATTAATCTTTGTAAAAAATAAAAGTTTTATAAAATAAAATTTCTATGAAATTATTATTAAAAGATCATATTTATAAAAAAATTTGAAGACATTTTTAAATAATTTATTAGACAACATTTTTTTGAAAGAACAAATCATTTCTCACTGAAAGTATAAATAATGTCATTCTTTTATAAGAACATTCTAATAATTATATTTTGTAACAATGTGAAATGCCTGGATCGGTTGTGATCACTGAGAGGGGGGGGGTGAATCAGTGATAACTTTTTCTTTTTATGAATTGTTCCCTTTGGATTATCAATTCAACCTCTGCAGCTGGTTAAAGCCTAGATCTACTCTTTTAGTGGTGCAGTAATAATGAGAGCACAGAACACAGAGATTTACAAGGTTCGGTACAAAGACCTACTCCTTGCCGTGTTGGTTACACCCCCCAACACGGATTCTTCACTATTCCAAAAGATGATTACACAGTAATTGGTTACCCCCCCCCCCAATTACAAGTTGGTTAACCCCCCCAACTCCACAGCATCATCTTCATCATGGCTTCACTTCACTTCTTCAAAGGTGTTGTTCAAAACTTCAAGTAGCTTCAACAATCTTCAAAAGATCTCGTTGGTCTTGCTCACAAAAACCCAATCACTTAGAATGATCAGTTCTTTTGTATTCACACACATAAGTGTGTACTCCTCAAAGTTGATCTTCTTCACATGTGCACACACACAAATGGGGTGGCCTTCCTCCTTATGCACACACAAGGCATGCAAGCCTCGGGTCCCCTTCTTGTTTAGCACAAGGCAATGCCTTGGCCTTCCACTGCCTTTGCACACACTGCCCGAACTTCACCTTCAAAATAGGCGCGCAAGTGGTGCGGCCTTCTACTCACTTAAAACACCACGTTGGGTGTGGATGTCACTGGCCACGCAAGTGCACAAGGAGCACAAGGCAGCACACCTCACTTCCTTCTTCAAAATCACAAACACAAGGTGCAAGGGCCACTGCCGCGCAAACACCTCCTGCCATGCAAGTCTGCGGACAGAGAGGGATGCAACCTTGGGCGCGCAAGAATGCGGCCTCGGGTTCTTCCTGTCGCGCAAGGGAGTAGGCGCGCAGGGAACTCCTCCTCCTCCTTCACCTCTTTCGCGCAAGAGATGTGTGAAAGGAACCTCACGAAGCAAGAGTTGCTCCGGACTTCACTGCCGCGCAGGGGGAGCACAAAGCTTCGACTTCGCGAGGCAGAGCACTCGCGGGTCTTCCAAGTTTTTCAGAAGCGTTTCAGCAAACAAAATGAGTGCACGGGCTCTCCTTATATAGGGGATGAGAGCCTCTTCCATCCGCGTGAGATAAATCTTGAATCCCCGAAATCTTCGGATCTTCAAAGATATTTTCAAATCGTGATTTTTATCCTCTGTATCACGCGGGATCTTTTATTTTCTCTTCTCCTCGTGCATGCGATTTATAACGCATGCACGGCCTTCGCCTCTTCTATCCCATGCATGCAAAGCCTCTGTTTAAACCCAATCCATGCAAAGGCACGAACCCATGAAGCCTCGGCAACTTCGTTTGCCTCGGCATTGCTTCGAATTCTCCTCTCATCGCATGCATGCATATTTTAATGCATGGTTGTGTTTAGTGTGGCCAGACGATCACAATGGAGGTCTTAGATCCTTCAGAGGTGGCCGGGAACTCGAAAAACCGACTTCAGGTTGCCTCTGGTTCGAGCGGAGCTCGCGGTAAGGCGCGGGGAGACCTCTGCCGAGCTCGGGGAAGAGGACGAGGTGGGAGCCGTCAGATCGGGCATTTGAGATATATCGGACGACCGGATTAAATCGGGGGCGCGGCGGATTAGATGAGCGGTCCAGATCGAGCGCGCGATTGCTCGGACGGCGGAGATTTGCTCCCGGTGAAAAATACGCGTCCCACATCGAAACGGCGCGGGATTTTGCCACGGCTTATAACCCTGGCGCTGCCTCAACCCGCCAGTTGAATCTTCTCCCTCCACGGTGCCGCCCCGCACCGTGTTCTCCCTGCGGGCGCGCTCTGCGCCCACTCTCTGCTCCTGCGGGCGCGCTCCTAGCTCCCACTATGCTCCTCCGGCGCGCGGGTTTCACCACCGCGTGCCCTCGGGGGGCTTATACACGGCCCCCTACGCTCCTCCGTGCGTGCCCCAGTGCCTCTGTGGTGTCTGCGGGTGCGCCCCTACCGCCCTGAGCTCGCCCCACGGGTTCCCCCTTGGGCGTGGCGCCTTAGGCCCACATGAGCCTTGGGGTTGAACCCACAAGGTGCTCACGGGCTGGCCATATTTTTTGGCTAAGTCTTGAATAAGACTTTGTAAAAAACAAAGTCCTCCATGTAAAATGCCATATCAAGCCCTTTCATTCTTCTTCTCAATTTCTTCCCTTCTCTACTTCTTGGGAATTCCTTAATCCTCCTCAACATATAATCATCACTTAGGATATGGAATTCAAAAGGTTTCTTCATCTTCAACTGAGCTTCTGAATCAAATATTTCTTCAATAAACTTCATTGATCTAATCAGAGATCAATTGGAACATCTTCTGATTCACATGCACTAAGTGATAGTGCATGGACTTCATTAAACCACTTCATCCACTTACAACTTATGGATGGATCACTTTCAACTCCAACTCCTCATGCATTGTCACTACAATGCATGGTCTTCTAATCATGTTTTGACTTTGTATCATCTTGATACAAGTTCTTGGAACTCTAAGAACAGCTCAACAATCGTCTGATTTAATGCTTCTGTAATCATCAATCTTCAAGATGTACTTCATCAGATGGCACACCATGACAAGTTATTGACAACAAATGCAATTACTTCACTTGGGCACAACAATCTCCCCCTTTGTATTTGGTTGTCAATACTCCGAAGCACACTGATAGAATGTCGTGTGCCTTTTGCCTGATGATTTCTCCCCCTTATTGGCCAACAAATGCAAAGGGATGAATGAAATCCGTACTCATAGTATAGAGCTTCTGGAACCTGCACATCTCCAACTACCAATGCTCCCCCTCAGGGGATGCACTCATCTCCTTCAATTCCCTGCATGTAAGTACAAGAATGCAAAAAAAAATTTAGGGAATAAGGAGGGACCTTCTTCTTCCTCAAGTGAGAGTAGAAGGCTGAACATGAAGTTTCAGCCTCAACTCAACAAATCTTTCCGTAGGCATAGCTTTGGTGAAAATGTCTGCCACTTGATCTTGAGTAGGAATGTAGTCTAGCTTGATGTCTCCACTGGTGACCCTTTCTTTGATGAAATGATATTTTATATCAATGTGCTTGGATCTGGAGTGTTGGATAGGATTCTTAGACAACCCAATTGCACTTTGATTATCAAATAAGATACTCAATGGTTTTTCAGCTTTAATCCTCAAATCTGATAGTTGCACCTGCATCCAAATCATTTGAGTACATGCATGTGTAGCGGCCACATACTCTGCTTCAGCTGTGCTCAATGTTACAGAATTTTGTTTCTTGCTGTACCAGCTAACACATCCTTCTCCCAGAAAGAAGGTTCCACCAGATGTGGATCTTCTATCAGTGCAATCACCAGCCCAATCAGCATCTGTGAATCCCAACAACTGTATGTTTGCACTGTGTTTGTATAAGAGTCCATAGTTGAGGGTTCCTTTAACATATCTCAGGATTCTTTTGGCTGCAGTTAAATGAGATTCTTTTGGGTCACTTTGGAATCTGGCACACAAAGTCACTGCATATGCTATATCTGGCCTTGAAGCCGTGAGATAAAGTAGACTGCCAATAATTCTTCTGAACTCTTTCTGATCAACATTGTTGCCTTCTTCATCCTTGCATAGCTTGGTTCCGACAGAAATGGGTGTGGAGACTTCCTTTGAACTTTCCATTCCAAACCTTTTCACTAAGTCCCTTGCGTACTTTTCTTGTGAAAGAAATATGGAGTTTTGTCTTTGTTCCACCTGAAATCCTAGAAAATATGTCATTTGACCAAGCATTGACATTTCAAAAGTTCTTTTCATCTGCTCAGCAAATTCTTCACATAGTCCGTCCTAGTTACTAGCAAAAATGATATCATCCACATAGATAATGACTATGAGGGTACCATTGGCCATTTCTCTGACATAGAGGTTACTGTCAACTGTTCCTTTGACAAATTTCATGTCTTTAAGACAACCATCCAATTTTGAGTACCAGGCTCTAGGGGCCTGCTTCAATCCATACAAGGATTTTCTCAATCTGCACACCATACTACCATCTTTGTCCAGCAAAAATCCCTCTGGTTGTTCAATATAAACCTCTTCTTCAAGATCTCCATTCAGAAATGCAGATTTCACATCCATCTGATAGACCTTGTACTGCTTGTGTGCTGCAACTGCTAAGAACATTCTGATAGTTTCCAGTCTTGCAACTGGTGAAAAGGTTTCCTCAAAGTCGATTCCTTCCATTTGTGAATATCATTTTCATACAAGTCTGGCCTTGTTTCTGGAAACTTCTCCCTTTTCATTGAGTTTGTTTCTAAACACCCACTTTGTCCCAATAACATTTTTATTTTTGGGCCTTGGCACAAGATCCCAAGTGGAGTACTTTTCAATTTGATTGAGTTCCTCATGCATAGCTTGTATCCATTCCTCATGTACAACTGCTTCAGCCACTGTGTGAGGTTCAACTTGAGAAACCAGTGCAGTCTGATCTTCCAATCTCAATCTTCTTCTAGTTCTTACTGAGGACTGTAGGTCTCCAAGGACATTTTCTGTGTCAACATGCTTCTTCAATTTGTTGTATCTTCTTCTTCCATTTTCATTGCCTTCATCTTCATCACTGGTATATTCAGAGTTGATCTCACCAGCAGTTGGTGTTGGCTCAGGTAATTCTGCATTCTTCTGTTCCAAGGCTGTGTCATTCTTTGAGTCATCATCATCCACAGTGTGTGGTTTGGTGTTGTTTTCAATTATTATGACATCACTGCAGTCAATCATTTTATTCAACCTCTTATTCCAGCATCTGTAGCCTTTTCCATTAGGTAGGTAACCCATAAAGATTCCTTCTTCACCTTTTTCTTCAAACTTTCCCAGATTGATGTTTTTAATCTTGATGATGCAGGGACTGCCAAAGACTTTGAAATATTTAACAGTTGGTTTTCTGTTAAACCACATTTCATAGGCTGTCGTTTGTGTTTCTGGTCTCAGGAGACATCTGTTCTGTATGTGTATAGCAGTGCATACTGCTTCTCTCCAGAAAAACATAGAGATATCATGCTCAGCTAACATAGTCCTCCCCATTTCAACTATGCTTCGATTCTTTCGTTCAGCCACTCCATTCTGTTGTGGAGTATATGGTGTACTATATTGATGTTTGATTCCATGCTTGACCAGATAGCTTTCAAAGACATCACTGGTATATTCTTTTCCGTTGTCTGATCTTACTTTCTTGATGAAGAGCTCCAGTTCCTTCTCAGCCTGCCTTCTGAAAGTCTTGAACATCGTGATTGCCTCTGACTTGTGTTTCATGAACATGACATTGGTCATCCGAGTGAAATCATCAATGAAGGTTATAAAATAGAAATCTCCTTTTGTAGACTTCTGTCTCATTGGTCCACATATGTCTGTATGGATGAGTTCAAGAGGTCTAGTAGACATGATATCAACTCCTTTGTGTGACCTATGGGTCGGTTTTCCCTTCTGACATGTGTCGCAGACTTCATCTCTTTCTCTCTTTAATTTGGGTAGATCTCGTACAACATTGTACTTCAGAATTTTACTCATACTCCTTTGACCAAGATGGCCAAGTCTTCTATGCCAGAGGTTGTTTTCATCTTTAGAGCTAAGAAAACAAGAATTGATGGGATCACCAATTTGAAATAGATTTCTAGTAGTTCTTCTTCCTTGAGTGATGATTTTTCCATCCTTTGAGCTCTTGATGATGCATGAGTCTTTCTGGAACAACACCTCATGTCCATCATCACATAATTGACTTACACTCAGTAGGTTGTGCTTTAATCCTTCAACAAACAACACATCATTGGATTTTAGATTTGTTGTTGCAATCATAGCCTTTCCAACTCCCTTGATTTTCAGAGAACGATCATTTCCAAACACCACGGTTCCTCCCTCATGACTTTCAAGGTTGCTTAGAATTTTTGTATCACCAGTCATGTGGGATGAGCATCCACTATCAATAATCCATGACTTGGTTTTACTGCTGGCTTTTAGAGCCACTTCAGCAAATCATGTGATTTCATCATTGGTTTCTTGAATGCCTTTCCCTTTCATGTCTTTGACTTTTTGTTTAGGAAGAGTTGTCATACATTTATCAGCTCTATGACCTTGTTGGTCACATCTTCCACAAGCTTCACTCAGGCAGTCAAATGTGTTCTGAGTTGGTGGTTTTGATGCTTTCTGCAAAACACTATGGGTGTCAGGATGTCTCCCCCTTGACTCATGCCTCATGTTTGGACGAGACATGTTATACCAGCATGCATAGGCCTTATGTCCAAACACACCACAACACCAGCAGTAGCCTCTGAACCTTGACCTTCTTTGTTGATAAGAGTCATGTGGTAATTTTCTGTCCAAGATTTGTGTAGTCCTCCCTGAGGATTTTCTTTCTTCCATTGAAGATGATTTTACACAGATTGGTTCATGCCATGTTTGTCTCAATTTTATCTTTGAACCTGCATTGTTAGAAATAACAGATGTATTTTGAGATTTACTCAGTGGTAAATTGACCTTCCTCTGAGCACCAGCATAAGATGATTCTGCCTTGACCTCAACAGCCTTGTTGAAGTCTTCTCTCATCTTTGTCAAGCTATTCTGTGCTTCAATCCACTTGGAATGTGTCAGTGATTGTTCTTCTTCTTTGAATTGAAGTTTCTCCTCAAGATCTTTTGCTATCTTGTCCAGCTCAGCTACCTTCAGTTTGTGTCTCTTGATTTCATCAATGTACATTTTCTCTTTCTTTATAGATTCTTCCAACTCCTCAGTCATCCTTTTGATTTCCTTTTGTAACAATCTCTTCTCATTCTTGAGTCCAGTGTTCTGTTCAAGGCAAGCCACTAATTCATCTTTCAATCTATATTCAAGCTCTGTTCGTTCACTTTCATCATCTTCACTGCTACAGGTATCAAACCCTTTTTCTACATGAGACATAAAATTCGTTTCTTCTTCTGATTGACTTGCTGAAGTAGAGTCTGATTCTTCCTCTTTGCTTACATAGCTTCTTCTTTCACCTGGAACGAACCTTTTCTTTCTTACACCTGATTTGTTTCCTTCTCTTGGGTATCTACTCCATTTCTTCTTTTGTGACTTCTCATCTTCAACTTCTGGAGCACTATATCTCTTCTTGGGGCAGTTTACAGCAAAGTGTCCGATGTTATTGCAATTGAAACATCTCGATGGTGATTTCCCTTTTCCCCTGAATTTAGTTTTTCCAAACCTTTTAGAAAAAAGAGAAATAATCGTGTTGAGATCTTCATCCTTTTCTTCATTGTCAGTATCACTTGATTCTAGGACTTCGTCATCTTTTATCTTGAGTTGTCTCATGGCCTCAAAAGCCATCTCATCCTTGATTTTCTTCTTGAATACTGGGATCTTCCTCATTTCATATGCAATGAGAATGTTGTGTAGTTCATCAAGAGAGAGATCATCTCTGTCTTCTAATGCTGAGACTTTGGGGTCAAACCTGTCAGGAAAATTTCTCATAAGTTTTTTAACAATAGTGGAGTCCTCCAACTTTTCTCCAAATCCCCGAATGTTACTGACAATTTCATTGACTCTTGTGAAATAATCATCAATATTTTCTTCTTCTCTCATCTTGACATCTTCAAACTTGCTTCTCCAAATCTGTAATTTGGCTTCCTTGACTTTCATGTTTCCTTCATAACTACTTTCCAATTTGTCCCAAATTTCTTTAGCATTCTTGAGTCCCATGACTTTTGTGTATACCTTTTCTGAGAGTGACATAAGAATGGCATTTTGAGCTTTACCATCAACTTCCATATTTCTTTTCTCATCGAGTGTCATAGCAGCTTCATTAGCAAGAGGAGGGAATCCAAATAAGGCTGCATTTCTAACATCAAGGCCGAGAGATAGAAGGTAGGGTATCATCCGATTCTTCCAGCTGTGGAAATTCATTCCATCGAATGTAGGAACACCCCTACTATTAACAGAATTCAGATTGTCCATCTTCTCAGAAGTAGATCCTTACAGAGGTAACCTCCCTCTGATACCACTTGAAATGCCTGGATCGGTTGTGATCACTGAGAGGGGAGGGGTGAATCAGTGATAACTTTTTCTTTTTATGAATTGTTCCCTTTGGATTATCAATTCAACCTCTGCAGCTGGTTAAAGCCTAGATCTACTCTTTTAGTGGTGCAGTAATAATGAGAGCACAGAACACAGAGATTTACAAGGTTCGGTACAAAGACCTACTCCTTGCCGTGTTGGTTACACCCCCCAACACGGATTCTTCACTATGCCAAAAGTTGATTACACAGTAATTGGTTACCCCCCCCCCCAATTACAAGTTGGTTAACCCCCCCAACTCCACAGCATCATCTTCATCATGGCTTCACTTCACTTCTTCAAAGGTGTTGTTCAAAACTTCAAGTAGCTTCAACAATCTTCAAAAGATCTCGTTGGTCTTGCTCACAAAAACCCAATCACTTAGAATGATCAGTTCTTTTGTATTCACACACATAAGTGTGTACTCCTCAAAGTTGATCTTCTTCACATGTGCACACACACAAATGGGGTGGCCTTCCGCCTTATGCACACACAAGGCATGCAAGCCTCGGGTCCCCTTCTTGTTTAGCACAAGGCAATGCCTTGGCCTTCCACTGCCTTTGCACACACTGCCCGAACTTCACCTTCAAAATAGGCGCGCAAGTGGTGCGGCCTTCTACTCACTTAAAACACCACGTTGGGTGTGGATGTCACTGGCCGCGCAAGTGCACAAGGAGCACAAGGAAGCACACCTCACTGCCTTCTTCAAAAGCACAAGCACAAGGTGCAAGGGCCACTGCCGCGCAAACACCTCCTGCCACGCAAGTCTGCGGACAGAGAGGGATGCAACCTTGGGCGCGCAAGAATGCGGCCTCGGGTTCTTCCTGTCGCGCAAGGGAGTAGGCGCGCAGGGAACTCCTCCTCCTCCTTCACCTCTTTCGCGCAAGAGATGTGCGAAAGGAACCTCACGAAGCAAGAGTTGCTCCGGACTTCACTGCCGCGCAGGGGGCGCACAAAGCTTCGACTTCGCGAGGCAGAGCACTCGCGGGTCTTCCAAGATTTTCAGCAGCGTTTCAGCAAACAAAATGAGTGCACGGTCTCTCCTTATATAGGCGATGAGAGCATCTTCCATCCGCGTGAGATAAATCTTGAATCCCCGAAATCTTCAGATCTTCAAAGATATTTTCAAATCGTGATTTTTATCCTCTGTATCACGCGGGATCTTTTATTTTCTCTTCTCCTCGTGCATGCGATTTATAACGCATGCACGGCCTTCGCCACTTCTATCCCATGCATGCAAAGCCTCTGTTTAAACCCAATCCATGCAAAGGCACGAACCCATGAAGCCTCGGCAACTTCGTTTGCCTCGGCATTGCTTCGAATTCTCCTCTCATCGCATGCATGCATATTTTAATGCATGGTTGTGTTTAGTGTGGCCAGACGATCACAATGGAGGTCTTAGATCCTTCAGAGGTGGCCGGGAACTCGAAAAACCGACTTCAGGTTGCCTCTGGTTCGAGCGGAGCTCGCGGGAAGGCGCGGGGAGACCTCTGCCGAGCTCGGGGAAGAGGACGAGGCGGGAGCCGTCGGATCGGGCATTTGAGATATATCGGACGGCCGGATTAAATCGGGGGCGCGGCGGATTAGATGAGCGGTCCAGATCGAGCGCGCGATTGCTCGGACGGCGGAGATTTGCTCCCGGTGAAAAATACGCGTCCCACATCGAAACGGCGCGGGATTTTGCCGCGGCTTATAACCCTGACGCTGCCTCAACCCGCCAGTTGAATCTTCTCCCTCCACGGTGCCGCCCTGCACCGTGTTCTCCCTGCGGGCGCGCTCTGCGCCCACTCTCTGCTCCTGCGGGCGCGCTCCTAGCTCCCACTATGCTCCTCCGGCATGCGGGTTTCACCACCGCGTGCCATCGGGGGGCTTATACACGGCCCCCTGCGCTCCTCCGGGCATGCCCCAGCGCCTCTGTGGTGTCTGCGGGTGCGCCCCTGCCGCCCTGAGCTCGCCCCACGGGTTCCCCCTTGGGCGTGGCTCCTTAGGCCCACATGAGCCTTGGGGTTGAACCCACAAGGTGCTCATGGGCTGGCCATATTTTTTGGCTAAGTCTTGAATAAGACTTTGTAAAAAAAAAGTCCTCCATGTAAAATGCCATATCAAGCCCTTTCATTCTTCTTCTCAATTTCTTCCCTTCTCTACTTCTTGGGAATTCCTTAATCCTCCTCAACATATAATCATCACTTAGGATATGGAATTCAAAAGGTTTCTTCATCTTCAACCGAGCTTCTGAATCAAATATTTCTTCAATAAACTTCATTGATCTAATCAGAGATCAATTGGAACATCTTCTGATTCACATGCACTAAGTGATAGTGCATGGACTTCATTAAACCACTTCATCCACTTACAACTTATGGATGGATCACTTTCAACTCCAACTCCTCATGCATTGTCACTACAATGCATGGTCTTCTAATCACGTTTTGACTTTGTATCATCTTGATACAAGTTCTTGGAACTCTAAGAACAGCTCAACAATCGTCTGATTTAATGCTTCTGTAATCATCAATCTTCAAGATGTACTTCATCAGATGGCACACCATGACAAGTTATTGACAACAAATGCAATTACTTCACTTGGGCACAACACAATGATAGTAAATTTGTACCATTACATTGATATATCTTGAATAAAATTGTGGGTATGAAATTTAATGATATTTTTTTAGGTCCAGAACATAATTTTTCATCAATGGATGTATAGTCAAATATAATCTCATTAAGTGATGAGAATATAGCTATTAACTATTAAAACTTTGGTAAATTTGAATCAAATAAAATGGATAGAAAAAAAGAAATACAGGATGAAAAATCATGAAAAAAATTGATTCATGATATATCATTTTTATGTAGGTATATTGACATTATATGGGAAAATTGATACATTACATGTCAAGTGTCTCAAAGAACAAAAAATGAAAAAAACTTATTTTACCAATTTGGTATCTTTTCAAACATAATCCCCATGAAATTATAATCATAAAATAGTTATGTAAATATAGTTAAAATAATTCATACAAATCATATAATACTTCCATCGTACTTATACACACTTCATAAAAGAAATGATTGATGAATAAGGTGTGTATCTCATATAAATAAAAAGTGAGATGAAATTCCCTTCCCTTAAGTATTAAATTTCCATTACATGTTTAAACCTCTTGTATAATAAATTTAATTTTATTAAAAATATAAAATGAAAATGTTTATTACAAATAATACCACATATTATTAATTATGAAATTATATATATATATTTTTATTATAAATTCATGATAATCTTATGTTTCAGGTAATATCCGTTTTATTTTTTGTATATTTTTATACTTGTCATTATACATAGACATACATAAATAATGGTATATTTATTTACCGAATTTATAAAATTGTATAAATATAATATATATTCACTATTAATGTATTTATAGACATATAGATAATATATATGTACAAAATGGAATATAAATTTCTTGGAAAATGTCTATTGAATATGTGCATGAACATTGTTTCAATTTTATTTTTATATTGAAGGAAATTAAGTAAATAGAATATATTTAAATATATATATTAAAATTAACATATAAATATTATTTCATATATATCTTATACTTTCAATTAATTAATTCTTAAAAAATTCCATGTATGGTGTGAACAAATAACATCACATTCAAGAGGTGGTAATCCACACCTCCATATACAAAATTATCATATATACATAAATGAAAATAATGAATATATGAGTAATTTAATAATTAACTAACTATAAATATGTCATAAATATCATATATATATATATATAATATTTATATTTTACATCATAATACCCAACCGTGAGAGTTAGTAATGTAAAAAAACGAACAAGATCACATCGTGAGGTAGTAGTTCGTCGTACACAAGAATGATATGTAGGTTATTGATTAGATGGATGTGTATGTAAGAGAAGGTAAAGCCCATAGAATAATAAAAATATCAATATATAGATGGAACTACTTTTATTATATAAGCATGTAATAATATGTATTTTGGTTATGGAGAATAAAATAATGGAGGTTGAGAAATGATGTTACGCCTTCTTTTGCTAACTATTGTTTTCTTTCTATAAAAGGGATTCCTTGGTTGGAATTTTTCCAAATTATAGAAATCAATGTCGATGTTATGGATTTTGGGATCTTATTTTGGATGTTTTTTGGAGATAAAAACTTCTTTTATAAGTGTTAATATGCCCGAGAGGAGGAGGAATTTTTTAAATGAGGAAGGGGACACACTCGATATTTTTTAAAAAACATAGGTGTAATAATGTTATTACCTAACAAATGTTATCCAAAACAAACCAAACTAAATAATATAATGTTTTTGGCCAAAGTACATCCATTTTGTTGGTTTTTAACATGTTCAGGGGTCATAATTTTTATTATGTTAGGGTTTAGTCACTTGTTTAGCATAATTTTTCCATAATCACTTAATTAATTTTAATCACATAATTATTTCTTCAATCATTATGTTGATATTATTGGAATCAAAATATAATAATAATTAAAACGATATATTTAATATTTTAAAATTTAATTCATAGAAGTGAAAAAATTATTTTTAATGATAATCCTACATATATGGTGAGAAAGAGGGGTTTTAAAGTGATAATGTTAAAATGTTAATTATGATATTATATCCAAATTCAATAAAAATTTATTTCAAATACATAAATTGGATAAATATATGTAGACTTTATATCTTTTTTAGTTTAAAACCAATTTAAAATATATTTTATCATTGTAAATAATTTTTTTGAAATAGATTTTATGAAATTACATTCATTATTTTCAACTGGTCATCCAATAATGATATTTCCTAGAAAAATAAAAATAAAATTACCATATGAAAATTTTGACACTATGAATTAAAAAAAAAAAATTATATAATATTTTATCTAAATTTTTTAAAACTAATTTTATTATTGTTCACATAAAAACATAAAAACAATGTTCTTTTACAAGAATAATATTTTTAATCATATAAATACACTACTAAAAATTATATGTCTTACTATCATTATGATTGATCTATAAAACATCATTATAAATTATATTTAAAAATTATTTAATACTATTCATATTAAAAATTTTCAAGACTATGTTATACGGTTACCGATTAAATAATTGTAATAATAAATTATTGATTCATAGAAATTCAGTGTTTCATGTAATGAATGCCAAGTTAGTGTTGCGCGTACTGAATGCTTAACATGGTATAATGAATAATCATAAAAACCATAGTTCTTTAGTATAAAATGATATATTTAGTGTTTTCTGAAATAAAAAAAATAATAAGGTTAAATTAATTCGAAAAATTAATTCACAAATTATCAGGGTCTTATATTATACCGCCATAAAACCAATTTTCCCCTCTAAATTTGGATAGGGTAATTAAAGGTTTAATACATCTAAGATCCATTAATTGAATCCCAAATCATAAATCTAAAACATCCTTTATTAATGGAATGTCAGAAAAATGATTTATACCCAAAGTGACTCATAACTAGGCTTCCACATGGGATAACATTAGTGTAAATTAAAAAAAAGGACATGGAAGAGAATTCTAACCATCATTTTCTAATGGAAAGTGATCGATTACAAGGTTAGGATAATGTTTAAAATAAATAATTCATAAATCAATATTTATATAATTTCCTATATAATTCATCAGAAAATAACGTTCTAGGATGACCTTTTTCGTTTCATTGTAGTTTTCCTAGAGTTGAAAAATGTTTATAAGAATTTATACTGACATGATTTAGTACAATATCAGCCCTTGTTGTTCCTCAATCAATATCCATTTTACCTATTTCTAAAAAAATGGAATGTGGGTTTTTCAATACTGAAGCTGTCACGACCCGTCCTCGGGGCCCATGCCATGACTACCCCAAGCCCGCCTTCCATAGGCCAGGGGATGGTGACTAGCACCAAAGGCATAAATCCCGATAACTGGGAAGGCATTGCCTTTATAAAAGTAAACAAAACACCACAAATTATAAGCAGAAGCAAAACACTAAGTACAAAAGAACCTTCTGAAAAGTAAATGATCCAGAATACAAACCCAAATGAAAGTACAACTACAACTGAACAAGTACAACAGAAAACGAAAATAGTTGGAAGAACGGAAGCGGCTCCTGGGTCGTCCTCCTCGGATCCTACCTGAAGGGTAGGTACAGATGGCGCAACTCCTGGATCGTCCACCATAGATCCTACCTGAAGGGTAGGTACAGATAGCCTCCACAACGCTATTTCACATCTACCTCCTCCGAGTGTCGTCTCGCCGTGAATTCCACCTCCAGATACTATCTCGTCGTGTAGTCCACCTCCGGGTACCGTCCAGTCTTCGAACACTCGGCCTCTGTCAGCACAGTCTGTCGTCTGCAACCAACACAACAAGGTGCGGGCATAGCCCGTGCAGGGGTGAGTATAACGATACTCAGTAGGGACCCCGAGACCCTCAAGGTCTTACTAAAGCCAACATGGATAACCACAAAGAAGATCTCAATAGATATCCTCTAGTTACGTATATGCCCATACATAAACCTAAGTTATCATGTAACCCATCTCAATCATGAGGAAACACAAAGGTAATGAAATCAACGGATAACCACTACCCAGGTATATGCCCATACAAATACCTAAGTTATCATGTAACCCATCTCAATCATGAGGAAACACAAAGGTCATAGACTCAGCTCAAACCAGGATTTTCATTATCGAAATTGTAACTGCTGAAGAGCCCTGTCTCTGGAGTGTACAGTGGTCCTGTCACGACTCCGAGGTACTGCTCACTAACTAAGACTGCTGAGGTACTCCTCCTGTCGAGTACTGTGGGTCTGCTGCTACAACCAAGCGCTTATCACCATGGGTCTGCCTCTATAACCAAGTGCCCCCCTCATAGCCTCAAGAGGTACTCCATCTGTTGAGTACCGCGGGTCTGCCGCAACAACCAACCGCTCATCCGCCGTGGGTCTGCCGCTACATCCAAGCGCTCCCCTTCATAGCCACCAGAGGTATTCCTTCTGTTGAGTACCGCGTGTCGGCCTCTACAACCACACCCTCCTCCACCGTGGGTCTGCCGCTACAACCAAGTGCTCCCCACTGGGCTATCCGAAACACACCGAGTCGATCGGTCAGGCAGTCTTAAGGTCTCAGTCGGCTACACGGTCTCCGTATTCCGCCCGCTCGTCTCTTGGAGGGTCCATTATATGATCTTCTGGTCGACACTACAAGTATCACAAGGTCCCACGAAGAAGTATCTCAAGGGGCCTCCTCGTCATATGGGTCTCAACGCAACAGACGGCGCGTCAATCGGACACCCGGTCTGTGAGTTATTAGCCGTTTCATCCCTGGGGCCCGGTTGGTTTCGTGAGATAACCAACCTGGCCGTATCTCAATTGTACCCCGAACTATCATAGGGTATACTCATAGGAACCGTTTCTCAATGAGATCACCAACGCCGCTGACGGTTCCTCAAACAGACGTCTGGTCTAAAAGATAACAGTTTTTCCGTTCCCAGGGCCCGGTTGGATTTCGGGTGCAATCCAACCTGGCCACTATCCGACTGCAACCAAAACTCTGGCGAAGTATGCCAAAATTTCCGTCTCAACAAGAGGAAATCAACGAGGCAGATGACACGTCAATCGGACGCCCGGTCTGTGAGTTAATGGCTTTTTCGTTCCAGGGGCCCGGTTGGATTTCGTGAGCGAACCAACCCGAACGCACTCTGACGGCATCCAAACCTCAAGCGGAGTAATCCAAAAGATCCTTCTCACAAAGAGGAGTACAACAAAGTCAATGGCACGTCAATCGGACGTCCAAAGCTCAAGATATGAGTGTTTCGGCTCCGAGGACCCAGTTGGTTTCGTGTACAAACCAACCCAGCTGAACTCAAATTATTCTGAAACCTTGAGTGTGATATACTGAAGCGACCGTCTCAATCCAAGGATCGCATCGCCACTGACGGCACGTCGTTCGGAGTCACGTAGCTTAGGTTATGAACAAAATACCGAAAAGGTCCGGAAACGGGTGGTCTGGGCCCGGACCGACCCAGCCCGACCCCCCCTGGGTCTGCCCGAACCGGGTCGACCCGACCCGGCCCGGCCCGGCTCGGCTCGGCTGAGCGAGGGGAAGCCGCGGGGGGCTTGCTGCCCCCGCGTGAAGAAACGCCGCGGCCTCGGGTGGGGCCGCCTCGCCAGCGGACGCGGTGGACGGGCCGCGTCCCTCCTCCTGGTTCCGCGCGGCCGCGGAACCGGCTCGCCGCTGCGGCTTCAGCCACGGCGGGTTTTTATGCCGGCGGCGTGCCGACGGGAGCTTCTGCGGGCCACCGGACACGCTCCGGTTGTCCGTTTTGCGTGCGGTCTTCGCCAGTGGTCCTCCCGGGATCCGATCTTCAATGCCAGGCCCTCGAATCTCCCTTGCGGCCCCGTTTGTCGTCGTCCACCGTTTCGCGCACCAACAACGAAAAGGTGCGGTTGGTTCAGACTACTTCGTTAGTCCGCACCCACCGCGTTAGCGGTCTTAAATTTATTCACCCAAAATATTTAAACGATCGGGAATTTAATCACAAAGATTTAAAGAATCAAAACCCTACCTCATCATACGTTCATTATTCGCGTAATTGATCATCGCAGGAGAAGAGGATCGTCGTGTGGCGGAAGGGCGTCACGTCGTCGCGGTATACGACGTTGTATCGACGAACTCTGAGGATCAAGAATATACCAATTTAATTATAACAAATAATTCCATGTTGATGTTATAATCCACATAGAATTAAAAGGACCGCAATCCCATACTTTGTCGTTATCGATTGAAGATTGTCACGGGGTTGGATCGTCACCGAAGAAGCGTTGTGGAGGGAGAATCGTCGGCATCAATCTTCGGGGGTCCAGCGTTCTTCATCTCCCTTTGTTGGAGGTCGGCGTTCTTCTCGTTCTTCGAGTTCTTCACGTTCTTCACGTTCTTCACATTCTTCGCATTCTTCGTGTAAGAGGGTGAAGATCTTTAGAGATTCTCCAAAGGTCTAACACGACAAGCCGATAATAAAATAAGTCCTCATCTTATTTTATTATCAAATGAAGAATTTGAAAAACATTGATAAGTAAAAAACAATTAATTCATAGAATTAATTTAACGAATAAAACCGCCCAATTAAAAGGAGTGTTTAATAGATTAAGAAACGCCCCAGTTGACTTTCAATAAATAGGGGTTTTAGCGGGTGCGTTACTTAGCGGAAAAGAAACGGTGGGGATCGTGTGGGCCCCACCTCACAAATATCCTACCAAGAGGGTAGGATATTTTTGGGTTCCACCCTATTTGCTTCAACTTAGCTTAAGCAGCATTAAGTAGCTTTAAGAAAAAATAAAATAATGTTTGTCGTACCACATTATTTTATTTCTTAACTAAAAGCCCCAAAATTTAAAAACCACACCCGAGAAAACGCAACTCCGAAAGAGGCGTTTCTAAGAAATTACCGGTGCTGCGATTCCTTCGGTGCCCTCATAATTTGATTCTGAGCACCGGTTCTAATGTTAGAAAAACCCGCTCGTTCGTTCACTAAACGTACCGGAACCTAAACTTCGGAAAATGATTCCGGGCACACCGGGCCTCAGAATCAGGCGCCGTCAGAAACTGCGTTCTTGTAAAATTCCAAAGACAATTAAGAAAATAACTACATTGAAATTTTCGGGTCTTTACAGAAGCAGTAACAGGTAATTAAAATCATAAATATAATGATTGTTCATTCCATCCTTCCTAATCACAACAATAAGAATATAATAGGTTATTCAATATAAATAAATTCTCATGTTTATAAATAATATTTCAATAATAAAAACCACATTAAAATTTTAAATTAAACCATTCCATAAATGGTCAAACATATAACCTTTTCGGTAAATGAAAATCCAAAATATTATAATAAAGGTCACTAAATCATCTTATCATTGAACCCCCATATTTTATAAATTAGATCTTTTTTGTCAAATTCCAAACATTTGGATACCCTCATCCTGTATTCCCTTGAAACACGGTAATTACCAAAATTACCATAAATACTTTTCAGAATCATACATTCTTCCATATTCAAAATATTTTTTGGATATATTCCATGAATCCCTGAAGTTGTAAACTTCATCCATTATAACATAGAGTACTTTTTCAACTAATCCTTTATTTGTTCCAATATAATATATGCGGTCTAGTTTACATATTCATATCGAAAATATCAGTATAAAAACACCATTATCTTGAAAAAATAACATATTAATTGTCATCTCTATTATTAAAAATCTCAACTTCCCCATAAAATAACTTTTTAAATATGTTGGAAACATTCAATATAAACATGCAACTCCTGATTCAAAAACATAAAATTAAAAATCCATGATTATTTCACCATTCATATAACATAATTAATTTATCCAAATAAATAAAAAATATTTATTATTACACTATATCCATCTTTGATGAGATGTATACCTCATCCTATTACTAAATACCTCTTTAATTTCAAATTTCATATGTAGTCACATTATGATCATCAATATAACCATTACTTGTGGAACCTCAGTGATTATCTTCTTGATCATTCCACTTGGGAAAAAGATTTATCTAATGAAATATCCTCGCAGATATTAAAAATTTAATATTTCATGATTTTTTTGGGAGGCCAATATTACCAATCGTTTGCTAACCAAACCCTTCATTTTTTGTTGTAGTTACCTGATTTTTTTCCTTCTTTTCCACTATAAAGACATAATTTTTTTTTCTAAAATTCATTCAAATAGTTTATTATTTATAAATTCTTGATACAAAATTAACATAATCTTACTTCATCTATTGTATATATTAACCAAACACTCAGTGGAATCCTTCCTTCTATTCCATAGTTAATTAATTAGTTTGTTGATTTACATGTTGTTAATCATGTTCTATAAAAACAGATTATGAATAATCACCTGATCCTTCAATGATGTGGAAATACCATTACAATTATCATTATATAATTATCCAAAATAGTAAACAATATCCATGTTCCTTAAACTCCAACGATTTACTAAAACAATAAATAATTTAGTAAAAAAAATTATCATAGAGAGGAACCACATAAACTTGAAACCCCACTTATTGGTTTTTTAAAATTTTACACCTTCATTAATCTATGACACATTAATATTATCATAGGTTATTTATAGTTAATATCTTTTTAAATACCACATGGTGGTCACAGATGTGTTTTATAATTTCTCAAGAATATCTTATAAGAGTGCCAATCTAGGTTTATAATAAGGTCTGATGTCATGTACAATGTTGCAGTTGATTCTGGACTCATGCACCATGTTTGGGTTATTACCCCTATCTACATCACTTCAAGTGTAATATCCACTTATATTATTTAATTAAGGATGTTCTATCATAAAGCCACTAACATTACTATTTTCCAAAATTCCATGGATTTTTCATAAACATTATCTCATCCAAAAAATTATTCCAATAGACACACCTAAACATTTCCATTGAAATATCCCTAGGAATATCTATAAATAACAATCATTGTAGTTTCTAAGTGATGACCAAACCTTTTATAAAATACCAAATATAAAAACATTGTATTAACATAAATATATATTACATTTTTTAGAAATATATAAAAAAACCAACAAACAAACTCCCAAAGACCCTGTTAGTTCAGTTCAGTGAGATACATGCAAAAACAATCTTATAACTGAATGAATTATCTTTAATGTTTTACACAATGATATTTCCCATTGTAATTATCCATTAAACCTTTCTTCGTAACCTATGGAAAGGAAACAAAAGAAAAGGTTGATCTCTAATTCTCATTAAGGGTAATGAATGTTAATACGTAACCATAACATGAATATATTGGAATGAGAAAAAGAGAATAACATTTATACATCATACCCTTTATATAAATGATTATAATCATGATTCATGGAATAAAAATTAGAAGTTAATAAGACATGAATCATTATGAAATCAAGATTATAATCCATGAAATAATAACATTGGTGTATAAAATGAAAATTTTTCATCCACATAAACTTGTAATATCATTCCTTATAATTTATGACACATTTATATAAAATATTTGGGAAATACATGGGGATTAAACCTTTTTCATGGGGAACACTTTCATCCCCAGTCACAATAATGTTCTTTTGAGGGATTAGGATCCCAATTATCTTATATTGAATCAATATTCCCAATCATCCTATTGTGGATCAATTATCCCCATCTCCCCATAATCCTGGTGAATAAACCCACTAGAAATTGCATTCTACCGTCCCTAGTCAAAATCATTTCCACGTAAGGGATTTGGTTTCCCAAACATTCTATAGTTGATCATTTTTCCCCATCATCCAATAGAGGATTGGGTTCCCCCATCATTCAATATTCATTTGATACAACAACAACTAGGAATGACTCTAAAACATCTCTACTTGTATCCCTTTCCTTATAAGGGATTGTATTTCCCCATATTATAATAGTACCATCAATATTATTCCCATTATAATATCATCAGATATAAATATTTATCCAATTAATTGGAGTGATGTAGTGTTCCCCAAGTCTGATAACGAAAGAATACATAAATTTTCCACAAATTCCTAAATAGTCATGTAATACCCCTTAAAATTTAAACGTTTTTATAAATATGTATTGATATCATTACATGTGGAAAAAAGACACGTTTCATTTCCTCAAATCATAATCCTTGAAAATAAGCAGCTTTAATAAGCATATAACACATGAAAATGAAACTGGTCTCATATAAATCATTCCACCAAAATATAAACTGTTTAGAGAAAAAATATTAATTGATCATCTAGATCATTTCCTATAAATGAATGAGTAAAAATAATGTATGTTGGCTTAGATAGAAAATAATTGAGAAACATCTCTATTGAAAATTTCTAGAGTAAATTATCTATTCTTTTTTTAAAAAAATTATTTCAAAACATTAATCCTTTTTGAAAAAATATATTTTAAAACATAAAAATTAACAGCGAAAAAATATTGAAAACCATTTTCTATCAAATCTTATAAATTAATCTTGGAAACATTTTGAAAGCCATTTATTTAAATTGGGATATTGAAAAAAAAGTTTGAAAATAAATTTCTTTAAAATGAATCATGAATACATGTTTTGAAACTAGTTATTTGAAAACCTTTATTGAATGAAATCTTATTGAAAATGAATCTAAAAAAATAAAATGATATTATTGATAATAAATTTAGAAAATATATTTAAAAACCATTTTGTTTATATTAATTTTAAATTATAGTAAAGTGGGTTTTAAACCCAAATAATATTTTTAAAATTAATTTCTGGAGAAAATGTTCTTAATATATAATCCTTGAAAAAGAAATCATATAATTTTATCTTTATTTTTAGAATACAGTTTTTTGGAAGAACACTGATTTCTGACTGAAAGGATAAATAATTTCTTCTTTCCATAAAAATATTTTCCAAATTATTTTAAGTACATAAGAGTGGGAAAATGGTATCATTATTTTTATATAAACTGAATAACTAGGGGTTAAAAATACATTTGGTTTATTGATGTATGTATCATATAATTTCATCAATGGAAGAATAATCATAATCTATTTTGATAAATTATGAGAATGTAACTACAGTCGATTACTAGTTCAATAAATATAAATCACAATACAATAGAAAAAATAATATTAAAGAAAATATATATATATATATATATATATATAATATTCATGATATAATATGTCAATGGTAGTATATACACCTCATTGAAAAATACATTTTCATGACCTGTTATGTGTCTCAAAGAAGGAAAATAGATACAAAATAACTTTACCGATTTGGTATATATATAAATAAACCCATTGAAATAATGATCTTGAAATGGATATTTGAATACCATTAAATTTATGTATTGGAATTTTATAATTAATCCATGGGTAGTACACACACCACACATAATAAATGAATTGTGAATAAGGAATGTATCTTACAGAAATACAAATTGAGATGATATTCTCTTGCCTTAAGTCATGAATTTATTTGTACATGTTCAAACATAATGAATAATAAATAAACAATTATTATCAATAATTCACAAAGAAATATTATTATATCTAATAACATATTTTATGTTTGGGATAATTTATATTATCTATTTATTAAAAAAACCAATTAAATATTATTGTTTGGGTAATATTCGCATAATTTTTTGAATATGTTTTACTTTGTTATTATTGATACCCTTACATGGATGATGATTTAACAATTTAAAAATGAAAATAATGTAATAAATTTGATATATATTACGTGTACAGTTATTTAAAATAATATATATAATGAGAATGTATGAAATGGGATACACCATTCATTGATATGGTAGGTCATATGTATGCATGAACAATATTTCTATTTTATTTCTGTATTGAATTAAATTATGTAAATGGAATATGAGTAAATAAATAAATAAATATATTATTATTATATTATTATTATTTCATATATTTTATTAAATTTAATTAAACTCATTCTTAACACATTCCATGTAAGGTCTGAATGAATCACATTACTTTGTAGCGGTGGTAGTCTACACATCAAAAAATTATCATACATACAAGAAAAAGGAAAATATAATCATATATATTATATAATAAATATAATATAATAAATAACTCATAAATATAATCTCTTTAATATATAAATATTTTTTCCATAAAAATTATAAACTCTAATATTTAGTAATGGAAAAACGAAAACATCATTTCATTTGTTGGTAGTTTGAAGTACACAAGAATGCTAAGAATGATACCAATTAAATGGAATCATGTGTAAATTAAGGTAAAAACACTATAATAACAACATAACTGTATATTTGGGATAATATATTAATTTTATAATCATGTAATAAGAAAATTTTAGGTTGTGGATAAAAATGAAAGGATCTCGAGTAAAGATGTTTCCCCTTCTTTTGGCCACTCATTTTTCTTTAAAAAAAAGGAATATTAGGTTTTATTTAGGCACAAATGGAGGATTCAATGTGGAAGGAATAGATGTTCAAGGATTATTTTAAAATAAATTTCCACATTCAAATGTACTAATAGGTTTCAATCAGTGGGATAGGTAGTGGCCTTTTATTGGGAAGAGAGGGGTCACAATTCAAATTTTTGGAAACAAGTTAAGTATACTCATGTTTTTTTCTAAAAATTTATAAAAAACCAAAAATAATCTTCATAATAAATGTTTTATTTCATAAATATGTCCATCCAATTGGGTTTTTACAAGTTTATAGTTATCTTTTCAATAAAGTTAAAGGTTTAGTCCATTTTTAATTGCAATTTTTTCTCTAATCACCATAATTAATTTTAATCACATCCACTAATATTTTCAGTGAAAATTAATTTTGTATTATTAGAATCTAAATATTATAATTATTAAAACCATGTATTAAGGTTTTTAAAAATTTAATTCGTAGAATAGGAAAAATTATATTTAATACTAGTCCCACAGATGTGGAGAGAAAGTGGGGTTTGATAGTAAGATTATTCAAAATTCCATTATTTTTATATAACTCAATTCAAAATAAAAATTATTCAAGTGACCTAAATTGTTTTCATATATGTATAATTTATGTTTTGTTACTTAAAAACCCAATTAGTATATATCTTATCTATATAATTTAATTATAAGGAAAAGATTTTTTGTATGAAGATTGAGTATTTTTACTAATCAAACATAAATTTACTTTCTAATAAGAATAAAACAAATTCACCTTAAGATAATTTAGAAATTATTAATTTAAAAATAAATATTATTTTATAAATATAAATTTTTAAAATTTATAAGACATAATAAGTAGTCATTTTAAAAAAAATAGTATATCAAAAAATATATGGACATTACTACAAATTGTATATATTATTATCAATATGATTTATCTATATAAATATGTTATAGTTATATTTAGAACAAATATTTTTATATTACAATTACTATGTTTTACCCCAATTTTATAAATGTGATGTTATATAATTATAATAATAAAATGTTATTTCATTGAAATTTAGTGTTGCGTGTATAACAAGACTTGCTTATGTTTACTATCATGCCTGATTAATATAGTATATCATATAATGAAAACCAAACATATTTCACTAATATAATGTAATATATATTAATCATAGTTTGAAAAAAATATCAAAATGTTAAATTAACTCAAAATAAATAATACAAAAAATATCACAGTGTTTTAATTAATGTTGATTATAATCTAATTCGTTGTTTTCCATTATTTATATATGGTTCTCAGTATAAGTGGGGAAATCAACAGTCGAATTCAATATAGTAATTTTTCAATTATAAAATACAAAAATGGTAGTTTTGAAAGTGTGAATATCATTGAAATATTAGGCTAATGAGTAAGGTTATCATGAATGATAATTTCCTTATAAAAACATATTATTACACAGCACGATCCAACTATGTTTTATAAGATTTTATGATAAAGAATATACTATTTAATTAAAATACTAATTCATTTGTAGATGAATAATGTGTCATGACCCATCCTAGTGGGGCCTGCACCGCAACTCCCCAAGCCCAACATCAATAGGCCAGGGGAAGGTGACTAGCATTGAGTAAGAATATTACTAATATGGGAGGCATTTCACAAGTACCTGCACACACACACATCTCCAATCCCACAATGCTGAAATGTAAAAACCACTAAGGAACAAAAATTCATGCATACTACTAAACCTAACAACCATTGTGTAATAGAAAGTAAAGTGCTTGAAATAAACTGGGAAAACAAATACAAGCCCACTAAAAAAAATGTCTAAAAAAACAAAAGTTCAACCTGTGAACAAGAAGGGGAGCTGGGGGTGCTTCTTGTAGCCATAGGAACGCCTCAGCCTGTAGGGAACACATAATTCTTGGTCCTGTCCTAGTCCTCCCTAAACTCTATCAAAAGGCCGGTCGTCTGCACAAGACACGAGACGTACTGGCAAAGCCCGTGCAGGGGTGATTATAACAATACTCAGTAAGGGACCTCAAAGACCAAAAAGTAGTAAAGAAAAGGTACAATCATCTATGTGAAGTATATTTCTACAAAGCATATAGAAACACAAACGAGATATACACAAAACACAGACCCATAGTCTAGAGGCAATTCATACAACCGCATACCCCGTCTAAGGATTCCGTTCGAAGATTCCATGAAGTACTCATTATAGGATACACCGTAACGACCTGAAATTTTAAATAAATATTGTTTCCAAATTTTATGTGTCATTTAATTTTATTTTTATACTCAAAAAAATGTTTCATTTGATAACATGAGTATAATTAAAATGAGAGGTTTTGACTGTTATTTGACCATTGGTCAATATGACCATTGGAAACTAAACGTTTTGAATATTGTCTCTAAATGCAAGAAATCTTGGTTAATTAATATAGAAAGAAGATTCGATGGCCTCACCCAGTAGTCTTGGACCGATCGAAGCCCATCTAATGGAACATGGGAAGGAGGTAGCACCCATGGGCTTTGCTCTAGACCAAACCCAAGCTGAACTTCATCGTGTGAAGCAAGAATGGGATCGCCTTCGAGAGAAGTTAAAACTGATAGAAATTACTACTCATGCGATGTTGGCCGAGCCTCCCTCGGATTCTCTCACCTTAGCACACCTTATACTTATGTCATATGCTGGTGTGATAAGGGGCTATGTAAGGAGAGCGTAACTGCCTTGTGTAATCCTTTGTTTAAAAAAAAAGTGGGATTTCTTCTTATGATGAAGATTATGAATTTTCAAATGTTCAGATAAATATAGTATGCATATTTTTAAAGAATAGTAAATGATGAATAGTGATTTTACGCTTAGGATTAGTAACGTGACCAAATGGATTAGTAATTTCACTCAATGAAAGTTTTAATATAAATTAGACACCTAGATTACGCAATGAGATTCAATAAAATAGGTAAATAACAGTTTCATAAATTATTTTTCAAGTATTAGTTTTTTTCGGGTGAATAGTGTTTTTTAATTAAAAATGAAATTAAAAATATTTATAAAAATATTTTTATAAAATGGATTTCATTTTTGAACTTAGAGCATCGATATTATGTTAAGGTAATTTTTGAGGATTTTTTTGGAAAAAAATGAATTTTCGATGAATAGTGTGTTTATTTAAAAATGAAATAAAAATATTTAGAAAATTATTTTTATAAAATAGAGTTCATTTTTGAAATCAGAGCATTTATATTTGGTTAATGTGAAATTATGGGATTTTTCTGAGAAAGTTGAATTTTCAGTGAATAGTAAAATACAGTTTTAGGGTTTCGGTATGTTTAATGACATCATAACTGTGTCATGATGATGTCATGAGATATTTTAAAGGATGGTCGACTAAAGAGGATTAATTATTGTGTGGGGTTCCCCATGTGGCCTAACTCTATGGGATGTACCATGGGAGGGCCCATGCTTTTGAGAAAACCACTTTTGAGGTGTCCCTTGGCCATTAATGCCTTGTCCCCTCACTTTCCCTATAAATACCAAGCCATCCTCTCATCGTTTCGACTCCAAAACCATCCTCAACGAAGTTCTGGTCTCCTTAACTTCCAAGGAGTCCTCCCAAGGTTCCCCCATGCCCTCAAGGTCCCAACCATTGAGTTTTATGAGTTACGTTTTAAGGTAAGGGATCCGACCTCTCTCTTTCTTTTCAAATGACCTCTTTTATGTCATTTCTTGTATGCTCCATGTTCTTATGTTATAGGATGTTCTTTCATATTCATTATACTGTACTTTTTATGTTAATATGATGAGAGACCCCCTCTTACTCTCATCATTTCATTTTATGAAGGTTTAAGTGGCGCCCTTAGGTTGCCGAAAGTTTTGTAACAGATTCTTTCTCTCTTCTCATTTTTTCAAGATCTATTTTCATGTAAAGTATTTCAAGTTCCTTTTTATTATGTTGGGGTATGATATCTAAATTTATCATACTGATCTTTTATTATCATATTATTAGAGACCCCATTTGATCTCTTCAATTCAGTATTTTGAAGTTTTAAGTGGTGTCGTTAGGCTGCCGAATTTTTAAGTGGTTCTTCACCCTTCTCGTTTTGAAGTTCTACTTTCATGTCAATTATTTCAAGTTCCTTTTTGTTATGTTGGGGTATGATATCTATATCTATAATACTGATATTTTATGAACATATGATGAGAGACCCCATTTTATCTCTTCAATTCAGTATTTTGATGTTTTAAGTGGCGCCGTTAGGCTGCCGAATTTTTAAGTGGTTCTTCACCCTTCTCATTTTGAAGTTCTACTTTAATGTCAATTATTTCAAGTTCCTTTTTTAATGATGGGTTATGATCTCTAAATCTATCATACTGATATTTTATGACCTTATTATGAGAGACCCCATTTGATCTCTTCAATTCATTATTTTGAAGTTTTAAGTGGCGCCGTTAGGCTGCCGAATTTTTAAGTGGTTCTTTACCCTTCTCATTTTGAAGTTCTACATTCATGTCAATTCGTTCAAGTTCTTTTTTGTTATGTTGGGGTATGATCTCTATATTTATAATACTGATATTTTATGACCATATGATGAGATACCCCATTTGATCTCTTCAATTCAGTATTTTGATATTTATGTGGCGTCGTTCGGCTGCTAATGTTTTAAGTGGTCCTTGCACCTTTCTCCCTTTTCAAAGTTCTAATTCCATGTCAAGTATTGCAAGTTCCTTTTTATTATGTTGGGGTATGATCTCTATATCTATCTTACTGATTATTTTTTTCATATGATGAGAGACCCTATTTGATCTCTTCAATTCATTTTTGGTTGAAGTTTATGTAACGCTGTTAGGCTGCCGAATTTTCGTAAAAGAAATCTTATTTTTGTCTTCCTTTCATGTTCTTCTTTTCATATGGTATATTTTCAAATTTCATTACCATGTTCTTAAATCCCTTATATTCTGTCCCTATACTGTTTTATGGGTCATTTATGAATGTTGGACCCATGTCCCCTCTCTTTTCAATGTTTTCTAAAACCCCAAAACATAGTTGTTATGCTGCAGAATTTTCATCTCAAAATGTCTCTCTCTTTTCTCAAAATTATTTTATGTTATAAAGTGAATAATCAAAGGACTTATTTCTACAGGGTTATTCACATATATATTGAAATTTTCTATTTTAAATTCTGGGATTTACATACATGAGACCCGCTCTCCCCTTCCATGGGTTTAAAGTGACGTAAAGATCATGTCTTTAAAACAGTTTTTAAAATGTTATGATTTTGAAATTAAACCCAGTTATTTTATGCTATATGGGTTATTTATGAAATGTATGATGATGATATATGTGGCTCACATGATAATAAAGGCCAATTTAAGGGTGCGCCCTCACAGCGCTTCAATGCATTGGGTAATGATGTAACCTCTAGAGATTACAATTTTCACGATACCTTGTTGAATAACCTTGGTAATTTTTAAATGACACCTTGGGGATGGAACTTGGTGATATGTTCATGATTTTCTATGTTAAATGATGTAGCCACATCTTCAAGTTATGAAAAATGTTATTTTTATTATGAAATGCCTCATGATTTCTTTCTCATGCCTCAAATTTATTTTCATGGCCTTATTGAAGTATCTCAAGTTCACATGTAAAATGTTTCTCTTATTTCCCTTACTGGGCCTTCTGCTCACCCTTTCTTTTGATATATGTCCCCAGGTTATGAGATGCAGTAATTAACTTAGTATTAACATGAGGAGAAGCCTTTCAAGTGTTTAAGAATAATGTTTTATGTTTTCATGTTTTTTGTTCATGGTTTCCAAGACGCTAAACCTTAAAGATCCTCAGTTTTGTGTAATGAAATGAAAGTTTATGTTATAAAAAGGTGGGATGCTATAGTTGGTATCAAATGATGGATTAGTTATTTGTGGAAATTAGGATATGAAAACATTAGGAAGAACCCTATAGAAAAGTTTAAATATAGGAAATCTTCCATATATTTTGGTGAGTATTGAGTAAGGGGTTGCCAAGCAAATACATCCATGTCTGGATACGAGCATGTAGAGGTGGCTCTGGCACATATGTACATAGGGGTAAAACCTGAAAACACCGCTTTGAGCTTGACTCGAACGGGAACTAGTACACGACAATGGGCCTGTCTGTACTCTTGGTTATGACACTCCCGGGGGATATGATTTGGTAAATTCATAAGCATAGTATGAACCATTATTAAAGGAACAAAGATAAAATAAAATAAAGATTCAAATAAGAATATATGATCATGGATAACCTAGATTGGAACCTAGGGGATCGCAAGTTAGGATATACTTTTATTCTACAAGTTTATCCCTTTATGCTTATTGTTTCCTTTTCATGATTATTGGTGAAGTATTTAAGCCCCTAATTATACTTTATCTTCTTAGTTTATGGTGGGTAATGGAAGAACATGTCCCAACAACAAATGTGATAGGAAATGCGATGATTTACGTATTAATATGACAGAGATGATTAAGGGATTAAAAGATGATTATTATTTTGGAAGACGTTCACTATTTTGGGGACCCTATATGATCGAGGTAAATAGATTACTACGGTATTTTCATTAAGGAGTAAGGTTGACTTATATTTTGAAGAATCGATAAATTTAAGGCAGACTTATAGTAATTTATGTTACTTATGGAAATGATGAACCTATCATGGGGTAAATATGTTTAGGTTAGTTACTTTTGTTATAAGATGTTAGGATTGTTTGATGTTGTTTGGAGATGAATGATAAAGTTTACCTTGGAAGACTATGTTATCAAATCCTTCTTGTATTTGGGTTTCAATATTTCTTTGGTTTATTTTGAGGATTTTTAAGGACAGTTATTTACGGAATGGTATATGATGAACTCTGGGTAGTACCATGGAACTTTGAAGATTTAAAAGCAGTTTCCATTCCTATGGGATTATTTCTTTTTGAAGAGTTGTTTTACCTTACCCTTTCTATTTTTGGGATAATTCTTAAAGATAGATGAATTAGATGGTTAATCTTTTGTGGATTATGTCATTCTCTAGAAGATGATTCTTGTGTTTTGATGAGACCATGTGTTTTTGAATGCTCATAATTTGGAGAAAATATTATTTTTGGGTAGAAACGTATTAGAGGATTAAACTCTACATGAAGGTAGGGTTATTTTCTTATGTTTTTGTTCTATGTAGTAAGTGAATTCCTCAAAATTATGAAATGAAAAATAAAACAAAAATGATGTTGGTTTAGGTTTCCCACTAGGTAATCAAATACGGTTTACACACATCATAAGTTTAGGATTTTCTTATGGTTAAATTTCTCCTAATTATGTTCTCTATCACTCTCCCTCAGAACTTGACCCTTTGTTTTCTCCTCCATGTCCATGTTTTCCTACATGTAATCCTAGTGTTGGTTAACTCGGGTGACCTTTGTACTTCCCTTTCTTTCTTTTTAAGTAATAGTTTTACTAACTCCTTTTCCGATGTGGGACTTTCAATGAAATTTTAAAACCCAATTTTAAAAATTGTGAGGACGCAATTTCTTAAGGGGGGAAGATTGTAACGACCTGAAATTATAAATAAATCTTGTTTCCTATGTTTATGTGTTATTTTATTTTATTTTTATACTCCAAAAAAATGTTTCATTTGATAACATGAGTATAATTATAATGAGAGGTTTTGACTATTATTTGACCATTGGTCAATATGACCATTGGAAACTATACATTTTGACTATTGTCTCTAAATACAAGAAATCTTGGTTAATTAATATAGAAAGAAGATTCGACGGCCTCACCCAGTAGTCTTAGACCGATCGAAGCCCATCTAACAGAACATGGGAAAGAGGTAGCACCACTGGGCTTTGCTCTGGACCAAACCCAAGGTGAACTTCATCGTGTGAAGCTAGAACGGGATCGCCTTCGCGATATGTTCAAACTGATAGAAATTACTACTCGTGCGATGTTGGCCGAGACTCCCTCGCATTCTCTCACCTTAGCACACCTTACACTTATGTCCTATGATGGTGTGATAAGGGGCTATGTAAGGAGACCGTAACTGCCTTGTGTAATCCTTTGTTTAAAAAAAAATTGGGATTTCTTCTTTTGATGATGTTTATGAATTTTCAAATGTCCGGATAAATATAGTATGCATATTTTTGATGAATAGTAAATTATGAATAGTGATTGTACACTTAGGATTAGTAATGTGACCAAATGGATTAGTAATTTTACTCAAATAAAGTTTTAATATAATTTATACACCTAGATTAAGTAATGATATTCAATAAAATAGGTAAATAACAGTTTCATAAATTATTATTCAAGTATTAGTTTTTTTCAGGTGAATACTGTTTTTTAATTAAAAATGAAATTAAAAATATTTAGAAAATTATTTTTATAAAATGGATTTCATTTTTGAACTCAGAGCATCGATATTATGTTAAGGTAATTTTTGAGGATTTTTTCTGAAAAAAATGAATTTTCGGTGAATAGTGTGTTTATTTAAAAATGAATTAAAAATATTTAAAAAATTATTTTTATAAAATAGAGTTCATTTTTGAAATCAGAGCATTGATATTTGGTTAATGTGAAATTTTGGGATTTTTCTGAGAATGTTGAATTTTCAGTGAATAGTAAAAATACAGTTTTAGTGTTTCGGTATTTTTAATGACATCATAACTGTGTCATGATGATGTCATGAGATATTTTAAAGGATGGTCAACTAAATAGGATGAATTATTGTTTTTGGGTCCCCATGTGGCCTAACTCTATGGGAAGTACAATGGGAGGGCCCATGCTTTTGAGAAAACCACTTTTGAGGTGTCCCTTGGCCATTAATGCCTTGTCCCCTGACTTTCCCTATAAATACCAAGCCCTCCTCTAAACTATTCTACTCCAAACCCATCCTCAACGACGTTCTGGTATCCTTACCTTCCAAGGAGTCCTCCCAAGGTGCCCCCAATCCTTCAAGATCCAAACCTTTGAGTTTTAAGAGTTACATTTTAAGGTAAGGGATCCGACCTCTCTCTTTCTTTTCAAGTGACCTCTTTTATGTCATTTCTTTTATGCTCCATGTTATTATGTTAGAAGATGTTCTTTTATATTCATTATAATGTCCTTTTTATGTTCATATGATGAGAGTCCCCCTCTTACTCTCATTATTACATTTTATGAAGGTTTAAGTTGCGCCCTTAGGCTGCCGAAATTTTTGTAACGGATTCTTTCTCTCTTCTCATTTTTTCAAGATCTATTTTCATGTAAATTATTTCAAGTTCCTTTTTATTATGTTGGGGTATGATCTATAAATTTATCAAACTAATCTTTTATGATCATATGATGAGATACCCCATTTGATCTCTTCAATTCAGTATTTTGAAGTTTTAAGTGGTGCTGTTAGGCTGCCGAATTTTTAAGTGGTTCTTCACCCTTCTCATTTTGAAGTTCTACTTTCATGTCAATTCATTCAAGTTGTTTTTTGTTATTCTGGGGTATGATATCTATATATTTAATACTGATCTTTTATGAACATATGATGAGAGACCCCTTTTTATCTCTTCAATTCAGTATTTTGAAGTTTTAAGTGGCGCCGTTAGGCTGCAGAATTTTTAAGTGGTTCTTCACCCTTCTCGTTTTGAAGTTCTACTTTCATGTAAATTCTTTCATGTTACTTTTTGTAATGTTGGGGTATGATCTCTATATCTATCATACTGATATTTTATGAACATATTATGAGAGACCCCATTTTATCTCTTCAATTTAGTATTTTGATGTTTTAAGTGGCGTCGTTAGGCTGCCGAATTCTTAAGTGGTTCTTTACCCTTCTCATTTTGAAGTTCTACTTTCATGTCAATTCTTTCAAGTTCCTTTTTGTTATTTTGGGGTATGATCTCTATATCTATCATACAGATCTTCTATGACCATATGATGACAGATCCCATTTGATCTCTTCAATTCATTATTTTGAAATTTAAGTGGCGTCGTTCGGCTGCTAAAGTTTTAAGTGGTCCTTGCACCTTTCTCCCTTTTCAAAGTTCTAATTCCATGTAAAGTATTGCAAGTTACTTTTTATTATGTTGGGGTATGATCTCTATATCTATCATAAAGATTTTTTTATGTTCATATGATGAGATACCCTATTTGATCTCATCAATTCATTTTTGGTTGAAGTTTATGTAACGCTGTTAGGCTGCCGAATTTTCATAAGAGAAATCTTATTTTTTTCTTCCTTTCATGTTCTTCATTTCATATGGTATATTTTCAAATTTCATTACCATGTACTTAAATCCTTTATATTCTGTCCCTCTACTGTTTTATGGGTCATTTATGAATGTTGGACCCATGTCCCCTCTCTTTTCAATGTTTTCTAAAACACAAAAACATAGCTGTTATGCTGCTGAATTTTCGTCTCAAAATGCCTCTCTCATTTCTCAAAATTATTTTATGTTATAAAGTGAATAATAAAAGCTCTTATTTCTACAGGTTTATTCACATGTATATCAAAATGTTCTATTTTAAATTCTGGGATTTACATACATGAGACCCGCTCTCCCCTTCCGTGGGTTTAAAGTGACGTAAAGATCATGTCCTTAAAACAGTTTTTAAAACGTTATAATTATGAAATGAAACCCATTTATTTTATGCTATATGGGTTATTTATGAAATGTTTGATGATGATATATGTGGATCACATGATAATAAAGGCAAATTTAAGGGTTCACCCTGATAGCGCTCCAATGCATTGGGTAATGATGTAACCACTAGAGATTACAATTTTCACGATACCTTGTTGAATAACCTTGGTAATTTTCAAATGACACCTTGGGGATGGACCTTGGTGATATGTTAATGATTTTCTATGTTAAATTATGTAGCCACATCTTCATGTTATGAAAAATGTTATTTTTATTATGAAATGCCTCATGATTTCTTTCTCATGCCTCAATGTTTATTTCATGACCTTATTGAAGTATCTCAAGTTCACATGTAAAATGTTTCTCTTATTTCCCTTACTGGGCCTTCTACTCACCCTTTCTTTTGATGTATGTCCCCAAGTTATGAGATGCAGCAATGAACCTAGTATGAACATGAGGATAAGCATTTCAAGTGTTTAAGAATAATGTTTTATGTCTTCATGTTTTTTGTTCCTGGTTTCCAAGACACTAAACCTTAAAGATCCTCAGTTTTGTGTAATGAAATGAAAGTTTATGTTTTGAAAAGGCAGGATGCTATAGACACAGTCCACAAGTCTGGTAGCTCTGATAACATCCGTCCGAGAAGTATTATTCATCGGGAGCCTCCATGAGAGGTAGATACACATATTATGGGAGACACACTCTTGAGTGGGAAAGATCCAGATAGATAGAAGCAATCAATACAAGAGACACACTCTTGAGTGGGAAAGATCACGATACACAGATGAAGATCACTACCAGGGCCATGGCAGATACCTTGACTCATCTAGATTCACCAGCTAAGTGATACACTAGCTTGGTAGAGGATCAAGACCTGGTAGAGTAGGTCATGTTGATGCCTGACTCTTCTTAGGGTCAAGAATGGATAGAGGATCTCTCTTCGGGCCTCTCGGAGGGATATCGACTCTATCACAGATGTCCTGCTGGAGGGATCATACTCTTATAGAAGGAAACAATGCCTGACCTACAGGGGATCGAGAAGAAGGTTCACTGATCCAAATGAAATATGTCTAAAATATGGTGAACAAGAGGACCGTGCCATTTTCCAAATGGTACACGACGTGTAGAAAAGTTACACTCCGTGTTTTCTGAACCCGAGTACTGCCCATGTACAACGGACCATGTCGTAAGGTTGGTCGTATAAAAAATTGAGTACACGGTGTATAGTAAAATGTACACGTGGTGTCCGACAGACAATGGTAGGCCCTGTGTACACTAGACATGATCTCGTACATGGTCATCAACCCATGTACTCCAACCCGTGTAATCGGTACACAGGGTGAACTGCGTTACTGGCCCCTCCTGGCCCTGTAACGGAGTACCTGACTGTGTACTCCATCGCGTGCCCGTGTACCACCCATAGATACTTGCCGAGTCCCACGTAGCCACCTCTAGCATGTTGTACATGTCGTGTTATGAAATACTCAAAAAAATAACCCATCGCAAAGAGAATCTAGGATGGGTTATTTGCGATGGGAATAAATCCTATCGCAAATAACCAATCACATATAATGATTTTTCCAATAGTGCTCAAGCTTCTGCTAAGAGCACCCACCACCTTGTTCCCCTTTTAATGAGTATAAATGATCCCGATATCATAATACTAGAGGATCTCTATCCAACACCTCTTCCTTAGATTTAGATCCTTCAGTGAGAAGATGTACTTGAGTCTGTTGTGGCCAGAGTAGACAATAAACCGCTCGCCCATGAGGTTGTGTCGCCACATCTTCAATTCGAAAACTACCACTTTCAACTCGATATCATGGGTCACATAGTTATGCTCATATGGCCTAAGCTGGAGAGAACCGTAAGCAATCACGACCTGCCTCTGCATATGCACACATCCACGCCCGGTCCCTAATGCGTCGCAGAAAACAACTTACCCAACACCCTCCTCTGGAAACCTCAAGACTGGGGTGCTCGTCAAATTCTGTCTCAACTACTCGAAATCCTACATGCACATCTCCATCCACATGAATGGTTTCCCCTTCCTGTTCAAGGCGTTCATCGGTGCAGATATCTGTGAGAATCAAGAATGAATCTCTGGTAATACCCTGCCATCCCAAGGAAGATCTGCACATACTTCATGCTCTGAGGTGGATCCCATGCTAACACAGCCTGCACCTGGGATGGTTATATAGCTACTCCATTATCTGAGATGACATGTCCTAAAAAGTGGAACTATTGAATCTAGAACTTGAACTTTGAGAGCTTCCCATAAATCTGGTGCTCACGAAGTACGTTTAGAACCATCTGTAGGTGTCTCACATACCTCTTATAATGCCCAGTAAACAAGTATGTCTTCAATGAAGAAAACTATGAACCATTCCATGTGCAGATGGAAGATCCGGTTCATTAGTCCCATGAACACTGCGGGTGCGTTCGTCACGCCGAAAGACATCACCAAGTACTCATAGTGACCGTAGCGGCATCTGAAGGCCGTCTTTGGTATATCCTCGTCCCAAACATGTATCTTTTGATAACCTGATCGAAGGTCAACCTTTGAGAACCACTATGACCCTCTCAGCTGATCCAAGAGGTCATCGATCCCTGGTAGTGGATACTAGTTCTTCACCATCACTTGGTTCAGGCGCCGGTAATCCACGCACAACCTCAGACACATGTCTTCCTTCTATTCAAACAAGATTGGGGATGCCAAGGGTGAAACGCTGGGCCTCACGAAACACTTACTCTACAAATACTTCAATTTCACCCTTAGCTCACGAACCTCTAATGGAGCCATCTAATATGTTTATGAGAAAATTGGTGCCGTCAAGGGATGTAAGCCGATGCATATGTCAATTTCCTGGCAGGGAGGTAATCCTAGAACATCTTTGTGAATGATGCCCTCATACTTTTCCACCACTCCTAGGAACTGGGAGCTCATAACATACATTGCTCCGAGTTCATGGCTAGCCATATCATGGGATATTGGTTGCACCCTCTTATACCTGAATTTATTCTGTTCTACCTAGGTCTCTTTTTCTCCAACCAAGAAAAATATCTTCCCATCACGGTGGACACACCACAATCTTCTCCTAAAACAATCAATCTGGGCACAGACTGATGATACGAAATCTATACTGGGAATGACGTCGTAAGGCATCGACACGACCACCAATAGGTTTCAACTGAAACTCTCACCTCCAAGGGTAAGATCACACTGTCTATAAAGGTGTGTGATCGTCGATTCTACTCCAGTAGATGTCTCCAAGCGTAATGATCGAGTCAACAGTTCTACCAGAATCTCGAGGTTTCGTACAAGACATGTGGCTATGAAGGAATGGATAGAACCAGTGTCTACAAGTATGGAAGCTAAGGTAGAAAAGACACAGATCATACCTCGAATCATCCATGGAGCCCCAGGGTCGTATGCCTCGATCGCATGCAGTTATCCCCGTCCCTTTCCCCTAGTTCCCTAAGCCTAGTGAGGAACTCCTGGGGCAGGTGGTGGATGTTAGTCAAAGAATCTGCCACCAAACACAGCTCTCCCTTGTCCTCTATAACTTCTGGCGCCTAGTGGGTCTGTCTACTCCACTCTCTGCCTCTTCCTTGGTGGTCTATCCACCGCATCCCTATTAGTAGCTCGACTGGTAGGAAAATATCTAGTGAAATGTCCCCTACCGTCGCATGTGTAGCATCACTTCTCGCTAGGCTGACTGGATCCAACATGAGAGCCCTGGACTGTCAACCCCCTTTAATGGGTCCTCCTACAACGTCTCTCACGTCCTGATCCCTACATCTGACGCTGAATCCCTACTGTCGAGGTCTCCTCACCCGTCTACCTAATGTTGACTATCACCAGCTTTCGCTGCTCCGCCAAGAAGCTCTCGATCACCAAAGACTACTCGATCACTCAAGTAAATTGAAATGCATAGAAGCATGCCACTAGCTTGGATGTCTCATTTTAGACATTGATCGAAGGTCCGAGGTCTAAATTATTGATCCCTGACCATATCCATCGAGTACTGGGTGAGGATGGTGAACCTCAAGGAATAGTCATCTACTGTCGTACTGCCATGCTGGAGCTGAAGAAGCTCATGGATGCGCACAGATCTCAGCCTAACTGGAGATAACTACTCCTTAAAGAGTCTCTCAAACTATGTCCAAGAAAGCGTCTCCTCATCATGAGTTTGTGTGGTCAGACTCCACTAACATTCTTCAAAACACTGAAGAAGGCTCGCTCCTAGGATCACCGTATGGTCCGCTAGTGTCCTCACTAGACATAAAACTCAAGTCACCGCCTCAATCCAGTCCTCAGCCGCCTGAGGGTCGGTCTCGTATTAGAACCTGAGGGGTCTCTATCTCTGGAACTCATGGAGTGCACTAAGACTGCGCTCCTCATTAGTTGGTACCACAGGTACCATTGGCTTCTCCAGTGGTGGTGGCATAGAAGGTGCACCACCTGGTGGCAATGCCTGAGGAACTATTCTCTATATCGAAGCCTCGTCACTAAGGTGGTCATCCTCATGATCGTGCTGCTGAATCCTAGTGGGTATGTCTCGCGGTGGAATACTGTAACGAAACAAGATGTACCATGGTCAATGAGTATATCTGGATAGCTGATACAAAGGATATGGAAAACATGACCCATTCCTATATGATGCATGTACCATTATTTTATTTCCCCAAAACCATTTTTTTCATGTACCAAGTTGAAATGAATGTTATCAGAGCCCTGGTGTATGGTAATTTAAGATGTCGCACCAACACTGGAGTCTCTGGCCAAAGCCATGCTCGAAATAGTGAACACTATTTCCCCAACCAATCACATAGACTATTGATCCTAAGGTAGAACTGGCCACATCGGATACCACTCTGTCAAGACCTGTCCCAGTGGGGCCTAAGACACAACTCCCCAAGCCCGCCTTCAATAGGTCAGGGGATGGTGACTAGAACCAAGTAGGCATATTACTAACATGGAAGGCATTACCTAAGTACATGTAAACACGCACACATCTCCAATCCCACAATGCTGAAATGTAAAAACCAATATGGAATAAAAAATGAATGCATACTAATAAACCCAACCACCAGAGTGCAATGGAAAGTAATGATATGGAAGTAAACTGGGAAAAAATACAATCCCACTAAAACAAGAGTCTAAAAATTTTAAAGTCTAACCATTGAACACAAAGGGGTGCTGGGGATTCTGCTCATGGCCATAGGAACACCTCGGCCTGTAGGGAACTCAGAAAGCTCGATCCTATCCTCTTCCACCCTGGACACTCTCAAAAGGTTACTCACCTGCACAAGACACATGGTGTTTGGGAAAATTTCATGCTGGGGTGAGTATAACAATACTCAGTAGAGGACCCAAAAACCACAATGCATTAATGCAAAGGTATAGTCAGATATATGAATTATATGTCTACAAATCATATTGAAAAACAAACCAGATATACTCAAAAATCAGACCTGTAGTCTTGAGGTAAGTCATACAACCACATACCCCGTCTAAGGACTTCGTTCAAAGATTCCACAATGTAATCGTCACGACAGAAACAATTAACGAGTCTGGTAGCTCTGATGACGTTCATTCGAGAAGTACTATTTTTCGGGAACTGCTGCGAGCGGTAGAAACACTCGTTATGGGAGATAGACTCTTGAGTGGGAAGGATCGCAAAATATAGAAGCACTCATTATGGGAGACACACTCTTGAGTGGGAAAGATCACGATACACAGATGAGGATCACTGCTAGGTCCATGGAGGATACCGTGACATGTCCAGATTCATTAGCTATGTTAAACACTAGCTAGGTAGAGGATCAATGCCCGGTAGAGTTGTTCATGTCGATTACTGAATCTACCTAAGGCCAGGAATGAATAGAAGATCTCGCTATGGACCTCTCTAAGGGATGCCAAATCTATCACAGAAAGTCCTGCTGAAGGGATCATAATCCTGAAGAAGGAAATGATGCCTGACCTTCTAGTGAATGAGAATAAGGGGAACTAACCTAAATGAAAGATGCCCAAAATATGGTTAACAATAGGACCATGCAATTTTCCAAAATGTACATGACATGTAGAAATGTTATACGCCGTGTTGCCTGAACCTGGGTACTGCCCGTGTATAATTTCCCATGTCGTAAGGATGTTTGTATAGAAAATTGAGTACACGACATGTAGTACGATGTACATGTCATGTCAGAGTGGCTAGGGTTGGCCCTGTATACGCTGGCCATGTGCCCATACATAGTCATCACCATATGTACTCCAACCCATGTAATCAGTACATGGGGTGACCCACGTTACTATCCCCTCTTGGCCGTGTGATGGTGTACACGGTCGTGTACTTCATCTTGTGCCCGTGTACCCCCTGTATACATGCTGAGTCCCACGTAGCCACCTCTACCATGCTGTACACGCCGAGATCTGAAGCTGTGTAGTTCATCCCGTGTCTGTGTTTTTCCCATGATACACACTGAGGTTAAGGGAAAGTCTAACATATTGTGTGACCAGGGTCACACACCGTGTGATTCATGTTTGACCCCTGAAACCCTAGCTGTCACGCAATACCTACATGGCGTGTTCTTCTAAAGTAAACATCCTGTTTTCTGTAAATATCATGAAAAGAGGCTCTTCCCCGGGGCGCCTCCCATGTTTCCCTGATCGTTGATCCCACAGTCCGATTACCACGAATCTCTCAGGTTTTTGTCTCCCTGGCACTAAGAAGCTACTTCTGGTTTTTTCGGACCTCTGATCAGTCCTGAAAACATGTTTTAATCTTCCTACGTGAAGAATTATCAAAGAACAACCCTTCTTGATCCAGCCTGATTCGTTGTTCGCCATTGTCGTCGCCCCTCCGCAAGGTCACTGTGGGGTCTATTCTTATCTTTGAGATCATTGAATCACAGAACGGATGCGCAATGATCCGTTGATCATCACCCTGTGAAGAACGTGAATAACACATGAATGAAATGGGAAGAAAATCCAATAAAACAAATTTGAGGAAAGAATCTACATTGTTGTTCCTCACGACGTTGATATGCTCATATTAATAGGATTAAAAGGAGCAGAAATAAATAACAATAAATCAAAATGGAATAAATTCTCCAAATGTTCCCAAATAAATCCATCCCGTAAGAACGTACGAATCCTCGGATCATATTGTTCGTGGTTGATTCTCCTTCATTGTTTAAACTCAAAAAACGGGGAAAGAATTAAAATAAAAAACCCCTACCTCAATGGGGATCAATCACTGATGAAGGTTTCACAATGCTATTGTCGTCGAGATCATACAACATCGTTGATATAGCAGCTCTCAAATTTGATCCATTATCGGTTTTCATTGAGGGTTTGCTCCATTGCTCCACAGATCCTCCAGATATTTCTCTCAAAAATTCGTGAATGACCACCAATCGCTTAACCCATTAAAAAGGGACAAACGATTCAAAGTTTGGTTATTCTGCAGTATTAATGAGTCAATTTTACATTTCTATGCGATTATGACATGGAATTTAATATTGAAAAAGAATCCATGTTGCTGCACTACAGTGAATGTTTCCATAAAAATAAAATGAACATTGAAAATTTTATATTATTTTTATTTTATTAAAACGTCCAAAAAATAACATCTTCCCTCAAACCACGCCAATTGAGGTTAGGCTCATTCTAGGGTAATTTTGTCATACTGGATGCAACAGTTCCCTCATATTTTTAATCTGGTTATCCGTTTGTAAACTGCCACAACCCCGCGCGAGTGCCGACGCACTTAACTTACAATGTTTAAAACCACCATTCCGAGCTCACCAGGTCTCAAAATGAGGTGATGTCTCTATGCATAGTCTCATAATAATCCCATATAATATTTGAAAATAATACACCATAAAATTAGAGGCATTACATAATGGTTTAATTTTAAAAAAATATATAATTTTCCTCATGAAGCATTGAAAATGGAATGGTTATTTAGGCATTATACATTTCTAAAGTAGTTTAAAATTGATGGTGACTAATTTAATGAAAACTATTGGGGAATAAAAAATAGGTCATATAGACTATATATCATGTTAGGTGATATTAGTTGAATTATAATTTAAATGAGAGTAAAAAAATTAAATGGACAAGATGTTCATTACATTAAATTATAAGGAAAAAGAACGTGTTGTGGAGTATAATTATAATGTTGCAAGATTATGTAGTACATTTTATTGAGAGAATATATAACATAAAAATAAATATTATCCCATTCCTTGAATGATTAATCTTATTCTTAAAAAGGAGACCTTTTTGTCATGGAATCATCATTTGATGATGTAGTATCACTTACCATAAAAATAAAGAAATAATTTTCTAGTGAATATATATTCTGGGTAAATAAAAAATGAAGAGATAGAATGAACACCATGTGAAGGATATTAAAGGAACTACCCTTTTTTTAAAATTATTTTAAATCCCATACCTTTATAGGGGGTCTTAATCATTCATATTGTTTCTATATCCTCTACCAGTATCTTCCCTTAATGAATTCATTTAGAGGATGATAAGACAAAAACATAAGAATAAAAAAGGTATCCTTTGAATATAGGATGTAAATATTATGTTGGAAAACATTAATGTGTTTCTTGTAGAACAACCAATATATATTTCTAATCATAATGTTCAATTTTACAATTATTTTATCCCTCATTACATATGTAGATAAAATACTTCATAAAAGATAATTGTAGTTTAATTAGCAGAACATAATAACCATCTACTATAATTGTGTAATAAATTATTTATACAATATGTTGTTTCATGTTGGGGAACCCCAATTTATTATGTTGTAGAGGAAGTTTGTTTTATGATTTTATACATCAATTATATAGAAATCAATTATTTTTCAATAAAAACATATACACTCTTCTCCTAATAAGCCATGTGTCTGATCAAATTCATAGAGCTCAAAATTATTATAATATTGATCTTTGTTATTTGTATCATTAAATTTGAATAAATAAGGATGTAATCCTAAATATGAAATTTTATATGAGCTATGAACAATATGAATTTTATAAATTTTCACTATATTGATTATTACGCCCTCTATTTTATTGATATGATAAAAAAAGTACTCTAACGTGATGTTAATAATTTCATTATTATGTTAATTATTTATAATGATGTATATTTAGAATTATATGATTAAAATAAGATTAAATTGATTATAATTTTTAGACTCCTAGAGAATATCAGTTATATGGAAAATTTAACAAATGTGAGTTTTGATTTTAAAAAACATTCATATCTTATTTATGTTGTCTTTATTGATGGAGTATTAGTTGATCCTTAAATGATGAAGACATTTGATGTAATAGACACTAATTATGAATATAAAAAGGGTATATGGTTAATTGGGATTTTCACATCAATATCATGGATTTCTCCAAAATACTACTCAATTATCTAATCCGTTAACAATGTTCATAGGTAATGTTTTAATTTTTAAATTTATAGAATAATGTATATAATATTTCGAATATTTAAAAATTATATTCAGAAATGCACCAATAACAAATTTTACATCAGGATGGGATGGAGTTTTGGAACATATTGAAGGATTGGATGCTTTCTTATATATAATTGTAGATTTGTACCATTTTCATAACATTAGATAAATATCAATGATTATAATTATCTAACACATTATCTTCAAATTTTTATATCATTCATTGTATTTTATGGTATGATGGAATTAACATGATAGTGAAATAGATAAAATATATATGGATCAAGAAGATTTAAATACCTATTTTCAGACTAAAATCTCTACATGAGTCAAATGTGATGAGTAGAACTACCTATATATTATTAAATCTCAACACGAACCCGCCAACTGATGGAATATAAGTTGGGTGGTCCATCTAATAGTAATTAACATGGATTTGTTTACTAAAATTAGGGTATACAATAATACTATATTTTTGGTTTCATTAAATTTATATATGGGAATCACTAAAAAATTGGAAATGTCACATCTATTGCAAATAATTTAAAAATAATCTTTATTGGATTAAATCAAATGTTCTTCACTTTGTGTTAAGAATTATAAAATTAAAATCAAAATTGAACATGTTCTATATTGGTATATGTTAACTATGAAAATGGAATATTTAAATTTGTAACGATTATTTCAATTTGATTAAAGTCTATGTTAAAAATATAACTATTAGATAAAATAAAATAAAAATATTTCTACATACACATTTATTACAGAAATATGTATCCAAATTTGAATAAAAATATTTGGTGGGATAATATCAAATATATGATTGTAAACTATGTATCAAGATGCATAATTTTTCAATAGATTTAATCTGAGAGAATCATGAAAAACAGATCATATTTCCTCTACCAATTCTTATTTATATATAGAATGATATTACCAAACTCTCAGTCAACTAATTGAATAGTACTATTATAAAGAATAATTCAATAATTTTTTTGTGATCTTCTTACTATGTCTACACATTTCCACTATATTATGGAATATATACATATAATAAACATTTATTATCTCACTATTAATGATCATGTGGGATCATATGGTGAACTTATTTTATTTTTATATGATTTTAACTATGGTTTATATCAAAATTATATAAGTGTATTCTGAAGTGTCTGAAAATTGAGATAAATGTATTCAACACAAATCATCCTTTGATTAATGGGAAATATGAATGTAATATTCTTATATTAGATTACATGTTACAGAATATTTCAAATGACATTCAAGGTATATGGGATCACAATTTACCTATGGTAGAACATAAATACAATAATATATTACATTTAAGTGTTAAATCGCATTGAAAGAAACATTTAACAGAGAGAGGGTTTTTACTCAAATATGTTGGAAAAATGTTGGTGACATGAAGCTTATAAGCCTAGATCACATAAATGACACAATTATGAGTGTGAATAATTTTTAAAATAATATTATAGAATAAAAATGTAGAAAAAAGGGCTATGTTTATATTAGAATGGATGATTTTTAATTTCATGTGGAATATTATGTTTTCATATATGTCTATTAAGGTATATGAATTATAATATTTAAAAATAAATGTTCAATGATCACTAGGAATATAGATACTCGAAAAAACTAAATTATACTGTAAATTTTACAGGCCCTCTCTAAATTTCATGATACCTTCCTTATCTCTTAATTTATGTAGTAAAATTTTAAAGTACATAACTATGGCCACATATAATGAAAAATTAATGGAACATGATTTATCGTACCTCGAATAGAATATAAATTTTAATGAAACTAGAGAAAATTCCTTATGTGTTGGATAACTCAATTAGTGAATTTATATTGAGAAACAATATTATTGAATATTTATCATTGGAACATGATAATGTTATAGTGAAGAATATATAATATTTCATTATGAAGTGTTATCCTTGAAAATATCTGAGATAAAATATTCGAAGGATGGAAGAATGTAACAACGGACCACAAATGAAATCAACAAATATTCCCTGTAAAAATTAATACACATCAATATTTGGTATTTTATTTTTTTTAATAAATTTATTTGTTTAATTTAAATGATTTCTAATATAAACAATAAACCAAAAAAATAATTATCAATATATTAATAATAAATATAAAATCATTTGAATTTAATCAGAGTAATTATTATATCTATAAACAATGTTTAAGTGTACAAGGTATTCATAGTTAAAATAAACATTATTTTTTAATTATCTTTCGGAGATTTTTATATTATTTATTAAATTAAATAAATTGATATTCTTGTAATGGAATCTAATAGGAAGGAATTTTTAATAAATTCATTATATTATTGAAAATTACATTTTTTAAAAAATTGTTTCCATAAAATTTTTTTGTTTATTTTCCAAATTATTATTTTTTAAATTAGAGGAAATGAATATAATAATAGTGTTTCAATATGTTATACCATAAAAACAAAATTTTAAATATACTCACATTCTATTTTTGGTCACAATGAAAAGTCACTAATGTAACACCCCATCCCTAGAAGACTAGTGCCGATGCATTATATTATTAATTTGGCATGATAATCGGGAATAAATTCATGATGCACCGATATGGTTTTCTTTATTTAAGAGACATATTATATACATGATACCAACAGTACATTGTGAAAAAAACTTGATAAACAATAAACTGAAATAAACAGCAAACTTGAAATCTTATTCAAATTTATCTTCTTCATAACCAGTGAAATGAAACCGGATTAGGGTGTCCTAAAATTTTCTATATGGGTAAATAATACAAAAAAATAATGACAAAATCTATATGTAATGTTAAATAACTGATCAAAAAATCCATTTACACAACTAGATAAGGAATAATTAATATATAAATGTAAGACATATCAATGCATGCCATAAAAAAATAAAATGGGATTGAATTACATCCCTAGATCTGTCGGCACAAAATCTAATAGATAAGTTATAAATGAAACTAAATAAGGGATATTATTTATTAATGGAATTAATTTCTGAGGCACATTAAAACATTTACCATCAAAACCATTCACAAGATGGTATTAAAACTATGGATAATATCTCATTTAATTTTGTCTGCTTATATGTCTCATGAAAACATATCAATGCATCGAGGAGCTACATGAATTCAAGGATCCACGTGTAATTTAAATTCTATGTAATTCCACAAACCGAGTAATAAAAAACTAACACTCTTTATTAAATATTTTTATATAACATGAAATACATAATTATCAATATCTCCCCAAAATAATCAAATAACGGTCAAGGTAAACACCTTATGTAAACTTGTATATAGTTTAGGAAATACTAATATCGATTGTATGAGATATGAATATTCAGGAAAATATACACTAAAAAACAGTAATAGTATTTTTATTACATTATAAAAAGGAAAAAAATTACAAGTGTATGTGAGATTAATAAAATAATCATTAATAACAATCTTGACGAGAGTAATGTTTAAACATTCTAATGTCTCTTATACGATTTTTTTTGAATAATAGTCTCCATAAAGATATGAAATAAAATGAATCTTACAATATCATTAGTGTTAGGGGATTAATTTTATAACATAGAAAAATATTATATAGACTGGATACAAGTGAAATGGCACATAATAACAAATAAGTCTCAAATAAATGTAAATTGAGTTGATATTCTCTAACCTTGGCCTTTCCTTTTTTTTTGATATTTATCCTCTTGTATAATGGTTTATAATATGTTAATAAATTATGAAATAATCAAAACCATGATTATATTACCATATATTAACTTCTTATAATATCACATTATGTGTTTGTAAATTACTTTAAATAATCTCACCATTTTAGTTATTAATTGCATACTTTGGTCGAGTATGTCTTAACATGCTATTTTTTATCATTAATTAGATCATGGATTGATCATATAAAGAATATAAACCCATAATTTACAATCAGATATAATAACAATACCTGTATTTATTGTTGTCCATTATATTTTGAGATTATAAATGAATTTCACCGTTAATGGAGACAGTTAGCCGTACGTACACATGAACACTACATTCATTTCATTATAGAATTAAAATATTGAAATATAAATAATAAATATTTATATTATCTTTATTTTATCATTTCTATGTTATATATTTTATATAGGTTTACTAAAACCATACATTTTACATTCCATGTATGGTGTGATTGAATCACATTGCTTTGAGGGTGTGGTAGTCCACACTTCCTCAAATGATGTTAATATATTAACACAAAATAGAAATTATAAAATATATGTGTTATAAAATTATTAAAGAATATTAATGACATAATAAATATTATTTATATCATTTATAAATATTGTTTCCATCATAATAGCCACCATGCATGTTCTAAAGGAAAATTGAACTATCATCTTTTTGTGATGCAGTACTTCACTTTAAACAGAAACGGGATATTTGTAATACATTAGATGGAGGTGTTTTTAAGTGTAGGTTTAACTCATTATGAAACCACATATTAGAATATTTATGATATTTTTAATATAATAATTTAATAATGATATTTTATGGGGTTGATAATGGAAATAAATCTATAGAGCTTGAAAGAATATGTTACCTCTTAACTGGGCAACTTATTTTGGAATTTACCGAAAGGATTAATTCGAAGGATTCCTAACTAATATGAGGATTAAATATTTATGGGAGGGATTTTTTATCTATTTGGTCATTTATTGGTTAATACTATGTGGTTTGAGAGGTGTGAGTATTGGGCAGAGGTGATGTGAATTTATTGTGAAGGAACTTGACTCACATGGAATGTTTTGGATCAAGATTGGTGTAGATATTTTTTTACCTAAAAAATTCATAAAAAACAATCAAACTATGTAATGGAAGGTTTTTTATGAGATATAACCAGAAAATTGGTTTTGGACAAGTATCAATGTCATTTAGGACCTTCTGTGAAATGTTTAGTCCTTTATTAAGATTAATTGTTCTTTAATAATTTTATATAATTTTATTTACATTCACTAATAGTTTTGGTAAAAATTAATTTTAACTTATTAGAAATTATAATTTTTTCATTAAAAATATGGAATCCATTTTTTCTACATCCAATCATATAATTGGTAGAAATTAATTTAAAATCCATTCTATATGGGGGATGTCAATGCGGGGTTATAGAGTAAAAAACATCCAAAATATAGATATGTTTTTATAGTCAATTTCAATGTCAAATTGATTATAATAACTTGAATTGTAAAAATTTGTAAATAATTAACTAATTATACATTAAACCCAAAATTAAACATAATTTAAACTTTTAAGTAAATCAGATAACAAATTGTTGAACTAAAATGTAGTATTTTAAACTTTTAATTAATAAATAATATCATTCAAGAAAAAAAAATGGCTATTATATTATTATTATTATGTTTTTAATTCAAATATGAAATTTTTTTTAAATAATATATCAATTAATGTGTCATAATTAATATTTTAAATGGGTTCTCATTAAAAGGTGGTGAAATTTCATTTTAAAAAATATAACTTTTTATGTATAAATTTTGTATGTTCTTATATTATGATTCTTAAACATAATGAATGAATATTATCAATGTTTTATAGAAAATAGAAATTATATATTTCATTAAAATAATTCCTTAATTATAATTACCAATTATTTTTAAGACAAAACACCTTTAGAAACATAAAAATAATAATATTTCTTTTCATATCCAATTGGTTATTATTTTCATTTCTCATTAGTTGAAAACCAATGAATTACTTTTATATTTATAAAAACCATATATTTTCATAAGTTAATTAATTTTATTCAAAATATCAGGTTCATATATTATTATATTAGATAATAATATTTTAGTAATATATTATTTTTCAAAAAAACATGGTCTTGCGTGAAACACATGCCATCAAAAATGTCACTGTTGACTTTAACACACACAAACTGAGTGTTCTGTGAATTGAAAATTATAAAATATATCAAATTAATTTAACATATAAAATATATTTTAATTTATCATTGTATAATATCCTCATACATACAGGGTATCATGTGTTAGGGACCCTATCGAATATTAATTTCTTACTTTAGAATTTATGGGTGTTACATTCTAACCACCATAATTAAATTTCATCTTCACAATTTAAACATGATCTCAGATATTAATATATTTAAAATAAATTATTTTTCAAATACCCACATAAAAAATTTGTTAATATCACATATTCATAACAATAGAGAACCAAAAGTACAGCTATAACGAAACCAATTTCCCTAGTAAGAGAACATATGAGTGAATTTGAAACATAGATATGAAAGTAAAATTCTAAAAACCATGTTATGATAGATAATTATAGAGAAATTTTATAAGTGGAATTCATTCAACACGAAACCATAAACTTTATGTCTAAATAAAGTTAATTAATATCATAAAAATTTATTATAATAGAACAATATTTTCTAAAACAATTTTTTTCTATATGTAAGGAATTATTTCACTATATAAGATTATAAATAAATATAAATTTTTATAAACATCCCCAAATAAATTTTTTATTTGATTTTCAGAAAGATAGCTTTGAGGGTGAGCACTAACCAGAACATAGCCAAAACCATACAGTAGGATTCTACAGTGGGGAACCAAATTCAAAATACATACACACAAAACGAGGAGATCAATTTTGAGATATGGTCGCATCATTTGAAGACACAATCATCATAATTGTCTATCATCATCATAGTACATGTCATCATCATCGCAGAATAATCACCATGTAATCAATGTTGCCAATTTCTCACCACATTAATGCCAGAGGCAACCGATCACCAGAACCAATATCTTCACCAAAAAACTAGAGGTCATGGGAAAACACACTGAACATCCGAATAAGGGGCTCATTCCATAGAGAATTGATTACTACCTGAACGCCAACTCCCCAAATATCGATGGTCCACTTCTCTCGAATGACCTGAAGATATGAAATGGGGCTCGGGGCCAGGGTAGGGTTAAAGCAGCATAATGTTCCAAGGGAATGAGCCTTTCTCCAAGAAAAAAACCAGCATACCAAAGTACCATAACCACGAATAAACCATAAGCTATTCCATCCGAGAAGAGTATGAACAAACGTACAAGATACCAACCAAAAAAAAAAGAAACACATAACCAGAATAAATGGAAACAAATGACCCAACATCTGAACTAATGTCATAAAAAGAACTAGGAATTGGAGCCTTAAAAAGAAACTCCAATCAGATCCAGATAAATTGAAGGAGAATTTTGGTGAAATGATGATCTTCATGTTTTCCTAACTCCCAAATCCACAATCCCAAACACATCTGAGGAAACAACACACCCAACTACAATGGGGTTGTGTGTGTCATGTAAGATTGGCAGAGTATAGGATGAAGGGGAGGAAGCAAGGTAACACTATAGAACTAGAAGGGAATGAACCTTGCAAGAAGGAAGTCGAAGAATCCATTATAAGGACCCAATGATGCCGAGAGGAGAAAAATTCCCTATGAAGGAGTTGTCAAGAAGAAAAAAGAAGCATCTGGAGGTGGAGGGGAATGCCATCGCCACTAGGGAGAACTTGAAACCCTAAGAAGAGGAAATCTAGGATAAAGTCTGATGACTAAAGTGGTATCTGAGAAAATAGGGATCCATCTCAAAAAAAAAACATCTTATAAACATAATATTTTCCTTATAATACATCTTGAACTATTTATACTTAATCACTAAAAACATGATATATCATTTGGTGATAATAAAACATTCACCTTTAAAAACCCATTAAATGGTCTTGTAAATCCATATTGTAAATGGAAAATTTTTCAAACAGATTATGATCCAGTCGCATATAAATGATAGACACTGAATAAAAAAAATTTACTTATCATTAGCCATTAATCAACATGAAGTTTCTCTAAAATATCCAATTCCAAAGATGTGAATAACTTCACAATGTTTCCTCTTGGAATATAATATTAACTCAAATGACCATAAAATATCATTGAAAACAATAATTTTCTTTATTCTTTACATAAGACACTATTTATTTGAAATATTCATTTAATCCATATTTTTTGTAAAATCCATCAGTGGTATCATTAAACACTTGTTGATATGTCATTAAGGCTATCAGAACATATCTAAATCAATCATTTCTTCATCATTATCTCAACAACCAAAATATATTATGGATTTCATCCCCACAATCATATGTTTTCTATGAAATTAACATTATACATATTAATTTTTCAGGGTATCATTCATCATATGATGTAAAATACTTAATTAAAAATTACTTTTGTAAAATCCTTACATATTTCATAAATCATATGATGTGAAAATAATTAAAAAATACTTTTACAATATATTTATTTGGTCCTAATATAGAATTAAAATAATGATTACACATTTTTAATGTCAATATCATATGATTGAACTTGATCTCTTATCTTATTCGGATGCATATTCACCTATTGTTTGTGGAATTAATGTGCATAGTGCACCATATCTTGGGATTTTTAACATTGAATTGTAGTGTTTATCATTTTTCTATTTCATTATTTTTCCCAGTGACCATTTTCCCCCAAATTTATAACAAACTTTCAATACATTCATCCTTTTATGACTATGATTCTTTCCAATGTTATCACATGGTGGAAAATCCTCATTTCTATTATATTCTTTTACTCATTCCCCTTTTCATTATGTTTAGAAGAACAAATATTCTCAAGGAATCACATAAATATAATTGAAATTGAGAATTATTTCCCTATCATAATAGCACAAATGACTATGTCAGTATAGTAAGAAATTATTTGTGGAATTTTCACCCATTGTATTGGTGGAGAGCTTGTAAATCAATTTTATTGCTGGAGTGTCAGAGTAATCAATATTAGTGGAGACCTTCCTAGAAGATTAGACACTGATGGTGTGATCTACCACCATATGACATGTAGAAGAGTCATATACAATACCCAGTAGGGAGATGAAGAAGAGGCCCAAGCAGCCATGACAATCTAGATGTTTTCCCCAGTGGTTAGGGTTAGAGGGGGGGGGGGGGATCACGAGGTAGAGATGGTTTGAAGAGGAGCAGATTATGCAACTTATTCATCAAGAGTCATCACATGGCTCACAACTACCTAACTAGCCATACTGATGATCAGAATATAGTCAAGGGACCACCAAGAAAGTGAAAGATGTTCATGTGAGGAGGTTTGATGGGCCGAGTACATGTGATATGTTTTGGTAATACTATAGGTGGTGGCTGATGGTTTGGGGTAATACTACCCCCACCCTGAGGTGGTCCACCCCGACCTCAGGGAGAATGTGGATAGGGATGATATTAGCTTTATGTGGTAGTTACCTATAACCACATTTCTCCTGATATGATTCAAGGAATGATCTATGTCTACTCCACCCTAGATTCAGTTATTATAGGCACAAGTTTTAGTCACTCTTTCATTTCCATGACTCTCGTTCGGAGGTCAGAGACTCTGGTGGAGCCATCGGCTCGATCCTTATGATTAGTAACTCCTACGGGAGGGGATTTGATGATTTCACATAGGTGCCAGTAGTTTAAGCATACTATAAGATGCGATAGCCTCGACTAGGATCTCTTAATAGCAACATCGAGGCCTTCCAATGTAATCATTGGTATGGAATGGTTATCCATATCCCATGATCAGATCGATTGTTTCAAGATAAATTTGTGGTGTTTTTATGAGGCTGGGACTAGTATTTTGTACACTAGTGAAAAGGGAACCATTGTAGAAGAGGGAGTAATTTCACAGAGGAGGGTTGGGCTAATCACTCATCAGTTTTCTAACCTCACCCTTTGTGTAGTGGATGAGAGGAGTCCAAGATATTATATTGTGTTGGACCTATATGATGATGTCTTGACTAAAGATGTTCAGGGAATACCTCCTCACATAGAGATAGACTTCAACATCGGCATGTACCCTGAGACAACATCGATATCTATACCAGCATATCAGATGGAACCCAGGGAGCTTCGTGAGTTTATGGCGCAGTTTTAGGACTTATAGTGGTAGGGGTTCGCTAGACATAGTGTCTCTCAATGGGAATACCTGATTTTGTACTCTAAGAAGAAATATGGGATATTGACACTTTGCATTGACTCTTGGAACACAAACCAAGTAACCGTGAAGAACATGTATTATCTTCCAAGGAATGATGATCTCTTCAACCGGATGAAGGGAAAAAATTGGTTTGCAATGTTAGACCATACATCAGGCTATCATTATCTTACGGTATGGGATGAGGATGTAACAAAAATATCCTTCATATTTCGGTATGACCACTAAGAGTTCTTGGGGATGCATTTTGGCATGCCGAACACCATAGTAGTGTTCATGGTACTCATGAATAGGATCTTCCCGCCGTACCTTGATCTCTTTGGGGTGTTCTTCATTAAAGACATATATGTATACTCAGCATCAGAGGATGAGAATTCCTCACATATATAGATATTTTTGGATACACTTTGAGAGAACCATCATCATGGTAGCCATATAAGTTCCAATTATAGATATGGGATGCCCACTTTTTGGGACACGTTCTCTTGGAGATTAAAGTTGCAGGGGATCTGTAAATGATAGAGGTAGTGCTTTCAAAGAAGGGGAAGCCCTTATTATAGATGGATAGATACGAGTAGTGTTTCTAAGAGCTGAGTAAGAGACTGATGAGTTCCCCTATCTTTAGGCTATCTGTAGTGGGTGTTGGGTTTGTAGTATACTATGACTCATCTTGGACCAGACTGGGATGTTTCTTGAAACAGGATCAAATAGGTGAGTAAACATGAGTAGAAATACCTGACCCTTGACCTAGAGTTAATCGTAGTGTTCCTTGAATTGAAGATGTTGTGGCACTGCATTATGCTTAAATAGTTTATTTTCTTCCCTGATCACAACAGTAAAAAGTTTATCTTCTCACATAGGGACCTCATCCCAAGATAGTGGTGATGGCTACAATTCATTTTGGACTAGGACTATTAGATATTCTACACTCTTCAGATGGGAAACGTAGTAGCAGACACACATAGCAGGATGTCGGGTCTACATCTACTATGTGAGGTGACAGAGAAGCTATCCATGTTATTGATATATTTCATGGATAGTGATGGAACAACTTACCACTATTATATGATTGTCACTCCCCTACTCCATCATTGAGTTTGGGAGGCACAGCTTGGCGACGTTGACCGTGAGGCTGACATGCTCAGATATCCTCATGAAATGCTACTGAAGTATTTTCGATTGGTGGGGAGAACATCAACATATTTAGAGGATGCATTATGGTAAAAGTGAAATTTCGAAAAAAGGTGTTGATGTAGTTCAATACACCCTCATTGGCAGTAAATCCTGGAGTGGAGATGATATACGAGGAACTCTAACATCAGTACAGGTGACTAGGAATTATGAAATCAATGGTAGATTTCATTTCATGATGCATCATATGTCAGCAATTGAAGGTCGAGAATCAGGTTCTAGGATGAATATCACAACCACTAGAGGTACCATATTAGAAGTGGGATGGTATCTCCTTGGACTATGTGACTGGGTTTCCTTGCTCGTCTATAGGACACGACTCTATTTGGGTCATTGTTGACTAAATATCCAAGTCGGACCATTTTATACCAATATCAGGGCACGGTTCAGTATATTTCTTGGGATTAGCTGCGCTTGAGAACTGCTTTCACCATCAGACAGAGGGCCAGAATGAGTGGACAATACACACAATGGAGGACATGCATTGTGCTTTCATCCTTCATTTTGGATGTAGTTGGGGGGACCAACTTCCACTGGCGAAGTTCTCATGAAACAATAGTAATCACTCCACCAATGCCATGTCACCATCTGAGGGTTTATACAGGATACCCTAAATATCACCTCTATGCTGGAACGCCCTAGGGGAGTAAGCACTTATGGGGTTAGTGTTTTTATAGGCTACAACTATGAAGGCTCAGATCATTTAGGATTGGATAATGAAGGAAAAAATCATGCATAAGTCAAATGCTAAAAGGAGACTGAGACACGTGGTGTTCAAGGAGGGTGGCCATGTCTTCCTATAGGTCTCACCTCAATGAGGATTGCATATATCTGGCCTAAGTTGCATACTATCTCTCAGACTCATTATTCCTTTCTAGATTCTTTGTAGAGTTGGCGAGGTGGTGTAATTCCTATGTCTTCCCCCACAGATGAACCGAGTGCATATTATTTTCCACATGTCATAGCTGAGGAGATATGTTCATGACCCAATGCACGTCATCGACAAGGTTGAGCTAGAAACTAACGATGGGGTGACATTCACAGAGATCCAAAAAGATATAGCGGATCAAAATGAGTGGTTCCTAAGGGGGTGGTCTATTCCTCTAGTGTGTGTTTATTGAAAGAACGAGAAACATCCAGAGAGCACATTGGAGCCGGGGGATCCGATTTGTGATTTGTACCTCCATTTGATTTCCTAGATTTAGTTATATCTTTCAAAGTGATACAACCCTATAGAGGGGAGAATGTGAGGACCCTTAATTATTTTTATATTTTTTACATATAGGAATTTATTTCAAGACTTCTAAATTCAACGACACATGATTTTGTGTCTTGGAGAGCCTGAAATAGATTTTTGAACAATTTTTAAGGTGCGTTCAGTAAACATCCCATTATAATTTATTTATTATGAACAATTTATCAGATTTAAAATTAGAGGGAATCATTGAGTTCGCTACATTGGGATTCACTTAGTCAAATATTAAATTAGACCAGAAAGGGTCAGAAAAAAAATTATTTTTGGACTTTTTGTGAAAATAATAAAATATCAATGAGTTATTATATTCTTTTCTTCAACCTTTGAGTGACGGTTGGAGAAATGGAAGCGTAAAAAATTTCATTAAATGAGGGGAATTTAATGAATTGTTTATTTTGTTATGAAAACTAATAAATCTCCCAATTAAGGGTTAATTAGTAAAAATTCATTAAAACCCTATATTAACTAACACAACATTGACATTGTTTCGCATTAATAATCAATCTATTGGATAACCGTTTGGAAACCGTGGGTAATCCTCAGACGATGTTCAAGAAATGTCACCCTCCAAAGGAAGAATGGAGAAGGAATGACAACCATCAGAAAAACCGATCCGAATATTGATGAGTGGTGAAGAAAATAAAATAAAGATTAATGTGGAATTCCTTACTTTATCTACAATAGATTCCAACGAATCTAGGTAAGGTATTTATGTGTTGAATGATTCCACTTTTTCCCATTCCATAAAAATACAATGAATGGAGATCAATTTACTAATGGGTTGATCTGTGACTCATAAGTTCTTATCGGTGGTTGTTCCTAGATCTTTGTATGGGGTATTACATAATCTATTTGATAATTTTTATCCCCCCTTGATAAATCTCTAATAAATTAAGCGTGGTCCAACATGAACAATACCAAGACCCTCTACCGATCTTGGATGTTGAGCTTTCTTCATGGGTGACCAAGAAATGTGGAGGAAAAAAATTTCTACGGGATTCAAGGTAAAGAAGGAAAATAGAGAGGCTTGTAGTCACATATGGGGAGTAAAATATACCACTGGATCATATTCAGAGGCCTGCAGAAGGTGTCGATGGTGCGGAACCACCAGCTTGGTGGTGCCAGCCACCCGGTACCAATCATGAGGAGAAGGTGGCGCCATGGCCAGTTGGCCATGGAGGGTGTAGGATGCGGTGCCGATGTGCCTCATTGAAGAGGAGTGTCCCTCTTGGGCCACTCAACTAGATGTTCAATGTCTGCCTTATGCCTACTGTTTCGAGAGATGGGGTGGCACCCCACTGGCACATCAATCTAGGAGAACCAAACACCTTCCATCTAGTCTAGCCCAACCAGCCTGCACTACCTCGGCTGGGTTCTCTACGAAGGACAGAACCATCGATCGATCATTTCCGGCATACCAGGATGGACCCACCAACTGATCCGGACCCTCAGGTCGGGCCAGATCCCTGCTGGTCATAGACATGGCCCACCCCATTTCACTAAAATTGATGTAACTCAAAAATCGGGCTTCTGATTGATGCTATGTATATAGAATGAGGACCCCTGTACCGAGGTAGTCCTTTTCAGATACATCACATGAGTTTTAAATGATTTTGGAGTGTGTACTCTTTGGATCAAGCTCATATCCAACAAGAACCTATTTAGCTTTTTGCCTATATCATACAAATTGGGTGACCAATTGACACACCATCTGTCACGTTGGAACCCTTACTTCACAATGATCATTCGGGTTACATCATTGTGGGATTTCAGGGTGACTGAGGTATGACTGATGGTATGAGGAATATAATCTCTAAATCTAATGTTCACTAAGTGTGGGAATCTTGTGGTAGGTTGTCAAGTGAAGAGTGACCCTCCGTGGATCAGCATACGAGCGACCCTTTGTGGATCGGCAGTAGTGTGACCCTCTACAGATCAGAAATGATGCAACCCTCTATGGATCAGCATGAGAGAGACCTCTCGTGTATCGACAGCCATGTGAACACTTGTGGACCATCAGTAGTTCGACCCTATGTGGATCAATTGTAGTGCGACTTAACATGGGCTGACCATAGAGTGACTCATCAAGGATCATTGGCAGAGCAACAATTTGTGGATTAGTAGTGAAGAAACCCTTATCATATCAGTAGCTAATACACATAACAATAAGAAATGATATATCTTAAGACTAATCGTACATATTTTTGTTCTCTATATTTTATATCTGGTGTGAGCTATATTTTATTTTGTTCTTTGTGATTGAGATTATTTTTTGTAGTTTTTCTTTTGTGATATTCTAAGAGACCTTCAGCGGGCTCGAGATCCCTATTAAGTATTTTTATACTCACCCCTACACAGGCTTCGCCCACACCTTGTTGTGTCTTGTGCTGATAATAGGTAGCATAATTGAGACTTCAGAGAGCATGGGCTTCACGACACACAAAGGTGACCAATAAACATGGTAAGCCTTAGTGACGAGCAGTACATATCCTTTAGGTAGGATCCTTGGTGAATAATCTATCAAGTTTGTTTCTAGTTTTTTTTCTTTAACACTCTTTTACTGGGGCGTGTATATTGGAACTTTTACATTTAGTACATACTTTTACTCTCACTTGTGGGTTTTTGGTTGTTTTTCTACCTTTTTCTGTTATATATTAGTTGTATGCAGTGTTCCATGTCTGTGTGTGTACATGTTTATAGGTGACGCCTTCCCTTTTTGGGTTTCTCTTTTCCGGGGAAAGTCACATGCCCCTAACCTATGGAAGGTGGCCTTGGAGACTTCACAACATAGGCCACAATGGACATTTTAGGATAATTTATCAACAGTTTCTTATTAAAATCATGATTTATGTAATAACTACATTTTTTTCGTATAAGTGATGATTTGTGAGTTTTGGTCCGCTTAAATTTATCATTGTACCATAAAATCCCAAATTTTATCATTGATATGAATATAATATATATATTAATTATATATGAATTTATATAATTCAATAAATGTGATAGATAGTAAATTAAATACATCATTTATGGATATAGTGGACTATACATATTCATGAATTTTTATCACATTTTTATGACATGTTGAATGAAAAAAATATAAATAATATATTGGTTTTCAATAATAATTGATAAATAATATATACACCATATTTTTGTAAACCACATTCTTTTTACCTTCCATGTAAAGATTAAAATAAACACATCACTTCATGTGAGGGTAGCCCTCCATACACACAAACGACATTATCATATCCCATGGAATGGAAAATAAGAATTAATATGTGATACAAAGATTCTATAAAAATAAAAATATCATATATATTATATATTATCAATATTTTCACCACTATAATATTCTTTAATAGGTGGTGATGAAAAGATAATTACACTAGTTTGCGAAGAGGTAGTCCTCCATACACACGAATGATAATCTCATGACCCATCAGAGGGGGAGGAGAAGGATTTATGTTATTCCATTAACATAATAACATATAATTATATTTAATAAAGTTATTATATCATATAATAATGTTTTAATAGTAACTAAAGGAGGTGAATGAATAATTTAAATAAAATGATTCATTTGAGATGTTACCACATATATGCAAAAATTCTTTACTTTTTCACCAAAATGGATCCATAGGTTAGATTTATGAAAAGGAAATGGATTTGAAGAATATATTCACGATGTAATGAAGTTATTTGGTTAGGTATTGGAATAAATCTATTGTTTTCGATTTATAATTTGGAGGGGAGAATGGGATGACCTTTTATAAGTGTGTTGAGTGGAAAACTAGTAAATTTTGAAAAGTGAATGATATACTCATATTATTCACAAGAAATAGAAATAAAAAATGGTACATTATCTACAAAACTATATATATGGTAAAAAAATATCAATAAAATTGGTGTTTTACATATTTTTCCATCTTAAACTATTATCTTTTTAGTTTAACAGTTAGTATGGCCTAATTTTACCCTAACTGAGGTAAATAGATTTTATTATTTTCACTATTATTTAAGCTAAAAAATTAAAATGATTTTATTAAATAGTATAAAATTTTCATTTTCCAAATATAGAATTTATTTTTATAAATACAATTTACATATGTTTAAAATTTGAATTTAAAATTATTTCTAATGTTGTAATGGGAAAGTGTGTTTTATAAGATAAAATTTTAAAATATATTCACCGTTATTATAAAAAATTTCAATATAAAAATTATTCCATGAAAATGAATTAGATTAATATATATATATATATGAACTAAATTTTATTTAAATTATATCTTTATGAAAATGAATATTTTAAATCATTAAAATATATGAAAATTCTTAATAAAAATATTTATTTTATCCCATATTCATCAAAAAATTTATCTCCTCAAAAATTCACACTGTGATTATATTAAAACTAGCTTTTAAAAAGTGAACATTATTTTTCCAAATTTTTTTTCTAAAAGTTTAAAAAAATATTTTTAAAATATCATCTCAAATGGTAAATGATCTACTTTTCTGAAAATTATTGTTTTTAACCATAAAATTGTATTTATTTTTTACTATTCTCTTGAAAAATAATAATAATAATTATTTAACATTTTATTAAATATATAATATATAAATTTCACTAAAATAATTCACAAAATATTTTTCTCTTATTTTATTGAGGTAAAAAACATTTGTTTACATAAATTTTTTTTAAAAAAGATTACTAGTTTTTTTAAATACATTTTGTTTTCATTTATAATTAACTTGTATCCAAATAATTCATTTGATATACCTATTTAATTTGAATATTTTAATAGTTTTTTATCCTTATATATATCCACCATTATAAGGGATAGGTGATAATATCAGATAATATATTAATATTTTAATAGTATGTCATATTTCATTTAAACAGAGTGTTGCATATAAAACTAGAATAACTCAATGTTGCGTGTAAGAAATTCATAACTCAGGGTTGTTTATAATGATAAATATCACAATGAATAAATTTATTTAACACATATATATATATATATATCAAGAAATATTATTTTGTTATAATCATCATGGTAGTGTAACATTTCTATAAACACAAGGGTATCTTATAATGGAATATGTTTTGAGGTGGCCAATAACCCATCTTAGTCATGAAGTCACACTAGTCCGGTATAATCTCCAACACTATTCTTTTCCCAAAAAATATCAATATGCATATATATGTTCAAGCATTGATAAGAAACATTATATAAATCTCATCTCTCATGATTTTTGGAGGCCCCTGATTTCTCAATATCCTAAATGGCCTTCTTGGGATTGCAGTCTCAAGTAACATCAACCCCTTCTCAAGAGGTGATCCCATGCTCCTACACTATGGAAAAAATCATATTAGGCCAAATAACCCCACACAAGGGCGTCATTGGTACAAAAATTTCTAAGGTCTCCACCTAGTAATCAATGGCTGTGGAATCTAGTTGGTGTGGAGGAGTTGTATTCAAATAATAACTCAATTTCTATTATTTATGAAATATTAATTAATTTTAAAATTAATATTATATTAAATAATGTTTTTTAAAAATTGGTCAGGTTACATGTTTACTACTACGTTATAAAAAATAAATAAGCCATATCTCAAATTTGTGAAACAACTGAACTTTATGTAGATTTCCAGTTTTACTTCTAGTGGGACACCAATAGTAACCATGGCCCCTCCTATCTCGTCCATCCTCATCCAGGATCAACAGATCTTGTTCTGATACATTGATAAGAAAAATTGAGTTACACATAAAAAATTACATAATAATGATAATTATAATTAAATATTTAATATTATTAAAATCTACTCACCATTTTTCTAAATAACTCATTGGGACATTGTGGTCCATAAAAACCACCTCCAACAGCACTCAAAGGGTCCATCTCACACATCAAACCTAAACCAAGTGAATCCCCCAAAAAATGATTCCAAATCAATAGTAATATTAAATTAATTTTCGAATAACTTAAAAAATAATATGATTATGAAAAAACCATAGAATATTTGATAAACCACTACATGAAAATAGATTCCTATTTCCAAAACATTAACAGGAAGAGAGGAATACCCATCATAATTGGACAATTCTTGTATTATTTGGGGGAATATGAATAGAATCCCTAAACAAGGGAACCAAAAATTATACAGATGATATAATGAGAACAACTACTGTCGGTTTGGGTGTATACCTACCCCAATTATCCTAGAAAAGACACAAATAGTTAAAAAAATGTCAATAAGGAGATTAAAGACGATTGGGATTAAACCAAATAAATAATGAGATAAAAAATAGGTAGAAGAGGGAGTTTCACCCTCATTAAATTGGGGGGGGGCTATAATTTTTTCCCTTAAAGATCCCACCAATGACTATGCAGAGGCCACCAGATGCCAGATAACTCAGGCTAGTGGCTACTACCATAACTAGATATAATTGTTGAGTTAGTGGTTTTTTGTATATGAAGAAATAATAACCACTAAATTCTATTGGAAGACCTTGTTGATACCCCAATAACACCTCCTAAATCCCAAAAATTCCTTCAAAAAACCACTATATTTATATTTTCCTAGTATTGGGACTCATTCAGAATTTCAAAAAATTGATTTGGTAAGTAGATAAAAATTCATACTCATTATAAATTTAAAAATCATATATAATAAAGTTATAACATATAATTATAGAAACACCAAGTTCTCTCAAATGTGGAGAAGTAATCTGGGATGGTACTTCAGATGACCTTTACTGAATAAAATTTCTCAACTGTTGTGAGAATTAAGGAATATCTTTACCCTTTTATAGGTTTAGTGCATGGGAATCTTAAAAATATATGAAATAACAATATATAATATTTTTTAACTCATTAAAGATGGATCCAAAGTGTTTTATATTTTATGATCATCTTTATAAGATCAAAATAAATATAACTAATCAATTTTAAAAGAGTGTGTGGTGCATTTTTATGTTACCATTTTCTTTAACCACCACATAAACCATGTATATCCTTAACCATTGTATATTTTTTAATATTTGAGGTCCATTAATGTAATTTTATAAATTTCAGGTGGCATATACCTAATGTGTTTATGAAATTATAGGCTATCGAAATTTAATAATTCTAAAAAATATTTGAAAATAAAATTTAAAATTTAAATAGTATTTAATATAATTTTCATGACTATTCAAAAAAAATAGACTTTATAGTGATGAATGAAAAAACATGACACAATTATATACAATTCCAACATTGATATTCAATTATATTTATGTAATAAATATTTGGAGCACATTAATTCAACCAAAATAAATTAATTTTATTTCTTTTCATATAATTTCTATTCTTTTTCAAATGTATTTAGAAGTTTTTCATCAAAGTTTCATAATCAATCAAGGTAATGATATCATCACTAAAAGATGAAAATAAAATAAAATAATAAATATAATTTTTTATTAAATATTTCTTTCACGTATATTAATTGATATTAAATTTAGATATATATATATTTCCAAATCTTGAAAACATAATAAGTGACTAAGAGTGATATTTTTATGTACTATAATGATCATTATATAATGGCCATAATTAAAACCAATTAGAATAAATATCCACAGTTTTTGATATTATGATGATTAAAGATTAGATAATTGTATCCACTGATATTAAAGAATTTTTTTGAGAAATGTTGAATCCTTATCAAAAACTTTCAGCTTTTATTAACTTATTTTCTCTTTTTACCACGGTGATATGCTTCCACCTTGTTTACTATCAATAATGTCTACAAATGAAATGAAATGTAATACATTTTTTAATATGTAGACTCCAAATATTATATTTATATTTTATTTGATTTAATTTCTATATGTGGTGAATATTAATATTAAAATAATTCTACAAAATGTAATGAAAACTCGTTTTTCAGAAGGCAAAAAATTGTTTTATGCATATAAATTATTTTATAAAAAAATAACTATTGTGTTAATTCCTATGATTTAAAATGTATTACATTTTATAAAATTAAAATGATAAGATATTAAAATAAATCCAAAAATTCAATCATTGTAATTTAATTTTTTAAAGTAATGAAATGATTATAAGGAATAATTAGTTTTTTCATACATGCGTCCAAAAATCCTCCCTTCTAGAAAAATAAATATATTTCATATTAATATTTTATTGTTAAATTTATTTAAGAATAATATTAATTTCATAAAATACAATTTTAAAAGAGGTTGAAAACTATCATTATATCGATGAAAAAAAATGAGAAAATGTTTTTTACAGAAAAAGTATTTTTGTATAATAAAATTAATTTTTACTGATTCATAATCTAGTAAACATCATTATATAAATTCAATTTAAATTATTAAATATATAATACATTAATTTCAATAAAAAATTCATATATAGTGATTTAATTAAAATATTTTGAAAAAACATATTTTTCATGTAAAAAGAATTTTTATCTAGAAACAAATATATCTTTTAATCTTATATGATGTTATTTACAATTCAGTAATCATTTATTTGGAATTAATTTGTTAATTTGTATTAAAAAATTATTTAAATTTTTAAAAACATGGGTATTCAAATTAATATCGTATAAACTAATTTCTAGGGTATAATAATCATATTTGGAAATTAATGCTTCTATAATATATCATAGTTCGTTTAAACTGGGTGTGGGGTATTGTTCATGCTATCAAACATTGCATTATTTTACCAAAAAATTATTATGAAATATTTTGGTGTTATATTCACCACCTCTTATAAAAATGTTTCATCCTTAAAATTTGTAATTGATTATCTCAAATTGAATTTATCATAACCTTATAATAAAATCAAATAAATATTATATCATGAAAAATATTTTTTTTGTTAATTCCAAGAAAATTATTAATCATTTACCAATGTAACAATGTTAATTTAATATATTTTTCTAAAAAATACTTTTATATAATACTATAAACTTTAACATTAGTCTCAGTATAATTTTCCTTAGATTTCATGAGTTTGAGAGATTATTTTTCTATTGTGTTTGAAAAATGATATAATTCACTTATCATATATCCTTTCCTTCTATAATAATTATTTCAACATTTGATGTTATTCTTTATGATGATGATCAATTTTTCATTACTAAAACACTAAATTAAACACTTAATGGATCACATGAAACCCAAAAAATAAATAATAAAATTATCATGTTCTAAAATTTTAATAAAATTAATAAATGGTCAAAAAAATTATAAAATAATATCCAAAATGGATAATCAATCATATTAATAAATAGAAAATTAATCTCCAAATACTAAATAATAACACAAAAATTTAAACCTAAATATTTTCATATTTAACTAACCTTCAAAATAAATAAATAAAATATTAAAAAAATTAAAAATATATTATCACATATTAATTTATGATTTATTTTATAATAATCACCAAATAACACTAATCAATCATTAATTCACTTATAGAAATTTATATTTTTAATCATATAATATCCAAAATATGATAATCATTCCCAAAAATAACATTAATCACCATAATTTCGCAATAAAAACTTATATTCCTTAAAAATATTACACAAAAATTATTCTTTATTTAAAATACCATCGTACTAAAAAAAATTATATTTAACATACTAATATAATTTTTCTAATATAATTTACATATTAAAAAATAATATCAAAGAAATTGTCTATAAATCTCTTCTTAATCTCACACATTTGTACATGATAAAAAATAAATGGTCATAATTTATAACAAAAAGGAATCAATGTTAAAAAATGCATATTATAGTTATTTTGATATTATAAATCACAATATTTTACCAAATATATTATTGGTTTATGGTCATATATAATTAAAACTTATTCTTAAATAGTTTACACATATATTTCATGTGGAAACTTCTACAGAATTTCTATTTTTATCACTAAATGAAATGATTTCAAAATAAATAATGTTTTATTTTCATTACATTTCATCACAAATTTTATCCTGTTGTAATTATTGGGCCTATTATTAATAAAATTTATGTGAATATTATTATAAAACTTGGGATGAGAACAAAAAGTCTAGTTATGGACATCAAGAAAGAAAACCATTTAGTCCACTAAAATGTATGAATAATTATTAAACATTAACATTAACTTAATATTCATTGAGTGTATGAAATTGAGAATTAACACATGAAAAACACATATATATTTTTCCTATTGAAATTATTTAAAACCCATTACAAGCAATTTAAAAAACTGTTTTGGTAAAATATATTATAATATTTATAAAACCCTTTCAAAACATTTGTAATTTCAATAACCATAAGTCCAACATCCAATATCACCATTGTAAATTGTATTAGATCACTATAATGGGGATAACCCTTTATATAATCTATATTGGACTCACATGTACGCTATAATTGGGATTATCCCTTTGTATAAGCAATATCGGGAACACCTGTTAGCTATAATGGGTCTCAAACCTTCATATAACCTATATCATGCTGACTCGATGCCTATAATGGGGATCAACCCTTCATATAAGATATATGAGGACCACCTATTTCATACAATCCAAAAGTATTGTGTCATTAATAAAGCGTTTTAACTCTTTTATTTTTTATCTTAAACCACTGAAAAACTATTTAATATACATATTAAAGAAACTCTTCAGGTTAAAGAATACATTTTTATTAAAAATAATCAATACCCTAATAATGATTAAAAGTTCAATATGGGTTTTATATTGTTAAATATAAATAAAAATGGTTCTTATTAAAATAATTTTTTCATTATAAAAATATATATTTTTTAATGATGTGTGCATATATGTGAAAATACTTTAATTAAAAATAAACTTCTAAATGTGTAAAGAAAAATTCAAAACATTAAGTCCTCATCATAACATAAAATTAAGGTCATGTTATATATATTAAAAACCATAATTTTTTAATTTTTCATAAATAAACTATAAAAATGTGGTTTAAAAGAATTATTATTACATAAAATCTAAAAATGTCCCTTTTTGAAAACATTTGAGAGAAATTACAAAATTCATATTTTAAAACTCTAATTTAAAATTAACCACATTAAAAAAATCCATTTTAAAAACATTGAAACGAAATTTAAATATTTTTAATAATGAAACATTTAGATATATTAAAATATGTTTTATTTATAGAGTCCCTTATGAATATCATATCATTGAAGTTGTCATTAAAAGAATTAATTGATTAGGTGTATTTTCCCTAAATCGACATAAAAAAAGTAATTGAAACATGATATAATAATAAAGCAATTCAATACATAATATTATAATGTCATAGTCAATTATGTATAAGGCTAACCAACATTTTTAAATTTTAGTTATTGAATGTATTACTACATTGTAATCATTCTTATTGTATTCCACATGAAAGAGTAACATTTAACAGAAGTTAAATATGGTGATAATAAATAAATAACATAACATAACAAGTCAAAAATGCAGTTATATCCACATAATAATAGATTATTAGTGAATAACATAAAAAATATTACTCCAATAAATAATATTAGGTTATGCCTTATTACAAAGAATCTAAATTATCATTTATGTTCTTTATTATTCTCTTCCTTAGAAATCCTTAAATTTTTTACTCAGTAAAACCACAAAGGATAATGTTCTGCAAAATATTAGACCCCTAAAATTTGGGTAGGGACAATAGGAATGTATTTTGATAGAAATTGGTGGAGATAAATCATATTTAATGTTTTATGAAAAAGAATAATTGGTTCCCTTTAATAAGAGAGTGGAGGGGTACTCTTGGGGCTTTATAAATTATTAAAGCAATATAAAGTAATTTTTTTTTCAAATGGATCCAAATTAGTTTATTTGGAAAATATGATGATGTTTATTTGAAATCCATTAGCACATAAAAAATTAGGCATATTTTTACTTTTATAAATCCATATCTTTTCGTTTTAACACTTATTTTACCCCATTAAATCAAACAGTGAAAACATGGATATTACTATTTGAGGGAAGATATTTTTAATATAAAATCAAAAATGTCCATAAATTAATTCTGTGTGAAATTTTCAAAATTATCATTTTTTTGGAATTCCAAATCATGTAATACTATATTATTTATTTAAAATATCCCAAATATTTAGTTTGAAACTATTCATTACATTGAGCTTGGAAATATAAAAGATACAAGAAATAATATTTTTGAATATATCATTAACTTGTCAAATTCATCTATAGAATTTCTTGACCACATTAATATTATCAATTTATATATTTTTAATATTTTAAATAATTTTTTTTTAATATTTCTATTAATAAAAAAATTATTTCAAAGACATTGTTAATATATTTAAGGATGTTTCTTCTTGAATAATAATTAATAAATTAATAACCATGGTGAAGTAAAATATGTTATCATTAAAATTACTATTTATAGTTGAATATATCTTCTGAATAACCTTATAATATAAATGTTATAGTTATTAAGAAAAAGAGTATGACACCTTTGATTATTTTTTAAATAAACTATTATAAAAATAATAATCATTTAGAAATGAAAAAAATACCATATATTTTATTCAAGATTGATTATAGACGAGTATCAATCATACAATAAAATTGGCTCTTGTGTATGTGTTATTTTTCAGTCTTTATCATTTTATTTTTTATCTTTAATTACATCATTTACCCATCACTATGGTAATAATAAATAGTGATGTTACAATTAAAATTGATTAAAAATAAAGCAGAAATAATTTGAAAATTTATACATACTAATTCAAAATATGTAATTTATTTTTTCAAATTAAAATAAAATAATAATAATTTTTTAATTTATAATTAGTTGCACACACATGATGAGAATGTCATGTTTTATAGTGAAATTGTTCAAATGTTTGAAATGTCTTTAATTCCAATTTTAATATGAAAAATATTATAGTGACATATATTTAATTATGAGGTTTAAAATATATCCAATGTAACATTAAACCCAGTTTAATCTATAATTTATCATTTTAAATTTTTTAGATGAAAAGCCAATTTTCAATTCTTTAATATTATTTTTCACTATTCATCTAAAATGAATCCGTTAGGAAAAATAAAAAACTCTCCCAAATATAATTATGTAATTTTTATTTCAAAAATGAAGATGACTTTCTCAAATAAAATTTTTAAATGTGTTAAAATTTATTTTATAATCAAGTGATCTTTAAAATGGATGAAAAACTATTTTTATAAAAATACATATTTTTATGCATAAAGTTTCATAATTTTTTTTCATTTATAGATAAAAATAATAATAATGTTAACAATGATATTTAATACTAATATATATATACAATTATTATAATCAAAAAAGTTTTATTTCTTTATTTTAATATATAAAACACAAGTGTGTTCATTTTATTAGTTTTTCATAAAAATATTTCATTTAATTTTTAAAATTGTACTATTTTAATTAAAAATAAATTATCCACAAAATATATCATTATATATACGTTTTTAATTCATAGTTTCATAATTATATTAATCATGTTCATATCATCCATTCTATGGTTATGTGATAATGGTAACATACTATTATTTAGTTGTTTTTATGCTAGATGTTGCAAATCTATTACACTATTAAACCTAGTATTTCATTTTTTTAAATTAGGATTTTACATTATACCCACCCTAATTTAGAAATTGTGTCCTTAATATCCTAAAATCGGTCTCAATAATGGATGTTTGATTTTTAAAAATTCCTTTTTTTGAAAACTCACATCAGAAAAATTATTAATAAAACATACAATTTTATATAATTAATTGGAATAAAGAAGGTCATCTTGATTAATAAATAACTATATTACCTTATAGGGAAACATAGACATTAAAAGTAACATATTACACCAATCCATTGATAAAAAGTGATAGATAATATGGTCTTGATGATGCTAACCATCATAAAACTAAAAATATGTGATTGGATAAAAGGCCATTGAAAAAAATAAATGGAAAACATTTTAAAAAAATATTTTTCTCATAGTTAAAATTTAATTTAATTTGTAGACCCAGAATATAAGGAAACATCCTTACTTGAATGGTATATTTCAATCCAATAATCAAATTCCTGTATATAATATTTTTTTGCACTAAAGGATCAATATTCAGGATGATTTATTTTCATGAATGAGACATTATAATCAACTTCTATGAATAAATAAATGAAAATAAATATATTATTCTATTACTCATAACATTTGTCATTAATCAAATTGGTTTCGATAAGATAACATGATTCCCTAAAAAATCAAACCATTAAATGATGGAAAACTACATGAATCGCAAAAATTCAACAGTAATACCAAAAGATCAACTTAAATAATTGTCCGAATTTTTTTTCGAAATATACCAAAATTAGATTGGAACACAAAAATAAAATCCAATTGACTACATATTCTTTAATGATTATTTTTTAAATCTTATCGTCAAATAATAGAAATCAATATTAATGTACCATTCTAAAATATAATATCCCAAAACACATACTATTTAATATATATAATCATTTCAATAAATCATCTGAATCACTATAGATTAAAATAATATAATATATTCCTATAAAATTTTATAAAACCTTTATTTCACAAATCAAATTACATAATATTATTTTTAACTTAATCATATAAGGTTCTGATTGTAATCAATGTCTCTAAAATAAAATTTACCAAATAGTCACTAAATCAATTTACAATACCACATTTATCAATAATATAAAACATAAATCTCTAAAATTAACATAAAATATATGCATAATATAATATAATGCAACAATAAAATTAATAACAACTATGAAATCACATATGCCAGTTTTAGGTGATGCTCACATGTCTCTAATCTTTTTGTGGTTCAATTATCAAGGCAATATCACCTGTCACGGTTTGTCTCCCACCCAGTCAGTTTCAATTTTTCAAAAATAATCATATTATAATTCTTATCAAATTATAGAAATTTCATAAACATACTCAAAAACCACATTAATATTGTCTAACCTATGTTCTTATCTAACACCTTTCATTTATCATCCTAAAATTCATTAACCCATAATTATATAAAAAATTATTGTCTCAAAATATATCATTAGAAACTATAAAATTTCAATATATAAATCCTCATAAGGGTTTATAATACACAACAATTATGATAAAACTAAAAATTATAAATCTATAATGACATCCATAACTCTAAAGAATAAATAATAATCAAAAAATTTATCTTCACACTTCTCTAATACAGACATAAAAGAATATTATTTTAAACATATATATTCTAGTTATTTTAAAACTATAAATCACTTTACATTCTCAAATATATTTTCATTTTTACAGTTATATATAATTACAACAAATAATTACATCATAAACCTATACATTATATGTGGACACTAATTCTATGTAAATTTACCCCCAATAAAGGAAACCCTTTTAAAATAAAACAATTTTTGTTTTCATAATATGTCACAAACAATTATATCTTAAAATCATTCATATAAATGCTGATCTATAAAATCATATGAAAAAATTATAACATGGGATGTGAATAATAATCCTAGTGAGGGAAATCCAGAAAAAAAAATCATTAGTCCTATGAAAAACATGAATACCCATTTCACGATTACCATTAATTTCATTGTTCTTTTAGTGCATGAAAAATATTCTCATGAAAAAAACACATATTTTTTCTCCATGAAAGCATCCAAAACCCATTGTTGGAAATTAGAAACCCTTTTTTATGATTGATCATAATATTTATAAAACCCTTTCAAAACTCATATTTTATTTGAATAACGGTATGTTATACCACAAAAATAATAATTTTCCGATGTATTAGAGAGATATAATGGGGCTCACCCATTATATAAGTTATATTGGACTCACCCATGTCCTATGATAGAGATAAAGCAATCATTTACACTTAATCTGGATCACCAGTGGGCTATAATGGGGATTAACCCTTCATATAATATATTTTAGTCTCACTCATGATTTCTAATGGGGTTCAAAACATCAAATAATATATATCAGTCTCACCTATATAAAATAATTCTCAAGAACCACATCACTAATAAATAAATGTATCCATTCAATTTCCATCATCATCTTTTTAAAGACCATTTAAAATCGACATATAAAATACATTATGGTATCAAAATACCATTCTGTTTGGAAAAATAATTTAAATAAAAAATAACCAAAACATATAAAAGTGTTTTTTATATGAAAAAATATAATAATAAAATTTGAAGAGAAAAAATTTTTTTATGGAAAAAATATTTATGATGATCAATTAAGTTTAAAAACATTATTTTTGAAAATAAACATTAAAAATTGTAATGAAAAAGTAAAAAAATTGTGGAAGATTGATTTTAGGAAATTATTCTCCAGTAATATAAGTTTAGAAGATTCCTTTTTAATTTTTTAGGAAGAACCATTAAAATATTAATTATAATAGATATTTCCTTACAAAAAACATCTATAATATCCCTTTATGAAAAAATTAGATAGAAATTCAAAATTTTAAATTTTAAAACATTATTTAACAAATAAATAAATTCAAAAGAACCGTTATTAAAACATTGGAATGAAATAGAATTATTTAAAAGAATGAATCATTAAAACATTGACAAAGATGTATTAGTTAACAGTTCCGTAATGAATATCATAACATTTAAGAGGGAATGAATCGAATGAATTCATTATGATTTTGGACTATAACTCCAAAAAATAGTTAAATATAAAATTAGATAATAATAAAGTCATTTCACACATAATAGTATCATGAAATAAAAAATTATGTAGATATTTAACCCAAATTATTGAATTTGAGTTAATAAATATTTTAGTAAATTGTAATCATTCGAATCATGTCAAACAGGAATGAGTAACATTTAACAAAACATTAAATTTAATGATAATAAATAAATAACTTACATAACATGTTAAGGGTTAGTTATGTGAAACTAATAGATGAATATAGGTATTTAATATCAAATTTATACCTCAATGAATGAAAATTCTGATGAAGTCTTTTAAAATGTGTCCAAATCATCACACACATTCTTTATCTTACTCTTCTTTACAAATCATTTGTTTCTTGAAGCATTAGGATCCATAATGTCATAAATCACCTTCAAAAAGATGAAATAAGAGATAACAAACTGCCAGACCCATACTTCCTTAATTTAATGGAGTGATAATCACCCTTGATTCCAACCTTTAGTAGGCCCCGGAGTGGAGACTAGCACCAAGGGTATATAATCACAAATAATTTGGAAGGAAATAAGCTTTTTTACTTAGTAGGATTGGGAGATACGATGGTAAAAACCCCCAAAACTCAAAAAACATAAGGTATATGTAAACTAAAACCTAAAATAAATTATTATGTTAATTTTTTAAAGATAGTTCTACACGTAAAAGAAAACTCCAAGGAGAAGTACCAAATGAAATGAAATACTGAAACGTCAATGGTGCTGACATACAAGATAGTAGGCTGTGGAATGGTTCTCAATGTACTCTTAGAAACCTAAAAGTAGTTTTATATACGTAGGATGAGTATATAGGTATAGTCAGTCGGGAAAACAAAAAGCTCTCGTGCCCATGTGGGGAGGCATTCTAAACCCCCATAGAAAAAGAGACATCAAAGGCACCTAACAAGGAAACTATCCACCCAAACCTAACGGAGGCACACTCCCCAACTAAAGAAATTCATGTAAATTAATAGTAATAACATATTGATGTTTGGGTACCCCACACCACATTCCCACTAGTTATTGTAGACATCCTACACATCAGACCTCCCTGCCATTCTCACAAATGTCCCATTACCGCCACATCAACAACCACTTGGGCCACCAAAACCACACTTGACGCTCGTTGAATCATAGGCTGCAAAAACCACACACATCCCCACCTGTAGACACTTGGTCCACAACTACTACCTCCATGCCTGAAGACACCTAGGCTAGAACAATTATTTCCTTACCCGAAGACACTTGGGCCTCATTCTGAAAACACTTGGGAAACAAACTACCCGCACACCTGGTCCAACAACCACAATTAACCTACCTGATTAATCCATGGCTATAATGGACCCCAGCCCATCACAGCCGATCCAAATAGTCTTGGTATACTTGATAAAGGGATCAGAAAAGATCAAATAACCATCTTATCATTGATGTTTTTGGAAGAACACCCTTCCCAATGAAATGTGGGTATTCGACATGAAGTGGTCAACTTGGTTGGGGTTCAAAGAAGAACCATCAGAACTAAATTATACATATAGGAAAACAAGAACTCATACCAACGTAGGGATTCCAAAACCGTACCATACACAAACACCCTATCTTCTATTAATTCATAATAAAACACAACAGCCACAACCCAGTCAAAACTCATTCCCAAAAAACAATTCCCCAATAACCCATTCATTTTATCACATTCAAGTGGTTCCTTTTAAATGATTATTCACTACCAGGAAACTGACAGGCATAACAACAAGAAAAGGGTGGAAAAACATCCAAGCAGAAAATTAAGCATTTACCCCTGGTTCTCTTGTAAAGTCATAAAACAAAAAGGTATCCATGAGATCTATCAAGGTACTGGAACCCAACCACGACCCAATATACGACCCCACATAGTCCCAAATCCACAATCTAAAAACAACACAATAGGGGATCCCATCCCTATCCATTTCACCTTACAATAATTAAGAAAGAATAGCCATACACATCACCAAAATAGAGAAAGGGTGTTTTTAGATTTTATACACATAGTTCCATTAGTTTCATATTTCCATTTTGTTAACTGATGTGATCACACATGGATTATTTTTTATTGGTCATCCATTTAATTGACCGAGTTTTTGTTATTAACCTATTTTCGTGTTACCTCCATTCAATTACAACATTAACCAGAACAAATAGGATCATTAGTTCCCAAGGACGAACCACTAGCATCCACAATTTTCAGTGGACATAGGGCCACACAATTCACAACAAATAATAAACGATAAAAGAGTATAGCATCATAATTAAACACACCACATATTTTTTTTAAAATAAACTATTTATTATTTTCATTAAGGAATAGTTTCATTCATTATCATAGGAACATTATCATACCCACCCCTATGATACACAGTAAAGAGAGACGAAGGAAAAAACTATAATTGTATGATCAATGATCAATGTTTTTCCCAGGACTCACTAATGTGTCTAGGGCGCCCCAAAACCAGATATTGAAATAGGAATGTACAAGGAGGGTCTGAGCCATTACATCAAATACCTCTCAAAATATTCTCATCCTCGATTATCAAAATTAAACCTGAAGGATAGACGTGGTGTACAAACAACCTTCTTGGAGATACCTATCATGAATAAATCTCCTCGACTTCTATGAACACCTCTCCCTTATGTGACCTCACAAACATACAAAGGTCACACTATCCAGTCATATGGATTAGGGAGTACCTTCTTCAATGTCAAGATACTATTATATTTGGGCATAACTGACTTGTCCACAAGGGTTTAAATGCATACACCTTAATGAATCTTGATTTGGGATTAGGTCCTCCCCTATCCATAGTCAGGACAAGTCACAGGCATTAATAGAACAACGAAAACAACACATTTTATAGTTAACAAGGTCAAATACTACATCAAAAACAAGTCCGAAACAAAACAGGCAAAAACACAAAACAACTCTAAGTATTGGGTACGCATATGCGCCTCTCATTCCAAGGTACACTCATAGATCCTTCTATGCCTCCATAATACACGAAAAAAGAAGACGGTTCGTCCACAAAGCACATTCTCCTCACAATTCTTGATCCTCACTAGTTTCACTAAAAACGTCACGTCTTCCTCGATATCCAGCACCCTTCAGTCAAGGACGTTTGAATCATTTTGTTGATACCGATGGAGCTGACACACATTCAAGACATAATTCTCCCCCAATAGAAGTGGTGGTAGTTCCAACTAATATGCCACTTCTCAGACCCATTGCAACACCTCTAAGGGGCTGACGAAATTGGGAGAAATCTTAATTCCCCTATTGAACCTCTTTTTCCCATGCTGAGGGGATATCTTCAAGAACACATGGTCCCTGACCTCAAAATCCAAGGTTCTCTTTCTATAGACGACATAAGTCTTATGGAAGACCTTAGCAACCTTCATCCTCTCCCATATAAACTGAACCTTCTCATTTGTACTTTGCACCACCTCAGGTCCAAGAACACCTGCTTCCCCGACCTATCTCCAGCACATGGGTGAGTGACACAACCTCATGTACAAGGCTTTAAATGGTGAAATTCCAATAGTATAGTGATATATATTATAGTAGGCAAACTCAACTAAGAGAAAGTTTCATTCCCAAGATCCCCTGAAGTCCAAAACACCTGCCCTTAACATATCCTTCAATGTATGGATGGTCCTCTATGTCTTCCCATCTTATTGAGGTGGAAATCAGTGCTAATGAGTAGATGGGTTCCAAAATAATGCTGCAATCCTCTCCAAAATCATGAGGTTAACTATACATCCCTATCTGTGACTATGGACCTCATAATTCCATGCAGCTGCACCACCTCATCCTTGTATCTCAATGCTACATCACACACCACATTCAACTCATTGATCTCTAGGATGTCAGATAATTTCTTAATCTGGTTTACCACTACCCTGATAGCATCACAACCCCGTCGACACATGATGCACTTTTCCACAATCTCTACCACTACACATTTCACCCTGGGAAACCAAAACTGACCTCTCAAGACCTAGTACATCTAGGAAACACTTGAGTGTACCATGAGATGTGATATTTTGAAATGGGCATGATATTTTCCGTGATTTTCCATCGGGGAAAACAACATTCCTCATAAAAGCGTCTTATTTTGACCATCTTCCCACTACCTTTCTAGAGCATTGACTTGGTCAACCCAATCGTGCATCACCTGACTCTCTAAGTCTCCCAACATATACTCCTACACGTATTGTAACAGAGATGATTTTACTATCATAAGAAACAAATATCCTCTATCATCATCCTCCCTTGCATCCATGTGTAGGGAAGCCAACTCCTCCATTATTTTCCAAGAATATGTCGATTCTCAAACCACATCCTTCTGTGACTTTATACTCAAGTCATAGGCAACCACCTTCCCCTTTTCAGAGCTGTTGTAAACCTTGAAGTTTTAGTTTTAAAGAATCCATATCCACCTCCACCGCCGCAAGATCAGGACTTGTTGAGAGAATATATGTCTCAAGCACGTGGAATCTGTGAAGACCAAAAATTGCTCCCTAGTAAGGTAATTCCACCACAACATCAATGAAAACACTACTTCTATTATATCTAGGTCTTGAGTGGAATTGTTATTTTGATGAGGATGATACTTCCTAGACCCATAAGATATCACTCCCCACTACTGCATTAGTACACTCCCCATTCCATGTTCAGAAGCATCACAAAACACTTTAAACAACACCCCTTCCACTGGAAACTGGATCACTAGAGAACTGACCAAAATTTCTTTTAGATAACTAAAATCTACCCCACACTACTCACTCGACAAGAAGTCATAGTCCATTATGGTCAAATATATCAATGGAACTACAAATAGAGAGTGGTTGGGCACAATATTCTAGTATTAACTCACTAGACTCAGGAAATTCTGAACCTCAGATACATTCTTGTGGGATACCCAAGAAAAACACTCTTTGACCTTCAATGGTTCCACTGCTATTCATTATTAGGACATGACATGTCCGAGTATGTACACCTCCCATGTTTAGAACATGTGCATGGACAACTTCCCATACATCTGGTGTTGTTAGAGGACCTCTAAGACCATCCTCAGGTTCTTAGTATGTTCATCTTCAAACATTTATTAGACAATATTTCATTGATGAACACAATGAAGAACATATACAGAAACTCATGAAAAACAGAGTTCATGAGCCCCATGAACACAACAGGTGTGTTTGTAATAGCGATTGACATGAATACAAATTCAAAGTTCTGATACCCACACCTAAAAGCAGTCTTCATGATATCACTCTATTTCACCCTTAACTGGTGATACCCATACCGCACATCAATCATATAGAACCAACCTAACCCCTTCATCTGATCAAAAAGGTTGTTGATCCTCGGTAGGGGGTAACAGTTCTTGATCGTCACCTGGTTCATCCTTTGGTTGTCTATACACAGCCTGAGACCAACATTATCATTCATTGGAAACAAAACTAGAGCACCCCATGGGGATGTGAATGGCCTAAAAAACCATTCTTTATCAGATTGAAAATTTGAATCTGTAACTCCCACAACTCTGAAGGCACCATATGATAGAGAGCCATCGAAATCAGAGAGGCACCGGGTTGCAAGTCTATCATGAATTAAATGGAACGTCGAGGGGGTAGAGTCACAAACTCCATGGGAAAAAATTCTATGAACTCTCTGAAACCTCAACAACATCCATCATCTTAGTGTGCACAGATTCTTCTGAAAGATCGGCCCACATAGAAAGAAGAGTCTCCACACATCGTCTACCACTCTAGCAACCACAATCACTGACAAAAGTCATACATTGTCTTCCTATATCTATTAATGTGACCCTTAGTCAGAAGAATTTGATAATTTTACACACATAGAATAGATATTCAGTGCCAAAAATGGAATCATATGGTTGAAGCTGTATCCAAAGAAGGTCCCTAATGGACTAATGTGGCCCCAACATCAGTCTAAATCTATGGGAATCATATGAAAAGATGGTCTGAACTCTGACTGGCATACAAAAAACTAGGGACATAGAATTTCACTCTATGTCTAGAAACAGAGCATGGGATAGACGTGGTGTAACAGAAGAGTGTGAATCTCCTAAATCAAACAAGCTGCAGACAAGAGTGCTAAAAATATGACCGTACTTCGAATGACTTCTTTAATTACTGGAACTGCTACCTCTATGGAGTGAAACATCAGACAAATATCTCTTCTACCCCTCGGATGTTGACCGCCTCCCTAGACATTCCCTATTTGAGGACCCTAAAGAGATCCCTGAGGCATGAATCCTCTTGAAACATCTTCTCTCGGAGAATCGGGAGCTCACATTCCATTTTGCGGCTGCTGAAAGGGCCTGGAAGGAAACATCTGCTGCTGAGGTGGGCATTGAACCTACACACCCCCACTATACTGAACTCGGTCCGGGCACTAATTAGGAATGTCTCCATGGACAACACAAATAAAAAACCTTATTCATTGGACCAAAATGAAAGGGTTAGGATAGTGAAATTGAAACTAGAACTATTGGGGCATGCTCGACATGAGTAGAAACCTAGAAAGATCTGATGGTGGAGGCTAATAGCTAGAGTCCTTCCTCATTGATGATCCCAATAGGCTCCCCTCTCGCATCACACCTCCCAGTGTGTGAATCCTCTCTAACACTTCATTTGACTTTTGGACCTCCAAGTATATCGGTAGGCTGAAGGGAGTGACAATATACTGAAGAGAATGTCATAGTGCCTCCTCTAAACGTCTCCCTAGAGAATCCTCATCCAGAAAATGTTCTGGAGAATAATGAAGGAGATCCTTGAAAATGATCCCTAGATCCCTCCCTGACATACTCCCCTACTGAAGGGAAAGTAGTTGGTGCCTCTTCTCACCCTACATAGTATAATAAAGAATTTATTCTCAAAATATCTTCTCAATGTCAGCCCACAAAATCACACATTCCATCCTCTCTCTGAGGTAGAGTTCCCACCACTGAAGTGCTACTCCTCTCATCTGACTGACTACCAAAAGATCCCAGTATGTTTCTGAGGCCTGGATTGAGCTGAATGCTATCACCAACTCATCGAGGCATCTTTTGGTCTCCATCTCTGAGACGATTCCCTCGTACATTTAATGGTTTTGTTTCTAAAAGTCACAAAGCATAATCTACCACTGGTTGTCCTCTTCCTCTCGATCATCCCTCTGCTGATCAGCTAAATCATCTTCTTGGGCCTCGATCCCCCACCCTACTCATGGTTGCTATCTAGGATCCATATCTGCAAGGTAAGCTAGTTGTGCCTAAGCTCATGTAGTGTAGAATATTTCATTTTAACTTTTTGTTTAACTTTTTATTTATTTTAAATTCCTAGAACACTCATAACACACAAGAACACAAGTCATTATGATTTATATACCTTTCCTAGTATCTCTACGCAGTAATAATTTTATCCTCACTTGGACATCCAATAGGTCCATAGTCCTTGCTTCGGATCACAGGGGGCCCTAAAATCCCATGTACATGCCAATCATCCTTGGACTATATCACACGCCATGATTTCATACCACGGTTGCCCTTCCATACCTTAAAATCCTCTCTGTTCTGAACGCCAGAATCCATCCTATCTCTCATCCATTTATTTGATACTATTCGTTCATGACCCACCTTCACCAAGATAGGGAAGGGAAAAACATCCAGTCCCATCCTTTATCAAGTTGAACGAGAGAGAATGACCCCATATTCTCGCCTTTAGTAGACCCCGAATTGGTGACTAGAACCAAGCATATAGAATCACACGTATTATAGAAGGAATTACAATTTTTTAGTTGGATTAGGAGATACGATGGTTAAATCCCAAACAACTCCAAAAAAAAGGATGAAGTCAAGTAAAACCAAAAATCCATTCTCATATTCCGGTTCCAATGAATGTTGTACAAGTACATGAAAACTCTAAAGGGATATACCAAAAGAAAAGAAAAGTAGGAACGTCAACGGTCCCAGCATCCGAGATAATAGATTCTGGCACGTTTCTGGAAGTCTTGCTAGAAACATGAATGAAATTATATATATATATAGGGTGAGTATACCGGTATAAAAAGTTGGGGAAAACAAGAATATCTCACACACATGTTAGGAGGCATTCTAATTCCTCATTAGAATAGGAGATAACCAGGGCACCTTGCAAGGAAACTATCCACCCAAACCTCCCCAAGGAACACTCCCCAAACAATGCAAGTCAAGTAAGGTAATAGTAATAATACATCGATGATTGCATACCCGACATCACTTTCCCACTAGTTATTGTAGACATCCTACGCATTAGGCCTCCCCCACCATTCTCAATGTAGTCCCACTACCTCTATAACAACAACTTTTTGGGCCACCACAACCAAGCATCCCACCCACAGATTGCTAGGCCACAACAACCACACACATCCCCACCCGCCAACACCTGGGCCACAACATCTACTGCCACGCCCAAAGACATACGGGCCAGAACAACTACTACCATTCCCGATGACTCCCATGCCTCATCTTGAAGACAAATTGGAAACAAAATACCCACACACTTAGTCAAACCACCACAAATACACTACCTGAAGAATCTTGGGAAATAATGGACCTCTGTTCATCACAGCCTGTCTGAAGTGTCTTGGGCTACTTGACAAAGGGAGCATAAAAGAGATAATAAAAAGCCACTCAAATGAGTGTTGGAAAAAACACCCTCCCTGATGAAATGGGTGTTTAAGGTACAAAGTGGTCAACATGGGTGGGGTGTGATTAAGAAACATAGGAACTAAATTATACATATATGTAAACAAGAACTCATCACAACCTAGGGTTTCCAAAACCATCCCATACCCAAACACCCTCCTTACAATTCAATCAGAAAAAACATAAAATCCACAACAATGTCACAACATCTTCAAAAAATAAAATTTAGAATTTAACCCATTATTATTATCACATTCAATTGGTTTAATTTAAATGATTCATCACTACCAGGAATCTAACAGGCATAACCACAATCAAAGGAAGGAAAAATATCCAAGCATTAAATTAAGCATTCACACCCGGTTCTCTTGTAATGTCAAAAAAAAGTGATCTGTCAGATACCATGAAGTAATAGAACCCAACAAAGCCCCAACATACGACCCCACACGACCCCAAATCCAAAAACTAACAACTACACAATAGAGGAGAAAATCCCCACCTCTACCACTAAACTCGAATCAAGGAGCACAATCGTACATTTTACCAGAATACTGCAAGGGGGTTTTCAAATTTGAAAAGCACTATTTTTCTAGTTCTCTATTTCCGTTACGTTAAACGAGGTGACCACGCGAGGATTATTATTCATTGGGTATAAATTTAATCAACAATGTTTATGTGATTAACTAGTTTCCATGTTTAAGCCATTCAATCAATTAATTAACCAAAAAACAGAGGATTATTAGTGAAAATGGAAGGACCACCAACAACCACAATTTTTAGTGGAAATATGCCCATAAAATTCACAACATATAAACAAAGCTAAAAGAGTGCAACATAGTCATCAAACTCATGCCTTCATTATTTAAAAAAAATTATTATCTTTATTAAGGTTATGTTTCATCCATACCCATAGAAACACTATCATAGCCACCCAAAATGATACAGAGTAAAGAGAGAAGAATGAAAACCCCTACTTGGATGATCAACGATCAATGTTTTTCTCCACACACAAGGAAATGGGGATGCATGACTTATAGGGGAGGAACACTGAGGACTCCAAGAGTGAGTAGGAAATGATCCACCATAGGCACACCACTGGCCTCTGGAATAGGGACTCCAAATGAAATATAGAAATGGAAGAGACTATCCTAGAAGAAGAAATAATCCCCCTGTGATTAAATGAGAGATTCTAGAGTTATGGGAAATGAATTCATGAATGGACATAAATGTGGATCGTGGTTTCACCAATCAGTTGTACGGTTACAAACGATCCAAGTAATTATTATTTAGTAATTCTCATTAGAGAGGTGGCCATAACAGTTGTGTGATATATGATTTCTTTTAAATTGAGGAAAAATTATAACAAAAACACAATTTTTGGGTCAGTCGAGGGTCTCCCTACTCTGTGGGATTTAGATCATCATTTATTTTCTTTAAAAGCGGCCTCAATCCAATTTTGATAGGAATTAATCCTTAATTTAAGAGTAATGAGAAACTGTGGATTGATACCCCCGACCACCACGTGGCATAGATCTGATGTAGATTCAACTGTTGAGGCACCGATCGGTGGCTCATTGATCAGGGACACACCGATTGGTGACACCGATGGGTGACACCATGATGACAATCTGCCACCAACATCACCACCCTCACAACTCGCTGATGGGTACATGGAACCCTAACACAAGAGATTGTCAATGTAATGGACCAGGAGGGACCGGGCCATTACAACTATGAATGGTGCTATTCAAGACATAAGACTACTAACATTGTAGTTGTTTTTATTGGAATTTATTTTTATTGGTATTGGAAAAATGAAATAGGTTTTGTAGTATGTTGAGAAGAAAAGAATGTATTTCCATTTATAAGAGATGAGACTAGAAATCCTGAAATATATCAAAATATAAAAGTAATATAAATTACTTTTTTTTATTAAAAATGGATCCAAAATGATTTATTTAAATAATTGTATAATAACGGGTCTAAAACCATTAATCCAATTAAAAAAATATATATTTTGAATACATGTAAATCCATTCTTTTTTAACACTTATTTAAACCCTTTAATTCATACCCTAACGACATGCATTTTTACTCTTTTTGGGTAAATATTTTAAATAAAAAAAGAAAAATCAACCATAAATTAATTATGGTGGAAATTTTAAACCATTTTCAAATTATTTTTGAAATTTAATAAAATTATCAATTCTATAATATTTCATAAAATATTATTTATTTTATAAGATCATTAATATTTATTTTGACATTATTCATTACATTAAATTTTAAAAATATAAAATAATCTAGATTACTTTAATAATATATTTTAATACAACACAAACATGTCATAGAAAAATTTAAATTTATTTTTTAATATTAATATTATCATCTTATATTTATTTTAATAATTTAAATAGAATTTATTTCATATTTTCATCAATATAATAATATATAAATCAACATTGTGTAAAAATTTTCTGTAATTATTTCCACAATAAAAATAAAAAACCCCCCCACAATGAAGACAAAAGTTTTATATATAAAATAATTTTATATTTTTCATGATATCATCTTAATAACACTAAATTAATAACTTTATAGTTATTTTAAAAAAGAGTATGATATTTTTGACAATTTTAAAAAAAAAATTACGAAAATCAGAACCAAATAAAATGGAAACCAAAGTCCATATATTCTAGTATTATTTGATTAATGGATGAAGATTAATCATACTGTAAAATTATAAAAAGTGCAAGGGTCATCTTTTATTTAGATAATTTTATTATTTACCCTTAATTACTCGACTACCTTTATTTGTTATCAAAATTAATTAAGATACTAAACATATTATCAAAATATAAAAGGAAACTATTTATAATATTATTGACATAAAATTAAAAACATATAATCTATTTTTTCAAATCCAATTAAGATTATTGACAGTGTTGAATGAAAAATTTGACTCAAAAACTTGATGAGAAAGTGTTTTTTTGTACAAATATTCAATAGTTTAAACATGTTTATATCCACATTCATTTTGAGAAATATTTAATTAAAATAAATTTTATTAATATTTTTGTAATTTGTATAATTTTACATTTAAAAAATTGAAATATAAATTAATATATCTTATTAGTTATACAAAAAGATTGTTTTCAATTAAAGTGCATTACATTCAAAATTCATAACAAAATAAAAAATATCAAAAAAATACCAAAAAAAACTCCCTTAGATAATTTTGAGATTGAAAATATAAAATGAATATTATTGTGTAAAATAAAATGTATTAAAATGTCAAAATTTTGTTTTTAAACAATTTCTCCATCCTAAAGCATTGAAATTTATTTTAAAAAATATAGCTTTTTATGTATAAAGATTGATTTATTTTAATATCATCTGTTGAAAACAAGTGTGATGAGTGTCAAACATTATATAGAATATATTATAAATATATTTTATTAAATTAAAAAAACAATGATAATTTTCTTATTTTTTCTAAAAAAACACACTTTCCTGCATTTAAATAATTTTTATAGAAAAATACGTCCTTTTTATTTTTTAATGCATTTTATCTTCTTTATAAATAATTAGTCAAAAAATAATTAATTATATATATATATGTGTCAAAAAAAAATTCATAATTTATTTAGTGATGTTTAGACACTCTTTTATAATTGTCAGTTTTAAAGGTAACAAAATGATATTTAGTTATTTGTTTAAGCTCAATGTTGCGTATCTTGTATGCAATTGAACATACTCTTCCATTTAAAAAACATGGGATTTATTTAAAAATAAATAATACAGTAATTAAACATAATTATATTAATGTCCAATTTCTTATTAACCCTAAATTTTTTTCAAATGAATTAATTTTTATATATAACGCCCCAACCCCAATTACCTAGAGTCGTTGCATTATTATAATACATTGGAATGATTACAAGGAATCAAGTCCCCAAGGACTGATCAGTTTAACAGTCTTGGAAAATATATTACATACATGAATGTTACATTACACTTTATAACATACAAAACAAAATAAATAATCCTTTATGAATGCCATTATTCCCTTATCTTAACCATGCATATCAATCACAATACACTTCCTGCAATCAGGGGAAAAATAAAACATAGAAAGGGGTGAGCTCAAATTCTCAGTAAGGGTAAGAAATATAGCAGAACCTTTCATAAATAATAATAATCATTTAAGGCTATGTATAACTAAAAAAAGCCTTTTAATCTTGAACTTCTGCATAATATGGAAAAAATAAAATGAAATAATTCCAGTTACTTATTCACGTGGATATTCTACTAGTCGAATAATCACATGAAATATCACTAACCAATTTCATAATGATGTAATGCATAATGCCATAATATCATAACCACGTAGCCAAGTTCTCATGCCAAGACTACAAATAAGATTTAGTCAAGGCCTCGTGCCAAGAAACTAGTTTGTCTCATGAGACGTACTGATGCATCGAGGAGCTAGAACGGGCTCCGCCTGTCACATATTAAGTCCAATGCATTCCACATATGAACATGTTTAAGCATAACATAAACATTCATATTAAAACTAGAATATGAAATGTTAATACTTTCTCCATAAACCATGAATGGTATAAAAATAACACATCCACAGTCAAACATATCACAAAACATTCAACACAATTTGGAATATTTGTATCATGATAAATCAACATCAAAACAAGTTTAAAATCCATTAATGAATTTTGACATAGATGAAAATTATTTGTAAAACTCTTTGAGAGAAATACCGCTTATCATGAAAACATTTAAAAGTAACACAATTTAGAAAAGAAGTCATTTAAAGACATTTATGAATCAAAGTGTCCCATACCACTTTGAAACATTTTAAATGAATTAACATTTTAAAAACATTTATGTCTATATAAATAAATCCTTAAAACCCATTATGAAGACATGGACATTAAAGAGAAAGATTTAGAAGAATAAATATTTAAAACATTTGAATTGTTGTTTTAGTAAAAAGTCTCTAAAAATAATTCATTTGAAAACTATTTCATAAAACATGAACATGGATAATAAATATTTTCCAGTAGATACTTAGGTAAAAACAACCACGGATAATAAAGAGATTGTGAAATTAACACTTACCAATTTGGAAACTTACAAGACATACACCCCATGAAAGAGGTATCATACAATGAATATGTAAATACACATAAATTAAAGTTTATTACACATAGGATACAATTATAGGTAGTACATACACCACACAAATGGTAATAATGGCAATATGACATGAATCTCATGGGAATAAAAAGTGAGATGAAAACGCTTACCTTGTAATTTTCCTTGGTTGGGGGTAGGATAACCTCCTGTATAATGGTGAAATAATTTTTATTAAATTATACAAAAATCATATACATTAATATGATATCATATATGATCTTTTTACATTGTTTTGTTAATAATATCTTAGTATTATTGCCGTTTCGGGTGTTAACTTACTCGTATATGTTTTGTTACATAATACGTGTTTGTTATGGATAGGTTGTATATTATTCATGTCTAGAATGATATAAAATCCTTAAACATTATTTTAAATCATATAAGTATAATTATACTTGAATGGACATGATGGATAATGAATCTCATCGCGTTCGTGGAGACGGTAGTCCATGCGTATGCACAAGCGAAAATATCATTCTTTTAATATTAAAATAATATATAATTGGATGGTATATAATATATACCGAATTATTATCATGTTATATTTATTATTTAAATTAATTACACATCATTATTATACGCATCCAAATAATAATTTATTGAATAACAATTACACCACGACCTGGAGACGGTAAGCCGTACGTACACACGTATGGTGACATGGCATTCAAAGGATGGATAGAATATTGAATATGGTTGTACCATATTTATAATAACATCACAGTATATATAAGATACTGGATTTATTATTTTAAAATGGGAATAGAAAATAATGAATAAGTTGAAGAAGAAAGGAACTTGAAAGAGTGTGGTGAAAACATTACCTCTTCTTCGGGTTCTTCCTTTTTATTTGACCAAAAGGGATTCATAGGTTGGATTTAGGATCAAAACAAGGCCTCTAAAATAAAGTGAGGGAATATGGGTGGATATTTGTGTAGGGTTTGGCTAATCCAAATGTCTTTTAAGGTGTGAAGAATTGGTTATAAGTGGTGTCCTTCTTTAAGGGGGAGGATGAGCACCTTAGGAAAAATCTAGATATAATATTTTATAATAAATTCATATTAGATTTCTATTGGCTAAAAAGTGTATTATTTAATGGTTAAAGTGCTTATAGGTCAAAAAACACTCAATAAATATAATTTAGATTGGTTTGGGTCATTATATTAACCTTATGTTTTGGATTTAACTCTTAGTTAATTAATTTGACAGTTACCATGTCACTTTGTATTTTTATTTTATATAGTTAATAATCCCACTATATAAATCCATGAGACCCCCAATTGGTCCGTTAATGAAACAAAAATAATGATATAAGTTCGTTTGGCTGATACTTAGGTTTTTATAAATAGAATATAAATTAATAATATAATATTTGTTTTAAAAAATCATTTATGTCAATTTTGACACTACTCAATAATTGATTTTTTTTAAAGTCTTAACATTTTTATTAATTTGAAGAAAATTCATTTAAGCAATCCTATAATTTCATATTAAGCAACAAATGTCATTTATGTCATCAAAACATTACAATTATATTAATTTTAACATTTACAATACTAATTATTTGATTCTTTCATTAATAAGGAAAATACTGCATCATTATTGTTTCATAAATAATTTTAATTATTATATTTTTAAAAATTATAAATAAAGTAAAATTATGTATGAAATATTTTTATCTTTCTAATGAATATTTATAGTCCAAAATCCCACATATATAACCTTATGTAAAAATTGTTTTTCTATAATATATATGCTTATATCATTTTATTTATTTATTTTTACTTAATTAATATAAAGTGTCATTATCACATACATGTGGGTCCATGTGGTCCCTAAATCAACCCAAAGATGAACATGGTCGGCCATGTAACAACCAATAAGGTTAGGACATGTTTTATAGTAATTTATTATAATTATAATATTATTGTTTTACCCTTATTTACCGGATTTACCCTTTAACCATGGTAAATAAAATTTTTACCGAAGTAATTATTCAAAATGTTGAAAAATACATAACTATTTACACAATTTGGATATCTTGATTCCAAATATGGAATCCATTTTTCCAAATTAAAAACACATAAGTGGCAGAAATTAATTTAAAATTAATTCCCATTGTTAAAACAAAAAAACATTTTTTAAGAGATAATAACTATCAAAAGATTGGCACTTATTCATGTTCGGTTTAATTTTGAAGTTATTTAAAATGAAAAAAATTGTATGAAAGTGTAAAAATATTTTCTAAATATAATTTAAAACCACTTATATTCACAATTTATCACTATTAATTATTACGATTAAAAAAGTTGTTTTTAATTAAAATTTAGTAATTTTCACTATTCATCAAAATATAATTGTTATCTGAAAGGTTCCAAAATTTTACTCAAGGATAAATTTGATATTCCAAATCCAAAAATGAAGTCCATTTTGAGAGATAAAATTTATAATATTTCAAAAAGTAGGTATTACTATTCATAATGGCTAGTTTGATTGGTTGTAGTGTGTGTTAGAACCCGAAGTTGCGTACAACACGCGCTACTGTATTATTCAATGAAAAGCGTACCCTAGAAGCTTGGAGAGTTACCCTATAAATTTTTTATGTCCCCATTATAAAGAATAAATTTATTTAGTCAAATTGAATATATAAAAGTTTAAAATATTGGATTTAAAAAAGGGTTTCACTATTAAAAATTGGTAAAAGTGCATTTTATGAAAAATACTTCTTTTATCTAAAAAAATTAGTTTGTTCTTACATTATGTCTAAGAAACTCATAATATGGATTTTAAAATTATAATGATTATATGAATTGTGAAATTTAGTTATTACTATTCATAACCACTTTTGAACGGCTTGTTTGGTATGTCATGGTGCATTTGAACTCAGTGTTGCGTGTAGTGAAAGTTATTGAATTATTTTGAAGAAATAACACAATATGAAATCATGGGGTGTTACATTATATACTCAAAATAAAAAATCAATATTAGTCAAATAAATATTAAAAAATATTTATATATTTATTAATCCCATAGGATGCATTACATTACATTTCTCCTAAAAATTCTTCAATAATCATTATCTTTGAAAACATATGACCTAAAAAATGGTATCTATGAAATTAATTTTTTTTAACATATCAATACAGGATAGTATCTAAAAGTAATACAATATCCTCATCTAAATTATTGTAACCACTAAATATATCTAAATGTTTCATTTATTACCAAATGTATATACTTTTAACTTAATTACTCTATTATTACATGATTTATAACATGGTAGAAACATTACTAAGTTTTGGGTAACTTTTATGTTTAGATTTTTAGATAATTAAAAAAATATTACATATTTAAACATTATAATACAATGTGGACAGATCCACTAATTGTAAAACTAATTCTGGAGAACAAGTATTCTTAAAATTAAGTTCAATTTTCATTGAAATTTGTGTCTCTTCATTTATTATTCATCCCCATATCATAATAATAGTTCTTTCTATAGTAATTAATCATCCTTATATCACGTGAAAAATTAAATTCCAAAATACAAAATAGGGAAAAAAGTCATAGTGAGGGATGTAGAGAAAGAAAACTCATTCATCCATTTTAAATTAAGGAAATATGTTAAGTATATTTTCCTTCTCTTGTTATAGATAATTATTTTTAAATAATTATTTACATACTCTAGAATTAAACTTAGGACCCAAATATTTTCATAAAACACCGTATAATAAATAATAAAGGAAAAATAATAATTCAGGAGTGCTTCATGAAAGGAATTAAATATTTTCCTTCATAAAAATACATTTATTTATAGGATATTTCAAAAGATATTTTAAATAAATTTTATTTTTATTATATTGTGAATTGGAATATTTATAAAAAAAACCAATAAACAACAAGAAAATAAAATATATCCAAGGATAAAAATATACAAAATCATAAGGATAACAATAACCGATTTCATAATAATGTAAAAAATAATTTTAGAAACAATAATCATACCCAAATGTTCTTAGGCCATTATATCATAGTTATATCATCAAGGTCTCATGCCCAGACATCATTAATATTTTAGTATACATACAAAAAATAACCTGGCTAGTTTGTATCATCGACCGTACTAATGATTAGATGGGATGTAACGTGATGCAATATTCACATACTATGTCCAATTCAATAAAAATAGGTTTATAGATACAAAGGGATGTAATCAACATGAACAATGATGTTTTGAAATAAAATGGACCAAGGAATCGACCCTACAATCTACACCCTAAACCCCCCACTCTAAACCACCCCAGCCACATGTCAGGGTGAGTTTCTATATGACATGGTATATGTGGGTGGCACACCATGCTTATGTTCGGCGCAACCTACCACCAACAAGCCATACACTGTCATCTAAGTTTTAATTTATAAATACTCAAACATATGAGATTTCATTAATCTTATGAAATAAATATATAAATTATCATTTCATTTACATGAAATAACTGTTTTTTAAAAACCTGGTTATAAAATTACAATAATTTTTATATTTAATAAATTTTACTATACGATCATAATCCACCAAAAAAAGATTCACTGAATAGTTTTATTATATCCCCATTAAAACATATAAATCATCAATGGATGTTGAAATGTATGCAGATAAATTTTTATGAATATTAAAACCATTCAATATACACATTCAAGAATATTCATTTGTTTCGTGAAGATTTAAAATAATAATCATCATAATGTTTATAAAATTCATTAATTGAAAATAAAAATGGAGTCATATAAATTAATCATAAAATAATATAATGGTCATGATAGTGGGAAAATATGTTTCTATCATATATGATAACAGAGATCATTTTTTCAATATTTTTTAATCGGTTAACAGTATTTTAGTGGAAAATAATTTGAAAATATTCCCTTTAAAAAATTATAATGGAACTAGAGAGAAGTCTAAAATGACAATTTAGAAAAAATGACTCAAAAATAATAATAACATTGTTAAAAAATCCTGAACATTTAAATGTAGGATAACTATTTTGATGGTAGAACATAAGAATATGTTTTTAAAAGAAAAGACATTACATCATCTTCCAATTGGTTTTGTACCTCGTGTAACTCATGAAAAATACAATTATATTAGAGTTATAGATTTTAAAAAACTTATTTTTTATTACAATATAATTACTAATTTTATTTCATTTATTACCAAGGAATATATTGTTCTCAAATCTTTTATTCTTATGCAAGTCGTTTTGACGAATTCCATTTAATAATAAAAAAATGGTTTAGGTTGGTTGACAATTGTTAAACGTTTCATGGTTCTATAATATCCATAATACAATTCATTGAAAATTTATGAGTTTTATACAAAAAATGACTTTTTATAACCATTCATTATAGTTGAAATGAATAAGGAATCACATCACATTGTACTCGTGGTAGCTCACATGAATAAATGAGTATGACATTATAATTTTTTAACAGGGGCCTTGGTAAGAAGTTCTGTAGTATATTACCTTTTTAAAATCATAATTATTCTATTAATATGATATATATTCATTTAATTCAACATAATAACAAGATTTTGTGAGGTAGTGATGAGAAATGAAACAAATTGGTTAATAGAGGTGGGTGTCCCCATGTGCGTACATTCTATTTATTCCTTTTTCATAGGGTGGAAAATAAGATGATAACTATTTATTAGATCAACATAATAACATTTATATATATGTTGTATAAATATTTCATTATATCCTAATTTTTAACACATTATTTAACGATGTATATTAAGGAATGAACTAAAATAACTTGTCTATGGTTTAAAACACATATATTGAAAGACATCATTAGAATACACCATAAAGATTACTATAATGGTAAATGTAAAGAAAAAAATATATAGAATGTAATTTCATAATTTTGGATTGTATAATGGAAGATTGTTTTCAACCAAACAGACACTTTATGTTCTATGGTGAGAGGATACGAGGTTCCATTTTATAAATGAGTTGCATGAAAATATTGTAATTACATATTATATTAATATATAATATGTTTATAAATCATCAAAACAATATCCAAATTAAATTGATATAAATATAACGACTATAAGATTGAAATAAATTAAAATAGTTAAATTTTAATGAATTTATGTTTCATATTTCACTTTATGATTTGGTTTAAACCCATTATTAGCCAGGATTAACCAAATTGTTTTAACAGATTAGTCTATAATTAAGGATAAATTATTTCATATTTATAAATTCCAAGTGTCTAATAAATGAAGAATTTATTATAGGCTCATAAATCTCCCATTTAAAATGTTAAGATAATATTTTTATGATCATTTTAATATTTAAAAATTATTTTTATTCCTTAAATATAATTGAAATTCATTTTTGGGATATTCATTAAATTGAACTATGAAGACATCAATACAATAAAAAAATTCTATGATAACTTTATTATATATTACATATAAATTATTTGTATTCCATGAATTCTTATAACACCATTATTCATCAATAACATATTAGTTTGGATTTATTTTGAAGAATTTATTTTATTTTTGTATCTCATTCACAAGAATTGTGTCGATGTTGCATATGAATTCAATGTAATTATACAATCTATATATTTTTAAAAAATATATATATATATATATATATAATACACTATTCATTAATTAAATATCTATAATAATTCATATAACTTTTTTATCTATATCCAAATCCTGGAAACAAATTGAATTAGTGGGAGTGACATTTTGTAATTTTGTTACATCAAACATTATAAAGGCCGCAATAGTAATAAAGTATCATAAATGTTCCATATTTTTTAATTTATCAGGATTATGGAGTAAATAATGACACAATAGTAGATTTTTGAAATTTTACCTGACATTATTAATAATTATCACATAATTTCATCCGCATTTAACTCATTTCCATCATTATTATAGTGATAAACAATTACCATGTTACCTATTCAATATCACTAAAAATGAAATAATAATTTCTATCTAATTTAAATATAATGACTTGAAATAATGATTACATTTTAGATAATTTTATTTCAATAATTTGTGAGAATTATTTTTTATATAATTCCATGAAGTACAAAGAAGGTTTTTGTAATAGTACATGTTTTTAGTATAAAAATGATTTTGCAAAGAAATCCTGAAAATCATTGATTACCACGGAAGTATTTTGATAAAATTTAATAATATGATTCTGATATTAACCCAAAACCATTGTTCTCTTTGAAATTGTGAAATTAAAATTTAAAAGGATTTTTTTTGTTGAAAAATATGTATTATTAATTATTCATCCAAAAAATATTACATTTCAGAAAAATCATATAATATTATATGAAGAAAAATTTTACATGTTTATTTTGTAAATAATTACCATTTAAAAAATTATAATTCTAAATTTTTGATAAATTAATCATTCTATCCACATATAGAATTAATAATTATATTTTTTTTATAAAAATTTACTTTTCATCTTTAAAATGAATTTACACTCATTACATATCTAGTAAACAAAATTTTATTAATGATAATATATTTTAATAAAAATAATATATATTATTATAAATAATAGTATTAATCTATTTTCATTCATTTTATTGTTTATAAAAATACTTTATAGATATTATTATTTTTTTAAAAACAACCTTTAATGTTAAATTATTTTATTTAAAAACGAGTTCTTATTTCCTAGGAAATAAATGGTTTGTTTGTGTTAAAAAAATATTTTTTACAATTATTTCATAATACTATTATTATAATTCAAACATTCAAAACTAAAAATTAGGTTATAAAAATATTATTTAAATAATAATATTCCAACAATATATTATCGAACCATTAATCTATATATAGTATTATTTAAGGGTGAATCAATTATTTAAATAGTTGTGTGATACAAGAATATTTGTCAAGATACATGGTCAACTTACCCTTAACTAGTTTTTGTAAAACAATATATTTATATATGAAATGTCATTTCTGGGTTGTGAGGAAGATGCATAATATGATATAACCATGAATCAGTATAATGTCATTCTATATGAATAATGATAACTAATTTTTATAATCTATATTCGAACCTATTTTTCCATTGATATTTTTGTAATAAATTTCATTGTGATTAATAAAAAAACAAACCATTTTTTAAAACATTAGTAGGATGGGATCCATAAAAAGGGGTGGAAAACAATATTAAAAAGGTCAAATCATCCAATCATGGCATAAGAATAAGGAATAATATACGAAACATCATATATATAATGTGGGATTTTGGTTATAAACACATGTTGTCTCAATAAATAGAGAACAATAAACATTAATCATAGTCTCTATCCAATGAGTCATATCATTACATAGTCTATGACATGGTTAACTAGTTTTCTAATTGAGTATAATAATTAATAGTCCTCTATGGTCTTCCCCAAGTAACATATTACATCCATGGGATTTCTTCATTAGTATGGGAACCATTATTTTCATGGGATCCCTCATTAAATTAGGTATCATTCCCTTTATACTATATAAAATAGGTTAATGCATCAATTTCATTTTCTGCACGCGCACCCATTGTATTCATGTTCCACAAATTTCCATTATTATTAATAATTAGAATTTATATTTCCAAAAACCACAAAATAAAATATAATAATTAAACACCAAACCCTTGGTAACTTTTATAAAAGGTCATTTTAAATCCATTGAAACCAAATATTCTTTTTGAGGACGTTTTTCAAATACATCTAATGAATTTGAATACTTTCCTTTGGAAACTCTTTTTTGAACCCCCCAGATTGCCAATAATTTTTTTATCATGATTTCTATTTATAAAAAAATAATTATGAACATAGTTTAAAATTAATTTAATAAAACAAATGAAATACGAAAAATTTATCATAGATAAGTCATGGAAATATACCACTTTGAAGAGAATCATACACTAATATCATAATTTGATTAAAATCAATTAAAATATACCACATTAATTATAATAGTGTTGTCCTCAAACTTCTTACCCACAAATATGGAACCTAAATTACTCATTGATGTCCTTATTTTCATCCACATAGAATGATATGTTTTCATAACTTAATGAAAATGGGGGTAATTGAAGAATACCTATAGTGTATAAAGAAGTCAAATGAAAACAATAATACCTCTAGATAAATCAATATAAATCTAAGTATATTCAAAAATTAACCAATGATTTAGAAGATCCATGTCATGGGTATAATGAATCTAGTAAATGAGGATGAAGAGGTGTGATTTTGGGTAAATCTAGAAAGTTAAATTTATTAAAAACACAAACATTCACTCTACCAAATCATCAAAATCATATGAAAACATATTTTCTTTAAATCCAATGATGTGTCAATCATTTTCACAAGATACATTCCTATATTTTTTTAGTAACATGAACATGGTTAGAAAATCCATATGGAAAACATCCCAAACTTCATTGTCCCCCAAACACCCATGTCATGCACTTAGCGTCAAGGTAAACAATAATTATGTAGTCAAAGAGTTCTGGAACTATTTCATAAAAAAATATAAGAATTAAAAACTCCAAAATAATTCTAAATTCATTAAAAAATAATTAAATCTCATTATATTATTTACCATTCACAAAAGGGTCTCACAATTCTCCCCACTGTTAGTTTCTACGATAAAAAAGACCTTATGGGTCTGTATTTGAATATACGTGAATGCACTACTATCTCACAAATGATTCACTATTCCATATCTCAGTGGTATCACTATGAGGCCTCCAAATAATATGGACCAATGATATAAATTTAACAATGAAAACTTTATTATAAAAATACATTTTATGGACCTATTCCTCAACAAATGAGGCATCATTATCCACCACAAAATCCTCTCAGTCTACCACATGAGATTGGACTAGATGGTAATTCCTCAATTTCGATACATGAGAATAATCAATAATTATTGTTACCCATTGTGGATAGTCCAAAAATAAGATATTATCCCTATATGTTAAACGATTTTATATATGCAACATAAGCTTATTTCAATTTCTATCAGTTCCCAAGATATGAAATACTAATCAAATAGATACATAAAGAAACACTAGGTCACCAACCTAAAACGCCTTTTAGTGATGTGTAAGAATAACATAGGGTTGTTATAGATTATGAGTAATCACCATCCTCTTCATTATCAACTGAACATTATTCATATTATTTTAGATGAGACTTAATCCAAATAATTAATACTCTCAAAACTCATCCCAATATGATATAGAATAACATATTCACCCATAAAACCCATGAAAGGGATCAATAATGATAATGAATTGATAACTAGTGTTGTATGTACAATAACCCAAAATTATATGCATCCCCCAAAAACCTAAATATAAATCACACAATATCAATGCATTGCCTCATGATACAAGATCGATGGTTAGTATGGCCATCCATCTCAAAGTAATATATTGTTATCAACTTCATTGATGTTCCCATTGAATCATGGATACCATTCAAAAATTAAATATGTATAACATTTTTCTCAGTCAAAACTATAGTAAATGGAATCCAAGAAATCCTAATAATCCCTCTTACATATAGGTTCATGAGATCCACCACATATATCAACACTCTAATGGGAATAATCTATACTGATTTAGTTAACAAATACATGAATTTTTTTTTCATCCTAATATTATTCCTAGGTACTAATATAATTATTTCCATAGTGATCTCATCCTACTTCTATATAAGAATGGGTATTGGATAAATAATCTTCTTTTTTATCAGATAATTGACATTATTTCTGTAATAGTTAAAACATTAGGAAATAAAATAATTAACTTACCACCATATCTAGGTCCACCAACACTAGGATCTAAAATTATAAATAATACTAGATTCCTCGAGGTGAATGATAAAACTTGAATAATACCCGGAATGCATCATCTATAGAATCATGGTTATTGTAACAACTACATAGTCTAAAAATAATGAGCTAAATTGGTAGATTTCATCTGAATATCATAGGTATCCTCTCCATTAATCCTAAAATATTATTCTATAATTCAAGTTCAGATGTTTACTCACACTGATCTCGATCAATGAGATAGGTTTTGACTAGAAAACTAGTCAAGGAAATTAGCTCTTTATCTTCCAGACTCTCCAAAATCACATTGAAAACAATCCAATCTAACTCCACTCATTCATGAAATATATCAAATTATAAAATATTTACTTCTTAATCATGAAATAAAATACCACATTCCACTTCCCTATGGTATATAATTTCTCAAAATAATTTGTATGAGGATATTCCACCATAATTATCTTTATGAGATTCTAGTTTTTGTAGGGGAAGATTTAATTCAAAATCACATAATATGAATACACATAAACCTATTAACAAAATAGTTAATTGATATATGAAAAAAAATTAATACATAAACGAGGAAAACTCTATGTCATGGATGGAATATTTCCCTAAATATGGGTAAAACTGACAATATCCATATTACATCACATTTTAATTATTCATTACAAAGCATCCCCTCCTAGTATCAAGAGTATCACAAAAACCTACATATCCCTTTCCAGACATATGAAGAATAAAAACTATAGTTTATATCAACTAGACCTATAACCCTACAAATGACACCTAAAACATCTAAATACAATCATACTTCAACCAATTTAGAGTCATGGTTTTCATGTGTGAAGTTATCTCAGAGAACCCCCAAACCAATTATGACTAATAGTTTTCAAAACATATAATTCTTCTCTTATCAAATTCATTCATGAAACCCTTCGACAAAATTTCTACAAGGATCATCATAGGATATAATGAAATGCCATTCAAATTAATAACAATGATAGACACGTTACCTTTTTGGATCTAGAAATAATGTTTGTATTCCTTTGAATATATGATACACTACCTTATAGTTCGTATAATAACTACTAGTTGGACTTTATGGTACTTATCCATCTTAGAACACACTATGATATCCTCTATAAAAATGACCAAAAGAGAGTCCAAAATGAGAAGAAACATATTTTTTATCAAATCCAAAAATTTCATAGAACAATTAGTAAGCCCAGAAAACATTAATAGGAACAAAAAATTAATATATTTTCACATGATAGAAGAATTAGAAATATATTCTTACTGTAAAATCAACTTGTGATATAGTGACTTCATGTTAACTCTCAAAAACCCCCATGATCCCATCATCTAGTCTAATAGATCATTGATTCAAGGAAATTTGATGTAATTATTAATTATCAATGGTAAAATATTTCAATGATATATGTACTATTAGATATTCCTTCCATCCATAATTAATAAATGAATAAAATTAGACCATGATAAAACACTTGGATAGGAAAATCCCCATCTCTTTCATGGTAATATAATTGAATTTTTAACTCCATCATTCTGCACGACCCATTTGATAAGATTTTAAGGAAATTTTAACCATTCAAGGGAGAGGATCAATAGTGAAATAAATATGTTGTAGGAATGTTAGAATAGACAAATAATCAAAAAAAACATCATAAAAATATTTCATAAATAGTTGGAAATGGTAATCGCAGCTATATTTAATAAAATAGATTGAAAAACCTGGAAAAATAGAATAAATTCATTCCCATTTTAAAAAATGGGTTCCATCCTACCTAAATTTAGGTCCAACTCACCCAAGAAATGTTTAGTATTTCCAATAACATATTGAAAATTGACTCTCTGGTGAAAAAATTTCAAATCAACTTTAATGGTGACCCAATAATCCAAATAAGTGATGGGATATATATATAGATAAACAACAAAAAGAATTCAAACACGAACTCCCTATCATCTTCTAATAAATTAATCATTGTGAATATGATGCTTTCCTCCATATTCCTTACAAATATGGTTTTTATGTTTATCATAAAAGGAATAATAAGATCATTCATACCCAAATAATATGCAATCATTAATCAAATAATGGAATATGGTGAATCTATATCAATAAATTAAAAATCTAATGAATAAAATCAATAACAAACATACCTCTCATTGTGGATTTTCTAGAATATGTGTCCTCATGTGTTATAACTTTGGTATAAAGACCTCTAAACTCATGTATTACCTATTCCTCATTAGTAAAATTATATTCTTTTTGAGACTTCGAGTTAGATCACAGGACCTTCTAAGTATCATATCACACATTTGAAACATTAAAAAAATTAACATACCCCAATACCTTGTAGAAGAGTATTTCTGAAGTGATGGATTTGACATATATTCCAAAAATTGTGGTTTATCCTCAAATCCTCCCAATATTTATGTCTAATAAGGTAAAAACTGTTAAACTAAATACCATACAGAGGATCATATCCTGAAAAATGACTCTGAATATAAACATGGTGACTACAAAATACCTAGACCACTACTCCAATAATTCTTATCCCACCTAATATCATGGCTCTAAGAATAATTTTGGTTACGACCAATTACTAATGAAAACTACCAAAGAATCAACTATGCAGGTATATATCCCTAAACCGTAATCTCATTTTCCAAAACCTCATCATTTGATAATGGTAAAATTAGAATAAAAGTCTACTAGACGTCATCCTTAAGACCACTTTGAAAACAGCTAGTAATTATATAGTTTTTAATGAATATTAATAAGTGAATAAAGAGCTATCTTAGAAAATCGAGTAGTATATTCTGTTATCAAGTGGTCTCCATGATCCATGATCACTCATTTTTCTCTAATTAATTTATTTAAATAGAATCATATTTGGTAATTTAATTTCATTTTTATTAGTCAATATGTTGTCAATTGATAAATAATGGACATTATTTATTTTTCATTAAATATTGTTACTTATTGAAATATTTTAATTATTATTATTTACTGATATTAAATATTCAAGTGTCCTTAGATAATATGTTTTTGCATCTTAAAAAAAATAAAAATTTAATTGAGGTAATGACATTGAGTTTTCTTTTTAGGGAAAATTCTGTCATATTAAATTGTTTTCAAATTTATTAATTGGTGGAATTTAATTTGAAATTAACATTATGGTTAATATATTTTTATCTTTTTTAAATATTTTATTTTAAATTTTTTCCTGTAATTTATTTAATAGATAAGAACCCTATTTTTTGTTTTCTACATTATAAATTGAGCTCTCTGTCATAATAGATACAAACATAATAAAATTAAAACAAAAATAGTATCTGCATTATCTAATCTAAGTATTCAAGAATCCATGTATCCATGGTCTATGAATCTAATTGGATATGTATCCAAATATTGATGATGATCACGTAGTTGAGTTTCTGTATAGCCCAATTTTCTATATATGTGAATTCATAAGATGCCTTACATTATTAAAAACTTTTCACAAAGTGTATTTTTCATTGTAAGTGAATTTAACATCTATGATTTTTATATGTAACAAATAAATATATTTGAATGGCTACATAGCCAAATAATTACAAATGGGAATATCTTGGAGAATATTTTAGGATACCGATTTGTGACTAGGTTCAAATTACTTAATGATGATGTAAGTAAATGTTGTCTGTTTCATTCAGTTTAAAGGTTTTTCTTGATATATTTTAGGGAGAGGATGAATATGGATGGTTTTCCATTGGGTGACTCAAGGGATGAGTTCAAAAATAGTTATTATAATATAGAGTAAGAAAATTGTGTCATGACTAAGTAAAATATTTTATTCTCTGAAGAGGGTAAAATGGGAATAAATGAGAGACATGATTCATGTCCAATAGAATAATATTTTTTATATACATTCAAGGGAGGTGGGACAATGTAATAATTTGTTTTTAAAAATGAGGAATAAAGGTTTCTCAAAACCTAGATGATCATATGATATATTTTGAGGGTCATAGAATTATTGATTAGAATCATGATCTCTTTCTCATATTGTATTCTTTCAATATCATACAAAATATTCACTCTTAATTTATGATTTATAAACTTTTAATGATGATTAATGTTTATTTATTTAAAAAAAATTAACAAAATCATTCCTCTATTATGTGACCAACATATCTTGGATCAGAACATCTGTAGAGGCCTAGGCATAACATACATAGATATTACCTCATTTTTGAATAATAATAATAATGTTTAACATTTTATTAAATATATAATATATAAATTTCACTATAATATTTCACAAAATGTTTTTCTCTTATTTTATTGAGGTAAAAAACATTTGTTTACATAAAAATTGTTTAATAAAAATTACTAGTTTTTTAAAAAACATTTTGTTTTCATTTATATTTAACATGTTTCCAAATAAATCATTTTATATACCTATTTAATTTTTATATTTTAATAGTTTTTTAGCATTATATATAACCATCATTCTAAGGGATAGGTGATAATATCACATTATATAATATTATTTTAATAGTATGTCATATGTCATTTAAACAGAGCGTTGCATATAAAACTAGAATAACCCAGTGTCTCGTGTAACAAATTCGTATCTCAGGGTTGTTTATAATGATAAATATCACAATGAATAAATTTATTTAACATATATATATATATATATATCAAGAAATATTATTTTGTTATAATCATCACGGTAGTGTAAATTTTCTATAATCACAAGGATATCCCATAATGGAATAAGTTACGAGGTGGCCAATAACACATCATAGTCATCAAGTCACACTAGTACGGTCTAATATCCAAACCTATTCTTTTCTAAAAAAATATCAATATGCATATATATGTTCAAGCGTTGATAAGAAACATTATATAAATCTCACCTCCCAGGATTTCTGGAGGCCAGTGATATCTCAATATCCCAAATGGATTTCTTGGGATTCCAGTCTCAAGTCACATCACCCCCTTCTCAAGAGGTGATCCCAGGCTCCTACACATTGGAATAAAATCATATTAGGCCAAATAACCCCACTCAAGGGCGTCAATGGTACAAATATTTCTGAGGTCACCACCTAGCAATCAATGGATATGGAATCCAATTGTTGTGCAAGAGTTGTATTCAAATAATAATTCCATTTCTCTAATTTATGGAATATTAATTAATTTTATGGATTTAATTAATTTTGAAATTAATATTATATTAAATAATTTTTTTTAAAAAATTGGTCAGGTTACATTTTTACTAATACGTTATAAAAAATAAATAAGACATATCTCAAATATGTGATACCACCGAACATTATGTAGCTTTCCAGTTTTACTTCTAGTAGGACACAAATAGTAACCATGGACCCTCATATCTCATCCATCCTCATCCAGGATCAACGGATATTGTTTTGATGCCTTGTTAAGAAAAATTGAGTTACACATAAAAAATTACATAATTATGACAATTATAATTAAATATTTAATATTATTAAAACCTACTCGCCATTTTTCTAAATAACTCATTGGAACATTGTGCTCCATAAGAACCACCTCCAACAGCACTCGAAGGGTCCATCTCACACATCAATCCTAAACCAAGTGAATCCCCCAAAAATTGATTCCAAATCAATAGTATTCTTAAATTAATTTTAGAATAACTTTGAAAATAAAATGATTATGAAAAAAGCCATAGAATAATTGATAAACCACTACATGAAAATAGATTCCTAGTTCCCAAAAATCAACGGAAGAGAAGAATACCCTTCATACTTGGCCAATTCTTGTATTATCTGGGGGAATCTCAATGGAATCCCTAAACAGGGGAACTAAAAATTATACAGATGATACAATGAGAACAACTGATGTCGGTGTGGGTGTATACATACCACAATTATCCTAGAAAAGACACAAATAATTAACACAATTCCAATCAGGAGATGAAAGATGATTCAGATTAAACAAAATAATGAATGAGATAAATAATAGGTAGAAGAAGGAGTTTCACCCTCATTAAATGGGGGGGGGGTGTAATTTTTTCCCTTAAAGATCCCACCAATGACTATGTAGAGGCCACCAGATGCCAGATTTCATAGGATAGTGGCTACTACCAGAAATATATGTAATTTTTGAGTTAGTGGTTTGTTATATATGAAGCAATAGTAACAACTAAATTCTATCAGAAGGCATTGTCAAGCCCCCAATAACACCTCCTAAATCCCAAAATTTTAATCAAAAAACCACTCTATTTATATTTTCCTAGTATTGGGACTCATTCAGAATCTAAAAAAATTGATTTGGTTAATAGTTCAAAATTCAGACTCGTTATGAATTTTAAAATCCTATATAATAAATTTATAACATATAATTAATGAAAGACCAAGTGCTCTCAAACGTGGAGATGTAATCTGGGATGGTACTTCAAAAGACCTTTACAGAATAAAATTTCTCAACTGTTGAGAGAATTAAGGAATATTTTTACCCTTTTATAGGTGTAGTGGATTGGAATTTTAAAAATACATGAAATAATAATATATTATATTTTTAACAAACTAAAGATGGATCCAAAGTGTTTTATATTTGAGGATCAGTTTTATAAGATCAAAATACATTCAACTAATCAATTTAGAAAGAGTGTGTGGTTCATTTTATGTTACCATTTTGTTTAACCACCACATTAACCACGCCTATCCTTAACCATTGTAATTTTTTTAATATTTGAGGTCCATTAATATAATTTTTGAAATTTCATGTGGCATATACCTAATGTGTTTAGGAAATTATAGGCTATCGAAATTTAATAATTGTAAATAATATTTGAAAATAAAATTTAAATATTAAATAGTATTTAATATAATTTTTATGACAATTCAAAAAAATAGACTTTATAGTGATGAACGAAAAAACATGACACAATTATATACAATTCCACCATTGGTTTTTAATTATATTTATACAATAAATATTTAGAGCACCATAATTCATCCAAAACAACTAAATTTTAATTCTTTTAATATAATTTATATTCTTTTTCAAATGTATTTACAAGTGTTTCATCAAAGTTTTATAATCAATCAAGGTAATGATACCATCACTAAAAGTTTAAAATAAATTGCGATAATAAATATAATTTTGTATTAAATGTTTATTTCAAATATATTAATTGAAATTAATTTTAGATATATATATATATATTTCCAAATCATGAAAACATAATAAGTGACTAAGAGTGACATTTATTAAGTACTATAATGATCATAATATAATGGCCATAATTAAAACCAATTAGAATAAATATCCACATTTTTTGATATTATGATGATTAAAGATGAGGTAAATGTATCCACTGATATTAAGGAATTTTTTTGAGATACGTTGAAGCCTTATCACAAAGTTTCATCTTTTATTATCCTATTTTCTCATTTTACCAAGGTTATACGCTTCCACCTTGTTTACTATTTATAATGACAACAAATGAAATGAATCATAATACATTTTTTAATATGAAGACTCAAAATATTATATTTATATTTTATTTTATTTAATTTGTATAAGTGGTGAATATTACTAATAAAATAACTCTTCGAAGTGTAATTAAAACTCGTTTTTCAGAAGAAGAAAAAATAGTTTTAAGCAGATAAATTATTTTATGAAAAAATTAACTATTGTGCTGATTCCAATGAAATAAAATGTGTTAAATTTAATAAAATTAAACCAATAAGATATTAAAATAAATTCAAAAATTCTAACATTGTAATTTAATAATTATAAGTAATGAAATGATTATAAGGAATAATTAATTTTTTCAACCATTCATCCAAAAATCATCCCTTCCAGAAAAATAAAAATATTTCATATTAATATTTTTTTGTTAAATTTATTTAAGACTATTATTAATTTCATAAAATACAATTTTAAAATAGGTAGAAAACAATCATAATATCGATGAACAAAAAAATGAGAAAATGTTTTTTACCGAAAAAGTATTTTTGTAGAATAAAATGAATTTCTACTCATTCATAATCTAGTAAACACCATTATATAAATTCAATTTAAATTATTAAATATACAATACATTAATTTCAATAAAAAAATAATCTATTGTTATTTAATTAAATTATTTTGAGAAAACATATTTTTCTTGTAAAAAAAATTTTTCTCTAGAAAAAAATATATCCTTTAATTTATATGATTTTATTTATAATTCAGTTATCATTTATTTGGAATTAATTGGATAATTTGTATTAATTTTTTTTTTAAATTTTTAATAACATGGGTATTCAAATTAATACCGTATAAACTAATTTATAGGGTATAATAATCATATTTTCAAACTAATGCTTCTATAATATATCATAGTTCATCTAAACAAGGTGTAGGGTATTGTACATGCTATCAAACATTGCATTATTTTACCAAAAGAATTATTATGAAATATTTTGGTGTTATATTCACCACCTCTTATAAAAAACTTCATCCTAAAATTTTGTTTTTGATTATCTCAAATTGAATTTATCATAACATTGTAATAAAATCAAATAAAGATTATATCATGAACTATATTTTTTTGGTTAATTCCAGGAAAATTATTATTCATGTACCTATGTAACATTGATAATTTAATATATTTTTCTAAAAAATACTATTATATAATATTATAACCTTTAACATCGGTCTTGATATAATTTTCCTTATATTTTATGAGTTTGAGAAATTATTTTTCTATTGCATTTGAAAAATGATATAATTCCCTTATCATACATCTTTTCCTTCTATAATAATTATTTCAAAATTTTATGTAATTCATCATGATGATAATCAATTTTTCATTACTATAACTCTAAATTAATCACTTAATGGATCACATGATACCAAAAAAATTAATAGTAAAATTCCCATGTTCTAAAATTTTAATAAAATTAATAAATGTTCATAAAATGATAAAAAAATATCCAAAATGGATAATAATTCATATTAATAAATAGAAAATTAATCTCCAAATACTAAATAATAACAGAAAAATATAAACAAAAATATTTTCATATTTAACTAACCTTCAAATTAATCAAAATAAATAATATAAAATTTAAAAACAAAAATTAAAAATATATTATCACATATTCATTTATGATTTATTTTATATTAATCACCAAATAACACTAATCAATCATAAATTCACTTATAGAAATTTATATTCTCTAATCATATAATATCCAAAATATGATAATCATTCCCAAGAATAACTTTAATCACCATAATTTCACAAAAAAACTTGTATTCCTTAAAAATATTACACAAAACATATTCTTCATATAAAATACCATCTTACTGAAAAACATTATATTTAACATACAAATATAATTTTCTAATATAATGTACACATTAAAAAATAATATCAATGAAGTTTTCTATAAATCTCTTCTTAAGAACACACATTTCTACATCATAAAAAATAAATGGTACTAATGTATAACATAAAGGAATCAATGTTAAAAAATTCATATTATTGTTATTTTGATATTATAATTCACAATATTTTACCAAATATATTATTGGTTTTTGGTTTAATATAATTAGAACTTATTCTTAAATAGTTTACATATACAATTCATTTAGAAACTTATACATATTTTCTATTTTTATCACTGAATTGAATGCTATGAAAATAAATCATGTTTTATTTTCATTACATATCATCAAAAATTTTATCATGATATAATCATTAGTCCTACTATTAATTAAATTCATGTGAATATTCTTATAAAACATCGGATGAGAACAAAAAAGTCTAGGTATGGACATCAAGAAAGAAAACCATTTAGTCTACTGAAATGTATGAAATCCTATTAAACATTAACTTTAACTTAATATTCATTAAGTGTATGAAATTGATAATTTACACATGAAATACACACACATGTTTTTCTCATTGAAATCATTTAAAACTCATTACAAGCAATTTAAAAACCTGTTTTGGTAACCTATAGTATAATATTAATAATTCCCTTTCAAAAAATTTGTAATTTCAATAAGCATAAGTCCAACATCCAATATCACGATTGTAAATTGTATTTGATCACTATAATGGGGATAACCCTTCATATAATCTAAATTGTACTCACATGTTAGCTATAATGGGGATCATCCCTTTGTATATGCAACATCAGGAACACCTATTAGCTATAAAGTGTCTCAACCCTTCATACAAGCTATATCGTGCTCACTCAATGGCTATAATTGGGATCAAACCTTCATATAAGATATATGAGGACCACCTGTTTCATACAATCCTAAAGTATTGTATCATTAAAAAAACTTTTTAAATATTTTATTTTTTAACTTAAACCACTGAAAAACTCTTTAATATACATATTAGAAACACTTTCAGGTTAAAGAATACATTTTTATTAAAAAAATAAATACCCTAATACGGAATATAAGTTCAATATGGGTTTTATATTATTAAATATAATTAAAATGGTTCTTATGTAAATAAAATTTCTATTATAAAAACACTAATTTTTTAATGATGTTCACATATATGTGAAAATACTTTCATTGAAAATAAACTTCTAAATGTGTAAAGAAAAATTCAAAACATTAAGTCTTCATGATAACATGAATATAAGTTCATGTTATATAATTTAAAAACCCTAATTTTTTAATGTTTCAAAAATAAACTCTAAAAATATTTTAAAAAGAATTAATATTACATAAAATCTAAAAATGTCTCTTTTTGAGACCATTTGAGAGAAATTACAAAATTCATATTATAAAACATTAATTTAAAATTAACTACATTAAACAATCCATTTTAAAAACATTGAAATGAAATATAAATACTTATAATAATAAATCATTTAAATAAACTAAATTATGTTTTATTTATAGAGTCACTTATGAATATCATATCATAGAAGTCAACATTAAAAGAATGAATTGATTAGGTGTATGTTCACTAAATTGACATAAAAAATTAAATGAAACATGATATAATAATAAAGAAATTTTATACATAATCTTATAATGTCATAGTCAATTATGAATAAGAATTACCGACATTTTAAAATTTTAGTTATTCAATTTCTTACTATATTGTAACCATTCTAATTGTATTCCACATGAATGAGTAAAATTTAACAGAAGTTAAATATCATGAAAATAAATAAATAACATAACATAACATGTCAAAAATGAATTTATATGAACATAATAATATATTATTAGTGTATAACGTAAAAAATATGACTCAAATAAAGAATATTTATGTTATTCCTTCTTACAAAGATTCTAAATTATCATGTATGTTCTTTATTATTCACTTATTTAGAAATCCTTAAATTATTTACTCATTAAAACCACAATGGATAATGTTCTTCAAAATATAAGACCTCTAAAATTAGGGTTGGGACATTAGGATTGTATTTTGACAGAAATTGGTGGATATAAATCATTTTTTATGTTTTCTGAAAAAAGAAGAAGTGGTTCCATTTAATAAGAGAGTGGAGGGGTACTCTTCTAGCTTTATAAATTATTAAAGTAATATAAATTAATTTTTAATCTCAAATGTATCCAAATTAGTTTATTTGGAAGATATAATGATTTTTATTTGAAATCCATTCGCACATTAAAAATTAGTCATATTTTTACTTTTATAAATCTATATCTTTTGGTTTTATCACTTATTTTAACCCTTTAAATCAAACAGTGGAAACATGGATATTACTATTTGAGGGAAGATATTTTTAATTTAAAATCCAAAATGACCGTAAATGAATTCTGGGTGAAATTTTTAAAATTATCAGAATTTTTTAGGAAAACATTAATATTTTTTAGGAATTCAAAATCATGTAATACTATATTATTTATTTAAAATATCCCAAATATTTATTTTGAAACTATTCATTACATTGACCTTGAAAATATAAAAGATACAAGAAATAATTTGATTAATATATCATTATCTTTTCAAATTAATCTATAGAATTTGTTGATCACATTAGTATTATAAATTTTTATTTATTTCAATATTTTTAATAACATTTGTTTAATATTTCTATTAATAATAAAATTATTCAACAACATTGTGAATATTTTTAAGGAAGTTTCTTCTTGACTAATAATTAATAAATTAATATCGATGGTGAAGTAAAATATTTTATCATTAAAATTATTATTTATAGTTGAAGATATCTTCTAGTTAACCTTATAATATAAATGTTATAGTTATTAAGAACACGATTATGTCATCTTTGATTATTTTTTAAATAAACTATTATAAAAATAATAATCATTTAGAAATGAAAACAAAATACCATTTAATTTAATCATGATTGATTATAGATGAGTATGAATCATACAAAAAAATAGGGTCCTGTGTATGTGTTATTTTTCAGTCTTTATCATTTTTTTCTATATTTAATTACCTCATTTAAGCATCACAATGGTAATAATAAATAGTGATGTTACGATTAAAACTGATTAAAAATAAAGGGGAAATATTTTTTAAATTTATACATACTAATTAAAAATATGAAATTTATTTTTTCAAATAAAAATAAAATAATAATAAGTGTTTAGTTTATAATTAGTCGCACACACATGACGAGAATGTCATATTTTATAGTGAAAATGTTTAAAAGATTGAAATGTTTTTTATTCCAAATTAAATATGAAAAAGATTATAGTTAAATATATTGAATTAAGAGGTTTAAAATATATCCAATGTAACTTTAAACCCAGTTTAATATATAATTTAACATTTAAATTTTTTTAGATGAAAAGCCAGTTTTAAATTCATTCATATTATTTTTCACTATTTATCTAAAATGAATCCTTTGAGAAAATTAAAAAACTCACCCAAATATTATTTTTTAATTTTTTTTTCAAAAATGAATATTATTTTCTCAAGTAAAATTTTTAAATGTGTTAAAATTTATTTTATAAACAACTGTTCTATAAAGTTGATGAAAAACTATTGTTAGAAAAATACAGATTTTTATGCATAATGTTTGACAATTTTTTTTCATTTATAGAAAATAATAATAGTAATGTTAACAATTATATTTAATACTAATATATATATACATAATTATTATAATCCAAAAACTGTTATTTTTTATACTTAATATATAAAACACAATTGTGTTCATTAAAATAGTTTTCATAAAAATATTTCATTTAATTTTTAAAATTGTACTATTTTAATTAAAAATAAATTATCCACCACATATATCAATATATCTACATTTTTAATTCATAGTTTAGTAATTATGTTAATCATGTTCGTATCTTCCATTCTATGGTTATGTGATAATGGTAACATACTATTATTTAGTTTTTTTATGTTAGATGTTGCAAATCTGGTACACTATCAAACCTAGTATTTCATTTTTTTAAAATTAGGATGTTACATTATACCCACCCCAATTTAGAAATTGTGTCCTTAATATCCTAAAATCGGTCTCAATAATGGATGTTTGATTTTTAAAAATTCCTTTTTTGAATACTCACCTCAGAAAAATTATTAATAAAGCATCCAATTTTATATAATTAATTGGGACAAAGAAGGTCATCTTGATTAATAAATAACTATATCTCCTTATAGGGAAACATAGACATTAAAAGTAAAATATTACACCCATCCATTGATAAAAATTGATAGATAATATGGTCTTACTGATTCTAACCATCATAAAACCAAAAATATGTGATAAGATAATAGGCCATTGAAAAAAATAAATGGATAACATTATTTTTTAAAAAAAATTTGTTTCTCACAGTTAAAATTTATTTTAATTTATAGAACAAGAACATAAGGAAACATACATACTTGAATGGTATATTTCTATACAATAATCAATTTCCGTATATACTCTTCTTTTTCACTAAAGGAACAATATGCATGATGATTTATTTTCATGAATGAGCATTATAATCAACTTCTATGGATAAATAAATCCACAAAAATATATTAATTTATTACTCATAACATTAGGCATTAATCATATTGGTTTTGATAAGATAAAATTATTCCTTAAAAAAATTAAACCATTAACTTATGGAAAACTACATGAATCGCAAAAATTCAATAGTCATACCAAAAGATCAACTTAAATAATTGTCCATAAATTTATTAAAAAATAGACCAAAATTAGATTGGAACCCAAAAATAAAAAACAATTAACCACATATTCTTTAATGATTATTTTTAAATATTATCATCAAATAATAGAAATCAATATTAATGTCCCATACTAAAATATAATATCCCAAATCACATGATATATAATATATATAATCATTTCAGAAAATCATTTGAATCACTATAGTTGACAATAATATAATATATTCCTATGAAATATAATTAAAACTTTATTTCACAAATCAAATTACATAATATTATTTTTAACTTAATCATATAGGGTTCTGAATGTAATCAATGTCTCTAAAATAACATTTATCAAATAATCACTAAATCAATTTACAATACCTCATTTATCAATAATATAAATAATAAATCACTAAAATTAACATAAACTATATGCATAATATAATTTAAACCAACAATAAAATTAATAAAAACTATGAAATTCCATAGGCCAGTGTTAGGTGATGCTCACATGTCTCCAATCATTTTTTGGTTCAATTATCATGGCCCTAACACCTGTCACAGTTTGTCTCCCATCCAGTCAATTTTAATTTTTCAAAAACAATCATATTATAATTCTTATCATATTCTAGAAATTTCATAATCATACTCAAAAACCACATTATTCTTGTCTAACCTATGTTATAATCTAATACCTTTCATTTATCGTCCCAAAATTCAATAAACCATAATTATATAAAAAAGTAAGGTCTCAAAATATATCATTAGTAACTATAAAATTTCATAATATAAATCCTCAAAAGGTTTTATAAGACACAAAACTTATGATAAAAGTAAAAATTATAAATCCATCGTGACATCCATAACTCTAAAGAATAAATCATAATAAAAAATTATATCTTAACACTTCTCTAATATCGACATAAAAGAACATTATTTTACAAATATATATTAGAGTTATTTCAAAACTATAAATCACTTTACATTATCAAATATATTTTCATTTTTACAGTTATATATAATTACAAAAAATAATTAAATCGTAAACCTATACATTATAAGTGGACACTAATTCTCTGTAAATATACCCCCAATAAAATAAAACCTTTTAAAAAAATAAAATTTTTGTTTTCATAATATGCCACATACAATTATATCTTAAAATCATTCATATATAGACTAATCTATAAAATCATATGAAAAAATTAAAATATGGCATGTGAATAAGAATCCTAGTGAGGGAAATCAAGAAAAAAAATCATTAGTCCTATGAAAAAAATGAATACCCATTTCACGATTACCATTAATTTCATTGTTCTTTTAGTGTATGAAAAAAAACTAAAGGAAAAAACACAAATTTTTTCACCAAGAATGAATCCAAAACCCATTGTTGGCAATTTGAAACCCTTTATGTATCATTGATAATAATATTCATAAAACCCTTTAAAAACTCTTTTTATTTTAATAACGGTATGTTCTACCTCAAATGTAATAATTTTATAATGTATTATAGAGATATAATGGAGCCCAACCATTATATATGTTATATCGGATTCACCCATGTCCTACGATGGAGATTAACCAATCATTTACAGTCAATCTAGATCACCAGTGAGATATAATGGGGCTTAACCCTTCATATAATCTATTTTAGCCTCACTAATGATTTATAATGGGGCTCAAAACATGGAATAATAAATTTCATGCTCACCTATATAAAACAATTCTCAAGAACCACATCAGAAATAAATAAATGCATCCTCTCAATTTTCATCATTATTTTTCTAAAGACTATTTAAAATCCATATTTAAAATACATTATGGTATAAATATACCATTCTATTTTAAAAAAACATTAAATAAAAAATAACCAAAACATGTTAAAGAGTTTCTTATATGAAAAAATATAATAATAACATTTTAAGAGAAAAATTTTCTTTTTGTAAAAGATATTTAAGATGATCAATTATGTTTGCAAACATTTTTTTGTAAACAAACATTAAAAATTGTAATGTTAAAGTAAAAACATTGTGGAAGAATGATTTTAGGAAATTATTCTCCAGTAATATATGTTTAGAAAATTCCTTTTGAATTTTTTATAAAGAATCATTAATATATTAATTATAATAGATATTTCCTTACAAAAAACATCTATAATATCCCTTTATGAAAAAATTACATGGAAATTCAAAAATTCAAATTTCAAAACAATATGTAACAAATAAATAAATTCAAAAAAACTGTTATTAAAAAATTGTCATGAAATTTAATTATTTAAAAGAAAGAATCATTAAAACATTGAAAAAGATTTTTTATTTAATAGTTCCCTAATGAATATCATAACATATAAGAGGGAATGAATCGAATGAATTGATTATGTTTTTTGACTATAACTCCAAAAAATAGTCAAATATATAATTAGATAATAATAATGTCATTTTACACATAATAGTAACATGAAATAATAAATTATGTAGATATTTAACCCAAATTACTGAATTTGAGTTAATAAATATTTTACAAAATTGTAATCAGTTGAATCATATGAAACATGAATGTGCAACATTTAACAAAACATTGAATTTAATGATAATAATTAAATACCTTACATAACATGTTAAGGTGTAGTTATATAAAACTCATAAATGAACATAGGTATATAATATCAAATGCATACCTCAATGAATGAAAATTATGATGAAGCCTTTTACAGTGAGTGCAAATCATCACACACATTATTTAAAATCCTCTTCTTTAAAAATCCTTGGTTTCATGAAGCATTATGATCCATAATTTCATAACTCACCTTCAACAAGATGAAAGAAGAGACAACAAACTGCCAGACCCTTCCTTCCTCAATTTAAAGGAGATATAATGACCCTTGAGTCCCGCCTTCAGTAGGACTAGGAGTGGAGACTAGCACCAAAGGTATATAATCCCATTTAATTTGGATGGAATTACACTTTTTACTTAGTTGGATTATGAGATACGATGGTAAAAATCCCAAAAACTCAAAAACATAAGGTAGATGTATACTAAAACCTAAAATAAATTCTGATGATAATGTTCTAAAGAGAGTGCTACAAGTACACGAAAACTCCAAGTATAAGTACCAAAAGAAATGAAATACCGAAATGTCAACGGTCCTAGAATCCAAGATAGTTTGGTGTGGCATGGTTCTTAATGTCCTCCTAGAAACTTGAAAGTTGTTTTATATATGTTGGGTGAGTAAACAGGTAATGTCAGATGGGAAAACTGAAAGCTCTCGTGCACAAGTGGGGAAGCATTCTAATGCACCCTTAGAAAAAGAAACATCAAAGGTACCTAGCAAGGAAACTATCCACCTAAACCTCACGAAGGCACACTCCCCAAATAAAGGAATTCATGTAAATTAATAGTAATAACACATTTATGTTTGGGTACCCCGCACCACTTTCCTACTGCTTCTTGTAGACAACCTACATATTAGACCTCCCTGTCATTCTTACAAATTTCCCACTACCGCCCCAACAACAACCATTTGGACCACCAAAACCACGCTTGAAACCCGTATAATCTTGGGCCATAAAAACCACACACATCCCTACCCATAGACACCTGGTCCACAACTACTACCACCATACCTGAAGACCCCTGGGTCGGAACTACTATTTTCATGCCCAAAGACAATTGGGCCTTATTCTAAAAACACTGGGGAAACAAACTACCCGCACCCCTGGTCCAACAACCACAACTAACCTGCCTGAAGAATCCATAGCTATAATGGACCCCAGGCCATCAAAGCATATCCTAAGAGTCTTAAGAAACTTGATAAAGGGATTAGAAAAGATCAAATAACCATCCAATCATAGAAGTGTTGGAACGAACACCCTTCCCAATGAAATGGGGGTGTTCGACATGAAGTGCTCAACTTGGTTGGGGTTCAAATAAGAATCATCAGAACTAATATATACATATAGGTAAACAAGAACTCATCCCAAACTAGGGATTCCAAAAACATCCCATACAAACACCCTCACTACTATTCATTCATAATAAAACAAAACAACCACAACCCAGTCAAAACTCATTCCCAAAAAACAATTCCCCATTAACCCATTCATTTTATCACATTCAAGTGGTTCCATTTAAATTACTATTCACTACCAGGAAACTGAAAGGCATAGCAACAAGAAAATGTAAGAAAAACATCCAAGAAGCAAATTAGGCATTTACCCCCGGTTCTCTTGTAATGTCATAACACATAAGGGATCCATGAGATCCATCAATGTATTGGAACCCAAAAAAGTCCTAATATACGACCCCAAACAGTCCCAAATCCACAAAATAAAAACTATCCAATATGGGATCCCATCCCTATCCATTTCACCTTACAAGCATTAAGCAGTAATAGACATACACATCACCCGAACAGAGAATGGTGTTTTCAGATTTTATACACACAATTCCTTTATTTTCATATTTCTATTTTGTTAACTGACATGATCGTACAAGGATTATTATTTATTGTTCATCCATTTAATTGACTGAGTGTTCTTCATTATCCTATCTCCATGTTTCCTCCATTCAATAAAAAAATTAACTAGAAAAACATAATATCATTTGTGCTCATGGAAGGACCACCAATAGCCATAATTTTCAGTGGACATAGGGCCACACAATTCCCAAAAAATAATATACAATATAATTGTATAGAATCATCATCAAACACACAACATAATTTTTTTTTAAAAACTATGTATTATTTTCATTAAGGTATGGTTTCATTCATTCTCATAGGATCATTATCATACCCACCGCTATGATACACAGTAAAGAGAGATGAAGGAAAAAACTATACATGTATGATCAACGATCGATGATTTTCTTAGGACTCACTGATGTTTCTAGGGCGCCCCAACTCTAGATATTAAAATAGGAATGTTCCAGGAGGGTTCGAGCCATTACATCAGAAACCTCTCAAACTATTATCATCCTCTATTATCAAAACTAAACCTGAAGCATAGATTTGGGGTCCAAACAACCTTCTTGAAGATATCTATCATGACTAAACCTCCTCAAAATCTATGGACACATCTCCCTCAAGTGACCACACAAACATACAAAGGTATCACTATCCAGTTATATGGATTAGGGAGTACCTTCTTCAATGTCAAGATACTATATATTTGGGTAGAACGTATTTGTCCGTAGGGGTTTAAATGCATACACCTTAATGAATATGGATTTGGGATCAGGTCCTCCCCTACCCACAGTCAGGACAAGTCACATACATCAATAGAACAAGGAAAACAACACATTTCATAGTTAATAATGTCAATCACTACAACACAAAAAAATTCTAAAACATAATAGGGGAAAACACAAAACAGCTCTGAGTATTGGGCGTGCATATGCGTCTCTCATTCCAAGGTACTCTCTTCGAGCCTACCATGCCTCCATATTACACGAACAAAGGGTATTGTTCACCCACAAAGCACGTTATCCTCACGATTCTTGATCCTCACTAGTTGAACTAAAAACGTCATGTCTTCCTCGATATCCAGCTCCCTTCAGTCAAGGACGTTTGAATCATTTTGTAGATACCGATGGAGCTGAGACACATTGAAGAAATCATTCTCCCTCAGTAGTGGTGGTGGTAGCTCCAACTAATATGCCACTTCACAGACCCACTACAACACCTCGAAGGGGCTGACGAACCTGAGAGAAAGCATACTTCCCCTTTCGAACCTCTTTTACCCACACCGAGGGGATATCATTAAGAACACATGGTCCCTGAACTCGAGCTCCAAGGTTCTCTTCCTATGGACATCATACGACTTATGGTAGTCCTTAGCAACCTTAATCCTCTCCCATATAAACTGAACCTTCTCATTTGTACTCTGTACCACCTCCGGGCCAAGAACTCCTGCTTCCTCGACCTCTGTCCAACACCTGGGTAAGTGACACAACCTCATGTGCAAGGCTTCAAATGCTTCCATGCCAATAGTACAGTGATAGATATTATTGAAGTGAAACTCAACTAAGAGAAAATTTCATTCCCATGATCCCCTGAAGTTTAAAACACATACCGTTTACATATCCTCTAATGTATGGATGGTCCTCTATCTCTTCCCATCTGTCTAGTGGTGGAAATCAGTACTAATGGGTTTTTGGAATCCAAAAGCATGCTGCAATCCTCTCCAAAATCATGAGGTTAACTATGCATCCCAATCTGTTAATATGGACCTCATAATTCCATGAAACTGCACCACCTCATCCATGTATCTCAATGCTACACCATCCACCGCATTTGACTCATTGATCTCTAGGATGTCATCTGATTTCATCATCTGGATTACCACTACCCAAATAGCATCACAACCCCATTGATCTATTGGTAGTCTAGTGAAAAAATCCATTGATATGTCACCAATATTCTACTCGGGGACATATATTGGTTGAAACAGACCTCTCAGGATGCGGTGATCAACATTCACATACTATCACACGATGCACTTTTATAAAATCTCTTTCACTGCACATTTCACCCTAGAAAACCAAAACATACCCCTCAAGCCCCAGTACATCTAGAAAACACCTGTGTGTACCATGAGATGTGATATTTTGAACTGAACATGATATTTTCCATGATCTTTCATTGGGTAAAACAACTATCCTCCGAAAAGCGTTTGATTTTGATCACCCTCCCACCACCTTTCAAGAGCGTTGTCTTGGTCAACCTAATCATGCATCACTTCACTCACTAAGTCTCCCCAATAAAACACCTACACCTATTGTAACAGAGGGGATTATACTGTCATCTGAAACATACATCCTCTATCGTCATCCACCCTTGCATCCATGTGTTGGGCAGCCATCTCCTCTATTGTTTTCCAAGCATCTGCTGATTCTCGGACCACATCCTTCTGTGACTTTATCCTCAAGTCATTGGCAACCACCTTCCCCTTCCCAAAGGTTTTGTAAATATTGAATTTGTAGTTTTCAAGAATCTATATCCACCTCCACTACCGCAAGATCAGGTCTTGTTGGGAGAATATATGTCTCAAGCTCATGGAATCTGTGAAGACTTGAAATTTCTCCCCAGTAAGGTAATTACACTACAACATCAATGAGAACACTAATTCTACAATATCTAGGCCATGAGTGGGATAGTTACATTGACGAGGATGATACTTCCTAGACCCATAAGAAATCACTCCCCACTGTTGCATTAGTACACTCCCTAGGAAAAGTTTAGAAGCATCACAAAACACCTCAAACAGCACCCCTTCCTCTGGAAACCTGATCAGTGGTGAACTGACCAACCTTTCCTTTAGATAACTAAAATCTACCCAACACTACTTACTCTACAAGAAGTCCTAGTCCATTCTGGTCAAATCTGTCAAAGGAGGTAAAAATCGAGGGAGGTTGGGCACAATCTTTTAGTACTAACTCACTAGACACAAGAAACTATGAAACTCAGATAAATTCTTGTGGGATACCCAATAAAAAAACCCTTCGGCCTTCAATGGTTCCACTACAATTCATTACTGGGACATGACATGTCTGAGTATGTGCACCTCCCATGTTTAGAACATATACATGGACAATGTCCCATACAACTGGTGTTGTTAAAGGACCTCTAAGACCATCCTTAGGTTCTTAGTATGTTGATATTCAAACCTTGATAAGACCAATATTTCATTGATGAACACAATGAAGAACCTATCCAGAAACTCATGTAAAATAGTGTTCATGAGCCCCATGGACACAATAGGTGTGTTTGTAACAAATAATGACATGACTATGAACTCAAAGTTCTGATACCTGCACCTAAAAGTATTCTTTGTGATATCACACTATTTCAACCATAACTGGTGATACCCATACCGCAGATCAATCATAGACAACCAACCTGACACCATCATCTGATCAAAAATGTTGTTGATCCTTGGTAGGGGGTAACGATTCTTGGCCATCACCTAATTCATCCTTTGGTTGTCTATACACAACTTGAGACCACCATTATCGTACTTTGGAAACAAAACTGGAGCACCCCATGGTGACGTGAATGGTCGAAAAAAACCTTTATTTATCAGATAGAAAATCTAAATCTATAACTCCCATAACTCAGAAGGTACCATCTGATAGGGAGCCATCGAAATCAGACAGGCACCAGGTTGCAAGTCTATCCTCAATTCAACATCATGTAGAGGGGGTAGAGTCACAACCTCTTTTGGAAAAAATTCTATGAACTCTCTAAAAGCTCAAAAAACATCCATCATGTCAGCATGCACAGATTCTCCTAAAAGCTCAGCCCACATAGAATGAAGAGGCTCCATACGTCGTCTACCTCTGTAGAAACCCCAATAGCTGACAAAAGTCACACATTGTATGCCTATATCTGATAATGTGACCCTTATTCAGAATAATTTGATAAGTGTACACATATAGAATATCCATTCGGCGCAAAAAAATGACATCATATGGTTGAATCGGTAGCCATAGAAGGTCCCTAATGGATTGATGTGGCCCCATCATCAGTCTAAATCCATGGGAATCATAAGAAAAGATGGTCTGACCTTCGACTGTCATACAAAAAATTAGGGACACAGAATTTCACTCTCTGTCTAGAAATAGAGCATGGGATATACTTGGTGTTACAGAAGAGTGTGAATCTCCTAAATCAAACAAGCTGCAGACAAGTGTGCTAAAAAGCTGACCTTACATCAAATGACTTCTTACATTACCAGAACATCTACCTCTGTGGAGTGATAATTCACACACCTAGCTCCTCTACCCCTCAGTTGTTGACCGCCTCTGTAGACATTACCTATTTGAGGCCCCTAAAGAGATCCCTGAGGCATGCATCCTCTTGCAACATCTTCTCTCGGAGAAGCGGGAGCTCACTTTCCATGTTGCGTCTACGGAAAGGGCCTGGAGGGAAACTACTGCTTCTGAGCTGGGCACTAAACCTACCAACCCTCACTATACAGCACTTGTTCCAGGCACTAATTTTGAAGGTCCCCATGGGTAACACAAATAAAAACCCTTAGTCATGGGACCAAAAGGAAAGGGCGAGGACAGTGAGATTGAAACTAGAACTGTTGGGGAATGCTCGCCACTAGAAGAAACCTATAAGGCTATGATGGTGGATGCCAATAGCTGGATGCCTTTCTCATTAATGATCTTAATAGGTTCCCCTATCGCAGCACACCTCCCAGTGTGTGCACCCTCTCAAACACATCATCTGTATTTTGGACCTCCAAATATGTCGGTAGGATGAAGGGAGTAATAACACACTGAAGAGAAGGTCGAAGTGCCTCCTCTAAACGTCTCCCCTGAGAATCCTCACCCAGAAAATGTTCTGGATAAAAATGAAGGAGATCCTTGAACATGATCCCTAGATCCCTCACTGACATACTCCCCTGCTGAAGGGAGAGTAGTTGGATCCTCTTCTCACCCTTCATCGTAGAATAAATCAATTCTTCTCATAACTTCTTCTCAATGTAAGACCAAAAAATCACACATTCCATCCTCTCTCTGAGGTAGAGTGCCCACCCCTGAGGTGCCACCCCTCTCATCTGAATGACTTCCAAAAGATCCAAGTATGTTTTGGGGCTTGGATCAAGCTGAAAGCTATCACCAAATCCTTGAGGCATCTTTTGGTCTCCATCTCTGAGACGATACCCTTGTACATTTAAAGGTTATGTTGCTGAAAGGCACGATGCATATTCGACAACTGGTTGTCCTCTTCCTCCAGTTCATCCCTTTGCTGATCATCTCAATCAGCTTCTTGGGCCTTGATCCCCCACACTACTTGTAGTCGCTATCTAGGTTCCATAACTGCAAGGTAAACAAGGAATGCCTTAGCCTGTGTAGTGTAGAATATTTGATTTTAACTTTTTTATTTAACTTTTTTATTTATTTTAAATTCCCATAACACCCATAACACACAAGAACACAAGTCATTATAATTAATATACCTTTCATAGGGTCTGTACCCTGTAATCATTGTAGCCTCACATGGCTATCCAGTAGGTCCATAGTCTTTGCTTCGGATCACAGGGGGCCCTAAAGTCCCATGTACATGCCGATCTTCCCTTTCCTATATCACACGCCAAGATTTCATACCATGGTTTCCCTACCATCCCATAAAATCCTATCTGTTCTGAACCCCAGAATCCATCCTATCTCTCATCCATGTTTTTGATACTATTTAGTCACGACCCACCTTCACCAAGATGAGAGAATGTAAAAAACATCCAGACCCATCCTTTATCAAGTTCAATGAGAGATTATGACCCCCTATTATCACCTTTAGTAGGCCCCGGAGTGGCGACTAGAACTAAGGGTATAGAATCACACGTAATATGGAAGGAATTTCAATTTTTTAGTTAGATCGGGAGATACAATGGTAAAATCCCAAAAAAATCCAAAAAAATGATGAAGTCAAGTAAAACCAAAAATCCATTCTCATATGCCTATTCCAAAGAAAGTTCTACAAGTATATGAAAACACTAAAGGGATGTACCAAAAGAAAAGAAACAAAGAAACGTCAACGGTCCCAGCAACCAAGATAATAGATTCTGGCATCGTCCTGGAAGTCCTCCTAGAAACCTGAATGAAATTATATATATATATATAGGGTGAGTATACCGGTATACTAAGTATGGGAAAACAAGAAGCTCTCATACACATGTGAGGAGGAATTCTAATTCCTCATTAGAATAAGAGATAACCAAGGCAGCTAGCAAGGAAACTATCCACCCAAGCCTCGCCAAGGAACACTCCCCAAATAATGAAATTCAAGTAAGGTAATAGTAATAACACTTTGATGATTGTGTACACCACATCACTTTCCCACTGGTTATTGTAGACATCCTATGTGTCAGGCCTCCCCCAGCATTCTTACTACAGTCCCACTACCTCCCTAACAACAACTTTTTGGGCCACCACAACCAAGAATCCCGCCCGCAGATTGCTAGGACACAACAACCACACACATCCCTGTCCAACGAAACCTAGGCCACAACAACTACTACCACGCACAAAGTCACTTGGGCCAGAACAACCACTACCATTCCCGAAGACACTTGTTCCTCATCTTGAAGACACATTGGTAACAAAATACTCTCAAACTTAGTCCAACCACCATAAATACCCTACCATTAGAATCATGGGAAAAAATGGACCTCTGGTCATCACAGCCTATTTGAAGTGTCTTGGGATTCTTGAGAAAGGGATCACAAATGATCTAATAAAAATCCAGTCAAATGAGTGTTGAAAAAAACACCCTCCCCCATGAAATGGGTGAGTAAGGTACAAAGTGGTCAACATGGGTGGGGTGCGATTAAGAAGTATAAGAACTAAATTATATATATATGTAAACAAGAACTCATCACAACCTAGGGGTTCCAAAACCATCCCATACAAAAACACCCGCCTTACAATTCAATCATAAAAAACAGAAAAGCCACAACCATGTCACAACTCATTCTAGGAATAAAATTTACCATTTAACCCATTCTTGTTATAACATTAAAGGGGTTTCATTTAAATGATTCATATTACGAACCATACTTTGCATACATTATTATTACTTCAAAATTGAATCACACTTATTACAACATATAACAAAACCAGTAAAGGACCATATAGGTATAGAGTCTTTAGAAACTGAGAAACATAAACAACTGGTTCATAAAGCATCTACTTTGCCTCCCACATATTTCATCATACCAAGAGTCCCTTTTTGGAATATCCTACATAATAACCTTCTTCCTGACCTGGGGAAATAAAACATACAAAAGGGTGAGCTCAAATTCTCAGTAAGTGGTAAACAAATGAAAAATCAATCACATCATGAACATAACATTTTTGAAATCTTAACCTGCAAAAGAAATCACAATTTCATACCATGGGATAAATCATAGAAGTGAAATGTAATCCCAATAATCATAACATTAAACATGGAACATTGTGGCATACACACATAATCATAGAGAATCATTTCTTATTAGTCAAGACTCATTGCCAAGACTATCTGAGTGGACAAAGTCCATTTCTGAACCGAGTTCACTCCTCGTTTCAGTCCTGTTTCAATGAACCGGTTTGACCTGCCGTTCCAGCCATGTCTATCTCATGAGATATAAAATCTTTACCCAATGCATTGGATGGAGAAATAGGTCCCACCCATCTCATAATGATACCATTCTTATGTGTGCCACAAAATCATAAACCATACATCATAGCATAACCCATGTAATAAAAATGGGAATCTTTAAACATCGTGACATAATAAAACAATTCATATAAGATAAAAGATTTAATAAAAAGTTTTTTTCCATCACAAAATAATCAAATCAATGTAATAATAGGGATATAAACAGAACCCTTTATTATCTTATATGGAAAATAATTTTGATAAAACACTTAAACTCCATTCTTGAGGAAAATATCCTTTCTACTTCAAAAATATTTTTTATGTCATACAATATTAAACTACAAGAAGTTGAGTAAAAATAAACTTGAAATCTTGTAAAGTATGATTCTTGGAAATTTTGTTTTAAAAATCCATTCATGTCGTATAAGTTAAAAAACACTCTTCTCGTACTTTTGTTGGAAAAGTCAAAAAGTACCGCGTACGAAAAACGACAAAAGATTCCTTTCATATCTTTTACTAAAAACTCACCGAAGTGTAAAATTGGATTTAAAAAATTGTAGTTGGATGGAAATAATATTACATATTGAGGAAACATGGATGTGGATGATAAAATACACCCCAGTAAATACCGAAGTATAAACAATATCGGATAAAAATGAGATTGTGATATTTCTGTAACCTTAGGTCCGATATGCTTTGTACGTGTCCGAACCTCCTGTATAATGATTTAAATAATGTTATTGACTTATTCCATAATCACACTTATTTTTATGATATCATATTTGATCATATTCTTAGCTTCTTATTAGTAATATTTCATTACTACTTGTTTATTCGGGTGTTTATTACTTTTTGTTCTTATGCGTGCCTTGTCGAATAAATTCTTATCCGTATTTTTGGTTCATAGATACCTCATTTACAGAATTTTATTAGTATAATATATATCATATTTATTCATTCAATTCATTTATATAATCATTATGCAGTGAAGATCATGTTGAACGAGTCGCATCACATCGTGGAGACGGTATTCTGTACGCACGCACGAGCGATGATATCGTTCCCATGATCGTGTAATTGAATTGGAGTGTATGTATATTATTTCAGAATAAATATTAATTTACAATAGTAATATATAGTTATTATTTACACCATTATACCTATCCAATTAATGTGGTGGTGGAAAATAGATTACACCACGGCGTGGAGACGATATTCTGTACGTACGCACGCGCGGTGATCTCGTTTTCTGTAGGATGGATAGATAGTGAAATAGGGTTGTTTCAAAATTATAATAACATATCAGTGTATGAGTGATACTGATGTTATTACTTCATAATGAAACAACTAAATAAGAAGAAGTGGAAGAAGAAATAAAGTTGAAAGAATTGGTAATGGACATTACCTCTTCTTTGAAACGCCTCTTTGAGACCTCCTTTTAAGGCACTAAAATTGGTCTTTGAAGAAGACCAGGACCTATAGGATGTCTCTAGGGAAGTGGAGAGGAGAAATTGGTAGGGTTTGGCTGAGCTTGAAGGCTCAATGTGGTGTGAGGAAGAGGAGGAGTAGGTTCCCTTTTATAAGGGAGGAGAGGGGCTCCTTTGGAAAAATGAAAAATATTATTTTATTATAAAGTCAGGTTGGGTTTTAAATATCTCCAAATTGATTTATTTTTAAGATAAGGCGGGTATGGGTCGAAATACTCTCATAAAATAGAATTACAAAAATTTTAGGTTCCTATTTTAACCTTATCATTTAGATTTATCATTAAGTTAAATAATTTTACTTTTACCGTGTCTTCTTGTGTTCTTATACTATAGGGTTAATAAACTCACTATAACAAGACAAACGAATCCCATGTTGTTTATTATTAATATATATAACCTTATATAAGTTATGTGGCCTAACCTTAGATTTTTAGGAATAAAATAACAATTAATAATATAATATTTGTTTCAATAACTATTTTATGTCAATTTTGACACTATTTAGTAATTGTTTTTTGTGAAACTCATAACATAATTATTAGTTCAAAAAAGTTAATTAAATCAAGAATAACATGTCATATTAACCTATAAAATTAGTGTAATTCATAAAATGTTTCAAATTACATTTATTTTGGGTATTTATAACATCAATTATGTCAATATTTCATTAATACGAAAATTACTGCATCATCTTTGTGTCATAAATAAATAAACTTATTTAAAGTATAAAAATTACAAATAAAATATCATTATGTAGGAATTCCCATTTTCATTCTAATGAATATTTATAGTCGAATTTATATAATGTATAACCCTATATTAAATATTATTTTCTTATTAAGATTTGATTTTAACTATTTTTACCCTTCTCTAAATAAATTAATAATAAATGTCCTAATCTAATCCAAGTGGGCCTAAAGGGTCATATTTTATTTCTAAGGTTGTATTTGGTCAAGTTACACTTATCAAATAGTATTAGGACATGTGTTAGTGTAATAATAATATCATTTTTACCCTTAATTACCCTATTTACTTTTAACCGTGGTAAATAAAAGTAAAAAGTTACTATTCACCAAAAATTATTTTCATCTCATTGAACCATATTTTACTTAATAACATCAACCGTGTCTCTCGGATTTTTTAAATTACAATCACAGAAGTGGTAAAATTAAGTTTTATGAAAAATTCAGTTTTTTAACTACCACTTAGTGGTTTCACTATTCATCAAAAATTGAAAGTTTTTAGAAAAATTCCAATATTTCACCCTAGGCTAATTTCGATATTCCGAATCCAAAAATGAAGTCCATTTTGAAAAATAAAATTTATAAAAGTTCAAAAAGTGGTTATTACTATTCATTACGACTAGTTTTAATAATATTTTAATAGTATATCGTTGTTTAGTGAAACTCAGTATTGCGTATGACACAAGCTATCGAGGAAGGTCACGATTTCGTGTAAAGAATGCCATGAAAGTTTTGTGTGTAGAAAAATATTCCTTTGATGATTTATATAACATAAAAGTATCTGGTGTTACATTCTACCCCCCTAAAAATGTATTTCGCCCTCAAAATTTGTCACTTTGTAACAAACAGATGAGGACACCTCTCCCTCATCATATCCTCAAGCTCCCATGTAGCTTCTTATAATGGGTGATTCCTCCATAAAACTTTCACCAATCGAGTGGTCTTGTTTCGTAGGAATTTTTCGCTACGATCCAGAATCTCTATCGGCTATTCTTCATAAGAATGTTCTTTCTCTAGCGGTACAACTTATGAGCTGAGTACACGTGAAGGATCCGGTATGTACTTTCTCAGGAGATATACATAGAACACATCGTGAACTTGAGAGAGATTCGGTGGAAGTGCCAATCGGTAAGCTACCTTCCCAACACGATCCAGTATTTCGAAAGGACCGATATATCTAGGGCTCAACTTCGCCTTCTTTCCAAATCTCATGATCCTCTTCCAGGGAGATATTCGTAAGAACACTTTATCACCGACTTTGAACTCTAGGTATTTTCATCGGTTGTCGGCATAACTTTTCTGTCGACTCTGAGCTGCTCTTATGTGTTGTTGAAAAGATCTATCCTTTTCTGCCATTTCATCAATGAGATCAGGTCCTAATATCTTTTTTTCCCCAACTTCATCCCAGCAAGTTGGAGTCCTACATTTCTTTCCATAGAGAGCTTCATAAAGAGCCATCTGAATAATGGAGTGAAAGCTATTATAATAAGAAAATTCCAGCAAAGGTAGGTGTTGATCCCAAACACCTTTGAAATCCATAGAGCAAACTCTCAACATGTCTTCTAGAGTTTGAATTGTTCACTCAGACTGAGCGTCTCTCTGAGGATGATAAGCAGTGCGGAAACTTAACTCTGTATCCAGAGTATGCTGAAGAATTCACCAGAACTTTGAGGTAAACCTCAGATCCTGATCAGATATAATAGAAAGTGGTACTCCATGCAATCTTACCACTTCTTTTACATATATCCTGGCAAGCTGATCCAGCGAGAAATCCTCTCTAATAGCGATGAAGTGTGAAGACTTTGTAAGACGATCAACTATGACCCAGACAGAATTATTTCCTTTGGATGTTTTAGGAGGTCCGGTGACAATGTCCATAGTGATGTTTTCCCATTTCCATTTGGGTATGGGAAATGGTTGTAACATCCCCTAAGACTTCAGTCTCTCAACTTTAACTTGCTGACAAACCAAGAATCGAGAGACATATTCAGCAAAATCTCTTTTCATGCCATTCCACCAGAAATACTCTTTCAGGTCCCTATACATCTTCATGCTTCCAGGATGAATAGAGAATGATGAACTATGAGCCTCATCCAGTAGCTCCTTCTTTAATTCAGGGATGGTAGAAACACAAACCGGATTCCTGAACTTTATTATCCCATCACAATCAAGGTTGAATTCAGGAACATTTCTCACCTTATTTTGTAACTCTACATCTTCTTTCTGTGCCTCTTTAATCTTCACATGTATAGATGGTTGAACATTCATTTGAGAAAGATACGATTTTCCCCTATAATTATAATTCCAAGATCCATCCTTTGTAAATCCATAAATATTGGATCTTTTGTGATCCTCATCATGGATAAACTGGCATTGTCTTGTCGACTTAATGCATCTACCACCTTGTTTTCTTTCTCGGGGTGGTAATAGATTGAGCAGTCGTAATCCTTAATCAGCTCCAACCATGTTCTTTGGCGCATATTCAACTCCTTTTGTGTGAAAATATACATTAAACTTTTATGATCAGTATAAATGTCACACCTTTGTCCATAAAGATAATGCCTCCAAATCTATAATGAAAAGATTACCGCAGCTAACTACAAATAATGAGTTGGGTAATTTTGCTCATTTATTTTCAACTATCGTGAGGAATATGCTATCACCATATCATTTTGCATAATAACACACCCCAATCCCTTCTTGGATGCATCACTATAGATCAAAAACCTTTCTCCACTACAAGGCAGTGTGCGCAGAGGTGCACTTGATACCCTTATTTTCAACTCCTTGAAATTCTCTTCACATTCCTCCGTCCAAACAAACTTAACTCTTTTCCGAGTCAACTTGGTGAGTGGATTAGATAATCATGATAAATCATTCACAAAACGTCGATAATATCCAGCCAAACCAAGAAAACATCGGATCTTAGTCACTTTTGTTGGTCTCGACCATCTTTTGATAACCTCTATTTTTGGTGGATCCACAGATATCCCCTCTTTTGAGATTATGTGACCCAAAAATTAATCTTTTTGAAGCCAAAATTCACACTTGGTAAATTTGGCATAAAGCTTCTCTTTTCTCAGGGTCTTCAATATAATTCTCAAGTGATCTTCATGTTCTTCCTTGATCTTTGAATAGACAAGAATATTGTCTATAAAGACTACCACAAACTGATCAAAATAGTCTCTAAATACTCTATTCATCAGATCCATGAAGATTGCAGGGGCATTAGTAAGACCAAATGGCATCATTATAAATTCATAGTGTCCATACCTTGTACGAAAAGTCGTCTTTGGTATATCCTCCATTTTGAACATTAATTGATGATACCCTGAATGAAGATCAATCATGGAAAAGTATTGAGCTCCGCATAGTTGGTCAAATAAGTCATCAATGTGTGGGAGAGGATATTTGTTCTTGATAGTGATCGTGTTATGTTCTCGATAATCAATGCAGAGTCTCATTGATCCATCTTTCTTTTTAAAAAATAGAACAGGTCCTCCCCAATGTGACGCACTAGGGCATATGGACCGCTTATTAAGATTCTCTTTTAGTTTCTTCTTCAATTCCTGCAACTCAATTGGGGCCACTCTATAAGGTGTCTTTGGAATAGGAAAAGAACCCGGTACGAGTTCTATTGAAAACTCAACTTCACGATTTGGTGGAAGACCCGGTAATTCCTCTAGAAAGACATCATCAAACTCTCGTACAATGGGAATATTCTTAATTGTGAGTTTCTCAACAACCATTTGAGATAAATAACCTTCATTTTGTGGAATCAATACCCATAAAATGGAATAAATTTCCACTGGAAGGTTATGTTCATCCTTGCATCGATAGACGATCATAGTTTGATCTGGAATATGAAATGTGACTTCCCTTCTTTGGAAATTGATATGAGCTCCACGTAGAGAAAGCCAATCCATGCCCAGAATCACATAAAATTCCACTATAGGAAGGATCACAAGATTTTCAGGAAGCACTTTCCCACAAACTTCAATCGGAGAAGATTTATAAACATTTGATGCGACTGTTGTGCCATTAGGGGTTGTCACAGCTAACTCAATGTCTAATTGTTGAGGTAATACGGTGATATCCTTAGAAAATTCTTCAGAAATAAAGGAGTGGGTGGATTCAGAATCAAATAAAACATTTGCTACTTTAGAGTGGATGGTAAGTGTACCTTTCACCACATCATTATCGTACTCTACATCATTGATATAAATTGCATGTTACTTTCCTTTTTCTTTAGCCTTAAGAGTTTGTTGACGTCAACCATCATCAGCAACCCTTGGATTTGGGCATTGATTGGCATAATGCCCCATCTCCTTTCACTTGAAACATTGAAGTGTAGTAGGTTTATTCTGTGTATCCCTTCCTTTTTTTGCATCATTAGACATCTTCTTCCCATCATTGTGGCATTCAAATGCCCGATGACCTTTCTTTCCAAATTTGAAACATTTACTTGTCCCTTTAAGACAACTCCCTCCATGTTTCTTTCCAAACATTGAGCATAAGGGAAAACTCATCTTCTTTTCAGTGTGTTCTTTTTATTTTCCTTTGAATTCCATTTTCCTCTTCTTATCAAACCCATATGACTGATGGGTTACTCCAACCTCCATCTCATCTTTGAGAGCACATCGAACGATTTTCTCATAGCTATTGATGTCCCTTATGGCTAATGCCCTTCGAAGACTTGCTTTTAAGCCACTAAAGAATCGAGCGATATTACTCTCAGGTTGGATAATAATACTAGAATCGTACCTTTCAAGTCTTGTAACATTTGCTTCATAGGTACCAACAGATTCATCATCCTTTTGCTTTAGTTCAAGAAACTCCTTCTCCATTTTGTTCGGAGAATACGAGGGAAGTACTTATTGAAAAATAAGTTCTTGAACTGGTCCCATTCCATGGACTCAATTTAATCTCTTTGCCTCATATTCTTGATAAGATTCCACCATTGATCAGAATCACCTTCCTAATGATACACTACTAGGATGACTTTATCATGTTCATAATATTGATGAACTGAAAATATCTTTTCAGTTGTACTAATCCATTGTTCAGCAACTAATGGATCAGTAGACCCGCTGAATGAAGGTGGACGCTGCCTCATGAAGGATTCAACAGAATGTTGCTCCTTACTTTGCTCGTTTGGATGTCCTACATGATTCATAGATTGAGAAAGTTGTGTGAGCATGGCTACAAGATTTTGCATTCCAGTTCCCATAACATTAGGTTCCTCAGTGGGAAAATCATTACATTTCCCGCCGCATTCTACATTAACACGGTTCCTTCGGGTTTCAGCTATTGACTAAAACCAAGAAGAATTGTGTGAGAAACACTAATTATAATAGGAAACCCACATAATAAAGAATAAAATTTCACAATTAAGGACTTATCATAGGTTATTCATGGCCATTTCGAAAACACTAATATTGTGTTCTATGCTTAGACTTATCCAAAGGGATCTTACTAAGGGTTTCACATCCTAGTTTCCAAAGGTTGACTATACCTTTCATCTATCACCAACTACAACAACCCATACTTTATATACATTGTTATTACCTCAGAATTGAAGCACACTTATTACAACATATAACAAAACCAGGAAAAGACCGTATCGGCATAGAGTCTATAGAAACTGGGAAACATAAACAACTAGTTAATAAAGAATCTACATTTCCTCCCACTTATTTCATCATATCTGGAGTCCCTTTTGGCATATCCTACTTAATAACCTTCTTCCTAACATGGGGAAATAAAACATACAAAATGGTGAGCTCAAATGCTCAGTAAGGGTAAAAAAAAGAAAAATCAATCACATCATGAACATAACATTTTTGAAATCTTAACCTACAAAAGAAATCATAATTTCATACCATGGGATAAATCATAGAAGTGAAATGTAATCCCAATAATCATAAAATAAACCAGGGAACTTTGTGGAATACACATATAATCATAGAGAATCATTTTTTATTAGTCAAGACTCACTGCCAAGACTATCTTAGTGGACAAATTCCATTTCTGAACCGAGTTCACTCCTCGTTTCAGTCCTGTTTCACTGAACCGGTTTAACCTGCCGTTCCAACCATGTCTATCACATGAGATATAAAATCATTACCCAATTCATTGGATGGAGATATAGGTCCCACCCATCTCATAATGATACCATTCTTATGTGTTCCACAAAATCATAAACCATACATCATAGCATAACCCATGTAATAAAAATGGGAATCTTTAAACATCGTGACATCATAAAACAATTCATATAAGATAAAAGAATTCATAAAAAAAATATTTCCATCACAACATAATCAAATCCATGTAATAATAGGGATAGAAACATAACCCTTTATTATCTTAGATGGAAAATAATTTTGATAAAACACTGGAACTACATTATTGAGGAAAATATCCTTTCTACTTCACAAACATTTTTCATGTCATACAATTTTAAACTAAAAGAAGTTGATTGAAAATAAACATGAAAACTTGTAAAGGACGATTCTTGGAAATTTTTTTTAAAAAATTCCATTCATGCCGTATAAGTTATAAAAACATTCTTCTCGTACTTTTGTTGGAAAAGTCAAAAAGTACCTCGTACGAAAAAAGACAAAAGATTCCTTTCATATCTTTTACTAAAAACTCACCTAAGGGTAAAATTTGATTTAAACAATTGTAGGTAGATGGAAATAATATTACATATTGAGGAAACATGGATGTGGATGATAAAATACCCCCCAGTAAATACCGAAGTATAAACAATCTCGGATAAAAATGAGATTGTGATATTTCCCTTACCATAGGTCTGATATGCTTTATAAGTGTCCGAACCTCATGTATAATGATTTAAATAATGTTATTGACTTATTACAGAATCACATATATTTTTATGATATCATATATCATCGTATTCTTGTATTTTTATTAGTAATATTTCATTACAACTTGTTTATTCGGGTGTTTCTTACTTTTTGTTCTTATGCGTGTTTTGTCGAATAAATTCTTATCCGTCTTTTTAGGTTATAGATACCTCATTTCCAGAATGTTATTAGTGTACTATATATCATATTTATTCATTCAATTCATTTATATAATCATTATGCAGTGAAGATCATGTAGAACGAGTCGCATCACATCGTGGAGACGGTATTCCGTACATACGCACGAGCGATGATATCGTTCCCAAGATTGTGTAATTGTATTGGAGTGTATGTATACTATTTAAGAATCAATATCACTTTACAATAGTAATATATAGTCATTATTTACACCATTATAACCATCCAAGTAAGGTGGTGGTGGAAAATAGATTACACCACGGCGTGGAGACGATATTCCGTACGTACACACGTGCGGTGATTTCGTTTTCCGTAGGATGGATAGATGGTGAAATAGGGTTGTTTCATACTTATAATAACATATCTGTATATGAGTGATACAGATGTTATTACTTCATAATGAAACAACTAAAGAAGAAGAAGCAGAAGAAGAAATAAAGTTGAAAGAATTGGTAACGGACATTACCTCTTCTTTGAAACGCCTCTTTGAGACCTCATTTTAGGGCACTAAAATTGGTCTTTGAAGAAGACCAGGACCTATATGATGTCTCTAGATAAGTTGAGAGGAGAAATTGTCAGGGTTTGGCCGAGCTTGAAGGCTCAATGTGGTGTGAGGAAGAGGGGGAGGTGGTGCCCTTTTATAAGGGAGGAGAGGGGCTCCTTTGGAAAAACTAAAAATATTATTTTATTGTAAAGTCAAGTTCGGTTTTAAATAGCTCCAAATGGATTTATTTCAAATATAATGTGGGGATGGGTCTCAATACTCTCATAAAATATAATTTAGACATGTCTAGGTTCCCATTTTAACCTTATCATTTAGATTTATCATTAAGTTAAATAATTTTACTCTTACCATGTCTTCCTGTGTTCTTATACTATATGGTTAATAAACTCACTATAACAAGCCAAAAGAACCCCAAGTGGTTTATTATTAATATATATATCATTATCTAAGTCATTTGGCCGAACCATAGATTTTTAGGAATAAAATAACAATTAATAATATAATATTTGTTTTAAAAACTATTTTATGTCAATTTTGACACTATTTAGTAATTGATTTTTGTGAAAATCATAACAGAATGATTAGTTCAAAAAAAGTTAATTAAATCAATAATAACATGTCATATTAATTTCTAAAATTACTGGAATTCATAAAAAGTCTCAAATTACATTTAATTGGGTATTTATATCATCAATTATGTCAATATTTCATTAATAAGATAATTAATGCATCATCATTGTGTCATAAATACATTAACTATTTTAAGTTTAAAAATTTCAAATAAAATATCATTATGTATGAAATCTTTTTAGCTTTCTATTGAATATTTATAGTCTAATTTATCTTATGTATACCCCTATATTAAAAATTACTTTCTTATTAAACTTTAATTTTATCTATTTTAACCCTTCTTTAAATAAATAAATAATAAATGTCCTAATCTAATCCATGTGGGCCTAAATGGTCATATTTTATTCCTAAGGTTGTTTTTGGTCTAATTTCACTTATCCAATAGAATTTGGACATGTTTTACGGTAATAATAATATCATTTTTACCCTTAATTAACCTATTTACTTTTAGCCGTGGTAAATAAAAGTAAAAAGTTACTATTCACCAAAAATTATTTTCATCTCATTGAACCACATTTTACTTACTGACATCAACCGTGTCTCTTGGATTTTTGAAATTCCACTCACAAAAGCAGTGAAATTATGTTTTATGAAAAATTCAGTTATTAACTACCACTTAGTGGTTTCACTGTTCATCAAAAATTGTAATTTTTCAGAAAAATACCAAAATTTCACCCTAGGATAATTTCGATATTTTGAATCCAAAAATGAAGTCCATCTTGAAAAATAAAATTTATAAAATTTCAAAAAGTGGTTATTACTATTCATAACGTCTAGTTTTAATAATATTTTAATATTATATCGTTGTTTAGTGAAACTCGGTATTGCGTACGACGCAAGCTATCGAGGAAGGTCACGATTTCATGTAAAGCAAGCCAAGAAAGTGTTGTGCGTAGAAAAAGATTCCATTGATGATTTATATAACATAAAAGTCTCGGGTGTTACAATTCATCAGTACCAGGAAACTAATAGGCATAGCCACAATCAATGGAAGGATAAATAGTTAAGCATTAAATTAAGCATTCACACCCAGTTCTCTTGTAAAGTCATAACAAAAAAAGTTATCTGTGAGATCTATTGAAGTACTAGAACCCAAACAAGCCCCATCATACGACCCCACACGACGCCAAATCTAGAAACTAAAAAATTCACAACAGAGGATCAAATTCCGACCTCTACCACTAAATATGAATCATAGAGCACAACCGTACATTTTACCAGAACAGTGCAAGGGGGTTATCAGATTTGAAACAAACTATTTTTCTTTTTCACTATTTCCATTAGGTTAAACGAGGTGACCACACAAGGATTATTATTCATTGGGTATAAATTTATTCAACTATGTTTATGTGATTAACTAGTTTCCTTGTTTAATCCATTCAATCAAAAAATTGACCAAAAAACAGAGGATCATTAGTGCAAAAGGAAGGACCACCAACAACCACAATTTTTAGTGGACATAAGCCCATAAAATTCACAACATATAAACAAAGGTAAAAGAGTGTAACATAATCATCAAACCCACCACTTCATTCTTTAAAAACAATTTATTATCTTCATTAAGGTTATGTTTCATCCATCCCCATAGAAATATTATCATACCCACCCAACATGATATAGAGTAAAGAGAGAAGAATGAAAAACCCTACTTGGATGATCAATGATCAATGCTTTTCTCCACTCACAAGGAAATGGGGATGCATGACTTATAGGGGAGGAACACTGAGGACTCCATGAGTGAGTAGGAAATGATCCACCACAGGCACACCACTAGCCTCTAGAAGGGGGACTCCAAATCCACAATAGAAATAGAAGAGACTATCCCAAAAGAAGAAATAATCCCCATGTGAATAAATGTGAGATTCTGGAGTTATGGGATATGAATTCATGAATGGACTTTAATGGGTATCGTGGTTTCACCAATTGGTTGGACGGTTACAAAGGATCCATTTAAATTTTATTTAGTAATTCTCATTATAGAGGTGGCCATAACAATTGTGAGTAATATGATTCCATTTAAATAGATAATAATGTGTTACAATAACACAATTTTTGGGTCAGTCGAGGGTCTCCCCAGTCCTGGGGATTTAGATCATCATTTATGTTCTTCAAAAGCGGCCTCAATCCACTTCAAATAGAAGTTAATCATTAATTTAAGCGTAATGAGAAACTGGGGATTGAAACCCCCAACCACCCCGTGGCATAGATCGTGTGTAGATTCAACCGTTGAGGCAACAATCAGTTCCTCACTGATGAGGGACACAACGATCGGTGACGCCGATGGGTAACACCACGATGACACTCTGCCACCAACATCACCACCCTCACGAATCGCTGATGGGTCCATGGCACCCTAACACCAGATATTGTCAAAGTAATGGACCAGGAAGGTCCGGTCTATTACCACTAAGAATGGTTCCATTCATGAAATAGGACTACTGACATTATAGTTGTTTTTATAGGAATGTATTTTTATTGGTATTGGATAATTGAAATAGGTTTTTGTAGTATGTTGAAAAGAGAACATAAAATTTCCATTTATAAGAGATGAGACTAGAACTCTAGAAATATATAGAAATATCAATTTAATATAAATTTTATTTATTCAAAATGGATCGAAAATGATTTATTTAAATTATTGTATAACAACGGGTCTAAAACCATTAATCCAATGAAAATTATATATATTTTCACTACTTGTAAATCCATACATTTTGTTTTTAACCCTTATTTAAACCCTTTAATTCATACCCTGACGATATGTATTTTTACTCTTTTAGGGTAAATGTTTTAAATAAAAAATGAAAAATCAACCATAAATTAATTATAGAGTAAATTTTAAACCATTTTCAAATTATTTTTGAAATTTTATAAAATTATCTATTCTATATCATTTTATAAAATATTTTGTATTTTATAAGATCATTAATATCTATTTTTGACATTATTCATTACATTAACATTTAAAAATATAAAATAATCTTGATAACTTCAATAATATATTTTAATTCAACACAAACATGTCATAGAATACTTTAAATTTATTTTTTAATAGTAATTATATCATAATATATTTATTTTAATATTTTTAATAAAATTTATTTCATATTTTCATTAATATAATAATATATACATCAACGTTGTGTAAGAATTTTCTGTAATTATTTCCATAATAAAAATGAAAAAAAACCCCCACAATGAAGACAAATGTTTTATATTTAAAATTAAATTTTATATTTGATGACATCATCTCAATAACACTAAATTAATAATTTTATAGTTATTTTAAACAAGAGTTTGATATCTTTGACATTTTTTTAAAAAAAAATTTACGAAAATAATAACAACATAAAAATGGAAACGAAAGTCCATATATTCTAGTATTTATTTATTGTGGATGAAGATTAATCAAAATGTAAAATTATAAAAATTGTAATGGTCATCTTTTATTTAAAAAATTTTATTTTCTACACATAATTACTCGATTTTCCTTTAATGCTTATCAAAATTAATTAAGATACTATACATATTATCAAAATTTAAAAGGAAAGTATTTATAATAATGGTGACATAAAATTAAAAACATAGAATCAATTTTTTCAAATTCAATTAACATTATTTATAGTGTTTAATTCAAAATTAGTTTCACAAACTATATGAGAAAGTGTTTTTTTGTACAAATATTCAATATTTTAAAACATGTTTATATCCACATTCTATTTGAGAAATATTTAATTAAAATAAATTCTATTAATATTTTTGTAATTTATATAACATTAATTTTAAAAAATTGAAAAATAAATTAATATATATAATTAGTTATACAAAAAGTCTATTTTCAATTAAAATTTATTACTTTTAAAATTCATAAAAAAATTAAAAATATCAAAAAAATACCTAAAAAAATATCTTAGATAATTTTCAGATTAAAAATATAAAATGAATATTATTGTGTAAAATAAAATGTATTAAAATGTAACATTTTAGTATTTAAACAATTTCTCCATCTAAAAGCTTTGAAATTACCTTTAAAGAATATAGCTTTTTATGTATAAAGATTGATTTATTTTTATATCATCTATTGAAAACAAGTGGGATGAATGTAAAACATTATATAGAATATATTATAAATATATTTTATTAATCTAATAAAAAAATGATCATTTTCTTATTTTTTCTAATAAAACACACTTTCCTAAATTTAAATAATTTTTATAGAAAAATAAGTCCTTTTATTTTTTAATGCATTTTAACTTCTTTATAAATAATTTGTCAAAAAATAATTAATTATATATACATGTGTCAAAAATATTTTCATAATTCATTTAATGATGTTTATACACTCCTTTATAATTGTCAGTTTTAAAGGTGACTTCATAATATTTAGTTATTTGGTTGTGCTCAATGTTCTATATCTTGTACGCAATTAAACATAGTCTTACATTTAATAAACATGGGATGTATTTAAAAATAAAAAATATAGTAATTAAAAATAATTATATTAATTTTAAATGTCTTATTAACCCTAAACTTTTTTCAAAGAATAAGTTATTATATACTCAAAATTAAAAATCAATATTAGTCAAATAAATATTAATATATATATATATATATTTATCCTACATGATTCATTACATTACATTTCTCCTAAAAATTATTCAACAATCATTATCTTTGAAAACATAAGACCTAGAAAATGGTTTCTATGAATTTAATTTTATGTTTAACATATAAATACAGGATAATATCTAAAAGTAAAACAATATCCTCATCTAAATTATCATAACCACTAAAGATATCTAAATGTATCATTTATTACCAAATGTAAATACTTTTAACTCAATCACTCCATTATTAAATGATTTATAACATGGTTGAAACATTTCTACATTTGGGGTATCTTTTAAGTTTAGATTTAAATATAATTAAAAAAATATTACTTATTTAAACATTATAATACAATGTGGACAGATCCACTCATTGTAAAACATATTCCAAAGAACATGTATTCTTAAATGTAAGTTCCCTTTTCATTGAAAATTGTTTCATTTCATTTATTGTTGATCCCCATATCATAATAATAGTTCTTTCTATAGTAATTACTCATCCTTATATTATGTGAACAACACATTTCAAAATACAGAATAGGTAAAAAAGTCTTAGGGAGGGATGTAGAATAAGAAAAATCATTCATCCATTTTAAATTAATGGAATATGTTACGTATGTTTTCCTTCTCTTGTAATAGATAATTAGTTTTAAATAATCAGTTATATACTCTAGAATTAAACTTAGGAGACAAATATTTCCATAATACACCACATAATAAATCATAAAGGAAAAAATAATAATTCATGAGTGTTTCATGGAAATAATTAAATATTTTCCTTGATAAAAATACATTTATTTACAGGATATTTGAAAATATATTTTAAATCAATTTTATTTTTATTATATTTTTAATTGGAATATTTTAGAAAAACCAATAAACACCTAGAAAATAAAATATATCCAAGGATAAAAATATACAAAATCATATGGATAACAATAACCAATTTCATAATTATGTAAAAATAATTTTAGAAATCATAATCATACCCAAATGTTATTAATCCATTATATCATAGCTATATCGTTAAGGTCTCATGCCCAAACATCATTAATATTTCAGTAGACATACAAAAAATAACCTGGCTAGTTTGTATCATTGGACCTACTGACGATTAGATGGGCTGTAACGTGAACCAATATTCACATACTATGTCCAAATCACCAAAAATAGGTTTATAGATACAAAGGGAAGTACCCAACATGAACAAAGATGTTTTGAAATAAACTAGACCAAGGAATCGACCCTACAATCTACACCCTAAACCCCCTACTCTCCACCACCCCAGCCACATGTAGGGGGTGAGTTTATGTCTGACAAGGTATATGTGGGTGACACACTATGCTTATGTTGGGACCAACCTTCCACCTACAATACATACACTCTCATCTATGTTTTAGTGTGGAATGAATCAAACATAATACATTTCATTAATCATATGAAATAAATGTATAAAGTCTCATTTCATTTTCAGGAAATAACTGTTTTTTAAAAACCTGTATATAAAATTATAATAATATTTAGATTTAATAAATATTACTACATGATCATAATACACCCATAAATTATTCATTGAATATTTTTATTATATCCCCATTAAAACATATAAATCATTAATGTATGTTGAAAAGTATGAACATAAATTTTTATGAATATTAACACCATTCTATATAAAAATTCAATGAATATTCATTTGTTTCGTGAAGATTTAAAATAAAAACAATCAGAATATTTATAAAATTATTTAATTGAAAATAAACATGGAATCATATAAATTAATCATAAAATAATATAATGGTCATGATGGTGGGAAAATATGTTTCTATCATATATGATAAAAGAGATCATTTTTCAATATTGTGTAACTGTTTAATAGTATGTTAGTGGAAAATAATTTGAAAATATTCCCTTTAAACATTTATAATGGATGTAAAAAGAGGTCTAAAATAACTATTTAGAAAACATGACTAAAAAATAATAATATAATAGTTAAAAAATCATGAACATTTAAATGGAGAATAACTATTTTGATGGTAAAACATAAGAATATGTTTTTAAAAGAAAATACATTACATCATCTTCCAATTGATTTTTTACCTCATGTAACTCATGAAAAAGAAAATTATATTAGATTTATACATTATAAAAAACATATTTTTTATTACATTATCATTACTAATTTTATTTCATTTATTACAAAGGAATATATAGTTATTAAATCTTTTATTTTTATGTCAGACGTTTTGAAAACTTCTATTTAATAATAAAAAAACTCTTTTGGTTGGTTGAAAATTGTTAATGGTTTCATGGTTCCATAATATCCATAATACAATTCATTGAATAATTATGAGTTTTATACATAAAATGACGTTTTATAATCATTCTTCATATATGAAATGAATAAAGAATCACATCACTTTGTACTGGTTGTAGCTCACATGTACAAATGAGTATAACGTTATAATTTTTTAACAGGGGCCATGGTAAGAAGTTTTGTAGTATATTACCTTTCTAAAATCATAATTATTCTATTAATATCATATATATTAATTTAATTCAACATAATAACCAGATTTTGTGAGGTAGTGCTTAGAAATGAAACAAATTGGTTAATAGAGGTGGTTGTCCCCATGTACGTACATTCTATATATTCCTTTTTCAAATGATGGAATAGAAGATGATAACTATTTATTAGATTAACATAATAAAATTTATATATATGTTGTATAAATATTTTATTATATCGTAATTTTTTATAAATAATTTAAGCATGTATATTAAGGGATAAACTAAAATAACTTGTTTATGGTTTATAACACTTATTTTGAAAGACATCATTAGAATACACCATAAGGATTACTATGATGGTAAATGTAAAGAAACAAATATATAGAATGTAATTTCATAATCTTGGATTGTATAATGGAAGATAGTTTCCAAACAAAATGACACTTTATATTCAATGGAGAGAGGATACGAGGTTCCATTTTACAAATGTGTTGCATGGGAATATTGTAATTACACATTATATTAATATATAATATGTTTATAAATCATGAAAACAAGATCCAAATTACAATGATTTAAATATAATGACTATAAGATAAAAATAAATTAAAATAATTAAATTTTAATGCATTTATGTTTCATATTTCACTTTATGATTTGGTTTAAACCCATTATTAGCCATGATTAACCAAAATATTTTTATCAGATTAGTCTATACTTATGGATAAATAATAGCATATTTATAAATTACAAGTTTCTTAATATATGAATAATGTATTATAGGCTCATAATGATCCCATATATATTGTTAAGATAGTATTTTTATGATCATTTTAATATTTAAAAATAATTTTTATTCCATAAATATAATTGAAATTCATTTTTTGGATATTCTTTAAATTGAACTATGAAGAAATCAATACAATAAAGAAATTATATGAAAACTAAATTACCTATTACATATAAATTATTTTTATTCCATGAAATCTTATAACACCATTATTCTTCAATAACATATTACTTTTTATTTATTTTGAAGAATTAATTTTATTTTTATATCTCATTCACAAGAACTGTGTCGATGTTGCATATGAATTCAACGTAATTATACAATCTATATATTTTGAATAAATAAATAAATAAATCTATAATTTACTATTAATTACTTAAATATCTATAATAATTCATATATATTGTTTATTTATATCCAAATCATGGAAACAAATTGAATTAAAGGGAGTGATATTTTTTAATTTTGTTACTTCAAACATTATAAAGGCCGAAATAGTAATAATGTATCTTAAATGTTCCATATTTTTTTTAATTTATTAGGATTATGGAGTAAATAAGGACACAAAACGATATTATATAAATTTTAACTGAAATTATTAATAATTATGACATAATTTCATCCTCATTTAACTCATTTCCATCATTACTATAGTGATAAACATATACCATGTTACCTATTCAATAACAGTAAAAATGAAATAATAATTACTAACTAATTTAAATATAATGATTTGAAATAATGAGTACATTTTAGATAAATTTATTTCAATAATTTGTGAGAATTATTTTTTATGTAATTCCATGAAGTACAAAAAAAGTTTTTTTAATTGTACATGTTTTTAGTATAAAAATGATTTTATAACGAAATCATGAAAATCATTGATTACTGTGGATGTAATTAGATAAAATTTAATTTTATGATTCTTATATTAACCCAAAACCAATGTTCTCTTTGAAATTGTGAAATTAAAATTTAAAAAGATATTTTTTTGTTGAAAATTATGTATTATAAATTATTCATTCAAAAAAATTTCCATTTCAAAAAAATCATATAATATTATATGAAGAAAAATTTTACATGTATATTTCGTAAATAATTACCATTTTAAAAATTATAATTTCTAAATTTTTTATAAATTAACCATTCTATCCATATAGAAAATTAATAATTATACTTTTTATAAAAAAATATTTTTCATCTTTAAAATGAATTTACACTCATTACATATCTAGTAAACAACATTATATGAATGATAATATATTTTAATAAAAAAAAATATCAATCATTTTAAATAATAGTATTAATCTATTTTCATTCATTTTCTTTTTTATAAGAATACATTGTAGACATAAAAAATTTTAAAAACACAACCTTTAAAGTCAAACATTTTTATTTAGAAATTAGTTCTTATTTCCTAAGAAATAAATGGTTTGTTTGTGTTAAGAAAATATTTTCTATAATTATATCATAATACTATTATTATAATTCAAACATCTAAAACTAAAAATTAGGTTATAAATATAATACTTAAATAATAATATTCCAAAAATATATTATCAAACCATTATTCCATATATAGTATTATTTAAGGGTTAATCAATTATTTAAATAGTTGTGTGATACAAGAATATCCATCAAGATACATGGTCCCCTTACCCTTAACTAGTAATTTTTAAACAATATATTTATATATGAAATGTCGTTTTTGGGTTGTGAGGAAGATGCATAATATGATATAACCACGAATTAGTATAATGTCATTCTATATGAATAATGATAACTCATGTTTAAAATATATATTCAAACCTATATTTCCATTAAGATTTTCTTTATAAATTTCAATGTGTTTTATAAAAAAACAGACCATTTTTTAAAACATTAGTAGTATGGGCTCAATAAAAAGCGGTGTAAAACAATATGAAAAAAGGTCAAATAATCCAAACATGGCATGAGAATAAGTAATAATATAAGAAACATCATATATATAATGTGGGATTTTGGTTATAAACACAAGTTGTCTCAATAAATAGAGAACAATAAACATTAATAATAGTCTCTAACCAATGAGTCATATCATGACATAGTCTATGACATGGTTAACTAGTTTTCAAATTGAGTATAATAATTAATAGTCATCTATGGTCTTCCCCAAGTAATACATTAATTCCATGGGATTTCATGATCAGTTCAGGAATCATTTTCATGGGATCCCTTATTCAATTAGGTATCATTCCCTTTATAGTATATGAAATAGGTTAATGCATCAATTTCATTTGCTTCCTGCGCACACATTGTATACATGTTCCACAAATTTACATTATCATTAATAATAAGAATTTTTATTTCCAAAAACCAAAAAATTATTTTTAATAATTAAGCACCAAACCCATAGTAACATTTATAAAAGGTCATTTTAAATCCATTTAAACCAAAAATTATTTTTGAGGAATGTTTTCAAACACATCTTAATAATATGAAACATTTCCTTTGGAAACTATTTTTTCAACCCCCCAGATTGCCAATAATTTTTTTATCATGATTTCTATTTATTAAAATATAATTATGAACATAGTTTAAATTTAATTTAATGAAAAAAATAAAATGGGAATAATGAATCATAGATAAGTCATGGTAATGTACCACTTCTAAGAGAAACATACATTGAAATCCAAATTGAATTGAAATCCATTAAAATATACCACATTAATTATAATAGTGTTGTCCTAGAACTCCTTAACCACTAATATGAAACCTAAATAACTCATCGATGTCCCTATTTTAATCCACATGTCATGATATGTTTTCATAACTCAATAAAAATGGGGGTAACTAAGGAATACCTATAGTGTATAAAGAAGTAAAATAAAAAAAATATTACCTCTAGATAAATCACTATAAATCTAATTATATTCACAAATAAACCAATGATTCAGCAGATCCATGTCAGGGGTATAATGAACCAAGTAAATGAGGAGGAAGAGGTGTGAGTTCCGGTAAATCTAGTAAGTGAAATTTAGTAAAAACACAATCTTTCACTCTACCAAATAATCAAAATCATATCACAATATTTTTTTAACATCCAATGATGTGTCATATCATTTTCACAAGATAAATATCTATATTTTTTAGTAACATAAACATGGTTACACAATCTATATGGAAACTATTCCAAACTGCATTATCCCTTAAACACCCATGTCATGCACTTAGCGTCAAGGTTAACAATAATAATTTAGTCAAAGAGTTCTTGAACTATTTGATAAAAAAATATAATAATTAAAAACTCCAAAATCAATTTAATTTCAATAAAAATAAAATAAATATCATTATATTATTTACCATTCACAAAAGGGTGTCCAACTCTCCCCAATGTTAGTTTCTATGATAGAAATGACCTTTTGGGTCTGTATTGAAAAATACATGATTCCACTACTATCTCACAAAAGATTCACTATTCCATATCTCAGTGGTATCACTATGAGGGCTCCAAATAATATGGATCAACGATATAAATTTAACAATGAAAACATTATTATAAAAAACCATTTTATGGACATATTCTTTAACAAATGAGGAATCAATATCCACCTCAAAATCCTATTAGTCTACCACATGAGATAGGACTGGATGGTAATTCCCCGATTTCGATAGATGATAATAATTTGTAATTATTGTTACCCATCGTGGATAGTCCAAAAATAGGATATTATCCCTATATATTAAACAATTTTAGATACCCAGCATTTTCTTATTTAAATTTTTATCACTTTTCCAAGATATGATATATTAATCAAATAGATACATAAAGAAACACTAGGTCACCAACCTGAAACCCCTTTTAGTGATGAGTAAGAATGACATAGGATTTCTAGAGATTATGAGTAATCACCATCCTCTTCATAATAAAATGAAAATTATTCATATTATTTTAGATGAGACTTAATCCAAATAATTATTACTCTCCAATCTCATCCCAATATGATAAAAACTAGCATATTCACCCATAAAACCCATGAAAGGGATCCATAATGATAATGAATTGATAACTAGTGTTGTATGTACAACAACCCAAAATTATATGCATCCCCAAAAAACCTAAAAATAAATCACACAGTATCAATGCATTGCCTCAGGATACTAGATGGATGGTTAGTATGACCATCCATCTCAATGTAATATTTTGTTATCAACTTCATCGATGTTCCCATTAAATCATGGATACCATTCAAAAATTAAATATGTATAAAAGGTTTATCATTTAAGAATATAGTAAATGGAATCCAAGAAAGCTTAATAATCCCTCTTATATATTGGTTCCTAAGATCCACCACATATATCAACACTCTAATGGAAATAAACTAGACTGATTTAGTTAACAAATATATGAACAAAAAATATTTTTCATCTTAATATTATTTCTAGGTACTAATATAATTATTTCCTTAGTGATCTCATCCCACTTCTATATTAGAATGAGTATAGGATAAATAATCTTCTTTTTTATCAAATCATTGACATTATTTCTGTAAAAGTTAAAACATTGGGAAATAAAATAATTAACTTACCACCATATCTGGGTCCACCAACACAAGGATCTAAAATTATAAATAGTGCAAGATTCCTCTAGGTGAATGAAAAAACATGAATAGTACCGTGAATGAATCATCTATAAAATCATGGTTATTGTAACAACCACACAGTTTAAAAATAATGAGCTAAATTTTTATATTTCATTAGAATATCATAGGAATCCTCTCCATTAATCCTAAAAAATTATTTTATAATTAATGTTCAGATGTGTACTCACACATATCTAGATCAATGAGATAGGTTGTGACTAGAAAACTAGTCAAGGACATTAGCTCGTTGTCCTCCACACTCTCCAAAATCATATTGAAAACAATCCCATCTGACCCCACTCATTCATGGAATTTATCAAATTATATAATAATTACTTCCTAATCATGAAATAAAATACCACATTCCCCTTCCCTAGGGTATATAAGTTCTCAAAATAATTTTTATGAGGATATTCCACCACAATTATATTTATGAGATTCAACATTTTATAGGTGAAGATTTAATTCAAACTCACATAATATGAATACACATAAAACTATTAACAAAATAGTTAATTAATCTATGAAAAAAATGAATACATAAATGAGGAAAACTCTAGGTCATGGATGGAATATTTCCTTAAATGTGGGTAAAACTGACAAGATCCATATTAAATCACATTGTCATTATTCATTACGAAGCATCCCCTCTCGGTATCAAGAGAATAAAAATAACCTACATAACCTTTTCCAGCCATATGATGAATAAAAACTATAGTTGATATCAACTAGACATATAACCCTACAAATGACACCTGAAACATCTAAATCCACTCATACTTCAACTAATTTAGAGTCATGTTTTTCATGTGTGAAGATTACTCAGAGAACCCCCAAACTAATTACGACTAATAGTTTTCAAAACATATAATTCTTCTCATATCAAATTCATTCATGATAACCTCAGATGAAATTTATTCATCGATCATCCTAGGATATAATGATATACCATTCAAATTAATAACAGTGATATACACATTACCTTTTGGATCTAGAAATAGTGTTTGGATTGCTTTTAATATATGATACACTACCTTATAGTTCGTATAATAACTACTATATGGTCTTTATCGTACTAATCCATATTATAACACACAATGATATCCTCTATAAAAATGACCAAAGGAGAGTACAAAATGAGAAAAAACATATTTTTTATCAAATCCAAAAATATCATAGAAAAATATGTAAGCCCAAAGAACATTACTAGGAACTAAAAATTAAAATATTTTTACATGACAGAGGAATTAGAAATATATTCTTATAGTAAACTCAACTTGTGTTATAGTGACCTCATGTTAACTCTCAAAAACCCCCAGGATCCCATCATCTAGTCTAATAGATCATTGATTTGAGGAAATTTGACTTAATTAGTAATGATTTATGGTATAATATTCAATGATATATGTACTATTAGATATTCCTTCCTTCCATAATTACAAAATGAATTAAATTGGACCATGATAAAAAAACGTGGATAGAAAAATCCCCATCTCTTTCAAGGTAATATAATTTAATTTTTAACTCCTTCATTCTACATGACCCATTTGATATGATTTTAAGGAAATTTTTATAATTCAATGGAGAGGATCAATAGTGAACTAAATATGTTGTAGGAATGTTAGAATAGACAAATCATCCAAAAACACATCAGGGAAATATTTAATGAATAGTTGACAATGGTAATCGCAGCTATATTTAATAAAATCGATAGAAACCCTTGAAAACTGTAATAAAATCATTCCCATATTAAAAAATGTGTTCCATCCTACCTGAATTCAGGTCCTACAAACCCAAGAAATGGTCAGTATTTCCAATAACAGATTGAAAATAGACTCTGTGGTGAAAAAAATTCAAATCATCTTTAATGGTGACTCTCTAATCCAAAAAGGTGATGGGATATAGATATATATAAACAACAAAAAGAATTCAAACACGAACTCCCAATCATCTTATAATACATGAATCATTGTGAATATGAAACTTTTCTCCATATTCCTTCCAAATATGGGTTTTATGATTATCATAAATGAAATAATAACATCATTCATACCAAAATTATAAGGAATCATTAATGAAATAATGGAATGTGATGAATATATATCAATAAATTACAAATCCAGTGAATAAAATCAATAAATAACATACCTATCATTGTGGTTTTTCTATAATATGTGTCCTTGTATGTTATGTCTTTGGTATAAAGACCTCTAGACTCATGTATTACCTATTACTCATTAGTAAAATATATTCTTCCTTAGATTGCGAGTTAGATCACATGCCCTTATAAGTATCATATCGCAGATGTGACCTATTAAAAATAATTAACCTACCCCAATACCTTGTAGAAGAGTATTTCTGAAGTGATGGATTTGACATATATTCTAAAAATTGTGAGTCATCCTCAAATCCTCCCAACATTTAGGTCTAATATGGTCAAACCTATCAGACTGAATACCATACATAGGATCATATCCTGAAAAAGACTATGGATGTAAACATGGTGACTACTAAATACATATACCACTACTCCAATAATTCTTATTCCACCTTATATCGTGGCTATAAGAATCATTTTGGATAACACCAATTACTAATGAAAACTACCTATGAATAAACTATGCAGGTATATATCCCTAAACCGTAATCTCATTTTCCATAACCTCATCATTGGATAATGCTAAAATTAGAATAAAAGTCTACTAGACGTCTTCTTTAAGACCAATTTGAAAACAACTAGTAATGATATAGTTTTTAATGAATATTATGAGTGAATAAAGAGATACGTCAGAAAATAGAGTAGTATATCCATTATCAAGTGGTCTCCTTGATCAATGATCGCTAATTTTTCTCTAATTAATGTAATTAAATATAATCATATTTTGTAATTTAATTTCGTTTCTATTAGTCAATATGTTCTCAATTGATGAATATTGGACATTATTTATTTTTCATTAAATATTGTTACTTATTGAAATATTTTAATAATTATTATTTAGTGAGATTAAATATTCAAGTGTCCAGGGATAATATGATTTTGTGTCTCAAAAAAATAAAAATTTAATTGAGGTAATGTCATAGAGTTTTCTTTTTGGGGAATATTTTATCATATTAAATTGTTTTAAAATATATTAATTGCTGGAATTTAAATTGAATCTAACATTGTGGTTAATATATTTTTATCTTTTTTAAATATTTTATTTTAAATTTGTTAGAAAGATTTATTTAATAGATAAGAACCCTATTTCCAGTTCACTACATTATGAATTGAGCTCTGTTTCATAATAGCTACCAACATAAATATATTAAAACAAAAATAGTCTCTACATTATCTAATATAAGGATTCAAGAAGCCATGTGGCCATGATCTATGAATCTAATTGGATATGTCTCCAAATATGGATGATGATCACGTAGTTGAGTTTCCATATAGCCCAATTTTCTATATATGTGAATTCCTAAGATGCCTAACATTATTAAAAACTTTTCACAAAGTCCATTTTTCTTTGTAGGTGAATTTAACATCTTTTATTTTTATATGTAACAAATTAACATATTTGAATGGCTACATAGGGAAATAATTACAGATGGGAATATCTTCGAGCATATTTTAGGATACCGAATTGTGACTAGGTTCAAATTACTTAATGATGATGTAAGTATATGTGGTCTGTTTTATTGAGTTTAATGGTTTTTCTTGATATATTTTAGGGGGAGGATGAATAGGGATAGTTTTCCATTGGGTGACTCAAGGGATGAGTTCAAAAATAGTGATTATAATATAGAGTAAGAAAATTATATCCTGACTAAATATAAGATTTTATTCTGTGAAGAGGGGAAATGTTAATAAATGAGAGATATGATTCATGTCCCATAGAATAATATAATTTATATAGATTCAAGGGAGGTGAGACAATGTAATATTTTTTTTAAAATGAGGAATAAAGGTTTCTGAAAACCAAGATAATGATATGATATATTTTTAGGGTCATATAATTGATGATTAGAATCCTGATCTCTTTCTCATATTTTATTCCTTCAATATCATACTAAAAAATCACTCTTAATTTATGATTTATAATATTTTAATGATGATTAATGTTTAATTATTTGATAAAATTAAACTAAATCATTCCTCTATTATGTGACCAACATATCTCAGATCAGATCATCTATAGAGGCCTAGGCAGAACATACATGGATATTACCTCATTTTTTAATAATATTCGATAAATTATAAAAATATGTTCCTAATGAATGTATTAGTTTAGTGTCTTTTAAAACATGGAATGAAAATCTACAATCATAGTGAATGTTATTCATTATCTCCCATAATTATCTCCAACATTTTTACATCAACCTAAAATTATTCTTCATGATCTGGGGAAAGGAAATATAAGAAAAGGGTGATCTATAATTCTTAGTAAGTTTATATAACTTAAATGTATAGGAATAAAAATAAAATAAATGGTATGGAACATTATAATAACATTTGAAGATCATATCTTACAAATTAGATATCATAATAAAGATTGGTAGAACAAAATACATGGATCATAATATAACTAAGTGCATAATTAATGAAACCATAATATAGGAATAAGTTAAGAAAATCGTGGCTTTTACATTATTTATTGTAGTTCTAAACATGTATTTGTAGAAATAGGTTAACTCATTATGTTATGGACCTGATATATTCCCCCCAGATAAATATATGATATACCACTAGGTTTATACATATAATTGTGAACGCCTAATTCGGTTTACGAATAACCTTATGGACATGGAATTAGGTCCATGGTAAACATTTTGAACATGTAATTACATTAACACAGAACATTGTAATAATGTAATAATGTTCATACATAAACATATGGATATGATACTAGTTCATTGGAAAACATTTTGAACAGGTAATAAGGTTCACATATAACATTGTGAAAATGTAATTAGGATCACACATAAACATACAGACATGAAACTAGGTCTATGTATAGCATTGTGAATATTTAATAATACACACACATAGAATTTATACTAATTATTCATCCATCATTACCCAATTCATTGGGGAAAGATATAGGTCCCACCCAAGTAATAATACAATCATTCATACATGTGCCATAATATAATAAAACATTAATCATGTCATGACCCATAAATAGAGATGGGATCAGTAAACATCAAATCATAACCCATGAAATGAAATGGGTATCATAAAAATTTATTCACATCATAAACTGTTGAAAAGGGGAATGTTTAATAATCAATTAAACACAACCTATCATGTGAAATTAAGTAGTAATCAATTGAATATAACCACTAAAACATATTAACATGTTTCATAATCAAAATTACATCAAAGTTTAAAACATTAATGATAGAATATGAATGTAACCTTTGGATAATTTTCTAGAATCACATGAATAACATCAACGGATATTATCATAGATGGAAAATAACTTGGAAGAAGATTTTGGAAATGAATCTCGAGGTAAATATCCTTTCCTATATGGAAATTTCCTTCAAAAATTAAAAACTTATGAAAACCATTTTTATGAAAGTAAAAATAAAATCATATAATAAAGGATTTTAAAATATTTTGGAATCATTTTTATTTGAATACATATAAATAGTGATTGAAAACCTTTTGAAAACCATTTTCCTAAAAACCTTATAAAAATACCTGGAAATAATTTTGAATCCCGTTTTCTTGAAAATATTTTTTTAAAAATATTTGCAATATAATATACCAATAAACATGAAAATAAATCATCAATGGATTGATGGTGGATAAATCATCACAAGTTATATGAATGAAACATCATTGTTATGGTAAAAATGAAAGAAAATTTCTTCATTCGAAAATAAATAAAAAAATTCCCTTGAATGTATTGGTAATGTACATAAAATTGAAAAAAGTTATTTCAATGAGAATTGAATATTAATAGATTATTGTTAGATGCCATTTTTAAAAAACATGGTTTTAGGTGAAGATATATTTCTAATTGAAGGTCGGGTAAGGTTGTGATTTCTAAAAAACATTTTATTAACTATTTTATGTACCAATGAGTCAAAGCAATGGTACCATATATGGATATATCATGAATAACTATAGAATAAGAAAATTAATGACTGTTATAAAGAGATTTATCATCATATTTCAAAAAGTAATCATAATTAAAAGAAATCTTGAAATAAGATCACTACTAGAAAATGGCACTATACCCACAGTTTTTGGAAAAACCAGGACAATAGGGTACCTATACCCATGATTTTTAGCAGAACATTGGGTATATGTATTGTTTAATGGCCCATAGCTGTGGGTTTTCCAAACAGTGGGTATTTTTTTCTTTATGAAATATACCCTTGTTTTTTAAAAATCATGCGTATAGCTTTCCAACATTATGGTGGGAGAATAAATAATTTCTATGACACAAAAACCACAAGAACCCTTATACCCACAGGTTTCCACCAATAGACATTATGACGATAAATATATATGTTACAAAAAAATATTTTTAATATCAATTTGCTATGATGGTGTAGTAGTTAGGAACCAAAACCTTATAGAGGCGGTCAAGGGATTGAAGCCCACACCCACAATCTTTATAAAACATATACCCATGATTTAAAAACCCTGGTTATATGGTCAATGAGATGGTGGAATGCAAAAATACCCATTGTTTGGAAACATTGGGTATAGGTATTTAAAAATGTGGGTAAAGATCAGGACTATACCGACTGCTTATTTTCCTACATTTTTTTGGAACCATGGGTATAACTTATACTCATAGTTGTTTTGTCTATACCCACAGGTTCAAACCATGGGTATAGGCTGAATTTCTAGTTGTGGATGAGATCGTTTTAATAAACTCCCATCACATGGTAACATGGGATCATACTCTATATATAAGAAATAAATATTAATTGAATCCTGTAATGTCACAAAAATAAGAAGATTCAAAACATATCATGTAAAATTTAATTATATATAGCTCAAAACTACATTAAGTGCATCACAAAATAAGAGTCTCAAAGAAGGAAAATTGAGACAACACTATTTTTCCAATATAGTAACATTTCAAATGTAATCCCTATTAAATAAATTACATATAATGGATTTTTAAATACTAATAAATTTTACTACAGAAAACATCTTATACATACATAAATAGTATACAAACCATACAAAAGGAATGGGTCATGAATAAAGCATGTATCTCACAGAAATTAAGAGTTAGATGAAACCCCCATGCCTTGTATCTTGACTCGTGTTGTACTCATTCGAACCACATGTATAAAAATTAATAATTTATCATAAATATTTTGACAACCCTTATTATTATATATAATATAATATATATTTTGATCATGACAATATATTACTCTCTTTTTAACAATACCATGGTAATGTTTTTATTCAGGTAAAATTCTATTTTTTCATCTCATGTGTCTTAATTTGTAATATATTTGGTCATTATAAATATAATTACATGATTCCATAATGTAATCGATTATATTAATATCATTTATATAAAGTAAAATTGTATTATAATAATATTTATAATTTTGAAGTATGAAATGGAATAATCCTTTCATGGAGATGGTAATCCATATATACATGTGAACATTGTTTCAATTTTTATCATCATATTAAAGGAAATGGAAAATTTCATGTATGTATATTTTTATATAATATCATGACATTAGAATTCATATTTTATATATGTCATGAACCAGCTCGAGTCAACCCTGAATCAGTCACCCATGCCAGCACGTGACAAGTCCCAAGATTAGTTCTGGATCCTCTCGGGAGGGAAACAAGCACAGAGGGCATCAATAAATTACACAATGGAACAATTTCTATCAAATATTACCATTAAACCATTATAGTAGAAACAACAGATATACTAATATACATTCATATAAAAATTGATCTTAACATTATTTGTACATGAAAGTGAAAATACAAATGAAGCAACAACTCAACTGACCAAACCTAGAAACCAGCTGAATCCATGTGTCCCTGCTATTGAATCTCTAACACAATTATATCACTTCACCCAAGGCATTCAAACTCAAGCTAAATACATCACAAGAAATAAAAACGTAAGAATAATATAGGCATGAGTTTTAAATCTCAGTTGGTTTTCCCAATAATCTATTCCCAATGAAATGCATTTAAAATAAAAGAATCATCAATTAAAAGTTTGAAATAGAATATAAAAAAATAATTTTTTTCAAACATGGTTCAATGCTAAAAAATTACAAGAAAAAAACAAGCATGTAGTATAAATAAGAAAGCAAATAACATTTTTTCAAAAGAGTGAAAATTCAAAATAAAAATATTTTTCAATAGGGATGCTTTAATGATTGTAGACTTTTAAATAAAACTCACATTTTGTTATGTCTACCAAGCAAACACAATGTATGTTGATGGTGAGTTCAAAATATCCAATGTACACTTGTCACAGGAATACCCTAGGGTACTAGTTCATTGTAGGACCTATGTACATGGTATTTTTGTTAAAAGTAATAATAAAAAATATTTGTTCTCATGCAGATGAGCCAATAGTAGGAAAATAATCTATAACCTAGTGGTCCCCAATATAATCATTATAATTGTTTAGTTAGTGTTGTCATCATCAAACTTTATATGTAAAACAGGAACAAACCCCCTCAAGATCACTACCATACTAGTACACATCCACCCACCTAGATACCTAGGATTTACCTTTTTGTGATAAAAAAGTTATACATATATAAAAAACCATTTTACCATGATGATTCCATTTAAAAATTATTAACACATCAAACAGATCACACACATGTCACAAATTTCTTTCACAGATAAATAATCCATCTAAATATTCATAAAACAATTTGATGAAATATAATTAGCCCTTTCACATAAAATCCATTAAAAAATTCTATTTTAATGAAAAAACCCACCAATACGATATGAAACAATATTTTAAATTCCTAACACTATTTAATAAATCAATTTCAAGGACCATAATATTTCCCCAAATGATGCAACATGAATTACACATTGAAAACATTTTTTCAAGAAAAATGCCAACCCATTCCATTAAGCATTTCTCAAAAGTAACATTTTCCAAAGGTAAAAAATTAACTTTCAATAAAGAGGATTATACATGAAATATATAGTAGAAAACCAATTTCATAAACCATTTAATACATTAGGCTTACACATCCAAAGCATGACCATTTTTAAAAAGATTTCGAATGGGCCATTTTTTCGACCACTCGGGCCAAACATGTTTACCACCAAAAGCCAATTTGTCTATAAATCCAAAAATAATTTGTAAAGACATAAAAAACCAAAAATACTATTTCTTTATAATAACAATGTATTTATAAATCCAAAAAAATCATTTTAAATCACTCGAAGCATAAACTAGATTCATAATATAACATAACATTTATGTAAGAAAGTAGTGTACACGTTTATTACAAAACAATACTACTTTTCAGAAAAAATGTCCTACCCAACCATTTTTCACACCATGAAAATTATCTAATGGATGAAAAAATACTAAAGATATATATCAGTCCTCAACAGAAATAAAATGTTTAAACATAAAATACAAAGTTAGGTGCATGGGATATCCTACCTCAAGAAAACGATAGAAAAGAACCTCACACCTGATATCACCCGTTGTGGTTCCTGAAACTCTAGATCTATGAGAAATAGACTTAAATGATACAAAACCCAATGAAAATCATTGTATAACATAACTCTAGGTCATGAATGACCACGATAGAAGATAAAACTAAAATAATGTGGAAGGATAAGTAAGATGGATGAGAATGGAGAAGGAATCTCAGCTAGGAAACTATATAACTCATCATTTTCCCTTATATCAACACCATTTGAGGAAATGGAATGGATAATATCTTCTTGGAGAGGATACATATGTATATATAGACCAGTTAAAGAATATTTGGGGGGAATAGAGAAAACATGAATGATTCATGAAAGAATCAAATTTCCTTACAAAAACTAGATGATTTGAGAAGTCTTTGAAAATTTATCCCTAATTAATGACAATAATGAGCTCCAAATAGGGAAATGGAAAATGGGTGTGTGCCTAGGGTTTATGAGCTCAATTAAGAGGTTGAATAATATAAAACAATTAAAAAATTAACAATATATAAAAGAATAATTATTTTTCCAAAACATGAAATGGTCTCACAGGTTATCCCAATACCTAAATAAAAAATACAAATCCACCATGATTATAAACTTCTATAGGTAACCAAAATGATATTTTGGATTGAATATGTTAGTGAAGGCCATGAAGTAAGTGTAATATGTGAAAATATTGATAAATGATCGATTTATAAAAGAATGAAATTTTGTTTTTAAATTTGGAAAAATGCTCACAGTTGAAGCACGTCATTAAATAACCACCCTTTTCTCCAAAAAAGACTTAAAAATATACGGGGAACCCATGGTAGGATGATTACTCATATATTTTAGTTAAAAATTCAAAATTAATTTCACCCATAACCCATGAAAGGCATCCAGATTTAAAAAAAATAGATCAAAACCAAGACATGAAAAAACAAACCGGGTGTGATAATACTCCCCACAATTAACTCTTTCCGCACCCGAAAATCCACAACACATTCTTACGGATTCATCAAAACCTATTAATTCCTTATCAATATGGTCAATCTGCTGAATCCAATTACATATCATCCACCAATAATGGAACTTGTTGCTCTTACCCCAACCAAAACACCAACTCCCATCCATATCCTGAGAGTCAATCAAAAGATCAAGTCATCATCTCTAGAACCAAACTAAGAATTGGATTTTGGGGCCTCCTCCCAATGATCCCAATGATCACCCATATAATATATCACTCACGAAAACCAGTTATTCCAAGGGATCCCATAATGGACACCCCACCATTAAGAAACAACTTGAACTCAACAAATTTTTTAAAGGAAACTCTATGAGACCTATGGTGGTTCTCCCCACCATTATGAACAAATGTTCAATGACCGAAGTTGAATTCAAAATGAACTTGGAATAGGTCTTCCCCACTCATTCCCTCCCAAAATGTCCCATAAAAACCTACCAACCCATGTTAAGAGGAACACAACATGAACATTTAAACCCCCCACTCCCAAACAGAGGGGAAAAGAACTAAGACAACACTCTTTACATGGTTCCAAACCCCCACAACATGGCGCCGAGAAAAAATGGGCCCCAATCATTGGGCCACTAAAACAAAAAAATAAATAATGGAAATAACTCACTAAAATGGTAGAGGGGTGAGGTAATAAATACTACCCACCATCCTATGACTCTTGAATATGATCCAAATTAACTCTGAGACACAAGGATAGAGTTTGGATGGATAAATAATCTCATGTATCCCATTCAGGCTTTGAGAATCCCTAACATTAAGTCATCCCTTTAGATCAACATAATGAAAAATAACACACTCAGGCTGAAACAACAGATCAAGGGATACAATGAGACTATATTACTAAAACAATACTCTTTTATCCAAACAATAACATGGAGGTACAATACAATATTTTCTCCCACTATGAATGAGGAGAAAGAAGGTACAAGGTACCTAGAAAAACATATCAACCCCACCGATCACAAATATCCCAAATGATAGGGAAATTATAATGGAAAGGCACCTTAAATTGAGATAAAACATTTTGTAATTCCAAAAAAAAGGATGATGCATCATTTGAAGAGGTGGATTTAACATTTGGAAGGAATCATTATGTTTATCACATGGAAATATTTCCAATGGAGAGCCATCTGTGGACACATCACAACAACCAACACATCATTAGAACCCCACTATTCATTTCTCCAAACCCGAGCCACCGACAAGATCTCATATCATGATACAATAAGAATATGACATCTATGTGACAAGGAATAATATTTAACAAACAAAACTTCTATGATACAGGGAAAACCATCTAGATAACAATCATTTTATAACAAACACCATAATTTTCAGCATAAGACACATATGAAAAACAAACCAACTTGGTGGATTTTCATATTAACCAATGGAATTTACACAAGTCTCACTCATATGCATGTTTTCATGCCACCCCAAGAACCCAAACAGCATGACATAATACCCATTCATACATATATCCCTAAAACCATGCTTGTGAGTACCCATGAAAACAACATCCTAAAATAAAACAATCATCACTCCAAAAATAATATGGTACCATCCAAAAGCACATTAACCACAAAATCAATAATCATTTTTATATTTTAAAAAACCACACTTCATCAAGAAACATTTGGTTAAAAACCCTATCCATTTTATTTAATATAACATTATAAAAAAACCATACTATACAAAAAAGACCCTTCCCATTTTCAATAATTATAAAAGGTCTCTTTTCATAAATAGACAACCACAATGGTGAAAACCCCTTTCTTGAAAAACACTAGCCACTTATAACAAAATTTTCAAAACCAATTTATCAAATTCAAACAATTTTCAATAGCCCAAAAAACAACATTTAAAACAATTATCATAATCACTTTAAAACAATCCAATCATTATATAAAATTAATTTCAAGAACCCATAAATGTTGTTTATGGAAATTTAATCCCACCAAATAAATTTCTTTATATCCTCGTGATTTGTTTCGCAAAACCCAACATTCCAAAATAATTCTCATATTAAATTTTGAAAACCAAATTTCCAATTTTCTATAACTGACCATTTCTTAAAAATCCATTTTCACAATTATCACACAAGTATTTTCAAAATAAAATTCCAAATTCAAGAATAGTCTTACGGACCCGGAAAAGGAAAATAGTTTCTGTGGGTAACATGACCATATGGTATGCTGCCATGTGTCAAACACACCACCAACATATAGAGATTTCTTAAGACCATAAACTATCTCTACAAGGCTCTTGAGGACCCATGGGCTCATAGAGTGAATTAATCCTACTTCCCTTATCTTGTCCGTACACAAAACAATCAATAAAAACCAAAGACCATAGTAAAACTAAACTTCCAATGGACACCTGAGGTTCAGAATGAGAAAGAGATCACGATGCACTTCCCTGACCTATACCTCATGTCTCAAAATTCCTACATCAACTACCTAGAAATCCACAAATAAAAAGGGTTCTCTAAAAATAAATGTTCATAATGATCCAACCTCTATTTGATACCATTTTGTCACAAACCAGCCCAAGTCACCCCTAAAACAGTCACCCAAGATAGCCAGTGACAAGTCTCAAGATGCATTCTAGTTCTTCCTAGGATGGAGAAAAGCACAGATGTAATCAATAAAGTACATAATGGAACACATTTTTCAAAATATAACCAATTAAACAAATAGTTCAATGAATATAAATACCAATATGAATTCATATAAAATTTTAACTGAACATTATTTTTACATGAAAGTGAAAATACAACTGAACAAACAACTCAATCAATCAAACCTATAAACCATATAACTCCATGTGACCCTTATTTTCTCTCTCCAACACAACTATAATAGGTATCCCAAGGTGATCTTCAAACCTTCCCAAGGGATAATTATAGAAGAAAACTATAAGCATGTGTATTAAAACGTAGTAGGCTCACCAGATAACCTATTTTCAATGAACATATTTAAAACAAAAGAAAAACCAATTAAAAATATGAAATAAAATATATAAAATTATTTTTTCCAAACATAGTTCAATTCTATAATTAACAAGAGAGAAAAATTTCATGTTTTATAAATAAGAATGTTAGTAACATTTTTTCAAAGAGGTGCAACATAAAAATGAAAACATTTTTCAAGATGGATAATTTATAGAATTTATATATTTAAATAAAACTCATAGGATTCTTAGTTTACCAACCAAAAACACAGTATGAGGATGGTTAGTACAAAATATCCAATGAGCACAAGCTACAGGAACTTCCCTGGGCACTAGTTCATTGTGGGCCCTGGTACCTCATATCTCAGTGAAAGGTAAGCATAAAAAATATTCAGTATCATGAAGAGGAGCCACTTGTAAAATAATCCTCTATAAACTAGTGTTCCCCAACATCATAATCATCATAGTTTAGTTATTTTAATCATCGTCAAACTTGTTATGTGAAACAGGGACAAAACCTATCTAGATCACTGGTATACTAGTATATATCTACCCATCTAGATACCCAAGTTTATTATTTTTGTTCTAAAAAATTTACAAATATATAAAGTATAATTTTCCCATGAATATTAATTTTATAATTAATTCACACATCAAAAATCCCACACACATGTCTCACATTTCGTTCACAAATCAATAAACCACATAAATTTTCCGAAAACGTTGTCCAAAAGTATAACTAGGCCATACACATAAAATCAATTCAAAAATGATATTTTAAGGCCAAAAAACCACCAATACCATATCAACAAAAACTTTACAACCCCCCCCCCCCCCCAACCATTTAATAAATCATTTTCAGGGACTATAAAATGTCCCCAAATGATAAAACATGAAATACACAGAGAAATATTTTTTCAAGACAAATTTCAAAATGGCCATTATGAATTTCCCAAAACAAACATTTTCCAAAGGTATTAATTTCAATATTAATAAATATTTTTTTACACATAATTTTCATAGAAAAACAATTTAACAAATCCCTTAGAACATTCATGTTATGCATCCAAATAATAAATTTTTTTATAAAGATGAAAAACTGGCCATTTTTTGGGAACTCGAGCCAAAACATTTTTTCCACCAAAAAACGATTTGTTTATAAAAAACTATCTTGGAATGCAATAAAAACCCCAAAATACATTTTTTCATTCCTTATATGTATTTATAAATCAAAATAAATCCTTTTAAATCACACTAAGAACATAAAATCCAACTGGCCAATTTACTAAACACTTGGAATGAAATTTTAAACAAACAACTAATATTAAGCACTTGAAAATGGATAAAATAACATTTTCATGCCATTCATTTATTCAAAATGTTAAAACATGTACAAAATTCCATAATCCAGTTTTGTAAGCTAACGAAACATTTATGTAAGCAAGTAGTGTACATTTTTATAACCAAACAACACTATATTTCACAAAACAAGGCTTAAACAACCGTTTTAAAAACCAATAAAATTTTAAAAAGGTTAAAAAACAATCATAAATATAAATATTTTGTGAAAACAAAAAGCTAATGATGGAACATAAATGATAATGTCGTGTTCAAAGGGATATCCTCCCACAAAACCATGGTAGAAAGGAACCAGACACCTGATATCGCCTGCACGGGTTCTCAACACTCTATATCTGTGAAAACTAGACCTAAACGAACTAAAAAACGTAAAAAAATATTTGTATAACATAACCATAGGTCATGCATGACAATATAACAATAGGAAACGAAATGATTCTGGAAGGAGAATGAAGTGGGAGGAGAAAGGATAAGTAATCTCAGAATGTAAACTAGATAACTCTTAATATTCCCATATATCGACACCATTAGAGAAAATAGAATGGCTTGTAATGTCACAGAGAGACTATATATGCCTAGAATAACAAGGCAAAATATATCTGGGGGAAAAGATTAAAAAAATTAATTATTCACGAATGAAACAGATTACCTTACAAAATCTATATGATTTTAGAATACTTGGACATTTAACCCTAATCTGAAACTATGATGGGCTGAAAATAATGAAAATGGATCCTAGAGGCACTCTTAGGGGTTTGGGCTTGACTGAGAGGTGGAATCACTGAAAAATATTAAAAAAATGTATATTATATTAAACAATTTTTAAAAAATAGAAAATAGATTCCTGGGATGGAATAATAACTAAAACATAACCCAATTCCACTATGAATATGATTTCTTTAAGGGGTCAAAAAGGATATTTTTGTTGGAATAGGTCAGTTTAGGACATGTGGGAAGTGGAATATGCGAAAATTGTATTAAAAAGAAGGATTTATAAAAGGATCTGATTTTGTTTTTAAATATGGAAATGAGCTCACGGTTGGCCCAAATCATGAAGTAACCACCCTTTTCTCCACAAAATCCCAAACAATAATTGTGGAACCCATGGTAGGATTATTTTGCATAAATGGAAGTTCACAACTCAACCTACATCTCACCCCAAACCCATGAAAATGATTTTGATTTCCATTAAACCATATCAAAACCAAGACATGAAAAAATCTAGGTGTGATAATATATATTACATATGTTCACTAAATGAATTATTAATACATTCCATGTAGTGTTTAACCAAATGGAATTTCATTGAGGGTGTGGTAGTGGAAACTTCCTCAAAAAAAATTATCATATTCACAGAAAATGGAATGTAAAAATATTTGTGTTGTAAAATTAATAAACATGATTTAATAAATAATAAATTTAAAATATAAAATTTATAAACATATTATCCATCATAATATTAACCATGAGATGTAATAAAGGAAAAAACAAGAAATCATCATTTAGATAGGTGGTAGTACACTATACTCATAAAGAGTACATTCGTTAACAATTATATAGAGTTTTGGGTAAGTGTATGTCATATATTTATTATTAAATAACCTTATTAGATTTATTATACCTTTTTAATAAAATCATTCAAAAAATTGGTTAGAGTGTTGAAGAAAAAAATAAAACAAAGGATTTTGATAGAAGGTGTTAAAGCTAAATCGGATAACTTCATTTGGGTTGTGCCAAAATGATTCCATGGAAGAATTTCTTCCAACAATGTGTCATCAAGGAAGAAGGGATGGATGTTGGGATGTTTATTTCAAAGGGGTGGAGCCTTGTTCAATAAACCAAAGAAAAATTTATTAAAAACAAATGCATAAAAGAGTATACAAGACGGGATAATATTAAAATAGTTTATATGAAGAATATTATTAGGAATATTGGGACGTTTTTATGGAATATATGGGTGGAAAATAACTAGTTTGATAGGTCAGAATAATAGGGGGAGGTGGTGGCCTTTTACAGGGAAAGAGGAGTGGCACTCTAGTAAATATTTGAAGAGATAATTTTACCATTGTAATTCAAGATTATAGTGGATTCAATAATGATCTGAAGTCAATATAAGGTATTATATGGTTGTTATATGGCCATATTTTTTCGGAAATGTGTGTTGGTCTTTTTGGGCTTCAGGTTATGGATTATTCAAATATTAAGCTAAATATTACCATATTAAGTGTAACTAATTTTAATCACTATCACTATGAGTTTGGGTAAAATTAATTTAAAACATTATTATAAATTATAAATTTTTCAAATTAAAAATATGGAATAATTTTAAAAATTATAATCCCATAATAGGGAGAAATTGATTTAAAATTAGTCATACTGAGGGCAAGACACTATATGTTTTCAAAGTAAAAATGATCTAATGTTTGGTGTGTTTTCATTTAAAATATCAATATGAAATTGTTTTAATTTATATAAATTGGATAAATTTATAAGATAAATATCTTATTAAACAATTCAAACAATTCAAAAAATATTTTAACCTTATAGAAAAATAAAATCAAAACCATATTTGTATTTAAAATCACTATTTTTACTATTAATTAATAAAATGATCCTTTAATGAAAAATACATAAACAATTTACTAACATTATTTTTATGATTATATTCCAAATATTAATTCTATTTTGAAATATTAAATCTATAAAAGTGGAAAAAATAGTATTTAAGCTTCACTCTCAAATAAATGGTTGTAAAAATAGCTTTATTAAAATGGGTTTTATTCCTAAAATTAGCTTTGTTCAAATATTATGTCTATAAAATATATTCGTTGAATATCTAAAATATTTTATTGAAGATATAGGATATATATTACATTAATATCCTTTATTTGTTATTATTGATTAAATTTGTTATTTTAAAATAGGTATGTGGCTACAAAAAAATTCATTTATATTCAATTGATCCTCACAATAATTTCTAATAAATTAGTTATATATGAATTAATATTATATTTATATAACCCATATATTTTCATAAGTTATAAAATAATATTATTAACCTCAAATTTTCCATCCTTGTTATATCTTATTATTTTAAATAATAACATTTTAAAGATTTGTTTTTGATCGGTAAAACTCATTCTTGTGTGTTATGTTAGTCATTGTGGAAAGTCATTATTGTGTGTATTGCAACATAACCCCGATATTGTGGATAGAAAAAGATATAATTTATTTTTCATGTAGTGAATGATTAACATGTAGTTTCAAATAATGAAATCCAACCATTTTACATAAATATAAAATAAATTATTTTTGGTGTTGCCTAAAAAGGAAAATATTTAGAAGATTAAATTTAATTGAAAAAAATCACAAAATTTTATGGTGTCACATTATACGCCCTAAAAATAATTTTTCTTTAAAAATCAAATGGGGTTATAAAGGGTTTAATTCTTAAGTATTTCATTAATAGAATCCCATATGGTAAAAATGAAAACAAAAAAAATCCCATATAAAGAAATTATTTTACCATAATAGTTTCCCAAATTAATAGATAACTGGGTTTATTCATAGAAAAACATAGGTTTTGAGTGAATACTGTACATGGGAGAGAATCATTAATATTTATATGGAGTGATTGAAGTCATCAATCATAAAAAATTTAACGATAAAAGAAATATTTATGGACTCAAAGTCATAATAACTTATGATTTAGAAGGACATCATTTCAACAAAATGTAATGTATCAAATAAACACATATATTTTCCATTGTCATATCAATTAGTAATTATATTTATAGACAAAGATATAAATAAATATACATACTTTATTTTTTCACATTCTTATGCATAATCCCAAACATTGGTTATGACTTGATTGATTTCCACTTCATGTCATACCCTATGAAATGAATGAGAATTATTTTTTCTCGGATGTATGAATAGATCATGAGATCTAGGATAAGTCAACTCATCTATCATTAGATACCATAAACACAAATACTCTATAAAATATGCATAAGTCCCCATTGGGTGAGATAATACATTAATATTAAAAACATTATTGGAATAATGACATAAATATTCTCAAAGTAGTTAACATTTTAACAATTAAAAAAAATCACCAATTCTTAATTAAATATTATCTACTCTTATACCAGAAAATATACTTTTTGAATACATGGGTTCATCAATGTACTGATAAAACATTAAATTCTATTTTAATATTACAAAATCCATGGAGAGGGATATAATCACATGAAACATTACTAAAGGAAGAACAACAAGATTATCATATGGTGTATTCAAAAAAATAAAACATGAACCTCCCAATATAGGGGGAAAATGATACAGTTTACCCAATTTTTAATTATTCACTTCATCCATTATGATTGGATAAGATTTTTATTTGTCCTTTTCCCCTAGAGGATGTTTTGTATTATCTTACTTACAGGCCCTTGGATTTGGAAATTTATTTTTATAATTCTTAAACTCCATGAACATGAAACATTCATGTGTCGGTGGTTAATAATATTTATCTTTCTCTACCCTAATTTTATTCACTTTCCTCTTCTCATCACTTCTACATTCTTTTTCATTGTGGCAGGAATCCTGCACATAAAACACCTTCTTGTTCATTTAATGAATCCTCCAATGTTCTCTTTAACATAATTTTTTAATGAATGATTTTGAGAAATATTATTATGTTGATGGATTTTATATTCCCCATTGAACTACACCCTCCATTTGTTGTTAAAACCATGACATTGATAAGTACATCCAACCTCTATTTTCAATGTGATTGGACACTAAAAAACCTCTTCATAGCTACTATAGTCTTGTATGACCCACACCATTGTGGGACTTTTCATTAACCCAATGAAGAACACATATACTTTAATTTTTTGTTGGATAATAATAAAAAAAGCATACCTTGAAAGTATTGTTAAATTAGCCTTATAATTCATGAAATATTCATCATTATTTTTTATTTACATAATGAAATACTTTTCCATATTTATCTTAACAACATGAGGAATGAACTTATTGAAAAATATTTTTTTGAACTCATACCAATCCATGAATACAGATTCGTCTTGATTCCTCTTATTGTTGAATATATTCCACCACTAAACTACATCACCTTCTAACAAATGACATACCAGAATGACTTTTCGATATTTGAATACTTGTAAATGGATAATATTATTTTAGTGGTACTAATACACTATTCAGAAACAAGTACACCATATGAATAATTGAGAGAAATTGGATGATTCCAAATGAAGGACTCAATAAAAGGTTGTTCCCTCACTTTCTTATTTGGATACTCCCCATGATTTGTAGCTTGAGAAATATGTAAGAGTATAAAAATGGTATTATATATTCAATCCCCTAGATAATTGATATCTTCTAAAGGAAACTCATTTCATTTCCCTCCTAAATCCCTGTTAACAAAATTCCATCAGGTTCCAACCACTTGCTAAAACCAAAACCCTAGAGTAAGAAACATTTATAATAATATAGAACCAGATAATCATAAAAATTCTCTGAAAATATGTAAAATGTATGACACCATCCTTAATTTATGACACCTTAGTTTTATCCTATGTTATTAATTTCCAACATCTACTAAAATAATTTATGATAGTTCATGAAGAGTTTTTTAATTCCCAAGGAATATTTCCCAAGAGTTTCAAACCTCATGTGAAGCAGGGTATATTATCATGTACCAGATTACACTGAGTCTTGAAAGGGACATATTGTTGGTGTTGTTACCCCTAGGTACATCTGTTCCTGATCCACTTATAGTATTAGTATCAATCCAAGGATGTATTTCTAGGAAACCACTCACACTATCCTATTCCAAAATTCAAAAACATTTTCTTAAAAGATAACTCATATGTATACTTGTACATAGAGACATCCCTATATGTATCCTTATAAATATACCTAAGGATATCACAAAAATTAGCTAATTCTAGTATCAATGGTTTTCTAAACATTTCTTTAGACACCTACTATAGTGACCTATAAGTATCTTACATTGATAGCACATCATTTCAGATGAATATTTTGTACATTACAAAAATATATGCTTGAGGACCCAAATTTGTTAATGTCATAGTAAACATGGAAACATAATTTTATATCCTAGTGAAATATCACTAACATATCAAATGATGTTCTCTAACATTTTTACAATTACCTAAATCTATTATTGACAATATAGGTAAAGGAAACATAAGAGGGGTGAGATCAAATGCTCAGTAAGGGTAAATAAAGGAAATTAATAAAAAGAAATTGAAAAGGGGGTATAGAAATTGATCGTAACATTGGAATATCATTACCATCATGTTAGAATAAAAATAAATATTTAATGTCTATCAAACATGAATCGTAATTTAATTAATTGGAAACTTCATGAAATATTTTGATAGTCATAACACATGGAACTTGTGGCATGCACATTGGTTAAGAATTTATAAACATGTATTAGTAGAAACAAGTTTTCATATTAAGTTAAGGACCTAAAATAAGGCACCTAAATCAACTTATAGACATGAAAACAGGCCCGTACATATCATTGTGAATGTGTCATTACGTTCATGTATAACATTATGGACATAAAAACAGGTCCATATATAACCTAGTGAAACTGTAATCAAGTTCACACATAACATTCTAATCATGAAATCAAGTTCCCTCATAAAATTATAGTCATGAAACCAGGTCCATTCATAACATTATGAACACTTAATAAGGTTAACTAATAACATATGAACATGTAATCAATTTCATGCATTAAATAATGGACATGCACTGAATTCCAGGAATAACATTGTGAACATATAATCAGGCTTTCTCACAAAATTTATACTCTTGAGTCATCCATTTTTAACCAATTCATTGAAGGGAGATTTGGGTCCCACCCATCTCACAATAAAATAATTCATACATGGTCCACATGATAATAAAATTATCATCATATCATGACAGAAAAAAAAATATTCATTCTAAAAACATCAAATCATATCCCATGAAATAAAATTGGTATCATTAAAATTTCATCACATCTTAACCTAGGGAAAGTAGATAGGTTTAATAATCATTTCCTCAAAGAATAATCTTTGAAAAGAATATGGTTTCAAAGAAATATAAATTATAGAAGAGAAATGGGTTTCATAAGTATTATTCCATCAAAAGGAAAACCATTGTATCATTACTTATACGAGAACTAACAAACTTAAACAAATATTATCACAAATAGAAAATAACTTGGATGATGATTTTGAAAACATTCCATGAGGTAAATAGTTGTTATTATTTAAAAAGTTTTTTAAACAAAAAAACGTTTGAACAACCATTTTTTTGATAATAAACAAGGAATATTATAAATAAAAATTTGAAAACATTTTGGAATCCTTTTTATTTGAAAACATATAAACAATGATTTAAAACATTATGAAATTTTTTTTAAAAAAATATAAATAGAGAATGAAAACAATTTTCAAACTATTTCAATAAAAATTTATTTTAACAATATGTAATTGAAAATTAACCTTAAAACATGAACATAAAGCATCAAAGTATTCTTGGAATATAAATTCGTACATATCTTTTTATTTAAAAGAATATTATTTTTTATGGTAAAAATGTTATAAAAATGGATAGTTCGGAAAAAGATAAGAATATTCCATTAAAATAATTAGTAAAAGAAAATAAGGGTTATTTTTTTGTTATTGATCATAGGATTTTAGTATAATATTCTTGGAAACCATTTTTAGAAATCATTTTTTTGAGGGAACACATATTTATGACTGAATAGATTGTAATGACAAGATTTCATAAAAACATTATAAAATATATTATGTAAAAAGTAGTTGAAATAACGTCACCCATATATTAATATTCCTTTAATAACCATATTAGAATAAAATTCATGATTTTTATTGGGATATATATTATAATATTTTATTAAAGGAAGCCTAAGCATCAATAATCATGATAAGTGCTATGATTGTTTCAATAAAATATTATCACTTTGTAACCATGAATCACACTCTCCATGTAAGAAAATTAAATTAAATGAAGAATATTCTATTATAAAAATATTTAGTTTCGTTTTATATCATGAAAAATGGATTTATATACACTTCAAAATTAATTTTGTCTTATAAGAAAACATCGGTCTCAAAGAAGGAGAATTGGGAGAAGACTATTTCTCCAATTTGATATATTTTGAAACATAAACCCCATAAAACAAATGTCATAGAATGGATATGTAAATACACATATATTTAACTATAGTAAACATTTAATACATCCATGTTCTGTATACACACACTATAAATGAATGGGGTGTGAATAAAGCATATTTCTCATATAAATAAAAAAGTGAGATAAAATCACATTAACATGTATTTTAATACTCATATTTCTCATTAAAACCACCTATATAATAAAAATAAATCTTTTATGAATAATTTACATAAAATTTTTCTTATATATAATACCTTATATGGTCTTATCATGACCACATATAACCCTCTTGTTAACAATCTTGTTTTATGGTTTTGATTTGGTTAAAATATACTCTATTCTTTTTGTGTGTCTTCATTTGTTATATCATTTTTCCTAATAATTATTTCATTATTAAAGAACATAATTCATTATATATATAACCATTATATTTTGAATACTTTTTTTATAACAATATATATAATATTTTTGAAATAAATAGAATACACTATTCATTGAGACTGTATGTTGTACGTACGCATGAATATTATTTCTGTTTTTATTGTCGTATAGATTGAATGAAAGAAAATGAACTATATTTATATATGATCATAAAATAATTAAATTATAACTATAATTTTTTATTTATCATATAGGTTCAATAAACCCATGATTAATACATTCCATGTAGTGTGGGAATGAATCACATATCATTGAGGGGTGGTATCCCATAGTTCCTCAAACAAAATTATTGTATTTTAATCAAATAGAATGTATAAAAAAATATGTTTTATAAAAATCATATATATAAATTAAATACATAAATAATATTATATATAAAATATATTATTTTTTTAGTGTGTTAGTAAAGGAAAATGAAAAATCATTATTTAGTCAGGTGGTAGTTCATCGTAGACATTAACAGTATGTTTGTTACCCATTAAATGGGGGTTTCTGTAAATATAGGTCAAAACCATATCCTAAAAATCCTATTATATTGATGATAATTTATTTCTTATACATTAATTTAATAAAAATATTATAGGTACTGGAGATGGAAAAGAAAATAAAGGATTTTTGGAGAAGGTGTTACCTCTTAATCGGGTAAATACTTTTGGTTTGTGTCAAAAGGCTACCATGGAAGACTTCATGCATAAATGAAGGACTCAAGGGGGTACGGTAGGGATGTTGGGATGTGTATTGGGTTCAAGTTGTATGATCATATGTTTTTTGATTTGTGTAACTAATATAGAGATGTGGTGGCCTTTTATAGGTATGGAGGAGTTGTACCCTTGTAAATATTTGAAGAGAGAATTGCACACACATTTTTATGTTTCATGTCAATACAATAATGATACAAAGTAGATAAAATGTATTATAGTGTATATATATGTCCATATATTGGATTTTTGACCAGTTTCTAGGACGTTTTGTGCCCTATGGTTATGATTTAGTTCTTTTTATATTTTATTTAATAATAATATTTGTAATTAAGTTTAATAACTTTCACTATGATTTATGATAGAAAAATAAATTGGTCTTATTAGAATTAATATATTATGACAATTATAAATATGGAATCCATTTTTCCAAATTATAATCACATAATAGGAAAAATTAATTTTAAATTAATCATTGTGACGGGAAGACACTGCCTGGTTTTAAAGTAAAAAATGATCAAAATTCTTCTATATCTATATATCAAATTTCAATTTAGAATTGGTAAAAGTGGACTGTGTTTGATTAATTGATTTTATAATTATCATGTTAAATAATTAAACATATTTAAATTAAATTTTTTTGATAGTTAAATTAAATTTAAAATAAGTATTGGATTAAAATCCATTATTTTTAACTATTCATAAAAAACCCCAATAGAAAAATATTGTAAATAAATCCTAGCCTAATTTTTATGTTTCTATTATATATATGAAGTTTATGATGAAATTTTTTATATATAAAATTTCTATAAATTTTATTTAAAATTCTTACTCAATTAAAATAAGGTAAATCTACATTAATAAAAAAAGTATTTAATGCATTACATTGGGTTTGTTCATATCTTATGTCTAACATATTTATTGGATGAATATGAAAAATATTTTATTGAAAATATTTCATATATATTACATTAAAAATACTTATAAATTGTAATTAATTTAATATAACAGGATAAAAAATCATTGTGACTATAAATATATTATTATTATCTTTTATATCCAATCGTCTTTCATTGTCATTATTAATAAATTGGCATCCTATGGATCCATATTATATTTTTGTAAAACTATTATTTTTACAAATAATTAAAAATATTCAGAAACTCTAATTTAACATTTAGGTTTTATCTTTTTATTTATAATAATTTTATTTTAATAATATACTATTGTTCGCTAAAAATAATTCATGCGTTTTATGAATGGTATCAATGAAATACATTGTTGCAAGTAATTAAATATAACCTCAGTGTTCTATTTAGAGAATTAGAGAATTTATGTTGTGTGTAGTCTAGGATTAACTTGGTTTTTAATATAACATAATAAAAACATAGTTCTATAATATAAAAAATATTTTAAATGTTTAATAAAATGAAAAAAATAAAAAAAATAAATTAAATTCAATAAATAATTTGCAAACTCTCAGGGTGTTAGAGTAGGTCAATAAAATAATATGGTTTCTATGTTCTTGCCATGAAAAATTCAGGATATTATTTTCACTATTTGATTTTCTCAAGTCATGATCAAGGGTTTTGAGTATAGTTAATGATCAACTAGGTCGTTATTCTTAGTGATCATTGATCATAATGATCAGTACTTTCTGTAAGGAGATTTAAAACTATAATCTTTGTTATGGACCTCAATCTTATAATATGAATATAATACATGTATTCTGAACACAGATCATCTCTTTGTAGTTCTAATAATGTGAAAATCATTTTACTAAATGAATAAAGGACAGTGTGGAAAAATTAATAGAATAAGTCATTGATTTCATTAAATTTCTCCAGTTCTCTATCCAATATCATTACATAATTCATTTATATTGGAAATAGAAATGTTTAATTATGCATATTAACTCCCCATTAAAACATAGAAAATATTATCAAAATGGTTCAAATAAACTCATAGTAGGAATCCACATTAGAGGATACATTTTTTATTACAATACTATAGTATCTAGTGGAAACCATTAAGTAGGTCTATAACAACACTAAACCATTAACCATTAATTTTAATTCTTTCCACAAAACGTGAAAAATGATTTTAAAAAATAAAAATTGTTCAAAATTTATAATAAAAAAGTGTTCTTTTATATTAGTTAATAATCATGAAACTATAACAATGTAAAAGTATTACAATATCATGTCAATAACATTAGAAAAAAAATAATAACAAACCAGTCATTTAAAATGAAAATTTTGAATTATAAAATTATCAAATGTAGAACAATTATAATAGGATTAAATAAAATAATTCAAGGAAACATAAAACATGAAAAACATTTAAAATATAGATGAATACCATAGTTTTAAGTATATATCTACTCCTAACATTGAATCCCAAGAAGAAAAAATTAATACATTAGAATATATATCTAAGACTCACATTATATTCAAGCCATATAAAATAATTCATTAAATTTAATGTCTTTCTATGAGAAGACCCATAAATTCATCTTAAAAAATTTTATATATTCAATATTAACATAAAACCTCAAAGTGTGGATGAGGATAAAATTAAAATATGAGTTCTCAATTATTCTTGGATGAGTTATCTATGTAGTGGCCTTATAAATCCTAATAAGTTGTAATGGGGAATTAGTATCAACATATATTACATTTAATAATGTTTTTACCAATTTATATAAATGTCTCTATTAGAAATTATATGTGTGGAATTAATAATCTATAAGGATATAATGTACTAGATTGTTGGGGAGATTTATCCTACTATGATATAACTTTCTTCAAAAAACAATATTCATTCATCTATTAATTAATTAATTATATCATGTTATACTCTATATGGATATTATTATAATAGATGTTGTAACTATTGACTATTCAATTATAAATATTATCACTGATGCAAATAATATAATAAAAATTATGGTCTAAAATTCATAGGTTATTTGAAATAAGGTATTGATAAATGCTAAACCCACCATCAGTGTATCTAATTCCCAAAAAATGAGGTTATTACAAATTGATATTTAGATGGGTGATCTGACCAACCTGATGAGATATATGTTATCTAAATATATCCCTCAAAAAATTAAACAGGAAATAGTTTTTTCTATTCAAATGAATTATGGAATTTTTCCATCTCATGCACATTTAATGGGTAAATTAATGAACTGCCATGAAATATAAGAATTATATAACATGAAATTTAATAGGGAGAATTATGAAAATAATATTATTCCTAAATTTCCTAAACAAAATCCAACCAAGAAATTTTCAATATAAATTTTATCTCAAATAAGTAAAAAATTATAAACATATGTATGTTAATGAAAAAAATAACCAATGTATTTTAAATCCATCACCTATTCAAAAAAACCAAAATAATGAATCACATATTAAAGAGTTAGTTGGGAAATAAAAGGTGGAATTAAAATTCAAAACCCCTAAGATGAATTTAATGAATCTAAATATTATTAAAAAAATTATATTTATGATACATATAATAATAGACCAATAAAAGTAAAAAATAAACCTATTGAACCTATTCATGATAATACTACTCACAAATATTTACTCCAGGATAAAAAAATAAAAAATTATTCCATTCATGAAATTACTTGTGGGCATTTTATAAATTTATGTGATCCTAGAAATGGATGAATAATATTACTAATGACCTAAAAAATTTCAGGGATCCATTTCCATATAGTGAAGGTATAAACCCTACTAAAAACACAATCAAAACTGAAATTAGTAATGTGGTTCTTGAAAATTTTAGGAATGATCAGAGAATCAATCCCTAGATAGATGTTATGATAAAAATCCTATCTATGCTAAATTCCACAAATAAACTTTTTACCATAATAATATTTTTATAGGAGGATAGAAACTAATTTTGAGATGGAATTTATCTTCCATTATTCAACATTTTTTTTGTATTAAATAAAACTATACATGTACATTTTCTATCTTATATGTTCTTTTAGATAATATATTTTAAGAGGAAGTATTAGATCAATGAGATTACAATTATTTTTGTATTAATCTATATTTTCCATCTATGTATGTTGGAGATCTCAATAAATTTTTAAAATAGTTATCTAGTTAACAAATATGATTTTAGCTACGGTAGGTAGAGTTATTGAATATGTGTTGAGAACCGAAATTGATCTTATTTTTTCATGCTAACATATATAAATTAGATATGGAAGCTGGATGATTTAGTAACAATTCACCATTATTTATTGGAAGACGTGTTTCTGAAAATTTTTAATGAAATAATAAATCATTTCAAAAGAACTAATAAATTAGTGTTTGGTGGTCTGGTGGCTAATTTAATTATCTTAAAAACAACTAAACACCCTATATAAAATCATTAATTACAACATTTTAACAAGATTTATTGGTTTTAAATTTATCTTCTCATTATTTTAAACAAAATATATATAGTTCAATTTTTTTTAATTTATCATTTTCTCAAGGTCGAGTCTAATAAAATTAAGAAATTTGAAAATTATAAATATATTGAAATTAAATCTCTTTCGTTAATACTAGATGTTTATCAAAGGATTCTTGATATAGAATGACAGAAAATTATATTTGCATTTCTATAAAATACATGAAAAGTTTTGAGTACTTCTCCAAAAATTTTTAGAATTTTTGGATTTATTAATAATCCTTTTTTTAGGTGAAAATGAAGTTGTGATTTCTAATTTAGATTAAATTAATGAAACAAAAATAGGTTTTGTGGATAATGATTATTTATTAGATAATGATTCATGTCAATAAAATGTTTAAAAATTGAAATCATATTATAATGATGCTAATGATTCACCAAATTCTTTTCATTTTAATTTAATATATATTTTATGTTAGAAACATGTTACCTTTATCAAATTGGTTATACTACTGATGACTAGATTTATAATTCTTATATAATGGAAAATTAATCAGAGGCTAAAATAATATTTACATAACCCACAGAATCGATTTTTTCTAAAGATAATATCTCACATTATTTAGAATTAAAATATTTTCCAGAAAATATAAAATATGCATACATGGAGGAGTCAAATAAATTTTTTGGAAAATTACATGAAGGATTTACAATGAAAAAAAGAACAAACTCTTAAAGGACCTTAATATAAATTATAAAGGAAAATGTTCATATTTATATTGATATATAATGATTTAGGTTTTATTATGCATCCATATAATACTTCTGGTTTACAGTTAGAAACCTATTAAAAATTTACAAATGATTTTGAACCCAAACCATCTTGAAGATTTTAATAAAAAAGTGTCAACCTTATTTTATGGTGGGAATGTTTTTCATATTTTACATATCAAATGAGTAATTCATGTTTTGGTTGTCCCTAAAAGTGTGTGTTAATTATTTCAAGGAATTAATTTTGAGAACTATTTCCTAATTTGTGTCCCAACTTGTGGAGGGTAATATAATATTATATGAATCTGAACATAGTGACTAGAAAGGAATATTTCCCCCTTCATTTTCAAAAGTATCACATTAAAATATAATATGTTCAATCCTATTTCTGCATTCCCAAATGAATTTTAGGATATTTAAATATTAACATTTTTTTGGAATATTAAGGTAAAATAATCTTCATGTACTTTTAGTATGTTTTCATAAAAGGTAATTACTTCTAGATTATAAAACATAATAATGAAATTTTAAATATTTATTGTTTCTATTTTCTTGGAATTATTTAAGGAATTAATAGAGGTTTCCAATGTTGATTTTATAGTGAATGGGTTTTATTATAAGTATTTGATAATTATTTCAATGTTTTTTCATATTTTGTGACTTTAAATGAAAATTGAACAAAACTTTTAATAATTTAATTTTGATAGCCAAAATTGAAATTGTACATAGGCATAATGATTCTATTAATATAATTATAGTATATAATCCAAGGTTATAATTTTTTTGAACATCCTATTCCAAAACTATGAATTATATTTATTACTTTATCATCATTAAATAATTATATATGAGGTTCATAATGAAATCTTGACATATTTATATACCATAAACAAGACTTATATAAAAATATGTTCCTTTTATCGTTAATATGATGTGTAAAGATTATTTTAATGATCTCAAATAAAATACTATATCCCCAATAGCTATTCAATAACTAATTGGGTCCAACTTATTAAATTGAAAAATAATGATTCATAATACTATTTTGGAGATATTATTAAGTATAGAGTATAAAATACACACTATTCCATTACATATTCTTTTAGGACATTATATTACTAGAAACAAATTATACAATAATGGAGCAAAAATTTCTAACCAGTTTTTTACCCTTAGTAAACATAGATTCTATATTCTGGGTTCTACGGTAGTGTGTTCCCCTATATATTTATGTATTTTCTATATAATGAAGAATCACGAGTTAAATATATGGTGGATTAGAAGGATCCTTTTCCTTTATAAATATTACATATCCTTCCAATATAACAAATAAATTTACATCATGATGGATGGTCGATAGACAAGGACATTAATTAATTATTATCTATTAATTTACTATATTAACCTCATTTAATAGAATTTTATTAAGGAGATATTGTATTTTTTTATATCATATATGAGGCTATGTTTTATAGACATATTTAATTTCAAAAAATCTAGTGTTATTTTTAATTGTAGTTTCCAAGATGTGGTTTTTTAAATCGTTTAGAGAGTCAATGAAACATATATATGATTATACATTCATTTATAATTCAGTTATAGTTAAAATTTTTAGGCTTGTTTCTGTAATTTTAAAATTTATTCAATGCCAGATTTCTAGAAAATGTTATGTTTTGGATTCCACTAAGGTCCCCAATAAACAAGTATTCTTATTTGGGATTTCTGGTATTTTTATCCTACTATTTTTAATGATTTTAATTAATATATATGTCATATAATTGTTTTTATCTCTATGAAAAAACTTCTCTAAGCCACGAGGTGAAAAAAATATTTGTTATTTTTTGTGTATTTGATGTTCAGTTGAATTTTTTATTGTACCCATTTCAAATTAATTTGGATAATTTTAAATACGTAATAGCATAAACTATCTTACTATGTCAATTTAAGGTATTCGAATGGGGAAAGGCGAGGCTAGAGTTTTGTATCCTTTTTTTAAGATAAATTTTGTTTTATATTTTAGATTCAAATGATTATTATTATAAGAAAATTCTATCATTTTTATAATAAAACATTTGTATCACTAATGAAAATATATGTGTTTAGACAAAATAACTCTACACCATATAATATTCAAAAATTCAATGGATGATGTTTTGAATTGGGAGAGGAATTATAATCTAGGTAAAATAAACAACCCTAACATGAAACAATATAATTTAACTATTTAAGAATCTGTAATCTCATATTGGACATCTAATAAAGCTGTGATTGAGATGTCACCCGACATAGTAGTAATAAATATTTCTTATCATTTTCACATTAAAGAAGAAAATTTTTATTTTTTGGTTTTAAAATCACACAATATAATTCTATTTTAATATAGAAGATATTGGAAGGATTAATTTCATGATTTAGAGTAATACATGAAAAATATTTTTTAAAATGAAATAATTGTTATATGGAAATAAAAGTTCATTTCTAAAAAATATATTTGAAACAATAAAATCCATATTATAAATAAAGTGTTATTGTACACCTCTGGGATTTTAATATTATATTGAAATATATTTAAAATAGGAGGGTTATTTTACTATGACTAATGATTTCTCTTTTGGTGTTGTACATATTATCGAAATAGTGAAGGATAATAAATTTCCTTTTAAGGGACATATGATTGATCTATTTAATGAATAGATTAAAGAAGCTCCATTAAAGGATTAAATTTAGTTAAAAAGTGAATAATATGTATTTTTAATGTATTTATATTCCAAATAATGTTGTTATTTTTAATGAATAAGTGTTGGGCCAGTGAAAATAATTACTTGTGAACACAAATTCACCATAGGGGTGTGCTCTTAAATATGGAGGGTTAATCAAATAATGATTAATAATATAAGGAATATATCTCTAAAAATTAATTATTTTTAATAATCTATCTTAGGTTTCTTTTTTATAAAATATTTTCAAATATTTAGTCATTGTAATGCCATTGGATTTAATCTATTATTTGTTATGTAATTACCATTCAACATGCTAGTTAAGATTATCGTAGTTGAATTTTTTTTCAATTTTCTTTAAGATAAATCATGTTCCCAAAGAAGAATTTATTATAAATCATTTGAAATTATGGAAACATGTTTTTTATTCATTTATTATGACCCAAATTGATGGATTCTAACAATTTAATTTTCCAATCATAATAACATTATTAATTTTCATTATTCTCCCATTTCAGGAAGAAATATTTGGGATAATATTGAGTTTTATTGTTGGATTGGGATCTTGAATTTTTATAAATTGTACCTTTATGCAAAAAATCATAATCCCCTAAAAATTATCATGTTTTATATATCCAATCTCTAATTAAACATTTTCACTAGTTGAATTTTTTTCATAATGTCGATGGTTGTGATCCAAAATTAATATTGTGAATATTTATTACCTCTTTGAGTTAATTGAGGATATATTTTCCTTTCCATTTTATAGAATATTGGTTATGAAAAATTATAATTATAATGATATAAATTCTTTATTAGCTTTGTAATTTTTTTATTCCAGATTTAATGAATAATATATTCATCAAAATGATGTATGGAAATATTATTAACCTAGTGTTAACTTAGTATTCATTATTTTATATTCCATTAATTTTGGATGAGTTAATTTTTTATTCCCGAAATTTAATAAATTCCACTCATCAATTATTGATGACTATATATTTAGTGATTTTAGATATATGTGTCTATTGTCCAAATGTAATATAAATTTTTGGACTTTAAGTTTTATTTAAAATGAGATTTGATCAATTCTCTATCAAAATTTTCAATTTTAATAATTTTGTTAAAAAAATATTCATTGCAATGGAACTATTTTGATATAAGAGTGTAGTAAATTTGAAAAAATTACTTATATGTTTGGAGGAAAACAACTATTAAAATTAAATCTTACTACCATTTCATCTTTTTCAGTCTTGAGACTTTTATTCCACTAAATTGGATTAATTGGATGCATGAAGAGAAGTAAAACCATAGTGAGGGTTGATTTGATGTGGATTAATTTTTTTGTATACCGCCACACATTATATGATTAAATAATTTTAATTATAAGGATATAAATATTTTTAATGGGAGAATATTGATTATTTATTATTTTTTAATCGAATGTGAAATTCATTTTCTTATAATATAAAAATGATAATTTTATGTTCTTATATATTGTTTTTTATCCAATAATTTAGTTATATAAATAGGGAATTTAATAATATATTAATTAATGTGTTAAAATTCATATTCTTTTGATTTGGGCTCAAATTCTTTCTTAATCCATCTGTTTAAATTTTTTAAAATAGTAGGAATTTAATTTTAAATAGTAGTCTTGTAAATAATTTTTTATGCATTTTTTTATTTCCATTTTTTCACATTAAATTTATTCTTATATTTTATACAAGGATAAAATGAATGTATTTTTTGTCAACATAACCAATTGAGATATATTTTTGAATAATTAAAAATTTATCCAAATTCAGGAATGTTATGTCTCTAAATAATTTAATCCACCTATAAAAATGTCCACATTAGTGATCAAAATAAACCAATTAGTTATTTATCGAATTGTAGAGAATTATCTCATGGTATAGTTTTCACATAGCCAAATTTTCTACATATGTAAACTAATAATATTCGTAGCCACATATTTTTTTCTTAATTTTTCTTTTTTTAAATAAGAGATATCAAACATCTAACAATTATAAAAGTAGATGATTCATTTAGAATAATGGAATTCTTTAGAAATTTACATATATGGGAATGGATTGGAATATAATTCACATACCCAAATCATGACTAGTTTCATGTTTATTAATAATGATATGAGGTAATAGTTTGATATTTCATTTAGATAAAATTAATTTCTTTAGACACATGAGGGGAGTTTAAGTAGTCAATTGTTTCTATGAACTGGCTCAAATGATGAATGAATACAAGATGAATTTGAGATGAAGTGTGAGGTCCCAAATTTAATTAAGGTATGTTTTTTATTATGTTTTGTTTTGGGCATCTTCTTTTTTTCTAGATATGTTTTCCCAATATTTATAGGAATCCTGAAGGATGATCTGGGGGATTACGTTATAAAACAGGTAGAAAAGGGAGTTCTTGGGAATGTTCCATGGGTTTCACATTATAAGGGAAAATAGTGAAGGAATCCCATGTAACTATTCAACCCTGGATAGTGGATTACGCACAGTTGGATCACAGTTAAAGAAACCATTAAAAATCCTGAAGAAACTATTTTAAGGGTTTTTTGGATAGTGGAACATGCTCATGTTGTGCACAATTTGGAAAATCGTACGGGTAAACCGTGCGGCCCAAAAATTATGAGAAAATTAAAAAATTTCCCTTAAAGGATTTTAAGACTCCCATTAGATTATCCAAAATTCCCCCGACTACCCTAGTGAATATCATGAACACAAAAAGCTTCCCATGGGTGGTTATACTCGATTCTTTGCTGTTTGGAGCATTTTTGTATACGGCTCGAAGCCCCAAGTAAGCCTAATGCTCCTCTTGCTTCACTTTTTCATATTAGGGGTTGTAGTTTCATCCCTATTCATAAAAATCCCTAAAAACTATTTTTCATCTAAAACCAAGTTTAATTCATCAAAGAGTGTTTTAATTAAGATCAAAGTCTACGGTTAAGAGTGTTTTCATCAACGTATATGATGTATGTTGTCTACAAGTATTATCCCACATTTTTATTTTGGATTTCTGTATGGATTCTTGTGTACTTTATTATTCTAATTTTTTTCACGGTTCTATTTAAGTATTTGAAATAGAAGGGATGCCATTGTGAATAATTAAAACCCTCACAATCCCCATGGAAAGCATAGATTAGGACTTAACCAGTTTATGGCCACCCATGGGGTGCGTGGGCAATCTCGGACCTAGAGAGTGGTAGGGTTATGTGAAGGATTTTCGTGTAATGTAAGAAGAAAATGTAGAACATGATTTAACAGTTGATTAAGTTATAAATGGAAGGATGTTAGATATTCCATGACTGATAATGATATACTGTGTTGTGTGAATGACATAAAAATGGGAAATTTGGTTGAAGTATATATTGTCGATTTTTTAGGGAATTTTGGTTAGAAATGACTAAGGGGATTAGTGGACATTAAATGGTGAACATGTAATTGGGTAATGGAATGTAATAAGGGAATGTCTAAATATGTTTAATGGGTTAACACTTGTAAATTACATGGTACACCCAAATGGTTGAAGGTAATAAGTGGCTATGTTATGAATATAAAATAAGTACCCGAAATGAACATGTGATTAAATTCATGTTAAAAAAATTGGATAAATGGATTAATGTATAGTCATTTATAAATATTTAACAAGGAATACGAGTCATTGAATAAACATAGAGGATTAGGGTATGAGAATGTGAATTTGGCTAAATGGATATGTATTGTAATTGGTAAATATATTAATAGGTTATTGCGTAGTATTTATTTACATGTTGTTTGTTATTTATTGTGATCTAGAAAGACATTTTTAATGAATGGTATTGTTATAGTTTGTTTTTGGTGATTTTATAAATAAGAATATACACATGGCTTAGTACAATGGGGTATTGATATGAGGTTCTACACCAATGGGTTGCATTAGACTAAGGCTCTAAACTCCACCCAAAAAAATTAACAGGTTAGGGATGAGAATAGAGGATCTATTCCCCTAACGGTTACATTCTACCTAGACTAAGGCTTAGAGGAGAAGATAATGTGTTGAGGTGAGATATGTAGCCCCACTGAGATAGAGATTTGACTTATTTCCCCAATACATAGGGTTTGATTTTTATAGAGCCAAGTATAGATAAGGTATATTCCTAAACCTAAATTTTGTTTGTTAAATTGGATTATATATTGAAAATGTTATCAAAAAATGAATTTGGATAATTTCTAGTCATGAATTAATTGGCACTTCTTAACCAATGGATCCTGAACTATCACTTGTTTACATAAAATTTATTTTTTACATGAATGGACTATTTATTAGACTATATATTTTTTAGACAAAATTGGTGGTGGAATACATATTTTTGGACTCACACCCTACTCGGGCCACCGTTGGGAAACTAAGAAGATTCCTTGGTTGCAGGAAAGGACAATGGAAAAATCCCAACACCAGGATATCCAGTTGGGATGTGGATATATAAAGAGAAGGATCCAGTGATTGAGTCAACAAATATTTGGGAATTTGGCCATTTGTCTTATTATGGGTTTTTTCACCTTCCACAACTAATATTCCAGGACATTGTTGATGTTTACTTATGGGTTGTACCCATTTTGGGACATGTTTGATTGGTATAACTATTAATTTTAATATTATTTTGATATTTAAATTTAGTTTTATTTTGTATTTCTCATGTAAAAATGGTATTGTCTCCCCATGTGACTCGTTAAACACTTTCCTTTAGTTAGAAACATCTAACATATAGGGAGGCCTAGTTTAGATCATGTCACAACTCAGCTAGCGGAACTGATTTACTGGCTTCTGTTTCAAGAATGTTAAAAAGGTATATTAGAGGAGTTCATTTCTATTTCAGAATATTTTGGTATGGTAGAGAAGAGGTTAGGATATGTAGGGCCTTGGTAATGAGCCTCTTCTTGGGAGTATCTAACCCATGTACAAGGAAAAAACTCAAGTCTCCATGGGTGGTAATTTTTTCTCTTGACATGTGATGTTATAGTTAAATTATATTTTACCATTGGGTGATGCACATATTATGTGATTTGACCAATTTATGATATTTATTTCATTTTCATAATGGCATGATGTTTTTCATTCACGCATTATTTTAGGAACCTAAGGAAATTCGTGGCATGATTCATTATAGTCACACACATGGTATGGTTGTTTTGGGAATAGAGAGTATAATAAATTTTAGTACCTTGATAAATCTTAAGGAAATTATTCTTCATGGTGGTAATTTATGTGGGTTAATGAAAATAATGAAAATGAATAGGTAAGGAATATTTTGTATAAAAAAATTTTATGAATGGGTTAACATTTTGGGTTGTGAAAAAATGGTAAAGTATGATTCAGTGTCCAGAAGAAAAATGTGGCATAATGACAGTAAATTTTTCAATTAATTTTTCCTAATGAATATTGTAAATGAGTTAAAATTATGATTATAACATGTTGTGAAAAGGTAAATATGCTTAAGAGGAAATGAACTTATTGTAAAAGAAGAATTTGTTTGAATCAGTGGTGATGAGGTACATGTTATTTGGTCAAATATTTACCCCATTTTGACCATGATCCACTGTAGGTATGGTAGAGGGTAGTGTTCTATGTTTGATAATGGCCATTGGTATATAATATGATTGATGGTTGGTTTAAGGTTGATATAGTGATATCTTTTCGATATGTGTTTAAATCCCGTCGGTCTTTCTTTAAAGCATCAGGAAAATGAAATGTTTAAACTGAGAATGACTGAGTTCAATGGTGGGAATCCTTTTTGAAATCATTTTGACCCTGATATATATGGGATCGGAATTGAGAGTGCGCTTGTTTAAGACATTGGATTTCGATTATGATGCCTTTACTGATATGATATGGTCTAGGTGGTGTGTTTAGGCAACCATTGGAAGTGTATGGTAATTGGGATGTAGAGAATTTTTCAATAATGTCAGTGTGGAGAAACTCAAGGTTTGTAGATGTACAAAGTTCATGTTGGACCCTATGATGGTTCTCAGGTCATAGTGACCATGTGAGTATAGACATAATGAGTTGTGTTTTGAATGCTAGAGGGGATTTTTTTCTTCTAATGTTGAAAAATGTGTATACCTTTGTTGTGTAACCTATAGTAAATGGGTTTTTGGTGCACTAGGAACATTTTGAACTAGATGAAGGGTGAGGGTTCCACTCTTGAGAATTGCTTTGTTCATGTCATGATATGTTCTATTTGGAGAGAGGGAAAATGGATTATCATGGTTTTGAATCATGTTTAGGGAGTGGGTTTCCTTAAAACTTCATGGTGACCTATGAGAGATCCAGGATAGGGTTTCTAGAGCTTTTGGGTGTGTTTCCAACATGTATATGTCTAAGACTTTTATAGTGTAACTCCATGTGTTTCATGTTGTGGGATTGTCTTAGAGGGATAACTGGGTTGTTTTATGGTAGGTGGTTCCACTCAAGTTTTAGTTATACAATGATCGTTTTGGAAAATTAACTGTGACGCCGTGGGAGGTAAATATATTGGTGTCAGTACCATGGAATATGAAGAAATGGATATGCTTTCTAGGTGGTGTCAATTCAAATTGAGTACAACCATGTTTTATTAAATGATATTTTTGTGCTTGGTTCTTTCATTAGTGAAAACTAGTGTTTGTGATGGGTGTTAATGGTTGTTTGGAAGGGTTGTTTTTCCTGAATGGGCCGAAGACCTTTATTTTTTAACTATTTATGATAACCCCTCCTGCTTTCTAGGGATGAGGGGAACCCTTACAAGGCTCGTAGGCTCATAGATTACATGGACCATAGGCTTAGGAGATTACATGACACGATGGTCTTAGGGAATTCATCCAGAATATCTACAAGGAACTTCCCCTCCCCACCATCTGCATCCTGATAGTATGTCCACCTTTGCATGACTGTCTGGCTAGGCTTCCCGTGAATGAATAGGATGGTACCGATGGCATAGCCAAACCCTCTCATTTTGAAAATCTATTTGGCTCTGCTCTGGTGAGTGCACCTGCTTTGAATTCTCTTCTGGGGATCTCCTTCTTTTTAGTGTGTCTGGGGCCTGCATTCAGGTGGCCCTAAGTCCTTGGGGTGTCCATAAGGCTTTAAGGTGGCCCTAAGGCCTTGAGAATCAACTGGTCCATAGGCCTTGGGTGTCCCTAAAGCCTTGCAGGTCCTGAGGACCAAACCGGTGGCCCGAATACTCAGATGGACGAATAGTTCCACCAGCTACTGTACTGAACAGTGCCTTCTATAGTTCCGCAATAGTACTGATATTGTCCCTTCTATAGTACATCTATAGTACCCAATAATATTCCTCCACCCAGATTTGATCTTGAGTCTCTTGGATGCACGTAGCGGGTCATCACCAACTGGACTGAGGATCGTGTGCTGAAAGGTTTCATCGTATTTATTCTTTACTCACTTGTTTAGAAAATTTTCTATAGAGGGATCGAAGTATTTTTCCATCGATTGAGACAAGGGTGTCTAAAGTGTGGTTATGTGTTTTCACACGTTGGTGACACACGATTTGAGTGTGGTAACATGGCTAAAAATGTTGTTATGAATGGAATAGTTGTTGGGTGATATCTAGATACCACCTCAGGGCATATTATGTTGTACTAAATAAGATGAGTGGTTAGGAAAGTATGTGGGTGATGGGTTATACACAGGTAATTTTTGATTTTTTGAGAGACCATTGGATTGATTTCTATGGTACAACATTTTTATTTAGCTGTTACCTATTAGGTATGCATCAGAAGAACAATATGGGTGTGGTAGAAGTAGTTACATATGAAATGATGTTCCATAGCTGCTTATTGATTTGGTCATAGAGTGGTGGTGAGACTTGGTGGGCATTCACACCTGAAAAGATGTGGTTAATAGTATATATGATGTGTTCGACAGAGGATCCTGAGATCCTTTCTAGGTCATAATGATACATAGTTCAACATGAGAAACAGATAATTTTCTTGTGGTTTTCCTCTATATCTTTTTTAGCCTACCTCAGTATGTAACGATCCTACGAAATATCTTGATATTGTCAATGTTACGATAACAAACATTAGATTTTCCAAAGAAACATGAAGGTGTATGGTTGGATGACGTTAATAATCAAGTTACGTGCATAGAAATGATATTTTTTTGGAGCATCAGGATGACATGTACACCCTTTGAGGATTTAGGTGAGGTCTCTAGGATGCACAGAATATAGAAAAATGTCATGGGGGCCATTCAAGAAAGTCGAGAACAACCACCAGGTGATATTTGTTCTCTTTTTTTGGAAGATATAGATATTCATGGATATATTTTTTGGTTCATTTTTTCATCTAGTGTTAGACCATGGGGTTAGAATCCCTCATGGAATGCAATGGTAATGTAACTCCTAAGTTGGGGAGTGATATGTTAGTCCTGGACGGGGAGAGGAGAGCATTGAGATGATGTAGTGGCACCAGGATGCCAATGAGGAACCTGTGATGTGCATTTTAGTTTTCTCAAAGAGGAAATGTGGGTCTTGGATTTTTTGAATGATGAGGAAAGTGTTGGCTTCGAGCTTAGGATGGTTCCATGTAAAAAACAAGATGTCTCTGATGAATTCATAGAAGGGTGTGGATGGATATAAAAATTAGTTATAGTAAGAGAGGCTGGGTTCTATATCTCCAATAAAGATAGGGGTTGTACTAATGTAACATCCCTTTGGTGGTTTTGGAATGTCTTTTAGATGAGGGTAACTTTTCCATGTGATGTGTCATCATTCCATAGGTGAATCCCAATGATGGTTTGGATATAAGTAAGGACAAGATGTTGTAATTATACTAGAATTAAGGAAACAACCTTAGTGGGTTCCTGTGATGATAATGATAGGCTTCATGTAAGTAATCGCATCGGAAAGGTTAGAAATCTGTAGCGTACCATCAGTGGAAGTCGGGTGTTCATGGACAAGCCTGTTTGGGGAATTCTGACCTAGGATGGTAAACTTGAATGGGTGTGGTAAGAGTCACCCACCTCCAGGTTCATGTTGTCACATCATGTTCCTTTTTGAAATGAAGTTGTACCTGATTGAGGTCAGGTTTTCCTTAGTCCTTTAATAGATAGTGTATGGATGTCCTCCTGATTGGTTTCGACAGTGTGGCTAGGGAGTAATTCATGGTCATGCCCTGATGGATATTTGAGCAAAGTGAGTTGGAACATGTTACATGATGAGAATGTTGAGTTTAGTTCTAGTTGTCCTTCTTCAATGAGGGAGCTGGAAAGTAACAGAAAATGGTAGAAATAAGCATACCAGCAAAATAGTTGGTTGATGACATGATCACAGATTCATGTTTGAAGGACTCGAGTTGTCACTTCTATGGTGAGTTGGCCCTGGTAGAGTGATTTGTTACTGGTAAATTTTTCATGTATACAAGAGTATTGGGTTTCACATGGATGTATATTTGAGGAATTAAATTTCTAGAAAATGTGGTTGGAAGGATCATTTTTTCCGATAGGTGGAATCGGTTTTGTTCGCTATTAGAGTTCGTAAAATAGATGAAATCAACACCATGTGATTTGTGTCATGAGTTGTGTAGAGGATCAAGACAATGGGGTGCTGATTTTTTCCTCTTTTATAATGTGATTGTGGTTGCGATGTTTCCATGTGTATATAGTCAGGAATATATATCTATGTTTTCTATATGAAATTCTAGTGGTTGGGTATTGTTTATTTTGATGCTTGAAGAGTTTTTGGTTCGTGTTGTGGTTGTGGTGAGGATGAATTTTGGGGAAAGTGTGTAACCTTGATCCTTGTTCGGTGGGATTTCTATTGTAAAAAATCAAAACATGAAAAATGGTAATTGATAGGTATGCCTAGTGGAATGTCAACTAGTTACTAATTCTTAGGGATGCTTGGAAGAGTTGATCGAGGATGAGCTGTTACAAGATGGGGAGGTTGTGAGGTCCCAGATTTTCATGAGTAATGATTTTGTTTATGTTTTGGTTTGGGCCTCTTAGTTTTTTCTAGTTATGTGTTTTCCAATGTGAATGGGATGTAATGGGGGTGTTTTGAGGTTTCAATCGTTAAATAGGGGAAAAGGGATTTTTCAGGCATGTTGCATGGTTTGCGCATGGTTAGGGAAAATCACACGGAAATCCTTAGTAACTGTTCTACCATGGATAATGGATTATACATAGTTAGTGCATGGTTAAGAAAACAATGTGGAATACCCATGAAACTGTGCATTTTTTTCAGAGAGTGGATTAGACATATTTTGTGCACATTTTGGAAAATCGTGCGGGTAAGGTGCACAGCCAATAAATTTTTAGAGTATTAAAAAATTACCATTATTGGATTTTAAGGCTCACTCTGAGTTCCCCTACATTACATCCCCTCCACCCCTAGTTATTATCATGGATGAACTAAGTTTCCCATGGGTGGTTCTCCTTTGATTCTTGATCGTTTGAAGCGCCATTGTTTGCGGATCGAAGCCCTGGGTTAGTCTAACGCTCCACATTCATTTACTTTTTTTATTATGGTTCATAGTTTCTACCATATTCATCTTCCTAGATTAAGGAATTAAAGGGTGTGTGAATCTAGATCAGGGTCTATGGATATGTTTTCATTCACCATAGAATTCATGGAAGGGGGTCTATAATTTTTATCCCACAGTTTTATTTTAGATTTGTGCATGGAATCTTGTATTCTAGTTTTTTCTAATTGTGTTCTTGGTTCCATTGGATTGTTTGAATAAAATGATTTTTGAAGTTACCAATTGAAACCCTCATGATCCATGTGGGATGTGTATTGGAGGACATGGCCATTTTAGGTCCACCCATGGGGTGCACTGACAATCTCAAACCTATATAGTGGTAGGGTTAAGTGAAGGATTGTCAAGTGAAGTGGGAAGACATTATAGAACATGTTTTAATGGTTGATTAAGTTGTAAATGTAATAATTATAGATATTTATAAGGTTGATAATGGCATATTTTTTTGAAGGAATGACATGTAAATGGGAAAATGGGTTAATAGACATTAGATGGATTGTTTAATGAATATTTTTATAAATTCGGATGTGGATTAGTAAAAGATAATTGGTGAATTTCTAATTGGATAATGGAATGAGAAATGGGGAATATTTTAATGAGATGTAATAAGTGAATGGTTGGAATGTTTAATGGGTGAAAATTATGTTGCACACTTAAAAGGATTAAGGTAATTAGTGGTTTTGTTGTGAATATAATAAATATACATGAAATGCATAAGTGGGTAAATGCTTGTGAAATAATAAGTGGGATAAATTGGTTAATGTCTGCTCGTTGATGAATATTGTCCAGGGAATAGGGGTCATTGAATAAACATAACTAGTTAAGGCATGCGAATGGGAATTTTGATAAATGGAAATGAATTATAATTTGTAAATGCATTAATGTGTTATGGAATAGTATTTATTTTTATATTGTCTATTATCTATTGTGATCTAAACAGAAATTGTTTATTCTTGATATTGTTATGGTATGGTTGTGGTTATTTGATAAATAAGCATGATCAGATGTCTTTGTAGAGTGCGGTATTTCCATGAGGTTCTATGCCCATGGGTCATGTTAGAGTAAGTATTTAAACTCCATGCCAAAATTTCTTGGGGCATGGATGGGGACAGAGTCTCTACACCCCTAACAATTGAATTCCACCCAGAATGAGGCATCTAGGCAAGGATAATGCATTTATGTGATATATTTATCCATAGTGATATAGGTACGTGACTAATATCCCTAATACATAGTTTTTTATTTCCGTAGACCAACGTATAGATGATGTATATGCCTAACCCAAAGTACATTTTGTTAAATTGATTTATGAAGTAAAAATGGTATATGAAATGGAATTGGGATAAATGCTTGTCATTAATTAAATGAAACATGTTATCCAATAGCTCCAAAATTTTTCATCATTTACATACCATTTATTTTTTAAAATTTATGCACTGTCTATTAGACTAGATATCTTGTTGAACCGTAGGTGGTGGCCTACTAATTGTTTGTACTCACACCCATCTTGGGACACCATTGGGTACCCAAGAAGATTTCATGGTTTCTGGTTAGGATAAGAGAAAAGTCCCTATAATAGGATATTGGGATGGGAATGGGATATATGTAGAGAAAGAACCATATTTGAGTGAGGACCCATTTTTTAATTTGGCCATTTTTCATATTTTTGGTATGATCACCTAGCACTACTAGTATGTCATGAAATTGTTAATGTTGAATTATAGTTTGTTCCTAGTTTGGGAGATTATTGATATGTATGTTTATTAATATATCTTATTATTCCTATATCTATATTGTGTTCTGGTTTGACTTAAGCTGGTAAAGTGGTTATAGTATCCCCAGATGACTAATTATCCCCTCGCAGCTTGTCAGCATCCTTTGGTGTATAGGAAGGCATGCTTGAGGCCACATGACAACTCGTCTTGTGGAACCCATTTAGTGGATTTTGGATCCATGATGTTACATGGTGGTATCAGAGGAGTTCTCTTATCTTTCTTAGTAGTTGGTCATGATATATATGAGGTTAGGATGTGTATGAACATGGTAATAAGCGCTTTCTTGGGTATTTTTAACCCATGTACATGGGAAATTCCATGTTACCCTTGGTGGGATTTTATTCTTGATGTGTGTTGTTACATTTGAATGATATTCCACCATTGGTTGATGGACATGTTATGTTATTTTTCCGATTCATTTTATTTTTCTCATTGTCAGAATGTTATGGGGTTGTGCATTCATGCATCATTGTTGGAACCTAATGATATATGTGGAATGTATCATTATAATAATGCACATGAGATGAGTGTGTAGAGAATAGAGAGTAGAATTCATTTTATTTCCCTGATATGCCTAAAGAAAATAATTCATAATTATTTGGTCAAATATTTACCCCATTTTGACCATGATCCACTGTAGGTATGGTAGAGGGTAGTGTTCTATGTTTGATGATGGCCATTGGTATATAATATGATTGATGGTTGGTTTAAGGTTGATATAGTGATATCTTTTCGATATGTGTTTAAATCCTGTCGGTCTTTCTTTAAAGCATCAGGAAAATGATATGTTTAAACTAAGAATGACTGAGTTCAATGGTGGGAATCCTTTGTGAAATCATTTTGACCCTGGTATATATGGGATCAGAATTGAGAGTGCGCTTGTTTAAGACATCAGATTTGGATTATGATGCCTTTACTGATATGATATGGTCTAGGTGGTGTGTTTAGGGAACCATTGGAAGTGTATGGTCATTGGGATGTAGAGAATTTTTCAATAATGTCAGTGTGGAGACACTCATGGTTTGTAGATGTACAAAGTTCATGTTGGACCCTATGATGGTTCTCAGGTCATAGTGACCATGCGAGTATAGACATTATGAGTTGTGTTTTGAATGCTAGAGGGGATTTTTTTCTTCTAATGTTGAAAAATGTGTATACCTTTGTTGTGTAACCTATAGTAAATGGGTTTATGGTGCACTAGGAACATTTTGAACTAGATGAAGGGTGAGGGTTCCACTCTTGAGCATTGCTTTGTTCATGTCATGATATGTTCTATTTGGAGAGAGGTAAAATGTATTATCATGGTTTTGAATCATGTTTAGGGAGTGGGTTTCCTTAAAACTTCATGGTGACCTATGAGAGATCCAGGATAGGGTTTCTAGAGCTTTTGGGTGTGTTTCCAACATGTATATGTCTAGGACTTTTATAGTGTAACTCCATGTGTTTCATGTTGTGGGATTGTCTTAGAGGGATAACTGGGTTGTTTTATGGTAGGTGGTTCCACTCAAGTTTTAGTTATACAATGATCATTTTGGAAAATTAACTGTGACGTCGTGGGAGGTAAATATAGTGGTGTCAGTACCATGGAATATGAAGAAATGGATATGCTTTCTAGGTGGTGTCAATTCAAATTGAGTACAACCATGTTTTATTAAATGATATTTTTGTGCTTGGTTCTTTCATTAGTGAAAACTAGTGTTTGTGATGGGTGTTAATGGTTGTTTGGAAGGGTTGTTTTTCCTGAATGGGCTGAAGACCTTTATTTTTTAACTATTTATGATAACCCCTCCTGCTTTCTAGGGATGAGGGGAACCCTTACAAGGCCCGTAGGATCATAGATTACATGGACCATAGGCTTAGGAGATTACATGACACGATGGTCTTAGGGAATTCATCCAGACTATCTACAAGGAACTTCCCCTCCCCACCATCTGCATCCTGATAGTATGTCCACCTTTGCATGACTGTCTGGCTAGGCTTCCCGTGAATGAATAGGATGGTACCGATGGCATAGCCAAACCCTCTCATTTTGAAAATCTATTTGGCTCTGCTCTGGTGAGTGCACCTGCTTTGAATCCTCTTCTGGGGATCTCCTTCTTTTTAGTGTGTCTGGGGCCTGCATTCATGTGGCCCTAAGTCCTTGGGGTGGCCCTAAGGCTTTAAGGTGGCCCTAAGGCCTTGAGAATCAACTGGTCCATAGGCCTTGGGTGTCCCTAAATCCTTGCAGGTCCTGAGGACCAAACCGGTGGCCCGAATGCTCAGATGGACGAATAGTTCCAGCAGCTACAGTACTGAACAGTGCCTTCTATAGTTCCACAACAGTACTATTATTGTCCCTTCTATAGTACTTCTACAGTAACCAAAAATATTCTTCCACCCAGATTTGATCTTGAGTCTCTTGGATGCACGTAGCGAGTCATCACCAACTGGACTGAGGATCATGTGCTGAAAAGTTGCATCGTATTTATTCTTTACTCACTTGTTTAGAAAATTTTCTATAGAGGGATCGAAGTATTTTTCCATCGATTGAGACAAGGGTGTCTAAAGTGTGTTTATGTGTTTTCACACGCTGGTGACACACGATTTGAGTGTGGTAACATGGCTAAAAATGTTGTTTTGAATGGAATAGTTGTTGGGTGATATCTAGATACCACCTCAGGGCATATTATGTTGTACTAAATAAGATGTGTGGTTAGGAAAGTATGTGGGTGATGGGTTATACACTGGTAATTGTTGATTTTTTGAGAGACCATTGGATTGATTTCTATGGTAAAGCATTTTTATTTAGCTGTTACCTATTAGGCATGCATCAGAAGAACAATATTGGTGTGGTAGAAGTAGTTACATATGAAATGATGTTCCATAACTACTTATTGATTTGGTCATAGAGTGGTGGTGAGACTTGGTGGGCATTCACACCTGAAAAGATGTGGTTAATAGTATATAAGATGTGTTCGACAGAGGATCCTGAGATCCTTTCTAGGTCATAATGATACATAGTTCAACACGAGAAACAGATAATTTTCTTGTGGTTTTCCTCTATATCTTTTTTAGCCTACCTCAGTATGTAACGATCCTACGAAATATCTTGATATTGTCAATGTTACGATAACAAACATTAGATTTTCCAAAGAAACATGAAGGTGTATGGTTGGATGACGTTAATCATCAACTTACGTGCATAGAAATGATATTTTTTTTGAGCATCAGGATGACATGTACACCCTTTGAGGATTTAGGTGAGGTCCTTAGGATGCACAGAATATAGAAAAATGTCATGGGGGCCACTCAAGAATGTCGAGAACAACCACCAGGTGATATTTGTTCTCTTTTTTGGAAGATATAGATATTCATGGATATATTTTTTGGTTCATATTTTCATCTAGTGTTAGACCATGGGGTTAGAATCCCTCATGGAATGCAATGGTAATGTAACTCCTAAGTTGGGGAGTGATATGTTAGTCCTGGACGAGGAGAGGAGAGCATTGAGATGATGTAGTGGCACCAGGATGCCAATGAGGAACCTGTGATGTGCATTTTAGTTTTCTCAAAGAGGAAATGTGGGTCTTGGATTTTTTGAATGATGAGGAAAGTGTTGGCTTTGAGCTCAGGATGGTTCCATGTAAAAAACAAGATGTCTCTGATGAATTCATAGAAGGGTGTGGATGGATATAAAAATTAGTTATAGTAAGAGAGGTTGGGTTCTATATCTCCAATGAAGATAGGGGTTGTACTAATGTAACATCCCTTTGGTGGTTTTGGAATGTCTTTTAGATGAGGGTACCTTTTCCAGGTGATGTGTCATCATTCCATAGGTGAATCCCAATGATGGTTTGGATATAAGTAAGGACAAGATGTTGTAATTATACTAGAATTAAGGAAACAACCTTAGTGGGTTCCTGTGATGATAATGATAGGCTTCATGTAAGTAATCGCATCGGGAAGGTTAGAAATCTGTAGCGTACCATCAGTGGAAGTCGGGTGTTCAAGGAAATGCCTGTTTCGGGAATTCTGACCTAGGATGGTAAACTTGAATGGGTGTGGTAAGAGTCACCCACCTCCAGGTTCATGTTGTCACATCATGTTCCTTTTTGAAATGAAGTTGTACCTGATTGAGGTCGGGTTTTCCTTAGTCCTTTAATAGATAGTGTATGGATGTCCTCCTGATTGGTTTCGACAGTGTGGCTAGAGAGTAATTCATGGTCATGCCCTGATGGATATTTGAGCAAAGTGAGTTGGAACATGTTACATGATGAGAATGTTGAGTTTAGTTCTAGTTGTCCTTCTTCAATGAGGGAGCTGTAAAGTAACAGAAAATGGTATAAATAAGCATACCAGCAAAATAGTTGGTTGATGACATGATCACAGATTCATGTTTGAAGGACTCGAGTTGTCACTTCTATGGCGAGTTGGCCCTGGTAGAGTGATTTGTTACTGGTAAATTTTTCATGTATACAAGAGTATTGGGTTTCACATGGATGTATATTTGAGGAATTAAATTTCTAGAAAATGTGGTTGGAAGGATCATTTTTTTCCGATAGGTGGAATCGGTTTTGTTCGCTATTAGAGTTCGTAAAATAGATGAAATCAACACCATGTGATTTGTGTCATGAGTTGTGTAGAGGATCAAGACAATGGGGTGCTGATTTTTTCCTCTTTTATAATGTGATTGTGGTTGCGATGTTTCCATGTGTATATAGTCAGGAATATATATCTATGTTTTCGATATGAAATTCTAGTGGTTGGGTATTGTTTATTTTGATGCTTGAAGAGTTTTTGGTTTTTGTTGTGGTTGTGGTGAGGATGAATTTTGGGGAAAGTGTGTAACCTTGATCCTTGTTTGGTGGGATTTCTATTGTAAAAATAAAAACATGAAAAATGGTAATTGATAGATATGCCTTGTGGAATGTCAACTAGTTACTAATTCTTAGGAATGCTTGGAAGAGTTGATCGAGGATGAGCTGTTACAAGCTGGGGAGGTTGTGAGGTCCCAGATTTTCATGAGTAATGATTTTATTTATGTTTTGGTTTGGGCCTCTTAGTTTTTTCTAGTTATGTGTTTTCCAATGTGAATGGGATGTAATGGGGGTCTTTTGAGGTTTCAATCATTAAATAGGAGGAAAAGGGATTTTCAGGCATGTTGCATGGTTTGCGAATGGTTAGGGAAAATCACACGGAAATCCTCAGTAACTGTTCTACCATGGATAATGGATTATACATAGTTAGTGCATGGTTAAGAAAACAATGTGGAATACCCATGAAACTGTGCATTTTTTTTTTCAGAGAGTGGATTAGACATATTTTGTGCACATTTTGGAAAATCGTGCGGGTAAGGTGCACAACCAATAAATTTTTAGAGTATTAAAAAATTACCATTATTGGATTTTAAGGCTCACTCTGAGTTCCCCTACATTACATCCCCTCCACCCCTAGTTATTATCATGGATGAACTAAGTTTCCCATGGGTGGTTCTCCTTTGATTCTTGATCGTTTGAAGCGCCATTGTTTGCGGATCAAAGCCCTGGGTTAGTCTAACGCTCCACATTCATTTACTTTTTTTATTATGGTTCGTAGTTTCTACCATATTCATCTTCCTAGATTAAGAAATTAAAGGGTGTGTGAATCTAGATCAGGGTCTATGGATAAGTTTTCATTCACCATAGGATTCATGGAAGGGGGTCTATAATTTTTATCCCACAGTTTTATTTTAGATTTGTGCATGGAATCTTGTATTCTAGTTATTTCTAATTGTGTTCTTGGTTCCATTGGATTGTTTGAATAAAATGATTTTTGAAGTTACCAATTGAAACCCTCATAATCCATGTGGGATGTGTATTGGAGGACATGGCCATTTTAGGTCCACCCATGGGGTGCACCGACAATCTGAAACCTATATAGTGGTAGGGTTAAGTGAAGGATTGTCAAGTGAAGTGGGAAGCCATTATAGAACATGTTTTAATGGTTGATTAAGTTGTAAATGTAATAATTATAGATATTAATAAGGTTGATAATGGCATATTTTTTTGAAGGAATGACATGTAAATGGGAAATTGGGTTAATAGACATTAGATGTATTGTTTAATGATTTTTTTTTAGAAATTCCGATGTGGATTAGTAAAAGATAATTGGTGAATTTATAATTGGATAATGGAATGAGAAATGGGGAATATTTTAATGAGATGTAATAAGTGAATGGTTGAAATGTTTAATGGGTGAAAATTATGTTGTACACTTAAAAGGATTAAGGTAATTAGTGGTTTTGTTGTGAATATAATAAATATACATGAAATGCATAAGTGGGTAAATGCTTGTGAAATAATAAGTGGGATAAATGGGTTAATGTCTGCTCGTTGATTAATATTGTCCAGGGAATAGGGGTCATTGAATAAACATAACTAGTTAAGTCATGAGAATGGGAATTTTGATAAATGGAAATGAATTATAATTTGTAAATGCATTAATGTGTTATGGAATAGTATTTATTTTTATATTGTCTATTATCTATTGTGATCTAAACAGAAATTGTTTATTCTTGATATTGTTATGGTATGGTTTTGGTTATTTGATAAATAAGCATGATCATATGTCTTTGTAGAGTGCGGTATTGCCATGAGGTTCTATGCCCATGGGTCATGTCAGAGTAAGTATTTAAACTCCATGCCAAAATTTCTTGGGGCATGGATGGGGACAGAGTCTCTACACCCCTAACAATTGAATTCCACCCAGAATGAGGCATCTAGGCAAGGATAATGCATTTATGTGATATATTTATCCATAGTGATATAGGTACTTGACTAATATCCCTAATACATAGTTTTTTATTTCCATAGACCAACATATAGATGATGTATATGACTAACCCAAAGTACATTTTGTTAAATTGATTTATGAAGTAAAAATGGTATATGAAATGGAATTTGGATAAATGCTTGTCATTAATTAAATGAAACATGTTATCCAATAGCTCCAAATTTTTTCATCATTTACATACCATTTATTTTTTAAAATTTATGCACTGTCTATTAGACTAGATATCTTGTTGAACCGTAGGTGGTGGCCTACTAATTGTTTGTACTCACACCCTTCTTGGGACACCATTGGGTACCCAAGAAGATTTCATGGTTTCTGGTTAGGATAAGAGAAAAGTCCCTATAATAGGATATTGGGTTGGGAATGGGATATATGTAGAGAAAGAACCACATTTGAGTGAGGACCCATTTTTTAATTTGGCCATTTTTCTTATTTTTGGTTTGATCACCTAGCACTACTAGTATGTCCTGAAATTGTTAATGTTGAATTATAGTTTGTTCCTAGTTTGGGAGATTATTGATATGTATGTTTATTAATATATCTTATTATTCCTATATCTATATTGTGTTCTGGTTTGACTTAAGCTGGTAAAGTGGTTATAGTATCCTCAGATGACTAATTATCCCCTCGCAGCTTGTCATCATCCTTTGGTGTATAGGATGGCATGCTTGAGGCCACATGACAACTCGTCTTGTGGAACCCATTTAGTTGATTTTGGATCCATGATGTTACATGGTGGTATCAGAGGAGTTCTCTTATCTTTCTTAGTAGTTGGTCATGATATATATGAGGTTAGGATGTGTATGAACATGGTAATAAGTGCTTTCTTGGGTATTTTTAACCCATGTACATGGGAAATTCCATGTTACCCTTGGTGGGATTTTTTTCTTGATGTGTGTTGTTACATTTGAATGATATTCCACCATTGGTTGATGGACATGTTATGTTATTTTTCCGATTCATTTTATTTTTCTCATTGTCGGAATGTTATGGGGTTGTTCATTCATGCATCATTGTTGGAACCTAATGATATATGTGGCATGTATCATTATAATAATGCACATGAGATGAGTGTGTAGAGAATAGAGAGTAGAATTCATTTTATTTCCCTGATATGCCTAAAGAAAATAATTCATAATTTTGGTAATGTAAGTTGGTGAATGAAAAGAATTCAAATTAATAGGTAAGGAATATAATATATATACAAATTTTATGATTGGGTTAACATTTTCAGTTGGGATAAATCACAATGGATTATTCGATGTCTAAAAGAAAAATATTTCATAAATATGGTAAAACTTCCAATTAAATTTTTCTAATGAAAGGTGTAAAAGAGTTAAAATGATGATTATAACATGTTGTGAAATGGGAAATTGTTCCTAAGAGGAACACATCATGTTGTAAATGAATAATTGTTTGGAATAATTATTGATGAGGGACTTGTAATTTAGTATATTGGTTACCCCATGTCGACCATGATCTGCGGTAGGTATGGTTGAGGGTACTCTTCATTGTGTGATGATGATCTTTGGGAAAGAGTACGAAGGGTGGTTTGTTTAAGGATGGTAGAGAGATATCTTTTACATCAATGGTTATATCCGACTGTTCATTCTTCGAAGTGTTGGGTGAATGATAAGATTAAAATTTTAATGAATGAGTTAAAAGGTGGGTATCCTTTTTATAGTTAGTTTGACACTAGTATATTTTATATTGGCATTGAGAGTACCCTATTTTGAGACTTTGGATTTAGATTTCGAGGGCTTTACAGTTATGATATGGGCTAGGTGGTGTGTTTAGGGAACCCTTGATAGTGTTTTGGTCATTACATTGTGAGGAATTGTTTAGTAATGTGAGTGCGGAAACTATCACAGTTCAGGTCCATATAGAGTGCATGTTAGACCCTAGTTATTGTGTCTAGGTCTTACTGACCTTGAGACTAAGGACCTTAGGAGGTTTATTTTGAATCCCAGAGAAAATTTTTTTCATTATAGTGTCGATGAATGTGTATACCTCTATTGTGTATCCGAGACTAAATGGTTGTTTTCTGCACTACGCACAGTGTGCATAGGAACTGGGGTGAGATACGATTCATGATAATTTCATTTTTTCATGTCATTATATGAATGTTTTTTGGAGAGGTCCAATACATTTTTCTGGTGGTGACTCAAATTTAGAGAGTTGTTATCATTTAACATTCAATGTGTCCTATAAGAGAGGTAGGATGGGGTTTATAGTGATTTTGTGTGTGTGTAGCAAATGTAGATGTTTTTTTATTTGATAGTGGATCTCACAGTTTTTCATGGTGTAGGTTTGTCCTAGAGGGATATGTGGGAAGTTTGATAGTTGGTTGTGCCACTCATGTTATGTTTACACAATGATAGTTTTGGAAAAATCAAGGGCGATGTCATTAGAGGTTTTCCCGAAGGCGCAAGTACATTTGAATATGAAGCATGTGATATTCTTCTGAGGTGGTGTCAAAAAAAACACAATAGAACCAAGTTTTAGTAAATGATATAGTTGTTCCTGGTTATTTAAAAAGGCCACCCATGTGTTTGTAAAAGTAGATAAGGGTTGTTTTTAATGGTGGTATCATATTGATTATTGACTTGCCGATTTGTATGAGGATTTATGGAGAACTCGATGTTGCTTTCGAGTAGAAGAGACAAGGGTGGCTAAAGTGTGGTTATATATTTTCACTCGATGGTGACACTCGATTTGAGGGTGGTCATGTGCATAAACCTGTTAGTATGAATTGTTTGGTAGGGTAGTTAGGATTTAGAGGCTGCCTCAGGGATGATGAGGCTGAATAACTAAGATACATGGTAAGGTAAGTATGTTGGTGATGAGATATAAATTGGTAAAGAAGGAGTTTCTAGAAATTGTTGGCTCAAATGGTACGGTAGACAATTTTTGCTTGGTTTTTACTTGTTTGGGAAATATCAGAATAAATAGATTGGTGTGGTGGAATTATTTCCACATGAACCATTGGTCCATGACTACATGGTAATTTGGTCATGTAGTGGTGGTGAGACATTATTGAAATTCACACATGAACAGTGGTGGTTAAGTGTTATTGAGATGCATTCAATAGGGTATCTTGAGATCCTTTCCTAATCATGATGTTACATAGTTCAACATTAAAAATGGATAAGCTAGTGGTTGTGTTCTTTGAGAACATCTTAGAGTGCCTCAGTTAGTTATGATCCTAGCCAATATCATGATATCTTCTTAGGTATGTTGAGAAGATCTAGATATATTGAAATAGAGTTAAAGGTGTTTGGTTGGATGAGGGAAATCATGGAGTTATGTACATTGACATAGTATGTAGGGAGAAAAATTTCGGGACATTCACCCTCTATGCATTTGGGTGATTTCTTCAGGATGAACGAAATGTCGACAAAAATCATGGATTCCATTCACAAAAGCCTGTAATAGAAACTAGGTGATGCACATCTTCTTGTTTTTTTGGAAGACTTAGATTGTCATGTCTATGTTTTGAGGACCAGCTTGTGATCATGTGTAAGTCCATGTGGATATAATCCTTTGTGGAGAGTAATGGTAATGACACTCCTAAGGTGGGTAGTGATAAGTCAATCCTGAACGGGGAGAGGAGAACATCTAGTTGATGTAGTGGCACCGGTATGACAATGATGAACCTGTGAGGTTCATGTTAGGTTCCACAGAGAGGAAATGTGGGCCTTTGATGCAGGTACTGATGAGACAATTGTTCACTTCATGATTAGAGTAGTTCGATAGGAAAATTATGATGTCTATGCTGAAGTCATAGAAGGGTGTGGATTGATATGACAACGGGTTGAAGAAAGATATGTTGGGTTCTATAAATCCAATGAAGATCTATGTTTTACTAGTGTGAAATCCATTGGGTGGTATGGTAATGTATTTTAGTTTATGGAACCTTGTCCATGTGACATGACATTATATTGAAGGTGAAGCCCGATGACTGGTTGGAGGTAAGTAATTTTGTGATGATGAAATTATACCAAAACTCATGGAAAAACCTTAGTGGGTTCGTCAGATGATAATTATTGTCATTAAGTTATTAAGGACCTTGGTAATGTGAGAATGGGTTAGCGTACCGTCATTGAATGATGGGTGTTCTGGGACAAGTCAGTTGGGGGTGGTCGGACCTACAATGATATCCTTAAATGGATATGGAAAGAGTGGCCCTTATCTGGGTTCATGTTGTGGAAGAATGTTCATTTTTGAAAGGAATTTGCACCTAATTGAGGTCATTTTATTCTTAGTCCCTGCATGGATATTGTAGGGATGTCCTCTAAAATGGTTTCTATAGTGTGTTTATATGCTAATACTTCATAATTCCATTTTGGATGCTTGGTTTTGGTGAATTGGAACATGTCAGATGATGGGAATGTTGAGTTGAGTTATTTTGGTCCTTATTCAATGAGGGAGGTACCATGTAACTGAAACAGGTAGATAGAACCATAATGGATAATGGTTTGCTGATGACGTGATTGGAGATTCAGTTTGGAAGAACTCGAGTGTTCACAATTTGGGTGAGTTGGCCCTGGTAGAGAGAATATTCACGGGTTAATTGGTTGAGTAGCTAAGAGTTTTGGGCTATGTTTGGATGTATAGTTTTGGAAAAAAATATCCAAGAAATGTTGTTGTAAGGATAATGTGTTATTATCCATGTGGTATCTGGATGACATTTTGGTGAGGATGACATTTTGGGAAGTCTATTCCATTGATCGAAGTTCGGTGGGATTTGTGATATGAATCCATAAACATGAAATATTGGAATGGATAGGTATTCATAGTGGAATGACCTTTAGTTATGGAACATTAGTTATGCTTGGAATAGAGTATTGAGGACGTGTCATTATAAGGTGGGGAGGTTGTGAAGTTCCATATTTTATTAAGGTATGTTTATTTTTTTTTGATTTGGGAATCTTATTGTTTTCTAGATAAGTGTTTCCACTTGTATATGGTAATTTTAAATGGTTTTTTTGGGGATCGAGACATGAAAGAGGGAGAAAATGGTGTTCCTGACCATGATGCATGGTTTGTGCATGGTTAAGAAAAGCTGTGTGAGATTCCGAGGTAATCGTGTATCCATGGATAAAATCCAATGCATGGTTTTTTCATAGTAAAGTGAACCATGTTTAATCCTCAAGAAACTATGTGAATGATGGTTTTTCAAATATTCGATCACACATGGTTTGCACATAGTTTGGAAAACCGTGTTGGTATACTGTGTGGGCATAAATTTTGAGAATATTATAAAATTTCCATTGAGTGATTTTAAGGTTCACTCAGGATTCACCTCCATTCTACCCCCTAAAGCCATAGGGATGATCATTGAAAAAAAAAGTTTCCCAATGGTGTTTATCGTTTGATTCTTGGCCGTTTTGTGTGTCATAGGTTTCATATCAAATCCCCGGGTATGTCTAATTCTCCTCTAGATTCTGTTTTTAGGAATAGGGATTTTAGTTTATTCCTTCTTCTTCTAATACATATAACAATTGTTTTCTAGTGGATCCTAGTTTAAGTATTCTAACGGTGTTTGAATCCGTATCTAAGTCTATGGTTTAGAGTGTTTTCATCATCATATTCGAGGTAGTTGGTCTACAAGTATTATACCATTGTTTTATTTTATATTTTTTCATAAAATCTTTTTATTCATTTCCCAAATGGTGTTATTTGTTATCTTAGAGTGTTTGATAAAAAGAGGTGTCTAATTGACCAATTTAATGTCCCATGATCTGTGTCTGATGTGTAGAGGAGGACATAACCATTTTAGAGCCACCCATAGTGTGTAACGGAAAACCCAGACCAATAGAGTGGTAGGGTTATGTGAGGGATTTCCAAGTAAAGTGGGATGCCCATGTAGAACATTATTTAATGGTTGATTGTGTTGTAAATGGAATGATGATATATACTACTAGGGTGATAAAGGAATAAGGTGTAGTGGGAATGACATGAATATGGGCAACTGGGTTGAAGGATATTATGTTGATTGTTTAATTATTGGTTAGAAATTCCTAAGGGGATTGGTGCGCATTAAATTTTAAACTTGTAATTATGTAATGGATTGTTAACAGAGGAATATGTTAATAAAATGTAATAAGTTAATGAAGGAATATGTTTAATGGGATAACAAATGAAAATTTATTAGTATACCTAAATGGTTGAATGTAATAAGTGTTTGTGTTATGAATATATGAAATGTACATTAAATTCATAAGTGGTTAAATTCTTTTGAAATAATAAATGGGATAAATGGGTTATGGTATGGTCATTGATGGATATTGGACAATGAATATGAGTTTTCGAGTAAATATAAAGTGTTAAGACATGATAATGTGAATTTGGATAAGTTGATATCAATTGTAATTGGTAAATGTATTAATAGGTTATAGAATATTATTGATTTCTATGTTGTTTGTTATATATTGTGTTCTCTATAGGCATTGTTTATGATTGGTTTTCATAGGGTATATTTGTGGTGATTTGATAAAAAAGCATGTTCACATTGCTTGGTAGAGTGGGCAATTGATGTGAGGTTATATTCCCATGGAATGAGTTGGACTGAGGATTTATGCTCCACCCCAAAAATGAATTGGTTTATTAAGGGGATGGAGGGCCTATTCCCATAAAGGTTGCATTCCACCCAGAATGAGGCTTTGATGTGTGGATAATGTGTTGATGTGATATATTTAGCCTTAGGGAGATATGGACATGACTTATTTCCATATTTAATAATGGTTGACTCCCTTAGACCCATTTATAGATAAAGTACATGCTTAACCCAGTGAACATTGTGTTCAAATTGATTATATAGTAAAAATGGTATATAAAATACAATTGTAATAAATTTTTGTGATTAATTAAAACCTAGTTTACCAATTCCACTTGAATAGTCCCTTGATTACTTACCATTTAATTTTTACTTCCTTGAAATATCTTTTAAAAAGTATATTTTTTAAACTCCGTTAGCAGTAGCCTATTGTGTTTTGTACTCACACACTGCTTGGGCCGCCATTGGGTACCCAAGAAGATTTCATGGTTGGACGTCAAGACAATGGAAAAGGCCAAACATAAGGATGTTGAGTTAGGTATGGGATATACACAGAGAAGTATCCAAACCTATATGTGAGACCCATTGAGGAATTTTCCCATTTATGTTATTTTGGGTTTGTTAACCTTCCACTACAAGTATGTCATGACATTGTTAATGATGAATTACGGTTTTTACCCAATTTTGGAGATGTTTGAATTTTATTTTTATTAATTTTTCCTATTATTCTGTTATTTATATTGTGTTATATCGTGGTTTACTCTAGTAAATATAGTATATTCTCCCCATGTGACTCATTAGACCATAGCTGCTAATCGGAAACCTCTAGCATACAGGGAAGGATACTTGAGGTCATGTGATGACTCAGGTCGGAGCACCAGTTCAGTGGCTTTCGGGTCAGGGACATTACATGAAGCCTATGAATTGTTTCAAAATGAATTTATATAATTTTAATTACATGAAAAAGGATAGAATTATATTATAGTATTGATAAAATTCAAGGGCTATGGACAAGGATATTTTATACAGATTCTATGGAATATGACTTCAGGATTCTTTCTTTAATAAATTTATGGAATAAAAATTCATCACACATCAGGATCAGGAACAGATTATTTTTAGTAGCTAACACTAGTGTATTAAAGTAGAGATATTTTTCTAATCTATTGTTCCTTCTATATCACAATAAAAATTATATCTTGATTTATTGATTTTGTATAATGATTGAGCTATTATGTTCATTTAGTTATTTTATTTAGATTAATTTTTTTTTCTATTATATGAAAATAAATATCTATAAGTAGAATAATAGAATATAGATTATTAATTTAGGGTGAGTTGGAGTTAGAATATGACTATAAATGTCTAAATTCTAAAATCCCCCATTGAGTATAATATTCACAATGTGTGATTAATACTGACATTGTTCTCGTAGATTTTTGATTACATCGAATGAAACATTCTATAGAAGATCAGTAGGTAATATACTAGTTACTAGACTAAATATTTTAAGACGAATGAAATTCATATTTTTTATTATAGATCATGTGTTGAAGGACATAATAATCTGAAAATCATTTTAAGTGATGAAGAGGCAATACTCTAAGAGGATTCAAGGAATATCTTGCTAAATAATTTTTTTCTTCAGTTATTATCCTTCCTATTTAAATAATTTTTTTAATAAAATATATTATTTTTATTTTATTGTAAAAAATAAACAAAAAATTAAATATTATTAAAAATATTAAATAAAATATCTTAAAATGTAGCCTCATTGAAGAAATCCTTTGGTAATTTCATACTAAGTTATTTAGGACAAAAATTTTAGAAGTTTCAATGATAGACTAAAATTTGGTCCTTTAATCATGAATTCATGTGCCTTTAAGACCTTAGTGTCTCAGGATTAAACTGATAACTAAACATCTTCTTAAATAAATTTTATTTGAGATCCACAAGCCCCATACACTTCACTATGTATTCCTTCATATTAAAACCACATCCTTCAAAAATATAGGTGTTGAATCCACATAAATAGGTTTATTTTAAAATAGGAATAAACACTAATTATTTTTATATATTATATAGGCCCTTGGGTTCTCTTATCACCATACAGATTTAATGGATTCCACGTTTTGAACATATTTTAATGACCGATTATCCCAAAATAATCTCTTTTCCCTTATTTTTCTGTATATTATATAGTATATATAAGTATTTCCATTAAAATTTGATTAAATATACATTTTAACTAATATAAGATTCCCCTTTGGGGGGAATATTCTTAATAACACATGACATAAACCCCATTAAATATACTATTGAATCTCAATAATAATCAATAAAAACACAATAAAAACATATAAAATTTGTCTAATTATAATCATTATGAAAAACATTCAACTAACAAATAATTTAAAGCATAAAAATTTATACATTTATCCCCTAAGAATGATTTGACCACAAGGTTTGACAAAAAATACACCAACCCTGTAAAACATTACAAGAATTATTTCTTATATAACTATATAGGATGGTCATGTTTTCTATTAGATGTGTTCTTAATCAATGTTTATTTTCGTACAATCCTTTTTTATCAAAAATCATAAATTTTATCAATACAACCCATGGGAACCTTATGCAACCCAATATACATGATAATAGACACAAACCTGCATAAAAAGGAAAGAAAATGGATAAAATTATAAACAAAACACTTTAAAACCAATGGAAATATGGGGTTCTTATTATTAATATTTTTATATAAACTCCCATATACCCATCTCTAGATCCTCGATTGACCTATATAATATCAACCATTGTCCCTTAAATAAAAAGTGTTCACTAATATTATTTTTTAATGAACTCTATCTAGTAGTCTTATTGTATCTCTAACACTACACTTACAAAAGGGCATAATAGTGTTCTCGATTACCATAACCTAGGGAAAAAATCCTTATATCAAGGTTAATCATTTATAAATAGTTTCTCCCTTCAGTATTCATAATTAACCATCCCTGATTTGGATGTCCATACATCTATACTGTTAATATCAAAACAAAAAATATAGAAACTAAGAATAAGAATTTACAAGAAAATAATTGTATCAAAATCACCACCCACTAAAAAAATATAAACAATCCGTAAACATGATATCTAGTCATTGGTATAAAAGAAATATTAAAAAAGGACAAGGTAAAAGAGGCCATTGAATAACAAACATAACTCAACAAAATCTAAAAATTATCTTGATCTGTTAAACTCTAAGATTCAACAATTTGTTTCATCCCTAATAAACCATACATTATAGAAATTAATAAGATCCATCGAGAAACATGGTTCCATTACACATTCCAATGTCCTAAAAATCAATGTAAATTTCATAAAGCATGTGTAAGGTGGGAGTAAAAATCCTACTTTGATACCACCATGAACATGTATGAGTTATTTCTCTATTATAATCAATAAACCATGTCTGAAAATAAATAAAAACTATTTTGTAAAGAAAAGTTTTCTTTAGAAATATGAATTTTTTATCAAAAAAATCATATTTTTAAAGTTTTATAAAAATGGATTTATAAAAATTAATATGAAGACACATTGATTAAAAAATTCCATCTTTTCCTAGCATTTCATAAAAACCATAAAAAATTACATCATATATCCCAAAAAAATTATGGAATGAACTCAATATGTCAAAAAAAACCCACAGAAAAAGAATAATTAATCTTATACTCTTACCAATGCGTCTACTCATGACCTTATCCATGATAATGTTCCCTAGATGACTAAGAGAATATTGAATGTTTTGAAACCATCTCAGATATCCATGGGTCCAACATTAATTTTTTGTGATCTCTTAATCCATATAGGTATCATTTTTTGAAAGGTATAAATTTTTCCATCGGGTAATATTCCCCATCTAATCCACTACCTAGGGTAAGAAATTAATTTCCTAAGACACCCATACATCCAAGGTCTCCCATGTAATGCATGATAGAATCGTGGTAACTGTTATGTCTCACATAGTTACCACATTTTTTAAATTTATAAATAGGAAACAATCAACCCACTAATTTATATGTATGTTTAAGAATATCAAGTTCTGTTTCCCAATAATTGTGAATATTTAAGTTAAAATACTAATTTAATAAAATAAAAAAACCATTTATGATTTTAAGAAATTAATTATATGAATCTGGACATTATGATTTGTCTTGAATGTGGGGGGAAAATATAAAAATGTTACATGGATGAAATTAATCTACGTTCATGGGACGATAAGGATTAACACAATTAATTAAAACACATGAATTCATTATAATCATATCCTAGAATTTCCAATTTCAATTGTAAATTCTATTCATCCCAAAATATACATTTCCAATTTTTATGAAATTTTTATTGCAAAGAATTGGAAAATAAAACCTTATTTAAAAAAAGATAAGAAACATAATGAATGGTTATGGTGTAATTTTAAACCCTAGACCACACATTAAAAAATAATATTCAATCAACTCAGTAAATGGTTACACAAAATGAAGTAAATAAAATTAACCATTTTCTTGACCATATTGGTCGTGCAAAAAGTATCAAAAAAGATATCGCAATGAAGAAAAAACATGAAATACTAAAATAATTTTAAATAAAAGATAAAATACCTCATTCAATTAATCCACATTCCCCTCACACACCACTAAAAAAAGAAATCACCCCCTTATTCTAGCCAAGACTGGGTGCCAGAAACACTAAATAAAAAATTATATAGTAGTTTTGAGAATGCTCTGTATTGGGTTCTCATAGGTGTGGATTAATAATTCGTCAAACATATAAACTATGATCTTTTGAAATGGTGGTTTACTGGTGTTTTTATATGTTTTTTTTCAAACCATCGGGCGCACATCATATCCCATGAATATTTATATTTTTAATTTCACAAAACAATCATGAAATATTAATTTAAAATTTGTATAGTCCATGTTAGCAAAAAATATTTTGTAGCATACTCTTCCATGAACATTAATTTCATTTATATTGTACAAAAAATGTAAAGAATTTTCAGATTATTTAATAATATAAAATCTTGTACTAAATGGTAGTAGCTTCTCCATAATCTCACATCATGTAATGAAATACAAAACCTTTAAATAACCTTTATTATAATTCTAAATATTCATCTATGTTAAAAGTATAGTGTTTTTTAGTGAATAAAGGCATTACAAAGATTCATTTTGCCCAAAAATTCACCTATATTCAATTGATATTCTATGTTTCATTGCATTATTCCATAAAACACAAAAATATTTAAACCAATCACAAATTGTAAAAAATAATCCTTCAAATAAAAAATCAATATATTTGAACACCTTAGAATATATGCCTGATATGTAGATATTGAATACCCTAACACATGAATTATAATATTCTACATGTACATAATCTCAATGTACATCAATTGATGGTCACCTTACCATTTTAAGAATAAAATTTTTAACAAATAAATTTATCTAATTGAAAGTTAAATTTTTAGGCATCACAGTTAGAAAATTTTTCAACTCCTCAATTTTTCAAAGAATACAAATGAACCTTTTTGTTTTAAATTTCAACTTATTAAATAGAGAAGCATTTATGTTAACAGATTTTTATTTTTTATTTCAATATTAATTTTCATTCCATTTATAATTTACCAAAATTTTAATACGTCCACTCCTATTCAAGGTAGAATTATAAAAAGAGTTCAGAACACAACTTAAGAACATGTCACTTACTGAATACCTTCAAGGCATCTAAATATATAAAAAAAAAATTCACAAATAATCATGAGTGATTTAACATTTTGGATCAAATGAATATGATGATCTTCAATTGTTAGGTAAATGATATAAAAATTAAGGCCCAAAAAGTAGGCATGAATCTAAAGTATAATGCATAATATTGGAAGATAATTTTATTAAAATTATCCCATTTTTTATTAGATATCTCTATCCCCAAAAAAATCATAGTTTCCCCATGATTCATTTACACCTAATGAATGAATCGAAATCTCTTCCCCTTTTACAATTTTTTTATATGTGTTTTACGTTTCAAATGGTATTACTATGAAAATATCATATCCACCAGCAAACATCATTTAATCAAAAGATCATACATCTAGAACAGGTTATTTTTTATCACAAAAAAAATTATTTTAGATTATTTTTTATAATGATATGAGATTAATGTTAACTTATAGTGAATGATATCACGTCATCCACCCAAATTATATTTTCAAATATCAAAACAAAATATTCTTGAAAAATTATATCCACATTCATTCATTAAAATCCCATCCCAAAACTTATTCTTTTTAGTATTTTGAAAAACATTTAGTGGTAGATATGATGAGATAATTTAAGCTTATAACATATCTCAATTAAAAACATGGTTGTTTATTGATTCTATGGGCCTGGAAATGATTCGTTCATAGTGGGTCTATAGAGAAAGTGATAAAAAAAATATGCCTCAGTAATATTAAAAGTGGTTATGTTCAGTCATATATTACAAATAATGTAGATCATGTTTTAAAAGAAATCATTCCAGAGATTCACATGAAATATACTATAAAATAATAGAAAATGTTTTGTTTATAGAAAGTATTAGTAATTAGAATAATGGTTGGGAAAATAACTGAAGTAAATGAATGTGAATAATTAAATAAATTAATGAAAATATCAAAAATTAAAATCATGTAAAAAAAACATAAAATTTTCATTTACCAAATTCATCATTCTACTAGAAAATAATGATATTTCAAATCTGAAACCAAATGATCATATATAGTAATTATTTTCACCAATTTTCTCAAATAAATAATTTTTCAAAAAAATAAATTTAATGGAATTTTAAATATTCTATGATGTTTTTTCTTCCAAGGTTAGTTGAGTAATTAAGGATGAAATTTTTGAAACACTATTGGATGTTAAGGCTCTAAAAGTTAAATATATGGATTATAATGAATTTTCTTTTGGAATGAATAACATAGGCCCCATAGAGTCGATGGTTCAAACATGGGCTTCCTAGTTTCAAACTACACTAGATTAAAACTTGTATGGATTATAAAGATTTAATTTTGTGGTCTTCATGATTAGAATGGTGTTTACAATGTGTAATATTCGTACAATTTCTCATAATTCTAGATTCTTTTATTACCAGTTCCATTGATCGACATGAAAATCAATATAAAATAGTGAATGTACTGGTCCTTTCAATGTATTATAAAATAATGAAGAAATTAATATTTAATAATTTTATATAAATAAATTTTATAAAATCCATACAAATATGTTCTTACAAATTATTGAAAAATAGGTCTCCTCCCAATACATACTCATTAGGATAAAATCAATCAAAGCAACATTAATACATTTTGGGGTTGATTGTGTTAAATGAAAAATTAGTTTTCTCTGGTCAGTTGTGGATTTCTAGATATATTGATGAAAACTATGTTGCACAGTAGCTATTTCCAAGATTATTTCATAAAAATATGGAAAATGAAAGAAGGGGTTAAAATTTATTGTTTTTCCAGGACATGTGAGTTTTTGTGAAAGAGACGTGTCTGAATGGAGTTTTTTGTTAGGGGATAAGTTTTGGGAGTTGCGAACATGGTAGGAAAAATGTCTACAAATTGGCGGTTACCCCCTCCCCCATTTGAAATAAGTTCAAAACTTAAAGGGAATTATATCTCATGATCACAATATTAGTGAATGTTGTATATGTATTGAGTTGACTCACATGTAGGGAGTTTCACGAAAGGTATAAGTTGAGTGAAATTAGGTATTTTCGCAAAAGAAGTGGGTTTTGTGAAAGTATTGAGTTTTGTGTAAGACTTGTGTTCAAGTAGAAAGTGTCGTGAATGATATTTTTTCCCAAATAAGTCACATGTTTCATGAAACACATTAAATTAGTTTGGATGACACCAAAGAGATGTGTTGAATATTTTATTTTCCCAATACATATATTCTAAATCTGTATTCATCAGTTGAAGAAAGTGGTACTTCAAGAGAAAATCAACAAATAGTGGATGATGAATTAATTATAGAAAATTAAGGTACCTATATGTCCATAAACAATGAGTGGATCCCTTCAAAGAGTAGTGACAAACTGAAGATAATGATGGTGATCCTATCCCCTAGTAGTGATAAATTGAAAGAGGCATAGGGAGTAAAAAATGGGAATGTTATGACAATACATTAATCATTTTAAAAGAAGTGAGCCTAGGCATATAAGTGATCAAGCCCAATCCTTGTAATTAATATTGAGCTTTATTGGTTTTGGTACATTGAAACATTCACATTTTATGCTCCATAAGAATAACCTAATTAGGTTGAACCAATAAAATTATTGTATCATGTGCATGGTTCAAGTTTGTTTCATAAATTTATATAGGTGAAAAAGAGATGTGATGTTTTTTCTAACGATGAAACATAATCCAATGGGGTAGTAGTTTTATTATTTCATACCCATACATGGGTATGACGTTTGGAGAATGGTATATAGCTATTCATATTGTGTTCATCCAATTCAAGAATTGAAATATACCTAACTCTTCTTGAATTCACCTTAATGAAATCGGAATGGAATTTTTAGGTGGTAACTAGATTCTTACTTGTATGAGAATCAGTGACATGATTTTAGCATGGATCCAAACATGGTAAAAATATTCCTTCTAAATATTCAGATACATGTGTCAAATTTTATAAATTATCACCTTATTTTTCCACCATCTCTTCAACTTATTTGATTATTATATCTTATTTTTATTCTTATTTATATTCAATGAAAGGTGAAGTGGGTTATGATTTCACTTATAATATCAAAAATAGATTTACTAATGTGTTTATAATTTGGGAAAATATATATTACTCCTCCTATGCTTCTTCCTTTTTTTTGTCCTAGTTTTTCCAGAATCATTTGTAGCATCTTAATAGAAAAGGTATCTTCTTTTTAATTATAACTCACTACTAATTCTTCTTCATCGTCTTAATATATTTTTCAAAATTGTGATTTAAACAAATAAATTTCTATATCAATGATTGTATCTCACTTTTACCTTTCAAAATAAATGATGTTTTGGTTATCATTTAAATAGACATCAAAAGTGGTATATAACTCTTTTTCATTTTTCATTCTTCTTTGGTGATGATCATTTAAGTTTAATTCTATCTTCATGATATGGGGTATTGTATATTAAATGTTAGTGTATGGTTGTGGGAACTCATAATATTGAATATTCAAAATTCTATCCTCATTATGTAGCAACATCATATCCTCCACCATGAAGGTAAACCGATCCATGGTATTCATTTTTTGTTGTATCCCTACCATCACATAAAATACCCATGGGGGTAAAAATATTTAAAAAATTAAATTACAAACCTATTCTCATTTCATAACAAATATATGAGAGAATTGTTTTCCAAATTTTCTATACATATAAATTCCCTACACATATCTATGATAATGGAATGAAATATTGATACCCCCATGGACGTCATTAATTTCTATAGGGTTACAAAATTATAAATTTATAAACAGGAAAAAATAATAATAAATATGGTATTATATTAATTACATTTTCATGCTCTACCCCTTAGATATATAGTTTTAAAAATTACTAATTTATTAAAATAAACCTACACTAATTACTATTTTAAGAAATTGAATCTATGCAACTGTGATTTATGTTTGATGAAGAATCCGGGATAAAAAATATAAAAAGGTTGAATGGTACTAGTGAATCAAGGTTCCATAGATGAACATATATAAAATAATTAATTACAAAACATGATGTTATCTGAATAATTTCCTAGTAGGATCCATGTTCATGGTGAATTCCCTCTATCGTAAACTCTCCTTTTCTCAAGTCCATGAACCGTTGATTTAAAAGAATGGGTAACACAAAACCTTTTTTAAACATAGTTTGTAAATAACCCCAATGGTCATCTAATAATTTGAAATAATATAACACACATTAATGAATATTATTAAATCAACTCAAAAAATGGTTATTCAAAAAAGAATGCGTGAAATAAAAACATTTTCCCAACCTCGCATACAATGGTCTTGCAAGAAGAATCAAGAAAGAATTAAAAATAATTAAAAAGCATGAAATACAAAAAAAATTAGTAAAACATAAAATACATCTTAAAATAAATCCATGATAATCATGAACACCATGGTACAAATTAGAAACCCCATCATGCATTCAATGATAGGGTAAATAAATAAAGACAAATAAAATGAACAGTAACAATGATGGGCTTCATAGTGGGTGTGCCTTGGGAAATAGACTTTTTTAGTTGAGCCTCTCATTTAGGAATATCCTAAATAGAACATTAGGTGGGGGTAACTGTATTGGTCAATCTATGACTATATAGATGATGTCACATATCTTTATTTTTTCTATTTCCCAAAAATATCACGACATGTAAATTTACACATTATATAATCCAAGGCAGCATCAAATTTTTAATATCATTCTTTGTTATGAACTTTTACACCGTTTATAGTGTAAATAATATGTAATGACTTTTCAGAGTTTTTAATGAATTAAATACGATCCCTGGGTGGCAGTGACATCTCCAGAATCTCAAATCATGTATTGAAATACATAACATGTTATTCGCCTTTTTTATATCCATGTCTTTCCCCCTAAAAAAACTAGTGTCATGTCACTCCTTTTTACCTATGGCCCAATGTGACTATTTTATTAAAAATTCACCTATTTTGACTTTCATTCTAGATATTTATCATATCCTTCCATGAAACAAAAGATGAGTTAAATCATTCACAAAATTGAATGAATAACTAATTAAATATAGAAATAAATATATCGAAACACCATTAAACACATACATGATATACATATATCACCAAAAATATTAATACACATAAGGATTTATAAACTCAAATTTTTTAGACTAAATATTACTATAAAATTTATAAACCAAATATAAGGTTGAACTAATTCAAAAACCCCTTTACAAAATAAATCAAAACAAAAAACCCTCATTAATAAAAATTTTAAGAGACATCAAAAAAAATTAATCCTATCCCTTTTTAAAATCTTCTATGAACCATAAAATTTTAAATACATTTCAAGAGACAATAAACCTTATTATTCCATATTTTTCAAGAAAAATATGAAAGAAACATGACAAAAAAAACAATTAAATATTAAAAATTAATATTAGTTAATGAAAATGAACAACTAGGTAGAAATAATGTCTATGCTCCGAGGTGTGAATGTATCACCATAATGAAAAACCCTATGTATCAAGAGGCATATAAGGAAATTAGAAATTTTCATATTTAAATATCAAGTATTATTTTATAAATTTTTAAAATATAACTTTTTAATCAACCCCATTTTCATAAAGGGTTAGATACCCTAGAGTCTAGATATATTAATATTTTTGTTAGGTACATTAATTAATATCAATAATAATTGGCTTTGCAGTTCATTCCCTTATTCCAATTCCCTATATAAAACTTTTCTTCATAACCTATAGAATATAGACATAATAACCATTTTTATCTGATAGATAGTATGGTTAAACATGTGAGATATTGATAAATAATATTAAATAAGAAAAAAATAAGAGTAATTATATGAGTTCATGATCATAACCTACAATTGTCACAATCAATCTATCGTGTATAAAAATCAAGATATATGACAAAAAACATTATCATTAAAAAATTAATGAATCATTAAAGGTGAAATATGCATAAACTAGACTCGATTCATATGTTTATGTCATACAAGCATTGAAACATCATATGTATTGAAAAAATTTCATATATAGGGTAAACTTCAAAGACAATCAAATCATTATATATCTATAATCACAACTTATTTTCCATATCATAAATAATCAAGCATCGCGACTTTTTTCATAATGTAGATCATGAATACAAAACTATTTACAATAGTTGATCAATCACATCAACACATTTCCCATAATTTTCTTATAACATTTAAATTTTTTACAAATTAATTTAAGAAATATACAATTACCTTCCCACTCATCACATAATGAAAAAAATTCATATGTGTTTCCCAATATCATTAAACATTAATCTTATCATCATATCATAATCAATTCATAAGATGTGGGGTATTTGAAAATTCCATCAATTCATCATATCAATCCCATTTAATAAAAAGTGGATATTATAATGAAATAATCAACATAACTATAAACAATCTTGAAAAGGTATAAGGATTTTATCACTGGAACATATCCCATGTAAAGAATAGTTAAATTCAAAGGATATTATCTTAGTTAAAAATTATATTAAATTATCCCTATAATATTTCTTAAGATACATTTCATTTGAATTTTTAAATATTCTAATTAATGTCCAAATATTTCTAAAATATAATAGAAAAGATTTTATTATTATGAACTAGTGGAATTTTTTTAGCAAATTAAAATGCACTTTCAGTTTAGGATGATCAAAAAATATGTTCATATTTTATAAATTAAGGATATGATTCCATTTATATTTTCATTAAAATACCAAATGTATAAATTTATTAAAATGATATGAATACTCTTTGGAATTATTTGTTTATATTGACACATCCGTCAAATTGAATTTTATCAATAATTTATGGACAATCAGAAAAATTCTTCAAAAGTATTTTTATCTAAAATCATATATTGAATAAAAATACTCTTGATCGAATGATAATATATAGTCTATTTTTCATAAAATAATACTTATGGTGTTTTAATTAATATAAGTCATCAAAATAAAATTAAAACATTAATTATTTTGATGTTCTTAGTGAAAAAAAAAGTTAAATATATTTATAAAACATAGATCATATACTTTCACCAATGGGAATTCAAGCATAAATAATCCTAACTAAAGTTGGATTTAGAAGTAAATCCATTGTATCAATTATTTTCATTCCACATATGAATTCGAACATACTTTATAAAAATAATTAATTTATAATATACATATTCTATAATATTAATATTATATCATAATATATATTTTTTAATTATAACACTTCATCACCTATTTATTTATAATTTTTTAGTAAAATCATTATTATAACTAATCAGAGCTTTTTTTCTCATTTATGATTCAGTTATGTAGTCTCAAGTCTTGTATTCTAATCATGATTATAACTTATCCAAAATATTAATGATGTTATATATGTAATATAAGATAATATATATATATATATATACACACACAGTAATCCATAATATCAATATCTAAAAAACTACTTATATAATTCAATATGATGGTATGATATACGTACAACCAAATTTATTTACATTTCTCAATGGATGGAAAATAGAAATGCATATAATTTTAAACATTTAGAAATAATTACTATATATTTTATAAAATAATTTTCATTATTTTTATCCTAATTACTATTTATGTTTTTTTAAGTGAAAAAAAATCACATTATTTCGTGCAGGTGGTGTCCACACAAATTCATGAGTAATATTATCAATTTCCAACGGATGGGAAGAAGGTGGAACATAGTTGTTCAATTCTCATAATAAAAATTAACTATATTCATGATATTGAAATAATTATTTTTTAAAAGATACCATATATTTATAGGACATATTATATTATATAAAATTGGAAATGCTTAGTTATGGGTTATAAATCGTTTTTGAGAAACCGTCTTTCTTAAAAACATTTGGCCTTGTAGGGAAAGATCTTTTAAAATAACAGTATCTCTATTATGTATTCAAAGAATCTAGTATGATATTAGGGGAGAAATTTAGATATCGGAAGCTAATATTTTTTGAATAATGAATCCGAGGAGGATCACATTTATATGTTAATGGAGGGGGCTTAATGAATTAGATAAAGTGTTTAATAAAAGTAAAATAATTTTTATTTTAAATGGATCTAAATTGATATAATTTGAATATAAAATTATTATAATGTAAAATATCATTATATAATAAAATTTTAACAAATTTTGAAAATTTGTTTTACCCATATCTATTAGTTTTAACCCCTATTAAAACTTTTGGAAATTACCACAATATATATGTTTTCTCGTTTTTCATGGTTAATAATATTACAATAAAACGAACATTGTCTCATAAATATACCAATGATGATATTTTAAACCATATGAATGTAAAATTTGGATATTTGGTTTTTAAAAATGTATAATCACTATATAAAACATCATTAATGTCATTTTTAAACATTAATTAATCATTATAATATAATATTGGTACAACTCATGTCAAATTGATTCAAATGACATTGATTATAAGATAATGGGTATAATGTATTAATATAAAAATCCAATCAAATATTTATAGTTTTATATATCATTTTGAATCTTATCTTTTTGGTCCAACCCCTTAGTTATCCAATGTTAACATTTACAATAGTAAGGATATTTTCCATATTAAAGGGTTAAAATTTTTCTTATCTGATGATAATAAAATTATAAGAGGCCATGGGATGTTATTATATACCGTATATCATACAAAATTCCCAATATGAATGTTTTAATGAGATTTAAATAATTTAATAAAATTTTATTTAACATAAAATACTTGTAATGTAATTTTAAGATCTATTCAAAAAATATGATTTTGAAAACAACATGGCCACAATTTAATTCTAACATAAACCACTAAATACATATAATATGTCATAGTGATATGAAGAATTCTCAGTACACATTAAATCAACAAAAAAATATTATTTAAGATTTTTTAAATCAATTTACGTTGTCTCTCTAATCCTTTTTAATAACTTTATTAGCATTGTGTAAAAATTTCTGTTAATTATTTCATCACTAAAAAGATAAGATATATTAACAAGATAATAAATTTACTAATATAAAAAATATCCATTTATAACTAAACATAAGTTGGTTTTTACGATCCAAAAAAAATACCGATATTAAAAGTATGAAAGTGAAATTTTTTACTTTATATTATACTTATAATTTGTAATGTCTAAATAAAAGTTAAATTAACAAAAGTTATATTTTCTAATTCACTAACTCAGGGAAGAAATAAACTCTTATAATGAAATAAATTTATATGTTTCAATGATTCATAAGCCTTATCATGTTAGTTTTAACACTAATTATCTTATTTTACCTTTGAAGTGGTATCAATAATTTAAAATGGAAACTTTTTATATTGGCCAAAAATAAAAGGAAAATAATTACAGTATATGTATAATCTAATTACAAATAAAAAAATATATTTTTCTCATTTCAATTAATACCATTAAAATAATTAATTTAATATAAAAACAAAAAAATGAAATGAAAAATTGTTTTCCAAAAGAATATTTTCATACAAAATTCTACAATAAAATTGAATATAATGAATGTAAAAGGATTATTCATAATGTAAGAGAAATAATTTTTCAATTATACCATTGTAAAACAAAGCTTAAAATTTAAATTCATTTAACCAAAAATATAGTCTTTAATAAAAATAAGTATATTGTCATATTCAATCGAAAATAAATCATTCCATAAAATTTAAAAAAAACCCTCTAAGTTAATTTTGATATAATTATTTTAAAATGATATTTTTATAATATAAATTTTTTGAAATATAAATGAAAATTTAAAAAAATATTCACTAAAAAATATAAGAAAATTGAAGAAAAAATATTTTGTAAGAATTTAATGACTTCACTACAAATTGAGTTCCCATTTCAAGAGAATTAATTAAAAAATTATTATTAGGTAATACCACTATATATGATTCATAATTTGGTTACATATATTCAAAACCTCTAATTCAATGTGTATGTATTAAAGTCAATATAGAATATTATTTCACTATTTTTTAAGATCGATGTTCAGTGACATAGATGATACCGATCCTATTTTTCTTTTAAAATCTCAGGGTGTCACCCACCCCCCATAATAAATATTTGTCCACATAATTATAAAAAAATTTCCTTAATTGATGGATTTATATTTGATAATTAATTTTTCTATAAAATCCATAACATAATAATGATTTATAAAATCCCTTTATGAACTAATGTAAAGGAAAATAATATGTTTATCTAAAATAACGCATCAATAGGTTTATAAATAGTCAAATTTTACTGGGATTTGAAAATATAGAAATTGAGGATAAGTAATATCTAAAATAGAATGGTGGGGGGAAATATAATTTATCGTAAGAATGTAAATGGTGATAATAATATTAATGAACATAATTCATATGCAAAAATGTTGTGAAAATGATTATTGATTCATCATAAATAAAATTAATATAAAAATAATTTATTTTATGATACTTCATCAAGAATTAAGGAATTACATTACCATATAGACAATGGATAGAAGGAAATGTAGTTTTATAACATGTATAATCTTATCCATTAATCTATTGCGACCTTAATCTCATCTGTTTTTCCAAATTATGTGTATTCAAGATTTATTTTTCTTTAATAAAGAACTAGAACAAACTAGTTACAGATCAAATAATATATAAAATCTTAAAAATATATTCTTGCATTCATTTTATATTAACCACCACTATTTTTTTTGAATAAGGTAATATAATTTGAAAATTGTATACACTTTTATATTAATAAATAAGGTATTTTAATCCAAATTTTCATAAACATATTAGATAAAAATATTCTTACCGGATTTTTAACTAGATTGTGCTTCCCAAAAAATTTAAATATATTGCACGAAATATTATTGACATTATAAGTATTAATATAACTTAACAATATATTCATTTAAATTTTAAATACATTTCCTAAAAATAAAATTAATCACACAATAGTTTTTAATCTACTTTATATAAACATAATAATTATCCATAAAATAATTTATGTAATGAAATTTCATAACAACCAGGAATTCATCTATGCCAGGTTTAGGTATTCTACCATTATCTCCATTTGGATGTGGGATTATGTTCCACCACCATTTAAATGATAGAGGTTGTCCCCTTTCTTTTTGGTTGTCCATTTTTAAAAATTATTTTAACATAATTACTATAGAAATAAAAAAGATAAAATGGAAATAGTAAAAAATTAAATTAATCATAAAATAAATTTTTATCTTGTAAGTATTTCTTTAAAAAATATTCCTTAAATGAATGTCTCAAAAAATTATCACTTTTTTTCTACACCACATTTCAAAATTTCCTAATGTAGTAAACTTATACAAAATCAAATTTTATATATTATAAGAAAAATAAATTTCAAATCCCATGGTTATATATATGATTAATTATATTTTCTAAATATGTAATCACTCATTATACATATATCAACATCAAGATGATATTAAATTTTATATTTTTTATATTCAATGACCTCCAAAAATAATAACCTACCACTAAATCATTTTTATTTTTAATCGATACAAATCAAAATATGTTTTGAAATAATTAAAAAACATATTCTATAATAATACATTGATAACTCATGATTATAATAATGGTAATTCCCTTAATATTATGCTTCTGCAACATAATTATTAAATTTCTAAAAATAAATAAATTAATAATTTCACATTAATGATTGGAATGAAATCGTACTTTCTTAGTCTAGTTGTTATCTCATAGATTAGAGAAATGTCTCACATATTTCCCATTATCCCCAAATAGAATTCATTGAATTATGAATAGTACCTTATGATGAATGCTATATCACAACGTATTAATCTTCATCTTTTGTTTGAAATTAATTTATAAATTTCCTTTATTTATAAATAATAATAATAATCCATTTAATATGATACATTCCATAATTCTCTTCTTCCCAGATTCATGACATGTATAAAAATGAATATTCTTTTTTCCATGGCCTTCATGAAACTGTAATTTATGATTTTTTTTAAATCACCCATGTTTTGATTTCTATTCATATTATAGAATATCTAATTACTCATATTATAATGTATTCATATTCTAACAATAATTTAATTTTATTTCTCATGAGTAATATATTTTCATTTTTTGTTAGATTTATCATTAAAATGAAAATGATGGGTTCCTTCCATTTACTAAAACGTTTAATTATAGATTTTGAAATAATAGTCGTAATGAAAAATATTATAATCATAATGATTCTTACACAAGATCTCCAATATAAATACCCCTTATTTTCAATCTATAACACCTTATTATTAACCTAGTACATCCATTTTACACATCTATTCAAATCTATAAAATGGTTTATATGTGAAATGTGAATTAACCATAAAATCCCTGCAAAAAGTAGAAAACTATGTGTATAATAAGGGAAAAATAATAATGCATAATAATGTTGGAAGAAATATATATTAACTAAAACCATTTAGAATTATTTCCCAGAGATTCATCTATTCCAAATGATGTCGACGTATACCATCAAAAAATTAATGTATTTCTAGAAAGAATATATACTCTCTATTTTGCCAAAAAAATTAAAATTTTATCATATATATAGTATTCACCCAAAGGTTTCTGTAGTTTAATATATTCCAAATCTGTAGAAATTATGTAAACCATGACCTAATTCCAACAATACTGACACAATATTTTCAAATTTAAATATTACATTTTTGGATGAATATTTATTACATAATTGTATGATCCACACAATAACCAAATAGGTTCATTGTGTTTAGAGTCTAATAAAATAATTATATTATATTTCTATATTATTCAATATTTTTCATAGTTTTATTCTCATTTTATATTATTAATGAATAAATATACATTAAACATATATTTATAAACATGAAAAAGTTGGAATAAAAAAGGGCGATCTCAAACTCTCATTAATGTTAAGGAAAAGATATATCAACTATTGATAATAGATGATAATAAGATAATAATAAAGATATGTGTTCATGTTCATAACATAAAAAGTTCGTACATAATCTATATTTTATGAAAATCATGATTCCTTGCATAAAAATTTATCATTTCATATGGAGTGTGTCATAAAAGTGGGAAATAGTCATATAGAAATTAGGATCTATAAGGTCATGTCATAAATGTGTTCTTTTATCTTAGTTGTATAAATAAATAAATATTACCATGTTAAAGTCCTATGCCCTCAAATAATGATGGATTATTAATAAAAACATTTTCCATATATCATGATAAATTAGGGATCACTAAATGTTTCCAATAATGGATTAGAAATCCCTACCAGCATCCCAAAGTGTGTTAGGTACATCAACATATTTCTAATAATTACTTGATAAGATACAAAACATTACCAAATAAATGGAATTTATATATAATTATGGTCCCACTTATCACATCATAAAAACCATACATATTTTTTCCCTAATATAATAAAACATTCATCTTATTATCATATCATAAATTGTATAATTAAAATAAGTTTGTTTAATAGTTCACAGATTCATCTTAGCATTACCCATTGATGAAAACTATTTTAATAAAAACCACATGAATAATAGTCACAAACCATAAAGATAAATAATTTTTTTGTTTTCATAGATCACAACCCTTCAATATATTAGTTAATATTAAAGAATATCATCATAGAAAAAAGTTTTATTAAAAGATCCCTAGAATATATCTTGAGAAAAATACCCTATAAAAATTGAAATAACTTATTAAGAAAAATAATTAAAAAATAGTGAGGGAAAATTTTATATCAAAATAACTCTGTAAACATGAATTTTATTCTCCCAAACATGGGTATGTCATGATTATTGTAAATTTAGTCCATGTTGTATATGTTAAAACATTAATTCCTTTCATAGTGTCTATAAAAAATGAAGTGTACATTGTTAAAAAAAAGAGATAAAAATTACTTTGATAAAATTTTATAGAAATGAAAACATGGATAAAAAATCAATTGTATTTATAATATAAGAATCAAATAATATCGGCATTGAAAATTTCGGTATATAGAATCCTCAATAAAATTAGAATTAAACGTAATTCCCTTACCACAAGTACAATTTTTAATTATAAATATTAAAATAACCATAATAATAAACATAAAATTACTATAAATTTATTCTATTACTATAAGTAAATATCATTCCAAATATTATTTACATATAATATATTAGCAACCATTTATAAACAGATTTTATGAAAATCACTATTCCATGTGATAACTCCATTGTTTTTCATGCATGTTTTAGTTCGGATGTACTATTCCTTATACATTGATCATGGTTAAGTAATCTAAAAAAAATAATCATTATATAAATATCATATTTATTAGTGATATATGTATTCTTCCATATAATTTATATATAGAAAAATTAATTACATCACTCATAGAGATGGTAGGTCTAACATATGAATAAACCTTATTTTCAGTTTTCAATAGATTGAAAAAATAATTGAAAATAATATTTAACATTCAGTGAATTTTTATTATATTATATATATCATATAAATTTAATAAATTTATCTTTTCAGACATACATGGTATGAAAAATTGAAAAAATATGAATGATTTGCTTCATGTAGGTGGTAGTCCACATGTAGGCATGAGCATGGTTTACATTTTGCAATGGATTGGAAGAAGCTGGATAATGGTTATTATATCCTCATAATTAAAATTAAATATATTTATGATAGTAAAAAAATTATATATTAATTTAAATCATATATTTATGGAAGGTATAATATGTAATAAAATTTAAAATCAATGATTAAGAGTTATACCTCTTCATTGAGAAGAATTATTTGACTTACACCTTACGCTTTGAAAGTATGGTATTTTTTAATGAAAAAAATATTATCTATTTAAGTAAGATAAAATTTTATATTATTAATGATTATATATAAATAATGTTCAAAATTCATGAATAATTAATGAGAGAAGATTCTCTTTTGTAGATCAGTATAGGGATACAAATGGAATTATATTATGTATTAAATTAATATATATTAATTTTCATGGAAAATGACTCTAAATTTAAAAAATTAGAATATTATATGATTATGAGTATAAGTAATTTAACAAAATAGTATTTTAATAATTTTGATTATGTTTTTACCCTTATCACATAGTTTAACCTCATTATTTACCATTTAAACAATTACATCTTTATCAATGTTTTTATCTATTTATGATTTCTATGTATTGCCATAAAATGAAAAATGACACATAAATTGGACTTGAAAATTATTCAATATTTTATCAAATTCAATTGGAGAATTTTTAGATTTTTTCGAATTTAAAATCATATAAAAATATATTATTTATTTTAAAATAAAATAATTCCATTTTTGGAAATATATGAAATACTATAATAGAATATCATCCTAACTCATGTAAAATGGATCAAGAATGAAATGGATTAGATTATTAGTACTGTATATTCTTAATATAATTATTCAATCATGATTTTACTATTTTATATATAATTTTAAACCTTATATTTTTTGTTTCACCACTTAATTAAAATTTGTTATTATTAACCGTGGAAATTTTTTTTTTCAATATTAAATTGTTAAAACATTACATATAATAAGAATATTTTCTAATAGATATTCAAGGCGTAAATATTGTGACTATTTATCATCTTAGATGACCTATATGATGATTTCTTTTTATTTTTGAATACTTTGATATAATATTATTTACATAAAATATAATTAATGCCATTTTATGAACTACTTTAATCAATTAAATTTAAAAAAAACATGAAAACAATTGGATTATTATTTCATCCTTTAAAAAATACATAATAAGATATATTTATCTTATAAATTTATGGTATAGTAATAATAACACAAAAAATAATAAGTATTTGAGTTTTAAAATAAAATATTTCCATTTCTACTATTAGAACAATCCTTGTGTCTACGCTATATAAATATTTAAGGAAATTATTTCTCACTAAAAATTCAGAATAAATTAACATGATAAAAATACTAATTAATTTTTCAAATATTCATTTATAGTGATTTTAATTTTTTCTATCCTTATCACAAAATATTAATGTAATTATAAGTAATAAATTTCTATTTTTGACTTTATCATTCTCATAAATGTTATAAATTTTTTAATCATTGATAAATCAAAAAATTTCATATTTTTAACATTTTATTAGTTTACAAAAGATATACCCATCCAGTGAAATAAAGGAAATATTTTTATTGAATTCGAAGCTTCATTACATCTGTTTTAACAAATACTGGCCCAATTTTCCTAAACTATGGTAATAAAAATATACTATATATATTATTCCAGTTGAAAAAAATAAAACTAAAATATTCCCCAAATTTTAATCACTTATCTCATTATATTTAATCCACTTTTCATAATTTATTTACTATATTTTGTAGAAAATAATTAAATGTTTTAACATAAATTTAAACGGAGAAAAGTTTTTCAAAAAAAAATTCAATCCAATTTCAAACCAAAAGTTGTTTTTAATGAATTTAATTATATTATTAAAAATATAATAGAAATAATTTTATGGTGAAACAATTTTAAATAAAAATGGATCTTATAGAATTTGGTTATTTTTATTTCAAAAAAAATTATTTTATAATACAAAATATCATAAATTTTTAAAATAATTTCCTAATTTTCACTAATAAAAATTATAAACACTTTTTAAGATTAAATTTACTTTACAAAAAATTAAATAAATATTTCATAACAAATAACCCATCAATTTGTATTGATTTGGGACATTATATGATTTAAATAATATGATTACTTTTATTTATAAATTTCTATGAAATTTATAAATTATAATTACCATTAAATAATAAAATGTCGTTATTTTTTAGTCTCAGTTTTGGTTGATGTATATGCTACAAACATATTATTATTTTATAATATTTAGGTGTATCAGGAGAGGACCTCAAACACTAAAATTACTAAGAAAGAAAATTAGGGATATAATCAAATAACTAGTTTTAGAAAAATGTAATTATAGGGTTTTATAACACCCTGAAAGTTGAAGAATAAATAGAGAAAAAATGATAAACAATGGATAAATAAAGATATTCAGTGATTTCCTTAATAAAAACGAACATGAAGAATGTTTCCTCACTAATAAACTGATTAAAACTAATATCTATGTAAATAAAGAAGGTTTGTTCATGGATACATAGATAGAAGTGATTTTAGGGTAAATAATTAAGTGTAATTTGGGTAAAAATATTTTTTTTATATACCACATGCGTTAAACAAAATATTTAGTGATAATTGTGACAAAATTGTAAGAGTAGTTATCTCATCATGCAAGGTTGTATAATTATAAAAATGTATTTAATTTTTTAACTGCATAGAAAATTGTGACAATAAACATTATCCCTCACACACACATCATATACTTGTCTAAAATGTTAGTACAATACAATACTAAACCATTATTTAGACCATTTTATATAAATATTTACTGCTTCCAACCCACAACTATTAATAACTTCAAGTGAAAATAAATATATCTCAAAATATAATGTATTAACGACCTGACAGGTGTCCCAAATATAATTTAAAAAAATAAACTTGATGACCTAGATGAATACATGATGATATTAAACCGACATAATTTCTTTTGTGAACAAGGAATTCTTGAGTGGTATGAGGGCTCAAAGACTCTATTTTAGTTCAATATTAACTAATTTATGCAATTTCTATGATATAACCAAATGATAATTACATTATTTTTACAAAAAGTATCATCATGTACATTAAAATACATTTTTGTGTAGAGTCTTTTAGAATTTTGAAAAACCACATACATATAAAAATATTTTATTTTCCCAATAATGGGTATTTTGACCAATAAACCAGACTCATTAAATAATACACTTTTTTTGTTTATGGAATAAATCCCACATTAATTACTATATTTCATTATAATTCCTTCTAATTCATTACCATTTGTAAAATAATTAAAAATCATGGTATGATAAAAAATTTAGAAAGTTGTATAAAAGTAATAAAAAACCCATTATTATATTGAAACAGTTAAAACAATTGAAAATTATTTATTTTAAAAATATAAATTTATGCACTTGTAATGCATAATTTCAAATATTTTGAAAGAATATTTTTTAAACATAATATTATAATAATAATTCAAAATCATTCATAATGAAATGAAATCTTATTTCTATTTCTTTAAAAACCATGAGACATATAAAAATTTTAAATTAATAATGATCATAATAATTTCTTCAAATAACATCCTTTACCTTTAAAAAGTTCTAAAACATCTGTTTTCTCATAAAATAAACTTCTTGGTTCATAAAACCAAAATATTTACAATAAAAACCCATAAACAAGAATAAAAATAAATAAATTAATATTAAGGAATAAAATTGTTTATCAACCATTAAAATCACCCTTTTATAGGAATAACATAAAACAATTAGTTTATAATAACCCAAAATCAAAATTCATATACATAGTTATTTCAAAAATAATTCTTTTCGAACAATAAATCAATTCATAATATATTTGTAGGATATATCTAACCCCTTACTTCTATATAAAATTCCCATGGACCGTAACATTAATTAAAATAAATAGGAGCATTAATTACATCATAAAACTCATAAATTGTTAAATTCAAAATAAGAAAATCATTTATGATGGACCATAAAAATGAAAATAAATACACTCTACATTTTTAAAATTTGATGTTTCGATGGAATGATTTAAATAAAACATAATTAATTGAAATTACATTATAAAAAAGATAATAATAATATGAATACATGAAAATAAAAAAAAACTAATATAGTGTAAAAAATCAATCATTTACAAATAATTTAAAACTATATTCCATAGTTTTTTAATGGATACAACCATTAAAATAATATGATAAGTGACCTAATTAAAATTTTCAAAAAATAGACTTGGAAATTTAGAATAACAATTACAAATAATTTAATTATGGTGGTGGAAATTTAAAAAAAATTAAAAACATCAACATGTGGGAGAATGATTTGAGAGGAAAACATCATCTTATTCAGAGTAAAGGTTCAAAGGAAAACTTGTTTTCTCAAGTGTATACTCACACAATTATTCATCTATACCATTTAAAAAATAATTTATTTTATTTATATACATGATTTAGAATTTATCTAATTTTAATTTTCATGCTATTATTTCACTATTTTCTGTTATTATCAGTTTTCCTTCATTTGATGAGTTTTTATTTTTCACATCATACGTTTTTTGTTTGTTCGGTTCAATATCTCAAAAAATGTTTCTTATAATTTTAATTGTAACTATTAATTATATATTGAGTCTATAATTGTTAAATATTTTTATGTTATTTTATACATATTAGTACATATTCATATGTGTTCAATTTTTCATTAAATATTTTTTCATTCAAAGAAATATAATTTATATATCTATTTTCATATTTTTACAAATATTAATGATATTTGAAATGTCATGACCCGTCCATTGGGGCGCGTATAGTTACTACACCAAGCCCGCCTTCCATAGGCCAGGGGCAGGCGACTAGCTCCAAATGCGTAAATCCCTAAACTGGGAAGGCATTTCCTTTATAAACTGAATGCACACAATAGAGAACGGAATAAGAAGTTCAAAACTATGTAGAATTCTATACATAAGAAGTGATGGAATGTAAAGGGGTCGTAAATACAGGCCCAACGATAATGTACAGGTCAAACTGAAAGAAAGTACAACTAAAAAAGGGACAGACTGCTGAAAGGTAAAGAGCAGCTCCTGGATCATCCTCTAGGGATCTTTCCTGAAGGGTAGGTACAGATGGCCACCTCAGCACTTCTCTTCAGTCATACTCTTCTATGTGTCGACTCGTCAGAAGGTTCACCTCCGGGTACCGTCTAGTCCTGGCGCTCTCGGCCTCTGTCAACACTATTTTTCATCTACATCCAACACAATGAGGTGCGGGCATAGCCCGTGCAGGGGTGAGTATATCAATACTTTGTAGGGACCCTGAGACCCTCAAGGTCCACAATATCCAAAAAGGATAACCATAAAGTAAAGAAACAATGGAGAAATATTACTTAGTTATATGACCATACATTTACCTAAGTTATCTAGTAACCCATCTCAATAATGAGGAAAACACAAAATCCACTGACTCAACTCAAACTAGGATTTCATTCCTGAGGTAGTAGCAAGTAACATCCACAGTCAAACTGTCAGAATCTTGGCTGATGATGTACTCCTCCTCTATAGATTACAGTGGGCCTGCCGCATCACACAAAGGTGATTCCCACCTTCCTGGACTACTATGGTACTCCTCATATTGAGTACCGTGGGTCTTCTGTGTCACACAGAGTCGCTCCCCACTGTGGGCCTGCCATGCTCACACAGAGGTGCTCCCCCTCGTAGCCTACTGAGTTACTCCTCTTTTAGAGTACCGTGGGCATGCCGCATCACACAAGGACTCTCCTGACTATGGGCCTTCCTCGCCAAACAGATGTGATTCCTACTAGGCTAGTCGAAACACTCAGAGTTGAAAGGTCAACAGTCATCAGGTCTTAGCCAGTTACTAGGTCTCCAAACTCCGCACGCTCATCTCTGAGAGGATTTTTTCCACGATCCACTGGTCGATTATTCAACATTCATGAAGTCCCAATTATAATTATCTCTAAGTTCCTCCTCGTCAAAGTGATCTCAACGCAATAGATGGCGTGTCAATCAGACGGCCGGTCTAGGAGTTATTAGCATTTTCGTTCCAGGGGCCCAGTTGGTTTTTATGTTCAAACCATTCGGACCGTACTCCAAATGTGTTGAATCCTCAAGTGGTGTATGCCAATAGAACCATCATGGTCTAAAAATTCTGTCTTTATAGACAGTTCATCGATCGAACACCTGTATCCCTAGATATGGGTGCAAAAGTGAACTGGAAAAACGGGTCTGGGTCCAGTCCGACCCGGTCGGCGGGTCCAAACTACTCCGAGGGGGCGGCCTGAACCGAGTTTGAAGACTGACCCGATGGCATCCTCGCTAGAGGGCATAGCCTGGCCTAATGGTAGCCCAGAATAATGGTTGGCCCGACGGCCTGGTCGGCCCGCAGACCTAGTCGGCTTGGCAGGGGTCCTCCTTAGCCACAGTCAAGAGGTAGCCGCACGCCCCCTAGCAGCCAAACGACTCTTCCGTTCAGGTAGTGATCTAACTGGCAGTACGTGGCACCGGTCTAGCACACGTGGGACCTGACGGGGTCCCGATCTTCCCAGCTGGCAGAGAGACCTGCCGCTCCAGCTCCATCGGGGCCGGCCCGGGCGGCCGCCACTCTGCTTCCCCCACGACGCGATGACACCCCGGTTCTGCTTCTCTCCGTGCGTCCCAACGGCACCGCTCCACTTCTGTCGTGGCCCGGCCTGGCCATGTCCCACAGATTTTTCCCAGCGGCACGATGGTTTTGTGCCTTCATCTGCGCAACTCGGCCTAGCCACAGCCTCCTGCTCCTCTACGTGACATGACTACGATGCACCCCTCTGTCGTGGCCTAGCCGAGCCACGACCCACCTTCCTCATAAGAAGTCAGTTTCGTACCCTCTTGGTGACCTGGAAGCCCTTTCACCACCGGTTTTCTTCGAGTATTATTTTTTTTGGAGTCGGCGCAATGCCAACAGCCATTTCACAGCCTCGGTCATCCCCAAATGAGAACAACGAAGGGGGAGCGTCAGGCCATGTTTGTGATGTCTGACCCCTCCTCGTTATGTCATTATCAACCGGAAAATTGCATTCCAAAATTCTGAGAGGAGAAGAATAGAAATGAAATCAACTCAAATCCCATAAATTGTATGATTATAATAATTGACGATTTCACGGAAAGGCTGACATCATTTCATATTTGGCTTAGTTCTCCACGCTTTGGCAACATAGGCTCATGCTTCAGAAACATAATAGGTTATCCGTTGTTGTTGGATAAGCTCCCAGAGGTGACGAAGTCGAATATGGAATTATTCGCATTTGTCGTTGGGGAGTTCCCCAAGATCTCTTCCTCTCCTTAATTCTCCCAACAAAAATAATGAATCATGCCAACCAAATAATAGATGGAAATGATGTCTATTATTTGTTGGAAGCACAATTCAAAAATTTGTGGTTAATTAAAAGAGACAACCCATCTAATTAATGAGGGTGGTGGCACAAATAATTTGTGGGGGAAGGTGAATAGTTTTTATCCCACATAAATGGGGGGTTTAATGGGGTTTAAAGCCCATGTGGGCCCCACCAATAATATTCTCTCAATAGAGGTTATGTGGGGGTGTGCCCCACCACCATAACCTCTCAGGGGAGGTTATGGTGTCGTGGCCCCCACCACTAACCTCCTCTTAGAGGTTTTCACCACCACTAACTAAGAATAAGTTACAATTATTTTTATTTAACATATCAAAAAACAGAAAATCTAACATCGATTATCATTAGAACGCAACTACGGTGAAGGTCTCACTAAGAAATCACTGACTCTGCGAGTTCAACGGTGCCCTCAGATTTTAGTTCCAAGAACTGGTTCAGAAGATATAAAATCCTGCTCGTATGTTTACTACACGTACCTGAACTAATCTTTATAAATTTATTTTGGGAACACTGGCCATCAGAATCAAATGCCATAAATTCTATCAGACTCGTAAAAATCCCATGAATTTAAGAAAAATATTTCCACATAATTTCTGGATCCTTACATTCTCCCCACCTTAGGTCATTACATCCCCGTAAGGTACAACTCGAACTAAGGGAATACATGGGGTACTGAGCACGAATCTAAGCCTCTCACTCCCATGTGCTCTCCTGGAGGTTCTTGTGCTGCCAGTGAATGTAAACCAGAGGTATTGATCGTCCATGTATGAACCGCTAATGTCGATCCTCAATCTCCACTGGAACCTCTGTGAAAGTCGTCCCATCATTGATGTCCAGGTCTCCATGGTCGATGATATGGGAAGGGTCGTGCATGTATCTCTTAAGCTATGTTACATGGAAGACATCATGCACCCTGTGCAACTAAGGTGGAAGAGTTTGGCGGTAAGCCACCTCACCTACTTTGATGAGGACCATGAATGGTTCGATGAATCGTGGAGATAACTTGCCGCCTTGTCCAAATCTCTGTAGACCTCGTCAATATGAGACGCATAGGAAGACGCAGTCACCATCCTTGAACTCTAGAGGTCTCCACCTCCTGTCAGCATATGACTTCTGTCTGCATTGTCTATTCTTCATCCACTCCTGGATGTTACACACCTTCTATGTGGTAGCATGTACCATATCTGGTCCCTCTAGTGCTGAATCCCCTGGGTCTATCCAGCACAGTGGTGATTTTCAAGGTCGACCATACAAAGCCTCAATAAGTGGCATACTAATGGTGGAGTGATAGCTGTTGTTGTAGGAAAACTCCACCAAAGGTAAGTGGTTGTCCCAGCTACGACTAAAGTTGAAAAAACATGCACAGACCATGTCCATGAGGGTTTGAATGGTCTACTCAGTCCGACCATCTGTCTGAGGATGGAAGGCAGTTCTCAAGCAAAGTTGTGTCTTGAAAGACTCCTACAACCCCTTCCATATCCAAGAAGTAAACCTTTCATCACGGCCAGAGGCAATAGAAGAAGGTAATCCACATAAACACAAAATCTCCTACACATAGAGGCATCCCAAGCTCTCTATTGAGCCATTTTCCTTGATCGGTAAGAAATGGGACAACGTTGTGAGTCGGACAATGATCACCCATATCGAATCATGACTCTTTGGTGTACATGGAAGACCCATCATGAACTCCTTGGATATCGCATCCCACTTCCACTGTGGGACCTCTAAGGGATGTACCAAGACTACTTGTACCTAGTGCTCCGCCTTGACTTGCTCACAAGTGAGGCATTATGAGACAAAATATGCTACTTCCTTCTTCATACCTGGCCACTAGTGCTGTCGTATAAGTACCTAATACATCTTCTCCACCCCTGGATGTACTTATAGAGAGGAATTGTGGAACTCCCTCAACACATCCTCTTGAAGTGCAACTGGTACCATGGTACGTCCTCTGAAGAGGATTATGTGCACCCCACCTTCAGAAAATCCATTACGTGTTTGCCCTGTGGATATCTAAGCACATCGCGTCTCACAGTCTGCATCTCCATGTTGCGCCTCCCATACTCGCTGAAAAAGAGAAGGAGTGACTGTGAGAGACTGTAGATAGGCTACTCCATCATTATTCACAAAGGATATCTGCAAGGAATCCAGCTGCTCTATCACCTATCCTTACAGATGTATACTAAATCTGTAGCTGAGCGCATCTGCAACAACATTCCCCTTCTTGGGAGTATAGACTATCTCGAATTCATAGTCCTGGAGAAACTCAAGCCATCGCTACTATCTCATGTTCATGTCCTTCTGAGTGAAGATATACCTGAGACTCTTGTGATCAGTGTAGACTGTGAAATACTAGCCAATGTGATAGTGACTCAAAATCTTCATGGAAATGACCACTACTGCTAACTCCAGGTCATGGGTAGAGTAGTTATGCTCATGATTTCCCAGCTGCCGAAAACTATATGCGATCACAGCTTGGTCATGTATCAGGACACACCAAAGTCCAGTCCATGATGCGTCGTAGTAGACTACGTACCATACGCCTTCCTCAGGAAGCCTTCGTTTGGTGGCACTAGTCAATCATTGCATCATCTACTAAAAGATCTATTGGTATCTCTCTGACCACACGATGGGTTTCCCCTTCTTCGTCATGGCTGATAGTGGAGCTACAACTCTGGAGAAGTCTGAAACGAATCTCGGGTAGTGTCCAGCATAGCCCAAGAAACTTTTTACCACTATCACACTCCTAGGTGACTACCAATCAAGTACCGCCTCAATCTTCACTGGATCTACTGCAAATCTATCCTTTGAGATGACATGTCCCAAGAAGTGAACCTCTGGAATCCAAAACTGGCACTTTGAGAGCTTTCCAAAAATATGGTGCTCTCAAAGTCTGTCCATCACTACCTGTAAATAGTAGGCATGCTCCTCCTCAGTATTAGAGTAGATCAGAATGTCGTCGATGAAGACTATGACAAAGCGATCAAGGTATGGTTGGAATATCCAGTTCATTAGACACATGAACACTGCTGGAGAGTTGGTTACACCGAAGGGAATAACCAAGAACTCATAGTGGCCATACCAACATCTAAAGGTCTTATTCTGCACATCCTTGTCTCAAACTCTGGGTTGATGATAGCTTGATATGTGGTCTATCTTCAAGAACCATCAAGCACCCCTGAGCTGGTCAAAGCAGTAGTCAATAATCGGAAGTCGGTACTTGTTCTTCACAGTCACCTGGTTCAGGCGACGGTAGTCGACACAGAGCCTCAGTTCCCATCCGCCTTCTTGGTGAACAGAATTTGGGCTGCCCAGGGAGAAACACAAGGCCGGATGAATCATTTCCCTGCAAGGCCTCTACCTGTACCCACATCTCACAAAGCTCAAAGGGAACCATATGATATGATGGAGTAGATATTGGTGCCATCCTAGGGTATATATCAATGTATAAGTCCACCTCTCTGTGAAGAGGTAGTCCTGGAACATCATGAGGGAAAACATCTACGTACTAGTCCACCACTACATGATATGTCAGACTCTCCACATCAACTTCTTCGAGGGTAAGGAAAGCCAACTGGTTAGTGATCAGATGCACCCTCTTCCAAGTAAGTCCATCATATGCTGAAAAGGTTCCCTTTGCAGCGGTGAAGATGAACCTGGTATCGTCTGTGTTAACACACTACACTTTGTGCCTAATATAGTCGATCTGAGCATGGACTGTAGATAACTAGCCATACCAAAGATGATGTTGTAAAGCCTCAACGCCACTATAAGGAGATCTTAGACAAAGATCTTGCCTCCTAGAGTATGCTCACACTACCAGCACCAGTGCGTAACCATCGAGTCTTCTTTCGTAGGAGTCTCTAGCAGTATGGATCGAGCCAACGGCTCGGTCAGAATCTTCGAGCTCCGAATGAGGGAAGTGGATATGAATGAGTGACTGACACCTGTGTCTATAAGAACAAAATAAAAGGTGGTGTAAACACATATCGTACCTCAAATAATCTCCAGAGCGCCATGGTTGTAAGCCTCAGCTTCCTGAAGCTGAGCACTACCCTATCCACCTACTCCCTGTGGTCTTGGTGGAACTCCTGGTGGTGGTGGTGGTAGCACCTCGTAACATTGTCCACCACCAGCTTCTCGACCAGCTCCTCTTCCATGTCCACTTGCGCCCTGTGGATTGCCTCGATTGAATTTATGAATCTGATTGGGAGGTCCCTCAATTGTCTACTGATCATCAGCACAACAGGTAGGAAATTCATGAGCCATGTGACCCAGCCCTCCGCATGAGTAACACAGCATGATCCTGGCAGGTAAGTCACTTCTGTAAAGACCAGAAGCTTAACATACATGGAAATTACATTACTTTTGCAGAATACTTAGTACATAACAAAAACACACACACAGAAGGAACTTAATAGTTTAGTGTCTTTGGAAACTCGGAATATAATCTTCTAATCATGGTGAAAGATCTTCAATATCTCCCATAAAGATCTTCCCCTTTTTTTACGTAAAATATTTCTTTATATCCTGGGGAAAAAGAAAACATAAAAGGCTGAGCTCAAATTCTCAGTAAGGGTAAACAAAAGAAATATCAATCACATCATATTCATAAGAACATAAATTTTTTGAAATATTAACCTGCAAAAGAGTTCACAATATCATAACAGGGGATAAATCATAGTAGTCAAATGTAATCCCAATAATCATAACATAAAACATGAAACTTTGTGGCATACACACATAATCATAATGAATCATTTCTTATTAGTCAAGACTCATTGCCAAGAATATCTTAGTTGACAAGGTCCATTTCTGAACTAAGTTCATTCCTTGTTTCAGTCCTGTTTCACTAAACCGGTTTAACCTACCGTTCCAGCCATGTCTATCTCATGAGACATAAAATCATTACCCAATTCATTGGAGAGATATATAGGTCCCACCCATCTCATAATGATACCATTCTTATGTGCTCCACAAAATCATAAACCATACATCATAGCATAACCCATGTAATAAAAAAGGGAATCTTAAACATCATGACATCATAAAACAATTCATACAAGATAAAGGAATTCATAAAAATATTTCCATCACAACATAATAAAATTAATGTAATGATAGGGATAGAAACAGAACCCTATATTATCTTAGATGGAAAATAATTTTGATAAAACACTTGAACTCCATTCTTGAGGAAAATATCCTTTCTTCTTCAAAAAAAAATTTCCTTTGTTAACATTTCATAAAATTTTAATCTAAAAGAAGTTAATTAAAAATAAACTTGAAAACTTGTAAAGGAAGATTCTTGGAAATAATGTTTTAAAAATCTATTCATGCCATATAATTAAAAAAAACATTCTTCTCGTACTTTTGTCGGAAAAGTCAAAAAGTACCTTATATGGTAACCAAAGGAAAGATTACATTCATACAATGTGGTAAAAAGTCAACAAAGGATAAAAATGACTATAAATTCATGGAAGAATGGTAAAAATTTTATAAAAACATTTTTAGAAAACATGGTCATGGATGATAAATGCAACCCCAGTTAATACTTACGTATAAGAAATCTTAGACAAAAATGAGATGGAAAATGTATCCCTTACCTTAAGTCTGATTTGGTTCATAAGTGTCCTAACCTCCTGTATAATGATTTAAATAATGTTATTGACTTATTCCAGAATCATACTTATTTTTATGATTTCATATATGGTTCACTTATGACATTATTTTACCCGTTCTTTTGTAAATACCATGTTAAAGAGAGTTTAGGGGGAAATCGTTTCATTTGTCGTACGTGTTTTGACTTGTAATTATTCATATGATTATTTAGATCATGATTAATTAATTCCAGAGTATAAAACATGATTTATATATAATATATATTCATAATATACATATATATAATAGATCAGTAATTGGAAATAAATACACCGTTCATGGAGACGGTAGGCCGTATGTACGCATGAACGCTGTTTTCGTTTCCTTATTGAGTTGAATAGAATTAAGTAGATGCCATAAAAATAAATCTAGTATCATTATTATGTCATATATTTCATGATTACTTATTATATACACTTTATAATCATTCATGAATGGTTAACGCGGAGAATGAATCTCATCGCGTCATGGAGACGGTAGTCCGTACGTACGCACGAGCGATGATATCAATCTCATGATTGTGGAATTGTATTGGAGTGTATGTATACTATTTCAGAATAAATATCACTTTACAATAATCATATATAGCTATTATTTATATCATTATACCCATCCAAGTAAGGTGGTGGTGGAAAATAGATTACACCACGGCTTGGAGACGGTATTCCGTACGTACGCACGCACAATGATTTCGTTTTCCGTAGGACGGATAGATATTGAAATAGGGTTGTTTCATAATTATAATAAAAAATCAATATATGAGTGATACTGATGTAATTACTTCATAATGAAACAACTTATGAAGAAGAAGTGGAAGAAGAAATAAAGTTGAAAGAATCGGTAACAGACATTACCTCTTCTTTGAAGCGTCTCTTTGAGTCCTTCTCTTAGGGCACTAAAATTGGTCTTTAAAGAAGACCAGGAAATCTAGGATGTTTTTATGGATGTGGATAAGAGAATTTGGAAGGGGTTGGCAGATCTTGAAGGCTCAAAGTAGTGTGAGGAAGAGAGGGAGGAGGTGCCCTTTTATAAGGGAGGAGAGGGGCACCTTTGGAATAACTAAAAATATTATTTTATTATAAAGCCAAATTTGGTTTTAAATAGATCCAAATTGATTTATTTAGAATCTAAGGTGGGGATGGGTCGAAATCATCTAATACAATATAATTTGGACAAGTTTAGTTTACTATTTAAACCTTATCATTTAGTTTCACCTTTAAGTTAGATAATTATACTTTTACCTTGTCTTTTTGTGTTCTTACACTATAAGGTTAATAATCATACTATAACAAGCCAAACTAACCCCAAGTTGTTTATTATTAATATATATAACCTTTAACAAAGTCATTTTACCGAACCATATATTTATAGGAATAAAATAACAATTAATAATATAATATTTGTTTTAAAAGCTATTTTATGTCAATTTTGACACTATTTAGTAATTGATTTTTGTGAAATTCATAACAGAATGATTAGTTCGAAAAAAGTTAATCAAATAAATACTAACATGTCATATTAACCTGGAAAATTAGTGAAATTCATAAAAAGTCTCAAATTTCATTTATTTGGGTATTTATAACATCAATTATGTCAATATTTCATTAATAAGATAATTACTGCATCATGTTTGTGTCATAAATAAATTTACTTATATAAAGTCTAAAAATTACAAATAAAATATCATTATATAGGAAATATTTTTAGATTATTAATGAATATTTATAGTCTAATTTCTATTATGTATATCCCTATATTAAAAATGATATACTTATTAAACTTTGATTTTAACTATTTTAACCCTTCGTTAAATAATTTAATAATAAATGTCCTAATCTAATCCAAGTGGGCCTAAATGGTCAACTTGTATTCCTAAGGTTGTTTTTTGTCGAATTAAACTTATCCAATATAATTAGGACATGTGTTACAGTAGTAATAATATCATTTTTTACCCTTAATTACCCTATTTACTTTTAACTGTGGTAAAAAAAGTAAAAAGTTACTATTCACCAAAAATTATTTTAATCTTATTGATCCAAATTTATTTACTGAAATCAACCGTGTCTCTCGGATTTTTGAAATTCCACTCACAAAAGTGGTAAAATTAAGTTTTATGACAAATTCATTTTTTTAACTACCATTTAGTGGTTTCACTATTCATCAAAAAATGAATGTTTCCAGAAAAATACGAACAATTAGGTCTAAGATATATTTGATATTATGAACTAAAAAATGATTTCTATTTTACCATATTCAAACCATATCATTTTCATTAATTAATTTAAAAATTAATTCCCATCGTCAAAACAAATAGCGTGTTCTTAAGAGATAATAACTATCAAAAGATTGACACTAGTTTATCCTCGGTTTAAATGTGAAATTACATCCAATGAAAAAAATTGTATTAAATTGTAAAAATATATTCTAAATATAATTTTAAACAACTCAAATTAATAATTTATCACTATTAATTATTTCGATTAAAAAGGTTGTTTTTAATTAAAATTTAGTAATTTTCACAATTCATCAGAAAATTAAAGTTATCCGAAAAGTACCAAAATTTCACCCTAAGATAATTTCGATATTCTGAATCCAAAAATGATGTCCATTTTGGAAAATAAAATTTACAAAATTTCAAAAATTGGTTATTACTATTCATAACGACCAGTTTTAATAATATTTTAATAGCATATCATTGTTTAGTGAAACTCGGTATCATGATATCGAGGAAGGTCGCGATTGCGTGTAATGAAAGCAAATTCAAGGATGTGTGTTGTGAAAGCTCCTTTTGGTGTAGCGTACAACACAAGACATTAATGAAATTAAAAAGAATATTTTTCATAAAATCTCAGGGTGTTACATTCTACCCCCCTTAAAATGAATTTCGCCCTCGAAATTCATCAGGGTTATAAATGGTTTACTACTCAAAATTTTCTTTAATAGAAACCCACATCGTAAAAAGGAATACCAAAACCAATCTTTAAAAACAAAAGTATGAAACATGATAGTTACCCAAATAAACTAATCACTTGGTTTCCACATAGGTAAAAATATGGATATGGAAGAGAAATCTAACCATCATGTTTTGATGGAGAGTGGTAGAGAACATGGCTATGGAAAAGCCAGCAATCACAAAGCCATAAATTTTTGAAGATCTAAGGTACCATCTGATTCCTCATATATAAGAGCAATAGGACAACATTTTTGGTTTTCAAGATCATTTCCCTAAATTTGATGAAATTGGAATTAGAAGAAATACTTTCGTGTTTTTGGTATAGTCTCACCATTGGTCATTCTTTGGACAATTTCCACTTCATCTCTTAAAGAAATGAAGTTGAATTTTTCATTAGTGATGTGTTAGAAGATCATGTGATAGAATGATGGGTCATTCCATATGTCTCAAACAAAATGTTAGAAATGTTATCAAAAGATACATAAGTCCATCTATAGTGAGATTAATCATATATGGTTCCTAAAATGGACTTATACTTCTTATATTATACTAATTAATATAATAAAACTAGTTTCTACTAAATAGGGACTTCCTGTAGGCCAGTGGTAGAGGATAAATGCCAGTCACACTTCGGTTGTGGGTTCGATTCCCACAGCCTTGTCCGACGCGATGGGTCGTCGCCCATCCTGCAGGTCTTTCTTTTTTATAAAGCTATATTACTATAACATCCCATAAATAATATCGCAAAAAACTTCTATCCTTAAACAATAGTAACGTATGTCCAACATAATCTGTAACAGCCCGAGATTTTATAAAAAAATATTCTTTTTAATTTCATTAATGTCTTGTGTTGTACGCTACACCAAAAGGAGCTTGCTCAACACGCATCCTTGACTTGCCTTGCAATACACACAATCGCGACCTTCCTTGATAGCATTTGTAGTACGCAATACCGAGTTTCACTAAACAACGATATGCTATTAAAATATTATTAACACTAGCCGTTATGAATAGTAATTACAACCTTTTAAATTTTAGAAATTTTATCTCTCAAAATGGACTTCATTTTTGGATTTGGAGTATCAAATTTAGCCTAAGGTGAAATTTTGGTACATTACGGATAGCTTTAATATTCTGATGAAGACTGAAAATTACTAAATTTTAATTAAAAACAACCTTTTTAATCGAAATAATTAATAGTGATAAATTATTAATTTGAGTGTTTTTAAAGTATATTTAGAATATATTTTTAAAATTTAATACAATGTTGGTCATTGGATGTAATTTCACATTTAAACCAGTTATTAAAAAGTATCAATATTATGTTAGTTATTATCTCTTAAAATCACGCCATTTGTTTTGACGACGGGAATTAATTTTTTAAATTATTTAATGTAACTGATATGTTTTGAATTTGGTAAAATAGAAATCATTTTTGAGTTCATAATATCAAATATAGTTTAGGCCAAATTTTTGGTATTTTTCTGGAAACTTTCATTTTTTGATGAATAGTGAAACCACTAAGTGGTAGTAAAAAAAATGAATTTTTCATAAAACATAATTTCACCGCATCTGTGGGTGGAATTTCAAAAATCCGAGAAACACGGTTGATGTCAGTAAGTATAATGTGGTTCAATGAGATGCAAATAATTTTTTGGTGAATAGTAACTTTTTACTTTTTTTTACCACAGTTAAAAGTAAATAGGGTAATTAAGGGTAAAAATGATATTATTATTACCCTAAAACATGTCCTAATTTTATTGGACAGGTTTAATTCTTCCAAAGACAACTTCAGGAATAAAATATGACCATTTAGGCCCTCTTGGATTAGATTAGGACATTTATTATTAATTTATTTAAAGAAGGGTTAAAATAGTTAAAATCAATGCTTAATAACTAAATCATTTTTAATATAAGGTTATACATAAGATAAATTATACTATAAATATTAATTAGAAAGCTAAAAATATTTCCTACATAATGATATTTTATTTGTAATTTTTAGACTTTAAATAATTTAATTTATTTATGAAACAATGATGATGAAGTAATTACTATAAAAGAGAAAAATTAGAATAATTGAAATTATAAATACCTAAATAAGTATAATTTGAGACTTTTGATGACTTAAACTAATTTTCTAGTTTAATATGACATTTTAGGATTAATTTAATTAACTTTGGTCGAAGTAATCATTTTGTTATGAGTTTCAAAAAAATCAACTATTGAATAGTGTCTAAATTGACATAAAATAGTTTTTAAAACAAATATTATATTATTAATTGTTATCTTATTCCTAAAAATATAAGGTTTGGTAAAATGACTTATATAAGGTTATATATATTAATATAACACATCTTGGGGGTCGCTTGGATGTATATGGTATGTTTATTAACTATATAATATAAAAATACAAAGTGACATGGTAAATGTCAATCTAATTAACTAAGAGTTAAAACTAAAAGATAAGGTTAATATAGGAACCTAAACTTGTCTAAATTCTATTGTATGAGATGAATTTCGACACATCCCCACCATAGATTCTAAATATATCAATTTAGAGCTATTTAAAACCGAATTTGACTTTATAATAAAATAATAGTTTTAGTTATTCCAAAGGTGCCCCTCTCCTCCCTTATAGAAGGGCACCTCCTCCCTCTCTTCCTCACACAACATTGAGCCTTCAAGCTCGGCCAACTCCTGCCAAATTCTCTTCTCCAATTCCCTAGAAATATCCTAGAGGTTCTGGTCTTCCTCAAAGACCAATATTAGTTCCCTAAAGGCAGATCTCAAAGAGGAGCTTCAAAGAAGAGGTAATTTCCGTTACTGATTCTTTCAACTTTATTTCTTCTTCCACTTCTTCTTCTTAGGTTGTTTCATTATGAAGTATTAACATAAGTATAACTCATATACTGATATGTTATTATAAGTATGAAACAACCCTATTTCACCATCTATCCATCCTACGGAAAACGAAATCACCGCGCGTGCGTACGTACGGAATACCGTCTCCACGCCATGGTGAAATATATTTTCCACCAAAACCTTACTTGGATGGGTATAATGATGTAAATAACAACTATATATGATTATTTTAAATTGATATTGATTCTGAAGTAGTATACATACACTCCAATACAATTCCATGATCATGAGAACGATATCATCGCTCGTGCGTACGAACGGACTACCGTCTCCACGACGCGATGAGATTCATTCTCCACGTTAACCATTCATGAATGATTATAAAGTATATATAATAAGTAATAATGAAATATATGACTTAATAATGATACTGGATTTCTGTTTATATATTTTTATGTCATCTACTTAATGCCATTCAACTCAATAAGGAAAAGAAAACTGTGTTCATGCGTACGAACGGTCTACCGTATCCATGAACGGTGTATTTCTTTCCATTTACTGATCTTTTATATATATGTATATTCTGAATATATATTATATATAAATCCTGTTTTATATTCTGGAATTAAGTAATCATGATCTATGTAATCATATGAATAATTACAAGACAAAACACAGAAGACAAATGAAACGATTTTACCCAAAATGCTCTTTAACATGAAATTTACAAAAGAACGGGTAATATAAAGCCATAAGTGAACCATATATGATATCTTAAAAATACGTATGATTCTTTAATAATTCAATAACATTATTTAAATCATTATACAGGTGGTTCGGACACATACGAAGCAAATCGGACCAAAGGTAAGGGAAATATCACAATCTCATTTTTATCCGACATTGTTTATACTTTGGTATTTACTGGGGTGTATTTTATCATCCACATCCATGTTTACTCAATATATAATATTATTTCCATCCACCTAAAATTGCTTAAATCCAACTTTACCCTTCGGTTAGTTTTTAGTAAAGGATATGAACGGAATCTTTTGTCGTTTTTCATACGAGGTACTTTTTGACTTTTCCGACAAAATTACGAGAAGAATGTTTTTTAACTTATACGGCATGAATGGATTTTTTAAAACATTATTTCCAAGAATAATCCTTTAAAAGTTTTCAAGTTTATTTTTAATAAACTTCTTTTAGTTTAAAATTTTATGACATGTTATGAAAGGAAAAGTGTTTTTGAAGCAGAAAGGATATTTTCTTCAAGAATGGAGTTCAAGTGTTTTATCAAAATTATTTTCCATCTACGAAAATAAAGGGTTCTGTTGTTATCCCTATTATTATATTGATTTGATTATGTTGTGATGGAATTATATTTTTATGAAATCATTTATCTTATATGAATTGTTTTATGATGTCACAATGTTTAAGATTCCCATTTTTATTACATGGGTTATGCTATGATGTATAGTTTTCTGATTTTTTGGCACACATAAGAATGGTATCATTATGAGATGGGTGGGACCTATATCTCCCTCCAATGTATTGGGTAAAGATTTTATATCTCATGATATATACATGGCTAGAACGGTAGGTTATACTGGTTCAGTGAAACAGGACTGAAATGAGGAATGAACTCGGTTCAGAAATGGACTTTGTCCACTAAGATAGTCTTGGAAAAGAGTCTTGACTAACAAGAAATGATTCTCTATGATTATGTGTTTATGCCACAAAGTTTCATGATTTAAGTTATGATTATTAGGATTACATTTCATTACTATGATTTATCCCCTGTTATGAAATTATGATCTCTTTTGCTGGTTATTATTTCCAAAAGATATGTTCTAATGAGTATGATGTGATTGATAATTTTTTTTACCCTTACTAAGCATTTGAGCTCACCCTTTTTATGTTTTATTTTCCCTAGGATATAAATAAAGGTTTTAGGGAAAAAGGGAAGATCTTTATGGGAGATGTTGAAGATCTTTATCCACGATTAGAAGATTATATTCCGAGTTTCCAAAGACACTAAACTATTACAGTCCTTGTGTGTGTGTTTTTGTTATGTACTAAGTATTCCGCAATAGTAATGTAATGTCTATGTACTTCAGGCTTCGGGTCTCTACAGTTGGTATCCGAGGAAAGGTTTAGTCAACCTTTGGACACTAGGATGTGAGAACGTTGGTGAGATCCCTAGAGATATTTCTAAGGTATGTCTAGGGACGTCTCTAAGGATAAGTATACATATAGGATATAGTATTAGAACTAGGGTAACAATATTAGAATTTAACCTAAGCTGTTAGATATTGATGTTACTCCCCCTTTACTATGATTTTTGCCTCTAACACTATTCTTTTTGGGTTTTAGAAAATGACTGGAAACAAGATGATTCACGATAATGGAGGATATTATGGACAATGGAATGATATTCTTCATGAGAAACCAAATGAAATGGGATTTGGAAGTCCAACCATCATTATTATTCCGAATCAGCAATCTCATAATATGATCAATAAACACAAATTTGGTAAGTTTCCTGACTTGGCTAATAAGAGAAAGATCGAGTTTCATGATGATCATAGAGGAAAGAAAGTTCAATTTCCCCTATGTAAATCATGTGGAAAGTGGCATCAAGGAGAATGTTTCAAAGGAACTGGAAGATGCTTTGGGTGTTGAAAAAAGGACACAAATCCAGTAAGTGTAAAGGAAAAGGTTCAGTTAACACCAGGGATGAGGATAATGGTATTACTACGACATCAACAATGGTTAAATTTTTTAAATGTTGAATTTACGAGCATTATGAAAACCAATGCCCTAAGAGAAAGTCTCATGAAGAGAATCAATATGGTCTTATGGGTAGTATTTATGTGGATGATGATGAAGAGACTAAAAATGATATGTGAGATGAAAGAATTGTTGAAGCTCGGTCAACAGTTTAAGAATGTAGTGGATTGATTACATGTTTATAATGTGTAATGTTGTATAAGTAATCTCATGGTACTATGGAATATAGAGACATCTATGTATTGTTACACTGTTGTCTTTCCTTGAGTTTTGAAAGTGTATGATTAATGGTAACAGTATCCATGAAAGGTTATTTAGATATTTTTGGAATGTATATGATATGTGCATAATTAATGGATAAGGAGAAAATTAAATGTTTGATATATTCATGAGCTCATGACTGATATAAGGAGAAGGTTATATCATGGATTGAGTATATATAATTTTGAGGATTTTGGTATGTGGAATGTGTTAACGTTTAACTGCATTCATGATTTCACTAAGGTTCAATGGGTATTCAAGATAATACATGATTAAGGCCTTTGAATCTTTAGAATGTGACCAACAAGACATATCTTATGATATATGGGGATCAACGATGGTATTAAATCTTTGGTAATCGTTTTCACTATATTATGAGAATGGACTGTAGTATTATAGATAAGCCTAAAGATTGGAATGGATTATGTTGGACATAAGTAAGTATTGTTTAAGGATAGAAGTTTTTTCGATATTATTGATGGGATGTAATAGTAATATATTTTTAGAAAAAGATAAACCTGCAGGACGGGTGACAGCCCATCGCGTCGGACAAGGGTGTGGGAATCGAACCCACAACTGATGTGCGACTCACATTTATCGTCTACCACTGGCCTACAGTAAGTCCCTGTTTAGTAGAAACTAGTTTTGTTATATTAAGAAGTATGATATATGAAGTATAAGTCCATTTTAAGAACCATATATGATTAGTCTCACTATAGATGGACTTATGTATTTTTTTGATAACTTTTCTAACCTTTTGATTGAGATAGATGGAATGACCCATCATTCTATCACATGATCTGCTAACACATCACGAATGAAAAAGTCACCATAATTTATTTAAGAGATGAAATGGAAATTGTCCAAAGAACGACAAACAGAGAGACTATACCAAAATCACGAATGTATTTCTTCTAATTCCGATTTCATCAACTTTAGGGAAATGATCTTGAAATCCAGAAATGTTGTCCTAGTGCTCTTATATCTGATTAATCAGATGGTACCTTAGATGGTCACAAATTTATGGCTTTGTGATTGCTAGATTTTCTATAGCCATGTTCTCTACCACTCTCCATCAGAACATGATGGTTAGATTTCTCTTCCATATCCATATTTTTACCTATGTGGAAACCTAGTGATTAGTTTATTTGGGTAATCGTTACATTTAATACTTTATTTTTTAAAGCCAAGTGTTGGTATTCATTTTTATGATGTGGGTTTCTATTAAATAAACTTTCGAGTGGTAAACCATTTATAACCCCGACGAACTTCGAGGGCGAAATTCATTTTAAGGGGGGTAGAATGTAACAGGCTGAGATTTTATAAATATTTTTTTTAATTTCATTAATGTCTTGTGTTGTACGCTACACCAAATGGAGCTTGCTCAACAGGCATCCTTGACTTGCCTTGCATTACACACAATCACGACCTTCCTCGATAGCGTGTGTAGTACGTAATATCGAGTTTCACTAAACAACGATATGCTATTAAAATATTATTAAAACTAGCCATTATGAATAGTAATAACCACCTTTTAAAATTTTAGAAATTTTAGCTCTCAAAATGGAATTCATTTTTGGATTCCGAGTATCGAATTTAGCCTAAGGTGAAATTTTGGTACTTTACGGATAACTTTCATATTCTGATGAATAGTGAAAATTACTAAATTTTAATTAAAAACAACCTTTTTAATCGAATTAATTAATAGTGATAAATGATTAATTTGAGTGGTTTTGAAGTATATTTATAATATATTTTTACAATTTAATACAATGTTGGTCATTGTATGTAATTTCACATTTAAACCAGTTATAAACAAGTATCAATCTTTTGATAGTTATTATCTCTTAAAAACACGCCATTTGTTTTGACGACGGGAATTAATTTTTTAAATTAGTTAATGTAACTGATATGTTTTGAATTTGGTAAAATAGACATCATTTTTCAGTTCATAATATCAAATATAGTTTAGGCCTAATTTTTGGTATTTTTCTGGAAACTTTCATTTTTTGATTAATAGTGAAACCACTAAGTGGTAGTAAAAAAAATGAATTTTTCATAAAACTTATTTTTACCGCTTCTGTGAGTGGAATTTCAAAAATCTGAGAGACACGTTTTATGTCAGTAAGTAAAATGTGGTTCAATGAGATAAAAATAATTTTTTGGTGAATAGTAACTTTTTAATTTTTTTTAGCACGGTTAAAAGTAAATAGGGTATTTAAGGGTAAAAATGATATTACTATTACCCTAACACATGTACTAATTCTATTGTACAAGTGTAATTAGACCAAAAACAACCTTAGGAATAATTTATTACCATTTAGTCCCACTTGGATTAGATTGGGACATTTATTATTAATTTATTTAAAGAAGGGTTAAAATAGTTAAAATCAAAGTTTAATAACAAAATCATTTTTAATATAAGGTTATACATAAGATAAATTCTATTATAAATATTCATTAGAAAGCTAAAAATATTTTATACATAATTATATCTTATTTGTAATTTTTAGACTTTAAATAATTTAATTTTTTTATGACACAATGATGATGCAGTAATTACCATAATAGTGAAAAATTAGAATAACTGATATTATAAATCCCTAAATTAGTATAATTTCAGACATTTTATGAATTAAACTAATTTTATAAGTTAATATGACATGTTAGGATTATTTTAATTAACTTTGGACGAAGTAATAATTCTTTTATGAGTTTCAAAAAAATCAACTATTGAATAGTGTCTAAATTGACATAAAATAGTTTTTAAAACAAATATTATATTATTAATTGTTATTTTATTCCTAAAAATATATGGTTCGGCCAAATGACTTAGATAAGGTTATATATATTAGTAAAACACAACTTTAGGGTCTTTTGGATGTATATGGTATGTTTATTAACTATATAATATAAAAATAAAAAGTGACATGGTAAATGTCATTCTAATTAACTAAGAGTTAAAACTAAAAGATAAGTTTAATATAGGAACCTAAACTTGTCTAAATTCTATTGGATGAGAGTATTTCGACCCATTCCCACCTTAGCTTAAAAATAAATCAATTTGGAGCTATTTAAAATCGATTTGGACTTTATAATAAAATAATACTTTTAGTTATTCCAAAGGTGCCCCTCTCCTCCCTTATAAAAGGGAACCTCCTCCCTCTCTTCCTCACAACACATTGAGCCTTCAAGCTCGGAAAACCCCTATCAAATTCTCTTCTACACTTCCCTAGCAATATCCTAGAGGTTCTGGGCTTCATCAAAGACCAATTTTAGTGCCCTAAAGGGAGATCTCAAAGAGGCGCTTCAAAGAAGAGGCAATTTCCGTTACCGATTCATTCATCTTTATTTCTTCTTCCACTTCTTATTCGTAGGTTGTTTCATTATGAAGTAATAAAATCAATATCACTCATATACTGATATGTTATTATAAGTATGAAACAACCCTATTTCACCATCTATCCATCCTACGGAAAACAAAATCACCGGACGTGCGTACGTACTGAATACCGTCTCCACACCGTGGTGAAATCTATTTTCCACCACCACCTTACTTGGATGGGTATAATGATGTAAATAATAACTATATATTATTATTTTAAAGTGATATTTATTCTGAAATAGTATACATACACTCCAATACAATTCCATGATCATGAGAACGATATCATCGCTCGTACGTACGTACGGACTACCGTCTCCACGACGCGATGAGATTCATTCTCCACGTTAACCATTCACGAATGATTATAAAGTATATATAATTAGTAATAATGAAATATATGACATAATAATGATACTGTATTTATGTGTATATATATATGTGTCATCTACTTAATGCCATTCAACTCAATAAGGAAAAGAAAACAGCGTTCATGCATACGAACGGTCTACCATCTCCATGAACAATGTCTTTCGTTCCATTTAATGATCTATTATATATATGTATATTCTGAATATATATTATATATAAATAATGTTTTATATTCTAGAATTAAGTAATCCTGATCTAAGTAATCATATGAATAATTACAAGACAAAACACGGACGACAAATGAAACGATTTTACCCAAAACGCTCTTTACCATGGAATTTACAAAAGAACGTGTAATATAAATCCATAAGTGAACCATATATGATATCATAAAAATAAGTATGATTCTGTAATAAGTCAATAACATTATTTAAATCATTATACAGGAGGTTTGGACACATACGAAGAAAATCGGACCTAAGGTAACAGAAATATCACAATCTCATTTTTATCCGAGATTGTTTATACTTTGGTATTTACTGGGGTGTATTTTATCATCCACATCCATGTTTCCTCAATATATAATATTATTTCCATCCACCTACAATTGTTTAAATCCAATTTTACCCTTCGGTGAGTTTTTAGTAAAGGATATGAAAGGAATCTTTTGTCGTTTTTCATACGAGGTACTTTTTGACTTTTCCGATAAAAGTACGAGAAGAATGTTTATTTTAACTTATACGACATGAATGGATTTTTTAAAACATTATTTCCAAGAAGAATCCTTTACATGTTTTCAAGTTTATTTTTAATCAACTTATTTTAGTTTAAAATTTTACGACATGTTAAGAAAGTGAAAGTGTTTTTGAAGTAGAAAGGATATTTTCCTCAAAAATGGAGTTCAAGTGTTTTCTCAAAATTATTTTCCATCTAAGATAATAAAGGGTTCTATTTTTATCCCTATCATTATATTGATTCGATTATGTTGTCATGGAATTATATTTTTATGAATTCCTTTATCTTATATTAATTGTTTTATGATGTCACGATGTTTAAGATTCCCATTTTTATTACATGGGTTATGCTATGATGTATGGTTTTCTGATTTTGTGGCACACATAAGAATGGTATCATTATGAGATGGGTGGGACCTATATCTCCCACCAATGCATTGGGTAAAGATTTTATATCTCATGAGATAGACATGGCTGGAACGGTAGGTTATACCGGTTCAGTGAAACAGGACTAAAATGAGGAATGAACTCGGTTCAGAAATGTACTTTGTCCACAAAGATATTCTTGGCAAAGAGTATTGACTAATAAGAAATGATTCTCTATTATTATGTGTGTATACCACAAAGTTTCATGTTATATGTTATGATTATTGGGATTACGTTTTACTACTATGATTTATCCCCTGTTATGAAATTATGATCTCTTTTGCAGGTTATGATTTCCAAAAGATATGTTCTTATGAATATGATGTGATTGATATTTCTTTTGTTTAGCCTTAATGAGCATTTGAGCTCACCCTTTTTATGTTTTATTTTCCCTAGTATATAAAGAAAGGTTTTAGGTAAAAAAGGGAAGATCTTTATGGGATATTTTGAAGAACTTTCTCTACGATTAGAAGATTATATTCCATGTTTCCAAAGACACTAAACTATTACGGTCCTTGTGTGTGTGTTTTTGTTATGTACTAAGTATTCCGCAAAAGTAATGTAATGTCTATGTACATCAGGCATCGGGTCTCTACATAATCCATTTTAATCTTTAGGCTTATCCAAAATAATGTTGTCTAATCTCATATTATAGTGAAAATGATTACCAAATAGTTCTTACAACTAGCATGTTAATACCATTGTTGATCCCCATATATCATGAGATATGTCTTGTTGGTCACATTCCAAACATTTGAAGGCCTTAATCATGTATTCTCTTGAAATAAATGAATACCCATTGAACCTTATTGAAAACATGAATGATGTTAAAAGTTAACTCTTTCCACATACCAAAATCCTCAAAATTATATATAATCAAACCATGATATCACTTAGTCCTTATATCAATCATGAGCTCATGAATACAGTCAAACATTTCATTTTCTCGTTTCCCTTCATTATGCGCATATCATCTTTTTTTTCCAAAAATATCTCAATCACATTCCATGGATACCGGTACCGTTGAAAACCAAAATATACCAATACATAAATATTCCAATATTCCACGATACTATATACAAAATTATTTTGGAATCCCATTACATAAACACTTAATCATTCCACCACATTGTTGTCATATTCATCATCGCCAATAGTGATCTCATGTGACTTCCCTTTGTCCTTTTCATTAAGTGGTTTCTCATGTCGATCATCACTAGCCCTTGGATTAGGGCATTTTTTAGCATAATTCCTCACTTCCTTGCACTTGAAGCATTGAAGTGTTGGTGGTGCATTCTCTGTAGTCTTTTCCTTATTCACATCATTAGAAACCCTTTTTCCATTACTTCGACACTCGGCTGCTCGATGACCTTCTTTTACACACATAAAACATTTTCTAGTCCCATTAAGACAATCTCCACCATGCTTCTTTCCACACTTTGAGCATAAGGAAATATTCATCTTCTTTTCACCATTATTCTGAGATTTCTCCTTGAACTCCATCTTTAATTTCTTGTCAAAACTATGAGATGGATAAGTAACACCAACTTCCATTTCTACCTTGATAGTACAATTCACAATTTCTTCATAGATATTGAAGTATCTTATAGCTAATTCCCTTCGAATATTAGGTTTTAAGCCACTGAAGAATCGGTCAACTTTACTTTCAGGTTGGATGATAAAGCTAGATGCATACCTTGCAAGCCTTGTACAATTCGCTTCGTATATACCAACAGATTCATCATCCATTTTCTTTAGTTCAAGAAACTCCTACTCCATTTTTTTGAAGAATACAAGGGAAGTGATTATTGAAAAATAAGTTCTTGAACTCGTCTCATTCCATGGACCCAATTTCATCACATGGCGTCATATTCTTGATAATATTCCACCATTGATCAGCATCACCTTCCAAACGATATACTGCTTAGATGACTTTATCATGTTCAGAACATTGAATAACTGAAAATATTTTTTCAGTGGTACTGATCCATTGTTCAGCATCAAGTGGATCGAAAGACCCACCGAAAGAAGGTGGGTGTTACCTCATTAAGGACTCAATATAATATTGTTCCCTTCTCTACTCATTTGGAAGTCCAGAATGATTCATAGCTTGTGTAAGTATAGCAATAAGATTTTGTACTCCATCTCCCATAACATTTGTTTGTTCAGGAGGACAATCATTGCATTGTCCATTACATTGATCAACACAGTTCCTTCAGGTTCCAACCATCATCTAAAACCCAAAAAGAATAGTGTGAGAGGCAAAAAATTGCTCTAGGGAAAACAACATAATAAAGGTGGAGTACCATAAATATATAACATCTTGGGTTACCGTAATTATAGTACTATATTTTATGCTTAACCTTAGGGACATCCCTAGACATACCTTAGAAATATCTCTAGGGATCTTACTAAAGTTCTCGCATCCTTGTTTCCAAAGGTTGGCTAAAACTCTCCTCTGATACCAATTGTAATGACTCGAAGCTTAATGTACATGGACATTACATTGCTTTTGCGGAATACTTAGTACATAAAAAAACACACACACAAGGACCGTAATAGTTTAGTGTCTTTGGAAACTCAGAATATAATCTTCTAATCATGGTGAAAAATCTTCAACATCTCCCATAAGGATCATCCCCTTTTTCTTTACCAAAAATAATTCATTATATCCTGGGGAAAAGAAAACATAAAAGGGTGAGCTCAAATGCTCAGTAAGGGTAAAGAAAAGAAATATCAATCACATCATATTCATAAGAACATAACATTTTGGAAATCTTAACTTGCAGAAGAGATCATAAAATCATAACATGGGATAAATCATAGTTGTGAAATGTAATCCCAATAATCATAACATAAAACATGAAACTTTGTGGCATACACACATAATCATACAGAATCATTTCTTATTAGTCAAGACTCATTTCCAAGACTATCTTAGTGGACAAAGTCCATTTCTGAACCATGTTCATTCCTCGTTTCAGTACTATTTCACTGAACCGATTTAACCTACCATTCCAGTCATGTCAATCTCATGAGATATAAAATCTTTACCCAATGCATTGGAGGGAGATATAGGACCCACCCATCTCATAATGATACCATTCTTATATGTACCACAAAATCATAAACCATACATCATAGCATAAACCATGTAATAAAAATGGGAATCTTAAACATCATGACATCATAAAACAATTCTTATAAGATAAAGGAATTCGTAAAAATATTTCCATCACAACATAATAAAATCAATGTAATAATAGGTATAGAAATAGAACCCTATATTATCTTAGATGGAAATTAATTTTGGTAAAACACTTGAACTCTATTCTTGAGGAAAATATCCCTTCTACTTCAAAATAAAATTTCCTTTCTTAACATGTCATAGAATTTTATTCTAAAAGAAGTTGATTAAAAATAAACTTGAAAACTTGTAAAGGAAGATTCTACGAAATAATGTTTTAAAAATTCATTCTTCCCATATATGTTAAAAAAACATTCTTCTCGTACTTTTGTCGAAAAAGTCAAAAAGTACCTTCTATGGTAACCAAAGGAAAGATTACATTCATACAATGTGGTAAAAATTCAATAAAGGGTAAAAATGACTTTAAACATTCATGGAAAAATGGTAAAAAGTTTATGAAAACATTTTTAGAAAACATGGTCATGGATGATAAACGTAACCCCAGTAAATACTTACGTATAAGAAATCTCGGATAAAAATGAGATTGAAAATTTATCCCTTACCTTAGATCTAATTTGCTTCGTAAATGTCCGAACTTCTTGTATAATGATTTCAATAATGTTATTGACTTATTCCAGAATCATACTTATTTTTATGATATCATATATGGTTCACTTATGACTTTATTTTACCCGTTCTTTTGTAATTTCCATGTTAAAGAGTGTTTTGGGTAAAATCGTTTCATTTGTCATCCATGTTTAGAATTGTAATTATTCATATGATTACTTAGATCATGATTACTTAATTATAGAATATAAAACATTATTTATATATAATATATATTCAGAATATACATATATATAACAGATCAGTAAATGGAAAGAAATACATCGTTCATGGAGACAGTAGGCCGTACGTACGCAAGAACATTGTTTTCATTTCCTTGTTGAGTTGAATTGAATTAAGTAGATGACATACACATAAATACAGTATCATTATTATGTCACATATTTCATTATTACTTATTATATATAATCTATAATCATTCATGAATGGTTAACGTGGAGAATGATTCTCATCGCGTCGTGTAGAAGGTAGCCCATACGTACGGACGAGCGATGATATCGTTCTCATGATCGTGGAATTGTATTGGAGTGTATGTATACTATTTTAGAATCAATATCACTTTACAATAATCATATATAGTTATTATGTACATCATTATACCCATCCAAGTAAGGTGGTGGTGGAAAATAGATTACACCACGGCGTGGAGACGGTATTCCGTACGTACGCACGCGCGGTGACTTCATTTTCTGTAGGATAGATAGATGGTGAAATAGGGTTGTTTAATACTTATAATAACATATCAGTATATGAGTGATACTGATGTTATTACTTCATAATGAAACAACCTATGAAGAAGAAGTGGAAGAAGAAATAAAGTTGAAATAATCGGTAACGAACATTACCTCTTCTTTGAAGCGCCTCTTAGGGCACTGAAATTGGTCTTTGAAGAATACATGGACCTCTAGGATGTTTCTAGGGAAGTTGGGAAGAGAATTTGGCAGGGTTTGGCCGAACATGAAGGCTTAAAGTGGTGTGAGGAAGAGAGGGAGGAGGTTCCCTTTTATAAGGGAGGAGAGGGGCACCTTTGGAATAACTAAAATTATTATTTTATTCTAAAGCCAAATTCGGTTTTAAATAGCTCCAAATTAATTTATTTCGAAGCTAAACTGGGGATGGGTCGGAATCCTCTCATCCAATAGAATTTGGACAAGTTTAGTTTACTATTTTAACCTTATCATTTAGTTTTATCTTTAAGATAGATAATTTTACTTTTACCGTGTCTTTTCGTGTTCTTACACTATAAGGTTAATAAAATTACAATAAAAAGACAAAAGAACCCAAAGTTGTTTATTAATAATATATATAACCATATCTAAGTCATTTGGCCTAACCATATATTTTTAGGAGTAAAATAACAATTAATAATATAATATTTGTTTAAAAAACTATTTTATGTCAATTTTGATACTATTTAGTAATTGATTTTTGTGAAATTCATAACAGAATGAATAGTTAGAAACAAGTTAATTAAATCAATAATAACATGTCATAGTAACCTAGAAAATTAGTGTAATTCCTTAAAAGTATCAAATTACATTTATTTGTGTATTTATAACATTAATTATGTCAATATTTCATTAATAAGATAATTACTGCGTCATCTTTGTGTCATAAATAAATTAACTTATTTAAAGTCTAAAAATTACAAATAAAATATCATTATGTAGGAAATATTTTTAGATTTATAATTAATATTTATAGTAGAATTTATCTTTTGTATAACCCTATATTAAAAATGATATACTTATTAAACCTGGATTTTAACTATTTTAACCCATCTTTAAATAAATTAATAATAAATGACCTAATATAATCCAAGTGGGCCTAATTGGTCATATGATAATCCTAAGGTTGTTTTTGGTCTAATTAAACTTATCCAATAGAATTAGGAAATGTGTTAGGGTAATAATAATATCATATTTACCCTTAATTACCCTATTTACTTTTAACCGTGGTAAAAAAAAGAAAAAAGTTACTATTTACCAAAAATTATTTTCATCTCATTGAACCAAATTTTACTCACTGACATCAACCATGTCTCTCAGATTTCTTAAATTCCACTCACAAAACGGTAAAATTATGTTTTATGAAAAATTCATTTTTTTAACTACCACTTAGTGGTTTCACTATTCATCAAAAAATGAATGTTTCCAGAAAAATACCAAAAATTAGGTCTAAGATATATTTGATATTATGAACTCAAAAATGTTGCCTATTTTAACAAATTCAAAACATATCAGTTTCATTAATTAATTAAAAAATTAATTCCCGTCGTCAAAACAAATAGCTTGTTCTTAAGAGATAATAACTATCAAAAGATTGACACTTGTTTATGCTTGGTCTAAATGTGAAATTACATATAATGACCAACATTGAATTAAATTGTATAAATATATTATAAATATACTTTTAAACCACTCAAATTAATAATTTATCACTATTAGTTATTTTGATTAAAAAGGTTGTTTTTAATTAAAATTTAGTAATTCTCACTATTCTTCAGAAAATGAAAGTTATCCGAAAAGTACCAAAATTTCACCCTATGCTAATTTCGATATTCCAAATCCAAAAATGAAGTCCATTTTGGAATATAAAATTTACAAAATTTCAAAAAGCGGTTATTAATATTCATAACGGCTAGTTTTAATAATATTTTAATAGTATATCGTTGTTTGGTGAAACTCAGTATTGCGTACTACACACTCTATCAACGAAGGATGTGATTGCATGTAATGAAAGGCAATTCAATGATGCGTATTGTGCAAGCTCCTTTTGGTGTAGCATAAAACACAAGACATTAATGAAATTAAAAAGAATATTTTTCATAAAATCTCAGGGTGTTACAACTTCCTCCGGTGCCCCACACAACAGATCTTGACTCATGCGGTCGTCCACCCATGGGTCTGGTCATCTTGGACCTCTGCGTCATCTGTCTACTTCTAGGTGTATAAGACTCCACTGCAAGTCGACTATTAGTGGGTCTCGTAGTTGGTGACTTCTTAGCAAGGAGACTCTCTGCAAAGAGGACTCTCTCTAACAGCCCCGCTTGCGTCTAGATGCTGAGGGAGATCATTGATTCCCTGATCTCTCACCTAAGCCCCTACTTGAAGATTGGGGCCTAGAAGAATGGGTCTCGTACCATATCTATGGTTTAGCAATAGAGGTTGTGAACCTCGCTGAGTACTGTAACGCCCCGTCCCTAGTTACCCAGATTTGGTGCAATATTACGTAACATTGGCATGATCACAAAAGATCATGTCTCGAAATACCGATTAATTTAGTAGCCTTGGAATCACTAGATACATTCATAAGGTTTACATTACATCATAAAGTGAAATACTACAATAATATAGTCCCCATAGCCCACACTCATATCCCCTTTAAACTATCCCTGCAGGCAAGTCATAATATATTTCTTTACATACTGGGAAAAAATAAAACATAGAAATGGGTGAGATTAGATGTTCAGAAAGGATAAAAATATAGCAGAAGCTTTCATAAATAAGCATAATCATTTGAGGCAATGTATAACTAAAACAAAAGCTTTTAAAACTTGAACCTCAGAATAGTATGGTAAAGATAAAATGAAATAATTCCAGTTACTTATTCACATAGATATTCTACTAGTCTAATAATCACATGAAATATCAATAACCACTTTCATATTGATGGAATGCATAATACCGAACATTAATTTCTATGTCAAGGCCTCATGCCAAGACATAAGGGATAACTGTAACCGGATCCCAACCTGGAGAGCCTCTGTTACCGGACTCCATCCCAGAGAGCCTCTGTAACCGGACTCTAACCTGGAGTGCCTCTAATAACCGGACAGCAACCCGAAGGGTCTGCTGTAACTGAACCCCAACCCGGAGGGATTACTTTTACCGGTCCCCTACCCGGAACTTACTAGTCCAACACATTAATCTTAAGAAGAGGATGAAATATTACATAAACATTCGTATAAAAACTAGAATTCCAAAACATTAATCATAAACCATTAATGGAATTAAAATAACTCATCCATAGTCAAATATATCAAAAAATATTAAATAAAATATGGATGATTTCTATAAAATTAAATCAACATCAAACAAGTGTAAAATTTATCAAAGGATGTTGACATAGATGAAATCAAAACTATTTGAGAGAAATATGTATTTTTTTAAATCATTTTAAAGTCACATAATTATAAAAAAAGAATTTACTTAAAAAATATTATTATAAGCTTGTAATGGAAGCTTCAAAGATTTTATAACAGCGGAAAATAGCCACACCCGCAATATAAGTAAAAAAAATACATTCTTACATTAATTTTGTCGAAAAGGTTAAAATGACCTTGTTTGTAAAAATACAGAAAGATTCCTTTATAAACATCTTATAAAAAGTCAAACAAGGGTATAAATGACTATAACACATATTCTATAATATAGTAAGAATATTTGGAAATACATTTTTAAGAAACATGGATGTGGATGATAAAGAGGTCCCAGTAGATAATTACGTACAAACAACCTCGGATAACGAAGAGATTGTGAAATAAACCCATACCAATTTTATAACATACGAAACATACATCCCATGAAAGAGGTATAATACAATGAATATGTAAATACACATAAATTAAAGTGTATTACATAAATAATTCAATTATGGTCAATACATACACCACACAAAAGGTAATAGTGGAAATATGGAATGAATCTCATGGGAATAAGGAGTGAGATGAAAACTCATTACCTTGTACTTTTCTTTGGTTGTGGGTAGGCTAACCTCCTGTATAATGGTGAAATAATTGTTATTAAATTATACATGAATCATATACATTAATATGATATCACATATGATCTTTTAACCTTTCTTTGTTAATAATATCTTAGTATTATTTTCATTTTGGGTGTTAACTTACACATTTTCTTTTATATGTTTTGTTAAATAAGACATGTTTGTTATGGATAGGTTGTATATTATTCATATCAAGAATTATATTACTTCCTTAAACATTATTTGTAATCATAAAATGAGAATTATACTTGAATGGATACGATGAGGAATGAATCTCATCGATTTCGTGGAGACGGTAGTCCATACATACGCACGAGCGACAATATCACACTTTTGATATTAAAATACTATATAATTGGATAGTATATCATGTATACAGAATCATTATCATGTTATATTTATTATTTACAATAATGAAACATCATTATTATACCCATCCAAATAATAATGTTTTGAATAACAATTATACCATGACGAGGAGACTGTAAGCAGTACATACGCACGTATGGTGACATGTCATTCAAAGGATGGATAGAATACAGAATATGGTTTTACCATATTTATAACAACATCAATGTATATAGAGGATACTGGAGTTATAATTTTAGAATGGGAATAACAATGAAATAATAAGTTGAAGAAGAAAGGAATTTGAAAGAGGGTGGTGAAAACATTACCTCTTCTTCAGGTTCTTCCTTTTGATTTGATCAAAGGGGATCAATATGGTGGCTTTTTGATCAAACTAAGGACTCTAGGTTGAATTGAGGGAAGTTGAGAGGATATTTTTTCAGGTTTTTTCCGAGCAAAAAGGATTTGAATGTGTGAATTAGTGAGAAGGGGGAGTGCCCTTTTATAAGAGGGGTGAGGGGCACCATTGGAAAAGCTAGAAATATTATTTTATAATAAATTCATATTCGGTTTATAATGTCTCCAAAGTAGATTATTAAATCTATAAGGCGGGGATGTGTCAAAACACTTTCAAACAATAGATTTTAGATAGTTTTGGGTCATTATATTAACCATATCATTTAATTTTAACTCTTAGTTAATTAGTTTGACATTTACCATGTCACATTGTATTTTTATATTATATAGTTAATAAATCATACTATATACATACAAGAGACTACAAAGTGGTCCATTAATGACACACCTATCATTATATAAGTCCTTTGGCCGATCCATATATTTTTAGGAAGATAATATCAATTAATAATATAATATTTGTTTTAATAATTCTTTTATGTCAATTTTGACACTATTCAATAATTTATTTTTGTTAAAGTCTTATCAACATTATTAATTCGAAAAAAATTCATTTACGCAATACTATAATGTCATTTTGACCAATTAAATTCATGGATGTCATCAAAACATTAAAATTATATTTATTTTAACATTTATAATACCAATTATTTGATTCATTCATTAATAAGGAAAATACTGCGTCATTATTTTGTCAAAAATAATATTAATTATTAAATGTATAAAAATTATAAATAAAATACCATTATGTAGGAAATATTTTTATATTTTTAATTAATATTTATAGTCAAAAATAAAACCTATATAACCCAATGTAAAAATTGTTTTTCTAAAATATATATGCTTTTGTCATTTTAGTATTTATTTTAACTTAATTAATTTAAAGTGTCCTTATCACCTACAAGTGGTTCCATGGGGTCCCAAAATCGACCCAAAGATGGCCATGGTCGGACATGTATCATCAAAGAAGGTTAGGAAACGTTTTAGGGTAATTTATTATAATAATAATATTATTTTTTACCCTTATTTACCGGATTTACCCTTTAACCATGGTAAATAAAATATTTACTGAAGTAATTTATTCAAAATGTCTAAAAATAAAGGTTACCTATTTACACAATTTGGACATCCTTATTCCAAATATGGAATCCAATTTTCCAAATTCAAAACACAGAAGTGGAAGAAATTAATATATAATTATTTCATGTTGTTAAAACAAAAAAAGTGTTTTTAAGAGATAATAACTATCAAAAGAATGACACTTGTTTATGTCCGGTTTAATTATTAAATTATTTCCAATGACCAAAATTTTATTAAATGGTAATAATATATTATAAATATACTTTTAAACAACTAAAATTCATAATTTATCACTGTTAATTATTTCGATTAAAAAAGTTGTTTTTAATTACAATTTAGTAATTTTCACTATTCATGAAAATATAAAAGTTATCTGAAATGTACCAAAATTTCACCCTATGATAATTTTAATATTGTGAATAAAAAATAAAGTCAATTTTGAATGATAAAATTTATAAAATTTCAAAATATGTGTATTACTATTCATAACGGCTAGTTTGATTGGTTGTGGTGTCTGTTAGAACTCGAAGTTGCGTACAACACACACTACTATATTATTCAAAGAGAAGCGTACCGTGGAAGCTTGGGGTGTTACATTCTCCCCTCCATCAAGAAATTGCATCCTCAAAATTTGAAATTGTTATTCTAAAATAAAAGGTTGAAAGTAGAAAATACCTTTGTGGAAAACCCACATCAGAAACAAGGTTCATAAAATTTAGCCTTAATAAGAGGGAAAGGGAAATGAAGAAGTCACCACCAAATTATGATATCGATTAGGAGAACATTTGTGGAAACTAAATACACATAATTATAGGAAAAATATAAATATTTCTATGGAGTGATGGAGGTTATCAATCACGAACAGGTGTAAAATTGAGGGTCTCAAAGCCTTCAATCTCTAGTGATTAAAAATATCATCAGTTCAACAAAACATAAGTTATTAGGATAAAAAAATTATATACCTTTCATAAAGGTTTAGAATTAATTTATTAGAGAGAGTTATATATATATATATGTGACATGTATAGTTTCAACCTTCAACTAATTTCTCCCACAAACTCATATTTCACTCAAAATGATAATAAAACTCATAAATATTATATTTATCCTAATAGTACAAGGATCCAAATATTAACACATACAATTTAGATTGGGAAAACTATTTTGTAATAACCAGGGACTTCTTTTAGGCTATTGGTATGTAATAAAGGCCTGTCGTACTATGGTTGTGGGTTTGATTCCTGTAGCTTTGTCCGACGCAATAGGTTATCTCCGATATGCAGGTTGTCCTTTTCCAAAAACTATAGTATTATAATATCCCAAAAATTATCTTATGAAATGATTTAACATTAAGCCATACTATCCATAGTTCAACATAATCCATTCAAACCTTTATAGTTATCCAAAATACTTCTGTCCATATTCTCTCTCTTTAAGGTTTCTAAATTCCAAAATCAGTTGTAACATCAGATTCTCCAATCAATGTAATGATTTTTATTGTCACATACTAAAAAGAGGATCATATTAAAACTTTAATGAAAACAACAAGTAATATAGTACAATCATTATATATATCACATTATTCTTATAACAAGAATATAATCCCTGAGTCCAAAAATACAAATACATTAATTATTCAAATTCATATGTAGTAACAACATAAGATTGAACTTGCTCCCATGGACTTTTCTGAGGTATATTTCCTTGATTATTAGGGAATTAATTTTCATAATGCCCCATTTCTCTACAAATGTAGAATTGGACATTGATAGCCTATTTCTCTCCCTTCTAATAACGAGTCTGTTGACCTTTTTCTCTACATTTGTAACAAACTCCCAATCCTTTTAGGCAAGTACCCGGATGTTTCTTACCATAATTATCACATAATGGAAAAATGATTCTTTCTCATTTTAACTTTATCTATCGCTTGATCCACCATTATCTTCTTCTCTTTCTTTACTTTTTTGTCATAAGACTAGGAGAATTCGTTTTCTATATTGATATCACATGAGACAATATCTTCGTACGATGAGAAGGATTGTGATACTAAATCTCAACGGAGAAATGGTTTTAACCCATAAAAGAAATGATCAATCTTACTTCTTGTTTTACGTATATAATATGCTTTATTCCTCGCTATCCTTGTAATGTTAGACTCATACTTTGCAACATTCTCATCCTCCTTTTTCCTCAGACTCAGATATTGCCTTTCCATATCTGCTCAATGGTTCTGAGGAAAGTATTTTCCAATGAAAAGCTCTTTGAACTCTCTCCATTAAATATTTGATAGTTCATCATCTTCCTTTATGTTTTTTATTAATGACCATCATTGATCAGAATCTCCAGTGAGGCGATAAACTGCCATGATAACTTTCTCCCTTTCACTACTCCCCAAAGCATGGAATATTTTTTCTAGTGAACTTATCCATTCATCATATACCAATGGATTTTTACTCCCATTTAATATTGGTGGTTGTTGCCTCATGAAGCGATCTAACATTGACCCTCAATGTTGTGGATCAGGGTGCTCCATACGGGTAAGTTTATTATTCATAACCTGAGTGAGTTGTCCCAGTATGGTGATTAGCTGATCAGCACCAGTTGTATCACCAACTCCACTATAATTATATTGACCAGGAGGGAAATACCTACATGGACTGCGTGTATTGATACGGTTTCCATTCCTTCCACTATGTGCAATTTCTATACAATGGCATAAACTAGATCAGTTTATGAATCAAAATACATAATTCCATACTTGTAAAACACTTTACAGAAATTGAACTATTAATCGATATAATCTATAATCATAAAAAAATGTTTTGTTTGAGGAATAAAATACTCATAATCCGTTCATAATGGTTTCTAAATAAAATGAGAATTATCCTAAGCATATCCCCTGGGAGTGTCGTAACCAAGAGTGCTGCAAGGCCCGTTTTCGTGCACCAGTTCCCGTTCAAGTCTAGCTCAAATAGGTGTTTTCGGGTTTTACCCCTAGGTACATCTGTGCCAGAGCCTTCTCTACCTTCTCCTATCCAGACAGGGATGTATTGCTCGAAAACTCAAAAAATCTCTACAATACCAAAATTCTAGGAATTTATTCTATACTAATCCTCAATGTCTCTCTTAGGTCTATGTGATATATCAGATTTTGTCTAAATATAGCTTCCATGGTTTGTACTAAACATCCTCTAATACCAACGGTAACGCCCTGACCCCAGTTACCTAGATTCTATGCATTATTACGTAACAATGGAATGATCACAAAAGATCATGTCTCGAAAGGCTGATTAGTTTATTAGCTTTGGAATCACTAGATACATTTATAAGGTTTACATTATATCATAATGTGAAATACTACACTAATATAGTCTCCATAGTTCACAGTCATGTCCCCTTCAGGCTATCCCTGCATGTCAGTCATAATATATTTCTTTACATCCTGGGAAAAAATAAAACATAGAAAGGGGTGAGGTCGGATGCTCAATAAGGACAATAATATGGCAGAAGCTTTCATAAATAAGCCTATACATTTGAGGCAGTGTAAAACTAAAACAAAATCCTTTAAAACGTGAACTTCAAAATACTATGGAAAAGATAAAATGAAACAATTATATTTACTTATCCACATGGGTATTCAACTAGTCAAATAATCACATTTAATATCAATATCCCCATTCATAATGATGGAATTCATAATGCCGAACATTAATTTCTGTGTCAAGGCCACGTGCCAAGACCCAAAGGATAACTGTAACCGGAACCCAACCCGGAGAGCATTTGTAACCGAACTCCTTACCGGATATCCTCTCTAACTGGACTCTAACATGGAGAGCCTCTAATAACCGGACACCAACCTGGAGGGTCTGCTGTAACCAGACCCCATCTCGGGGGGCTTACTTTTACCGGTCCCCTACCCAGAACTTACTAGTCCAACACATTAATATTAAGAGGAGGATGAAATATAACATAAACATTCATATTAAAACTAGCATTCCAAAACATTAATCATAAACCATTAATGGCATTAAAATAACTCATCCATATTCAAACATATCACAAAACCTTAAATACAATATTGATGATTTCTATCATATTAAATCAACTTCAAACAAGTGTAAAATTTATCAAAGGAAGTTGACATAGATGAAATCAAAACTATTTGAGAGAAATATTTCTTTTTAAAATCTTTTAAAAGTCACATAATTATAAAAAAAAGAATATACTTAATAAATATTTTTATAATCTTGTAATGGAAGCTTCAAAGAGTTTATAATGGTTGAAAATATCCACACCCACCGAATAAGTTAAAAAAAATACATTCTTACATTAATTCTGTCGAAAAGGTTAAAAATGACCTTGTTTGGAAAATGACAGAAAGATTCCTTTATAAACTTCTTATAAAATGTCAAACAAGGGTATAAATGATTATAACAAATATTCTATCAAATAGTAAGAATGTTTTGAAATACATTTTTAAGAAACATGGATGTGGATGATAAAGAGGTCCCAATAGATAATTACGTATAAACAACCTCAGATAATGAAGAGATTGGGAAATAAACCCTTACCAATTTGGTAATATACGAGACATACACCCCATGAAAGAGGTATCATACAATGAATATGTAAATACACATTAGTTAAAGTGTATTACATAAATAATATAATTATGGGCAGTACATACACCACACAAAAGGTAATAATGGAAATATGTCATTAATCTCATGGGAATAAAGAGTGAGATGAACACCCCTTACCTTGTAGTTTTCCGTGGTTGAGGATATGCTAACCTACTGTATAATGGTGAAATAATTTTTTTTAAATTATACATGAATCATATACATTAATATGATATCATATATGATCTTTTAACATTGCTTTGTTAATAATTTCTTAGTATTAATGTCGTTTCGGGTGTTAACTTACTCGTTTTCTTTTATATGTTTTGTTACATAAGCCATGTTTGTTATTGATATGTTGTATATTATTCATATCCATAATGATATCAAGTCCATAAACATTATTTTAAATCATCAAATGCGAATTATACCTGAATGTGTACGATGTGGAAGGAATCTCATCACGTTCGTGTAGACGGTAGTCCGTACATACGTACGAGTGACAATATCACTCTTTTGGTATTAAAATAATATATAATTGGATAGTATATTATATACACAAAATTATTACCATGTTATATTTATAATTTACATGAATTAAACATCATTATTATACCCATCCAAATAATAATGTTTTGAATAACAATTACACCACGACGTGGAGACGGTAAACTGTACGTACGCATGTATGATGACATGTCATTCAAAGGATGTATAGAATACTAAATATGGTTGTACCATATTTATAATAGCACTATAGTATATATAGGATACTGGAGTTATTATTTTCGAATGGTAATAACATATAATGAAGAATTTGAAGAAGAAAGGAACTTGAAAGAGGGTGGTGAAAACATTACCTCTTCTTCGGGTTCTTCCTTTTGATTTGATCAAAAGGGCTCCATAGGGTGGCTTTCTGATCAAAGTAATTCATAAAGGTTGAATTGAGGGAAGTGTAGAGGATATTTGGGAAGGGTTTGGCCGATACAAAAGGATTTGAATGTGTGAATTAGTGAGAAGGGTGAGTGCCCTTTTATAAGAGGGGTGAGGGGAACCTTTAGAAAAGCTAGAAATATTATTTTATAATAAATTAATATTCGGTTTCTAATGGATCCAAATTGTATTATTAAAAGTATAAGGTAAGGATGGGTCTAAATACTTTCAACCAATATATTTTATATAGGTTTTTGTCATTATATTAACCATATATTTTAATTTTAACTCTTAGTTAATTAGTTTGACATTTACCATGCCACTTTGTATTTTTATATTATATATTTAATTAACATACTAGATACATCCATGAGACCCCCAAGTTTTCCATTAATGATACAACTATAATTATATAAGTTTTTTGGCCGAACCTTAGATTTTTATGAACAGAATTTCAATTATTAATATAATATATTTTTTAATAATTCATTTATGTCAAATTTGACACTATTCAATAATTTATTTTTGTTAATGTCTTAAAAACATTATTAATTCAAAAAATAATTCATTTACGTAATCCTATAATGTCATATTAACCAATACAATTCATGGATGTCATCAAAACATTCATATTATATTTATATTAACATTTATAATACCAATTATTTGATTCTTTCATTAATAAAGAATATACTACATCATTATTGTGGCATAAATAATATTAATTATTAAATGTATAAAAATTGTAAATAAAATACCATTATGTAGGAAATATTTTTATCTTTCTAATGAATATTTATAGTCAATAATAAAAAATATATAACCATATGTATAAATTTTTTTTCTAAAATATATATGCTTATGTCATTTTTGTATTTATTTTAAATTAATTAATATAAACTATCCATATCACCTACAAGCGGCTCCATGGAATCATAAAATCGACCCAAAGATACCCATGGTCGGACATGTATCATCAAAAGAAGATTAAAACACTCTTTAGAATAATTTTTTATTATTATAATATTAATTTTTACCCATATTTACCAGATTTACCCTTTAACCATGTTAAATAAAATATTTACCGAAATAATTTATTCAAAATGTATAAAAATAAAAGTTACCTAGTCACACAGTTTCGAAATCCTGATTCCAAATATTGAATCCATTTTTCCAAATTCAAAACACAGATGTGGCAGAAATTAATTTAAAATTAAGTCCCGTTATTAAAACAAAAATCTTGTTTTTAAGAGATAGTAACTATCAAAATATTGGCACTTTTTTATGTCCGGATTAATTATGAAATTTTTTCCAATGACCAACATTGTATTAAATGATAAAAATATATTCTAAATATAATTAAAAACCACTAAAAATCATAATTTATCACTGTTAATTATTTTGATTAAAAAAGTTGTTTTTAAGTAAAATTATGTAATTTTCACTATTCATCATAATATAAAAGTTATCCAAAAAGTACCAAAATTTTTCCCTAGGATAATTTCGATATTCCGAATACAAAAATGAAGTCCATTTGGAATGATAAAATTTATAAAATTTCAAAATGTGGGAATTACTGTTCATAACAACTAGTTTCATTGGTTGTGGGTGTGTTAGATCTCTAAGTTGCGTACAACACAAGCTACTGTATTATTCAAAGAGAAGTGTACCATGGAATCTAGGGGTGTTACAGAGTACTATGCTACTCTCATACTGCCCTTCTGTAGATTAAGTAGATCCTATATCTTCACCGCTCGATGGGTGGCTGGAAGAAACTCCACCCGGAATAGGCTTTCGATGTCTGTCCAGAGTATTCTCACCTCGTCGTGGACCTGAAGCATCTGTATCCACCATCTGCCTACTGTTCCCTGAAGAAGACTCATATCATTGATCACCATAAGGTCTTATGGTGTCCCTAGCTTCTGGATTAATTTCACCATATCCTCCGTCCAATCCCAACTGCCAGTGGGTCCGTCTCTCCCCAGAACTTGGGTGGCCTCTGGCGCTTGAACGCATTCGATGCTCTGAAGAGGCGTGCATCGTCTGCCGTAGGGCTGGTGGCATTGGTGTCCCAATGCAAAGTGGTATCGTTGGTACCTCCGCTGGTAAAGTTCCTGGCACTGAGGCCTCGTCGCTCGGTGGGCTATCAATACGTACGACTCATGGGGCTCTAACTGGTCTTCCGTAGAGAGGCATCCTGAAAGAAACAGACGCAACATGGTCAAAAGACTATACCTGGTGAGCTGATCTGTTTGAGATGACTTAAAGAAAATCCTTTGAAAACACACATGCAATCATCTTTTTCATGTGCTGAGTTCAAAATCAGAAGTTAGGGTCCTGGTGTATGGATACTTTGGTTGCCCGCAACAACACTGGACTCCATGAATTGAAAACCACACTTAGTACCCTTAACACTATTGCTTCATAGAAAATAATGATCAATGTATTATGTTCTGTGGAAGAACTGACTCCTCTGATACAAATATTTCATGACCCATCCCTTGGGGTGCATATTGGGACTACTTCAAGCCCATCTTTCATAGACCAGGGGCTGGAGACTAGAACCAAAGGCGTAAATCCCTAATCTGGGAAGGCATTTCCTTTGTAAACTGAAGACACACAACAGAAAACGCAACAGGAAGTAAAAAACTAAGTAAAACTGTATACATAAGAAGGACTAGATATTAATGTGGCTGGAAATACAAGACCAACAAAAAAGTGCAGGTACAACTAAAATGAAGTACACCTAAAAAAGGGAGAAACATATGAAAGGTAAAGAGAAGCTCATGGATTGTCCTCCAGGGTTCCTACCTGAAAGGTAGGTATAGATGGCCACATCAGCACTCCACTTCTGTGAGAATCCTATGTGTCCCAACTCTTCGTAAGGTCCCCCTCTGGGTACCGTCCAATCCTAGCACTCTCAGCCTCCATCATAGATGTATTTCATCTGTATCCAACACAATGAGGTGCGGGCATAGCCCATGAATGGGTGAGTATAACGATACTCAGTAGAGACCCCGAGACCCTGAAGGTCTCCCAATATTTAACAAGGATAAAAACAAAGTAAAATAACAACAGATAACCCTTACCAATGTATATTCCCCTACATATACCTACGTTATATAGTAAACCATCTCAATCATGAGGGAAACACAAAAGTCACTAACTCATCTCTAACCGGGATTTTATTCTTGGGGGTAATAGAAAGTAACATCCACAGTCAAATTATCGGAATCTTTGTTCATGTTCTAATCCTCCGCTATAGAGTACAGTGGTCCTACCGCGTTACATAGGGAAGCTTCCCACCTTCCTGGACTGATGTGGTACTCTTCCTGTTGAGTACCGTGGGTCTGATGCGTCACACAGAGGCACTCCCCACTTTGTGTCTACCATGCTCACATAGAGGCGCTCCCCGTCATAGCCTACTAAGGTACTCCTCCTTCTAAGTACTGTGGGTTTTTCACATCACACAAAGGCACTCCCCATTCTTGGAAAGTCGCGTCACATAGAGGCGCTTCCCACTGGGCTAGTCGAAACACCCTGAGCTGAAAGGTCACCAGTCGTCAGGTCTCAGCCAGCTACTAGGTCTCCGAACTCCACACACTTGTCTTCAAGAGGATCCGCTCCATGAGCTACTGGTAAATATTTCAACTATCACTAATTCCCAAGTAGAATTATATCAATGGTCTACCACGTCTTAAGATCTCAACGCAATAGATGGCGAGTCAATTAGACGCCTGGTTATGAGTTACTGGCATTTCTGTTCTAGGGGCCTGGTTGGTTTTTAGGTTCAATACAACCTGACCATACTACAACTATTTCCAAACCTCAAGTGGTGTATGTCAATTGAACCTTCATTCTCTAATATTTTCATCGTTGTAGAAGGTTTTTTGATCGGACACCCGTAGCTCATGATATGGGTGAAAACGTGTAACTGGCCAAACGGGTCTGGGTCCGATCTGACCCAGTCGGACCGACCCGGCCCGACCCAATTTGTGGGTCTGACCTGGTCTGAGGGGGTGGACCGAATAGAGTGGGAGGCCCAAACTGAAGGTGACCCATCCTGATGGGATGGACCGGCTCGAAGGCGGCGAGGTCTGATGGGAGGGCCCGGCCAGACGGCCCGGTTGGCCTGGTAGCTCAATCGGCCCGGTGGCCCGGTCGGTCCGGCGACGCAGCGGCCAGGGGGCCCGTTCGGCCTGGTGATCCAGCGGACTGATGGGGGGCCACCTAAGCCACAGCTAGGGGGTAGTCGCGTTCCCCTAGCACCCAAACTGCTCTGTCGTTCGGGTAGTTCTTCAACCTGTGACATGTGGTGCCGGTCCAGCACACGTGGGACCCGATGGGTTCCCGCTCTTCCCAATTGGCCGTGTGGATAGACGCTCTAGCTCAACGACTATTGACTTGGATGGCCGCCACTACACCTCCACAGTGGTGTGACGACGATGTAGTACTTTTTCCCTCTACACAGTGTGCCGGCGCCGCGCCTATTCCACCGCGGCCCGACCTAGCCACAGCCCGCTACTTTTCCAGCAAGGTGCACCAGCAAAACGCCATCACCTCCGTGGCCATGGCCTAGACATGGATTCCCACTCCTCCCCACCCTGCGACGGTGTCATACCCCCTCTGTCATGGCCCGGCCCAACTACGGCCTTCCTTCCGCGTGGTATAGCGGTGTCGCGACCTCTTGGCAACCCGACGGACCTTGCGCCACCAGTTTTCCTCGAGGTTGATTTTCATTACGGTCGGCCCAATTCCAACCACCGTTTCACTACCTCCATCATCAACAAATGAGAACAAAAAAGTGGGGGGGGGGGGGTCAGGTTGTGTTCGTGCGGTCTTATCCTTCCTCGTAATGGCGTTATCAATCAGGAAATCACATTCCAAAATACTGGGAGGTGAATAACGGAAACGAATTCACCTAAAATCCCATACCTTGTATGATGATAATCATTGAAGAAGTCGCCGAAAGGCGGACGTCGTTCCGTCATTCGTTTTTTTCTTCATGCTCTCGCAACTTCAGATCGTGCGTTGGAAAAAGAAGGGGCTATCCATTGTTGGCGGATGAGTGCCCGGAGGTGACGATGTCGAAGATGGTGTTCTTCGCATTCTTCGTTGGAGAGTTCCCCAACAACTCCTCCTCTCCTTAATTCACCCAACAAAAAAATGAAGCATGCCAACTGAATAATAGATGAAAATGACATCTAGTATTTGTTGGCACCACAATTCAAAAATATGTGGTTAATTAAAATAGAAAACCAATCTAATTAATGAGGGTGGTGGCTTATTTAATTTTTTGGGGAAGTTGAAGTGTTGACATCCAACATAAATGGAGGGGGGGTTATGGAGTTTTAAAGCCCATGTGGGCCCCTCCAAAAATATTCTCCCAATAAAGGTTATGTGTGGGTGGGCCCCACCACCATATCCTCTCGTGGGAGGTTATGGTGTGGTGTCCCCCACCACTAACCTCTTCTTAGAGGTTTTTACCACCACGAAATAAAAATAAGTTACACTTATTTTTATTTAACTTAATCAAAACTCAAAATCTAACTTCCATTCTCATTAGAACGCAACTATGGTGAAGGTCTCAATAAGAAATCACTAACACTGCGAGTACAAAGGTGCCCTCTGATTTCAGTTCCGAGCATCGGTTCAAAAGCTATAAAATCACGTTCGTACGTTTACTGAACGTACCCAAACAAAACTTCTGAAATTGATTTTGGGCATAGCGGGCCTCGGAATCAAGTGCCGTTAATTTTTACGGACTCGTATAAATTCCATGAATTTATGAAAAACAATTCAAGGTAATTTTCGATTCATTACATGAAATTTAATTTTTTCACTATAAAGGATAACTTACCATTAAAAATCACAATAATGAAAATACATGAATATTACTATTACACTAAATAATTAAATAAAATTTTCATAATAGCCATGAAGTATGTCATTTTATGAAAACATCATCAATCAGGTCATGTAAAACTACCTCAGTTAGTGATGTTTTCTGTAGGACTTATACAGAAGAGAAACCCTAAAAATTTGTTTTATAAATAAATTAAATTTCAATTGAAAAACTATGTCGGGCCATATTTAATTATTAGTCATATTATATAAATATTGTTAGAATATTTTAAATGAATGGCATCATTTTTAAATAAAATCTTATTTCCATATAGTACGTTCGTATGAAGAATAGTTTGGGGATATGTTATAGATTATATACCATTAGTAAATGATAATATATTTTTAAATTCAATACAAATATTATTATTTATGAAATTTCAAATGATCTTTAAAAGAGACTTGGGATACCTTATCAAAAAAAATGACAATGAGGTTTGGAAAACCATGCATTAATCTTCAAATGACCTCTTTTTTATTTAAGCTAAATACATCAAAGAAAAGGATTTTGGAATGTAAAATTCCCAAGGAACAATTAATATTATTTTTAATGGATTATTTTAGTATAATATTACATGAAACATAAACTTTTTTGTTTTTAATTGATTTTAATGAGTTCTATTTTATATGAAAAAATTGTTGTTTTTTTAAATTTTCTTTCTGTAATGGTTTTGAATATAATTTTAAAATTTAAAGAGACCTTGAAGGGAATATATATGATATTAAGACCTTTATACTACCATATATGAATTATTAATTTTTTATTTTTTCATTAATTTATGAAACATTTATAACATTATTTACACTTTATACTCATTTTCATGTTTATTTTCATTATTTAACGATAATAATTAATTAGATTTAAATAGAATTTATATTTAAACATTTAAATTATTTACTTCATATTGTTTTTATATCTACATATCATGGAACACGATAATTGATCTCTGGAATATTGTTTTTTGATATTTTTAAATCAAATATTTAAATTTTTTTATTACTTACATTGGTAGTGAATTAATGTTCTATAACTATTAATATATATAAATATCAAAAATAATTTATAAAATAAATAATTTATTATTAATAATTATTATAATCTTGAACCCTTATTCGTGTATTTTTATTATCATCATTATCGTGATTACATATTTAAGTCCCTATGCACACTTTTCATACCTCATTCAAATGTTGGGAAAACGTTGGATAATTATCTTTTTATTTAATTAAAATATTCATAAATGAAAATAAATATAATTTAATATTATACATTTTAACAATTATTTCACGATTGAACTTATACCATCTCAAATTTTAAAACTCTTTGCATTATATTTATTACATGGTACCCTAGAAGATACAGTATTGGTAAGACAACTATTTCATAAATATTCCACCAAAAAATATAATTTCTCAAAATTATACATCAAATAAACACAAGATATTTTTGACATTATGTAATCAAAAATTATTTCCATTTTATTTATTTGAAATGTTTATATTGATACATTTATCATTTAAATAATACAATATAGTGCACTAAATAATTACTAATCTTCAAAACTATTTCTTTTTAAATTAAAATCATTTTCATAATTTTTAATTTCATTTAATTATTTAAATTATTTAAAAATATAAGTACTATATCATATAAATATCATAAATAACCATTTATAAAACTGAAAATGATTATATAATTTTTAAACATATCAAAATAAAAAATTATTTTAATGAAATATATTAAACAATTATATGAAAATTGTTCTATAAAATAAAGTGGACCTAATAAGTTTACAAGTAGGAATTGAATATAATATATCATATAATCCATTTTTTAGAAAATATTATTCCTATTAAAAAAGTTCGTATTAAATATATATTTTAATTTAAAACAATAATATTAACCATAAACTGATATATTATTAAATTTATCGAGGTTGTCACATTATCCACCTTTATGAAATTATACACCAACAATTTTAAACTCTTGAAAAAATAATTGTAAAATGATTATTACATTCTACTGGAATTTATTATAATTCAATAAAATTACGACTAGTTTTATAAATTTTATTCAACCTGAAATCCTTTCTATAATGAAGAATAATATTAAATAAAACTCATTTAAAAATTATTTAAAAATATAAATATTTTGTATTGTTAGTAAAACACTTTATAGATTTAAATGATTCATTATTTTCATTTTTTGTATTGTTACCAAATAGAAAGAGTTTATGAAAATAAATAATATATTGAAACTTATGAAAAAAATTCAATGTATGAAAGATTAAATAAAACAACATAATTTTCAAATAAATCTCCAAAATGAGTACTATGAATTGAAATAAACATAAAGAGAATAAATGGGTAGTTGAAGATAAAAAATATATAGATGTCTCTAGAATTTCCATTTTTATGATTTTGACCTTTTTATAGATATATATTTTAATGGTGAAATATAAAATATCCTTCTAAATATAATTTATTGAAATTTGAATATATTATAACAGAATAAATGTATGTCATCTAAAGTAAATAATTATTTATTATGAGAAATATCAGGGAAATATAAAAGAAAAGTATGCTATAATGTGGTAAAGAATTATTCTTAAAAAAATATTAACTTATGAAATGAAAAATTCTTCAATTCGGAAAAAATATAATGAAAATTGTATTTCCCCATATAAAAAAATAAAATAAAATTTGATTAACAAATTTACTGAATATATTATTTTAAAAATGTAATGGATAATGAATAATTTTTTAGAGTCATTTAAATATGATTGTGTCAAGAAACAACATTACCACTTTTGTAACATATGAATCAAAATCCATATAAATATGGACTATTTAATGGAATTTTATATTAAAATAATTACATTTTATGTATGAAACAAATAAAAAATCTGGTATTATATAAAAAAATAAAAAAATTTAAATGGTCACTATATAAATATTAAAAAAAAGAAGAAATTTAGAATAATCTCTATTAGAAATATCGTAAGCGCCATTTAAAAAAGATATTATGATAATGAAATGTAAATGAACATAAAATATTAAATTCAAGATAAGTAAATAATAAGAAGATACCAATATTAGATAAAAATATCCAATGAAGAATGTGAAGACCTAATAAATGATGGTCGAGTAATCAAAACCCCTTATAATATTGTATTTTTTTTATGTTAGAACCAATAAAAAATGGGACTGTAGGAAATGTATATTTCTAAAATACATATAAAAATATAATACATTCATTGCATATAATGTAGTTTAATTATAAGGATTATATTTAATAATAATGATTATAATTAAACTAATATAGATTGAGTTAATAGAAACCCCTTCTGGAAAACATGGTCTCTGAACTATAAAAATAAAATAGGGAATAAGGGACCTAAAATTAAACATAAATGGAAATAAAATATTAAAATAATTATTTAATTAACTTTTATTTTGAGAGATATTGAGAAAATAATAATTATAGAGACAATGCATGAAATATTTATTGATTGAAAAAGTGAACCATGAAACTAAGAAATCTTTAATTCCATTAAAAAATAAATCTATGTTTATTAAAAAAACTTATTAATCCTTAATAATAAGAATTATTAGTGTCTCTTTACATAGTTATATAATCATAAATATATATAAATATATATTATGTTAAGAATAGAAATATCTATTTTATGTTACTGAATTTTATAATTTATTCAATAAATACTTCCCAAACTATTTTTGTATAATAAAATTCCCCGTACATGTGAATGAGTTTAAAGAAGAATACATTTTAAATGATTAACATTTTACACAAATTACTTGAATTATTTTTTATCATTTCATATTATTATGATGTATTATTTTACTATTTTGATGGATTATGTTAGAAAATATACTTTAGTTTGTTCTATTCTGTAATCACAATTTGATCCATTTGTTGTGTGATTTGATTTTTCCCCCATCCATATAATATCACATTCTAAAATAAGAATAACCAATTTAATTTTAAATGATTTATACACAAAAATAATCTCATATAGCTTATGAGATTGACTAAAGGATACTGTTCTTTCATTGACATGTATTGTATTTACAATACTCTATATTCTATGATTATTTTTATGTTCAAAAATTCCCATTGTATTTCTAAATAATGTTGTGTTATGTGACATTTATAGGAATTTAAATTTTATTTAAATAAATTTAGTGTTACATGAATGATTTTGGAAACACTATTTTCATCCCTATGTTAAGATGAAAAGATAACTTTTTCATATGGTACCAACCCTACATTATATTAAAATTTTATTTTTGGATAATCAAATTTACATTTGGAAAATTGACACACATTTGGTTCAACAACCCTTCATTGGAGTCTAGATTTACTGTTTTCAACCTTATGTTCATGAAAGTTAAAAATATGCTTTATTAATGCCACGATCAAGATTTTATGATGACAAGGATAAACGTATGGACCATCATACCTACACTACATTGTTCCCTACGTTACAAAATGATAAATATTGGATAAGGATCCATGTATAGGTAGAAACCCTACGCTATGCAAAGTAAACCTGTACTACGCAACTCAACCCTACTTTGTGTTCATAATGACAATGTTAATCAATCTGAATTTTCAATATGGGATTACTGAAATGGTCATGTTGGAATTGAGGACCAATTCAAGGATCGTTATGATAGTTTCAAAGAACCGTTTTTATCATATAAAATTTCTCATATTCTAAAGGGATGTTATTATTACCTAGTCAATTGAAATTTAATTTTATGTTGCATATTTTCATATAGAATAATAACAATTCATATTCACATAAATTATTATGGGTGTTTAAATCTATAATTATCGATGATTTTGAAAAGAAACAATCCTCCATCCCCCTCTTGTCTATTCCACTGTATATTCTGACCTAACAATTGGTATCAGAGAAGAGGTTTTGAAAAATACTATAGAACTCTAAAATCTATAATTTCTATACAAATATGGAAATGGATGATCTTAGAAAATGAATGTCAATTATTTGACTTCCTTTCTTTAAGGGAGAAAATTTTGGGTGTTGGAAATCAAGTATGATTATCTATCATAAAAACCACGGATTCTTAGTTTTCTCAAACATGATTACCCCATATAATATTCATAGTAACCCAGAAAATTGAGATGCTACAACAAGAATTTAAATATGACATGAATTCAAACAATATGAATGTGATTATTTTTGGTCTTTGACAATATGAGTTCAATCGTGTTTCTCAATGTTATACTACCTTTAAAATGCGAAAACTATTGAAAATGCATATGAAGGAAAATATAACGTATGAAATATGAGGTGTACAATAGAAAAGCGATGTTTGACACCTATATAATGTTTATTAGTGACATTATCACACATATAAATGGAATTTTTAAAGAAATATTCGACAATATTATATCTTTAGGTGAATCCATCAAAAATGTTGATCAAGATTTGAAAGCACATAGAGTATTGCCCTCAAAATTGAATGGAATATCTAATGCTATTCAATAATCAGCAAAATTCAATGATCTGACAACGAATGAAAAAATTGGGACACTAATTATGTATGAAGATGAAATAAATGATGACTATGAAGATCAAAATATTATTGTGAAGAAAGAAAATATTTCTCTATAGTTTACATCTTAAAAGAACCGTAAAAATGAAGTCAAGAATTCAATTAAAAGATTAATACAGATTCGTCTGATTCTAAAATGGAACTAGCTTAGTTATCCAGCATTCTTATCTAGTTTTATAAAATTAAAATAGGATTAATAAAAACATAAATAAGGATGATAAAAGTTATATTGATGCCAGATGTTATTAATGCAAGAAATTAAGTCATGGCAGACTAGATTGTACACAACTGAATTCTAAAAGAAACAAGACATAAAATATGTACAAGAAAAATGATTATTATGATCATAATGGAGAAAGAGAAATCAGATCTACATTCAGTGTATCTAAACAGTCCAAAAATCCAACAAAGTCTGATATAGAGAGGGTGCAGTCAGGTCTAAAGTCCAATATGTGCTTTATTTCCAATGAAGAAGAATATAATGTACTGAATTATAATCATTCATATTATGATTCTAGTTGCTACTCAATTAATAAAATATCTTCCTATAATTCAATGTTAGAAAAAAAATATAATTCTCTAATAAAGAAGAATAAGTCATTGAAAAATATCCATAATGTTGTGTTAATTGAAAGAAATACTATGTTAAAAAAACATGAATAGATATTTGGTAAATTCAACTCATCTAATACAAACTATCTTGATCGTGTGAAAAAGATTAAATAATTATATAATTAAGTAGAAACTAATAAGACTTCCTCTGTTTTTTTACTAATGGATAAAATATCTAAAATGAAATAATTTGACATAGTGTTATTAAAGTGGAAATATATGGAATAAGAAGCAAGGTTGAGAAATAAAAAATATATAAATACTATTTTGTTTATAATACTAAAAATTAAATATATTGTCATTGTGGAATAAAAGGCCATGCCATAAATAAATGTTCGTTGAAAAATTCTCAAATTAGATACATTAAAAGAGATATTATTCCTAAAAGTTTTTTTGGAAGAAAATGATATAAAAAAAGAAGATTTGGTTTCCCAGATCATTTCTAGATAAAACTCCTGGACCCAATAAAATATGGGTACCAAAACAAACATTTGTTTAAATTCTTTTTTATGTAATAAGACATTGGAAAAAAAAATATTATATGATATATGGATAGTGGTTTTTTGATACATATGATTAGAGATCTATCAAAGTTTCACACATTGACACAAATGGGTGGAGGTATTATTACATTTAGTGATAATGCGTAATGAAAGAATATATGGACATAAACTATTGGAGATCCAAAGACTATCATAATCAACAAATTACTATATGTTAAAGAGATAAATTATAATATAAAAGTATTTCTAAACATTGTGAATATAAGGGACCGACCTTATACCTTACTTAATATTGAATTAAATGAATAATTCACATTGAGGATCTTTTCAGGTTTATAGTTTTAGAGAATTAGATCTTAAATCATGCATTACATTCCACATTTAAACAATGTGGTTACATAAAAGATAGTATTCATTTTTTTCCATCAACAGAAACATATTTAAAATAAAACATGGATTCTTTCTTGAAACTTTCTTGACACTATCATCATATCATGTACCTTTACCTTGACCTATGAAAAACATTTCAAAAACTTGGGATGAGCATAAAAAGCTCAGTAAGGGATATAAAAATATGGAAAGGAAACATGATTACATGTATATATAAGAATAAATGAATTCATACTTTACTCATAAAACAGAATCACCTTAACATACTTCATCAAATCATGAATAAATCATAGAAATCATAAGACATAAAGGTATCTTGAGGCATTCTTATGTAGGGAGTAACCCTCATGGTTATGTTTGGAATACCCATCATAGTATATTACCTATATCTCATTGGATAAACCTTAATGTTTAACTCCTTCACATTACCCAATGCATTGGAGAGATATATCGGGCTCACCCACCCTTAGTTTATGACAGAACAACCAGTCTTCATAACAATGCCCAACAACCACAACATAATCATATCACATAAAAAAATACATAAATGAAACATAACATTTCCACATTTCAATCACAAGATATCAATACTACACATTGATATAATAAAAACATTATGAAAACCATTTTCAATACCATTATAAAAGAAAAGTAAAACATGGTATTTATTTTTCATTTTAAAGAAATGTTATGGCTTGTAGAGGAAGCTGAAACTCAAATAATGGTCACGGCGGTGGAGAAGTCATTGTCGCCGCATACGTACGACAAAAACATTCCCTTTTTTTATTTAGTAAAACACATCATATAAAAAAATATTCCTTTTGAATAAGTGTAAAATTCAAAGGGGTTTATTCACCGTATAAAAGAATGTTGTGTATAAAACAAAATATGCCTCAATGAAAAGAGATTGAGATGATGTCCCATACAAAGACAGTATCCTTCGATTAAGGATAAATCAATTACATAATAATGTGTGACAAATGAATACACCAAATATATGTGGATATTAAGTGTAAAACAATCCGAATATATTCACACATATTCATAGAATGACATATTCAAGGAGTACCAGTTTATCCAAAATAATCAAAATTGGGTTAAGAAGTTCCCTTGCAAAAAAATTGACAGCCTAACGGCATCACTTCAAAATTCAGAAAATGAGTTGATGAGAGATAAAAAGGGTATCTCATCACATGGAAATAAAATTTACATCAATATGTATATAGAAGAACATAACCCAAAATTAAAATATGTAAATTAAAAGACCCAACAAAAGAATTCTTTCAAAAAGAGGAGGGTGAAAGGTTCCCTTACCGACATGGGTATCTTTCGAAACATACACCGCATGAATGAAGGACAATAAAACATTGATTTAAATACTCATAAACTAAATTATATTACACAAAGAGTAAAATAATGGTCAGTACATACACCACTCAATGCAAATTGTGGCAAATGTAGCATAAATCTCACAGGAATAAAAGTGAGATGAAAAATCCCTTACGAAAACTCGGCAGCCCAACGACGCCACTTGAAACATCCAAAAATGGATTGATGAGATCAAATAGGGCCTCTCATCATATTAACATAAAGTTTACAGAAAACAGAATATAAAAGAACATCCCAATAATAAGAAAGATGAGCTTAAAAGGAATTACATAAAAGAGTGTACTTAAAAAGAAAGGGAGGGGTTGGATCCCTAACCTCAAGTCCGACTTGTCTTGTTCGTTTCTTTATATTCCTGAATAATAAAAATTGGTCAATTTATAATTTCTTAAGGACCTCCTTTAAATATTATAATTCAGTTCATATCACATATTATAATGCTATAATAATTTTTTAATAATTTTAGTTCATATTAGACGTTTTTGCTGATGTTTGGTGCATGAGTAAAAAATGAACTTGTTTGAAAATGATTGCCCATGTAGTTATAAGTAAATCATTTACATAATAGTATTATTGATTAAAATATCATATATATGCAGTAAATATTCATTTTATACTATTCCATAACATTTGGAGAAAAAAAATGAAAAGCACCGTTCATGGAGACGGTAGGCTATACGTACGCATGAACGCTACTTTCATTTTTTTCATATTAATGGAATTAAAAATAAATGAGATATATATATATATATATATTATAATTCCAGTATAATATATATGTTATATAGGTCACGTATTTTCATTAATTTCATTCTTTATACATTCCATGTATTGCATGAATGAGTCACATCACTTGAGGGGGCGATAGTCCACACTTCCTCATATGAAATTATCTAATTTTCACAACATGAAAAGAATAAAGGTATATTTTAAATATTAAACAAATAAGCATATAGTGAACATAAATACCATATATTTCATATATAAAATATAGTGACATCATAATATCCAACTTTAAAGGTGTTAAAATAATATTGAACAATCATCATTTCGTGAGGCAGAAAATCACCAACCATAGAAACAGTATGTTCTTTAACCATTAGATGAAGGTGTGTGTATGTGTAGCTCTAATACTTCTCATAAAAACATCCTAGTAAATTGAAGATAATTTTTTTGTTACAAAAAAAATTAATAAAAAGAGTTTAGGGGGTTGGAGAAGAAAAATAAAAAATAATAACACAAGAGAAGACACTACCTTTAAATCGGGAAACTCTTTTTGATTTGAGCTCAAAGGCTTCCTTGGAAAGACTTCTGACCAAAGTGAGGCTTCTTGAAGTAAGAGATGGAAGTGGAGAGACAAAATGGGCATGTTTTTGATGACCAAAAAGCTTGAGAGGTGTCGGTAAGGTGGTAGAGGTGGGGGCATTTTATAAGAGGAGAGGAGGGGCACTCTTGGAAAGTCTTGAAAAGTAACATTATTATAAAATGATTTTAGGATTTTAAAGGTCCAACAATTATATATTGCGAGAATAAGGTGATTATAGTTCTAAATACACACAGAAAATAGGTTTTTTACAAATGTAGGTCTTATATTTTACATTTTATTTTCATTTTATTTAAATCATTAAATAATGAGGCAATCACTACATCATCATGGTGTCATAAATAAATTAATATATTTAATGTCTAAAAATTATTAAAAAAATATCATGATGAAGGAAATATTTTTAGCATTCTAATTAATAATTATTGTATAAAATATGACTTATATAACCACATGTAAAAATTGTTGTAGTAGAAAAACACATGTTTGTGACATTTTATTTTTAACTTTAAATAAAAGGGTATTAATGTCATTTTCCTTCCAAAGTGGCTCCATTGAGTCCTCATGTTGACCCATGGATTTTCTTGGTCGGCCATGACACATCTAATAAGGGTATTACATATTTCATGGTCATTTCATATTATTAAAACATTATTTTTACCTTAAATTACACTAATTACCTCTAATCACGATTAAAAACGTAAAAGATACTATTCACCAAAAAATTATTTTAATCCCATTGAACCACATTTTACTTCCTAATTAAAACCATGTATGTCAGATTTTTGAAATTCAAAACACAGAGGTGGTAAAATTTCATTTAAATGAAAAATCAGTTTTTTTAAGTACCACTTAGTGGTTTCACTATTCATCAAAAATTGATGTTTTTCAGAAAAATACCAAAAAATTAACCCTAATATATATTTGATATTTAGAATTAAAAAATTATGTTTATTTTAAAAAATTCAAAACATATAGGTTACATTAATTAATTTAATAATTAATTCCCGCTATCAGAACAAATAGCGTGTTTTTATGAAACAGTATATATGAAAAGATTGACACTAGTTTAAGTCTAATTTCAAAGTGAAATTAATTCCAATGAACACTATTGGATTAAATGGTAAAAATATATTCTAATTTCACTTTAAAACCAATTCAAAAGATAATATAATCATAAAAATAAATTATATTAAAAAGTGGTTTAGTATTAAAATACAACATTTTTCACTATTCATTAAAAATGAACTTTATCGGAAAAATACCAAAAATTTAAACAAAGTAAATTTTGATGTCCTGATTCTAAAGAAGAATTTTATTTTGTCAAATAATACTCATAAAATTTTCAAAAAGTGGATTTAAAAGAGTTTCACCATCAAAAGGTGGTTAATCGACCTTTTAAAGAATATTAGAATGTTTACTCTCTAAATCGGATTCATTCGCATTTTTAATCCTCCAACATTTATTGTAAATAGTAAAAATATTTGAAAAACATATATAATCATATTGTAGTCAGTTTTGTTCATTCCCTTCATTACAACAGCTAGGTGTTAATAACCATTTAAAATAAAATTATTTTATTATTAGAGTGCAACTTATGATTTCCAAGAAACTCTTTGTTGCGTATTAGGTAAGCCATTGAGCATAGCATTCCCTTTAAACTAATATTAACATTTTATTCACAAATAGGGGTAAATATAAAAATGTTATATTATTTATTTACCTGGGGTGTTACATCCTTCCCCCCTTTTGGGAATTGCTTCCTCCCAATTTTAAAATTGGGCTCAGAAACATCATTGAATGTCCCACATCGGAACACGAGTCGGTAAAACAATCACTTTAAAAGAAAGAAATAGAAGTACAGAGGTCACCCGAGTTAACACATACTAGGATTCCAAGTATGAAAACATGGATATTGAAGAAAAAGAAAAGGGTCATGATCAGAGGGAGAGTGATAGAAAACATGTTTAGGAGAAAGTTAACCACAAGAAAATAACAAACTTCTGGTGGGTTAAATAGTATTCGATTCCCCAGTAGGAAAAGATAATAGAAAACATTTTTTTTTGTAAGTTACTTTTAATTGAGGAATTTATTTTTGTTCTTAAGGAAACATACTTACTTGTCATGATGACTTTCAACTTTTACTTGATTTCTTACACAAACTCATATTTTCTCTAAATGATGAGTATTTAGGAATACATGTTCACATTAAGTGTATTATAATCAACTTCTTGAGAATAACCTAATCCAAAAAATGGAAATATATATTTCCCATGTCTTTAGACCCTTACCAAAACCAAAATTGTTAGAACAAGATCAGATAATCCAGAAAAGGATAACCCTTTATAAAAAGAAAATCTATTCTTAATCTCCAAAATTTTTCCAACAAAACCCAAAGTTCAACGAGACAATTTGATAAACAATTTGTCCATAAAATACTTCAAAGTAAACCAAACTAATATTTAAACCTAAATACATTAAGGATTTAGTCGCATAGTCTTCCAAGGTACAAATTAACACTTATCACCCAATAACATCAGTTTCTCTAAAAGTATCATATTAAAAAGTAATTAACCTAATCACATATCCTCCATGTTAGGTTAATAATTTCCACAGAGAACCCATAATCAACTTACTCTTAATTCATAGAATCATCTAACTAAAAAGAATAAGTCATACTAACCAGGGACTTCACGTAGTCTAGTGGTAGGTGATAAATACCAGTTACACTTTGGTTGTGTGTTCGATTCCCGCAGCTTTGTCCGACACGATGTGCTGTCACTCGGTCTGTGTGTTGTCCTTTTTATAAAACTCCAAAATAACCCTAACATGTTTTAAACTCAATAGTTTCCTTATACCTCTCATTTTCATCCAAATTCATTACGATCACAACTTCTTAATTCTTTATGTCTTATTTCACCACCATAAAATAAAACGATTCCCAAAATGAATAACGACATACCTTGATCATGGCGTCCACTCGGTTTCATCATCATCTTGTTCACGTAGGTATAAGTCCCATGCATTAAAATAATGATTTATAAATCCTTCAAAATCATTTTCTTCCTCCATCCAAATACACCTTGTACCACATGGGTCATATGGATGTTCACAGAAAAACAGTTTGGCAAATAATCATATATGACATATAATTCCAAAACATCTGATAAAACATGATTTCTATAAAAATAGTCGGATAGAATTTGAGTTCAAAATTTCTATTATTGGTCCTTTTAAAATACCATAAGTATGTGCTGAGAGAATATATTTTAAAAGAAAATATAAATAGGTTGTGCAAGGGTCTCTTTCCTCAGCACCATTTTTAAAATCATAATATGCTTCAAATTCTTGTGATAAGGTAAAATATCTGAAAATAACTTGATAATATTTACCTTTCTTGAAAATATGAGAATATTGTGAAAATAGTATTTTCCTCAATAAAACCCATGATCCACGATGATAACGAGGTATAGTGGAGGTGTTTGATATCTCAAACAACTGCTTTCATGTGGGTTGTATGCTAGAAAAAGTTTCACAATCATCCGAACATGACATTGCAATAATTATTGCAAGAATGTGATCAGGAAGAGATAGGAATGTCGTTTGAGATCCTCCTCCTTCCATTCATAACTGACTTTACATGACCTGAAAAAACGTTATAAAACAAGGATTTAACTGAAATAATGGTTATAGGGAATAATCATGTGTTTAACAAAAACTCCTAGTCCCTAAAGTTGTCTAAACCGACCTCTGATACCAATTATATAGCCTCGGCCTTATACCTTAATTAATATTGAATTAAATGAATAATTCACATTGATGATCTTTTTAGGTTTATAGTTTTAGAGAAATGGATCTTAAATTATGAATTACATTCCACATTTAAACAAAGTGGTTACATAAAAGATAGTATTCATTTTTTCCCATCAATGTAAACATATTTAAAATAAAACATGGATTCATTCTTAACACTTCCTTGACACTATCATCATATCATGTACCTTTCCCTTGACCTGTGAAAAACATTTCAAAAACTTGGGATGAGCATAAAAGGCTCAGTAACGGATATAAAAATATTGAAAGGAAACATGAGTACATGTATACATAAAAATCAATGAATTCATACTTTACTCATAAATCCTAAGAACCTTAACATACCTCCTCAAATCATGAATAAATCATAGAAATCATAAGACATAAAGGTAACTTGAGTCATTCATAACATTCTTACGTAGGGATTAACCCTCATGGTAACATTTGGAATACCCATCACAGCATATTCCCTAAATCTCTTCAGAGAAACCTTAACGTTTAACTCCTTTGCATTACCAAATGCATTGGAGAGCTATATCGAGCTCACCTGCCCTTAGATTATCATGGAACCACCCGTATTCATAACAATTCCCATGAACCATAACATAATCGTATCACATTAAACATAAATAAAGGAAACATAACATTTCCACATTTCAATCACAAGATATCAATACAACACATTGATATAATAAAAACATTATGAAAACCATTTTCAATACCATTATAAAAGAAAAGTAAAACATGTTATTAATATTTCATTTTAAAGAAAGGTTATGGCTTGTAGAGGAAGCCGAAACTCAAATAATGGTCACGGCGGCGGAGAAGTCATTGTCACTGCATACGTACAACAAAAACATTCCCTTCGGTCGTTTTGTAAAACATATCATTTAAAAAAATATTCCTTTTGAGTAAGCATAAAATTCAAAGGGGGTTATACACCGTATAAATGAAAGTTGTGTATAAAACAAAATATGCCTCAATGAAAGGAGATTGAGACGATGTCCCATACAAAGACAGTATCCTTGGATGAAGGATAAATCAATTACATAATTATGTGTGACAAAAGAATACACCAAATATAAGTGGATATTAAGTGTAAAACAATCAGAGTTTATTCACACATATTCACAGAATGACATATTCATGGAGTACCAGTTTATCCCAATGAATCAAAATTGGTTTAAGAAGTTCCCTTGCAAAAAATATGACAGCCTAACGGTGTCACTTCAAAATTCAAAAAATTAGTTGATGAGAGAAAAAAAGGGTATCTCATCACTTGGACATAAAATTTACATCAATAAGGATATAGAAGAACATATCCCAACATTACAATATGTAAATTAAAATACCCAACAAAAGAAGTCTTTTAAAAAGAGGAGGGTGAAAGGTTCACTTACCGACTTGGGTATCTTTCGAAACATACACTCCATGAATGAATGACAATAAAACATTGATGTAAATACTCATAAAAGAAATTATATTACGAAAAGTGTAAAATAATGGGCATTACATACACCACTCAAAGGAAATTGTGGAAAATGTAGCATAAATCTCACAGGAATAAAAGTAAGTTGGAAATTCCCTTACGAAAACTCGGCAACCCAACGGCGCCACATAAAACATCCAAAAATGGATTGATGAAATCAAATAGGGTCTATAATCATATTAACATAAATTTTACAGCAAGAGGAATATAAAATAACATCCCAATCATAAGAAAGATGATCTTAAAAGGAATGACATAAAAGAGTGTACTTAAAAAGAAAGAGAGGGGTATGATCCCTTACCTCATGTCCGACTTGTCTTGTTCATTTCTTTATATTCCTGAATAATAACCTTTGCTCAATTTATACCACCTTTAAAGATTATTATTCAGTTTATATCACATATTATAATGTTATAATAAATTTTTTAATAATGCTAGTTCATATCAGACGTTTTTGCCGATATTTGGTACATGAGTAAAAAATGAACTTGTTTGAAAATTATTGCCCATTTAGTTATAAGTAAATCATTTCTAGAATAGTATTAATGAATAAAATATCATATATATCCATTAAATATTCATTTTATACTATTCCATAACATTTGGAGATAAAAAATGAAAAGCACCGTTCATGGAGACGGTAGGCCGTACGTAAGCATGAACGCTACTTTCATTATTTTGTCATATTAATGGAATTAAAAATAAATGAGAGATATATATATATATATTATAATTCCAGTATAATATATTTGTTATATAGGTCTCATATGTTCATTAATTTCATTCTTTATACATTCCATGTATTGCATGAACGAGTCACATCACTTGAGGGGGCGGTAGTCCACACTTCCTCATATGAAATTATCGCATTTGCACAACATGAAAAGAATAAAGGTATGTTTTAAATATAAAATAAATAAGCATATAGTAAACATAAATACCATATATATCATATATAAAATACAGTGACATCATAATGGCCACCTTTAAAGGTGTTAAATGAATATTGAACAATCATCATTTCATGAGACAGAAAATCGCCAACCACAGAAACAGTATGTTCTTTAACCATTAGACGAAGGTGTGTGTAGGTGTAGCACTAATGATTCTCATAAAAACATACTAGTATATTTAAGAAACTGTTTTTGTAACAAAATAAAGGAATAACATGAGTTTAGGGGGTTGGAGAAGAAAAGTAAAACATAAGAACACAAGAGAAAACACTACCGTTAAATCGGTAACTCATTTTTATTTGAGCTCAAAGGATTCCTTGGAAAGACTTATACCCAAAGTGAGAATTCTAGGAGTAAGAGAGGGATGTTGAGAGACAATATGGGCAGGGGTTGTCTGAGTAAAAGGCTTGAGAGATGTGGGTAAGGTGGTAGAGGTGGGAGCCTTTTATAAGAGGAGAGGAGGGGCACTCTTGGAAAGTCTTGAAAAGTAACATTATTATAAAATGATTTTCGAATATTAAAGGTCCCACAATTTTATATTTCGAGGATAAGGTGATAATAGTTCAAAATCCACACATCCAATAGTTTTTTGACAAGTGTAGATCTTATATTTTACATTATCTTTTCATTTTATTTAAATAGTTAAATAATGAGGTAATCACTGCATCATCATGGTGTCATAAATAAATTAATTTATTTAATGTCTAAAAATTATAAAAAATTATCATGATGTAGTAAATATTTTTATCTTTCTAATGAATATTTATAGTAAAAAATATGACTTATATAACCCTATTTAAAAATTGTTTTAGTAAAACAAACACATGTTTGTGACATTTTAATTTTAACATTAAATAAAAAGGTATTAATTTCATTTGCCTACCATAGTGGCTCCATTGGGTCCCCATGTTGACCCATGGATTTTCTTGGTCGGCCATGACACATACAATAAGGGTACGACATGTGTCAAGGTCATTTCATATTATTAAAACATTATTTTTATCATAAATTACACTAATTACTTCTAATCGCGATTAGAAACTTAAAAGTTACTATTCACAAAAAAATATTTTAATCCCATTGAACAAAATTTTACATCCTAATGAAAACCATGTATGTCAGATTTTTGAAATTCAAAAAACAGAGGTGGTAAAATTTCATTTAAACAAAAAATCAGTTTTTTTAAGTACCACATAGTGGTTTCACTATTCATCAAAAATTGATGTTTTTCAGAAAAAGACCAAAAATTCACCCTAAGCTATATTTGATATTCCGAATTCAAAAATGATGTCTATTTTAAAAAATTCAAAACATATAAGTTACATTAATTAATTTAATAATTAATTTCCGCTGTCAGAACAAATTGTGTGTTGTTATAAAACCATATATATCAAAATATTGACACTAGTTTAAGTACAATTTCAAAGTGAAATGAATTAAAATGACCACTATAGGATTAAATGGTAAAAATATATTCTATTTTCACTTTAAAACCAATTCAAAAGATAATCAAAATTATATAAATAAATTAGATTAAAAAGATTTTTTGAATTAAAATAGATCATTTTTCACTATTCACAAAAAATGATTTTTATTAGAAAAATACCGAAAAATTTACACAAATTAAATTTTGATGTCCTGATTCTAATGAAGAATAATATTTTATCAACTATAACACATAAAATTTTCAAAAAGTGGATTTAAAAGAGGTTCTCCATCAAAAGGTGGTTAATCGCCCTTTTAAATAATATTAGAATGTTTATGCTTAAAATTGGATTCATTCGCATTGTTAATCCACTAAAATTTATTGTAAAAAGTAAAAATATTTGAAAACCATATATAATCATTTTTTCGTTAGTTTTGTTCATTCCTGTCATTACAACGGCTAGGTGTTAACTACCATTTATTATAAAATTATTTTATTATTAGAGTGCAACGTAAGATTTAAAGGAACTCGTTGTTGCGTATTTGGTAAGACATCGAGAATAGTGTTCCCTTTAAATTAATATTAAAATTTATGTCACAAATAGGGATAAATATAAAAATTTCATATTATTTATTTACTTGGGGTGTTATCGTGAATATGTTTTTTTATTTATTTTTATAATAATTTACACTATGTGTTTGATGATATGTTGCTCAATCATAGAAATCCTAGAAATGATAATATTTAAACATGGTATTTAAATTACTTATGTAAATATAGAGTTAATAGATTAACTGCTAAGAAAATGAATAATGGATTTTTCATAGAATAAATGGACATTATAATATTTATTCATTACATAAATTTTCTAAAAAAATATATAGTTTTTTATCTTCATAGTCTTATGTATGGCAATGAAAGATTCTATGACCAGGATGGCACCACATTCTCCCAGTCGTCTGCTCTGGGGACTAGGGTTTTTCTGCACCTTTTGCCAATATCGAGCTGGAGCCTCTCTGGATTGAGATCATCTTTTCCACCGCTCTTCCGTGATGATCCTCTGGGCGTCCTTCGCTACAGATTTCTTCCTTTTTTCCACTCTCTGAGCAGCTTTCCTCTAGATTCATCCATGATATCGATGTCAAACTCCTTTTCTTCCCCAGAACTAGTCTTGATCTGTGCATCCTCAGCCTGATTCGACATCCCTTTGATCTCACAGGCGATGGAGATTCATTTGGTGGAAAGCGGCGGTGTGTGGCCTTATTTCGTATGATGGTTGGGGTTGTTCAGCGGTCTTCGATGCCACACTTTCTCGAAGACAATGGTAGGATGAATAGAGCTAGTCAATATTTTCTAATCTGAGGTGATTTCTACAACTTTGATGGCTCTGACCGATTTATCCTCTTTTGCAGTCTTCTTCGGATCTTTCCATCTCTAGTTTGGCGACGTTGGTGGCTTTGGCGATGCATGCTTCATGCCTTGCTTGATGCCCACTGGTGGTGGATATTTAATCTCCTTTCCTTCATATCTGTTCCATTGACTTGATCTCCTCGCCGAATCATTCATGTTTTCTTCATCAGTGGTGGTGGATACTTGGTGGTTGAACAGTTTCTCTCGGCCTTTTGACACAGTGATGCACCGTTTGGCTGCTCCAGTGCTCTGTGATGCGCCTTAGGCTACTCTGGTTTTTTTCTCCATGATGTACTCCGTTGCTTCGTTTTTTCTCTTGTTCCTTGTGGATATCGTGTTTTGATTGTCTAATTCATGGTAGTCACTCTTTTCAAACAGTGATTCATCGTTTGGCTACTTCGGTTCTCCGTGATACGTCTTTGGTTGATATGGTTTTCTCCATGATGCGCTTCATTGTTTCGTTTGTTTCTCCTGTGTGTCATGGCTTTTGATAATTGTTCAGAGTTTGAGGTTGATTGGGATGATGGTGTTTCATAGAATCTGGATTTTCTGGATCGGACTATTATTGTGATGCAAATTTTGTTGTAGGAATTGGCCTTTTTCCTTTCTGTATTTGGTTGGCGTGTTTCTGTTTCTTGCTGATTGCGTTGGGTGGGTGACCTCGAATGAGGGACGGGTGTGCTGGAACCCATCATTCAGATGTCTTTTCTCATTTTGGATTGATGGGCACCCTGTTTGATTTCTGCATGGTTTTTTCTGGAAGATGGTGCGACACATCAGGTCGACTGTGTAGTGAGTTTCTCGCTTGCACCGTCAGGTGGGCAGCTCGAAAGAGAGATTGGTGTGCTAATACCTATCGTCTGGTACTCCTCTCATATTTCATTTTGTGATGGAGGAGTGCTTTACCTGGATTGTGTTTCTATCATGACACATTTCTTCGCAGAGGGGGTGATGCATCATCTTTGTTTGATTTCACTGTTTCATTTTCAGACAGGGGGGCAGAGAGATTTCTGGCTTGTTCTTGTTATGATGTTTATTTCTTTTCTAGCATTTGGATCACTGTTTTGAAATTTGCCTTATTGTTTAAGATGTTTTCATATGTCATTGTAATGGGTTCCTCCTTTTCAAATCACTCAAAAATAGTTCGTTCTATTTCATTTTTAGGGGATTTCTCCTCTTGCAAAAAAATGAAAGATTCTATGATGCAATTTAAATTTGGTAGGCACCAAAAATCATCTTTCAAATCTATTATCAAATTTTTTGTACCTAAACCATTAGAACATAACCATATAGGATTTTTTTTGGATCATCATGTATTGAATAATTGGTTGGTAAATTGAATTTTTTCATAGATGATTATACTAGATTTTCATGGGTTTATTTTCTAAATAAAAAAACTGCAGTTTTCACTATTTTTGAATGTTTTTGTAAAATAAATTCAAATGAGAAAAGTTTTAAAATAATTTAATTATCAAGTGATAATGGTGGAGAATTTTAAAATCATGAATTTAATTATTTTTTCTCAAATCATGGTATTAAATACACCTTATCTGAACCAAGAACACCACAATAAAATGGAATTTTTGAATTGATAAATAAAACTATTCAAGAAATGTAAAGGACTATAATAAATAAATAAAATCTTATGACCTATGTTTGAAAAGAATATATAAGCACAACCTGATATATTATGAATACAGTTTTAATTATTCTAATTATAAAAAACACACCTTATCAACATTACTTTAATAGAAACCCAATTGTAATGTTTTTTAAAATTACTCGATGAAGAATGCATATCTTGAATACTAAGTAAAAACATGGTAAATTTGATCCAATAGATGATAAAAGAATATTATTGTGGTATTCTAGAACCAATAAAGATTACAGATTGTTAAATGAATTCTCATGTATTATTGAAGAATCAGTTCACTGAATTTTGATAAAACTGACCATTTCATTAAAGAGAATGATCATAGTGATGAATTCACTAACTATTTTGATAACATGTGACTTGAAACCCTTAAAATTATTTTGATTAATTTATATCTAATTCAGAATAATTTTATACTTATGAACCTAAAATATTATTTCCTAGACAGTATAGAACCCAAAAGAACCATCCGGTAGAAACTGTTATAGGAGATCTAGAAATAGGAATTATAACAAAAATAAATATAGGAACCCAGGTATAATTTTATACCTATCTTGTCAATTATAATATAAGACTAATTTAGAAGCTTTAGAATATAACACATGGCTATTATCCATGCAAGGAAAACTAAACTAGCACAAAAGAAATAAATGTTGGGAACTAGTTTAGAGACCAACCAATTGTGATATTATAAAAACCAAGTGGAAATTTCGAAATTAATATAATGGTAAAGGGTTCATTACCATTAATAAAGCTATATTAGTTGTTAAATGATATATTTGACAAGAAGCTATATATTTTTTTTGATACCTTTTCCCTTATAGATATATTGGAATCCATTACAATTTCTTTATCATATGCATCTTATATGAATTTAAAATAAATAATGTGGATGCTAAATCTGTATTTTTATACTATTATTTAATTTATGATGTTTAAAATACTCGTGTATTGAAAATCCTCAAAAACCAAATTTTTTTTGTAAACGTACCAAATCTATTTATGGACTTAAACTAGAACCAATATATTTGTACGAAGTATTATGTATTTTCTTTTGAAAAATGGATTTCATATTGGTTTGGAAGATCCAACACATTTCAAGAAAAATGTTTTCACTAATGTTTTATTATTTTAAATTTAGGTCGATGACGTTATTTTTTTCAACTAATAAAAATCATTGTCTTGGTTTTTTAAATCTAATGAAAAAAGAATTTAAAATGAGTATGATTGGTGAACTTAATTTCATTTTAGTATTTTAAATATATCAAAATGATTATGGAAATTTGATAAATAAATGTAAGTATATTATTGATTTATTTAAATAGATTGGTCTTTATAATTGGAAGACATATACAACTCTTATGTCTACCAGTATAAAATATGATTTTGGTGAAACAGGAAAACTAGTTGACAATAGTTTATATAGAGGTATGATTTGTTGTTTTTTATATTTTAATACCACTAGACAATACAATATATTATCTGTATATATTTATTCTAGATGTCAATAAAACTTAAAAGATTTTCATTTAACTGTTGGTAAAACAATTTTTTTATATTTAAACGAAACTATTTTTCAATCACTCCATTTCACCAAATCTTGTGATTTTAATCTAATTTCATATTCAAATGCTAAATATAAAGGTTGTAGATTATATTGAAAAATTAATGTATGAACCATTCAATTTTTAGGAAAATCATTATTTTCATGGTCTAGATAGAAAAAAACAACCATTTTCCTAATCAAACACTAAGGCAGAATATGCATCAGTTGGTAATTATTGTGCACAAGTATTGTAGATGAAAAACAGTCTACTAGACTTTGGACTAAACATTAATAGTATTCCGATTTTATGTGATAATACAAGTGCTATTAATATTTCTAAAAATTCTATAATTCATTCTAGGACTAATCACATTGATATAAGGAATCACGTTCTGAGAGATCGTGTTCTCAAAAAAGAAATCTTATTATATTTTTTTCATATCAATTTTAACATAGAGAATATTTTTACTAAACCACTTCCCAATTATATTTTTTATTTTAAAAAGGTAGTGTTGGGAAAATTTTATTTGATGTAAATGTTTTATTAATTTATTTTTATTTTTTCTTTTTTTACTTCAAAAATATTTATATAAATTGTTATACAATTTCTTTTTTTTAATCATTTCATTTCAATTTTATTTTATTAGTATTTTAAAAATTAAAAAGTAATGATTACATTCTCAATCGATGGGTTAAAATTTTTTACATTATCCATATCTATAAAACAAGCCTTTCCGACTTATAGAGTGCTTCCCCCTTTCGATTCTTATCTAATAAAACCCTAAATCGTCACTCCATCCAGTCTAGAAAGAATTAAAAATGGAAAAATCATGCTGATTTATGGATAATGAATTTTATAAAAAATGATTATTCTTTGGTAAAATCTCCCAAGGTGTTTTTAAGGGAAATGTAATTGATTTTGGTAATCTATATTCTGGAAAAACTGTATCTTAAGGAAGAAATGTGTTTTCATGTTCTGTATTATACATTTTGTGATGTTAACACATTAATGGTTTATGACATAGAAGTTAATGAATTTTGAAAAAAATGATTCTTTCATTATTGGTTTCGAAGAAGATATTATTATGTCTTCAATTGATAATAAATTTTTTTATCCTCCAGGGGAATAGTATATATTATATTTTAAACCCATGAGTTATATTTTCAATTTTATTTAAGAAATATCGGTAATTAAAAAATATGTCAGAGTAAATTATGTTTTCATTGGTTATAATAAGGTGTTTATGAGAAAAAAATTATCCTAATTATCACGTGATGAAGTAGTATATTCAATTAGGGATATTAACTAGGACCAATGAGCATGAGAAGGTCTATTTTCCTTACATTTATATCATGTTTCTACTTCTGAAAAATGTTATGTTTAATTAAAATGGGTTTATGATTAGATATATCAACCATTACTGTCATACAGATAAAAAAATGGGTTATTATCCATATGATAGAATTATTTCATACATTCTATGAAGAGAAGTTATGATTGTGAATATGTTTTTTTTTGGAAAAAATTACAACCACAATAATTCCTTGAGTACTAGAATAGTTCAGAAGCTTGATTTTTTGGGGAAACTCATGAAATAGTTTACTACTAGTAGGTGCAGAGAAACAACAGAAGTTGTTAACATATTCTCTAGGGTAGAAAAAGGTGTATCTCTTCAGTTGGATTTGTTGGTCAGAGCCATGATGAATTAGAAACTTTGAGGCCATAGGAATATCTTGTTCAGAAAACAAGAGGAATTTCAATCAATGTATAGATATTGTTGCTGAAGTTACTATTCAGGGAGTGGATTCCACTCCACTTACTGAGAAATGAGATGCTCGGTGTGAGGATAATGTGAATGAACATGTTTAGCAGGAGGCTCAATGTCTATAACATGATGGGGAAGACATCCAAGACCCTGAAACAAATTATTCCTGGTCATGATGTTATGGGAGTATCTAATTTGAGAAACAGACCAAAAGGATCTAGTGAGACAAGGCTAGAATTAATTAAATGTAACCAAGTATGATATAATTTTCCTAAATATTTTGATTCAAAGGATAATTCCAAATATATAAAAATATAGTTCTTTATGGCTCAGAATTCATTTTTAAGTGAATTGTTAGAAGCTATGAATAAATATTTTAAATAATATATATTTGTTTCTGTATTGAGATCTTATTTTGATGCTCATAAGCTTCATTTACTATAATTTAATGAAAATATCATTTTATTTTTTGATCATAAGAATATTATGGAAATGATTTCAAGAGAAATTTGTTCACAAATGGGCGAGTTTGTCAGGAAGACATAGTTTGATGAATTTATGTTGATGATATAAAGTGTGTTTTAGTCTATCATATAAATAAACTGGGCATATACTTCTTCTCAATAGACACATATAGACTTACTTAGAATGATTGAACCAATTACTTATGGGTTGGATGATTTTAATGATAGGCTATACACTCTTATGTGTGATGGAATTCCCTTAGATTTTCATTTGGAAAATCATAGACATATGTCGAGTCAACTAACTTCAAATGAATCTTGATTGGGACCGGTGTTTTATATTGTTAAATGTAAGATAAACTCTACCATTCAGTTAGAAGAAGCTATGAATTCATTTTAAATGTCAATTTGGGTAAAATTTTGAAGGCTGGAAATTATTTGAGGAAGAAACATTAGCACTACATAGAATTGTTGAACAACTATTTTTAGAGCCTTTTGTTGAATCTAATTGATTTTATTAGTGTTGTTCATGCCCTTACTCTTCCAGAAGAACCCTCTATCACTACTGAAACTAATCTTTAATAATTAATTATTATTTTCCTTGTTGATTGCGGATTTACTATAAATTTGGAAAAAAAAAATTAATTGTCAATTTAACTTGTATTTGTTCATATATTGATTTATTTATTTGTATTTTTGTTCAATACATAAATTTTAATATTATAGTTTTTTCTTATGCTAGAATTCATTACTATTCATTTATAGTTCTGTGTTATATTAACTATGGCATATTTCTTTTATTCATTTAAACTTTCATTTGGATAACACAAAACGGGGGGAAGATTTTATTTTATGAAATTGAATATATATCTAGGGGATATGGGGAGAATGAATTCAACAACATTTTTTTTCAAAAATTATTTCTATATCAACTTTTGTGTTTTACAAATCCTATATTTTCATTAATATTTACTCAGGATTATGATTTGGGTTTTTTATCATCAAAAGGGGTAGAATATTGGGAATGTGTTGTCTGAATAATACACTATATTTTATCAATATTTTTTGTTCTAAAATAGCCCTTTTTGTTTTCGAAATAATGTTTTGTTAAGTGGATTTATAGGAATTAGCATTCTACATAATGAAATTTAGTGATACATGTTTGATTTAAGAAACCCTATTTTTGTCCCTACATTACACTGAAAAGATAAAGTTAACATATGGTATCAAACCTAAAGTATGCTAAAGAGTTATCATTTTGATCATCATCCCTATGTCTGGAAAACTCACACCTGAATTGATAAGAAACCATACATTGGAATATGGATTTACTGATTTAAACCCTTTGTTTGAGAAATTTCAACGTGTGGTTTATCAATGATGTGTTGGGAATTTTATGCTGAAAAAGATAAACATGTTGATCATAATACCTACTATAATTTTTTCACAGATAACGTAATGTTTAAAGTTGTCTAACGAACCATATGATGGTAGGAACCATATGCTACATTGCTCATCCATAGAATGTGTTCTCAATGGAAAATTTCATCAAGTTGGGTTTTCAATCTGAGAATACTTCTATAGTCAAGTCATAATTGAAGACCAATTAGTGGATCATTTTTTTGTTTCAAGGAATATTTTTCATCATTGAATTGATCTTCTATTATTAAGGGATGTTTCAAATATCCTAGTCAATTGAAATTTGATTGTTCTCTACGCGTTTTCATATAGACGAAAAACACTGCAAATTCGCATAAATAATAGTGGGTGTTAAAAGATAGAACTATTAAATATTTTGAAATAAAAACAATTAACTCCCCCATGTATTACTTTTTATAATCTGACAAAAAATTCTTAAATTTATGAAATATTTTATGATAATTTATTCATCCTTTTTCCATCAAAATAGTCAAAAAAACGTATTTCATTAGTACAATTAATAACAAGTAAAAATATGAATAAACAGCTATATTAAGAATTAATACATTAATCTAATGATCCTATACATAAACCATAACACCACATGTTATTATTTTTTCATTTGACAAATAATTAAGCCATCTATCTCCAATACATATGTCTAACCAAATTCTAAACATAATAATTAAAAAATCATTGCAACATATTCTTGAAGAATAGTTGAAAGTTTTCTCGCTACTAAAACTTTTTCACTCATAATTTCACATAAAACATATTAATATTAATTTATAATATATTCTCCAAAATTATGATTTTTTTAAAATAACATAAATTAACATCACAGGAAACCCAAAATAAAATTAAAATAGTTTCTAAAAATTAACTCAATATTTGTATAGTAAATAATATCAACACATTTAATAATAAATATCTTACTATCTTAAATATATATATACCATGATCATAAATGATTTTCAAAACTAAAATTTCACCAAATTAAATATAGTAATATTATCACCAAATAACTTATTAATATATAAGGTAACATTTTCTATAAAACTTACTTTATAAGAATCAATAAAATATTTCGGAAAATTAACAATAGTTTCCTAAAAATAAATAAAAATATCACAAATGAAGGATTATATACCTAAATCATGTTTTATTATTAAAATCATAATAAATTTTCCCCAAATTTCCATTAATCTCTAAATATAATCCAATAAGACCAAAAATGATTATCATAATGTTTTATTGTTTATTACCCATAGACGGGATAACCCATGTTCCAATGTCAAATATAAAAATAATCAACATATGATAACATAATAATACATAAAGTAATGTAAAACATAATATGATACCAAATATAATATCCCATATATAACTAACCCATTATAACCTTTTTGCAAGATATTTTTAATCACACACATTCTAATAACATATTGGTTTAAAGATTTATATAATCATAAAAAATCCCTTACATAAAGAAACTCATACATTTAAGAAAAATTGATATTTTTATTCCTATAAATACTCATTAAATGATGCACATTATTTTATCAAGGGAAAAATATAATTTTCAGATATATACTTTATATTGGTTCATACTCCACCTTTAAACCTTTGAAAAAATTAAATAAAGGGATGGGAAAAAACTCATTAAAGAGTATCAATGAAATAGATATCCAATTTTGTTTTAGAATACATAAAAAATAAAAATAATTCTTTTATTGGAAATAATGAGATCATATAAAACTTACATTCGAATATATAACCATATTCTTTTATAAAAACATATTCAAAGAAAACATTAATCAATATTAAGGAAATGAAATGATTTTAGAACTAACTTTCAAATACCTAAAGACTTAGGAAAATTTTCAATGGATAAAATAGATAAAACAATTCCCTAAAATTTAATCCTACATATTTTAAAAGAACATAAATATCCCTTTTATCATACAATTAATTTATAATTTTCAGATCCACATGTCATGAAAAACAATTTAAGGCCTATATCTGATCCAACATCCTTACTCTAGAGAATAATACATTACTCGATGCATTTATGGGCTATATCAGATCCGCATCTCATGATAATGAATTTATATGATCATTATATGAATAAAACACATGGGATATTATATTTTTTCATGAAACACATAAAAATGTTAATTCATCTCCCTAAACCAATCGTATCAACTTAATACCAAAAATAAGAACAAATAACCTCTTTGAAATTAAAAGATTAAATTAAAAGAAAATATTTTTATAAGATAGTGAAAAAATATATTATTTTATAAAACAATGTATAAATTGAAGTGTTATCATAGTAAGGAAAACCCAAAAAGATATAAAGAATGAATAATCATTCTAAACTAATTGAAATAGATGAAACGTTAAAACTTTTGAAATAAATGTATTTATGTTAACATCATTATAGAATAATCCTTCAAATATTTTTTAATGAAAGTAATGAAAGATAGAAAATTAACTTATGAAGTAATATAAGTATACAAGAATCATATTTCTGATACAAAATAAATAACATGATCTTTTATGAGAAATTGTATATGGGAAAACATAAAAAAATTATATAATGGATTAAATCATAAAACCCTTTACCTTGAGTCTTGGATCGCCCCAAACACCATATAAAATCCGGAATAATATAATTATAATATTCATTTACTTTACAATCTCATTCATTTTAAAAAAATTATTATTACTAAATTTGTTTCATTTATATTCATTCATCATTCATTTTCCAAATTATTATTGTTCACATTGACCTTTGGAAGTATTTTGTTTCAAAATGTCCAAGAATATTACAGTAAAATTGTAATTGGAATATTTAAATGTAAAATTATTCCAAAATTTAAAATTATATTCATGTTATTGTATCTCTATCGCTAAGGAATAATTGAAGTTCAATATGCTATGAAATAGTAAAAATTTATAGAATCATTGTCGATAAAACTACTTTTATTATAAAAATTATTGTTACAATTCATTATTAATTTAATCATTATGGTAGAAAAAATAACATTAAAAATCATGATAATGATACTAATTAAATAATAATTTAATATTAATTCATGAATTAAGAATTTAACAATGCGCATTAATGATAAATGTTAAATAAAAAATCATCATTCGTTTAGGTAGTGTAACACTGCCTTGTTGGGGGATGTATTTAAAGGAAATTAATAAATGGAAAAACCAAACAAATATTTTAATTAAAAAAATTGTTATTAAAATATTTTTATGGGTACTTTTAGATCTAAATAAGATATTTAATTGGAGTAATTGAATAATTGAATCGATGGATAAATTTTTTGATGAAAAATATTTTGACATAGTAATAGTTTATAAAATAGAGTGTGGTGAGAGGTAACAGATGGCCCTTCATAATTGAGGGATAAAATAGATGATAACATTATATGAAATAAATTATATAATAATATTAATATTAATTTTAGAATATATAATTGCTCAAAAATTGGAATCGAGAAAATGTATTTTAATGTCTGACCATACTTCTAAAACCATCTCGTTTACATTGCATCTAAAGACTTTAGAGAAATAAATTTTAAAATATAAAAAGTCATATTAATATGTAGATGTATTCATAAGACATAACTTTAGTCTTAATATAGATATTAAATTAGATTTTATATGTTTCATAATAATTTGAATGAGGCACATTTTTAAAAAAAATTGATGGTGTTGTTTTTAATAATAAGTATTTAGTGGTCAAGAATGTAATTTTAAAATAATATGATACAAATTTAATTTTATTTTTTGATATTATTGCGTATTTCACAACCATAATTTACTAAATATATTTTATTATGAATTTTTAGTAATTTAAAAATACTCTTTTAAAATAAATACTCATTAAATAAATTTTCAAAGTTATTTTCCAAATTTTTCGTTAAAATATAAATTTATAATAATGGAAATTTTATTTAATGATAAATTAATTTCTTTACAATATTATTTATCGTTTAAAATAGATAAATTATATAATTCTTCCCAACACTATCATTTTAATTTATTAAGTAAATTTGTTTAGCTTTTCCCAAATATACACTAGTGCTACATCGATGATTTTGGATCTTTTTACTGACCAATTATTGTATTTAAATAGAAAATTAATTTCTGTTAATTGATTTATTATCCACAATTATTAGAAAAAATATAATCAAATAGATAATTTATTGTCTCATATTTATAATGACAAAAAAATTTATAGGATTTTTTTACTTTTCTTACCATGGGAATGCATTGAGTAAGTATTTGAATAATTATCTTGTTATATAATTATAAATTTAAAAATTATACATCAAAAACATTGATTAATAAATGTTTTTATAACATATACTCTATAATTTACATATACCTCCTTATTTTCTATCTCTAATGACCCATTTTTAATTTTTCCTTGTTATGTTAGAAGTAAATCAACACCAATACACGTGTTCATATTTTTGGTCACATAATAACAAATTTATATTAATTAAATAACATTTATTTGATATGTTTTGTAACATCCCCATTCTATAATCCACTAAATAGTTCCATGAGTCAGATCACCACATTATCTCATGCGTTCCTCCTCATACGCAAGAGGTCATCGATTAGCAGGGAGGGTCTAAATATGTCATGTGGGAGATTATACCCTTTATATGAGAGTAGATAATAAATTAGTAGAGGAAAACATATCAAACATACAATTAATATGAATAATAAAACTTCTCCCAAAACTAGGTATGATCCATGCCCAATAATAAAGATTTCATGTCACACTAAACAGATCCAGAGTGAGTAGAACCCAAAACAACGACAAACCGTTGAATCCCTAAATCAGTCTTGAATCAATGTCTCGACTTCATACATGTACAAAAAATAATGACTCAACTCTAAATTATTGGTCCTTTTGGATTTTAATTCCTTACGAGATGAAATATTTGCAGGTACCCAATGGTGACTGATTAGCGTGTGATTACAACACAATAGGCCATAACCAACGATTTCTAAAACAAATACAGTTCAAGAAGATAGTCTATGAAAATAATAAATAGAGAAAACATAAACAAAATAGAACTCAGTATCCATTATTTATCCATCATTTCTATTACCATTTTTAACATTAGTTCCATTTTCGTCATCCACGTCATCGTCATTACATTATCTAATATCATCATGAGATCCATGGGACATGAAATTACATAATTACAGAAGGGTTTAAGGGAATCAAACATTATGTATAATAAAATAAGACTTGTCCCTATCTCGGTATGGATAACCACACGAGAAAAATATATTATATTACCCTCGAATCCTCAATATGGGTGGAATAAAACCGTTAATTGAGCTTTGTAACCTTCCCTAACCCATGCATTGTGGGTGGAGTTTATAGAATCAATCTAACTCAACTGCATGTCATAGAACCTCTGTCAATACCCGGCAAAACCAAGCCATGTTTACAGAACTATATATATATATATATATCCAATCACCAAACATTCCATATAAACATCTATACAACACCAATATACATAATAATCACAAGACATAACAATCAGCATGTGATAGATTATTAATCCATAACCCATTAACATATTACTATTTTACAATAGATATCATGTTTAGCCTAATTCTGATTCTCATGCGTTAGCCCATTACTCATATCAAAAAATTCCCTTACATTAACCCATTTTTCATGTTCATCAATTCATAATCCATTACCAATTTAACATGTTCATCATTCCCCATACAATAAACCACTAAAGTATTTCAACATAATTTATAATCCATTTGGAACAATCTCAATTAACTCAATTAACTAATTATTATTCCATGCCAAAAAACCCCAAAAAATTATCAAACCATGGAATAACTGTAAATATTCAAAATTAAACTCTAATAAACATGTTAATATGTTCAAAGAGTTCTCTAGGTTATCACATATTCATTCTACTCCTAACATAAAAAATTCCAAGGTTCGCGAATGTCGGTTCTCCCCATGGGTGGACCTAAAATTGTAAAATAACACTAAACACATCCCATGGGGATCGTGAGGGGTTGAAATCATCATTTTGAAGCTTCGTTAATAAATTATAACCTATGAAATTCAATGCACAACAAGAGGCACCAATTAATTAAACCAAACATTCACAATTAAGCACAATGACTATGGTATATTACTTGTAGACACATACCCAGAATCTATCGACAAAAACCCTCTTAATAAAAGACTTAGGTCTGAATTCAAGAACCTCATTAATATTAAACAAATATTCCACTGAAAAAACATGGTTTTAGAGTTTCATAAAATGATTTACAATGTTACAAGCCCTAATCCAAAAAAATATAAGAGGGGTAATATTATAAATATTGAGATCATTGATCCACAACCAATACGGCTCCAAAAGGCATAGAAATATGGTAGATTGATCCATGGGAAATATTTTAGGATTAGGATTGTCACTAGTTACAATGGAAGAATATAGGGGAGAAAAACGGTTGAAACATTAAAATATTTAGGTGAAAAACTCTAAATTTTACATATTTTAAATAGGAGCACTTTTTGTAGACATTTGTTTTCCTAAATCGACACCAAAACGTGTGAAATTCACTGCCTAAGGGAGGTTATGTCACACAATTTCACCAGGATACACACATGGAATTGAAAAACTATTTTCTAGCTTTGTGATATCTCATTGTCTAAGGTAGCATAGTTTTCCTAGAAACTCCATACGGTTTACATAACAGTGTGCAAACCATGCTCCTTGCCCAGGTTGGCCCAGTTTTCCTTTATTTCACATCCTAACACCCCCAGAACAACCCCATGGCCCCTCATACGTAGTGTAATAATTTCATTAACAAAAAAATACATTGAAAAAATATTTTAAACAATTAAATATGTCCATGAAGTCTAAGATCATAAAAACTCTTCACCTAATAAATGATCATCCTAGAGCCACATTCTATAGCATAACTAAGCTTCTAAGAAAAGAGGGATAAATATAATAGGCCTACAAATTAAAATTTCACCCCCATGTTTGATCCTGAACATTACCATGCTGCCACTCAAAAAAAACTAAAGGATCAAACTTTCCCTGAAATACATTGTCGTTATTATCTATAGTGTGAACCAAATTGTCCATAATGGACGCATTGACCTCAAGCAAAACAACATCAACATCAATCTAAAGGGATTGGTGTGGGTGAAACTTCTAGAGATATGAAACCAAAAATACAATGTTCATACCACTATACCATTGTGTAGGAGCCAATTGATATTTCCCCATTCTAGTTGTCTATGAAATATTAAATGGACAGACATTCTAAGGAGGCAACATACAATATTTTTTAATTTGATAGAATCCCAACCTTCGAGACACCCAAATAAAGACATTGTCACAGAAAATTTTCTCAAGAGGTCGAAGACACCAATATTCATATGAATTATACCTACTATGAGAAGTTGTTAATCGTTTTTTAATCTAATCATCATTTTTTAATATCTCCTTCATAAGAATAAGTTACAAAAACTCAAATTATCCATCTTCTAACCTACATAGGAGAGATCAATATGGCCTCATATAGAGTGCCTCTATTAGTTTGATCTGAGTTGTATCCTATAATCTATTTTCATAGAAAAACATAACAAATGACATGTGTTTTTTTCATTGACCATATAAATCATGGAAAAAATCACTCACTGTGTATTTTAACACATGAATAATATGTTACAGCTGCTTTCCATCTCTGGGTGAGAATACACACACAAAAACACATAGGTACTAAGCACTTTCTATTATCCCTTTTATATGTGCAACATAAATCACGATCCCTGATCTAACACTATATTTCATTTTAATATTGGAAACCGCACTATGACCCAAACATTAAACTCCCTTGTCAATCAATAGTAAAATCTACCTGGATTAGTGGGAAATGATCCACTTATTCAACTAATTCACAATCACCCAGAAAACATAATTCTTCCAAGGAATCCTTTGATTCCAAAATACAAAATCCATAATTACATCATCCCACTAATATTTCTGAATGGTAAATGGTTGTATGTAACTCATGGGAACTAATTGATGGCCTTCACCTATTTCCACATGAGTCATAATGTTAGAAAACCATCAACCTCATTCTTTATTCCCATCCACCAATATATCCTTGGATGATCACATTATATTTTAGTCAAAATAAGATGAACATTCAACCTCTTTGCATGAGAATCAAACATAAACTCTTCTCGTATACCTATTTCACCACAACAAGTCCATAATTAAAACAATACCATTAGAAAGAACATCCAAACTAGAAGGTGACTCTCCCATTTAAAAATATCTCTGATAACAAAACACTCTGGGTCATCAGACTAAAACTCTATGACACATCTCAAAAGTGTGGAATCAACTGATATAGGCACAAGGTATATATGAAGTATCTCATATGAATCCTCTAGGTTTATCTGATAAAACAAGTTCATTATTCTTCACTCGGTGTTAGATTCCTGAACCACCTGATTTTGAGTCCTCTAAATCAGATCATCTGCAACAATATTCCATTTTATTGGAATGTAATCAAAAATAAACTTAAAATAGTACAGGCATTCAAGACATATTCATTTTTTAAGGTTCATATCACACTAAGAGAATATGTACTTAGGATAATTATGATCCCAAAAATTAATGAACTACTAACCCAAAAAATAATTCCTCCAACACATTAAGTCATAAACTGTGGTGGACAACTCAAGATCTTGATTGGGGTAATTTCATTCATTATTCCACAACTGTATACACCCATATGCAACAAATCGTTCATCCTACATCAATACTTCTGATGTTCGTAAATGGATGGATCATTAAAAATACATGTTATGCTTAACTGGATTCAGTATGATTAGTGTAATGCTCGGACCCTAGATTCCTAGAGACGATGCATTATTTTAATACATTGGTATGATTACAATGAATCAGGTCCTAAAATACCAATCAGTTTAGCAGTCCTGGAAAATAGATTATATACTTGAACGTTACATTACCCTTTCTAACATACAAATTTTTTTTTTTTTAGAATGCCAATGTTCCTTTAGCTTAAACCTACAACTCAAACTTAAAACATTTCATGGGATCCTAGGAAAATAGAACATTAGAAAGGGGTGACCATAAGTCCTCATTAAGGGTAAATAATTTAGTTTAATCCCAATGAACTTAAGTAAATATGTGTAATATAAAAATAGCCTTTTAAACATAAACCTGAACAAAATATGGAAAAAATAAATCAATTTATTCTATTTACCTTTTCAAATGGATATTATACTTGTAGAATAATCACAGGTAATAACTAATATCATAATTAAAAAATTTCTAATACCGGAGATTAATTTCTATGTCAAGGCCTTGTTCCATGACCTAGGGGATAACTATAACTGGAACACAACCCGTAGAGCCTCTATAATGGGACTCCAACCCGGAGAGACTCGGTAACCAAACTCCAACCCGGAAAGACTCTATAACCGGACACCATCCCGGAGGGTCTGTTGTAACCGGACCCCAACCCGAAGGTCTAAATTTTACCAGTCCCCAACCTAGAACATACTAGTCTAATAAATTATTCTTACGAAAAGGTTGATATATAACATAAACATTCGTATTAAAACTAGTATTTGAAATGTGAATACTTTAACCATAAACCATGAATGGCATAAAAATAACTCATCCATAGTCAAACATATCACAAAACCTTAAATATAGTATGGGATATTTGTATCATAATAATTCAACTTCAAAAAACTGTAATATTTATCAATGGATGTTTTCATAGATGAAATAAATACTATTTGAGAGAAATATCACTTTCTATTTTGAAATCATTTAAGAGTCACATATATATAATGAAAACATTTATTTTGAAAATATTCATATAAGCTTGTAAGGGAAGATTTGACGATGTTATAATGGTGGAAAATAGTTTCACCTACCTTATAAGTTAAAAAGCTTTCTTACCTTAATTTTGTCGAAAAGGTCATAAAGTACCTTGTTTGGAAAATGAGGGAAGGATTCCACTATAAACATCTTATGAAAAGTCAAAGAAGGGTATAAATGAATTTATCCCATAGTCTAAAAAATAGTAAATATGTTTTGAAATACATATTTAAGAAATAACAGATGTGGATGATAAAGAGGTCCTAATAGATACATATGTGAAAACAACCTCGGATAATAAAGAGATTGTGAAATTAACCCTTACCATGTACATTCCTTTGGATGAGGGTATGTTAAACTCTTCTTCTTCAGGTTATTCTTTATGATTTAATAAAAAGGGCTTCATAGGATAACTTATTGACCAAAGGAAGGCCTCTAGGATTAAGGGATGGTAGTTGAGAGGATATTTGGGAAGTGTTTGGCCAATCCAAATGGCATTGATGGTGTGAATTTGAGAGAAGGTGGATTTCCCTTTTATAATAGGGGTGATGGAAAAATTATGAAAAGATTGAAATATTATTTTATAATAAAATAATATTCAGTTTATAATGGATCAAAATTGATATATTTTGGATCTAAAGTATGGATGGGTCAAAATCCTCTCAACCAATTGGATTTAGACAAGTTTAGGTTACCATTTCAACCTTATCTTTTAGATTTAACTCTAAGTTAAATAATTTTACTATTTCCGTGTCTTCATGAATTCTTAAAATATATGGTTAATAAACATAATATAAACAACCAATATGACCTCAAGTGGTTCATTATTTAAATATCTAATATTATTTAATACCTTTTTCTGAACCTTCTATTTTTAGGAATAATATATCAGCCAATAATATAGTATTTGTTTTAAAAATTAATTTCTTCCAATTTTGACACTATTTGGTATTTTCTTATTGTGAAAGTCATAAAAACCATATCACATCAAAAAAAATTATTTAATCAACCATAAAATGTGATATTCTCGTATAAAATTATTATAATTCATCAAAAGTTTCAAATTACATTTATTTGGTTATTTATAATATCAATTATTTTAATCGTTTTTTAATAAGGTAATTAATTCATAATAATTTTGTCATAAATAAATTAAATTATTAAATTTATAAAAATTATAAATAAAATACCATTATGTAGGAAATATTTTTATCTTTCTAATGAGTATTTTTAGTCGAATTTATCTTTGTTATAACCAAATATTAAAATATTGTAGTTTGGAAAACTTGAATTTAACACTTTTAAATCTTCTTTAAATTAAATAATAATAAATTTCCTAATAAAATACAGGTAGACCTAAATGGTCATATTTTATTCCTAAGGATTTTTTTGGTCAAATTACACTTTTACAATAGAATTAGTACATTTTTCAGATTAATAATAATATCATTTTGACCATTAATTAACCTATTTATTTTTAACCGTGGTAAATAAAAGTCAAAAGAAACTGTTCAACATAAAATATTTTTATCTTACTGAAAATAATTTTACATAATGATATCAACAATTTCTCTTAGATTTTTGAAGTTCAATTCACAGAAGCGGTAAAATTATGTTTTATTAAAATTTGCAAATGCTCCTAGGAGGTGGGTAAAAGACGGTAAAAAGTTAAATAAAATTTTTATATATGTTAACATATAATAAAATGACTCTAATTAATTACATTGATCATATATAGGTATTATTTATCTAATTTGAAATTAAAAAAAATTAACTAAAATAAATATTTATTTAAATAAAAAGTCAGTTTTAAACAATAACTCACTGTATTTCACTATTAATAAAAAATTAAAAGTATTTAGAAAAATACCAAATATGCACACTAAGATAATTTTGATATTAAGAATTCAAAAATAAATTCTATTAAATAAAATTCAAAACATAGAATTTTCCTTTATTAATTTAAAATTAATTCCATTTGTCAAAACACAAAAAAACCGGTTTTAAAAAAATTAAAAACTATGAAAATATTGACATGTCTATATGTAAAATTTAAATGTGAAATTACTTATAGTGTCCAAAATTGTATTAAATTATAAATATTAAAACTAATTATACTTCCAAACCATTCAAAGTTATAATTGAACACCATAAATTATTTCGACTAAAAATGTTGTTTTCTGTTAAAATTTAGTAATTATAACTATTCACCCAAATATGAAAGCTATCATAAAAACACCATGATTTTATCAAAACTAAAATTTTATGTCCCGATTATAGAGAAGAAGTTTATTTTATCAAATTGAATATATAAAAGTGACAAATAATAGATTTAAAAATGGTTCTCCATTAAAAGGTGCTAAAATTGGTTTTTTTTTTAAATACTTCTTTTGTCTAAAAAATTAATTTGTTCTTATATTATGTCTAAGAAACACATAATATGAATGGAAAAATTATATAGAGTATATAAGATTCAAAATTTAGTTAATACTATTTATAACCTCTTTTTGAATGGTTATTTTGGTAATATTGTGATGCGCTCGAACACGGTGTTGTGTGTAGCACAAAATATTAAATTACATTAATAACATAAGGTACTATGAGATCTTGGGGTGTTACATTCTCCCTTCCTTCAATAAATTGCATTCTATAAATTTAAACTTGTTCTTTGAAAATAAAAGATTAAAAATATAGAAATACCTTTGTAGAAAACCATCATTTAAAATTGGGTTCATAAAATTTAATCCTAGTAAGTGGGAATGGGAAATGAAAATGTTACCACAAAATTATGATCGCGATTAGGATAAAATTAGTGGAAATTAAAGAAAAATAATTGGAGGGAAATTGTAAATATTTAATGGGAGTCATTGAGGTCATAAATCAAAATATATCATTTAAATATATTGACAAAAAATCCATTATCAAAACCATTTTCAATACAAAAATACGTAAAAAGAGTAAATGGTATTTATTTTATTTTTATGAAATAAATTTTGGATTTTTTAATAAAAAAAAGATCAAATAATACTCGTGGCAGTGAAAAGGTCATTTTCACCACTTACGTTAAGAAAATTTCTATTTTTTCATTTATTAAAACGCTTCGTAGAAAATGATTTCTCGTGAAATGAAAAGTGAAAGGGTTTTATACACTACATAAAAGATATTATTATAGAAATAAAAGGATGCCTCAATGAAAGGAGATTGAGAAAAAGCAACTTAACTAATGTTTAATAATTAATTCAGTCATAAAATAAGACTGAATATATATATATATATACTTGACAAGTAGAGTTACATCCATTAACAAATTCCTACAACAAACACAACTTTCACCCCAAAAGATTTCAAAAAAGATATTTTATTTGTCTTAATCGTGTAGTGTTCCAAAAATAATGAATTTATAATTCACCTATTATACCTTTTAAAAAATCTATATTATATAATTCCAGACATCACGTAGACCAATGGTAGGTGATGCACCCTTGTCTCCCTTTGGTCGTGGGTTCAAGTCTTGCGGGCTTGTCGGATGCGACTAGTTATCACCTGACCTACGGGTTGTTCATTTTATGACAATCAAAAAAAACCTTAACAATTGTATCCAATTTTAAACATAATCTATTCCAACCATCAAACATATCTAAAATAATTCTATCCAAACTCACACTTCAAAATTTATAAGGATGTCTAATAAAAAGTAGATCCTTTTTGCCACTTAATAACATGTGAACACCATCATGATGTGTTATTTTAAAACATGGTAACACCCTGAATTATTATAAAACATTATTGATTACATTCATTCTCTCATATTATTTATAGAATAATGGATATATTTCTTATATCCAAAAATTTTGAATATTCAAATAATGGTGAAATAATCAATCTATTATTCAGTTCTAAGGATGTCATGAATATCCAATGTAATTTATCCAAATTAAATATCGCTTATTCCAAAATACCTACCTCATTATCAAGACCATATTAAAGATTACCATTCCTTCAAACATGTATTTTTCAAAAAGTGTAGATAAATATTATGTCACTTTTCATAGAATCATATAATCTCAAATCCTCAATAAAATAGTACTTCAAAACAATCTTTCTTTATCTCCATATTTCTTATAACCAGTATATTGATGGTACAACACTCAAATGAAATAATTTTAAAATAACAACATAAGAACACTATTCATACCTCTTCATGTCAGATAGAATCATAACGTGATTATTATACAATATCATCATTTGTTGTATACTCTAATGACTGGGACAATGATTCGCGTAGTGTCCCAATGCCTTATAGATGAATCATTTTAAATTTGAAACCATTTTCAAACTCTTGAAATCACATACATGGTGTCCTTTTTATCCAAACATATAATAAAATCCCATTCCATTTAATAATTTACCAAGTTGATTCTTTCCACATTTATCACATATGGGAAAATCCTTCTTTCCCCACTTCTCTTTATCCATATTTCTATCTACCATCAATTTCTTCTCTTGCTTCCTTTCAAAGCCATAAGACTCAAAAATTATTTACTTATCTTATTAAAACATTATATTATTTCTTTATATGTGGAGAATACATGGGAGACTATTTCCCCTCGAAATTTTGTCTTAATTCCATGAAAGATATTATCCTTCTTACTCTTTGGATCATATGTATTAATGTAGTTCTCATTCCTTCTACTGGGATCCATTTCTAAACAAGGGAATATAATAGGTCATTTTATGAATCAGAATAAATAATTCCAAACATGTAAAATACATAACATAAATGGAAAAGTTTATGTATATAATCCATAATATTAATAAAAATTCATTGAGGAATTATTTACTTCTAAATCTTTCATAATGGCTTGTAATGAAAATGTGAATTATCCTAAGAATATCCCCCAGGACTAATGTAACCTAGTGTGCAGCAAGGCCCATTGTTATGCACTAGTTCTAGTTTGAGTCTAATTCAAATTGGTGTTTTTGGGTTTTACCCCTATGTTCATCTATTCCAGAGCCACCTCTACCTGCTCATTTCCAGACAATGATTCCTTTCTCAGAAAACTCAAAAAATCTCTAAATTACCAAAATTATAGGAAGTTCTTAAATATTAATCCTCAATGACTATATTAGGGTAATGTTATCTAATCATATTTTATCTAAATCTACTTACAAGGTGGTTTATAAACTTCTTATGATACCAACTGTAAGGCCTTGACCCTAGATTCCAAGAGCCAATGCGTTATTTTAATACACTTGAATGATTACAAGGAATCAAGTCCCGAAAGGCAGATAAGTTTTCTAATCTTGGAAAAAATATTATTTACATGAAAGTTACATTACACATTCAAATATACAAAAAAAATCCTTTGAGAATGCCATTGTTCCATTAGCTTAACCCCGCATCTCAATAATAAAACACATCTTGGGATCCTGGGAAAATAAAACATAAGAAAGAGGTTAGATGAGATGTGCAGTACGAGTAAATAATTTAGTGGAAGCTATAAACTCATAATTCAAGATGTGTAATAAAAACAATAGCCTTTTAAACATAAACTTGAACATAATATAGAAAACATAAATAATATAATTCCATTTACTATTTCACATGGATATTTTACTAGTCAAATAATCACATGTAATAACTAATTTTATAATGAGGTAATGTATAGTACCAGAAATTATTTTTTTTCTCAAGGCCTCATTCTAGCACCTAGGGGCTAACTATAACCGGACCCCAACCTAGAGAGCCTCTATAACTAGACTCCAACCTGAAGAGCCTCTATAACCGGACTCCAACCTGGAGGGTCTTCTTTAACTAGACCCCATCCCGGAGGGCTTAATTTTACCTACCCCCAATCCAATAATACTAGTCCAATACTTTAATCTTATGAAATTGTTGAAATATAACATGAAAATTCATATTAAAACTAGCATACGAAATGTAAATACTTTAACCATTAACCACGAAGGGCATAAAAATAAATTATCGATAGTCAAACATATCAAAAAACCTTAAATATAGTATGTGAGATTTGTATAATTATAAATCAAGTTCAAAAAAGTGTAAAATTTATCAAAGTATGTTGACATCGATGAAATCTAAACTATTTGAGAGAAATATCTCTTTCTATTTGGAAATCATTTAAAAGTCAAATATTTATAATGAAAACATTTATTTTGAAACTATTCTTATAATATTGTAATAGATGATTTGACAATGTTATAACGGTGGAAAATATCATCACTCACCGTATCAGTTTAAAAAAAATTCTTACCTCAATTTTTTCAAAAACGTCATAAAGTATCTTGTTTGGAAAACGACAGAAAGATTCCATTATAAACATCTTATAAAAGGTAAAACAAAGAAATAAATGAATTTATACTAAAGTCTTATAAATAGTAAAAATGTATTGAAATACATTTTAAAAAAACAAGGAGGTGTACGACAAATACATCCCAGTAGATACATAGGTAAAAAAACCTCGGATAATGAAGAGATTGGGAAATTAACCCTTACCTTGTACTTTCCCTGGTCCAGGGTATGTTGACCTCTTCTTCTTCGAGTTCTTCCTTTTTATTTGATAAAAAGGGTTCCTTAGGTTATCTTTCTGACCAATGTATGGCCTCTATGGTTAAGGGAGGATAGTTGAGAGGATATATGGGTAGTGGTTGGCAGAGCCAAATGGCATTGATTGTGTGAATATGACAGTAGGGGGAGTTCCCTTTTATAAGAGGGTTGATGGGAACCTTTGGAAAAGATTGAAATATTATTTTATAATAAAATTCTATTCGATTTATAATTGCTCCAAATTGATTTATATCGAAGCTAAAGTGGGGATGAGTTCAAATCCTCTAAGCCAATAGGTTTTAGACAAGATTAGGTTACCATTTTAACCATATATTTTAGATTTAACTCTAAGGTAAATAATTTAACTTTTACTGTGTATTCATGTATTCTTACACTATATGGTTAATAATATCACAATAAAAATAAAATATAACCTCATGTGGTTCATTAACGTCATATATAATATTATTTATCCACTTTGGACGAACCTTTGATTTTTAAGAATATCATATCAACCAATAATATAGTATTTGTTTTCAAAATTAATTTAAGTCAATTTTGACACTATTGGGTATTTGGTTTTATTTAAATTCATAACAACCTTATCACTTCGAAAACAATTTATCTAATCAACCCTAACATGTCATATAAACTTATAAAATTGTTGTAACTCATAAAAAGTCCAAATTTACATTTATTTGGATATTTATAATATCAATTATTATAACCTTTCATTATTAAGATAATTACTGCATCATAATTGTGTCAGCAATAAGTTAAATTATTTAATTTCTAAAAATTATAGAAAAACCATTATGTAGGAAATATTTTTATCTTTCTAGTGAATATTTTTAGTATAATTTATCTTATGTATAACCATATATTAAAATTTTTAGTTATGAAAACATGAATTTAACACTTTTAACTCTTCTTTAAATTAAAAAATAATAAATTTCCTATTCTAATCCAAGTGGACCAAAAATTTCATACTCTATTCCTATGTTTTTTTGGTCGAATTAAACTTATCCAATAGAATTAGGACATGTGTTAGTGTAATAAAATAATTTTTACCGGTAATTACCCTATTTACTTTAACTGTGGTAAATAAAAGTCAAAACATACTATTCACCATATATAATTTTTATCATATTGAACTAAATTTTACATAATAATATCAACCGTGTCTCTCAAATATTTGAAAATAAATTTACAGAAATGTTAAATTTATGTTTTATGCAAATTTACAAATGCTCTTATGAGGTGGGTAAAAGACGGTAAAAAGTTCAATAAAATTTGTATTTATCTAAAATTATTATAAAATGAATCCAATGAAACACATTGAAATTATAAAGTTATTAGGTATATATTTTAATCTAAAATAAATTTTAATTAAATAAATAATTATTTAAATAAAAAGTCGGTTTTAAACAATAACTTAGTGTTTTTCAGTATTTATAAAAAATTGAATGTTTTTAGAAAATACAAAAAATTCACGCTAAGCTAATTTTGATATTCCAAATTCAAAAATGAAGTCTATTTTACCAAATTAGAAACATAAAAGTTGTATTTATTAATTTAATATTAATTTCCATTGTAAAAAAACAAGTTTTTAAATAAGTATAATATATCAAAAGATTGACATGTGTTTTTGTCAAATTTAAATGTGAGATTACATATAATGACCAAAATTACATTAAATTATAAAAATACAATCTAATTATACTTCCAAACCATTCAAATATATAATTTAACACTATAAATTATTTTGATGAAAATAGTTGTTTTCAGTTAAAATTTAGTAATTTTCATTATTCACCCAAATTTGAAAGCTATCAGAAAAATGCCAAAAAAATATCAAAACAAAATTTTTATGTCCTGATTCTAAATTAGAATTTTATTTTGTAAAATTAAATACATAAAAGTGTCAAATATTGGATTTAAAAAGTGTTTTCTGTTAAAAGGTGAAAAATTGCATTTTTTGAAAAATACATCTTTTATATGAAAAAATGAATTTGTTCTTATATTAATTATAAAAAACACATAATATAGATGTTAAGATAATATAGATTATATATGATTATAAATGTTTTTATTATTATTTATAACAACTTTTTGAACGACTAGATTAGTAATGTTGTGGTGTGCTTGAACTCGGTGTTGCGTGTAGCGCAAGCTATTAAATTACTTTAATTAGATAACATACTATGAGATATTGGGGTGTTACAATCAGGATTGTTATGGACATGAAACAATTCTACAACCCTTGAAAATAATTCTTCCAAGACCAATACCTCTCATTCATAACTCCCTTCTTGGTTAAGCACAAAATTGACACTACAAGATGAGATATGTTGTTAATTAACCTCTAATAATAACCATCCAATTCCATGAAACTCTTCACATTAGAAACATTATTTGCTTCTCTCAAAACTGAACATACTTTACTTTGTCTAGATTAATAAACACACGTTCAATGAAGATTATGTGACCCATGAAATGCACATTATCATTCCATAAATATGATTTTGATATATTAGTGTAACGATTATTCTCTATTAGAGTTCATGGGATGATGTAAATATGTTTCGCATGATCCTCATGAGTTCTAGAGTAAACCAAGATTTTATAGATGAATAAAACCTCCAAATAATAAATAAAAGTGTGAAATATTCAACTCACTGAATCTGTAAACATAGATTGTGCACTGGTCAACCCGAATGACCTCTCTATAATCTTCTACTACCCATTACTTGACATAAATAAGTCTATCCTTTGTTAGAAGGTATCATCCTTGTATGATGATAACCTAACCTCAAATAAATCTTTGAGAACCTTGATTCACCCCTCAAAAGCTCTGAAATATTATCTACTCATGGTAGAGGGTATTGGTTCTTATCTTTCATCTAATTTATATTTCTATAATAAACACATAACCTCAATGATTTTTCATCTTTTTTGAAAAATAGCATCGGAGATCCCCAAGGAGGAATATTATGATAAATTAACCCATTATTATCTATTTCATCCAATATATCCTTATGTTCTTGATGTTCTATTGGCAATATTATATATGGAGGAATTGAAAATAGCTCCACCCCTAGTGGCGACTTAATCGTAATCTCATTGTGCCTCTTGGGTGGTATCCTCACGAAGTTATCATTAAAAAAATATGAAATTGATCCACAAAGATATGAAATAATTACTAATCTATTCCTCCATCATCAATCACATAAAATGCCTCTTGTGTTGTGACCTCACCCAACTTCTAGAAAACTATCCCTATACATCCCACTTGAACATCTCGCTCTCTACAATAGACATACATCTCTCCCTCAAGAGACATTAATGTTACCCAATGATGGTAATCGTCAATATGTTCCTAGTAAAAAACTATCCAATCAATAACCAATATTCTGTCCAAACCTGACACCTCAATGATGAATAGGTCCAATGGAAAATGGCTTCAACCAACCTCATATTACCAGTAGTTAAATTTCTTAAAATCCTAATCTCATGCCAAAAAATAAGTATCAATAGACATAACCCCACATACACATTCCATGGATGGGGCCAACATAACCAAAAACTGAGAATAAGAAAATGAATGTGTGTCCACAATGAAAAAAAGAGCGCTGTAAATCATATATCTATAATAATTGTACCTCAAAACATTAGTATTAAATACTTTCCACCTTTAATTGTAGACTGAACTACGCAAAGAGGACCTACACCTCTACCCTGGGCTCGAGCCTAAGTTACATTCACTACACTTCCATGATGGAATGGATATTCTCTCCTTAGATTACAACATCCACCACCCATACTAGCATATCCCATTGAACACAAAATTTCATCTTGATGTGGGGTAACTGACCACCTACCTACACAAGGTGTCTATCAGTGGCCTCCATCTATGTCCAAATATCGATGGTTCCTACATAACCACTATATGTGTCCCAATATTCTATATAACTAGAACATGACTGTTGGATAGTGAAAACAGTCAAACATGTACCCTAGCCTGCCACACTATAAATAGATTACTTGATAAAAAGCCTAATAGACTAGCCTTATCTTGTGACTACTACATGCACTCTCACCCTAATACAAATTCCCATAATGATGTTTCCTTCTCTCGAAAGCCACACTTCCCATTCTTCCAACTATAACCACATGTCAACTAACTTGAGTCTATTTTCAATTCCCCTATTAGATAAGGTCTTGATCTACTACCTCAAAAAACCTTTTAAAATGGAATATGTTCTCTTGTGAAATGAATTATTCTCTAATCCCATTCAATAAACTTTTTACCAAAGATTCATTTTCACCTTCCAAAGTAGGACCAATGTAATAAAAGGTAATGAAATTGATTGGGTAATGTAACACTGAAACATATACGTGGGTAAAATTCATAAAATATACAATATTCCTCCACCTAAATGTTTTTCGATATAATTGATCAAGAAACATTTACTAGAAATCCTTTCATATCATTGTTTTCGATTTCTTAGTCTGAACCATGATGCCCACCAATGCTTTTCATGACCCCACAACATATAGGAGGCTAATTAGACTCTTTTATCAGATAGACTCTCCAAATGGTCATAAATAATCAGGATGGACTATATCCAGACCTCATTTTCCTCTTTTCAACTCTCTTTGGTAATGGTCATATGGTGTTACAGTTCAAAAACTTCAATGATCTAAAACATACTTGGTACATATCGCTTGGCTCATTCTCCATCATTTACAAAAAGACAAAAAATTTCTCACAGAACTACTCTTATATATTTACCTGAATCACCAGGTCACCATTATACACTACTAAGGGTTCATTATAAGAAAAATAAATTTTTCTCTCTAGTATAACACATCTTTACGGTGGCATCTCTATGAAATTCCAAACATTAGATTTAAAATACATTTCATAAAACAACAAAAATTATGATAATAGAATGAAATATACTATTCATAAGAACACATTTCAAACACTATCCAAAATTTCATCATCACATCCCAAACACCACCATTGACCGTCCCTACTGAGGGAAATGGATAACATGGGTAAACCAACAAAAACATTTACAAGTGTTATAATAGACACCATTTCAGAATTATTTCTAGATTTACAATGTAAAACATTCCTCATAGTCATATTCCCTATATCTCAAATTGTAATAGAGTACATTTTAACTCTTTTTATACATGTTAATATATCCATTTATTAAACCACTATTTTATTTCATCTTCCTTTTTATCAATTTTAATTATCTTATTAGAAAATATTTTCTTAATGTTTTCAAAGATGTAACGTTAATTATACCTCTCAAACCCCACACACTGTTCTTATGTGTTCCAATTAAAATTAATTCCACTTATATACCTATGTTCTGACAATTATTCATGAATTCAAAACCATGTGTCATCACAACCATGAGAATGTAGCATCAAATCGTTGCATCAAGAAACATGTTCCACACACAGTAGTAAAATGCTGTCAATCATAACAACACACTTTATGAACTACAGTTTACACCTATGAACTAAGGTTTTCCCTCAGACATGGTTTAGATAAACCTATGAAAAAGTTCATGTCCAAGCCTTAACAAATCATATTACCAATTTTATCATCCCAAATAATAAAATTGCAAACAATATCCTCAATCGATACCACTAAGTAACATACATTGTCTGAAATCCACTAAATGGTTCCCTGAGATGGGCCACCACATGAACTCAAGAGCACCTACCCATATGCCAATGGTTGAAGACTAACAGAGAGGGTTTAAATAAGTCATGTGGTGACACTATACCCTAAATATACGAGTAATCCAAGAAAGATAATTATTAAATAGTGGAAAAATTATGAATCATCCAATAAAAAAGAATAATAAAACTTCCCCCAATGTTGTATACAAGCCATAAACATCAATAATTATTTCATTTCATTCTAAATATTAACAATGTGAACAAAACCGAAAAGAAATAAAAATTGTAGAATCCCCAAGTTAATCCAAACTCTATGTCTTGAACCTTATCCACTCCAATCCAAAACTCGATTCAACTCCCATGAATTTTTCCTTTTTTATTTTCCTATTCGGAAGTCATGAAATTTTCTTTGGTACCCATGAAACCTAAGAAAGGTGTTAGTACAACTTCATAGGCTACCACCAATAGTGTCAAAAAAATATCCATTCCAAGAAGATAGTTAATGAAAATAATAAATAGATGCAAATTAAATAGAAATCAACTGGGCTGTTATTAGTAAACTATCTATACTTTAACAATTATTATCCTTAGTTCAATTTTCATTATTCACATATTATCTATAATTAAAAAAATATCATCATGTGATCCATTGTATAGTCAATTTCATCATTTAGACATGGGTTTAAGACAGTAAAACAATAAGAATAAGAGAATAAGTCATGTCCCCATATCACTATATAGAAACACATCACAATAACATATTATCCTCACCTCGAAGCCTCAGTCTGGGTGGAAATAAACCATTAACATAATAAAGTTATATCCGCTTCCCTAACCCATGAATTTTGTAGTGGAGATTATATCATCAGAATTACTTGACCTATTGGGGAAGAACAATGGTTAATAGCCCACAATAAGAATCCATGTGAATATGATTATATATATCCAATACATATCGACTCAGTATGAAAAACTATATACAACCAATACACATAACAATAGTAACCGAAAACAATAAACATGGTACGAACAATTATTTCAGAACCCATTTACATTCTACCATTTCACAATAAATAGCCCATTCATACCAATTCACATTATCATCCACCGACCCATTGGTAAATTAAACAATTCCCTTAAATAAACCCATTTTTCATATAAATTAATTCAAAAGACATTACTAATTCAACATATTTATCTTTCCCCATATATTTACCCGCTTAGGTATTTCAAAAAAATCCATTATCCATTTGGCACAATTTCAATTAACTCAATTAACCCATTAGTATTCCATACCAATAAACCATTTAATCCATTAATGAAGCTACTGATAACTATCAATATTCTATTTTTAATGTAACTAAATAATTTATCATATTCAACAAGGGCTCTAGGGTATCACGTATCCACACACACACTTGAATTTCCAATTCCTATGTTTTGGAATGTCGTTTCGCCCCATTGGTGGCCATCAATCAGTCAAATCATCATCAATGCATATAAAAAGAATTGATAGTGGTGAAAATAATTATTTATATGTTAATTTTACTAAATCCAAACAAATTTATTCAAATCACAACAAGTTGTTCCCAATAATGAATCCAAATATGCCGAAATCAACACATGGATTTTTAGATATATTTTCTAGACCACCGAACTAACAACTATTGATGAACAAACTATTAATCATGGTATTATGTCTTGATTAGCTCACCTCATGATGAATAAACCTACATTACACTGGAAAAAGAGGGTTTGAGGGTTTCAGAAGAATATTTATCAGGTTATAAGTTATACTTCTTAAAATAGAATCATGATGTAGATTACACTAACATGGTGCTTCGATTTGCGTCCAACGATGCTCCAAACGTCCTATAAAATGAGGGAGACTTATCTTTGGTTTTTATGTATGTTTATTGATCATCAATATGTGTAGAGGTATATGAAAGTGTTGAAAAATAAGTTAAAACTTAAAAATCATGAGATGAATTTTTTTTAATTCATCTATCTTTTAAAGGGGTGTACGTTTTGCCCGCATGTTTTTCCAAACCATATGAAAACCTTGAAATCCACTTCTCATTGGATGATGTTTGGAATAGTTAACATAGGTTACATGAACGATATGATAAAATGGGAACCAACCATGTAATACTCCACTATCAAAAGTTGAAAAATTACCCTGGGAAAGCTGCACTATTTACTTAACTGTGCTCTAACCATGCACCGTGCATGAGTGTTGTCAGTTTTAATACATTTCACGTCTTAAACACCCTAAACACACCAAAGGTAACTGAAAATCATTTGAATAATATAATTATTTGAAAAAAAATAGATTGAAAACAATATTTAATCTACTATATACCTCCACAAAATTAGGGATCTGACATTTTTAGTATATTATCATGTATAAAATTTTCCACAAGTTTCATGAATTTATATGAGATATTTATTTTTTATCTTAAAAAAACAAATGATATTCATAAAAACATTATTTTTTAAGATTCACCTTGAAAAAAAACATACTTATGAAAATAAAAAGATTCATCCTACGACAATTCAAATAAGAAGATGCAAAAAATGAATTCCATTTTATAAAAACTTTAGTAATATATTTTATAATTTTATATTTTAAATAAGACTATATAGTTAATGAAAATAATTATATATAATAAAAAATATATATTTATCAAATGAAAGCCCATATTGTTATTTTATACCACGGTAAAATTATTTCTAATATTATGATATATAAATACTATTTCATATAATTATCATAATTATCCATTTTTAAAATATTAAATAATAATATAAATATTTATGCATAAAAAATTATGAAATTAATTTGTTAAATATAATTAACTTTTAAATAAAACATTTTTTATTACAAAATAGTAATCAATATAATTTTACATATAAAATTAAAATATTGAGAATCATATAACAAAATTTTAAAAAAGAATGATATATACACATATATGAAAATAAATAATTTTTTAATATATTATATTTCATATCATTATTATTAATAAAACACAAATTAATTTTTAAACATACATTAATAGTAATAGGGTACATCATTATCAATTGATGTCCTCAATATGAATGGGATCATAAAAATACAAATAGACAATGGGGACACCTCTCAAGCTTTATCTAGCCAAAAATATTATTTTAGTATGAAAAATAGAACGGTTATGAGAGTTCATTATGAATAATAATGTTAATTATATCAATAATAGTTTACCTAATCTACTCAATATGTTGTGGATTTCTATATAAGAAATTACAGGACCATGATAACGTTCTTCAAAGGTGGTAAAAAAGGAAAAGTGTAATTTTTTTATTAAAATGATAATAAAATACATATTATATAGTCAACACCACCCTCTTATCTAAAGAAGAATATAGAAAGATTATGACATCATTGTATGAAAAATCACTATTAGAAATAGAACAATCTATAGTGCCTAATGAGTTCCATGAAAATAATTAGAGTGTCCACATAAATATTTTATATTTGATGAAAAATTGAAACAAATAGATTAAAATATGAATTCAACTAGTGGATAAAGGGATTGATACTTTATGATATTAGACAAAATTTACTACATAAATCATTGTTGAATTAAAATACACATTGTTTCTTTTTTTATCTTGTTTACATATAATATGATATAAAGTTTTGTTGGGAACAAATTGTTCTTATCAATAAATGAGACGGTTGTTTTGATAAAAAATGAATGATACCATTTATATTTCACTTTTAAAAATAATAAATTCATATTTAAATAAATATTCTTCAGATAGAGAGAACAGTATATATGGTATGTATAAAAAAGAATTTCTTAATTTTATAACAAAATAAAACAATTTATATTTACAAAGAGAAAAGTGATTGTGTTTTTTAGTAAGATACTATAAATGTAATATAGTATCTCTAAATACATTATGATTATCTTATAAAATAGATAATCTCAAAGATAGAAAATGAAATATTATACTTTCTGGAATAAAATATTAATGGCACTAAATATTATTAATGGTTTGGTGTATATATTTAAATTTTTAGTATAATAAATTACAATAGCTAAAATTAGCTTCCACAAAAAAATATGTTGAAAAATTATTTGGGAATGATGATAATAATGAAATTAGTGGAGTTCTATGTAGTCAATAGATGTTATTAATATGATAAATTTGGATGATATGAGTTAAAATAGATGGAATTATTTTTTATGTTTTGATCATTATTAATGTGATTCCTGAATCATTTAATTATTAAGACATTGTTAATTAATAGATGATACTAACTAAATAGTTTTTTGTGTGATTTTCTCATATGGTTGTATTGATATTTGTTTGGAATTCTATAGAGTTGTAATTAGTTTAACAAAACTTGAAAGATGATGAAATAATAAAGATGATTTGGTGGTCAATCATTCAGGGTTGTCTTGATAAACACTTATATATAGTTTTGGTAAGTATTCTTAAGGGATTTTAATAATATTAATTGTATCGATTTATACTAAAAAGAAATTTCCATCTTTTTAATGATACATGATGGTTGTATATGTATATCTCTCTCTATAAAAAATGTTAATCCAGGAGTATTATTGTTTCTAATGTAATTCTAATTTTATTGTGAGTTGGATTAAAGTTAGGGATAGGGAATATCCTATAAGTAATAGAGTAATATTTATACACCTAATTCCCAATGATTCATATAATCCATGGAGTATCACTCATTATGAATTTGGTATAGTATTAGTGTATTATTAAAATTTAATCCATATATCAATGATTCATGAGATAGGTAGTGAAATAACCATTATACATTGAAACCATTCTTATGTACTGGTTTTAGATTGACTAATAATCATCGGACAATTATTTTTTTTATTACTCAATTGGTTTGATATTAACGAATATGAAATCATTACCCTTATATGATAATAATTTAATTTTATCCCTTGATTGAGATGGAATGTTGAAACCAATCCATAAAAAATAGTTTATATTACATGCTCACCAACTTGGGTTAGGGGCATGTGATGTTCTCATCCACTTTGATAAATTACATGTGATATATTCATCAACCTAATATGTCTCTACTTATATAATGGAGAACATATGAAGACAATTTATTGGTATGACATACTATGTTTACCATAGAAACTCAATGTTTTAGTTAATGTGACTATATTATAATGAATAGTTACATATAATGAATTATGTGGAAACCATTATAGGGATACATTTTATTAATAGTTATCATGAAATATCCACTTTTAATTTTTCTTGGATTTATGCTTTTCGATAAGCCACTCTATACTTAAATGTATCGATTTTATGTCATTAGTGTTTCCAATGATGAAAAGGTTTATGTGTAACAAATTATTATTATTATATGGATTAGGATCCTATTGACGAATGATAGTGATATACCAGAAATGTTTTATTTAAGATATCATAAATATTATATGGATGAATTTTCATATGATATAACATATAGTGTGACACATGGTGGACACATGATGGATTATAAATATTGATTATTTAGAAATACATAAAAGGTAATTTCAGATATAATTTCTCTAGTTGATTCATATGATGAAATATACTGTAATACTCAAAAATTTCTATATAAATTTAGTACAAGTGGAATATTTATAGAAATAACAAATAAATGCCCCCCCTAGGGCATGGTCATTCAAAACATTTCAAGGTCTACATTTGGATACACAAGTGAAAGTGTATTATATCATTTTATATGAAACAAGGTTTACACGTGATTTATAATAATATAATCCTTATTCAACAAATAATCATCATATTTAAATATTAAATTTATTTTAATTTATTCATAAAGAGAATTTTATTTTTATCTTTTTAGAGAATTATCTAATAACTTACACAAAAAACCGATATATTATATATCAAAAAAATACCACTTGGTGTCTATTATTTCTCAATATAATAATATTAAGTTGAACCAATATTTATTTACCGGATAAATATTAATGATTTTATAATTGAGATCATCATTTCTCATACTATTCCAATAACCCTATAAAAACATTTTAAAAAATTGGATGATCACAAAAAAGAACAATAATGGAATTAAAAAATGATAAAATAAACTTATCAGTTTATATAAAAAACAATATATACTAAAATATAGTGTTATGGGAACATAATAAATATTGATTTCAAATAATAGATTACATACACAAGAAATAAACTATAATACCGAATCGTTTTCATAACCGTATTATAAAAAAATTAAAATATTAATCATGAGGGTCACATTTAAAACCTTTCAACCCATGAATGAAATTATTTAAAAACATAAATTCATTATTTTTAAAAAGGATCGTAATTCCTCTAAAAAATGATAATTTTATAACATTAATAAATAGAAAAATTTCCATCAAACCCCATTATAAATAAATTAATGGGTTTTTAGGATCTTTAGAAATCATCATTATAGAAAACATAAAAAAACCATTATAATAACATATATAAATTGAATAATCATCTGTATTAATTTGAGAATAATTCTATTCATAAAATACTAATTTTAATGTCATATATCAGGATCACCAATCATCGAAAAAATTCAATGAAAGTAACATACATAATTCATATAAAATTTTAAATTTTCTTCATCAGAGTGATCAAAATGTCCTTTTGAACTGATAAATAATTTTTTTTATGTTGATATATCCCTTTTTATTAACCCATTTTAATTAATTATAATATTATCATAAAAAATGAACGATTGTTCTTCAATGAAGAAATAATTTAATATTATAATCGAATAAAAATATAGAATTACTACTTCAGTAGTGGGAGAAGTTATTAATGTTCTATACATAAAAAATTGTATTCTATTTTCCTATATTGTATATAATGTGTAATAAATCTCTATAAAATAATTACAAATATTCCTTTTTAAAAAAATTGACTGAAATTATAATAAGATATAACATATTCATTAAAATTTTTATCTTTATCTATAAATGATTAATAATATAATATTACGAAGATGGTCATCGATAAAAAATATTTGTAATATGTAACCTTAAAACATTTAAAAATTATTTTTAAGGTAAGGTGTCTCATACCTCACATCAGACTTGTTAGGAATGTTTTTTTCCATCCTAAATAATACGATTACATAAATTATTTATTTTATTAATAGCATTTTCATGTCTATTATTCATTATATTTCAGTTATATTGATTTCTTAGTTAATTAATCAAATGATAGTGTTTATGTTGAACATTTTGAGAACATTCGGCTTATAAGTCAAAAATGGATTTTGTATGATCACAACAGTCCAACAAATAATGATTATTTCACTTCTACAAACATAAAAATTATATAATTATGAGTTTTAGGAAATATTTATTCATTTTTAACCCACCTTGAAAGATGGATTTGGAAGATGAATTATGTTACAATATAGAGATGAGAGTCCTTATATAGGAATAAATAATGTCTCCATCATTCAACAGAAATTCAGGGAAGATTGAATGTATTATTTTATACATATATAATTATAATTACATCATAAATATCATATTTTTTAATTACATACACAAATATATACAATCCATGTTGTGAGTTGATGAAAAATATAATACATTGATTCGCGAGGTGGTGGTCCCTATATACACAAGATAAGTTTTTTTATATTTAATTGAATAGTAAATAAATAAGTATAATTTTAATTTTAGTTTATAAATTTAAATTTAAATTTTATATTCAATGTTATAGCATTTGGATCCTATTTATGTCCAACCATGATATATAGTGATGAAAAATGAAATACATCATCTCATGAGGTATAGTTTTCTTGTATTTATAGGTGAGATTTTTTTAATTAGATATTATTTAAGATGATATAGCGTTATAACAAAAAATTATTGAATTTAAACACATTTATGATGATTAAATAATTATATGAAAATGTAAAAGAGTGGTTTTAATTATGAAATACAAAAAATAAAAAAATATCAATTAATAACTATAAATCTTCTTCATACAACCTTTTATGATTAATAAATTAATCCATACTAAGGTATTTTTCTAACAAAAATTTAATCATTGAAACATGGGAATATATTTTATTATCAAATTTTTTAGGGATTGTAAGATGGAATAATCTCTTAAATCGTAGATATTAGAGGATATGGGATATCCCTTTATATGATGGTAAGGATATATTTTAAAATATTCAAAATATTAAAACATATTTATGACATACTAAAACCAGATGAATCTAAAATGACCTATATTGAAATAATATATAATATAACCAAAAAATAATGCCATTAAATATTGTTTTTTATTATTTTTATGTCATTTTAAGTCATATCAATCAATTTTTAACACTAATAGCCCATTTTAAATTTTACCATGGTATCTGACATTTTTTCCAGGATTAATATTTATAATAAAAAAATAATTTACATGGCCACATTCAAAAATATGAAAATTATGAATACAAATATTGAGTAAAAATTATTAATTTAAATTTCTATAAGTGTTATTAATTACATTTAAATATAGAACCGATCACATTGTGAAATATGATTTTCTAGGAAAACGCTTTTCTAGAATGAAATTGAATTTATACAAACTTCCATGTATAATATTTATTATTGTGATATTTACTTTTTTTGTGTTTATTCATAAATAATCTAATTCAATCATACAATAAATAGAAAATAGATAGTGTGCTCGTAAACAAATTAAATGGTATGATTATTTTCCTAAAAATCAATGTTTTCTACTATTGAATTAAAAATAAACTCTATTCAAAATATTCCCAAAAAATAAATCTAATATAAATTTCTATTTTTAATATAGATATTTATATTGGTTTTCTAAAATAATATATCATGGTTTTTAATTTTTTTTCAATTCAACCATATAAAACTACTCTATATGAAATATTATGTAACAAAATTTTGTAAGAATAAAACTACTCCATTTTTTATGGAAATATTACATAATATTTTTATAATTAATTTAAAATTATATGATCTAATTTCTAAATATTAATAACATGTGAAATTTATCAACTATAAAAATTACCCGGATTGTTACGTTCTTTACATCTTTTGGAAATTCCATCATTATTATTTTATTCACTTTTTAAAAAGTGGAGATATATTTCTTTTATATATATTTTTTAATCCCATGTTACTTTTTCAATCAGATGTTTTTTCTAAAAACAACCAAAAACTAGTGATACACATTATTACGTAACACCTTCTCTATTCGGTCAAGAATTAGAATAGGAAATTCTGAAAAATAAATATTATTCTCAAACATAACTACTTAATGTATATAAATAGGACACATCTGGTACTTATTTTCCAAATAATAAAACTTACAACATGTCACTTACCTTGGATTAAAATATAGTAAATTCCACTTTCTAGGAAACAAATCGAACATTCTATTGGATTTCAGATGTTCCAATAAACATATAATACTAATTTTAGTTTTTACCCGAAGAAATAACACTTTTACAATGATAAACATTAAGAAATACATGTTTTCCTCCATCAAACAAATGATACTAACTTTAGATATCCATAAAATGTTTTTTTACTAATCTTATCTTCTCACATATTTTATTTAATCTCTATCACATTCTCATCCATGGATGAAAAACCATTTTTCATTGACATATCCCAAAAATAAATAGTCTAACACAAAATTCCATATAATGGATATAACGGTCGAATATTAATCCTATATTAGAATGGGTTATTATAAAAAATCAACTAATAAAATATTTGGGTCTCAATATCCATAATAATTCATTGAACATGATCAAATAACTACCTCTAATATATGAATTTTATGATATGAGTATCCATCATACTGAGGATTAAAATTCAATATTAATATTTAATTATGTTCATGATAAATTATGAATAATTTTCCAAAATTTAGAGGTAAATATAGGATAAAAATAAAAGAAAAAATAAATTTGGACTCCATGAAATGTTACTATCTTTGTAAGAAAAGGTATAAAATATCATCCAAAGAAATATTATATTGAATAGTATGAAAGTTCAATGATTTAGCCAAATAATCAATAATTACCCATATCGCATCATTAAATTTAGTATTTCTATGTAATCCAATCATCAAATCCTTTGATTTATTCTTCGACTTCCATTTTCGAATTAGAGATGTTTAAAACATCCCATCTATAATTTTCATTCCACTTTATCCCAGTAAATTATAAAACATTGTTTATTAGAGTAGGAAATATCTTTTTTCCTTCCATCCAATAAAAATTATCATGAAGGTCTCTATACATTTTCGTGATGTTTGGTTAAACTAAAAACGATTAACTCTAAGATAAAATGAACAATTATTTATTCAACTATGAAACATTACGTACAAGAAACTTCTATTAAAACTTCATATCATGTTTTTTCAACATTAATCTCTGTTAATATTACCTTTATGAAGAGCTTTAAATATTTCTATGAAACATGATACTCCTCTTGATATTTCATAATTGTTTCCTATAATGATGATTTAACTAAAATATAAAAAAAATTATATAGTTTTTTCTTGATTAATTTCAAGAAAAAATTCATTGAATCTTTTAAAAATTTATAATCCTAATTTAATCAATGTTAGTGAAACATTATTTTTTTACATCAATCACCAACAACAAACATTTCATTTACAAGATGGTAATGAAAAGTTAATTCATAATAATTAATTTGATCCTCCATTTTTATGCCTTTTGTAAGACTGTTTCTATGTGAATATATAAATCCATATTTTCTAATAAATTTATATGTCGATGCATTTGTTTTCATTATTAATCCTTTGAAATATTTCTAAATATAGTTCCAGAGTTAGTGTCTTAGAATGTGTATGATTCTGAGTCCTGTTGTTCCCAAATATAATTTCATAAAAAAATGAATATATATTTTACACTTCATGTGAATTTTTATTTAAAGAAAAAATTATAACTCTTAAATTGTTGGTTGGATCATAAATAAGGTACCATGGTTGGGTCTGGAATTCAATGTTTTCCCTAGGAATAGTGAATTATCCAGGGAATTTTAGACCCCTCGCTCATAGGAGGTCCATTTCAGGGGATAAATTAATTATTTAACTTATTAATTAAACACTTTTAACCTAAAAATGTATCTATAAATATATCATTGTGGGTAATTATACATGGTAGGTTCATAATATTTCCTCCATCAGATAATATCACGTCTTCTTCCCCTTGAAGAAGTAAGATAAATGTTTATGTAACATTAGATCTAATCAGATCATGATGAAACAAATGCATCAACTTCTTCTAATCATTTTTTGGGCACTTTCTTAGAAAATGATTGACCCAGAGTAGGTGTATGGATCTTCTTTTGGTGTATAACACCTCTAGAATAAATTATTGAGTATATAGATAATCATTATTCGATCTACACCTCTCATTGTAGCCTTTACATGTGACATCATTCTAAAAGATGATTTATATCATTTTAGTATCTTATCCTCGATGATGTTCATGAAAATTGTCCTAGAATGATTGTATATCAATAATTTAAACCATATTTTAGTCCCTTTATAGAAAAAGAACATTATCTTCTTCACGTGTTAGATCCCCACAGTACCAGATCGATATTTTGGGAGGTACCTAGCATAATCAGAACCCTAGATTTGTGGAGAATCAATATAAATAAAACAGAATGATGAAATGTCTTTAGATATATAAATATTACTAATTGTGGGAGATCTTATTGATGAATGTATCATGTGGAATCAATCGAACAATATATGTGAAATGAGGCATCTTACGTGTCACACAAACTCATCATATATCAGTTTTCATCCACCATAGGGTTGAAAACATTAGATCCGGATCAGATCATACTTTACAGAGCGATTTTGAGGTGAGTTTTATAGAGAAATAGGTTGAAATTCTCATATCATACCCTGAGATTGATGGTCTTTCCTTATGAGAAAAAACCCAAAAAAGAAAAATTTTCCTAGACAAACACATTATGCGTAGCCACCCTCAGTGGTGATGCTAGGGCTTTGTTAATCATAAGGATAAAATGGAGTGCATACCCGTATTTCATGTCTTGTTTCCCATCCAGGGTTGAAAAATAAATGTGATGGGCCATAAGGGTAGGGAATCATTGTGAGAAAACACAAACCCGGGTTGACAACAAAGGAAGCATCCTATGTGGACCAGCATGTTGTGTACTAGAGTACATGAAAATAGAGTCTACATACCTGATCACAACTAGAAGATACAGTCTAAGTCCTAGTTAGTGAGGACATGGCGTGAATTCCACCTACATGGATTTTTCTACTACATGGAATGAATTTGTGTACCAGATAAGGATATGGATAGGATGTGAAGCACAACCAACCGTTGTGTGGGTCACCTCACTTGTTGTGTATGCCATGCATTCTTTATATTAAACATTGAACATCAATATATCCTTTATCGGAAATTTTATTTTGTCTCATGAGTGGCCTATCCTGGGTGTTTTTTCACATATAACATGATGTTGGCCTTGGAATAATATTTCGTGATATGAAAATAAATGTTATATGAATGTAATGCACTACGGTGACACCTTATGACGATAAAAATCATATACAATGATCAGATAATTCTATGATTACCCTCCATAAGGGCTGGGATGTGGTGTTACCGGATGATTATACTGTGTTACCCTTCAATAGGGAATGGAAGTGGAGCTCTATAATTTACTAGGATTACCCTCCAGCAGGATTGGTTAGTGAAATTTTCCAATTAACAATCCATGATACCCTCCATTTGGGCTCATTTGTGGAGTTACTCAATATTTAGAGATTACCCTCTAGTGGGGATGTGATGCAGAGTTACCTATTTATTTTTTCAGTATTACCCTATAGCAGGGCTAGGTAGTATAGTTCCCTAATGAAATTCCCATGTTTTACCCTCCAACGTGGCTGGGTAGTGGATTTACTCGATGAATAAAAAATTAGGACCCTCCAGTTTTACCAGGTCATGTGATTCTTAACTAAATTTTAACATCTGAATTGTGGGGAGCAGTGATGAGATGTTTTTATTTACCTTTGGGCTCATAAGAAAGAGATACACCTTCCATACTGATAATAATTTTTTTAACAAGAACAATACATTTTGTTTGAGTTAATTATTCCCAAAGAGGATAGTATCAAGGTTTGTTGATTGAGTCACATATATTTTTTTGTTCATGTAGGATTCAGGATATGTTGGGAATCATTGATGTACTAATTTTCATGTTGTTGCATTATCTTCCTTTTTGGTTGAGATGTGATATAAAGGACCCCTTACTCTCTTTTTTAGGATTCGTTGACTAATCCAATTTATATCCTTCTTCATAAGAGACCACATGGGTTGGGGTACTATGCTTCTATGAGAGGTGAAGACAAGTGGAATACTCCAAGTTGATTCGATACATATCCTCATGTTGTTCAATGAGTCTTCTCTCCTACTATAGGTGGAGAAGGCTCGACATGTAGTTCAACTACTCACTATTTTTATCATCTTCTTCTTGGATGAGATTACTTTCACTCCCATTTTCGGTTGATCTATACTTTTTCCCTTAATAAAAGTCGTTTAACTTTTTTTCTCTTGAATGGAATCTCTTACTTCACCCCCTTCACCATTATTAGCAATTCTATGATGTATGTTTATACTCACTCTTACATGGTATTTTCCCACACCTTTGGTAACTTTTTTAGATGATGGACATGTCGATATTGACTGCATATGATATTTGGGATACGGGTTCTTGGACTATGTATGATGGTCATAGTGTGGGATTTAGGATCTATTATCTCATATCCTTTTGAATATTCATGTTTTCAATTAGTATTGGACATATCTCTAGTTGGGCATGTAATTTTTCCCTTTACTTTTTAGATTACACTACAATTATTTTAGAATATCTAGAGGTTCCTAAATCCATGTGTTATTTTTTAGAAGTGAATCAACTTTTCTTATTTCCCTCATCTCCTTTTCATTGGGTTGGATGTGTTTTTATTGGTTCATAGGGAATGTCCTCTCTATGTTAGTTGTATCTTCAGCGCTTATCGTCACCCCTCACCAATGGAGGCAGGCTTGGGGTAATTATGGATTCATCCCTAGCATGGATCAGGAAGTGAAATATTAGTATCAAAGCAAGTTAATTCCTTGGGATGTTTTCGGATATTTCCCCTCATGATTATTAGTTGGGTTTATGAAAATAGTGTCAATGTGTCAAAGTGTAGATCTCAATCCATGGAGTCTAGTGGTGGAACGAGGGGCCGATGTATCCATTTAACATGACCATGACTACCTTCTTTTTGAATTTTCATGTTGAGAAATTTATTGCATGGATTAATGGTACATACTTCACGTTTGATTATGTATTTGATTATCCTTATTGAATCATATCCCATTTTTGTTTTCAATATATGTATAGTCATTTTACCATGGTAGTCCTTGATAAATTTTAGGGTGCCTTCATGACTAATGCTATCTAGAATACATACATCAGTTCATGATGAGGATTATATGATCAATGGGGATTCAGTTCAAGTCTCATCAAATATTCCCCTCCTCCATGTGGGAATGTTGTGTCACATCCACATGTAGAGATGTAGATCATCCTATGATAGTAGGTAGAGGAAATGTATAGGGTTAACTCACTCAATGAGTTATAATGTTAGAGACTACTGGGGATCTATGATTGAAAAAATCCCCATGTAGAAGAGGATTTCACAGTGTAAATGGTTCATATCCTTGGGATTCATAAGACATAGATGAGTCAGGTGGTGGCCTTGTATGCCATTATTTTCAATATATTATCCAGTTTTTGGTGGATCATTGTAATAAAAATGCACGTTGATTCAAGACTCTCAAGGGACTTCATTCAACATCTATTTGATACAGATAACAATCCCTCATTCTTATACTCAATCTAGATATAAAAGTTTTCTAAATTCAAAAAGAGGGATAATAATGGATAGTTATATACCTTGGTTCACATATCATACATGGTACTCTATTGACATGATCTATGGATGCTAATTTGGAGAAAAGATGTTTTAAATGGGACACCGCTGAGAGATTCCATTCATAAATATGACCTTGTGCATCCCCACCTGTGTTGGGGTGCTGGAGAGGGCACAGGGTATAGAGATATTTCTGGCAGAGGGATGCTATGTAGTTGGATCTAGTAGTGTACATCTTAGAGATATGTCCTCTATAGTAGCTAGCTGGAACTATAGATCGTGGAGCTGGAGACCCTTTCATGAAAAGGCTTAGGGATTTGGTCATAAGGTGAAGGGGCAGCGTAGAGCTCTCAGGAAACCCAAGGAGGTCTAATTCTATGCTTATGATGGGCGAGTTCACATGGAACAATACTTCATAACCATACATGATTAGTATCCCATGGATATAGATAGTTCAATTACATTGTTGAGAAAGCACCTTGATCAGGTATCTATGATGCATGGATAGTGTGGCCTCTAGGTAGGTGGAGCTGGTAGTGGAGTGAGAGGAGAAATGGGTGGTGGACACGGGTGTTGGATCCATTTACCACCACCACAACCCACAAGAGTCCCACATAAGGATTAAGGGTATAACATCCAAGTCCATGAACAAATATATGACATGGGTTTCTATGGTCTCGCATCAAATGATTTGATTAGAGGTACAATAAATTTTATTCTATTCATTCCTCAATATTCGTATACATAGGGTCTAGTTATTTGTTTATATCGACACTCCTAGTGCAAGAGCAGTAGCACCTATTAGACGTTCTATAACAATAACTTTGACTTGAGGTTCCTACATGGAACAATTCATTATTATAATTCATCTATCATCAGTGATAGCTATCTCTTGAAGGATAATGGTTTACATGGGACCTTTTAGTAATCACTATGGAACACTACTCCATCATCTTGGGTATGGATTGTCCTTTCATTTTTGGGGCATAGATATATTTCCACCATGGACTATTCAGATTCCTCCGCACTGATGGGATAAGATTATAATTCCCTGGGTGGAGTGATATCATTGAAGAAAAACTAGGATCAATGAGTAGGAGGTTCCATGCCATCATCCATCATTTAAAATGTAAACCATTGGTGAAAAGGATATTCTATAATCTATGTTCATTTATTTATGTAGGATTATATGGATGTCTTCCCTCGTGACATTTTAGGACTACGTTTGAGATGGGAGATTGTTTTTTTCATTTAATTTTATCATGGAACTGCCCTAATATGTTCTTATAGAATATTATATGGAACCTATAGAGATTTAGGAGCTACAGTTTTTGTCGGGTGACCTTCAGGAAAATGGTTTTATCAGTCATAGTATGTCCCCCTGGGAATTTCTAGTGTATTTCGTGAAAACGATGAGTGATATATCATATCATTTTGGGAATTATAATCTTCAAAAATTGTCTATGATAAGGAAAATGTTCCCATTTCCATGGATGGAAGACCACTTTGACCAGTTGAAATCTATGGGATGGTTCTTAAATATTGATCTCAAATCTGTTTTCCACTAGTTGAGGGTACCTGAGGCTTACATTCCAAAGTTATCATTCTAATGTCTCTATGGACACTATGTGTTCCTAGTGCTTCACTTTTGTGTGATAAATTCCACCACCATGTTTATGGAGTTAAAGAACAATGTATTCTAGTTGTACTTGGATTAGTTTGTTTTTTTCATCTATGATGACATACTTGTATGCTCTGAAATAGAGGAGGAGCATACAAAACACTTGAGGATGGTTTTATATTATCATCGATAGCACCCCCATTAGAGAAATCATCCAATGTTCATGTTCTAGATTCATGAGGTTATCTTAATGTGGAATTTAATTTTTATTTCATGGTTTAGTAATGGATCCAGTGATAATGAATGTAGTTATTTCTTAGGATCCCCCCCCCAAACATGTTGTGAGAGGTGTGTCACCTTCTTGGTTTGGTGGGGTACTATAGGATATTTTTTATACAATTATCCAACATTGAATCTATTTTGACCACCTTGACATGGAAAGGAATTCTATATTACTAGTTTGAGCAGTGCCAAAGGGCCTTTAAGAATTTGAGGTAGAGGTTGATGAGTACTCCAGTTTAGAGACTACTAGAGGAAGGTGTGGATTTAGTACTTCATATCAATGTATCGGGTGTTGGGATTGATTGTCTTTTGATAAAAATTCATGACATTATCTCATATGGGATGACGTAGTTGAGACCACATGAGTAGAACTACCCAACTAAAAACTGGGAGATAGTAATGGTTTAATTTGACATGATGATATTAAGACACTATCTTCCAAGAGATCACTTTGTGGTTTACTTGGGACAAAAATGTCTCAGGCATGTCTTCACTTAGTGAGACCTTAACCTGAGATAGTGATAATGTTTAGAGTTTATATAGGACAATGACTTCGATATAGTGTATACTCTATTGAAGGTTAATGATGCAGATGATTCCCTTAGAAGAAATTATTTAGATGTATTAATGTATAATTCTTGGATTATTTAGCTTCCTTATAACTTACCTTGGTGGAGTCTCAGTGTACTCTATTTTTTAGTCAATCATTTGGAATCATTCGCTCCGTCAGCATGTGAGATAGTCTAATCTAGTAGATATCAACTATAAGGTCATACTTTATCATATTTCCATAGGAATCAAAACAAATATATATTCTGAAGGAGGTAATCATGTAATCATATTCTGTGGGTGAGGAGTGGTTCCATTATGGTTGCGAGAGGAGGTGATATGGTACTTACATGCTTCTCCCCTAGCTATACATCCTGGCGTTGGGAATATTTACATGGACCATTAGTGTATTTTTTGCTGATCCAGCATGATAAAGAGCATAGTTGAGTTACTCTCTTAGTTCCTCTCCTATCAATATGTAAAGGATGCACAATATGTTCTTCCAGGACTGTTGCAGCCTCTTGAGATTTCAAAGTAGAAGTAGAACAACATATCCACAGACTTCATCAAAGGGATTTTGCATACTGTGAAGGGCCATAATGCTATTTGTGAGATATCTGAATGAATCATCAATTTAATTATTTTATTTTATATTAGGGAGAATAGTTTAGTTGACAGTTTGGGGAAGTTTTACATATGGTAGATCATTCTCTTTCATGGGTATCACTTGACTAATGTCATTGATCAAGCTGTGTGGTTTACATTGCTAGTGTAGATAGTCATACATGAGGAATTCAAGACACTAATATTGACAATTACATCAATTCATCCCCAGAAATATGGAATGACCAAGATCACTATCTAGGTTATAGTGGACATGTTTATGGCATATGTGTTGGAAATAGACAAGAGTTGGGAGTATCACATACACTTTCTATAGTTTTTTTAAAACAATTGCTACCACTCAGCCAAAATCATGATACCTTTTGAGGAAATATTTGGGATACTATTTAGGTCTTCCATGTGTTGGATAGATATTAGCATGTAATCCCTTGTTGACCCAGAGTTGGTGTAGGTGATAATGAAGGTAGTGTATGTCATACATGAGTAGATGAAGACAGCCCAGAGTATACCGAAATCCAACATAGACCATTGTTGTAATAACATTTAGTTTGAGTATGGATACCACGTTTTCTTTCATCTATATCCATGAAAATGATTTTAGATCTTATGATAGGGAGGAAAGTTATCCTCCAGATTCATCAGGAAATTTGAGATCAAGAATAGGGTTAGAGAGGTAGCCTAGTGCCTCACCCTACCTCTATAGCTAGTGTCGTTACACAATATCTTCCACTTATTATAAATAAAGATATAATTACATGAACCAATTAATATCATTGACTAGGGCGAGGTAGAAATCTTCAAAAGATCTATCTTTGCAGGACACATAATGGCGAATATGGATTGTCATGAGAGGACCCTACATGGGTGGAATATCACTTTGGTTCGCATGATTTTGCAAAATGGGATGGTGTGTGAGAGTTATTGGGAGAGGAAGAGCCCAATATTGGAGAATTATCTCGAGTTATTTTCCATATATTTATTTTTCATGATGAAAATATTTCAGGACAGAATGATGTAGATAAACAATGTTTTCCATGTTAAAATTTTTAATATTTCAATAATTATTTATAGACCTTGGTACTAAGATGGAATGTGATTCTGAGTCCTTGTGAGTTTGGAATTTATTATAAAATAATATCATATATATTATATATTTTTTGGACAAATTTAGTTAAACAGTATTGGATAATATTAAATTACTGATTGGATATGAAATTGGATACCATAGTTGATTCTATAATGTGGTGTTTACCCTAGGCACTGTATAACGTGATTTGGCAGGGGACATTCAACCCCTTTGCAAGATGTGGTTAATTTTAAAGTAATATTTAATAAATTAATTTATTGATTAAAAACTTCTAACCTAAGAGATATGTTTATAAATATATCACTATAGATAATTCACTGGGTTTGGGTAAAAATTGTCACACCATCAGCGAATCTATCTTTTTCTTCTATTTGATGAATCAATATTGAATGATGAAGGAACATCATATGTGATCATATCAAGATGAAAAGAACTCTTTTGATTCTTCCAATCATTGTTTCGGGGTGTTCTTGAGCAACGATCCATTCAAAATAGAGGTAACGCATGAATTATGTTATTTTAAACCTCTAGGATGAACTTTTAAGTATATTGATATTAATTATTTGACTTGTGCCCCTCCATAAATACTTTGAAAATAACAACAGTTATAAAATTGATTTATTTCAATTTTTATCATACCCAAAACCACATACATTATCATTGGAAAAAAACAAACTTGTCCAAATATCATTTAATCATTTTACTTTTGTTTATTTCTCCCAAAATGTCTTCGCATTATTTTTGGTTGGATCCCTATGGTCCCATCTCAACTTTATCGAGCGGTACCGAGCTCGATCCCAACACTATATTCATGTTGAATAGATAAAGAGTCAGAATATTGATTAAATGGTTGTAGGTATGGAATGATCATGAGTTATAGGGAATATTTTCGATGATTCAGTCATTAGGAATCCCCAAGGTAGATATGATACATACAACATCGTGTATAATCATATGAACTCATTGATGATCGGTTTCAAGTCACTAGAAGGCCAAAAATTTTATATCTGAACTAGATCTGACATTCCCGTGAAGATTCATGGTGATTTCTAAAAAAATGAGATAAAACTACCAAGTATACAACATGGATCATAGTTCCTCCATTCAGTGAAAAACCCCAACTACATGTAATATTCTAGGATGAAAATATATCTTGTTGCCTCCCTAATTATTGGGACTATAGTTTGGGATATCATAAGGATAACATATATTGTATACCTCCCTCACACGCTATGTATCCCTTCCCCAATTGGAAAACCCATGTGATGAGTCATATGGGTGGGGAATCCATGTGAGAGAACACAAAAATAGCTTAACCACACGAGCGACATCCCATGTGGACCAACACGACAGGTACCCTAGAACACATACTTGGTCTCCGTGTGCATGGAAATGGATAGAAGTCACAGACGTGGTCCTCGTTAGTTAGGACAAGAAACATAGTCAACCTAAATGGTATGTTCCACTACATGCGATGAATTCATGTGCCAGCTAGGGACATGTCCAAGATATGATTTTGGACCACACTCTGTGTGGCTCCCCTCACACATTGTGTACCCCTTGAGATCCTTTTATCAGAGATCAAATTTATGTATCCCCTATGTTTGAACTCAGAATTTGTCCCATGACTACACAATCATGATATTTTCTCCACAAAATGTTATATTTTCCTCAGATTGGAATTTCGATATACGATTCAAAATATTCACGGTTTGGAACATTATAAGGAGACACCTGATGACAGTAATAATAAAATAGGATCACTATAGATTTATGCGATAACCATATAACTGGTCTAGGAAATGGAAATAAATGATTATATAATTAAGTGACCCTCTTGTACGGCATCGAAGTAGACGTCATTGATGTTCCCATATTACCCTACCGTATGGATGGGTAGTGTAATTCCCTGATGATCATACCAAGTTACCCTCATTTGGCTTTAGAAGTAGAGTTCCATGACATTAATGGAATACCATTCAGTAGGATTGGGCAGTGGAATACCTTGAAGATCATTACATGAATACACTCTAGTAGGGATGGGTAGTGGATTTGCATAATGAACTCTTTCTAGGCATACACTCTAGTAGAGTTGGGCAGTGGAGTTCGCTGATGAAATTATGTTTCATTACCCACTATTAGGGCTAGTTAGTGGAGTTCCTCAGTGACTATAGGTGTAAGAACCTATGAACATATATGGGCAAGGGATCCTTATGTAGATTTTATCCCCTTAACTATGTGTAATATTTATGAGATGTGTTTTAACATACCTTTGGACTCACAATAAAAAGGAACACTTTCACCACTGAGATTAATTTTTATGACATGACCTAAAACCATGTGGGTGGGTTGTTTCTACCCAAAAAGTTTAATATGAAGGGGTTGGGATTGAGTATGTTTGCCTTGTGTGTTTAGGGATGATTTTTGAGATGTTGAGAATCACTGAAGGAGTTCTTTAGAAATTGTTCTTTAATCTTATTCTTGGGCTGAACTGTGATATGGAGGTCCCATAAGTCTCTCATTTGGGATTTTTTTATTGAGAATATATAAATATTTTTCTTTTGAAACCACTCCTTGGGTTTTGTTAATCTATTTCCATGATAGGCAGACACACGTGGGGTATTCCACATTCATTGCCTATCTAGATTCAAGTGGATGGAAGAGTTTATTCTCAAGCTATTGGATGCAAAGGCTTGATGAATAGATCATCTAATCATTGTAATTATCTTCTTGTACATCTCAAATATTACATTTTCTTTATTATTGGGTTGAGTTATATTCATTCATTGTTCATTGGTCAATCTGCTTCTTTTCTATTAATTCATATCTCTTAATGCCCCCTCAACATTTTTGGCCATTCTACAGTGTATGTTTATATTCAACCATATATGATATCTTCACGGACATGTCATTTATTTTACAAATGACAGATAGGCCAACATAGAATTTAGAAAAGAACAGGCATATTGGGTTTGTAGACCACATACATTGATCATATAAAAGGATTCAAGAGAGAATCCCCCTCAACCTATTTACTTCTCAAATTTTATGTCAGGTAGGTAGAGTTTTCTCCATTAAATTTCAATTTACACTACCTTACTTTTGTACTCTTTAGAGTTTCATGCATTCTTCGGTCATTTTTTAGTAGTGTTGCATCATTTCCTCATTCCATCAGCACTTTTTCATTGAGTTAGATATGTGTGTGTACATGTTCTTAGGGAATGGCCTCCCTCAATTTGTTTTTCCTTTAACACGTGTCTCCATCCATGGAATATGTAGGTTAGATTGTGGTATTTGCGGATCGAGAATGGTCATGGGTCAGGTCATGACAATATATTTCACATATTAATCTATAAAAATGATTTATCTAAGATTATTAATCAAAAAACATCAACCTATAGTTAGAGTAAATTTTTATAATAATTTACCTCATAATATTTTTACTGAAATTAAGTAGAATATATTAAATTATAATTGTGAATTAGACATGTGAATGTCTCTACACTGAAAAATAATTATACAAAACAAAGTCTTGATTTAGATTTAGTTGGAATAATATATCATTCACTAATCCTATTTTAATTCACTATAAATATTCATCTCATTGTTTCATCCAGATGATATAAATCTATTTATAGATAACATAAAAACTAGGCTACATAACATAGAAATTTTATAAATAAATCATCACTAGTAACCCACTAATACAAGAATGCTATGAAACTGAATGATATTTTCTTGGTCTCTTCTACTCTTCATCCATTTTAGTTTTATATGGATGAATAGTTATTCTATCATTAATTAAAACTTGTATATGGAAATTAATATGTCATTAATAGAATTAATATTTTCTTAAATTTCCATATAACATAATGTAATTATTTTGTTGTAACAACTATCAAATGTTTAACATAAATTTTATATCTTTATGAATAAATAATAATTTCATCACTTATCACAACCATATATTTTTCTATGAGCATAAGGAAAAATCTATACATATTGTCTATATATTTATATCTTGGTCATTTATAATCCTAAAGGGAATAACTAAAAAATCATAATTCACATACCAATTGAAAAATTTAAACCTCTACACCTTTAGCTGATGGTATAGAGAATTTAGTTCATCCATTAAAAAATATCATGCTCTTAAGAGTTGATCAATGATTTCTTTTATATGAGTAAACCTATACATATTTATAAATATTGTGTTATTCAAAGCTCTGTAGTCAATTAAAATACATATTAATATATATAAATATATATATTTAATAAACAATATAATAGAACCCCATAGTGACATTGTTGGAAGAATACTCCACTTATCATGAAACTCTTGTAACAATATTATCATTTGTAAAATTTCTACATTTATCTTCTGATAATGAGGATTTAATATTTTCTTGGAATCAACCACATAGTAAAAAAAATATTAAATATCTCGATCATGTATAATATTAAGAAATTAATTATGAAGTATAAATAGATATTAATTATTTAATAGAACATCAAAATTATGAAAAGATTATTTTATATAAAAAATATGTGCAAGATGACATTTATTTCCATCATTACTTAATTTCCCCTCTTCTTCATATTTTATTAAAATAATGACATTCATATTTTATATAAATTAAAACTCATTTTGAAAAAAAAAATCTATATCATTAAAATTTATTATATCAGGATAAAAAAACCATTCCTTGCATAGAATAACATCATACTCTATTTAGGGAAGGACAATAATAATTATAGGTAATTATATTCCATTGTTAATAATATGAAGAAACATATAATTTATTTTTTTGTAATAACTAACAAAGGTGTTTTAAAAAATTATATCTTCAATTAATGATATGAAATTTAAATTTTATGTGTATATTTCTTGGAAAGGAAATAATTTGTAGATTCACTGTCAAAAAATATATTAATATATTCTGAAAAACAATTTATTGTTCCTATAAAAAAATTATTGTATGGTCAATCACGTACTGAATTAATTTTAATAGATTTTTTCACACCATTGTTTTTGTTATATTGCTGACTTATATCCTTCATTCTATCTCTAGATTGGTTCTCTTATTTTGAAAATTTTGATTGAAATCATTACATATTAGTGTCATAATTTCAAAAAATTTCTAATAATTACTATAATCATTATCTTTTCCATCATGTCCCACATTTTGAGAGTCATAAAATGAAAATAACACAATGATTTTCTAATACATTTGCCGAGGTTATTTTTACCACACTTATCATAAGATAAAGACATTATTTTCCCACCTTTAAATTTAATTCAAAAATTATTACCCCTATAATACCTCCATGACCTATCCTTAAACTTATTTCAACGGAATACATTATCATAAAAAAACTAAATTTCTACCTCATTAGTATTTAAAATGTTTTTTTATAAAATTTATTTCCTAATTATCAAATTCCCATTTATATCTAGGACTCAATTTTATAAAAAGTTGTCTAATTTTATGGTGAAGTCAAAAAATAATTGTCTGTACCTTTTAAGTCTTGTAAATTTTAATTCAAAGGAATAAAATGAATATTCTTCATTAAAAAAATACAAGAAATGATTTTTCATTCTATATTAACAGATATTGGGAAAATAAATCTCAAGAAAAATATTTTATAATGGCCACATCCTTCAAATTATACACCTCATGGGCCAGAAATAATGAAAAGGATATAATGACCCAGAGTCCTCCCTCCAATAGGCCTTAGGTTGGCGACAAGAACCGAGTGTGTAAAAATATCATGTTTGGGGTGCATTAACATCGATAAAAATATATGATTGGGATATGTGAGAATAAACAAAAAAAAAATCCAAGACATGATATAAAATTGAAATCCCAATCCAACCGACATGCAGGTATAAATAAAACTGATATATGTATATTTTTTTAAATTAAATATTCAAATGTAAAGAAAAAGCTATGACACAACAATTTTGAAGGATCTAAAATAGTAAAGTCTATCACAATACATATAATCCTCATAGAAACCTAAATAAAATTATATATGTAGAGTGAGTATATAAGTATAATAAGTTGAAAATATCAACCCTCTCATGAACATGTGAAAGAAGCATACTAATGATCCTATGAAAAAACAAATAAAATCATCAAATTAATAGGTATACTAATCAACCAAACCTCACTAAGAAACACTCACTAAATAATGCTATCCAAGTAACATAATATAAAGTAAACCACATAAAAGATATATTACACCACAACAAATTCCAACAAATTCGCCGCTGTTACACCCCAACAACATACATTATGGATCTGTGACCTCATTTCAATATACCACATCACATCTTTCCCACACACACCTAGAACACACACCACAACATATCCCCCCTACATACACATGGGGCACAAATCACATCACATCTCTTCCAGACACACCTATAAAACACATCACATCACATCCTAAAGACACATGGGAAATTACATCACAACTAATCTAGAAGACATATAATACACTGCATCACAATTCATCATGATGAAAACTGGGACACCACATCAAAACTCTCTTAAAGAAGATTTTATCATCATTGCATAGAAGACAGAGCAGGGTGGAGTAGGGGTCCAGCCATTTATCCTCCCATTGGAATTTTGGGAAAGATAACCCATGTGTAACTATGTAGGTGTTCAAAAAATAATGCAAAATATGGGTGGGTTCCAATTGTAATAAAAAGGATTATATAAGTATATATACAATATCAAACACTAAATCCCAACCTATGATATATGAATAAAACTCACTATCTCACAAAACTGACAATTTTGATGCCACCTATAAATTCATAACCCCAAACATCAATATAAAAAATCCACTTCATGCTTCCAACCTTTTTTTATCAAAAAATTATTTTCATTATTTAGAATAAAACACATTTAACCACCCAATGAAACATTTAATTATCCCCTAACAATTTCAATTCCATTAACCAAACCAACCCATTACATTCCAAAAATTATCGAACATGTATTTATTTATTACATAACTAATCTGACATCTAGTAAAAGGAAACCACATATCGAAAACAGATCAATATCCCCATCATACCATCACCTATCCACCCCAAAAGCACTTCTAAATAACCACCTCATTGTTTCCCAAAAATAACATCTCACAAATTACCATCACGCAGAACTAAAATAATTTCCAATCAAACCACACATAACCCCACACTCCAACCACAAATCACCATCCCTCAATCATGGCCACACATGAAAACTCATAAAGATCTATTTATATATTTATAATGGGGATTTTATCACATTCCGTATTAATTTATGGGTGTTATCAGAAAAACCAAAATAATATAGTAAATTTTTATTAGACATATATAGGTAACTAAGTAATTTCCATTTAGGATGAAATTAAAAAAATCAAAGGCTAAGAAACAATCAAATCACATATATTAAGTGAAAACAAATTCCCAAAAATCTACAATTTTAATGGTGGCATCAATCCTGTAAAATTCACAATATCAGAAATAATATTGACAATGTAAAAGAAGGATAATTAAACACCACATTCCAATTTCATTTCAATTAAAAAATTATTGGTCTTTAGAAAAGATATAAAAACCATAATCCATAGGTAAAAAAATGTAATCCCTTCTATCATTATACACAATAAAGAGAAATGAGGGAAATCATACCTCAAATATGTTTCCTAACTCATTGTGCACTACAGGGAAAAGAAGAACACTCATGAATTAAAACTCTACCATGAAAATCATGGATCACTCTATACCACACCACATGTCCAACAAAACAAACCCCAAAATCACAACCAAACTAAACATCACCACCAAAGTGAAAATTTGAAGAAAATTAGAGGGAATTGTTGAAAACAAGAAGAAAATCACCACACATCAAAGATGGGAGTCTATAGATATATCCCAATTGATGATAATATCGAAACACTAAAGGAGATAGTCGAAAGATGCATAGAAAAGGTGAAAATATTATAGAGATAATGTTCTAAGAAATCCAAATAAGCTGAAACATTTAAAACTATATAGCATCAGGAAGTTATATGACATGTACTCTTCTATCATGTTGTGTAATCTCAAGATTCATAGTATTGGTAAAAAAATGTTTCACCATTTAGTTATATATCCATAAAAACACACATGTTTTGAACTGCCCCAGGAAAAATAGTGAAACCATATTTCATGTAACGTAATACATATGCATGATTTGTAGTTCCTATAGTTGTTCTACTGAATCTTTATGTCCCACTGAAAACTCATAGAACCTCCCTTAAAATCCTCCAACACTGAAAATTAGAAAAGTAACGAATTGGTGGAGCATGTACCCATTAATAAGATAACAATAAAAAAATTATCTCCCTTGAGAATCTAATGAAAAACCATGAAGAAAAAGGGATCTGAAAAAACACTCTGTAAGATAAATCTCAAGGATATTATCACACCTCAATCATTTCTAATAGCCAAACACACCAAAGAAAATCACCAAAAACATATCGTAAAACCTCATCACCATGAAACCACAACAAAAATTTGTATCCTATCACACAGAAACACTACCACACAACCACTACACAATAAAAAACTACACCATCCTAGACATAAGAAACAAGGGATTCATTCACCCACGTCATGTTACTATTCATTATGGGCGGTACTTACTAACCCGCACGGGTGTAGTCGCATCCTAGTTAATGAATCTCGATTAGGAATTGGGTCATTACCATTTCATATATCTAGAAATTATCACCCATCACAAACCAATAAAAATTTCTCATCTCATAAAACAAGGTTCAAACATAATGGGATAATAAAAAACACAAGAAAGAAAACTCAAAACAATTGTGGGTACTAGGAACAGATCTGTGCCTCTCACTCTAATGCATTGTCCTCTAGGATACCACGCCTCTACAAAAAATGAACTAAGGGAATGGTCCATACTCATCGAACCTTCTCTTGATGGTTGTAGATCTCCTCTATATGCTACACGATAGTCACATCATCCTTTATATTCATCTCTCTGTAGTCAAGGACTTGGGATGCATCATGAATATGCCAAAAAAGTTGAGAGATATAGAATACATTGTGAATCCAATCCATCTATATTGGAAACACCAACTGATATCCCACATCACAAACTCACCCAACACCTCAAAGTGCTCAACTAACATGGGATAAATCTTACTCCTTACATACCTCTTCTTCTGACATAAAAGGTAAACCATCATGAACATATAGTCTCCAATGATGAAGTCCAAGGGAGTCCTCCTTCGATCAGTAAAAGGATTATGTTAGTTGGGCTCTACTTTAATCCTCTCATGAATAAAAAGATCATTATCTTTCTTACTCTGCACCACATCAAGACCTAGAATAGTTTTCTCCCCCACTTCCATCTTGCATAAGAGAGAATGAAACTATCTCACATAAAAATCAAAAAATGGGGCCATGTGAATGTAAGAGTGATATATATTATTACAAATACACTCTACCATAGGCATGTGGCATACCCAAGACCCACCAAAGACCAATATGCACTCCCACAAAATATCCCCCAAATTCTGAATGTTTTGTTCCATTGTTCCTTATGTATATGCGTAGAAAGCATTGAGGTGGCGTATCTGAGTTCCAAATGAATGTTTATATCCCCTCTAGACTCATTAAGTAAACCATACATCCCAATATGGTACAATTGATATCATAACTCCTGTTAACCACACCACCTCATCCATATAGTTCGTATCCACAGAATACATTGTGCTCAGCTTCTTAATCACTAATAAATTGGCCAATTTCTTTAACAGATCCACAACAACTCATATATCATCTCAACCACCCTAATCTATGGGTAACCCTATGCTGAAATAAATTGATATTTCATCAATTTTCCCCTCGATAATATCCACGATCTTTAACAATCTTCCTTGCACATGATTCTTGGCCTTTACTCGTTAGAAAACTAGACACCATGCCACAAACACCGCCACTGCCCATTTAATTTTGGTCCACCAAAACTGCTACCTTATGCTATGGTACATTTTGTAAACACTTTTCTGTACCAAGAAAGTTCAGTTAATAATCTTATAAAGAAATCCCTTGACAAAATCCACAAAAACAAATACACTTCTCTGAAACCACATCTGGTTCCACCCATACCTCTAGAGCATCACCATGGCCAGCACAGTCATGAATCACCTCTACCTACATGTCTCTCACCGAGACACATCTGACTACTACATCATAGTTGACAACAACATAATGTGAAAAAACAACAACTACCACCATCCACCCATGTGTTTATGTGAAAGGATTCCAACACCTCCATTGCTCTCCATGGATCTATAGATTCTCAAACAACATCCTTCTCTGAATTTCTACTCAAATCATCGGCCATGAAATTCTCTATCTCTACAGTGTAGAAGATATCAAAATCAATGTTCTAAAAGAACTACATAAACTTCCATTTTTTTGATTTAGGTCACACTAGGAAAATATATACCTCAAAATCATATGATTCGTGAGGACCATAAGGTGCTCCACTCATAATGTTTCCACAACATTGGTACAACACAACTAACCCTAACTCTAGATCTTGGGTGGAATAGTTATTATTCTAGATAAATAGTTGTCTAGATCCATATGAGATCAATTATTTATGATGAATCAAGAAAAATTATAATCTCATATGGGAAGTATCACAAAACACCAAAAACATCACACCTTGCTCAAAAAACCATAACACTAAATCACTAACCAAAATCTATTTAAGGTAACCAAATGCATCTTGGAATGGATCACTCCACACAATAGCATGATCCTTAATCATAAAATATTTCAATGGTTCTGTAATACCAGATAAATCATATAGAAACTTCCTATATTAACATACGATACTAAGAAAAATATAAACATATGCTACGTTCAAGGGTGATATCCAAGAATCCATGATTCATCCTTGGATGGTTCTACTACCACACACTCATGATATAGCTCATGCCTAAATAAATGGAATTATCTTGTCCAAAACATGCACTTTGATAGATTTCCATAGATCTAGTGGAGTCGAATAACCTATAAGGCTTCTTAAAGATGATTGAAATGCTCCTCCTATCAATTTTATAAGATTAAGATATCGTTAATGAATATGACAATGAATATATATAAGAAATCATGAAACATAGATTTTTTAATTATCGGAAATGAGTATAGTTCATTTTTTACACCAAATGGAATGACTATAAATTCTATGTCCCTATATCTGCATCTGAATGATGTATTTGGGATATAACCCACTTTCTCACTCAATTGGTGATATCTAGACCATATATCGATAATAGAAAACTTACTCACCCCTCTCAATTGTTCATTATGATATTATATTTTCGTAAGAGGGTAATATTTTTTGAAAACCGCCTTATTCATCCTCAATTATTCTATAAATAACCTTGTATAAACATCCCCCTTCTTGTAGAACAATACTAAATCTCCCCTTGGTGACACACTCGATCGGATAAATCCCTTATTCATCATATCATCTATTTGAATCCTTAACTCCAACAACATTGAATGTTCCATCCGATAAGGATCCATCAAAACCATATATGTAGTAGGATTTATGTCTCTCCCAACCTCAAAATCATGTCGAGGGGGTAGCATAACGAAGACCTTGGGGAAAACATCCAAGAACTCCCTAACGACCCTGGCAACGTCTACCATCCCAAAAACCATAGATTCCTCTAGAATATCAATAAATAAGTAAACAAGGCACTCCACACACCAACTTCCCACTTGAATAATCTTCTCAACAAAAAGAACGACACATTTTACATCCACATTATAAAACTAAACTCTCTTTGAGAAGAATTCAGTAACAGAACATAAAAAAATTTCTTCTAGTAAATGCTGACGATGTTATTGTATGACGGAATCTCTAGCAATAAAAGATCCCAATATGACTGATGTGTCGATATCATCAGTTGACACCCCTAGACCACATCACACAATATGGTCTGGCCTCTTACTATCATAGTCAACACCATGGGTACGAGGTTCCACTCTACATCAAGTCCCAGAGCATGGGATAGAGAGGATACAATGAAGGAGTGGGATGATCTTGAATCAAACAAGGAATAAAAAGAGTACTAAACCACATGTTCACACCTTTGACAACCTCTGGCTCATATGGAACTGCATCCCCCAGAAGGTGAAACTGACCATGCCACACTCCCATACTACTCTACTAATAAACACTTCTATAGCCACACTCGGGACAAGATCTCTAAACACGAGGTTTATCCTAAGGTCAGAATCTATATTCTCCATATCCCCTTGGTCAAGCATAAGTTTGATTTTATTTATGCTAAATACGCCTCACTAGAAGCTGATACTGAGGATGGTACTGAACCAATCCACATCAACCAAAGCAGCTTAAACATCAACTATCCACTAGTCCTAAAGATGTCCACAGACCACATAAAAGAAACAAATAACCAGCATCCACATAAAAAAGGATTGAAAACAAGAAGCTTGAAAGGGAATATGATGTGGTCGACCCTTGACTGGACAAAAACATGACATTTCAAGTACATGAACCCTTAAACTGATAACTCTTCCCCTAGAAGAACCATGTTGGTTCACTTCCCTAAGAAAACCACCTCACGATTGCATTCAATCAATCAACCATTTTTTCTTATGAACCTTCTAGTGTGTTGGAAACATAAAAGGAGTAACTAAATACTCGAAATAGGGATGATGTGCCTCCTCAAGATTCTTCATTCGAGAATCCTCATCGAGTAAATGGTTGGGGGAAAACAAATAAGGTCATGGAACATGGCTCAAAAATCCCAGACTAACATGATCCCCTACTGATGAGAAAGATTCTCTTGCCTCTTTACATCCTTCATGGTCGATAAAAGTAACTCTTCCTAGATGTTCTAGTGCATGGTGATCCACAATACGGTTTCCTCATTCTTCTCTTCCTAATAAATCATCCACCACAGACACACAACTCCTCACATATAATTGTTTTTCAAAGTGAAAAAATACTATATAAAAGACTAAATAAAATTCAAAGGGATGCCATGATCCTGAATCCAACTCCCTATTTCCACATATCAAACACTACCCTCATTCTTTGCCAATACCTAAAACTTTTATTCGAGAAGTTCCCTCTTCTAGTGATCATCCACTTTAGATGGATCAACCCTCTATTTTGTTTATTGGTCCGCCTTGTAAACCTCAACTACCTGAGCTACGTGCCATTAACGACAAAGAGTCATAGATTATTGGAAAAAGACGAACTTCCTTATTCTGGTAGTATAGATTTTCATTATGATATATATTAATAACATTAATAGATTTAATTCATTTCATCCATTAGATACGTTCCCCAAAAAACCTAATTCAAACAAGAACACAAGTCATCATGATGCATGTACCTCTATAAGTTCTCTTCCCTTCAAGTGGTGTAGCCTCAATATGTTGTTTAGTAGGCACAATCCCTTAAACAATATCAGAGGGGGAACTAAAATCATGTTTCCATTCCTTTCATCTGAGGCCTATGTCACACACTAATATCATCTTACACTATTTTACTACCAAATCATGTAATTATCATTATGCCTAACTCCAAACCCCATTTTATCTCTCAACCATAAATCACTAATACCACCCTTCCATGACCCCCTCCATCCCAATATACTTCTCCTGGGATGTGAATGAAAAAAGGGAGATAATTACTCATGATTTCAGTATCTAGTAGGCCCTTGGTTGGCAACTAGTACTGAGGGTGTAAAAATATCATATATTGGAGGCATTACCCACCATAATAACATTGGATCTGGAGATAATATGAATCATTAAAAAACTACATTCCATAATATAATAGAGAAATCCAAAACCATCGCACATTAATGTGTAAATAGAACTGACATAGATGAAAACCTCTAATGTAAGTTCCCAAACTAAAATCTAATGTGACAAAACATCAACTATCATGGGCCAAAACTAGTAATTTATATAATGGTCCACATAATTCTCTGAAAAACTTGAAAATAAATTTATATATATAGTTTGAGAAAAAAAGTTTTCTCAGAATGAATATCTCAAGTTTCTTGAGAATATCTGAATAAAGAATAGTAGTTCTCTTGTTAGAAAACAAATGAAAAAAAACTAGATAGGTATAATAACCACCCCAAACTCACCAAGTCATGAATACTGGATAATATGGCCAAGAAATATAATATAACATAATGAACATTGATGATAGGATACCAATAACGACTTCCCACCTGATTAGCTACTCTCACACCCCCAATAGCAGACATCTTGGTACTCCCACCTATTCTTAGTATACGACATAACTTCCCACCGTCACACACAAGGTCCACACACCACGATACATATCACATGTATACACCTAGTCGATGAAATATTTCACATCCTGCCCACACAGTGTTGGTCCATCAATCAAACCACATCCATCTTATACACACGTGTACCACATATCACATCACATCTTGAAAAAACATGGTAAACCACATCACAACACATCCCAAAGGCACCTAGTACACCACATAACAACTCATCCAGATGAAACCCAGGACACTAAAACACCATGCATGAAGAATATTTCTCCATCATTGCTTGAAAGTGTGAGAATGGAAGTGTAGGTGTCCAATCATCCATCCTCCCTCTAAGATGTTGGTAAATAAACCCATTCTGTGACTATGATGTTTTTTAGAACATACTTCTAAAAGATGGTAGGTTGGATATAGAAATCACAAGGAAGATACAAGTATATTTATAGTATAATACACTCACGAATAACTTTTGTGTTCTAAAACAAATGAACCTACTTACAAAACTGTCACTCTTGCTGACACCTCTAAATGAATAACACCACACATCAAGCTACATTCCCACATAGAATTTTCAACCAATTTCATTTATCCATCAGATTCATTCCATTATTAATGGTTAACCAAATTTGATAAAACAACCCACCATTTAATAATCCATTAACCATTTCAATTTAAATAACTAAACCAACCCATGGAATACTAAAATTATTGAGTAATTATTTATTTTTTCCATCACTATTTAGGAATCTAGAAAAAGGAAACCACATGTCTCAAATGGCTCAATATCCCAATCAATAAATCACCACACTGCCCCAAAAGCACAGAAAAAAACCACCTCCTCACAACCACAAAATCATGGAAAAAATACACCCTCTCTACCCCAAAACATGTTCAAACATACCATATATCACCCACACCCCAACCAAACATGACCATCCTGCATGAATGGCCACCTATCACAACACATAAAGATACATTTACTAGTTTATAATGGGGATTTTGTCACATTCATATTTAATTTATGTTTGTTATCACAAAAATCAAACTCTTGGGGAAACCATTTATTTATGCAAGTATGAATAATTAAACAATTTACATTTAGGGTGACATAATAACAATCACAACCACTGCAGCAATCACATAACATAAATCTAGTGAAAATAAATCCACCAATGTCCACAATTTTTAGTAGCACATCAAGCCCAAACAATTCATAATATCACAGATAATATCAATGCTATAAATGCCTGAAAATAAAACTCCACATGCCCCTTTAAATTAAATTATCAAAATTTTTTATCTTTGATTAAGTTGGAAAAACCATAACCCATATGTAAAAAAATATTTATCCATCATGAATGATACATTATATAGATAAATTATGGAACCCCTACCTTTAAGAAGAATTCAAATTCGATGTGCCCTACAGAGTGAAGAAGAACACCCATGAACCACAACTGCTCCATGAGAACCACAGATCAACCTATAATGCACCATGAATCCATCAAAACAAAACCCAACCTCACTACACAAACCAAACAGGACCACTATATCAAAAATCCAATGAATAATAGAAGTAAATTGGTGAGAACGATATGATAACTCACAATAGTTTGATAATGGTAGGCCAAGGATTGGTCCCCATTTAAGGAAGCTCCAACTACTGAATGTGAATGTAACTGAATTCCAGGAATGTGAGAAAATATACCATCCATTGAGTTTGGAGAATACTCGAGTGGATAAATGATTTAAAACTATACAATATAGGGTATTAAATGATTTGCAATCCCATTTCACAATGTGTAATCCTGTAATTCTAGGGTATTCTAAAAAATGATTCTACTGCTTATTATTTTACCATGAAAATTTAAATTTCAAGAATATACCAAGGAATATACATGAAATTAACTTTCACATCATTTAATACAATTACATGATGTGTGTTTCTTGAATCAGTTCTGTTACCCCTCTTGTTTCCACGAAAAACTCCCCAAACCTCTCTTGAACACCACCAATACTCAACACTACAAATTTTACATATTGGTAGGGAATGAAAAGTTACATATTTTATAATAAAATAATTCAAGGAATTGATATATTTTCATTCTTCGATATTATTAACTATTGACCACCACATATCAGCTTTACCTCCAAAAAGATATCTAGAAATAGTTACTATTTAATGTTTTGAATGATATATGACATCCAATATCTTGTCTATGTATTTAACACATCTTCCATATAATATAATGACATATAATCCACTGAATGATGAAAGTTTATGTGTCTTGAAATTCTCTTATATAGACATGTTTTTCTATAGTGAACATGAATTATCTCTCTCATGCATACCACCACCATTTATAGAATGTGTCATAGATCCATTACGATAATAAAAATACATTTTTCCAATTCAAACCACTCATGGTTTCTGATTTTGAGGGATAATTGTTTCTCGGTTCCATATAACCTAAGAATACATGATTTTTATATAGAAACTCATTCTTTATACACATAGTTTAGAAAAGTAAAAATGGTAATATTAGAATTCTATATTAGGATAAAAAATAAATTATTATTTCTTTAGGGTAATTAATTAAATTATTCCAAAAACTATAACTACATAAACTCTATTATGATTCCAAATATAAGGACCATATCCTTAATCAACCCATAATCTTTCTTTTAAAATAATGTATTATTTTAATAAAATTCTCCATGAAATTTAAGGAACATATTTTTAGAGAAATAGGATATAAATATTACATAGAAAACTGGTATATTATAAAATGAACAATACCACTAATTATCTATTAATTGAATAGTTAGTATTTTTGAAGTAAAACATAATTTATTTTATCATAAATATTCATGATTTTTATCTTGACATCATAATTGTTCATACTCACCCCTGAACACTATGAATGAAAATTAAAATATTGGATTTTCAAAAAATTATCATTAATGGACCTATAGAAATGAAAAAAGAAACTTTTTATTTCATTTTAAACCATTGAGAACATAAAAGAAATTTTACCTTTAACATAATTAACTTATTACTATAATATAATTAAATATACATGAATTCAGATATATTATCTCAAAAAAATTTCATGCAATACTCAATACGAAAACATTATGGAAAAATAAAAATAATTATAGATTCTTATAAAACCAAAAAACCCATTAGAATCATTATATTAAAATACATACCTTTTCACCCATAAAAAATATCCATTCCACTAAAAAATATCAGTAGATAATCTACTAGAATCAATATATTTTAAAGAAAAATAATTACCAAGAATATAAAGGTCATACAGGTTCCTTTGAACATTTTCCATATAAAACCTTATATGAACTGATATAATAACTTATACTGGAAGAAGAACATACATGGTTAATTATTCTTTAATTATTTTCAGAACATAATCATTACCCAATGAATTAAGGAGTTATATCCATCTCACCCATTGAAATAAAACATTTATAATGACTATAACATACATTAAACTCAAAAATTATTTCATTCCCATTATCAATTAAGTAGAATATAATTTCTAACACATAAGTTATCCATTTTATCACATTCATAAATGCATTATTGAAGACCCATTTTCAGTTATAAATTACCAATAACAAAAAGAATGAGGTGATTTAATTGATTAAAACATGTAATATAGTAGTGGAATCCAAAAAATAAAAAAATGAATTTTGGTGGCATGAGAATATTTTTAGATAGTATATATTAATTTAGACAATTAATTTTTCATGTTTATAAACAAATTCATAATGTTCTTTAGAGAATATGTAATAATCTATATATAATATCAATAAAGATAACCTTCATATAATTATGTCATATACTATGAATGAAACGAATCAAATATATACCCTAATAAAAACTTTTTCCCTTAAATTAAGAATGAACTAAGTGATATTTATAGATATCAAGGATCTTATACTATTGGAATAGTAATAGGACTGTAGAAATAGTAATATGGCCACCAAGAAACTAATATAGTCAATAGAATATTAATGCTTCCTATGGAAGGGTAATTTAAATTTTGGAATAATAAGACTGAAAATATGTTTTATATATTTCTTGGTATAAGTAAATAAAGGTATTAAAAATGATAAATTAACTATTGGTAATTTTGAAAAGCATAATTTTTTTAAAATTTTACAATTAATTTAATGTTTTCAAAAAATATATTTTCACATAATAGAGTCACATGTTAATATTTTTTTGTCTTATTATTATAGGATAACTTTATTAAACCATAATTAATTTTTCAAAATGTAACCAAATCAATTATAATTTTAAAATATATATTTTTTAAATAAATGATTATTTTAATTAAGAAATTAAATTTTCAGAATTTAAGAAAAAATTTAATGTAATGAATTCCATTATTTTGAATTTAATTATTTTGAAATATTTTTCTTGAATTTTTAGGATTTTTCTAAAATTGTATAATTTTTGGAGAATGGCTAAATACGATAATTTATGGTCTTGGACATTTTAAAAAATTAATTATTTTTTAATTCCTGTTTGAGTCATGGATAATGTTTGTGGAAAGTATCGAGAAATAACATCCCTTAGTTACATTAATTATTCACAATAATTAACTTTATTAAACATATTGAGACAAAATAATAATAAAATGAATAGATTAATAAAAACCCCTTCCCCTCACTATAAACACCACAACAGACCAATGCTACTCAAAACATATAATCCATAGAGCATGGTAATATTCTACACAATTAATCTCTCAAACCAATTCCCCCTAGATAATTTAGTGCGGGTCTCCCTGAAATACCATTTTTATGTCAATTATGGAGGATCTCACGGTGGAGAAAATCAAAAGGTAAAACATTCCCTCGCTCTATTTCAAATTCTGGACTTTTATTATATTTCCCTCATATCCCTTATCAAATGTAACATGATAACTCAAGTAACATATATAGATTATAATTTTATTATTTCAATGGTATAACCACCACCAAATCTGTTATCTGTCCCTTTTACTCAAAAAATAAAAACATCATCTTTGAGGGGTCGATTCACCACCTTCATGGACAATGATTTTTCATTTCCTAAAATAGACTTCATGGATACTAATAAACAATTCATAATGGTTAAATCATATTTTAAAATGTATATAACACATATTTAGTATTTTGGATCTAGTAAATATACATAATATTAATTGATATAATAAACCTACTTTGTGATGATCGAAAAAAACCCCAAAACAAACTAAAGTGTTATCATTAACATATTTTCTAATGAAACATGTCATATTTTGAACTAATGATATATATGGAAATTTAATATTATGTATGTTCATAAATAACTTGTATTTATTATTATCTATAACTATTTTACATTTTTGTAACATTTTGTACAAGAATACAAATGAACCGATCTTGAAAACCATAGAAACGAACACTCTAGAATAAAAAATTTAAACCTTATAACTCACAAAAAATGACCTATATTTCATTAATAAAATAATAATAAGTCACATAAATTTTGAATGGGTTCCACATTAAATTATTAATTAATTTTATTTCATTTTTTGATATATTAATTGCATGTTTAGAACACTTTATGACATAAGGGAATAGATTCTCTCAGAACCCCCATTTTTCCCTTTGGGTTACACTTTCTACCTCATTACACCAATTATTTATTAAATAATATTATTTAAAGATCATAAATATAATTTTAAAATTATCCAAACATATTTTCCTAGACCAATTCATATTTTCTTGATAATGAATTACGTGTTTTATATGGGTTATTTCCAAAATCTTCCTGATAAGTATTCCCTATTAAATGGAACATTCCAATTTCTTACCCATTTCCATGTACACCCCCATAATATTTTTTATAAAACCAATACTTTTATCAACATATTATTTTTATCATAAAATGATATCTTATTACATTTTTAAATTTAAGAAAATAATTATTTCCTTTTGTTCTTTAATTGCTCTATTATATTTTTCTCTTAAAATATGCAAAATTGAGTATTTTCTATAGATTCTTAAACACTTTCTTACTATATTTCACACTAGTTGGTCATCAATTATCATGATATATGAAAAAATTCCCTTATGAATGTCTTTGTATGATTTAAATCCATAATTTCATGGAAACCATTGTGATACACCATTTCTTCATTCCTTGTGATATGATTATGATACCCATTCAATATTTTAAAAATACCATATACCAATGTTTTGGAACCATATAAATGGGTCACTAAACCATCGGTATAGTCAATAAAAATAGTTTGGATGGAAGCTGGTTTATTTTCCATCAGTATATACCTATACTAATTTTTTTCGGAAAACATTTGGTAGAGGACTATGCCACCAGTTTGGAAAACTGTTGGGATAAGTCTATAACAATAATTAAAACCATCGGTATAGACCAATACAATATTTTCCCAATTTTTGGGATAAGTAACTTAAAATAAAACAAGAATCTATGATTTGAACCCTTGGACTCTCTCTTATATATCAAAGGCCTAACCATTATGCAAAAATTATCACATTTAATATAATTAGATATATATATATATATATACGATATATATACTGATTTATATGATGATATTTCATTAAATAATTAATAAAAAAATAAATGTAAAAATAAAAATGGTTTTACAAAGCGTTGGTATAGGAACCCAGATTTTTTGGACCTATACAACCAGTTTTCAAATACTGTTGTTATATGATTTTTATAATGAACATATACCAGTGTTTTTTCGAAACCATTGTTATTGGGGCATACCTATACAAATTGTTTAGGAAAACATGTTGTTATAGGTTTTTAATAGGATTCTATAACAATGGGGTTTCTATAAACATTGGTATAGATTAATTTTGTGGTACCTAGAGAAATTGTATTGGAAAGACCACTGGTATAGGTAAACTATACCAATAATTTTTCAAACCTTTTGAATACAACCATTAATATATTTCTAGCTTCTAGAAGTGATTTCTTTCCATGGGTAACCCTTATATTTATTTCTTATGTTTAATACATTATTTAGAACACATATGCGTGAAATCATTAAGATGGGTGTTTATAGATTGGACCACAATGTATTGTGTAATGTTTAGTGTCGGGAAAGGTCAAGATGGGTGGGGGAGTAAACCTGATTCTTTTATGGGACATTGTTGTCTTTTTCCAATAGTCTTGGAAGCTATTATTGTCTCATTTTTATTTCTTATTTTCTTTTGTTTTCAAATTTATATGATGCCATGATTGCATAATCGCATTTTCTACATTTTATTCTTCCAATGCGTTCTATGCATTTTGAGGTCATCTTGTTATGCCTTCTAACCCATCTGTTATGTATTATTAATATGTTTATTCCCTTACTGTGATTTTTTTCCAGTCCATTTGTTAATGTATTCATTAGGTTATCAAATTTAGATGTATGGTGTCAATGATTTTTATGATTTATTTATGAATATTAACAAAATATGGTTTTACTGTGGATTCCTGGTTTTTAATCATGTGCCTATTCTTCCAAATACAGTAGATTTTACGATCCTTGGATAGTTTTTTAGGCCAATTTATGCATAAAATAATTTAATAATATGTAATAATGATTAGAGAAATTACAGTTATTATCAAAGATAATTATAATTATTTTTAAATATTAGATTAATAAATCTTTAGTAAAGACCCTTAACATTATTTTTTCACCACAAATAGCATAAATTAAAACATAGGGAATCGAAAAATGTGATATACTTTCTATTTGAAAGTTTATATTTCCCTTTTCAATGTTTCCTTTTTATATTATTATTAGATAATTATTAAATACCCCTAATTGTATATTCTATTTCATAGTTAAAATATGGACAGATGAAGATCATGAACAACTCTTCTTTCTCCTCCTTGGTAACTACATGTATGGATTATCCTAAATTCATGTTCATATGACATCAAAACTTTTTCCAAATATCCATATAACATGAAAAAACATTATAAGGCATCCAATACCTATATTATCGCTTGATTCAGACAAGGATAAAGTATCTTCAATTTTAGAATCTTTCACAATCACATTTATTAAGATTCTAATCATGGTAAGTACTGTGTGGGTCTTTTTAAATTATCCTCTTTATTTAAAACTCTTAAAGAACACAATGATTTTATTGATTTTATAAGAATGGAAGTCTTTTTAGAAAACTATTTGTTTCTAATTATAGATTTATGTGTTTGGGAAAATATCAAAAACTAAATTAAAAACCCCTATTTAGAAATATTTGGCAATGAAACAATAATATTATTTTACAAAAGAATTCTCAATAATATGTCTCCAAATTATTTATTACAAAACATTTTCAATGATTTATCGATGCTTCCATCAATATAATACAAGACGTTAGAGTGTTTTTGGATAAATTCTGTAGAATATTTTTAAAATATATTTAGGTACCATTGTTTTGAATACAACATTTCCCCATAAATGAAAATCTAATAAAAAAATGAATACCACATTCAAGTTATGAATAACCTAAGGAATGATAATCAGAAAGTGATATTTAGGGTTTTCTCATATATATACAAAAACATATTTCATGGGTGAAATTTCATAAGGCAGAAAATTATAATGACCCAGAAATTTTATCATTTAAATATCCTTTCATATAATTATGTAATGTAGTATAAAAAACACACATCACATAGATTATCTTATAACATTATTTTCATAAATTAAGAATGAAGTATGAGATATTTACAGAAATCAAGGATCATATTCCAATAGAATAGTAACTTGACCATTTTAATACTAATAAAACCACTAGTAATAGTAATTTGTCCAAAGTAATTGTATCCTTTCAAATTAATGAGTAAAAAAAATCAGTTATCTTATATATGAAAATAAAAAATATTTATATTATGTTTTAAATAAATGACGGTTTTAGAAATTATAAATTAATTGTATGTATTTTTGTAATGAATTAATGTTTTTTTTAAATTTTCAAAATTAAAAAAATGTTTTAAAATGAAATTTATTTTCCAAAAATTTATTTATATGTTAACATTTTATTCACTTTTAGTGAATAGTAAAATATGATGATTTTCAGTATATAACATTTTTTCCAAATACATGAATTTTTGGATCATGGGTAAGTCACAGATGATGTAAGTATACAATATCTCAATATAACATGGTATATTTGTTGTATATAGTAACAATAACATATCCTATTGATTGTCCTAAGCCAAATTAATAAACTGATGAAAAATTTAACAAAAACACAACTCTCCCCCCACAATAAATACATCCCATCACCAACTATTATACTCAAACATTAAAAGCATTTGATATTGTTAATATTCATCCAAATTTCTCCCCTAAACGTCGTCCTGATTACCTGTTTTTTCTTGTCTCAATAGAAGACCAGTTTAAAGTCCATTTTAGAGGTTATCATAGAGATAACAATGAAGACACAAAACTATCCATCTCTCTCTTTTAATTTATTTTCCTTTCTAATAATTACCTCAAATCGACTATCCAAAATTAAATGATAACTTTATTATAGTATATATTATCTAATTTTATTATGTTAATGTAATATCCAAAATTAATTCTTTTTTATTCCCATGTATTCTCAAAAGGAATACGTCAATTGTCGGGTGTCAACTCACCACATTTTTGGATGATGTTTTTTTTCATTTTATTGTACAAAATTCAATGAAAGTCATATAACCATTATAAAGGATAAACCAATTTTTAAAATATTTATATTAAAACATAATAATTATTATTATTGAACTAGTATATATTCATACTATAAATTAATAAAACAAAAATAGTTTGTGATGATCAAAAAAATGACAAAATAATCTTAAGTGTTATCATTAGCATTTTATCTACATAATAATCCTCATATCTAGAAAAAATGGATATTTAATCCCATTTAATCATCTTTATGTTCATTAATATCATATTAATTCGGTTTTTTAACTATTACCAATTTACATGATCATCCATTCCTGAATACAATTGAACCAATCGAGAATACCAAGGAAACATGAAATCCTGAATGACGAAATTTAATCTTATAACTCATAAGAAATTAAATAAATGTACTTAATAAAATTATAATAATGAAAAAAATGTTTATGATGTTAGGAATAAAATTATTAAGGAATCTAATTTCATCCCAAGGAGATTGAGTGCATGTGCCACAAACATTCAAACAAATGTTAAGGTATTCTCTCTGAATTCCAATTTTTTCATTGGGTTACACATTCTCTCTATTTAACCCAATAAAATTATTAATTATACTAATTTTTATACTATTGAATTATATTTTTATGGTCCAAAAATGTGTCTATAGCTCAATTAATCATTATTTAGTGGTAAAATATTTGATTTATATGGTTTCATTTTCAATTACTCTCGATATGCATGCCCAATTAGCGGGAACTTCCCATTTTCTTACATAGTTTCATGAAAAATCCATATTTTATTTAAATACACCATTATTTTTATTAAAATTAATTTTATCATTAAAATCTATTGTAGTTTATTTATTTTTTATTACAAACAATTATATATTTTTAATATTTAAAGACTCTCTTTTATTTTCCCTTAAATCATACTAATGTGTCCCATTTATAGAGTTTCTTAACAAATCTATTTTCATTTTTCTCCCTATTTAGAAATAATTTATCGTGATCTATTCCAAAATTACATTATAAATGTACATTTATGTTTTAAGTATATTCTTTCATGTACATCATTATTATTCACACGTTGTTATGCCTTTTATATTGTAATGATAGACATTTATTTCCATGGGTAACCATTATGTATATTCCATATGTTTAATTATTCTTGTCGAACACATATTCTTATACATGTTATGATTGGTGTGACTGGATATTTCTCCAATTAATGGGGTAATTTATAGTCTCATGAGGAATCAATTTTGGTCCTGAACTAATTTGATTCTTTTTTGGAAGTTTTTCGATTGTGATCAATATTCTAGGCAGTTATCCTTGACACATTCTTATATCATATTTTATATTGTTTCCATATTCCGTTGATACCATGATTACAAGATCCCATGTTCTATTAGGTATGTTTTCTTATTTTATTCATGTTCCATGACTTTTTTTCAACATCTTATACATTATAAACCATTTTATATTCTTCATTCGTATTTTTATTGCTTTAATGAAATTTTTAGCTCATTTCCCTATTAAATTATTCCCAACTATATACTACATTGGTGAAAGAGATCAATAGATAGTAAGAAATAATTATAATTATTAAATAAAATATGACATTGTTTTTTGGTTTCCTAATTTCTAATCATATACCTAATATTACAATGAAACTATCTTTTACGATACTTGGTTTGAATTTGATATAGATTTATGGTTGAAATCATATAATAATGTGTATAAAATGATTAGTCCCTTATAAAATACCTTAAAATATTCCTTCAATAAAACATTGAAAAAATGAAAAAAAAAGATAAAATGTACTTTATAGTTTATTTATTTCTTCATAAAATTTTAAATTAAATAATTATATGGATATGGACATAGAGGAAATATATTTATATAATAAATTTTTAAAATATTTAAAACATGGTTTTCTGGTAAAAAATACCTTATCATGAGTATAACATGTCACATATATTTTGTTATTAGTTAATAATGAACTTGTGATAATTATTTAAATTATTTATATCCTTTTTTCATTTTTATTATTCCTTTTATTACAATGAAATTAATTTTACACTGAATTACATAATTTATAGTGTTTATGTCATATGTTTTGAGAACATTCATCTTATAAGATTAAATCACATGGGTAGTTATACAATTATCAACTTAATCGTAATTACATCATTTCAAAAATATCAATCACGTTATTATTTTCTATATAAAATTTTATTTAACCTTTATAGCCATCTATGTAATATTTTTATTGAAAATGACTTCTGTTACAACCTATATATAGAATTCAACACATACAAATGGGTAATGATTCCAATTTTTCAAAGAACATGCGATAAGCAAAGTAAGTTTGATTCCAAATTTTTATACTGATTATTTTATCAAACTTATTATATATTTTCTTTAAATACACCTATATATACAATCCCTTTGAGATGACAATGAAAAATAAACTAATCTATTCATGAGGTGGTAGTCGGCATGTATAAGTAATAAAAAAATTATATTTCATTACACGATAAATAAATAAACATAATTTTTTTTAAAATTAAAAAATAAATCTTATATCATATGTATAATATTAATTAATTGGTGAATTATTTCTGAATACAATAATACCCATTTATTAAAAATGAAAAAAAATCTAACAAGGTTGTAGTCTTCACGTATGCACGAGTAATGTTTATAATTTTCATTAGATGCTTATATAAATGAAATACAGGTTAAAACATAAGCAAAATAAAATATAATTATATCGTTGATACAGATTTCATTATATTAAAATGGTTAAGGTAGTATTGAATGATGTAAAAGATGAAATTAAAAAGACTCTACTTGGTTAAGAACTATAACCTGTCTTTTAAAAACCACTATATGAATATACATTAGTTTGGTATATGAAGACACCAAGATATCATTAATATTTGAAAGGATGTAATTAATGTATTTTTCTTTATTTTAATCACTATGAGGTAAAAAATTTCTATATAAGACATGATATGAGATTCCATTTTATATGTGAGGGAGACGACAAACATAGAATTCTTCAAAATATTAAAGTATTTCAGTGTATTACTCAAGGAAAATGGATCCAAAATGTCTCAAATAAAAATAATATATCACATATAAAATAAATATGACCCTAAAAGAGTATTTAGAAAGAATATTACGTCACATTAGGTAATATTATTTAATCTTTTCACATTTAACTCAGTTTAACTCTTTCCTTTGAATCTAAATTTTCTACCAAAGTTACTATTCATTATGACAAAAAATGAATTTAGAATCAATACCAATTTTATTAATATTTTATTCCAAATATATACAAATTTATTATATAATATTTATATATGTAGACAAGATTTCTTTTAGAATAAATGCAAAGCACGTGATGAAAAAAATTCAATAAAAATACCTTCTTATTAATAAAAATATATTCACAAAAATGTCATAATGTTGATGCCAATGAAATTATTGAATTATTTTCAGAGAAAATAAAATATTTGTAATTTATCACCAATAAAAAATACTATTTTAATTTTTAAATACAATAATAGAAAAAAAGGTTATCTTAAAATATTTTTTTTCTACTATTAACAAAAAAGGATAATTTTTTAAATATACTGACCAGTTCACTCTATGATAATTTTTAATTTAATATATTAAAAATATATTATATTTTTAATATTCAAATTATACACATTTTAATTGATTATCATAAATAAAACAACTTAATACGTGTAATAAAATCTAGTAATTATACAACTATTTCCTTTATGATTGAAATACTATTTAATTTTATTATTATGAATATAACTCTATATAATCTAATTAATGAATATTAATATGTCCTTAAATTGATCAATTATCAAAATTACTTTGGTTCTTATGTTTTCTATTACTCAATCTATCATACATCAGTTATAATCCTTTTAATATTATGATTTGATAATTATCAATGCATATAATAATAATTTAAATATTAATCAATTATTATATGGATTGAGTTTTATGCTACAAGGGGTTGTATTTATTGAGATTATTTATAATTACAAATAAATATATACAATTTTTTTTATTTCAAAATAGGTTCTCTATATTTCTATATGAAGAAGTTCAATATTGATACATGTGTGTTACATTTCTATATTGAGACAAAAAAAGATTACCTCCCCTTTCTATAATTCACTTAACTAGTAAGTAATTATCGAGTAATATGTGTTGTTAAGAGTTGTACTACCCAAGAATACAATGATATATGGATAACCCAAATAAAAGGGTTGATTTTGATACTCCAAAGAGGCATCAATCAAATGGTTGTGAAAATCCTAAATATGATTGATTGACTCACTAGATGACCAATATTTATTACATTACATTATATTTCCTAAAAATATATACCTATTAATTGATTAATTATTGTTTATAGTATTAATAATATATATTTATATGTAATAAAACCCTATGAAACCCAATAATGATATATGTGATAGATCTATGAGGAATAGTGAAATAAATTATGTCGTGGTTCTCATGATGGATATTATTGCAATATGTGATAATGTTTTGGTTCCTTAGATATTTTATTTAAATAGTTATGATATTAAATATTTCAATATATAATTATTGATTTTTTGGGTTTCATTATCTCATATAATATATTATGTGTTAAAAGATCATTAATGTTTTTTAGATTAATGTTTTTAGATTTTAATCATTTAGAACATTTTTGTAAAATACTAAATGAACATGTAGAGAAATTTGGATTCATGGAATATCCTTGTAAGGATATATACATATAATAAGGTTTTATTCTATAGAGTTAATGTTTTTTAGAAACTATGATAAACTTGTATATATAATATGAATAAATAGATATTTTTATATATATCATTTAACTACATATTCTATAAATCCAAGGAATTTTGGGAGATCCTTTCCAAGTGTCAGGTGATTTATTAAATTCTTAGATACCGAGGGAGGATAAAAATTTTCTATTTTTGGTTCTTGATTAATATTTATTGAATCTAGACAAGCATATATGATCAATGTGTATAGTATAAAATATTTGTTCTTTTTTAATTCATTTGAAATAAATTGAAAGATTATCGGTTTAGTTAGTTTTTGGTGATGTATTCCACTACATTTAAAATTATATTTATCATTTTAAAATCCATATTTGGTAGTATATCTAGTCCATAATTTTTTTTAATTTCCCAAGAAATTAAGAAATCATGAAAAATGTGTTTTCTAGGTATATGAATATAACATCACTTGAAATGTGCGTCTACATTATCAATATCACAAATCCAAGATATTTTTTATTTGAAACATGGATTATATAATATAATCTACAAGATTATTCCATAATATATAGTCAAAATATATATTTATCATATCTAAATAAAAATTTCAAAAAATATCATCACATTAGATATTTCTATATAATGGTTTTTGGATAAGTACATCATGTTTCCCTCAAAAATGATTGAAAATGATAAAATATATAAAGCTTAAATTATTTTATTAACATTATAATATTCTAAAAAATAAAATTAAAAATATAAAATGAAGTAGAAAAATTGTAATCCTCTCAAAAACCTCACATCTGTGCCAAAATGGATTAGTTTATAAATTTTTTTTATAAAGAGCATATTCAATTTGGTAAGACCAGAATCATTCAAACAACTTGTTACTTTGGAAACTATGAGTATTGTCATATCTTAAAATATTTATATCCTAATAACACCATAACATATATAATCAAATTTATGAGCATAATGTTAATGATGATTTTTTTCTTAAATACCTAAAAAAGTATTAATGAATATGATAAGAGGTCCCATGTTGAGTATGGCGTGCGATTTAAAAAAAAAAATCCAAAAATGCTTTCGTATATGGGATCTTGGTTAAATGTGAATTTACATATTCATAATGAGGTGGAATATATAATTATTTTATTTATTTTTGATTAGATGATAAATGTAATTGTAATATGTTTATATCAGTGGTATTATTTTAAAAATGTGTGATTTATGTAATGGATTTCAAAATTTATTAAATGATCATTGATTAATAATTAAAATATATAAAAATTCACGAATTTTTAATATAAATATATATATGTTCAAATAAGAATTTAATATTTTAGTAAGTTCAATTTTTATTGTTTCTCTAAGCATAAATTATAATGTATTTATAATTCATTTCAGAATACCTCATATATTTGTTATATCATGAAAAATTAATTATTTTTACATTTATTTATTTTTATAATTTCTTTACTGTTAATTAATATATATTATATATATTGAACTTCGATATACTATTTAGTTATTAATATTTTAAACGGCTTCATTAATTATTAAAATATACATTTATAGAGTCACATTAAATATATGATAATTTGTTTTGTTTTTTATACCATATCATTTGATTGTAATGGGTTTCGATTTGGAATTTCATTTGTAAATTATATTTTATCAAAATTTAGTCTACTATTTATAATAGAATGGATATTTATCTTATGTAAAAATCTATGGGCAATGGAACATCGAGTTAGCCTATTAATTAGTCTATAAGCTTATAAATTTAAAATAATCATGTGGGACTCAATATCTATGTCTCTATACTTACTCTTATATGTATCTTAAATTTAAAAAAATTGATTATTTTGCATTAAATATTTTTAGGTACCTTTGTGAGAAAATTCAATTGAAAATCTATAGATATAGTTGTTTTTTAATTCTTATTTATGACAGAAAAAATTATTATTTAAAATAGTTGAAGATAAATATTATTGGAATATTTTGACTTGATTAAAGGAATTAGTATCAAGAAACTAAATTATTAGAGTAAGTAATTAAAAAAATTCTTTACAAAAATATGACGAGATCCATTACCCTTTTTAATATTAAGTGTATGATTTCTTAAAAAGTTACCAATTTCCAACACCCTAATAAAAGGTTTCCGGTTACTCTAAACATAAAGTACTAACTATGTATATTTTTTAAATAATATTTTTATTTTGGTCATCCAAACTATTACGTTGATCATTTTTTATTCTTATTTGAGTTATATGTAACTAAAAAATCAGAGAAGGTAGGGTGCTAGAGGAACAAAGTCAATTGAGTCTATAAGATGTATTTGTACAAACAATTATCCACTAAAATATAATGGATTCATATATGAAAATATTAACATTAATATTTATTATATATAGTAAAGACTCATCTTTCTATATTATTATTGATGAATCATGATTAAATATGGATCGTTTCCCACTAATAGATATTATAGAGATAAAATGGGGTTTTACATTATTGGGATAACAATTAATAAAAAAATTATAAAATTAATATATAAAATTATTCCAAATAGATAAAAGATCATTTTATATATAAGTGGAATCATTGTATGCAAATAAGATATAGAGAAATATATGTGGGAAGAAAAAATTTAATGGTAGATGCATCTTCAACTTCCATAGAAAATTATGATTATTTTTTAAAAAAAAAAGTTTAAAATTGAATATAATTGAGATAACCACTCTAGATTAAATTATTTTTCATGTTTCTAAATAATATATTCTTGAATCATATGATAAATATAGATAGATATAATTGAGGTATTAAAATAATTAGGTAAGAAATGATAAGAGAAAATTTAGTATATTCTTAAATAATAAATAGGATTGGGTATATTAATTTCATGGAAAGAATAAAGATTTATTTTTATCCATGATATGGTCATTAGAATAATTACTAAAATATAATTATAACCATTTCAGATAATATGAATGACTATAAATAATTTGTAATCTAAATACTTAAGGTGTTGAGAATAAATTTTCATGGCATGATATTAATAGTCTCTAGTGTCTTATTGGAAGAACCAAATAGTAAATGTTTAATCCAAATTATGATTATTAGATGGATAAATAGGATTCATACATCAACAATACCTATAGTAAAATACATAAATATATGTTTGATATTTTTTTGAATAGAGTAATTGAGAATTCCCAAAAAATGATAACCCTCTAAAGATTTCAAACATGGTTGTAGTGTTATTAAAACAATTCTGTAATTTTAAATGGTATATAAAACTAAATTTATATTTTCGAATGTTATAAAGTTAAATGGGTTCATACAAAAGGATAAAATTAAAATATCATTTAGTTTAAATTAAACTGATGAATAAATTGGTTTATTAATCATAGATTTGAATGATAATAATTATATAAAAATATTCGGATAAAAATAAGTTATGTGTATTTCAACTTATTTAAATTTTTTAATAAAATAATTTATTAGACATAAAAGTATATTTTTTTAAAAAAAATTATGGTTTTAGTACTCACGATTTATGATTTTTCTCATTCTATAACATGTTTATAAAATATTCTTAGTATAAAAAGATTATTATCTGAGAAAAAATTATTTATTTGCCGTATTTTTTAAAATATGAGGGATCGAGTTCCAACATCATTTTTGGTATATTTTATCTACAAAATCCTTATTTAAAAATAACTCACTAAACAATAATATACTTTTTTTATTTAGATATAATATTTTTTTTCAAAAATATTAAAAATATAATAATTAATAGTTATTTACTAAACAAAAATGATTATTTTATTATATCATGATATTATGAAGTTAATATAGTTACTAATAGGATACTAAGAGTATGGTATATATATATATATTCAATGTAAAACGAATTTATGGTTAAACAACTGTAATTCAACTGGAATGTCACTTAATATCATAAAATTTTTTATTGTTTGTCAGTGAAGATTAAATATAAGTGGTTAAATTTCATTACAATAATGATTCGAATTATATTTTATATATTAAAATTTTTTGGACGTATTGTTAAAAAAATATATTAATATAAAAAATATATTATGTCACCCCAAAACCCCAATAGAGTCTTTTGTGTGGCAATGTTCTATGATACATTTTAGATATGAACATATAAATGGTTGTATATAGATAAAGAATGTTATTTATAATATGAAATTTGATTTTTTATAGCAAATTAGTTTGAGAAGTTTATTCAAGGTGTTCAAAATTAATAATTTAATTCTTAATATCATAGTGATTCAAAATTTCTCCATTCATAAACATTACACACTAAAAAATTTTAGAGAGGGGGTGTTATTTTTTGGTCACATGGAAATGTGGTAGAATTTATATAATGTTGTAAATATTTTTAAATTTTATTACAAGCCTATAAAATAAAAATCTTCAATAGTTTTATATCATATGGATATGATTAAACTGATTGAAATGTATTCTTTTATATATATTCATAAAATTATTTAAGAATATAATATGTGTCATTTATTATAAAATAAACTCTCAAATTTATAACTCTTTCAGTTATCTATTATATATTGTGTGATGCTAATGACAATTCACCTCACAATATATAGCCATAATTTATCAATAAACTGTTTTCATCATGGATTATTATTGGTTGAGATTTAATGTTAATGTTGGTGTGAGTATAATTTCATATATTGGTACAAAAATATTCCTCTGACATAAGAAATGATATTTATATAACACATAACCAATTATGTACACTTGATGGCGTTTCATACACTGCATGTATTTTTGTATTATGTTCTCATGATTCAAATTGAATCCTATACACAATTTGGAAATATAAATAGTATTAAATCCTTCATAATATGATACTTTTCTTATAAAAAATGGGTATTTATTAATATGAGGGTGGATTGGTATGTTTTGAGTTATTTTGTTAATTGATACTTTACCAACAAAACTTTTCCTTTTGTATATGAAGAGTATAACATATGGACCGTTGATTTAAATGGACATAAATTTTTTTCCCACACAAATATATGGTGCGTGTGATATTCTTATCAATATGGATGTTGTAAGTTTGATGTTCTCATATGAATAAATGAATAAAATTTCATGTATTCATCGACCTAGTTAGTTAATAATTATAGAATCAAGAATGGTTGTGTAAGACACATGGGATTGGCATAATCATTGTTCAAGTTAACATGTTGTCTCAGAAAAAAAGGAATATTATTATTTTACAAAACAATATATGATATGGTTAGTGGAAATAATTATTAAGACACATGTATTTGATATATATCAATGCATAACCCTTTTATATTATTAGTATCTTGGATGATTTTATAAAGATCACCCTTCACATAAATTTTTTAATTAGTGTATTCATAAATTTGTTCATCAATACAATGGATCATGGTGTCACAAATTATAGTTTCCCAAAAAAGGATCATGTTTATGAATATTGGAGAGATACACCAAAATTTCATTCAGTTATATTTAAATGAAGATATAGATTCATTTTTACAATATGTAAGTCATGATGTAGTGTGTTATAAATTTATATGATATATATTCTGTAATGAGTTTTGGAAGATATCAATAATAATTTTTAATGATTTTTAATTGGTGTATATAAATATAGTTTTCTTATGTGGTGGATAAATGAATTATTTCACTAAAATAGTATAGTTCATTCCATTGAAGATTATAGGTCCAATATGAGGTAACACCATGACATAGTGAAATTCACCTCATCATAATGCTCAAACATTATATTTTTCATTATGTAAGAATGTGATGGATCCATTATTATTCTATTCAAACAGAAATAAGATTTATATAGTTATTGTAAAATGATTGGTATTTAGGGTTTAAATCTTCAAATAATTAATTACATGTCAAAAAACATTATTTACTATCACACTATGAGTTGGTTAAATATGATATAAATTTTGGTATTGGGACACAATGATATAGTCATTAAATAACGATGAATCATCTGATCTCATATATCTCTATCCTTTAAAAATATGTTTTTTGAAACCAAGTATTTGAGGAAATTCTATCCTAATTATTGAGATATTTGTGTGGTTCATGGATATCTATGGAAGGAGGTACACATTTGATACTCCTCAGATATATCAATCAACATCTTAAGATTATTTCCAATGTTTTACCATAAATTATTGTGGTACATATTTCATTATTAATTATATTAATCAATTAATATAAATATATATTGATTTTGGTTTTAAACGGGTTTCAGTGTATTAATTCATTGCATTAATGTTGAATATCATCACTATGAAATAAATCACTGATGAATGTAAATTTACATTCTATAGAATATATTATTATCTTTTATTTATTTTATCTTCTCTTTTATAAAGTGTTATATAGTTTTCCCTATATGCTAAGGGAAGAGATAATATATGTGAATAATCATCTTATTCATTGATCGTCATTTGTTGTCTCAAAAACTAAAAATTTTATATCCTATTATTGTTATATTATTAATTAAAATATTATAACATATGATTAATTTTAGTTAAAGGTGAACTTTCTAAATTAATATTATTCTAAAATATTTAATGTTATTTCACATTAACAAAAATGATACTTAATTTGGTTGGTTCATACCAATCATTCTTAAAACATCTTATTTTTCATTCTCTTATGACTTGAATCCAGATGACCTATAGTTTATTTTAATAAGCTAAATATGATATTCAATAATTTAAAATGAATTAATAATATTCTCATAAACATGGATAACATCAAAAGACAATTTTGATAAAAATTAAACTTCTCTACGTGGAACAATGGGGGGGATAGAGATTTTATTTTAATTTTTTCAATATCTAAAGATAATGTTACAAGGGATTAAATTTGATAAGGAAATATATTATTCAATTATTTCATGTGACTCATCTATCATTATGTGATTATTTTTTAATAAATTATATCAAGGTTCCTTCTTGAGTAATGACACAAATATTTCTCTGACATCTCATTCAAGGTTATTAGTCAGACATGATTTATATCACTTAAATTAGTCATTGATTGGGAATTTATTATAAATGTTGGTTTCTTTTAGAAGGTCTTATATTTTTCTTCAAATCGTGTAATATTTTTTTAGGTAATGTTTATTAAAAGAAAATAATTTTTTCATTAAATTTAAATAGAACAACTGAAAACACCATGTGGTATATTCACTTGATATGGACAGAATGAAACCAATAAATCATTAACTATTCCTAAAGAGTTTTTCAACCAATTTTGAAAACCGAAATGTTTCGTAAAATGTCATAATATATCTTAATTATAATCTTCTAACATGAATGTGAAGGTTCACAATAAATCAGGATATATAATAGACTCAATATGTAGAAAATGAATTTAAAAAGTATCTATAATTTTTCATTTTTATATTCTATTCATATATATATATTTATTATATTAAAGTAAATTTTGGTAAAATAATGTGACTTTCATATTTATATTCCAACTTAGTATAGATAAATCTTAAAGGCATCACGCATAATATATTTAAATTTACTCAGTAATACATGTTGATAAATAGGTATACCATGAAATAATATTCTTGAATATAGTGTAATGAGATGATAATGCATAGTCTTGGATGAAAATTTTTTATATTCGAATAAAAAATCAATTACTATAACATCATGAACGTATATAATTTTGCGTTGATTAGGGACTATATATGAAACTCATTTTTCATATTATTTTATAAAATGTGTACATAGTGTTTTTATTTTCCATATAATTTATATAAATGGGAAATAGTTTGTAGTGATGTGAATAATGTGTGATCGAGTTGAAAAAAATCAATAAATTCGATGATCAAAACATCGTAATATTATCATAAAGAAAATGAAAAACATCAGGATATAATATTATATTAAAAGTTGATATCATTGAATAATAGAAAAAATTCACAAAAATTGATTGCATTCCAATTTTTAATATGGGTGAAGATTATTGAATTGGAAAATAACTCATAAACTAGATATGGAATCCAATATTAATGTAATAATATTACAAAACTTAACACCAATCTTCACCAAAGATATCTATAAAAGTGACATTATGTACAATATAAATATAAATTCTTTTAATTTAAATTAAAAAATTAATAGAAACTTATAGGAATATTCGTATGGAATTAATAGTAAAATGAATCAGATAATCCAACTACAATATCAACAAGGATAAATTAGGTGAAAAGTGTTAAAAGTAAATGATAATTCATTAAAAGAAATATAAAATGTAAAACATCATGGAATCCAAAAATTCTATCAAATAATGATTCAAAATAATGTGATGATTAAAGTGAGTGAGAATATAAATACTCATAGATTTAATTATTCAGTCTTTTATAGCTAATGAAACATGTACTAATGATCCCTCTAGATAATATGGGATTTAGTTAACCGGATAGTAAATAGAAGGAAACAAAAAGGATTTAAAATTAATTATTAATATAATAGTTTTCTAGATGGAATATAAAATAAAAATGAAGAGAAAATAATTATTTAATAAGAAGGAAAATTATTCATTAGATAATTACATTGATATATCAATAGAGTAGGGACATGTATTGGAGGATTCAGGATTTATAAGAATTTTTTGTTATCTTAATCTATTTCATAAATCAATATAAATAAATACATGAAATAAATATATAAAAAAGTTTCCCAGAATAATGATATAATATTCCTTGTGTAAAATTACTCAAATATAAAAATATGGTGAAAATTTTCAACATTAGGAAAATATGTTTCCAAAGAGATTCATGAAACATTCAACAGTTTAAAAAAAATATTATAGTTATAATTAATATTAAGAATTTGACAAATTAAAATTGAATTGTTATATTGAATATATATGAATAAAAAAAAATTCAAAAAGAAACAAGGATAAAAGATAAGGAAAATTCAATAATGAGAAAAATACACATATTATTTCTTCATATGTTTATGTTGAAAACAATAATAATGGTCAGATGGAGAGAAAACTTTTTTTTATTTTATTAATATGATAAAATCCTTTACAATGGGGGAAAATTAAATGAATATGGATTATGAATAATGGAAATAGTGTTCAATTTTAAATAAATACTTAGAGTTGATTTTAAGAAGATTATATCCAACTAGTGAGGATATGTTGATTGGAATAGAGATAATAGAGAAATTATGTGTATGAACACAATGTTTATGTGTGTTGGTATAATATTTTAAAACCAAAATCAATTAGTGTTCATTATTTTATAGGTATACAAGAATAATATATAAGAAGATTATTGTCACTATATCCAAAAAATAATATAAAACTATAAAATTCATTCAATACACATGGGTAATCTTATAGTAAGTTTGATTAGTCAATATATACTTAAAAAAGTGAGTATAATCACCTATATAGCACATAATGTAAACTAAAATAAAATATTATCATAATAATGAGTAATCAAGGGAAATCAATGGTTTTTGTGGTGGGATATAATTATTTGAAGTGTGAGAAACAAAATATTTAATATAGTGATTTCTCATCACATATGACTTGAATAAACAATTATTTTATGGATATTAAATTATATTAGAGATTACTATTAAATGTCAAAATTATATTTTCATTAAATTATAAATTCATTAGATTTATAAAAATTTCTAAAAATAAATTTAAATCAAATTTACAACTCTTTCTTGACATCGAGATACACTATATCTATAGTGTTTCACATAATAACAATAGAGGGAATGAGGCTAATTTATATAAAAATGAGTGTGTTAGTGGGAGATTAAAATATTAAAATATAATAATGAAGGAAAATAAGAAATTATATTTTTATTCATTATTTTTATTGATCAGAATGATTTTTATATTTTTGGGAATTAAGAGAACGATAATAGAGAAAATATATTTTCCATTTGGTTCAAATGAACATGATAAAAACAATTATATATAAATTAGTAATAAAAACAGAAATATGAATTGATATAGTTTAAATCCTATTTTGATGATTCCCAATGTCTGTATAGATAACTGGTTATACATGGTATATGATATACAAATGATGTGGCACGTTCAACTAATTTATTTATATACTTGTGTATTAAAGATATTTAATTCAACTTATGATAATTATTTAGTAAATTTTAAATAATTTTATTCATATTTCATACATTAAATTCATGATGAGTAGGTTATTATATCTTTATAAGTATAAATTTCTTATAGATGAGTATAAAAACTAGTGTTTTATAATGTCAACTGAATGTTTTCTCACAATGGATCATATTATGGACATAAATGTATATATTTAAAATAAAAGAATATAGAATGAATATATAACTTCATATAATATTTAAAAAATTTATTATTAAAAAAAATATCTATAGTTTGGTGTACAAGGGTATAAATATTTTATCAGAGAATGAAATTCTGATATTCTTTTAGAGAACATACACAACAATATCAATTAACAATAGTTATTGTTTTTTATTCATAAAAATTCAATCAACACACACAATGAGTTTTTGTTCTAGAATAATGATTTCTCTGTGGTATTGATGGTATAGAAATTCCATTATTACATTAAGATTACAGAATGGTATTTTAGAAATATAAATAACCAAGATGATGAATCAAAACTACCTTTATATACCGACGGGGGGAAAGATATTGTCATTACTAAGAAATGTAAATATCATATCTGAAAGCAATGATTTGTTTTTCTTGAATAAAAGTGGAACTTCATGAACAACACTACTCATTTATGATGAGATTGGATTATATTATAGATAAATGTATTATCATTAGGGTATAATCAATCTTCATACTATAGGTTTACAATATTAACAGTTTAATTAATAATATTCATGTTATGTGGATATGCTAGAAAAAATTATTCAAGGTTATCAATATATAAACAACATATAATGGATAAAAATATTGTTATAGGTATGATCATGGAATCATAAAATATTGATTTTTGAGAAATTCTATCATACTAGATAATATTTTTTTGACTAAATTATTGTTAAATATGAATTATAGGAAGATATTTTATAGTTTTCTGTGTAAGATGAATTAAATAATAATGTGAAGAGTAACAGTTGGGAATTAAGGTAAAATCCCAATTATTGTATTCCAATAAATCAAAAATGAAAATTTTATTTCATTTTCAAGGATAATGGTGTAGTGAAATAGAAAAAAATACGGTTTCCTTGTTTTTCCTTAGAAATTAATATATAGACATTTATGTGAGTTATTCTCTAGTCACAAAGCCTCATATGATTCACCTTTTAAAAAATATATATACTCAATGAAATTATAATGTATTTACAATAGATGTGAAGTCACTAATATTGAATGGAAAACTCTAGGAAGAGGTATACAATCAATAAAAAAATTATCATTTCTTTAGGGAAATGGTTTTTGAGTATCTTAATTGAAAATTTAAATTTATTTGACAACCTAGGTACTTCAAATTTGATATCACTTCTATGATTTATTAATTATCATGATATTTAATTTAAATATATACATGTAAATATATTTATTAAATTTTCCAAATGATATTATATAAATAAAATTATTACAAATTATAAAATTAAAATTATTTTGTTTAGTCTGTAATATAAAAGGATGTTTATTTAATGTTTAAAAATATATTCTTGATGTGGGTTATTATTGGATTTTTTAAAAATCGAGGTTTAGAGTAATGTAATAGAATTATATTTTTATTTATTGTTATTATAATCATAGAAATTCTCTTAACATGTTATGAAGAAATAGTAAGGTGTAACATCTGAAAATAAATACATTATTTTCTAAATTATTTTTACTTCATGATAATATATTTTCTTATTTAAATATATAAAATTGAAATTTTTTAAAAAAAATTATTGATATAATTAATTAAATATGTGAAATCGTAATGTAAACATTATCCTAGGGTGAATTACTAGGAATTATCTGAGAATACCTATCTTTCATCGATTAGTAAAAAATAACAATTATAATATTACTATACTATCATTAAAATAATTTAGATAAGAATATGGAATAAAAAAATATTAAACCAAATTAAACAATTTTAAGAAACTATAATAAAAATATCATAAGAATTGTATCAAATTATTATAAATTTTGTTTTACATTCAGATAAATATAAAACATTTATTTGTGTGGATGTAGTTCTTTCATATTAACAGAAATTCATGGTTGGTGTCAATGATATAATATTATAGAATATATTAACCTTTTCTTAAATAATATTGATATTACGATGACTAAAAAATATTCTTACTTATGTTTTTTCATTTTAGAATTATATAACATATATGTTTCCAAGTTAAAATGTGGCCACCATAGTTACATGCCTCTTTCAATATTTGTAATTATGTATCATTATCATGAAACCGTGTTTAAATTTTAATTATTTTACTATCTTGATTCCATTCCTATGATATTTTCAGATATTGGGTACATTTTCTATGGGGTAACTATTTTTACCTATCATAAAACACTTTCCCAAAATCTATGACCTTGTTAGACTACATGTGTTTCACGGATAGTATTTTCATTTAAATTATTCACGAACACTTTTTATAGCGATATAAATAATCTTAATGTATTCTTAAATCATAGATTTTATTAATCAAATTCCTTTTAAAAATCAAACATATTTCCTCTATTTAGTATTCTTTAAAATAATTTTTAAAATATGATGCTTAACATGTAAGTTATATAAAACCTATATGAACTATGAAAAATTGATTAATTTATTATTCTTATGTGTATTCTTAATTATTTATTTAATAAATTAATATACTATATTTATTCAACAAACAACGTATTTATGATTCTAAAATGGTATATTATCTGTTATAATAATGAAATATTATGTAAAAAACATATTCATTTTAAAACTATAAATTACAGGCTTAATAAAGAATATTTCCAGGATATTAACAATTCAATTCCCAATCTGACAACATTAATTTCAATATAATATGTAAATTAAAATATAAAATGTATGGTAAAAGTCATATTCATTTTGAACTATAAAAAATGTAATTATTAATGAATATTTTTTTGAGGCTTCCAATCGAATGACCATTTTGGAATCATTACATTTGGAATGATATGCACATTAAAACAAGAAACAGATATACCTTTTGAATCCTTTTGAAATGGGATTTTATTATAAAAAATATCCAATCATCTTTGTATATTAAAAATCAAATGAAGGCAACAAGGTTGATATTAACTATAAAAATTAAGTAAATGAATAAAAAGATATGATAAATAAAATAATAGAAAAATAATAATAGTATAAACCATAAATGGTTTTATAGAAATTATTTAACTAATAATTAATTTTATTCTATATGGCATGTGATTTATAAGGGGTGATTGGAGTAGAGGCAAGAAAATTCTTAACTCAATTTCATTTCATTTGGTCACATAACTTGTCTAATGACTATGTTATTCTAATGTTGATTGAGTTATAACCTATAATTTTTTTCTGATTATATTCATAATTTTTAGGTATAATTATATTTTCCTCTCATAATAACATCATTGATTGATTCATATTCCAAATATTATGATCTTTATAAGGGTTTCTTAACCCATTTTCCCATGATTATAACACACATCACATTGACTATTTGTTTTATTTTATGTGGGATGTAAATATTTTTGATAGTATTTCATAATGACTTAAATTCCATTCAAAGGACATAAAAATATATCTAATTTTTACTTCATGTTTGTTAGTCAATATTTACCAAATCTTTAATTTTTTAACCTCAATTATCCCTCATGTGGATGTGTTTCATATTATGAAGCTATTTTTATTTATATGGTAGATATAATTAATAATTTAACTATTAAATGATTATTATCTTTTATATATGGTTGTTAAGTATCAATCACATGTTCTTTGATTTAATTTGTTTTTATCTTTAATAATCAATATGGGTTTCTCTTAAAAATTATTATTCAAACAACTTTGATTCATTTTATGTAACTTTTTTTTCTATCACATCCATATTTATCATATTATTTAAATAAATTTTATCTATATAATTCAATTTTATCTCAATGAAATTTTCATCAATATTCTATTTTCATTAAAAAATAATTAATGTTTTCAACACATTCTAAACGGGTAACATTTTTCTTTGTTAAAAAAATTATTAAAATAATGTTCATTAACATTTACTACATGATCTCCTTTCAAGATAATTGGATTTTTTTTCAATCTTCATTTTAATTATTAAATTTTATTTCAATGAAAAAAATTCAAAATTATTCTATGAAGCTAAATTTGTTTGTAAATACAAAAATTAAATGATATATTTTTTTTATTTTTATGAATGAAATTTATAATGTATTTATAAAAGTATTTTTCACATATATCAGAGTCATCTAATAATTTTTATACACAAATTTGGATAATATCTTATGATACAATCCAATTTATTTCTTTGGGTGTATTGGGATATTATATTATGGTACTTTTCATGATATCCATTTCTTTTCCATTTTTTAAGTAATCTATGAAAGAATGTTGAATATTTTAATGATTTTTATGCTGGAAATTTTTTTCTCTATAAGATTTATTCAGATAATGATTTCTGAATATTTTATTTTTTTGATTGGTTAGTTTTATGATTAAAAAATTTTCATTTATAAATATAGATTTAGTTTAAAAGGCGGATTAATAAAATTATCCTCCAAAATGGTATAACAAATGCTATACTGGATATCATGGGATATATTAGGGAACACCATGGCATAGTGAAATTCTATTATTCATAGTCCTCATGAGTGATATTACATGTTATGTGATAATTTAATTTCTCTATTATTATTCTATTCCAATAGGAATTATAATTTCCTAGTAATAATATAATGATTTACTCTTGATGTTTAATTCCTCAGGGAATATTTTATGTTTTAAACCGACTTTATTTAAATTGAGTTGAATTTTTAAAAAGATTAAATTAGTGGGGCATATTTTTTATAATGCTAAATAAATATATATGAAAAAATTTATCATAGGAGGATACTTGTAAGGTTATATAATAAAGATTAATCTAATATAAGTTATGGTGTTGGTAATCTATGATAAGATCCTCCATCAATAAAAACTCATTAGATCTCATTTCACTCTATACATTAAAACAATTCTATAGAAACAAAATGATTTGAGGTAAATCCATCCAATGAATTGGTGAATTTATGTGTTTCATGAATATCCTTGGGGGGAGAGACCAAATAGTGGCTTATTATTGATCTTAATCAAGAAACTACGATAATTTTCAGGGTTTGATCATAAAATAGTATAGTAAATAATTCTTGTCATTATTGTATCATTCTATTAAAATTTATAGATTTATTCTAGTTTAAATAGGGTTTCATAATTTCCTTCCATTTCATTTTGGATGACTATATTCACTCTAAAATATGTCACATATGAATTTAAATTTACATTTAGTTGAATAAATACTAATTTTTTTTTCTATGTTCACTTTATATATATATAATATATATTTTTACAAATATTATTATGGTATATTATTTACATGTTTATAACAAACATTTTAATTGAACATCATTTATGGATTTAAAACATAATATTATTTTATTTCAATATAATTAGTTTTTTTATAAACTTTTTTGACTAGATGTTGAATCTCAATTTATGGTCAATGATCTCAAATGAAATTATTCTATGTTATTTAATATTTTTTCACATTAACCATAAAATGATACTCAATTGATTAGATTAGTTACACTTATTCCAAAAATCTCATGTTTTTATGATCCTATGACATTATTCATGATACAATATAGTTTATTTTAAAATGATAAATATTAAATTCAATAATTTTAAATAAATAAGTTATCATTTAATAAACATGGATATCCTCAATGGTTAAATTTTGTCAAAAAAAGACATACACATGAAACAATGGGGAGATAGAGATTTAATTTTACTTTTTCTAATATCTAAAGACAATGTAATAATGGATTAACCTTTAATGGAATGTTATTATTCCACTATGTTTTTTGACCCTTTTTACTTTATAGGGTGCGTTTTTACTAAATAATGTCAATCTTTCTTAGGAAGTAATAAATAAAATTTTTGTCTGATATCTCCATGTGGGTTAATAGTTTTACAAGTATCGTATATCCATAATCACTCAATTAAGGTAAATTAATATAGAATTTTATTGTGATGAATAAGGTTATATAGTTGTGATCAATAGGTGGTATATATTTTAAGGTAATACATTTAAAGTAGAAATTTTTTTTATTTTAAATTTATATATATCAACTATAAAAATAATTTATTATATGTTCATGAAGTCGAGATCATGAACAAAATTAGTCATTGAGTACTACTATGGGGTTTTAAAAAAATTTTGAACAATTGAACTCATTTTTATAATGTCATAATATAATAATATTATAATAATCCAACATGAATGAGATGGTTCCAATGAAATCATTAAAATATTGGAGTGATGAAAATGGAAAATGAATATAAAAAGGATCGATCTGGGTGTCACAATGTATTCTATAGATATGTGAATCATTAATATAACAATCTGAATGTTAGTAAAATGACATGAATTTTTTGTTAATATTCTCTGTTTTTATGAATAAATAGTAGTTTCATCATACATGATCCCTTTAAATTTATACAATTACACATATTGAGGTAAATATAAAAACACAAAATATCAAATACATAAACATTTATAATCTACGAGAGTATGGTATATATCTTATAGACTACCATCCTCTGTTTTGATGAAAATGCTCAATTAACCCTAGAAATTGAATAAAATTTGGTCACCCCTTGAATCTCTAAACAAAGATCCTTTGGAAACGTTATTTTTTTAAGGAATCATAATAATATGAACTAATACGTAATAAATGGTCCAAAAAGGGAGGGAATATAAGTGTTAGACTCACCATTAGCATCAATTTATTACCAATGACGCTTAATATAGCTTAAAAATGAGATAGATTTATCCTTGGGAATATTTGGATGTTTTGGTTATCCACAAGGAATAAATGCAGAATAATGGAGGAAAATATTAAGTTAAACCACTTAAAGAATAAGAGAGAAAATGGTAAATCCTCACTTTTTGAGAGGTATAGGGTTTGATCACACGATTGGTCAAACTGTGTGCCAACCTAGTGCCACCATCTCTCTAAAAGGTAACCTAAGATAGGTGGTTTACTGAGGATCATTCATGGTTTGAAAAACTGTGTAATGCCCATGTGGGATATATACTTCCAATCCCATATGGGTTGTATATCCCACTTTCCTGGCCTCCTTAAACCATGCACTGTATCTCCATGAAAGCACAGATTGGGGGCATATTTACAATAATTCATCTGCCAACCATGAAAAATTATCTTCATGACCCAATTCTCCCTTTATTCATGTCCTGAACCCAAGGAACACTCCTGAGACTCTTAATTGACTCAAGAAACATTTCACTAACAATTTAAAAAGTTCTGAAAAAAAATTAACATCAATTTACCTCAAGGACCTTCATTACCTTTAAATTATCTTATTTTATGTTGTGTATAAACTATAAATAAATATATTTTGAAATTAATTATATGAATGTATATATGTTTAAAACCTATATGTAGTAATATAAAATGGGTTTTTTTATTCCACAGTTTACAAACTGATAAATTTTTCAACTCATTTTTCTTTCTCTCATAAATTTTTCATATTACCCATTTATTTATATTTATAAGGTGTATATACATTATATTTTTTCAAATTATATCATTATTATATTTTAATTATGATATTACATATTTCTTTTCATGTTATTTATTTCAATTTATTTTCATTTTAAAAATATATAAAGGATCATCTTTTGAAATTATAAATTTAAAGGATTTATGTTCTTTGACCTTACTCTTTTTCCTACAAACATATATTATTTATATTATATGAAGAATGTTGTACTCCATACATGAATTATTTATTTTGGTCATTTTGAAATATATTTTATTTTTAATACAAATATTTTATATGGAATAATTTCAATGATTTCCATTTGAATTAATTTTGACATTATTTATAAATGCATTAATAGATTTTTTTTGGATATTTAACACTAGATCATATCATGCCATAAATTTATGCTATATTTTTCAGGAATCATTTTTTTAATTATTCAGTTTATAATCATTGAAAATAATTCGAATATTTATTTATTAGTTAAGTTATCTTTAAAAAAACTATAAAAATGAAAGGATATTTTTTTAATGAATATTCATAATGATTTTATAAAATTAATTTTCATATATTTCAAGATCCATTATTTTTTGTTATACATAATTGTGAATCTTCTCTTATAATATCATACATCCTCTTCTTGAGTATGTATTATGATTATCTTTCAATTAAATTAACATCCAACCAATTTCTCTTTCATTTGTTATTTTTTCTCTCTTGGAGTCATAAATTTTTAATGCGTTTTATAATGGAAGTAAATTTCTATCTCTATTTCATTCATGAAACATTTCTTAAAAAATTTATATTATGATGTTTGGTATATATATATCACATCAATGCATTGGGAAATTATGATAGTGTTAACTAGTTATAAGTTACTACATTGAATATTGTGGAATTATCTAGTTAGGTTATTCAATTAAGTTAATGTTTTGGAATTAGCTAGGTTGGGTACTCCATTTGAAATGATATTGTAAGACTGATTTTGATTGTGACATCCCATTATTCCATCACTCTTATTATTTACCATTTATTTCTTCATGAAATATTATTTTAGGGAAATTATTTATCGAAAAAGTTGAAATATATATGTTATTTTTCATTTCTCATGATTATTTGTGAATTATCTGAATCTTATTTAACTCTTTTATTAGGTCACAATTCATTCTATTACTTGTGATTATATTCCATGTTTTTTTGGATTACAAAAATAACTATATACACTGATTATATTCTCATACACACATTATCATCTTTTGATAACATACGATCACCAATTAGTAAAAACCATGTTTATCCATAATGAGAGCTTTAACTCACCCTTATTATGGTTCTATATCTAATGTTTATAATGAATAGTAGTATAAATGATATTTCTATAATTATTTAATGTGGTGAAAATTTAAGAGTAAATGATATGGATTTATTATCAAATAATATTTTATTGGAATAATCGTAATGTTTACAATAAATAATAATTATTTGAGTTAAATTAATTAATGGATTTTCCAAATTCTGTAAAACCCTAAACCAATAAGTTATTATGTATGTATGTGACATGATATATTATTTTGATCTATTAATATTGAATAACTAAGATTGTGTCACTTTATTTATTATCTAAGCTGATATATAACGATTAATTATTTTTTACAGGATAATGATTTATGGTTCGAGGGAATTATTCATTATGTGATTAATAACATAGCATGATCATAGTATTCATTATTTGAAAGTATCTTAAATAGTTATAATTTCAATAATAAAATCATGGAGATAACTCTATCTATTATGGTAGATGATAGAAAATTACTCATTATGATAATATTTTCAAATGAAATAATTTTTATAGGAATAAAGGAAATATAAATTAAAAAATTTACACACAAAATAATAATATTTTTTATAAATTATTTTTTTTGGAAATAAAATCCTTCATGGGTTTAAATTTTATGAACAAAATTGGAAAAATATTTATCTCAAAAAATGTAAGCCATGTGACATGTTAAAGGAGTTTCCAATATATGAATCAATATAATTTCAAAATATTTTCTTTATTAGGACTATTTTTTCCTTGTATGAATAATAAATGAATATTAATAAAAAAAATTCTATGTTTAATTGGATGTATAATTTACTAAATGTCAAAAAGTCTAAACCAATATTAAAAATTTCATATATTGACCAATTCCAAATATATCATAAAGGTTATTTCATTAATGATATAATGAAAATATAAAATTACATTAGTGGAACATGTGATTATGAATGAAATATAAAAATGACACGTATTTATAGATTCATGGGTTTCTTATCATTTATTGGTTTTTTTATATTTGATTTTGAAATTCAATCTATGTAGGTTAATTAATTAATAGAGGATTATATGTTTATTATAACTCAATAAACCAAATTAAATAAATTATATCACAATAAAATCAATTTGTGATTCAGCCTCATAAACAACATAGATTATGTAGGTGAATTCATATTTAAAATTTAATTGTGTAAATATTATATATTATGATTTTTAGGTTTGATAACCAAAGTAAAATAGTTTTGTAAATAATTATCTACAACAGTCGTGGTCATAATATATTGATGTACATTATCACATAATCAAGGATAAGATATACTGTTAAGAGAATACAATGAAATATTTTCCAATAAAAACAATAAAACCTATTGGAAAATCCCCTTATAAAGGACTACTTTTAAAACATGAAAATTTTTATAGTTGTTTTTTTCTACTCCAATTCCCCAGGAGTTATATTGCACTATTTTCTATATGTTATTAATTTTTTAATGTGGGATGCTATGTTGATTCTTTCAAAGAAAAGGGATAAAAGTTTTATTCATTTTTTGAGATTAAAAAGAATTATACTTATTCTACATGAGATTTACTATAGTTGGATAGAATAGTTATTGGATGATGATGTATTGAATGAAGTTTGAGATGTTTTTTAATATTATTAATAAAATAAAAATGGGGGAATTAATAATAACTTATATATTGTAGACTGTTCATGAACAAATATGGAAAAAGGAGAGTTTAAAAAATATGTACTCATTCATTCTCCATATTTTTTTATATTTTAACTTAGGGTTTCATTTTAGTATATATAATTGTATTATGTGTTTTATAATATTAAAATACATTATTATGATCAATGGTGTGGTGTTTCTATTATGATCACATTGTGAAAAATCCTTTTATTTTTTACTTATAACATCTTAGATTCGGTATTACATTTGAATTCACATTAAATTAATTATAGACATGCTTATATATAGATGATATTAGTTTGAGTTTAATATAATGAATATGAATGAATAAATTATCATAAAACTCATTTTATATTGTTGTTTTTAAAAAAAATCAGTGTTCAAGTATCTAAAATTGATATGAAAATAAGATATAAATAATTATCACAGGATTATATGTTCTTTGTAGGTGGTGTGTATGGGCATGGGAAGAAAAAAATAAAGTTGTTTATAAAGCAACATATTTTTAAATGAAATAAGTTTTATTATTCTTTTGAAAATGAGAGAATACTATATTAAAAAATATTTTAATCCCATTCATAGTTAAAAAGGATCTTTTTTTTATTACCACATAATGGTAAAGAGTAAAAGGTTATTTTATTCCTCATGGATTTAATTGAAACATTAGATTCCCGTAAAAAAGATAAAAAGTCCCTTGAAAGATTGGTCATGGATCTTCATATGGGGAAACAATATATTGTCCAGATACCCCCATATCATTCTCTTGGTAAAAGATATGTTTGTGTAATTAGAAGTATACTCTCATATTTAAGAATGAATGAGAATTATGAAAATAATTTTTTGATCTATAATTGAAAATAAAATACGTGGTTTAGTTTTTATTGAATACCTTATGGTTTTATATATATTAAGTAAATGATAGGTTTTAAATAGTGATTTGAAAAAAAACATTGATAAAATTTCCCAAAATCTCCCAAACTCTTTAGAAATAAAATCATTTCATGGTTAAGGAGGATAGTAAAAGAAAACAATTTATCTAATGATAGAATCACATGAGTTGGACTAAAAAATATTAATAAATATTATTGATACTCTGTTTAGTAATTTTTACTAGATATAAGAGAAATATTGTTGACCCATATCATGTTCCCTTAATTGGAATAAAATAATTACATTTTATGAGGTACTTCAATTCCATTGTATAAAATAATTTTTATACAGAGAAAAAATAATGTACTTTATGTTCCAAACACACTCACGTTTTATTTATCAAAATTACATTTTCTTAGTTTAATTCAGGATCTTATTCTTAAATTATCATCAATGTAAATATTTATTTCAATGATATATTTAGTTTTTTCCATTAATACACCCCCAACCACAACCCACGTGTAGTTGTTATACAACATTCATATGTGTCATACAATGGATTGGACACATGAAAAATTGAAATAATTACTTTTATAGACAATCATGCAAATGTGATTATAAATGAACAAAGGGATTTTGGATGCCTACAATCAATTATAAGTAGGTTATATATAAATTCTTTGAAAGGATATATAATATTATCTTGAAATTACATAATTTAAAGAATAATTTATAGTTTTTTTAAATCATTCACAAGGTGAATCAGAAGAAATATTTATGACTATAAAAGGTTCCTTTCATAATAAATCAATTGTAATATTTACATTTAATATAGGTTCATATATTTCAATTATGTTTTAAATATTTGTGGACCTGTTTTATATTCATGGAGATTTAATGACTAGTTCAACATATATTTATACCCCTCTTGGAGAAAATTAAAATTAATTGTTTGAATGGTAATGTTGTTTTTTTGTATATGTGACAAGGAAGTATCTCTATAATTTTATATACATTTAATGATCATATAAGATACTACTAATGTAATGAACGTTATTTTATGTTTTAAGGATTATATTAAAAGATATGGTCATAGCGTTCACATTACCTTTCTATATGGAAGTTTTCAAACTCTATATAGATATCAGAAAATTCACAATATTTAGGAATACTATTGAATTTAAACTGTGAATAATTATCATAATAGTTATCTTAGTTTTGTATTAGATAAGAAACAATAAGAGATCATATTTTGTTTTTGATATTATTGGATGATTCTGTAGATGTATTTTCATATTGATTTATTAGAATTCCATAAGAAATATATTTGGAGTTCTGTATGAAATTTACAAAATGGATAATTTTGTTATATTTCCACAAAATTGAGTTTCACAAAAATCACTATTCGACTAAAAGATTCAACTACAGGATTTTGAAGGAAATTATTTTTTTATTGAGTATTTTAAACTGCTTAGTATAGTTTTTAATTATTTATAAACAACTGGTTTCTTATGATTATGCATAAACTATTTAATATTTAATTATAAATTGATGAAAAATAAGATCACTTTAACTTATATTGATTATATATATAATTATTTGAATGGATAAATGTTATTTTATAATATCAATTTAATTTAGGTCATTACTTATTATGGATGAAAAAGGAAAAAAAAAATCTTGACCTTGAATAACATTTTATGATATTTAGAGTGGTCAAAATTCTCACCACGCCCCCTCCCTTGAGGCATGTGCCATGACAACCCAAAGACCGCCTTCCATAGGCCAGGGGATGGAGACTAGCACCAATGGAAAAATTCCATAAAAATGGGAAGGCATTGCCTTTATAACCTGTAAACACACACACAATCAAGCACACAGCTGGATATGAATCACTAAGTAAACTGTATAACCAAGAAAGACTGTTGAAACTAAAGGGGCAAGAATACAAGCCAAACAGTAAAAGTACATGTACAACTAAAATACAAAACACCTGAAGAAAGTAAAAAATGAAGCTACTAGGTCATCCTATGGGTTCCTAACTGTAGTGTACGTACAGACTGCCTCACCATAACACTACATATGTCAGTGTCCTCCACATATCGACAAGACATATAGTCCACCTCTAGGTACCATCCAGTCCTGGTACTATCAGCCTTATTCTGCATTGTTCGTCGTTAGCATACAAGATAATAAGGTGCAGGCATAGCTCGTGCGTGGGTGAGTATATCGATACTCATTAGGGACACCGAGACCCTCACGGTCTCACAAAAATCCACCAAGGTTAAACCACAAAGTTTTAAATCAACAGAAATCCAAGATATGTATACACTTATACATATACCCAAGTTATCAAGTAATCCATCTCAATCATAATAAAGACACTGAAAAACTGACTCATCTTAAACCCAGATTTTATTCAAGGGGTAGTATCAAGTAACATCCCCAGTAACATTGTCACAACCTCGGCTGCTGGAGAACCCCTCCTCTATCGAGTATAGTGGGCCTCCTACGACACCAAGGTGATTCCCACTAGCCGTAGACTGCTGAGGTACTCCTCCGGTCGAGTACCATGGATTTGTCGCATCCCCAAGCACGCTCCCCACCATGGGTCTGCCGCATCAGCAAGCACGCTCCCCCTTGTAGCCTCCAGAGGTACTCCTCTTTTCCAGTACCGTGGGTTTACCGTGACACCAAGGCACTCCCCACTTTGGGTCAGTCGTGACACTAACGTGCTCCCCACTAGGCTAGTCGAGTCACTACGAGTCGAAATGGTTAGCAGTCGTCAGGTCATAGCCATCTAATCAGTCTCCACACTATGGTCACTTGTCTCTGGTAGGATCCTCTCCACAAGCTACTATTAAATACTCAAACTATCACGAAGTCCCAAAAAGATGTATCTCCAAGGTCTGCCATGTCATAGGGGTCTCAACCTAATAGACGACACGTCAATCGGACGCCCGGTCTATGAGTTATTAACTTTTTAGTCTTGGGGCCCAGTTAGATTCATGCTCGATCCAACCTGACCATTTATCACCTCAATACAAATCTTATAGGGTTATCTCTCAAATAGATAGAACTGCTCCAAGATTTCTAGTGTCATTGATGATTCATCAAACGGACGTTCAGTGCCAAAGTTATGGCCGAAAAAAAGTAAATGGGCCACAATGGTAGTGGGTCTTTTCCGACCCCGTCAGACCGACAAGACCCAACCCGCTAGGTCTGGACCGATAGGCTACGAGGGGTCGCGGAGGGTGGAGGGTGGCCCGAGGGTGTGAGGCCATAGGGTGGCTCGGCCGGGGCGTCTCGGAGGGCCAGCAGGCGGCACAACCCGGGACGGCTTGGATAGTGGCAGGCGGCGCGATCCGGGGTGGCTCAGAGGGCCGTGGGTGGCGTGAGCTTGGGAGGCTCCGGGGGGAGGCAGGAGGCATGAGATGGGGCCTCTTAGAAGGCCGTAAGGGCATGGGGTTAGTTCAGCTTGGAGACTGGAGTGCTGCGGAGATGCGTAGTCGGTCCGCAGAGCCAGGGCGTAAGGCCTGTTCAGCCGGGAGGGTCGAACACCGCGGGGGCTGCACTGGTCGTCGAAGCCGTGGGTGGCAGCACGGGTCGCGGAGGCCTCGTGTGGTGGAACTATTGCCTTATCCACCTTTATCTCCTTCATCTCCTTCCTCCATTTCTAATAGTACCGCCAAGAAGAACGACGGAGGGGTCGTGCCATGGTGGTTTTGCCCATACCCTCTGTGTTAGAGTGGTAGCATATGGCTCATCAAAAATGAAGAACAAAAACAATAAAACTTCCCTGAATGTATCATTCCCAAACTGAAAAAGAAACCATGGTAAGAAAAATTGGAAAAGTATTACCATGCAAACAAACCCCCTACCTGATCATTTCATGACATTGACAAAGGGGGAAGAAGGTGAAGTTGTCGTTGTTCGTCACGTCTGCCACAAACCTCCAATTCTAAGATCATGCATCAGTTTGTCTATTTAAACATATTCCTCTATTGAGGGTGTCCTGGGGAAGAAGTCGAAGTCAGTATTCTCTGTTGGTAGAGCGTTCTTTGTTGGAGAGCGTTTTCTTCATTGGAGAACGCATTCTTCATTGGAGAGTGTAATCCTCCATGTGTCTGGCGTCGGGGCACTTTACCCGCGCTTTGTTTCTTGGTGAAGCCATCCTAAATACTCCTCCCATTCTCTATATATATAAGATTGGGGGGATAGGTTTGTAACGATAATGAAATTTATGACGGTTCATTTATTAGGAACCACCCTAAATTCCAAATATGTTGTTACTTAATATTTAAAAAGGGTCAAGCCAATTATTTTTCATTGGCATAATAAAGTGCTTTGTTGGAACATTTCAAAATGGATTAATTAAATTGGATAAATTATGTGGGGGAGGGTAGGCACAATTAATGTATAGGATGATCAAGATTCTCCTCCACATTAATGATGGATTTGAAGTGTTTTATGCCTCGGGTGGTCTTCACCACCATAACCACTCATGGGAGGATATGGTCAAGAGGTCCCCACTTCCCAACATCCACAAGTGGGTGGTTACAACAAAATAAAATAAAATGTTTATTTATTTTATTTTATTTATTCCACAAAATATCCAAAAACTAATATCCACCCTCAACTAGAAACTGTCGATGTGATAGTCTCTTTAAGAGAAAACAGTCACTATGAGTTCAATAGTGCCCTCAGATTTCATTTCCGAGCACTGGTTAAAAAGTTAGAAAAAACCCACTCGCATGTTTACTGAACGTACCTGAACAAAACATTAGATGTTCATTCCGGGCACTCCGGGCCTCCGAATTACACATTGTCAATTTTTACAGACTCATAAAATTTCCATTTAATTAGAAAAATATTTACATGGAAATTCTGGGTCTTTACATTCTCCCCACCTCAGGTTTTACATCCTTGTAAGCCACAACTCAAACTAGGTAAAATGTTGGGGGTACTGAGCATGCATCTGATCCTCCCACTCCCAAGTACTCTCCTAGTGGTTTTCGTGCTGCCAGTGAAGGTGCACCAGAGGTATTGACCATCCATAAAGGTCCTTCTTCTGTCAATCCTCAATCTCTACTGGAACCTCCGTAAAATTCTCCCGATCGTCGAAATCCATCACACCATGGTCGATGATGTGAGAAGGATCGTGCATGTATCTCCTCAGCTAGGATATGTGGAAGACGTCGTGCACCTGGTGAAGCTGAGGTGGAAGAGCTAAGCGGTATGCCACCTCGCCACCTTTTTTGACGACCTGGAAAGGTCCGATGAACCTTGGAGATAACTTTCCACCTTGGTCAAATCTCCATAGATCTCGTCGGTGTGAGGCCCATAGAAAGGTGTGATCGCCATCCTCGAACACCAGAGGCCTCAGTCTCCTGTCGGCATATGACTTATGCCTGCTCTCTGTAGTCTTCATCTGCTCCTAGATTATTTTCACCTTCTCTGTGGTAGCTCGAACCGTCTCTGGTCCCATGAGTGATGACTCCCCTATCTCAGTCAATCACAAAGTTGATCTTCAAGGTCACCCGTATAATAGCTCAAAAAATGTCATCCATATGGTGGAGTGATAGCTATTATTTTTTAAAAACTCCAAAAAATGTAATTGATCCTCCCAACTATGGTCAAAGTCAAGGATAGAAGCACAGAGCATGTTCCCAAGGGTTTGAATAGTCTTCTCAGTCTGACCATCTGTCTGTGGATGGAAATTATTGCATAAATGAAGAAGCATCCCGAAAGCCTCCTGAAACCCCTTTCATAGCCGGGATGTAAAATGTTCATCGTGATTAGAGAAATTTGTTTTGGGTAATCCATGTAGCCGCACAATCTCCTACACATAGAGGGGTTGCAAGCTCTCTACTGAACCCTACACTCTGATCAGTGGGAAGTGGGCCGACTTTGTGAGTCGGTCGATGATCACACAGATAAAGTCATGACCACTGTATGTATGTGGAAGTTCTATCACAAAGCCTGTGGATATCTCATCCCCCTTCCACCCTGGGACATTTAAAGGTTGAAACCAGCCTACAGGTACCTAATTCTCTGCCTTCACGGGCTGACAAGTGAAGCACTGAGAAACAAACTATACTACTAATTTCATCATTTTCGGCCACCAGTGCCGTCGTCGGAGATAATTGTACTTCTTCACCACTCCTGGATGTACCGATAGAGGGGATGTGTGGAAATATTTCAACACATCCTCTTGAAGTGACACTGGTACCATGGTACGTCCCCTGAATTGGATGATGTGCTCCCCACCTTCAGATAATCCATCATCTATCTACCCTGTGGATATCTGAGCATGTCGTGTCTCACAGTCAATGTCCCCATGTTGCGCCTCCCTGACTCGCTGAAGAAGTTTGGGAGTGACTGTATGGGGCTGAAAGAAATATGATTATTCTAGGTACATAAATGATATCTACAAATCGGTTAAATGCTCCATCGCCTCGCCTAGCAGTTGTATACCAGATCTCTTACTGAGTGCATCTGCAACAATGTACCCCTTCCTTGGAGTATAGACTATCTCGAAGTCATTGTCATGGAGGAACTCAAGACAATGTCGTTGTATCAGGTTCAGTCCCTTCTGTGAGAAGATATACCTGAGAATCTTGTGATCAGTGTACACGGTAAAATTCTCTCCCATAAGATAGTTCCACTACATCTTCAAGGCAAAGACCACTGCTTCTAACTCTAGGACATGGTTTGCATAGTTCTTCTCATGCTATCTCAGCTGTCGAGAGCCATATGTTATCACTGCTCTCTCTTGAATCCTGAGACATCCATGTCTGGTCCCTAATGCATCGCATTATACTACGTACAATATGCCCTCATCTGGTAGCCCCAAGATGGGGTCACTGGTCATCCTCTACCTCTGCTCCTGGAAACTTCACTGGAATTTCTCTGACCGAATGAAGGGTTGCCCCTTCTTCGTCAAGGCTGATAGTGTTGCTGCAACTCAGGAGATATCTGGAACAAATATTCGGTAGTCTCCATCCAAACCTAGGAAACATTGTAACTCCGTCACACTCCTTGGTGGCTCCCAATAAAGTACTTCCTCAATATTTCATGGATCCAATGCAACATCAGTCTCCAAGATGATGTGTCCCAGAAAGTGAACCTCTCGAATCCAGAACTGGCAATTTTAGAGCATACCATAATGATGGTGCTCTCTGAGTGTATCCAGTACTATTCACAAATGGTAGGCATGTTCCTCCTCAGTAGTTGAGTATATCATAATGTCGTCGATGAATACTACAATGAAGAGATCATGTTACGTCTGAAAGATCATGTTCATGAGTCCCGTCAACACTGTTGGATCATTGGTTATGCCAAATGGCATAACCAAAAACTCGTAGTGGTCGTACTGACACCTGAAGGCTGTCATATTAACATCCTCGTCCTGTACTTTGAGCTGGTGATAGACTGATCTGAGGTATATCATTGAGAACCACCTTGATCTCTTTAGCTGAATGAAGAGGTCATTAATAATCTAGAATGGGTACTTGTTCTTAATAGTCACCTGATTCATGCGCTGATAGTCGACATAATGTCCGAAGCTCCCATCCGCCTTTTTGGTGAATAGAACTGAGGGTGTGCAAGGTGAAACACTGGGCCTAATGAATCCCTTTTCCTATAAGTCCTCTTACTATAGTCGTAGCTCATGAAGCTCCGTAAAAGCCATCTGATACGCTAGTGTAGATATCGGTTCCATCCCGAGGTACAAGTAAATGGTAAAGTCCTCTTTATAGTGAGGAGGTAGACCTGGGACATTATCTGGGAAAACATCCACATATTGGTCCACCGTTATAGGATAATTCAAACTATCCACATCACTAGCTCCTAGGGTAAGGTTATCAAACTGATAAGTGATCGGTAGCACTCTCCTCTTGGTAAGTCCAACCTATGCTGCAATGGCTCCCTTCTCACTGGTGTAGGTAAACATGATCCCATCTGTGCGGACACACCCCACATTTCACATAACGCAGTCAACATGAGCAGGGATTGTAGATAACCAGTCCATACCCAAGACGACATTGTAAGGCCTCGATGCAGCTACTAAGATATCTTAGCCAAAGATCTTGCCTCTTATAGTAATCTCTCAATGCCGAAACTAGTGCGTAATCCTTGAATATTCTCCCGTAGAAGTCTCTAGACGTAAGGATCGAGCCAACTGCTCCGTCGGAATATCTAAACTCCAAAAAATGGTAGTGGAAATAAAATAATTACAAGATCCTATGTCTATATGTACAGTAGCTATGGTGGTGTAGACACAGATCATAACTCGTATCATATTCGGAGAACTATAATTGTAGGCATATGCTGCCTGGTGTTGAGCTCTCCCTTGTCCACTATCTCCACGCAGTCAATGGTGGATCTCCTAGTGGTGGTGACGGTAATATCTCTAATCGTCACCCACTGCCAGCTGCATGACCAGTTACTTTGACTAGTCTGCCTAATCCATTCGGAGCACCTCGATCGAACCTTTGTCTCTGCCTAGGTGGTCCCTCGACCATATACTGATCATCCATAGGATGGATCGGACAGTAACGAGCCATTTGACCCTGCTCGCCACATGCGTATCACTGCCCACTCCATGTATGACTGGCTCTATCTCGAGTGCCCCGCACAACCGATCCTATATCATACAGTCATCCACCTACAGTTCTGGTCCTCTTGTAACTCTATGACATCAGTCTGTTTCCAGTTGTAGAATACGCCACTACGTTATGATTGGTAGTGTGTCTTGTTGCTGGTGACTACACAGGAAAAAAAACACTCAACCAAGAGGGCTCTCTCTACACACCCTCCTACGTTGGGATGATGTGGAAGATCATGAAAGCCCTAATCTCCCACCTGAGCCATTGCTCGAAGGTCCGAGCCCTGAAGAATGGGTCCCGGACCATATTGGTGGAGTAACGTGAGAGGTCAGTAAACCTCCGTGAGTATTGATCCACAATCATGTTGGCCGACTGTATATGAAGTATCTCTTGAATGCATAATGCGCGAAGAGTCGTTAGAACATACTCTGCCTGAAATAATCTCTCAAAGTCTTCTTAGAGAAGTGACAACTCATCGTGAACCTAGAGCATCATGCTCTAACATCTGGCTGATGCTGCCTATAGAAGGCTGGAGACAAGGATCACCATGAAATTATCTGGTGTCCCTATCAATCAGAAAACTCTCATCATGACTTCTAGCTAAACCTCATCTGCATGTGGTTTTGTCTCTCCCCTAAACCTGGGAGGCCTCTGGCATTGGAACTCGTGCAATGCACTCAAGAGGTGTACACCATTTTTTGTTGGGGATTGTGGCATCGGTGGACCACCGGGGAATGGTACCACTGGTTCCCCATTGGTTCCTCTATTTGAAGAGGTACATGCACCGAGGCCTCATCGCTCGGTGGGATATATGTGCGTACAACTCTAATTACTCTAGCTAAAATCCTTTGTAGAGACATCCTGAAAATAAACATGTGCGCTTTAGAAACAAATTTATACCTGGTGAGCTGACCTGGTGAGATGACTTAAAGAAAAAATTTTAAAACACACACACAGTTAGTGTTTTCATGCACTGAGTTGGAAATCAAAAGTCAGAGTCCTGGTTTATGGATATGTCGGCCGCCACACCGACACTGGACTCCCTAAACTCAAAACCACCCTCACTACACATAACACTATTTCTTCACAAAAAAGATCAGCGTCCTTTGTTATGTGGCAGAACCGACTCCTCTAATACCAATTTGTCATGAAACATCCACTGGGGCCCATGCTCTGACTTCCCCAAGACCGCCTTCCATAGGACAGGGGTTGGAAACTAGCCCCAAAGGTGTAGCTCCCTAAAACATGGAAGGCACTGCCTTTATAACCTATAAACACGCAAAAAATCAAGCACATAGTTGTATACGAAACACTAATTAAACTTTACAACCAAAAGAGTGTGCTGAAAGTTAAGGGTCCAGAATACAAGACAACCAGTAAAAGTACAAGTACAACTAAAATAAAAAACAATAGAAGAAAGTGAAAAAGGAAGAAATTGGTATATCCTCTGGGTTCCTACTAGTATGGAGGGTACTCATTGTCTCCTCAGAACAACACGTCCTTCTGTCTCCTCCGCGTATCGATACACCATATGGTGTACTTCTAGGTACCATCCAGTCCCATTACTCTCAGCCTCAGTCAGTGTAGTCTATCATCTACATCAAATACAACAAGTTGGGGGAATAGCCCATGCATGGGTGAGTATAACAATCGTTCGTAGGGACCCCGAGACCCTCAAGGTCTCACAAAAATTCACCAAGAATAAACCAAAATGTATGAAATAAACAGATAACCCTACTTAGGTATATGCCCGTACATATACCCATGTTATCAAATAATCCATCTCAATCATGAGGAAAACACAGAAAAACTAACTCATCTCAAACCAGGATTTTATTCTAGGGGTTGTATCATGTAACATCCCCAGTCACATAGTCGAACCTTGGCTTCTAGAGAACTCCTCCTAAATCGAGTAGAGTGGGCATGTCATGACACCAAGGTGCTTCCCACTAACCCTGGATAGTTGAGGAACTCCTCATGTCGAGTAACATGGATCTGCCGGATCACCAAGTGCACTCCCCATAGTAGATCTGCCACATCACCAATTGTGCTCCCCCTCGTATCCTACTGAGTTAATCCTCTTGTCGAGTGATGTGGGTCTGCCTCGACACCAAGGAACTCCCCATTGTGGGTCTTCCATGACACCAAGGTGCTCCCCTAGGCTAGTCAATTAACTCCCAGTCGAAATGGTCAGCATTCATCAGGTCTCAACCAACTGTTACGTCTTCTCCCTATGCTCGATCGTCTCTGAGAGGATCCACTCCAAAAGCTACTAGTAGATGCTCCAACATTCACGAAGTCCATGAAAAATTATCTCAATGGTCTTGCTTGTCATAGGGGTCTCAACGTAAAAGACGGTGTGTCAACTGGACGCACGGTCTGTGAGTTAATAGTCTTTTATTCCCGGGGCCCTGGTTAGATTCATGCTCGATCCATCTAGATAATTTCCCACATCAATTCGAATCTTAGTGAGGTATCTCTCAAAAGGACCGACTTGTTCCATGATTTCTAGCACCTCTGACGGTTCTTCAAATGGATGTCCATTTCCAAATTTATGGCCAAAAGAATGTAAATGGGCCATAATGGGCCCAGGTCTGGTCTGACCTAATCAGACTGACCTAGCCCAACCCGACATGGGCTGCACTGGTTTGGGTCATCCCAGCCCAACCCGCTGGGTCAGGCTAGGCACATAGTGCGGCCCAACCCGCTGTGTCTTTCCTGGCACACAGTGCGGCACAGCCCGTTGGGTCAGTCTGACAGGCCTTGAGGCCGTAGGGAGTCTTGGAGGGCTGGTGGGTGGTGTGAGATGTGGTGGTACAGAGGGACAGTGGGTAGCGCAAGCCGTGGTGGCTTGGAGGGTCATGAGGTCGGTTCGGCTGGATGGTCGGAGCACCGCGGGGTGGCTCGGTTGGGGTGCGTGGTCGGTTCGTCTGAGAGGGAAGAACACCATGGGGGCAGCTCGGGTCACGGATTTTGCGAGTGTTGGCACGGGTAGCAGAGGTCGCGGGTGGCAGTGTCGTTTCCTTTTTTATCTTCATCGACTTCATCACCTTCCTCCATTTCGATGAGTACAACAAATAAGAATGGAGGAGGGTTCATGCCATGTTGGTTTGGAATATACCTTCCAATTTATGGTGGTATCATATGGATCAACAAGTATAACGAAAAGTATACAACTTTCCACAATGTTTCATTCCCAACATGAAAAATAAACCAAGGTAAGAAATATGGGAAAAGTATTATCATGCAAATAAACCCCCTACCTGATCGTTTGATGACATTGACGAAGTGGGAAGAAGGTGAAGTTGTCGTCGTTCGTCACGTCTGCCATGCACCACCAATCACGATCTCGTGTGTCGGTTCGTCATAGTAAAAGAAGTTCCTCCTTGAAGGGTGTCCCGAGGAAGAAGATGAAGTCGACGTTCTTCTTCGGTGGAGTGTTATTCATTTGAGAGTGAATCCTTCATTGGAGAATGAATTATTCGTTGGAGAGCGTAATCCTCCAAGTGTTGGGCATCACGACACTTTACCAGCGCTTCGTCACATGGTGAAGCTGTCCCAAATCCTCCTCCCAAGCTTCATATATATATGAGAGGGAGAAAGGTATGTAACGATCATGTAATTTATGACAGTTCATTAATTAGGAACCTTCCTATATTTCAACGTCACTGTTACTTAATATTTAAAAAGGGTCAAGCCAAATAATTTAAATTGGAATAATAAAGTGGTGTGTTTGCACAATTCAAAATGGATTAATTAAATTGGATCAATTAAGTGGTGGAGTGTTGGCATAATTAATGTGGAGGAATATCCAGAGGCTCCACTACAGTAATTAAGGATTTGAAGAGGTTTAGGCCTTGGGTGGTCCCCACCACCATAACCTCTCATTGAAGGTTAGGATTTGGTGGTCTCCCACCACCATAAATTCTCATTGGAGGTTAAGGTGAGGTGTTCCCCACTTATCAACTTCCACAAGTGGGTGGATACAAGAAAATAATATAAAATGTGAGTTTATTTAATTTTATTAATCCCATGAAAAATCCAAAAACTAACTTCCACCCTTGACCAAATGTCATCGAGGTGAAATTATCTTTAAGAGAAAACAGGTGTTGTGAGTTCAATGATGCCCCCAAATTTCATTTCTGAGCACCGGTTTATAAGTTATAAAAACTCACTCACAAGTTTACTGAACGTACCCAAACAAAACTTCATAAATTGTTTCTAGGCACTACGGGACTCAGAATTACGCGCCGTCAATTTTCTCGAACTCTTAAAATTCCCATTTAATTAAAAAAATTATATTGAAATTCCGAATCATTAAAATTCTATTTAGATTTACCAACATAACAAAATTATTCATTTCATTGATGGATTTTATTTTTCTAAATTTCTATATAAATATAGTTTTTTAATGCTATTTTTGTAAATTTCGGATTATAATTTGATCACCAAATTTATTATGGAATAATTTTGGAAGGATAATAATAGAAAAATGTTAGGTACCTATCATAATGTGTATTTTTAATTTAGGAGGGCCTATAATAGAAAAATGTGAGGTACCTATTTTTCTTAAAGTGTATGCATAATTTTGGAAGGATTATAGTTTTGGAAGGCTTATATTTGATGTATTATTCCAAAAAATGTGAGCTACATATCATATGGGGGTTTCATAAAACATTTTTCAATATTTGGAGATTTACTACTTTAGATGAATAAAATAATAATTTTAACTCATATTTCTCAAATACGGGATTTGGGATCACAACATTGATCCAAAATGTTATAAAGTTCAATAAATATGATAACCGTTAGTGAAAGTTTGTAGAGTTAAATAGAAGACATAAAAAATATTATTTATATTAGAAAAATTAATTAATAGATATCTATTATACTATTATTTTTATATATTAGTTATGATATCGTTGGTGGTGTACAAGTTGAGGTTGTTATGATATCTTAAGATGAACTTTTCTATATATGAATTGGAGTTGGAATCAGTCAATCATAATGAGCCCAAGGAATTACTAATATTTTATGAGGATCATGGTATACTCAAATCCATATATATTTAAGTATATTGTCACCCATAAATTTCCTAATTTTATTAATTATATATGGGTTTCATATTATTATATATTCAAAATTTCCATTTCATAAACTTTGTGGTAAGGTAATGTTGTAATTGATTAACATGGAGTAAATACTAAAGGAGTCATGGATGGAAAAATTAAATAAAAATTAATAAAAATAATGAAAAAATAAAATTTAGAAACTCAATATATGGGATTCCATATGGTCTTTCAGAAAATTCTCATCACATATGTTGTTATAGAAAACATATAGAAGGGAAAACATTTAATTCCAAATGATATAATATTATTAATTCCAAAATGGAGGGGGGACCTATGAAATCAAACAATCAGACCAAATGAGGTTTGTGCTATAACTACCCCAACCCATCCTCCATAACCCAAGGGCTAGCCACATTCCCGGAATTGAATAAATAATATGGGAGGAACTTTTTTTATGTTCCAACATAAAGACACACAATAATCTCTATGAATATGTGGGGAGTAATATTAATTAATTATGTACTATCTAATGTTATAATGATGTATTTAAAACCTATGGTGAGTAAAAGAATAAAGCAAAAAAATCTAGATAATAAAAAATAGAGAAATACACACCCAACCTCAATGATGACCTGACATAAAAAATGAAAAGTAAATACTGAGAGGTACCATCTTCTAATATTCAAGATCGGACCACCAAATGAGTTCAAATACACAAGGTTATCTGTATACTAAAATGTACATTCTGGTAAACTATATGTCTTATACATAAGATATAGATAATTTTAGAAAATCTCATGCATGTTTGAGTATATATATACACATTTGGAAACCCCATGAGCTAAAAGGGGAGAAGAAATAGAAACAATATAAATAGACATCCCAAATCAAAGAATCATAGTAGAAAATCCAACTAAAATGATACAAATATATATTCTAAATAAAATAAATACAAATGACTATAAAAGGGGATATTGATCATAAAACCAACCTTACGAAATAGTGACGAGTGTTTGGAAAGTCCATCAACGATGCCTAGAATATCTCACTTCTATACTAATGAAAATCCAGATAAAGAAACACCTCACCACCATTCCCCATATTTGAGGGACACAATATCTTGGGAGAGGACACATGAACTATGATAAGGTAGTTTCATACTCATTAGTCTGAGGAAGAATACCCTAATTCTATAGGAGGTTTCCACTAATAAGGTAGATAGAAGACCCATTCCACATCCTTGTAGGGGGTTCCACTCTAATAATTGATCAAGTTCCCAAGCCCTATCACAACTCGAGGGTTCCACTCTGATAGTAGAGAAAGGTCCCATACCCTATCCCAAAAAGAGGGTTCAGTCTAAGAGTTAATAAAGGATCTATATCCTAAAATTGTGAGAGTTTTTTAATCAGATATATAATAGTGGACCCTTTCCCAATCACAAAACATGTGTTCCAATCTAATAGTTTATTGAAGTCCCATTCTATCTATTCATATGAGGGTTCCACTCATACAATTGAAAGAGGACCCACTCCCTACCAAGTAGGAAGGTTTTACTCTAGTGGTTGATAGAGTACCCATTCCCGACCCATCATTAGGGTCTCACTCTAATAATTGATAAAGGACCCATTCCTTACATAGAGGCATGGTGCCAATCTAATCTCTATATGGATCATGCATGATTGCTGTTTTCATTGAGAATCACCTAAAAAGAACTATAGTAGGAACATATAGCATCATTTAATGATCCATAATTCTATTAATGAAATTTCCCTTCTTATATTTAAGCCGCATATTATAAATCACATAAAATAACATAGATCACAAAATACAAACATTATAAAATAATAATGAATGTAATATGCGGTATTTCAAGAAATTGATAAACTTTTACCAATGTAATAGACACATGACATTTAGAATAGAATATACCATTATGTAGAGTAAACTAACCCATAAATAAGTAACTTGGTCTATGAAATTATAAATAAATTTTATCCATATTGTAAAATAATATTATATAATTATATGAAATTATATGTAAAGAAATATTTTGAAAATGATAAATTAATTATTACTATATTTTGAAATATATATGTATTTATCATATTATTATTAATATAATGACTTCAATGAATATTTTTTTTATAAAATATATTCATAAATTAATAATATTTTGGCATATTATTATAAGATAATTTTAACAAACTTAATTGATTTTTCCAAGTGTTATAAATTTAATTTTTATTTTAAAATCTGTATTATTTTAAGAAATTATTATTTAAAAAGATTTATTATATATAAATATCTATTTATTTATTTATTCTGAAAAAAATGAATTCATTTTTTAATTCTACATGTATAAAAAAAATTGGTGAATCTTTTGGATATTTTTTAAAATAGGTTACTTTTTTCTGAATAGTGATATATATTAATTTTCATATATAACATTATATGATAAATAAACAATTTCTTTTTTTATTATTGATGTTAGTAACATAATCTCAAAATATCCTTCCCTATTTAATTTATATATTTATATGTATAAAATATATTGATATTATTGAGCTAAAATAATAAACAAATGAATAAATAAATCAAACAAATCCCATATCCTCCTATATAAATACTAACCTCACCTGAACATTGCCTCAGACCTCAAAATCCATGAATATTTTCCGATTTCTCCCCAATAATCTTCCGAAGTATCTCCCCACGTCTAAGATCCTTGAATTTTAATAACATACCAAACCCAAGTACCTCACTGAGGTACTCAATTAGAGGACATAAAATGGTAAAACCCCCATTCTCTTATTTTAATATCTTTTCAATTTATTTTATTTTCGTATTTATTACTCACCTACCGTTATCCAATTGAAATAATAAATTTATTAAATTTTAAATTCTCTTTTATTATTATGTTAATGGATCAACCCATCTTCAATTTTCTTCCCCTCAAATTTTGTTCTAAAAATGAAAACATCGACCGTGATGTGTTGATTAATGGAATTCAAGTACAATAAGATTTCAATTTCAATTATATCATTAATAGATGGTCATAAAACTAATATTTTTGTTAAAAATTATTATAATATAAATTAATTATTATTCAATGTTCTGGCACCATTTTATATTTATAATGTAAATTAATAAAAGAAGAGTAGTACATGATGATAAAAAAACAGAAAAATAATCTAAACTGATATCATAAACATTTCATCTAATTAATCATCCTAAAATTTAGAAAATTGATATATATTTCCATTTAATATTCTTTAATTTCATTAATGGTATATAATATCTAGTCTGGACAAATATTATTATTTTACATGATTTTCCATACACGAAATCAAGTAAACTGGTATTGAAAACCAAGGAAACAAAAGCTCCCCACTGATAAAATTTTATCTTAAAACTCATAAAAAATGACATAATTGAAGATAATAAAATTATAATATATAAAATTAGTGTATTAAATGTTATTAATGAATTAATTAATGGATTTAATTTGATTATCGAGGAAGTTAATATCATGTGCGTAACACATTTGGACATATGTTAAGGGATTATTTCTGAACCTCCATTTTCTTCCTTCAGGTAATGATTTCTCATACTTAGTCAAAATTTAATCCTTAATTATTCTTATTTAATATTTCTATATTATGTTTGTATGATCCAAAAATATTTTTCCATCCCATTGTATCATTCTTTAATGTGGAAAAACATGTTTTATATGGTTACATTCTCAAATCATCTTAAAAAGAGAGTCCAATTAAAGATAACTTCCCAATTTGTTAACCATTTTAATGTGACCTCAATAAAATATTTTTTAGAATCTACTATTTTTTTTAAAATAAATCATTTTATCATGAAAAAAATATTTTTCTTCATTGTTGGTTTTATGGAATATAATATTCATTTTCATATTAAAATAAACATTAACATTTTGTATAAACATCAAAAAAAGGTTTATTTTATAAATTTTACCATGTACACTTTTATGATAAACCCGTTTTTTATGATCCATGACTAGATTATGATACATAATTATTTCTATTGATAATCCATACATTTATTTTTGAATCCTTTTATATAATTTTTCATATGGAACTCATATTCATGTACATTCTATAATGGGTGTCCTATTGATTGTTCTCTAATTCATTGAGTAAGTTTTATTCTAATAATATGTCACGTGAAATGGTATTTGTGGTTGGACATGAATCATGTTCTTCCTTGTGCAATGATCATTGTGGATAACCTTGCATCATGATCCGCTATGTTTAATGGTGTTAGAGTTTCGCTTGGACTGATGACTATTTCATAATGTATTTTTTTTCAAATTTCTATGACTAAATGATTACATGATCCCTTATTATGTGTTTTAGGATTTCTTACATTTATTAATGTCCTATGCCTTTTTATGAAATCATTGTATCCCTTCTAACTCATATTTTATGATTTATTCAAATTTTTATTCTCTTAATATTCTTATTATCTCAAAAATTATTTCATGTATCCCCATGTTATCCTATACATATTTATGATCTCAATATCTTAAGAGATTGTTATCAAGATAAAATAATTTATGTTTTTATTTTTTCATTAGGTTTTTTAATAGTGTATCTAATCATCCAAATACACATTATATTCTAATTATTATCATATAATTATTTCTTAATTATTCTTGAAATCATGTATTAATATATGAAAATGGATTGGGTATTTATAGTTGATATTAGAGGAATTTCCTATTTATTTTTCGAGATTAATACTATAAAATATTATTAAGAAACATAGGGACAATTATATTACCATGGATATCATATATTGAAACATATAGAATCAAAAGTAAGATTTACATTTCATTTAAAAATTCATCAAATTATTTTAAAAGGCTACTTTTTTATGTAATAAAAGTAAGTATTCTGGCCCCCAATTTGTACATTATTTTTCATAGTTAACGGATGGAAAAAAGCACTTGTACCAAAAATAAATTTGATTGGAAATGTGATGATTAACAAAAAGATATACTATATTTGATATTAGTGGATCCTCCAAACATCATTAATGTACTTTCTCAACTTGCTCATATTCTGATTATTAACAAGATTAATGTGGAACTCGCTCCATATCCTAAAGAAGGAAAGTATTCATTAAAAAAATATCATGACAAATTTCTCCCATATTTAGTTGATATTATGATCCCATCACCAGCGAAAAATGGATTAACTCCATTGAGAATATATTATATATCCTCCAGTTCGTTGATGAAAAGAATGTTGTTCTAGAAGCCTATCATTTTGATGGTGATGCTGATCAATGTTGTGAAATGATCAACAATGAAAATTATAATGATGAAATTGATTCTATGGAATGTGATGATTTCAAAAAAATATTTTTCAATAAATATTTTAGCCTAACACTCCATGTTAATATAGAAAGGTAGTTCCTCAAACTGATGAAAAATTAAGATGAATCTATCCGGGCATATGAGGAAAACTTTGTATGTCTTCTACGATATTTCTCTAACTTTTTCATGAACATTTAAGTCAATGTTGATCGCCTTTTTAGTGGAATAAATGAAAATATTCTAAAAATGTTGGTGGTTTGTCACTTTTAATGATCACTCATCTTATAGTTCAGTGTTTCAACATAATGTAAAATGCGTATTATAAGAACTATTTACATAATCCAAGTATTATTGGAGGTAATAAATATCTACAACCTTTGAGGAAGAAATGAAAATAATATCTTATCAATGCTACTAAGGTGGAGCCTAAAAATGATGTGGTGATAGGTATTCTGGTTATTCCTTCCTGAAAAGAAGCCTTACTATTTTATTTTGGATCTACTCATTCTTTCATACCATACAATTTCTGGAGAACAATTCCAACACCACCTCAAATATGGAGGTTGATTAATTTTTGGGAATAAAAAATGGGGAAATTATTGCATCCAAGGTATATAAATATTCCCCTTATAATGTTTGTAGATTGAACCTCATAGAAAATATCATCTTACTTCTTTTGGTAGAGTTTGAATCTATATTGGTCATAGATCCTTTATATTTATACAAGGAAAATTTCTACTATTGGGAACGTGAGATCACACTTCACATATAGAAGAATCATAGAATTTTTTAAAAGAGTAATGTGGCTGATCAATATTAATCAAAATCATTTTCTCAATTTTTAATACTATTTCCTAATTAGAAATCATATCTAGTTCAAATGATTGATTCAAAGGATTGAATTATGATAAATGGAATTCCCATTATGAGGGACTACATTGATTTATTCCATGAGTAATTTCATTTTATTCCTCCGGATTAAGATTCTATGTTATCAATTGAAATTATACCTAGATATGATACTATATAAATGAAACCGTATTGAAAGGACACTATTGATCTAGAAGAACCGAAGAAGAGGTTATTGGAGAGTATGAACAATGGTTTTATTTTCCAGAGTGATTCACCATAGGGTGATCAGGTCCCATTTTCCATGAATATGGACAGATAAATGCTCCTATGGAATAATTATCATGATCTCAATAAAATCATGATAATGGAAAACTACCCTTTTCCACATATAAAGGAAATATTTGATGGACTACATGCGTCTGTGTATTTCTATGAGGTAGTCAATTGATATTTCACTAATTAATGTTAAATAATGAATATATTGCCAATTAAACCTTTTCAATTGGATATGGAAACTTTTAGTACATATTGATACCCTTCGAACATTCTAGTGATCTATAATATTTAATGGATTTATTGATTATATTATTTAGATATTACCTAAATAATTTTGTGTCAGTCATTATTATTGATATTCTGATACACTCCAAGATAAAGGAGGAACATAATGAGAATTTTAATACTATGATAGTGAATTTGAGAAGGGATAAAATCATTTAAAAATATAGTAAATGTGAATTATTCATATAGGAATTATCATTATTGGGGTATGCTATAACCAAAAAAGAATATAAGTGGTCCCTTCCAATATAATGGGAAAGGAAGAGTGGGCCATGCCAATATCTGCAATAGAGATCCAAAGTTTCCATTGTCTATAGTGGTATTATGGATAATTTTTGAATAAATTTTAATTATTTGAAAACCCAATAACAAAACTTATATGAAATATATTATATTTTATCTTGACCCAAGAATGTGAATACTGCTTCAATTATTTGGAAAAATGGCTTATCACTACACCAGTAATTAGTATTCCAAGAAGTGGGGAACTCTATGTTGTATAAAAATACATAAAATAAGGTATTAGAATGTTTACTGATGAAAATAAGATAATGTGATAACCTTTTCCTTAAGAAAATTTATAATTCATGATCAAAACTATCCAATACCTAATATGTAGTTGGTGGTTGTGTTCATTGTGTTGAAAATGTAGTGGCATTCTCTCTTTGGGGAGAACAATGAGATATATAATGATCATAAGACTCAAATATATATTTTCATACAATGATCTTTATATTTACCATTTAATATGGTTACATATCATCATGTATTGTGACTGATAAATCCACTATATTCCAGATAATATAAATAAGTTCAAAGAATCACTATGTAGAAAATATTTGGAATATTTATCATTGATGAGAATTGAGAAGGATAGAATATTTTTACTCTTGAAAATGGTGAATGTGTGAATAATTAATTAAGAAAAATAAAAAATCATTTCTAAAATAATTACTCATCTATCCCTCCTCAAGAAAATACAGAATTCCCAAATAAGTGATGTAGAAATTTCGAAAAATGATATAAGTTTTTGAAAAGGGAAATCCAATGAGTTTAAGATTGATGATGAAGGGGGAATATTATTTGTTACAAGGATATGTGAAACATTAAAACTACAGATAAATAAAGTTATTCTAAATATAAAACATAACTCGATCTCCTCAATTCACCCAGTGATCCCAAAGATATATCGTGGTCTCTGAGAGCACTATTTTTAAACAATATTATGACATAGATCACAAATAATACATCATAGTGTTGAGTATTCATCAAGTCATGTATAAAAGAAAAATTTATATGGGGATGATGAAGTCATTACCCATACAAATGAGGATGTGGGAAAACATCACCATAGAAATTGTCACCGAACATCAAAAGACAACCAAAGAAGAAAATTATATTTGGGTTATGATGGATCATCTTACAACGGTAGCTCATTTTAAATCAATTTGAGAGGTATCATCACTCGATAAAATTTCCTAGATATAAATCAAATAAGTGGTATGTATACATGGAGAACCAATATTTATTATATCTAATTGAGATTTGTGATTCACTATGATGTTATATAAAATCTATAAAATGCTAACAAACAGTGATCTGAACATCAGTACGGCCTATCATCCTCAAATAGTTGGAAAATATGAGAAAATTTTTCAAAAATTGAAATAAATGTTTATATAATTTTCTAGGTACATCGAGGGAGTGTGGGAAAAAATATATTCCTTAGGTGGAATTCTATCTCATCAATAGTTTCTACTCAACAATATAATTGGCTTCATATAAATACCTTAATAGGAAATGATGCATAACACCAGCATGCTGGGAAGTGGTTGGTGAATATATGCAATTGGTACCTCAATTAAATTAATATATGGTTGAAAATGATAAAACCACTTTATACAACATTAATGCGGCCCAAAGATGATAGAAGAGTTTTGTAGAAATTTGTAAATGATACCAAGATTTTATGGTTGGAGACATGGTATTCCTCTACATATCTCCATGGAAGAGAATCATTATATTTCGGAAGGAAAAAAATATATTTCCTAATTACATTGGCCCCTTAAATATTTTTTATCATGTTAGTGCACTATCCAATCGGCTATCATATCCACCAACCATGTCTCACCTTCACAACATATTACACATATCTCTCTTGAGAGGTACATACTAGATCCCTCGCATGGTCTGAATTCTTGAGGTGGTACAGTGGGAAAATGATATCTCATATGATGAAAATCCAGTGAAGATTTTGGAATATAGAGATAATTTTGTACACAATAATATAATTATCATAGTCAAAGTACAATGGATTAATAATAAGTACGAATAGGGAATATGATAACCAGAGGATGAAATTAAGGATGGGTACCCACCCATATTTTCCCTTAATTTTGTAAAATGAAATTTTGTGTGAGAACATACATAAGCGGTTAATAATGTAATAACCCATTATTCTATAAATAAAATTTACAATCTTAAATTTATGTCACATAGTATAAATCACTTTAAATTACATAGATGATACAAAAAAATTGTAGATGTATAATGAATGAAATTGGAGGTATTCTTTGAAATTGATGGAACTATACTAATAGAATAGTAACATAACCATTAAAATAATTTTGTGTCAATAAGGAATAGTAAAATATCTAATAGAATAGTAACATCACCTATAAAATTATAAATAACATTTATTCGTCTTATAAGTGAAAATATGATATAATAATATCATAGTATATGTAATTAAATGTATATTAAATAAAGAATTGAGAATTGTTATTTTTGTAAAACATAAATGTTCATTTAAAATTTAATAATTAATATAATTATTTAATGTAAAATATATTTTTTAAAGTAAATTCATAAATTTAATAAATTTTATTATTATAAGATAATTATATGAAGCCATTATTAATTTTTGAAGGTGTTATAGAAGCAGTTATAATTTTAAAATCTGCATTTCTCAAATAAATGATTATTTTAATTAAAAAATAAATTTCCCATATTTAAAAATTATTTTTATAAAATTTGAATCTTAACTATTAATGGTATTGAGATAACATAATAAACTAATTTATATAATAAAAAAACACCCCTCACCTCCACTAGAAATACCACCCCTCACCACCAGTCATCCTCAAACCTAAAAAGCATTGGAAATTTACCAATTTATACCTAATAATTTTCTAGAGTATTTACATTAAATCCATTATTTTTCTCTCGAAATAAAATTTCAAAACCAATTTCACCAATGAGGTTTTCAAGGAGAATAATTCAATAGTTAAAATCATCTTTCATTAATTCTAATTTCTTTTCATTTTCATGTCTTTTTTTATTGTCTCCTAACCTACTCTTATCCAACTAAAACGAAAAATCATGTATCTTTTATATAATTGAATTTTATTGGCATAATGGATAAACTAATCATAAATTCTCTTCTAGACTCCTTTTTTTCTAAAAATGAGAACATCAACTATGATGTGCTGGTTTATCACATTCATGGACGATTAGTTTTCAATTACAATTACTGCATTCTGGGATGGTCATAAAACCATTTTTTTCAATAGATTTTAATATATGTATTAAATTTAATATAATTTTTTATATATTTTTTACATTGAAAAAAATACTTAATAGAACAAAACAAGTTCGTAATGATCAAAAAAATGACAAAAATAATCTAAATGGTTATCATTAATGTTTCTTATAATGAATCATCGGCACATCAATAAAATAATATATAAGGCAATTTTATATTCATTATTTTTAATAATAACAATAATTTCAATTCAAGACAAATATTCATATTTAACATTATTTTCTATACATGTAAAATGCTAAACCAATCACGGAAACCAACGACAAGAACACTGTCAAAAAATTAAATTGTGTATTATAACTCATCAAAAATGACCAAATTAGACAAAATAATATTATAATAAAAAAGTAAATGTATAAAAGTTTCGTAATTAATTAATTAATGTATTTAATTTTATTATCCATGACATTAAGATCATGTGTGTAACACCTTTGGATATATAATAAGGGATGCTTTTTTATCCTCTGTTTTTTTCTTTGGCATACACTTTCTCCATCTATACCTCAATGTAATTATTAATTTTTATTATTTATGATTAACATGTTCTATTTGTGTGTTCCAAAAATATTTTCTTATCCCAGTTATTCGTTATTTGATTTATAGAAAATTGTTTTATATGATTCCATTGAAAAATATTTTAGATAAGCAGGCCCTATTAATGGGAACTTCTTGATTTTGTACCCATTTTAAGGTGGATTCTATAGTATTTGTTAAGACACCATTAATTTTTTATGTAAATAATTTATCATGGAAATATATCTTGTTTCATTTTCAGATTTATGAAAACAAAAATTCATTTTCTTCTTTAAATTCTCTTTAATATTTTTCTTATACTACACTAAAACTTTTAATTTCTAATATTTCTCAAAAAAATATGTTTAAATTATTCCACTTCAATTGAACATAAAAAATCATTATCTATAACTATATTACTTTATTACTATCCATATAGGATTTAAATCAATTATTTCATGGAAAAATTAATAATACACCCATTTTATGCTGTTGGATATGACTATGATACCCATTTCATTCCACTTATAACCCTTATATATATGTTTGATTCAATATGGATGATTTTTCATATGAAAAACATGTTCCTGAATATGTTATAATGGTTCCACCCAGATTGAAATCTAATTCAATGATTAATGTTGTGGTCTCATGTGACATCATGTAAAAGGGTCTGGGTGGTTAGTGTTTACTCTTTAACCTCTATAGGAAATGGTCTTACCAGTTAACTGTGACTCATTATCCTCCATGAGAAATGCTCGTGGAGTTTATCCATGAATCGTGATTGCTTCAGGTTTTATACTTTTTCAATATTTCAATGATTACATTACCACATGATCCCATGTTCTGTATGTTATGATATTTTATGTTTTTACAAGTTCCATGATTTTTTATTTCATTATGGTATGCCTTCTAGCCCATGTATAATGAATTGTTACAATTTTTTTCCATTACATGTCTTTTTATCTCATCCTTCTATTCATGAATCCCTATGTTAACTTTTGAATAAATTAAATATCAATGTATGTTAGGATATTTTTATGGATATTAAATAATATCTGTTATTTTTTAACATTTTAATTCATGTCATGTATCTAATCATCCAATGACACTAGATTTTATGATCCATAGCTTCTAATTGTTGGTTATTTATGCTTAAATTCAAGTAATAATATATGTAAAAGGATATTTTCTTTATAAACTATATCTCTAAAAAAACCACAAAGTCTACCATTGTGTTTAAGATGTATGAACACTAATTATAGTCCACTCACATGTCAATATTCGATTCCAAAGGAAAGAGATACTATAGGGTGAAATTTCATCAAAATGTGAGTAGAAGTGAACAATGTGCATGGGTTCCAACATGGTGTGTGATCCTTCTCTTCTTCCTAGAAAGTTTCACTGAAATTATTCATCTAATATCCTATGAAATCATATATGGGGTGAAATAAAATTACATGGAATCCCTTAGCCACTAGGGGTCCATCCTGCGCCCCTATTAATGTCATTTTACCTTGGTCTTGTTTGTTTAATTGGCTTTGTACACTGGTTGTGTCTAGGTATACTATATTTTTTCCTAGCCATTCCCTTATCCATGTACTCCAAATGTATATTCTAGGTCTCTTACACTATGTCACATGACTCGTTGGCTCCCCAAACATCCAGTGATATTTATCTCACATGGACACCCGTACTATCACATCCAGGGAATTACATGTCATCTGTTCTTGAAAAAACCTGGAATGTATTTAGGTTATTAACCAAAATTATTGATCTCTATAGTGTTTTATATCAACAACCAAGAAATTGAATCCTACCTCATGTTTAGAAAAATATAGGTGAATCCTAGAATATTGGCTTCTGACCATCTAATGGACAAAAAATGGAGTTTTCCTTCATTCCAATGAATTCTCAGTTGTCATAATATCCCATGGAACATCCATTCACATCACATGTATTCCAATATATAGTGGAATAAACCCTATAGCCCAATATTTTTTAATTCACATCCTCGATTTGTCAAACCATTCGTCACACTCTAATCCACTATGAATTTGGGATCCGATTGTGCTAGATCGCATCCGGAAATATTAAATTTCCCCATATAGTCTAATGATTAATAATTCAATGAATATATGGGTAAAATAACACGAAAAAATGTTAAAAATTTACTATTCATTCATTCATAGAAAATTAAAACAATTGGGGATATCATGATAGAGAAACGTGGAAAAATAGGGATTAATTGATTAAATTAATTGAATCTCATATGTGGGTTCATGAGAAGGATCAGAAGAATGATCATTCGCAATAATGTAATATTTAGATATAATCTAAAAATATGATGAGTACTAACTCAAACAGGATCTTTCGATTATAAAGAACTGGCTTACCAATAGATGATAAAATTTCTTGCATCCATCATGCCCGGATTCGCTTGGATCTAGAGCCTCAATGACATGTGAACTTGTTTCACCAATGTTGGGTGTAAGAAACCTCCTCTCAATTATCTCAAGAAAAATGACTCAAATCATGGAGATATAACATAAAAGTGAATTCAAATAGAATGATGGGTTGGAGTTATTTAAAATAAATATAACTATTTATTCATTTTAATTAATGGAACCTTCCAACAGCTTATTTATCTTAATGTCCCATGATGAAAAAATTTAAGTAGATCCTTGTGTAAAACTTATCTTTTATATTAAACTGTGGTAAAAAATTATTGAGATGATACTCTTTTTTATGTTATAAATTTTTTAATTAAATATAGTCTTGTAGAAAATAGAATATATTTAATATTTTTTAAAAAATTAATAATTGGAGCATCAGTCCTTGAATATAACTATTTTATTCTCCCACAATTCCACAACACATGAACCTATGGGATCGTCCATGTAGATATCTTCCTCTCTTCTTAATCCTCATTCTTCACTAGGTGATCTAAAAAGGTGGTTTTATCCTCAATGTCCATGTCACCCCTGTAATTAATATAGGTTGGGTCATGTACCTATCTAATCATATATAAAACATACTTGACTTCATATATAATCTCCAACTTTTGGGGTAGGATAAGGTATTAAAGAGCCTCACCAACCCTCATAAAAATATCAAATGGCTTGTTAAACCTCAGTGATAGCTTGCCTACCTAGAAACTTTTTCGAAATCCTCATCATGGTATCAGATTCCATAAAATGTTCTCTCCCTTCTAAAGGTCCAAGGGACTATGAAAATGATCTACAGAAGATTTAAGCCTTATTTTTTTATTCATCTTCTCATAGATGAATTGGACCTACTCCATCATTTCCTACACCATCTCTAGCCAAAAAAAATAAATTCCTTGTCGATATCAGTCCAATATTAGGGTGAACTGCAATGTTTCCCTTACATGGACTCAAAAGGTTATATTTCATTCATAAGTGTGTCAACTATTATTTCACACAAACTCTACCAAGGTTAAGTGATCCACCCAGATCTAGCTAGTTACTAAAATGAAATAACTCAATATATTCCCCAACACTTAGATTGTGCGCTTGTCATTCCTAACTATTAGGGGGTGGAAGGTTATACTCATCTTAATCCGAGTCCTGAATGCCTCATCTAGGAATCAAAACAACTATGATGTAAAATAAACATCATGATCAAATACAATAGTCATGGAAACCCCATGAAGGTTGAATGATCTATTGTATGTATAATTTCCTCAAACACTCCCCTAAACTCATCACCATGATAAAAAAGTTGTGTTTAGAATTTATAAGTCATTGAACTATCACAAATATGGTGTTGTATCATATCGCTATCTATAGAAGACCAATCAAATATTACAAGGATTTTTGTCCCATTTATATTGTGGAATCTCAAATGGCTAAATCAAACCAACCAGATCCTAGTGCTTGTCCTTCTCATACTGACAAGTAAGACACCTTTAGGCGAACATAGCCACACGCCATCCCATGCTAGACCACCAAAACTAATTTGGAATTTACATATACATATTTTCAAAAAATGAATGTATATCTATTGTAGATGTCTAAAACTCACTCATAACCACATCCCATACCATGACAAGTACCGTTTTCCATTCAAGGAAATGATGACAAGATTCCTTCCTTAAAAAATAAATATGGTAAAGATACTAAGGATATTCTCTCACAATGGACCTCACAGTTTATGTCACCCATCTTGTACCCTCTCTTGCACTATAGTATCATAGGATTCACCCCCCCTAGAATTAAGAAAAGTTTCACCCTTATTAATAAACAAGGTCAGTTTTATGGAAGTCAACTACTCTGATTCCTCCTACACTAAGGGAGCTTATGACATTATTTTAAGTGAATATTTCACCTTTTTTCCTTCACCAATGTGTAGACTATATCAATTCCATATTTCAGGAGGAACTCAATATAAAACCTCAATATCATGTTTAGGCCTCTTTTTATTGTAAAAGAACATAGGATTAAATGGTCTAAACAATAAACCAAGTAATATCTTATAAGGTAGTTCCTCAAGGTCCCAAAATACAGAACAACTACTTCTAGCTCCATATCATGAGATGCATATATTTCCTTATTTGATCTCAAAATCCTATACAAAAATGAGATAAATAACTATATCTATATCAACAAATAAAAAATCCCAAATCTTAAGGAATTAAAATAAACTACATACTCTATTCCCTCCTCCGGTAATCTCAGAACAAGTCCACTCATCGGCCTTAGGAAAAAAATATTCAAAGGCCTTATGAAACTATGTAGTCTGGGTAAATTGATTTCCTTTCCATCGTAGTGATTTTAAAGATGCGGTAATCCTAGACAAGTATACTAAAAACCACTTATATTTCCCCCATAAGAGAAGAAAACATTGTACCTCAAACACACTCTTGGATGGTTCTCAAGAATTAAATACATCAATCATTTTTGGGTCTATATAAAATCCATTATATGAAAATACATTCCCCATATAGTGAAACATAAGAATCTAGAACTAATAAATCAACAGAATACCATCATTATGCTGCTCTAAAAAATTCTAAGACCATCCTAATTTTTTCTTCATTATTATCCTCTCAAATAAAGTATAATAGTATTTTAATGATGAATACGAAAAATAAATTGGTCCTGGTATAGATATATTATCCATTTTAACAAATACATAAACTCAATTGTGTAATTTCTCACACTAAATTTAATATCAATGAACTCATATTGTCCAAAGAGATATTAGAATGCATTTTTTCGAATATCATCCTTGTATACTCTAAATTGGTGGTTGTGGGACCTGATATCGGTCACCAAGAAATATATCACACCTCACAACTAATCAAGTATTTTTTCAATCTTTGACAAGGTGTACATATTTTTTATCATGTCTAGGATTAGGAGATTAAAAACTCCACAAATCTACATGCTCTTTTTCACCTTTTTCTGGAAGAACACAATAGCTACCTATAAGAAACACATGGTATAATAAAATTCTCCACTCTATGATACATTGACTACTTTCACTACTCCCACATCTCGGTAGGGGAAAAATGACATTCCAATGAATATATTTGAGTCAACCCATGGTGAATGTCAAAGAAAAACTATATCTCCCCCTTAAAATATTTTCCCAAAATGTCCATTGGGATATTGTCCAAAAACTACTTCATGGAAAAAGAAATCTATATTAAAAAAGAACATAATGTTCAAATAGGTAATCTCCCCAACTAATATCTATTGGAATAAATCCTCCTACTTTTGTAACCCACTCATCCCAATATGATGTCTCTCCCATCCATAAAAGTTAATCTCTTCTCATAAATGAGAAGGCATCTGAATCATCTGTAGTCATAGTGCATCTATTATTTGACCATGGAAACCCAATTCATACCCATGAATACCTTATATGGTTCCATCGTGATGACCATAAGGTCCCAAAATAACATCTATCCACCATGGTATATCTCACACTATCATTAAATAAATTATATAGATGACTCATTCCCCATAAGATCCTCAATAGAAAATAGTAGTCCTAAATCCCTAACTAGAAGAACTACCTCTTATTCTAGGAGTAAATAGATGATGTGATTTCTCACAACTATGTCAAATAATAATTATTAAAGAGAATAATTAAGATATAACAAACCACTAATCTTGTTCTATTCTTATGGATAACACATTTTTGTAGCCTACATTAGTTTGTGCCCTAGAATGACAGCTCGATGAGCCTGACATGGGATGTATAGTGGTGATGGAGGAAAGAGAATGTAATATCTTAAAACACCCAAAAAATCATCCAGAAGCCCCACAATCTCACTCACAATATTCACCTCTCTAGGGGACATTATACCCTCACCTGGGAGAGGCATGATCAAAAACATCTTCTTCAATGGTGGTTCATCGGCTATTTGGATGAACTCCCTAGGACATCTAGTCAGAAAATCATTCAATAAGTTCCCTCTCCCATCATATTCATAGAATCTCCCAAATTTGGTATTCGTTAGTTCTCTCTATTTTCCCTGACTATGTCCAGGATTCAGATTCTGGGAAGATATCATACATCATTATACTATTGATAGGTTCTTAAAAGATACTTCAAATTACTCATCCCTATAACACCTACGTGCATCCCCACCAGCATGGAATCCCCCTCGTAGAAATATCTGCTTCACCAATTCCAACTCCAACACCCCACCATTGGTGGGATTGCACTATGATTCCAGATTTTCTTGCATCACTCTATGGTGACCCATCTCAAACATCCTTTCCCATAATTATCCATCATTAATAACATCGAGGGTGTATCATGTATGATATATGATCCTCATAACATTCTCATCCACTGCCATCCTTCCATAATATATCTCTAGAATATCTTAAGTTTGAACTAAATGTAATTATGGGGGTATTTCTCAATAATGATCCACTATAATAAGTAGGTCTATGAGACATTCTATACCTCATTCATCTATGTAAAAAGACTCCACCAGTTCCCAACATATCCCTAGAAAGGGTGGGTATATAGTTGAACCAGCTAATCAGTTTGGGTTTGAATTGTACTAAAAAAGTCATATCACTAACTCTACCAAATCCTTTGGTTCATGGAGATATATATCAGGAGAGAACATCACCGGCCTCTCACATTAAACAATTCGAAGTGCACTAGGCCAACAGATATCCTCATTTCTGTCTCCAGTTATGATATATTTATTGATTATTTGGGGTGCTACATTGAGTCCACCTAGAGAAATGATATTATAACATATCCCTGTAATTGATAAATATCCACTAATTGTATAATAATTATAATTCAAAAATGGTAACCTAGATTAATTTTATCACATACAAATCATGAACATTTAATCAAGACATGACACGGTCAAATGGGAATATATATATATATGAGGGAAAAATTCCTATTACAATTTTATGGTACTATGTGACCCACTTAGGGTTTTTTATTTTTTTGGGTCTTGTTTATGCATGATTTGTGTGAAATTATGTAAACATTTGGAACATTGTTGGATATACCTGGTTGTTGCACGGATTATCCAAACCGTGCACCCACCCAATGGAAACTGCACAAACCCAAATAGTGGTGGTTTCCATGGTTGGAACATGGTTGGAAAAAATGATCCCAAAAAAAGTATAAAAAATTCACCCCATCAGAGAGGTTCAAGGATATGGTACATAATTTGACACAATACACGTCCCAATCCAGCTAAACATGTGCACTGACATTTTTATTTCCGAAAAAAAATTTAAAAATTTTCTAACACCGATATAAAGACATCAATGACCCTAACATGGGGTTGGACATATTCATTAGCAGGTTTCAATAGAAATATATTATTCTATAATTCTATTTCATAGTGGATCGTTTCCTAATAAACATTATCTCATTCCACTCTAGTAAGTGGTATTCTCTCGTTCCTTCTCTCCATTTTTCTCATTTTTTTCCATAGGGTGTTTAGGATATTAACATTTTTAGGGATATAAACATATTTGTTTTGTAACGTGAATTTATTTTTTATTACATGATCTCTATTTCATATGTTCTTCATTGAAGTATCATGTTAAGAGTGTTGTGGTTCATGTTACTATAATTAATTGTTGGTCATTTTGTCTATGAATGGACAATTATATAACCATTGATTTTATTTATTGAATTATTAATTCATTAAATTAAATGATAAACACCCCATATGGTGAGGATTGTAATTTAAATTTTATTTAGCCTCAATTTTGTTGAAAATAACCAAGCCCATTAGAATTTGAGTAGGGTTGTGATTTTAAATTGATGGAATTTTAAAATTAATTTGTAATTTGATTTATAGGAGAAATGGATTAAATTTATTTGATAGGAACCTATTATTGGTTTTATCATGTAAAATGGAATGGATTTATTATAAACCATGTTTTTAATTTTTATATAAAAATTTACATATTGAAACTAAAAATGGGGAAATTTTATTTTAAGAAAGTTTAAAATAATTTTACTATTATTGATTGATTTATTTAGCACATGAAAAAAATTTAGATAGTGATTTATCTAGGAAAACATGTTACGATTAGCATTACCTATAAATAAATTAAATCTTTACAAATATAAAAAAACCCTAGTTCAATAAATCTTAACCCTAGTGGGATGTTGGTGAATCCCCATTGGCATGATCTATGTGATGTGTATGCAAATTTTTGTTATCCTAAATTTTATTATCTGTGGATATCATAACCTGGAACTATCATACCACAGTGTATATGACTAGTTTTATCTTTATAATTATCTTGATATATTTATTAAAATATTAAACGAACTATTATACCCATGAATAATGAATTATTTAGAAAAATTTATATAAAATGTTTACATAAGAATGTATTTGTAATGTTTTTGTTACCTAAAGTGGAAGGCATGTTCTATTTTAATTATGAAGCTATACTTCCATGCCAATTTTATTTCAATTTGAAAGAATTATTCGGTTTATTATATTGGATTATTATTATGTAAAAAGTGTTGAGACCCTATTGGGATTTTAAATATCACCTTGCTGTTGCCTTCAGGTGTTTCCTTGTTTCCTCTTATTGGGTTCTAGAAAAGCGAAAGCACCACATTGAGGTTACAATTCTTGTCGATGTTTTGGATTTTAATGCTATGTTCGTTGGGATTTAGGTTATTTATCATGCTTATTTATGGTACTCGATGTTATGTTATTTAAGTTTTTTATCACTATTTAACTTCTAGTAAAGTCTCTTTTTGGAGTATTCATTGAGCATAGAAATCTTCTTCATTTCTTTCACTGCTCTTGAGGGATAATCATTCCCTATTTTATGATTTTTTTTCTAGGTTCTAGTCCCAAAACCATGTGGATTGGAATCACTCTTTTGAATATTTCATCAACATATTAGTTATTAGTGTACAAGGGTATCCAGGATGTTTCATGGAAAATTGGGATAAAATGGGATGGTTAATCATCTTGACTTATCTTAGTATGAAATTGAGATCTTTTTCGGACATTAGAGGTAGTAACGAGTGAGTTCCATGTGGTATATCATCATAATGAGCCTCAATTCTCTAGGGTTGGGTTGGTAATTCCTTCATGAGGAATATTTATAATATATTCCCTCTTTAGAATTTCATATGAAGAAATTAAAATCAATTTTCACTATTTAGTTGGATTAATTTCACTATTTCTCTTGTTTTTGTGTTGATCAGAGTCATATTATGACATAATTGATTTTTTTCTACTCATGTATTGTAACACCATACATATGAGATGATTTGTGAATGGTATCAAGTATGAATCTATAGAAGAAACATTGTGATAAAGTCTTCCCATGTACCAAAATCTAGTTGAGGCTATTATGCATCTTTTCCAAGCTCGTAGAAAAGATCCTATTCCTTTAGGATCTAGTGGTCGAACCTCGGATAGATTAATATCAGAATCATGCTCATGATTTTTTTCTCTATAATTCACTATTATTACAATGATCAAAATTTTTTCAATAAGATGATCATTTTTTACGAATATTTGAACTTCTCTTTATGTTCTTCGAGATGCCTCATTAAATAAAGGTGAAATGTTCCACCATTAATATTGAAGGACATAACAAGAGATGGAGGGACATGATGGTGATGATGAAGAGTCTTGAGTGTTTAGAGTGTAAGGAATTTAATTTTAATTTCACCAAATAGATCAATCCAGAGTCTATGCTTTTGTATAAGGGAATTGATTTTTTTAATCTCAAGTAGATTGACAGTCCTATTAAAAATATGCTAATTTATTTCCTAATATTGTGTAGTTTTCACCTGAGATAATATCAAATGAAAATATTAAGACAAAATGGTTTGAAATGGGACATAAAATTGGTATTCATTATACAGTTTTCTTGTCGAATATCATTTCTTATACAGATGTGTTGGATAGACCATTTATGGTTGATCAATACCTGGCTAGTATGTTTCTGTTGAAGAGAGCTTTTTAACAAAATGAATGTAAAATGATTACAATCAATGGAATCATAATTAATAATTATTCTTGTGGTGGATCTTGATAATACCGATATTCAGGACCTCTTATAGGTCATGGAAGAGGTCCTTTTATTTTTAACTAGTGTCGAAAGCATGGGAACTCGAAATGGGCTAGCACGGAGTCATCCAAGATATGTGGTTTCTACAGATTCTTATTTCACATTAATTTCTTCATTAATTTTTATTATTCTCCACATAGTGGCATCATATCATTTGTGACACAACATATTGTGGTGTATTCATATTCCTCATGAACAAATGTATTATAGAGACATGCATCAAGAATGAAGCTTCTTCATGCCGTGAAAGAGGTTGCAAAGAAAGTAGATGTGGTTCTAGAAACTATGAGACGATTCATCACTATATATTCATCATTTTTTACTAATTTATTTTAAACTATTTCACCTAATTTATTCATTTTATCACATATTATCAATAGTCTAATTGTTTCTACGTAGATTTTATCTCATGTGGTGGATATTACTACATCCTTCAGAATAAAGGGAGATAGGGTCTTCATTATACAGATTATGTATACAATATATCAATGATTTATCATACATGGGATTTTCTAGTTTTCAACATGAATCCTCTAGATATAATTTCCTCGATGGATTGGAACATTTCCAATGATGCCTGAATTAACTATAATCATTAATGGGGCTTATTTACTACTCCCAATGAAGTTATTTGTTTCTTTCTAGGATAATGGTGCCTAAGGTTGAGTAGATCTTGAACGAATTATCCAAATATGGATAAACTAATACCAGTGTTTTAATTTTATATAGGGAGGTAAATCTTGAGTGATGATATCCTTCTAATTATAGACAAGTTTCCCAAATGGTATCTCCTAGGCTTCTACAGTTTTATACCAATAATGTATTTACTGTTTTCTATTGGTTTAGTACCATGTAATTATCCATTATATTATATTTCTTACATCATTGAACAAGTTTTAACAGAATTATTTGGATACTTAATAAGATTATCTATTAGATAAAGGATTTATACCCATGTGTGTGTCACCTTGGGTGGCACCAATTCTATTTCATATAAAATATGATGGAATGTTTCTTTATGTGTATTCCAAAATAGAAATTGAGTTATGATAAAGAACAAGAATATTTTTCCCTGGATTGATGGTCTTTATGACTAGTTTAAATGGGGTATGTGGCTCTCAAAGATTGATCTTATATATGGTTTCTATTAGATTAAAATAAAAGAATCTAACATTCAGAAACAACCGTCAGGAATATGTATATTAATAATGAGTAAATTTCAATGAAATTTTATCTAACTAATTCTTCTATATTATTTATATATTTGAGTAAGAAGATATTCAATGAGTATCTTGATAATTTTTTGTGGCCTTTGAAAATGGAATCATTTTTTCACTATGTCCGATGATGATCTTGTTCATTATTTGAGATCAGCATGGGATTTTTCTAGAAATTATCGACTTTATTAAAATATATGAAAATGTAAATTTTTTAATAAGGAATTTAAGTTAATGATACACATTGTGTAAAAACATCATATTTTATTTGATCATAAAATGTTCAATGATTTTATTACATTGGATAATTTTTATAATGTTATCTAGATTTAAAGGTAATTTTGTTTATCTTGTTGTTATTGTTGGTTTGTAATTGATTTATAGAATTTGGATTTCCTAATTGTTTCTCTCACTTGGAAAGGAGTGATGTATGTTTGGTGTGAAATAATTTAGAGGTATTTTCTTTAACTGAAACATCTTTTGACTACAATATTGGAGTGGACTCTTCCAGAGGGTAGTCAAGAAAATGTGGTCTTTTATGATGCATTAGTTTTGATATTGGATTATTTTATTATACAGAGTGATCATTTTATTCCCCATGGATCGTGGAATATAATACCATTGAATTATAAGTACAAAACCCATTACCTTAAAATTGCATCATTAATGATTGCATATATGATTTATAGGAATTTCTCTATGGATGAAATATTTACCATGTATTCTTATAAAAAGTGGTTGATTTATATCATCGCTCAATAATATTTGAATCTCCACTAGAAGCATTGGGTTGAATAGTTAGAATATTTTGATTTTGAAATTTCATATACTCTACAAAAAGGTAATATAATTAAATATTATTTAAGAAATATGCTACTGACTCTAGCCATAATGTAATCACTAGAAGAATAGAAATAGATGTTTTTATTTCACAGTTCCATATTTAAGAATGGTAAATAGAGGTTGTGGTTTCCGTGGTGTGTGTTTATATGCCTCCTATCATCATAATATTATTCTTTAAGAAAATTATCTTGATGATGATTTATATGGAATCAGATACAATCTTTATGGTGGGGATAAAATTCCTAATTTTATGTTCTCCATGGAGGGTGCTCTATGTTTATGAAACCCAGGTGTTTTATATTTTCCTATAATGAATTTTGTTAATATGGTTTTTGATAATTTCCATTGGGAAATTCACCTAAGAATGTCATCAATCTAATGTGAAATTATGTGATGAATCTTTTAGCCTGTTATGATATGGGGAATTTTTTATTGTCTCTCATTGTTTAATATGCCAAATAGTCATGGATGGGAAGCATAGACCATTGGGTTCCCATCATCCACTAATAATGACTAAATTGATGTTTTATTAGATTTATATGTAATTTTTTTTCCATGTGCTTCTAAAAATAATAATATAATATTGGTTGTGATTGATTGGATGGAAAAATTGGAAAATTGATTACCCATTCATGATGCATCCAATGTTGTGGAGATCGTAAATATCTATGTGAAATATATTCATCCTTTAAATAAAGTTCCTTCTACTATAGTCTCTAAAAGAGATTCATATTTTACTTCTCAATTTTGTGGAGGCCTTAAAGTGTAACTTGGATCTTAGGTTAATTTTAGTATCGAATATCATCCATAGGTGGATAGGCAGAAAAAAAGAGTTTTATAGATTCTTGAGGATATTCTTTCCTCCTAGGTTCCTATATTTGGTGGATATTGGGTTTACCATTTAGGAATGGATGATTTTTCATAAGAAAATAGTTATTTTTCCGCAATTAGAAAGTATACATTTTTAGGACTGGATGATCATCCATAATTGATGTTTATAATTAATCTATTCCATGCATAAGAACTACGAAATTAAATTACATGTCCAAATCATGTTCTATGATCTATTATTATTGATGTTTATCCTAATCAATCCAAGGCTGAGTATCTAGTAAGGATAGTTGGTTATGAATCCAATTCAATTTTTTGGAGGAATATACCTCTTGATTTAATTCAATGGCAACACAATTCTGATACACATCAAAGAAATGAGAGAGAGGAAATGGTGAGGGAGTAGTGTCCTCATATTTTTGACGTTAGGATATATTGATAGGAATTTTAACTACAAAATTTTTTAATTGTGGGGATTCTGTAATATCCAATTATGGTTTTCAGATAATCCTAAACCCTATTTTTTATCATTCTTTGGTTTGGTCTCATTTTGGGGGTTTTCATGTGAAAATATGAATGAAAAATGAACTTTATGGGTTCTGCACTGTTGGCACATGGTTTTCACAAACTATGCACCCACCCCATGGAAACCAAAAAAACCCAAATAGTGGGGATTTCATGGTCGGTTCCCTATTTTACAAACTACTAGTCCAAACAGTATCATCCATTCACTCCAACATAGTTGTGAACTTTTAAGGATTATGGTTTCACAAACCATGTAGTCTTCCCCATTTAATTGGGTGTATAGATTTATTAATAATAAAAAATGTTTTAATAATTCCCAAAAACTAATATAAATATTCACCCTGCCCTAACTAGATATTGGATTCATTCCTAGGTCTTTTTAGGGTTCAATTTCCATTTATTGGGTCCTCCAAACATTTTCTAAAGTGGATGATTTTGTTAAGAACAACATTCGATTCCTCTGTGGTAAGGGGTATTCTTATATTTCGTGACTCCCTGTCTCTCCATTATTCCATCATAAGGTTATTAGATATTATAAATTGTGAGGGATATAATATCCATTCATTCGGATCTTGAATCTATGTTTGATTCCTTTATCTTCTATGGTGATTTTCATCATTGTAATATCCTATTTTAGGTTCAGTTGTATGTGTTTCCCTGATTAAATGTTTGTTGTTATACATATAAATGCACAATTATATATCCATTAATTTTCATAGTTGATTAATAATAATTTCAAATAAATTTTGTATACCAAATCTAATAAGGATTTGATTTGAAATTGGATTCAGCATGAATATTTTCGAACAACCACCAATTCCAATGGAATTGGATTTGGTGTGGGAGCTGGAATTTAGGGAATTGTGAAATTATTTTGTGAATTTATTTTTGAGAAAATATCTTAAATTAATTTTATAAGAATCTGTGATTTGTTTTATACTATTAAAATGTGTGAATTGATTAAACACATGTGTTTTAGTTTTCAAATGGAAACTAGAATATTGAAATTGGAAATGGGGAAAAGTTATTTTTAATATTTTTAAAATAATCTACTCTATTTATTGATATATTGAAAATATGTGTTATTCAGTAATTAGTGTGTCATTTGGGACAAAAATATTAGGATGGGGATTTTATAGTATATGATTGGCACTTTAATATTATAATGAAAACCTAGTTTGGAATATCTTCTCTATAGTGGGATGTCAATGAGCCTAGTTTTTTTAGTGTCAGAGGATGTGTGTGTGCATTATCATCTTCATGGATTTGAATGTGTGGGGATATCACTACCAATAACTATGAATCCTTAGTTTTTATACCCATATTTCATGAATTAATTATTATGATATATATATATATTCAAATTTTTATATTATTTTTTTCCCGTGAGTAATTAAATAAATATTTTTTTAATATAAATGGTTTCATATGATGTTGTTTGAAATTTTCACATCAGTTAAAGTGAAAATCATGATTTTTTATAATTATGAGTGTTTAGTTCCATGCCTATTTTATTTGAAATTGAATTAATTATTTCGGTTTTTATGTTATAATATTATTCAAAACATATTGAGATCATTCTAGTTTTTTAGCACACACCCTACCTTTTCCTTTGCTGTAGTTTATATGTCCTCCTTCAAGTTATGAGCAAGGGGAAATCACCACTTGGAGTCTGCTATTTTTTTTAACTTTTGGCTTTGAGTGTTATGTCCATAAGGACTTGGGTGGTTTATCATGTTAGTTTATGTTACTTAATGATGTAATATTTTGTTATTTAATACATATTTAAATTTTTTTTATAGTTTCATTTGGGAGATTTCATTAAGCATATTAATTTTATATGTTTCTTCCATTGTTTATGTGGAAATATCATTCCCAATTTTTCCTTGAATGGTACCAGATACTAGTGGTCAACCCAGGGTGACCCTCAATACACTTTGGGATATGTCAGGATAAGATTAGTTGTCATTATACTAGGGTATTTGATCCTATTTATGACATTGGGAACTGACTAAAAAAGGCCTCTTAAAAGACTCAATCCTATATGATGCATGTACAAAATATGACGGAAACAAATGTCTTGGTATACTGAATCGACAAGAAAGGGGTTAAAATCATGATGTACTGACATGTTGGCCACCTCACCAACAGTAGTTTACCTATCCTAAGAGGGAAACTGGAGACACTTCGATGTTTTTTCCCTACGTTTCAACCAAATTATCATAAGGGGAGAACTCCAAATTTTGTCCCTAAGAGTCGAGCAACACTAATACCAATTTTCATGACATCAATCAATGGGGTGCAATCCACAACTACACCAAGCCCACTGTAACAACCCAAACATTTACCAATAGAATTTATCCCTTCTAATTATAATTTCATATAGTATAAATGAAAAAAAATAACATATACACAATACTAAAAACGTTTTAAATTAATAATAAATGAAATAAGATGTATCTCAAGAAATTAAGGAATCAATACTGATGAAATACTAACATGTAATATTGAATAGTAATATCACCCTTATGAAAGTTTAATTGTCCATATAAATAGTAACCTCGCATATGGGAGAATAAATAAAATTTATGCATCTTATAAATAATATTATGATACACTTAATTCTTTATTCTAAGTAAATGATTATTTTAAAAATTATTAATTATGGGTTGGAATTTTTGCAGGTCATAAATATTTAATTAATTTTGTTGAGTAATTATATATTTTTGAAGAAAATATATTTTTATAAAATGTATTGTGATATTAATATTTTGATTTATATTGATTTTAATATAATTTTATGATAACATAAGTAATTTTTCAATGTATTCTAAACTTAGTTATAATTATAAAATCAAAATTTTCCATGTAATTGATTACTTTAATTAAAATATAAATTATTTATATTTAAAAAATTAGTTTCCTAAAAAGGTTTTAATTTATGATTTTTATCATCAGAAAATGTATAGGGTGAATTTTTTGGGATTTTTCTAAATTATGTGACTATTTGGTGAATAGTAAAATATGGTAACTTATTATACATATAAATGATAATTTAAATACACTATTCATCGATTCATCACAGAAATGAGAATAATAATCTGATATTCCCTTACAATATATTAATATCTTTTATGATATTTCTCAAAAAAACTCATAGTTTTTAGCCAAAATAATACACCAATGATTAAAATAATGGAAAAACACCCATCTCCTATACTATAAATACCACTCGTCACCCTCTCTTATCCTCAAACCTCTCAAGATTTGATACATTCCCAAATTTGTCCCAAAATCCTACCATATACCCTTCACAACATACAAGATCTCCTGAATTAATTAAAGGACGAAAATCATTTCTCTATGGTTGTTCTCAATGATGACCAATGAAAGTGGTACAATCCTATTCCTTTTTCCTTTAATTTATATTAAATTTCATTTTATTTCTTATCTTCTCATCAATTTTTCTTATCCACATGATATGATAAATATTTTATGTTATATATACTAAAAATCTATAATTTTACCATAATATCAACCATCATAACTCCACCCTCTCACTCTTTTATTATAAAAATAGAATCATTGCCTGTGATGTGTTAATTAACCACCAACATGGGAGATGCACTTCCATTTTCATGTAAAACCATCATGGATGTTAATAAAACAGTTATAACAGTAGAAAAATATTTGAAAATTTATTTCAGAAACCTCTTTATGTTCTAGATCTTACATGTATACATAACATTGAAACATAAAAAAAGAATTTTTTTCCAAAAATTTCCAAAATTAACATCAAACGATCATCATTAACTTTATTCTAATAATTTAACCTCATACCACGAAACAAGATACTTCCTAATAGAATTTAAAATATTGTAATATCATTAGTTATATATAATTACACATCTAGATATTTATCCACATTTTACACAAACATTTATTCATGTATATAAGTGAACCAATCATAAAAACGATGAAAAAAACTCGATAGTGGTGAAATTAAACTCTATAACTCATCTAAAAACCCATAAATTAACTTCATAATACCATAATTAGTGAATCCAATTTTAAAATATTTATTTATTTGTTAATTAATCAATCTAATGTGATTATAGAGGATATTAAAGTTAATAAATCATTTGGACATAAGGTATTGGGAATTAACAAAACCAGCTATCTTTATTTGGGTTTTCCTTATTTCAAGTCATTTTTAGTATGGAAATTACATAAATTTATTTTATTAATTATTATATTAAATTTTTTGAATATATATTGTTTTACATCTGTTAATGAAAACACAATGTCCTCCAAAAAATCTCATCTTTCAAAAAATCACACCATTTAATTCTCGAGACTGTTTCTTCTTAGCTAAATGTTGATGATTATAATATAAATTTTATTATTACCTATTTTATTTGGGAACCCAAATTATATGAATATATGATTTATAATATGTAACCCATTCCTTTCTGTGGATTATTTTTTTAAATGATTGATATACTTTATATGTGGCATGGATGATAATGTAAATGTTATGATGTGACGGGTGTTCCAGGAATGTTAATGTACAATGTAATTATTATGATGGGATGGGTGATATGGGAAATATATTATGATATAATGGATTGGATAATGTGATGTATAGTGTTATAAAAGTGAAATATTCATGAACATAATACTATTTTCTTCAAAACCATGTTTGGTAGTTGGCCAATAAGACATGATATTTGATTTTTTATAAATTTCTACATTTCAAGACATTCCTTAATGCTTAATCATGTGATTATTACCTTATGCCATTGTTATGATGATAATAAATATAACCACCCCATATTATATTATTTAAAATTTTCATCTATCCTCTTGCTGGGATTTTTACTCATCCCTATTGATTTATATCATCAGTTGATTTCTTCTAATAAGGAGAATGTGAAGACCTGTAATAAAAAAGATTAGAAGGAATTAAATAAATGTTTGGTTTATATTTTGTAAATTTTATATATGGTTCTAATTTTACGAAGACATGAATCCTTTTTTATTTTTGTCATGTAATGTTTATATGTTGTTTATAATTATACTTTTGTAATAATAATTTCTGAAAAATCAGGATCATTATAGTTGGTATCAGAGAATAGTTAAGTTAATTTAAAAATTTGGATTATATAACACTAGTGAAAACTGTAACATCCCATGTAAGTAATGAATAATGGATATTTTTATATATGTCTATTTATGATTAAGATAGTGTTATAGAGGCTTAAAATGAAAATAAATTCAATCTTATGCATGGAATACACTAATATTCTTAAAAGATTGTTTTACTGCCTTTTGATGGCAAACAATTTTTGAATCTATATTTTGACAATTTTATAAACTATGTTTGTCAAAATGAACATATTATTTATGATTGGGACATCAAAATTTACCTTGTGTGAATTTTTGGTATTTTTCTGACAATGTTCATTTTTTAATGAATAGTGAAAAATTCTGCATTTTACATCAAAAATGATTTTTAATCTAATTTATTTATATGATTAGATTATGTTTTGAATTGGTTTTGAAGTGAAATTAGAATATATTTTTACCATTTTATCCAATGGTGGTCATTGGAATCAATTTCACTTTGAAATTAAACTTAAACTGCTGTCAATCTTTTGATACTTATTGTTTTGTAAAAACACGCTATTTGCTCTGGCAGCGGGAATTAATTATTAAATTAATTATTGTGACTTATATGATTTGAATTTTGTAAAATAGACATCATTTTTGAATTCGTAATATCAAATATAGCTTAGGGTGAATTTTTGGTAATTTTCTGAAAAACATCAATTTTTGATGAATAGTTAAACCACTAAGTGGTAATCAAGCAAACAGATTTTTCAGTTAAATGAAAGATTACCACTAATGTGTATTGAATTTTGAAAATCCGACATACATGGTTGTCATTAAGAAGTAAAATGTGGTTCAATGAGATTAAATTAATTTTTTGGTGAATAGTAACTTATTAAGTTTTTAATCGCGATTAGTGGTAATTAGGGCAGTTTAAGGTATAAATAATGCTTTAATAATATGAAATGACCTAGACACATGTCCCAACCTTATTGGTTGTGTCATGTCCGACCAAGAAAAGCTATGAGTCAACTTGGAGACCCCATGGATCCACTTTTGTTGGGAAATGACATAAATAACTTTTCATTTAATGTAAAAGGAAAAATGACACAAACATAATATGTTTTACGAAAACAATTTTTACATGGGGTTATAAAGATCATATATTTGATTATAAATATTCATGGGAAATCTAAAAAGATTTCCTACATCATAGTAGTTTTTTTATGATTTTTAGACATTAAATAAATTAAATTATTTATGACATAATAATGATGCAGCGATGACATCATTATTTGAAGATTTAAATAAAATGGAAAGATAATGTAAAATATATGAACTAAACATGTCCAAAACTTATTTGATGAGTGAATTTCAAAGTCTTATCACCTTATCCACTAATTATATCAATTTGGGACCTTTTGAATCCGAAACACATTTTCAAATAAAGTAATATTTATTTACTTTCCAAAAGTGCCCCTCCTCTCCTCTTATAAAAGGCCCCCACCTCTACCTCATTTCACACATTCCCCAAGCCTTTGGCTCGGCCAAACCCTGCCCATTTACTCTCTCCACATCCCTCTCCGCATCCTAGAGGATTCCCTTTGGGCAGAATCCTTTCAAAAGAAGCCTTTAGGCTCAAATCAAAAGGAGTTACACTTTTAAAGGTAATTCATTCTCTCATGTTCATTTGTTTTATTTTTCTTCTCCAACCCCATAAAATATTTTTATTTAATTCTTTTGTAACAAAAACAGTATCTTAAATATACTAGGATGTTGTTATAAGATTTATTTGAGCTACACTCTCACACAACTACATCAAATGGTTAAAGAACATACGGTTTCCGTGGATGGCGAAATTCTGCATCCCGAAACGATGATTGTTCAATACTCTTTTATCACCTTCAAAGGTGGCCATTATAATGTAACTATTTTTATATATGATATATAATATGTTTATGTTTTCCTTAAGCTTCTGTTTTTTCATTTTGGTCATACCTTTATGGTTTCCATTATGGGTAAACACGATATCTTCATTTTAGGAAGTGCGGACTACCGCCCCCTGAAAGTGATTCGATTCGTTAATACCATATGTGGGATGTGTAAAGGATAAAGTTAATGATATTATATATGTTATTATACTGGAATTATAATATACTCTTATATCTTTATGATTCCATTCCAGAAAATATGAAATATCAATGGAAGTAGCGTTCATGCGTACGTACGACTTACCGTCTCCATGAAAGGTGCATTTCATTTCTTACCTCTAAATGATTATGTAATATTATAAATGCATGTATGTACTGGATATATATGACATATATGATATCTACATCATGAATACCATTCTGGATATAATGAACCTTTGACCAAATTAACAACATGTAAGTGTAAGAAGTCTATTTTTGACTTAAGAACCAAATACCGACAAAATGAACATTATTAACTTAAATGATTACATGATGTTCATAACATGGTATAAAAGGAATAATGAACTTGAAAAAGGTTCTTAATCAAGTAGAGATTAAATCAAGTTTATTATTCAGGAGATTAAATAACGGTCGGGTCAAGTCGGATACGAGGTATGGGACTTCGTCTCAATCTCTTTTCATTGAGGCATATTTTATTTTATACACAACTTTCTTTTATACGGTGTATAAACCCCTTTGACTTATACACTTATTCAAAATGAATCTTTTTTATACGAAGCGTTTACTAAACGGCAAAAGGGAATGTTTTTGTCGTACGTATGCGGCGACAACGACTTCTCCACCATCGTGACCGTTATTTGAGTTTCAGCTTCCTCTACAAGACATACCTTCTTTTAAAAGAAAAATAAATACCATGTTTTAGTTTTCTTTTATTTTGGTATGGAAAATGGTTTTCACAATGTTTTTGTGTTGTATTGATATCTTGTGATTGAAATGCGGAAATTTTATGTTTCCTTTATGCATGTTTTATGTGATACGATTATGTTATGGTTCTTGGGAATTATTATGAAGACGGGTGGTTCCGTGATAAACTAAGGGCGGGTGAGCCCGATATAGCTCTCCAATGCATTGGGTAACGCGAAGGAGTGAAACGTTAAGGTTTCTACGAAGAGATTTTAGGGAATATACTGTGATGGGTATTCTAAATGTAACCAAGAGGGTTACTCCCTACGTAAGAATGTTATGAATCCCTCAAGTTACCTTTATTTCTTATGATTTCTATGATTTATTCATGATTTGATGAGGTATGTTAAAGTGATTATGTTTTATGGGTAATGTATGATCTCATCCTTATGTACATATGTACCCATGTTTCCTTTCCATATTTTTTATAACCCATACTGAGTTTTTATTCTCATCCCAAGTTTTTGAAATGTTTTTCACAGGTCAAGGGAAAGGTACATGATAAGATGATAGAGTCAAGGATGTGTCAAGAAATAATCCATGTTTTATTTTAAATGTGTTTCCATTGATGGGAATGAAGAATGCTATCTTTATGTATCCACTTTGTTTATATGTGGAATGTAATGCATGTTTTATGATCTAATTCTCTAAAACTCTAAACCCGAAAAGATCCTCAATGTGTAATCTTGTAATAACTCAAGATTAAGTAAGGTTTAAGGCTGGGGCCTTATAGTTGGTATCAGAGGTCAGTTTAGATAACTTTAGGAGTTAGAATTCTATTAAATGATTATCCAAAATTATTTTTTTTCGAAATGATATAGCATTTGAAGATTACCATGTTGCTTCATCTAAGACATGTTTGTTCAGAATGGTTTTCCACAGAGGAAATAGGGAATCAGTGCTAGGAAGGCATACAGAAGGAAATAACCTTCCGAATCAGCATCCTGAGATGGTCGGAATTGGAACTGAACAGTTTGTTGCAGTAATGGCGCAGTTGACTCAAGCGATAAATGGTGGTGGTATCCATATACGAGATCAACCAGACTAACCGCAGAGGAACATGTCAGTGGTGGAACATTTCATGAGGCAACATCCACCATAATTTAGAGGATCATCTGACCCTGTGCTAGCTGAAGGGTGGATTAAAGCACTGGAAAAGATTTTTGATGTCATGGGGTGTTCAGACAATCAAAAGGTTAGTCTTGCTATTTACCGTTTGGAGGGTGAAGCAGATCAGTGGTGGTCTATGGTTAAAAATATCTGGGACGCCGATGAGATTGATGCTCTTGACTGGGAAGAATTCAAAGGTATGTTTCTTGAGAAGTATTTTACTAAGGCTGTTCGACTTAGGATGGAAAAGTAATTCTTGGAATTGAGGCAAGAGGAAGACTCAGTGGCTGCCTATGAAGAAAGGTTCACTCGATTGGCAAGGTATGCTCCAAATTTTATCCGAGACCTTGATAGTAAAATCAATCGTTTTTACTCAGGATTAAATCCAATGTATCGAAGGGCATTAGCTTCTCGTGAGTTTAAAAGTTATGAAAAGCTTGTTCGATGTGCTGAGAAGGTGGAAATGGAGTTTGCTGATGACCAAGTGTTCTATAACAACCAGCAGAAGAAGAGACCGAGGTGGCAGGAGAAAGGTAAGAATTCTTCAAAAAAGTCTGATGGTAAGAGAACTAAGTTTCCAATTTGTGATAAATGTGGAAAAAGGCATTCTGGGGAATGTCTTCTGAATTCTGGAAAGTGCTACCGATGTGGTAAGATGGGACATAAGGCTCGTGATTGCACTGAAAAGGATCAAGGTGAAGGTAAGAACAAATTTGATTTACAGTTAGTGAAATGTTTTAAGTGCAATGAGATGGGACACTATGCAAATGAGTGTCCGACAAAGAGCTTGAGTGATGGAAAGCAGTTAGACTACAAGCATAAAGGGGTGGTGAAATCCTTTGAAACTACTTCAGCAGATGTCGGGCCATCAAATGAAGTTGTATCAGTAGTTGAAAAGAAGATTAGTGAATGCTCCAGTTTTGGCACTACCTTCCAGGAATGGTGAGTTTGTTATATACAGTGATGCTTCATTGAAAGGACTTGGTTGCGTCCTAATGTAGAATGATCAGGTAATTGCTTATGCTTCACGATAGTTGAAAACTCATGAGGTAAATTACCCTACACATGATTTGGAATTAGCTGCTGTTGTTTTTGCTTTAAAAATTTGGAGGCATCATTTGTATGGAGTAAAGTGTGAAATATATACCGATCAAAAAAGTTTAAATTATATATTCACTCAGAAAGAGTTAAACATGAGAAAAAGGAGATGGCTGGAATTAATCAAGGATTATGATTGTACAATTCATTACCATCCGGGAAAAGAAAATAAAGTGGCTGATTCTTTGAGTCGAAAATGTAATGCTTCATTAACAATGTTGTGTTTGGAACGTGATCCTTTGGTCAATGATTTGATGAACTTTGTCATAGAAGTTGTTGGTGCAGGAATTCCTTCTGTTTTGTTTCAGGTATCAGTGAGATCTTCTCTATCAGATAGAATCAAGCAAGCACAGAAGCAATACAGTGAGTTGCAGAAAAAGGTAGAGCTGGTTCAGAAAGGTAAGTTGCCTGAATTCAACATTGATAATGATTGTGTTTTGAGATTTGGGAAGAGATTGTGTGTGCCTTGTGATTCATAGTTGAAGAGATATTTGTTATGTGAAGCTCATAGTTCTCCGTTTTCAGTTCATCCGGGCAGTACTAAGATGTATAGAGATCTGCGGGAGTATTACCGGTGGGATGGAATGAAAAGAGACATTGCTGATTTTATTGTAAAGTGTTTGACATGTCAACAGGTTAAAGAAGAGCGGCAGTTACCGAAAGGGATGCTTCAACCTTTACTAGTGCCAGAGTGGATATGGGAGAATATATCCATGGACTTTGTTGTTGGATTACCGAAGACATCTCGAGGTAATAATGCAATGTGGGTTATTGTTGATCGCTTGACCAAATCTGCTCATTTCCTTGCTATACGAGATACTTTCTCTCTTGATCAAATTTCCCGTTTTTATATTAAAGAAATAGTCAGGTTACATGGTGTTCCTCTCTCCATTGTATCGGATCGTGATCCCAGGTTTACTTCTAACTTTTGGAAAGGCCTTTAGAAATCGTTGTGTACTGAATTAAATTTTAGTACAGCTTTTCATCCTCAATCAGATGGGCAGTCAGAATGAACAATTCAGAATTGGAGGATATGCTACGAGCTTGTTCTATGGATTATCAGGGAAGTTGGGACCAACATCTTTCTTTGGTTGAGTTTTCATATAATAACAGTTTTCATTCCAGTATACAGATGGCACCATTTCAGGCATTATATGGGAAGCAGTGTCGAACTCCAGCTTTCTGGGATGATGTGGGTGAAAGGAAGTTGATGGGACCAGAATTGGTAGAAGAGATGGAAGAAAAAGTTCAGCTGATTCAGAAACACATGAGAACAGCTCAGAGCAGGCAGAAGAGTTATGCGGATAACCGGAGGAAAGATCTATCTTTCGAGGTAGGTGATCATGTTTTTCTCAAGGTTTCTCCTTGGAAAAGTGTGATGAGATTTGGTAAGAAAGGAAAGTTGAGTCCAAGGTTCAATGGACCATACGAAACTCTGGAGAGAGTTGGATCAGTTGCATACCGAGTGGCTTTACCTCCGATTTTATCTCAGTTACACAATGTTTTTCACATTTCGATGTTGAGAAAGTATATGCCAGATCCATCTCATGTTTTGAGTCCAGAGGTAGTTCAGCTGGAAGAGAACCTATCTTATGAGGGACAAACGGTCCAGATTCTTGACCACAGGGAGCAAGTGTTACGGAATAAGGTGATTCACCAGGTAAAGGTTTTGTGGAAAACCCACATGATTGAAGAGGCAACATGAGAATATGAAAATGCAATGAGGGATAAGTACCCCCATTTATTCGATAAGTAAATAAATTGCAGGGACGCAATTTTCTAAAGGGGGGAAGGATGTAACATCCCAAGTAAGTAATGAATAATGGATATTTTTATATATGTCTATTTATGATTAAGATAGTGTTATAGAGGCTTAAAATGAAAATAAATGCAATCTTATGCATGGAATACACTAATATTCTTAAAAGATTGTTTTACTGCCTTTTGATGGAAAACCATTTTTGAATCTATATTTTGACAATTTTATAAACTATGTTTGTCAAAATAAACTTATTATTTATGATTGGGACATCAAAAATTACCTTGTGTGAATTTTTGGTATTTTTCTGACAATGTTCATTTTATAATGAATAGTGAAAAATACTGCATTTTACATCAAAAATGCTTTTTAATCTAATTTATTTATATGATTAGATTATGTTTTGAATTGGTTTTGAAGTGAAATTAGAATATATTTTTACCATTTTATCCAATGGTGGTCATTGGAATCAATTTCACTTTGTAATTAGACTTAAACTGGTGTCAATCTTTTGATACTTATTTTTTTGTAAAAACACGCTATTTGCTCTGGCAGCGGGAATTAATTATTAAATTAATTAATGTGACTTATATGATTTGAATTTTGTAAAATAGACTTCATTTTTGAATTTGGAATATCAAATATAGCATAGGGTGAATTTTTGTAAATTTTCTGAAAAACTTCAATTTTTGATGAATAGTGAAACCACTAAGTGGTAATCAAGCAAACTGATTTTTCAGTTAAATGAAAGTTTACCACTAATGTGTATTGAATTTTGAAAATCTGACATACATGGTTGTCATTAAGAAGTAAAATGTGGTTCAATGAGATTAAAATAATTTTTTGGTGAATAGTAACTTATTAAGTTTTTAATCGCGATTAGTGGTAATTAGGGCAGTTTAAGGTATAAATAATGCTTTAATAGTATAAAATGACCTAGACACATGCCCAACCTTATTGGTTGTGTCATGGCCGACCAAGAAAAGCCATGGGTCAACTTGGGGACCCCATGGATCCACTTTTGTTGGGAAATGACATAAATACCTTTTTATTTAATGTAAAAGTAAAAATGACACAAACATAATATGTTTTACGAAAACAATTTTTACATGGGGTTATAAAGATAATATATTTGATTATAAATATTCATTGGAAAGATAAAAAGATTTCCTACATCATAGTATTTTTTTATGATTTTTAGACATTAAATAAATTAAATTATTTATGAAATAATAATGATGCAGCGATGACATCATTATTTGACGATTTAAATAAAATGGAAAGATAATGTAAACTCTATGAACTACACATGTCCAAAACTTATTGGATGAGTGAAGTTAGAAGCCTTATCACCTTATCCACGAATTATATCAATGTGGGACCTTTTGAAACCGAAACACATTTTCAAATAAAGTAATATTTATTTACTTTCCAAAAGTGCCCCTCCTCTCCTCTTATAAAAGGCCCCCACCTCTACCTCATTTCACACATTCCTCAAGCCTTTGGCTCGGCCAACCCCTTCCCATTTACTCTCTCCACATCTCTATCCTCATCCTAGAGGATTCCCTTTGGGAAGAATCCTTTCAAAGGAAGCCTTTAGGCTCAAATCAAAAGGAGTTACACTTTTAAAGGTAATTCATTCTCTCATGTTCATTTGTTTTATTTTGCTTCTCCAACCCCCTAAACTCTTTTTATTTACTTCTTCTGTAACAACACCAGTATCTTCAATATACTAGGATGTTGTTATAATATTTATTTGAGCTACACTCTCACAAAACTACATCAAATGGTTAAAGAACATACGGTTTCTGTGGATGGGGAAATTCTGCCTCCCGAAACGATGATTGTTCAATACTCTTTTATCACCTTCAAAGGTGGCCATTATGATGTAAATATTTTTATATATGATATATAATATGTTTATGTTTTTCTTAAGCTTCTGTTTTTTCATTTTGGTCATACCTTTATGGTTTCCATTATGGGTAAACACGATATCTTCATTTTAGGAAGTGCGGACTACCGCCCCCTGAAAGTGATTTGATTCGTTAATACCATATGTGGGATGTGTAAAGGATAAAGTTAATGATATTATATATGTTATTATACTGGAATTATAATATACTCTGATATCATTATGATTCCATTTCAGAAAATATGAAATAGAAATGGATGTAGCGTTCATTTGTACGTACGGCTTACCGTCTCCATGAACGGTGCATTTCATTTATTATCTCTAAATGATTATGTAATATTATAAATGCATGTATGTACTAGATATATATGACATATATGATATCTACATGATGAATACCATTCTGTATATAATGATCCTTTGACCAAATTAACAACATGTAAGTGTAAGAAGTCTATTTTTGACTTAAGAACCAAATACCGACAAAATGAACATTATTAACTTAAATGATTACATGATGTTCATAACATGGTATAAAAGGAATAATGAACTTGAAAAAGGTTCTTAAGCAAGTATAGATTAACTCAGGTTTATTATTCAGGAGATTAAAGAACGGTCGGGTCAATTCGGATACGAGGTATGGGACTTCGTCTCAATCTCCTTTCATTGAGGCATATTTTATTTTATACACAACATTCTTTTATACGGTGTATAAACCCCTTTGACTTTTACGCTTATTCAAAATGAATCTTTTTTATACGAAGCGTTTACTAAACGACAAAAGGGAATGTTTTTGTCGTACGTATGCGGCGACAACGACTTCTCCGCTGTCGTGACCGTTATTTGAGTTTCGGCTTCCTCTACAAGCCATGCCTTCTTTTAAAAGAAAAATAAATACCATGTTTTACTTTTCTTTTATTTTGGTATAGAAAATGGTTTTCACAATGTTTTTGTGTTGTATTGATATCTTGTGATTGAAATGTGGAAATTTTATGTTTCCTTTATGCATGTTTTATGTGATACGATTATGTTATGGTTCTTGGGCATTATTATGAAGACGGGTGGTTCCGTGATAAACTAAGGGCGGGTGAGCCCGATATAGCTCTCCAATGCATTGGGTAACGTGAAGGAGTGAAACGTTAAGGTTTCTCCGAGGAGATTTTAGGGAATATACTGTGATGGGTATTCCAAACGTAACCAAGAGGGTTACTCCCTACGTAAGAATGTTATGAATGCCTCAAGTTACTTTTATGTCTTATGATTTCTATGATTTATTCATGATTTGATGAGGTATGTTAAAGTGATTATGTTTTATGGGTAAAGTATGATCTCATCCTTGTGTACATATGTACCCATGTTTCCTTTCCATATTTTTTATAACCCATACTGAGTTTTTATTCTCATCCCAAGTTTTTGAAATGTTTTTCACAGGTCAAGGGAAAGGTACATGATAAGATGATAGAGTCAAGGATGTGTCAAGAAATAATCCATGTTTTATTTTAAATGTGTTTCCATTGGTGGGAATGAAGAATACTATCTTTATGTAACCACTTTGTTTATATGTGGAATGTAATGCAAGTTTTATGATCTAATTCTCTAAAACTCTAAACCCGAAAAGATCCTCAATGTGTAATCTTGTAATAACTCATGATTAAGTAAGGTTTATGGCTGGGTCCTTATAAAAACCCTCAGTAAGAGACTAAATATATGTAGATACCCATGATTCACAATTTAAGAAATTTATGAACGTAAGGATCTTACGTGATTTTCCTTTAGACATAATTTATCAAAGGAATAAGTTATTTATTCATGACGTGCAGACATATGTTTTGTACTAACCATTTCTATTTTTGAAAATGGTTGGAACCTAGAAAAACAATAACAGTAACCCATATGAAGGACAATTCTGCAATTTCTGAATTAAATCCCCAATGACATAGGATGTGGAGTTCAAAATTTCATGGTGATTCTTACCCAGCTATCTTAGATTATGAACAATAACCCAAATAATGTGGAACTTATGCCTTCATCTAAGACGGATAAACTTTATATAATGTTTTTTATGATGAAATGACCACCAACGTTTAGTGTATTTATTTATCCCCTAGTCATAGAATAATGGGTCACCTCAATGTATAAAATATTTTATATGCATCATTGTTATATGATGGGGAAGGTGGCTATGGTCTTTTACCATTTATATAGAGATGAAGATCAATGGTGGTATTTGATTAAGAACACTAAGACGAAGAATGAAATTGATGAGATGGATTGGGAAGACATTATTATAATGTTTCATAACAATTATTTCCCCCAAACACTCTGTAAAATATGGAAGGATAATTCATTGATCTTGAGAAAAAGAAAGGAGAATATGTCACAGCCTACAAAGACATTATCCAAAGGCTTCCAAGTTATGAATTCGGTTTTGTTTTTGAAATTAATTTCAAAATTGATAGATTCTTATTATGGTTAAAACCAAACCTTCGAACTAATCTAGAAATTAAATAAATTGGGAGATTTAAATAATTTTTTCGTGTTTGTTCCAGGCATGGTGGAACTGTATGATTGGTGTGTAACCATCTTTTCAATTTTCCATTATAAATGACTAATTTTGGATCAATACGATTCTAAATGACAGTATCTATGGAATTGAATCAAGGATAAATGAAAAAGAAGAGATCCTAGAACTGATAAGAGAGGATAAAATTATTATGTTTCTAATTAATTAAATTATATTAAATAATCAACTCTAATGTTATTCATTGTTTGTTTATGTGTTCGACAATGAGTCTGAGGTGCATCTTCATTACGATGTAGAGTATAAGAATTGGGTTCCCCTAGAGGTTATTCCCACTTTCTCCATGTATGTTCGGACTTCACTAAAGGAGACTCTAGGTGATATCATGAATTATGTTTTTATTTTTTATGTCCTCCATTTATCACATTTATAATCAATTCCAAATAGTTCTCTTAGATCCGGTGGAGGAGTATATCTCTTGTTTTTTAGATTGTTCTTGGTGAGGAAAGAGTTCTACAAGACCAAGAGCGTTTTCTCCAAGAATGTTGTGCAAAAACCCATTGGTTATCTAGTGGTGTAACCCCTTGGATAATTTCAGAATTATAATATAATAGGGAATTTAATTCACCAGGTAAATATTAATAATAAGCAGAGGTTTTATTAATTATGTTATTATTCCATATATAAATGTATGTCAAATAATAATAAAATTGATATTAATTTATAAAATGTGCTTAATTGGAATGTTATATTTAAATATTATTTAACCAAATAATATTTAATATTATTTCAAACCATACCATTAACATGGTCCCCCAATCCTTCTCAATATTTATTGGGCCTTGAATAATGACTCTTTATTTACTAAATAAATATAAAATCATTATTTAATGATAAATAAATATTCCTTCCACAATATATTCTCTCTAATAACTACTGATGACATAAATGTGATCATGAATACATGAATATTTATTAAACCACATCCAGGGATATTATTTACTCAAATAGTAAAATAATAAATTATTTAACTAATATACTAGCTACACGCAGTGTGTGACCCTCTAGGCCTCTCCTTAATTAACATTAGGATGGATTTCATAAAGTCCAATATAACTATGTAGAAATGGGTCAAGGCACCCATGAAAAAAGGTTGATTTTGCAATGAAATGTCACATCATATGAACACTTACCATGTAATATAATCCCTTTGTCCAAATATATCCAATCAAGTGGGTTTCATGCTAGTTCCATCAACCCATGTGCTTGATTTCTAATTTATTGACTTCCAGGAATTGAACCCACCGAGAGAACACTATGGCCATAGATTTAGTTAGGCTATATAATCTCTATAAAAGGTCCTGAGTTAAATACTTATATATAATTGAAAAATCCTTTCTCGCATTATTCATTAATGTAGTAATACTTGTGACACACCCAATATGTCCTACCTCTATGTGAACATTTGTATTGACAATTTTCGTCAGTACATCTAAGTGCACGATTCATAAAACCCGTTAATAATTATCATAAAGTATATGTACCAATACACATGTCTTCAGATAGGAACATCCAATTAAACTTATGAATATGGATTTCTTACTCACAGGTTTTGTTCACATAATATCTTCATAGATATTACCAAGGTTCCACACCATGATAAGGTGCCCCACATATTCATGAGTCCCCACTTATGATAGCCTATATCATTGTTGTCCCATCAAATTATAGCATCCAGCCATAGATCATATATTCTATAATAATGTCATGGACCTTCCAAGTTCTCGTTGTAGCTGGGATCTACTATGACCTTTTAGTGAGATAGCTATTCATAAAACATTATCACATTCTATATCATGTAGAAGAATAATTGTGATGTGATAATTATTTTTTTAATATACATACAATGAATATAGTTTTATCATAAAGTACAATGAAGTTGGTTTCTATGGAACAAACTTTAACGGTTTGATGTTATCGCAATGTGGAGATTGAGTATTGAGTATAATCCCATGACTATGGTGATTAGAATAAAATATGGACTTTCAAATTGTAGTATCTAATGAGAATGGTGGAAAGAAAACTCAACCATCTACATATCAAAATGTATGAAGAATAACCATGGGAAAATCCTCAATCAGTTGGGGAAATTCATCATGTGTGGGAGGTATGGTAACCAAGATTATTAATGTCAAAAATACAGGAAGAAGGAAAATAATGTAGAAGAAGAGAAAAGAGCACCTACTAGAGTCCAAGGCTATAACAAAAGGACGAAAGGTCACTATGCATGTCAGTACACTAAACCTTGAGTCCCTGAGGATAATAAGCATTAGTAGTCACCAAATACAATGGGTCGAGAGAAGAGATTTCATACCACTACTATTGAAGTGGGGAAAAAAATTTAATCACACAAGGTACACTTCCAATTCACTCAATAATGAAAAAATTGTTATTTGATAATAGTTCTACACATTAATTTATATCATTAATGTTTTTTAAAACTAGTCTATCGAAGCCCTAAATCTTTGAAGAAGATATATATATAAAAACACAATGTGATACCATCTTTTAATCCCATGTGTTGGAATCATATATTGTAATATAAGGAAAGATTATTCTTTAGAATATTGTAATACATACATCGGTAGAATATGATGATATACTGGGGATCGAATGGATTTATTTATATAGAGTACATATTACTTTTTGGGAAAGGGAAATATCATTTCAATTTCTGAACCATCACAAACTCCACATCAAATGAAAATAGGAGCATTAATCTTCTTTGGATAGTCCTTCAATGGTGTGGGTGTTGATTCCCTTAGAATATAAAATACTCTCTCAAATGGCTAAGTCAAAGGATAGTTTTAACCTTGTATAATTGTCATTGTGAGGGAATAGAATGATGTATTTTTTAAAGAGTTACCTAAACATCCCCTAGTTCGTGGGGTACAGTTCTCAATTGGACACATACTCAGAGATACTCCTATATGAAATTATCTCAATAGGATGGAACCAATTGAACTGGATGTGTTATAGAATCTAATATTACAGAATTTAGACAAAGGGTTCGTATTCCATTGCCCATCTCCTTGGGGTGTGATAGTGATATTTCACAAGAAGAATGATTGATCAATGCATCTGTGTATTAATTATCAAAAACCCAACCGGATCACTATAAAATACAAGTATCCTACTCCAAGGATTTATGAATTGTTCGATCAGTTACGAGGATCTTAGTACTTAAAAAAGGTGCAACTTCCTTCTGGATATCATCAGCTACCAGTGAATAAAGAATATATTCTGGAGACTTCCTTCCATACATGGTATAGGAACTATAATTTGTTTTTGAGGCCCATCAAACATACTAATCCCCCTATACAATTCAATCATTTTATGAATTGTGTATTTTGACATTACCTCTATATATTTGTGGTTGTGTTTATCGATTATATTATCATCTAAACCATGAGTAAGGATGAGAAAAAAGAAACTATATGGATTTTTTTCAGACATTAAGGAAGGATAAATTTTATTCTATGTTAAGAAAGTGTGACTTTTTTATGAATCAAGTAAAACTATTGGGACAAGTGACTACAAGTGTTTGAATTTCTAAGGACCCTTAAAAATGGAAATTGAAGAATTTATAAGACCCTCTAGTTTCACAAAAATATGTAATTGTTTTAGATTACCTGGGTACTAATGAAATAATGTGACAAATTTCAGTTGATTGTAAATCCCATAAATATATTCACAAGGAAATGGATAAGTATGTTTTGATAGAAGAATGTGAAGAAAGCATTATGGAGCTAAAGTAGATGGTGATCACTATACCTATACCCACATTACCAGGAAGTGGAGAACATTTTTTGAAATATAGTAATGTGTTAATGAATGTATAGGATTTTAAAATAACAAAAATGAAAATGAGATTTCATACACCTTATGAAAGTTGAAGATACATTATCAGAACTACCGGACACATGATCTTGAGATAGAATTTGGGATTATTTCTTAGAAAATATAGATGAACTACCTCTATTGTGATAAGTGTTATACATATACCAATCAAAAGAGCAGAAATTATATATTCACATAAAATCATATCGACATGAATCAAAGTAGATAGTTGGAGCTAACCAAAGACTATGATTCCTCTATTCACTATCGTCTTAGAATGGAAAATTAGGTAGACTATACTCTTAGTAGAAATTAACTACTACTCAATTGATGTTGTGGATTGAGAAAGTGCTTGTCTTCATGGATATGAAAAGGAAGGATTTGGAAATAATAATGACCTAGAATATATCCTACATTACAAAATTGTTTTCCCTACAATCTATCCAAGAGAATATTAAAGAGGATCAAAGTGATGATAAAGAGTTACAAAAGAAGGTGAATGCAGTAAAGATAAGAAAATTGAAAGAGTTCCTTATAGATGATGATTGTTTGATTTTGTTTGGAATGTGTATTTTTGTGCCTTAATTAACTATAATAAATATGGATCTATCTAATAAGTAAGATATCTCAACTTTACATATCCATCCTATGAGTACCATGACGTACAATGATCTTAAACGAAACATCTAGTGGGAAAAAATAATGAATGATATTTATAAGTATATCTCAATGTGTTTGATATTCAAAAAACATAAAAATGAGTGAGAAAAGTAAAAATAGATGATGAAACCATTACTTATTCCCAAATAAAAATTGGAGAATATTATTATGGTCATTATCACGGGTCTCTCAAAGACATCCAAAGATAATAGTGTGATATGGGTTTTGGTGGACAAACTCACCATGACATATAACTTTATTTATATTCAGAAGACTTATCACTTCAAAAACATAAAAATATATATGTGATGGATATTGTGAGACTACATGGGGCTCCACCCTTGATTATCTATGATTTTGACCCCGATATAGATCTAAATTCTTGAGGAGTCTTCAACATGATTTCACTGATGAATTAAATTTCATTGTGACTTATCACCACAAAATTGATGGCCAATTTGAAAAGACTATTCAGACACATAAATAAATTATATGATACTAATATTTAGAATTTAATGGTGGATGGGATCAGCATATCCCATTGGTTTTGTTCTCATAAAAAATAGCCTCCTCTCGAGTATTCAGATGGCTATATATGATGCTATGTATGGATAGAGATGTAAAACACCAACCTGTTATAAATATGTTGGTGAAAGAAAGCTACATGGACATGATCTTGTGAAAGAGATGAAAAAGAAGGTTCAAGAAATCCAGAAACATATCAAATCTACCTAGCGTTAGAAAAATATCTATGTTGAAAATCATCAAACGGTCTTGGAGTTCAAAGATGGAGATATATTCTTCCTTTGAACAGCACAATGGAAGAGATTCATGTGGTTTAGAAGGAAAGGGAAGCTAATCCCAATTAACATTGTTCAGTTATAGATGCTTGATGGAAATGGATCTGTGTTCTATCAGCTTTCTCATCCACTGAATATGTCTCATGTTCATGGTGGGTTCCACATATCACTCCTGAGGATATACAAACCAGATCCCTCAAATGTAATAAACTCATAAGTGGTACAGTATGAAGATGATCTCAATTTGGAGGAGTAGCCAATAAATAGTTGGGAGTGGAGAGATAAGATTCTGTGTAACAAGAAAACCTAACTTGTTAATGTGTTGGGGAGGAACAAAAAGTCTGAAAAGTATCTTGGGAACTCAAGGAGGAAATAAAGGAGAAGTACCATCACTTATTTATGTAAAACGAAATTTTGGGGGGAAATTTCACAAAGGGTGATGAATGTGACAACCCAAACATTTATCAGTGGAATTTCTTCATTTATATAGTAATTTTATAGATTATAAATCACATAAAATAACTAATAGACCATAATAAACATTTTAAAAATGAAAAATTAATTAAATAAAAATATTATTTCAAAATAAAGCACTAGTACATATAAAATAGTAACTTGAACTTAGGATTAGTAATATTATCATTATAGATAGTATTATTATAAAATGAAATGTAACATCACCCATAAAATAAGATATAAAATTTGTGCATCTTATAAATTAATGTATTATATAATTATATCATAGACTAAATATATAACTGTTTAAGAAAATATTAGTATTTTTTAAATCATAAATATTTAATCAAATTTTAGGATTTATTTAATAATTTAAAATAAAATATAATGAAATGATATTTATTCATAAATTAATATTTTTATGTCCTGCAATTTTAAGGAATTTTTATGAGACATTGACTAATTTTTGAAGTGTTAAAAAATAAGTTATAATTGTAAATTCTGTATTTTCCAAGTAAATGATTATTACAATTCAAAATTAAATTTATCATATTTAGAAAATTATTTAATTAAAACAGAGTTTATTTTTTAATTCTACACTATGAAAATAGTACGGGTAATTTTTTTCAAATTTTATGAAATACATGAATTTTGTGAATAGTAAAATATGATAATTTTTTGTATAAATACATTATAAGCTCAATACACTATTCATTGAGTATTTTCTGATGTAATAACTTTGATATCTAACATACCTTGATTATTTTAATATTTTTTCTGATAATTCTAAAACCATTCACTGTCTTGAGCCAAAATTATAATCTAATGATTAAAATAATGTGAAAACACCCATGTCCTCCACTAATAATAATTCCCCTCACCCCCTCTTCTCTTGACACCTATGGAGCATTGATACATGATCAAATATATCCCAATAATATTCCATATACCCTTACTCACATTATAGATCTCTTGGACACATCAATATATAGGTACCTTTTTTATAAGGACGTTCTCAAGGATGATAAATTCAAGATGTAAAATCCTCTTCCTTTTTCTTTTAACTTCATTTCAATTTCATTTATTTTCTTCAAATCACCTCACATACCATAATATAAATGTCATTATAAATAAATTATTATTTATATAATTTAATTATATCACAAAATTTATAATCTATTATTAACCTCCTCCCTCCATCTCTTTTATTCTAAAAATGAAATTGTGTCCCATGATTGGTCAATTTATCTACATCATGCACGATAAATAGTCATTATCCATGAACACCATAAAATATTTTAATAAAACCAATATAATGGTTTAAATACTTTTTAAAATTTATTTTATAACCCTATTTATTTTTTGGAGCTATTATTTATACATAATACATAGTTATATATCGATATGAGTGTGTTGTGATCAAAAACCCCCTAAAATAAACCTAAAACGATCATCATTAACTTTTATCAAATGATTCATCCTCAAAATATGTAAAAAAATTTATTTTAATATAATTTAAAATTTTAAAAATCCATAATTACATACAATAAAAAAATTATATTTATCTTCATTTTACATGACCTTCTATTCAGGTATACAGGTGAACCGATCACAAAAACCCTGAAAATGAAAACTACCAAATGATGAAATTAAACTATATAACTCATCTAAAATATCATAAATGAACATAATTAAACCATAATGAATCAAATTCATGTTTTAATGGTTATGTATTTTTAATTAATTAATCTAATATTATTATACATGATGTTAATGTAAAGAATAAATTCCAACATAAAGTAAGGTTAATTCTATAACCCAACTCTATTTCTATAAGTTTTCCATATTTCACCCTATTTATAGTATGTATATTCCATTAATATAATTTTTTCATAATTTTGTTACCATTTTTGAAATATAAATATTTATCCATTCAGTTTATGAAAAACACATTGTTCTCCAAAATAACACTTTTTTTTAAAAAAACGCACCTTTTACATCTCAATATTTTTTCTTCTTCACTCATGGTTGATGATTCTTATATAAAAATGTTATTTATTTTTATAATTTGGAATTAAAAGTTGAATAATTTATTTTATATGAGTGAAAACACATTTCTTTCCATGAGTTATTTTGTTTTGAAGATTGATAAGCATTTTATGAGTCTTACACGATAATGTAAATGTTATGATGTGGCGGGTGTGCTCAGAATAATCTACAAAAATGTATATTTTATTATGTGAAGGGTGTTCCATGAATTATATAACACCCAAATTCATTGGTTAATTTGATGTTTCTATTGGGAAAATTTAAATAGGAATGAACATGATGCTAGTTTTTTTTTATAACCATGTGTGGTAGTTGAATAATAAGTCATGATGTTTCATTTTTATGAATTGAAAAACATTAAGCCTTTTAATATTGCTTACTCTTATGATCAGGATCATGCGCCTATGTTATTATTATAAATATTATACTAACTCCACACTATATTGTTCCTTGTTTATATCTATCCAATTACTGGGCTTCAATCTCACCACATTTTATTTATATCCTAAGGTGATTTCTTATACTAAGGAGAATGTGAAGACCTCTATGAATCTATAGAAGAACAAATTAAATAAATGTGTATGTTATATCTTATAAATTATATATATGATCCTTATGTTTCTAAGACACTAAATACTTTGATAATTGTCAAGAAATGCATTAAGATGTATAACATTAACATTATGTAATAATAATGAATGAAAAAGTTGGGTCACTATACCAACCACCATAGGCCAGGGTCTAGGGAAAAGATCTGAAGGGAATAGATAATATGAGATTCCATCTATTTTGTATTTGTTTCAACAAAAACAATAATCAATGTGTATAATTTAAAAGGAATTATTATAAAATATGGAACATCTCTTTGATAGTCATCCACAGGAATACTATGGTGTGTAAAAGAGTATGAAAAAAAAAATGAATGTAAAAAAGGGGTAAAATAGACAACCAACCAGAATGATCATTCAACCTGAAAAATTGTAGAAGATAATGATGAGAGATACTAGATTTGATTATCCAAGATCTAACCCCTATACTAATTCAAATGCACCATGTTATCCCTATGCTTATCTATATTCACCACTAACTTATCCATATTATGCATAATGTATGATAAGTGAGGGAAAATCCATTGCATGGTTGAGTATATAAATACCCAGTAAGATGCCATAAAAGACGAATGAGGAGATGTAAGATACAAAATAGAAATAGATTTCCCAAAACAAATAAAGAGAGCAACCAAATCTAACTATAAGGTTATAGATATTTATATTCTCAAAAATTTAAACCGAAATAAGCGATAAATGTGATCTCCATCAAATATGCACGCCTAGTAAAGATTTCAGATAGTTACAACAGTCCATCAATGATGGCCAACATCTTGTACATCTAACCGAAAAAACATCTATTTCAAGCCACACCTTGCCATTGTGTCTCACAGTTATGGGGGGAAAATCTGTAGGTATAAGACCCATACACTGGTGTAACAATAGGGTGAAACTAATTAGATATATCACCTATTACCTGAGTCCATAGGATGGTGAAATTCAGATGGTAGATAGAGGACCCATGTCCTATCCTTATAGAATATTTCCACTCTTATAATCAATCGACACCCCATTCACGGACACCATAAAAGGATTTCACTCAGATTGTAGAGAGGGGACCCATGATATATCACAAAAAAGGTTCCCAATATATTATTAGATTAAATATACATGGTTGGGAACAACAAGAGAGTGTCACTCAGATAATAGATAGATGACCCATTTCTTATCCCACCATGAGGGTTCCACTCTAACTGTTTATTGAGGACCCATTCCCAATCTTAAAAAGAGGGTTTGACTGTAATGGTTAATGGAGGAACCATGTATTTTCAAGTAGGTGGATTCCTATCTAGTATTCAATAGAGGACCCATTATATGTTTATAATGAGGGTTCCATTATGATAATTTATAGAGGACCCATGAATTACATAGCAGTAGGTTTCCACTCTAATATATATAAGGATAATGTCTAATCACTTCCATCCTGGAGAGGCTCCTAAAAAGCATCATAATTGTAACATATTACATCATATCTCATAGTAAACCACAAAGGATAACACCATTTTTTATGTGAGAAAAAACAATGTATAGGTTAAAATAAGTAAAAAATCAGATCCCAAAAAAGAGATATGATAGGTAGATATTTCCTAAAAAATGTAGTTGGGGCATATGGTGTGCAAGGAATCCTACATGGTATCTAATGGTACTATGATTCTAGGATATTTCTATTTCTAGTACATTGATAACTTCCAATTTTTACAATATGGGGATTTTTAGAACTACTTGGTATTCCTCTACCATTAGGGGTCCTGGCCATGTCCAAGTACTATGGTCTTGTTAGAATACAAGGATCTGTAATCTGGTAATGTGCTCTAGTCATGTCTGTGTTCACTATCAGTTCTTGTGTCCATAAACACAAAGTGTACAGACCCTGTCTCTAGAACCAACCCACATGGTTTGTGAGTTCCCCACATGCCATGCGGTATTTAACTCACTCAAAACCCTTATCCACCATAGAAATTCCCCTACATTATAAGAGATCATGATATTATATAACAACTAGTCATATTTTTCCAAGAATTTTTAGATCTAATCGGGCATTCATGATACATTCCCTTATAGTAAAATCGTGCCTCATATTCACCTGAAAATTAAGAGGATTCCTATTTTGGTCATTTTAGACCATCCATTGGCCAGTCAATGGAGTAATGATTCATCTGTACGAAGTCATACGTTCCTACATTACTTGTAGAACCTCCCTTGGCCTCACCGGTATTCTAATAAACTATTAAGTCACCAGCATACTATAATCTTCCAGAATCCAAAATTAACTCATCAAACCATTCATCATACATGAATCTTTAATGAATCTAGGGGTTTGATTTTGTTCAATATTTCCTATAAATGTAAAATCATGACCCCATGGTCCCAAGATGAAGAAATTGAAGAATAAATGAAGAAAAGAATAATAAAAACATGTGAAACAATAATTTCCCACATTTTCTTGGTGAAAAAATACAATTGGGTTTATCTGAGGTGAGAAACCTTGTATCAAATAGATTAATTTAATAAATAAATTAAATATATTATGTGGATGCATACAAATGATCAGAATTGAAAAGGATCAATGGAATATGAATTATCAGTCTTATTAATTGAGTCCTAAGTTTATAAATACCCATATGATGAGTCCTACATTAAATTAGATCATTCAATGATGAACAATGCATTCCCCAATGAAGGCGAATTGTTTTTGGATTCCTCATGCCTTGATTCCCATGGATCCATGGCTCATTTTCATTAGATGTCAATTCATACATGGTGGGTTGGGAAAATACCCTCTCAATAGTTTGATTGTTATGTAGTTAACCCTATAGATCTCCCATAATTTTGAATTTATAGTAGAGTCTAGTAAAATTTTATTTTAGAAACAATAATTATTTATTTATTTTAATTATAAATAGCCATTGATGTTTACATTACCTGAACATCCCACTCTGATGAAGTTTAGTTTACACCTAGTGTAAAACCTTTTTTCTGGATTCATCTGTTGTCTAAAATATTTTATAGAATGATCTTTTTAAGAGTTATCACATTTTTTTTTTTGAAATATTTTCTTTTATAATATAAAATATATTTCATATTTTTATAAAATTATTTCTAAGAAAATAGGGCTTATGAGTCACAGTCCTTCTGAGCTCCTATCATTGAAAAAATTTCTAGATATATTATAAAGTCATACAAGGTAAATATAAGGTATTAATATGATGTGAATTAATTATCAATAAAACTGATTACTATTTTAAAATATATATCCATCTTACCATTTAATTTATAAGAACATTAAATATGCATTTTTTATTTTAGGTTGCATAGTATTTCATTGATTGAAATACATATTTCATGTTGTCTTATGATATCTCTAGTGGTATTGAGTGAAAAAAAGATATATATCTTTGGTGTGTTTATTTTAAATTTAAAATCCACATTAAGGTTCAGTAAAAATAAAAACAATAATAAATATTTATGATAACATTGAACAATGAGAAAACATTAAAACCCACCAATTCCCAATAAAAAACAAAAAAATGATATTTTTTGGACTGAATAACATGATCAAAATCAGATCATTCGAAATGAATGATATAAAACCACCTAATGTAATGATTAATGTGTCATTTTTTCTTATTATAATATATCTTAATGGACTATATCATCAGAATGAATTATCGCCTATTGGAGAAATGAACACTACTAAAGCAGACAAGAATATCCACCAATGTATTTTAGAATTTGATTAACTATCACTATCAATGTTGGAATTCATCTTCTTGTTTGTATCGATCACTAAATAATACCAAAATCCTTATATTAATTCATCCTCATGATTTAAAAAATAGAATGTTCTTATTATGATCTTACGAACATCATAACTTTTATCTATTTCTAGAGTGAACCACTGCTCGTAAATCCCTATAATATTCCCGATGAATATCCCATAGAGGCCACTACACAAGGATGGCATCAAATCTGATCCCTATCATAACACACCAACATTGAAAAACTCATTAACCACAACCACATTAGTGAAAAATCATAAAACACAAAAAACAGCATAAATGGTGAACCTAGAACCACTATAACACATTAATTGGCTAACCAAGTGCTACCCTTGATTCTCAAACAAAATGAATCATATGAAAAATGATACGAATACTAAAGTATTTATTCATATATTAAATCACTTATAGTTATAATGAATACCACCATAACACCTTCCCAATATAAACAAGAAAATTGATCATTAATATAAAAAATGAATGTAAAACATACAAATGAAATAGATATTACTGAAAAATTGAATATAACACCATATAAAGAAGATACTAGAAAGGTAAAACTCAAAACTATAGAAAAACATGATTAAACCAATAAATGAGTAAATAATGGAGATTATTTTACTATGAAGATACAAAATTTGATCCTATGGAAAATATTTTCCACCAATAAAAACTAAATCAAGACAAGCACCACAATGTCAACATATAGAAATATAAGATCACGGAAACAAAACCCACCACCAGAAAGTCAATGAGACCATGGAAGATGAATCATATGATTAAAAGGAATGATAACTGGTCTTCCAATACCCCAAACGAGTAGAAGCTCAACCTGGTATTCTATGAATTATTAATGTAAGAAGAAGAAAATAGAGTACCTCAAAGACAAGAAAATAACCATAGTTATCATCATTATCATCTAAAATAATGAATCCATGATAAATAATTATAACAAAAATATAGTACCATATAAAGGAATAATATTAATCCCAAAAATGTGAAGGGGAAACAAGGGATAAATACATTCCAAAATTCATAATCCAAATAAATGGAAAACTCTTATTTAAAAATTTTAAATGAAAAAATAAATATGATAAACCTAGAAAGAGGAGGGATTATATGAAGGTACAAATTGAATTAGCCCAAATAGCTGGAAGAATTGTCCTAGAGAGAATGGATCCAAATGACAAAGAGATTATTTTAGTTCTTTGTTAATTTTATTACAATATGTCCTGGTAGATCATTAATAACATATGAAAATATATAAACCATTAACTATATAATCATAGAAATTTGAGAAGGTCCAAATGAATTATATTATCGATATACCAAGGTCATTCTGAAATTATATAATTAAATCATTAATTATTGATCTTAAAATCAAATAAAATCATTTTTATTCATTTTGGATTCATTCATAGTGGAGGACCTGGGTATGTTTTATATACAAAGTTTAGACATCATTGAAGTTTTACTTTGATTTAGTTGAGTAGATATGTGTGGTTTCCATTAATTATTTTAACAGGAAATTATTATTTTAAGGGTAAATAATAAAAAAATTACTATATAATGAAAAATTCATTTATATTGAAAATGAAAATGGAATATATATAATTTGTGGGACAATCATCATGCTTCTGTAGTGATTTTATGGGATCATGAGTGGATAATATTCTTTTGTTGGATTTTTCTACAAATTACATATAACAAAAAACTAGATCTTTTATTATATGTTAATGTATAGAAGACCATATTGATTGTCATTATGTTAGGAGAAAATTAGAAATATGATTATTTGGGAACATTGATTAGTGTATGATAAAAGTAATCATATTTTTTTATTATAAAGAGAATAATGACAACATAGACTCAGTAGAAGGCTAATTTTGACAATAAATGAGGAACTTTGATGTTTTTATTCGTTATTGGGTATATGTGTATGTTCCCTAGGGTAATTAAATCTTTGAAATAAAAATATATGGATGATGGAAACATAATATCTAAATCATTTTTATAATTTCTTATGAAATTGTATATTTGGTTTGTTATTTGTATTTACCAAAAATGCGTGATTTAATTAATTTTATATACCATTTTTACTAAGGAAGGATTATCTAAATAGATCCATTTCATGTTCTCCATTATAATTTATTTGTTGTTATATATGGTCGTTTTTTATAGGAAATTATGAATTAATAGAGAATTTAGATAACATAATGAGGGGAAAATGTATTCACTTTTTAAGAGCCCTATGGCATCAGATCACAATTACATATTATACATTGGATAGGGAACCATATAAAGAATATATTTCGGAATTTTCTCATGGAATATGGGATCTTTTAAATTTTACAAATTTAAAACTCTATACTGTGGATAATTATACCACCCATGCTCCTTTATTAATTTTTCACATTGAGTATTGGTTCAATTCTTATGAAAATTATTAATGTATTATAGTTGATGAATATCTACCGAAATGACAAAAAAATAACCATATCAATATTACAAAGAGTTTAATATATACTGAATAATTCAATGTTTTATCTATAATTATCCAAAACCATGTATCACAATAATATATGTTAAGAAAAAGTGGGAAGTTAATAGTGAATTATAATGATAGATATCTGGGAAATAAAGAAAGTGAGTAAAAAATTAACAATATTAGATTTTACAGAACATACATTCCTCCATTAATTATTATAATTTTTGAAATATATGTTTAATGGAATTATGGATTCCTTGAATTGACATTGGAGATCCTCCACTATAGATAAAAATTAGCCTCTCAATATCATAAATAAACCTCATAATCAATGTAAAACATATTGGTGTAGTTGGAGTTTGGCTTAGTGGTTAGTACCCCATAATCATAAATGAAAAATTGGTGTTCAGAACCCATCGGGTGTAGGGACTATTGCAATACTTTAGCAGTACAGTAGTAGCGGTGGTGTAACTCCCCCAGATTTTATAAGATATATATTTTTAATTTCTTTCATATCGTCTGTTATACGGTACACCATGATTATCTTGCGCTATATGAAACACCGTATTAGCTTTCCGTATACGCAACACTAATCTTGGAGCATGTTACACACAATTTCAAGTTTGTTTGATAGAAGTTATTCTACGTAACATTGAGTATATATATATATTCAATGTATAAATAAAATATGGTTGGATTATATTATACACAACAAAAAATGAATCATTTACAACACTCAACACTTAATTGGCTTTCATTACACACAATCGTGACCTTCCATAATAGCATGTGTTGCATGCAATACCAAGTTTCACTAAACAATGATAAGTTATTAAAATATTATATAAACTAGTCGTTATGAAAAGTAATACCCACTTTTTGAAATTTTATAAATTTTATTTTTCAAAATGCACTTCATTTTTGGATTCAGAATATCGATATTATCCTAGGGTGAATTTTTGTTATTTTTCTGAAAATATTAATTTTTTGATGAATAGTGAAAACACTGGGTTACTATTTAAAAACCAAATTTTTATATAAATAATTATTTATATTATTTAAATTTATTTTAGGTCAAAATTGATACATAATACCTATATATTTTCAATTTAATTAATTGGATTCATTTTATATTAATTTTAGAGATATAAAAATTTTATTGAACATTTCACCGTCTTTTACCCACCTCCTATGAGAGTTTGAAAATTTACATAAAACTTAATTTTACCGCTTCTATGAGGGGAAATTCTAAATTACGCGAGACACAGTTAATATCAAGGTGCACAATTTCATTCAGTAAGATAAAAATAATTTTTGGTGAATAGTAACTTTTTACTTTTTTTCCACGGTTAAAAGTAAATAGGGTAATTAAGGGTTAATAGGTTATTATTATTACCCTAACACATGTCCTAATACTATTAGATATGTGTAGCTAGACCAAAAACCCCTTAGGGATAATATATTTCCCATTAGGTCCACTTGGATTAGATTAGGACATTTATTATTATTTAAAGAATTAAAATAGTTAAAATCAATGTTTAATAACTATAAAATTTTAATATAAGGTTATACCTAAAACAAATTCAACTATAAATATTAATTAGAAAAATAAAAGGATTTCCTATATGATGGTATTTTATTTATAATTTTTAGACATTATATAATTTAATTTATTTATCACACAATGATGATGCGGTAATTACCTTAATAATGAAATTTTAACATAATTGATTTATAAATACCCAAATAAATGTAATTTTATACTTTTTATGAATTAAAGTAATTTTATAGATTAATTAGACATGTTAGTATTGATTTAATTATCTTTTTTTAACTAATAATGTTGTTATGATTTTCACAAAAATCAAGTACCAAATAGTGTCAAAATTGACATAAAATAGTTTTCAAACCAAATATTATATTATTAATTGTTATTTTATTCATAAAAATCTAAGGGTCATCCAAATGACTTAGATAAGGATATATATATTAATAATGATCCATGTGGGGTTCTCTTTACTTGTTATAGTATGATTATTAACCATATAGTGTAAGAAAACAAAAAGAAACGGTAAAAGTTAAATTATTTTACTTAGAGTTAAATCTAAATGATAAGGATAAAATAGAAACCTAAACTTGTCTAAAACCTATTGGTTGAAAGTATTTCGACCCATACCCACATTATATTTTAAATAAATCAATTTGGATCAATTAAAAACAGAATATTACTTTATTATAAAATAATATTTTAAGTTTTCCTAAGGTTCCCCTCTCCTCCCTTATAAAATGGGAATCCCTTCCCTCTTCTCTTCACACCCTTTTGAGACTTGATGCTCGGCCAAACCCTGAAAATTCCTATTACCAAACTCTAAAGTTATATCATAGAGGTTATAGTATTCTCATAAGACCATCTCTAATGCCCTAATAAGAAGTTTAAAGGAGGTGCATCGAGGAAGAGGTAATCTCTTCTACAGATTCTATCAAGTTTTCTTTCTTCTTCAACATCTTCTTCATTAGTTTTTTCATTATAAATTATTAACGTCATTATCAATAATATACTTATATGTTATTATAAATATTAAACAACCCCATTTCATCTTCTATCCATCCTACATAAAATAAAATCATCGTGCGTGCGTACGTACGGAATACCGTCTCCACACTGTGGTGTAATCAGTTTTTCCACCACCACCTTACTTGGATGGGTATAATGGTGTAAATAATAACTATATATGGTTATTATAATAATCATACTGATTATAAGGTATTATATAATACACTACAATTCTATTCAATAATTATGCGAACGATATCATCGCTCGTGCATACGTATGGATTACCGTCACCATGGTGCGATGAGATTCATTCTCCATGTTAACCATTAAAGAATGATTATAATGTATATATAATGAGTCATAATGAAATATATGACATAATTAAGATACTTAATTTATGTGTGTGTGTGTGTGTGTGTATATATATATATATATTTCATCTACGTACTTCCATTCAAGTCAATAAGGAATGAAAAGTAGTCATCATGCGTACGTACGGCCTACCGTCTCCATGAATGGTGTATTTCATTTCATTCATCTATCTATTATATATATATACCAAATATATATGATATATAAATCATGATTTACATTCTGTATATAATTAAATAATGATATAATTAATATAAATATCATGAACAGCAAGTCCAAACAAGTACGATATATAATTTTTTTTTACCAAAAAAGGTGCTTTAACATGGAATTTACAAATGAATGGGAAATATAAAGTCATAAGTGAACCATATATGATATAATAACATTGAATATGATTCTTTAATAAGTAAATGACATTATTTAAATCATTATACAGGATGTTCGGATACGTACGAAGCATATCAGACCTAAGGTAAGGGTAAATTTTTCAATTTTATTTTTATTCGAGATTTCTTATACTTAAGTATTTACTGTGGTTATATTTTTCATCCATGTATTTTATAAAGTGTTTAACATTCTACCATGTATTTTTAAATTCATGTTTACCCTTATTATACTTTTACATTGTGTTATGGATGGAATCTTTCTTTTGTTTATCATACATGGTACTTTCTGACTTTTCCGTTAAAAGTATGAGGAGAATGATTTTTTTAACTTATACGGCATGAACAGATTTTACGGTTTTATACCGCTTTATTTTCATGAAGCTTAATCTACAATATTTCATGAATATTTTCAACAAAATCCATTTCTTATAAAATTTCATGACATTTTGTGAAAAGAAAATCATTTTGAAGAAGAAAGGATATTTTCCTCAAGAATACATATCAAGTGATTTATCAAAACCATTTTCAATCTAAGATGACATTATTTCATATGTGTATACTTCAAGTATAATTTCTATATGATCTAAATGGTTTAACATTTCTTATGATGAAATGATATCCATTTGTTTTATATGGATTATGTTATGATTGGATGATGTTTGTGAAACCCATTTTATTCTTTGGGTTATGATGAATGTTTTATGTTTATTTTGTGGCATAGGAAAGAATGATTTCATTATGAGATGGGTGGGACCTATATCTCCCTTCAATAAATTGGCTAAATATTTATATCTCATGAGATAGACATGGCTGGAAGGGTAAGTTAATCTGGTTTAGTGATACATGACTGGAACGAGGAATGAACTCGATTTAGAAAGGGACTTTGTCCACTAATATGGTCTGGGCAACAATGCCTTTGCTGCTATGGAAATCATATCATCTGCTTAATGTTTTCCCACAATTACATGTTTTATTTCCACGCTATTTTATCATCATTGATTTTCCATTATGATCTATGCCTTACGTACTACCTTGTTTTATGTCCTTTCTCATGATTTCTATGTTTAAACATTATATTCATGTTTTTATGTTCAAATGAATATTGTTTGTTTTATTTTCTCCATGCTCACCCTTACTAAGAATTTGAGCTCACCCTTTATATTTTTTCTTTATCCTAGATTTATAGAATGGTTTTAGGTATGAAAACAAAATTGGAAAATCTTTATGGGAGATGATGAAGATCTTTCACCACGATTAGAAGATTATGGTCTGAGTTTCCAAATACACTAAACTACTATTGTCCTTGTGTGTTTGTTTTTGTTACGTATTATGTATTTTGAAAAAGTAATGTAATGTCCATGTATGTCAATATTTGGGTCTCTACAGTTGGTATTAGAGGAAAGGATTAGTCAACCTTTGGAAACTAGGATACGAAAACTTTAGTGAGATCCCTAGAAATATATCTAATGTATGTCATGGGATGTCCATAAGGATAAGTATACATATGGGTTATAGTCTTAGAATTATAGTTACGATCTTAGAATTTATCCTATAATGTAAGATATTGATGTTACTCCCCCTTGATTATGATTTTTTTCCTCTGACACTATTCTTTTTGGGTTTTAGAAATTGGTTGGAAACTGGAAGATTCACGATAATATAGGATATGATGGACAATCGAATGATATTAGTCATGAGAAACCAAATGAAATTGGATCTAGAAGTCTATATATCATTATTATGCCTAATCAGAAATCTTATAATATGATCAATAATCTCAACATTGGTAATTTTCCCGAATCATCTAATAAGATAAAGATGAATTTTCATAGTGATCATAGAGGAATGAAAGTTCAATTTATCTCATGTAAATCATGTAGGAAGAGGCATCAAGGAGAATTTCCCAAAGGAACTGGAAGATTCTTTGGGTGAGGAAAAGAAGGACACAAATCTAGTAAGTGTATAGGAAAAGGTTCAGTTAACACCATGGAGAAGGATAATGGTATTGCTACGACATCAACAATGTTTAAATGTTTTAAATGCGGAATGTATGGGCCTTATGCAAACCAATACCCTAAGGGAAAATCTCATGAGGAGAATCAGCATGGTCATATGGGTAGTATTTATGTGGATGCTGATGAAGAGACTACAAATGATATATTAGATGAAAGAAATGATGATGCTCTGTCAGTGGTTTAAGAAAATAGTGTAATGATTGTATGTTTATTAAGAGTTATGTTGTATAGGTAATTTAATAGTACTATGGAATAAATAATCATCTAAGGATTGTTATAAAGTTGTCTTTCCATGAGTTTTTTGAAAGTATATGATGAATGGTACCAGTAACCATGAAAGGTTATTCAAATATTTTTGGAAGGTAGATGATATGTGCATAATGAAAGGATCAGGAGATAACGAGATGTTTGATAGTATTAATGAACTCATGAATGGTATAAGGATAATGTTATTTCATGTTCTGAGTATATATAAATTTTTGGGATTTTGGTATGTGGAAAGTGTTAACTTTTGACAGCATTCTTGTTTACACAAATGTTCAATGGGTATTCGGTTTTCAAGACAATACATGATTAAGGTAATCAGATATTTGTAATGTGACCAACAAGATATATTTTATGATATATGGTAGATAAATGATGGTATTCACATGATTGGTATATGACCTCTCTAGTAATATCTTTCTTTATACTATGAGATTGGACATAAGTATTTTGGATAAACCTAAATATTAGAATGGATTAAGTTAGACATTAGATAGTATTGTTTTTGTCAAGAAATTTTGCTATTATTCATGGAATGTTATAATAGTATAGTTTTAGAAAAAGTACATCCTGTTGGATGGGCGACAGCCCGTCGCGTCGGAAAAGGTTGCGGGAACCGAACCCACAACCAAAGTGCGGCAGGACATTATCACCTACCACAGGCCTACAGGAAGTCCCTGGTTAGTAGAAACTACTTTTATTATATTAGGTGGTATGATAGAATAAGTATAATTCCATTTTTGGAATCATAAATGATTAACCTCACTATAGATGGACTTATGTATATTTGATAATTTTGCTAACCATTGGTTTTGAGACATATGGAATGACCCATCATTCTATCGCATGATTTGCTAACACTTCATGGAAGACAAATTCGACTTCATTTATTTACGAGATGAAGTGGAATTTGTTCAAGGAACGAACAATGGTGAGATTATACCGAAATAAAGTAAGTATATCTTCTAATTCAAATTCTTCGACTTTAGGGAAATGATCTTGAAAACCAAAAATATTGTCCTAGAGTCTTTATATCCGATTAATCAGATGGTACCTTATATCATAACAAATATATGGCTTTGTGATTGTTGGATGTTTCATAGCCATGTTCTCTACCACTCTCTATCAGAACATGATCGTTAGGTTTCTCTTCCATATCCATATTTTCACTTATGTTCTTCTATGTGAAAACCCAGTGATGAGTTAATTTGGGTCACCGTTATGTTTTATACATTAGTTTTTTAAATTAAGCTTTAGTATTCCTTTTTACGATGTGGATTTCATTTAATGAAACTTTCAAGTTGTAAACAATTTATAACCCCGGTGAATTTCGAGGGAGAAATTCATTTTTAAGGGGGGTAGAATGTAACACCCCCAGATTTTATAAGATATATTATTTTCAATTTCTTTCATATCTTCGGTTATACGCTACACCAAGATTTTCTTGCGCTATACGCAACATCGTATCAGCTTGCAGTATATGCAACACTAATCTTGGATCATGTTACATACAATTTCAAGTTTGTTTGATAGAAGTTATTCTACGTAACATTGTGTGTATATATATATATTCAATTTATAAATGAAATATGGTTGGATCATATAATACTCAACAAAAAATGATTCTTGCAGTACACTCAACACTGACTTGGATTTCATTACATGCAAATGCGACCTTCCTCGATAGCCTATGTTGCACGCAATACTGAGTTTCACTAAACAACGATATTTCATTAAAATAGTATATAAATTATCCATTATAAATAGTAATACCCTCTTTTTGAAATTTTATAATTTTTTTTTTCAAATTGTACTTCATTTTTAGATTTGGAATATCAAAATTAGCCTAGGGTGAATTTTTGGTATTTTTCTGAAAAATTTCATTTTTTGATGAATAATGAAAACACTAGGTTACAATTTAAAAACCGAATTTTTATATAAATAATAATATATTTTATTTAAATTTATTTTAGGTCAAAATTTATATATGATACATATATAAGTTCAATGTAATTCATTGGAGTAATTTTATAATAATTTTAGACATATAGAAATTTTATTGAACTTTTCACTGTCTTTTACCCGTCTCCTAGGAGAGTTTGAGAATTTACATAAAACTTAATTTTACTGCTTCTGTGAGTGGAATTTCAAAAATCCAAGAGACACGGTTAATATATAGAAGTAAAATTTTGTTCAATAAGATAAAAATATTTTTTGGTGAATAGAATCTTTTTAATTTTATTTACCACGGTTAAAAGTAAATAGGGTAATTAAGGGTAAAAATGATATTATTATTACCCTAAAACATGTCGTAATTCTATTGGATAAGTTTAGTTATACCGAAAACAACATTAGGGATAAAATATTACAATTTAGGTCAACTTGGATTATATTAGGATATTTATTATTATTTAAAAAATATTTAAAATAGTTCAAATCAAAATTTAATAACTAAAACATTTTTAATATAGGGTTATAAATATGATAAATTCGACTATAAATATTAATTATAAAAAAAATATTTCCTCCATCATGTAATTTTATTTATAAATTTTAGGCAATAAATAATTTAATTTATTTATGACATAATGATGATGCAATAATTACCTTAGTAATGAAATATTAACATAATTGATGTTATAAATACCCAAATAAAAGTAATTTTATACTTTTTATGAATTCCACTAATTTTCAAGGTTACCATGACATTTTAGTATTGATTTAATTAACTTTTTTCTAACTAATCATTCGGTTATGATTTTCACAAAAATCAAGTACCAAATAGAGTAAAAATTGACATAAAATAGTTTTTAAAACAAATATTATATTATTAATTGTCACTTTATTCTTAAAAATCTATGTTTTGGCCAAATGGCTAATATAAGAATATATATATTAATAATGGACAACTTGGGGTTCGTTTGGCTTGTTATAGTAGGTTTATTAACCATATAGTGTAAGAAAACAAAAAGACACGGTAAAAGATACATTATTTAACTTAGAGTTAAATCTTAATGATAAGGATAAAATAGTAACCTAAACTTGTCTAAAACCTATTGGATGAGAGTATTTCGACCCATACCCACCTTAGAATCTATATAAATCAATTTTGGTCTATTAGAAACCGAATATGACTCTATTATAAAATAATATTTTAAGTTTTCTTAAGGTGCCCCTCTCCTCCCTTATAAAAAGGGAACCCCTTCCATCTTCTCTTCACACCATATTGAGCATTGAAGCTCAGAAAACCCCTAACAATTACTCTTATCAAACTCTATAGTTATATAATATAGGTTCCAGTCTTCTCAAAATACCAACTCTAATGCCCTAAGAAGAAGTTTAAAGGAGGTGCGTCGAGGAAGAGGTAATCTCTTCTACCGATTCATTCAAGTTTTCCTTCTTCTTCAACTTCTTCTTATTTAGTTGTTTAATTATAAATTAATAACATCAGTTTCACTAATATACTGATATTTTATTATAAATATGAAAAATCTCCATTTCACCTTCTATCCATCCTACGGAAAACAAAATCATCGCGCGTGCGTACGTACGGAATACCATCTCCACGCCGTGGTGTAATCAGTTTTTCCACCACCACCTCACTTGGATGGGTATAATGGTGTAAATAATAACTATATATGGTTATTATGAAATCATACTAATTTTTATGCATTATATCATCCACTCCAATTCCCTTCAATAATTATGGGAATGATATCATCGCTCGTGCGTACGTACGGATTACAGTGTCCACAACGTGATGAGATTCATTCACCATGTTAACCATTAAAGAATGATTATAAATTAAATATAATGAATAATAATGAAATATATGACATAATTAATCTACTGAATTTATGTGTATATATATATATATGTCATCTACTTACTTCCATTCAAGTAAATAAGGAAAGAAAAACAGTGTTCATGTGTACGTCCGGCCTACCATCTCCATGAACGGTGTATTTCATTTCATTCATCTATATTATATATATATATATATACTGAATATATATGATTTTTAAATCATGATTTACATTATTTAAGAAATTAAATAATGATATATTTAATTATAATATCCAAAACAACAAGTCCAAACAAATACGATAAATAAAACTATTTTACCCAAAACACTGCTTTAACATGGAATTTACAAAAGAACGTGTAATATAAAGTCATAAGGCAACCATATATGATATAATAACAATGAATATGATTCTGTAATAAGTAAATGTAATTATTTAAATTATTATACAGGAGGTTCGGATATGTACGAAGCATATCAGACCTAATGTACGGGATAATTTTACAATCTCATTTTTATTCGAGATTTCTTATATGTAAGTATTTACTAGGGTTATATTTTTCATCCATGTTTTTCATAAAGTGTTTAATATTCTTCCATGTACGTTTAAATCCATGTTTAACCCTCTTTGACTTTTAATTTTTTTTATGGATGGAATATTTATTTTGTTAACCATAGGTGGTACTTTCTGACTTTTCTGTTAAAAGTACAATGAGAATTATTTTTTGTAACTTATATGGCATGAACGGACGTTTACGGTTTTGTAATGCCTTATTTTTATGAAGCTTAATCTATAATATTTCATGACTATTTTAAAAAAAAATCATTTTCTTTTAAAATTGCCTGGCATTTTGTGAAAAGAAAATGATTTTGAAGAAGAATGGATATTTTCATCAAGAATTCATTTCAAGTGTTTTATCAAAACCATTTTCCATCTAAGATGACATTATTTCATATGTGTCTGTTTCAAGAATAATTTCTCTATGATTTAATTGGTTTCACGTTTCTTATGATGAAATGATATCCATTTTATTAATATGGATTATGTTATGATGGGATGATGTTTATGAAACCCATTTTATTCTTTGGGTTATGATGAATGTTTTATGTTTATTTTGTGGCACAAGTAAGAGTGATTTCATTATGAGATGGGTGGGACCTATATCTCCCTCCAATGCATTGGTTAATGATTTATATCTCATGAGATAGACATGTCTAGAATGGTATGTTAATCTGGTTCAGTGATACAGGACTATAATGAGGAGTGAACTCGATTCAGAAAGGGACTTTGTCCACTAGGATGGGTTGGCAACAATGCCTTCGATACTATGGAAATCCTATCATGTGTGTAATGTCTTTCAAAAATTACATGTTTTATTTCCAATATATTTTATCATCATTGATCTTCCATTATGATCTATGACTTATGTACTGCCATGTTTTATGTCATTGCTCAATATTTCGATGCTTAAACATTATGTTCATGTTTTTATGTTCAAATGAATATGGTTTTCTTATTTTCTACATGCTTACCATTACTGATCATTTGATATCACCCTTTATATGTTTTCTTTTCCCCATCATTTAAAGAAATGTTTTAGGTTAGAAAAAAAAAGGGGAAGATCTTTATGGGACAAGTTCATGATCTTTCACCACGATTAGAAGATTACATTCTGAGTTTCCAAAGACACTAAACTATTATTGTGCTTGTCTGTTTGTTTTTGTTATGTATTAAGTATTCAAAAAAAGTAATGTAATTTACATGTACGTCAAGCTTTGGGTCTCTACAGGTGGTATTACTGATCGGTGGGTACTGTAGCAGCAGCAGGGCACTGTAGCAGCGGTAGGTACTGTAGCAGTTAGGGTAATTTTCACAGAATGTGCCATGAGCCAAAAAATTTGGGCCTACGAGATATGTAATGGAGTATATGCCCACTGATCCTTTATGCTATGTAATGGGTCTCCCACTACCCAGTTAAAAGAGGTATTTTCTCTTTCTTTAATAATAAAATGGGGATTCAGCCCCATCCTTTTATAAAAAATGTAAAACATATTGGATCTTTTATATTTTTCAATACGTTTATATCCGTTTTATAGATATGTCATGTAATATTGGAAGCACACTATTTAACGCTATATTAAAAATCATGAATTGAGAAATCATGGCCTTTATTTGTTGTTTTAATTATATAGAGAAGAATACATATCCTCGTTTTTAAAATATAAATCTACTAGAATCCAAGAATATATATCTTTAGAATGTGGTTTTTTTTCTACATCAATTAATTTTTTTTACTTTTAATGACTGGTTTATAGTTATTTTTAATTTATTCATTATTATTTTAATTTTATCAAATATTATATTGCTTAACTAAATTGAAACTTTTATAAACTTTTATGTTTTGAAAATATATATGGATTTTATGAATGATAATTCTTTTTATAGATTTTTAAATCATTGGATTTGATTTTTGGAAACTATGTTGATTTTTAATCCATTAAATTTTGTTTAATATTGTTACTTATAAAATTTTACAATATTTAAGGTATTGTATTTCATTAAATATTAAATAGAAAAAATATGTTCAGAAAAAAATAACTTTTAGAAAAAAATATGCTATGTGATCAATGATTACGAATTTGTGTAAAATAGTTATAAAAAATTAAATGATTGGAAGTTCCAGAATATACCATATAAAAGGATATATATAGTTAGATATAGATATTATGTTTCAATAGGAAAACACTCATTTAAAATATTTTCCATAATATATGATATTATTTTAATTAAAAATTGTGTTTATTGAATTTCTTAATTTGTATTTCTCTTGATTTATAGTAATTAATATGGATAATGAAATGAATTATTTTATTGTTGAATTTGGTAAGGTAACAATATTTTTTATATTTTGAGGTTACCTTTTTATAATTATGATATGTGTTAATATAGATTTATTTTGTGAACTAATATTATATAGTGTGTATAAATATTTTCCAAACAGAATTAGTTAAATGTTTTTTACATATATCAGACATAAATGTTTTTGGGAGTGATATGAGTAAATTTTAATGATGTTGTCTTATTCATTTCTAACCACACATCATGGTATCCATGTAGATGTTTTTTCCAATGACATACTAAAATGGAGAGATATCTCATTCCTTAGTAATGGTTTTTGGGCTCTATATTGGTGAAGTGGTAATTTTTTTTCATACATACATTATTGGATGGGTATAATAATTCATGATGTCTAACTATCAATCATCTATTTTATGGTTATTTTAGGACCTTATTTAAGGTTGTTTTTTGCGAGTTATTTTAATTTATACTATTAAGAATAATGATGTTTTAATGTTGGTTTTTTTTTTGAAATCTATAATATCATTTCAATGGTTAAATCTTAAATTGAGGAAAAATAATTCAAAAATATATATATATTAGATCCACTGATGATGGCTTCCATCCATTGGTCAATGGGGAATATAATTGAGTCCTTTTGGAACAAAAAAATCACATATTGGGGATCAATTATCCCGGTTAACGTGTTATAAATGTGTTCTAGTTCACATGAGATAACAATTAAATGATTACAAGAAAGTGATCTGTATATACACATTAAAATTAGTGGCATTTAACCTACATATGTAATCAAAATTGAAGATAAAATCTCATGAAAAATAAATACTAGACATATTGAGATCAAAAAAGCAGGTAGAATTTTCTATTATGAGGATTAGTAACCAGTGAATAATTGAAATTTTAAATGGATATATTAGTGTATAATTAAAACATATTCCTCCACTAAATATTATTATATCTATAATATCATGGATACCAATTATAAATATGGTATTATTCTAAAAAATTTATTCTATGTGAATGTATATTCATTATTAAAGTTGAAGAATTAATTAAAAGATTATATATATATTGGTTTTTAACAACTCTTATGAATAATTCATTAAACTAAAATTACCAAAAAAATAGAAAATAATAATCAATTAAGAAAACAATTAATGGATTTCATACAAAAGGAATTCATGAGATAAATTGAGAATGATAGGGAAATATTATATTTCCAATCACTTCATACAACATGATAACATGTAATAATTTTTTGGGAAAATATTAAAGAGTGACTTGGGAGAAGTAACTAGATGATAAGTGTGTTGAAATAAAATATATGGTGTAAAATTTCATTAAGAGGGTGATACATTTAGAGAATCTGGAATGATTTTCAACAATTGTTACCTTGGACTATGGAATACGTTTCATAATCTATTACTAATTAAAAAATTAATGAAATTATTTATGTCGATGGTTTATTATAAATACATGTGGTATTTTGTTTAAATAGATACGATTCTTTGTATTTTGGTTTCCCATAAATTGAAATTCATTATTCCTAATAAGCAATATATATAAAGGAATGTTAAAGTATATTTTTAATAAAATAATTTTCTAATAATTATCACATATTTAATAGGTTATCTTTCATTTTAAAATTTATAAAATTAATTTCTTAATAAAGAAAATGTATTTTAAAAAAGATAATTTCAATTATTAAAACATTTTAACATAAATATTAAATTATATGACATATTAAATAAAATATTTTATAATAAATCCATACATTAAATGGTTTAATAAAATTCAGAACAATCAATATTACATCATTTTTATACCCTAGACTATAATTTTATATTCATATTATCTTAATAATCTTTTAATTTTTTAATTTTTTTTCTATTTAATCACTAGAAAATTAATATTTAATTAAAATAATCTATTAACAAAATAAAACATACCTAAAATCACTTTTTCACCTTGATAAATAAAAATAAATTTCATATGTGTGTTCTATGAAAAATTCCCCACATAATGATGTATAAATTTGATTAATAATTCATATAACATGTGTATTTTACTAGTTTTCAATTACTGAATAATTTAGAAGTAATTATTTGAGAATAAAGGAAATGGATCCTTACATAACATATATAATCTTTTTTTGATAAATAAAAAGAGGTACCAATTGACTTGGTTTTGGAGGGGTTGGAGTGAGTTAGCCATTGAATACATGATGGTCTTATGGTGAGTGCCAAATGGTGTACTTGAAACCAAGTGGAGGATGAAAGGGTATCGAGTGGCCTCGAATACTATTTTTTTTTATTTAATAAATTTTATTTTTATATCTTAAAATTCGTTTTAATCTCATTATCCTCATATATTTTGATATATTTAATGACTGGATCCCAACCTTCATAATTGATAACCTCTTCTATGATGGATATCCATTTTGTTATATTTACTTGTATATTTATTAGTTTTATTGTCCTTTAATGAGGGAGTATAAGGTTTCCCCGAACATAATTTTATTTTTTCACATTACTGAATTGATTTACATTAATAAGACCGAATTTTTTTCAATTTATATATTTCAAAAAAATTATCAAAATTTTTATTGTGAAATTTAAAAAGTGTTTATATTTCTTGTCTTCTTTTGCAGGTAGCTAAATTCTACTATTATTTTATATGATTTTCATGTTTCATTTGATATGTGTTCATAATAACTTCTATTCAAGAGACCTAGAATAAATCCTAATGAGGTATTATTATTCTTTATATGTTTTTTGTGTGATATTTGATTCCTTATATACTCTAAAAAATATTTTATTTAAATTCACGGTAATCAAAAGATATATTTTCTCTAAAAAGTTTCTAACGACACTGTAATTGGAACACGCTTTTTCTGCCCTGACATATAATTTTATTTAATGAGACTTGTATGGAATCCTTGAGAATTTATTTATAATGGATGTCCCATATATGGATTATTATCTATGTAAATTATATTTATGGTTGGACTTTCATATCAAAATTTATATAAATTTATTTTATCTATGGTAGATTATTATTATTTAGGATCCTACAAAATTTCAAGAGGTGATTGATCTTGAATTATTTTTCCATGTTATCGAATCACGTGGGCATGGATATCCTCATGTGGAATTTGGTTTTTTCAAATTTAATATAGTGAGAAACCATTCAAAATGATTTTTTTAATCTATTATAATTTTATAAATATTAGGGATTATCCCATCACCAATGATTGTATTATATTTATTTTATTATTTATTCACCAATGAGTATATTTATTTCAATTTGTAGATTATTAATAATTTCCAATTTGGTATTTATTTGTGATTATAAATTAGAAATTTCTTTTATAATTTTTATTATAAACTATCCACTAAAGTTTTCATATGTTTCATTTATTAGTGATTACCCAGTAACCTTTTATTTCAATATATATATGCTATTACTCATTTTACCATTTATATGTTATGTAATGGTGAAAATTGTTCATTATTGATTATTATTATTTAGGGGATCTAACTCAATCAGCCATGTCATACCTATGGTGATACCTATGCGACCATTATTTTTATTATAGTGATTATCAACCATTCACCAATAGTCTTTTCATTAGTAGTGATAACATGTTAACCCTATGTATATGTTATGATGATGTCTTATTCACCTTTTTATTTTTTTAATGATGTTATTCAATTCACCATGTTTATATTCATCTCATTATTAACCCCCATTCACATTTATTATCATATAAGTTAAATCCTAGTTACATATGTTTCATAATGAGTGGTTATAATGCATTCACTAATTCACTTTATTGACTGAGATAACCTATTCACCTATAGGTTACGTGTAATATCCATAATTGTTTCTACTACATATTGGGTATGTTTATAACTCATTCACCAATGATTATGTTATCAGTGGAAACATCTCATTCAATTGTAATTTATAATGATGGGGATATCCCATTATACAATTATAGTATTTTTAGAGAAGATATCTCTCTATATTGTTTATAAAATACCATATTGAAATTATATAACTTTTTAAAATTCCATCCCATTTAACATTTAATTTTAATCGATCTACGGGATTATCATCATACACCCATATGTTACTGTAGTTATTTTGGGAAATATTTGTTGTATCCTACAAACTATATTACACATAACATTCACTGGTACAATTTATAGGTGTGTATACCTCATGAACAAGGATGAATGTAAGTATAGGATCCTTAGATTAGATGTATGACTTAAAAGGAATGATAGAATTTGAATGGTGGGTCAATTTGAGCCTGAGACCTAATTTTTCTTATTTTCATAATTTTAATATATTTTTATGAATATTATATACGATTATACCATTAATAAATCATTCTTTTAGACTATTCATTCTTTTAAAGAAACTTGTATCATATTTTTTTGTATAATATCATGATTATTTATTATTTGATGGAGTATTATTATGATAACCATGTTATATATTTTATTATAAAAGGTAATTATCGTTATTTCTATATTTATTCCATGTTATGTTATAGAGGGTATAGTCTTATAGTGGAATTGATAGAACCTATATGCTAGAGAAAAAACATTGACATATAGGAAAGAATTCTTGAGTTTACATAGTTACCCAAAAAATCATTATTTAGGTTGACTATGTTTAGGACATGGAAAGTTGGTATGGAAAAAATGTTTTTTTTTTCTATATAGGATTTTGTAGTCAGATATTAGAGTTTTTAGAACATTTTATGTTCCATGTGCATGTTCCTAGATAACAACTATGCAAGGAAGTCCACATATCTTCATAATTTGATGGATTTTCATGGTTCATGGATGTTATAAATTTTAGATTTCAAGAAATAAGGTGTCTATTTTCTAAATATTTATTTTGTTGAGGGTATGTGGTGGAATTAATTTACATGTTCATTAATAAAATTTTTCCTATTTTACCTACATAAAATTATTATTCTTTTTTTTTGATTTATGGCATAGATACAGATAGAGATAAATTTTTTAAAATTTCAATGACAAGTACATTTATATTAATTTAATAGATTTAACTAAATTTGACTATAAAAATTTTTGTTACAATTATTATTTTTTATAATGAAAGATTGTGAATAAAATTTTAATTTACAAAAATACCTACGATTTGGTATATCGAGATAAAATAATAACAAATATATATGAGAAACTTATATCATGTAGTTTCCAAATTTATTAGTCAAAAGTGTTTCTTGTTAATTTTACTAAACTGTGATATCATGTTTATTGATAAACCTATTGTGGGTCATAATTTTGGTATTTTAGTTTGATTTTCTATTGACTATATCCAGTACACCATTAAGAATTAAATGATGAGAACAAACAACAAACATTGGAACTAGAACCTCCTATTACAAAAAATATATTTTATTGATGAGTATATCAGGGAAATGGTTGTTCTCGATTATTTGATCTATTTCACATTGAAATATTTGAACTAGTTCATCTTTCTATGTCTTGATATGATATTTTATGAATCAAAATTCTCTTAAAATTGTGTGTGTTGTTTTTCAATAGGATTCTAGATTCTAGATTGATCATTCGTGGATTATTATTTATTTTATTTATAGAACCCATAATAGATTGGTAATACTCCATTATATATTATACGAGGACCAGAAAAGCACTAATGTGATATATTTTTTTACGTATATGGGAGGTGGTGATTATTCAGTTTTTATTTTCAAACTCAATTCATTAGGAATTCATATATTTAAACACTATTAATGGATAAGACACAATATTTCGCCCATAATATCTATGGGATATATCTATGATGAATTATGTGGCACACTATTCAAATATTCATTTTTTCTCTAATGATGCAAGATGGTGAAACTCCCCCAGATTTTATAAGATATATATTTTTAATTTCTTTCATATCGTCTGTTATACGGTACACCATGATTATCTTGTGCTATATGAAACACCGTATTAGCTTTCCGTATACGCAACACTAATCTTGGAGCATGTTACACACAATTTCAAGTTTGTTTGATAGAAGTTATTCTACGTAACATTGAGTATATATATATATTCAATGTATAAATAAAATATGGTTGGATTATATTATACACAACAAAAAATGAATCATTTACAACACTCAACACTTAATTGGCTTTCATTACACACAATCGTGACCTTCCATAATAGCATGTGTTGCATGCAATACCAAGTTTCACTAAACAATGATATGTTATTAAAATATTATATAAACAAGTCGTTATGAATAGTAATACCCACTTTTTGAAATTTTATAAATTTTTTTTTTCAAAATTCACTTCATTTTTGGATTCAGAATATCGATATTATCCTAGGGTGAATTTTTGTTATTTTTCTGAAAATATTAATTTTTTTATGAATAGTGAAAACACTGGGTTACTATTTAAAAACCAAATTTTTATATAAATAATTATTTATTTTATTTAAATTTATTTTATGTCAAAATTGATACATAATACCTATATATTTTCAATATAATTAATTGGATTCATTTTATAATAATTTTAGAGATATAAAAATTTTATTGAACATTTCACCGTCTTTTACCCACCTCCTATGAGAGTTTGAAAATTTACATAAAACTTAATTTTACCGCTTCTATGAGGGGAAATTCTAAATTACGCGAGACACAGTTAATATCAAGGTGCACAATTTCATTCAGTAAGATAAAAATAATTTTTGGTGAATAGTAACTTTTTACTTTTTTCCACGGTTAAAAGTAAATAGGGTAATTCAGGGTTAATAGGTTATTATTATTACCCTAACACATGTCCTAATACTATTGGATATGTGTAGCTAGACCAAAAACCCCTTAGGGATAATATATTTCCCATTAGGTCCACTTGGAATCGATTAGGACATTTATTATTATTTAAAGAATTAAAATAGTTAAAATCAATGTTTAATAACTATAAAATTTTAATATAAGGTTATACCTAAAACAAATTCAACTATAAATATTAATTAGAAAAATAAAAGGATTTCCTATATGATGGTATTTTATTTATAATTTTTAGACATTATATAATTTAATTTATTTATCACACAATGATGATGCGGTAATTACCTTAATAATGAAATTTTAACATAATTGATTTATAAATACCCAAATAAATGTAATTTTATACTTTTTATGAATTAAAGTAATTTTCAAGATTAATTAGACATGTTAGTATTGATTTAATTATCTTTTTTTAACTAATCATGTTGTTATGATTTTCACAAAAATCAAGTACCAAATAGTGTCAAAATTGACATAAAATAGTTTTCAAACCAAATATTATATTATTAATTGTTATTTTATTCATAAAAATCTAAGGGTCATCCAAATGACTTATATAAGGATATATATATTAATAATGATCCATGTGGGGTTCTTTTTAGTTGTTATAGTATGATTATTAACCATATAGTGTAAGAAAACAAAAAGAAACGGTAAAAGTTAAATTATTTTACTTAGAGTTAAATCTAAATGATAAGGATAAAATAGAAACCTAAACTTGTCTAAAACCTATTGGTTGAAAGTCTTTCGACCCATACCCACATTATATTTTAAATAAATCAATTTGGAGCAATTAAAAACAGAATATTACTTTATTATAAAATAATATTTTAAGTTTTCCTAAGGTGCCCCTCTCCTCCGTTATAAAAAGGGAATCCCTTCCCTCTTCTCTTCAAACCCTTTTGAGCCTTGATGCTCAGCCAAACCCTGAAAATTCCTATTCCCAAACTCTAAAGTTATATCATAGAGGTTATAGTATTCTCATAATACCATCTCTAATGCCCTAAGAAGAAGTTTAAAGGAGGTGCGTCGAGGAAGAGGTAATCTCTTCTACAGATTCTATCAAGTTTTCTTTCTTCTTCAACATATTCTTCTTTAGTTTTTTCATTATAAATTATTAACATCATTATCAATAATATACTTATATGTTATTATAAATACTAAACAACCCCATTTCACCTTCTATCCATCCTACATAAAATAAAATCACCGTGCGTGCGTACGTACGGAATACCGTCTCCACACTGTGGTGTAATCAGTTTTTCCACCACCACCTTACTTGGATAGGTATAATGGTGTAAATAATAACTATATATGGTTATTATAATAATCATACTGATTCTAAGGTATTATATAATACACTACAATTCTATTCAATAATTATGCGAACGATATCATCGCTCGTGCATACGTATGGATTACCGTCACCATGGTGCGATGAGATTCATTCTCCATGTTAACCATTAAAGAATGATTATAATGTATATATAATGAGTCATAATGAAATATATGACATAATTAAGATACTTAATTTACGTGTGTGTGTGTGTATATATATATATTTCATCTACGTACTTCCATTCAAGTCAATAAGGAATGAAAAGTAGTCATCATGCGTACGTACGGCCTACCGTCTCCATGAATGGTGTATTTCATTTCATTAATCTATCTATTATATATATATACCAAATATATATGATATATAAATCATGATTTACATTCTGTATGTAATTAAATAATGATATAATTAATAGAAATATCATGAACAGCAAGTCCAAACAAGTACGATAAATAATTTTTTTTACCAAAAACGGTGCTTTAACATGGAATTTACAAATGAATGGGAAATATAAAGTCATAACTGAACCATATATGATATAATAACATTGAATATGATTCTTTAATAAGTAAATGACATTATTTAAATCATTATACAGGATGTTCGGATACGTACGAAGCATATCAGACCTAAGGTAAGGGTAAATTTTTCAATTTTATTTTTATTCGAGATTTCTTATACTTAAGTATTTACTGTGGTTATATTTTTCATCCATGTATTTTTTAAAGTGTTTAACATTCTACCATGTATGTTTAAATTCATGTTTACCCTTATTATACTTTTACATTGTGTTATGGATGGAATCTTTCTTTTGTTTATCATACATGGTACTTTCTGACTTTTCCGTTAAAAGTATGAGGAGAATGATTTTTTTAACTTATACGGCATGAACAGATTTTACGGTTTTATACCGCTTTATTTTCATGAAGCTTAATCTACAATATTTCATGAATATTTTCAACAAAATCCATTTCTTATAAAATTTCATGACATTTTGTGAAAAGAAAATCATTTTGAAGAAGAAAGGATATTTTCCTCAAGAATACATATCAAGTGATTTATCAAAACCATTTTCAATCTAAGATGACATTATTTCATATGTGTATACTTCAAGTATAATTTCTATATGATCTAAATGGTTTAACATTTCTTATGATGAAATGATATCCATTTGTTTTATATGGATTATGTTATGATTGGATGATGTTTGTGAAACCCATTTTATTCTTTGGGTTATGATGAATGTTTTATGTTTATTTTGTGGCATAGGAAAGAATGATTTCATTATGAGATGGGTGGGACCTATATCTCCCTTCAATAAATTGGCTAAATATTTATATCTCATGAGACAGACATGGCTGGAAGGGTAAGTTAATCTGGTTCAGTGATACATGACTAGAACGAGGAATGAACTCGATTTAGAAAGGGACTTTGTCCACTAAGATGGTCTGGGCAACAATGCCTTGGCTGCTATGGAAATCATATCATCTGCTTAATGTTTTTCCACAATTACATGTTTTATTTCCAAGATATTTTATCATCATTGATTTTCCATTATGATCTATGCCTTACGTACTACCTTGTTTTATGTCATTTCTCATGATTTCTATGTTTAAACATTATATTCATGTTTTTATGTTCAAATGAATATTGTTTGTTTTATTTTCTCCATGCTCACCCTTACTAAGAATTTGAGCTCACCCTTTATATTTTCCCATTATCCTAGATTTATAGAATGGTTTTAGGTATGGAAACAAAATTGGAAAATCTTTATGGGAGATGATGAAGATCTTTCACCACGATTAGAAGATTATGGTCTGAGTTTCCAAAGACACTAAACTACTAATGTCCTTGTGTGTTTGTTTTTGTTACGTATTATGTATTTTGAAAAAGTAATGTAATGTCCATGTATGTCAATATTTGGGTCTCTACAGTTGGTATTAGAGGAAAGGATTAGTCAACCTTTGGAAACTAGGATACGAAAACTTTAGTGAGATCCCTAGAAATATATCTAATGTATGTCATGGGATGTCCATAAGGATAAGTATACATATGGGTTATAGTCTTAGAATTATAGTTACGATCTTATAATTTATCCTATAATGTAAGATATTGATGTTACTCCCCCTTGATTATGATTTTTCTCCTCTGACACTATTCTTTTTGGGTTTTAGAAATTGGTTGGAAACTGGAAGATTCACGATAATATAGGATATGATGGACAATCGAATGATATTAGTCATGAGAAACCAAATGAAATTGGATCTAGAAGTCTATATATCATTATTATGGCTAATCAGAAATATTATAATATGATCAATAATCTCAACATTGGTAATTTTCCCGAATCATCTAATAAGATAAAGATGAATTTTCATGGTGATCATAGAGGAAAGAAAGTTCAATTTCTCTCATGTAAATCATGTAGGAAGAGGCATCAAGGAGAATTTCTCAAAGGAACTGGAAGATTCTTTGGGTGAGGAAAAGAAGGACACAAATCTAGTAAGTGTATAGGAAAAGGTTCAGTTAACACCATGGAGAAGGATAATGGTATTGCTACAACATCAACAATGTTTAAATGTTTTAAATGTGGAATGTATGGGCCTTATGCAAACCAATACCCTATGGGAAAATCTCATGAGGAGAATCAGCATGGTCATATGGGTAGTATTTATGTGGATGCTGATAAAGAGACTACAAATGATATATTAGATGAAAGAAATGATGATGCTTTGTCAGTGGTTTAAGAAAATAGTGGAATGATTGTATGTTTATTAAGAGTTATGTTGTATAGGTAATTTAATAGTACTATGGAATAAATAATCATCTAAGGATTGTTATACAGTTGTCTTTCCATGAGTTTTTTGAAAGTATATGATGAATGGTACCAGTAACCATGAAAGGTTATTCAAATATTTTTGGAAGGTAGATGATATGTGCATAATGAAAGGATCATGAGATAACGAGATGTTTGATAGTATTAATGAGCTCATGAATGGTATAAGGATAATGTTATTTCATGTTCTGAGTATATATAAATTTTTGGGATTTTGGTATGTGGAAAGTGTTAACTTTTGACAGCATTCTTGTTTACACAAATGTTCAATGGGTATTCGGTTTTCAAGACAATACATGATTAAGGTAATCAGATATTTGGAATGTGACCAACAAGATATATTTTATGATATATGGTAGATAAATGATGGTATTCACATGATTGGTATATGACCTCTCTAGTAATATCTTTCTTTATACTATGAGATTGGACATAAGTATTTTGGATAAACCTAAATATTAGAATGGAATAAGTTAGACATTAGATAGTATTGTTTATGTCAAGGAATTTTGCTATTATTCATGGAATGTTATAATAGTATAGTTTTAGAAAAAGTACAACCTGTTGGATGGGCGATAGCCCGTCGCGTCGGAAAAGGTTGTGGGAACCGAACCCACAACCAAAGTGCGGCAGGACTTTATCACCTACCACAGGCCTACAGGAAGTCCCTGGTTAGTAGAAACTAGTTTTATTATATTAGGTGGTATGATAGAATAAGTATAATTCCATTTTTTGAATCATAAATGATTAACCTCACTATAGATGGACTTATGTATATTTGATAATTTTTCTAACCATTGGTTTTGAGACATATGGAATGACCCATCATTCTATCGCATGATCTGCTAACACTTCATGGAAGACAAATTCGACTTCATTTATTTAAGAGATGAAGTGGAATTTGTTCAAGGAACGAACAATGGTGAGATTATACCGAAATAAAGTAAGTATATCTTCTAATTCAAATTCTTCGACTTTAGGGAAATGATCTTGAAAACCAAAAATATTGTCCTAGAGTCTTTATATCCGATTATTCAGATGGTACCTTATATCATAACAAATATATGGCTTTGTGATTGTTGGATTTTTCATAGTCATGTTCTCTACCACTCTCTATCAGAACATGATCGTTAGGTTTCTCTTCCATATCCATATTTTCACTTATGTTCTTCTATGTGAAAACCCAGTGATGAGTTAATTTGGGTCACCGTTATGTTTTATACATTAGTTTTTTAAATTAAGCTTTAGTATTCCTTTTTACGATGTGGATTTCATTTAATGAAACTTTCAAGTTGTAAACAATTTATAACCCTGGTGAATTTCGAGGGCGAAATTCATTTTTAAGGGGGGTAGAATGTAACACCCCCAGATTTTATAAGATATATTATTTTCAATTTCGTTCATATCATCGGTTATACGCTACACCAAGATTTTCTTGCGCTATACGCAACACCGTATCAGCTTGCAGTATATGCAACACTAATCTTGGATCATGTTACATACAATTTCAAGTTTGTTTGATAGAAGTTATTCTACGTAACATTGAGTGTATATATATATATTCAATTTATAAATGAAATATGGTTGGATCATATAATACTCAACAAAAATTGATTCTTGCAGGACACTCAACACTGACTTGGATTTCATTACACGCAAATGCGACCTTCCTCGATAGCCTATGTTGCACGCAATACTAAGTTTCACTAAACAACGATATTTCATTAAAATAGTATATAAATTATCCATTATAAATAGTAATACCCTCTTTTTGAAATTTTATAATTTTTTTTTTCAAATTGTACTTCATTTTTAGATTTGGAATATCAAAATTAGCCTACGGTGAATTTTTGGTATTTTTCTGAAAAATTCCATTTTTTGATGAATAGTGAAAACACTAGGTTACAATTTAAAAACCGAATATTTATATAAATAATAATATATTTTATTTAAATTTATTTTAGGTCAAAATTTATATATAATACATATATAAGTTCAATGTAATTCATTGGAGTAATTTTATAATAATTTTAGACATATAAAAATTTTATTGAACTTTTCACTGTCTTTTACCCGTCTCCTTGGAGAGTTTGAGAATTTACATAAAACTTAATTTTACTGCTTCTGTGAGTGGAATTTCAAAAATCCAAGAGACACAGTTAATATAAAGGAGTAAAATTTTGTTCAATAAGATAAAAATATTTTTTGGTGAATAGAAACATTTTAATTTTATTTACCACGGTTAAAAGTAAATAGGGTAATTAAGGGTAAAAATGATATTATTATTACCCTAAAACATGTCGTAATTCTATTGGATAAGTTTAGTTATACCGAAAACAACATTAGGGATAAAATATTACCCTTTAGGTCAACTTGGATTATATTAGGATATTTATTATTATTTAAAAAATATTTAAAATAGTTCAAATCAAAATTTAATAACTAAAACATTTTTAATATAGGGTTATAAATATGATAAATTCGACTATAAATATTAATTATAAAAAAAATATTTCCTCCATCATGTAATTTTATTTATAAATTTTAGGCAATAAATAATTTAATTTATTTATGACATAATGATGATGCAATAATTACCTTAGTAATGAAATATTAACATAATTGATGTTATAAATACCCAAATAAAAGTAATTTTATACTTTTTATGAATTCCACTAATTTTCAAGGTTACCATGACATTTTAGTATTGATTTAATTAACTTTTTTCTAACTAATCATTCTGTTATGATTTTCACAAAAATCAAGTACCAAATAGAGTAAAAATTGACATAAAATAGTTTTTAAAACAAATATTATATTATTAATTGTCACATTATTCTTAAAAATCTATGTTTTGGCCAAATGGCTTATATAAGAATATATATATTAATAATGGACAACTTGGGGTTCGTTTGGCTTGTTATAGTAGGTTTATTAACCATATAGTGTAAGAAAACAAAAAGACACGGTAAAAGATACATTATTTAACTTAGAGTTAAATCTTAATGATAAGGATAAAATAGTAACCTAAACTTGTCTAAAACCTATTGGATGAGAGTATTTCGACCCATACCCACCTTAGAATCTATATAAATCAATTTTGGTCTATTAGAAACCGAATATGACTCTATTATAAAATAATATTTTAAGTTTTCTTAAGGTGCCCCTCTCCTCCCTTATAAAAAGGGCACCCCTTCCATCTTCTCTTCACACCATATTGAGCATTGAAGCTCAGAAAACCCCTAACAATTACTCTTATCAAACTCTATAGTTATATAATATAGGTTCCAGTATTCTCAAAATACCAACTCTAACGCCCTAAGAAGAAGTTTAAAGGAGGTGCGTCGAGGAAGAGGTAATCTCTTCTACAGATTCATTCAAGTTTTCCTTCTTCTTCAACTTCTTCTTATTTAGTTGTTTAATTATAAATTAATAACATCAGTTTCACTAATATACTGATATTTAATTATAAATATGAAAAATCTCCATTTCACCTTCTATCCATCCTACGGAAAACAAAATCATCGCGCGTGCGTACGTACGGAATACCATCTCCATGCCGTGGTGTAATCAGTTTTTCCACCACCACCTCACTTGGATGGGTATAATGGTGTAAATAATAACTATATATGGTTATTATGAAATCATACTAATTTTTATGCATTATATCATCCACTCCAATTCCCTTCAATAATTATGGGAATGATATCATCGCTCGTGCGTACGTACGGATTACAGTGTCCACAACGTGATGAGATTCATTCACCATGTTAACCATTAAAGAATGATTATAAATTAAATATAATGAATAATAATGAAATATATGACATAATTAATCTACTGAATTTATGTATATATATATATATATGTCATCTACTTACTTCCATTCAAGTAAATAAGGAAAGAAAAACAGTGTTCATGTGTACGTCTGGCCTACCATCTCCATGAACGGTGTATTTCATTTCATTCATCTATATTATATATATATATATACTGAATATATATGATTTTTAAATCATGATTTACATTATTTAAGAAATTAAATAATGATATATTTAATTATAATATCCAGAACAACAAGTCCAAACAAATACGATAAATAAAACTATTTTACCCAAAACACTGCTTTAACATGGAATTTACAAAAGAACGTGTAATATAAAGTCATAAGGTAACCATATATGATATAATAACAATGAATATGATTCTGTAATAAGTAAATGTAATTATTTAAATTATTATACAGGAGGTTCGGATATGTACGAAGCATATCAGACCTAAAGTACGGGATAATTTTACAATCTCATTTTTATTCGCGATTTCTTATATGTAAGTATTTACTAGGGTTATATTTTTCATCCATGTTTTTCATAAAGTGTTTAATATTCTTCCATGTACGTTTAAATCCATGTTTAACCCTCTTTGACTTTTAATTTGTTTTATGGATGGAATATTTATTTTGTTAACCATAGGTGGTACTTTCTGACTTTTCTGTTAAAAGTACAATGAGAATTATTTTTTGTAACATATATGGCATGAACGGACTTTTACGGTTTTATAATGCCTTGTTTTTATGAAGCTTAATCTATAATATTTCATGACTATTTTAAAAAAAATCATTTTCTTTTAAAATTGCCTGGCATTTTGTGAAAAGAAAATGATTTTGAAGAAGAATGGATATTTTCATCAAGAATTCATTTCAAGTGTTTTATCAAAACCATTTTCCATCTAAGATGACATTATTTCATATGTGTCTGTTTCAAGAATAATTTCTCTATGATTTAATTGGTTTCACGTTTCTTATGATGAAATGATGTCCATTTTATTAATATGGATTATGTTATGATGGGATGATGTTTATGAAACCCATTTTATTCTTTGGGTTATGATGAATGTTTTATGTTTATTTTGTGGCACAAGTAAGAGTGATTTCATTATGAGATGGGTGGGACCTATATCTCCCTCCAATGCATTGGTTAATGATTTATATCTCATGAGATAGACATGTCTAGAATGGTATGTTAATCTGGTTCAGTGATACAGGACTAGAATGAGGAGTGAACTCGATTCAGAAAGGGACTTTGTCCACTAGGATGGGTTGGCAACAATTCCTTCGATACTATGGAAATCCTATCATGTGCGTAATGTCTTTCAACAATTACATGTTTTATTTCCAATATATTTTATCATCATTGATCTTCCATTATGATCTATGACTTACGTACTGCCATGTTTTATGTCATTGCTCAATATTTCGATGCTTAAACATTATGTTCATGTTTTTATGTTCAAATGAATATGGTTTTCTTATTTTCTACATGCTTACCATTACTGATCATTTGATATCACCCTTTATATGTTTTCTTTTCCCCAGCATTTAAAGAAATGTTTTAGGTTAGAAAAAAAAGGGGAAGATCTTTATGGGACATGTTCATGATCTTTCACCACGATTAGAAGATTACATTCTGAGTTTCCAAAGACACTAAACTATTATTGTGCTTGTGTGTTTGTTTTTGTTATGTATTAAGTATTCAAAAAAAGTAATGTAATTTACATGTATGGCAAGCTTTGGGTCTCTACAGGTGGTATTACTGATCGGTGGGTACTGTAGCAGCAGCAGGGCACTGTAGCAGCGGTAGGTACTGTAGCAGCTAGGGTAATTTTCACAGAATGTGCCATGAGCCAAAAAATTTGGGCCTACGAGATATGTATTGGAGTATATGCCCACTGATCCTTTATGCTATGTAATGGGTCTCCCACTACCCAGTTAAAAGAGTTATTTTCTCTTTCTTTAATAATAAAATGGGGATTCAGCCCCATCCTTTAATAAAAAATGTAAAACATATTGGATCTTTTATATTTTTCAATATGTTTATATCCGTTTTATAGATATGTCATGTAATATTGGAAGCACACTATTTAAAGTTATATTAAAAATCATGAATTGAGAAATCATGGCCTTTATTTTTTGTTTTAATTATATAGAGAAGAATACATATCCTCGTTTTTAAAATATAAATCTACTAGAATCCAAGAATATATATCTTTAGAATGTGGTTTTTTTCTACATCAATTAATTTTTTTACTTTTAATGACTGGTTTATATTTATTTTTAATTTATTCATTATTATTTTAATTTTATCAAATATTATATTGCTTAACTAAATTGAAACATTTATAAACTTTTATGTTTTGAAAATATATATGGATTTTATGAATGATAATTCTTTTTATAGATTTTTAAATCATTAGATTTGATTTTTGGAAACTATGTTGATTTTTAATCCATTAAATTTTGTTTAATATTGTTACTTATAACATTTTACATTATTTAAGGTATTGTATTTCATTAAATATTAAATAGAAAAAATATGTTCAGAATAAAATAACTTTTAGAAAAAAATATGCTATGTGATCAATGATTACGAATTTGTGTAAAATAGTTATAAAAAATTAAATGATTGGAAGTTCCAGAATATACCATATAAAAGGATATATATAGTTAGATATAGATATTATGTTTCAATAGGAAAACACTCATTTAAAATATTTTCCATAATATATGATATTATTTTAATTAAAAATTGTGTTTAATTAATTTCTTAATTTGTATTTCTCTTGATTTATAGTAATTAATATGGACAATGAAATGAATTATTTTATTGTTGAATTTGGTAAGGTAACAATATTTTTTATATTTTGAGGTTGCCTTTTTATAATTATGATATGTGTTAATATAGATTTATTTTATGAACTAATATTATATAGTGTGTATAAATATTTTCCAAACAGAATTAGTTAAATGTTTTTTACATATATCAGACATAAATGTTTTTGGGAGTGATATGAGTAAATTTTAATGATTTTGTCTTATTCATTTCTAACCACACATCATGGTATCCATGTAGATGTTTTTTCCAATGACATACTAAAATGGAGAGATATCTCATTCCTTAGTAATGGTTTTTGGGCTCTATTTTGGTGAAGTGGTAATTTTTTTTCATACATACATTATTGGATGGGTATAATAATTCATTATGGCTAACTATCAGTCATCTATTTTATGGTTATTTTAGGACCTTATTTAAGGTAGTTTTTTTCGAGTTATTTTAATTTATACTATTAAGAATAATGATGTTTTAATGTTGGTTTTTTTTGAAATCTATAATATCATTTCATATGGTTAAATCTTAAATTGAGGAAAAATAATTCAAATATATATATATATTAGATCCACTGATGATGGCTTCCATCCATTGGTCAATGGGGAATATAATTGAGTCCTTTTGGAACAAAAAAATCACATATTGGGGATCAATTATCCCGGTTAACGTGTTATAAATGTGTTCTAGTTCACATGAGATAACAATTAAATGATTACAAGAAAGTGATCTGTATATACACATTAAAATTAGTGGCATTTAACCTACATATGTAATCAAAATTGAAGATAAAATCTCATGAAAAATAAATACTAGACATATTGAGATCAAAAAAAGCAGGTTGAATTTTCTATTATGAGGATTAGTAACCAATGAATAATTGAAATTTTAAATGGATATATTAGTGTATAATTAAAACATATTCCTCCACTAAATATTATTATATCTATAATATCATGGATACCAATTATAAATATGGTATTATTCTAAAAAATTCATTCTATGTGAATGTATATTCATTATTAAAGTTGAAGAATTAATTAAAGGATTATATATATATTGGTTTTTAACAACTCTTATGAATAATTCATTAAACTAAAATTACCAAAACAAATAGAAAATAATAATCAATTAAGAAAACAATTAATGGATTTCATACAAAAGGAATTCATGAGATAAATTGAGAATGATAGGGAAATATTATATTTCCAATCACTTCATACAACATGATAACATGTAATAATTTTTTGGGAAAATATTAAAGAGTGACTTGGGAGAAGTAACTAGATGATAAGTGTGTTGAAATAAAATATATGGTGTAAAATTTCATTAAGAGGGTGATACATTTAGAGAATCTGGAATGATTTTCAACAATTGTTACCTTGGACTATGGAATACGTTTCATAATCTATTACTAATTAAAAAATTAATGAAATTATTTATGTCGATGGTTTATTATAAATACATGTGGTATTTTGTTTAAATAGATACGATTCTTTGTATTTTGGTTTCCCATAAATTGAAATTCATTATTCCTAATAAGCAATATATATAAAGGAATGTTAAAGTATATTTTTAATAAAATAATTTTCTAATAATTATCACATATTTAATAGGTTATATTTCATTTTAAAATTTATAAAATTAATTTCTTAATAAAGAAAATGTATTTTAAAAAAGATAATTTCAATTATTATAACATTTTAACATCAATATTAAATTATATGACATATTAAATAAAATATTTTATAATAAATCCATACATTAAATGGTTTAATAAAATTCAGAACAATCAATATTACATCATTTTTATACCCTAGACTATAATTTTATATTCATATTATCTAAATAATCATTTAATTTTTTAATTTTTTTTCTATTTAATCACTAGAAAATTAATATTTAATTAAAATAATCTATTAACAAAATAAAACATACCTAAAATCACTTTTTCACCTTGATAAATAAAAATAAATTTCATATGTGTGTTCTATGAAAAATTCCCCACATAATGATGTATAAATTTGATTAATAATTCATATAACATGTGTATTTTACTAGTTTTAAATTACTGAATAATTTAGAAGTAATTATTTGAGAATAAAGGAAATGGATCCTTACATAACATATATAATCTTTTTTTGATAAATAAAAAGAGGTACCAATTGACTTGGTTTTGGAGGGGTTGGAGTGAGTTAGCCATTGAATACATGATGGTCTTATGGTGAGTGCCAAATGGTGTACTTGAAACCAAGTGGAGGATGAAAGGGTATCGAGTGGCCTCGAATACTAATTTTTTTAATTTAATAAATTTTATTTTTATATCTTAAAATGCGTTTTAATCTCATTATCCTCATATATTTTGATATATTTAATGACTGGATCCCAACCTTCATAATTGCTAACCTCTTCTATGGTGTATATCCATTTTGTTATATTTACTTGTATATTTATTAGTTTCATTGGCCTTTAATGAGGGAGTATAAGTTTTCCCCGAACATAATTTTATTTTTTCACATTACTGAATTGATTTACTTTAATAAGACCGAATTTTTTTCAATTTATATATTTCAAAAAAATTATCAAAATTTTTATGGTGAAATTTAAAAAGTGTTTATATTTCTTTTCTGCTTTTGCAGGTAGCTAAATTCTACTATTATTTTATATGATTTTCATGTGTCATTTGATATGTGTTCATAATAACTTCTATTCAAGAGACCTAGAATAAATCCTAATGAGGTATTATTATTCTTTTTATGTTTTTTGTCTGATATTTGATTCCTTATATACTCTAAAAAATATTTTATTTAAATTCACGGTAATCAAAAGATATATTTTCTCTTAAAAGTTTCTAACGACACTGTAATTGGAACACACTTTTTCTGCCCTGACATATAATTTGATTTAATGAGACTTGTATGGAATCCTTGAGAATTTATTTATAATGGAAGTCCCATATATGGATTATTATCTATGTAAATTATATTTATGGTTGGAATTTCATATCAAAATTTATATAAATTTATTTTATCTATGGTAGATTATTATTATTTAGGATCCTAAAAAATTTCAAGAGGTGATTCATCTTGAATTATTTTTCCATGTTATCGAATCACGTGGGCATGGATATCCTCATGTGGAATTTGGTTTTTTCAAATTTAATATAGTGAGAAACCATTCACAATGATTTTTTTTAATCTATTATAATTTTATAAATATTAGGGATTATCCCATCACCAATGACTGTATTATATTTATTTTATTATTTATTCACCAATGAGTATATTTATTTCAATTTGTAGATTATTAATAATTTCCAATTTGGTATTTATTTGTGATTATAAATTAAACATTTCTTTTATAATTTTTATTATAAACTATCCACTAAAGTTTTCATATGTTGCATTTATTAGTGATTACCCAGTAACCTTTTATTTCAATATATATATGCTATTACTCATTTTACCATTTATATGTTATGTAATGGTGAAAATTGTTCATTATTGATTATTATTATTTAGGGGATCTAACTCAATCAGCCATGTCATACCTATGGTGATACCTATGCGACCATTATTTTTATTATAGTGGTTATAAACCATTCACCAATAGTCTTTTCATTAGTAGTGATAACATGTTAACCCTATGTATATGTTATGATGATGTCTTATTCACCTTTTTATTTTTTTAATGATGTTATTCAATTCACCATGTTTATATTCATCTCATTATTAACCCCCATTCACATTTATTATCATATAAGTTAAATCCTAGTTACATATGTTTCATAATGAGTGGTTATAATGCATTCACCAATTCACTTTATTGACTGAGATAACCTATTCACCTATAGGTTACGTGTAATATCCATAATTTTTTCTACTACATATTGGGTATGTTTATAACTCATTCACCAATGATTATGTTATCCGTGGAAACATCTCATTCAATTGTAATTTATAATGATGGGGATATCCCATTATACAATTATAGTATTTTTAGAGAAGATAGCTCTCTATATTGTTTATAAAATACCATATTGAAATTATATAACTTTATAAGATTCCATCCCATTTAACATTTAATTTTAATCGATCTACGGGATTATCATCATACACCCATATGTTACTGTTGTTATTTTGGGGAATATTTGCTGTATCCTACAAACTATATTACACATAACATTCACTGGTACAATTTATAGGTGTGTATACCTCATGAACAAGGATGAATGTAAGTATAGAATCCTTAGATTAGATGTATGACTTAAAAGGAATGATAGAATTTGAATGGTGGGTCAATTTGAGCCTGAGACCTAATTTTTCTTATTTTCATAATTTTAATATATTTTTATGAATATTATATACGATTATACCATTAATAAATCAATCTTTTAGACTATTCATTCTTTTAAAGAAACTTGTATCATATTTTTTTGTATAATATCATGATTATTTATTATTTGATGGAGTATTATTATGATAACCATGTTATATATTTTATTATAAAAGGTAATTATCGTTATTTCTATATTTATTCCATGTTATGTTATAGAGGGTATAGTCTTATAGTGGAATTGATAGAACCTATATGCTAGAGAAAAAACATTGACATATAGGGAAGCATTCTTGAGTTTACATAGTTACCCAAAAAATCATTATTTAGGTTGACTATGTTTAGGACATTGAAAGTTGGTATGGAAAAAATGTTTTTTTTCTATATAGGATTTTGTAGTCAGATATTAGAGTTTTTAGAACATTTTATGTTCCATGTGCATGTTCCTAGATAACAACTATGCAAGGAAGTCCACATATCTTCATAATTTGATGGATTTTCATGGTTCATGGATGTTATAAATTTTAGATTTCAAGAAATAAGGTGTCTATTTTTTAAATATTTATTTTGTTGAGGGTATGTGGTGGAAATAATTTACATGTTCATTAATCAAATTTTTCCTATTTTACCTACATAAAATTATTATTCTTTTTTTTGATTTATGGCATAGATACAGATAGAGATAAATTTTTTAAAATTTCAATGACAAGTACATTTATATTAATTTTATAGATTTAACTAAATTTGACTATAAAAATTTTTGTTACAATTATTATGTTTTATAATGAAAGATTGTGAATAAAATTTTAATTTACAAAAATTCCTACGAGTTGGTATATCGAGATAAAATAATAACAAATATATAAGAGAAACTTATATCATGTAGTTTCCAAATTTATTAGTCAAAAGTGTTTCTTGTTAATTTTACTAAACTGTGATATCATGTTTATTGATAAACCTATTGTGGATCATAATTTTGGTATTTTAGTTTGATTTTCTATTGACTATATCCAGTACACCATTAAGAATTAAATGATGAGAACAAACAACAAACATTGGAACTAGAACCTCCTATTACAAAAAATATATTTTATTGATGAGTATATCAGGGAAATGGTTGTTCTCGATTATTTGATCTATTTCACATTGAAATATTTGAACTAGTCCATCTTTCTATGTCTTGATATGATATTTTATGAATCAAAATTCACTTAAAATTGTGTGTGTTGTTTTTTAATAGGATTCTAGATTCTAGATTGATCATTCGTGGATTATTATTTATTTTATTTATAGAACCCATAATAGATAGGTAATACTCCATTATATATTATACGAGGACCAGAAAAGCACTAATGTGATATATATTTTTACGTATATGGGAGGTGGTGATTATTCAGTTTTTATTTTCAAACTCAATTCATTAGGAATTCATATATTTAAACACTATTAATGGATAAGACACAATATTTCGCCCATAATATCTATGGGATATATCTATGATGAATTATGTGGCACACTATTCAAATATTCATTTTTTCTCTAATGGTGCAAGATGGTGAAACCAGATTGTTCATATTTTTATAAGATGTTTCGACTCATTTTATATAAACTCAAGGTAATATCTTTCACCTAAATAAATTTTTATATGATACGAACTAGGCCCTCATTTCTATGAGTATAAATTTTTTGGATAAACCATCTAATAATATTTTTATGTCAACTAGTACAAAGAGTAATTAAATAAGTAATTATATGTTGAGGATTGATGGTTCTATATAAGGTTGTTACAAATAATTATTCAATGAAGGGGTTTATATCTACCACCATAAAGGAGGACATCATTATAGTTTTATTATTGTGTTGGCCAAGAGATTCTCTAGTAATATTATGAAAATATAGTGAATGAGAGTTGATTATATGTTCAAATATAAAAATTTTTAATATTATATTAGAGTGACATAATTTGTTGTTTTTATATAATTCCACTCAAAATTAGGGTTCAAGAGTATAGAGGGGTTTGTCACCATCGAGTGGATATTGAATTGCTTCAAAAAATTCATTTTTAAGAGATGAATTAGAGGCTTAGGGAAGGGGTATTGATATAACCATGGTGAGACCCAATAGGGAATCATTATTCCTAGTGGTATTGGTGTAGTCATAGGATAACATTAATAATTTAATAATCCCCTTCAAATTATGGATAGAGAACATATAAATTCCCTGGTATGGTCATTTTGATATGTCTGTTGGATTCATATTTTGTTATATGGTTTACTCACATTAATTATTTTCATCCCAATTGATGGGTGGCATGGGTTTTACTATGAAGTATCTAGTAAGGATTATGACATTAGATATAACATTAGGGGTTATATTCCTTGGTATTTAATGGTTTTTTTGTGTTATTTTTATTAGGCATTATAGGAATCCAAAATATTTCATTGAATTAAATACTCATAGTATTTATGTGATTCTTGGGATAGATTTGATAAATTGGTATCGAGCACCCATTGATTGTTATCATTAGTGGATAACATTAAATCTTTTTGAGGTAGATTTTAATACGATATTCTAGAATAGTGATTTTTGATCATTTCCATTGTGATAGGTCCATCAATATATGGATTTTATTATATAATAGTATTTGGGTTTTTTTCTAATGGATCATGAAAATATGTGACATATTTTCTTCCATACTATTGTGGATTAATATCCAAACTAAATTCCAAATGATTTAAGAACACAAATGCTTCAAAGAAGGGTTCCATTTATTATTACTTGTTTTCCATGTAAAAATAGTATATTTATACCACTATGCAATTTGTATTTAGTAGATCATAGAGAGGAGAGGATCTAGTTGGAGAGCCTATAGAATATGTTATTTATTCACCCAATAAAATATCCTTGGGGGTATTTATTTTTTTTAAAGAATTATAATTTTTACATTAAACTTTTTTGTAGATTAAAAAATTTTAAAACTTGTGAAATTCATGAACTGGTATAACATTCTTTATATTGGTGACTTTTTAGATCAACTTAGGTGAGATAAGTTGTTCTTCGAGATTTAACCGAGATCAAGATATCGCCATTTTGTTAACTCCAGGTTATTTTTCCATAGACTAGTTTCAGGATTATGTATAGAATATATTAGATATGTTTAATGTTTTTAATTTATTAAATTTAATTGGTGTGTTTATATACATTATTAATAAATGTTTCCACCCATATTTGAACCCTTTTTTTGTCGTGTTCATCAAAAACATTATGATGTAATCCTATACATGGGAGGTTTATGATAAATATATTGAAATAATATTTTCCACTCTAAGAGAGAATCATATTTATTTTAATATATTGATGTTTCATTTCTAGATTAGAGAGTTATCATTCTTGTGAAATGTGATATCAGAGGTTTCAAAATTTATAATCCCTAAAGTGGTTGAGGTGATAGATTTGTATGATATTCCCAAGAATTATTTAAATATTTATATCTTCCTATGATGGATAAGATACTATATGATATTATATACAGATTTATTTATATTGAAATAAATTCTGATAGAATTAGTCAATAAGAGAGTGAGGTTTAAGTAGTTTAATGCTTTCAGGGGAGCCATCCATGATATGAAAGTGAGGCTGATGAAAACATAATTCTTAGACTTACCTATTATGTGTAAGGAATATACCTTATAAGATGATTCATCATAGGTTTTTCATTGATAATTTCTGATATAGAATAGGTGAGTTGTCAGTTTTGTTTCATGGTATTTGAGGATGGGTGAGAGAAACTTCTAGACACCTGATATAGAGATTGTGGGAGATATACATGAACTACCATATTGGTGTCAGTACATATTGTGGGAGTGAATTTTATTGTATCATTACCATAATAAAATAAATTATATATATTTATATTGAGAATTTAACCATTTTCATATATGTTTGGTTGAGAACTTATATCCATTTTCCATTATGATGATGTACACCCATAAAAGGCGATTTTTTGACATTCTAATTAAAAAAACTCAAACCAATGTTGTTTTAGAGGCCAGATTCATGTTGAAAATGTTAAACCTGTTCACATAGACACATCACATTTTGATGGAGATTTAGGGTTGGCCTATTTTCATGACACATTACATTACCTCTTCACTCCATGATAGAGTAAAAAAGATTCATCTTCACTACCTAAATTTCATGGTCATAAGAGATAAGATATATGGTTGTGAGTCTCCAGTATATTTGACCCTAAGTAACGGTTTTATTTTATTGTGAAGGTTATGTTGTGGTCATTACAATTATTTATGAGGAGTTAATGTATGATTAACATGAATAATGTTTTTTAGTTCACTCAAGGTTGATCAATATGTATCATGATATCCATAAGAAAAATGAGTAGTACGCTCTAAAAAAAGGACATATTGAAATTAATAACAATGGGTCTCTCCTATATTTCAGTGAAGATCATGTTATATAGGCCCAAATCATAATTAAACAATAATTATTATTATAAAAATTTATAATTAATCTATGGATTTTTTAAAGGATAATTAGGTCCACCTCAAAGTAGTGGTGTTGTATGGTGGATTATAGACCGAAATGTATAGGGTTTTTACATTGGGATATATACGAAAGCATAATTTTAAATATACGCATTATAAAACTATATATTACATACATTCATGATATAAAAGGGTGATTTTATACATTTTTTATAATGTTCAGTGGGTTTTAATGGAGGCAATCAATTTTTTTCTATTTATAATTCAAGAGGAAGATGAGGCATGAAAGGTTTTTTGATCTTGTAACACTACAAGATTACCATGACATTAGGGTATTCATATTTATTTATATGTTTTTTCCATGGGTATTATTAAAATGGATCATTGTTATTGGATTCAATACTTTTTTAGGGGTGGTGGTCTCTCAAAAGTGGTGTGTTCTAAAACTATAGTTCAAATCTTTATGGTTAATGTCGAATACTCTCTAAAACAATTCCTACCCATAAACAAGTGAATCCCTCCCAAAAAGTTTTTGGCCACTATCATTGATAGAATAATATATGTTCATCTTTAAAATAGGGAATCAATGGTGAAACATAGGTTTACTAGAAGATTATCTCTCCAATATTCTATTGGCCAAGAAAAATTAATGATTGGAGAAATTAACATTAAGTCATATGGATATAATATAGTAATTATAGAATACATGGAAAAGCGTTAATAAATATTTTAGTAGAGATTAATTATATATCTATTTAAAAACATGATATTATATACTTTATTTATATAATCGGGATTTTGGTGCTTTGGCTCTCCATGGCTCTCATTTTCTCTCATTGTTTAAAAAGTAGTATTTCTTATAGTATGTTGGTGGCCATAGACAAGGGGATCCATTATCTCTAAGAATTTTTATCCCATATCAAGACTCTCTTAGAAAATATATTACCATAATCATATTTGATTGATACATTCATTATTTACAGTGAACTTCTACGATTAATTGTATTTATCTTCTACTATTTCCAAATGAAATTATTATTTTTATCAAAGGAAGTAACTAATTTATCCAAAATATCAATAAGGTTTAGGAAGACCAATGATGTTGGATTTTTTAGATATTATCAATGGTAAAATTAGTGGGTTGATTTATAATTGATGTATAGAGATAATGGTCAAAAGGATATAGAATACTCTAGGAATTATTAAAGAAATTCCCCTTTTACTACCTAGGATCCATAATTTTCCTAGGTAGGGTTAGAAATCATTATTTTTATGGGATGAGTTGTAAAATAAAAAATTAATTTAACAATTGTAAAAATTATTTCTGAATTTTGAGGACCATATAAACATTGTTAATTATGTGGTGAAATCCATTCCCATGCATGTTTTGTCTTCCATGAGAGTTTCCAAAATCCTCTAATTGGGATCTTATATTATAATGGTGATGTTTATTTCATAAACGCATTATTGGTGTCACTACCACATGACATTGTATGATAGGGTACTGAATATTTTAGACGATGGTGGTTTTAATATTTGTTGTGTGGATGCTTTTATGCACTACATAAAAGACAAACTTACATGGGATGTTCTGGAATACTGATCATTATGGTAAAACAATATTTATAAAATATAGAAGCTATCCCATCATGTACTTCAAATATGGGCATCAAGGGTATGAAAAAACCTTCATCACCATGTTTTGTATCTTCATCTTTACTCGAGTTTGATTACGAGGTGTGGATACATTAAATTATAGTTATATAATTGGGAAAGAAATTTTCTAGGATATATGGGATGTCCAAATCCTAATGTATTCTCATAACTGAGAAGTCACTTGGAATTCATCCCTTCCATCATGAATCCCCATAATCTTTAATTTGTTGGTAATATCATGGTCAATAATAAATAATATAATCTAGAGTTAACATTCTAATCAAAATTATTTTTTCAGAGAAGGTATATTGTGATTAGAGAAATGAGAATTCCTCCTATTGTGAGTAGAGGGTATCCTATGGTTCCTTCATATACCTTCCAAATAATGTTTATATTTATGGTATATTAGGATCATGTTATTACCATGGATGGAGAAGTGAATCACAAAGATGTTTCCTAGAATATATGTGTTCTTCTTACAAGAACCCAAGGGAATACATTTTTGTTCATTTTTTCATCCAAGGAGATTGGATGACAAATGTGTTGGAAAATAAAGATGTTTTTTGTGTTCAACCGACATGTTTCCTCAATTAACGATTTTTTACTAAATTGGTTCAAGAGAGTTCACAAAAATAAGTAGGAGGATATGGAGAGAAAGGTTTTTATGGATGTAGGATATTGCTGCATATAGAATATATAAACATAGAAAGACAGGAAGGAAAGATCAGTTTTCATTTGGAACTAGTGGCTAGAGATTAGACTTGGTTGTTAACCTGGGTCTCCTACTGAAGCATTGGTAAAATTTTCTATCCTTAAGAACATTTATAACACCCCGCCCCTACCTGATTGTATTAAGGAGGGGGTGAGGGTTTCTTGGCTTTAAGCGATGTTCCCAAGGCGCTAAAGGCTGGAAATACATGCTGAGGGCTCCGAGAACAATTGGGGAACAATTTTTCCATGAGACAAAACCACCAAACAACCACAACTAAATGATGCATATAGACAAAACCAAACTCATACAATACCCAAGACCACTAAATATTCCATAATATCACATTCCAACACAACCCAATAAAACATCAGTGTACAATGTGGAAGACTCAACAAGAACACCACGATCCATGACACCACCACAGCTCCACACCATGATCCAAGCTCCAAGTTCCACCAATACATCACAACGCACCACTAAAGGAGGTTGATGCCTTAACTTTTCCCATGTCATGGTACACAACATCTGCAAAGACACCAATGTGACAAAGCAGGGGGTGAGTCCTAAAACTAAATATGATTTCTCGAAATGACTTCCCTACATGCGACACTAGGATAAAACTCTTAGCACAATTATATAAAAAAATTTATATAAAAAAATCACAAGTGATACCATTACCATAAGCAAATCATGCTCTTACCAAGCCATCACACCCAACCCATGCAATCAAAGTAAAGCCAACGAACAAGCTAAAACCTTTCCAACATTTACCCATTAGCACAACAATTCCATCTTGCAAAGTTGTACACTACAAAACAATAATAATGGTGGCGCTTTCGTCCAACCCGTTTCATCCATTTACAACTAGTGGCTCTTCCCATCCACTAATCATTGATGGGGGTACTTCTCTCCACTATCCATCCCCCTTTATTATAGTGGTAATTCCCAACCACTTCCACACAACAATTCAACCAATCACAACCCAGCCTATAATCCATCACGGTCACAACAACATCACGTAATCAACCAATTCCAGTACATGTTAATTAACTTCAATAAATCACCCATTTATTGAAAACCATTTTCCATGCCAAACCCTATTTCAATAAAAAAACCTTTTTATTGAAATCCATTTCTATCAATCATTTTCACAAATCATCCATAGCATCTAATTTTAAAATCTATATTTTAAAATCCACAAAAAAACCATTTCACCATAAAACCCTCTTTTCCCCAAAAATCTCCAAAACATCACCCAAGGGAATTTCCACCAATTTCACACATCAAAACACAATTAATTTCAAGAACGAAAAATTAATTGTAACCAGGAACCAATAGTTCTAAACAAGTGGAGTCGAGAGAGAAGCCACCTACCTTTAGGGTTTCTGAGAAATCGACCCACGAACAACTACACCTCAAATCCGGAGAACACACCATAGGCACCTCTCTAGATCCCATCCCCTAACCATAACAAGACTCAAAATCATCATCCAAGGCAACCACAACCCTAGATCTATACACAACAAGTGTATATCTAGAAAACCAAGAAAGAGGTGGAAGTAGATCTAGAGGAAAACACATGAGAAGCAAGAGGAGAGACTTACCCGTGAGAAACCACATTGAATCCACCTTGAAACCCCTTCGAATCGCTTCCAAAACGAGTGGAAGAGCAGATATAACCCCTGAGAACCCAGATACCCAAGTGAGGCTCGAGTGGGAGGAAGAGAAGAGTGAAATGAGTCAATATTGAGTGATTCCAGAATATATAACCCTAAATTTAAGTGGCCACACGGTTAGACCGCACGGTTTGGAAAACTGTGCGCTAACCATGCGCATGCCACTGCCTTGAGAGCCAGGGTCTGCAGGGTTTCCCCACATGGTTTAGAAAACCGTACAGAGGTCGTGCGGGGCCTACTCTCTTGAGAACAAGGGTCCACACGGTTTCTTGAGGATCCCGCACAGTTTCTATTAACCGTGCTCAATCCGTGAACCCCTTAAAAAGCCTCCACACTCATCCAAAACCATTCCAAACTCTCCCGACCACTTCCTAACTAATTCAATGCACTTTAAATACATAAAAATTCATAAATAAAATCCACATACCTCAAACCAGGGGTGGTACATTCTCCCCACCATTGGACTTTCTGTTCTTGGAAAGTAGGGAACCCGCCCTTTGCTGAAAGAGTTCGGGCCACTGCTCGACCATCCCTTTCTCCCGCTCCCAAGTCTCCTCTTGAATCTGACCATGTAGACACAAAACAAGAAATAAACCAATGATTTTTCCACTCAAGACATTATATTTTATATCCAAAACACGCACTGGTCCATGCACCAATGAAGCATCTAGTTCTAGCTAAACATGATCCCATCGAATTACATGGTCACGATCCGTCTGAAACTTTTTCAACTACGAAACGTGATACAAATTGTGTACCGCACTAAACCGTCGTGGAAAAGCCAAATGATAAGACACATCACCAACCCTCTCAATAACCACAAAATATCCAATATACCTCAGAGATAGCTTTCCATGCTTTCCAAACCGATGATGTCCCATCCTATGAGAGATCCTTAAGAACACATGATCACTCACTTAGAACGAAAATGGCCATCAATGGTGATCCATATACGATTTCTGACTACCCTGGGCCATCTCCATTCTCTTCCTGATCACCTTGATCTTCTCTGTAGTCTGATGGAAAAGACTATGTCCAACCATCAAAGACTCACCTGTTTCCACCCAACATAGTGGAGAATGACACAGCTGCCCATTCAATGCTTCAAATAGAGCCCTCTGTATGGATGCCTGATAACTGTTATTATACGAGAACCCAACCAACAACAAGTGCTCCACCCATAGGCCACCAAATTCCATGACAGATCCCTATAATATATCCTCCATAGTTTCTATAGTCCTCTCAGATTGACCATCCGTCTGAGGGTGATACGCCATACTCATCGTCAATTGTGTTCCAAGGGCTTGCTGTAAGGATTCACAGAAATGAGACGTAAACCTCAGATATCTATCTGATACAATAGAAACTGGAACACCATGCCTCTTTACCACCTCCCAGATATAGATTTTGGATAGATCCTCCACCGTATGAGATTCACAAATCGGGATGAAATGGTCTGACTTCATTTCCCAATCCACTATCACCCAAATGGTATTGTGATTCTTGACCATTCTTGGGAGACATGTGAAAAAATCCATCGCTATCTGCTCCCACTTCCAAAAAGGTATTGGTAATGACTGCAACATTCTTGCTGGCCTCTGATGCTCTACCTTGACCTACTGATAAGTCATGTATATTGAAACAATCTCATCCACACTTCTCTTCATACCAGCCCGCCAGAACTGAAATTTCAACGCTTTATACATCTTTTGAATTCCATGATGAACAACCCACCTGGAATGATGATACGCCCTAAGAAGATCCTCTTGAAAAGCAACTGGTACAACCATCTGATTCCAAAAACACAAAACCGAATCTCTATTCAGTTTCCAACCCTCAATGGCCTCCCCACCATTGAGTCTCGACCCCATGGTCACACACTCAGAATCGGCTATCTCTTCCTCACTAACCAGGCCAACCAAGTCAAAAATCAACCAAATCGGAAATAAGACCTCTTTATCACCCTGGTCCTCACATTCCAACCTCATATCAACTATAACCGACATCAGCTACCACTTGTTTGATTCCTGTTTCACCACTTGAGCATATGATTTTCTACTTAATGCATTCGCCACCAAAGAGATAATGACGCCACACTTTCAAAGCATGGACTACTAATTCCAACACAAAATCACGAGTTTGGTAGTTCTTCTCATGAAATCTCAACTACCGTGAGCCATATGAAACCACATGATTCCCTTGTATGAGAACGCACCCCAATCCTGATCCCGATGCATCGCAATACACCACTTACCCTTTTCTTATTCTGGAAAAACCAATATTGTTCCTGATGTAAGATGACCCTTTAGCTATTCGAAACACTATTTACACTTATCATTCCACTATAATGGAGCATTATTTCTTGTCAAAGTTTTCATTGGCGAAGCCAAACATGAGAAATCATGAACAAAATGTCGATAATACCAAGATAGACCAAGAAAACTGCGTATCTCAAACACATTCATTGGCAGTTGCCACAACATAACAGTCTCTATCTTTTCTGGATCCATTGAGATACCCCTTTCAGAAATCACATGTCCAATAAAACATACTTCTTGTATCCAAAAGTCACACATTGACAATTTGTTAAACAACCGATGATCCATCAAGGTCCCCATCACTATCGCCAAGTGCTGCTCATGCTCCACCCTTGTCTTTGAATGCACCAGAATATCATCGACAAACACCACCACAAATTAGTGCTGATATCTCAGAAATATCTGAGTCAACAATTCCATAAACACCGCTGGAGAATTCATTAGACCAATGGGCATAACCACATATTCATAATGTCCATATCTACTTCTGAAATCTGTTTTAGAAATATCCTCCTTCCTCACCCACAATTGATGATATCCCGACCATAGGTCATTCTTGGAGAACCACTGGGCTTCCCTAAACTAGTCGAACAAATCATCAATTCATGTAAGTGGATAACTATTCTTTATCGTAACTTTCTTAAGTCTATGATAATCAACACATATTTTTAAGGTTTCATCCGACTTTTTCACAAGAAACACCGGAACCGCCCATGATGATGTGTTAGGCCGGATAAACCCTTTGTTTTCTAACTCTTCAAACTGGATTTTCAATTCTTGCAATTCAGCTGGTGCCATCCAATAAGACGGAAGTGAGGTAAGACTGTTCCCCAGAAGGAGATCAATTGGTAACACCACTTCTCTTACGAGAGGTAACCTAGAGAATTCATCAGGAAAAACATCTATGAACTGATCCACCACTGCCGGAGGAAAACTCTTCTCAAAACCCTCTACTAATTCAAACAACAAAATCACCAACATATATGATAACGTACCCACTGCTGGTGCCAAAAAACCTGTTGCACCCTGCCTTTCATGCTTCTCTCCTCTTAAGAGATGTCTATTGTTGTCGTGTGTCATTAAATCCACTGTCTGTGCATCACAATCGATGTGGCCCTTAAAGTCCACCTGCCAATCCATTTCTAGGATTACATAATAACCATTCATCTTAAGCATTGAGAAGTTCCACACTATCTCAACCTCGCCCACAATGATACAACATTCTCTACACAAGAATGCTTAACACTCTCTTCGGCCTAGAGGAGTTTGATGTTTCAAAACCGCTGTCATCATTTCTACCCTTAAACCCAACAAATCAACCACAAATGCAGTAATAAAAGAGTGTGAAGAACCCATATCAGACAATAATTGCATCAAGGAATAATTTAAAAGAATAGTACCTCGCACTGTGGATGGTCCCGAATGATCATCCGCCACAACCTGCTCAGCTCCAAACACGTGTTTTCTTGCCACACTCTGCTCTTTATTGTTATGCTAAGGCGTCATGGTATTCCAAGAATCACCATGACCCACTTTACTCTACTATCGAGGGGTATGATACTACCCCCGTCCCGTCGAAGCATACGATGTCTGCAATCCCTGAGGAGTGTCAAGCGTACCTGACCTTGGAGAATTCTGACAATAACGCTGCAGATGGACCGTATTCTTACAATTACGACATGCTTGAGATTGGGACGTACAATCCGACTTGATGTGTCCTGTAGAACCACACTGAAAACATCCCAACTTGCTCTGGGGCCTCGGAGGAAGATTCACCAATCCTGCCGTCAGATTATATGTTATATTCCTGCCCTGGGAATAAGTGTCCCTCTTCCTCTTGAACTCGGCGTTAGAGTTCCCACTATTCTCCAAGGGTACAGCCATGCTTCCCCCACCAGGAGAACCCAACAAATCCCACTCAGCCACATAGCCTCTATTCACCATCTCCATGTAATCATCTATACACATCAACGATATCTTTGAATGGATTTCTTACCTCAACCCCGAATCAAAGATCCTTTCCTTCAACGACGTGCTACCCTCCACCTCGGGTGAAAACCGCACTATGTTCATAAACATAGATGCACACTCTATCACCAACATCAGCTCTTTCTTCAAACTGAACATATCAGTCATACGCTGAATTCTAATCGTATGTGGGTAGAATTTTTTTGTTAAAAAATTCATCGAAGCCTTCCCACATCGTACCCGGGTCCATCCTAGCTTAGACTACTAACTACCACCACTGAAGGGAAATATCATCCAACATATATGTGGCCAACATCACTTTTAACTCTACCGGTGTTCCTATGAACTCAAAGATCTTGTTTATTCTATTCAACCATGCATCTTCCATCTCTGGCTATGAATCACACCTGAAAATGGGTGAATTCTGCTTTTGGAACTAAACTACATGATCCACATTCCTTGGTTCATCCCCTTTATTTCCACTTCCCACCGCTTCGAAAGCTTTCACTATACTTCGCACTATCTTCTAGGTTCACCTGGGGATCAGGTGCAACCACATTCTCAACAGCCTCCTCTGGTTGGTATCTACGATGCCTACCCTGTGCCATTTCTATAAACAGAAAACAACCAACCATGAGTCTCACTTCTGTAGACATCATGAAATCCCATTTAAAATCACATTACACAACACTATCACAACAGGGATTTCAACCAGTTCACATTTTTCCACATGTTCCATGTTTCACCATTTTGAAAACCAAACCACTTTCAAAATACCAATTTATTCACATTACAATTTCGCATTACATCATAAATAATTATACCCCAATGAAATATGAATCCTAGAGGGAAGACATTTCTACCAATCATGTCATGCTCATCTCATTGGATACACCCACGACAATGAGATATCCAATGCCTATATGTGTCTCCAAAACACTTAAGTACCCATCTCCCTGGTAACTTGAATTTCATCATAAAAGGGTTAGCTACATCCTTTTATGCTATAAATTCCAAGTTCCGACAATCCTACGCCTTGCTACCATCCCGACTCAATAAGTATACCACAACGAATGTCATCACAAAATCAGAGAATCAACTCCAAAGGACCAAAGAAATTGATACCACTTGTAACACCCCACCCCTACCTTATTGGCTTGAGGAGGTGGTGATGGTTACTTGGCCTTAAGAGATGTTCCAAAGGCGCTAAAGGCTAGAAATAAATGTTGAGGGCTCCGAGAACAATTGGGGAATGATTTTCCCTTGAGACAAAACCAACCAACCAACCAAAACTAAATGATGCATGTTGACAAGACCAAACTCATATATTACCCAAGAAAACCAGATATTCTATAATCTCACATGCCAACACAACCCAATACAACATCAGAGTATAATGCAGAAGACTCAAAAAGAACACCATGACCCATGACACCACCACAGCTCCACACCGAGCTCTAAGCTCCATGTTCAACCAAGACATCACAACACACCACTAAAGAAGGTTGATGCCAAACCTTTTCCCACATCACGATACACAACATCTACAAATACACCAACGTGCCAAAGCAGGGGGTGAGTACTAAAACTCAGTAGGATTTCGCCAAATGTCTTCCCTACACATTCCACTAGTATAAAACTGTTAGCACATTTATATGAAACACTTTATATAAAATATTCGCAAGTGAAGCCATTAAAATAAGACAACCATGCTCTTACCAAGCAATCACACCAAACCCAAGTAATAAAAGGAAATCCAACCGACAAGCCACAAACTTTCCAACATTTACCCATTGTCACAAAAATTCCATTTTGAAAAGTAGTACACAACAAAACAATCATAACGGTGGCACGTCCGTCCAACATGTTTCATCCAATTACACCTCGTGGCTCTTCCCATCCACTTATCATTGATGGTGGTCCTCTTGTCCACTATCCATCACAATTTATTATAGTGGTACTTCCCACCAACTTCTACACAAAAATTCAACCAATCACAACATAGCATATAATCCATCACGGTCACAACAATATCATGTAATCAACCAAATCCTGTACATGTCAATTCACTTCTATAAATAACCCATTTATTGAAAACCATTTTCCATGCCAAAACCTAATTCAATAAAATAAACTTTTTATTGAAAACCATTTATATCGATCATTTTGACAAATCAACCATAGGATATCCTTTTAAAATCTCCATTTAAAAATCCACAACAAAAGCATTTCACCACAAAACCCTCTTTTCCCCAAAAACCCCCAAAACATCACCCAAGGGATTTTCCACCAATTTCGCACATCTAAACAAAATTAATTTCAAGCACTACAAATTAATTATAACAAGGAACCACTAGTTCTAACCAAGTGGAGCTGAGAGAAAAGCCACGTAACTTTAGGGTTCCCGAGAAATCGACCCACGAACAATTGCACCTCAAATCCGTAAAACGCACAACAGACACCTCTCTAGATCCCCTCCCCTAACCATAAGAAGCCTCAAAATCATCATCCGGGGAAACCACAACCCTATATATACACACAACAAGTGTAGATCTAGAAAACCAAGAAAGAGGGGGAAGTATAACTAGAGGAAAACACAAGAGAAGAAAGAGGAGAGACTTACCTGGGATAAACCACATTGAATCCACCTGGAAACCCCTTAGAATCACTTCCAAAAAAAGTAAGAGAGCACCCTAGCCCACGAGAAACCTAAAAACCGAGTGAGGATCGAGTGGGAGGAAGAGAGGAGTGAAATGAGGCAATCCTGAGTGAGCCCAGAACATATAACCCTAACATTAAGTGGCCTCATGGTTAGCCCGCACAGTTTGGAAAACTGTACGCTAACCATAGGAACGCCACTGCCTCAAGAGCCAGGGTCCACACAGTTTCCTCACACGGTTTGGAAAACCGTGCGATGGTCGTGCGAGGCCTAATATCTCAAGAACAAGGGTCTGCAGAGTTTCATGGGGAACCTGCTCAGTTTCCACTAAACGTGCACAAACCGTGCACCCCTTAAAAACCCTCGAAATTCATCCAAAACCATTCCAAACTCTCCCAACCTCTTCCCAACTCATTCCATTCACATTAAATACATAAAAATTCATAAAAAGGCCACATACCTCAAACCCGATGTTTTAAAACATTCATTGGAGGAAGATCTTCAAATCAATTTATATAAAGGTATATTCTTCAAGTCAATTGGATGAAGTGGTCACCCAAGATATAAATATATATATATGGATGTTTCATGAATGGACTCATGAGGGATGTTGGTGTGGATTTTGATTCTTCATGATCAGTTATCACGACTATCAAGGTGACCTATGGTCATGGGGATTCCCTTATTGTTGAGGAATTCACTTTTCTCAGCAGCATCCAGTTCTTCCATGGAATAAATCATCATCTAGATCTAGAAGAAATGGATTCTATGATCATTCTTAATTCTATTCATATTTGATCATCAACCTCATGGACAATTATTTAATACCTGCATAGAATTTTGATCATTTTGAATAAACATGTGGAGGTGTAGTAAACATTGCATAATGGTAATAAAGTTGAATATTTTCATTTTCTAGGTGTTCCCATGATATGAATTTCATCCATATCCATGTAATTGGATCCACTCTTCTTGAATGTGTTGATATTGTTAGGTTTGATGCCCTTGGCTTACATTATTTTCTCACACATAAACATGGTTATGGTTTTTGTCTTATGGTGTTCTAATGAAAAATTCATACATTTGAAGAAAGTCACCCAAGCTACTATTCATTTATGTTTTATATAAAACTAACATATAAAATTGTTAAATTATTTTCTAATGAGTATCATGTAAAATAAATATTATTTTATTGAAATCCTATTTTAGTTAGAATAATAGTACGAACTCTACCCTTTATTAAAGTAGAAGGTAGAGCACCATTCACAACTAGATGGGATTTTTTAAGTGTAGACTTACAATTTTTTTGGTTCTTTTAGAATATTTTGTCCCATATTTTTCATGTTCATGTCAAATTAATCTTCTATTGGAATATTTAATCAATAAAAACATTCATCAGTTTCCATTATAGATTTTACCATTTCAATACATTTATGATAAATCATACTAATAACCACATAGTTAATTAGTGGTAGGGGATTGTCAGACATAAATGAATATACACTAGATATGAATTAATATGGTGGTCACTTATAGTTGGTAATTATTTTACACAACCAATATACCCCATCATATAGAGTTCATGTTGGGTGACTAGGTCTTGTTGACGTTGTCACAATGATAATATCAAAGGATAATTATAACTATAGGATGTTTGTGACCCAATTTTTGGTGTTGTAAAATGTAATTGATATGATATATAATATCAAACCAATTTTTACTTCCATAGAGAGATAATGTAATGTGTTATTTTTTACATATATCATAACTCTAAAATATTAACGTGTTCCTTCGAACATGATAACCCATGACGATATCAAGCTATAAGTGAATTTAATTTTCAATGAACGACTAGTTCATATATTGGATTTGTGTGGTAAGGTTATACTATAGAAGTTGGTACATCATGTATATGTTTAATTTCATCATAGATTAATCTTGATTGTTACATTGGATAAGTATGTTGATATATGAGAACTATGTTAAGATCATTTCACCATTGAGGATCAATGATGTATCTTAATGTTTAGTTATTAAATTGTGGGGTGATACTAATTATCCTTATATTATGACATAAAAAACTAACAACTGTTTTTCATTCCTTGTTTTATTTAGTGGGTTTTTATGTTAGATAATATGATGAAGGTTGTGGATTATATTTAATATAATGATATCAATGTAATAAATATATATTTTTATAATTGATAGATTTGGTTTCCTAGTGCCTCAGAAATGGTTACATTGTGCCATCAAGTCCAATATTTTATCAGAAATATTTATATTAAATTTAATTGGATAAAATGTTTTAAAATTTTATTCTCACTCTTAAATGGTAAATTTCTATTTTTTTAAATATTTTTTATGCATCCATAATTGTGTTGGGATTCTGTAGGATAACCCATGATTTATCTGTCTTTTATTTTTGATTTTTCTAATCATTTCATCACTATATTTATGAAAATAATGAATGGTTGTTTATCTACCTATGTTATATATTTTTATTAAGGGATATTCTATAATTAAGTGTATTATTAGTGGTATTGTTAATTAAGGGAAAATTTAATTTTGAGTGATTGAAAGGGTGATATATTGAAAAATAAAACTAGTATTAGGATTTCGAGACTTAAAAAATATTTTGGTGGTATTTTTATTTGTCTTGGTAGGATCGAGATATGTCTCAACTATTTCATTGAACATTAGATAATTTAATAGATGGATCTACAGTATTTTTCTATGGTTGGTCATAAATAACATTGCATCCAGTGAGTGTTGGGGTGTGGAATGTGTCATTTGAGATTAATTTAAAGTGGAATGGATAGATTTGAACTGTGATATATGGAGACATACAATAATTACGTTATATAATATTTAATTTCTATAGTTTTGGAGATCCCATCATAGGGATGGAGATTGATTCATGAGTGGTTTGTCATGGGGGATGATCATAATGTTGCCTTATTGGTTATTCCCTAACATTTTTTCAGGAAGGAATGAGCACACCACAATAGGTAGTTTATGCATGGTAAGGGTTCCCAAGATGTAGTGTAATAATAACGAACTAGGTGGTTAGAAACATTGTGGAGTATGATATTTCACTACAACATATTGTAATGAGTAATCTTTTCACCATACCTTATTGGGTAACTCCATAGTGAAGAAAATAAATATGGGGTGTTATGTCAAGAACACTTGGGTCACAAATAAATTGATTTATTTTACTATAATTATTAATATAATCAAACTAATATAATCAATATATTCCCCTATCATTTTATTGATGATAAATTATGCTCAGGGAAGGTCATTTGGGTCACTTCTCCCCTCTCTCATTATCTCTTGGGTCCACCTTAATGTGGATTAGTTCATGAAGGGTATAATAGTGTTTTGTTGATATTGTTTCCAAAATCTTCATATATGATAATTCTTATTGTATTATAGGTAATTGGATCTTTTTGGGATTTTACTTAATATTTTAATAGATCACGGTGGAATAATCATGAAGAAATTTTTTTAAGTAGTGAATAGAGGAATTACTTGGGATGGTGAAAGCATACCGTTATTCCTAGTTTTTTTCAAGGAATGTTATTTGAAAAAAGAAATATTTTTAATGAAATTTATTATGATTATGATGTTAATATTTTTTTATTCATGTAAATGGGATTTTATTTATAGGGGTTTTATTTGTGTTCTATGGAATTTCATCATATAATTGACCACCATTTTGTTGATGAAAAATTTATAGATCAGCAATTCAAAATTATTCTATATTTTATTATAAATTTAATTAATATAGAATTTTTTATAATGTATTATAGATTATTTTTGATGATGTATGAACTTATAGTTTATTAGGGTATTTGGAAATTGCTCGACTGTGGATAAAGGCTGCATATTTGAGGGGGTAATTCAATATATGAGGTACGAGATACCTAATATTTTTTATTCATATGTGGGTTCCTATATTTTTTGGATAGTAAGAATGTGTGAATCTTATTTATTGACATAAATTTGATCAATGAATGGTTCCCTACTTGTATGGAAATACAAAGTGGATATATTGGACCCATCGTAAGACTTTTACAGTTGTGTACTTATGTTTCAGAAATATATTACAACGTAGGAAATATGAGGGGCTTGGAAAATATGTAATTTGATCACAAAGACGGTACATAATAAGGGATAGTCTAAAATAGATTTAAAATGTCATTTTTGTGTTTTAGTATTCTTGCATAGGTTGATTCTTATAAGTGATGCGACAATTATTATTGAGTTAGTTATATGATATTTCATTTTTAATTTTCTTGTGAAGATGGCTCAATATTCATAAAAATGTGTTTCCATTTATCATAGTGTAAAGTTGTTGGGATATCAACATTTTTAGGTGACCCTTATAACAGGTTGATTGAGCATTTATACACATGTATATATTAGATTTTGAAATAACTTTGATGCATTCACAATGATAACATTTGGGAGTTATTAACCATAGATTTAGTGGTGACACATTTGAGTTTTAACTTGAATAGAATGATTGAAACAAGGGAAGAACCATTATTTTATAAGTAATTTTAATGGGATATACATTTTTGTTGTGTTAACGGTCGGTCTTAGTATATGGGTGTCAGTTATTCCTCTCAATATACATGGATATCCTTGTGAGTGGGATTTTTTTGAGAATATAATTCCTTGAATGAAGAATTACAATATAAATGAATGGTTAGGTTTGGTGATATTATGGGATCTGGTGTTCAACCATCCACCCTGGTTAAATCATGGTTGTGTGATATGCTTCAGACAGCCCTATAAATAGGGGATGGTGACATAAGATGAAGTAGATTGGATGTGATTCCGCCAGGGGTAGGGGTTTCCATTTCCTAGTTGGGATATTTTAATATTTTCACTATCTCTATGATTTGAAAAGTGATCATGTCATAAAATATGTTTTATAATGCTCCATTTTATAAAATTACACATTTTTTTATTTACTTTTATCAAAAATATCTAATTTATGTAGCTTCTGTTAAATGCAATACAATGTTTTAATGAACAAAAATAAAATTTTATAATTATTATTTAAACATTAATTTCATAAAAAAGACTTTAAACATGGTAGTATGAATATAAGTAACTACATTTTTAAAAATAAATTATAGAGAATATATTGATAAAAATGATCAGAATTTTTTGTAATGTCATTATATGAATCAAATATAATTTTATATCTTAAGAAAATATAATTATATTTTATGAAAAAATAATAAATAATAAAATTTTGTAAAATTTAATAAATAAAGATAACTTATTTTTAATTCATATTTTTAAAATTATTTTAGAGTTCCTTTTTTCAAATTTTAAAAAATTATTAACTTTTTATGAGTAGTGAAAAACTACTTTTTATCCAATACTATGTTTTTATTTAAAGAATTTCAATAGGAATTTATTTTTGAGAATGGTTTAAATGAAAATTTTGTTGATATATATTAATTTATTTTTATTAAGGTCATTGGAATTAATTTCAAATTTAATGGCGAATTAGAAACATCAAATAATTATGAAAAAAATCCTAACAACCGGCTTTTTAGTCAGATCTGTGTATTTAGTTTCAAATTTAATTATCTTAAATTTTGCATCGAATATAGAAAAATCGAATCCATATTTTATAAATATAATAATTAATATTATATAATAATTTGAAGGATTTTTTTTATTATTGTTAATATTAAAAATAGTAAATTATTATTATCATGGTTAAGATTATAACGAGTTTATTGTGGGTAAAATAAAACTATATGGGTTAAAATCAACTAAAACTATTCCAAAACGTATTTTATGGCCATATATATTCAATATATCATCTATTGTTTTATAATTATCCAGTTTGGAAACTTTTTTAATGTCTAATTTGTGGGAATAACTTATTTTCATAAAATCCAATTATGTACTCCCCCACTTATAAAATAAAACCCCATATCCTCCCCATGTAACACTTAGAAGGCCTTTTGTTTTAGAAAATACCAGAAAAAGTACCATAATTACATTTATCTAAATATTTTATAGGATTTATTTTGATTTGGATGCATCTTAAATATATTTGATTTTATACTAGCAATGTTTCCTAAAAAAGGGGTATTATTCACAACAATGGGTTTTTTCTTCCTTATGCATACTAATTTATATATTTAGTAAAAATAGAGACATAAAATATATAATTGTATTCCATATAAATATATTTTATTATTATAATTTCAACATGTACATAGATAATTTTTCATCTAATATGAAACTATGTTGATCACGTGTATGACAGAATGCCACCTCACGAACTGAGGTAATTCATTTTCCATCATTGTAATTAGAACCTGGTTGTATTGATGTATTAATTTTTTATATGTTATAGATTGCATTTTATACTTATAATATTATAATATCACATCTATCTACTTAGTTTTTAATCCGTTGTAAAATGATAATGTCTCTCCTCCGTACATGTAGACTACCGCCACCACAAATAGATATGACCTGTTTATAATTTCAATTAAAAATAGATTGTAATAATGGAATTTTTATTGAATATATATGTTATATATATGATAAATAGGATTACCAAATATTATTTAATGTTTACCTTTCTTTTTTTCCATCCTTTGAGAAAAATGATACAATATTCATACGAACATAAGAGATACCATCTCCATGAATGTTGTAATTTATATAACTCTCTATAACATATCATGATGGATCTAAAAGTATCTATAATGAATATATATATATATATATGATATTTATATCATTATTAATTTTTTACATAAAATGAAACTATTAAAATGTTTTGAGGGATGAAACTACTAAATTAAATATATATGAAAAACAGTGCATTTACTAACAAAAACACTAATTTTAATAATGAATTAGTGATAAATTGGTGATAAAAAAGTTATAAATTATATTAAAATGTATTATATACTTATTTTGGTTATATTCAAGACTTATAATAAAAATACTTTAATTATACATGTTTATTGAATGTATACAAAAATATTGATAGTTGAGGTAATGGATTTTCATATAAAATTTATTTCTATAGGACACATGCCATATACACCCCTTCATTATGTTTTAGGGAATATATACGGGTCATGAAATTATTTTTATGATTATAATTATGTAAATTTTTGGATTTAAACATCCATATATGTTTTTTATTTCACGAAGATTATGTTCTTACTTTTTAAAAAGTGGTAATGGTTTTATGTTATCATCTCATAGTTTATGGGATTGATTATGATTATGTTTTTGTTGATAAAATATTTTGATAAATATCCCTTAAAACTCATGACTATTCTTATTCTATAGTTTTTTCTTGATATTATATTTTTTTCATTCATTTTCCTCTACCTTAATAGTACAGAATGTGTTTTGTAAGGAAAAAATACTACATTTTTTCATTGGTTGAAAATACTTTTTTTGTATCTATGATTTTAAAAAAATTGAATAAAGTCTTAAATATTCTCAAATTTTAATTTAAATTACATTTAATAATTATTTTAATTTTTAAAAATTTGTTTAAATAGAACCCTCTTATCATATTTTAAAATAGGTTCTTTAGACTTTTTATTAAAATTGTGGAATGAGCCATTGTTTTAATATATAAGAAATGAATGGTATTTCATTCCAAATTTTCAACTTAAGGATTTAAATATTCTATTATATGTTTCCATTTAATAAAAAAATAAATTGATTATTTAAAATTTTCAGAATTTTTAGATTCCAAATAGTTGATTTCAAAATAGAATGGATATTTTCCTGAAGAAACTTTCTACATGGTATTTCTAAATAATTTTCCATCTAAGAAAAAACCATATTATGATACAAATTCTCTTATGAGGAGTCATAAAATTACACCAACATTATTATTTTGTAGATTGTTTATAATTACAATGAAATTTTTTTATGAATCCCATTTTTCTTTCATTGTATATTCCATGATTAATTGATAAAATGATCATGAAACATTTTTCTTTTCCATAGAATTTGTTTGGATGAAATGTTTATCATATTGAAATAATTTTCATGGGTTATGATATAATAAACTTTATCTGATATTTCTATAGACATATATATATATAATTTTCATTATGCGATGGGTGGGCCTTTAATTTTATAGACGTCCCATTAATTGGGTATCGATTGATATCTCATCAGACATGTTCGAAATGGATAGTGAACCAAACTCATTAAGGGTATTTTTGAATTATGATTGTCTTGGAATGAAACATTTACAACTATTATGGTTTGGAATGAAGAACCATTCACAATTGATTTTTGTTGAAATGATCTTCCATTATTAAGGAAATGATTTTATATTCTTATTTGTATGCCATAACTATATTTACTATACCAATATTATATTTTCATGGCTCATGTCCATTGGTTATATTATAATTATCCTATTATTAACCAAATTAATTTATTATATAACTCATGTTGTTGATCTATTATATTTATAGCAAGTTTTTCAAAGGTTATATTATTTTTATCATAACCTTTTTCATTTTTTATTTCCATATCACTCTATTTTACACTTAATGGACATTTGAGCTCACCCATTCTTATGTTTTGTTTCCCAATTTTAGGAAAAACTTGATTATATATGATATATCATAGAAGGGTGATAGTTATGAAATACTCAGTGAGGGAAGTTTTTAGAAGAACCAGTTGTCTATGTGTCCATGTTTCCAAACGAAAAAAATGCATATATGATTCTGGCATGGATCTTTAGGTAATTAAATGAATATTTATATATTAAGATATAATATCTCTGTATGAAATGTTTTGGTTGTTATATTTTTATAAAATAATGGTTTAGTTAAACATTTGAAACTAGTATGAGAAAAAATTAGCGAAAACCCTAAGTTATATCTATGTATAGTAAATTAGCGTAGACATTTAATCAAGGTTACTATGAGTGGTTTCTGATAAAATTAATATGTGTCAAGTTATTATATTTGGATGTGGCTCTAGAATAGTTGTACATAGGGTTAATAACTCTAAAATGGGAGAAACAAAATTTGAAATGATTTTCAAAAGGTAAATTTCAATGATCATTCCTGTACAGCTAGCAAGAAACGTCAAATGGATTTTTTTTTTAATTCACAAACTCTTTACAAACCATCAACAAGGATTTTAATAAATTATTTATATGAGTGACCAAGGATAAACTTAGGTATTATTTGATTGAAAATAAGGTGTTGTGATTTGGACACAATATATATTATTTTTCATGAGTATCTAGTTTCTAACTATAATTATTGTCTTTCACACAATGAATTTTGGTTTTATTTGATTGACGAAAACAAAATAAGAATTTTTACTTTTAAAGGGATAGATATAATAAAGGATTTTATTGATGAAATCCAATATCTTATGGGGTGATAAATGAAACATGTCATTGATGTTCTCAAAAAAAATTACAAACATAGGAATCGTGATGAACATAAAAATGACAAATGAAGGGAAAGATATTGTTTTGAGTCCTTCATGAATAACAAACCACCTTAATTTAGTGGTTTCTATGATCCACTAGTTCTGTAGAAATATATTCGTACAATTAAAAATATATATTCCCATTATTTAGTATTTAGTTCAATTAAAAAAATCACTTTTTTGTCTATTGTTTATAAGGAAAATAAAATCAATTATCAATCTATATATGAAAACATAAAAATAATATGCAATTAAATCCATAATGTGGGATTAGATTAAGAGATTATTTGTCAAAAATATCATACCACAATTTCATTTAATGTAAATGAAGATATAAATCCATGAGCTAATTCATAAAGATGATGAATTATTTGGTTCCTATGAGGTAATATTTACAGCACTATTGAGGTATGGTTTTTTAATTATAATCCAAACATAATGTAAGGTTTATCAACACTTCAATGGATAAAAAAATATCTCATGTGTGTTATACATAATGTACATAAATATGTATGATGAAATTTTTATATGTTCTAGGAAAGAGGAAATGCAGATGGGAGTTTCCCATAAATCTCAAGGATTATATATGGAACAAAATTAATTGAAAGGAATTACTTAAAACCATAGAGAAATGAATATTGGATATCCATCCTTCTCAACGTGTGCAAGAAAAAATTTAATAAAATTTCATAAGGGTATTGGTAAACATTTTGTCTAGAAATGAATTTTATCGGTCCATCTAATGATAATGTTTTGGGAATATGTTATCTAGTGATGTGAATAGAGAGAAATATCCACTAAATACACCAAACAAACACCATTTTTTCAGGTGAAATGTTTATAAGAATTATGATAACTAGTGATGAATTATGATGGTTAATATTGCAGATTGATTTCAAAAACCTCTTCATGTGATACAAAAGTTTAAATTTCATAGGATGAATATTACTAATTAGGGGTATAATAATTTTGTGGTGAAATGTATAGTTTCTATCAACTCTAAATATTATAATGTATTATTTTATTTTGGATCTAAACACACTTTTAAATAAGAATATTTTTATAAGGGTATCAAAATAAGACAAAATTTTTTAGATATTTAAATAGTATTGAAACCCACTAAAGGTGTGATGATCACATCACAAGTCTAAAAATCACCAATGGTTGAGGTTTGTGCTAATTGTATTTCTTTAAATATAATTATTATAACTCTAGTTGAATTTTATGTTATATTTGGCATGGATTCAATCCCTCTAAATAAATCGGCCATCAATTTTTTAGGAAGTGTTGTCATGTTTAATTTTTAAAATATTTTTATGAGCATCGATTAGTGTAACGATAAATAATAACATCCAATGAAAATAACATCAATCGTATAAATTTAAAATTTTATTCAAAATCATTGTTTATATTTTATTGTTGGGGAGAAATTCAACATATAAGATATTACTATAGTGAAAGAGTTTTTTTCAGTCTTTTTAGAATAGTCACCATGTTTTCCATTGAATTAGGGATTTGAGTTCTCAATTAAACCCATACATGTTACCACACCAATTTCAGAGAATCCACATAAAATATATTTTATTGAGTATCATGGTCTAAATAAGAAACATTATAAAAATCTAAAAGATGTATTTATTTTTCCATGTGAGTTACCTTGGGTAGATCTTCTCTTATTATTAATAAGAAAAATGGGTCAATGGTACTTGGAATTTGTATTCTATAGGTGAACAATGTCATAATAAAGAAAAAGTATCCCAAACATTATATTAATTAATTATTTTAATAAATATAGGGATTCTAAAAATTTATATAACACTAACCCTCCTTATGGATATCAAAAATTGATTTTCAAAAGCAATATAACCAACACATCATTTCATAAATGCTACAGACACTATGAATATATAGTGACTCCAATTAGTCTTAAAATTCCCTAATATATTCATTTATTTAATGAATATAGTCTTTAAATATTCCCATGATCAGTTTTTATTAATATTTATATATTATATTGTTATATCATTAAGAGAAATAAATAACATGATCATCACTTGAAAAATTTACTAAAGACTCCATGTAAAGAGAAGCTAATTTAAATAATTACTAGTTGGATCTTTATCTAAAAAAGGGTTCATTTTTAGGTCATATAAACATGAGATAAGGTATATTAATATTTCCATAAAATATTAAATCAATTTATCATTGGCCTAGAATAACTATTGTGACAAATATTTGATGTTTCCTTGGATTGGATATATATTATCAATGGTTTGTGGAGAATTTCTCATATCTATCTAACCAACTCACCAAGAGAGAATGTAATAGATTCATGTTCCTATATAAAGATGAATGTGAAAAAAAATTCAAGTAACTAAAAAAAAGGTCATCCAATGTTCCTATGCAACAATTTTCATTTAGTTGATAAGTGTTTTTAATTATTATTTATGTATCGAAAATGGGACAATTTTAAGTTCTTATGTAGAATTATATGATTGTAGCTTATGCCTTAGTAAAATTATTGGTCTAATAAAAAATTAGCCAAATGTTTTTTTGAGTTACCTATGGATATTTTTATTTAAATATATGGTGGAATTATGTTCATAGAAATTTTTTTGATATTTGTATTAATCATAAAATTTTAAAGTATATATTTAGACATAATGATTTGAATATCAACCAGAGAATATGGTTGTAACTGATTAATAATTATGGCTGACTAATACTCTACTTATTGAGGAAATAAAAATGTTCTCTAATATAGTGAGTCTAAAGGATCATTATATCATGTCTATGATAGGATAAAAAACATCAAATATTTCTAGATTTTAAAAGGATGGAACTATAAATTATGTATGGTGGGGAAAATATTTTCTTTTTAAATGACTCGACACCCATCTATAAAAGTGAGGATTATGTAGGGGAAGAAGGGTAATGTTGATATGTAGATGAAATATACAAATTTTCATACATATTACCATAATAAGCCTGGAATTATATAGTTCTGGAATATTTAATTTGTTCCATGCATACACTATTTGAATATAGAGTTGTTTGAGTAATCTTATAGCTCTTTATTCCTTATTAATCCTATAAGTAAAAATACATATCGAGATTTTAAATGTTATTTCCTGTGATTTTTCAAGATATGAAATATATTATAGTTTGTATCTCAGTTCTTGGTATGTTATTAAGTTATATCTAAGAGTAAAAATCCTAAAGTAATGTAATAACCATTAACAATACCAAAATTTAAATGTAAAAAATCAACATGGGTTTTTCATTGGACACCTAAAAATTATAAAATGAAAAATTATATATGGTTTGTAATAGATGTCAATAAAAAGGCAGTATAATTAATGAAAATTAGTTTATATTTCCGTATATATCATCTTTTCATGGTATACATTAGGAAAGTGGAAAGGTTTTATGAAATAAAAAATTATATTTACTAGATTGGGATCCCTTTTTTTCTTAATGTTCAATCAATGTATTTAGAATTATCTATATAAATATTAGTGTTCTGGAACTATATATCATCCTTAGATCGATGGTAAATATAATGGAATCATTAAAACCCAAGAAGATGGATTGAGATCTTATTCTATTGATTTCAAAGGTGGTTGGGAATAAGACATTCCCTTAGTTTTTCATACAACAATATCATTCAATCAAGAATTCAACTAGATTCATATGAAACAATCTATGGAAATATGTTCATAAATCCAATTTTATGGGATAAATTTGGAAAAATAATATATTCTGACATGATCTTGATTTCAAAATTGCAGAGAAATACATATCTATTCCACATAGGGCCATGGAAGCTTAGAGTCGACAAAAACGTTATACTTAAATTTTTCTGTATGATCTGATGTTGTAAAATAATGAGATTTTTTTCCTTTTAATTTATACATATAAACATTTTATCATACTCTGTAAGAAAAAAAACATTAACCCCATGTATATTGTCCATTTCTATATTCATGATCATGTATGGATGGTTTGTAACCACATTTCTCTTCAACTGAACCTCTCTCAAGTCCATTATGTGTTCCATGTATTTATCATATGGAATTTCAAAACTAATCCATCACATTAACTAAACTCATAGGTATTACAATATTAAAATTCTATTTTACTTAATTACCATCCTATATATGTTCCTAAACATAAGGATATAGTGCTATATAACCATACCACTCACAGACCTAAAATTTTATGGAGAAACGACTACCTTCATGAATATATGTGGGAACGTGAGGATATGATGAGGAATAAGTATCAGAAGTTGTTTGTATCAAAGAGATGAAATTGGAGGGAAATTATAAATTTATGTTTTTTATACTTTATCACTTGTATAATTTTTGAAATGTTTTTATTTTTAAATTCTTGTAATTTTAATATATTGTGTTACATGCAACACTGAGTTTTAGTGATCTAAAAAACACTATTAATATTATTATTCAATCATAAAAAAAAATTGATTAATTTTTATGAAATAAATAATGAAAGTGTTTTTAAAAATTATATTAAATTTATTTTATAAAATTAAATTTATTTTTTAAAATAAAAATTTCAATGTTATTGTATAGTGAATTTTTTAGAGTACTATGAAAATATTATTTTTTTCTGAATAGAGAAAAATAATTATGTTTATGAAAACTACATTTTTAATTAAATAATTTATAATGATACATCATTTTTTAAAATCTTTAATGTAAAATTAGTATTTTTATTATTATTATTAATACAATTTTTTTCATTTAAATAAACATCATACGGGATTTTTAAATAAAAACATGTTTTACATTTGATTGAAATTTCTTGAGAAAAATTTATTTTCATCACGTATGTGGGTTTAATAATTAATTTATATTCTTTAGATTATTTGAATTAAATTTATAAAAATTAATTTATTATTATATGTAAATTAAGTATTGAACTGTAATTTTAAATTAGTTATTTTGGTGTAGTAAATAGTAAAAGTGTAAAAATTAGTTAATTTAGTTAAGGTTAAAATTGGTTTACCTAGAGGTTAAAATAAATAAAGGTGTATAATGACCTAGATACTTGTTAAAATCATATTTATGGCCATAATTGTTCATTTTATCTTATTATATTTGATAATTATAGTTTTGGGAGGATTTTTTAATGTATAAAATGGGGATATAACATCTTCATTTCAAGAATTCAATGTGTGCTTTCTCCCCCACTTATAAATGGTCTCCCACTCTCCACTTCACATAACACTTCCAATGCAATGAAATCATAAAATAAATGCTAAATCCCTTTCCTTACTTCACTCCCCATGTCGTAGTGGCCTTATTGATATTATTAAAACCTCCAATGAAGGCATTTGGTGTTATCATTTGGAGGTTGTCTAAAGAAATGGGATCATTCTTGTCCGAGCATGTTTTTTTTTTGTTTTTTTATTCCACCTTCATAAACTCATATTCAACAATGATGATATAATTAAATATTTATATAAAATATTATAATATATTATTATTATAGAATCAAAATCAATACTCATATTCTCTCCCATAAAATGGGAAATGAATCTCCCAATCATGTGTATGGAGAACTACCACCTTGCGGAAAAATATAAAACATTTTCCAGAACAACCCTTTCAGGTTGGATATAATGATTTATTTAACGTATATATATGATATTTATTATATAATTATACTTCTATAATTATAATAACATATCTACCTACATACATAATGATTTGTTAGAAAATGACAGTCTCACTCCTGCATACATGTTGACTACTTCCTCAATGAAGTGATGTGATGTATTTTTTATTATAATTTGGCATGGATGGAAATAATGTTATATTTAAGGATTGTATATTATATATTTTATATAAAAAAATTATATAATTTATAATTAATTTATACCTCCAAATCATTCCATCTTTTATGAAAATGGCTATAGAGTGTACACTTATATAAGGCATCATATCTCCATGAACAGTATAATACATTTTAAAATATCTAACTTTTATAGGGGGAATAAAATTTATTATAATTAGTATATTTGATATTTATTCCAGGAATATTTTTTTTATATTATGGAACCATAATCAATGTACAAAGATAAAAACTACCAATCCAAAAAAATATGTGAAAAATGAAGTTGTTATTTCATGGAATAGTTAAATAAATTAACAATTGTTGATAAGCTAATGATAAAATGGATATAAAGGCATGAAATGCACGATAATGGTTCTATAATATATTCATAATAAACCTATATTTTTTTACAAGAGTTTTAATGATTATGAATAATATAGAGACTTAAGGTTAATGATTTTCATCTCACTTTTATTTCTATGAGACACAATAAATATACAACACTTGTTTATTCTATGGAGTATATATAATCGATGAATGTTTTCTTATATAAATTGTGGGATATAAATATCAAGATATGTATCTTTTAATAATTGGGTTTATGATCCAAAAGATACCAAAGTGGTAATGGTTTTATGTTACAATTTTAGTGTTTATGATTATGTTTTAGATGATTAAATATTATGATCTATCTCTAAAGAAACTCATAAAATTTACTATCCTTAATTTATTTTTTTAAATTCAATTTTATCCAGTCATTTATCTATATTTATTTTCTCATGATTCATAAATATGTTTTTTAAGGACGCCCGAATCTATTTTCTTCATTGGTCGAAAAAAGCTTTTTCATCTATATCTATTATTTTTTTGAAATGTTTCCAAGAATGTTATTAATAATGTCTAATTATTTTTTAAATTTAATTTTCACAATTGTTTGAATTAAAAGTTTTTTGAAAAATAATCATCTTCTCATTTTATTAAATTTGTTTTTGACTTTTTATCAAAAATTTGAATTTAATCATTTTTCTCACATATATAGAATAAATGGAATTCATAAAATAATATATACTCAATGATCTATGGATTCCCTTAAATGATTCTATAGTTCATTCAAAAGAATATTTTCTCTTTAATGTTTATATAATTTTTACATTTTAGAGAATTTATTTCAGAATATAAAGGTTATTTTCTCCATGGAATGTTCCATGTTTTATTTTAAAACCATCTTCCATCTAAGTTGAAATCCTTTTATTGTAATAAATATTTAGTGTGGATATTATCCAATAAAATCATCCTTGTTATCTACTTATATGGTTAATTTTTTAGAAGAAAATATATTTATAAAACTGATCCCTATTCAAAAAGATATTCTATCCTGATTTGATGAAATAATTATGAAACTTATTTCTTTTCCTCTTGTTATTTTATGTTGAATTATTGATGAAAACCATTTAATTTTCTTAAGTTATGATGTGACGAATGATTTATGATATTGTGGAATAAATAAATATAATTCTAATTATGATATATGTGGGACCAAAATTATATATCCCACTAATGCATTGGTTAAATATTGATATATAATGATATAAACATGATTTGAATGGGGTGATCCTTATTCAGTAAGGGAATTTGTCCACTATGTTTTTTTGGAATGATACATGGATTCTATGATGGATTGATGAGTAAACCCATTCTACTTTGATAGTATTTTAAAATGATCCTTTACTACTAAGGGAATGATTTTCTATGCTTCTATGTATGCAAAAAAACTATGTCGTATTACAATTTTATGTTATCATGGATAATGTTCTTTGATTACATTGTTATTATTTTATTATTAATTGACAATATTTATTCCATGAATAACATTTATGGTGTATAATATTCAAGTTATATGTTAATCCAATTTTATAAAACTCATATTCTCATGTTATGTTCATATCTCTCTAGATTACAATTACTCATAATATTATCCCACCAATTATAATCAATCCTTTTACATGGTTATGAGGAAAGGTATTACATATTTTTTGTCTTAGAAGGGATCAATATATGATAAAATTAGATGGAGATAATGTACTTCACTTATTAAAAAAATATCTACGTATCAATGTTTTGAATTGAACTAATGCTAAGTTATTATGGTGTGGATCATCATTTTATGTAAAGAATATTCATCTACTAATATATAATAAATGTGTATAAAAAGTATGAGTCATTATTTTTTACCCAACAAATCATCATGTGTTAGATATAGTAGGTGGGTAGTGATATACCAAGAAAAATTCTATTGGGGTGTGTTAACAATGTGAGATATTGTTTGTATGGATGTGCTTCCCCTAACACTAGTTATGTATGTGATATTAGATGTTATTACTCTTGGTGTTTTTCATGTATTTAAAGTTCAACATACTAACCAAAATAATGGATTACAATTATAGGGGGAACATTATGACCAATGTGGTAAATCATGTATACAAAGTGGTTTGATATTCCCCTTTTATGGATTATATTTTCACAATATGATGTTATACCCCCAACAATGGAATTTTTTGGAATGTGGGACATTATTCACCCTATGACCAGTTATGATGTGACCTGGGTTAAGAACCCCATGTGATGGATTATGTATGGTACGATGGTTATAATACCCCTTTTGATGGATTATATATGTTAGAATGGATGTATTACCTCTAATATTGGAAGATATTTTAGAAGGGATGTATTTCTCATTTATACTTGTTTTGATTAGTGTTAGATAATATGATTAGATAAGTTTGATATGGAATGTAGTAAAAACAATTTTTCGAGTGTGTAAGTGTTTCTAAGCCAAAAATATTGTGTCTTAATAAATGATATGATCTATTTATATAGGGGTATAGCCACAATGGAGGAGGTCCCATTGAAAGAGACCCTATGGACCTGGAAAAAGAATGTATGAGTTGATAATAATGGTGGATTATTGAGTACCCATGCTATGAAATTTGTATTCATGTTGGGTTTTTTAATATTTTATTAAATATATGAATGTCAATGTTGGTTTATTTTGTAATATAAACCCAGTTGGTTATTTCCATTATAGTTATAATATCTCTCATGGAATATGCATCTTGATATGTGTATATCCATGATGATGGAATGTAGAACTGATATTTTGTCCTATAATATGTAAATGACCATGAGTATATATGTGGAAAAATAAAAATGAGTCTAACTGGTGGCATAAGATCATGGTTGGGTCACCTTTTAAAAATATTCATTTTTCTCATGCATGATTTATGGTTGTCCCATTGTGTGATCCTATATTAGTATATGTATTAATGACTCTAAATGTTCATTTATAGTTACTTGGTGTCTATTATTTATCATTTATTACATTTTAATATATTTCAATTTTTAGTTGTTATATTTTTATAGTTATATATGTTATAAAACTAAATATTGTTATTTTGATTCTTATAGGGGGTTTAGTCTCCAATCATTGTATTATAAGACAAAAATGACTCGTCAGTATCATATGTCATAGAGGGAGGTCTACCTATAATCATGTAGTTCAATTTCCTGATCATGGTTAAGGTAGGCCAGGTTGGAAAATCAAAAAGTGTAATAAGAGACATTAAAATCAATTTCATACTATTTAGGATATGGTAGATAGTGAAATTTCATGTTAGAACATGGTATGATGTCTTGCTCTCTTTTAGAACCTTCATGATATAAATTACTTTTTATAATTAAGTTTTTTTTATATATTACTCCTTTTAAAGATTAGTTATTTTTTATGCCAAGACTATTTTATGGTATTGATATATTGATTTTTTTCTTGAATATGGGTGAATATTGGTGTATTTTCATTCATTATGCATGAAACATATGATTAAGCTCAAATTTAAATACCTTAATGGGATTTGTTTGGTTATGATTAAAGATTCAATGTTTAAATGGTCATAAAAAGATATATATTGTTTTCTCATATAATTTTTTGAGGGGATTATTCTCAATTTAGAAATAATAATTTGCTATTTTCAATAAATTATTTTTAGTTTTATGAATCTAAGTTAATTTCATACCACTCTTGATAGATGGAAGGTTGGTATATAGACCTGAATAATAGATATGAGTCCCCCATATCATTGGGTGTAAATAAACTATATATTTTTTATCATCTACTGCCACCCTTCCTAATTATTTGACAACATGAGTCTGATGATGACTCTGTACTGGGTAGTTTGATTGGGTATAATAATATCTTATGTTAATGTGTTCCCAAGGACTAGATTTTGATATATGATTTAACATGATTTTATTCAAAAGAAAACAACAAGGGTGATACGAGACATGTGAACTACATGGTTATATTCTTTATATTTGGTGGAAAGTCTTGACCATGCGGATATTTTAATCAGGATGTTAGTGAGTGAGGGTATGTTCAATGAATAATAGGGCATCTTTCCTATTATCGTTGACATTATATATGATATGTGAGGGAATATCTTGTGAGTGAGGGGACATTCTAGTAATTAGGATATCTAAGTAATAGAAATAAAGTTTAGATTTTTTATCTTAATGGTCCAATCCATGTGAAGTATTATTTCGTTATTTTATTGGGATGTGAGGGGTACCGTTATTTTCTGTCTAGACCAAATGAATTAATTTATAATCAAGTGAGAAATGTGACCGAAGTTCATGGGAGTAATATTTAGTTATTTGATTTGTAGTTTCAGTAATGTAATTGTGGTTTATGACCCTTGATTTAATCAGTTGAGTGAAATATCTGGGTATCAAAACGGTGTATTCATATTTAGTTTCATGTTTCTATAAAATGAAGAGAGTTTGGTTAGTTGGTGATTGGATTATACATACTCTCTTTACTTAGAAAAATAGGGTGACTATTTTTTTAACAAGATTTTAATGTGGGATTAATGGTAAACACATAGACATTATAAGGCAATGTGGATGGTGGGATAGGCATGGTTGGCCTTTAAAGACTTTTCAGGAATGCCTCTATGTGGATTGTGATTTTTTTTGCAATATTGATAGTTCGTAGGAGTTCTATTTGTTGGGAGGTTATGAAAAAAATGTTGATGTATGATAAGTTCACATGAACCATTTTTGGTTTGTTGGTTTATATTGTAACACCCCAAGATTTCATAGTGTGTTACTTCTTCAAAATATTACAATAACTTTCACTACATGCAACAGCGAGTTCAAGCCCACCATGACTAACCAAACAAGCCGTTCAAAAGAGGTTATGAATATTATTGAATTAATTTTGATCTTTATATAATCCTTATAATTTTATAATCCATATTATGAGTTTCTTAGACATAATGTATGAACAAATTCATTTTTTTAGATAAAATAAGTATTTTTCAAAAATGCACTTTTACCAACTTTTAATAGTGAACCCTTTTTAAATGAAATATTTTAATCTTTTATATATATTTAATTTGACGAAATAAATTTATTTTTTAGAATTAGGACATCAAAAATTTACAATGAAACACCCTAAGATTCGACAGTACGCTTCTCTTTGAATAAAATAGTAGCGTGTGTTGTACGCAACTTCGAGTTCTAACACACACCACAACCAATTAAACTAGTCGTTATGAATAGTATTACATACTTTTTGAAATTTTATAAATTTTAACTCTCAAAATGGAATTCATTTTTTGATTCAGAATATCTAATTTAGCCTAGGGTGAAATTTTGATACTTTTCGGATAACTTTTTTAATTTGATGAATAGTGAAAATTACAAAATTTTAATTAAAAACAACCTTTTTAATAAAAATAATTAATAGCGATAAATTATGAATTTGAGTGGTTTTAAAGTATATTTAGAATATATTTTTACCATTTAATACAATTTTGGTCATTGGACATAATTTCACAATTAAACCAGACATAAACAAGTGTCAATCTTTTGATAGTTATTATATCTTAAAAACACGCTGTTTTGTTTTGACATCAGCAATTATTTTTAAATTAATTTCGTCCACATATGTGTTTTGAATTTCGAAAAATTGATTCCATATTTGGAATCAGGATATCCAAATTGTGTAAATAGATAACTTTTATTTTTAGACATTTTGAACAATTATTTCGGTAAATATTTTATTTACCATGGTTAAAGGGTAAATCCAGTAAATAAGGGTTAAAAATAATATTATAATAATAATAAATTACACAAATACGTGTACTAACCTTATTGGTGGATCCATGGCCGACCATGGGAATCTTTGGGTCTATTTTTTGGACCCCATGGAGACACATGTAGGTGATAGAGACACTTTATTTTAATTAAGATAACGTAAAAACAAAAATGGCATAAGCTTATATCTCTTAGAAAAACAATTTCTACATAGGGTTATATATGTTATATTTTCGATTATAAATATTTATTGGAAATATAAAAATATTTCCTATATAATGATATTTTATTTATAAATTTTAGACATTGAAAAATTAAAAATATATATGACACAATAATGATGCAGTATTTTCCTTATTAACGAATAAATCAAGTAATGGGTATTATAAATGTTAAAATAAATATAATTTGAAATTTTTTATGACATAAAAGAATTTAATTTGTTAATATGACATGTTAGGATTGATTTAATTTACTTTTAATAAGTAAAAACGTTTTTATTATTTTTACAAAAATCAATTATTGAATAGTGTCAAAATTGACAAAAAACAGTTTTTAAAACAAATATTATATTATTAATTGATATTAAATTACTAAAAATCTAATGTTTGGCCATGGGACTTATATAAAGAGAGTTGTATCATTTGAGGAGCACTTTGGGGTCTTTTGGATGTATATAGTAAGTTTATTACCCATATAATATAAAAATAGAAAGAGACATTGTAAAAGTGAAACTAATTAACTAAGAGTTAATACTTAAAGATAAGGTTAATATAGTAAACCAAACCTGTATAAATCTTATTGGTTGAGTGTTTTTCAACCTATACCTACCTTAAAATTTAAATAATCCACTTTCGAGCCATTATAAATCGAATATGAATTTATTATAAAATAATATTTCTAGCTTTTCCAAAGGTGCCCCTCACCCCTTTTATAAAAGGGCACTCTCCCTTCTCATTAATTCACACCTTCAAGGCCTTTTGGTTTGGAACACCCCTTCCCAAATACTCTCTACAAATCCCTCGATTCATCCTATAGGCCTTACTTTAGTCATAAATCCATCCTAAGAAGCCCTTTTCATCAAATCAAAAGGAAGAACCTGAAGAAGAGGTAATGATTTCACCACCCTTTTCAAGTTCCTTTCTTCTTCCACTTATTCTTTATTTGTCATTAAAATTAGAAAATAATAACTCCAGTGTATTATATATAATTTAATGTTATTATAAACATGGTACTACCATATTTCAGTATTCTATACATCCTTTGAATGGCATGTCACCATAAGTGCATACGTACGACTTACCGTCTCCAAGTCGCGGTGTAATTGTTATTCAAAACATTATTATTTGGATGGGTATAATAATGATGTTTAGTTCATGTAAATAATAAATATAACATGATAATTATTCTGTATATATGATATAACATCCAATTAAATTTTATTTTAATATCAAAAGAATGATATTGTCACTCGTGCGTACGTACGGACTACCGTCTCCACAAACGCGATGAGATTCATTCTCCATCGTATGCATTAAAGTATAATTCTCATTTGATGATTAATAATAATTATTAAGGACTTAATTTCATTATGGATATGAATAAGATACAACCTATCCATAACAAACATGGCTTATGTAATAAAACATATAAAAGAAAATGAGTAAGTTAACACCCGAAACGACAATAATATTAAGATATTATTAACAAATATATGTTAAAAGATCAAATATGATATCATATTAATGTATATGATTCTTGTATAATTTAATAACAATTATTTCACCATTATAAACGTGGTTAACCTACCCCCAACCATGGAAAAGTACAAGGTAATGGTTTTTTCATCTCACTCCTTATTCCCGTGAGATTCATGCCATATTGCCACTATTACCTTTTGTGTGGTGTATGTACTGCCCATAATTGTATTCATTGTGTAATACACTTTATTTTATGTGTATTTACATATTCATTGTATGATACCTCTTTCATGGATTTTATGTTTCGTAAGTTACCAAATTGGTAAGGGTTATTTCACAATGTCTTCATTATCTGAGGTTGTTTATACGTAATTATCTATTGGGACGTCTTTATCATCCACATCCATGTTTCTTAAAAATGTCTTTCAAAGAATTTTTACTACTTAATAGAAAATGGGTTAAATTCATTTATATCCTTATTTGACCTTATATGTTTTTGAAAGGAATCATTCTGTCGTTTTCCAAACAAGTTACTTCTTGACCTTTTCGACAAAACTAATGTAAGACTATTTTTTTAACTTATACGGCAAGTGCGGTTATTCTCCGTCGTTATTACACCTTTGAAGCTTCCCTTACACTCTTATAAGGATATTTTCAAAATAAACGTTTTCTTTTATAATTATGTAATTTTTAAATGATTTCAAAAAAAGAGAGAGATATTTCTCTCAATTATATGAAAATCCAGTGCAAATGTATACGTATTTAACTCAAGATTAATTTTTTTTCCAGAAAACCTGACTCTCGAGTGTGGTATATAGAAAGGGATTGGGAGTGGAGCCATCATGTCCTGTAATTAGTCGAGAAGTCTCAGAATTATTTTTTTTATTTTCAGAAGCTTGCATAATGTTTTCAGAAAAACACTGGAGTATATTTGAGTAATTTTAAACGTATGTATCTTCTAAAAAAATTACATCGGTAGGTCACATGAGACAAACTAGTGTCTTGGAACGAGGCCTTGACAAAATCATATTTGTAGTCTTGGAATGAGGCCTTGGATATGTGGTTATGATAGTATACCGTTATGCATTCCATCATTATGAATGTGGTTAGTGATATTCCATGTGATTATTCGACGAGTAGAATATCCATGTGAATAAGTAAATGGAATTATTTCATGTTATTTTTTCCATATTATTCTAAAGTTCAAGTTTAAAAGGCTTTTGTTTTAGATATAAATTGCCTTAAGTGTTTATGATTATTTATAAATGTTTCTGTTGTATTTCTAACCCTTACTGAGCGTTTGAGCTCACCCCTTTCTATGTTTTATTTTTCCCAAGATTCCAAGAAGTGTATTTTGATAGATATGCAGGGTTAATCCAAGGGAATAATGGAATTAATAAGGATTATTTATGTTGTTTTCTATGTCTTAATGTTCAATGTATCATTCATGTATGTAATCTATTTTCCAATACTGCTAAACTGATCGGTCCTTCGTGACTTCATTCCTTATAATCATGCCAATGTTATGTAATAATGCACTGACTCTAGGTAATTGGGGTCGGGACGTTATTGTTGGTATCAGAGGAAATTTAGCAATAACCTTGGAATCTAGATTTAGATAAACTTTGATTAGAGAACATAGCCCTAAGATAGACTTTGAAGATTATTATAGAAGAACTTCCTATAATTTTGGTATTGTAGAGATTTTGTGAGTTTTCCTATCAAAAAATCCCTTTCTGTATATGAGCAGGTAGAGGCGGCTCTGGAATAGTTGTACCTAGGGGTAAAACCCAAAAACAACGCATTGAGCTAGACTTGAATGGGAACTGGTGCACGACAACGGGCCTTGCTACACTCTTGGTTACAACACTCTCGGGGGATATGTTTAGGATAATTCTCATTTTCTTTACAAACCGTTATAAAGATTTTATGAGTTTATACATCCTCAAAGAAAACATATTTGTGATTATGGATTATATCCATAAACTATTCAATTTATTTTAGGTATTTTACATGTTTGGAATTATTCATTTCAATTCATAAATGGACCTAGTTTATGATATTGTATATAAATGGTGCCCGGTAGAAGGAATGTGAACTCCTGCAATACGTATGATCCAAAGAGTAAGCACGATCGTATCTTTCATGGTATTAAACAATCATTTAGAAGGGAAATAGTCTCCCACGTATTATCATCATATGAAGAAATAGTATCATATGTTGATAAGATAAGTAAAGAGTTCTCTGAGTCCTATGGATTTAAAGGGAAGCAAGGGAAGAAAAGGATGGAAGAGAGAAAGATTGATAATGGGAAGAGAGAAAATAAGAATTTTCCCATATGTGTTAACTATGGGAAGAAACACCCTGGAACTTTCTGGAATGTAAGGGGAGTTTTTTGTTAGTGTGGTGGAAAAGGAAACCAAGTACTTGATTTTATGGGTAAGAAAATGGTTTCAAATGTACAATTCTTAATTTTCAAGGAGTTTGGACACTACGTGATCCTATGTCACAGTCATTAGAATATGCTGCAAATGATGCTATTGGATAATAATCATGTTACGATACTACCAAAGTTGAAGAGAAATGATTGGAGTTCTTATGTTGATTATGTCATTTGAGTGTTTTATGAACAATGTACTTGCTATAATAATTATGGAGTATATAAGGATTGTACTGCAGTACTATTTCATTAATGACTAGAGATTGTGTAGAATAAAGAAAAGTGGCTCAATAGATGGTTAAATTTTTTGAAAATATATGGTTGAGAGAAAGATAAAACATAATATGGTTTTGATAATGAGTTAGTGATTTTGGAAAAATATATGGTTGATTTGAATAAATTATATCGGATATTCATGACTACCTTGAAACTGATTAATGATTTTTATTCCCATCATTTTTGGAGTTTACAACTTTTTTGGATTGAAGGAGTATATCTATTATTCTTTATGGAATAAGGGATCATTAATGTAATCAATAAGGTTTTATGGTAATTCAGGATGTTTCAATATTTTAAAACAATACATGATGAAGGTATTCACATGTTATTACGTGAAAAAAAGACATTCATTATATTTACCATCCTTATAAATTTTGGACTGTGAGTTTGGACATAGGTAATTTGGATAAGTCTAAAGGTTTGAATGGATTATATTTGAAATTTGATACAATGTTAAGGATAAATAATTTATGAAACATATTTTTGGATTTTTATAAAAAGGACAACCCGGAGGTCGGGCGGCAACCCGTCGCGTCCGGCAAGGCCGTGAGACTTAAACCCACAAATGAAGGGCAACAAGGGTGTATCACCTACCACTGTCCCACGAGATGTCCTGGATTAAATAAATTAGTTTATTTTAAGAAGGTCTAGTAGGTGAAATATATATTAATTTTTTTCCCCAAACGAATAGGATAAATAGAATATTTTTTTATGTTCTATAATCTTTTACAGTGAAAGTTGAGTTTGTGGTAGAAATTAGTTAAAGGATGGAACTCTACTTTTCAAGTATATATTTTTATTCTACTCTTATTATATGAAGAAATTAATTCTTATATTTTATTTATGGGATCTTAAAAAAATGTGTTATCTTAATACCTTATGTTTTCTTGAACTGATGGTATTTTAAATCAACATATATTGATGAATTTACGGACCTCAATTTTAAACTTGTTTGTGATTGATGACCTCAATCACTACCTATAAATACTTATGTTTTTCCTCCAATTATATGTCCATAATTTCCACCAATGTTCTCCTAATCGAGAACAGAATTTGGTGGTGACCCTTTCATTTCTCTTTTCCTCTTATTAAGACAAAATTTAATTAACCAAATTTACGATGTAGGTTTTCCCACAAAAATATTTTCTATTTTCAACCTTTATTTTTGAAAAACAACATGGAATTGTGAGGACACAATTTATTGATGGAGGTAAGAATGTAACACCCCAGGATTTAATAGTGCGTTACTTCTTCAAAATAATTCAATAACTTGCACTACACGCAACACCGAGTTCAAGCGAACCATGACTTACCAAACAAGCCGTTCTAAAGAGATAATGAATAGTATTGAATAAATTTTGAACTTTATATAATCCTTATAATTTTAGAATCAATATTATGAGTTTCTTAGACATAATGTAAGAACAACTTAATTTTTTTATATAAAAGAATTATTTATCAAAAATGAACTTTTACCAACTTTTAATAGTGAACCATTTTTAAATCCAATATTTTATACTTTTATATATTCAATTTGATTAAATAAATTTATTTCATAGAATGGGGACATCAAAAAATTTACAATGAAACACCCCAATATTCCGTGGTACGCTTCTCTTTGAATAAAACAGTAGTGTGCGTTGTACGCAACATCGAGTTCTAACACACACCACAACCGATCAAACTAGTTTTTATGAATAGTAATACCTACTATTTGAAATTTAATAAATTTTATCTCTCAAAATATACGTCATTTTTGGATTCTTAATATCTAATTTATCATAGGGTGAAATTTTGGTACTATTTGGATAACTTTATATTTTGATGAATAGTTAAAATTACTAAATTTTAATTAAAAACAAATTTTTTAATAAAAATAATTTATAGTGATAAATTATGAATTTGAGTGGTTTTAAAGTATATTTTGAATATATTTATACTATTTAATACAATTTTGGTCATTGGACATAATTTGACAATTAAACTAGACATAAACAAGTTTCAATCTTTTGATGGTTATTATATCTTAAAAACATGCTTTTTATTTTGACAGCGGGAATTAATTTAAAATTAATTTCTGCCTCTTATGTGCTTTGAATTTGGAAAAATGGATTCCATATTTTTAATCAGGATTTCCAAATTGTTTAAATAGGTAAATTTGTATTTTTAAGAATTTTGAATAATTATTTCGGTAAATATATTATTTTCTATGGTTAAAGGATAAATCCGGTAAATAAGGGTTAGAAATAATATTATAATAATAATGAATTACCCTAATATGTGTCCAAACCTTATTGTTGGATACATGGCCGACGATGAGAATCATTGGGTCTATTTTTTGGACCCCATGGAGCCACTTTTAGATGATAGGGACACTTTATTTTAATTAAGATAAAGTAAATACAAAAATGACATAAGCTTATATCTTTTAAAAAACCAATTTTTACATAGGGTTATATAAGTCATGTTTTAGATTATAAATATTCATTAGAAATCTAATAATATTTCCTACATAATGATTTTTTATTTATAATTTTTAGACTTTGAAAAAGTAAAAATATATATGACACAATAATAATGCAGTATTTTCCTTGTTAATGAACGAATCAAATAATGGGTATTATAAATGTAAAAATAAATATAATTTGAATGTTTTGATGACATAAATTAATTTTATTGGTTAATATGACATGTTTGGATTTATTTAATTAACCTTTTTCTAAGTAATCATTCTGTTATGATTTTTAAAAAAATCAATTATTGAACTGTATCAAAATTGACATAAAAGAGTTTTTAAGACAAAAATTATATTATTAATTGATATTAAATTCCTAAAAAACTAAGGCTCAGTCAAAATACTTATATCATAATAGGTTTATAATTAACGGACCACTTGGGGGTCTCTTGGATGTATATAGTAAGTTCATTAACCATATATTATAAAAATACAAAGAGACATTGTAAAATTGAAACTAATTAACTAAGAGTTAATACTTAAAGATAAGGTTAATATAGTAACCCAAACCTGTATAAATCCTAGTGGTTGAGTTTTTTTAGACCTATACCCACCTTAAACTTTAAATAATTTACTTTGGAGCCATTATTAACCAAATATGAATTTATTATAAAATAATTTTTCTAGCTTTTCCAAAGGTGCCCCTCACCCCTCTTAATAAAGGTCACTCTCCCTTCTCATTAATTCACACCATCAAAGCCTTTTTGTTCGGACAAAACCTACCAAAATACTCTCTCAACTTCCCTCACTTCATCCTAGAGGCCTTAATTTAGTCATAAAGCCAACCTAAGGAGCCCTTTTGATCAAATCAAAAGGAAGAACCCGAAGAAGAGGTAATGATTTCACCACCCTTTTTCAAGTTCCTTTTTTCTTACACGTCTTATTTATTTGTTATTACCATTCTAAAATAATAACTCCAATATATTATATATACTTTGATGTTATTATAAACATGGTACAACCATATTTCAGAATTCTATCCATCGTTTGAATAACATGTCACCATACGTGCGTACGTACGGCTTACCGTCTCCACGTCATGGTGTAATTGTTATTCAAAACATTATTATTTTGAAGGGTATAATAATGATGTTTAATTCATGTAAATAATAAATATAACAAGATAATTATTCTTTATATTTGATATACCATCCAATTAATTATTATTATTATATCAATTTAATGATATTGTCGCTCGTGCGTACGTACAGACTACTGTCTCTATGAACGCGATGAGATTCATTCTCCATCGTATCCATTCAAGTATAATTCTCATTTGATGATTAATAATAATGTTTAAGGAATTAATATCATTCTAGATATGAATAAGATACAACCTATCCATAAAAAACATGGCTTCTGTAACAAAACATATAAAAGAAAATGTGTAAGTTATCACCCAAAATGAAAATAATATTAAGATATTATTAACAAAGCAATTTTAAAAGATTATATATGATATCATATTAATGTATACGATTCTTATATAATTTAATAACAATTATTTTACCATTATACAGGATTTTAACCTACCATCAACCAATGAAAATTAAAAGGTAAGGGGTTTTTTATCTCAATCCTTATTCCTGTGAGATTCATGCCATATTGCCACTATTACCTTTTGTGTGGTGTTTATACAGCCCATAATTATATTAATTGTGAAATAAACTTTATTTTATGTGTGTTTACATATTCATTGTATGATACCTCTTTCATGGGTTGTATATTTTGTAAGTTACCAAATTGGTAAGGGTTATTTCACAATCTCTTCATTATCTGAGGTTGTTTATACGTAATTATCTACTGGGACATTTTTATCATCCACATCTATGTTTCCTAAAAATATCTTTCAAAACATTTTTACTATTTAATAGACAATGGGTTAAAGTCATTTATATCTTTATTTTACCTTATATGTTTTTGAAAGGAATCATTCCGTCGTTTTCCAATCAAGTTACTTTTTGACCTTTTTGACAAAACTAAGGTAAGAATGTTTTTTTATCATATATGGCAGGTGTGATTATTTTCCATAGTTTTTACACCTTTGAATCTTACCTTACACTCTTATAAGGATATTTTAAAAAAAATGGTTTTCTTTTATAATTAAGCAATTTTGAAATGATTTCAAAAAAAGTAGAGAAATATTTCTCTCAAATAAATGTAAATCCAGTTCAAATGTATACGTATTTAACGCAATAATAAAAATGTTTTCAGAAAACCAGACTCTCGAGTGTGGTATACAGGAAGGGATTCGGCGTGGACCCATCATGGTCTGTAATTAGTCGAGAAGTCTTATAATTAGTTATTTTATTTTTATAAGCTTGCATAATATTTTCAGAAAAACAGTGGAGTATATTTGAGCAATTTTAAACGTAAGTATCTTCTAAAAAATTGCATCGGTAGGTCTCATTAGTCAAACTAGTGTCTTGGAATGAGGCCTTGAAAAAATATTATTTGTAGTCTTGGAACGAGGCCTTGGCTATGTGGTTATGACAGTTTGGCATTATGCATTCCATCATTATGAAAGTGGTTAGTGATATTTCATGTGATTATTCGACTAGTAGAATATCCATGTGAATATGTAAATGGAATTATTTCATTTTATTTTTGAAATATTATTCTGATTTCCAGTTTAAATGGCTTCTGTTTTAGTTATACATTGCATTAAATTTTTATGCTTATTTATGTATGTTTCCACTGTATTGCAAACCCTTATTGAGTGTTTGAGCTCACCACTTTCCATGTTTAATTTTTTCCAGGATTTGAAGAAGTGTATTGTGACTGAAATGCATGGTTAGGTCAAGGGAATAATGGCATTCATAAATATTATTTATGTTTTTTTGTATGTCTTAAAGTGAAATGTAACATTCATGTATGTAATCTATTTTCCAAGACTGCTAAACCGGTCGGTTCTTCGAGACTTCATTCCTTGTAATCATGCCAATGTTATGTAATAATGCACCGACTCTGGGTAACTGGGGTCAGGGCGTTACATATTCGGTTTTGAATGTGAGTGTTTTGTCCACCAGACATGGTGGGGTATAAAGCCCTAATAGGAGATAGTTTTCTTTGATGGGTTCTGGGAATCATAATTTATAAAACTATTTAGAGTTAATTCGTGAGATTTCATAAGTTTATATTGGATGACCACACGTATATACTGGTCTTGGTATTTTGGAATGGTGGGAAGGACATAAATGATGAGATATATGGAATCAAGATTTCATTGGAGATAAGACAGTATCTAAGGATGTAATGTTAAAATGAAAGATGGTTCATTAGATTGTAGATATATTAATATTATCATCTTGGGTATGATATGGGTTGTAATTTTTTTATAAAAAGTGAAATGTGGTGTGATTTTTTTATTATAATAACGAAAAGTTTAAGGGATAAGTAGCTTCAAATGATTATTAAGTAATCAATAATTTTCTATATCAATGATTATGGGGATGTAGATAAATTCTAGGATTCTATCAGAAAAAGGTAGAGTCTGCAGCTTTTTTGAATGCGAGTGTTTTCATAGTGAGAAAATTCATCGACGTTGATATATGAATTTCAGGACATGATGATGAACTAATGGTTTCTTAGAGGAATTATAAATTTTTTTATATGTAATTTAATTTTAATTATACCCTAGATGGAGGATTTGGGACAATAATATTTGAATTTAATAAGGGAACATGAATGTTCATGTTTTGATGATAGAAGGTTTCATAGATGATCATTCTCGTTGATCACTGAATATTAATGTTGTTTGGTGGTGGGAAAAAAATATGTGATCTTAGAATATAATTCTCATTATGAAAGTTGTTTGGTGTGATCTAGGCATGCAATATTATTTTTTAAAAACCTATTTCTAAATTTGGTTTTGTGTCTGTGTAAGGATACAACAGTTCAGACATTAATAGTGAATCAAAAATACAAATACATGAGTATCAATTGATCAGGAATAAGTAGAGTCAACAAATTTTTCAATGATGAAGATGTATTTTTTTTCATGGTCAAGTGAAAGAACATTATATGAGTTCACAAAATAGGTTGGTAGGGATACCATTTTGGGGGGATAATAGTCCCCATAAAAAGAATGATGAATTTTATAGTGGAGTGAGGTTCTATATTATGTGTACAGTCTAGGTTGTGATACTATAGTTTCATATGAAAATATCTAAAAGTGGATCAGGTGTTTCACTATGTATTAAATGGTTATGTATGGAATGGTGTTGTCAACTAGTGATGTATGGTATTAATGAATTGGTAATTTATTAATTTCACTAAGAGCAAGGAATTGTTGAAGAGTTTGTGGGACTATTCATTGATGTGGTGCATGGGATGTTGGGTTTTTACAGGTGTCTTTACTATTTTGTGTTTCTATCTACTTTATGTTTCATGTGATGAAGGATGATGGTGTATAATAAGATTAGTAAAAAAATTAAATGATGTCCATATTCTAGATTGAAAGAAATCTGGTATTTGAATTCCTACACTACCTTTAGTGTTCCATGGTATAATAATTATGATCCAAAGATAAAAAATTGGGATATTTAATTTCAATTCATGAATATTATTTCCAATATGTGATTTGAAATTATAATTATAAATAATGATAAGAATTATAGTGGGGAGTGTGTAACAAATCATATAATTATGGGTTATAGAAATAATAAATTAGTATAAAAGAAGGGTATATTTTGAGAATTGGGACTCATTTTTTGACTCATTTTATTTAAATGTCTTTAGTAGTTTTTCGTGGATGATATTAGTACACATTGAGGTGAAATATGTGTTTGGGATAGTGTTCTAATAGGGCTGGTGTGGCTATTTTTCTTATTTCTCATTATGTGATGAACCACACCGCAATTAGTTTTGTAGCAGTATGGGATATGTCATATACCATTAATTTTCTGATGAAGGGAGAAGTTCATTACAATGAGGATGGGAATCATTCAAAAAATCATTTTTTTCAAATTAGTTTTCTATATTATGAGGATATCACCCCAAATTGAGAGATAATGAGACATTTTAGGTGCTTGTAAGAGAAGTATTGAGCTATATCTGATTGGTTTTACCACTAGATATTCTCAATGGGGGAGGATCAAACTAGAATGGGTGGAAAAACTATTTACATTCCTCTAAATGATGTATTTTCATTGTTCTTGATGTTATTGGTGAGTATATTAATCATGGGGATTCGCCTTAGTTAAGTTCAGTGGTAAGCATTGTGTTGTCACACCTATGGGAACACCAAAATATAACCCTAGATGTGTGTAAATTCATTATAAACACATTGTTCATGATATAATTTATTTATTTTTCTTATTTAAGAAAACATGGGAAAACCCAAATTTTCCAATTCAACTCCTAATGATATTTAGAAGGGAAAAGGGGTCTCATATATGTCCATTCATCTAGATCCTATACTTCATAATGCTTATATGAATCCATCATCAAGTGGGTTAGTTTTTGAGTAATTTACAAGGAATTTTAGTGTTCTATTTTTATATTTCCCTATATATTCTTATTTTTATTAACTGTTTTGATCAATTTATTTGAGGAGTTAAATTTATATTTTTAATGATGGTGATATTACAAGTATTGATTGATAAAGATTTTGTTAATAGGGGTAATGTGGGTGTTCTATAAATATTAATTAAGTATTTGGTTATAGATTTAACGATGTTTAAAGGTTATATGAGATTTTTAGATCATTCCTCTTTAAATTAATTTTTTAATTAATTATACTGTCATGATAATTTATTTTGCAACCGCATTGATGTATTTAGACATCATGGATGATTATGGTGTTTCAAATTCAATAAACCATGGATGGTGTCAGATTATATGAGGAAATAATTCTATGATTGAGTTGGGGGGTGCATAATATTGACCATTTATAGGCGGGATTCCATATTATTTAGATGGTATGCATTTTTTAGTATGCTTCAGTGTCTAGAATTTGATCTGTGGGTGGTTCACTGGTTGTGAGGAAACACTAGTGGTAATGTTGAACCAGTAACAATTCCATTAATATATCAACACAAATTTTTTCTTACATTACTATTACATCATTATAAAAATAAACAACACAACTGTATTACACCATGGTGAACAGTAGGTTTAGTTTCATAAAAAAAACTAAGAACAAAACATAACATTTATTGCATCAATCATAAAGATTTATTTAATTAATTATTTTCTATCTTCTCATTGTCCTTTGAAAACTCCATAGTAAACATAATCACATAAGGATATACATAAAAAAGTGGTGAGTTGAAATCCCAATAATAGGGTTGATAAGAACATTATATTATTGGGTGAGCATAATTGTAACATCATCATCAAAATCATGAGAGGAATCATTAGATAAATTCTTGGAATGTGCCAACGAATAAAAATGGAACATCATGTATTTGTGGTTAAATTCCACACCTTGGTGAGATGAAATCTCACGTAATGTTCACACACCATTTAACATTATCTCTTGATATTAATCAATTAACCCAATGCATTGGATTACTATATAATTCTGGGCACACCTATCACAATAAAACATTCATATTTTGCTATATAATTTTGAGCACACCCACCACACCATAACATTTTCGTTATCATGCTTGTATCATTGAATACATATCAATAATAAACATAAATAACCCATGAATGTAATGGTTTTCGTCTCATATGAACACATTCATAAACATTGGGTTCCCAAAATAAAGAGGGAGTAACATACCTAATGCAAGGACTATCAACATTGAGTGAGAAGTAAAAGGTGTGTTTCGAAAGAAGATTTATTTTTAAAAACAATTTGTTCAACATAATATTTATTGGGAAAAATTTATATCCCCTGAAAGGTAATATAATTATGAAAATTTTATTTTAAAATTGTAAACATAACGAAAATGGAGTGAAAGAGGGAGAACCTGAAGAAACTAAGTTGGGTTCGAGAATTTCCCCCTACCTTCTATCTAAACGCTTTCTTCACATTAATGTCCTTTATAATAAAATTATATTATTTAATTAAAAATTATTGAACCTTTATACAATAATATGGTTCATTATGGTTCCTTTAATGTCATTTATGGGCCTTTGAATGAGTTATATTGTTTATATTATTTGTTCGGGAGTTTTACCTTACTTATCTTTTATTAACATTTCAATTGTATTCATGAACATATGTTCATTTAAAATGTGGATGAACATCAATATTTTTTAATATATAATAGTAGTTAAATTCCATAGATATAATTGATCTTATAAAGAAATTGTCTATGCCCCATGATGACAAATAATTCGATTAAATTTAATGAACATCATAAGAACCTCAACCCAGTTGGTGAGGACTTTCTAGGTGCATTCAGGAGACCCGAGATCAAATATAGGTGGAGGAATATTTTCGTGTAATGTAGCAGTACTATAGCAGGCACTGTAGCAGACATTGTTCGGCAATGTAGCAGCCGGAACTATTCATCCATTTGGGACTTCGGGCCACCGGTTTGGTCCTCGTGTCCTGAAAGGCTTCTGGGCCACCCAAGGCCTTCGGTCCAGTTGATAATCAAGTCTTTTGGTCCACCTTAAGGCCTTAGGGCCACCCCAAGGCCTTCGGTCCACATGAATGCAGGCCCGAGACACACTACAAAAAAGGAGCGGCCCCGGAAGAGGATTCAGAGACGGTGCACTCACCAGGGTAGAGGCAATTGGATTGTCAGAATGAGAGGGTATGGTTATTCCATTGGTACTAGCCAGTGCTTGCATGGGATGCCTAGCCAAACGGTCATACAAAGGTGGAGAGCTACTATCATGATGCAGATGATGGGGAGGGAAAGTTCCTTGTAGATAGTCTGGTTGAATTCCCTAAGGCCTTCGGGTCATATAATCTTCTAAGCCTACGGGCCATGTATTCTCTGAGACTACGGGTAATGTAAGGGTTCCCCCTCATCCCTCGAAAGGGGGGTTATCAAAAATCAATAAAAATGAAGGTCTTCGGGCCATTTAGGGAATTTAACGAAGATCATTTTTGGTTAATTTGTGTTTTTTTCGATCACAGGAAACTTGTTTTATTATATCACATAGTGTAATGTAAATAAGTTAGTTATAGAACATAAAATGGATTAAATGTTACATATTAAAATATGTTTTAAAAAATTTGATGGTTTTATTTACATCCTTGATGGCGTTGAAGTAAAATTTAATTACATCACCCATGATGTAGATAAATTAACACATCATGGGAAATGAATTTATTTTTATTGAAAAAAAATTGGTGAGGATTATAATGAATAATATTCCATTTACATGATATAATATGAGTATATCAATCATACTGGAGTTATCATGAAATTTTAGAAAGAGAATTTTTAGGATAAGAGATTAAAAGAAATGACATTTGAAAGGAAATAGAAGGAAAAGAGAGAGAGGGATTACATACTGAATCCTCCTCTTAAGATCCCCCGTAAGGAACCTAGGTTTGGACTTTTGATGATTCCAAGAGCTCTTGGTCATGGGGGATTGGCTAGGGAAGTGCTTTGGGAAGAATTTTGGAAAGGCCTGAACATTGAGAGGTGTGAAGTATTGAGGGTCTGGGGGTGGTATGTATAGTTGAGGGGAGAGAGGTTTTCTTCAAATTTTAATCATTAGTTTGATAATTTCCACCAAGATTAAAAATAGTGTTAATCGCATGACCAAAAATAGTAAATAGGGATTTTGAGTTCTAGATTTTGGTGCTTATGTCACTCATGATGACACAAATAGTGAATTATAATCTATTTATACCCTAAATTAATGTATTTTACAATTCACCAAAAATTCAAGTATTTCAAAAAATTAAAAAAAATCACCATAATAATTTTTCTATGTGTAGAATCTAATAATGAACAAATTTTTTCATAAATAATTTTTTAAATATAATTAATTTAATTTTTAATAAAAATCATAATTTACATGAGAAGTACAGATTTTATAATTTAAATTGATATCATAATGATTTCAAAAATTAAAGAAGGTCTTATAAATATATCAAAAATCTAGAAGATTTATAATTTTTAATTTATAAAAACCTTTTAAGAAAATAAATTTTCATTTAAATTAATTAATTAACTAAAATGTTATTATTTTTTACATAAAAAAATACCTATGCTTTCACTATGGTCATATTGTAACTTATAATATAACTAAATATTATTTAAAAAATAATGGGTGAGGTTACTATGAATTTTGATACATTACTATTCATAAGGGTCATATTACTATTCATAAGGGTAGGTTACTATTCTTAATGGTTGGATACTATCCCCCAAAAATTATGTTTGCTCTATTGGACACCAAAAATCACCCTAAATATATTCGTGTATATCATATTTTTAAAATTTAAAACACAAAACTGGAAAAATTATGTTTAATGGTCACATAGTATTTAGTATCATGACATTTCATTGTTTTTATAATGTAATTATACTTTGTGAATAATTATAATAATGTTATTCTAAGGATAAAACATTGTGTCATTACATTCTTCCCCTTATGAAATTTCACCCCTGATATTTTGTTTTACATTAAAGGTTGACGGTGCATCTCCCAAATCACCTCCTATAGTTACTAAGATTCTTTGTCAAACATATGGTTCCTCCACAACACTTTCAAAACATGGTTTGACTAGTTGCATAGGACCTCTTCTCCCCTTCCCGGAATCATTACTGGATACTCCTCATAAGAGATATCATCTTCCAACTCTACCACCTCTGAGTTCAGTACATGTGAGGGATCCAGTATGTACTTCCTCAGGAGTGATATGTAAAACACATCATGACCTTTTTCCATATTCGGTGGAAGTGAAAGGCGATAGGATGTGGCTGTTATGCGCTCAATGATCTCAAAGGGTCCAATGTACCTTGGTAATAACTTCCCTTCCATTCCAAACTACATGACACTTTTCCATAGTGATATTCAAAGGAAGAATTTATCTCCAACATCGAACTCTAAGTCCCATCGACTATTGTCAACATTTATCTTTTGCCGACTCTGAGCAGATATTATGTGTTTCTATATTAATTGAACCTTCTCAATCATCTCTTTCACAAGATTGGGTCCAATTAGATATCATTCTCCAACATCAGCCCAAAATGTTGGAGTTCTATATTGCTTTCCATACACAGCTTCATATAAAGCAATCAGAATACTTGAGTGGAATATATTATTGTATGAAAAATCGAAAAATGGTAGATTCTATTCTCATACACCTTTTAATACTAAAGTGTATGCTCTTAGAATATTTTTAAGAGTATAAACACTCTTTTTAAATTGAAAACCTTTTTTTGGGGTGATAGGTCGTGCTGAAATTTAATTCAGTACTAAAATCTTGTTGAAGTATCTTCAAGAATTTAGTTGTTATCCTAGGATCATAGTCATAGACAATAGAGGGTGTAACACCATTCAGTGTCCCCGCATTCTTCATATATATATCTGTTCATGTTTTTCAAGATATAGATCTTCCCAAATAGTGATAAAATGGGCAGTCTTGGTGATTCGGTCCTTCACAACCCATATCACATTATTTACCGTATACGTCTTCGAGAGACCCGTGACATTGTCCATAGTGACATTATACAATTTCTACATGGGTATAGTAAATGGTTTCATCATCCCATTGGTTTTTTCACACTTCTTTATCTTGCTAACATACCATGCACCATGAGATATATTCTGCAATCTCCTTCTTTATGTTATCCCACCAGAAGTGTTCCCAAATATCTCAGTACATCTTGGTGAAACTAGGATGGATAAGGAATGATGAGCTATGTGCATTTTACAATAAATCCTTCTTTATCTTGGGCGATGAAGGCTCCAAAAAGTCATGTACCAAACTGAACCACACCATCATCGTCGATATGGAACCTTTTTAGTTTCCAATGAATTACTACATTCACCTTAGTTTGTAACTATCGATCATCCCTTTATTCATCTTTAATATTCTCTTGTATTGATAGTTGTGAAATCATTTAAGATATAGGATGTATCCCCATCCATTAATAATTCCTAAACCATCCTTTGAATAACCAGGAAGATAGGGTCTTTCTCAATATGTAACATGGATATAGTAGCATGTTCTTTTCTGCTTAGAGCATCAGCTACCTTGTTCGCCATTCTTGGATAGTAGTGAATAGAAATCATAGTCCTTGATTATCTCTAAACAACTCCTTGACACATGTTGATCTCCTTTTGTGTGAATATATACATTAGTCTCTTTTGGTCAGTGTATATTTCACACATCTCACCATAAAGATAGTGTAACCAGTTTTTAAAGGGAATAATCATGGATGTCAGATCAAGATCATGTGACGTGTAGTTTTGCTCAGGGATCTTCCACTGTTGTGAGGTATAGGCTATCAAATTATCATTTTTCATGAGTACTCAACCCAAAAATTTCTCTGAAGGATCACTGTTGTGAGGTGTAGGCTATCAAATTATCATCACATTTTAGATGATGATATCTAGAATAAAGATACACCTTTGGGAAGTATTGAGCTCCTCATAGCCGATCGAACAAGTCATTAATCCGTCAAAGAGGATAATTTTTCTTTATGGGGATATTTTTGAGTTCATGATAATTGAATGACATTTGCATTTTTCCATTATTCTTCTTTAAAATGAACACTGGAACACCCCCTGGTGATGCACTATGTTATATGAACACTTTTTCCAAATGTTCTTGTAGCTTCTTTTTAACTCCTCCAGTTTGATAGGAGGGATCCTATAGAGAAACTATGAGATATGAGTATCTTAATGTATGAGTTCTATAAGGATCCATACCTCATGATCTGGAAATATTATTTGTAACTATATGGGAAATACATCATTGTATTCCCTCACGATGGGAATTTCCACTAGGTTGACACTTTCCTTTTACTCAATCATTTGAGGAGGTATGTGTATTTACATAGAATCAACAACACCCACTCATTGGAATGATTATTAATGGAGATCCACGATCATCCATTTATTTCTAATAGAGAATTGGGTTGTTTGAAATATAAAAATATTTTTCCTTATATTTTACGTTGATATGTGATCTATATAACAAGATCAACTCCATTCCCATTATAGAGTCGAATTCTATCAAGGGAAGAATTATGAGATTCCCTGGAAGAATCTCCCCACATACGCTAACAGGAAAAGAGTCAAACACTTGGGTTGCAATGATTTCACCACTTCTTGTTTTTATAGATATATATACTTCAAGGTTATGGGTCTTTGATTCTATAGTTCTATCAAACTTTCACGATATAAAAGAATGCGTATAACTAGAATCAAATAATAATTTTTCCATTACTGATTAAATTGGAAGTGTACCTCCTACAACTTCATTATCTTTATCCAATTACACAATATTTAAGGCATAATCCTTCAATTATTCCTTTTGTTTTGGTGCTTGTCGAAGCTGATTACCATCAAGGACTTGCGGTTTAGTGACCTGACATGCATAGTGCCCTTTATCTCTACAGTTGTAGCATTGAACCATGGGTGGGGCTCCTTTTTCTTCCACTACATTATCCCTCATTCTCAAGTCTATTCGAAACCCTTCAGCATGGGTTCCTTATTTCCCACACTTTATGATTTTCCACATCCTTTTGAGGTAGTTCCCAGGATGCAACTTCCCACATTTTTGGCATGTGGGTCATTGAGTTTTCTCCCTACCATTATCATTAGATCATTTGTCATGAAACTCCATATATTTATTCCTATCACCATAGACATGAGACCATTCTTAAAACTCCAACATCACTATGAGAAAACACCAAAAAACTTTTTTATAACTCCCAAAGTCTCAAATTGCAAGCTCCATTCAAAGGTGTGGTTTTAATCAACTAAAGAATCTATTAATTTTATATTATTATTGATAACAAAATACAAAGCATACCCTTCCAGACTCATAAAATTTTCATTATACATCATGAAATATTCTCTTTCCTTTTGATAGAGATATATTAATTCTCACTCTGTCAATGTATGAAGAGTTCTTGTGATGAAATTGTTATGAATCATGATCTTAAAGTCTTCACATTTAATCTCTTCAATTTCTTCACTTGGCTTCGTGTCCTTAATAAAATCCTACCAATGATCGGCCTCTCCTTCAAGATGATAAGTGACTAGTGTCACATTCTCCATCTCAGATTAGTGAATCACTAAAAAGATCTTCCCTATATAGTTGACCCACTATTATGCAACTAGTTGATCAGAAGATCCAATAATCATTGGTGGTATTACTGCATGAAACACTTGATAATCAGTTGCTCCGTCTTTGGTGAAGGAGGTTGTTCCTAATTATTCAATTTATTATTCATAACCTGGAATAGTTGGGTAATAATCACTATGATTTTTTCAACTCTGTATCTCAAAGCATTGGGGGTGTTGTTTTGGAAATAGTTAGATTGACCCTCGCATGAGTTGTTGGCCAGGTTTCTCCTGCATCCCCCTAGTTTCTAAAATAGAAAGGTTTAGAACAAAACATAATTCAACAATTCATTAATAAATAACATATTCATTTTTACTACATACACTAAAATAATATCTTAAGGGATTCTTATGTGTATAAAATATCTATTCATGCATATTTGAAATTAGTCAATACTAGAGGTATTATCTAGGGTTTACTAATCCTAATTCCTAAATTAACTAAACCTTTCCTCTGCTACAAACTATAGTGACCCAAAATTTTTCTTACATTACTATTACAAAACTATAAAGCTAAATCCCTTAATAGTATTACATGATGATGATCAAGAGGATTAGTGTCTTGTGAAAACTATGACCAAACATAACATATACAACTTCAAACATAGTCATTTCTTTAATTCATTCTTCTCCAGCTTCTTATTGTCCCTTTAAAACTCCTTAGTACACATAATCACATGAAGATATACATCAAAAAGGGATGATATAAAAGGCCAATACTAGGATAGATAAGAGAAATATATAATGGTGTGAGCATAACCATAACATTATCATCAAAATCCTGATAGGAATCATGAAATAAGGGCACGGAATGTGGCAATGCATAAAAATGAAACATCATGTATTATGGGTTCACTACCACACATAGCTTTGAAAAAAGACAGAATCATGTTCACATATAATTTAACATTATACCATGAGATTCATCACTTTACCCAACACATTGGAGTAGTGTATAATTCCTGGAACACCCATCACATTCAGACATTCATACTGCGCTATATAATTTCGGGTGCACCCGTCCCACCATAAAATTTTTATTATCATGCATGAAACATAGAATAAATATCAATCATGAATATAAATAACACATGTAATTTAATGGGTTTCATCTCATAAGAATTCATTCATAAACATTTGGTTCCCAAAATAATGAGGGAATAACATACTTGATACAACGACCACTAACCATTAGGGGGAAGTAAAAGGTGTGTTTTGAAATAAGAGTTCTTTCGGAATTTTTTTTTACATAATCTTTATTAGAAAAAATTTATATCAAAATAAATGTTTGGTAATTATGAAAAATTAATTTTTAAGCAATAACCATACCACAAATAGAGTGAAAGATAGAGAACCTAAAGAAAGTAAGTTGGGTTCGAGAATTTTCTCTTACCTTGTATACAAATGCATTATTCACATTAATGTATGGTATAATGACACAATATTCATTAATTAGAAATTTCATATCCTTTATACATTAATATGTTTCATTTTTGTTTCTTTATGTTCCTTTATAGGACTTTTTATGGGTTATAAAGTTTTAATTATTTGTTCGTGAGTGTTAATTTAATTACATTATACTTGTATCCATGAATGGATGTTCATTTGTTTAAGAACCCAGAACTTCTTTTTAGGTATGTTTTTCCTTTTTCTGGAGTTTTTGAGAAAAGAGGAGTTTCTAAAAAAAAATTAAGTACACTCTGTTTACTTTCTGAGTACACTCCATGTAGTTCGTTGCCACATGAGGCCATGTGGTGGCCGTGTCATGGCCACACACACGACCATGTAAGGGTGACATAGTGGCCACCTAAATCAGAGTACAGAAAATCATAGTACACACAATGTACTCTAAAAGTACACGTCGTGTACTTTTTTTTCACTAAACGCAACGGGGCCGCATCTTAACCCCAGAACTGTCTTCTTCTCCAGCTTCTTCAACCGAGAGAATTCCGTACGGCCGAAGATCTTCGACAAACCCATTAGCATCCATCCGTTATCCGAGTCAACTACCATTGATTGAGTTGGAACTGCATCGGTAAGCTATTCCTTCTCCTAGATCTTCATTTCCCAATTCTTCCTCTTTCTGATGTTCTCTTGGGTTGAGCGTTTTGGACGTTTTATTTGATCTACGACATTCCAAGGAGATTCATGATTCGAGGTTCGAGTATATCTATCTCCTATCATCGGGGTAGGTGGTTTTTTCCTTTATGTAGAAAGTCTTTGAGTATTTTTGGCAAATTCAACCAATACTGTTGAACAAGGTATTGCGTGTTTCCTGTTTTGCCCTTATTGTTTTCCTTATTTGCTTATATGCTTCAGTAGAGGTAATTTTTTGTGAATAGGGTAATTTACTGTGCTTTGGATGCTTTTCCCAAGCATGTTTTTCCTTTTTATGAATGTTTGGTTTAGTTTATTTTGTTAGGATATTACTAGTTCCATTCCTAGTTTTTAGGATAGTATGACTGTTCTTCCATGCTAAGATGATGTAGATGCTATCCAAGTAGTTCTTGAGGATACATTGGCCATTACGTGATGCGATGCTTGCTGAATATACACTGGGATGTGGGAACCTAGTGTAGTAGAACATATGGAGAATGGACGTAATGGATTCTCCAGAGTGTCTTTAAATTACAATGTGAGACCACAGGGGGAATTGACATTGAGTGCTTTGTCAAAGAGTCTGTAGTTCCTCGACATGGGCCACAGGGGGAATGAGACATTGAGTGCTTCCCCGGAGCGCGTTTAGTACGATACAAGACTATAGATGTAATTGATAGCGAGTTCTTCCCCATAGAGTCTATTCATTAGCTAAACCAGTGGGGCGAGACTGTGTGTGAATTATATAGGGTCTCTAGTTCTTTTAGTTTGAACAATAGGGGTTAGGATGTGAGAACCACCAAGAGGTTACATGTTTGATCCTCTTTCTTGTGTGGCTGCTTACCTGTTTGTAAATTATATGCTAGGAACTTTGTATTGTTTACTGCTGAGTCCTTTCCTGTTTACTGTTTTCTGTTCTTTTACCTTCCATATATTCACTGACTGTTAGGAACAGATCTACGGGTGGTTTCCTGCTGGGATTTTTGTCTCACACCTTTTTTGGGCCATACTTTTGGTCCCAAACAGATTATATTGTTCCATGTATGGATAATGGAATGCTTCATTCTACTTCAGGTTCTTTATTGCCTGGGAGATGGAGAGCCTGGGACCAAGCTGAGGCTTGTGATGCTGAAGAGTTTTTTATCTATTTTCTTTTTTTTATTTGGGTTTAGTATTGTATTCAGTATTGTGTCTTGTTTGGATATTTTCCTGGATACATATACATCTTGCATCATTTATATATTTTTCTCAGTTTTCTACTTAACAGTCTTCCGTTGTTTACTGTTTGTTGGATATTTACTGCTTCTGATATTTTATGTGTTGTTAATTCTGATGTGTATTCTACCAATAAAGGCATAGCTTCTCCATTATCACACCGAAGGACCTCGCTTCTAGTGGCATGACTCTGGCATTCAGGGATATGCGCTTGAGGCCATGTGACCAATCAGATACAGGGAGCCTCTAGGTGGCTTCCGAAACTAGTATATTACAAAGTGGTATCAGTGGATGTTTTTTTCTCTTGACATAATGTTTGGATCCTATAGCCAGGGGTAGAATAGAATAGGTACTCGGTAATAAGGTGTGATCGGGAGTAGCTCGCCCATGTATAGGGAAAAACCATACTACCTCATTCATTGTTCATGTTTTCAATTTTATAGTTTATTTGGTTTCACCGTTGGGTGATTCACATGCTTTTTGCTATTACCATTATTGTTATTGACGTTCTAATTCTATCGTAGCCCAGTGAGATTAGTGTATTCCATCTCATGAATCATGTAGTCACTTGTTTGAAATCACATGCCATGAATTCTTGCCATGACATCTAGGATGCATTAGTAATTTCATGTTGTTGTGATAGATGTTGTGTAGAATATGCATTCTGTTGTGACAGATGCTTGATAAAAATATCTACTTCTTGTTTGAGCTTTGATTGAGTATTTTTTTACCTGAATGAATGCAAAATTTTGTTCCTTGAGGTTTTATGAGACCTGATGGACCTGAATTTGGTGGATCATTGTCCTATTTTCCTTATTTGTATCTTTCATAAGATTCCAAACTTTGATTCGTGGGGAGTATGGGCCCTCATGGATCGTAATTTGGCACCTTAACGTCTGTTTTCTGTGTTTTCTGGGCTCCAGAGCAGTTCTTGAGCCTATTTCCTGACAAAATTGAGAATACACAGCCTGTACATTAGGAATACACACTGTGTCATTTTTAAACCATGTCGCTGACTGTGTGGGCAGGGACACAGGGTTATAAAAAACTAATCATCCAAGAACACGCCGTGTATGGTACTTACACGTCATGTTTTAGTGACCGCGTGTCTACCCATGAGACTAATGACACAGATGGTTGAAACTCGACTATAGAACTCGTGTCCAGTTTCCACACACCATTACAAGTAACCTAGGTACCTGGTCGCCTCACTAACAACACGGGTCGGAAAAATCCTTGAACTACACGCCGTGTGCACACGGCGCACGCCGTGTAGAGTGAACTATGTAGTCGGCCGTGTAGCTAACCACACGGTTTGTTGGTACTTCTTTGTACACACCATGTCCTTGTGGAACACTCCATAAAGTGTAACCTAGGAACACAGTCCGTGTCACTAACAACACAAGCCAAGTGATTCGTGTTGAATATACGTCGTGTTTTCCTTGAACACACCATGTAGTTTTTTCTTAGGAGATTCGTATGGATTAATCGTGTAGAAGGACTCAGGTAGGGGATGAGTCTATAGGTACACTCCATGTGTTAGAATAACACGTTTTTTGTTTGAGGTCTTACACGACCATTTTTTGGGAAAGTACACACCCATGTAAATGACTTAAGGTAATACATCGTGTAGTCTTTATACACCCCATGTAGTCATGTTTTGTAAATTTTTAATTCTTTATTTCCCATGTTCCCTTATTACGCTCCAAGTTTCTAGTCCATGATGATGTGATCTAAAGTTTGTATTTGACCTTTCAGAGTCATGGTACAGAGACGTCCTCCGGTTTCACACCAGTTGTCAGGCGGTGACCAGACGAAGGATATGGTTAATCAGGGACTTCCCGCAGATCCTCCTGTTGTGCCAGCCTTGGCACCAGTAATGATATTGGTTATATCCATCAATGTTCATTTTTGGGAAGGATTTCTGAGGATGATGAACACCTTCTAGGGAGAAACACCCCCTACCTTGACTATGGTAGACTTGACGCAGGTTTTCCAGCAGCACTATCCTCCCACCTTTTCTGGGGAAGGAGAACCTCCGGATGCAGAGGCATAGCAAGAATCCATGATGACGATCTTCGATCATCTGGAGATACCTCCTGAAAGACGGGTCAATCTCGCTATCTACATGCTACAAGACTCTTCCAAGAGGTGGTGGGATGTGATCTCATAGGCGGTTCATCAGAGGGTTATGGCGTGGGAGGAGTTTCAGTGAGTCTTTCACGACTACTTCTATCTGGAGACCCTGATAGCTGGCTGAGCCCGGGAGTTCATGACCATAGATAAGGGTACACTTTCTGTCATGTAGTATTCCTCTGGTTTCACCGAGCTTCAGTATTTCACACCCCTCTAGAGTGCAAATGGGTTGTTCTTGGAATGGAAGTTTGAGGATGGCCTCAGACGGGAGATCCACTCAAAGGTGAATATCTTCAGGCTGACTTCCATCGCTTCCATTGTCAACTAGGAACTGATTGCAGAGCGCAATCTGAGAGAATCCAGGGTTGAGTTCCAGAGTGGTTCTACTTCTAGGGTTAGTGCTTAACCAGATGATAGCAGGAAGCGCAGTAGGTTGTCTATGCGTGGTGATTCGGGGCAGTGAGACACATCTTTAAGTAGCAGGTGGTATGCTGCCAATGTGAAAGGGTTGGACATACGAGACCGAAGAGCTGAATAGACCCAGTGCAGTGCCAATCTTATGGAAATATGGGTATCCTTTAGTGATTTTGTCAGGTTTTCTTATTAGCATCTGGTGATAGAAGTTCATACATGACTCCTCATTCCGGAGTAGCACCACCAGTTTCTCACTAGTCTGGGAACTGGAGTTCATTCGGCCATTCAGGACGAGGTGGAGGTCATGGATGAGGTAGTGAGTCGCTGGTCTATCAGTTACATCAGGGCAGATCAGCTCAAGGTAGTCAGGCAGGGCCAGAGGGTCGTGGTACTAGTCAAGATTTTATAGTGGAGTAGACCCAGCCGGAGCAAGATCACAGACCCTCTACATTTTGAGGTATGCTCTTAGTAGACATAGTTTTATTTTTTTTCTCTTTTTGATACAGGGGATTTCCATAGCTTAATCTGTATTTCTGTTGTGGAGAGAATTGGGCTCTGCATCTTTTCCTCTACCGATACTTTGACGCTAGACACACCGTTGAATACTAGAACAGTCAGTGTACATCAGTGCGGAGAGTTCCCTCTTGAGGATGTGGGATGTCACTTCATTTGGGACCTCTATGTCCAAGAGATGAGAGGCTATGATGTCATTCTAAGAATGGACTGGCTAGTTCTCTTCTAAGTAGTCGTTGACTGTTATCACCGCATGGTGAGTTTCATATCACTAGAGGGTGGATCTTTTCTTCATAGGGGCGACTGGGATGTTCAGGTGAGTCAAGCAGGAACCGAGAATCATGGACTATGAAGAGTTACAGCCCAGAATTCTAGTCTATATATGGATGACCAGGGGACATCACAGTTAAACTTTCCTCCTGTGGTGGATCATTTCAGAGATATCTTTAAAGAGGAATTTTTGGGTTTTCCTCCAGAGCGTGAGGTATACTTCTCTATTGTTCTTGTGCTAGGAGAGGCACCAGTGTCCATTCCTTCTTATAGGATGGTGAAACCTAAGCTACAGGATCTCAAGAAGAAGTTGGAGGAGTTATAAGAAAATGGTTTCATCCGACCCAGTACATCACCTTGGGGTACGCCTGTATAGTTTGTGAAGTAGTCAGACGACACCCTTAGGCTTTGTGTGGATTTTCGGAAACTGAACTAGTTTACGGTCCAAAACAAATATCCCTTGCCAAGGATTGATGACCTCTTTGAACAGCTTCAAGGATCCGGGGTGTTCTCGAAGATCGATTTGAGGTCTGGTTATCATCATTTGAACATTAGATCAACAGATATACCTCATACAGCCTTCAGTAGAAGGTATGGTCTATATGATTATATGGTTTTGTCGTTCGCCCTCATGAATTCACCTGCAGTTTTCATGGAACTAATGAACAGAATGTTCCATCCACACTTAGACTCTTTCATGGTGGTCTTCGTGGACGATATCTTCATGTACTCTAACACTCGACACGACCATGGTACCCATCTTGAGATCATTTTTAGTAAAATTTGAGAGCAATAATTATATTTTAATCTCTCAAAATGCAACTTTTGGATGGATCAAATGCACTATTTGGGTCACGTTATTTCCGAGACAGGAGTATCAGAAGACCCAAATAAAGTGAGAGAAGTAGTTTATTGGGAGAAACTGAAGAACGACTTTGAGGTGCAGATTTTTTAGGGCTGGTTGGATACTACATACACTTCATATTGGACTTTTCATGCTTAGTATTATAATTGAAAGGTCTGATTATGAAAGGGGAGAAGTTTTTATGGTTAGATTCTTATGATTCAACCTTTCAGGAGATGAATGAGTGGTTGACTTTAGCACCGATAATTTTCTTTCTAGATCCGGGAAAGAGTTACACAGATTACTATGATTCTTCAGGTATTGGTCTGGGAGCTGGACTTCTGTAGGGAGATGGAGTCATTGCGTACGGCTCTTGGCAGTTGAGGCCACATGAGAGGAACTAACCGACGCACAATCTCGAGTTGGTGGCAGTTGTCCATGCCTTACTCTTTTGGAGACATTATCTTCTGGGAGAGCACTTTGTGGTTTTCACCCACCACAAGAGTCTCAAGTACATCTTCACTTAGTGTGATATGAATCTGAGACAGCGTAGGTGGGTTGAGTATCTTCAGTGAATTGACATTGAGCTTGCCTATACATCAGGAAAGGGACACAGTGGTTGATGTGTTGAGCAGGAGGACTCAGATACAGGCAGTTCAGGAGGCCAGCAGTGAGTGACAGCTTTTGTCTCTGTTCTCGAAGATGCATTTTGAGGTGCACGACAGACAGGGGAAGTCCTTTCTATCTTCTGTAGATGTTAAATCAACACATCTTGATCGGGCACAGACGAGGTAGCTATCATACTCAGAAGGCCTAGTCTTGGGGAAGAGTGTGTCCGGAGAGGACCCTCTTCCTGGATGGACAGTTGGTGAGGATGAGATCTTGTATTTCCAGGGATGCGTATGGGTGCCAGCAGACATACATGAGGAGCTAATGTGGGACTTTCATTCCTCAGTTTGGGCAGTTCATCCTAGGTTCACCAAGATGTATCATGATCTACACTGCCAGTTTTGGTGGCTAGGTATGAAGAGAGATATTCATTGTTGTTCCATGATGTGTTCCACTTATCAGCAGGTGAAGGCAGAAAATCAGCAACCTATAAGTCATTTATAGCAGTTACCCATTCCCAAGTGGAAGTAAATTGAAGTCGTGATGGACTTAGTGGCCTATTTTCTGAGATCACCATGAGTGAATGACGCCGTATGGTTTGTCATTGATAGACTCATGACGGTTTCTCACTTATTACCGATCAAGGAGACCGTCAGTGTTGATGAGATGGGACAGTTGTACAACCAAGAGATTGTACGTCTTCATGGAGTTCCGAACTCCATCGTTTAAGATAGGGATTCAAATTTTAATTCTTGGTTCCGACAGGGGCTTTAGAAGGCTTTGGGTACACAGGTAATTTTGAGTACAACACACAATCCACAGGCAGATGGCCAGTCTGTGCTTACGATTCTGGTTCTTGAGGATATGCTCTAAGTTTTCATTCTTGGCTTTGGTGGTTTTTCGGAGAATCATATACCTCTTGTGTATTTTTCCTACAATAACAGTTTTCAGGAGACTATTTAGATGGTACCTTATGAGGCTCCGTACAGCAAGCCATGTCGATCACCTTTATACTGGCTAGCGGTGGGAGAGGAAGCTTTGCTAGAACCTCCTCTTGTTTAGAAGTCCTCGGAGCAGATAGAGTTGATTCAGAAGATGATAGTTATAGCATAGTCTTGACAAAAGTCTTATGCTGTTTAGTGGAGACGATCTCTGGAGTTCGAGGTCAGGGATCGGGTTTTCTTGCGTTTCGCACTAAGGTTGGGACACAATAGGATTCAGAGATAGGGTAAGCTTTCACCACGGTACTCGGGCCATTTGAGGTGCTGGAGAGAGTTGGTCCGGTTGCCTATCGGCTGCAGTTACCTCAAAGGTACCAGGCTATGCATGACATATTCCATGTTTCTTAGCTCTGATGTTACTTGTCATACCCATCTCTTGTCCTTTAATCTAATGAGGTTGAGCTCTAACCGGATGCATCGTTTGAGGATCATCTTATCCAGATTGTCGATCGTAGTACCATGGTTCTTCGTGGATGATCTGTTCCTCTGGTACGGGTGCTATGGCATCATGGGCGAGTACAGGGCGACAAAAGGGTGAGGGAGGTTGATGTATGATCACAGTGGCCAGAGGTGTTCGCGGCATCTTCTTCTACACCTATCTAGGGAAATTCGAGGATGAATATTTTTAAGGGGGGAAGTTTGTAAATACCCAGACATTTTTTTAGGTATGTTTTTTACTTTTTATGGAGTTTTTGAGAAAAGATGAGTTTCTTGAAATTTTTGAAGTACACGTCATGTACATTCTGAGTACACGCAGTGTACTTTTTTGCCGATCGAGGTCGTGTGCTGGCCGTGTCAAGGCCACAAACATGGCCATGTAGGAGTGACTTGGTGGCCGCCTAAATCGGAGTACAGAAAATCTTAGTACATGTCGTATACTCCAAAATTACACACCGTGTAATTTCATTTTTTCACTAAAAGCAACAGGGTTGCGTCTTAACCCCATAATAGTCTTCTTCTCCAGCTTCTTCGACCGAGAGCATTCCGTACGGCCAAAGATCATTGATGAAACCCTGAGCCTCCGTCCGTTATCTGAATCGACTATTGTCAATTGCGTTGGAACCATAGTGGTAAGCTCATCCTTCTCCAAGAGCTACCTTTCCTAATTCTTCCTCTTTCTCAAGATATCGTGGGTTGAGTGTTTTGGAATTTTTCTTAGATCTATGATGTTCCAAGGAGATTCAAGCATCGAGGTTTGAGTATATCGATCTCCTAATGCCGGTGTACGTGGTTTGTGACTTTCTATAGAAAGTATTTGAGTATTTTGGTCAAATTCCACCAATACCCGTGAATGGGGTATTGCGTGTTTTTTGTTTTCCCTTGTTGTTTTCCTGTATTGATTATATGCTTGAGTAGAGGTTATTGTTTGTGAATAGGGTAATTTACTGTGTTGTGGATGCTTTTCCCATGCATGTTTTTTCTTGTTTATGACTGTTTGGTCTAGTTTTAACTGTTAGGATACTGCTAGTTCCATGCCTAGTTTGTAGGACGGTATGATTGTTCATCCATGCTGAGATACTACAGATACTATCCAAGTAGTTCTTGAGGATACATTGTCCATTACACGATGCGATTATTGCTGACTTTACACCGGTCTGTGGGAACCTATTGTAGTAGACCAAAGGGAGAATGGACGTAAGGGATTCTCTAGATTGTCTTTAAATTAGGATGTGAGAGCATAGGGGGAATTGACATTGGGTGCTTCCTCAGAGATTCTGTAGTTCCTCGACGTGGGTTACAGGGGGAATGAGACGTTGAGTGCTTCCCCAAAGCTCATTTAGTACGATACTAGAATATAGAGGGGATTGACGGTGAGTGATTCCCCAGAGAGTCTATTATTCATCTAAACTAGAGGGGTGAGATTGTGGGAGTCTTATAGGGTTTCTAGTGTTTTTAGGTTGAACTATAGGGGTTAGGCTATTAGAAATACCCATGGGTTACCTATTTGTTCCTTTTTCTAGTGTGGCTGCTTACCTGTTTGTAAATTATATGCTAGGAACTATGGATTGTTTACTACTGACAATTTTCTTGTTTACTATTTTCTGTACATTTACCTACCATATATTCACTAACTGTTAGGCACAGATCTTTGGGTGGTTACCTACTAGAATTGTTTCTTCACACCTTGTTTTGGCCATGCTTTTGGGCCCAAACATATTATATTGTTGCAGGTATGTATAAGGGAAAGAGCCCTTCTACTTCAGGTTCTTGGTTACTTGGGAGCTGGAGAGAATGAGACCAAGATGAGGCCTGCAATACTGGGGAGTTGTTTATCTGTTTTCTTTTGTTTATTTGGGTTTATTACAATATTCAACATTTTGACTTGTTTGGCTATTTTCATGGATAAATATTCATCCTACATCATTTATATATTTTTTCTAGTTGTATTCTTTTCATTCTTTCGTTGTTTACTATTTGTTGGATATTTAATGCTTTTGTTGTTTTATGTTTGGTTAATTCCACTATGTACTCTACCAATCAGGGCATATTTTCCTCACTATCACACCCAAGTCCCTCACTCCTAATTAGTGGAGTCTGGAGTTCGGGTAAATGCACTTGAGGCCATGTGACCAATCGGGTACGGGGTGCCTCTAGGTGGCTTCCGAAACTAGGACGTTACAATTTAAAATGTGGCTGAACATAAATATTTGTTAAAATATATTTTCAGTGACATTATAGATATATAAATGATCTTATAATGAATTTGGGTATGTACTATGAGGATGAATCAATAGATTTAATTTAAGGATGATAATTTTTGGTTAGTTTGGGTGGTTTTTCGATCACAACAAACTTGTTTTATTTTATCAATTAGCTTCATGTAAATAAGTTACATATGAAACATAAATGAGTATAAAAATACACATTAAAATATATTTTCAACCATTTAAATTCTTTATTTATATCCTTGAAGGAGTTGAGGTAAAATTGAATTGCATTGCCCAAGATGTAGGTAAATTAACACATCACGGGAAACGATATCATTTTTATTAACAGAGAGAGGGAGGGAGGAGTATAATAATAATCTTATATTAACATTATATAATACCGGTATATCAATAACTAAATATTTATAATTATGTTTTGATAATAGAAGTTTATGATAAGAGAATAAATGAAATTAATTTTGAAATAAAATTGAAACAAAAGAGAGAGAGGAATTACCCCTTGAATCCTCCTCTGGAGATCCTCCTTAAATAACCTTGGATTGGTCATTTGATTAATCCATGAGATATTGGTTGTGGGTTAAGGGATAGGGAAGAGCATTGGGAAATATTTAAGAAATTCTTGAAACCTAAGTGGTGTGATGTAATTAGGGTGTGAGGGGTTGTATTTAATATAGAGGGGAGAGGGGTTTTCATAATATTGTAAAAATTAGTTTATTAATTTCCACAAGATAATAAATATAGATGATTACATGAAAAAAATAATGATGGCATGTGGTTTCAATATTTGGGTTCTCACATCACTCATGATGTTAGGAATAGTGTATTATAATGTATTTATATGGTAAATTAATATATTTAAATATTCACCAAAAATTCAAGTGTCTTAGAAAAATACCCAAAAAATCACCCTAACCATTTTTAAATGTGTTGAATTCAAAAAAAAACTCAATTTTAAAAAATTAAATTTCTAAATATAAGTAATTTAATTTTTAATTAAAATCATAATTTACTAGAAAAATACAGATTTTAATATTAAAATGGATTTCACAATACTATCAAAAATTACATAAAGTCTTATAAAATTATCTTCAAAAAAAATGAAAAAGAATTTTTAATTTATGAAAACATTGTAGTAAATAAATTTTCTATTAAATTAATTATTTAATTATAATTAATTATTTTTGATATACAAAAATACCATTACCATTACTAGGAACATATTATTACTTATAAGACTCATAAGTTTTATTTAATAATTCATGGGTTATGTTACTATTAATTTTCAAGATTTACTATTTAATAGGGTAAAATTATTATTCATGTAGGTAGATTACTATTCATAACAGTAGGATACTATTCGCAAAATATTATTTTTGTTCTATTAGACTCTAAAAATCACCCTGAATGCAACAGTGTATCTGAGATTTTTGAAATTCACAATATAGAAGTAGAAAAATAATGTTTAATGGTCACATATTATTTAGTGTCATGATATTTAAGTGTGTTTCTTAAGGTTATTATACATTAATTCATACTTATAATAAGGGTGTTCCATTGATAAAACATTGGTTTATTACAATTAAGGTAGTGAATTTCTTTTTTTCAATATATGAGAAAATTTATTATCTGAGGGGCTATCTAAGAATCATATTTGATCCTAATTACGATTTTCATTATAAGGATAAGGCACAAATGACATAGATAGGTCTTGTATGGGGTTTCAGATTCTCACATAGAGTAATGGATAGGAATTAATATATTTTCAACATTGATTTATCTTTATCATATGTGGGTTTAAGAGGGAATGAGAGGATAATTTGGGATGGAACAAAATGTTTCTCATTTATTCCTTGAGATATTGTATTGGGTATATAGGATGAGAGATGACCCATGGACCCCATTTTTCCTATTATGATGAGAGAATTCCATCATTTAATTTTTTCTATGATATATATTAAGAGAAATTATAATAATGTATGTTGTGGTTTAGTGGTATCTTATATGGGAACTATTATTCGATGTGGGGAATATCGATTTTTTTGGTCTCTAATCATTGTATTTAAATTGAGATGGTTGTCTGAGGGAGATTGTGTTTTTATATCACGGAATATATGAGAATCAAAGTCCCAATTTCATAGTCTCATCATGGTTCTTATCAACAATATATGTTTATAAAAAATCATAAATGTTAAAGGATGGTTATTGTCTAACAATCATGTTTTTATCAAGGTTAACTAACACATCCCATGAAATTCTTGGAATCATTATTTCATCATTTTTCTTATTTTCATTAAATAAATAAATTAAATTATATCACTCCTCTATTTCTATTATTACCACATCTTTTATTTCTAGAATTATATAAAACCATTATTTTTATTGTAAAATATTATAGGCGGATTAGTGAGTTTATTTCACTATTCGGATATAATTATGGACTGTTAGTATTCATTAAGACCTCTTTATAAGGACATGAGTGTTTTAATATTAAAGAATATTTTTTCAATGAAATGGGGATAGGTATCAAAAACACCTATTTTATAATGTTTATGTTGATTTTTATAGTTTTATTATTTCATTGATGGGTAATAATTATAATTTTTATAGGATTGATAATATATAAACTAAATTATGTTTTTGTGTAAGAAACTGATAATAAAATTTAAATGGAGTATTGAAAAATTTAAAAAGATGACAATTATTGTAGTTTGATTGATTCAAAAATATTTTTAAAATTACATTATAAATCACTAAGATGAAATAAATTATGAAATATATAAGAAACCTATAACTAGATTCTTTTTTGTTCGACAATTCGATGATGTTATATAGAATATCTTTATAATGTTCATTACATTTTTCTATGAACCTAGAGGGTTATTTTTCACTAATATAATATAATTACACATATGAAAAAAAGTCATCTGGATATGAAGTACTTGTAATGTAATTTGGTTATCTGGTTTAATGGTGTTTAGTTGTGGTAGTTAACCTATGTTCATATGGATATTTTCGTAGGGGTTGGTAAATATTAGTGGGTATATAGAAGAGATTTTGATGATATTTATATGAATAATAATATTGCGATATGAAATAGGGATATGGGTTGTGTTGATATATCGAATTATTTTTCATCTATCTTATATGATATTTTCATTTTGTTATGAAATAATTATACATTTGTTTGTATCACACCGGCTTTGTTATTTTCTGGTATGGATCCCCTATTTCTTGGAATTCATTTTTTCTCAATTACACTCTTATTGTATTTCGTAAAAATCATGAATCTTTAGAAGAACATGGTTATTTCATGATTAGCACATGGTTTTTAATAATTTTATAGGGCTAATGTAATAGATCTATAGTTCTTGATAGTTCATATTTTCATGTTTGGTGCATAGTTTACAAATCTATATGGCTCAACTGTATGAGTATCCTAGTAATAGTGTTGATCTGCAGGGTTGGTGGATGGTCTACTAAATTCGGTGTCTGATCAATGAATTTAAACATGTTTTCTTGTGAAAAAAATCAAGCATGGTTCATGGTTTATAAAATCATATTGATAAATGATGTTCTTTTCATAGAACATTAATAATATGAAATTTCTCTTTTTCACTTGTTTATTTTAACCCCTATAAACTTCATTCCCCCTACCAGTCAACATATTTCATTCTCCATATTGTATGATTTTCTCTCCCCCTCTACTTATATTGTGTTTTATAAATATTAAATAAATTATCTTTGGGTATGTACCATGTATGGGTCTCATAACCTCCTTTTTTGTCTCTTTCTTCCCTTCTCATTAATTTTTAATTTTCACCATGGCTATGTTTGGTAAAAATATTTTTAAATAAAATCATAATAGTATTGTCTATGACGTTAATTTTCTCTTAATACATTAATAGGGTCCCTCCCATCTTATCATATTGATTCAAAACAACTTTTATTGATTTCCTGTGTTTATAGTTTTTGGTTTCATGATTTTCCATTTTTTTATGAATTTAAATAAATTGATTTATTTCTAAAAGAAAATTTAAAAAATTTAGAATAAAAACATCAGTATTATGTGGTTTACTTATTTTTTTTTCTTTTTACAAAATTTCATCAATTCTATATTTAAATTGGAATTGATTTAGGTTTTCATGTTTTTATCATGGAATAAAATAAATATTGAAATTGAATTTAATATATAGGTAATAGCACATGGGAACCTTTGGTACATAGGAGTGAAGACTATGGAAAGTACCATTAGTTATGAATTCATTTTATTAGACTTTGGAATATGATATATCACTCACTTTACATATGTAAATTACTTTGCATCAATTCATATGGGTCACCATGATACTATCAACATGATGATGCTCTACCTTGTTCTATGGGCATATAAAATATGTTAAACTTATTTCCAAGAGTGTGAGTATCTTAGGATGACTCTTTAAAAATAGTTTCCATAGGTTTATACCACAGTTCATTGATTTTTGTTGTAATCATGCTATATATTCATCATTGAAAATGATAATGGATAGTTTTCAAATAAGTTATTTTCAATCTAGAATTTTTTTTAAACAATGGGGTTTCATGAAATTCTTGGTGGGATCCTACTAGAATAGCTATTCTCAAAATATAAATACACACAATGGTTCTTTGTAGATTTTTTTTGGAAACAGGTAAAAGAAATAAGTTTCATAGATGTGGTGGAAACTCTTGTTAGTTTATATTTTTTTGGTGGTCGATATGGAATGGTGAGATGGAAACCCTAATCAATCACTAGGATTGATAATATTATCATGTTTAATTATCTTCATCATTATATCATAATAACTCTTTATATATAATTATTCCTCTTCATCCCATTAATTTAATATAATGATCTTTTTTATATTTTATTCTAGGTTTGAAACATTATTTGGTATTTGTATATTCATAGATACTCTATGTAAGAATTACTTTGAATTAACATATTTATTGGGAGAATAATTCTCATAATATTTTATTAATACTCAAGATACAGTTTCTAGTTAATAATAATACATAATTATCATCACGATTTTCAATGGACTAGATGAGGTGTTTAAACCAAGGAAAGGTTGGATTAGTTAATTAAATATTTGTATCAGATCATAGTTTTTAATTTATAATTTTTATGGATTTAGACAGAATAGATAGGTTATATGATTTCTAAGACATGTGTGGTTGGATTTATGGGATTTCATTTCCATTACAAATCATGATTATCCTTTAGTATTCATTTAATGTCTAAATTTTTTAAATTAAATTTTTTTAAATTTTTTTACTTTTCTATTTGGCGAGGCAAATGGGATACATACCTTGACCATGAGATGATTTATGCTGAATGTCATAATTATTTTTATCTCCTTTTGGTATTTATGTTAAATGTTATATTTATTTTAGTTTTTTTATGTTTATACTTTTTTATTTTTTCTATCTAGATCTAGACTTACCATAATACAAACTTTAAACATACATTTGGTTCAAATAGATAATATTCTATGAGTAAATTCATTTTTTGACCAGAACATTGATTTTGGATTTGATTGCATTTTTTAGATCTAAACCAAGTTGAGGGTACTAGTCCTTCTCTATGTAAGGAAATTATTCAACTCCTAATTATTATTTTTCTCAAAATTTCCTCACACATAATCCTACATTTTTCTATAGAAGAAATGTTCCATAGTAATTCAGGAATTGGTAATAGAATACCGGGTGAATATATGAATTCGATCCAATTCATAAATCATTTGATGTTTCCTCATTAATTAAATAAATCCATCTTGGAATATTAGGACCTATTTATTGAAATATTTCACATTTCTTTGAAAATAATATTTTATTAAGTGATTATATATTGGGGATTTAATATGGGATTGTAAACCAATAATTATTTGGGGGTATTCATATTAAAAACAAGAGACTAGTTTTGAGGTCTTTTACAAATTTTAATGGTAAAAATTATCATGTAATAGATTACAAAGCTAATTTGGGTTTCATATATTCCTAGTGGTGGTGGGTTTTCTTCCTACAGTAACAAGGGGAAGAAAAATAAATAATATAATGGTAGTGAAAATAGTTCTATAAATCCACCACATTATTTATAATTAGAAACAATGTGTGGTGGATCAATTATTTTCCATATGTTTGGTAAGGTGGGGTTATGAAGTCTTCATGTATTTTTGTTCCCAGATAATTCCACTCTTATGGTATTCTTGGTCATCTTCATAGATTCTACCATGTTAGCCTTCCTCCCATGAGTTTTTACATTAACCTCAGGGGATCCACAATGGGGTCGGATTCCTCTTGGAGAGTGAAACCCCATTCTCATTGATGTGTAGGTGTAAACTATTCATTATAAGAGAAGATCCATCTTACAACCAAGCGTCACATGAGTATAGGATCGTAGACACATTCATAGTTAAATTATTTTCATGATGTAGATCAAATGTCAGTGGGAGTTGTGGTATGTCCTAAAATAGTATAAGTTACAAGTATTATTACTTCTTCTATGGTGAATATTTTATTTAATATGGGTTCCTAAAGTTGTTTTATATGTTTGTGTATGTTGGATTTATTGAATCTCACGACCAAGTTGATACACTCCATTATCTTGAAAATTAAACCTATTGGAATAATGATACATAAAGGATCTTGGTGTATTTATTATGAAATTTATATATTATAATTCATGATGGTTTGTATCTTTCTAGAACTAAAAATGTATCATTTTAATTTAATTTAATGATGGATTAGATGATGGGTTAGAAATTTAGTATTTAGTTTTACCTTTGAAAATTGACTTATATCTTCCCTGATAATAGTATCATTGTGTCTGATGGAGAATTAGACATGTGGTATAGTCCTGCTGGACCTCCACATCAAGAATTGAGAATACTCATTTTCAAGTTTCTTCCATTCTATTCTATTTAATTAAGGAAGTAATCAAAATGAGTTAACATCTATTGTTAGAAAATTCCTGGAGGGGTTCTTAAATGTTTTATTTTTATTATACCTTGAGAGGAAATTATAGTTATATATTTATATAATTCCTTGGAAGAAATTAATATCTCTTCATTCTTATTATTTTTTCCATATATATTTTAAATTGATAATATTTTAGTTATAAAACATAGAAGTTATAGTATTCATTCACATTAGTATTCCTTAATAGGATCCCTCAATTATCTTTTCTAAAAAGGAGTATAGGACCCTTGGTTTATATATTCATAATAACTTGATTAAAATGTTTTTTATTACAAATAATTACCCATTTTATAATATTTATGAACTATTTCATCATCCAAAGGGATCACAGTGTTTATCTAAGATTGATCTTTATTCAAGTTATCATAATCTCAGGCGGAGATAGGATGAAGTCCCTAAAACTGATTTTCAAAACATGTGTGGTGACTTAGAGTATATAGAGATTCAATATAGTTTGAATAATGATCCACATATCTTAATGGAGCTCAAGAACTAGAGATTTCATCGGATAATCAATTCCATCATCTATGAATTTATTGAAGAAATGTTGTTTTAATATAGGATGATATAGGATCATGCCTGAAGTATGAGTATTATTCTATTAACCTAACATTATATCTCCCTATATAAAAATTTATCCAAGTTTAATTTTTTTATTCCAAATATCACATTTCATGGGATAATTTTATCATAATCGGGTATCACAGTCGGCCGTGAGAATGTCAGACCCTTCATGTCTTGTGAGGATACTATTATTTTTATTTTAGGTGCTTATTGGGGTTGTTAAGATAATATAAATAATAGAATAATTCTTTATCCAATATTCCATCACATATGATGTCTCTCAACCAAAAAGGGGTGAAGTTAATGTGGACATAGGTATGAAAAGAAACTTTTTATGATAAAAACAAGAATATGAATTCAGATCATATTCTTATTTTTTCATTTGTTTAGAATGACTCTATGAATAATTATGTTGTATGAGGTTCAGATCTAGTGTTTTTATTATAAATGTTATCCATGTGGTTGAATATAACACTTTCGATGACTCTGACTACCTGAAAAGAACTCTTGGAACATGAACTCAAACATGTTGTTGCGATTCATTCCATTAAGTATTTAGAAAATTATCCTGTTTTGAGAGAAATTATTGGTTTATTTGGATCATAAAATCCTCAGACATATCTTCTACTAGAATGAAATATTTTATTTTATCGAAAATGGGTTTAATTTAATCATGGATTTTATTTAGATTTCACATACATCTATTAATGGTAAATGTGGTTGTTGATTCCATTAGTAAGACAACTACGTCTAAATACCTCAAAGAGTCTAATAGATTATAGAATTTTATTGGTCTCTTATATTTGATTAATTTAGATATGAAGAATGAAAATATGAGAATTTTTTCCTAGTATAGAGATTAATTTATATATTATTATGTTTATTCGTCATATGAAAATGGGTGTTGTATTGTGCTAGAATCTTTGGAGAAATTGAAATGGTGCGGTGGACACTTCTGTTTTGTCTCAGTCTTCTGAGTGTATCATATTTTATCAAGGACATTATATTTATCTTTTTTCAATGATTGAAGAATAAATATTGTATTTATTACGCTCCTAATGTGAATTCTACCAATGGGTACAAAAAGATAATAAGGCTCATGTTTTGATTCTGGTGGAAAAGTATGATATGTTACATTGATTATATAATGTCACGTAGTTACACTTGTTACAAAATAAAAAACAATCATTGGATTTTTTAGTGTATGACTCAGCCTCATCAAATACATGCAGATAAGTGGGGTGATGTTTCTAAGGATTCCATTAGTGTAATCACACATACACCATACTGATGAAATGGAAGATGGGTCCTAATTTATTATCTAACCAAATCTACAAATTTCATTCCTATCAAGGAACCCATTATGGTGGAAATTATTAGAATGATGTTTATACAAGAGATCATGAGGATATACAAGTTAAAATATTATATTTTTTAACATGGATCCCTAGTTTTCTTTTCGATTCTAGAAAGTCCTATAGGGGGGTTATAACGACCCATACTTTACATACATTGTTAATACTTCAAAATTGAAGCACACTTATTAAAACATATGACAAAACCACAAAGGACCGTATAGGTATAGTGTCTTTAGAAACTGGGAAACATAAACAACTGGTTCATAAATCTTCTACAGTGTCTCCTATTTATTTCATCATATCTAGGGTCCCTTTTAGCATATTCTACTTAATATCCATCTTCCTGGCCTGGGGAAAAGAAAACATAAAAAGGTGAGCTCAAATGCTCAGTAAGGGAAAATAAAGGAAATAAAAATCATATCATATCTTTTTGAAAAATCAAAACCTGCAAAAGAGATCATAATATCTTAACATGGAATAAATCATAGAAGTGAAAATGAGATCCCCATAATCATAACATAAAACTTGAAACTTTGTGGCATGCACACATAATCATGGAAAATCATTTCTTGTTAGTCATGACTCATTGCCAAGACTATCTTAGTGGACAAAGTCCCTTTCTGAACCGAGTTCACTCCTCGTTTCAGTCCTGTACCACTGAACCGAAATAACCTTCCGTTCCAGCCATGTCTATCTCATGAGATATAAAATCTTTACCCAATGCATTGGAGGGAGATATAGGTCCCACCCATCTTATAATGAATCCTTTCTTATGTGTGCCACATAATCATAAATCTTACATCATCACATAACCCATGTAATAAAAATGGGATTCTTAAACAACATGACATCATAAAACAATTCATATAAGATAAAGAAATTCATAAAAATGTTTCCATCACAACATAATCAAATCCATGTAATAATAGGGATAAAAACAGAACCCTTTTATTATCTTAGATGGAAAATAATTTTGATAAAATACTTGAACTCCATTCTTGAGGAAAATATCATGTCTACTTCAAAAACACTTTTACTTTCTTAACATGTCATACAATTTTAAACTAAAAGAAGTTGATTAAAAATAAACTTGAATACTTGTAAAGGAAGCTTCTTTGAAATAATGTTTTAAAAAAATCCATTCATGCCGTATAAGTTAAAAAAAACATTCTTCGTACTTTTGTCGGAAAAGTCAAAAAGTACCTCGTACGAAAAACGACAAACGATTCCTTTCATACATATAAATAAAAACTCACAGAAGGGCAAAAATGGATTTAAACAATTGTAGGTGGATGGAAATAATATTATATATTGATGAAACATGGATGTGGATGATAAAATACACCCCAGTAAATACTTACGAATAAACAATCTCGGATAAAAATGAGATTGTGATATTTCCCTTACCTTAGGTCCGATTTGCTTTGTTCGTGTCCGAAGCTCCTGTATAATGGTTTAAATAATGTTATTGACTTATTCCAGAATCATACATATTGATATGATATCATATATGTTCATATTATTAGCTTCTTGTTAGTAATATTTCATTGTTACTTGTTACTCGGGTCTTTATAACTTTTTGTTCTTATGCGTGTTTTGTCGAATAAATTCTTATTCTTATCTTTAGGTTATAGATAATTCATTTAAAGAATGGTATTAGTGTATTATATATCATATTCATTCATTCAATTCATTTATATAATCATTATGAAATGAAGATCATGTAGAACGAGTCGCATCACATCGTGGAGACGGTATTCCGTACGTACGCACGAGTGATGATATCGTTCCTATGATCGTGGAATTGTATTGAAGTATATATATATTATTTCAGTATCAATATTACTTCATAATAATCATATATAGTTACTCATTACACCATTATACCCATCCTTTTAAGGTGATGGTGGAAAATAGATTACACCACGACGTGGAGACGGTATTCCGTACGTACGCACGCGCGGTGATTTCATTTTTTCCGTAGGATGGATAGAAGGTGAATAAGGGTTATTTCATATTTATAATAACATATCAGTATGTAAGTAATACTGATGTTATTACTTTATCATGAAACGACTAAATAAGAAGAATTTGAAGAAGAAATAAATTGAAAAGATCGGTAATGGATATTACCTCTTCTTTGGAACGCTTCTTTGAATCCTCCACTTAAGGAACTAAGATTGATCTTTGGAGAAGACCAGGACCTCTAGGATTATTCTAGGGATGTGGAGAGGAGAAAATGGCAGGGTTTGGCCGAGCTTGAGTGCTCAAATTGGTGTGAGGAGGAGGGGGAGGAGGTGCCCTTTTATAAGGGAGGAGAGGGGCACCTTAGGAATATCTCAAAATATTATTTTATATTAAAGTCAAAATCGGTTTATAATGGTTCCAAAGGGTCTTATTTCGAAGCTAAAGTGGGGATGGGTCGAAATCCTATCAACCAATAGGATTTAGACAAGTTTAGGGTATTATTTTAACCTTATCAATTAGATTTAACTCTAAGTTAATTAATTTAACTTTTACCGTGTCTTTTTGTTTTCTTTCACTATATGGTTAATACACTTACTATAACATGCCAAACGAACCCCAAATTGTTTATTATTAATATATATATCCTTATCTAATTCATTTGGCCGAACCTTAGATTTTTAGGAATAAAATAACAATTATTAATATAATATTTGATTTAAAAACTATTTTGTGTCAATTTTGACACTATTTGATATATGATTTTTGTGAAAGTCATAACAGAATTATATGTTCGAACCAAATTGATTAAATCAACACTAATATATCATAGTAACCTATAAAATTAGTGGAATTCATAAAAAGTCTTAAATTACATTTATTTTGGTATTTATATTATCAATTTTGTCAATATTTCATTAATAAGATAATTACTGCATCATCTTTGTGTCATAAATAAATTAAATTATTTGATGTCTAAAAATTACAAATAAAATATCATCATGTAGGAAATCTTTTTAGATTTCTAATGAATATTTACAATTGAATTTATCTTATGTATAACCCCATATTAAAAATTATTTACTTATTAAACTTTGATTTTAAATATTTTAACCCTTCTTTAAATAAATTAATAATAAATGTCCTAATCTAATCCAAGTGGGCCTAAATGGTCATATTGTATTCCTAAGATTGTTTTTGGTCGAATTACACTTGTCCAATAGAATTAGGACATTTGTTATGGTAATATTGATATCATATTTACCCTTAGTTACCCTATTTACTATTAACCGCGGTAAAAAAAGTAAAAAGTTACTATTCACCAAAAAATTATTTTTATCTCATTGAACCACATTTTACTTACTGATATCAACCGTGTCTGTCGGATTTTCGAAATTCCATTCACAGAAGCGGTAAAATTAAGTTTTATGCAAAATTCAGTTTTTAACCTACCACTTAGTGGTTTCACTATTCATCAAAAATTGAAAGTTTTCAGAAAAATACCAAAATTTCACCCTAGGCTAATTTCGATATTCTGAGTCCAAAAATGAAGTCCATTTTGAAAAATAAAATTTATAAAATTTCAAAAAGTGGTTATTACTATTCATAACGGCTAGTTTTAATAGAATATTGTTGTTTAATGAAACTCGGTATTGCGTACGACGCAAGCTATCGAGGAAGGTCGCGATTGCGTGTAAAGCAAGCCAAGCAAGTGTTGTGTAGAAAAAGATCCCTTTGATGATTTATATAACATAAAAGTCTCGGGTGTTACATTCTACCCCCCTTAAAAAGAATTTCGCCCTCGAAATTCGTCACTTTGCAACAAACAGATGAGGATACTTCTCCCTCATCATATCCTCAAGCTCCCATGTAGCTTCTTCAAGTTGGTGGTTTCTCCATAAAACTATCACCAAGCGAGTGGTCTTGTTTCGTAGGACTTTTTCGCTACGATCCAGAATCTCTATCGGTTGTTCTTCATAAGAAAGATCTTGCTCCAGCGGTACAACTTCTGAGCTGAGTACATGTGAAGGATCTGGTATGTACTTTCTCAGGAGAGATACATGGAACACATCGTGAACTTGAGAGAGATTCGGTGGAAGCGCCAATCGGTAAGCTACCTTCCCAACATGATCCAGTATTTTGAAAGGACCGATATATCTAGGGCTCAACTTCCCCTTCTTTCCAAATCTCATAACCCTCTTCCAGGGAGATATTCGTAAGAACACTTTATCGCCCACTTCAAACTCTAGGTCTTTTCTTCGGTTGTCGGCATAACTTTTCTGTCGACTCTGAGCTGCTCTTATGTGTTGTTGAATAGATCTGGCCTTTTCTGCCATTTCATCAACGAGATCAGGTCCTAATAGCTTTCTTTCCCCAACTTCATCCCAGCAAGTTGGAGTCCTGCATTTCTTTCCATAGAGAGCTTCATAAGGAGCCATCTGAATACTAGAGTGAAAGCTATTATTATAAGAAAATTCCACCAAAGGTAGGTGTTGATCCCAACCTCCTTTGAAATCCATAGAGCAAGCTCTCAACATATCTTCTAGGGTTTGAATTGTTCTCTCAGACTGACCGTCTGTCTGGGGATGATAAGCAGTGCTGAAACTCAACTCTGTATCCAGAGTATGCTGAAGACTTCGCCAGAACTTCGAGGTAACTCTCGGATCTCGATCAGATATAATAGAAAGTGGTACTCCATGCAATCTTACCACTTCCTTTACATATATCCTGGAAAGCTGATCTAGAGAGAAATCCTCTCTAATAGCAATGAAGTGTGCAGACTTTGTAAGACGATCAACTATGACCCAGATAGCATTATTGCCTTTGGATGTTTTAGGATGTCCTGTGACAAAGTCCATAGTGATGTTTTCCCATTTCCATTCAGGTATGGGTAATGGTTGTAACATCCCCTTAGACTTCTGTCTCTCAGCTTTAACTTGTTGACAAACCAAGCATCGAGAGACATATTCAGCAACATCTCTTTTCATGCCATCCCACCAGAAGTACTCTTTCAGGTCCCTATACATCTTCGTGCTTCCAGGATGAATAGAAAATGATGAACTATGAGCCTCATCCAGTAGCTCATTCTTTAATTCGGGGATGGAAGGAACACAAACCCGATTCCTGAACTTTATTATCCCATCACAATCAAGGTTGAATTCAGGAACATTTCTCACCTTCTTTTGTAACTCGACATCTTCTTTCTGTGCCTCTTTAATCTTCACATGTATAGATGGTTGAACATTCATTTGAGAAAGATAAGATTTTTCCCCTTCCATTATAATTCCAAGATCCATCCTTTGTAAATCCATAAATATTGGATCTTTTGTGATCCTCATCATGGATAAACTAGCATGGTCTTGTCGACTTAATTCATCTGCCACCTTGTTTGCTTTCCCAGGGTGGTAATGGATTGAGCAGTCATAATCCTTAATCAGCTCCAACCATCTTCTTTGACGCATATTCAACTTCTTTTGTGTGAAAATATACTTTAAACTTTTATGATCAGTATAAATATCACACCTTTCACTATAAAGGTAATGCCTCCAAATCTTTAATGCAAAGATTACCGCAGCCAACTCCAAATCATGTGTTGGGTAATTTTGCTCATGGATTTTCAACTGTCGTGAGGCATAAGCTATCACTATATCATTTTGCATAAGAACACACCCCAATCCCTTCTTGGATGCATCACTGTAGATCACAAACCTTTCTCCACTACAAGGTAGTGTGAGCACAGGTGCACTGGATAACCTTCTTTTCAACTCCTTGAAATTCTCTTCACATTCATCTGTCCAGACAAACTTAACTCCCTTCCGAGTCAACTTGGTGATTGGATTAGATAATCGAGAAAAATCTTTTACAAAACGTCGATAATATCCAGCCAAACCAAGAAAACTTCGGATCTCAGTTACTGTTGTTGGTCTTGACCATCTTTCGATAACCTCTGTTTTTGCTGGATCCACAGATATCCCTTCTTTTGAGATTATATGACCCAAAAATGCAACTTTTTGAAGCCAAAATTCACACTTGGTAAATTTGGCATAAAGCTTCTCCTTTCTCAGGGTCTTCAATATAATTCTCAAGTGATCTTCATGCTCTTCCTTGCTCTTTGAATAGACAAGAATATCGTCTATAAAGACTACCACAAATTGATCACGATAGTCTCTAAAGACTCTATTCATTAGATCCATGAAGATAGCAGGGGCATTAGTAAGACCAAATGGCATCACTATAAATTCATAGTGTCCATACCTTGTACGGAAAGCCGTCTTTGGTATATCCTCCCTTTTGACCCTTAATTGATGATACCCTGAACGAAGATCAATCTTGGAAAAGTATTGAGCTCCGCGTAGTTGGTCAAATAAGTCATCAATGCGTGGGAGAGGATATTTGTTCTTGATAGTGATCTTGTTAAGTTCTCGATAATCAATGCAAAGTCTCATTGATCCATCTTTCTTCTTAACAAATAGAACAGGTGCTCCCCAAGGTGACGCACTAGGGCGTATGAATCCCTTATCAAGATTCTCTTGGAGTTTCTTCTTCAATTCCTGCAACTCAATTGGGTCCATTCTATAAGGTGTCTTTGAAATAGGCAAAGCACCCGGTACGAGTTCTATTGAAAACTCAACTTCACGATTTGGTGGAAGACCCGGCAATTCCTCCGGAAAGACATCATCAAACTCCCGTACAATGGGCATATTCTTAATCGTGAGTTTCTCACAAACCATTTGAGATAAATAACCTTCATTTAGTGGAATCAATACCCATAAGATGGAAGAAATTTCCACTGGAAGGTTATGTTCATCCTTGCATTGATAGACGATCGTAGATTGATCTGGAATATGAAATGTGACTTCCCTTCTTTGGAAATCGATATGAGCTCCATGTAGAGAAAGACAATCCATGCCAAGAATCACATCAAATTCCACTAAAGGAAGGATCACAAGATTTGCCGGAAGCACTTTCCCACAAACTTCGATCGGAGAAGAATTATAAACTTTTGATGCGATTGATGTGCCATTAGGTGTTGTCACAGCTAACTCAACATCTAATTGTTGAGGTAATATGGTGATACCATTAGAAAATTTTTCAGAAATAAAAGAATGGGTGGATCCAGAATCAAATAAAACATTTGCTACTTTAGAGTGGATGGTAAGTGTACCTGTCACCACATCGTTATCTTACTCCACATCGCTGATAGAAATTGCATGTGACTTTCCTTTGTCTTTAGCCTTAAGAGTTTGTTGACGTTGACCATCATCATCAACCCTTGGATTTGGGCATTGATTGGCATAATGCCCCATCTCCTTGCACTTGAAACATTGAAGTGTAGTAGGTTCATTCTGTGTATCCCTTCCTTTGTTTGCGTCATTAGACATCTTCTTCCCATTATCACGACATTCAAATGCCCGACGACCTTCTTTTCCACATTTAAAACATTTACTTGTCCCTTTAAGACAACTCCCTCCATGTTTCTTTCCACACTTTGAGCATAAGGAAAAGCTCATCTTCTTTTCCGTGTGCTCTTTAGATTTTTCTTTGATTTCCATCTTCCTCTTCTTATCAAACCCATGTGACTGATGGGTTACTCCAATCTCCATCTCGACTTTGAGAGCACATCGAACGATTTCCTCGTAGCTATTGAAGTCCCTTATGGCTAACGCCCTTCGAAGACTTGGTTTTAAGCTACTAAAGAATCGATCGATCTTACTCTCAGGTTGGATAATAATACCAGAAGCGTACCTTGCAAGTCTTGTAAAATTTGCTTCATAGGTACCAACAGATTCATCATCCCTTTGCTTCAGTTCAAGAAACTCTTTCTCCATCTTTGTTCGGAGAATACGAGGGAAGTACTTATTGAAAAATAAGTTCTTGAACTTGTCCCATTCCATAGACTCAATTTCATCCCTTTGCCTCGTATTCTTAACAAGATTCCACCATTGATCAGCATCTCCTTCTAAACGATACACTGCTAGGATGACTTTATCATGTTCAGAACATTGAAGAACTGAAAATATCTTTTCAGTAGTACTAATCCATTGTTCAGCAACTAATGGATCAGTAGACCCGCTGAAAGAAGGTGGACGCTGCCTCATGAAGGATTCAACAGAATGTTGCTCCCTCCTTTTCTCGTTTGGAAATCCAGCATGATTCATAGCTTGAGAAAGTTGTGTGAGCATGGCTACAAGATTTTGCATTCCAGTTCCCATATCGTTTGGTTGCTCAGGGGGACAATCATTGCATTGCCCATCGCATTCCGCGTTAACACGGTTCCTTCGGGTTCCAGCCATTGACTAAAACCAAGAAGAATAGTGTGAGCAACACTAATTATAATAGGAAACCACATAATTCAAGAATAAAATTTTCATGCTTAAGGTCTTATCCTAGGTTATTCAAGGCCATTTCTAAAACACTAAGATTGTGTTCTATGCTTAGACTTATCCTTAGGGTTCTTACTAAGGCTTTCACATCCTAGTTTCCAAAGGTTTACTATACCTTTCCTCTGATACCAACTATAACGACCCATACTTTACATACATTGTTAATACTTCAAAATTGAAGCACACTTATTAAAACATATGACAAAACCACAAAGGACCGTATAGGTATAGTGTCTTTAGAAACTGGGAAACATAAACAACTGGTTCATAAATCTTCGACAGTGTCTCCCTTTTATTTCATCATATCTAGGGTCCCTTTTAGCATATTCTACTTAATATCCATCTTCCTGACCTGGGGAAAAGAAAACATAAAAAGGTGAGCTCAAATGCTCAGTAAGGGAAAATAAAGGAAATAAAAATCATATCATATCTTTTTGAAAAATCAAAACCTGCAAAAGAGATCATAATATCTTAACATGGAATAAATCATAGAAGTGAAAATGAGATCCCCATAATCATAACATAAAACTTGAAACTTTGTGGCATGCACACATAATCATGGAAAATCATTTCTTGTTAGTCATGACTCATTTCCAAGACTATCTTAGTGGACAAAGTCCCTTTCTGAACCGAGTTCACTCCTCGTTTCAGTCCTGTACCACTGAACCGAAATAACCTTCCGTTCCAGCCATGTCTATCTCATGAGATATAAAATCTTTACCCAATGCATTTGAGGGAGATATAGGTCCCACCCATCTTATAATGAATCCTTTCTTATGTGTGACACATAATCATAAATCTTACATCATCACATAACCCATGTAATAAAAATGGGATTCTTAAACAACATGACATCATAAAACAATTCATATAAGATAAAGAAATTCATAAAAATGTTTCCATCACAACATAATCAAATCCATGTAATAATAGGGATAAAAACAGAACCCTTTTATTATCTTAGATGGAAAATAATTTTGATAAAATACTTGAACTCCATTCTTGAGGAAAATATCTTTTCTACTTCAAAAACAGTTTTACTTTCTTAACATGTCATACAATTTTAAACTAAAAGAAGTTGATTAAAAATAAACTTGAATACTTGTAAAGGAAGCTTCTTTGAAATAATGTTTTAAAAAAATCCATTCATGCCGTATAAGTTAAAAAAAACATTCTTCGTACTTTTGTCGGAAAAGTCAAAAAGTACCTCGTACGAAAAACGACAAACGATTCCTTTCATACATATAAATAAAAACTCACCGAAGGGTAAAAATGGATTTAAAAAATTTTAGGTGGATGGAAATAATATTACTATTGATGAAACATGGATGTGGATGATAAAATACACCCCAGTAAATACTTATGAATAAACAATCTCGGATAAAAATGAGATTGTGATATTTCCCTTACCTTAGGTCCGATTTGCTTTGTTCGTGTCCGAAGCTCCTGTATAATGGTTTAAATAATGTTATTGACTTATTCCAGAATCATACATATTGATATGATATCATATATGGTCATATTATTAGCTTCTTGTTTGTAATATTTCATTGTTACTTGTTACTCGGGTCTTTATAACTTTTTGTTCTTATGCGTGTTTTGTCGAATAAATTCTTATTCTTATCTTTAGGTTATAGATAATTCATTTACAGAATGTTATTAGTGTATTATATATCATATTCATTCATTCAATTCATTTATATAATCATTATGAAATGAAGATCATGTAGAACGAGTCGCATCACATCGTGGAGACAGTATTCCGTACGTACGCACGAGTGATGATATCGTTCCTATGATCGTGGAATTGTATTGAAGTATATATATATTATTTCAGTATCAATATTACTTCATAATAATCATATATAGTTACTCATTACACCATTATACCCATCCTTTTAAGGTGATGGTGGAAAATAGATTACACCACGGCGTGGAGACGGTATTCCGTACGTACGCACGCGCGGTGATTTCATTTTTTCCGTAGGATGGATAGAAGGTGAATAAGGGTTATTTCATATTTATAATAACATATCAGTATGTAAGTAATACTGATGTTATTACTTTATCATGAAACGACTAAAGAAGAAGATGTTGAAGAAGAAATAAATTGAAAAGATCGGTAATGGATATTACCTCTTCTTTGGAACGCTTCTTTGAATCCTCCACTTAAGGAACTAAGATTGGTCTTTGGAGAAAACCAAGACCTCTAGGATTATTCTAGGGAAGTGGAGAGGAGAAAATGGCAGGGGTTGGCCGAGCTTGAGTGCTCAAATTGGTGTGAGGAGGAGGGGGAGGAGGTGCCCTTTTATAAGGGAGGAGAGGGGCACCTTAGGAATATCTCAAAATATTATTTTATATTAAAGTAAAAATAGGATTATAATGGTTCCAAAGGGTCTTATTTCGAAGCTAAAGTGGGGATGGGTCGAAATCCTATCAACCAATAGGATTTAGACAAGTTTAGGGTATTATTTTAACCTTATCAATTAGATTTAACTCTAAGTTAATTAATTTAACTTTTACCGTGTCTTTTTGTTTTCTTTCACTATATGGTTAATACACTTACTATAACATGCCAAACGAACCCCAAATTGTTTATTATTAATATATATATCCTTATCTAATTCATTTGGCCGAACCATAGATTTTTAGGAATAAAATAACAATTAGTAATATAATATTTGATTTAAAAACTATTTTGTGTCAATTTTGACACTATTTGATATATGATTTTTGTGAACGTCATAACAGAATTATATGTTCGAACAAAATTGATTAAATCAACACTAATATATCATAGTAACCTAGAAAATTAGTGTAATTCATAAAAAGTCTTAAATTACATTTATTTTGGTATTTATATTATCAATTTTGTCAATATTTCATTAATAAGATAATTACTGCATCATCTTTGTGTCATAAATAAATTAAATTATTTGATGTCTAAAAATTACAAATAAAATATCATCATGTAGGAAATCTTTTTAGATTTCTAATGAATATTTAAAATTGAATTTATCTTATGTATAACCCCATATTAAAAATGATTTACTTATTAAACTTTGATTTTAACTATTTTAACCCTTCTTTAAATAAATTAATAATAAATGTCCTAATCTAATCCAAGTGGGCCTAAATGGTCATATTTTATTCCTAAGATTGTTTTTGGTCGAATTACACTTTTCCAATAGAATTAGGACATGTGTTATGGTAATATTGATATCATATTTACCCTTAGTTACCCTATTTACTATTAACCGCGGTAAAAAAAGTAAAAAGTTACTATTCACCAAAAAATTATTTTTATCTCATTGAACCACATTTTACTTACTGATATCAACCTTGTCTGTCGGATTTTCGAAATTCCATTCACAGAAGCGGTAAAATTAAGTTTTATACAAAATTCAGTTTTTAACCTACCACTTAGTGGTTTCACTATTCATCAAAAATTGAAAGTTTTCAGAAAAATACCAAAATTTCACCCTAGGCTAATTTTGATATTCTGAGTCCAAAAATGAAGTCCATTTTGAAAAATAAAATTTATAAATTTTCAAAAAGTGGTTATTACTATTCATAACGGCTAGTTTTAATAGCATATTGTTGTTTAATGAAACTCGGTATTGCGTACGACGCAAGCTATCGAGGAAGGTCGCGATTGCGTGTAAAGCAAGCCAAGAAAGTGTTGTGTAGAAAAAGATCCCTTTGATGATTTATATAACATAAAATTCTCGGGTGTTACAGGGGTTGGGAACCTATTTGGGGATAACTATAACCAACCATAACAAAAAAAAATTTATACAGGGAATATGTTATCAAAATCCTTGTGGAAATGAAATTTTTAGGGACTTGAATTATGAAGGATCATGGCTCATTAATATTTCTCTAGTTTAATTAACTTATAATAATATATAAAATTCATTTATTATGATTTCACATTTCAAGGCATTATAAAATTACCATTTTAGTGTACTCCCAACTAGACTAAGATGGTTGAGAACATATTATAAGGTCATGTGTTGTACTACATGTGACCAAATTGATTCAAAATATTTTTAATTTGTTGGTATACATTCAAATCCTCAATAAATATTACATCAATCATGGTAAACATCTACTAAGTTACATCAGACTCTTTGAAATTATTGATATTGGTAGTAAAGTAGAATATCGATCACATTTACCCCTTTGTATAATACTAATTAATTATTTATTCCACATTTACCAACTGAATAAATTAAATTTGGTCAACTATATTGTTTTAAATTTTTAATTACTCATGTTGTAACTCGATGCATTTTTTAAAATTGTTAACACATAGGTGAATGTGTTTTATGGGATATATATACCATTAGACTAAATGTTATAAGAACACAAGTGTAGATATCATGAGACTTAGAAGCATGAATCATTCATAAGGCATCATTGTCCTCATCAATTCATTATTCATGGTTTAGGATGACCTTCATAGTGTAGAAGGTGACATGGTGGGAAGATCGTTTATGCCCAAATATGATTTTCATGTATGGGATGGCTATTTTGTTTCAATTATTTTCTAGTCTTTCTTTAGTTGTATTCCATTGAAATTTAAGAAATTTTAATAAGTATAATGATTCCATATTTTTGGATGGTTAATAGAAACAATATTTAAAATTTAAAAAACTTATATGGTTTTTTAGTGTAGATTTTCAAATTTGGTTCTTATTTTATAAAATTGCTCAACCCAACTATTCAATCACCCTCGTCACAATGGTGACATTCATGGGGGTTAATTATTTAAAAAATTCTTATTTTCCAACCATACAGGTTACTATTTAATGAAATATAGATCATCATAGTTGGAACACAATTTGGAAAACCATGAAACAAAATCACATGGTCTTCCCAAAACATTAACAATGTGAATTTTTTCTTTTTCACTTAATTTTATTTTCCCCTCTTACTATGATTTTAAAATTAACTCAATATAGGATTCTCTAAATATCACATGAAATATTTTAAGAATATTTATTTCTTTCATTAATATTTGATTTAACATTGGTTATTTTTGGAAATACAAAGTAATGTCTCATATCCTTTTTTATGTGACCTTCTACCCATAATTTTTATTTTTCCCTATTCCACAAGGCCATGGAAGCCTAGGAGTTGAAAAATCCAAAACTATTTATGTGATAATTTTTGTTTCTGTCATCCCTTTTATTAGATAATGTTTCCTATTATATTATATAATTATTTGTAACAAAATGATGGTAAATTCAGGATGTTTTGGCTGGTATCTTTAGGGTTTTCTATTATTTAATTAATTCGAAACACATTCCATTATTTCTAAATAACAGTTTAAATTTTCATATAATTAAAATTGGTAATTTTAGTATTACATGGGAGTTTTATGTTTTTAGAAAAATAAATTGATATTGATTTGGGAATTTATTGAATATCATGTGTTTCTTCATGGAATTAATTGAAACCTAAATATGAATTCAATAGAAATGGAACAGGTTATGGGAACCACATAAAACATGGTGGGAATAGTTGTAAATTTAATTATAGGAATGTTACACCCTCTCGATAATTCTAACAATATTAATAAACATACATAAAATGTAAACATTGGTTCTATTACCATGGTTTGGGGTCACAAGACTGCTAGGAATGTGAAGATCATCTCCCTATTATATACACACACATGAAACCTATTAGATTTATCACCACAAAAATGAGTATCCTAGGATAAGGTTCATACTATTGTTACCTCAAGGTTATCCCATGGTTCTCATATTTTTTTCTTATTTAACATCTTATAATTATTATAAAATTATTAATACATATTTTTATTTAAACAATTTTAATACAAGAACTTTTTTTCTCCAAAATTATTTTCACGATACACATGGTTGACTATTTTTAATTATAATTAACAGAAATAAATTTATTAGAGATAATAAGTTATCTTTCTATATATATTTATTTGGTGGTATAAGTGAAATGGTTGGAGGGCGGACGTAATATTATTCTATTATGGGTAACATTAATTTGTTTATATTGAGTCTCAATTATAGCACCCTTACCATTATAGTATAGTTTCGTATCTCCCTATCCTGCTAAAATTTTATATAGATATTTATTCTATTTTATGCCTTTTAAAAATTTATTTTTTATATATGTTTTTTTATTTATCATTTATTTTTAATTGATGGTTATGTTAGGAATATATTTCTTGTGGTACATTCTTCATTATCATATTATCTACATCTTCGAATCGTATTTCATTAATATTATCACTATTGACAAGGAGGATTCACAAAAAAATTAAAAAATTGTTATTGAAAGATATTATCACTTAAAATTATCAATTTTTTGGTATTAATTGAGGTCATATTGGTCTATTATATAGATGAGTTAGATAATGTTGGGCATTTTCAAATAGTTTTGTAACTTAATTGAAAGAAAAATTATACAAAATGATATTCCAATTTATATTTTTTTCACATAAAAGTTTTAAATGAGGAAATTCATTTCATAGAAAGAAGTAGTTATAGTCACATCTATGATTTTTTAGTGGATTATTAGGAGGTTCTGAGGAACTATTATAATTTTTTATATTTATCAATATAAATATATATTACCTGAGATTCAAAAAATATTTTTAACAAATTTAGAATATGTATCTATGTTAAATAAAATATGTATCTTCCATTTTGATGAAAGAGTGTTTGTTAGTATTTGAGTGTTTAAAAAAATAACTTACTAATGATCCAATCCTTTTTCCCTAAGGAATTATTTATGATTTATATTTATTATTATGCTTCACATTTTGTCTAGGTGTGTGTATTGATTCTTCATGATGAGTTAATATATATACAGTCTATGATAAAGTACGTCATGAATTAAATTTTATAATTCATGATATTGAGTTGTGTATGGTGGTATTTTTACATAAAAAATGGATAAATTATATATTTTGTGAAAGCATATTTTCATCAATAAAAACAATTCATTTCACACTATATAATCAAATATATATGTAAAACTAATTTATATGACATGTGTGGAATTAAATCATGATAAATATTTTCTTAATCACATATACTCTAAAAAAGAGAAATATATTAAATAATTAATTTCAAATGAATATATATAGTAATTTTATTCTTGAAGAAAATGTTTATTGTAGGATAATGTCGTATCTTATAGCATTATATTTGGTTTTTACTAATTTGGGTGGTGTGGTATTTATACTAGAAGATTAATGTGCATTCTCCATTATTTTTATAAGTGGAGTTTCCTAAATTCATAGGAATATTTTCATAGTTTTTAAATATATTATTATTTATAATGTTTTCCTTAGTTAATATATTAATAATGGTAAACATCATGAACTATTGTTCATAATTCCATGTTTTCCCAAGGAGATATGATGTGTTATTTTAAATGAGTTTCATATCTCATCTTGATAAAAACAAATTTCTTTCTCAAAGAAGTTTCCTGTATTAAAGTAGTGTATTTAGTGACCTATTTTAAAGTGTATTGTTGAAGTGTTTTAATATTGATCCTTTTTTATAAATTTTTTAACACAAAAGTCGTGATCAATATGGTTATCTACAAAATCACAATGTTCATTTTTTTGAAATAGGAAGACATCTCATTTTTCTCTATGATGTGTTTTATATAACAATTAAGACAATCTGATGAGACATATAAGGTCTTGAAAACATGAAAAAGGAGATTTATTTCATATACATTGGTAATCTATTTTTTTAGTACTTGTGATTATTATCTTTTTGAAATATGTTGTCAGACTTCATGGTGTTTGGAGGAAAAACAAATTTTATTAGGATTCTCATTTTACAACCAGAATTTGTATAGGATTCAAATATACTATTATTTTTAAACTATAACATTCAATTTTATTCAATACGTAAGAAGATATTCAGATGGAGAGGATAATATAGGAATTGGAGTGAATTAGATAAAGAATTTTTCTTTTCTATTTTTGATGTGTAATAATTGATATCACACGTTTTTTTAATGTGGATCCATTTTAAAAGTTCAATGAGTTTCTATATTGAATGAATTTAATATAAATAGTTTATAGGGTGTTTGTTATTATTAGTATAAACATGGTATGGAGTATAGAAGTGATTGTACATGTGATTTTAGAGTGATAGAATGAAATATTGACTCATTCGAAATATTTTTCATAATATAGTGGAAAGACCATGGATTTTAAGGATAATGATCATGTTTTATTAATGGGTTATCACTATTTTAGTATGTTATGATTTTAGAGGTATTATTATTTCTTTATCATTGTTTGGATATTTCAATATTTTGGAATTAAATTTAAATTTGGTGTACTAGTAATATTTTCCACCTCTGACTGATAAATTTCTTGATGTCTTCCAGATACAGTCTCTACAATGATAAATTCATGAATAATGTCATGTCAATAACTAGTGTGGTTTAGTTATTAAATAGGATGCGGGACATTTTAGTATGGATTATATAGATTCATGAATTTAATGACAGGTTTTTCCTTAGATATTCTTTCCATTAGTGCATATATTGTAATCAAATAAGGGATTTGAATAATTTATGTGGGTGAAAGAGTAACAGATTATGGTTCAATACCCATTGTTATTTAGACATTAATACTCACAGTGAAGATAATATTTGATTCTTAGATTTAATTTGTTGATATTATTTCATTATTTGGGTTGTCTAATTTTTTATGTATTTTTAATTGAAAACACATATTTTATTGGCATATAACATGGTGGTTAATTTTGTAGTCGATTATCTTATTATTTATTGTTTTATTTATATTCTAGGATGAGATTAATTTGAGAGGTATCTAATATAGTGGACCAATTTATTATGTTATTTTTTGAGATGTATCTATTATTGTAGTTTTATTTATGAATTGATATATTATTTTCTCTAGGATTATTTTTTGATTTTCTATGATGATAATAATTTTAGTGGTATATAATATAGTGGCCCAAAATTTAGTTTTTATCTAAATTATGTTTATATAGTTGTTGATATTGGATTAAATAATTTTAAATGTGTCTTATTTTATAATTATATATTTTGGATTTTGATATATAACTTTTTTCTGGTCTACTACTACCCATTCCATTTTTAACTTCATCGTGTTTGGTGATCTCATTATTTTATGTACTTTCGGGTATGAAGAAGTGGATTAAAATATATAATTACCACCAAGATTCTAAAATTTTGTTTTTATTTTTATACCATGAAATGGTTTATAAATATTTGTCATATAGAATATTTTGGTTTAGAAGTATATTATATGGGAGATATTATTTGAAATGGTGACTAACTACACCATGTATTATCATTAAAGAATATTAAATTGTCTAATTATTTGAGGGAATCATAGTTTCATCTCAAGGTTTGTATAAGAACATGGTTTTTGTCAAATGTGTGTATTAGGAAATAATTTTCTAGTAAAATTTGATGATATATCATTATTTTGGAGTTTTAGTTTTCATATAAATCATAAATAACCCATAATATACTATGGATCTGGATATCATTTCGTTGTTGGATTATTTTTTGTTAAATTAGTAAATTTATATTCTCTCTCAAATCAATCACTACTGGAAAGATGATCTTTCCCAACACTTCTATACCAACGGTTTGTAAGAACCGTTGGTATAGCTACAATTTCCCAACGGTTCGCCAAAACTGTTGGGAAAGCCATAGATTTCCCCACCTTTTCCAACGGTTTGGCAAACCGTTGGGAAAGGGTCACTCTTTCCCAACGGTTTATGCGAAACCGTTGGGAAAGGGTTTGTTTTGAGCCTCTTTCCCAACGGTTCACCAAAACCGTTGGGAAAGAGTGACCTTTCCCAAAGGTTCACCAAAACCATTGGGAAAGAGTGACCTTTCCCAACGGTTCACCAAAACCGTTGGCAACCCACCCCTAACCTATCCCAACGGTTTTCAAAACCACTGGGATAGGTTCTTTAATTTTTTTCCAGATCTACTAACCGAGAACATTATATAAATCAGAATTTTAAATAATTATGATAATACATATATATATTTATGAAATTATGTTTACAAAAGTGATGTTAGCTTAGTGGTTAAGTCGTTCGATTATAAACGAGGGGTCCTAGGATCAAATCCCAGCGGATGATTTATTTTTGGAATTTATATACCAACGGTTCCATTACCGTTGGTATAGATTTCATATTACCTATACCAACGGTTTCCAAAACCGTTGGTATAGGTCTATACCAATGGTTATTGGAAAACTGTTGGTATAGACCTATCCCAACGGCTTACTTGGCTACGGTTCTCCAAACCGTTGGTATAGGCTATACCAACGGTTTGGAGGCCTATACCAACGGTTCCAAACCGTTGGTAAAGGTTAGTTTTCTAGTAGTGAATCTCAGTTATCACATCTTCTTTATTGACCAAATGTTTTATATATACATGACATAATGATTTTTATTTCGTCATAATTGAATTATGTGTTCATTTTTATCATGTAATTTAATTTTGAAAAGGTAAGTTTCATTTGGATTTATTCACATGGATGTAATATATTGAATCTTAAACTCTCATTCTCCAATGTTGGATGTTGGGATTGTGATTCTATATATAATTCTTCTTATGTGTTAAGTGAATTTTAATAGGTTAATCGATGTGGTTATTGATACTGACAATAGTTTTTATAATATTTTCGATGGATATAATAAATTAATGATACATAATTGGAAGTGATAATAAAAATTTAATAAAATAATTATATACTAATCAAATCATAAATGTGTTAATTATAATTAAAAAATTATAATAAATTACTAATGTCAATGTAAAATATGGATGAAGGCTGATTATATGTGAAGTTAACGGTAATTGACTAAATTCGGTTGTAATTAATGATCACGTTATGAAGAATATTATTTTTAATATTCCCTGAAGGTTTTTTAACCTTAATAGATTTTTTTTTCTCATATACGATAATTTTATGTATGATATAGATGTTATGTGGATATGAGGTTGTGTAAAACTTGGTCAGAGTTGTGGTTTAACAGTAGTTAGTAACAATAGGTAGACCACACCAGTTAAATATTTGTGTATTTATTAGGGAATGTAATAGATAATAGGATAATATTATTGTGATTTTTATTATATTGTAATCTAAGGATATTATTGTGTTTTTATGATTATTTGATATTCATTTCTTCTTATAGTATGTGGAAATTGTGTTGTGAAATTGAGTTAACCTTGTCTGAAAGGATTATAATTTTGCTACTAAATAGGTGTGGTATTATCTAATATTTATGTGATGTGAGGGGTTTAATATAACAAGAATAGATATAGTTGTTTTTATTGCAGCTTTATCATAATATATTTTTTATTCTCATAGTGATAAATACATTAGTATAGTGATAAATAGTTGTCCAATCATAATTATTCTGTTCATAATTATGGTTATCAAGTATTGGTGGATGACTTGTTGGTTGTGCTGTTATGGTGGTAAGGGTTTTAATGTTTTGGTGCACTTAAATTTATTGATGGTTACTTTTTTATTCCTTTTTTATTTATTCATAAATTTATAATATATTTATATATATATGTTATTCATTGAGACATTATTATTTATTTTCACCTGTCATGGGAATAATAAGAGGAGGAATCTTGTATTTATAATCTTATTCTCACCTTACTATTACAAATTACTCTTTTAAATTGTCATATAATGTAATTGGTGATTTTTAGTTACCTTATTTGAAGCATGATTGGTCTTATACTTACTAGGGAGACTTATGATAACTAAAAGGGTGGTTAATGGAAGTACATGTCTTGACCATTACTGATATGGGTAAAGAGTATACCCAAATCTATGACACATCCAATGTTTTTATAAGAGTATTTAAAATAAATTATTGGTGATTAATCACATATGGGTTAAAGAAACTAATTCCATGTGATTAGATTTTCCTCAAAAAAATATTAATAAATTGGGGGAGTTATTCATGCACTGATCACTACATATTGGTAGAATTAATTTTTGTGTATCTTGGTTAATAAATTTAGAACTATATATTTTCATAGTGTGAGATAACACTCTTTCATGAAATATATTTCATGTACATATATCCATTTTACATAAATATTTTTTTCAACTAAATACAAGGGAGTTCATTTTCAATTTTACTAAATAAGAAAACATGGAACAGGGTGGCTGGAGAGGCCAGAAGAAACTGGAAAATTATAACACTCTTTACAATGATGTACCGTGATTTCTAGACTATTAGGGAAATACTATATTAATTGCCCTAATACCCAAACATTCCTACCATGATTAACTAATGAATATAAATAACATATATTGGTGGGTTTTAGCAAATAATATATATGGTGGGATTTCACCACTAGATTGAACACAAGATGATGATGGGATCTTTTCTTTATGATATCATGATATATTATAATAAATCATTATTATACATATAATATTTGCATCATATACCTCATTATGGTTAGCTCACATTGTTTTGATCAAGATTTATCATGACATACAAAGAAATATTAGTATCCTTTGATAATGAATGTCACATCAGATTTTGTATCACGGTGTATCCCCTGTTAGTAGGTGATGATAATGAACCCAAGGCCCACCCATTTTCTTAAAACACAAATATTTCCCATATGAAATTGGTGTGACGTTACTATGTATTTATTATAGGAAAAATTTTTTCAACTATTGGTAGATATTTTGTGTGGGTGATTATGCACCAACTGAAGAATGATACATATGTCCATTAGAAAAAATAATCCATGATTATTTTTCTTCTTGGATGGATATATTAATTATATATGCTGGGATTAAATGTTGTATAGATGAATATCTTGTCATATCTGGATGTTTAATATACATCATTTTTGTGGTAATTTTATTATGAAGTAGTAATGCTTTTAAATTTGGTTAAAGTGTACCATATTTAAACCACTATTGAAAGGAATATACTATTCAAATTTTTGATGATGTGTTGCAAGAATCAGTAAAATATTTTGGTGATTCAGGAAAGATTCAACTTTTACAAATACAGTTTGTCTACAATAACAATTAACAGGTGTTTTTATAAGGGTAACCTATAACAACACATACATTACTAACCTATAATTATGAAATTAATATCAATGATTTAACTATATTAAATTCCAATGATATTTTATATTTTTTGTTTTTTAAAGTTACGTAAAACCATTTCATAACAAAAATGTACACATCTATGGAATATAAATTTTTTCAACAAAAATGTTTTTATATATTTACACTCTTGTATAATTCATGACACATTTTTGTATTTCAAGAAAAGTATTCATCCCTAAATGTTTGATATTTTGTTAAATCCTACATATATATATATATGTACATTAAAAAAAATATTAAAATTTCTATTAAAATAAATAATTTAAGGGTTATAAAAATAAAGGAAACTCGTTAGTCTATCCAAAAACATGAAAATACATAAGGATTTTTTCCTGTCCAAATAATAAAATTTAAGATAAAATAATCATTAACATACTCATTAACTCAAATTCATGGAACAACATTTTATATATTTTTTTATCAAAAAATATAGTTAGAATAATATTCATCAATTTTTCTAGTAAAAATTAGGAGAACTCATGAAATAATTTCCCTGAAATTCAATTATTTAACATTTAAAACGTTATAAACATTCAATTAAATCTATTCTCACTTTCTCTTTAGATAAAAAAAATTTCTAATAAAAACTTATAAAAATTATATATAAAAGATTTTAATTAAACTTATATCATTTTTATAATCACCCTTACATGAACATTTCAAATTGAATAACATAACCACTTAATGCTAAATGATTTTCTCCAAGGAACATATCCATACCCAATGCATTCAAGGGTTATTTAAAACCCACTTTTCATAATACGTATTTTCTAAGTCCAATAATTAATAAAACACATAGTGATTTTATTTTATTAATATAACTCATAAAAATTATTTAAAACCTATATGTAGAAGAACATATTGTTATCAAATAAAAATTAATGTGAATATCATTATCTTTGATAATTATTCAAAACTAAAAATCCCCTAAACAATGGGAAATAAATTTATATTTGAAAAAATGAATACTTATAGGAGAATGTACCTTACTAATAATAGAAATTATGATTGGAAAATAATATGAAATAGTAAATCATACAAACATTATTTTATTTATTTTATAAAGATAATAAAATTGAACCATTCAAAAACTATTAAAAATATTCTTTTTAAATACATTCTAAATAATGTTGATGTTAAATAAAAATAAAATTTTAAAAAATAATTGTAATATAGTAATAAACAATCATAAACTAACATATTTAATATCTATATGGAGTAGAAATATTTTAAAAAAACATATATCATTTAAAATATGGTTTTCAGGAAAAATACTTAACCTCATATTTAAACATAGTGAAACACAGCCTATCTTCTCTATATAATAAATATTTTATTATAAAACATATATTTAATAATTGTAAATTTATATTTCTAATTATATAACATTCACCTATAAATTTAAGATACCCATTTTTCGATATTTAATTTTTAAGAATGAATCTTTATGTGTTACATTTCCATTTTCCCATGCATATCATGATTCGGTGATTTTGACCTTTTTCCCATTATCGTGGTTTCATCAACTACTAAATATTAATAAAAATACATATATAATATTTTTATTAAAAATTAATTTACAACTCTCCATGTATTTCATTGATGACAATGAAATACGTTGTTCATCAAGGCAGTAGTTCTCATGTTCAGATAAGTGTCTTTTTTATTTTCATAATAGTTTGAATGGAATAAAATTAAACGAATTTTTATATATATAAAAGAATATTTTATTTAATATATATAATATTTCATCATTAAACACATATTTATAACCATCCATGTAAGGTGGCGATTATAAATTAAATACATAGTTCATATAGGCAATTATCCATGCATACACAAGAGTGGTGTTGTGTATTATTCTATTAGATGTAATGAATGTGGATAAGGTTGGTTCCACTAGTATAATAAAATTACAATGTAATAATGAAAATTATTTAATTATTATCAATTTTAATATAATTTTAAATAGTTTTTAAAATGAAGAAAAATTAAATAATCCATTAAACAAAATTACCTCTGCATTGGGAATCCTCTTTTGGAATTCTCCTTAAGCCTTATTCAAATGTTATTTTTGTGTAAAAAAACATCTAGGTAATTTATAATGTTTTTTAGAATTTCTATAGTATATAGTTTTATAGGTGAAAGTCTCAATGTCTGTAGGTAAGTGATGTGGTTTTGAGATCCATTTATAAGTGACAGTATTATCACACTTGTAAATACTCTTAAATTTAAAATATTGTAAATGTATTTCTCATAAATATGTGGAAAAAAGAAAAATTAAATAAATTTATTGTATATTATAGGTCTAATTGACTTCATCTTATCGAATTATAGATATTTTTTAAGATATTTATGGCCTGATCATTTTGTATTAACTATTTTAACCTCATTTTAACCTTTATCATTGTGTCAAACATTTCCAATGGTTACTTAATTTTTTGAATAAAATAAATTTTAGTTTATTACTTAAATTGAATGTTATGAATATGAGTATAAAATAAATTATAAAATATTAAAATTCTATTCCTGGTATAAATGTAATTTAATAATAATACACAGAATTCAATGTATACTAGTTTATAGAAAAGTATTTTTTAATAATATAATTGATTTTATATATCAAACATGCAATTTATTTATTTTCATATACTTTTTTATTTTTTTATTTAGAAAAAATATTTATGTGACCTTAAAAAAAGGTAAAAATCAATATACGTTTTAATTACATTATTATATAATTTAGTAAAAAATAGTTCTTCTATTATAATAAAATATCATTTGGATAGTAAAATATCAAACATATAATTTTAAATTCAAAATATTATTTTTAAATGATTTCTTTTATTTTTAAAATATCTATTTAGTATATAAAATTTTTTCCAAAACATTCATATCATTCCTACAATATGATAATGTCAATAATGTTATAATTTTGTTCAAAATTGGTTTTACTATTAAAAAATATCAGGGTTTTTATAAAAATAATTAAAATTAACCCTAAGGTTACTATGGATTGATTATTTAAAAATTTATTCCATTTCAAAGAATAAATTTTTTAATTTTTATGTTTAATATTTAAATTAAAAAATTTCCTGAAAAAACAATTTTATTAACATAAAACTAAATTTTCAATTTAAATATCTTACAACATTATAATAATGAATTTTAATCAATAAAAGTTGTTGTAAACATTAAAATTACACAAATGATTTATTATTTATATTACCTATGCATTCCCGTTATTCCATATTTATTGAAATTATGCCCTCTGAATTTTAATTTTTAATTAAAAATGTTCGGGTTTTTCTATCTCATAGCCTTTTTAGTTTCCCAATTTCCGTCATCAATCAATATCTTTATCCAAAAAACAATATCTAGGTAAGAATTATCATTACAAAAACCTTCTCTATATTATTAATAATTTAAAATGTATTCTCCTTATACGAAATATTCTCTTCCAACTGAACTACATTAAAGATCAAAACATGAGATGCATTAGGTTTATATTTCAATAACATCAAAATGTTAAAAACATAATTAACCAGAGATAAATTATGAGTTTTGGATATTCTATAATAAATATATACTACATTATATAGAATATTTTTAGTCCAATGATTTTTGTAATTAATTTTCATAGTTGACCGAAAAACATCCCATATTTTCATGGATATATTTTAATAAAAAATGGTCTCCTACCACAAATGAATGGTTTTCACCCAGGTTATTTATATATATTTTCTTTATACATGAAGCATCCCTTATATGGGAAATACCCATTATTAACTTTCCAACCACATCTTATATTTATTCATGTACTAATAATTTTGTACCTAATTTTCACACATAACCAAAACTCATGAATAAATATAATGGATATTTTTTAAAAAAAATGTCCGTGTACCTTAAAATATTTATTTTTCTCATGTTATCTTTATAATATTTCCTCATACACCTAGATTCCCAAATATGGTGCTGAATAATTTTAATCTTCTCAACCATATTTTATACCAATTCATGTACCAATATCATTATCTCCTCAATGTCATCCCAACATGCATTATTTTGAAAAATAATTAAATATAATCCATCAAATGGTTCCATTTGTATATTATAATGCAATTTATTATTAAAAGATAATTACATGATTGAAATACAATGATCCCAACTCCTGTGGTAATCAAATGATAAATCCTAAGGAATATATTAAAATTCCTAAATTGAACACTCCAACTATTAATCAGATTGTGTACGAAAATAAATAATAAAACATAACATAGTACCCTATGAATTGTGAATTCATTTACAACAATTTAATGTAAATATGGGATCATGTTTAGATGTAATAGATAAATGGATAACATATAACCAGATTGTATCATTAATATATAGTCTAGAAAGAATATCTACAGATATATTATATAAAGTATTAATAAAATGATAATATGTATTCATTCATTCAATAATAAATGAAATTGAATTATTACCATAAATTTTTTCTGGGGTAATCCCTTCAGGAAATCAAGGAATCCAGTTTCCTATTTACATTGATGTAATTATAAATGAATAATTATACTGATCAATAGTATTTATTTAGATTAAATATATTTAAAGTAAAAAAAACATGCTAAATTATGCAATATCCTCTTTTATAAATTCCAAGTAATAGTATTGGAAAGAGTATTTGTTGACATAGAAATTTTAGGAACAGCTGCATCGGGTAGATAAAAGAGAAAAATATGATTCTGGGACAAAAAAAAGGAGGTTTTGGGGCCCGTGAGGTAGGAGCGCATAAGATTGGGGAGACACACACAAGAGGCCTTCCGACGTACAAATGTTAAACTCTGACCTTGCCATGTGTCGTGCATGAGGGGTTCCCCATCTTGGACATTTTCAACACCCACTGGTCTCCATGAGAGTGTTATTATTCCTCACATGCAATGACATCCTCTTTATCGAAGTGACGTCCGTCTGTGGGTAAAGTGAAACAACCCTAGTGTAAGCCCCCATCCTTTCTTGAAGGAGGCTTCACCCCTTCTTCTTTTCTCTTCCAGGGTGTCAAATCCCTCTCCCGCTGGGATTTGTCCCCACCCTAGCCTCTCTCGTGGTGTTAGCCACAATCTCTACCTCCTTGGGATACTAACCATGTGTAAGGCCCTATTTTCACTTGGGGATGTGGACCAGTTGTAAGCCCATGCTTCCTTTTTGGGCCACTACCTACACATCATCCTCACTCTACTTCCCAAGGACACACCTTCCGCTATCTGATCGTCAGATCTTTACTGCCAATTATTTATCACACCCTGCATGACTCTCATGGGCTTAGGGAAAGAATTGACCATGACATCTCTTTTGTGAATCTTATATTGTAATCCCCACACACACACCCATCCTGAACTACGAGGTCGTTGATCCTTGCTATGGGAAGGTATGTAGGAAGCCCATTTGAGGTTTAAGCCCTCACCCATTGGTCCCAACTATCTCTACGTCGATTCCCACCACCATAATGATCTACGGGTTATTTGATCCCTACCAATGTAGGGTACGTAGAAAGACTCCATAACGATCAATACCACCTACCATTGGTTTCGACCATCTTCACGTCGGTTCACCAAACCCTTTTGAACTACGAGTTCTTTGATCCCTACCATGGTAGGGTACGCAAGAAGTCTCCCTAAGGTTCAATCCTACCAACCATTGATCCCTACCATCTTCACATCATTTCACCAAACCCATACTTAACAATGAGGTATTTGATCCCTACAAAGTATGGGTACGTAGGAGCCCTCTCTGAGGTTCAATCCCACTAACCATTGGTCCAGACCACCTTCATGTTGATTCATCAAACCCAACCTGAACTACGTGGTCTTTGATCCTAGACAATGAAAAGGTATGTAGGAAGCCTCTAGGAGGTTCAAGCCCACCATAAATTGGTTCCAACCCCCTTCATGTCATTCCACCCCCGTCTTCCATAATATTAAACCATACGCCCCTTTTGTCCCACATGACACTAAATTGTAACCCCAACCAGGTGAAAGCCGTTATGGTCCCAACCAGCATTAGGCCATTGTGACCCCATCTAGTGGCAAGCCAATGAAATCCCCATCCGGCAGTAATCTGTCAAAAGATGAACTATGAGGACTATAATTCTCTACCATAGAGATATGTAGGAGGTCTCTTTGAGACTCAATCCCAACATCACAGTTGTCCTCTAGTGGACTCCATCTCATTCACCACCCACTTCAGATCACCATCCATCATCCATTTTGGTTCTTACCTGGGCTGCCACATCCCGATGGGATCTTGCCACCCAATTCACCATTCACACAAACAAAAATCTGGTAGCTAACCATGTGTTAGCCCCAACATCAGTGTTCCCTTCAAGGGTCGCCTCACCTGATCCACTCTAGTCAGTGTTCTGATCAGTCTAATCCTTATCCACTAGATGTTAAATATGTGGCATACCCTATGTTAAACATAAGAAGCTGAGGAAAACCCCATATTCATGGCTATGGCATATGATTCCATGCATTCTACATGGGATGCCTCAAGATTCTGCACACTCTAGAATCCCTATAAAAAGGGCATGAAACCCAGACGCACCACTGTTCTAGCCTCCAGACACATGAGTGATGTCCAACGTGACTATTCCCCTGACCAAAGGATGCTTCCTGGACCGGACCCCTTGGAATGTCCCAATAGAGGTAGTGTAATTAACCAGTATCCATAAAGATATGGTATTGTGAAGAGTTTGACCAACAGCCTCTTAAATCTAGATGGGAGACCTAGAATAGGTGATGTGTTTTGAGGAGGACTCTGCGAAAGGAAGAAATGACATCCCATCATCCTATTTTGACCAAGGAGAAAATTTCCCTGAACAAGGAATGGATCAAGCCATCCTTTGAAAAGAGAGAATGTGGGGAAAAAATAGTGACATTGTTCTCAAACAAGATGGACACACGCTCCCTAGTGAGAGGATCAAAAACAGAAATGGTGAACCTGACATGAAGTTATTGGCCTCAATATGTAGATTAGTAGCATTCAAGACATCAGTGGACTAGAATATCACCAAATCCAACTATTCGGCATCAGGTACCTCTGAGAAAATAGAGGTCCTGGCATGAAAAATAACATAATTTAGGGAAGTCAATACGTTAGAAATCCTAGTATGTGATGTTTCCAGAGTGGATCCATCTTACCTTCCATGGAAGAAGAAATGGTATTGGGGCACTGGTCGTTGATTCCTTTCCTTTCAGCACTAATGTTTTAATCTCCCAGATTTTTAGGAACAATTTTGTTGCATGTTTTCGATCACCAACCACCCACCTGTACTAGGGATGGGGAAATTCCAGCCCGATAGTCCCGTGTGACTCTATTTATTTGGAAACAATTACAACACCTACATATGCTGGGCGCCCATGCCCCATTTCCTTGTTTGAATTTATTCAGAAGAGAGTGATCAATGACCATGTACGCTGGTACAAGGAGGAGGGGATTATCATGACTCAGGATATGGATTTTTATGATCTAGAGGCATCTGCGCCTCACCACCAATGCCAACCCCATGGGCCACACATGGATCTACTACTCCCCACAACACCATACAATCGTTTCGGGAGCCTCTCGTCGTAACTCCTCGAAGAATCTTTCCCCTACACCGACGTGGTAAGAGATGTGTGGCCCAACTTGATTGGGATCCCATTCATGGGGCCCCCAAATAGAGATCCTACTAGGCCACGCCAGCATTTTCATCTGGTCCCATAGGTTGTGGAGCGGGTAAGCCATCTTCCTGCACCATTGGCCCTGGTCCGGTTGACCCGACGCCAGCGTCGGGAACAGGCCGAGGAGGACGCCCTCCAAGGGGCATCAACATCATCAACTACCATTTTTCAGGCCACCACCAACAAATATCAGCAACCACTTCTGTACTCTGAGTAATGGAACTTGTATATCTGGACTGTATTGGGGCCACAACTACCCCATGGGCAGGATGGGTTGACTATCCCGGTAGATTGTGCAGATAACGGTCGACGCCAGTACGGAGGCCCTCCTTGTACAACAACCATGGAGAATGCGGGTCTTCCCATCTCCCAGGCTCTACATGGATGTCTGACTCATGTAACCCATAGTTTGAATGAGGGAACTCCCCTAGATAGTGACACCCAGTATAGAATCCTCTCATGATCTCATTACATCGGGTATGGAGTCAACCCACCTACCAAAGACCGCCGGTGTGGGGACTTTGCACATCCACTCAATCCCTAGCATGGAGTCCCTTCCCATGTTTTTAAAGAATCCTGAAAAGGTCCTCATCACCCTAGAAACCAGGGGAGCGAAGTCCAGCCTCGCTTCACCAGCACCCAACACGGAGTCCCTACCCGTGTTCGGCTCGACCAATACGAGGACATTCCTCTCACTGATGTCACCAGGGGAAGCAAACATGGGGGGGGGGGGCACACTCGTGCTCTTATGGGATCAAGTGGAGGTTCTACCTATTACAGCACTTCCCACATTGGTCCTCCTCATATCCCATTTTGTATCCATCCCAGTGCTCTTAGCACCCCAGAATACTCTGATAGAAGTCCTATATGCCCCAGCACTAGTACGGCCGAAGGACATCCTCGGGCCGGAAGTCTGCCCAACCATGAAGAACCATCCTAGGGTAGGAGGTCAGATAATGTCTGCATAAAAGGAACACTAAGAAGATTTAGAATGGGATCAAACTGGTTTTCTTCTCAGATTCTGAAGCCGAATACGACTCAATGATGGAACCCTCGCCCAGGTCCTTTGTGTCAAGGGTCAGGGTAAGAACAAGGTGCATCCACCCCATACTCCTGGAATGTGAAGTCCACTATATTCCTACCTCTATCCATAGGTATATCTAGGAGGAAGATAATTTGGGAACCCCACTGGTTACAATCGTGCAATCACCACCGTCGTCAGCAAAAGCACTCTCTACCTCGACTAGAGATCATGCAGAGCTATTCTAGGCACAAATAATGGATAAGAAGCAGTGTGGTCCATCTCTAGTATCACTAGTACTAGCACTAGGAACTCTGTCCATCAACCCATCCTATTGCGATGTGGTGACTAAGGCCTTACACTCCTCATAGGATATCCCGAGATGTGGTTGTTTGTTGGCTTGCTCCCCATACACTCCACCGGCCAACCTACCATCCCAGCAGTCTACATCGGTACTGCTATCTATTCTTCAGCAACCTCCAGTTGATGAGTGGGGTAATAAAGGTCCAGACCCTAAATTCGATCCAAGGAACTTAAGGAAGATCCTCGTAGCAGACCACTTCCCTGGGATGTTTTGTCCTGTGTCAACACCAAGTTTATTCATTCCAAAATCCATCACCCTAGAAGAAGTTGAGTGTTTCCATAAATCCCTCTGGGAGATTCACTACTGCCATCATCACCCATGAGTCGCTTATCCAAATATCCAAGCTCATTTTTGTGAATTTGGCTAGCAATGTTGTTTGGTTGATCTATTCTCACTCCTAGTGGCTCAGCACCCTAAGTCGCTAGGCCGCCGTGAGGACCTCTAGAGAATATGCATCTAGAGTTTCAAGGTACTCTCCTAGATTATTAAAGAGGCTTCCCCCAATGTTCAGATATATGGCTAGGGGAAATATGCTTCCCTACTATTTAGTCCTATCCGGCAGCTTCTTGACTTGCGTGCTGATATCGAGGACATTCTGTCGGGTAAATTTGTGCTCAACATGGCCAGCCTATCAGAAGAGGAAAATGAGCTAGAGTTCCTTGATGGGGACCTCCACCATGAAGGCATGCCACATCTATTAGATCTATTTGGGTTGGATACTCACCAACCGGGGAGCCTGCTCGCTCTCCCCGCACCCTCTAGGACATTAGTCCTTCACCAGAATCACAGTAAGGGAAAGAGACTCTATAGAGATATCAATCCCTATGACCCATCTAGCTTAGAGAAGAAGATATAGGAAGACCCTGAAAAATCTACATTGTGTTAGAAACGTTCTGAAATGAATATGGTGGTCGATGAACTGCTCGTTTAACACACTACAGAGCGACGGATGGACTACGATGATCCTAGGTTGAGGTAGCAGTGGCAGGCAATACTTACTCTTGAAGAATTACCTCCAGTTGACCCTAACCATACATCCCACACAAATAGGGATGAGGCAAGAGCTTAAGGCAAGAGGGTGCGGTATGTATCACCAAATCCTACTCAATGGCATAACGACCCTCCGGATCTATCTCGGGCTCCCTCAGCTGCCCTACAGGTCATTCCACCAACTTTCCCACGAGTCGCTAGGGCACTATATCATATTGAAGAACCCTACAACACACTGATGGTAAAGGACCCCCGTCTAGACTGGAACCCCCACCTAGATGATCCAATAATGGCACTGATTTCCCGCCTCAAGTCATTATAGACGCGACAGGTGGCACTCTCGCCCGATGGAAATCCATATCCATCATGAGTGGATGACATTCCAGCACCTCTGGGTTTTGGGAATCCCACCTTTTCTCCCATCAACGGGACAGGGGACCCACCACATCATCTTTCCCCCTTTACCTCATTATGTGGTTCTGTGTTGGGAACTCCAACACAGCAGGAGGCCACCAAGTTCCATTGTTTTGTGCAGACATTGGAAGGGAATGCGTTTGTCTGGTATAGCCAACACCCCGTCGGATCAATAACTGGCAAGGAAGACCTCCATAGGAAATTAATCTACAAGTTAAGTTACACCACGCAGAAGAAGAGTATCACGTACCTCTTCATGTGAAAGCAGAGGCCTGATGAGCTTGTCACCAACATTGTCGGCCGGTGGAAAGGACTCACGTATTCCATTGACATACTCCTGACCAAGGAGAAATTGCTGGTGATGTTCATAAGGAATGTAAAGATATAGTTTTTCCCCTCTCTGATCACCCAGAACTATCCTAGGGGATTCTGAGACTTCTCTGATAAGGCCCAGTGCCTAGATGAAGCCTTACAGCATGCCAGAAAGGCACATCTGTTGCATCTAGTGATCCCTGAGAGAAGGGTAGCCAGGGTTGATCTTTCCATAGTGTCCCAAATAAAGTCCCCCAAATGACTAGAGTTGTTTCTAGTGGAGCCTCCTAAAAATCCTCAGAGAGGCCCCCTACCACAGATGCAGCCACCGGCCAGTAGCGTACACCTCAGAATCGGCAGGTTCCCCCGCGCAATGCGCTGCCACCACCCAAGAGAGATAATCAAGCTCTGCATCCTCGACTGGGTCCTCCAACCCTTCTTCAGGGTCATGTTCCAAGGTCCCCCTTTCCAGATGGTTGAAATAGGGCCTACTCTTTCATCGAGGCAAAGGTCCCCAGTTACTACCATAGTGCGTTGGAAGAGATGATTCTACATTTTCCTATGTTCAGATGGATGGAAGAGGCAAACATCCCTGATCACCATGATTACTACCCCTACCACCAATTCCTAGGGAACAGTCTCAAGAATTTTTATGTGTTCAAAGACTAGAATCAAGACTAGGCAGATAACAACATAGTCCATTTAGGCCAGACTCTTGCACTGGTGGCATGAATCTTCATAAGGCCAGACAGTAGCAGCGACAGCGAGGGCGAGTGGCATCAGGTTTCTAGTCATGTATCTTAGAAGTATGATGACTAGATTGCATGAAAAACAGTCGCTTGTGTCCATGGTTTCATCTTGGAATGCCTGTATCGGCCAGATCCTTCAGAAGCTACAACCACCACTTCTGTATCGTCATCTCTATCGGCCTCTTAAATGAAGAGTAAACAACAACGATGTAAGGGTAAGAAAATTCTCCCTCCGATGTCATCATCATCTCATACTCTCGGTGACTTCATGCCCCAGTATATGTAAATCCCTCAAAGAATCTATCCTGTATAGGACGAATCTTCGAGTGACGGACAAGGGTATTCCTCGATTAACACCGTAGATCTGGTAAACCCCTACATGATTCCTGACGATGAAGAGCGCCAGAAAGATCCTCCCAACGTCCCCAGCCGTCGTCAACGACGATGGAGCCATGGCTATAAGGGTCACCGGAGTTTCTTGGTTAGCACTTCTAGCCAGGTTTTTCATGCTACCGAAACAAGGAAACATTCTCAACGCAGAGCTCAACATGCGCAACCTACTCATCTGATGGCTCCAGGCCTGCCTTCACCACTGTTTTTTACTGAATCATGTAGAGCCACCCTGACCATGTCTTGACCAACCACACCCTGCTATAGGCTGGTCTCAGTCGTCTGGCCCCCATCTGGTAGCCACTCCATAGGCCTTGACCAGTGGGGAGCGGGATGTTCCCTTTACTAGTCAGCTATTGGTCTAGTTGGCAGGGCCCACCATACCACCCGTCATAGAGCAACCTCTTGAAAGTAGAAGTTCATTCCTGGAATGGAAGTACGATGTTCCTAAGCATCTTACCAGTTTTCTAGAATGACACTCCATCCTTGAGGCCCTTCTCTTGCTGTTAGATATGAGTGAGGCCCTCTCTAATACATTAAGAATCCCCTTTGGTTATAAACGGATGTAGTAGCCGTAGAATCCTTCCATTCAGAGGCAACTGAGAATGCTGAATATCAGGACGTCATCTCGTTTTGTGGAGAAGATGAAGACTCTACTATACAGGGGCACATTCGTGAACTTTACATCACCATCCATTTCAATGGCATAGAGGTTTGTTCTTGTCTCATCGACATGGGCTCTGGGATCAACCCAATACTGAATCAGACATTTCAAAAATTGGGATTGTTTGAAGATGATCTGAGCCCCTCTGACCAAATAATCCAAGGTTATGACGGGACAAAATATACACCTATCAGAAAGATCCGCTTGAAGACCCAGTTTGGTGGCCTAGCTGTGAGCACCAAATTAATGGTTGTCTCCCAGGACATGGCCTACAATGCGTTGATTTGCAGGTCGTGACTCCACTTGCATGTGGAGGTTCCCTCATCATATCATCATTGTCTCAAATACTACCTTAATGGTAAAGTGGATCTGATTCAAGGTGATTCATCTCCCTTTGTCTCTTTTGAATCCCACTAACAAGATGCTGACTTCTAAAAGAGAAAGGACAAGAAAATTCAGACTAATAAGGTCGAGCATTCCATGACTGCGACTGACCCGTGGATAGATCTAGATGATGCCTATGTCATTCAAATCCAGTGATTGGAGGCTATGAGCCCAGACATGGGAAAATTATTCTTTGTTTCTGGGATGAGGGGAAAACATTCCCCGGCCTAAGCGATGATGTATGATCACCTTGTACTCCTATACAAATCAGGCTTAGGTGATCCTGGAGCCTCCTAACCCCATAAGGTATCGGGATGTCCACCCCATGGCAACGACGATACATCATACATGATTTTTACACCATGTCGGAATTAACCAGCTTAAGCCAATGCACCACAATTTATTCTATACCATCAAGAACGACCCCTTGGGACGAATGGAAGATGGGATCAGATCAATAACTTTCATCACTATGGTTGCAGCAGCATAAGAGTCTTCTGATTCAGGGACCACTACCACTCAGGCTAGTACCAGCCTCCCGTATGAATCTACTGACTCAGAATAAACTCCTAACACCAAGTATTCCTCCTCCACAAGTAAAGAATAGGCTTTAGAGGATCCTTCCCCTACCTTTGAGGTGGGTGTCTCTGCCATAGTCTACGGATTAGTACAGGTGAACCTCGGTAGCATGGTAGACCCGAGACCCACATTGATTAGTGATGCCATGCCCCTTGAGGAGAAACAACAGTACATATACTTCCTAAAACAACCACGTTATGTATTCACCTATATTTATGATGATATTCTAGGAATATATCCTCATGTAGCCATCCAATGCCTTGGTATCCCGACAAATCCTTGCGGGTTCAAATAGCCTCCAAAAAAGATGCATCTTTCTCGTAGTTCCTTAGTAAAGGTAGAAGTTGATAAGCTCATTAGAGCTAAATTAATTAAGGAGTTCTAGTACACCCAGTGGCTGGACAACATTGTGTAGGTAAAGAATATGAACAGATAGATCAGTGTCTGCATCAAATTTCTAAACCTATATGATCATTGTTCGAAGGATTATTTTCTCCTTCCTGTGACAGAATTGTTGATTGAATCTATACCTGGATTCTATGCCCTCTCTTTCATGGATGGGTACTCCAGGTAAAACCAGATCCGAATATCCCCCAAGGATGAGGATTTCAAAGACTTCAGGGCACCACAAGGTACATTATGTTTTCAAGTCACACCCTTCAGTTTAAAGAATGCGGGTGCCACCTATCAATGGCCTTTGAATCGCATATTTAAGACAATATTCAGAATGTTGGTGGAATGCTATGTGGATGATCTGGTGGTCAAATATCACCAGCATCAGGACCATCTCCAAGTCCTTGGGAAAGTGTTTATATTTCTCTGTGTTTTTCACCTAAACATGAACCCATGAAGTGTGCATTCGGCGGCACCTCTAGAAAGTTTCTTAACATAGTTGTTAGATACAGGGGCATTGAGATCAACCTAGAGAAGATAAAGGACATTACAAAGGTTTATCCTCCAAGAAAGATTTGGGAGATTCAAGGTTTCCAAGCCCACATAGCCTACATACGCCGATTCATTGCGAATCTAGCAGGCACGTGTAGGCCCTTTTGTCGGCTCACTAAGAAAGGCGCACTATATGAGTGAGATAAAGAATGTCAGACTCAATCTGATGAAATCATGTTGTATCAACTCCATCCACCTATTTTAATTCCACCACTTTCTGAAAAGCCATGTTTCCTTTATATGACTACCTAGGATCAATATCTCAGTTCCCTTCTCACCCAGAAGAACAATTAAGGGATGAAGAACAACATTTACTAACTTAGTCGCATGCTCTTCGATATAAATACCAGATACTCCCCAATTGAAAAGAGATGCCTTGAGCTGGTATTCGTAGTACAGAAATTGGGACATTACCAGCAGCTCCACGAGGTAAAACTTGTGTCATGGGTAGATCCTCTAAAGTAAATCTTGAACCATCCCATGTTGACATTCCATCTAGCATGGTGGGATGTAATTCTCCAGCAGTTCGATATCAGGATTGTCCCTTAGAAATCTATTAAGGGGAAAGCTTTGGTGAATTTCCATGTTGTCCATCTCGATCCTGTTGACCAGTCCTTGAATCTCGATTTCCCTAATGAGGAAATCCTCTCGGTGTACCAATCCATGACGTGCATGCAGATGCACTTCGACGGAGCTTCGCGAAGCCCCACCAACAGGAGGGTCAATGTCCTTGGGTTCAATAGAGTAAGCCTGGGTATCTTCTTCATTACCCCGACATAATCCATACTTCCATACTCATTCTGATTATCAGAAGGCTACACTAAAAATGAATCAGAGTATCAAGCCTTCATCACTGGCCTCAAGCTAGCTCTCTAGAGTGATGTTCCCCATATGCATGTGAAAGGGGAATCTTAACTAATCATCAAAAAGAAAAATAGTGACTACGTTTTTAGAAAGATAAATCTTGTACAATTGTTGGGACGCACTCTCCAGCTAATGGCCTAGTTCCCATCTCGGCCAGAAGTAACTCATGTTCCTCGATCTCAGAACATTCAAGATGATGTTGTGGTCGGACTGGCTATATCACTTGTGGAACCTGAGCAGGATGATCTGATTATTCACATGGAACATCAGAGCGTCATTTCTCCTTTCACCCCAGATGATGACTAGGTCCTGTAGGTGAGCCATATTAAAGCTAGAGCCTCCATGTAATGACCCCCAGATGCAGTGATTGATGTGACCCCCGACTAGAGATCCCCCATTGGTGAGTATCTCCAAATTGGAAACCTTCCGATTGATCGGACCGAACATGAGAAAATATGATGCCGCAAGTTGTAGTTCACCCTCCATGATGGCCCTGGCCCGGAAAAAATACCCTACAAGAACCAGTCTAATGGGGTTCTCCTATTTGCATTTAAGGAGTCAATATTTTTCATGTCATGCAAAAGGTTCATGCTAGTTCCTACGGGGCTCATCAGACTGGGCCTAAGCTATCTCACAAAATCTAGAGATTGGTGAACTTTTGGCCCTCCATGATCCATGACTGCATCAAGTTCAAAAAAAGATGCCATGCATGCTATATTCATTCCAACTTCATGCATCAGCCACAAGAACATCTCCTCTCCAGCTAATACTCTTGGGCATTTGTGGTGTGGGAACTCAATTTCATTGGACCATATACACCAGCGACAGCTTTTCGGTGTATGTTCATCCAAACTACCAAAGATTTCTTCTCCAAGTGGGCAGAGGTAGTACTTTTTAATGTGGTCAAGGCCTTCTCTGTCGTTTACTTTGTGAGCTCCAACATCATCTCCTGATTTGGGGTCCCTCATGCCGTCCTCACCAATAATGTAATGAAATTCTGAGTGGTTGAGCTAAATAAATTGTACGATATGTACAACATCTATTCTAACCATACCTCTTTCTATCAAGCACAGAAAATGGATAGATTGAGGCATTAAAAAAGACCCTATCTAACATTATGAAGAAAATGGTTGGTCAAAATAAAAAGTGTTGTCTGGACAAGATCCTCAATGCCCTCTAGGCTTATCTAATGACGACTTGTAATTCCACCTAGGTGACCCCATATTCCCTGGTGTACGGGATAGAGGACATCCTTCCTATCGAGATTAATTTCCCTCATTGTTCATAGTTGTCTATGATCATCAGGAGTCAGATAAAGTATCCAAAATCTGTCGGGATGAGTTGGAAGCACTCGTCGAGAATGGGCTTCCTGCCCTGCATAATCTAGAAAGGCATCAGAACAAGATATCCAGTTCATTAAACAAGAATGTTCACCTCTACTCCTTCTTGCAAGGAGACCTAGTATTGGCCTTGAGGGCACCAATGAAAACTGGCCGGAAACCACCCAAGTTGCAGCCCAAATGGAAAGGACATTACATAATTCACAAGGTTTACTCTAATGGCACATACTCACTGATTACCATAGATGGTGAGTGTATAACTCAACCCAAAAATGTTAGGTTCCTAAATTAATACTTTTCTTGAGCTCTCTGATCCCGCATGACCATAAACTATATGGTCTAGCATTACCATAAATTGTATCGTCCTATACTACCTCATTGCTATAGTCCCACATGACCCAAAACATCATGATGGTCTAGAACGACCATAATATGCTTAGTCCTACCAAAATTTAAGATGTGAATCATCTGAAACAACATTTAATGGTATCTTAATAACTTTTTACAGCTTAATTCCCATCCTCGTGGGATATATATGAATGCTCAGACGCCTCATCATGAGTCCAGACCTAGCCCCATCTTTGACTATCCCTTCCAGGGCATGATTTTTTTGGGGGATCTCACATGGTGTTGTGTAGGATTCTTAAGCCCCAACCATGTGAGGGTTCAGATGATTTCACCATTATCCCTCCTTTTTTGTGCTAATCCTTCCATGTCATTTCCGCATGAAGATAAACGACATGGAATTTTCAGAACTACATGTCGCTTGATTCCCTTCCTCATGGAATATGTAGGACCGCCTAGGCATTTAATCCATAGGCCCAGACCCAAAACATAGGGACCATCCCTTAGAAAGAATCACATGGTGTGGCGCAATCCTTTTCCCTCATTCGCGTCATGTTTATAATGAACATAACATGTATCTATCTCCCATGGAGATCTATGTCTCTTATCTTATCCCACTTGAGTTGATATTGCACAAGCGCATTTATTATCCATCACCGCATCATTTGGGTTCCCATTATCTTTCACATCCAAAGGACCCCCAAATGATAAGATCACTTAGCCCAAGGTCTCTCCCATCATTTCAGGCCAACTCCCTCAAGGGTTTTAGACCCAAAATATATACAAGTCCCGCATTGTGAATATGGTCAGTGGTAGACACCCATTTTTTGTTCCATTTCGGGTCACCCGATATACACACTATGATTTGAATCCGGTCAACAACTATCTTCGGTTGTTTTCACCACCCCCATATGTCCCAAAAATGGATTAAAGGTTCATTATTACCCACCTTCTCTCTAAATCATGGAATTCTTTGATTGGGAGAGTAATTCTAGATGTCGGACCCTTATGTGATGGGGAAATCTTAATCCTACTCCTGGGTTCAAACGTAGAGCATCGCCCACGTGGGATTAAGATTTAAGAAGGCAATGCCCGCATGAGAGGTCATCTGACTACAATTGGCCGAGATGCTCAACCTCAGGTCTATCACCTCCTTTCGGCCACTTGGCCCAAGTTCTCATTCAAGATTGTTTGGTGTGGTATGGGCTCATTTCCATATTCACGCCAGGTTATTTCTCCATGCCACACATATCTTCTTGAGATGTCCATTCATTCATTTATCCTTAGTCCTACGAGAACATGCCCTTGAATTCTTGGAATGACCCATCATTTGGGTTTCCATCACCCTCTATATTCCGAAGGGCCCCCCGAATGGAATGGGTGCTCAGCTGAAGGTCTCTCCGACCGCTATGAGCTAACACCCTTGAGGATTGTGAAAAACCAGTTGATACAAGTCCGTGTTGCGAATCAGTTCAATGGTTGATGTTCGGTTTTTCATCATCTTCTAATCACACAAGGATGAATACTATGTTAAAAAACTGGTCAATAGTTTTCCTCTATCATCATGGCCACTTTTCGGTCTTCCAAAATTATGGTGATTTTCCCTCTTAGTCCCACACATATGACATTAAACATGGAATATATGGTCTGAGATCAATGACCCTAAACTAAGATCATCTTTATCCTTGTTGCAAGATGTAAAACTAAAATCTATTGATGACATTATGTCCATGGCCTAGCCTCAGGCCCCTTGGCCTTTTCGGGCCCCTCACCCAAATTCTCACTTAGGGTTGCAAGGTTTGGTGCTAGATTATCTCCTCATTAACGTAGGGTTTCTCATAGTTCCATACACATCCCCGGATGAGATACCTTACCCCAACCTTAATCTTCACTATAGGATGTTAAAATGCAACCTGGCAATGACATTCTATTCATGGCCTAGACTTAGACCCCTTGGCATTTTTAGGCCCTAGGCCCAAATTCTCACTAAGGGTTGTAAGGTGTGGTGCGGAATTATTTCCTCATTCAAGTAGGGTTCATCATCGTGCCTTACACGACCCTCGTTGGGGTATACTACCCTTATTAGAATCATTCATTACCCAAGAACTACGTGTCGCTTGATTCACACCCTCATGGGATACATAGGACCGCCCAAGCATCTGGTATTTGGGTCCTACCCCATATCTTAGAAACCCCCCAACCATTTCAGCTCCTTGGCCTGTGTTCTTTCAGATGAGGGGTATACAGTGTGTTATGGACTCACGTCCTCATTCACGTCAGGTATATGACAACCATGCTGCATATCTCTCTCTCTCTCCTGAGAAACCTTCGCTCCCTTTCCCTACTTTCATTTCTTTGAGTCGGCTACCCTTAAGTTGGGTAACTCTTCCCTCCTCGGTGATTCACCAATTGGCCTATGAGTACTATATTCTAGAACCCAGAGTGACAATTTTGATGTGGACATTATTTCACCAACTTTTCTGGATTCATGCTCCTCTTCATTTGGGCTTCCATTATCTTTCACATCCGAAGGGACCCCCAAATGGTATGTATTCTAGGACTAAGGGCTCTCCTACCATTACTGGAAAATGTCCTCGACAGTTTCAGACAAAAAAATCAATATGTGTCCCATGTTGTGAATATGTTCCGTGGATGATTAACAAAAGTTGTTTCCATTTTAGGCCGCACGATATAGATTCTATGTTTCAAGCATAGTCAAAAGTTATCCTCCTTCGTCACACCTACCCATTCAAGCCTTGAATGTTCGTCACATCATTCACATTATTATCCACCACATCATGTCGAAATGGAGTTTTGACACACCTGGAATTATTCCTCTGGGTGCATTTTCACTTCAAAAGGACAAAGCCGCAGTAAGGAATCATTTGGGGATCTGACCCGACTTCCCTTTGGCATGCATTCATGGTATTGCAAAAAACCCTATCCACATGGGCTAAGCTCTAATAACTTAAACAAAGATCTCCTTTAGAACTACGTACATATAGATTCTCACTCTCATGTGATATGTAGAATTCCTAGGCGTCTCATCTTTGGGTCCAGCTCGAGTTCCACTAATTTGTCTCTTTTGTTCTGCCTTTTGGGCTCTGACTCTTATGGGACCACGTGACCTGGTATGGGATTATGTCCTCATTCACGTCGATTTTTCATTCTCTACACCACATACGCCCCTTTTATGAGTTATTCCACATACTTCTTGTACCACATGAAATTAAACAGTATATTGTCCCACACGACGTTAAAAGGAACCTTCAAGAACTATGTGTGGCTTAATTCCCATCTTCATGGAATACGTAAGAACACCCTGACATCTTGCCTTCAGGTCCAGCTCAACTGGGAGCTAGTTTCTCCTACCCCTTATCCTCTAACATCTCCTCTCCCTTCGGCCCGAGGTTTCCACATCTGTATTGTGCACGTCATGATGTGGACCTCATCCTCATTCATGTAGGGTATTCTTTATCACGCCAGGCACATTCCCTATGAATCCTAATCTCTCATGTGTATGTCTAAACCCTATGAAATTATACTATACTTCCTTGTCCCACATGACTTTAAAATGTTGTGTTTATACTACATGGTGATAATGTTCATGTCTGTTCCCATCACATGACCCTAAACTGTGACAATACCGTCCTAACTGCATGATGAAAAATAGCACTGCACCCTGATATCCTCACTTGATAGGGAATCATGTTTGGTGTCGGTCACACACTATACCATTTTTCAATGATGACATATGACTTGATTCATGTAGCATACCTAGATTTTCTATCCTAGTTCCATCACTTAAAAAACTCATATTCATCCTAATGAAAAAACATGATCTATCAAATACCACTTCTTTCATTGCAAGGGTCATACCCACAAAACCGTATTATCTCTAAAAATGGTGTCCTACCGTGTCTCTTTTATAACTATTTACAGCTTCCCATCCTCGTGGGATATGTAATAACTCTCATACACTTTGCCTCTGGCCCAGACTAACTTCTATATTTGGCCCATCGACCTAAAACCTCACCAAGGAACACATGGTGATCTGGAATCAAAGTCCTCGCTCAAGTAGGGTTTCTAAAAGGCTGCACCATGTGCCTCCCAAGTCTTTTCCCCAAATAATCGGATCCCTAAGACCTTAAACTAAGGTGTTCTACAGAACTATGTATGGATTGATTCCCATTCGTATGGGATACATACGAATGCCCAGACACACTTTCTACGGGTCCAACCACAGGAATCTGAACTCCTTTATTCTCTCTTTCAACCCCTAGGCCCAACCCCTTTTTTGTAATGTCTTCTATGGTGAGTAACACATGGGATCCCATTCACGTTAGGTTTTTAAATAACTATACCATGTGCCCTCCAAGTCTTTTCCCAGCCATGTCTGAGTTCCATGACCCTATACTAAGATCATCCAATGGGAATTGCACGTCTTGTTTGGTCACATAACCACCCTGCGCACAGTCCATTAAATCAATCCCCCTAAATGGTTCATCCAAAGACCATTATGCTGGATGTGGGAAACCTCATGACCATTTTCCAGGGAGGGGGACTCGACTCCCTCTATTTGATATGTCTTGTTTTCGTACTCAGATGCATTGTGGTAGTTCCTGAAGTGTGGAATTTTCACAGGGTCATTCCTTCATTCCAGGTCCAATATTTGTGAGCATGTCATTTGGATCTTCATCCTCTTCCATGTCTAAAGGTACCCCCTTTAATGTCGGGTCTCATGCCACAATGGATTACCTACTATCTTGGGCCAACATCACTGAGGACCTTTGAAGACATTTGGGACATGTCCTGTGTTTTTAACATGGTACAACTGTTGACCCTCATTTGTCTATCCTCATTCTAGGCTAATGTGAAATGGATACTGTGTTTAGAACATGGTCAATAGTTATCCCTTATAGCTACACCACCATTATTGTGGTCCAGATCAGGTGCATCATGATTTAAAAATATCCACTTCCTTTTGTACTAGTGGAATTTCAACATACTCAGTTTTACCCCTTCGTGCATCTAGGAGCGTTATATAGGTGGGTCAGCATCACAAGGACGTCATTCACCTGGCGTCCCATCTCCCCTGACACATGCCTTACTATGCTAGGAAAGTCCCATCACTACTTCTTTTTTCCCACGTCGAGTATGACTCAGGCGGGCTTAGTAGTTCTGCTAGGATGTGTAAGGAGTAGTCATGCCACACATGACATGACCTTTAAACAACCATTTTATTGATTTTCGAATATATAAGGAAAGGTCCGAACAAGGCATCAAATTAATGCGGTCTAAAGTATTGGAGAACAAGGGCATCATTAACCAAAAATTGTACCCCATTAGGGGGAATGGAACCCAAGCTTAGTTTGTAGGATATGCTACAGTTTGAAGTATCCATAATGGCCACTATGTCTGCCACCATATCTTCCTCCCTCCACATGTGAGAGATACCTGTCTTGCTGCCCAGAATAAAATTGCACATCTTGATGTAGTATGTGATGTCCCATGGACACATGGCCTCCTTTAAGAGAGAATAAAAATGGGTAAGGGATTAGGTCTCCACCTCTTCAAGACTGATGCATCTTTCTTTGCAGATATCCAACCTGGTGACCATTGCCAATGTCTCCGCCTGCAAACCATCACCAACAAAAAAACTGGCCGAGAAGGTTTCTATAATGGACCACCTTCGATCCCGAACAACCCCCCCTCCTTGCATCATTCCGTTAAGAAGAGATCCATCTGTATTGAGCTTTAAGCCCTCCCTTGGAAAATGCAACTGCAACCATTTCCCCTTCCCTCGCCCTTCGCCCTATAATGGAGACCCTAGAGCCGAGCTGAACTATCTGATTGAGGGATCACCCAAGCATCCCTTGCACAAACCCAGCTGATCTAGAATGGTGTTCCTCATCTTGAAAATGATGCGCATGCTTGTGCATGGGGTGTTATCATGGTGAGCCTCATTCCTAGCCTTCCAAAGTGTCCATCAACTAGACAGAATAATCAGCACCTGACCACACCACTTCACCCCTTGAACACCTGATCATGTGAGCCAAGTTAAAAGGGAGTTCTCCAGCATATCCGCCCTGGGTCCCTCTCAAAGTGGAAAACCTGAAGTATGCCCAATCCTTTGATCCTAGTCACTCCCCATAAACAGATGGCTGATCGTTTCTTATTAAGACTAGGTAAAACACCAGCACCTTGAGGCCATACTAATTCCAAGACTTTTAACCCTATCGTCTGTGGGGAGGGAATTATACCGCACGTGCCAGTGAAGGAAGTTGAATTTCGATTGCACTTCCTTACACCACAACATTTCCCCCCATTGGTAGCTCCTGTTAGTAGTCATCTCCACATGCTCAATCTCCTTCATAGAAAATTCACCTAAAGAAGTGGCCCTGAAGGTTAGAGAGTACAGCTCCTCACTGGGCACAATATCACTGAAGACCTCCTGCTTGTTATCATTCAGAGTCTCCTAGAGAGAACTGGGGTGCTGACTTACCTCACGAAAAGACATGGAAGGAGTTTGACAACCTGAAAACCAGAGACAGCCAGCGCTCCAATCATGAAGCCAGGAATTCAGGTCGCCTCTACCCACCATCCACTTCAAATGATGTCTCAATGTATCAATGTGGGGATGGATCAGATTCCATGACATGGAAGGATGAGGTCTCTGTAATCCCAAGTCCTGATCGTATCTGCATGACGTTATACAGCAATCTCATAACTACGTTCGGCTTGATTTTTATATTAATGGGATATGTAAGGATTCCCAAGCATCTCTCCTTGGACCAAAACCTAGTGTCATTAACCCTCCTGGCCCCTCTTGGTCTGATCTTGGTCCAGGAAGCATGACCTTTAAAATATGTGCACTGCCTTCACCGTTTGATGCAAAGCTATTGGTCCTTCTAGGTTCATTTCAAAGAAGTCATGTTCGGAGGCATGTTTGATATCTGATCAGAGAGATACACCAACCTAATGTATTCCCACCATGGTGGCATATTTTCAAGACTGGTGGACTCCATTCGAACAACCCATCACTCCAACTCCAATCTTTTATTTCCCTTCATGCAGACCCACATCCTCAATCCCATCTAAGGGAACCCCCTAACAGTATGGAAGCTCGGCCTATGGTTCACCTACTGTCTTGTGCCAACGTTCTGGAAGACAATTGGATGATATTTTTAGTCATTCCCCATGTTTCGAACATGGTCAGCAGTCAGCCCTCATTTGTTATCCCCATTTCAGGCTAACAAAAGAGGGATAGAGTGTTTTGAACATGGTCAACAACTATCCTTTGTTGTCATGCCACCCTTACAATGCTCCGAATTTTGGGTATCATGATTCACACATTCCATTCCATTGTGGTAGGATTAATTCAAACGTCAATGGAGTTACCCCATACATACACTTGAGCATCTTGGGGAAGTGATAGCTTGGTTGTTCTAAGCTTCTTCGAGTCGTTTCTACCTCATGTGTTCGAAGCATAGTTTTCACTCCCATATTCAAATGGAGTAATAATGTGAGAATCCCTTATTTCTCACATCAGTAATGACCCACATGAGCTTAGGAGAGGATCAATATTTACTTTGGGTTTGTGGCCAAAATGCATTAAAATAAACAAGAAAGTAGTCTTTTCATGCATACAATTCAGAGCTAGAGTATTAAAGAAGGATGATTTTAAGGGGCCGGACAAAACATGTCCCTTATGTATCGATATTTTGGATGGAATTCTCTAATACCACCACCATCCGACTTGTGGCCTTCAGCATTGCTTCCTATTATCTGATATCATACTCTTCGAGAGCGGCAGTGGGGTTTAATTCATTAGCACTGGCTTGTGCCTTCGATTGTTCAGTCTATATCCCAATCCTTTTTCTATTTGCCTATGCCATTTGCTTTTGAGTATCTACGACCTGGCCCTTCAATCGCTCAATGATCTCAGATTGGTTGGAAATGAAGGCATCCATTTCCTTAATTTCCTCCTCAAGGCATTGGACCTCTTGCACCGCCTCCAAGAAGTCATGAGTATTCATCGAATCCTCTCATAGTTGGGAAACGTCTGAACATCAGATGTATTACTATATCTTCCCTGCCATGTAATCACAAATCATTACTTAACAATGTCCAGTGTCTACCCCTCCAGCATAGAGAAAGCGAGCCAGGTGCAGAGTGACCCCATCTAACTTATCCATTCTACCTGTGGTTAGCTAAGAATGTGTCTAATTCACTTTAATTCCATGTTCCTTGTCATAAGGATCTCCTCCACAGCATCTGAATCAGAATCATCAATTTTTTCCAGGTTTGTTGGCCTGTATTTGGGGAAATCAGTGAGGAGTTAAGCAGTAGGGTATTCTTCGGGAACCTCTGCCTCGTCATAGATTTCTTTCTCATCGGGTAGGATCTCTACCTCGGCAGCATTACCATCCCTCATTGAAATCTCTGACTCGTCGAGTACCATGGTAGGGCCACCTAGAATGGTTGAATTGTAAAGGACGATGGGGTTGCTGCCTATCCCGCTCCTACATATTTCCATAACTCGGCGGTTTATTGTGCCACTAACCTTGCGATCACTACATCAGGGATCAATAATTTGACTAGCTGAATTTTCCAGCAAAGAGGAAAACCAATGAGAAAGGAATTTCAAGAGCCATGTGTGGTGGTCTCCAATGAATGTGTCATGGCAGGGGCTGCCACCACAGGTTAGCCTTCAGTGATTGTCAACTTGATCACTGGTTCTGGCTCTTCTTAAATTATGGGGATGGCAGGGGACTCATTTTCTGGCTCATTGTCGCTTAATCTGACTAAAATCGGTGCCTCACTATGACTGGTTCCGAGGATAGTCCCCTGAGGTTTCTCCCCAGTCTACATAGGAATACATGCGCCCTATGTGGGGAAGGCATAATAGGGGCCATTGACCATGTGTTCCTAAATAGGCCAGGGATTAGTTGATGGATCTAGAATATGAAATGATAAATGATGGTATAAGGTTTAAACCATACCTCAAGCTGGTCTGCCAGTTCTGCATCTGAGCTAATGATTTTTCCACTCTCATGAAAACTCTGTAGGTGAGTGGGATCTTCCTAAGGCCCCTCACCAACGTGACCTTCAACTTGCCACCCTTCTTCATTTATTTATTTCTTTTTTCTTCTTCGTCTTCTTCTACTTCTTTTACACTTTCATCCTCAGATGGAAACCTCTCTGGGTCATGCTCCTGGTCAAGCATTACTTTCACCCAAAGATGTGGTTCTTCATACCTCCCTTGCTAGCATGCATATATATCCATGGCTGTCATATATTCATGCCAACGATGAATGTTTACCGTGTCCAATAATGAGATGCACCCTATGATTGGAAGATTGAGACTGGTGCGTATCAACTTTCACCACAACTATTCGGAGGACATGGAAGGTCACATCGTTCTCCAAGAAGACCATAGAGAAGGTAAGATGACATCATTGGATGACGTTAGGAGGTACCATAGATTCTTTTCTGAGAGTTCCCTAGTTGGACCCTGAGGTCGTACAGGAGACCACCCTTCCCCGGAGGGTAAAGGCATGTTCTCAGTATGTGTTTTCCCTGCTGATCAAGTAATCTCCTACGACGCAATGGCTGCCTGACCCGTTCTTTGCATCACTTCTGTTGCATCTGCTAGTCTACCTTCATGTTCTTCGGTCTATGCACTAGTTTCGTTGATCTGCCGAATGGGTTTCCAAAAAATCTCCTCAGGACACGTTCTCGTCCGGTTTTCGGCATAATTTATTGAAATTCTCACACTAACATCGATAGGGGGATGGGTGTTGATTTCCCCCTTGCCTTCCGTCATGAAAATAAGCCACAGTTGGCCAAGAATATTGGGATGTCGTTCTTCCCAAACCTCTATGTACTCTTTCTTGGGCATCTATTGCATCCACCCAAACTACCTAGTGAACCTGGTCAACACATAGGGTTTTCAGAATACTTTTCCATCAATTCAGGCCACCATCACACTACCCAGGATGCTCTACAGGTACTCCATCTACTCTAGCGGACCCCGCCCGTCATCTACCATTTGGGCGATCGGGGTTCAGAATGGGGGGAAGTTGATGTGGGTGAGGCTACTAATCTTGATCTTGATTCCATCATCCTTGAGTGTTAATGGGAAAATTCTAGAGATGTTGAAAAGGGATGGTCACATACCGTTACCAGGTGCGAATGGAATTCCGGAAGTCAAGCCCACCACAGTGGGCTGTCACCTAGCCATGGAGAATCTGTAACGGCCCACATATCCACCTGGGCGTACTTCCCCTCAAGATGCACCCTAGAATACTATACCGCCTAGCCAACACTGGAACAGCTAGGTTAACCTTATTCTTTCCCGTCATAATCCCAGCTATCACTAACGTCCCTAGGTAGACTCCCATACTTGTGTCCCTTACAGGAAACAACCATCCACACAAGAATGTGGAATGAAACCCGACATACAGCACATTTGGGTCTTGATTTTCATTAATGCCAATTCCCCATTATCGGTATTATTTTGTCTCTAGAATCAACCAATATGATCCTGCTATTCTGCTCTGATATGTGTTCGGGCATTACTTCAGTTGGCGCAACATCTTTACAGCTGTGTCCTAGGTCAGGAAGAGGCCAAACCACTCTGAATTGGATATATCCTTTAATATATATTTTATATTAAGCTCTTCCTTGGACATCTCCAGCAGGTTCCATGATAGAATTGGGGTTCATGTTTTATCCCTCCAAACATTCTCTATCGGGAGGTACTCATCATAATGATACCCCTCCAAAGGGATTCCCCCGATACAGTGGACATCCCATAGGTTGATTCCCACCTCCCCTTGGTGGAGGTGGAAAGTGTAGGTATCAGGCGACCAATGACAAAAAATATCTTCTACAAAGACCTGTTGTCGGTAGAAGTGGAATTGAGAAGTCCAAACATCCAGAAAAAGCCCAAAAGACCATAGCTCTGGCCCGAATTCTTTAACTTTCTGATGTACCTAGTACGCCCATGGCCTTTAATTAGTAATGTTGCCCCGGATCTGATATCCCCCTCCTGCCAGCCCTTCGTCTCATTTGTAATGCTGCTTCTAAAAGTAATTTCATAAACATTGGAAGATTCCTTGGGGGCCAGATCACTTCCCACATCAATCCTGGTCTTTAGATTTTGGACATAGATGGATGGATTCTGTGTTTCCCAAGTTTTGTGGTCATTGTTGGTAATGTGGTATTGTGGAAGACTATCCTCGCTCATCACCCACGACTGCTATGTATCTGTCTCTAAACCAGGAATCAACACCTCTTCCAGATGTCCTAAGGTCCATAGTGGTACGATAAAACTCAGGACTTATTCCTTTTGATCATGTGTAGCCATGCTGAAAAGCATTTCGTTATCAAACACAGCCCTCCCAGCATGAAGAATCAGAGGGTTAGTGATCATTTGGGTCCTTCTTGTCACAACATCAACTTCCCTCTAGACATCGATCTGTTGAGCAGCCATTTTTAAAACACTGAGGGGATCGGTGCGAAATAAAAAATATTCATTGTGCAAGAGTGGAAGTGGAATGAAAGAATGTTTACGTTGGCCAAAAAAATTTGTATGGTGCGCAAAACCTAGAGTCGGTCATAGAATCTGTCACGTGGATCTTGACTATTTTTGTGCACGAGAGAATGAAAGCATGTCGCACGAAAAAAAGTCAAAGTAGGGTCTAGGGGGGGGGGGCCTCGACATATTTATAAAGCACTGATGCATCTTATGTGCATGCATAACACTCATGTGTGTGAAAAATGAATTTTTTGCATCGTTAAAGATATCTATTCTATTTTTTGGTGTACCCTCATAATCCGACCTTATGGATCTCTTTCGAATGTGATTCTGAGGGGGGAATTTGTTGACGCCTATATTCATAGAAGGTCCGCATCGAGTAGATAAAAGAGAAATGAATGAATTTGGGATGAAAAAGAAGATATTTTGGGACCAAGGAGGCGGGCGCACACAATATTGGGGAGACACATTCAAGAAGACTTCTGGTGCGCAGACTCATGTGTGTCGACCTCCCTTTCCAGGCCCAAAGCACAATCATCTGCAACTAGTCACACCCATCCCTATTTTCATGCTAAAGGTGATGTCAAATGGGTGTTTGCATGCCTGACCCCATGTTCGTGTCGAAGGTGACATCGAATGAAAGTTTGCACGCTCGACCCTGTTTCCGCTCCGAAGGCAACATCAAATGGGATTTTCTGTTCCCTACCCCATTTCTATGCTGAAGGCGACGTCAAATGAGAGTTTTCACACCCGACCCCATTTTTGTGCATGAGGTGACCTCCAACGGGTATTTGTGCACCAGGATCCCTTTTTTCACATAAGGCAATGTCAAACGGGCGATTGCGCGCCTGACCCCCTTTGTGCGCACAAGCCAAAAACTGATAAGAGTTTGCATGTCAGGATCTTGTTTGCCACTCCTTGGACTACAGTTATAAAAATAAGTATAACCCTACCCTTAAGTGATAGAAATCAAAGATGAAGCGATGCTCTACCATGTAAAAATATCGTCTTTCGTGACAGGGCGAAAAACCCCTCGGCCTTAAGGTATTGGATTTTGTGCAACAGGTCCCTCGAGGGGGAACCTTCGGGTGGGCCCCCTGATCCTTGTGAATTTCTTTTTTTTCCAAAGTCATTTGCGCATAAGGGGTCCCCTCTTGCATGAAAGTTCCCTCTGTATCAAGCTCTCTTTCACCCAACTCATTCCTCTTGTGTGAAAACTGTTAGTCTTGCACACCACGCCTCGGTATTGCGTACCACCGGTCCAACATGCACGCAATCCGTCCATCCTGCACACAACCCATCCGTCTTGTGTGCCACCAGTCCCTCTTGCACAAAACCCCATCGTCTTCCACACAAACCTTGCATCTTTCATGCAGACCTCCATCTTTCCCCGACCCATTCTTTTATATGTGCTCCATGTGATGCCATCGCCTTGAGGAACCATGTATGAGACTCTCTTATGAAAAATACACCTACGTCACACGATTTCATCCCTTGTGGCCCCTCAGGTTTGCACGGAGAAATTTCAAAGTCCCTTGGGAGATGTTTTCCATTGCGTTTCATCGCCTCATGTTTCTTCGTAGAGGCACACTAATGGCTATTTCTTCTTCACATAGCCACACTAATTTATACCTACCAATGGATCACTCCATATAACCCCCTCACCATTGCATTTCCGATGACTTCCTTCCGTCAAGGGTGGCTAGGTATTGGTTATGTAAGTCCTAGGGATGCGGAGCACACCCACTTTGTCCGAGCTGCTAGATATTAAACTGCCAAGTGCCATCGTCCTCAGCACATGACATTAAACTGTGACCTCACCTTGTTTCATGCGTGCAGGGTGCATCATCTCCAAAATTCTCTACACCAATTGGTCTCCATGAGGGTGAGATCATTCCTCACATGGAATGAAATACTCTTTATCAGAGCAGTTTCCATCCATGGGGAAAGGGAAACCGCCCTCGTGGAATCCCCTATCCTTTCTTATAGGAGGCAGCAACTGTGGTCCTCTTTTCCTGGGTGCCAAATCTCTTTCCCGCTGGGATTTTCCACCACCCGGGCCTCCATCATGGATTAAGCCCCAATCTCAACACCCCTGGGCTACTAACCACGTGTAAGACTCTATTTCATCTTTGGGATGTGGACCATGCATAATCCCCTCTTTCCATTTTGGGCTCCTACCTACGCATCAGCCCCACTCTACTTCCAACAGACGGACCTTCCGCGACATGATTGTCATGTCTTTTTTTTCCACTTGTTTCTCACAAAATGCATGAATTATGTGGTATTAGAGAAATCATCAACCATGACATATTTTTTGGGATGCCTAGATGGTAATCCCTATACACACACCCATCATTAACTACGAGGTCTTCGATTCTTTCCATGTAAGGGTATGTATGATGCCTCCCTGAGGTTGAAGCCCACCGACCATTGGTCCAGACCATCTTCACGTCAACTCAACAGTCCCATCCTAAACTATGAGGTCTTTGATCCCTGCTAAGGAAGGCTACATAGGAAGCCTCCCTGAGGTTTAAACCCACCAACCATTGGTCCCTACCATCTTCACGTCGGTTCACCAAACCCATACTGAACTACAAGGTCTTTGATCCCTGCCAAGGAAGGGTATGTAGGAAGCCTCTCTGAGGTTCAATCCCACCAACCATTGGTCCCAACCACATTCATGCCGATTCACAAAACCCAAACTGAACTATGTTGTCTTTGATCCTGGAAAAGGAAAGGTTCATAGGAATCCTCCTAGAGGATCAAGCCCAAAATCTGTTGGTTCAAAACCCCTTCATGTCTTTCCACACCTTTCCTCCAGGACGTTAAAATGTATGCCACTTTTGTCTCATACGACACTAAACTGTAACCCCAATGAGCAGTACGTCGTTGTGACTCCAACCAGTGGTAGGATTATGTGACCCCATCTAGCGGTAAGCTGTTGAAATCCCCAGTTAGTTGTATGTTTTCATCAAATTAACTATGAACACTTTGATTATCTGTCATAGGGATATGTATGAGTTCTCTTCAAGACTCATGCCTAACATCATCGTCATCCTCGAGTCGAAACCATCTCATTCTCCACCCACTCCACATTACCATAAATCGTTTATTTTGGTTCATAACTGGGCTGCCACATCCCAGTGGGATCATGCCACTTTATTCAACATTCACTTTAACAACAATCGGGAAGCTAACCAAGCATTAACCCCAACACCGGTGTTCCCTTCAAGGGTGGCCTCACCTGATCTGCTCTAGTTAGTGTTCTGATCAGTCTGATTCGTCTCCACATGATGTTAAATCCGTAGCATACCCTGTGTTTACCATAAGAACCTGAGGAAATCATCAGATACATGCCTATCGAATATGATTCCCTACATTCATAGTGGGATGCATCGGGCTTCCGTGCACTCGAGAAGCCGTGTAATTAGAGGAAGAAGCCAAGACGGGCCAGTGTTCTAGCATCCAGACATGCGAGTGATATCCAACAAGACTACTCCTCTGACTAAAGGTTGTTTCCCTGACCGGACCCCATGTAATGTCCTGATAGAAGTAGTGAAATTAACTGGTGTCCATGAAGATATGGAACTCTGAAGAATTTCATGAACCACTTCTTATATCTATAATGGATACATGGACTAGGTGATGAGTTTTTAGGAGGAATCTGTGGAAGGAAGAACCGAAATCCAATCATCCCATTTCAATCAAAAACCAAACATCCCTTAATAAGGAACGGATGCCTCCAGCCTTTGGAATGTGGGAATGCAGGGAAACAAACAATGCCACCGTTCTTGAACAAAATGGACATGTTCTCCCTAATGAATGCTTATGAAACAATATTCATACATTATAGTGATAGAAGGAAGAGGAAAATTAAGAGAGATATATACCTCATTAAAAATTAATTTATATGTTAAAAATCACTCATTAGAAATAGACAATTTCAAAATATTATAATACCATGTTTACAATTATTAATCATATGATAAATTCTGTCAGTTAATAATTTAATTTATTTTTTCAAAATGTGTTATTCCATTAATGTATTCTAGGTTATTTATGATAAAGGTAATTGTACTGATACAAGTTCCAAAAATGATATTTTTTTCAGATACACAAAATCAGAAACCATATTTGTAGAGACCCGAAACTTGACGTACATGGACATTACATTACTTTTGCGGAATACTTAATACATAACAAAAATAGACACACAAGGACCGTAATAGTTTATTGTCTTTGGAAACTCAGAATAAAATCTTCTAATCATGGTGAAATATCTTAAACATCTCCCATAACGATGTTCCCCTTTTTTTGTCTTACCTAAAACCATTCTTTATATCCTGGGGAAAAGAAAACCTAAAAATGGTCAGCTCAAATTCTCACTAAGGGTAAGCATGGATAAAATAAAACATACTATATACATTTGAACTTAAAAACATGTACATAGTGTTTAAACATTAAAAGCTTGAGAAATGACATAAAAGATGGAAGTACTTAAGGCATAGATCATAAAGAATCATTAAGAATGATAAAATAGAATGGGAATAAAACATGTAATTGTGGCATCCATTAAACACATGTAATGATTTCCATAGTAGCCAAGGAATTGCTTCAAAGACCATCTTAGTGGACAAAGTCTCATTCTGAATCGAGTTCACTCCTCGTTTCAGTCCTGTAACACTGAACCGAATTAACTTACTGTTCCAGCCATGTCTATCTCATGAGATATAAAATTTTTACCCAATGCATTGTAGGGAGATATAGGTCCCACCCATCTAATAATGAAATCATTCTTACTTGTGCCACAAAATAAACTTAAAACATTCATCATAACCCAAAGAATATAATGGGTTTCATAAACATCATCTCATCAACTCATAAGCCATATATAACAAATGGAAATTTCATCATAAGAAAAGTGAAACCATGTAAATCATAGATAAATTAAACTTGAAACATACAAATATGAAATAATGTCATCTTAGATGAAAAATGGTTTTGATAAAACACTTGAAATGAATTCTTGAGGAAAATATCCTTTATTCTTCATAATCATTATCTTTTCACAAAATGTCATGAAATTTTAAAATAAAAGGATTTTGTTGAAAATAGTCATGAAATATTTTGGAGGAAGCTTCCTGAAAATAAGGCTTTATAAAACTGTAAAAATCCGTTCGTTCCGTATAAGTTAAAAAAACATTATTCTCGTACTTTTGCCGGAAAAGTCAAAATGTACCTCGTAAAAGAATGATTCCATACATACCATGTAGTAAAAGTCAAAAATGGGTAAAAATGATATTAAACCATTTTTAGGAAACATGGATATGGATGTGAATAATAAACCCAGTAAATAATTACGAATAAACAATCTCGGATAAGAATGAGACTGGAATAATTATCCCTTACCTTAGGTCTGATTTGCTTAGTAAGTGTCTGAACCTCTGGTATAATGATTTAAATAATGTGATTGACTTATTCCAGAATCATACTCATTTTTATGATATCATATATGGTTCACTTATGATATTATATTACCCGTTTTTTGTAAATTCCATGTTAAAGAGCGTTTTGGGTAAAATCGTTTCATTTGTCGTCTGTGTTTTGACTTGTAATTATTCATATGATTACTTAGATCATGATTAATTAATTCCAGAATATAAAACGTGATTTATATATAATATATATTCATAATATACATATATATAATAGATCAGTAAATGGAAAGAAATACACCGTTCATGGAGACGGTAGGCCGTACGTACAAATGAACATTGTTTTCGTTTCCTTATTGAGTTGAATGGAATTAAGTAGATGAAATACATATATATACATAGAAATCCATTATCATTATTATGTCATATATTTAATGATTACTTATTATATATACTTTATAATCATTCATGAATGGTTAACGTGGAGAATGAATCGCATCGCGTCATGGAGACGGTATTCCGTACGTACGCACGAGCGATGATATCATTCTCATGATCGTGGAATTGTATTGGAGTGTATGTATACTATTTCAGAATCAATATCACTTTACAATAATCATATATAGTTATTATGTACACCATTATACCCATCCATGTAAGGTGGTGGTGGAAAATATTTTACACCATGGCGTGGAGATAGTATTCCGTACGTACGCACGCGCGGTGATTTCGTTTTCCGTAGGATGGATAGATGGTTAAATTGGGTTGTTTCATACATATAATAGCATATCAGTATATGATTGATACCTATGATATTACTTCATAATGAAACAACCTAAGAATAAGAAGTGGAAGAAGAAATAAAGTTGAAAGAATACGTAACGGACATTACCTCTTCTTTGAAGTGCCTCTTTGAGTCCTCCTCTTAGGGCACCAAAATTGGTCTTTGAAGAATACCAAGACCTCTTAGATGTTTCTAGGGAAGTGGAGAAGAAAATTTTTCAGGGTTTGGCCGATCTTGAAGGCTCAAAGTGGTGTGAAGAAGAGAGGGAGGAGGTGCCCTTTTATAAGGGAGGAGAGGGGCACCTTTGGAATAACTAAAAATATTATTTTATTATAAAGTCATATTCGGTTTTAAATAGATCCAAATCGATTTATTTCGAAGCTAAGGTGGGGATGGGTCGAAATATTCTCTTCCAATATAATTTAGACAAGTTTAGGTTCCTATGTTTACCTTATCATTTATATTTAACTTTAAGTTATATAATTTTACTTTTACCGTGTCTTTTTGTGTTCTTACACTAGAAGGTTAATAAACATACTATAACAAGACAAACAAACCCCAAGTTTTCTATTATTAATATATATAACCTTATACAAGTCATTTTTCCGAACCTTAGATTTTTAGGAATAAAATAACAATAAAAAATATAATATTTTTTTTAAAAACTATTTTATGTCAATTTTTACACTATTTAGTAATTGATTTTTGTGAAAATCAGAACAGAATTATTAGTTGGAAAAATTTTAATTAAATCAATACTAACATGTCATATTAACCTATAAAATTAGTGTAATTCATAAAAAGTCTCAAATTACATTTATTTGTGTATTTATATGATCAATTATGTCAATATTTTATTAATAAAATAATTACTGCATCATCATTGTGTCATAAATAAATTAAATTATTTAATGTATAAAAATTAAAAATTAAATATAATTATGTAGGACATCTTATTATATTTATATAGAATATTTATAGTTGAATTTATCTTATGTATAACCTTATATTGAGAATTATTTATTTATTAAACATTGATTTTAACTATTTTAACCCTTCTTTGAATAAATTAATAATAAATGTCCTAATCTAATCCAAGTGGGCCTAAATGGTCATATTTTATTCCTAAAGTTGTTTTTGGTCGAATTAAACTTATCCAATAGAATTAGGACATGTGTTAGAGTAATAATAATATCATTTTTACCCTTATTTACCCTATTTATTTTTAACCGTGGTCAAAAAAAGTAAAAAGTTACTATTCACCAAAAATTATTTTCATCTCATTGAACAAAATTTTACTTACTGACATCAACTGTGTCTCTCGGATTTTTGAAATTCCACTCCCAGAAGCGGTAAAATTAAGTTTTATGAAAAATTCAATTTTTTTAACTACCACTTAGTGGTTTCACTATTCATCAAAAAATGAAAGTTTCCAGAAAAATACCAAAAAATAATCCTAAGATATATTTGATATTATGAATTAAAAAATGATGTCTATTTTATCAAATTTAAAACATATCAGCTACATTAACTAATTTAAAAATTAATTCCCATCGTCAAAACAAATAGCGTGTTTTTAAGAGATAATAACTATCAAAAGATCGACACTTGTTTATAACTGGTTTAAATGTGAAATTACATCCAATGACCAACATTATATTAAATTGTAAAAATATATTCTAAATATACATTAAAACCACTCAAATTAATAATTTATCACTATTAATTATTTCGATTAAAAAAGTTGTTTTTAATTAAAATTTAGTAATTTTCACTATTCATCAGAATATTAAAGTTATCTGAAAAGTACCAAAATTTCACCCAAAGCTAATTTCGATATTTTGAATCCAAAAATGAAGTCCATTTTGAAAAATAAAATTTAAAAAATTTCAAAAAGTTGTTATTACTATTCATAACAGCTAGTTTTAATAATATTTTAATAGCATATCGTTGTTTAGTGGAACTCGGTATTGCGTACTACACAAGCTATCGAGGAAGGTCGTGATTGCGTGTAATGGAATGAAATTCAAGGATGCGTGTTGTGCAAGCTCCTTTTGGTGTAGCGTACAACACAAGACATTAATGAAATTAAAAAGAATATTTTTCATAAAATCTCGGGGTGTTACATTCTACCCCCCTTAAAATGAATTTCGCCATCGAAATTCATCGGGGTTATAAATGGTTTACTACTCAAAAGTTTCTTTCATAGAAACCCACATCGTAAAAGGAACACCAAAACCCATATTTAAAAACAAAAGTATGAAACGTAACGGTTACCCAGATTAACTAATCACTGGGTTTCTACATAGGAGAACATAGGTGAAAATATGGGTATAGAAGAGAAATCTAACAGTCATGTTCTGATGGAGAGTGGTAGAAAACATGGCTATGAAGAAGCCATCAATCACAAAGCCATAAATTTGTGATGATCTAAGGTACCATCTGATTCATCGGATATAAGGGCACCAGGACAACATTTTTGGTTTTCAAGATCATTTCCCTAAAGTTGATGAATTTGAATTAGAATAAATACTTACTTTATTTTGGTACAATCTCACTGTTGTTCATGATTTTAACAATTTTCACTTCATCTCTTAAAGAAATGAAGTTGAATTTGATATTCGTGAAGTGTTATCAGATCATGTGATAGAATGACGGGTCATTCCATCTATCTCAAACAAAAGGTTAGAAAAAGTTATTAAATATACATAAGTCTATCTATAGTGAGATTAATCATATATGGTTCCTAAAATGGACTTATACTTCATATATCATACTACTTAATATAATAAAACTAATTTCTACTAAATATGGACTTCCTTTAGGCCAGTGGTAGGCGATAAAGGCCAATCGCACTTCAGTTGTGGGTTCGATTCCCACAGCCTTGTCCGATGCGATGGGTTGTCACCCATCCTGCATGTTTTCCTTTTTATAAAACTATATTACCATAACATCACATCAATAATATCGAAAAAACTTCTATCCTTAAACAATAAAAACTTATATCCAACATAATCCATTGCAATCTTTAGGATTATCCATAATACTGCAGTCCACTCTCATAACATAGTGAAAACGATTACAATAGATTTCATATAACAAGCATGTTAATACCATCGTTGATCCCCATATATCATAAGATATGTCTTTTTGGTCACATTCCAAACATTCGAAGGCCTTAATCATGTATCCTATTGAAAAATGAATACCCATTGAACCTTAGTGAAAACATGAATGCTATTAGAAGTTAACACTTTCCACATACCAAAATCCTCAAAATTCTATATACTCAAACCATGATATCCCTTATATCAATCATGAGCTCATGAATACAATCAAACATCTCATTATCTTCTTATTCCTTCATTATGCGCATATCATCTACTTTACAAAAATATCCGAATAACCTTCCATGGTTACTAGTACCATTCAAAATATACTTTCAAATACTTTTAGGGAAAACAATAGTGTAACAATCCTTTGATAATTCTTTATTCCATAGTACCATTAACTATACAACATAACTCTTGATAAACATACAATCACTCCACCACCTTCTAAAACCATTGACCGAGCTTCAACAATTCTTTCATCTCACATATCATTTGTAGTCTCTTTATCATCATCAACATAAATTCTAGCCATACGGCTGTACTGATTATCTTCATGAGACATTCCCTTAGGGCATTGGTTTTCATAATTACCGTACATTCCACATTTAAAACATTTAACCATTTTTGATGTCGTAGCAATACCATTATCCTCATCAATGGTGTTAACTGAACCTTTTCCTTTGCACTTACTAGATTTGTGTCCTTCTTTTCCACACCCAAAGCATCTTCCAGTTCCCTTGAAACAATCTCCCCGATGCCTCTTCCCACATGATTTAAATGAGGGAAATTGAACTTTCTTTCCTCTATGATCATCATGAAACTCCATCTTTCTCTTGTTATCTGAGTCGGGAAACTTACCAAAGTTGAGATTATTGATCATATTATGAGATTACTGATTAGGCATAATAACAATGTTTGGACTTCCAAATCATGTTTCATGTGGTTTCTCTTGAATAATATCATTCCATTGTCCGTCATATCCTCCATTATCATGAATCTTCCGGTTTCTAGCCATTTTCTAAAACCCAAAAAGAATAGTGTGAGAGGCAAAAATCATGCTAGAGAAAATAATATAGTAAAGGGGGCGCACCCTCAATATCTAACATCTTAGGTTAAATTCTAAGATCTTTACCATAGTTCTAGAACTATATCCAATACGTATACTTATCCTTAGGGACATCCCTAGACATACCTTAGAAGTACCTCTAGGGATCTCACTAACGTTTTTGCATCCTAGTTTCCAAAGGTTGACAAAACTTTTCCTCTAATACCAACTGTAGAGACCCGAATATTGACGTACATGGACATTACATTACTTTTGCGGAATACTTAATACATAAAAAAATTAGACACACAAGGACCGTAATAGTTTAGTGTCTTTGGAAACTCAGAATAAAAATCTTCTGATCGTGGTGAAAGATCTTCAACATCTCCCATAAAGATCTTCCCATTTTTTTTCTTACCTAAAACCATTCTTTATATCCGGGGGAAAATAAAACATAAAAAGGGTGAGCTCAAATGCTCAGTAAGGGTAAGCATGGATAAAATAAAACATACTATATATATTTGAACTTAAAAACATAAACATAATGTTTGAACATCAAAACATTGAGCAATGACATAAAACATGGAAGTACATAAGGAATAGATCATAACAAAACACTAAGAATGAAAAAATAGCATGGGAATAAAACATGTAATTGTGGCATCCCTTAAACACATGTAATGATTTCCATAGTAGCCAAGGCATTGCTGCCAAGACCATCTTAGTGGACAAAGTCCCATTCTGAATCAAGTTCACTCCTCGTTTCAGTCCTGTAATACTGAACCGGATTAACTTACCGTTCCAGCCATGTCTATCTCATGAGATAACAAATCATTACCCAATGAATTGGAGGGAGATATAGGTCTCACCCATCTCTTAATGAAATCATTCTTACTTGTTCCACAAAATAAACTTAAAAGATTCATCATAACCCAAAGAATAAAATGGGTTTCATAAACATCATCTCATCATCTCATAATTCATATAAAAAATGGACATTTCATCATAAGAAAATTGAAACCATCTAAATCATAGATAAATTAAACTTGAAACATACACATATGAAATAATGTCATCTTAGATGGAAAATGATTTTGATAAAACACTTTAAATGAATTCTTGAGGGAAATATCCTTTATTCTTCAAAATCATTCTCTTTTCACAAAATGTCATGAAATTTTAAAATAAAAGTATTTTGTTGAAAATAGTCATGAAATCCTTCGGAGTAAGCTTCCTTAAAATAAGGCTTTATAAAACCGTAAAAATCCATTCGTTCCGTATAAGTTAAAAAAACCTTATTCTCGTACTTTTGCCGGAAAAGTCAAAAAGTACCTCGTAAAAGAATGAATACATAAATACCATGTAGTAAAAGTCAAAAATGGGTAAAAATGACATGAAACTACATTTAGAGAAACATGGACATGGATTAGAACAATAACCCCAGTAAATACTTACGAATAAACAATCTTGGATAAGAATGAGATTGGAATAACTATCCCTTACCTTAAGTCTGATTTGCTTCGTAAGTGTCCTAACCTCTTGTATAATGATTTAAATAATGTCATGGACTTATTCCAGAATCATAATCATTGTTATGATCTCATATATGGTTCACTTATGACTTTATATTACCCGTTCTTTTGTAAATTCCATGTTAAAGAGCGTTTTGGGTAAAATCGTTTCATTTGTCATCTGTGTTTTGACTTATAATTATTCATATGATTACTTAGATCATGATTACATAATTAAAAAATATAAAGCATGATTTATATATATATTATATATTCAGAATATACTTATATATAATAGATCAGTAAATGGAAAGAAATACATTGTTCATGGAGACGGTAGGTCGTACGTACGCATGAACGCTGTTTTCGTTTCCTTATTGAGTTGAATGGAATTAAGTAGATTAAATACATATATATACACCTAAATCCAGTATCATTATTATGTCATATATTTCATGATTAATTATTATATATACTTTATAATCATTCATGAATGTTTAACGTGGAGAATGAATCTCATCGCGTCATGGAGACGGTATTCCGTACGTACGCACGAGCGATGATATCATTATCATGATCGTGGAATTGTATTGGAGTGTATGTATACTATTTCAGAATCAATATAAATTTACAATAATCATATATAGTTATTATTTACATCATTATACCCATCCAAGTAAGGTGGTGGTGGAAAATAGATTACACCACGGCGTGGAGACGATATTCTGTACGTCCGCACGCGCGGTGATTTCGTTTTCCGTAGGATGGATAGATGGTTAAATAGGGTTTTTTAATACATAAAATAAAATATCAGTATATTAGTGATACTGATGTTATTACTTCATAATGAAACAACCTAAGAAGAAGAAGTGGAAGAATAAATAAAGTTGAAAGAATCGGTAACAGACATTACCTGTTCTTTGAAGCGCCTCTTTGGGTACTCCTCTTAGGGAACTAAAATAGGTCTTTGAAGAAGACCAGGACCTATATTATGTTTCTAGGGAAGTGGAGAAGAGAATTTGTCAGGGGTTGGCCAAGTTTGAAGGCTCAAAGTGGTGTGAGGAAGAGAGGGAGGAGGTGCCCTTTTATAAGGGAGGAGAGGGGCACCTTTGGAATAATTAAAAATATTATTTTATTAGAAATTCATATTTGGTTTTAAATATCTCCAAATTAATTTATTTATAAGCTAAAGTGGGGATGGTTCGAAAGCATCTCATCTAATATAATTTAGACAAGTTTATGTTCCTATTTTAACCTTATCATTTATATTTAACTTTATGTTAGATAATTTTACTTTTACCGTGTCATTTTGTGTTCTTACACTATAAGGTTAATAAACATACTATTACAAGCCAAACGAACCCCAAGTTGTTTATTATTAATATATATATCCTTATCTAGGTCATTTGGCCGAACCTTAGATTTTTAGGAATAAAATAACAATTAATAATATAATATTTGTTTTAAAAACTATTTTATGTCAATTTTGATACTATTTAGTAATTGATTTTTTTGAAAATCATAACAGAACGATTGGTTCGAAAAAAGTTAATTAAAACAGTATTAACATGTCATATTAACCTATAAAATTAGTGGAATTTATAAAAAGTCTCAAATAACATTTATTTGGGTATTTATAACATCAATTATGTCAATATTTCATTAATAAAATAATTACTTCATCGTCATTGTGTCATAAATAAATTAAATTATATAATGTCTAAAAATTACAAATTAAATATAATAATGTAGTAAATCTTCTTATATTTCTAATTAATATTTATAGTAGAATTTATCTTATGTATAACACTATATTAAAAATGATTTACTTATTAAACATTGATTTTAAGTATTTTAACCCTTCTTTGAATAAATTAATAATAAATGTCCTAATCTAATCCAAGTGGGCCTAAATGGTCATATTTTATTCCTAAGGTTGTTTTTTGTCGAATTGAACTTATCCAATAGAATTAGGACATGTGTTAGGGTAATAATAATATCATTTTTACCCTTAATTACCCTATTTACTTTTAACCGCGGTAAAAAAAGTAAAAAGTTACTATTCACCAAAAATTATTTTCATCTCATTGAACCACATTTTACTTACTAACATCAACCGTGTCTCTATGATTTTTGAAATTCCACTCACAGAAGCGGTAAAATTATGTATTATGAAAAATTCAGTTTTTTTAAATACCACTTAGTGGATTCACTATTCATCAAAAAATGAATGTTTCTAGAAAAATACCAAAAATTAGGCCTAAGCTATATTTGATATTATGAATTCAAAAATGATGTCTATTTTATCAAGTTCAAAACATATCAGCTACATTAACTAATTTAGAAATTAATTCCCGTCGTTAAAAAAATAGCGTGTTTTTAAGAGATAATAACTATCAAAAGATTAACACTTGTTTATAACTGCTTTAAATGTGAAATTACATCCAATTAACAACATTGTATTAAATTGTAAAAATGTATTCTAAATATAATTTAAAACCCCTCAAATTAATAATTTATCTCTATTAATTATTTCGATTAGAAAAGTTGTTTTTAATTATAATTTAGTAATTTTAACTATTCATCAGAATATGAAGGTTATCCGAAAAGTACCAAAATTTCACCCTAAGCTAATTTCGATATTCCGAATCCAAAAATGAAGTCCATTTTGAAAAATAAAATTTACAAAAAATCAAAAAGTGGTTATTACTATTCATAACAGCTAGTTTTAATAATATTTTAATAGCATATCGTTGTTTAGTGAAACTCAGAATTCCGTACTACACACGCTATCGAGGAAGGTCGTGATTGCGTGTAATGCAAGGAAATTCAATGATGCGTGTTGTGAAAGCTCATTTTGGTGTAGCGTAAAACACAATACATTAATGAAATTAAAAAGAATATTTTTCATAAAACCTCAGGGTGTTACAATATTCCTTATTTTGTAGACTTTTTAATCATCTTCCAAATATAGAGTGGTTAATGATGCATTTTTCAATATGCTCATGATATATTCTACCTTGTTATCTTTAAGTGGATGGTAGTACAAAATTTAATCAAAATCCTTTTTCAATTCCATCCATCTAATATTTTTCAAGTTAAATAATTTATGTGGATGATACCTTTTTTGTGAAAGTTTAGGGATTATACCAAATAGGAGGCTCATGGATGATTTGGGTGTTACACTTAGAATGATGTCCATGTGTAGGTTTTTTTATGGATTACTCTGGATGAGTACCCAAACAAGTTTTTGAATCATTTATATGGAATGGTCTCTGTCAACCTCTAAACCCATCATAGTCTTGCTCGGTGTGAGAATCAAGAGGAAGATGATGATGAAAGAAACTACATGACCTTTTTTCTATAAGGCTAGATACATGAGCTTGAGGAATCATACCTATAGAGGCATGTTTACAAAATGATAAATAATTATTCAAGAAAATAATGTATGAAAAAAGATGCATCTGATAGTGTGGATGTCACAATAATGGATATCCTCTAAGACAACAAGTCATGTTGACTCATGCCTCAATGTGATAATCAATAGAAATTCTATTATTATTAAGCTGTACACATATCCTCCTCTATAGGTGCAAGATGAAAAAGTGATTGGAGATGGAAAAGGGGCTTGGATTAAATAATTTCATCTCTCATTGTGTATCTTGGATAGTCATATTTAACTACCATCTGGACACAACATAGGTGGGTCATAGAAATAATTAGTTAAAACTACCATAGGTCAATCTTGGGGATTAATCAACAAGGGATTATATAAAACTATTTCTATAATAAAATACTAGGACCTCATTCCATGTTGAAAGGAAAAGAAGGTGTATTAATAACCCTCCCTTCTTTGATCTTGAGACTTCTACTCTTAGAGAAACCAAGGGGAAAACGTGGTCCTATACATTTTTTGAGACTCGGGGTTCCCTAAAAACACCCATAGGGTCAAAGTCCTCATGAACATAAGAATTCACATAAATATGATCCCCTAGGACCTGAACTATTAGGTATTACATGTGAGGGAAGACTCTGACTGGAGGAATTCAAATCCAATAAGGACAAACACTAGTGTGCCCCATTCCATTATTTTATATGTCTAAAGGATTTGTTAGAGGTTTCAATTTGGTCTATTTTAAACAAGAGTGAAAATATAGAGTATTCATAAAATTGGTGGTTTTAAAAAAGGACTCCAATGCGGGATTTCATAGGGCTTGTCACAGCATGAAGATGATCTTCTCTTAGGACCTTGGAATAACTAGAAGTGCTTCGTAGAGGGGGGTTCTAGTACTACAAAATCTGAATTTCATTGGGTAATGGAACACCTAGGAAACAAAACTTTGGTGAGAATTATTCAATGTAACCATGTGATTCATACAATTTACCTTCATGGGTATCACACTGGTCCCTTGTTATGGAAGGGGCCTCATGTAAGTGGTTGTACGTAATGGGAAAAAGAGTTCTGTGCAAGTGTCATGTGTTTTAGACCCTAAATGTATTTTGATCATCCTTATCACCCTCAATTATCTCTAGTCTCTGGTTTTTAATTGTATGATAGGAAAATTTTAGATACTTGGGAGATAGGGAAACTCAATCAGAGTTTGACGGATTCTCCATATTTTTTATTCCAATATTTGAGGAGCCTAAGGGTTTTATTTATAGAAAAAAGGGGGCCCTGATCGAACGAGGTAACCCAAATTGGTCTTGGGAATATGTTCTCGATGTCGGTGTACCATGAAGGGGTGACCTATCATTCTATTCCAGGAAGGTGGTGTGAAAAGGTACCATCACCAACCCTCATGAAAATGGGGTGTCACACTACAAACATTGTGGGCCATCTATGGGATGTTTTGGGTCATGATGCATGTAAATAAAATCTACTCCTTAAAAAGAAGTATTTAAACTCATACTAGACATTTGGTGTCTAATTGGGGATCACATAAAGAATTATATAGTATATTGAATGGAACATGTTTCATGCTGTCAAAAATTAAAAAACGTTTCATCCTTCGAAAGATATTACGCCCCATGGCACTATCATAGGTACATTTCTTTGTCCATTATTTCCATGTTATTAGAAAATGATTATACCAAGACCTTTTGAATATAGTATTCTTAATTTCAATCCATTATACATAATTTCTGACAAATAATTTCATAATTTATTATCACGATACAATTAAAACATTTTACAATTAGCATATCATTATTTGTTTATTATTACCATTTATCTTTATATTGTAACCAAGATCTAGACTACCCAAACATACCAAATCACTTAAATTTTGGTGATATCATAACAAATTCTCTAGTTTTTTTTCATACCGAACATATCACTATATGAAAATTTATATCTCTAACATTAAGATCACAAAGATCGATACTTCTCAATTCTTTAACACCAATACAACTTCTTATCCATTTAGTTCTCCTTCAACTCTAGAAATATCGTTAACATTCATTATAAAGTAACAATAAAAGAATAAAACCATAGTCAAGTATCTTTAAATATCATCCATTAAATGATATCAATCTAATCCATTTCTATGTTAACATTAATCATATCCCACTACTAATCAGTATCACTATTACAATTTTCACATAACAGGTGTTATAATCTAATTCATAAAACATCCAATGATGGGAAATATTTTATCCAAAGCAATAACATGTTCTCCAATTAAAAAATTGGTAAAAGGTTACAACAAAAATCCATAGGATGATATTTCAAAAAACTATCCTCTATTGACTTATTTCTCTATTGAGAATTCAGTCACTTCACTACTCTAGTATTACTAATAAAATCCAATATAAACTATGTTATCACAACCAGAATCAACACATTTACAACCCCAACCATTTTAGGTTTATGGTTCATAAGGATATTTTTCTATTGTTTTACTCCTACCATATTATCTATATATTTTCTATGTATAACCATTCTAAATTAGACATAGTTATGGTCTTTAAATTTTTAAAATAATGTTATGATTGATAGTGTATAAAATTCGCAACACCGAGATTAATAAAACCACAAATTACTATAGTAGTATAAGATATCCATTAAATTAGAGGGTAAGAATAATATTAACCACATTATGAAATATAATTATAATGTAAATAATCAAAAAATAATATTTATTTATTTATTTTTAAAAAATTCATTACTTCTTTTTAATGTACTTTTGTTCCTATACAACTATGTTTTCTTCCAAAATGATTTTTGTAATTTCTTTTCTGAGAAAATATTTTAACTAATTTATAGAACTTTTATATATTATGTTATGATAAAATGAATTCATTTATAAAATATTCATAATAAGATTAGCTGACGATTAAATTTTTAGTTTTTTTGAAAATGTTGACTTTTTAAATTAATAGTGGAAATTCATAATTTTATTATAAACTATTTTTTTATTTTAAAATATTTACATATTGAAATTATATTTTTAATTAATATTAAAATTTAAATAGTTATATTGGATTAATAATAATCTAATTATGGTTGTTGTAAATAATTTTAATTTTAAAATTGGTATAAATTTTTTTTATTACATAATATTTGTTTTAAAAAATTTCATTGTGTTTTGTGTTTTTACCTTAAATTAATTTATTCAAATTACACAAAATAAATATCCAGAAAACAAAATTTGAAATCATTACTTCAAAATTTGATCAATATTCCTCTTTTATTTTCGGTCATTTTTAATAGTAACCATAGTAAAAAACTGTCACTCTAGTAATGGTAAATCATGTAAATTGGGTTAAAAATGATAGTAAATAAAAAATGACCATAACACCTGAAATTATTCTATAAGATGACTATACCTCATTCATGTTCATCTAATATTTTAAAATATTTCCACTTGGTGTCATATGAATTTAATTTGGAGGTATATATTATTTAATTAAATGATAATGTAAAAAATTTCAATTTACATAAATAATTTATTATGATAGGGAAAAAGAGAAATTTTTTCAATTATAAACACGTGTTTTAATTATAATTAATTTTAACCTGGAAATTTATTTTTAAATTTTAGGGATGAAATAATTACTTTCAATTCTTACTCAACTTCGACCGAAGATTTTTCACATAGTATAAGAATAAAATAAATTATTTTGAAACATTTAAATATTAATATATTTTTATTGAAGTATTGTATAAATATAATTTTTAGATAAAGATAAAAATATAATATATGTTTTAATTGGTTATATTGGAATTATATTGTTTAAATTTTGTTAAATAATTCATATTAAATGAATAGTTCCAAAATTTACATAAATGTTATTTTGTAATAACTAATATTTTATTAAATTATTTATACTTTATGAAAATTCTACGATTATCAATATTATTTTTATATATTTAAATACATCATATATTATAGATTCATATAACAATTTTTTAATAGGAACTATATAACGACCCATACTTTACATACATTGTTAATACTTCAAAATTGAAGCACACTTATTAAAACATATGACAAAACCACAAAGGACCGTATAGGTATAGTGTCTTTAGAAACTGGGAAACATAAACAACTGGTTCATAAATCTTCTACAGTGTCTCCCATTTATTTCATCATATCTAGGGTCGCTTTCAGCATATTCTACTTAATATCCATCTTCCTGACCTGGGGAAAAGAAAACATAAAAAGGTGAGCTCAAATGCTCAGTAAGGGAAAATAAAGGAAATAAAAATCATATCATATCTTTTTGAAAAATCAAAACCTGCAAAAGAGATCATAATATCTTAACATGGAATAAATCATAGAAGTGAAAATGAGATCCCCATAATCATAACATAAAACTTGAAACTTTGTGGCATGCACACATAATCATGGAAAATCATTTCTTGTTAGTCATGACTCATTGCCAAGACTATCTTAGTGGACAAAGTCCCTTTTTGAACCGAGTTCACTACTCGTTTCAGTCCTGTACCACTGAACCGAAATAACCTTCCGTTCTAGCCATTTCTATCTCATGAGATATAAAATCTTTACCCAATGCATTGGAGGGAGATATAGGTCCCACCCATCTTATAATGAATCATTTCTTATGTGTGCCACATAATCATAAATCATACATCATCGCATAACCCATGTAATAAAAATGGGATTCTTAAACAACATGACATCATAAAACAATTCATATAAGATAAAGAAATTCATAAAAATGTTTCCATCACAACATAATCAAATCCATGTAATAATAGGGATAAAAACAGAACCCTTTTATTATCTTAGATGGAAAATAATTTTGATAAAATACTTGAACTCCATTCTTGAGAAAAATATCCTTTCTACTTCAAAAACACTTTTACATTCTTAAAATGTCATACAATTTTAAACTAAAAGAAGTTGATTAAAAATAAACTTGAATACTTGTAAAGGAAGCTTCTTTGAAATAATGTTTTAAAAAAATCCATTCATGCCGTATAAGTTAAAAAAAACATTCTTCGTACTTTTGTCGGAAAAGTCAAAAAGTACCTCGTACGAAAAACGACAAACGATTCCTTTCATACATATAAATAAAAACTCACCGAAGGGTAAAAATGGATTTAAACAATTGTAGGTGGATAATATTACATATTGATGAAACATGGATGTGGATGATAAAATACACCCCAGTAAATACTTACGAATAAACAATCTCGGATAAAAATGAGATTGTGATATTTCCCTTACCTTAGGTCCGATTTGCTTTGTTCGTGTCCGAAGCTCCTGTATAATGGTTTAAATAATGTTATTGACTTATTCCAGAATCATACATATTGATATGATATCATATATGGTCATATTATTAGCTTCTTGTTAGTAATATTGCATTGTTACTTGTTACTCGGGTCTTTATAACTTTTTGTTCTTATGCGTGTTTTGTCGAATAAATTCTTATTCTTATCTTTAGGTTATAGATAATTCATTTACAGAATGGTATTAGTGTATTATATACCATATTCATTCATTCAATTCATTTATATAATCATTATGAAATGAAGATCATGTAGAACGAGTCGCATCACATCGTGGAGACGGTATTCCGTACGTACGCACGAGTGATGATATCGTTCCTATGATCGTGGAATTGTATTGAAGTATATATATATTATTTCAGTATAAATATTACTTCATAATAATCATATATAGTTACACATTACACCATTATACCCATCCTTTTAAGGTGATGGTGGGAAATAGATTACACCACGGCGTGGAGACGGTATTCCGTACGTACGCACGCGCGGTAATTTCATTTTTTCCGTAGGATGGATAGAAGGTGAATAAGGGTTATTTAATATTTATAATAACATATCAGTATGTAAGTAATACTGATGTTATAACTTTATCATGAAATGACTAAAGAAGAAGAAGTTGAAGAAGAAATAAATTGAAAAGATCGGTAATGGATATTACCTCTTCTTTGGAACACTTCTTTGAATCCTCCACTTAAGGAACTAAGATTGGTCTTTGGAGAAGACCAGGACCTCTAGGATTATTATAGGGAAGTGGAGAGGAGAAAATGGCAGGGGTTGGCCGAGCATGAGTGCTCAAATTGGTGTGAGGAGGAGGGGGAGGAGGTGCCCTTTTATAAGGGAGGGGAGGGGCACCTTAGGAATATCTCAAAATATTATTTTATATTAAAGTCAAAATCGGTTTATAATGGTTCCAAAGGGTCTTATTTCGAAGCTAAAGTGGGGATGGGTCGAAATACTATCAAACAATATGATTTAGACAAGTTTAGGGTATTATTTTAACCTTATCAATTAGATTTAACTCTAAGTTAATTAATTTAACTTTTACCGTGTCTTTTTGTTTTCTTTCACTATATGGTTAATACACTTACTATAACATGCCAAACGAACCCCAAATTGTTTATTATTAATATATATATCCTTATCTAATTCATTTGGCCGATCCTTAGATTTTTAGGAATAAAATAACAATTAGTAATATAATATTTTATTTAAAAACTATTTTGTGTCAATTTTGACACTATTTGATATATGATTTTTGTGAAAGTCATAACATAATTATATGTTCGAACCAAATTGATTAAATCAACACTAATATATCATAGTAACCTAGAAAATTAGTGGAATTAATAAAAAGTCTTAAATTACATTTATTTTGGTATTTATATTATCAATTTTGTCAATATTTCATTAATAAGATAATTACTGCATCATCTTTGTGTCATAAATAAATTAAATTATTTGATGTCTAAAAATTACAAATAAAATATCATCATGTAGGAAATCTTTTTAGATTTCTAATGAATATTTACAATTGAATTTATCTTATGTATAACCACATATTAAAAATGATTTACTTATTAAACATTGATTTTAACTATTTTAACCCTTCTTTAAATAAATTAATAATAAATGTCCTAATCTAATCCATGTGGGCCTAAATGGTCATATTTTATTCCTAAGATTGTTTTTGTTCGAATTACACTTGTCCAATAGAATTAGGACATGTGTTATGGTAATATTGATATCATATTTACCCTTAGTTACCCTATTTACTATTAACCGCGGTAAAAAAAGTAAAAAGTTACTATTCACCAAAAAAAAAATTTTATCTCATTGAACCACATTTTACTTACTGATATCAACCGTGTCTGTCGGATTTTCGAAATTCCATTCACAGAAGCGGTAAAATTAAGTTTTATGCAAAATTCAGTTTTTAACCTACCACTTAGTGGTTTCACTATTCATCAAAAATTGAAAGTTTTCAGAAAAATACCAAAATTTCACCCTAGGCTAATTTCGATATTCTGAGTCCAAAAATGAAGTCCATTTTGAAAAATAAAATTTATAAAATTTCAAAAAGTGGTTATTACTATTCATAACGGCTAGTTTTAATAGCATATTGTTGTTTAATGAAACTCGGTATTGCGTACGACGCAAGCTATCGAGGAAGGTCGCGATTGCGTGTAAAGCAAGCCAAGCAAGTGTTGTGTAGAAAAAGATCCCTTTGATGATTTATATAACATAAAAGTCTCGGGTGTTACATTCTACCCCCCTTAAAAAGAATTTCGCCCTCGAAATTCGTCACTTTGCAACAAACAGATGAGGATACTTCTCCCTCATCATATCCTCAAGCTCCCATGTAGCTTCTTCAAGTTGGTGGTTTCTCCATAAAACTTTCACCAAGCGAGTGGTCTTGTTTCGTAGGACTTTTTCGCTACGATCCAGAATCTCTATCAGCTGTTCTTCATAAGAAAGATCTTGCTCCAGCGGTACAACTTCTGAGCTGAGTACATGTGAAGGATCTGGTATGTACTTTCTCAGGAGAGATACATGGAACACATCGTGAACTTGAGAGAGATTCGGTGGAAGCGCCAATCGGTAAGCTACCTTCCCAACACGATCCAGTATTTCGAAAGGACCGATATATCTAGGGCTCAACTTCCCCTTCTTTCCAAATCTCATAACCCTCTTCCAGGGAGATATTCGTAAGAACACTTTATCGCCCACTTCAAACTCTAGGTCTTTTCTTCGGTTGTCGGCATAACTTTTCTGTCGACTCTGAGCTGCTCTTATGTGTTGTTGAATAGATCTGACCTTTTCTGCCATTTCATCAACGAGATCAGGTCCTAATAGCTTTCTTTCCCCAACTTCATCCCAGCAAGTTGGAGTCCTGCATTTCTTTCCATAGAGAGCTTCATAAGGATCCATCTGAATACTAGAGTGAAAGCTATTATTATAAGAAAATTCCACCAAAGGTAGGTGTTGATCCCAACCTCCTTTGAAATCCATAGAGCAAGCTCTCAACATATCTTCTAGGGTTTGAATTGTTCTCTCAGACTGACCGTCTGTCTGGGGATGATAAGCAGTGCTGAAACTCAACTCTGTATCCAGAGTATGCTGAAGACTTCGCCAGAACTTCGAGGTAAATCTCGGATCTCGATCAGATATAATAGAAAGTGGTACTCCATGCAATCTTACCACTTCCTTTACATATATCCTGGCAAGCTGATCTAGAGAGAAATCCTCTCTAATAGCAATGAAGTGTGAAGACTTTGTAAGACGATCAACTATGACCCAGATAGCATTATTGCCTTTGGATGTTTTAGGAAGTCCTGTGACAAAGTCCATAGTGATGTTTTCCCATTTCCATTCAGGTATGGGTAATGGTTGTAACATCCCCTTAGACTTCTGTCTCTCAGCTTTAACTTGTTGACAAACCAAGCATCGAGAGACATATTCAGCAACATCTCTTTTCATGCCATCCCACCAGAAGTACTCTTTCAGGTCCCTATACATCTTCGTGCTTCCAGGATGAATAGAAAATTATGAACTATGAGCCTCATCCAGCAGCTCATTCTTTAATTCGGGGATGGAAGGAACACAAACCCGATTCCTGAACTTTATTATCCCATCACAATCAAGGTTGAATTCAGGAACATTTCTCACCTTCTTTTGTAACTCGACATCTTCTTTCTGTGCCTCTTTAATCTTCACATGTATAGATGGTTGAACATTCATTTGAGAAAGATAAGATTTTTCCCCTTCCATTATAATTCCAAGATCCATCCTTTGTAAATCCATAAATATTGGATCTTTTGTGATCCTCATCATGGATAAACTAGCATGGTCTTGTCGACTTAATGCATCTGCCACCTTGTTTGCTTTCCCAGGGTGGTAATGGATTGAGCAGTCATAATCCTTAATCAGCTCCAACCATCTTCTTTGACGCATATTCAACTCCTTTTGTGTGAAAATATACTTTAAACTTTTATGATCAGTATAAATATCACACCTTTCACCATAAAGGTAATGCCTCCAAATCTTTAATGCAAAGATTACCGCAGCCAACTCCAAATCATGTGTTGGGTAATTTTGCTCATGGATTTTCAACTGTCGTGAGGCATAAGCTATCACCATATCATTTTGCATAAGAACACACCCCAATCCCTTCTTGGATGCATCACTGTAGATCACAAACCTTTCTCCACTACAAGGTAGTGTGAGCACAGGTGCACTGGATAACCTTCTTTTCAACTCCTTGAAATTCTATTCACATTCCTCTGTCCAGACAAACTTAACTCCCTTCCGAGTCAACTTCGTGATTGGATTAGATAATCGAGAAAAATCTTTTACAAAACGTTGATAATATCCAGCCAAACCAAGAAAACATCGGATCTCAGTTACTGTTGTTGGTCTTGACCATCTTTCGATAACCTCTGTTTTTGCTAGATCCACAGATATCCCCTCTTTTGAGATTATATGACCCAAAAATGCAACTTTTTGAAGCCAAAATTCACACTTGGTAAATTTGGCATAAAGCTTCTCCTTTATCAGGGTCTTCAATATAATTCTCAAGTGATCTTCATGCTCTTCCTTGCTCTTTGAATAGACAAGAATATCGTCTATAAAGACTACCACAAATTGATCAAGATAGTCTCTAAAGACTCTATTCATTAGATCCATGAAGATAGCAGGGGCATTAGTAAGACCAAATGGCATCACTATAAATTCATAGTGTCCATACCTTGTACGGAAAGCCGTCTTTGGTATATCCTCCCTTTTGACCCTTAATTGATGATACCCTGAACGAAGATCAATCTTGGAAAAGTATTGAGCTCCGCGTAGTTGGTCAAATAAGTCATCAATGCGTGGGAGAGGATATTTGTTCTTGATAGTGATCTTGTTACGTTCTCGATAATCAATGCAAAGTCTCATTGATCCATCTTTCTTCTTAACAAATAGAACAGGTGCTCCCCAAGGTGACGCACTAGGGCGTATGAATCCCTTATCAAGATTCTCTTGGAGTTGCTTCTTCAATTACTGCAACTCAATTAGGGCCATTCTATAAGGTGTCTTTGAAATAGGCAAAGCACCCGGTACGAGTTCTATTGAAAACTCAACTTCACGATTTGGTGGAAGACCCGGCAATTCCTCCGGAAAGACATCATCAAACTCCCGTACAATGGGCATATTCTTAATCGTGAGTTTCTCACCAACCATTTGAGATAAACAACCTTCATTTAGTGGAATCAATACCCATAAGATGGAAGAAATTTCCACTGGAAGGTTATGTTCATCCTTGCATTGATAGACGATCGTAGATTGATCTGGAATATGAAATGTGACTTCCCTTCTTTGGCAATCGATATGAGCTCCATGTAGAGAAAGCCAATCCATGCCAAGAATCACATCAAATTCCACTAAAGGAAGGATCACAAGATTTGCAGGAAGCACTTTCCCACAAACTTCGATCGGAGAAGAATTATAAACTTTTGATGCGATTGATGTGCCATTAGGTGTTGTCACAGCTAACTCAACATCTAATTTTTGAGGTAATATAGTGATACCCTTAGAAAATTTTTCAGAAATAAAAGAATGGGTGGATCCAGAATCAAATAAAACATTTGCTACTTTAGAGTGGATGGTAAGTGTACCTTTCACCACATCGTTATCGTACTCCACATCACTGATAGAAATTGCATGTGACTTTCCTTTGTCTTTAGCCTTAAGAGTGTGTTGACGTCGACCATCATCATCAACCCTTGGATTTGGGCATTGATTGGCATAATGCCCCATCTCCTTGCACTTGAAACATTGAAGTGTAGTAGGTTCATTCTGTGTATCCCTTCCTTTGTTTGCGTCATTAGACGTCTTCTTCCCATTATCACGGCATTCAAATGCCCGATAACCTTCTTTTCCACATTTAAAACATTTACTTGTCCCTTTAAGACAACTCCCTCCATGTTTCTTTCCACACTTTGAGCATAAGGAAAAGCTCATCTTCTTTTCCGTGTGCTCTTTAGATTTTTCTTTGAATTCCATCTTCCTCTTCTTATCAAACCCATGTGACTGATGGGTTACTCCAATCTCCATCTCGACTTTGAGAGCACATCAAACGATTTCCTTGTAGCTATTGAAGTCCCTTATGGCTAACGCCCTTCGAAGTCTTGGTTTTAAGCCACTAAAGAATCGATCGATCTTACTCTCAGGTTGGATAATAATACCAGAAGCGTACCTTGCAAGTCTTGTAAAATTTGCTTCATAGGTACCAACAGATTCATCATCCCTTTGCTTCAGTTCAAGAAACTCTTTCTCCATCTTTGTTTGGAGAATACGAGGGAAGTACTTATTGAAAAATAAGTTCTTGAACTCGTCCCATTCCATAGACTCAATTTCATCCCTTTGCCTCGTATTCTTAACAATATTCCACCATTGATCAGCATCTCCTTCTAAACGATACACTGCTAGGATGACTTTATCATGTTCAGAACATTGAAGAACTGAAAATATCTTTTCAGTAGTACTAATCCATTGTTCAGCAACTAATGGATCAGTAGACCCGCTGAAAGAAGGTGGACGCTGCCTCATGAAGGATTCAACAGAATGTTGCTCCCTCCTTTGCTCGTTTGGAAATCCTGCATGATTCATATCTTGAGAATGTTGTGTGAGCATGGCTACAAGATTTTTCATTCCAGTTCCCATATCGTTCGGTTGCTCAGGGGGACAATCATTGCATTTCCCATCGCATTCCGCGTTAACACGGTTCCTTCGGGTTCCAGCCATTGACTAAAACCAAGAAGAATAGTGTGAGCAACACTAATTATAATAGGAAACCACATAATTCAAGAATAAAATTTTCATGCTTAAGGTCTTATCCTAGGTTATTCAAGGCCATTTCTAAAACACTAAGATTGTGTTCTATGCTTAGACTTATCCTTAGGGTTCTTACTAAGGCTTTCACATCCTAGTTTCCAAAGGTTGACAATACCTTTCCTCTGATACCAACTATAACGACCCATACTTTACATAAATTATTAATACTTCAAAATTGAAGCACACTTATTAAAACATATGACAAAACCACAAAGGACTGTATAGGTATAGTGTCTTTAGAAACTGGGAAACATAAACAACTGGTTCATAAATCTTCTACAGTGTCTCCCATTTATTTCATCATATCTAGGGTCCCTTTTAGCATATTCTACTTAATATCCATCTTCCTGACCTGGGGAAAAGAAAACATAAAAAGGTGAGCTCAAATGCTCCGTAAGGGAAAATAAAGGAAATAAAAATCATATCATATCTTCTTGAAAAATCAAAACCTGCAAAAGAGATCATAATATCTTAACATGGAATAAATCATAGAAGTGAAAATGAGATCCCCATAATCATAACATAAAACTTGAAACTTTGTGGCATGCACACATAATCATGGAAAATCATTTCTTGTTAGTCATGACTCATTTCCAAGACTATCTTAGTGGACAAAGTCCCTTTCTGAACCGAGTTCACTCCTCGTTTCAGTCCTGTACCACTGAACCGAAATAACCTTCCATTCCAGCCATGTCTATCTCATGAGATATAAAATCTTTACCCAATGCATTGGAGGGAGATATAGGTCCCACCCATCTTATAATGAATCCTTTCTTATGTGTGCCACATAATCATAAATCATACATCATCGCATAACCCATGTAATAAAAATGGGATTCTTAAACAACATGACATCATAAAACAATTCATATAAGATAAAGAAATTCATAAAAATGTTTCCATCACAACATAATCAAATCCATGTAATAATAGGGATAAAAACAGAACCCTTTTATTATCTTAGATGGAAAATAATTTTGATAAAATACTTGAACTCCATTCTTGAGGAAAATATCCTTTCTACTTCAAAAATACTTTTACTTTCTTAACATGTCATACAATTTTAAACTAAAAGAAGTTGATTAAAAATAAACTTTAATACTTGTAAAGTAAGCTTCTTTGAAATAATGTTTTAAAAAAACCCATTCATGCCGTATAAGTTAAAAAAAACATTCTTCGTACTTTTGTCGGAAAAGTCAAAAAGTACCTCGTTCGAAAAACGACAAACAATTCCTTTCATACATATAAATAAAAACTCACCGAAGGGTAAAAATGGATTTAAACAATTGTAGGTGGATAATATTACATATTTATGAAACATGGATGTGGATGATAAAATACACCCCAGTAAATACTTACGAATAAACAATCTCGGATAAAAATGAGATTGTGATATTTCCCTTACCTTAGGTCCGATTTGCTTTGTTCGTGTCCGAAGCTCCTGTATAATGGTTTAAATAATGTTATTGACTTATTCCAGAATCATACATATTGATATGATATCATATATGGTCATATTATTAGCTTCTTGTTAGTAATATTTCATTGTTACTTGTTACTCGGGTCTTTATAACTTTTTGTTCTTATGCGTGTTTTGTCGAATAAATTCTTATTCTTATATTTAGGTTATAGATAATTCATTTTCAGAATAGTATTAGTGTATTATATACCATATTCATTCATTCAATTCATTTATATAATCATTATGAAATGAAGATCATGTAGAACGAGTCGCATCACATCGTGGAGACGGTATTCCGTACGTACGCACGAGTGATGATATCGTTCCTATGATCGTGGAATTGTATTTAAGTATATATATATAATTTCAGTATCAATATTACTTCATAATAATCATATATAGTTACTCATTACACCATTATACCCATCCTTTTAAGGTGATGGTGGAAAATAGATTACACCACGGCGTGGAGACGGTATTCCGTACGTACGCACGCGCGGTGATTTCCTTTTTTCCGTAGGATGGATAGAAGGTGAATAAGGGTTATTTCATATTTATAATAACATATCAGTATGTAAGTAATACTGATGTTATTACTTTATCATGAAACGACTAAAGAAGAAGAAGTTGAAGAAGAAATAAATTGAAAAGATCGGTAATGGATATTACCTCTTCTTTGGAACGCTTCTTTGAATCCTCCACTTAAGGAACTAAGATTGGTCTTTGGAGAAGACCAGGACCTCTAGGATTATTCTAGGGAAGTGGAGAGGAGAACATGGCAGGGGTTGGCCGATCTTGAGTTCTCAAATTGGTGTGAGGAGGAGGGGGAGGAGGTGCCCTTTTATAAGGGAGGAGAGGGGCACCTTAGGAATATCTCAAAATATTATTTTATATTAAAGTCAAAATCGGTTTATAATGGTTCCAAAGGGTATTATTTCGAAGCTAAAGTGGGGATGGGTCGAAATCCTATCAACCAATAGGATTTAGACAAGTTTAGGGTATTATTTTAACCTTATCAATTAGATTTAACTCTAAGTTAATTAATTTAACTTTTACCGTGTCTTTTTGTTTTCTTTCACTATATGGTTAATACACTTACTATAACATGCCAAACGAACCCCAAATTGTTTATTATTAATATATATATCCTTATCTAATTCATTTGGCCGAACCTTAGATTTTTAGGAATAAAATAACAATTAGTAATATAATATTTGATTTAAAAACTATTTTGTGTCAATTTTGACACTATTTGATATATGATTTTTGTGAAAGTCATAACAGAATTATATGTTCGAACCAAATTGATTAAATCAAGACTAATATATCATAGTAACCTAGAAAATTAGTGGAATTCATAAAAAGTCTTAAATTACATTTATTTTGGTATTTATATTATCAATTTTGTCAATATTTCATTAATAAGATAATTACTGCATCATCTTTGTGTCATAAATAAATTAAATTATTTGATGTCTAAAAATTACAAATAAAATATCATCATGTAGGAAATCTTATTAGATTTCTAATTAATATTTACAATTGAATTTATCTTTTGTATAACCCCATATTAAAAATGATTTACTTATTAAACTTTGATTTTAACTATTTTAACCCTTCTTTAAATAAATTAATAATAAATGTCCTAATCTAATCCAAGTGGGCCTAAATGGTCATATTTTATTCCTAAGATTGTTTTTGGTCGAATTACACTTGTCCAATAGAATTAGGACATGTGTTATGGTAATATTGATATCATATTTACCCTTAGTTACCCTATTTACTATTAACCGCGGTAAAAAAAGTAAAAAGTTACTATTCACCAAAAAATTATTTTTATCTCATTGAACCACATTTTACTTACTGATATCAACCGTGTCTGTCGGATTTTCGAAATTCCATTCACAGAAGCGGTAAAATTAAGTTTTATGCAAAATTCAGTTTTTAACCTACCACTTAGTGGTTTCACTATTCATCAAAAATTGAAAGTTTTCAGAAAAATACCAAAATTTCACCCTAGGCTAATTTCAATATTCTAAGTCCAAAAATGAAGTCCATTTTGAAAAATAAAATTTATAAAATTTCAAAAAGTGGTTATTACTATTCATAACGGCTAGTTTTAATAGCATATTGTTGTTTAATGAAACTCGGTATTGCGTACGACGCAAGCTATCGAGGAAGGTCGCGATTGCGTGTAAAGCAAGCCAAGAAAGTGTTGTGTAGAAAAAGATCCCTTTGATGATTTATATAACATAAAAGTCTCAGGTGTTACAAACTATATTAATCCCATGTGAGAAAAAAAATATTTTCATATCAAATATCAATTAGGGTGATTAGGAGTTAATACAAAGAGATTAGGGTAAACCATCGATATAAAAAACAAAAAATTTGATTAGATGTCAGGATTTAAAACCATACTCATCCTATTTTCTAATTATATAAATCATTGGATTTTTCCAGGGAAATTATTTTAAATTAATTATATTTTTTATGTAATTCCAAGAGTGTCCCTCCACACACTTATAATGGGGCTGCACCTATCGTATTTTATTTACACACAAAAAAACATTTAAAAAAATTTTATCACAAAAATATTATTAGCATCTCTAAACTTGATATATTGTTCTTAATATGGGTATTATGTCATCCATTGAGGGTTTATGGTATAATAAAAAAGGTTGTTTTCCAAATAAGATGTATTGTCATTAACAGAATGTTTTAGTGTTATTTATTTTTCTACCCCCATTAAATCTTCTTGAAAATTTATGAAATAATAAAACCATTATATTAAATATACATTTATGTGATTATATTAATTACATCACCTATATAAATTTTCTCTTCAATAAAATTTGAAATAAAATTATTTATCACGTGTTCGGAGAACTACCACCTCGCTAACCAATATTGTTAATTTTAAGTAACCAAATATCATAGATGGAAATAATGATTAATTTTATAAATATTTATGTTATTTATGATATAATTATGATCTTTGAAAGGTTAATTATTATTTACAAATCTTTTTTCCTCCCATCAGAATGGGAAATAGTATTCACGCAAATATATGTTCAACTGTCTCCATAATCTGTGTAATTGATGTATTTATCTATATATTTTAGGGATTAATATATATATATATATAATTAATATATATTATATTAATATCATGGTTGAAATTCTATAGATAAAAAATCCATAGTCAATGTACAAAGATCGAGATTTCCAAACCAAAACATGCCTGAAATATAAGACAATTATCACCAAGAATAGTTATTTTTATATAAAATTATTTTTCAAAGGAGGTAAGATTTTGTAAGAAAATATTATATTTTAAATTATATATGATCTTATATGTATATATAATAAAACTATTCTTTCATATATTATTTTCAATTTTTTTGATGAAATCAAATACTTAAGGTAATGGATCTCCCTAAACTACAATTTTTCTTCGGGTTCTGAACATTCTATATAAAAGTCACATTTCCTCTCTCTTTGATTTTATGTATTTATTATATATTGTATATATATTTATTTTTAGATATATACCAAAATCATTATATCATTATTTTATCGGGTATTAGATTTAAAAAGACCATTTCTCAAATTCCTTCGTTGAAATATAACCAGATTAAGAAGAGATTATGTATCAATTAATCCTTTAATATAATGAAAATTTGAAGTTATTATACCAAATTTATCAACTTTTATCAAGAATTAATAATATTTAATCATATATTAACATCCATAATATTTAATTCCTTTATCTCTTTGTAATCATTAATTAATTTCCTTTTAATGTGATATAAGGAAAGATTATAGAACTCATCTCATTCCATGGGTAATCATTATGATCATCCCTTATGATTTAATAAAATTTGTGGAAACAATAGTCATGAACATTAAAGATGGGTTTTCAGATATTGAAATATAATTATGTAGGTATATTTTTTATCACGTAATATATTATTTATGTGATTATGGAGTAAACAGAATCTGTTATGGGACTCTTTCCAATATGGGATGTTGTCTTTGAGGTTTTATTTGACATATGATTAGGTTACATTTTGTGTTTCTACAAAATTTCATATATTTCAATGATAGAGTGATTCCATATTCATTATTTTATGCTCTAATTTGATTAATCATGATCCTACTATTTTATAATATCATGTTATACCTTTGACTCAAATGTTATACATCTTTATCGCGATTACTCAATTACTTGACATTTTAGCTCACCCCTTTTATCTATAAATTCTCAATACATCACATATATTTTTAATTGTTCAAATGGATTTAGGTTCTCATTATATATATTTAAATAACAATTTTTTATTATCATGTTCATTGTACCTAGTATTCTAAATACACTAGGTCTTTCAAACCTTATTTTGTATTTTTATGTGATTATTACGTTAAAAAACTTGTAATAATATTTTTTAAAATGATTGAGTATCTATTTTATGGACCATATGAATGGTATTGTTATTTTTTGTCATTATTACTAGAATACATTAGTGATAACCCTAGGGATATTTATAATTATAAGATAATATCCAAAATATTTGGTGAAATATAGAGTGAGATATGCCTTAGAAATTACATCATTATCTAGAACTGAAAAGTGCTTGTTGCTGCAGAATAGTTCTACATTTAGGTAATAACCCAAAAGGGAATATTTGGAATCTAATTTTTTGTCATCTAGTGAATGAAAATGAAGCAATTCTGCACATTTTAATTTATACTCTTGAGTATTATTCTATGTAAATTATGAAACTCTATACGAACCGTTGTGAAAGAAATTGATAGAATGCTATGTTATAATGATTAATAGGAAGAATAAAATGTATGATCTAGAATGAGAAATAGAGTCTCATAAGTTAGGTTATACTTACCATTAATATTTTATTACTTTTATATTTATAAGATCCCATTTTCAATGATTATTAATCAATGTATTCTAACATTGTTTTTAATTTTATAGGTAATTGTGGGAAAAAGGAGAGTTGGTTCAGAAAACAAACATGATTGTAGATGTGATGATTAACCTATTGATAGGAATATCCTAATGGGTGTGGGATATGGGAACATAATTATTGTACTGGCCTACTGACTCTTTATATAAATAGTAACTTAATTCTTGTGTAACACTATCCATATCCAATGAAAGAGAATACCATGGTTATGGATTCTATTCAAGAAAGGACACCTACCTTTATTATATATTATGATCCCATAATCATGAAACTATTTATTTATAATATTGAGAATATATTATATATCCATCTATAAATAAAATAATAGATATTATTGTTTTCCATTTTTTACAAGGAGGGGGTATCTTTTCAGTGGTGGATGGTGACCAATGAGAAAATGTTCAAAGAAGATATTGATTCCTTGTAATAGAAAGACATAAAAAAAAATATTTTTTCAGAAAATATTTTAACTAAACTCCCATTATTAATATTTATAGATATTTCCATGTACAAAATAAAAATGAATATGGTTTAATCGAGGAATATACGGAAAATCTCACCTATCATATAGTATACAACTATAGCTTCATTAGAAATTCCATGTATAGGGTGGATCACATATATACTATAATAAATACAAGTCCATGAAAATGTTTGGTGATTCTAAATTTTGGAAGATATGAAGTGATTTTTTATTGATCTCTCAATGTGTATAAAGATATTAGATACTATGATTAGTATCATATTCCACAGTATACATATATATATATATATATAAATGCAGATTTATTTGGGGGGTCAATAGAAAATTCACTTAGAGTATAGATAACCTACCATCTTGTGTTTCAATAGTGTAGAACGATAAATCCAAAAAACAATATAAAGGGTACTAAGAGATGCATCAATGGTAGAAAGTATGTTCATCAGGATAATAAATTCTTATTGGATAAAATTAAACCCACTAATTTGATAGAGGAATGTAATTTTAATGTTAACACTCAGTATGTGTTATAGTGTTTCAACTGAATGGATCTTGATAATTATAAAAATCAATTACCAGATCCATGGGTTATTGGAGAAAATCAATGTAAACAACCTCCATGGACTACAAATAAAGGAAGGGAGTATGTTATCCCTACTACAATGGTGGATCTAGACAATGATGTGGTGACAAGTATTCATGTTAATCATTCTATAATGGAAAATATACTATTTTATTCATGATATAATCATTAATTTAAAACATTAATTTTTAGTGGGACTATTAAATCTTGACCTCAAACACGAGTTTTGAACATTCTATTGGGGATAAAATGGAAAAAATTATATCCTATGTATATTATTCCTCCATATTCATTGTTGATAGATCTTCAAGAAAATATCTTCTTTCTTCAATTCATGATATTTGGTGATATATAGGTCATAGATTGCGTGACACCCTATGAGTTCTGGTTATGTTAAATAATTTATTATTTTATTTCAATTTTATTCATTTTGAGTTATTGAAAATTTGTAGGAGATGTGTTAATATTTCGGAGCGAATAAATATAGTTAACAGTTTGTGCATAGTTTGGAAAAAGAGTGCACCAAGCATGTGTGAGATTATATCATTGGAATAATTTTCATTCTATTTTCTCGATCATGGTTATCTCAACCTTGAAACATTAATTAGGGTAATAATTTGAAAACATTGATCTTTTTTAATAGGGGAATCATGATTGGTGAATTGTTTTCTAAACCATGCACTAAAACCTTACAGGACACCCAGAGGTAAAAATTTTCCTTTTTATTCCAAAAATTATCTTAGCCATATATAGGTATTTTTACAATCTTTACATCAACCTTTAACTCATTATATATACCACCTAGAACTCACTTGGATTTTCGATCATTCCTCCCTTGTGGAATCCTCCAATTATAGAGATTTCACTTGTATTTCACTAGATTTCATGGTTGATCAATCAAGATATGCCATCAAATTCATTTATTCCTTCTTTTCTTGGTGATTTTTCTTCTACCTATGAACACATGTAGATCAAATGAACTCTATGTCTTGTGATGGACTACTTTTTGTTAACTTCTTCTTCTGATTGGGATTTTTTGGGACTCCCACATCCTCTTATTACATGTTTCAAATCCTCTTCTGAATAGAATGAATTTCAGACCATATCAGCTTTCCTTACACCATTTCATGTAGTATTTATTCTACTATTTTCATTAATATTAGTTTTAATTAAGTATTTTTTTATTCTTGGTCCCAATATTGTTATTTTAGATTTCTTAAATCTCCATTAAGTATTTCTTTGCTATATTTACATAAGTAATCACACACACACATATATACCATCAAGGAATATATTCCCTTATATCAAGGGGAATATACTCATTGGTTAAAGGTGTTCATATATATATAATCTTAGGTGATTATATGTGTATGTGTAAAAGTTTATTTTTGTTTCTCTAGGGTAATTTTCGATCACTCGTTATATTGTAGGTCTAATTGAGGAGAATTTCAGTGTTCCTCATGAATGATGACATGTTTTCATTTAGGTGTCTGAAGGAAACACCCTTGTATTTCATATTATAGATTTCTATGGTTCGTTAAGATTCCATTTTATAATGTTAACATATTTTTATTTATTTTTGTATGATTAAAATTGATTTTTATTAGTTATTAGATCGTGGAACGGGATTTGGTAACCTGTAAATTATTTCTAAAATTTGGAAATGCTCTATTTAACAAAATCAACCATTTAGAGTATTTCATTTCGAAATTAAAAATTACTATATTTTTTTTATTGTTATTATGTTGTTTCCCAATGATGAGACCACATCGCATGGGACTTGTTGACATGAAAAGTGTTTTAATGAATGTATTTTTATATATTCTATAGGTATTTGAATATTTTAAAAATGTATTTGATTTTTTTTTATTTTTGAAAAAGGTTGTTATTAATTCAAATGTGATTTTATTATAAAAAGTGTGTGGTGGGCCATTTTAAATGAAATTTTGATTCTTTGAGTTTCATTTTCATTTTGGAAATGATTTTATTTTTCTATTATGATCATTCTTTGATCCCATTTTTTTGGAGAAAATAATTTCAACAAGGTACAAGTTATATATGATTAATTAGTGGTATATTATGAACTTTATGATGTGTTGATTATTTATTTGGTCCTTATTGAGATAAAATGTTTATGGATGATTTTTATCTTATTCATGTGAAGGATTTTTCTTTTCTCATTCAGGACATGATTATGGATTAGGGCTATTTATAAGGATTGTTATTTGGAAGTAATTGATTTTGATGTTAGCCACTTGGGCTTGTTATTTTCATGTGATGGAATTATTTTTTCATGTACCACCTCTATTATTATTCCATGGGGAAACCGAGGATACTATGTGTCATGTATTATTGAATTTGAAGGATATTAGTGGTTTTGAACATGCTACTCTCCCATAATTGTATGTATCACATGGATTGGGGTATTTTCATCAAGGACACTAGTTAGTGTGATTTTGTTGATAGAGGTGTGACCACAAACATGTTGGTAGAAAGTATACATGTAGATTTCTTATTTTATTTTGTTAATCCTCATAGCGCGGCCATAGGATATGTGTGGTATGTTATACTTGTCCTATTTAACTTTCAACATGTTATTTTCTCCTTTTTTGTATTATGAACGTGAAACCATAATGATTATTTTCTGATTGAGCTTTGACATTATGTGGTTTCCCTTATCAGGTTATAATTAATTCTTGTGACTTATAAAGAAATACATTCTATGTTTTATTACATTCAAATGAGAAATTTTATAATAGATTTAATGTATAATTTGAAAAAGATAATTGGTTTGCGTGTTTCAATAAGGGTTTTAAATAAATGGACTTTTCCTTGAAATGAAAGATGAAAATGATATTTTCATCGGTTGTAAGAAAAATAGTGATAGTGTTTTGACATAATTTTTTAGTTTTGAATTTTAATTTAACAATAATAACAATAAATTATTTTATTTTTATAAAATGTATTTTTTTACTATAATTTTTCTTAGTTTTTCAAAATCATGTGGAAACACTACTTTCATGTTGTTTGTTCGAACTGAATTTTATTGAAATCCATGCTATGTTTTTTCGACAAATTTTGTAGATATTAGTGATTTACTGATACATTATGTGCTACATCCTATTTATAATTTCATTTTTACATTCAAAAAACCCTTTATTCTCTCCCATGGGGTGTTATGGTTCTAAATTTATTGGTGGTGACTCATTTAGCTAAAAAAAGACATGTGTGTCTATAGATTATTTTTTATATTAGTTTTATCACATTGTCTACATAGGATTCTACTTATTTCAAAATATAAGTGGTAGTTATACATAGTGATGAGATCTAAAATAAATAGTAGAGGTTGTGGTTTTCTTTTAAGTGGAGGTAGAATTGGTTATTTGAGTTTTTAACAAGTTTGTTTTTTTAATTGTCTACTTTTTTAAAACTAATTAACTTTTATTGAATGTATGTATCATGTAATTATGAATCATGATAGATTATTATTATTATTTTCTTGCTATCTATTTTATATTTATTATTGTGTGCAACCATTCCGTAGATTATTCTTATTATTTATAAAAAATTGATTTCTTCTTATGGGAATCTGGAATGCCCTTCGGGAATGTTGTTGGTTGTCTCGATAATCATTCAAGGGGAAAACACAAATAATTACAAATTAGTTTAGTATATTTTTTCTTATTATAAATATAATCCTAGTACTTTGTAATTGTCTTTATAATTTGGGGTTTTAGTAGATTAGAAATATGTTTTTACAAGCAATGTAGATGTGGGGAGAATATTAGGATATCTATCTCTCTCCATTAGTCAAGAGATCCCTTTGTTAATAAGGATATTTTCTATGAAGATGATCTGTTGTTTTATGGTGTTGTTTAATTCATGTTTATTCCAATTGATGTGTTTCTTTGATCCTCAATGGTATGGCTTGAGTTTACTTGGGGTTGTTTATGATGTGTTGGTATTTTTAAGAAGAAGGAAAGAAAATTTTAATGTTTATTTATAGGGCCTAGAAAACTATAAAACAACTAAAATTTTGATTCGGCATATGATTTAGTGACCATTGAATGATCGAAATTTGGTTTTCAAACAATTTTCATTGTCTCTGAAATTTATTAATCCTATATCTATTGTTATTTATAATTCATAAATCATATATTTTCTTGGGTTCTTTTGGGTAATTGTAAAATTATCATAATTAGTCTGGAGATAAAATTGTATTTTGGTTTCTAATTTGACTGTGGCTTGTGATATTCCTTTTCTATCATTTTTCTACATGTTTTTCTGAGTTCATTATTTCTGTGTAAAGAAATAGAATTTTAGGTAAATGTTTTTGGTTTCTAAACAAGGAAAATATATATTTTTAGACTAAAGTTGGATTTATAAAAAATAGGAATTAATTGATTTTATTAGGAAATTTAGAAAATATTTCTTCGTGAGGTTGTTTTTTATGATCATGTACTTTGGGATTTAAATGGGGGTTACCCACATTTTATTTAATACAATTTTTACCATATTTTATTTTTACTAGTTATGTGTGTATTTAATAAGGGTATGTGATTTTAAAAGAATTTTCAATCACAAAGTCTGTTTTTATATCAAGATTAAAATGGTTTTTTCATTAAAACATATTTTTGTATGATTTGAATGTATTTTCTGTATCATTTTTATGAAAACATAGTAGGTTTGGGATTGTGGTTTTGAATTTGAGAAATGGGTTTTTTAGTTTTATACCAAATATGGATCAATATAAATGGTTACATGGTTTTAAAATTGGTGTTTTTGAAAAATATTCTCTATTTTTATAAAATGTGGTTTATCATTTGGTCTAATGTGTCTTTTGGGACCCTTTGGTAATATTTTGGGGACATGAGTACATGTGGAACTATGTAAAATATTGTTTTATGTGGACCCCTCCCATATTGAAAGTACACTTGTTTATGTTTATCATTCATCTTATGGATTCATACTCTTTTATTTGAAACTTCACATGTTACTAAAATACTAGATGGTGTCGAATCCTTTTCAGATTCTTTTTCTTTAGGATTATCTAAGGTAGTTATTCTCTATTTCCAATTTAGGATATTTTTATGTCTAGTGGTTTACCCCCATGAATTTTGGTTTTTGGTGGGATTAAAGAGGAACTTTTCTATTTTGGAATCTATTATTTGAGATTTATTTGTTCATTTTAGTGGTGGTTTTTTATTCATTTATAGTAAAACACACTAAGAAATTTGTGATCATTTTGATGGGAGTACTTTTATCATGAGGAACCCTTTTCCCCCAGTTTTTTGGGGGATTTATTTGTTTTTATGTTGTAGGTGATGCGATTTTTTAGAATTATTCATGCCTCATCATTTGACATTTCTAGAATCCCTCATGTGATCATCGTTGCTGGAAATGTATATTTTTTTAACCTGGATAGAGACTAGGATTCGTGCATGGATACATTGGGAAAAAAATTAGATGGGCTATGGATTCCACAATTCTACATAAAGACATATAGGAGATGATATTCCAGAGGAGTTGGATCTAAACACCCTTATATACTGAATGTGAACATTATGTTAAATCGTAGTAATTACTTAATGAAGATTGTCTCTAGTTATGGCGCTTCATGGTTTTTCGATACCATGAATTTTGGTGATCCATTTAACGATACCTTTAGATTTTTTTTGTAGTTATCTCCTCATGGTATTGGATTAGTTACCTACTGTTAGGCATGGTTGGTAATGTTTTGTACTTCACATTAGAGATTTTTGAAGTGTGGTTGCTCAGTCACATTCTTGTGATATTGGGTAAAAAGGCTATCAGTTATTCCATTATTTTAGTTTATTTATAAATAGGAGGAAGACTAATGCTCGTCATATGTTTCCTTTGGGATTTTAATTATTGTGGGAGGTTGATTAGGATTTTTATTACGATGTTCAGTTGATCATGTTATTATTGGGATTTAGCTTTAGAATGTTAATCTCTTTGACCTCTAATTGCGATCTATGACATTATAGGGGAATAAAATTTTATGGTGGGAATTTTTGGAAAACTTTTATGTCATTTTGGTACTAATTAATTAATTAAATTAATTTTTTTATCTACATTTTTATTTCATTAAAATTTTAAGCAATACTTTGATAATAATTAGAGTAATTGGGATACTATATGGTGTGTTCATGGTAATGAATAATTTTTTTGCCAACCGTGCATGGGTTATGTCATCATTATAATGTTAGTTTCTTGGATTGACCGTTGTTATCTACAAACTGAGACTTTCTTAGGGATAACCATGTAATCTTAGTGTGATTCTATAATATTAGATTCATGATTAGTAAATTTTTTTGGTAGACTTTATTCCCAAACCATGAATAATCCCCATAGGCATACAATTTCATTTTCATTCCATGAAATCTCATATTTGTAAATATGGATTTTTATTCCCCTTGTACTCCAACTATAATTCATTCAAAAGACTACCAGGGTCTCTGTTAGCTGCATGAGGCCTCCAACTTTGTAAAATCCTCCCTCTTGGTGATTTCTCATGTATTTATTAGGTTTTCTTGTTCAATAATTAAATATATGACCTATTCTTCTCTTTTCCTCCCATACATGTATATTATCCCTCCGCATCAAAACACACATCTTGAACGAACCCTTTGTTAATGGTTGAACTTATTTTTTTTAATTTATTCCATTGTTAGGTCGTGTGATGGGTCTAACAGTTCCTCTTCTTGCATGTTTTTTCATCCACCACCAAGGGTGATGCAATTTGAATGAATTTTTATCTCCACCACTATTCATAGTAGGTTTTCTTCTTCCCATTTAGTTTTTCCAAATTTTAATTAAGAAATTTGTGATCTATAGTTTCCTCATATTTACTAACTATGTTTTACGGACCCGTGAAGGTTTCATTCACACATATACAAAGGTAATCACACACAAATACACACACATATATATATTCTCTATTTATATATCCCATCATAGATATGGGAATATATTAATTGGATAATGGGGATTATATATGTATCTGTGTTTTCATAACTGCAAATGAATGTGTGTGTAAAAGAATTTTTAGCATTTACAGGGTACTTTCCAGTCTGTATTTCTTACGTGGGCCTCTTTGTGGTGGATTCAACTGGTCATAATAAAAGGTGGAATGTTTCAAGGTAGTTGTCTCTATATAACACAATTTTACTTCATATAATATATGGGTTTTTTATTTTAAATTCCACTTTATAAATTTAAAATATTATAATATGTTATTGTTTGATTGAAATGGACATAGATTAGTTCTTAGAAATATTCATGGGCCCTAAAAAATTTCATGTATCGATGAATGTTCCTAAAATTAACTTGAAAAAATAAGGAAAATTTGGAGTATTAATATGTAAAATTATAAATTTCAACCTTTCCATTTTATTTTTATCTGGATTTCCAAATATTAAAACACATGGCATGGACCTTGTTCATAATCCAAGTGACAGATTAAAATCCAATCCAGCTTCACTAAAGGGGTTCATATATATTAAAAATATAATTTATAATGATTTTATTTTTTAAAAGTTGAGAAATTAATGTTAAATGGATTGTTTTATAAAAACAATTTACCCTTTTTAAAATGAATTGAATATTTGTTGAGTTTTATGGGATTATTTGGTGTGGTTTGTATTTTCTCTTGGTCTTGTGTTCAGATTTAAATTTTTTTGAGAAATTAATTTATAAATTTTATATGTTATAAATGGTAATCTTAAGACCCATTTAGAACATTAAGATTTTTTTTATTGTTGATTGTTTCCTTGTTGATTACCTTGGTTGTTGATGATGTTTAATTTATCAGCGCGATGGATTTGTATTATGCGATTCATGTTGTTCTTATATATTAGGGATATTTCCAAGTAATTTTTGGGGGAGGGAGGGGATGGTGATGTTTGAAAATCATGATTTTTAGTTTCATTTAATTCTTTGATTTTTTCATATCCCACCTCTATAATGATTGAATAGGGAAACTGAGGAAAATAAGTGGGAAGTAGTAGTAAATTTTTATGATATTTTTGGTTTATCAAAAGATTTTCCCCCAAGTTTACATATTATAGAGTCCATAACTATAATACACTAAGAGGTTCCCCGAGCCTGTTGTATACATGAAATCAAGAATTCCTCTCTATATGTTATAGGTTATTGACTTTTAATGATACCCTAGGGTCTGTCCATGGGAAGACTATTACCTCATTGTTAGAGTGTAGAAAATTTGTATATAATAATTGTAATAATTTGAAGGAGAAGATAAATATATGTATCCAAATAATAATAAATTAGTCTACAAACAGTAGGTTGAAACAGAATCAATGTCATATACAAAAATGATGATCATGCCATGATTAAATAAAAAAGTATGTGCATGGGATACTATGGTACGTGACCATATATTTTTCAAGAAAAATTCCGAAATTCAAAAATATTCCTCCACTAGAATCATGAGTATATGCTTAGTATTTTTCTCCCACACTCCATCTTAGTACTGAAAATAATACATTTGGATATAGAAATTTCCCTTTGTCTACACCTACATCAATAAAGTATATTTAGGTACCATTGGAAAAAAAAAATAAGGTGTGACGTATACTTAGTATCCCAACAATTATGGTGTCCAGAACTATCCATTATCTTCATATAAAATTGGTATTTTGGAGATAAAGGTATAGAAATATGTAAATAACTAAATAAATCAAATCTGGTCAGGTTCTTCATTGGAACCCTGACCAACACTACCTTCTTCATCCAAATATGGATATCTCGGAACGATGTTAATCTTTTTCGGATATAATATGAGTCTATGAATGGTCATCAATTATAATTTATCAATATAGGACCAAACCCAACCATGTTATTTGGCGTAGTGGATTCATCCATAGATTAAATAGCCTTGTATTTAAATTAATTCATATATAAATATAAATCATCTTTGTAATTTAATATAGATGGAATATTGAGATACTCTAAGGTGACCCATAAAGCGGAATCCATGTATCGCTCCATGAGAACTATAATATCTGATCACCATAAGATTGAATCCAAGGTGATTGATAAGAATAATACAACAAATCACTCTCAACATAGTGTAAACATGTGCCTCTAAGACCATCCCCAGTACACCACATAGGGACACATGTATCACATGTGAGATGTTATAAACATTATAGCCACTTATCCCATAAATGGTATCTCTCTTAGAAAATGAGTTTCACTTATTGGTAGATATAACATCTACTCGGTGATATCGTCCATGGAATAATTTAGGGAATAAAGGTATTGCCCCATGTACAATATGATTTAAATAACATATTCAATTAAAAATTATGATGATCCTATCCAAGGTGTACATAATATTTGACTATTGTGTCACCCACAATGTTCTATAGGTGTTAGGGTTTTAGAAGAATGAATCTCACACCATGTAAAAATATGTATCATAACCGTTAAAAGGGAAAAAATAATCACCTAAAATTGTGGTTTTATTTAATTCAATACATGAGGAATATTATTTTAAAAAATAAATAACACCCTTAAGGGTATCTCATTTTAGGGTCTCATCCTCTAACATCTCTCATGGGTAACTAAAAATATACTAAGCATGACACATCAATTTGTTAAATTAATTGAATGTTTTGGTGGAGTTTCCTAAAAGGTTCAGAATGTGAAAACATAGTTCACATAATATAGAATCAAAAAATCATGTAAAAGATATATACTAATGTATGATGTACTCTCCTTTTCAAGTATCAAAACTTGAATCAAGCTGACATGGGAGAAGAAAGATGAATAAAAGAAGACCCAAGAGATTGGGCATCTAAGATCACAAAAAAGAAACAGGATATAGAGCGGTAAAAAATAATTGGAACGAAAATGATTTGATAGAATACAGAGATATATCCAATGTGATTAATGGTAGTTGATTCCAATATTAGAATGGGAAGGTCACCCCAATCCCAGTGAAAAGGGAGGAGGGAAACCACAAGTGGAAAACCTATTATTTTATGGAGGAGGAAATAAATGGAGGGTGAGTTCTTATATGTAATAAAGAAAATATAGAATATATGACCACTTTTTAAAGAGGATCATGTTTTGACCACATGTATGGGAAAACCGTGCACTAACAATTAACCATCTATTTTCCGTGTATAGTGACATGCACTATTGGTGGAGCACTATTTGTCCAATCATGGTCTACATGTGTGTCCCCATATTCCCATGGTACACACCCCACAAGGGTTGTGGGTAACAGTTAAAGAGAAATGGTCATAGTTTTTTCTCAACTCTCTGTATTCTTGAATCACCCCACATTTTTTATTTAATCATAATTCCTAGTTATTGAATCAAAAATTCTGGTCTTCAAAAAATATTCAAACACCCTTGTTCGCACCATATCCTCATTCTTCATTTACATTAGGTCAAAACCATGGAATTAATCCAAAAAAATGGTTATGTACCTCATGGGAAATTTGAGAAATAAAAACCATTCCCACATAAAAAAAATAGTCCTTGAGAATCCCTTTCATGAGTGGTAAAGCATCTTCTGAGAAATGTTTTGTTCATGAATCACGTATGAATACCTCCCATTCATAGGCCTCATATGGTACATGGTTGAACAACCATAACACCATTAAAAGAGTTATTGGACTACCTTAGAGTCCCTTTTCTCTCTAATCAATGATATATATCATGTTCTAATAAAATTACGCATCCAACTCCAACTTTATTTCCTCAGGATGAAATGAATGAGGTAGGTTATACCCCTTAATCATGGATTGGAATGATTTATCTTGGATATCAAGATATCATCAAGGATTGTATAACCCTCACTCGAAAAACATTCACAGGCTTCTGAGATGGAATTTTTATAGACCTTGTGACCATCATTATATTAGGTTCATTGTTTCTTCCATATGTCATAGCTGGGGAGACATGTGCAAGACATGTTGCATGATGTCGACCTGGATGATCTGGTCAATAAGGGTGTAGTTATTTTTTCTAGGACATTGAGGGGAATGATGGTATTTAATTACTACCTAGATAAGTTTCATAATGAATAATATTTTCTTGTTGATTTTTTTATATCATGGGAACATTTAAGAGAGCTATTTGAAGTGGAAGTCCCATTTCAGAGCTCAGTATCTTCCCTTGGAAGAAGTATTTTTTTGGAATAAAATATCTAAGGTGAATACAATTCAATATATATATTCTTGTTCTGTAAGACTTCGTAATATTTAATGGGATATTTTTAAATCCATTCATTAATATGGTTCGAAATTTTGAAGCCTCATGATCCATGTATTGATATAACAAAAATATTAAATATAGTATATCACATGCACGCAATTTTTCTAAAAAAATAAGTATCCCTCAAAAGGGGTTATCAATGTTAATTAAGGGATCATTATTGAGTTCAAAATGTAGTTTTACCCTATTTTTGAATTTTTTTTATTTTTATGGGTTGTCGGCATGATCGCCATCATAGAATGACAAATAACTAAATAAATTAATATATTTATTTAATTTTTTAATTAAAAATTAAAAATGAATAACTTCATTAAATATATTTTTATTCCTAATCTATATATTTAACCGCATAACCATATGATTGAGAGGGGATCTTTTTAAAAAATATCGTTGGCTGCCAATATTGGATTGGAGTATCAGATCTATACCATGATGATCGTCTTCACCAATGTATTTTTTATCTCACCAATAATGATGATGTGAATCCATTTTTTATCAAAAAAAATATTAAAAATAATATATGTTTTTTGTTTTTTGTATTTCACCACCCATTTTATTATCCTAGGTGCAACACATGATGATCCATCTAAATATATTGTTTTATATATTGATGGTTAATTTAAAGATACTAATTAATCTTATATGGACTATAATTTTTTTAATAGATTATTGTTTTATTTTTTATTATTTAGCGTTGGGTCGATGCCAACCCAAACAGAGTTATAGGTTCATTCTTCATCTGTGTTTTGTGAACTTCATCCCTTGTATTATGTTTTTTAATCATTGACATTCAATTTGGCTGAAAATTTTACCAATACTTGAGAGATGATAATTTTATGAATAATTTTAGGCATAATGGATCATCACTGGGAGTTCAGCTTAATAACAGACTAAATGAGAGGTGCCAAAATAATGGAGGGAGAATGGGTGAAATTTTTGTGAAATTACTTTGGGTAAATAAAATGAAAAAACATATGGTAGTGTGGAGGTCTATGTAATAGAGGTTCATAAAATTCAGGGGTAGTGAACTACACTTTTGGGGGTGTGGGGTAGCTCATGCATAATTTTATCACAATCATCGGATTCATACATGGAACAGGTACTAGTAGAAAGGGTGGTGTTGGATGGTGTAAAAATTAGTATAAGATCCCACTCTGGGGCGGTGCTTGTTGTCCTGGCCATCAGTGGCACGAGATCAGGGTAACAATCCTGATGTGTGAGGGATAGAAATTTAATGATTATTATAATTTGATAAATAATGTATTTATTATGAAATAAGAATATGTCAAAGAGGTGTGGGAAGATTCTTATAAAGGTGTTATCGATGTGAACATGTGTTTAGGTTGTAATGATACCCGTTTATCCTTTTCAATATTTCTTTTACAAAATATTTAAAAATAATAATAATAATAATAACAATAATGATAATGCTTTTATTATTATTATTTTTATTCAACCATGATTTAGTATAAACTTCTTCATGTGATGTAGGATTGGTGAAATTTGTTCAACATCATGATCATGGAATTATGAAGGGAAATTCAAGACCAATGTTCAATATTTAATTCCTACTCTTGTATCAGAAAAACAATATAACTGGCCTTTTTGTTACGAAAAAAGTGAATTTTTTACGTTCAGTGTTTTTTATGTTAACGTAAATAGCCTATCCTAAGTTATTTTCCATGATGATCACAACAGAGTAATATATAATTCAATTCCTTAATTTTGTAGTGTAATACCATTGAGTTTACATTTTTGACTACTGGAAATGTTATGATCATCACATGTTCATTAATCATTTATAAGGACTTCGATTTAGGCTTGTGAGTAATCAATCTTAAAAAATTTTCTATATAGAAGATGATGATGTCCTTAATATTGTAATCTTATATACAAAACATTGTAATATAAATGGTATACTTCTTTATATGATTCTTATCTAGTATTGGTTGAGTGTGTTCCCCTGGTCTGTCCCTATGAGGTTAAATTTTTTAATTACATACTAATATTACAATTTTGATCCCCTCTATGATATGATATTAAGATGGAGTTAATAGTATACTATAGTAGTTTAGGCTGTGATCCTTCATCAAGCTTAATTTAGCCCTAGTTAGGGTTTTATGTTTTATTTTGACCAAAACTGCACAAGAGGAAATCCAATATCTATAAATTCAATAATGTTTTGTTTTGTGGTGTACCCTAGTGGTCATAGGTGTGATCCCTTGACTGGGTATCATGATATTCAGATTTCATGTTGGGTTTCATTATCCCCTAATTGTCTGCGGAGTAATCACATGACTAGGAAAGATGATTTTGGAGATCCAGCGAGTACTTATATAGTGATACTAGATGACCATGACAACTCATATGATCACCATTTTTGAAATCATGGCTCATGGAGTGTGTTCTCCCAGATGAGTGTTACCCATGAATAGAATCTTATAGCTGGTAGTGTGGTTGACCGAACTTTTATACTAATAACAGTTTATTAGTATATCGATAATTACCTTTTTATTATCATTATATCTCATATTTTTTAATGGAATTCCATCAATATTGAGATGCCCCTTTTCATGATTCTTTATTTTTGTGATTTTAAGGTGTCTTACTGAATGATTTTATACTCCTCGATGTATGGGATCATCTCATATATATCATGTCTTATGTATATGATAGACCATTTTACAAAGATCTTGGATAAACCAGAGTAGGTGTAAAATATTTGGGGTTAGACGTACCAAGGTTCTTACAATGTCATTTATTTGAAAAATTCCCAATATTAAATATTTTTATCAATATTTTTAGTTTTTGTGAAGTTTTATGTGGATCCAAATAACTTTTTATACTACGTGGTACTATGACTGTGGGATTTATATGTATACATGCATTAGTATAAATTGTATTGTTTTACCATTAAAATTTGTGTGGGATTGGATATGGGTGCATGTGCATAGGTAGTTAAAGCATCACTTGTGTGAGATATTCCTACTCATCATTGGTCTCCATACCCTATCCTATTAGAGGTAGGATTAGGGTGTCACATTCATCTTACTTCTATCTAGATAGTCACCAATGGGTTCAGTTGTGACGTGGTTAAAGGGTAAAACATTTGGTTTTCCATTTTTATTTTTCTACAATTTTCATAATATGAACACTTTATTAGTGAATTTTTAAAAAAAATATTGGGAAGAATGGTAAACTCATCCCATAAAAAATCAATTTTATTTATTCCTTCACCCTATTTAATTAATTTCATGATTGTGAAACGCTTTATTAATGAAATACCAATATATTATATATCTTCTACCATATTATCTATGTGAACAACCATTACAAAATATTTCAATAGACCAACACATCCAAATTCAGGATGAATTTAAATTAAATAATATTATGATCATGATACAAGGCACTCCATGCATTTCTCATGGATATTTATATGTGTCTGATCACTTTATATTCTAAAATAATTGGATGATAATCTAGAATTGAACACCATATAGGAATGCATTACGATACTTACTCTATAAACTCTTCATGGAATAAATGATATAGATTTACTATCGCATCACTAGAATATTGATATATTTTTTTATCACAAACAATGATATAGTTTTTTGGCGCATCCCTAACAAGCATGGTGAACACAGACTTATCACTTGTAGAGGTATGGGTTTACTATATGTTTACTAATAATCATTCATCCCACTAGATCATCGCCAATGTATTTAGGGTTCACTGGCACATCATTATCTACGGTGTGGGATTACAGGATCATTGCATAAAATATTTTAGTTCTCTATATAACCACCAATAAATTAATCTATTTTCACTTCACAAATAGAATAATGAGTTTACTAGTATATAAATAGTATATTTTGGGATAACTAGCTCATAATAAGTTAGTTTATGGTTTTCATGATCATGACTAATAGATTGGTTAATTATCACATCACTAGTCATTTTTATAGATTTCAAATCTTTTCTATTTAGGTATACCACAAGAAATGAAGGTTTAATAAGATTTTTTTTCCATAAAGAAGGCATCAAAGTTGTGATAGGTTTATGTTCTCTAAACAAGGCTGGGTAAAAGTTTTTAGTTTCATGCCAACAAGGAAGGAATAATGGTTTATATTAGGATATGTGTGAGGTGATGTTTTTATTTGGTTAATAAATGTTGATTCTTATATATCACAACGATGTGAATCAAAACTCATATAGTTCGAGGATATGATTTAAATCCATATAAAAATAAATTTATTCCCTTTTAAGTTTCTGAATTTAGGAATCAAGCTATCCATTTAATTTTTCTGAAACCTATAAAAATTATATATCCTTTAGAGTTATTTATATGGGTTTAAAGATGTTACTTTTAAGGTAATATAGTTTGTATTGATGGAGTGGTTGTTAATGTCATTTAACAAGGACTGTTGGGTCTTATATTTTAATTTTATATCAAAAAAAATTATTTAAGTATTTTAAGACCATATGATTAGGAAAAAATAGAAAAAATATTCTATAAATGTTATAGGTGTGTATGTTATGCATAGTTGTATACTATTGTAATTTATAAATGAATATACTCCAGGAAAGGTGTTTATTCATATACAATGTTTGAAGAATAGTGTACATGTGTCCTTAGATAAACATTGTAATAGTTTGGTATTATTCCAAAATGTTATCCCATTTGTAATTAATTCATATCCCTTGTAAAATATAAAATTGAAAGGATGTAAATACCCATGGCAGTTATAAAATCATAGGAGAAAAGATATATTTAGACTAGACTGACAACAAGTTCAACATACATAACTTAAGTGTTGAGATTTCATCCAAGTGATTCATGTACTTGAAGTCCATATAACATGATTGGGACTTCAATAGAGATATCTTGGTAAAAATTTTGGGTCAATATGAAAGGGTATCTTAGTGAACAACCACTATAGAAATGCAAAATACATGAGTGGGGATTATAAAAAATGATCCCTCAATTTAGGGCAAGTAGATTAATTAGGGGCAGTAAGTGACCTAACTAAGATAAACACCAAATACTCCTAATTAATAATATATGTAAAGTTTTAGAGTTTGTTTCTCTTATTGGGGCTTAGTTATATTGATAAATGGGCATGCATGAATGTGTGACGGTTCCTCTAAATTGTACGAAATTTGAGACTTAAGGTCAGGTAATGCTTCATGTTAAAAATTTCAACACATGTTCCTTATGTATGACGAACACATAGTATATATAATTTGGTTATCTTAATTATTAGAACATAAATATGATGTAATAATGTAATTCTTAAAAATTCCCAAGTATTACAACATACACATGTGTGTGTATTGCATTATCCCCTCGATCCATGGATATTTTTATTCCTTGTGCATAGGTGTTTCTAATTAAAAAAGAGTGGGTTTTGAATATAATTTCTAGGTTTTTAAACATGGGAGGAACATGGTTTGAATGTTTTATTTCTTTCAAGTGTAATTATAAAAATTTTGAGGATGATTTTGTTTTTCAAGAACCTCTCAAGTTTGTATGCATAATACCACACTTTTATATAGATAGTTTTAATCATTCTTAGTGTTCCACATTTCTCTATGAAATGAGAATCCACATACCCCATGAATGCTGATATTTTAAGGGTATTTATAGGGAAATAACACTTCTTAATTAGAGTCTTGAATGTAGAAACAATTTTTTTTTCATTTTCCAAAGTTCCAGAAAAAGAAATTTTCTTTCACTATGATGCATCTATGACATTGCATGTTAAGAGTGATATACATAATTTTTGTCAACAATCTGGGAAATTTGTAAAATAAAAATAATTTTATCTTATGAAGTTCTTAAAAATTTAAATTTTTTTATAAAAACTTTTTTATCAAAAAAATTATTTTTGAAATATTTAATCATTATCTATATTTTTTATTTATCATCATAAATATAAAAATTTATATTTTATTGATTTATTTATCTATTTATATATTAAAAAATATGAATCATTTATGTTATGAATATCATTATTCATCAACTTACAAGAAAAAATATCCTTTTATTAATTTTTCATTCATTAATTTTAAGGGTATTATTCTGAGTATATATAAAAAATCAATTTAGTAAAAAAAATATTTTTTGTTTTCTTATCATAATATATAGGTAAAGGAATTTTTTAATAATTTATTATTAATTGATGATAAAATAAATATTAAATTATTAAATTGATCTTTGTTAATGATATCTTCATTATAGAAATTTGAGTCAAACATCCCACTAACATGAGCGGCATAGGCAATGTCTTGAAAATTGGGGGCTGGTTATTTGTCAAAATGTATATGATACTGAGTAATAATTCTAGTTTAATGTTGTTTTATTTCAATAGTTTAAATAGTTTTATTTAACACATTAATATGATTCATTTATATATGTTTAAAATATGTAAGTAAATTTTTATTATAATTTCATCACCCAAAAGATTAATTGTCGAAACATTATGAATTATTATAACTGAACATATTAATTTGTTAAAATTAATGATATGTTTATGTTATATATTTAAAATAATTAATAAAAATAATCAATTGGTACTATTTATGTAGAAATATTTCACATAATTAATATGCTTAAAATACTTTTTAAAAAAAATCATCATTAGTTACTCATTAAAACAAATATCAAGAACTAAAAATAACCCAAAATGTTATTTATCCTCTTTATGGTTTGACACAAATCTATGTTATCAGATGATATATTCTAGATTATTGATATCTTGACACTATTTTTTATGCCAAGCTAAACATTTCTATTGTTTTTCATTATTATTGTCGGATTCTGCTGTTGAAAAATGTGATCATGTGATCCCAAGGTAGGTGGTTCTGTATAAGATTAGAAAATTTATTTAACCATAAATTTGTTGATTTTTTTAATTTATTTCTATGAAATTATGAGAATAAAATTTATTTTGAATTGGGATCTTTATTTTCATTAGAATGAAAATTGTGGAAACCCCCCAATTTAAATGAAATGGGGTGTGATTTGGATTTGATGGAAATTGTGGAATTTAATATATGGAAATTAAATTGTGAATTTGATTTTCAAAAAAATGGAATAATTTTTTTTATAATAATATATTTTCTCAATCCAGGAAAAAAGAATGAATTGACTAAAACACCATGTATTGGTTTTTAAAGAGAATTTATAAATTTGTAATGGAAAATTCAGAAAATGACTTTCGAATAGTTTGGAAATAATTTATCCATTATTGATTGTTGTTTTATCACATGATATCCTAGGTATTTAGGGAGTAATTTGGTACTATTATTCTATTTTTAACATTTTATGACACAAACATAAACATAGTGAAATATATCTTATCCCCAATGGGATGTTTATTTTTCATATTTGTCCAGTGCCTGAGGGATGCATGAAGACATATTATAGTAATCACCCATATGAGGGTGTGTTAATCACATAACCTTGAATTTTCATACCTCTTTGTAGATGGAAACATTTCCATTTTTTGATTATTTCGATATATAAAATTTATTTTTTGAAAATTTTCTTTTTATATGCCCTTTTAATTTATATAAAATATGTTATATAAAATTTTTATCAAGCCATTTGTTTTTAATTTTTCCATCAATTGAAATGAGATTCAGATTTTGTTTTAAATATGCTCCTGTTATACCATGATTATTTTATTAAATATCGAATGCATTATTTGATTAATTATTGTGTCATATTATTATATATTCCTTGGTGAGACACTATTGGTATTTTAGATCACACCCTTAAAATAACTTTACATGTGTTTATATTACCTTTTACTAGGTGGGAGAAAGGGATAGTCACCACTTGAAAACATGTGGTTTTTCATATTTGGTATTAAAGAGCTATGAATTTTTGAACTTTGGTTGTTTATATTTCAATTTGATGAAACTTTATGGTTTTAATTTATGTTTACATGCATGTTTCTCTTCTGGTATTATTCTACCTATGGGGTTATCTTTTGATCAAAATGACTTTTTTCATTCGTTGTTTATGTGGAAAACTAGTTCCCTATTTGTCTTGTATGATTCTGGGTGCTAGTATCCAATATGAGGGAATTAAGAACTCCCTTCAGGATGTGTTATTTTTGGGTTAGGTAATAGATTACGGGTTCTTAAGGATTTTTTTTAAAAAGTGGTCTAAAAGGTATGGGTTAAACATTTTTTCTTCATGTCAATATATATTGAGATTAATATGTTCATGAATAAGGATTTAGTTATGACCATGTTCCCTGATATTAGTATCTATAATGAGCATTAAACCACTAGGGGTAGTTTTTAAATTTTTTACTAAGGATTACAACTAGCCTTTTACCAAATTATTTAATTTAGGTTCTAAAAATTGAAATCTTATTTATCTATATAATTGGAATAAAATTTCAGGCTTTAATTGTATGACTGTCGAACTGAATAAGTGTTTTAATTATATAAACAATGTATACTTATTTTTTTAGAATCATGCCTCTGAAAATATATGGAAATAATCATATATAATGAAACTACCAATGAACCATAGAGATAAAATCCCCTTATGGAATAAAATCGTGTTAATATTGTTGTTTTTTATTCATGATCTAATAAAAAAACATCCACCCATTCCAGTTTGGGCTCTATTTTTGGAACCTCATAGAGGATTCTCAGAATCATACTCAAGAGTTCAATATATGGAATAATCTAGTGTTCCAAGGGTGAAATGATCCTCATAATTATGATGATTATTTTTGGATCATCAATATTATGTTTTAGTTCTGGTAAATTACTATGGAAATAAATGATAAATTTTCAACCTTCATGATAAAATGACCTACTTGGAGATTATAGGGCAGGTTGGTAGTGTAGAAGAATAATAATTCCTTAATGTTAAAGTAATTGAATGTAATATTCACCAACCTATTCTACCCAGAGTCGATAGTGTTGTCCATATATATAAAGTTTTTAAAACTCGAGAATATTGAAAGGATAGTGACAAGAAATAGAAATTCATTTCTTGATCCATTGAATTTTACACCTAAGATAGTATCTAGTAGGAATAAAACGACACAATGGTTTTACATGGTACAAAAATGTGATATTAATTATCATATTTTCTTTCTGAATCTGGCTTCTTATATTGATGTATGAGACTGAGAATTGGTTGTTGAAATGGACCTACCTAGTTTGTAAGGGTTAAATATTTTTACACAATAGATGTTAGATGAGTTATTTAATGGGAAATAGGTACTATGATGATTAAGTTTTGGTTTATTGGTAAAAAGGTTCATCCTACCCTCCTTCAGTTCCTTGAAGAATCCATTTTATTTTCTAGCATTTTGATAAGTATGGTAATTCAACATGGGGTTTCACTTAGGCACGCAAGGAAAGTGGTTCTTGTTAGTGATCAGGTAATATAAATATGTTTATCATATATTTTATGATCTCTATAGTGGAAAGAGATCATATATGAACAAAATTAATGTTGTTTATTTTGATTCTTTAGGGATTAAAGGATTTCAGGCATATCCTTCTAGAATGAAGCTTCATTAAAAAGTGGAATATTCGATAATCGATGCATATACCAGCCGAATGACAATGAGAGGTAACAACATTATTTTTTCATCATTAGTTAATTCTTTATTTAACACTAGTGCATCTCACTCATTCATTTCAACTCGTACTATGAGTCTAAAAAATATTATTATGAATTTTGTTGTAATTAATATTATTACACCCCACATAATTAAGATAGTGTTGGGTCTCTACTAACCTGCTTCTACCCTCTATCTATTAGATATTCATCATCCTTTGAATTTCCTATTTCTCTAAATGAATCATCTTTAAATATTATTAGAGATTTATTTTCTCATTGGTAATAAACCTCTATTTGATTTCTTTCTTTTTTAGGTCTTCATTACTATGTTAGATAGATTGTTCCATATCATTCATGCATATTGGAACCTGATGTTGAGAAGAGCTAGACCTTATTATAAAAATTCATTGAAAATAATACCATTATTTTATTTTGATCTGGATTGATTATCATTGAGGACTAGTCCCCCTCCGTATTTCGTTCAGTTTCTTATTGTTTTTCATTTTAGAAACTTTAGTTTTCCCTTCGTAAGGGATGTATTTTTTTCAACTTAGTTCTTAGTACTCATCCAATGTATATTACTTATAAGAAAATAGAACCTTCTTAATGGGAATAGATAAATAAATAATTGAATGAACTTTTCAGGAAATTCATTATACTCTTGTGTGTGTTACCTTATTCGGCATCAATTCTCTCTACTATGAAATTTTATAGGTCACTTATTCTTTATGATGATTACTGAAAGATCAATTTGGTTATAGTAAAGAAGAAATATCTATTACAATGAATTGATTATCTGTTTGGATTGTTGATATGGGAAATGTGGTTCTCGTATGATGATATTCGATCTAGTTAGCACATATTGAGAATAAAATAATTTGAGTTTAGAAAAACACTATTTGGAACATGTGTGTACATGAAGAGTACATTTCTATCGATTTTGGTTTAAATATTGATATAATAGTGTTTATATCTTAAATTAACAGGACATTACATGAGTATATTTATACTTTATTTGTAATCCTTATGGTTTAAATCCTTATTTATTCTATGTATGAAAATAATCTTGTACGTCATTTGTAAAAGACGTCTAAAATTTGGATAATCTGATGACTGATCTAACTCAAAAGGGATTAAAATTTTCATGGGATGTGAAATGTTAGAGTTAAATGTTTGATGTGAACTATATTTTGAATGTTTTATTAGTTTTGAATCTCCCAGATGCCAGGCAGCGATATGTGGTCTTCTGTAACAGATCATGTTCATGTTTGGGTTCTGTTCGGATAAAGGGTGATCATGTCATTTCTTATAGATCTCAGTAGCTTAGGATACATTATAATAAATACCCAACACATCACCTTGATCTCATTCCAATATTTTTACACTTAATACTTGTATTAATTAACTTCTCATAGAAATTTTTATCTTGTATTTCAACCATAGGATCCAGAGTTACATCTTCTCATAAAAACCTATTTGAATATCCTCCAAAGTTAATGGGTGGTGTACCTGCAATATTTTTACTCTGACATCACATATACCACCAAAAAAGGAATGTCTTCATTGATGATTTGAGTAGTAAACTTATAACCAAGGCTATGAAGGATTCATCAGAAGAGTGAAACTTGATGGATCTTTTTGAACTATTTCATATTTTTGTCCACGAATTTAAGAATAAGGGTACCATGGATAATGTTCAGTTTAAATCCACCATTATTGATATTAATATTTGGTTAGAGTTGTATAATGATGATTTTTATTTTTTTAATAACTCTTTTAATAATAATTAAATGGTGGCTAAATGGTTGTTATCTATATAGGGTATTCTATGATTTCAGAAATACTAGTATTACCATTTCATTTAAGTAAATCAATTATGGTGGATTGACATAATTCCCAGTGGGTAATGCACCTAGGAATGATGAATATGTTCAATGAAATGCATTTATTAATCTAGTGTCATGGTATGAGACAAGTCATTTATAATTTTTTCTATTGTTGTAATACATTTTAATAGGCCAATGACGAGCACTACAGACCATTAGGCCTTATTTGGCCACATCCAATGAAAACATGTAAGTGGGATGAGATATATTTGTAATTTCTTGTGGAGTTACTATATAAACATAAAAAGATGAAAGTGATATGGGTTTTGATCGATAAGCTGACTAAATCAACTCACTTCTTACCCATTATTGATCAAACCAATGTTAAAGAGTGGGGACATATCTACATGAATGAGATTTTAATTTTCACAAAGTTGTATATTCTATAATCTATAATAGATCTCCTCGCCTTATATTTTGTTTTTTGACATTTCATTAGGAGGCACTAGGATCAATGTAAATTTGAGTATAGCATAACATCCACAGTCAGATAGAAAAACATAGTGTTCTATACAAATTCATTAGGATATACTTAAAGGTTGATTTCTTGAAATTGGTGGAGGTTGGGATAACTTTTTACATATGGTTTAGTTTTCTTGTAATAATAGTTTCCCTTACATGATCATAATGGATCATTTTGAGACCTTCTATGACAAACTTCAAAATATATGTTGTGTTAGTCAGATATTGATGAAATTTCATTTTTTGAACTGATATTTATTTAAGAGTGTAACGAAAATTATAGTTGATTTGTCAGATAATGGTGAAAACACATTGATGGAATAAGTATATTTATTATTTTTATAATAAACTGTTATAATTTTCATTTGCGAATTTGGTATTTTTTAATGTTTTACCTCATTTAGTTCATCAATTTATTGGGAGTCAATGGAAATATTCTCTCCAATTTTTGGGACCTATTTAGGTATTTGAGTAGGTGATGAATGTTTCTTACCATTTAGATCCACTATTGTTCACACTGATACCTAACATGTCCTATTAATGGAAGCTCTAAAATTACTTTTCTGATCAATGTCATGTACTAATATAGAGCGATATTGACTTTTATTTTTATTTATCCATGATTGAGCATCAAATCGGGATAGACGATTATAATACCATTATGCTTCATTGGAGGAAAATACCTTTGGTTAATGTTTTATGTGATCATGGATCCGATACTAATGAGTATTGGGAAAAAATAGGCCCTGATAATAGAAAATTTTCCTCTTATTCTTGGCTTGGAATCATCTTAAAAGGATTGATGGGGATAGAAAATTTCTAAGTTGGGGATGTTGTAACATCCACTTGTTGTTTGAGGATCCCAAAACCTAAAACTATAGCACCTATTAGAATATTACCATTTTTCTCATTTGTGACTATTTTGATATATATATATATATACCATTTTTTTAAATAATTTTACATATCCCATGGGAATGTACATAAACTATTTTATATAAAATTTTTAGTACTCTTTTGATTTGACATTATCCACCAATTGAATTGAAAATCTTGTCTTACTTCAATTATAACCTTATCATACCATGTATGTTTTATTTAAAATTTAAATAATTATTTGGATAATAATTTTTAAATCTTATTAGGGAATCCTATGTGATACCCTATTTAGATTTTAGGTCACACCCTTCCTATTCCTTCCGTGGATTTTAGAATTTATTCTTCCATGTTTCAGAAATCAAAATGCACTGTCTGGAGGTGGTTGTTATTGATCTTTGGGCTTGTGGAGATGTGTTCAGTAGGAATTTGATTTTGTATTATTAAATTTTATGATACTTTGGGCTTTTACTTTGGGTTTATATACCAATTTTTATTTTGATACTATTCTCCCTATAAATTTTTCTTTTGAGAATACTCTCTTTTTTCCTCGACTCTTTTTGTGGAAAAATGATTCCTCTATATCTAGTATGATGAAAAGTGTTATCCACCAAAAAATAGGGATCAATATTTCCCTAAACAATATATTAGTTTGTTTGGATTAATAGTACCAACGCATCATGCCTAGTTTTTGACATAAATATATTTGTTTTTGGAAATACATTAAAGTAATCTCTAATCATAGTAAAATACTAAAATGGTACAAGATTTTATTTATGTATGCATAATTTATGTTATTTATATTTTAAAATCAACCACTAACATTTTCTTTTCTGAAAATTCATGCAATTTACATTACATGGGGTTTTAAGAGTCCAACGTTACATTACATCATTTTTATTTTCGCTCTATTTCTATTTATAGGGTTGTTTTCAAGGTAATATGACAGTACACACCTCATTCATATTAATGTTTTTTCTAAACCTAGCCTAGATAAATTTCAAAACATAAATTATTATTTGAGTTTACATATTTGATGAAATTCCAGTCACAATCTGCAATCATTGAAAGATAACCCTCATTTTCCAACAAAAATCATCTTTGATCATAGATTTTTCCTACAAATAAAATATTAAACCAACAAGAATATTTTGTTGTTCATATACATTACACAAGACCAGAAATAAAATAAAAACTAATCCATTCATTTTGATTAGAAATCAATCCTTTTTTTTATATTGTTATTCTTCTATAAACTAATAAATTTTAAGCTAGGTGTATCAGATTTATATATATACACCTCTCTATGATTTTAATATGAATGAATTTATCACAATCTTATTCTTATTCCACATATATTAATCTTTATTTATATCACATACACTATTTTAAATAAAATATTTATAATTAGATAATTTGATTATATTTTACTTTTCTGTTGGGACCCCTCATTCCACTAACTTGAGAATATTCCCCTTAGAGCTCAACATCCAATGAAAAAACTATTATAATTTTCCTTAACTCATTTTATTCCTCAAGAAAAATATATTGTGTCTCATCCTACTCCTCATCTTTCCCTAATTTTTTAACACTAATATTGCATAGAATATTCTCTTTTTTCAAAAATATTAATTCGTATATCTTGATATCTTTCATGTATGTTTTTTTCTTTTTAATAACATCTTGCTTTGCTTCAACGACCTTATTTTACTCCTTGAACTAATTTATCTTTTAATTTTTGATCAGTGTAATATTTTCTAGACAAGAATCTAACAAAACATTCGGTTCCAAAAGAATATTTTATTTTCTCCATCATCACCACTACATGATAAAATTAATTCCTTTCCCCAACAAGAGAAATGAAATTTAATTCAACATTAAATGGAATTTTTTACTAATCTTTCTCTTTAATCCTTAAAAACAATTTTATATTTCTAATATAATTTATTCATTTTTTTAATATTACATTTTTTTTGTATTTTATCTTCTTTTCACTTGATTTAGATTATTTATCCTTATTCCTTTGGAAAATATTAAATATATTATTTTTATCATTAAAATTATAACATATGATAAAATTTTTATGTTTACCTTTATTTTTTTCTTTTTGAAACTAATTTTTGTAGATAAATAGTCATATCGAATTACTTATCTTCTTCATATTTAATGAAACTTGAATGTAGGTCTTATTATTCATTAAAATTTGAACTTTTATAGGATTTAAAATATTTACGTGTTTTTATTTATTCATTAAAGTTCTTTCCATACTCATCTCATATACAATGATCATAATTTAAATCGCATCAAATATTAAATCTCTATTATATTCAAATGATCATAATTTTTGAGTACTAAAATGAAGTAAATTTTACATAATTTTTTTTACAATTATGAGATCCACTAGTCTCTCACTAAAACATATGAAATTATCACATTCTCATTGAACCATATAAATTTTTCTTCAATGGTCTGATCTTTATCTTTCATTGTGCCTTTAAATATTCTCCTTCATGGATGAAGTTTCACTTTCATGAAGTTAAAAATTCGTTCATAACTACTTTTCATCTTTTCACATATTTCAATAGATGTTTTAATATCAATAACTTTTTTAAACCTTATATGTAATATACATCAGGATATTATTTTTTAATTTTACATCAACATTCATATTCCTCTTTTATGAATGGTTTATAAGAGCATGTTTTGAAATAGGTGGATGACCTATCATTATAGATTCTATAACTTAAATGATTTGTGAAATAGGGTATGAAATCATCATTTAATATAATTTTAATAGTTTCTCCAATGGAACGTAGGTATTAATTGTGTATTTATAGATTTTTGATTCTCCATGTTCAGTACCTAAATAGATCTTAATTAGGAGCCTCATTCTGGTGGATCTTTAGATTACTTAAGGACAGTTAACCACCGAGAGGTGAGGTAAATTAGCATTTTAATTTTAATGATTATCTTTACATAAAATACTTAACATTTTAAAGATCATGATCTACATAGAAATAAAACAGTTTCATATCCCAATGTAAATAATTAAAATAAAATATTTCATCAAGTAGTATTTTTAGGTTTCTTATAAAACAACCTAGTCCTTTCAATGATTTTTTATACCCACCAATTCTGTATTCATGAACTATTCTAAACTAATTTCAATATACATGGATATTATTTTCCTATCAAAAAATATTCCACTATGTATCTACATCAAAAATATAGAAGATGAAACTGTAACTTCATAATAAGGATGATCCAATATTGAAATAACTCTAGCATACTCATTCTTTTCATTATTCATCTTGATAATTTTCATACATTACGAATAGATGTATTAGAATGAATATACATATACACCTATAAATAATAGTAGCTAATGATAATGGGGATCATCACTATTGGTCTCAAAACTCAATCCATATCTTGAATAGTCTCGGGACTTCTCTTCCTTTAAAAAATTCAACCAGCGGGTATTATTCTTCTGTAAAATAACATTTTGGTTTCAAAATCTTCTCCATTTTTTCTTTGATATTGATGTATTTTAATGAGTATCATAAAAAAATATTGATTTTAAATTCTTTTTAATACATATTCATGTATCCACTAAATTAAAAACATTTAAGATAGATATTAATATAAAAAATATCTCATGTAATCCTAGATAATAAATACCACATGATATCAATATTTTCGGAGCTTAATCATCTACACAGATCTTAAATGATTCAAATCATTCCATCCCATTTCAAAATATGCATTTAATAAATATCTCCATGACATATCATATAGTGTGTCTCATCACTTAATGGACGTGGATAATAAAAAAGGTCACCAAGAGTGGACTGTATTGTTTTGCAACACATTATTTCTATTATGGGATTTCAAGACTCACTACACACACTAAAATACTTGTTGATAATAAACCACATTGTATTACTGTTTTCATTATATAATTGTGGTGAGTTTTTCATTTTTTTTGTATAGAGAATATCATAATACAAATTCTCTTATTTGTAAGTTATTCATTAATCTCATTATAGATCAGGATGTAGAAGTCGTCATGGTGTTTCATCCACAAATAATGACTTAAAATTTCCATCTAAATTCATATCAATATATCATATGTATTTTAATTTTTTTAATCTCAAAAATTATCCCAAAAAATTATTTAAATCATCTTTTTTTAAAATTCATGAATAACACTGTGATGAATCATTAAACACCCTATGTTATAAAAAACATATGGATGTCTTATACAAATTCATGTAATATTATACTAAATCAATTTTCAATGAATTTGAAGTCAAATAATCATGAAATTTTCATTTTACAACCTTATATTTATATAATATAAAACTAATTGAATTAATACAGAATAATAAATTCATATGAAAATCATTTATTCCAATTAATTCAGGCCTTTATGAAATTTCTAATTTCACACCTAAATTAAAAATATCAAAGAAATTAAACTTGGGCCACATTTGGTCATTTTGATGCCACCTCCAACATCTCCAAAATACATCCAAAATATTCTAAATTTGTGTACCATCATTCAATTTTTTTCTTTATTTCATTGATGAACCACACAATAATCCTCAATGTCGCAAATCTAGAAGATTTATCATAAACAATACTCTATGTGTTATAAATTTCTAATTTTCCATGTGAAATAGGAATACTAGGAATTTATAATGAAATACTAAGGTTTATTTATCTATAAAATATATTTCCTTAAATTTAATCTCTTTAATAGCTTGAGATATATGTAACTCCAATTATATTTGAACTGTATTATTGAATGTCATTATCACATAGATATTAAATTTTTAAGAATAAATTTAAAAAAATTGAAAATTAAAGGGTTTAACCTTGTATAAAATAATTTTAATGGTTACATATTTATTATAATATAAAAAATTATTTATTTTAAATAGATTTAATTATTTTTATGAAACACATGTATTTATCTAAAAAATGAAATTAATTTTTTAATTTACAATATAAAAATTTTCATACAGTGAAATATTAGGTTTTTATAAAAAAAAAATTTTCAATGAATACTAAATAAATAGTGATTTCATTAATAATGATAATCTTTTCGATAAATCAAGTGTTTTAAATGTATAATTACATTTTGAATATGATTTAATGTAAAATAAGTATTATTTAGTTAAATAAATTAAAAATAATTACTTTTAAATCATATTTATATTTATATTTTATTATATTTATATTTTTGGGTTTTACAACTAGAGTTTTCTTAAAAATATTTGAAATTGCATAATATTAGTCATTGTAAATTAATTAATAAAACCATATAAAGATGAATGATTTAAAAAATTATATATTATATATATATATATAGTAATTTAATTTATTATAATGATTTATACTAGCCATAAAATTAATATAAAATCATTATTTTCATAGAAAATGCAATTCTTGATGACCAGTTTTCTTATCTTGTCTCTAGGTTGAATTTTAAATTAAATTCATCCATATATATATATATATTTAATTTTATAAAATGAAATAAATATTTTTAATAAAAATAAAAATTTTTAAATAATAAAGTACACTTAATTTTACTTTATAATCAATAGTAAAAAATAGTTTTTAGATTTTACAACGGTTGTGGTAGAAAAGGATTTACGAATGGTTAAACTAAATAGATAAGGGTTAAAATAACATAAATACATCTATAAAATATATTTTATGGCCATAATTTAACCTTATATTATTTAATTATCTTTATTTTTACCTTTTGGTGGCATTTTGAATTTTAAAAACGTGGTTATCAGGTTTTATTTTCAAAAACTGAATTGTTCGACTCACCTCCGTTATAAAAGGTCACCCCCAATCCTCTAATCTTCACACCTTATAACCACATTGGTTTTTAAATTAACTACAAAAATAAATTCAATAATTCTCTAACCATGACCTATATCCATTTTTTAATCAAAATTACATCATACTATTTTTTCTATTGATAACATAAAAAGTTTTTCAAAGTGGTATAATTCTTGACCTACTGTTTTTACTTCTCTTATCCTTTCTCCATCATAAAATATTCATTAGTAATGATGATATAGTTACAATATTATATACCATATTATTATTATTTTTTATTTCTATATAATATCCTAAATTCAATTCATTATCTATCAAATGAGAGACGAAACCATCATTCGTTTTTAAGGCGGACTGCTGCCTCACGAACCGATTTAATTCATTTTTCATCAACATCAGTCACATATTTTTGAAAGGAAGTATTTAAAGTATATGTTTGAAATCTACAATATTATTATTATAACAGAATTATTATCTCATGTATACCTTCTTAATATATATTTTTTGGATGATTGAATAATGTCTCTCGTATGGACAACGTACTATGGCCTTGCGAACTCATTTTTTTCATTTTTTAATAACTCTTCACTTAAAAGATAAATATGATAAATTTAATGAATATGTGTGAAATATATGATTCAATTATGATACTAATGTTACATTTATCATTATTAATATATAATATTTCATTCATTTCTTACTTTTACACTACCTAAAAAATGAAAATGTCATTCTTGAGTATCTGTGCACTACTGTGTCCTCAATGCAGATTGATTATTTTTTCATCACCAAATCACCTGGATAATTTATATAAGTATATTTAAATTATAATATGGTATTTATGATAATATAATAATTCATTAAAGCTAAAATAATATTGAATTAATTCTCTTAATAATTTTTTAGAATTGGAAATGTTACTCATGCGTTTTGTACGGCCTACCATCTACATGATCCTAACACAATTTATTTTCGTTATAATATTTTCTCATTGGTTATAAATCTATACAATAAGTATAAAAATTATCATTATTTTTTATTATAATTCTGGTTATGACTTAATAATTACCACTACAACCATATTCATCCTATCAATATCAGTTTTGACACATATGCTAAATTTCATCAAAACATCGAACATGCACATAATTGATTAAGTATTTAACACCCATAAATTTGAAAATATGAACATCACATTTGATAGATTATATGAATGTCAACACTAAGTGTATAAGTAAATATAGAATCTTGATAAGTTATAATAAATTTAATTTATATAAATTCAACTATTAAATTTATTGAGTTACATGGAACAATATATTTTGTTTAAGTCACATGCAACTATGATTTAACATTTGTTACATGAAACACTATGCAAAAAAAATGTGAAATATTGTTGAAACATTATTATTTAATTAAAAAGTTATAAACTAGAAAATAAATTTATAGGTTATTAATAGTATGATATAAATTACAAGAAAATGGTAATCTATTAATTAGTATTTAAATAAGAATAATTTATAAGAATAAAATAATTTTTAAAAAACAATATTTTTCTCAAAGATATATTAGTCGTACTTTTCACCACAAAGTTGAAATTAATTTTTAACACTTTTATAAAAAAATTTATAAAAAATAAAATTCATTTTTTTAAATTAGTATACCTAAATTAAATTATGGTGACTTTTTGTATTTTTATTTTTATTTTCAGTTATTATCAATAGTGAATGATAATAAATTTTAATTGAAAACTAATTTTGGACAATTAAATAATTTATAAGACAATATTTTACTCTAAATAGTTTTTAAAGTAATATTATGTAAATTTCTTAACAATTAAAATAATTTATATCCTAATATTAATTTTCACATTGAATTTTTATATAAAAACATTTTTATCTTAGTAACTTGTTATCATTGAAAACCCACTTTCTTATCACGTCAGTGGGATTAATTTTATATTAAAAATTTTAAAATATATAAATTGAATTTTTAAAGATGGATTCAATATTTGAATCAAAAAAATATATAATTTCTAAAAAGTTATAATTAAATTTTTATCAAAATGAATAGTAAATGTAGTAAAAATTAATTACCATAGTTATGGAAAAATGGATTATGAGTGTGTTAATCTAAAAACATAAGTGTAAAAATTACCTATATACATGCCTGAAAGCAGTTGGATGGAAATATTTACACTATTAAACCTATAAGGTTATATAATGACCCAGTTTAGACCCTTGTGATGTATGGAAAAAAGGGATTACTCAATTGTTTTCAAAAATACAATGTTTGTACTCTCGCCACTTATAAAAAGCCATACACTCACCAATATTATTAACGTATTCAAAGACATTTAAGTCATATACTCCCTTACAAATCACAATAAGAAAAATACCCAACATTATTATAGATTTGTTATTTTTTGTATAAATCCTTCCTAGGAATGAATTATTTGAATCTTAAGGAGGATCCCCAAAGAAGAGGTAATGTTCTTCAATGAGCATCTTTTTTTCACCTCTTTCATTTTTTATTAAAAAAATTGATATAATAAACACAATATATTATATATATTGTGGTGTTTTATTTTATTTTCATAACCTAAAACCATAACCTCCTCCTTCAAATTGGTTAAAAAAATCACTGTTCTTATGTACGATGGAATACCATCTAATGAACTGATGTCATTCATTTTTAAATTTCACCTCTTAATGATGGAAATGATAATGGATATAATGTAAATATATTATATTTATAGAAAATATAAACCTATTTACATACTATATAATATATTTATTTTTTCTTTCTATAACATAGGAAATATGATAATGTCGCTTGTGTGTATGGTCGACAACTATCTCACGAAGCGAGGTTCTTCATCTTTCACTAAAGCTTCACATGGATAGTGAGAAAACTAAAGATAATGATTATATGTGAAATAATGAAACAATTAATGTGTCCATTTAAATTTTAATCATTTAATAACTAGAAAATATAAAATCTTTCTTATTTCATTTTCACTTATATAAAGATGATAACCCGATTCATCTATGTCTGGAATACCACCATCACGATGTGATGTGAATCTCTTTTAATAACCACACCAGATGGATGATATATATAAGTATATAATATGCTATTAATTATATTATTATCATTATGTAATTTTAAAATCTTACACATCTTTTTTCTATAATTATCTTCCAAAATGGAAAGGTTTCACATGCGTACGTACGACCTACCATCTCCATAATCGTAACACATTTCATATTTCATAACCATCATTCCAATTTTTTTACAAATATGATGAATTTTAAAATATTTTAATTATATCATGATTATTATTTTGAAGTTGATATAACTATATAATATGAAAATAACATGATCTTTCATCATGAAACATGCATGAGAAAGCAAGGCAATTAACATAAGACATGATGAAAATATTGAAATATTATTAAAGGATTTGTAATAACATATTATAAAAGGATAATATCTTATATTATAAATATTAATATGGTCATTTTAAAAGTTAATATCATGTTTAAAACAACTATATAATATTTTTAATCATGTTCAATCAAAAGAAAGAGTGAGGTAGGGGATTTAAACTCAATTCCTTTTCATAGAGGCATATTCTAATTTTAATCACCTAGATTATTTTATAAGGTGTATATACATCAAATTTGACATGTAATATAATCAATAATTCATTATTAAAATAATTTTATGCTTCAATTTTAATTATTTAAACTAATTTTATTTTAATCTAATGTTACCAAAAATTACAGAATTTCATAACTCAATTTATTTTCATTGGGTTATAATACCTCATCATTGTATTTTCTATTTTCAAGTTAAAAGTGTAACAAATTTTGATCAAATTTTTTTTATAGTTTATTTAGATAATAATTTCATTGATTAAATCTCATTTAAACATTATAATCATTTTAATGGTTAATTACACACTCCTAGTTAAATTAGGATTATTTATACTTTAATTTCCATTGAATGGTATTATTTTGTTACTATGTAATAAAAAAATATATTATTATTATCCATTGGTTATTAAAAATATTTTTTAATTTATAATACCATTTTCTACACATAGTTAATTAAATTAATTTATAAAATCTTAGAATGAAATCCAACCTCATTTTTATCTTCAGTCAGAAATCTGTTTTCATCGATTCCAATGTTTTCATAAATATGTTTTAAACTGTTTTTAAATATGTCAAAATTATGTGTCAAAGAAATATTCACAGATTAATAATCTTTAAAAAAGTTATAATTTAATGTTAGGTTATTTTCATAACTATACCCATTTAAATTTTAATTGAAATTTGAAATGAATCCTACTTTTATATTCTGAAGAAGTAACATTTGAAGTGCCCAGATCAGTGTGAATCACTGAGAGGGGGAGGGGTGAATCAGTGATCCTTTAAAACTTTTTACTAATTTATTCTTAATCAATTAAACCTCTATGGCTGGTTAAAGCCTCGATCCACTCTTCTTGTATCTCTCAACCTTTCCCGGATAATGCAGTAATGAAAAGGCACAGGACACAAGGATTTACAAGGTTCGGCACCAAAGGCCTACATCCTTGCCATGCTCTCCAAGCATGGATTATCCCATTATAATCTGTTAGTATTACAATGGTCGATACAGCTTCCCACCGTTTCTCTCCTGAGTCCCACAGGAGGGTCTTTATACTGCGTCCCACAGTGTTACCAGAGTCCCACTGGCCTGCTCCAGAATCCCACTGAAGACTTCTTCTCCCTAAGTCCCACAGGGTCTTTTCCTGGCTCCTCGAGTCGCACGAGTAGCTCTTCTTCACTTTAAGCTTCTTCAAGTATCCTCAGCAGCCTGGGATAAAGGCTGCTGGCCTTGCTCTTCTTCTGATCACTTGTGGTGAACATGTCTTCTCATCTAGCTCGGGCTTTATCACCTTCTTCTAAGGATGCCCCGACTTCTCTCCAATTACTGAATGCTCAGACAAATAATATCTTTATCTTTGGTCCGGTCCAGTCTCTGTTGCACACCACTGATTTAGCACTGTTCACGTGTGCACGTGCATGTATGCATGCATGCACTCTCCTTTTCTTCCTCTTGGTGCAGTAGACCCACAAAGGGTGTAGTCACTTTAAGCACACACCACCTTCTCACTTCTTCACACACTTTATTCTCTTTTGATTACACACATAAATGTGTGTTATACACTAGTGTGAGTCTTCCACTTCTTTCTTCTTCTAAGTGTGTTTACTTTTAGTCCACACACCTAGGTTCGACCACTTCTTTAATTTGCACACAATTGTTTCACTTTAGCACTCACATGAGTTGGGCCTTCACACTTCTTGTTGCACACCCTTAAATGGACGTAGGGTGTTCCTTTTCAATTTGCACACACACACACACTCAAATGAGGTGTGGTCTTCAATTCACCCACACAAGGCTACGGCCTATTCAATTCTAACACACACACAAAGTGTGGTCTTCCCTTGGTGCACACAAGGCACTAAGGCCTTGGCCTTCTATTCTTTTGCACACACACAAATGTGGTGGCCTTCCTCCTTATGCACACACACACAAATGTGTGGTCTTCACTTCACCCACTTGCACACACAACGCATGCCTCGGCCTCCTCTTTCACACACCCGAATACCAACACAAGGGCTACGGCCTCTTCTTTCTTTTTGCACACAAGGCTCAAAGCCTTGGCCTCGGGTTCTTCTTCTCCACTTGGCACTCAAAGGGTGCAAGGGCTCGGCCTTCCTCCACTATTTGCACACACACTGCCCACGACCCTTTCTTTATTCTTGCACACAAAATACTCGGCCTTCTCAATGGGGCAAGGTGTGGTGGCCTTGGGTCGCGCAAGCCACAAGGGTGGTACTGCCTCTGGTGCGCAAGATGCACTGGCTGAGGGGCGCGCAAGACCTCCTACCCGCGGGGCGCGCAAGTGCAACACCCGCGGGGTCTTCCTCTTGCCGCGCAAGGGTGCGGGCAGAGAGGGTGACAACCTCGGGCGCGCAAGGAAGCGGCCTCGGGTCCTTCCTGTCGCGCAAGAGAGGCGCGCATGGAACACTTCGGGCCTCGGGTGGCACCGGGACAACAGCCGCGCAAATAATTTGCGCGGGGCTTCTACTTCGCGAGGCAGAGGCTTCGCGGGACTCTCTTCAAACTTTCAGCGCATCAGCAAACTTCTCCAGTGCCTCGGGTCTTCTTTTTATAGGCGAGGAGAGCCTCGGTTCATCCGTGTGAGAAAAACTTCAAACACCCGAGATCTTCGGATCTTCAAGATTTTTCCAAATCTTGATATTTATTCTCGGTTTGACGCGGGCTCATTTATTATTTTCTTCCTCCTCGTGCATGCGATTTATAACGCATGCACGACCTCTGTTTAAACCCAATCCATGCATGCATAAACACCCCACGGCCTTCGGCAGCTTTTCTTGCCTCGGCCTCGACCGAAATTCCTCATTTCTTGCATGCAAGGCAATTTTAAGGCATGGATGTATTCAGTGTGGCCAGACGATCTCAATGGACGTTTTACTTCCTTCAGAGGTGGCCGGGAACTCGAAATCCATCTTCGGGAAGCCTCTGGTTCGAAGGAGGTACGCGGGAGGCTTCGGTCGAGCTCTAGGTAGAAGATGGACTCAGCACCGTTGGATGCGGTGATCAAAAAGCCTTCGACGGCTTGGATCAGATCGGGGACGCGGCAGATTAATCGTGCGGAGGAAATAAGATGTGCGATGAGATGTGCGGCTCAGATTCAATCCCGGTGAATTTTCCGCGTCCCACATCGAAACGGGGCGCGGTTTTCTCGCGCTTTATTACCCTGGAGCTGCCGCAACCCGCCAGTTGAAACTTCTCCCTCCACGGTGCCGCCCCGCACCGTGTTCTCCCTACGGGCGCGCTCTGCGCCCACTCTCTGCTCCTGCGGGCGCGCTCCTAGCGCCCACTATGCTCCTCCGGCGCGCGGGTTTCACCACCGCGTGCCCTCGGGGGCTTATACACGGCCCCCTGCGCTCCTCCGGGCGTGCCCCAGCGCCTCTGTGGTGTCTGCGGGTGCGCCCCTGCCGCCCTGAGCTCGCCCCACAGGTTACCCCTTGGGCGTGGCGCCTTAGGCCCACATGAGCATTGGGGTTGAACCCAAAAGGTGCTCATGGGCTAGCCAATTTTTTGGCTAAGTCTTGAATAAGACTTTGTAAAAACAAAGTCCTCCATTTAAAATATGCCAAGTGCCACTTGCCCTTCAACGCATTCTATTCCTTCATCTTCTTCTTGAGAATTAAAACATTAATCTTCTTGATTAAAAACAACTCCTCAATTTATAATTCTTCTTCACCATCTCATTTTCAACTTAGGAGAGAATTCTCAAGGATCTTCATCAACCGAGCTACTTGATCAATTATTTCTTCTTCATTAGAATTCCTCCATTCTTCTTCAACATTTATTCATCACTTTGTAATGGAATTCACGAAGGGTCTTCATCTTCAACTGAGCTCCTAAATCACTTAAATTCGTCAATGTGCTTCATTGATCTAATCAGAGATCAATTGGATCAACTTCAAATTCACATGCACTAAGTGTTAGTGCATGGACTTCTTTAATCCACTTCATCCACTTAGTACTTGGGGATGGATCTTCTTCCATCTCCTCATGCATTGTCACTACAATGCATGGTCTTCTAATCATGTTGTGACTTTGTATCCAGTTGATACAAGTTCTATGAACTTAAAGATCAGCTCAACAATCGTCAGATTTTCTTAGAGAATGTTTCAACCATCATCTCCTATGTCACTTAGTGAATCTCCTAAGTGACATGCCTCTTAGTACTATGGCCATTCTCTTTTCATCACCATCACCATCACACCCTTTGGCATTCACATCTTGACAATTCCTTGACTTCCATTCATTCCAAGACAACTTCATGCCTCATTGACAACAAATGCAACACAATGCACTTCAATCTCCCCCTTTGTATTTGTTGTCAAATCACTCCTTCAGCACATATGAATGGGTCAATATGTGTGCCAATATTTTCTCCCCCTTATTGGCAATCAAATGCAAAGGTGTGGTGTGGTTCTCTTTCAAAAATCTCTTCCTCCCTTTGAAAAGTATTTTCTTGACAAACACTGAGAGAGGGATGATGTCACATGTTCTTCTTTAGCAAAGAACCTTTAGTAGATCAACTCTAAGTCTACTTGGGCAAACCCGGTGTAGAAAACAAGAGTGATGTAACCAAGGTACTCAATGCTGTCCAACATTCACTATACATGTGAGATCATGCTTCAGGGGTTTGAAAATTTTTCAGATATTCAATAAAGTGCTAAATCCTGCACATACTCCACAAAACTCATTAGAAAGTTCAGTGCAAAGATAAAGCTCCCCCTTTCATCCATTTGTCTTCAATCCATACTCCCCCTTAATTGACAAGATAAACTCAATTAAGAAACAAGGGATGAAAGTATGATTGGAATACCTTCAGCTTTTCTCAAGATAGTATTAAATCTTAGAATACCATCTTCTCCAGATTGGCTTCCCCTCAAGGGGTGCTCTCCATTTTGTCCAAACCACTCTCCAGATGAGAATGATCATCATCTTCAATTACCTGCATTGTTAGCACATGTAAATACCAATGTATAAGGGAATAAGATGGAACCTCCTTGGTTCATCAATGTGAACAACAAGGTTGAGAAGATTCTCTCAACCGAGATGTCCCATTTTCACCAGTCTTCACACTTGCACATTTGATCTTCATTGATGATTGTGCTGGTGTGGATCTCAACCCATCTTCATGTGAAATCCTTTTCTTCCCTTTTGCTTTAGCAAATGCTAGAGCTTCATCTTCAGCTCTTTGTAGTTCTCTGGCAAGTTGCAACTGATGTGGCCATATGACAAGTAAATCATTTGGAAGTGTGGCCTCCGTTCTGGATATTCCACATGGTTCTTTTGATACTGTCAAGCTACCTCTCTTAGGCAACTTGTTTTCAACCAATCCCTTCTGCTTCTTCTGGATTGATTGTCTGTTTAAGTGCAGTTGGCTTCTATTTAGTTTCATGGATTCTTTACAAAGGTCCATGATGTGTCCTTTCTTTCCACAGTAGAAGCATATCTTGGTGGTCCTTCTGGATGCATCACCCTTCTTGGACTCAGACTCCAAGGACTTCTCTTCATTTCTCAAACACTTCTTGGGAGCATTTTCCACTTTCTTCTTCTTGCTTACCAAGGAATCTTTTTGATCCAGGTTCTATGATCTTTTCTTTTTTTGAGCTCTGGATACAGTTGGAGATTGACATGTATCTTTTTGTTGACCACTTTTGCAATCATCCCAGATGTTGTCAAGTAATCCAAATCTATTTGCAGTAAACAGATGTCTCTGGACCTGTGGATGTTGCTTCTTTCCTTCTGGCTTGCTCCCCCTAGGCATGGGCTTTCTTTGTGCTTTGACATTTAGTGGATTGTACCAACAATCCTTTGCACAGTGCCCATACTTATTACAACACCAACATTGACCCACAAATATTGACTTCTTCAGTCCTTCTGATTTTAGGGTACTTTTCTTGACCTGTTGTGCTGTTTCAGGAGAGCTCTGCTTCTTTACTGTCTTCATCCATATTTGTTTGGAATTATTCTTCCATCCTGCACTTTTAGTAGAAACACTATTAGAAGCATCAGTACAAGATGGTATGGATGGTACCTTCTTCTTAGAAGATGTTGCACTTTTACTAGAGGATGTCCTTCTCTTAGAATCATCCTTCTCAAAGCATACTTGAGTAGCAACATTTCTCCTTTCAGTTGACTGGGAGGCTTTGGCTTTGGGTGATTGCTGATTTTTCAATATCACCTCTAATTCTAAACACTTCGTGTTGAGGGAGTTCTTCTCATCCTCAACTGTTCTTAGCCTTCCTTCCCATTTCTCTTCCAGCTGTTTTATCTGGTCTTCATGCATCTTCTTCATTTCAAGCAATGAGTTGTCAAGCTCCTTCACCCTTTTGACTTTGTCTTCTAGTTGAGCATCCCTGACAACCATTGACACTTTGTGCCTCTTTTCCAGTGCATGGACAACATCTTTGATCATTATCATAAAGATGTCTTTCTCAGAAAGGCTTCTTTGCAATTCTTCAGCAGTGTCTTCATATCTTTCATTGCAAAGGGAAACTGTTTCATCTTTGGCATTCACCAGCCTTCTGAGAGTGTTGGTTATGCCAACCCTTTTAGCCAATTGGACTTCCAGAGAATTGGCTTCATCTTCTAGCTGTAATTTTTCTTCTTGAAGATCAAGGAGGCCTGTAGATATACACATTGCAACTTCCTTGGGGACTCTCTTCTGAAGATATTTGATTGCATTTAGAAGATCATTGTTTCTTCCATCTTCATCACAACTAGAGCAGGCTTCATCAAAAGAATGATAAAAGGAATTGTCATCTGATGTGACTTTCACATTTCTTTCCATAGAAGGAGTTTCTCTGATTGCAGCAACCTTCTTCCTCATCTTCTTTGCCTGTTTCTTCTTTCTATTTTTCTGAGTCTTGGCAGATATCTCCATTTGAGGCTGGTCACTCATTTCCTCAAATCTGTACTCCATAAAGACTCCCTTGGATCTTTTAGAGGTAACCTCCCTCTGATACCAATTGAAGTGCCCAGATCAGTGTGAATCACTGAGAGGGGGAGGGGGTGAATCAGTGATCCTTTAAAACTTTTTACTAATTGATTCTTAATCAATTAAACCTCTATGGCTGGTTAAAGCCTTGATCCACTCTTCTTGTATCTCTCAACCTTTCCCGGATAATGCAGTAATGAAAAGGCACAGGACACAAGGATTTACAAGGTTCGGCACCAAAGGCCTACATCCTTGCCATGCTCTCCAAGCATGGATTCTCCCATTATAATCTGTTAGTATTACAATGGTCGATACATCTTCCCACCGTATCTCTCCTGAGTCCCACAGGAGGGTCTTTATACTGCATCCCACAGTGTTACCAGAGTCCCACTGGCCTGCTCCAGAATCCCACTGAAGACTTCTTCTCCCTGAGTCCCACAGGGTCTTCTCCCGGCTCCTCGAGTCGCACGAGTAGCTCTTCTTCACTTTAAGCTTCTTCAAGTATCCTCAGCAGCCTGGGATAAAGGCTGCTGGCCTTGCTCTTCTTCTGATCACTTGTGGTGAACAGGTCTTCTCGTCTAGCTCGGGCTTTATCACCTTCTTCTAAGGATGCCCCGGCTTCTCTCCAATTACTGAATGCTCAGACAAATAATATTTTTATCTTTGGTCTGGTCCAGTCTCTGTTGCACACCACTGATTTAGCACTGTTCACGTGTGCACGTGCATGTATGCATGCATGCACTCTCCTTTTCTTCCTCTTGGTGCAGTAGACCCACAAAGGGTGTAGTCACTTTAAGCACACACCACCTTCTCACTTCTTCACACACTTTATTCTCTTTTGATTACACACATAAATGTGTGTTATACACTAGTGTGAGTCTTCCACTTCTTTCTTCTTCTAAGTGTGTTTACTTTTAGTGCACACACCTAGGTTCGGCCACTTCTTTAATTTGCACACAATTGTTTCACTTTAGCACTCACATGAGTTGGGCCTTCACACTTCTTGGTGCACACCCTTAAATGGCCGTAGGGTGTTCCTCTTCAATTTGCACACACACACACTCAAATGAGGTGTGGTCTTCAATTCACCCACACAAGGCTACGGCCTATTCAATTCTAACACACACACAAAGTGTGGTCTTCCCTTGGTGCACACAAGGCACTAAGGCCTTGGCCTTCTATTATTTTGCACACACACAAATGTGGTGGCCTTCCTCCTTATGCACACACACACAAATGTGTGGTCTTCACTTCACCCACTTGAACACACAAGGCATGCCTCGGCCTCCTCTTTCACACACCCGAATACCAACACAAGGGCTACGGCCTCTTCTTTCTTTTTGCACACAAGGCTCAAAGCCTTGGCCTCGGGTTCTTCTTCTCCACTTGGCACTCAAAGGGTGCAAGGGCTCGGCCTTCCTCCACTATTTGCACACACACTGCCCACGGCCCTTTCTTTATTCATGCACACAAAATACTCGGCCTTCTCAATGGGGCAAGGTGTGGTGGCCTTGGGTCGCGCAAGCCACAAGGGTGGTACTGCCTCTGGTGCGCAAGATGCACTTGCTGAGGGGCGCGCAAGACCTCCTACCCGCGGGGCGCGCAAGTGCAACACCCGCGGGGTCTTCCTCTTGCCGCGCAAGGGTGCGGGCAGAGAGGGTGACAACCTCGGGCGCGCAAGGAAGCGGCCTCGGGTCCTTCCTGTCGCGCAAGAGAGGCGCGCAGGGAACACTTCGGGCCTCGGGTGGCACCGGGACAACAGCCGCGCAAATAATTTGCGCGGGGCTTCTACTTCGCGAGGCAGAGGCTTCGCGGGACTCTCTTCAAACTTTCAGCGCATCAGCAAACTTCTCCAGCGCCTCGGGTCTTCTTTTTATAGGCGAGGAGAGCCTCGGTTCATCCGTGTGAGAAAAACTTCAAACACCCGAGATCTTCGGCTCTTCAAGATTTTTCCAAATCTTGATATTTATTCTCGGTTTGACGCGGGCTCATTTATTATTTTCTTCCTCCTCGTGCATGCGATTTATAACGCATGCACGACCTCTGTTTAAACCCAATCCATGCATGCATAAACACCCCACGGCCTTCGGCAGCTTTGCTTGCCTCGGCCTCGACCGAAATTCCTCATTTCTTGCATGCAAGTCAATTTTAAGGCATGGATGTATTCAGTGTGGCCAGACGATCTCAATGGACGTTTTACTTCCTTCAGAGGTGGCCGGGAACTCGAAATCCATCTTCGGGAAGCCTCTGGTTCGAAGGAGGTACGCGGGAGGCTTCGGTCGAGCTCGAGGTAGAAGATGGACTCAGCACCGTTGGATGCGGTGATCAAAAAGCCTTCGACGGCTTGGATCAGATCGGGGACGCGGCAGATTAATCGTGCGGCGGAAATAAGATGCGCGATGAGATGTGCGGCTCAGATTCAATCCCGGTGAATTTTCCACGTCCCACATCGAAACGGGGCGCGGTTTTCTCGCGCTTTATTACCCTGGAGCTGCCGCAACCCGCCAGTTGAAACTTCTCCCTCCACGGTGCCGCCCCGCACCGTGTTCTCCCTGTGGGCGCGCTCTGCGCCCACTCTCTGCTCCTGCGGGCGCGCTCCTAGCGCCCACTATGCTCCTCCGGCGCGCGGGTTTCACCACCGCGTGCCCTCGGGGGCTTATACACGGCCCCCTGCGCTCCTCCGGGTGTGCCCCAGCGCCTCTGTGGTGTCTGCGGGTGCGCCCCTGCCGCCTTGAGCTCGCCCCACGGGTTCCCCCTTGGGCGTGGCGCCTTAGGCCCACATGAGCCTTGGGGTTGAACCCACAAGGTGCTCACGGGCTGGCCAATTTTTTGGCTAAGTCTTGAATAAGACTTTGTAAAAACAAAGTCCTCCATTTAAAATATGCCAAGTGCCACTTGCCCTTCAACGCATTCTTTTCCTTCATCTTCTTCTTGAGAATTCAAACATTAATCTTCTTGATTAAAAACAACTCCTCAATTTATAATTCTTCTTCACCATCTCATTTTCAACTTAGGAGAGAATTCTCAAGGATCTTCGTCAACCGAGCTACTTGATCAATTATTTCTTCTTCATTAGAATTCCTCCATTCTTCTTCAACATTTATTCATCACATTGTAATTGAATTCACGAAGGGTCTTCATCTTCAACTGAGCTCCTAAATCACTTAAATTCTTCAATGTGCTTCATTGATCTAATCAGAGATCAATTGGATCAACTTCAAATTCACATGCACTAAGTGTTAGTGCATGGACTTCTTTAATCCACTTCATCCACTTAGTACTTGTGGATGGATCTTCTTCCATCTCCTCATGCATTGTCACTACAATGCATGGTCTTCTAATCATGTTGTGACTTTGTATCCAGTTGATACGAGTTCTATGAACTTAAAGATCAGCTCAACAATCGTCAGATTTTCTTAGAGAATGTTTCAACCATCATCTCCTATGTCACTTAGTGAATCTCCTAAGTGACATGCCTCTTAGTACTATGGCAATTCTCTTTTCATCACCATCACCATCACACCCTTTGGCATTCACATCTTGACAATTCCTTGACTTCCATTCATTCCAAGACAACTTCATGCCTCATTGACAACAAATGCAACACAATGCACTTCAACATTCATACCATATTTATGGTGAAAAATGAATGTTATTTTAACCTTTTATGATATATAAATAATTAACAACCATCATGATCTTCATTTCATGGAAGTTTCGTTTTAATTTATATAAGGATGTTTTTAAATAAAATGATTCAATAGATGATTTTTAAAGAAAATGATTACAAAAATAAAATGAAAAGGGAATTTTCTTTAGTAATGTTTTTAAAGATATTTTATGGTATTTATATTCATCAATTAAAAATACACATTATTTTACTATAATTTTTATATGATTATAAAATTTGTATTATTCCTCTTGATGGTTTATGAATATTTTTATCAAGTTTAGTATTTACATCCACTTCCTTATTTAATTTTTCAGTCACCAACATCCCCTTAAAATATTATCTTTCTTCTGATCATTTGTCATTAACTTTCCCCAATTTATCCAAACAATTTATCAAGGATATTCTTATGGTTTACCCCATATATAATTTCAATATATGGTATTGTATAGGAAAATATTGATAAATCTATATTATTTCCTCAATACGAATAATTTATGAAAAGGAACAATGTTTATGATTTAAATTTTTTATTAGATATATGAAGAAATATTTGGATATTTATGAACTTGGTGGAACCGAGCATATGATAGCCTCTCGATGCAGTGGTAGTCTCATTGGCTGAATTAGTTGGATAGTGTTTGTTAATTGGGTAAAACCCAGAATGTTTTAAACTGTCTGGTGAATTGTCTTTCCAAAAAAGGTATCATGTGTTTGGGAAAAATGACATTAAATAATTAATAATTTACCTCATTAAAAGTTCAGTTATTATAATCCATGATAATTTCATATTGATATTATCCATGGATGCATTTCATTTTCTATTTATTGATTGAATGGAATATATATTCTATTTTTAACTTTTCTATATTGATTATGCCTTATCTAGCTATTCAAATGGAATGTGTTATCAGTCATTTAGCTTCAAATATTTTTTATTCACTATCTATATATTTATATTTCATGTGTTCTCAATTATTTTCCTTTTTATATTTATAATTCCTTATCTAGTAATTTAAATTGGATGTATTCGAAGTTATTTACCATTTAATATTTAGTATTTATTATCCACTAGTTGAAATAGAATGTATTCCCATTAATTTACATTTCTATGGGTATTATGATTCTTTATTATTAATGTCTTCTTTTATACATAACAATTTCTTAGAATTTGATCTTGCACTTATTTTATTTACGTAGTCAGTAATATATTAATATTACCATGTTTGATATAAAAGAATATGCTAGAGGTAGTATTTTATTCTTTAAAATGAAACATTTTGTAAATTTTTAATAAAAATGTAATATAATACTCAAGTATGTATCTATTTAACAATATTTCTAAACTATTTTGTTATTTAGGATTTCATTCCTTATATATTATGCTAATGTAATAATGAAGTCACCAACAATGTGTTTCTGGAATTGGCGTGGATATAATTTTATCATATATAACATTGTAAAAATTGAAATGAAATGAATAATAAATAATAAAAGGTTACATAACAATATAAATAATTAACATATACATAATATTCTAGAAGATAATTAACATATGTGACAAGTCAGACTCAATATAAAGGAAATTTTCATAATTTCCCTTCATTGATGTAAATGTTATTATTATGAAACTTGATTATATATGTGGTTTAAATATAATGATACATTTTTATTTTATATCATTAATTATTCATACTTTATGTTATTCTCTTTTTCAACTAGAAATATTTTATTCAAGGTGAAGGGGTTCGAATGCCACCAAGTGGTAAAGAGTATCATAACATAATTTCATTTCATTGGATTATAACTCTTCCTTATTGGCATTGTGTGGTAATTGATGTCTAAATTATTATATTCTATATATACATTTGTTTTTTTGGAATTTAATTTTTTTAAATAATCTATCCACAAATTAACTTAAAATTTATGTATTTTATATTTGTAGGGCATAATCATCCCAAATTAATTTCTTTGAAAAATTAGTTTACGACATGAACATATCTTATATTATTTAAATTATATATTAAAATGTTTAAAATTTTTATATTTAATATCCTTATGTTCATGAAATTACAACTAAATTTTTTTTTATTCTTTAATGGGGTATACTATTACATATTTAAAAATATGGTGAAGGCTTTATATAAAACTTTTCTTCCTTATAGGATTATTTATGTTCAAGGTTTATTTTAAAAAAATATTATACAATTTTCATGAAAAAATATTATTCTTATCCATTTTTTTATTGTTTAAAACATGTTTGATTTCCATATCCACGTTTATTTATTATATATACAACAATAAATTTGGATTTAAGTTATATTAATCTTGTATTTTATTTTAGATCGGTTATCTTTATCTCCAATATCCATGTTTTCTAAAATATTTTAAAAAAATTATCTTATATAAATAAATTGTTTCATAAACCTATATTACATTATTTATATTTTTTTGAGAAATATTTAAAATGGAATGTTTGTAATTTTTTCAAATATTTAGTTTTTCAATGGCTTTATAAATTTTTTGTAATGAATATTTTTCTAACATTTACGTCATAAATGTATTTTCTAACCATAATGGAAAATAATTTTTTTGAATATTCTATTTTATTTTTCTAACGTTATCTTCCATGAAAATTATTCATTTAATTCATAATAATTTTTTATATTTTAAATAATTCCATTCAAAATGGAAATGATATTTTCATCAAAAAAATTGTTCCTGAGATATTTAAAAATAAATTTCCATCTATGAAAAAATCCTTTGTTGTTCAACAAAATGCAAATTTTAATTTTATTCATAAATTTTTTTTAATAATTTAAATGTGTTTTATATTCATCAATTAAAAAACTGGTGATGTTACTTATACTTCATTAGGATATGATAAAATGATATAATCCTTATTATTTATCTCGATGGATTATGATTCTTTTAGATTAATTTTCAGCGAACTTGTTTATACTCCATGGTTTAATAATATTATGAAATAAATAATAGTTTTTTATGAGTTTTATAATGAAATATGGACTTTCATATTTTATGATTATGATATTATTCATCATGGTTGTTCATGATAACAAATGGTTCTATTAAAAATCAAGAATGGGTGGTCCTATTATCATCCAATCATGGGTGGTTCCATGATAAACCAAGTACGAGTGGTTCAATGATATACCAAGTATGGGTTTATCCATTATATCCCTATAATGAAATGACTATTGATGTTAACCATGTGGTTATTCCATCTATAATAATTATTTTAATAGTGATTTGGAAATAACCTCCCAATGTTTCATACTTCATTTCTTTATTATTTATAAGGGGTTTTGATGACTCCTTTAATCAAGAATGAAATCAAATTCCTCATTACTATTTATTCATATGAAACTTCTCCTTGATAAAAAATTATGCAATGTTTTAGGATTATCAATCAAGGTATTTATGTGTATGAATATTCTTATGTTATTTTTAAGTACACTGATTATGTCATCATACCCATTTTCTCTTCATATAAACATTGATGACATTAAATTTATTATTCGTATATTTTACCCTTACTGATATTTTTAGATCATGATTTTTATGTCTCATATCCCTCATGTTTTGTGTAATTATTATTAAATGATTTGAATATATCATGTATTGTAATTTTATATGTTTTTTTGGATATTTGGAAGGATTAATATGGAGCATAAATAGATATATATTGTGGGAAAAAAACTCATAAACTCTAGTTTATTTATGTAATTGTTTTTTTAAATATCTAAAAGTCCAAACCTAAAACTTATTGTGGCATGTAAGTAATCCAGTACTTAGGTTTTTAATGTTTTTATGGAACAAATTATATAAAAAATATCAGTATCAAATAAAAAAAATGTAAACATCGAGTTTTTAGAACCAGATCAAGGAGTGAATATAAACAGATATTATAGTCGATATCAATGAATAGTGTAGAAGAATTTTTATATTATGATTTTTTCATGTGATTTGATAATAAGGGTTATGGATACCATCATAGTTTTTTGATTTTTAGGTGGATCATAAGATTATAGGTGATGAAAACCCATAGAATTTATATTATCTTTAATGATTAAGGTAATTTCTGTGGATGTTAATTTTATTTATATGAAATTTATAAATATATCATTTTAGGAAAAGGATAAAATGAAGGCGATATGACAACCCATCACATTTTGAATGGTTGTGGAGCTTGAACCCACAACCAAATGGATACGTGTGTGAAAAGTCTACCACTAACCTATGTGATGAACTGGTTTCTGTAAAACCATTTTTTAAATGGTTTTGAAGATAGTGATTAAGTTAATGTTCAGAATATCTGATTTATTATATTGATAACCATGGGATTAAAAAGGATTTTATTCATTATGTTATTAATTTTATTTTTTATTAAACCACATAATTTTTTGAGATTTTAATATAAATGGTATGATATAAACGTTGAGGTTGAAAACCCTTTAATATTGACTTTAATGAGGTTATATGATATATATGTTCATGGAATGATTTATTTTTGACATTTGGTATTATTGTTTTATATTATAAATTAAGGTATTATTATATAAAATGATGTTTTATTCAATTTTGTCATCATATTATAATTGTTTAACCATTTGGTTATGATTAATTTATAAAGACTCACTAAATAGCTTGATTTTTCCTTTCACAGTTATGTGGTCCATTAAAAAGGGATTTTAGTGATTCAGGTACGAAAACATCATCTTGAATACTCATAATTTGGAGAAAATTATTTTATTTTTTTATAACTTGATTAATTGAATAAAATTTATCTTATCAAGTAAGAATATATTTGCGTGTTCATTTTCTGGATTTTATATAATTCCTCAACCCTAGAAAAAGGAACTTGAAAGTGATAATGGTTTGATATTACCTTCATATCTAATAAATCAATGTTCTTTTAATTAATCATATATTTATGGGATTTTTGGTTCATGAATTTCTCATGATCATGCACTTTAATTTGATCGATTATCATTATAACTCTCCATCATTATTTAGACATTACATTTTCCTTCCATGTCCAAATCATCACATCCGAAATTTGTTATAATATTTGGAAAACCTAGTACATGTTTTTGCAGATGACCGTTATACTCCTTTTCTCCCTTATCAATATGTTTTTTATTAAAAAATTTATAATATCGATTCCCAACAAATTTATTTTAAATTTTTTAACCGTTGGTTACCAAGAATATAATATGACTACAAGCACACAATTTATTAAAGGGAGAAGAATGTGATACCAAAATATTTTTAATAAAAATTAATCTATATATAAAATAATATTATAAATTAAAAACCAAGAAAAAACATCCCAAAATATATATTTCATTAAATTTAATCTCTTTTGGATCATACTGTATATACAACCCTATGTATAAATGAACTATAAAATTGCATGTCGTTATAACAAGGATATTAATTATTTTGGAATTAATATAACTGTATAAATTTCTAAATTTATATGGTTTAAATATGTATAAAATATTTTAAATCGTTATATATTAATTAAAAGTTAAAATAAAAATTAATTTATATAAAAAACAATTTCTTTTGTAAAAAAGTATTTTTCTATAAGGTTGTTTGGTCAGGCATTACAAACATACATTAAAATTTATTTTTACAAATTTTAGAGAATTGATTTACCATATAAAATTATTATTATTTTAAATATATATTATCTTAGAGAAATGTTATTTAAATTTTTAGAAAAAAAATTATTTCTCATTTAATTGTGAGAAATACCGACTTTTGTAAAGATATTATTTATTTTAAACAAATTACATAATTTAAAAGTCACATTATTTTATTTATAAAATTTTAATGTTAAATATGTATTATAAAAATATATTTAATCCAATTAATTACTTTTGAATCATTATAATATTTTATTTTAGTATAATTTTGTCCTTTAGTTTAAAAATTGGATTTACAAAAATTATCTTCGAGTGAAAAATACTATCCTTATATATAAATTTAAATTACCATTATTGAGGAATTATTTTAAATAAATTACAAAATTATATATCTAAAAATATTAATTTAAATTCATATAAATATTATTATCAGTCATAAGTTTTAATGTAAAATAATATTTTTCTCCAAAATTGCACTTATTTAAAAACCATGTTTTCTTTTCTTATCAGGGTTTAAATTCTAATTAAATTTTTCTACATATGTGAATTTAATTTCCTAAAATGGAAGAATATTTTTATTCATTATAATTTATTTCATCTAATAAGTTCATCTTAATTTTATTTATAGTGAATAGTAAAAACAACATAATTTTTTTTACTTTTAATGTAAAAAAATATTTCTGAGCTTAAAATAAAATGATAACTATTTAATTAACCTAAATACATATTTCAAATCTCTTTTATGGATTTATTTCATTCAAAAAATTTCTACATCTCTATAATGGTCCATTCTATTTCTTTTTGGAATGTGATTAACATGGGTATCACGTTTTCTTTTCAAAAATAACAATTATGCCACTCACCTCACATATAAAAGACCATCCCCTCTTCTCTCCTCTCCACACATTCAAAACCTGTTGGTTCATCCCTTAAATACAAAAATGTAGTCCATAATTCAATACAAACTATAATGATCCCATATTTTTATCATAAATCATTCTTTAGAAGGCTTTTGATTTCTAACCTATGGAGTTTCTTTGAATTAGTGGTGTCAACCTTAACAGGGCGTTTTAATTTTCTTTATCCTTCATCAACCATAAAATTTATTCTGATTATTAGGATTTTATAATATAATTATATCCCATATACATAAACAAAATTATTTTAATTCATCATCCTAAACTTGTCTCCACTTTTATGAAATGGTAGACAAAGCCATCATTCGTTTATATAGTGGAGTACAACCTCATGAATAGATGTGATACATTTTTCTACATCACCTCTCATGAATTTTTGTAGTGGTAATTTTAAAGAACAAATTTGATATTTTTAACAAATTTATTCTTCTATAAATATGATATCACATATATATTTTTACGTTCTACTCTGTGAGGGATACAATAATTTCGCTCATGTGTACGGTAGGCTACCGCCTCGTAAAGTGATGTGATTCATTTTTAACTAACAATTTTCATCAAAGGTAGTAATAGTAATGATATTAATGAATATATGTGATATATATCAAATTTTTATTATATTAATTATATATTTAACATTCTTAGAAGATAATATATATTATTTTCTTTCTTTCTGTCTCACTCACTAAATAATAATAACATTGTCTATGAGTACATGTGGACTACTACATCTACATAACCATGTGATTATTTTACTATAAATACATCACACTAATGACATATATAATTATTTTTAATAAAATAATGTGGAACCTCTAATATTATTAAAATTATGAAAATATGAAATAATACTTACCTTTTTTCCATACTGATCATTAAAAATGGAAATGTTTCTCATATGTACCTACATCCTATTTTGTCCATGATGATAAAATAACTAATTTTTCATGACTAAAATTCATGATTGGTTTTGAAAGTATAATTTATCTATAAAAATTATAATTATTTCCTCATTTTTATTCTAAAAATGATGGAATAATGAACACATTGACCACTATCAACCGACCAAAGCAATATTTAAAAAATATATTCAATATAATCAATTCATCTAATGTAAATGAAACTATTTATGTAATCCTATAAATATTGGTAAAAAGTGAAATATAATAAATACTAGCTTGAAATTTTTATTAAAAAAATAAGTTTTTAATAATATAATTTTTTTAGGATGATTAAGAATGTATGTGATGAGTTGGATTCCAGGTAAGTGATTTCGGATCAATTTTCCTTTATTGACTCACGCTTTATTATTATTCACCTAATTCATTAAATTTAGGATTTAGATACTTCTATTTAGATATTATATATCATGGATTCATCATAGTTCATGGTATTATAAGTTTCAACTCTAAATAATTTATCCAAGGGTATTGGGATTGAAATGCACTAAGGACTAAATGGTTTCTTAAATCAATTTCATTGAGTTGGGTTATAAATCTTCCACATTGACTCAAATATTATCCAATTATGTGTTAATTGATCTCAAAATTATATTATTCAGCATTTATACATCTTATGGGAGAAATTAAATGTGTTTCAAAACATCTCCTTATTGATTAATTATCAATTCAAGGATATGATCTTTATTTGGGTTAATCGTCCCAAATTCCTTTATCTGGGACATATGTTTATGATATAAAACTATATTCATTTATGATATAAATATATTACCCTTTTGAAATTTTATATCATGAATATAATTATATTTTATATTTTATTTATTATTTCATGTTAATCTTTTATGGGGATTTCGATTGAAGAGTTACCAAAGTGGTGAAGGCTTTACGTTTCAATCTGCATTATTTCATGATATTATATGCTCAATGTTGATTTATAGGAATTAATATAATGATATTTTAATGTACCAAATCTATTTAATCTCATATTTCTATTAATTTGGTTAACATGTTTGATGTACATTTACTTCTTTATTTATTAAAGAAAAAATATAAAGGTCATTTGTAAGTGATATTGATCTTGTATTTTCATTTGGATTGACTATCAATCTCTTCCAAATTCATTTTTACTAAAAAAATTAAAAAAAATTGATTTTCCAAAAATATATTATTTAATAAATTAATTTTACATGATCAATAATTTTTATAAAAATATTATATTTACAAAAAAAATTAGAGGAAAGTTTATTTTTAACATTTTCATCCTGAATAGATTTCTTAACTGTCAGAAACAATATATCATTTAAAGAAACCTTTTTTAATTTTCAAAAGGTTATTCTCAATGAATATAATTTCATTAATATTTTTTAATTTGTTAAAATTTATATAATTATTTTAAAAATGGAATGTGCATTTTCCTCAAGAAATGTTCCAAGTGATGTTTTAAATTTAATTTTCATCTGAGAATATATCATTTAATTTTAATCAATATGAATTGGTTATTTGAATCAGTAATGTTTCTAATGAAATATTAATTGTATTTCTATCCATCAATGTAATCAATTCGTGATGTTTCTTATATAACCCTGATATTTGTGGAAATGATACAATCCTTCGGATTTCTCTAGATGTATTATGATTGTTTCAGTTTGATAATAATGGAACTCATTTTTATTCCATGGTAAAATCAATTTATGAGAGAAATAAGGAATTATTAATAAAATATATGATTTAATGTGTTCTTACATGTTTTATGATAATGTTTTCATTCATTTTAATCGCTCAGGACGACCAGTGGTTCTCTTATAAACTAATGAAAACTGGTTAAATTATTAACTATGGGTGGGTGGTTTTGTGATAAACCAACGATATATTGTTCCATAATAATACAAGTATCAGTGCACCCATTATATCCCGCCAATAAATTGGTAATGGAAGTAAATAATAAGGATATTTCATGTAATGTCCCGGACCTCTCGGTTCCATTACGTTGTGAAAATGTGGTGTTGGAGGTGTTACGGGAGGTCAAGGTGACTTATCCCCAACACATTGCCAAATTTCTAGTTCTGTGAATAGTGTTTCTAGTTTTACGAACAGTATTGGTAGGTGAACAGTGTTTCTATCGGTGAGGTTCAGTGAATAGTGTTTCTATTGGTGAGGTTCTAACGGTGGACTTGAACAGTGTTTCAAGAATAGTAACCTTCTATCGGTGAACTTGAACAGTGTTTCCATAACAGTAACCTTCTAACGGTGACCTTATAATGGTAGACTTGAACAGTGTTTCCAGATCAGTAACCTTCTAACGGTGACCTTATAACGGTAGACTTGAACAGTGTTTCCAGATCGGTAACCTTCTAACGGTGACCTTATAACGGTAGACTTGAATAGTGTTTCCAGAACGGTAACCCTCTAACGGTGGACTTGAACAGTGTTTCCAGAACGGTAACCTTCTAATGGTGACCATATGACGGTATAATTGAACAGTGTTTCCAGAATGGTAACCTTCTAACGATGACCTTATAAAGGTAAACTTGAACAGCTTTTCCAGAACGGTAACCTTCTAATGGTGGACTTGAACAGTGTTTCCAGAATGGTAACCTTCTAATGGTGACCTTATAACGGTAGACTTGAACAGTGTTTCTAGAATGGTAACCTTCTAACAGTGACCTTATAATGGTAGACGTGAACAGTGTTTCCAGAACGGTAACCTTTTAATAGTTACCTTATAACAGTAGACTTGATCAGTGTTTCCAGAACAGTAACCTTCTAATGGTGACCTTTTCTTTCCTTTTCCAAATTTTTTTATGTGAATAGTGTTTCCAGCTTCCACCCCTTTGATGTTTCCTTTGACGTAAAATACATTTAATGCCTTATTTTAAGTACTCATAAGGACGATTCAAATGCCATAAATCCTATATTAATTATTCCTATGGCTCTGGATGTTTTACTTTGTCAATCCTCTTTGGTTAATGTGATCCATTTTTAATGGAGAATTAACCGAATCATAAACCGTTGCCTCGTTAAATCTTCAGAAAGGAACCAGATATCATTCTCCCTTGTTCTTCCCCTTTGTTCTCTACTAAGATACACTAGAACCTTTCAATCCTTCTCGTAGGAGTTTCACAATAAAAACCTAATCCTATGATTGGTTCTGCTCTATTTTGGATGCAACCGAGCTGTGTCGGTCAATCATCCCAATAAGGTATGTTTTATCATCGTTACTTTGGGGATTATCTTACCTTGTTTCTCCATTCCATATTATACCATGTAATTTCCAAGATTCTAATGGGTTTTTCTTGGGGTTGGTTGGTACTGTCGTACCGTGGCATCCTCAGGTGTATGTAGTTGTCATGAGTGGAGAATTGTGACTTGTTTTGTGGATAATGGGCGTCAAGAACACTTCGAGATAGGTGATTCATGGCTTCTCCAATTTTATATGTGCAATCGTAGAATTAGCATGATTTAGCCCTTCGGATCACAATGAAATTGACCTAAATAAATATTTGAACCAGATTAAAATAATTTGTTGATCGCATGTTGTTACTTTGTACCGTGATAACGGTTGGCCTCATGTTTTTCTAGATAGTGTAATATCTATGTTTTCTTTGATTAGTTGTTTGTTCTTGATGGAAATTGATAATGAACGTAAAGCCGGAATTAATTGGTAATTAATTGGCTAATGATAAAGAGGCATGTAAATGAATCTGGTTGATGCCATTTTTGTAGTTGTTCTAATTTGAGGTTACTCAAATTAGGGAAGTAAACATGGTTATTTAATTGTGATAGCTTACTGATTAGGTCTCCCCTAATTGGAACCTATGAATAAAAAATCTTCTAATTCAATATGGATTAAAGAATAGATTGTGTTAGAATTTCATAAAGGGGTTCTAAGTTACCCTCTTGATCATTAAAGGGCCAAGATCCCATTGATGTGATGTTTTTTTCTGATTTTTGTAATGTAATGTGAGCCTGGATGGCTGTTGTGATAAGTGGAGGCATGGGGACTTTTGTTTGTGGTAGTGGATGACGCCTAGGGTGGAGAGATGCATCAGCTTATGCATGTGGGTGTCGGGGAGGACACCAAGGATGATGGTATGGGATGAATGTGATGGTTGGATGTTGGTGGTTTTTTTGGTTGTTTATCTGCTTTACTTTTCCCCACTGATCAAGGAAGCTAGTCTTTCATACCCTCCATCTGAGGAGGCAAAGACACGCGGGGTCTGCCACCTTCTTTTTGTGTTTAGCCTCTCGAGGGATAATGGGTCAATGATCTTGTTATAGGCGGCAAAGACTCGACGGGTAGTATATATACTCACCGTATTGAGCCCCATTTTTGTTTAGTAGCATAGGATGCCATTCTATAATGCCTGGGAATATGGGAAATTAATTCCAAAATGAAATTCTGATTAAATGGTGATAATCCATGCGGAGGGAGATACTGGAATATAAAGGTGATGTGTATCTTAAAAGGGGAATTTTATTTTGAATGTGATGCTAATTCTGTTTAATGTGGAATTGTTCATGGTTAACTAATGTTTAAATAATTAATTAACGTATAGTGGAACTGATAAAATGGGAATGGAGTAATATAATAAAGATCTTCAAATGTTTGTGTGCTTATAGGATATCTAGTCTTAGAAGTATCATCCTGGAGTCTGAGAGACGTTAGCTGCAGTTGTATCTAAGAATAGGTAATCCCTATAGTGTGGGTGTGAGTTATATATATTATGTACTTTTTGTGTTTCTATACGCTACTCCACCCTGCCGGTCAGGGAAACTGACACCCCGCGGATTCTGAGCCCTGGGGGTGTTTTCCCCAACATTCTGATGGGAGGTCGAATGGCTGAGTACCCCCTTTGGCCCTGCTCACTTTTCTTGGTAGATACATGTGCCAATAGGCACAACAGTCAGTTTCCACATATATGTGTGTAGAGGGCGGTAATGGCTTGTGGTTATTTCACACACATATATTCTAGATATAGTATCCTTTGGACTACTATAGGTGTAATGTGTATAGGTTTTGATGGCTTGAGGATCCCTACTCGGTGTATGGGCTATAATGGCTTGAGGTATAATACCCGATGTATGATGCATGTTATGCGGGATGTGGTGGATCCTGGAACATACATGGTTATTATTGGTTTTTAGGATGGTGTGGTGCTTCGCCTAGGTGTCTACGGGCAAGCCTTTGTGGTGCACGAGGAGCAGATTTTGGAACTTAGCCCAGTTTTCTGCGGGCAAGCCTTTGGAGAGAGATGCACATGACGTATTTCGTTGGGGAAAAGAGGAAATCCAGTGGGGATGTAGTAGTGGGGTACCCTTGATATTTTTCATTATATGTTATATTCTTGTATGTGTTACATGGAGAGAGTGGCCATGGTGAGGTTTGGAACTTAGTATACCTATTTAGGTGACGAGTTAGTTTCACTTGTTGTTCACTAGGATTAAGCATGCATTCTTTACATTTTCCAAGAGGATTTGGGGAGGATCTTACTGAGTATACTGCTATACTCACCCTATGTGTATATAAAATGTTTTTCAGGTCACTTGGAGTAGGCTGGAGATCAAGATGGTCAATACTAGCTTGTGGTTGGAGGAGCTGTTTGGGCTTGTGGTCGCTGCAGTTTTACTTTCTTTTGGGTACTTTTGTTTTTCCCTTTCAGTTGTAGTACTTTTGCATGAAATTTCATATGTGTACATGGGATTCTTTTATATTTCAGTTCTGTTTTGGAGTTGATTGTTTCTATCTTATCTCTCTCTTCCACATGTGTTCTCTTATAGGGTAATGCCACCCATTTGTGGGCTTACTATACCCTCGGTGCTAGTCTCCAACTCGGGGCCTACTAGAGGCAGGACTCGGGGGTCATTATCTTCCTTCTTACATTGTCGGCCCATTAGGGGTACACTTTGTGGGGAGGGGGTCATGAGAGAGTGGTATCAGAGTTCTGGTTGGGGGATAGGATGGAGTTTGGAGTTAGGCACAGGTGAGGTTGCATGGGATGGTAGGGAAACAGTGTCATTCATGTTTAGAAAGTGGGGTAAACACTGGAGACCAGTAAAGACATAGGCGTTTAGGGCCCCCTATGATCTGTTTCATGAACCTTTAAGTTTACGATGGCTACTAAATAAAGTGATACTGTTTGTAGGGTAGAGACCTAGGAAAGGATCATGCATCATTCTTCTTGCGCCAGTGTTTGAATGAGTGGACCTTGGGATAGGTTAACCTAAAATTAATAAAACAAAACAATTAATTTATTAATTTTGAGTCTTCCATATTCCAGGATTAGGAGCTCTAATAGTTGTTATTTTACTGGTATGGCTCCAGGTCGACGTCCTCGTCAGGTTTTCACAGAAGATGTCCAGCAGGCTGTTCCAGCAGATCGCCGCCGGGTAGAGGTTGACGACGATGACACTTGGAAGAAGACACTCTAAGAGTTTCAGCGCCAGAGTCTATAGAAGCACGAGGGCTCCGTTTCAGATGCATTCACAGAAGACTGGTTGGAGGGGGTTGAGATATGATTCAGTTCGATTCGTGGTCGGAAGGAACACTGGGTGTCCTTGGTTGTGACGATGCTGCGTGGAGCAGCGAGGCAGTGGTGGTTATTGTTCCTCGGGGATTGTGAGGAGTCAGCAATCTCATGGGAGGAGTTTCGAGGTAGGTTTAGATTTGAGTTTCTTTCATCAACTTTGAAGGAGTCCAGTCGCCAGGAGTTTCTTACCCTTCGACATGGGTCCTCTAGTGTTCGAGAGTTTGGAATATGATTCAGGAACCTTCTAAGATATTCTTCAGACTTGTTACCAGATGAGGAGACCATGGAAAGGCATTTAGAGGAGGCTTTGCGTCCAGAGATCTAGCGCCAGGTCACCCCATTTATGCTGAAGACATATCTTGAGGTGCTGCTGAGGGTAGAGGTTGTTGAGTGGACATGGGCCAGGACTAGATTGTCACGAGAGGGGAATCGTCAGGATTCATCACGAAGTATAGCTATGGTTCGGGGTTCCCGGTTTTCAGGGCAGAAGAGTTTCTGTTCACCTGGGGGTAGGTCCCAGCCCTTCCCATCTTGTTTCTCCGGAGGCAGCAAGTCTCAGGCCTATGCCAAGGGATCGAGCGCTTGTTTTTCTTGTGGTGGTCGTGGTCATCAGCAGTGGGAGTGCCCGAATTTTTAGAGCAGTCATCATGCACCAGGCGCTACGCTCCAGGTTCCTCCGTTGAGGCTGTTCCAGCCGAGGCAGCAGGAGCAGGTTGCACTAGCTTTAGATCACCAGAGGGTAGATGGAGTAGGTAGAGGACAGCCCCATGACGCTCCCCATCCTTAGAGAGTAGAGCGCGGTCGTGGTGGTGGTCGTCATCAGGGTTAGGGAGGCCGTGGAGGAGGTCGTGGTTAGCTTCATGATGTAGCGTTTCTAGCCCCAGGCGAGCCAGATGTCATTCGAGGTACCCTTTGCTTATTTTCTACCTTGGTGTTTTCCTTGTTTGATTCAGTAGCAACACACTCCTTCGTATCACGTACCCTTATCCATGATTTGGGACTTGACGTAGAGATTCTTCCAGTGCCCTTGGTGTTGACTACGCTAGTTTAAGGTTGAGCCGACATGTTTTATGTATGTAGATATTGTGAGCTAGTGTTGGGGAAACACCGCTCTTGGGGAGATTTCCTATGTTTACGAATACAACCATATGATGTCATACTAGGAATGGATTGGTTGTATTCGGTGCAGGCTATTATGGATTGATACTGGAAGAAGGTCGTCTTCTTTGATGAAGATGGAGAAAATGTGATGTTGGTAGGTGAGCGATATCCTCTGATCGGTCATAGACGAGTTCCATCCTTATCATCCATGATGGCTGAGATGAAGCTGAGTTCTTCAGAGGTTCAGCAGTTGACGTTTCCTAGCGTCATAGAGGAGTACCCTGACGTCTTTCCAGAAGAGGTTGTAGCCTTACCCCCTCGACGAGAGATCGAGTTTGGGATCGAGCTACAGCCAGGAGCACCTCCTATCTCTATGTATCCATATAGTATGGCCCCTTATGAGTTATGAGAGCTATGTATTCAGCTTGATGGTCTGTTGTAGTGCGGTTTTGTTCAGCCAAGTGTGTCACCATGGGGTATGCCAGTTTTGTTTGTGAAAAAGGTTGACGGCAGTTTGCGGTTGTGTGTCAATTATCATCGATTAAACAAAGTGACAATAAAGAACCGCTTTCGTCTCCCGCAGATTGATTACTTATTCGATCAACTGAAGGGTTCAAGTTGGTTCTCAAAGATTGAATTGCGGTCAGGATATCATAAAATGCATGTAAAGGATGAGGATATCCCGAATACTACTTTCTGTTGTCGTCATGGGCATTATGAGTTTGTTGTAATGCCATTCGGCATGACGAATGCTCCAGTTGTTTTCATGGGGTTGATGAATTCTTTGTTCTGTGAATTCCTGGACATGTTTTTTGTTTTTTTTATCAATGACATCCTTGTGTACTCCACATCTGAAGAGGAGCATGAAGAGCATATACGATCCATTTTGGGAGTTCTTCGCCAACATAAGTTGTTTGGGATGTTGTCGAAGTGTGAGTTTTGGGCTTGAGAAGTTTGTTTCTTGGGGCATGTTGTGTCCCAACAAGGTGTAGTTCTGGATCCGTCGAAGATAGAAGCAGTGGTGTCTTGGGCAACCCCCAAGACCATGTCAGAGGTGTGAAGTTTCCTTGGTCTCACAGGCTATTATAGGAGGTTTGTAGCCAATTTCTCCCGAGTTGCGACTCCTCTAACAGCTTTGACCATGAAGGACCAAGCGTTAATATGGACGGATTAGTGTCAGGAATCATTCAAGTATCTAATGGAGAAGTTGGTATGTGATTCAGTCCTTTGTCTTCCAACGGAGGGAGCCAGTTTGATGTTTTATGTGATGATTCTCATCTGGGGCTAGGCTGTGTTCTCGTGCAAGAGAGTTCAGTTGTTTCTTATGGGTATCGGCAGTTGCGTACCCATGAACACAACTATTCCACCCATGATCTTGAGATGGCAGCAGTCGTGTTTGCTCTAAAGTGGTGGATACATTACCTCATTGGTGAGCACTTTGTGGTTTTCACTGATCATAGGAGTTTGAGGTATGTTTTCTCCCAATGTGACTTGAACTTGCGGTAGCGTCGGTGTATGGAGATCTTGCAAGAATATGACATTGAAATATAGTATAAACCAGGATAAGGGAATGTTGTAGCTGATGCACTAAGCTGAAAGTCACCTAATGATGTTGTGCGTGAATCTGGTGATTCCTGTAGAATGATGGAAGCGCTTTCAGCCTTTCATCTTGATATGGGAGATGTTGGGGGTAGAGGTTGTCTTTTCCAGATGACAGTGCAATCATCCTTGATACAGAAGGTGGAAGAGTCTCAGTTGGGTGATCTAGAGGTGGAAGTTTGGAGAGAAAGAGTTGTTTGTGGTGATCCCTCTGATGGTTCGTCGGAGGATGAGAAACAACGAGTGTTGTATCATGGCAGACATTTTGTTCCCTTGGTGATGCGTGAGACGGTTCTCTGAGAGTTCCATAGTTCACCCTTGGCAGTACATCTTGGTGTGACAAAGATGTAGTGATCAATGAAAAGTTAGTTTTGGTGGCCTGGGCTGAAGTGTGCGGTTTCAGAGTGTGTGTCTCGATGTTTAGACTAATAGAAGGTGAAGGCCGAACACCATGTTCCTGGCGGTCTTCTCCAACAATTAGAGATTCCTCAGTGGAAGTGGGAGGACATCTCAATGGACTTTGTTACAGGTTTACCTCGAGCTCCAGGAGGACATGATTCTATATGGGTGGTAGTGGATCATTTAACCAAATCTTCCCACTTCATAGCGATCAAGGAGTTGAGTTCAGTGGAAGTTTTGTCGAGGCATTATCTGGAGGAGGTGGTGCTACTTCATGGAGTCCCTAGGATGATCATTTCTGATAGAGATCCTCATTTTACCTCCAGGGTGTGGAGGGGTCTCCAATATGCTTTTGGTTCTCAACTATGCCTTAGGACTGCTTTTCATCCTCAAACGGATGGTCAAATAGAGTGAACCATCCAGACTCTTGAAGACATGTTGCGCTCTTATGTTCTTGATTTTGGAGGTTCATGGATGAAGAACTTACCCTTGGTAGAGTTCTCTTACAATAATAGTTTTCACTCTACCATTGGTATGGCGCCGTTTGAATCCCTGTATAGTCAGCCTTGTCGTTGTCCACTGTGCTGGACTGGGGTCGGAGAGTCAGCAATCCTCGAACATGAACTAGTGCATAATACAACAGAGATGATTCAGGTGATTCGTGAGAGGATGAAGACAGCACATGATCGTCCGAAATCATATGATGATCAAAGAAGGAGACCCTTAGTGTTTTATGTTGGGGATCATGTGTTTCTGAAGGTGACTCCCCGTCGTGGGCAATGAAGGATTGGTTGTGGATGTAAGCTTTCTCCCCGGTTTGTTGGGCCTTTCTAGGTGTTAGCTCATGTTGGAGTTGTGGCATATCGAGTATAACTTCACCCTCAGATGAGTCGAATACATGATGTTTTATATGTATCACAACTCTGTCATTATCGTCATGATGAATCTCATGTTATCGATTGGGGAGAGATCGATATTGATGATGATGCAACCATTGAGGAGAGACCTGTCGAGATCCAAGACCTCAAAGAGAAGGTGTTGTGTGGGAATTCTATCCCCTTAGTTTGTGTCTTGTGGCGACACGGTGGCATGGGGGAGAGTACCTGGGAGCGTGAGTCATAGATACGTGCTCAGTACCCAGAGTTCATTAATGTTTATCTCTTTTCAGGTAATGATGTTTCCACTGTGGTTATACCTTTCATGATTTATTTATGAACTTATTTTATTCCTTTTTTTGGCTTGCTCTCTTTTGAGAGGTATCTCGATGGGTGTTTGTTTGGGCCCCATTTCTTTTTTTCCTGCATTAGTTTGGTTTTGAATTCTCGAGGATGAGAATGTTTTGAGAGGTATCTGATGTAATGGAATGGACCTCTCTGGTGCATTACTTTGTGAAAATGTGGTGTTGGAGGTGTTCCGAGAGGTCAAGGTGACTTATCCCCAACACATTTCCAAATTTCCAGTTCTGTGAATAGTGTTTCTTGTTTTATCAATAGTATCGGTAGGTGAACAGTGTTTCTATCGGTGAGGTTCAGTGAACAATGTTTTTATCTATGAGGTTCTAACGGTGGAAATGAATAGTGTTTCCAGAACGGTAACCTTATAATGGTGGACTTGAATAGTGTTTCTATAATGTTAAACTTCTAATGGTGACCTTATAACGGTAGACATGAACAGTGTTTCTAGAAGGGTAACCTTCTAACGGTGACCTTATAATGGTAGACTTGAACAATGTTTCTAGAATGGTAACCTACTAATGGTGGACTTGAACAGTGTTTCCCGAACGGTATCCTTCTAACGGTGACCTTATAACGGTAGACTTGAATAGTGTTTCCAGAACAGTAACCTTCTAATGGTGACCTTATAACGGTAGACTTGAACAGTGTTTCCAGAACAGTATCCTTCAAACGGTGGAATTGAGTAGTATTTCCAGAATGGTAACCTTCTAACGGTGACCTTATAACGGTAGACTTGAACAGTGTTTCTAGAACAGTAACCTTCTAACAGTGGCCTTATAACGGTAGACTTGAAAAGTGTTTCAAGAATGGTAACCTTCTAACGATGACCTTATAACAGCATACTTGAATAGTGTTTCCAGAACGGTAACCTTCTTATAGTGACCTTTTCTTTCCATTTCCAAATTTTGAGTATGTGAACTTTGTTTCCAGCCTCTACACCTTTGACATTTCCTTTGACGTAAAATACATTTAAAGACTTATTTTAAGGACTCTTAAGGTCGATTCAAATGCCATAAATCCTATATTAATTATTCCTATGGCTCGGGATGTTTAAATTGGTCAAACCGCATGGGTTAATGCGATTCGTTTTTAATGGAAAATTAACAGGATCTTAAATCGTCGCCTCGTTAAATCTTCAAAAAGAAACCAGATATCATTCTCCCTTGTTCTTCCCCTTTTTTCTCAGCTAAGAGACACTAGAATATTTCAATCATTCCCATAGGAGTTTCACAATCAAACCCTAATCCTCCAATTGGTTCCGCTCTATTTTGGATGCAACCGAGCTGTGTCGGTCAATCATCCCAATAAGGTATGTTTTATCGTCGTTCCTTTGGGGATCATCTTCCCTTGTTTCTCCCTTCCATATTATACCATTTAATTTCCAAGATTCTAATGGGGTTTTCTTGGGGTTTGTTGGTACTTTCGTACTGTGGCATCCTCTGGTGGATGTAGTTGTCGTGACAGGAGAATTGTGACCCGTTGTGTGGATAAAGGACGTCAAGAACTCTTCTAGGTAGGGGATTCATGTCTTATCTAATTGTATATGTGCAATCATAGAATTAGCATGATTTAGACCTTTGAATCACAATGAAATTAACCTAATTAAATACTTGAACTGGATTAAAACAATTGGTTGATAACATGTTGTTGCTTTGTACCGTGATAACTATTTACCTCATGTTTTACTAGATATATTAATATCTATGTTTTCTTTTATTAGTTGTTCATTCTTGATGGATATTTATATTGAATGTAAAGATGGAATTAATTGTTAATTAATTTGATAAAGATAAAGAGGCATGTAAATGAATCTAGTTGATGCCATTGTTGTAGTTTTTCTAATTTGAGGTTAATAAAATTAGGGAAGTAAAATTGGTTATTTAATTGTGATAGCTTAATGATTAGGTCTCCCGTAATTGGAACCTATGAATAAAAAATCTGCTAATTCAATATGGATTAAAGAACATATTGTGTGAGAATTTCTTAAAGGGGTTCTGAGTTACACTCTTGATCGTTAAAGGGCCAAGATCCCATTGATTTGATGTTTGTTTTCCTACTACATGTGATGTAATGTGAGATTGGATGGTTGTTTTGATATATGGAGGCATGGGGACTTGTGTTTGTGGTAGTAGATGACGCCTAGGGTGGCGAGATGCATCAGCTTATGCATGTGGGTGTCGGGGAGGACACCAAGGATGATGGTATGGGATGAATGTGATGGCTGGATGTTGGTGGTTTTGTTTGGTTGTTTATCTGGTTTACTTTTTCCCACTTCTCAAGGTAGCTGGTCTTGCTTACCCACCTTCCGAAGGAGGCGAAGACATGCGGGGTATGCCACGTGCTTTCCGTGTTTATCCTCTCGAGGTAGAATGTGTTTATTCTCTTGATATAGGTGGCAAAGACTCGACGAGTAGTATATATACTCACCGTGTTGAGCCCCCTTTGTTTTTAGTAGCATAGGAAGCCTTTCTAGAATGCCTGGGAATATGGGAATGTAATTCTGTAATGAAAGTTTGATTAAATGGTGATAATACATGTGGATGGAGATACTAAAATGTAAAGGTGATATGAATCTTAAAAGGAGAAGTTGATTTTGAATGTGATGCCAATTCAGTTTAATGTGGAATTGTTCATGGTTAATTAATGTTTAAAGAATTACTTAACGAATAGTGGAACTGATAAAATGAGAATGGATTAATCTAGTAATGCTCTTTAAATCTTTGCGTGCTTATAGGATACCTAGTCTTAGATGTAGCATCCTGGAGTCTGAGAGATGTTAGCTGCAGTTGTATCTACGACTAGGTAATGCCCATAGTGTGGATGTGAGTTATATATATATTCTGTACTTTTATGTTTTGATACGCTACTCCACCCTGTTGGTAAGGGAAACTAACACCCCGAGGATTCTCAGCCCTGGGGGGGTGTTTTCCCCAGCATTCTAATGGGAGGTCGAATGGCTGACTACCCCCTTTGGCCCCGCTCTCTTCTCTTTGTAGATACATGTGCCAACAGGCACAACAGTTAGTTTCCCCATATATGTGTGTAGAGGGATATAATGTATTGTGGTTATTTCACACACATATATTCTAGATATAGTCTCCTTTGTACTACTATAGGTGTAACGTGTATAGGCTGTGATGGCTTGAGGATCCCTAGTCAGTGTATCGGCTATAATGGCTTGAGGTATAATACCTGAAGTATGATGCACGTTATGCTGGATGTGGTGGCTCCCAGAACATACCTGGTATCTTTTGTTTGTGAGGATGGTGTGATGCTTCGACCAGGTGTCTGCGGGCAAGCCTTTTTAGTGCACGAGGTGTAGATTTTGGAGCTTAGCCCAGGTGTCTGCAGGCAAGCCTTTGGAGAGAGATGCACATGACGTATGTTGTTGGGGAAAAGTGGAAAACCAGTGGGGAAGTAGTAGTGGGGTACCCTTGATATTTTCCATTATATACTATATTCTCATATGCGTTACTTGGAGAGAGTGGCCATGGTAGGGTTTGGAACTTAGTATACCTGTTTAGGTGACGATTTAGTTTCACTTGTTTTTCACTAGGCTTTAGCATGATTTATTTACTTTTTAACGAGAGTCTTGGGGAGGATCCTACTGAGTATATTGTTATACTCACCCTATGTATATATAAACTGTTTTCAGGTCACTTTGAGTAGGTTGGAGATCAAGCTGGTTACTACGAGCTTGTGGTTGGAGGAGCTGTTTGGGCTTGTGGTCACTGCTGTTTTACTTTCTTTTGGGTACTTTTGGTTTTCCCTTTCAGTTGTAGTAATTTTCCATGGAATTTCATATATGTACTTGGGTTTCTTTTATATTTTAGTTCTGAGTTGGAGTTTATTGGTGTCTATGTTATCTCTCTCTTCTGCATGTGTTCTCTTAGAGGGTAATGCCTCCCATTTGTGTGTTTACTATACCCTGGTGCTAGTCGCCAACCCAGGGCCTACTGGAGGTGGGACTCAGGGGTCATTCTCTTCCTTCTCACATTGCCGGCCCAGGAGTGGTACACTTTGTGGGGAGGGGTTCGTGACATTTCATTTATAAAATTTATTTTAAGAGTGATATTAAACTGATTCCACCAAGATACCTATATGATTTATTTTTGTTTTATATGGGTTTATAATGATTCTGTTGATCAATGATAATGTAACACTACTTGTGATTATTGATTATTATGACCATAACCATTAATAATGAGTTATGACATGTTTCCTGATGAATGATCAATATATTTATGAGTATAAATATTATTATTTTATACACCTGCATTTTGATTTTGTAATCATACCTTTATCCTCTTCTTATGCTCAATGATGTCATTCAATTGATGATTCATTTTTTTAAACTTACTTAGAGTTTTATATCACCCTTATAATATTGCATATCCCACTAGTTGTGATGAATTTTTATTAAATTAATTTAATGTATAATTTTTTATAGTATAATAATGTTTTTAAGAGATTTTCATTAGTAAATATGGGAGAAGAAATATTGGGTATAGTAAGAAAAATACTCCCTTAAATTAAAGTTGGTGTTTATATCATATTTTGTAAAAATTCCCTAGTAATATATCCCTATATTTTTTTGGGGTGTGTAACTGATCCAATATTTACTTTTTATGTTTTTTGGTAAGGATAAAAAAAATTGGGTATCATTTATCTTTATCTAAGATAGAAATGTAAATATCAATTTTTCAACACTTGATAAAGGAGTGAATATTTGGGGCTATTATAGGTATTCCATTTACCAACAGTTCATTCCTTATTTTTTTTAGATCTAACATGTTCTATGAGTATCACACAAAACCAATCAGAATTATTTATCATTATTAAAAAAATAACTAATAAATCAGACCAAAATGAAAAAAACATACAATCATTCATGACTCAATAATATTAAATAAAATATAAAATGAGTTTCATAAGGTGTTTATATAGTACAATTATAAATTAAAATACCCAATTATATTCATTTCTCATATTAACATATCTATATGTAATAACATCCACCGCTCAACATTTGGGTTAATTCTATAATCGAAATAAAATCAAAATCTAATGTTAATTCCTAATAAATAGGCCAAAATAAGTCAAAATATACACATCCCAATGGGTTCACATGTAAAGAGTGAGCTAAAATCCATTTAGGATACCTCCATAATTCTATACATTCTTTTTATTTGAAAACACATACTTGGAAAATAGTTTATATATCTACATTAGTAAATCAATAATTAAAAAAAAATTATATTAATGTTGTTTTAAATCATCATCAGAAACTACATATAGAACTAATGAAGAAATCCTAGGATCATTATTCTACAATAATCTTGTATCGATAACAATATATTTACTGGATACTAGCTATAGTGAAATCCTACTATTTAAAGTGTAATTATCGGCCAGAAAGGAATCCAGTACTGGTGATGAAACCTATTATAGAATAATTTGTAATACCAAATTGAACTAGTTATTCAAATCCATAGTATAATTATAACATAGAAGAACAAGGACTTGGTAGATTTTCAACATCACTAAGAATGAGTACTTGTCTGAGAAAACCTCTAAATTACCCAACGTATTCCTATAAATTTTAAACTTAATCAATGAGAGTTATGTTATTCAAATAAATTTCAAAATCATTATTCTTATAACTATCCACCATTTATTTATATAACAATATCATATATGTATATATCATGATAAAGAAGATAATAATTACAAAATGGGAAAATAATTTGATAAATTTTTGATTAATCCAAAAACTATTTAATTGAAGAGATTCATTCATAAAAATAAACACAAAATAATTATAATTGATAAGAAAATTCTATTAAAAAATAAAATTCTCAATATAAAAATTATATAACATTTTTAAAAACACATTATGTAAATTTTTTCTCAAATAGAAATATTTTTGTAAAAAATATAAATTTTTTTTGAAGACCTATAAATTCCTTGAATAAATATTTTTTTAAACAAAAACAATTAAAATTATCATTATACAACCCATTATAAAATAAAAAAATCCAATGTTTCTTTCCTCAAACAACCGAAATGAATGAAAACATGTGGTCATAATTTTGTGTGCACACTCCATGAAATTCCCTTCAACAAGATAGAAAATTTCTTAATAATTCATGGAAATAATTTATAAATCTAATATATATAATTTATGTAAGAGTTTTATTATAGAAAATTTCTTTTAAAAATTCTAGAATTTATGTACTTATCCAAGAGAGGGATAATTAAAAACGATGTACTTGAAATACTCACATTATAAACACCTTCTAAATACAAAAATGTGTATCGGTGTAAAAAATTGGGTTTGTATCCCAAAATCCCTATAAATCTAATTTTCTCTTTAGGTTGGAAAACATAATTTTCATATAAACCATATATATAGTAATACATGACAAAAAATAAGAATATATGAATAATAAGAGTTAAATAACCGGATATAACACCCCACACCATGAATATTCTCCGAGAACGAGAAGACGCACGAATCATTATGATGAATGGAAACTGTTCTCCCTCTTGAGAATTGACCTTTGAGGGAGGTAATGTGGGAGAGTACCACATTTATATTAGGGAGTCAAATAATAATGTAATAAATTATATGACAATAATTAAAATATATTATTACAATTTTTCTAAATTATCCTTTTACTAATTAAACACAATCATATATTATAATTCTAGGAATAATAATATAATTAAAAATAATACTTTTATAGATCACTATAATTCCTATAAAATATTTTTATATAATAAATATAATTAAAAATAAACATAACACATAGAACATTGATAGATATATTTTATAAAATATACTATCTATTATATTCATAATAATGGGGAAAATATAAAAATAAGAGTTTTAGCCTACCACTTCCCATATGAACTCAATTTTCATTCCATAAAAAAGTAAGGGAATTGTAAAACATGACCCACAATGAGTTATGGTGTCATAAAATATATCCTTTGATATGTGTCTATGTGTTTATAAATAAAAAAAATTATGTTTTTGTTCCTATAATATAATAGGTATCTATTTTACTCATTCCAAAATATTTTCAATCATAAACGAACTAAAAAAATGTGAACAATATCTTTAGTCCATTTTACACTTAATAAAAGTATTTCATATATTAATATAAAAAACAATTTCTATTCACCCATTTCTTATTCAACATATATTATTAAAAAACAACAATACATGTAAACTAACATCTATTTCACATCCTTAGTAAACTAAATACATAAAAAGATTTATCGAATTATTCATAAATAAATATATAATCACAGGTAAATTAAACATGGATTCTAAGATAAAATAAAGTAACAAAAAAATATACAACAACTAAATATAATAATAAGAATATTACATTACATATTAATATTAAAATTACTTTATAATTCAATTTTATAAAAAAATGTATCATTATAAAGAATATAGTTTGGGTTAATTCTAACTCAAACCCATGTCATTTATACCCTATATAGTATTATAATATGATAGTTAATAAGGTGTTACCAATATATGTGATGAAAAATATCCAGAAGATACTTGAAAAAAATATACAAACTCATGAAAAATAATATAAAACTTATTAAGTGGAAAATATGGATTCAGTCACTACTATTTGTAATTGAAGAAATATAGAAAAGGAAATGGCGGTGTTGCATTATATTCACCCAATTATTTATTCAATAACAACTTTATAGAAATCCAATCAAAGTATGTAATATATTTTTAAAAATCATAGAAAATATATATTAATAATTTCCTTATTATCACTAGAAATATAATAAATATTCAATAACAGAGTATGATCCCACCCAACTCTCAATGAAGATTACTCATTGTAAAATCATTGAATCAATGAAGTTCAAGGATGGAAGGATGCTAATTTGAAAATGAGAATAAATATAATTATCTTATTTAGGTATATAAAGAACTGATCTTGAGCTACTAAAACCGAAATAAATTTTGTTATACGGTTAAACATCCAATTTAAAATTACCATTTTTCCCTTGATATAAAAAAAAACCTATAATTATTCTATTTAAAGGGTATATGGAAAGTAGATACATGATTGATACACTGGTATCTACTAAAACATGCAAAATACAACAGGGTACTCGATATTCCGTAATTGTGTACCTAGTACAACACTTTCACCCACACCCTCCATCATTTAATCTCACCTCCTTTTATTATCCTATTATCCTTCATAGAAAAAAAATTAACACTTGATTGACACATTAATGTATTATGTTTTACAAATAAATCTTACCCAAAAGACACAATCCCATATAACATTTTTCATTATCTTTATAACATAATAATTCTTCTCCTTTCATCATTAGAGTATGTAGATTCCATTATTTTTTTCTGATGATGTCATAATAACTATTTCTATATTTACATATTTGTTCATATATCATGAAAAATGTTTATTCTCATCACTCTAAATATATCTTAACCTTTTCTCTATGAAATATATATTTTAAGTTGTACTAATTGGAATTCCTCCTAGAAAGTGTTCTTATGAAATCCTCATTATCATTAGTAGACTATTCTTTTAGAATATGATCATTTACTGTAAAGCATCCAATATCACCACAATTAAATTGCATTAGAGTTACTTTACCTTAATATTTTACCCTTCCCAGTAAAAAAATTTTAGGATTAGAGTTGTAATTTTTTCCATACATAATTCAATGTCATATTTTTTAAAACAAAATATTTATTTAACATTGTATCGACGTTACGTATTGGGAAAAAAATTTCATATATTCTTGAAAATAATTATTTCTTTAAATTAATATCTAAAAAACATAATAAAATTTAAAATATACAACCATTTATAATAAATAGTCCATTTTTTCATATTTTAGCATAAATATATTCTCAAACTACAAGTTCAAAACAAGGAGATTTTCTTCTTCTATATTCTTATCACCTTTATTTATATTATTGATCTTGTCCCAAATATCATCGATATTCTTGATTCTCATCCATCTAGTTAAAAAATTATTATAAATAAGTGTTTAAAATATCATTCATGGATCATTCATCATTTAATATATTCTATTTTTCCGCACCTTTATCTTTTAACCATTTTTACATAGTTCATATGTAATAGATACAATATCTTGAGAATCCACACCTAAGGATAAAATGTATAACTTCATTCACTCCTTAAATATATTAAAGTTATTCTCTTAAAAAATAATCAACTAATCTAACTTGAAAAATAAAAATAATTAGGGACTAAAAATTACATTTAGGATTCAATGAAAATCATGGACTATGGAATGATACAAATTATGAATGTTTCATGTGTAATATAAAAATAATGGGTTGATGGTAAATAAAAGTTTTTATTATCAACATCTCAAATTTTTTATACATATATTCTTCAATATTCGATTATTTATTTTAAAAATTTTCAAGTAATATTTTTTAATTTTCTTTGAAAATAAGATAAGATACAGAAACATCTAATAAAGATATGGTCATTTACTATGTCTACTACTTATTAGAATAGTCGTCTCCTCATTACAAGGAAACATATATAACAACATGATCCTCTAGAATCATCATATGAATACAAATGATTATGTTTTATCCTTAAATTAAACATATTAAAATTATACTAATTTTCAATGTGATCTTTATATAAAAAAATGCTGTAAATTTATTAACAAAATAATAAAATAAATCATACTTCTTATAAAATTACTAATAGTATATTAATAAACATTAATATTGATGACCCTACGTTGTTTCATCTTAATGATGTATATCAATCATAAATCTCAATATGAAGAACAAAATTTTATAGAGGCATCAACTTCTTCTTTTTATTATTTTTTTCTATGTGTTTCTCACGAAAATTAATAATCAAAATACATCTCTCTCTCCCCCACATCAAAATTACAAGTTTTATAATTTTTTATGTCATAATTTTTTACATTATAAAAAAATTCAATGTTTCACCTCTTGATGGTTCTAACAATATCTACTTTGGCACTTTATTCCTTAAATTTATTCCTCAACATCATATATATATTATTGGTGTATTTTAATTAATTTAATGGACTAAATAGCTCATAAATAGTGGAAACCATTTCATTTCAAAAAATAACAATGTCATACAGTTAATAATATTCTTTATGACTGATTAAAACCACAATTAAATCATGATTTTGAAAACAATATAATGTGATGAACATCACTGAAAAAATAGGATAGAAAAAATCCAATGATTCTAATAAAATTTTTATAACAATCCCTTTCAAATGAACTATATAATATCAAGATTCATTTAATATTATACACACACACAAACACCATATATATATAAACACATAGGCTATGTATTTGTCATATTAGTCTAACCCAACCATCATACTATGAGTTCAAATTTCATTCAATAATGAAAAAATGTTCAAACTCTTGTGACTCAATTTCACGTGTTTCAATGTAATGAAACACATTTAAATTGGTCTTAACCTAATTTAAAAAATACATAACCTAAACCAAGTCACTTTTATATATTTAAATATCACACGTTACTTAAAACCTATTTCCAACATTATCAAATTGTATAAAAATTATTTTTAATCTCACAAATCATATTTATTGACTCCATTCTTCACACAAAACTTTAAAACCATTATAATGAAATATTATTTAGTTCAAATTTTTTTAGAATATCCATTAAATCCATAAACCTCTAGATAATATGTTGTCAATAAAATACAATATATGAATATTTCTCAAAAAATCTCTATAATATTCTATTAAAAATAAGGATACATGAACTCAAAAAAAATATCTATATTATCAACAAATATTAACCCTAGATTAATAGTAATAAATAGAAGATATATTTACTTAATTATTATCTCTTGTTTTGTTATTATAACTCTCCATTGGAAACATTTTATTTTATTTAGATCATTAGGTGAATGGATCTTGAATATAAATTTAGAACATTTATTTTAGGAATTAGAGTATTGAATTTAATTAATATCTAGGAAACTGTTTTTGTAATATTCCATAAATATTTTCATCGATGGGTGGATTATTTCATTTTTATAAAGTTTATATATCCATGGATCTATTTTTAATGTGATTTTTAATAAATGATGTTAGGATATTGAATTTTATTTACCAAATAATGTTTTTGATAATAAATGATTTAATTAATATCGATTTTATAGAAAATTATGGCTTTTAAAAAGAGAATCAATAGTTTTGAAAAAAAAATTGTACTATTTGATAAATATGTATTTTTAATAATTTACCATAAGTACATATTTGAATTCATAAAAAATTGGATTTTGTTTTTTATTAATGGATTGATTTAAAATCATGATATATTAAATATCATGAAAATGGTTTTCATGATAATAAAGATGAAATTTTTTTGAAAAATATTTTAAAAAAAAGTATTAAATAATTTAAAACAATTGAATTTTTGATTTATGGTAGTTTTAATATAAAAAAATAAAATTATCATGATAGAAAAGAGTATTATGTCATAGAAAATGATAATGATAAATGTTTATTTTGGGACCATGACTATCAATTATTGATATTGTTGTGATCATGGGTAAATATAAAGATGTAATTAATAGAATATTAGGATTTTAATTTTTTAGAAATTTTATTCTTTGGATATGATTCAAAAAAATTATAGAATTTATATTTTAGTTAATGTATTATTGATGCACTTGGTCAAGTTACTAATATTTTCTATAAATCATGATGGATTATGATTACTTTTCTCAGAGATGAATACAAATTTTCTCCTTTTGAAAAATATATTGTATATGAAATGAAGAATTTAAAATTTCTTATTTTGTGATTGAAATGGAATTTATTTAGACATGTTTGTATAGATTATATATTGTACCTTTTGGATGTTATTATGAAAATCCTACATGTTATTTTATTTTCTCACCCCCTAAATTAAAATCTTTCTGTGCATATAGACATTATGTTTCATAATATTAGAAAAATTATAGAATTTAAATTATTTAGTGATGGAAAATATGATATTCTGAGGATGATTTTTGTATCAATGTTTTTCCACATTTCTAACGTAAGAGTATATACTATTCATGTTAGATATTCATGGTTCTTATTTATCTTTGTTTTATTTATTTATTTAGATAAACTGCTTGATTAAGATATTCTATATTATGAATTAATTATATTTAAATTAACATTTAATTCTATTCTTCAAATAAAATAATTTTTAATAGTATTATTGGGTAATATTTTAACGGTAAAATTGATACATTATAGTTTCTTAATCTTTTGGGTCTTGTTATTAGTGACCAATAATTAGATTTCTCATATGTGGATATGTGACGTACCAGGCCTAGGTATTAAAATAGTTATCTTGTATGGGTCATTATATATGTTCTTTATTTACATTTTTTAAAATCATATATCTAGGTGATCTTGGAGTGTCTTTTTTTCATCTTCAGTGAAATATTGGAATTTATGATGGATTAAAATCCTTTAGTGGGTTTCATTTTAATTTTTTATGTTATGGTGTGATGCCATAAAAATCAATCAATGGAATCATAGATAACCAATAAAATATTTTTATAATAAAAAATTTCTATAAATTTCGTCATTTTTAGGAAGAATGTCACATCGCAGAAAACACAATATTTATATCATTGGTTATAATATGGTTTTGGTTAACATTATTAAATCTAGATATTTGGATCATGTATTCTGAAATAAAAATATTGGATACTATTTTACATGGGGTATAGATGAAAATAAAGTATCAAACATGTATAGTGATATAATGATAATATATAATGTTTTATTGTCAAAAAAATATTATTTTATTATGGATTTTGGTTGCAAAAAAAATATAATAAACCATAATATATGATGTGGAAAACATTATTTTTAATCAATAACAGACTACTGATAATATTCTACATCATATAAATATATGAGATCTTTCCCTTTTATTTAAGGGGAAGTGTTGTAAGATATTACATTATCCTTGGGCAGTGGTAGGTGGTGATATAGCTTTTTCTCATATCACATGCTACAATATCAGAATTTTTTTATATAATGTAGTGAGAAAAAAAATTCAATTGTCTAGAAATTTTTTTGGACATAGTGCTTTATAAATATTTAATATACCAATGATTTGGTCTAAAATGGTATCACTAATTAAATATTATATATTTTTTAACTAATATATAAATTTTAATTTTTTATATTTCTTTTCTATTTTCATATATTTATTAAAATGAATTATATATACTATTAATATATGTGCCATTAGTTTTAATTATTTAAATTCTATGCATTTTATTTTTGGATTTTCATCCCATGTTTTTCAAAAGATTAATTTTATTTGAAACAATTTTAATAATATTTTTTAAATTAAAAAATGAATAATTATTATGAATTTTGGTTCAACCATTCGACTAGACTATGAGAGTAGGATTTTTTCTAAAAATTATGGTGTTAGCAACCTATCATACCATACATTTTCTTGAGTAAGATTTCTCTTGCATGTAATTTTCCCCAATTACATGAATGAATTTCATGTAAAATTATCATGTGATTCATATGAAAATGTTTTAGATATTATGATAAAATTTTACTATAGTTTTATATCCTTAATTATTTATTTTATTAGAGATATAAATTAACTTTATTGAAAAAAATTAATCTTTCTATACACATAAGATGAGAATCATATATCCATAAAATAACTACGTTGTATTTGGAATGAATGGTATGGATATAAAAAAATTATTATCATTAAAACCACTACAATACCAAAGAGATGGATTGAATTCAAAGAAAACATAAATAAAAAACTTCAATATTTAATATGGATTACCCTAATATTTTGGTTCTCATGGATTAGCTATTTTATGTCTAGCACAATATTGGTAACCCTAATGGTTAGGTGTTTATATCTGATGTGAACATTCTGATACACATGCAAGGGTGAAACTAATTGTTAGTTTTAAAACAATTTATTAAATTAAATCATTAAATTAATTTGGAAAAAAAATTTCCACTAAATTATTATAATATTTATATATGATATATGTTTTTGTTATTATACAATAATGTTAATGTAAGGGGTAATATTTAAATCTAAACTAATTAATAGTAAATTATGGACCTCGATCCATTAATATATATAATGTAAAGTGTTGTCATTTTATTTTGACTTTTAATACCCTAATAATTGGAAATATATTTCTCTATATAAATACTTGTTTAACAGCTTTCTCCATGAACAAAATGGAACTAAAATGAACCTATATATATTTATTGTTAATAAAATTAAATTTAATAACAACTATATAAAATAAAAATGTATTCATGGATTAAATGTTTTTACAATTATTTGATATATAATTAATTTAATTAAATATATAGAAGGATTTAACATTCTCAAATAATTAATTAACGTATTAAAAATTTGATATAAAAAACATTTAAAATATTATTTTGAAAATATATAATATTTTAATATATATAATATAAAATATTATCATCATTCAGATCGGTATAGGAAAGAGATATCAGAAAGATCTCATAATGTATAAAAATGTTATTTATTATTAAAATTAATATTATTTAAATTTTATTTTAAAAGGTAAATCTATAAATTGTATAATTTTTGTAATAAAATTAACTGAAATGGTGAATCAAAAATATCTAAATTATATTATGATGACTTTTTGGATTTAAAAAAAATTATTTATAAGTGAATATTTCAAAGTAATACTTTTAAAAACAAAATGAATTTTATAAAATAATTAGTATGTGATTAGGAATTGGAAATTCATGAAACCTATTTTAGAAAAAAAAAATGTATAACTGATGTAGAAAATTAAAAGATGTTCTTAAATTTTTACAAACACATATTTTAAATATTACATTTTAATTTATGTATTTAAAAAATATTATACATTAGAAATTTAGTAATTTAAAATTACATTTTAACACTACTATAATTTTATTAAAACTAACTTGATATTCAAAGTAGAATCATTTGGTATAAATTATTGGTGTGTCAATTGGTGAGGTCGGGTTGGGTTTGAAGTTTATATGGACCCGACCAAACCAAAATAGTATGGGTCTGATCTGGTCATGTCAAATATGTTTTCCCTTTCAGAACAGACCCAACCCGACCCTTCTCATGTCAGGTTGGGTTGATCTGGTCGATCGGGTTATGTAAAAAATATTCATCACCCCATATTATTATCTTAAACACCTCCATCACATTCTACACATAGCTCCATATATTCTTTTCCATATGACCATTTAGGGTTTGACAGGCATGATCTATTTTTTCTCATCCCGGACGTGAACCATGATATCTTTCATCGGGGCACTTGGACAGGTCCATCATGATCTCTTAACACTGTGATCCTTGACTTCCTCCCCTGAAAATTTTATCTTTGGCCACCACACCAAATATTTTTTTATCTGGTCGATCATGATATCCATCATGGGAATGTTTGGTTAGTTTTGAGAGGAACTAATAAGGGGGTCTTGATTTTATGGTTACAACAGTCTTGGATTGCCTGCCTTCATCAACGTGGAGAGGATTTGAACATCGTCGAACCTCCTCCAATATGGTGACAATTTATTTGCTTCTCTATTGATCATGGGATGATGTATAAATTCTGTTAATGATTTCAACCAGTGACATGATCAATGCTTCATTGTTTTCATTATTCATTTCTTTATCATTTTGAACATACTAGGAGGGCCTTGGTGATGAATCAATCAAAAAAAGGAGGTGGTAAAAGGTAAAAAAGGTAGTGTGATGCTAATTTCTCACTTATGTATATATTTTTTGTTGGATATAGGGTAATAGATGGAGATTGTGGTGGATATGATGGTGTAGGTGAATGCAGCCTATGGGTCTGCGGCGGTCACACTGTGTTGTGAAGGTAGTGGACGACGAATACAATGAAGTAGAGGCAATGCGTGATAGGTAGGGAATAGTGAAGCGTTATGACGTGGAAGTAATGATGATTATTGGTGGAAAACAAGGTGGTGGGAAGGTATATAAGGTGTGATAGGGTAGTGTCAGTTTTTTTGGTTTAGGTTCAGTTAGGTAATCTTTCTCACAACCCATGACCAAACCCAACCTAATAACAGGTCAAACCATAACAACCAAACTCATGCATATGACATCTTGAACAAGACCCAACCCAAACAGATCTAGTCGGGATGGGTCGAGTTTTTTATTTTGGCTCATATTTGGACACCCCTACTATATTAGTAAAGAATAAGTAATTTATTTTTATTCATATAGTGTAAATTACATCAAAAATAACTACATAACTCGGTAAAAACAAAAAATGGGTAAAACAGGTTTAACCAAGAGATAAATACCTTAAACATGATTAAATTTTTTGGGAATTGGTGTTTGAGAAAATTCACTACCTTCCCACTCAAATATTTCAAAAAAATTCTGCTATTTTCCCTGGGATTGAATTTCAATTATGAAAATGTTTTGAGTATTTATAATGAATTACATCTGTTTTCACTTATAAAATAGAACCACTTATTCTGACTTCCTCTAACACCACAAAAACGAAAAATTAAAAACATTGATCCTATAATCTCCTAAAAATTACTATACATCATTAATAGGTCATATTATTCGCAAATGACTATCCCTATATGGTTAAACCCCCATTTCAAATGAAATAATAAAAGAAGTGAGGTTTGAAATTCTAATCACTACTTCAGCATTTATATTAATTTATGTTCATTTATTCACCACAAATTCTAATAAACCATCATAAAATTTTAAAATCATTATTAGTACTATATAATTTTGATATTATAATTATTTTAAAAGAAACAACCACCTTCAATTTTCTATTATTGAAGAAAACTAGTATTTAAACATTTTGTGGGTTACTGCCTCTTCAATGCAATGATTTTCAGTTGTATACACTGACTTACAAGGAAGGCCATACTAGGTAATTTAATATATATTCATGATATATATTACATATTTTAGATTGTGAAAAGTTAAACTATATTAATCATCTTTCCTATTCTATGGAAAACTGTATCATCATCCTTGCTTATGTATGAATTATAAACTCCATAAAGATAATGATTTTCATTTTAAATTTCATCACCTCTGAGCTATGATTCTAATTAGAATGTTTTTAATGGATAAAAAGTATATTTATAAAATTTTTAAGTGTTTCAAAGGAAATTTATAACATCCAATTAATAGTGTGAAAGATAAATAACCTTTGTAAATTCTGACATATAAATGTGCATTATATATGAAAAAATGATTTCTTCATATTATATATTTACTTAATATGGGTTATATTATTATTATAATCCATTAAAAAATGATATCTCACTATAATAAATACAAACTAATTTCATTATTCTTCTAAATAATGATATTAAATGTTCATCACTTTATAGGAATCAATTATTTAAGGTATCTTCTTGTTGGGGTTAGTTTAACAATTTACTTCGACAGTGTTATAAATTTATATCATAGATGAGAAGGATAATTTAATTTCTCATAATATATTATATAACAAAATAATTAATTTTTTTTGTTGTGGTATAGTGATACAAAAAAAATAAACTCGTTATTTATGAACATAAACCTTAATCACAATGAATCATCCTAAAATACTCATCGCCAAAATCATATTAAAATATTATATCCAAAACACCTAGAGAATGAAATTAAAACATTATAAAAAAATTTAAAAAATCATTTATAGTCCCTTTTATGATATGTTAATGATGAAATTTTTTATAATAATTAAAAAAATCAATACTATTATAAAACTAGTCTAGAATAATCAGTATTACTCACAGTTGATATTGAAAATTAATAAAAAATAAAAAATATTCAAATATTGAATAATTTTAAATGATGTTTATAAATAGTAATATATTTTTATATACTTATTAATTAGGTGATTAAGATAATTATGTTTGTTATACTATTGTATATATTGTGATCAACTAATCATATATTCAATGTATGTGTATAGTTTCACAAAATTTAATTTCCTGAGACCCATTTTTTATTATACACCACAAAATATTTGATATTTTGTTATTACATACTAATTAATTTAATTTTAAAAATTACATTAATTATAAATATTTTAAAATCCATTATATCTTTGTTTATTTGAATTTTAATTCAATGGATAATAATTTCATAAGGTTCATTATTAACTCAACTTCATTTAGAGAGTTAATGTACTTATTTTTGAACTTATTCCTTATAATATTTATTTCTTCTACCCTATGATTACATATCATTGTACATTCTATTCATTGATATATGAATATTACTTGTTTACACAATTGTTTTACCTAGATAAAATTATTCCAAAATAATTATCTCATTATTAATAATGATGAACATCCTCTTTGACAACAGTATCCCCTCTATGAACATACTTTCCTTTCTTCCCAATGATCTCCATTATATTATGAAACCCAAAATATGTGTTATCTCTTGTATCCTTGGTATTTTAAATCACTGCTTTTAAATGTTTATTTTTTCTACCCTATTTTACTATTTGATTTTTCAATATAGTTTTTTAATGATTTTAAAATGGTCTACCATAAATTCAAAAGTAAAATATCTTATCTTCCATAAAAAATTTATTTTGATAAATTTTATGTCAATTCATGGACCTATTATTAATTTTTTTTTTCAAATTATTAATATAAATATTTCCCTTTAAATTTTTGAAGAATTTATGTCTTTTTCAGTGATCAATTATCAGAGATTCTTCTAAAATAATAAATAAGATAAAAAAATCACCTCACCTTTTTTAAACCGTTATATATTTCCATATAATTAATTATTGATATATCTTTCCAAATATTGATTCTGACAATTCTTTGTTTTAAATATCTAAAAAGTGACCTTTCTGAATCCAAAATCTTAATAAGTCCAATAATTTCATAACATACACCAATTTCAATAGAGTTTCATAAAAACATCACCCCTGATTTAGTTATTATTTTTATCATATTCATTTTAGGCCACATTGTCTTGGATGTTTTTTTCATGTATCAACCCTAAATATACATTCAAATTTCACTTATTAGTTGATTATATTTTTTTATAAACCTTTTTCATTCTTGGATCTTAGATGAGTATTGGAGTGAGTTAATATATATTTGGCTAGAAACGTAAAATATGGATAATACATCTCATGTAAATGTTTATTGTCATGAATTTTTTTCTCACATATTCTGATTCATGTACATGAGGTTTTACGTCATGTATGAATTTTTTGGGTTAAATAAATTTTGGAAATTAATTTTCGAGTGAGATATAAAGGCATATATTTATATAATGTGAAAATAGGTTTCACGTCAAGTAAATACACTCATTAGAGCATCTATAAATTCTAATGATCTTTAGGTTTCTCATCAAACACAAAGGCCATCTAGAACTAAATGTGTATGGATACCCTCTTTCTTAGTGTGTGGGGATCCCATAAATGGGGATCGATACATGGATTATTATATTTGATTTTTAATCATATAAAGTTTTTTAATAGAAAATTTCTCATGGTTATTTAATCTGGTTTCTCCAGGTTCTTCATGTAATATGTTTGATATTTTTTCCCATAATTCTAATTGACTTTTCCTGGTTTTCTTAATGTGATTGGGTAATGGGATCCTTGGAGGGATGTATCTTCTTATGGGATATATGATGGGTATCCACAAGATTGGTCAATTATCCTATGAATAACGTTTATTCCTATGAGGGGAGGGATTTATTTAATCTCTATTTCTTTTTTGTTCCTTCATTAATTGAGCATAATTTATTTCTTCGGATAGAAATGGGATTAACTTAATTATTATTAAATTGTAATAATAATGTATTTGGTTATTGATCATGTGGTGTGCTTTGTACCAAGATAGTAGTTTGCCTCATGATTTTCATGATAGGGGAATATCTATGCTATGCTTACATTGCATATACTTATGCTTGGAGTAGCATTTTGAAATTGATAAAGAATGTAAATCTAGATTTAATTTATAATTATTTTCCATAAAAATAATCAATGAATAGGAATATTTTTAATTATGTGTTTGTTGTAATTTGATAATGATAAAATTGATTCAATTCTCAAGTTAATTAAATGTAACCTTCTATGATATAATGGAATTGATAAATAATATAAACCATGATAATTATTATTGATGATAACAATAAAAAGTAATGATGAATGAGAACTGTAATTATCACAGTTTGATAAAATAGGTCTAAATGTTATAGAGAATGTTTTATCTTTTGATAGATTATTATATATTTATGACATAGGTTTCCTATAGTTGGATCCTAGTATTATTGAATCTCTAAATTCATGATGTAATAAATAATAGTTGTTACTAAAATTCAATTTCAATGTACTTAGGTTTCCATATTTTTGAGAAGGGCATGTGCCTTTATTTTAGACCCATGATTGCTCGATTATATGTAAAGGTTTGTTTCTTTTTTGAGCCAATATTTATTTATTATATGTGATTATTTTTACCTATTGCTTTTAGGATTTGATATAGATTTTAGATTCTCTATATATTGTTATATATATTGTTGAGGACCAGATGTGTTATGATCCTATGATCGATGATGTGATATGGGTCGGGCTGGCTCAAATACGATGTGAGCCCGGGATGGATGAGCAAGGGGTAGCTAATGTGATATGTTGGAAGGTACCCCTAGACGATATGGTAGTTGTTTATGCTTATGAAGGTGAGATGCATCAGGATATGCATGTGGGTTTTTGAGATGCCACCAAATATGGGGGAATGGTTTGATGTTGGGTGTACCCATTCATGTGATGCTGAGATTTGGGATGCTTGTCTGTGATTGTGTCTAACAATTTATATCCAAGTTTCTTTTTTTATTTTCATTCCATTCCTCACGGTTCGAAGCATCACAGTGTTCTTGGTATCATGTTTCCTCTTGGTTCTAGATTATGATTTTTTCCTATAGTACCTGGTATATGTAATGATGCTAATAATGAAAATATATTCATTAACCCATGATGTTGGTTTTCTAGAACGAAAAGGAATAAAATATGTTATTCTTAAAAAACCATGAACTCATTTTTGTTTATGATAGGTGGTAAGGTACTTCGCTCGGATGATTACTGTATTGTAATATGGAATAGTTTTTTTAAAATAATGGTTAATGAATTATTCAAATAAATGAAACGATATTATGTAAAATAATTAATTGAATTAAAATCTTTAAATTATTTATTTTTTATAGAAAATATATTCTTAACATTTTCAGCCATGAGTATGAGAGATATTATATTTTGTTGATTCTAAGACTAGCTTATTTTTATGGTGTGGTTTTGAGATATATTATATATTGTATACTCTATTTTTTCATACACTATCCCACCCATTTTGGAATGGGTGACTAACACCAAGTGGACATTGGGAGGGTGTTTTCCCTAACTTCTCGATGGGAGGATTGATCGACGACTGTCCCATAGAGGTAATATCTCTTCTCTTCATAGAACGTTGTGCTGGTATACATGGAAATTAGTTTTGCCTTGTATGTGTGCCGAGGGATGTGATGTATTATTTTTATTTCACAGACATTTATTATATGATATACTATACAAATATTTATTATAGGTATGATGTTTATATGATGTAATGGATTATGCTACCCTACTCGGTGTATGGGATCTAATGGATTGAGGTGTAATACCTTATGTATGATAAATGTCATATTGGCTATGGTGACTCGCAATAACTATAAGGTTATTATATTTTGTGATGTGATGTGTGATTAATTTTTAATGTGAGCCAGAGGTTAATGTTGTGTTTCCATTCACAGGTGTCTTAAGGATGGATTATTTTGGAGAGGGATGGATCATGATGTGTGATGTTGGGAATGAGTGGTAAACCAATGGGGAAGTGGGAGTGGGATACCATTGATGTTTTATTATTTAATTACATTCTCTATTTTATGAGATACCTACTGAGTGTTATTTATGGTTATTCTGGGATCATTGTATATCGATTTAGAAGATGAGTAAGTTTCACTATAATTCACTATAATTTATTACTCTTTCTTTTTCTAATACATGTATTATTGAGTTTAGCGATACTACTAAATGAATTGATACAACTTTCAGATTTTATTTCCTGGAAATTATATTACATCATTCCTCTTTGTACATGTGTTTGATGTTCGTATGCCATGGTATAGGTTAAAAAACTAATAAGATAATAAAATAATTAACTGATTAATGTAAAATATTATATATTCACGGTGTATCAGCTCTAATATTTTGTTATTTTTATATAAATGGGTCTATGTTAATGTCCTCATTTGGTTCACACAAAAGATGTTCATTAGGACGTGGTAATATATAACCACACGGTGGTGGTAAATAATGAAGACACTTGAAGGAGGACCCTCCAAGAGCATTAGTTTTAGAGTCTATATAATTATGGGGAATCTATATCATATTTATTAATGGAATTTAGGTTAGAGGTTTTTGAGAGAGATTTTAATTTGATAATTTCTCGGAAAGATCACTGGGTTTCAATGGATGTAATGAAGTTTCATGGAGTAGAAAGGCAGTGGTGGTTCTTATTCCTGAGAGATCATGAAGAGTGGGAACTCCCATTGGATAAGTTCTTAGGCGAATTACAAAAATACTTCCTTGAATCAATCAAAAAAAGAATCCAATATCGATGGGCTACTATCCCATAAACATGTTTGTTCTTGAATTTGAGACTTTGGGATATGTTTTTGGACCCTTCCAGGATAAGCTTCAAACCAGTTTTGAGATTATCAGGTTAGGTTGAGTCATTTTTAATACAACTTTCAAATGGATATCTAGTACAAGGTCACCCAATATATTCTGATGGTGTATCTAGAGGTTCATGTGAATGCTGTGATTATTGGGACGGTACTAGTTAGAACTAGATCATCATGAGAGGGGAGTCTTATGGATTTGTCATAGAGGATATATATAGTCTAAGGTTCCTATTTATCATGAAAAAAGAGTTTGGTGATCCCTTGAAAGGTCATATCCCACATAATATCATTTATATTGGGGGAATGTGTTCTCAAAACATTATAGAGGAATCCGATACATTTTTTAGGTGGAGTTTAATGATATTAGTGGTGATATTTTCTAACCTTTCTTATCAATCATCATTTGATATTTTTTCTGCTTCAGGTTACTCTATTAAGGGAATTTTAGAAGAGTTATAAGTAGTAGAGTGTTCATTTTATGGATCAATATAGAGGTGATGGGGTAGGCATAGTAAAATCCTCAGATTTTTTCTTTACTTGAATAGTATAGCATGGATATATATATAGACTTTTGTAGGTCTAGAGAGTTTGTAGATTATGTCATGGTAAGACCATGATTTAGTGTTTCCATTACCAGGTGAGCTAGAAATAGTATTATACACACCTTTCTTTTATTCTGTTGGGGTTCATGTTTTTTTATTAATGATTCAGTCCCTCTATCATATCACTTAATTGTGTCCCTTCTATGGTACTTGAGATTTAGAGGATTGTAGTTCCCTTTTGTTGAATATTCGAGTTGGAGTTCAAGCTGAATTTTATGGAGTAAGATAATACATTGAACTACTACTGGGGAAGAACTGCTCTGGGGGGATATATCATATGCTTACAGATGTATCTGTATGATTTGATCCTTTCTATGGATTTGTATTATTTATTGAAACATATCATGGATTTATTCTAGAGGCAGGTCATGTTTTATGAAACTTATTGAGATCCAACAGTGTTTTGTGGTGAGTGATACACTCATATGCTTCGTAGGAATGTTTTTTCATATCTTTCATTGATGTCAGAGTTTATGCAAAGCTCGTCATATGTTAAGAATTTGGTTATTCCTAGGATTATGAAATATTACCTTAATGTCATTCCAGAGGAGTTTGTAGCAATACCCCCTCAACAGAAGATCATGTTTCGAATCGATTTACATCTATTCATGACTCTTATCTCAATTTCATCATATATGATAGCACCTTCTATGTTGTGAGAGATATGTGTATAGCTCAGTGATTTATTTCAGTGTTTTTTTGGTTGAGAGTGTCAACATGGGGTGCACCAATTTTTTTCATGAAAATGAAAAATATATGTTTGAATATTTATATGAATTATCATATCATCAACCATGTTATAGTGGAGAATTGTTTTCCTCTTAAATGGAATGATAATTTATATGACCAACTTAAGGGAAAAGTTAGTTCCTGAAGATTGATTTGTAGTTAGGATATAAACAACTATTGGTGAAGGATAGTATATTTATAAGACTTATTTCAATTAACATTACGAGTATTATGATTCCATAATAATTTCCTTTGATGTTATGAATTCTGTTGATGTGTTCATTAGATTTATGAATGATACATTCAGATAGTTACTAAATTGGTTTTTGGTGGTTTTTATTAATGAAAACCCCTTTCACTTTACATCTAAGGTGGATTGTGAAAATAATATGTTCATTGTTATGGGTTTTCATCATCATTATTAGTTATTTAGGATTTTTTCGTAGTATATGTTATAGATTTCTGATGTCCATTTGATGGGGATTTTCATTCCCCCGAAGGGAGTAGCTATAGATCATTTGAAAATAGTGGCACTTGTGTCTTAGAAATTCCCCAAGATAGTGGCAGAACTAAGAGTTTTATTTTGTATTATAGGCAATTGTAGGAGGTTCAAAGCTAATTAATAATTAGTTTAAACTAATTTTATGTCTTTGACTAGAAAGTCTCATGTGTTCTTGTGGACTGACCAGTGTTACAGATGTTATGAGTACCTCAATGAGAAGTTTTTCATCACTCTAGTCCTTTATTTTCCAACAGATGTAGTTCAAATTGATGTTATTGGTTATTCTTCACATATTGGCATGGGATATTTTCTTATGTTATAGGGATAAGTTTTTTATTAGTTTTCTTTGTTTTTACATCCACTTTTTCATTATTACACCACCCATGATCTTATGATTGTGGTATTTCTTTATTGAAGTTATAGAAACATTACCTAATTCGTGATTGTTTTGTGGATTTTACGAATAATAAGATTTCAAGGTAAATATTCTTCTAGAATGACTTGAACGTGTAACTAAATCAATATATGGAATTATTATATTATTACGACTTAGTGATTTTATATATGCCAATAATGTAAATTGTAGTAGTAGGTAGGATGAGTAGGAAGTCATGTAGTGATTACATGAGTTAATCTATCGATTCCTTTAGAGTGATGGAATAAATCCCAATAATGCATCTATATATGGGAGAGGATGGATTAAAAGGTTATTGTTTTCCGATGATAGTGAATTTTACTTTGACTGGGAAGGTGGAGGAGGCCATGTTTTGGGATTCTAAAATAGAGGTCTGGAAAGATTAGGATGTATTTTGGTGATGCCTTAGATGGTTGGTCTATAGATTGAATGTTCCATGTTATATTCTATGGAAGTATTTTTATTCATTGAGTGATGTGTGAGGTGGTTCTGTATGAAAAAAATAATAAACTTTTTGAGGTACATTTTAGAGTAAAAAAATTGTACTGATGTTTTTGATGTTTGTTTTGGTGTCCTACGTTGAAGCATTTACTTGTAGAGTTTGTTTCTAAATGTCTAGTCTTCTAGAAGGTAGAGGCCTAGCACCCTGTTCCTGGTAGATCACTCTGTATTATATATATTCCCCATTGGAAGTGGGAGGAAATCCTGATGGACTTTATTACTCGATTACCTTGTGCTTAAGAGGGATATGATTCTATATGCATGATAGTGGATCATCTGATGAAATCATCACAAATTAAAGTTATCAAAAAGTTGAGATTAGTGGAGATCAAGTTGACTTAGTGTATAGAGAAGGTATAATGACTCCATGAAGTCTCATGTATGTTCATCTCTAATCGGGACCCTTATTTTACCACCAGGGTGTGGGGAGGTTTCTAACAAAATTTTGGATCTCATTTAAGCCTTAACACTAATTTTTATCCAAAAATAGATGGTCAGATATAGTAGACCATCCATAATATTTGATAAAAATTTTAACCTTATTTCCTAGATTTTTGGGGTCCATTGAAGAGGAACCTGCACATAAATTTTTTTTCCTACAATAATAGTTTCTACTCCATCATTAGTTTGACACCATTTAAATTTCTGAATGTTCAACCCTTCCATTCTTTATTGTTCAATACTTTCATCAAAGGGATATCATTTATCATATTATAACTAGTCCATCATATGATGGGGATGGTTTTTTTAGTTTTCGAGTTGATAAAGGATGTGAAGGATAATCAAAAATAACATGTTGTTTATAGGATGTGAACTTTGGAGTTCAATGTTAGAGATCATGTGGTCTTGAACCTGACTCCTCATCATGTGTAGTTAAGGTTTTTACATCTATGTAAACATTATCCCTAGTTTTTTTCCTTATTAAGTGTTGGCTATTGTTGGTTTAATGGACTATTAGGTAGAAAATTACCCATATATGAGCATAATAGATGATAGTTTACACATGTCGTAGCTCTGTTATAATATTTGTGATGACTCTCATGTCATTGATATGGGTGGTATCAATGTTGAATGTGATACAACCTTCTAGGAAAGGACTATAGTAATCCAGGTCTACATTCAGATGATTTTTGATGGGTATGATATTCCCTTGGTTTTTTGTTCTATGCCTGCATGTTGGTATGGAGGAGAGAACATAGAGACATTATTCCCATATTCCCACTCAGTAACAGAATTTTGTTTATGTTAATATAATATTTTATAATATTTTTTATATTTTATATTTTAAACATTCTAGTTTATGAATTGTGGTCATCCTTCTTATTTTTGTGTTTTTACTCTCATATGAGATGTATGTATCTCAGGAGAGTGTTTTGGAGCAGGTTGTCTATGTTTCATTTTTTCCACTAATTTTTGTATTTATCTGGTGGAAATCCTAAGAAGGAATGATCTTTTAAGAGGTATCTCATTGGATGGACTTTCAAATTACCCTCTTTTTTATCTGGGTTTTATATTTTTGGGAATGAGAATTGTTAGATAGGTATCTAATGTAATGTATTGAATCATTTTATTTTTAACCTTTTTTTGTTTCTAGATCTCATGGTTATTTGAGGAGGCATGGAGTGAGTATATAGGGGTTCATCGTAAAAAATCTAGAAATAGGAAAATTACATTGTGTGTAACTGTGTCATGATGTTTATTCATAGTTCAGGACTTCTGAGGCCCATTCACTTGGAGTTACACAACATGTAAATTTGAAGTATTTAATACTTTGAGGAAACACATTTTTCAGCAAGGTATGAATGCCAAAATTAACCAGACGTGAAAGTGGGTTTCAAAACATTTAAATTCTCTACAAAACACACCTAAAAATGTTGTAGCACCTCATGTTTTTCCATGAAATCTACATCTAACATGACTTCAAGGAATCCAAGGACCCACTTTCTAGCTATGTGAGGATTCCTTATATGAGGATCGATATTTGGATTCCCATATTATATTTTTCTTGTGATCTGAGGTATGTTCTATATCGTTTCTCATGGTTATTTGATCCATTTTGTTCTATTTCTTCTTTCTATGTGAATTAAGTTCATACCCATGTTTATAATTTAGTTAATTAATTGTCTGTCTTTATGGTTATTCCAAAAAATCCTTCAACTGATGCAGGTTACTGTGGTCGAGGGACCATGATTTGAAATGTTGGCATGTTCTCGTGAAAATAACAATGATGATTTTGAGGTATGGTATTTGTTGATTCTCTATTTATTTTTATGAAATCATAAATTAAGAATATTTTTTATCACTTTAGTTAGAAATGTAATTAACCTAAAAATTATTGTGATTGATCAACACAGTAATTGGTTTCTTATCACATGTTGTTCTTCCTACTGTGATAGAAGTTTTCCTCTTGATTATCAAGATACAATAATTTTTATGTTATTCATTTCTATAATTTTCTTTATCTTTTAGTATCAATTTGAAATTGATAACAAACATAAATCCATAACTATAGGATTATTAATTGGCTTAAAAATTATTAAATAAGAGGTATGTTTGTAATCTGATGATTTATGTAATTTGATAGTGGTGCAATTGAAAAAAATTTCATGTTAATCAAATTTTTCTTCAATGTGTTAGTGGAATTGATTAATAATATAAATATTTATAAATTATTTTATTGATAATAAAAAAAGGCTATCTTAAATTATAATGGTACATCTCATTGTTTGATGGAACTCGTATAAATTCTTAAGATCAAGTTTAATCATTTTATAGCTTTTTATTTCTTTATTCCATTGGATTCTCAAAGTTGGAACCTGTGATTAATGAATTAGTTGATTATAGATGGAATAAAAATTAGTTTTTTTATAAATATTTTTTTTACGGAATGAATTGTATTTCCTCATGAAAAGGTTGAATGCCATTAGTTTTTAGTTTTGTGGGATTATTAATATGTGAATTTTTTATTCCTTGTTTAGGTCCTGGATATCCCATTTAGATATGATCTTTTGTTTTCTTATTATTTTATGATGTGTTTCAAAAGTGTGCTTTGTTATGTGATGTGATATGGGGAAAGGATTCCACTACGTGATATGATCATTGGATGGTGGATCCTAGGATGTATGACATGATATGGGGTAGGGAGGCATGGATTTAATGTGATCTAGGGATGATTGAGGCAGGGATGGATAATGTGATATTTGGTTTGAGAGGCCTGGATGATGTGGTAGCATTAAATTTATGTGATAGTGAGATGAATCATGATATTCACGTGGGATCCAACGATAGAAATAGAGATGATGGAACACATTGATGTTAGTCTTACCCATTGATGTGATGCTAATATATGGAACTATTTGTTATCAATTTATTTACTATTTGATTATTGGGTTACTGATTTTTATTTACATTTATTTCCATTCTACATTAGGTGGATGGGTGCTTCCTTTTTTAGGTTTCCACAAAGTTGTAGTTTAGGAGGGGTTTTCTAGTGTATCTGGTATATGGAATGATGAAAATTAAGAATAAATGGTTCTTAACCCATGGGGTTTGTTTTATTGGATGTAAATTCAGAAAATATGTTAGTCTTGACAAAACAAGAAATCTGTATGGAATATTCTGAGAGGGAAGGTACATTACTCAAATTATTAATGTTATGTATTGTTGAATAATTTTAGTTATTAATCATTGTATAATTAATTAATTAATGGAAGAATATGATAAAAAATGAAAAAAATGTCAATTGAATCCATTTAAATTCTTTATTGCTTACATGATAGAGTATTAGCATTGGAAATTGGGAGTCTGATAAATATGACATGTATTTGAGTTTTACACTAGGTTATGCCCTAGTCTAGTTGTGAATTATATTTTATCTTTTATATTCTTTGATTTCATACACTACGTCACCCATGTTGGTTAGGGAGCCCAACACGTAGTATACTTTGGGATTGTTTTTTCCCAGCTTCCCAATGGTAAGATGGATGGATCACTACCCCCTTCAGCCCTACTCAATGTCCTGGTATTTAATGGGCTGCGGTGAATGGTTGTTTGGATTAAAAAATATTTTTTAAGAGGTATGTGATGTCCTATGTTTATATCAGACTAATATATTACTTATTATATTGTCCAAATGAATATTCTATGAATGACTTGAATATGTTGTAATGGATTGTGGTACCTTACTATTTGTATGGATTGTGATAGCTTGACGTATAAAACACTATTTTAAATACATTTTGTATGGGTTTTCGTGGCTACCAAAAACATCATGGTTACTATATATGGTGATTTTATATGGGATGATGTGTGTATGTGATGTATGTGGATCATGTTTTGATTCAATTCCAAAGTGTGTATGGGATGGATAATTTTGGAGATTGATGGCTTTGGGCATGAGATGTTAGGATAGAGAAAAAAAACAATTGGTGAATTGGGAGTGGGGTACAATTGGTGTTCCAAAATTTTATTATATTCTCTACATTAAGTGATACATGATTATAGTTGTCCATAGTTTTTCTATGAACATGGTATAAATATTTAGGTGTAGCGTTAGATTCACTATTTTTAGTTATTCTTTACCAAGATTTATTTGTATTTTGTGTGAAAGGATCCATAGAGGATCATATTGGGTAATTTTGTAAGCTCACCCTACACATCTATAAATAGATTTTCTTGTCATCTAGAGAACTATGGATTTCAGGATAGATATTAGTATCTCATGGTTTTGTAGGAGTTGTTTGGGCTTCATTGAAAATTTCATCTTTACCTTTTTGGTATGTGTAGTTTCCTTTCTAGATTTTATAGTACCATATAAAATTGAATGTTTTCACATTTGATTTATATATATATATATATGTATTCATGAGAATATTTTTATTGGTGTATATTTCTTATCTTTCTCTTCGGTGTGTTCTCTAAGGTGGTAATGGTACCCATAAATGTTTTTATTATACACATTGTGATAGTTTCCAACTAGAGGCCTATAGAGGCAATACACAGGCTATGAATATCTTCCTTCCCTATATGTCATCCTAAGAGGGGTAAACATCAGGGGAAGATGTGTGAAATCAATTTGTTTTATACCATTAAGAAATTTTTTGAACCCCATTTATTTATATTGGCTTTTTGATGATGTGTTCAATGAATGTTTTTCAAGTGGATATATATATATATTCATGATTGATGGATGGGTACCTATATATCCCTCCAATGAATTGGTAATTTTTATATATCATTATATAAAAATTTTACACTATTGGATTTATCCCAGGACAAATGGTATATGGGAGGATTTATCCCATTATAAAGGGTAAATAATAGGATTTATCCCAAGCCACAGGGTACAAATGAGGATTTATCCAACTAAAAAGGGAACATGGGAGGATTTATACCAAGACAAAGGGTGTAAAGGAGGTTTTATCCAATTATAATGGGTACATTTGATAATTACATTACTGATGAATGGTACACAAAGGGATATACCCTAACCCAAATAGTACAAAAGAGGATTTATCCCATGAAAAATGGGTCAATGAATGTTTTTATCTCAAGCCCAACGGTACATGGGATAATTATAAAAATACATAGAATTTATATTGGAGATTATACTATGATGAATATGTAAATAATATCTTAAGGGTATCCTTGGAATATTTTTTTTATTCGTAAGTTTATACCTCACTCTTATTTTATAATCTTGTACAAATGTTTATGCTCCATAACCCAAGTTTAATGTCTCAAGATTCCACAAACAATTTGTTAAATATATGTTTTATCATTAGATGTTAAAATTCCATCTATAATGAAAGGTCGAAAAATATTATTCTTCCATGATAATTTAATAATAAATGTTTTCCATGATTTTGTTTTATCGTATTGTTTTTATTAAGAACATGATAAACTGTTGATATTTTTTTCCCTTAATGAGTGTTTGATCTAAATGATTTCTTATGTTCCACTCCCCCTGGTTATAAAAATGTTTTTAAAATAAGTTATTTCTATAAGGTAATATAATGTTGTATGATTATAGAAAAAAATTTACATGTTTTTCGTATATAGTTAATCCTCAAAGAAATTATATCATTGGTTCTCCAGTTTGGGAGACTATTTGTATGATAGAATGTTTAATCTTATAAAATAGTGAAATAAATTAGTTTGTCCATCTCCGGAAATTGTAGTTTTTATTATATGAGGGTTTCTTAATTTCTTTGGATTATTTTATTTATTTCGGGGAATAAGATAATAGCTTATTAATGAAACCCTTAGGGGTGAGTTTAGGGGATAGTTCTTTGTATAGGATAACATCATGATGTTTCGGTAAAGGAGATATTGTTTGGTTTCCTAGAAATTACATTCATACAAAGATAAAAAATATTTATGTGGTTATGATATAGATTCCCCTATGGATAATCACCATAATAATTGGATTACCATTGACATGATCTTCAATATGGTGCACTATGAGTTGCCCTAAGACTGCACACCTATCTAGATACTCTCGAGAGATATGATTTGCTTAATCACAAAATATTTACAAGATAATTGTATGGATTTATTATTTTAGGGAATTAGTTTTTAAGGAATATAATATAACTCCAAATAAACAGACAATATTTTACTGATATTTTTTTAGTTTTAATAGAATTGTAGATATAATTTCAATGATTAAAATATTTTGATGATGAATTTTAACTGTAATTATAATAAAATAATCACCTTATGGTGTTAATTTATTACCACTCACAATAAACTATATTATTTTTTATAAATGTATGGATCTAGAAAGAAATATGTTAATAATTCATGTGATGGGAAATGAAATAATTTTCTTAATGAGAAATCAAATGGGATTGAAACTGCGATTGAAACATTTGAGGTCATGATCACACTAGTATCTTGATTTATGATAAATATAATTATTCTTCACAAAAATATTAACACACCATTAAATATAAGGATAAATATTCATAGATTATAGAGTGATGATGATAATAAAAGAATGAAGATTTAACTACATACATGTCAAAAATGTGAGAATAAGCAACAAAGGTGGTGTCTATATGGAACAAGAAATATATATACTGTGAAAAGATTAGACACATGCTTCTGGTTTAAAAAGTGAGATAAATATGACATCTAATAAAAAAGATGTTATTAAAGAAAAATTAAATACACCATCTACACATCAACACCTAAAATATATGGAATTTGGGAATTATTCAAATTAATTTCCCAATCCCAATTCTAATAAGTATTGTACATATAAAAAACATCATTAACCAATGGAACATCATAAATAATATCAAATACAATATAATTAAGTGGATCATGAAAAATGTGGAAAAATTTTCATTCACTCTTTATCTGTAGAAAACTTTTATTATTCAGTTTGAAGGTATATTGAATGTTTTCTAATTAAATAACATTACCAACCATATGATTAGATTATCAATGAAAACTTATTATTGATTAGTATCCCATGTTGAATATTTTTTTAATGTTCCTTTGGAAAGTATTATTATCCTTAATTTATATTAATTTAATGTGATTTTTGGACTTATATTGATACCCTATAATTAGATGAGATATTATTTTGAATAAGGAAATGACATTTCTTATCATCTGATAATATTATATAAATGAAGAATGAGAACAGACACTTTTTAAATGAAAATTATATAATATGGATATTAATACCAAATAATGATATAATCTTAGCTAAAAAATTTGGATAAAAAATAAATGAAAGAGATTACCGTTTTATAATTAAAAAAGTTTATTTCTTATGATTTTAAGGTAGATTTATCTCTAAAAAGTATGTCCTGAATCATGTCTATAATTTAAATACCATTATAAATTTTCATCAGTATTTGATAATTAAAATTTTGAGGATCCATTTTATATTAGGGTGAATATAACACAATGATATTTCAGACTATATTACTTTAAATAAATACATTTTTAGTATCTTTCTCCAAATGAAAGACAAATCTAAAATGAACTATGCCATATTTATTTTTAAAAAAAATTTAGAATAATTAATCCTCCAGTAAATAAATATTTATTAACTAATAAAAAATACACAAATTTAATGGATATATAATTAATGTGATTCAGTATATAAAAGGATTTCTAATCCCAAAATAACATTATAAGTAAATAATAAATTAAAATTAATCACTTTTGAAAGATTATTTTGTTAATATATAAAATTTTATTATATTTACTAAAATATTATCATCATTATGTTAGGATTTTTTATGAGATTGTAATAAGACCATTAAAATTTTAAAATAGAATTTTTTTAATAATAGTAGTTTTTTAATAGTTTCATTTAAAGGATAAATTTACACTATTTATAATTTTATTTTTACAAAATGTAATTAATTTAATGTTACATATATCGATATTAGTTCAAAAAGATTTTTTAAATTTTTAAATAAATAGTAATATAAATGTGAATAGTAAAAACTAAAAGTTTTACAAATAATATGATTTTTAGGTCATTATTAATATATAGCTATGGATTTTCAATTCATAGAACAATTTAATGAGAATTTTTTTTATAAGTGAATGTAAAATTTTAAAAATGTTGGTTTTTATTGACAAACATATATTTTATATTTTATAACTTACGTTATATTTTTTAAAAAAATTCCATTAAAAAAATATAGGTTTAATAACATCAAATTTATTTTAATCAAAAATGGAAAATAAATTTAGTAAAATTTATTTCATATTTTTTCATTATTCCTAATTTATGTAATTTTCTACATTTCATTTTTAATCATTAAGGATAATATTCTTTAGAAAAATCTTGTTACCTTGCTAAAAATCAAAATCCGTAAAAATGGTTTAGTGGATAGGTAATGAGGAAAAAACATAAAAAAATATGTGTCAATTGATGGTTTAGGAATTTAATTACAATGTCTATTATTGTCTCTCTTATTTCCCAATTTTTTAGTGAATTTAATTGAGTGGGTATTTTCATTAGTGAAATTGTTTGATTTTTCAAAAAAAATGTAATCCCTTTTATCTTATTTAAGGTTATGTTGTATCCTAACATATTCCTCACACAAAAACCCACATATTTCATCCATAAATATAGCCAAAACTCTCCTAAACATTCCTAGAAACCATTATGATGTTTTGGTCTTCTAAAAACACTATCCCTCAAGGGCTTAACCCACTCTGTTTGGAGATAATCTAAGAAGTGTGGTATATATTTCTAACCACTACTATCTCATTTCTATTTCATTGTGTTAATTTATTCATCATATGATTACATTAAAACATATCAAAACAATCATAAGTATATAATTATATTATTATTATAATTTTATAATGATGTGTCATTAATTATCCACCTTGCAGTTTCTATTAAGATAAATAAAACTCTCATATGTGCATTATGTGTACTACCTCCTCCATGTGATAATGTGCATTGTTTTCCTTCACCACCTTACAAGTATAGTAATAAAAAGTAACTTAATATATAATTATGATATTTATTTCATTATTTTAATTCTGAAATGATAAATCACATTACTTCATTTACCTATTCTATTGAAAATGAAATCATCGTCTTCACCTACCTGTGGACTACCCCCTCCATGGAACCATTCAGTTTTGTTTTTTTAGAACCAAATTATATGGATGGTGATGATAATTAGTTTCATGGATAAATTTAATTTTTTGGAAATTATTAAGGTTCTGGAAATACAAATTTGAAAACCTATTAACAATATAAGAAATAAAAACAACAGAAAATTCAACCATCCGAAAGAGAATTCTAACGAGAAGAATATTTATTCATATTATCTAATGACTTTATAATGGTTATATTATTATAATAATCCACTAAAATTAATTAAAAAAATAAATTATATCATTATTATTATATTATAATTTATCACTACTAAATTACTTCAAAATCATCCATTAATTATTTTTTGTTCTTGTTAGGGTTTGTTTAACCACATATAAGAAATATACTATAAAATTAAAGCATGGATGAGTATGGGAATGTAATTTCATATAATATATTAGAAAAATTACTAAATATTTAATTTTTCACTATTAAATAGTGAAGTAACAATTTATCTCATTATTTACCAAAACACCCTCTAGTCACTAAAAATCAACGAAACATGGTCATCATCTAATTCATCTTTATGAATCATAAAAAACTCGAATATAATACAATTATAAAAATTATAAAAATTTATAAAAAATAAATTGGACTAACTTATATGATCTAGTAATTTTTAACTTTTTAAAAATAATAAATAACAACAATGCTATTATAAAACTATTTTAAAAGGATCATGATTACTCACACATGATATTGAAAATATATAATAAATATCTAGTGTAACAGTAGGGAATTTTGTTAATTGAATTTTATAAAATGTTATAGACATTAATAATATTATTAAATATTATATTCACAGGGTTATGTTTTTATATAAGAGTTTAGAGTGTGGTCAACTAAGAATAAATTTATGTAAAGGGTTTTGTGTCTAAAAATTAATTTCAGGAGACATATTTCTTATTGTGCACCATGACAACAATGATATGGTGTTATTATTTAATACCTAAATTTTTTAACATATTAATTTTATTCTATTTAGGATATATATCATTTTCATTCTTTAAATAAATTTTTATCAAAGGATACAATGGACCGAATGTTCTTTATTAACTCAATACTATTCATTGAGTTGAAAAGCTTATTCTTGAACTTATTGTTTTGAGTGTGGATTTCATCCACCCAGATATTATATTTCATTTTAATTTCTCATCCTATATATTAGAATATTACATTTAAACACAATGTATTTGTATTCATAAAATTAACATTAAAAACTATATCATTAATAAGAATGATTCTCATATTCTCTTTTGACGACATCTTTTTTCCATAATTTAATTTCCCACCAATGATATACTTTATATTTTGAGACCCCAAAAATTTTTATGTGATGATATGTTCTTATTTAAACACTTCTAATGGGGATTTTTTACTGCCTATTTTTAGGATGTGGGTTAAAAATAAAATTCTTTTAAATTAATGAAACTATTTTCCAAGCTTTCAAAACTAAAATGTTTCTCTTGCACTCGTATTTTATTTTGACTACCTTAATATAATTTCAATGATATATTATTGAATTTTTTTACCAAAGGTGTATTTCTTTCAAATATTTAAATTCTCTATACTGAAAACATTATTTGTAGAGACCTGAATCTTGACGTACATAACATTACATTACTTTTGCGGAATACTTAACACATAACAAAAACAGAAACACATGGACCATAATAGTTTAGTGTCTTTGGAAACTTGGAACGTAATCTTCTAATTGTGGTGAAAGATCTTCAACATATCCCATAAAGATCTTCCCCTTTTTTATCTTACCTAAATCCTTTCTTTATATCCTAGGTAAAAGAAAACATAAAAAGGGTGAGATCAAATGCTCAGTAAGGGTAAGAATGGATAAAATAAAATGTACCATATACATTTGAACTTAAAAACATGAAAATAATGTTTAAACATCAAAATCTTGAGGAATGACATATAACATGGAAGTACGTAAGTCATAGATCACAAAAAAACATTAAGAATGATAAAATATCATGGGAATAAAACATGTAATTGTGGAAACCATTAAGCACATGATATGATTTCCATAGTAGCCAAGGCATTTCTGCCATGACCATCTTAGTGGACAAAGTCCTTTTCTGAATCGAGTTCACTCCTCGTTCCATTCCTATATTACTGAACTGGTTTAACTTGTTGTTCCAGCCATGTCTATGTCATGAGATATAAATCATTACCCAATGCATTGGAGGGAGGTATAGGTCCCACCCATCTCATAATGAAATCATTCTTACTTGTGTCACAAAATAATCTTAAAACATTCATCATAACCCATAGAATAAAATGGGTTTCATAAACATCGTCCCATCATTTCATAATCCATATAAAACCAATGGACATTTCATCATAATAAAATTGAACCATGTAAATCATAGATACATTAAACTTGAAACATACACATATCAAATAATGTCATCTTAGATGGAAAATGGTTTTGATAAAACATTTGAAATGAATTCTTGAGGAAAATATCTGTTCTTCGTCAAAATCATATTATTTTCAAAAAATTCCATTCAAATTTAAAATAAATGTATTTTGTTGAAAATATTCATAAAATCATGTAAAGTAAGAATCATGAAAATGAGGCGTTATGAAACAGTAAAAATCTGTTCACGCCGTATAAGTTAAAAATAACATTCTCCTTGTACTTTTGTCGGAAATGTCAAAAAGTACCTTGTAGGGTAAATAAAAGAACGATTCCTTCCAAACCATGGGGTAAATTTCATAATGGGTAAAAATGACTTTAAACATGCATGAATAAACTTTTATAAAACATGGACATGGCTAATAGCAATAACCCCAGTAAATACTTACGAATAAGCAATCTCGGATAAAAATGAGATTTGCAAAATTATCCCTTACCGTTGGTCTGATATGCTTCATATGGTTCCAAAACAACTTTATAATGATTTAAATAATGTCATTTACTTATTAAATAATCATATTCATTGTTATGATATCATATATGTTTCACTTATGACTTTATATTACCCATTCTTTTGTAAATTCCATGTTAAAGTAGCATTTTGGGTAAAATCATTTCATTTATCGTATGTGTTTTGACTTGACGTTTCTTGATATTATTACTTATATCCTGATTTAAATAATTCCATAATTTAAAAAATGATTTATTTATAATATATATTCATCATATACATATATATTATAGATCGATAAAAGAAATTAAATACACCGTTCATGGAGACGGTAGGCCGTACGTACGCAGGAACGTTGTTTTCATTTCCTTATTGAATTGAATGAAACTAAATAGATGACATACATATATATATATATAAATAAATCCAGTAGCATTATTATTTCATATATTTCATTATTATTCATTATATAAACTTTATGATCATTCATGTATGGTTAATCATGGAAAATGAATCTCATCGCGTCGTGGAGACGGTAGTCCGTACGTACGCACGAGCGATGATATCATTCCCATAATTATAGAATTGGAGTGGATGGTATAATATATAAGATTCAGTATGATGATATAATAACCATATATAGTTATTCTTTACACCATTATACCCATCCATGTAAGGTGTTGGTGGAAAAACAGATTACACCACGACGTGGAGACGGTATACCGTACATACGCTTGCGTGGTGATTTTGTTTTCCGTAGGATGGATAGAAGGTGAAATAGGGTTGTTTTATATTTATAATAACATATCAGTATATTAGGGATACTGATTTTATTACTTAATAATAAAAAAACTAAATAAGAAGAAGTTGAAGAAGAATGAAAATTGAAAGAATCGGTAATAGATATTACCTCTTCTCTGACACGCCTCTTCGAATCCTCTACTTAGGGTACTAAAATTGGAGTTTGAATAAGACCATGAAATATAGGATGTTTATAGGGAAGTTGATAAAGGAAATGGGAAGGGTTTGGCCGAGCTTAAAGTCTCAAATTCGTGTGAGGAAGAGAGGGAGGAGGTGCCCTTTTATAAGGGATGAGAGGGGCATCTTTGGAAATCTAAAAAATATTAATTTATAATAAATCTAACCCCAATTAAAAACCTCCAAAAATGAGTCATATTCGAATATTAGATGATATAGTGTTTTAATATCATCAAAAAATAAAATTTATACATGTTAGGAATTTATTTTCAACATTATCAACATGATTTATCCTTATTTAATCAATTTTATTTTATTTGTGGTAATAGCATTCTAAATTTTCAATTATAAAAAATAATTACTTATTTGTTATGGATTTCCCATAATTGGATACTTTATAACATTTTATACCATATAAATTTAAATTTATAATTTGTAAATGTTTTTGAGATTTATAAACAATTTTATAATATATTATTTTAATAAAATAACAATAGTGTCAATTTTGACACTATTCATTTGTTTGAATTTAAATAAAATATATATACAAGATATGTTCTAAATAAAAACATTAATAATTTCATAAAATGTCATATGTAACTATAAAATTAGTGGATCACATTAAATAGTTCATATAATATTTATTTTATTATTTTTAAAACCCTTCATTTGGTTTATCGCTTAATAAAATAATTACTACATAATTTTTTTATAATTATTTAATATACTTATTTGATGCATAATAATTAAAACTAAAATCCTATGATGAAGATATATCTATTACCTTTCACAATAATACTTTTACTCGAATTTATCATCTTAAAATCACAATATTTAAATTGTTATATTTATTAAATTATGATGGTGACAACTTTGGCATGAGTTAAAATAAAATAATATAAGTGTCATAATCGCTTTTATAAGGCACAAAATGGTCAAATATTTTACATTTGGATGATTGTGGTTTATATTTACATTACCAATAAGTTTTGGTCAGGGTGTTGTTCCTTTTATGGTCACTATTAGTTTAATAAAAACTATATTCTTGATTTCTCACTAGATAAACAATTTCTGCATCACTATTGTGTAACAATTAATGATAACTATTTAATCCATAACAATTATAAATAAATTCATATGATATAAATAATTTCATTATATTTCTAGAAACTATTCATGTTTGAAGTTTCATGAATTTTATAACTAAATTAAAATTAATATACTTATAAGATTTAAGAGAGTGACATGTAGTCACTTTCATTGGTTTTAATAATAATTAAGTTATTTTCATTGACCAAAGTCCATTAAATGATTCTAATCCGACCCTTGAGTGAAATGGGTCGTCTTTTATCCACCCAATAGAATTTTGGCATATGTTAGGGTAATTTTATAATATTATATTTACCCTTAATTACCCGATTTACCTTTAACTATGGTAAATAAAATTTACCGTAGTTACTTTTCATAATTCCAAAAAATTAAAAGTATCTTATTAACATAATTTGGACCCAATGATTCCAAAGATGGAATAAATTTTTCCAAATTCAATACAGAAAAGTTTCAGAAATTAAATTAAAATTAATCCCGTTGTTGAAAGAAAACGGGTTTTTCTTTAAAACATTGTAAAAGATTGAATTGATTTAAACTACGAATTCAAGGTAAAATCAATGATAATGATATAAATTATATTAAATGGTAAAAATATATTATATTTATACATTAAAACCATTCAATATTATAATTTAACCTAATAATTTATTATGATGAAAAAATTATTTTTAATTAAAATATAGCGTGTTTTTACTATTCATTAAAATATGAAAGTTATCAGAATAATATGAAAAAATTATCCAAAGTATAATTTTATATCCTGAATACAAATAATAATTTTATTTAGTAAAATTGAACTTATAAACATGTCAAAAACTATATTTAATGTGGGTGCGCCATCAAAAGGTGGCAAAACTGCATTTTTTTGAAAAAAACTTATTTTACACGAAAAATTTATTTTGTTCTTATACCATGTTCTAGAAAATGTGTAAGATAAATAATAATGTTATAAAATTCAAAATTTAGTGAATACTATTCATAACGGCTAGTTCATAATAATATTATAATAACATATCGTTGTTTAGTAAAACCTGGTATTGCGTATAACACACGCTATCGAAGAAGGTCGCGATTGCTTGTATTGCAAGCCAAGTCAAGGTTGAATATAGTGCAAGACTCCTTTGTTGTTTCTTTATAACATAATCCAACCATTTTTTAATTTATAGATTGAATATATATATATATATACTCAATGTTACGTAGAATGACTATTATCAAACGAACATGAAATTGTGTGTAACACAATCTAAGAATAGTGTTGCGTATACTGCAAGCTAATATGGTGTTGCGTATAGAGCAAGATAATCTTGGTGTATCATACAACCGAAGATATGAAAGAAATTAAAAATAATATATCATATAAAATCTCGGGTTATTACATTCTACCCCCCTTAAAATGAATTTAGACCTCGAAATTCGTCGGGGTTATAAATGGTTTTCTACTTGAAAGTTTCTTTAATTGAAACCCACATAGTAAAAAGGAATACCAAAACTTATCTTTAAAAACTAAAGTATGAAATGTAACAGTTACCAAAATAAACTAATCACTGGGTTTCCACATTGGATAACATAGGTGAAAATATGGATATGGAAGAGAAATATAACCATCATGTTCTAATAGAGAGTGGTAGAGAACATGGCTATGAAAAATACAAAAATCATAGATTCATATATTTGTGATTATCTAGGGTACCATCTTATTCATCGGATATAAGGGAACTAGGACAACATTTTTGGTTTTCAAGATCATTTCCCTAAAGTTGAAAATTTTTAATTAGAATACTTACTTTATTTTGGTACAATATCACTGTTGTTCATGCCTTAAACAATTTCAACTTCATCTCTTAAAGAAATGAAGTTGAATTTGTTATTCGTGAAGTGTTAGTAGATCATGTGATAGAATGACGGGTCATTCCATCTGTCTCAAACAAAAGGTTAGCAATATTTATTAAATATACATAAGTCGATCTATAGTGAGATTAATCATATATGGTTCCTAAAATGGACTTATACTACATATATAATACTACTTAATATAATAAAACTAGTTTATACTAAATAGGGACATCATGTGGGCCACTGATAGGCGATAAAGGCCAGTCGCACTTCGGTTTTCGGTTCGATTCCCACAGCCTTGTCTGACGCAATGGGTTGTCGCCCGTCCTGCAGGTTGTCCTTTTTCTAAAACTACATTACTATAACATCCCATCAATAATATCGAAAAAAGTTTTATCCTTAAACAATACAAACTTATTTCTAACATAATCTTTTCCAATATTTAGGTTTATCCAAAATAATGATGTCTAATCTCATATTATAGTGAAAACGATTACCAAAGAGTTCATATAAAAAGCATGTTAATACCATCATTGATCCCCATATATCATGATATAGGTCTTGTTGGTCACATTCCAAACATTTGAAGGCCTTAATCATGTATTCTCTTGAAAAATGAATACCCATTGAATCTTAGTGAAAACAGGAGTGCAGTCAAAATTTAACTCTTTTCACATTCCAAAACCTCAAACCATGATATCACTATTTCCTTATATCAGTCATGAGATTATGAATACTGTCAAACATTTCATTTTCTCATTATCCCTTTATTATTCACATATCATCTTTTTTCCAAAAATATCTCAATCACTTTCCATAGTTATCGGTACCATAAAATTATTGAAAACCACAATAGACCAATACATAAATATTCTAATATTCCACGATACTATATACAATATTATTTTGGAATCCCATTACATAAACACTTAATCATTCCACCACATCGTTTTCATCACCAATGGTGATCTCATGTGACTTCCCTTTTTCCTTTGACTTAAGTGGTTGCTCATGTCGATCATCACTAACCCTTGGATTTGGTCATTTATTAGCATAATGCCACATTTCCTTGTACTTGAAGCATTGAAGTGTTGGTGGTGCATTCTCTGCAGTCCTTTCTTTATTCAAATCATTAGAAACCCTTTTTCTATTACTTCAACACTGAGCTGCTTGATGACCATCATTTCCAAACATAAAAAATTTTCTAGTCCCTTTAATACAATATCCACCATGATTCTTTCCACACGTTGAGCATAAAGAAAAATTCATCTTTTTTTCACCATTATTCTCAGATTTCTCCTTGAACTCTATCTTTCGTTTCTTATCAAAAATATGATATGGATATGTAACACCAACTTTCATTTATACCTTGATAGCACAATGCACAATTTCTTCATAGCTACTGAAGTCTCTTATATCTAATGCCCTTCGAATATTTGGTTTTAAGCCACTGAAGAATTGATCAACATTACTTTCAGGTTGGATGATGAAGTCAGATGCATACCTTGCAGGCCTTGTAAAATTCTCTTCGTGTACACCAACAGATTCATCATACTTTTTCTTTAGTTCATGAAACTCCTTCTCTATCTTTGTTCGAAGAATACGAGGGAAGTACTTATTGAAAAATAATTTATTGAACTTGTCCCATTCCATGGACTCAATTTCATCTCTTGGCCTCGTATTCTTGATAATATTCCACCATTGATCAGCTTCACCTTCTAAACGATATACTGCTAAAATAAAATTATCATGTTCAGAACATTGAAGAACTGAAAATATCTTTTTAGGGGTACTAATCCATTGTTCAGTAACATGTGCATCCAAAGACCCATTGAAAGAAGGTGGATGTTTCCTCATGAAGGACTCAGTAGAATATTGTTCCCTTCTCTGCTCATTTTGAAGTCCAGAATGATTCATATCTTGTGTATGTATAGAAATAATATTTTTCACTCCATCTCCCAAAAAAATTATTTGTTCAAGAGGATAATCATTTCATTGTCCATTGTATTGATCAACGTGGTTCTCTCGGGTTCCAGCCATCGTCTAAAACCCAAAAAGAATAGTGTGAAGGGAAAAATAGTGCTAGGGAAAACAACATAATAAAGGGGGAGTACCTTTAATATCTAACATCTTATGTTTAATTCAATTATCATTACCGTAATTCTAGGACTATAACCTATACTTATACTTAACTTTAGGGACATCCCTAGACATACCTTAGAAATATCTCTAGGGATCTAACTAATGTTCTCGCATCCTAGTTTCAAAATGTTGACTAAACCTTTCCTCTGATACCAACTGTAGAGACCCGAAGCATGACGTACATGGAAATTGTATTACTTTTTCAAAATACATAATACATAACAAAAATAGACACACAAGGTCCATAATAGTTTAGTGTATTTAGAAACTTGTAACGTAATCTTCTAATCGTGGTGAATGATCTTCAACATCTCCCATAAAGATCTTCCCCTTTTTTCCTTACCTAAAACCTTTCTTTATATCATGGGGAAAATAAAACATAAAAAGGGTGAGCTCAAATGCTCAGTAAGGGTAAGAATGGATAAAATAAAACATACCATATAAATTTGAACTTAAAAACATGAACATAATGATTAAACATCAAAAGCTTGAGGAATGACATAAAACATGGAAGTACGTAAGGCATAGATCATAAAGAAACATTAAGAATGATAAAATAGAATGGGAATAAAACATGTAATTGTGGAAAACATCAAGCACATGATATGATTTCTATAGTAGCCAAGGCATTGCTACCAAGACTATATTAGTGTACAAAGTCACTTTCTGAATCGAGTTCACTCCTCGTTCCAGTCCTATATTACTGAACTGGTTTAACTTTCCGTTTCAGCCATGTCTATCTCAAGAGATATAAATATTTACCCAATTCATTGGAGGGAGATATAGGTCCCAACCATCTCATAATGAAATCATTCTTACTTGTGCCACAAAATAAACTTAAAACATTCATCATAACCCATAGAATAAAATGGGTTTCACAAACATCATCCCATCATTTCATAATCCATATAAAACAAACAGACATTTCATCATAAGAAAATTGAACCATGTAAATCATAGAGACATTAAACTTGAAGCATACACATATCAAATAATGTCATCTTATATGGAAAATCGTTTTGATAAAACATTTGAAATGAATTCTTGAGGAAAATATCCTTTCTTAGTCAAAATCATTTTCTTTTTAAAAAATGCCATGCACATTTAAAATAAAAGTATTTTGTTTAAAATATTCATAAAATCATGTAAAGTAAGATTCATGAAAATGAGGCGTTATGAAACCATAAAAATCTGTTCACGCCGTATAAGTTAAAAATAACATTCTCCTCATACTTTTGTCGGAAAAGTTAAAAAGTACCTTGTAGGATAAATAAAAGAAATATTCCTTCCATTCCATGGGGTAAATGTCAAAATGGGTTAAAAATACTTTAAACAAACATTAATACACTTTCATAAAACATGAACATGGATGATAGCAATAAGCACATTAAATACTTACGAATAAGCAATCTCGGATAAAAATGAGATTTGAAAAATTATCCCTTACCTTAGGTTCGATATGCTTCGTATGGTTCCGAACCTCCTGTATATTGATTTAAATAATGTAATTGACTTATTACATAATCATATTCTTTGTTATTATATCATATATGTTTCACTTATGACTTTATATTACCCATTCTTTTGTAAATTCCATGTTAATGTAGCGTTTTGTGTAAAATCATTTCATTTATCGTATGTGTTTCGACTTATTGTTTCATGATATTATTACTTATATCCTGATTTACATAATTCCAGAATGTAAAACATGATTTTTATATAATATATATTCATCATATACATATATATTATAGATTGATAAAAGGGATGAAATACACCGTTCATGGAGACTGTAGGTCGTACGCATGCATGAACGCTGTTTTCGTTTCCTTATTGAATTGAATGGAACTAAATAGATGACATATATATATATATATATATATACATAAATCCAGTAGCATTATTATTTCATATATTTCATTATTATTCATTATATAAACTTTATGATCATTCATGTATGGTTAATCATGGAGAATGAATCACATCGCGTCGTGGAGACGGTAGTCCGTACGTATGCATGAGCGATGATATCGTTCCCATAATTATAGAATTGGAGTGGATGGTATAATATATCAGAATAATTATTATGTTATAATAACCATATATAGTTATTCTTTACACCATTATACCCATCCATGTAAGGTGTTGGTGGAAAAATAAATTACACCACGGCGTGGAGACGGTATTCCGTACGTACGCACGCACGGTGATTTTGTTTTCCATAGGATGGATAGAAGGTGAAGTAGGGTTGTTTCATATTTATAATAAAATATCAGTATATCAGGGATACTGATTTTATTACTTCATAATGAAACCACTAAATAAGAAGATGTTGAACAAGAAAGAAAATTGAAAGAATCGGTAACAGATATTACCTCTTCTTTGACACGCCTCTTTAAATCCTCTACTTAGGGTACTAAAATTGGTGTTTGAAGAAGACCAAGACCTCTAGGATGTATATAGGGAAGTTGAGAAGGAAAATGGTCAGGGTTTGGCCGAGCATAAAGGCACAAATTGGTGTGAGGGAGAGATGTAGGAGGTGCCCTTTTATAAGGCATGAGAGGGGCACCTTTGGAAATCTTAAAAATATTAATTTATAATAAATCTAACGCCACATAAAAACCACAAAAAATGTCTCATATTAAAATATTATATGATATAGGGTTGTAATCTCATCAACCAATAAAAATTAGACATGTTCTGAATTTAGTTTCAACATTATCAACATGATTTATCTTTATTTAATCAATTTAATTTTATTTGTGGTAATAACATTCTAAATTTTCAATTATAAAAAATAATTACTTATTTGTTGTGATTTTTCAATAATTGGATACTTTATAACATTTTATACCATATAAATGGAAATTTAATTTGTAAATTTTTTTGTGATTTTTAATCAATTTTATAGTGTGTTATTTTTATAAAATAACAATACCGTCAATTTTGACATTATTTATTTGTTTGAATTTAAATAAAATATATACAAAAGATATGTTCGAAATAAAAAATTTAATAGATTCATAAAAGGTAATATGTTTCTAGAAAATAAGTGTATCACATTAAATATCTCATATAATATTTATTTTATTATTTTTAAAACCATTGATTTGGTTTATCTCTTAATAAAATAATTACTACATCATTTTTGTATAATTATTTAATATACTTATTTGTTGCATAAAAAATTAAAAATAAAATATTATGATGAATATATATCTATTACCTTTCACAATAATACTTTTACTCGAATTTGTCATCTTAAAATCACAATATTTAAACTGTTATATTTATTAAATTATGAAGGTGACAACTTTGGCATCATTTAAAATAAAATAATATAAGTTTTATAATCGCTTTTATAAGGCTCAAAATGGTCAAATATTCGACCATTGGATGATTATGGTTTACATTTACCTGACCAATAAGTTTTCGTCAGGGTTTTGTGCCTTTTATTGTCACTATTAGTTTAATAAAAAATATATTCTTGATTTTTCACTAGATAAACAATTTCTGCATCACTGTTGTGTAACAATTAATGATAAATATTTAATCCCTAAAAATTATAAATAAATTCATATGATGTAGATAATTTCATTAGATTTTTGGAGACTATTCATGTTCAAAGTTTCATTAATTTTATCACTAAATTAAAATTAATATAGTTATAAGATTTAAGAGAGTGACATGTTGTCACTTTCTTTGGTTTTAATAATAATTAAGTTATTTTCATTGACAAAAGTTTATTAAATGATTCTAATCTGACCCTTATGTGATATGGGTCGACTTTTAGCCATCTAATAGAATTTTTTCATGTGTTAGGGTAATTTTATAATATTATATTTACCCTTAATTACCTGATTTACCTTTAACTTTAGTAAATTAAATTTACCGTAGTTACTATTCATAATTCCCAAAAATAAAAAGTAGCTTATTAACATAATTTGGACCCACTGATTTAAAATAAGGAATAAATTTTTCCAAATTTAATACACAAAAGTTGCAGAAATTTTATTAAAATTATTCCTGTTGTTGAAAGTAAACGGGTTTTTCTTTAAAACATTGCAAAAGATTGAATTGACTTAACCTACGAATTCAAGGTAAAATCAATGATAATGATATAAATTATGTTAAATGGTAAAAATATATTCTATTTATACTTTAAACCCATTCAATATTATAATTTAATCACATAAGTTATTAGGATGAAAAAATTTGTTTTTAATTAAAATATAGCGTGTTTTTACTGTTCATTAAAATATGAAAGTTATCAGAATAATATGACAAATTTATCCAAGGTAAAATTTTATATCCTGATTACAAATAATAATTTTATTTAGTAAGATTGAACGTATAAAAATGTAAAAAACTAGATTTAATGTGGGTGAGCCATCAAAAGGCGGAAAAACTGCATTTTTTTAAAAATACGTATTTTACCCAAAAAAATTATTTTGTTCTTATACCATGCTCTATAAAATGTTTAAGATGAATAATAATTTTATAATATTAAAAATATAGTTAATACTATTCATAATGGCTAGTTCATAATAATATTATAATAACATATCTTTGTTTAGTAAAACCCGGTATTGCGTACAACACACGCTATTGAAGAAGGTCGCGATTGCGTGTAATGCAAGCCAAGTCAAGGTTGCGTATAGTGAAAGACCCCTTTGTTTTTTCCTTATAATAGAATCCAACCATTTTTTCATTTATACATTGAATATATATGTATATACTCAATTTTGCGTAGAATGACTATTATCAAACGAACTTGAAATTGTGTGTAACACAATCTAAAAATAGTGTTGCGTATACTGCAAGCTAATACGATGTTGCGTATAGCACAAGATAATATTGGTGTATCATATAGTAGAAGATATGAAAGAAATTAAAAAGAATATATCTTATAAAATCTCGGGTTATTACATTATTACCTTCTAAACTGCCAATTTTTTAATATTTTTTTTTAAAAGTAAATTTTTTCAAATTATTTTCACTTCTTATTTTTGAATAATTTATAACTTTTAAGAGGATTTATTATTGATATTTCCTTCCATATATTGATTTTGAAATTTACTTCTTTATAATTCCTAAAAATGTACCTTTCTAATAATGACATTCTAATGTGACCCATAACTCCTCCACATATTCCAATGTTAAAATCATTTCAAGAAAACTATTTTATAATTTTGATACTATTTTCCACTTCATCTATAATGTAATTATTTCCATGGATGTTATTTTTCATGTATCTCACCCTAAAATATCTCATGGAATTATCGTTCTTGGTGATTTAATGTTGGGTATCTATTATTTTCTTTCTTGAGGTCAATTTTATAGATACCATCTATAAATGTTGTGAAACTAATTTTTTCTTTCCATGTGTTCTTTATAATGTGTTTAATGACTTTTTTCTAGTGGCTACATATATATGGATAATTTATGGGTTGGATACTAGATATCACTCAAATACATTAGTAAAGGTAATTCCCAATGATCTCTAAATGGTACATGTTTGGATTTATCCCAATACAAGGTGTATATGTTAGGATTTATCTAAGTCCAAAGAGTGACTAAGAGGATCTATCCTAATCCAAATAGTCCAAAACATTATCTATACCTATACAAAGGGTATGTAGGAGAATTTATCCCAAGGTAAAGTGTACATGTGAGGATTTATCCCTAACCAAATGTTAAAGAAGATGATTTATACCAATCCAAATGGTAAAAGAGAGAATTTTTCCATAGTCAAATCGAATATTGGAGTATGTATCCCTAGATAAGGGCGTAAAAATGTTTCCACCCACGTAGAAGGGTACAATGGTGGATTATCCCAATCCTAATATATTATGAATATATTAGCGATTAGCCTTGATAAAAGATTTATTTACCTATGATTAGTCCACACTCTTATGATACAATGATGTGCCTATTATTATTACCCTTTAATCACCTTTATTATATCATTATTCCAAAATTATTTCTATTGTATATGTTTTTTCATTTAAGATCAATTCTCATTCTATCATGAGTTATGGAAATTTATTATTTTTAAATTCTCTTTTAGAATGATATTTCCCAATTATTATGGTTCCAAAAACATTTTTTATCTCAGACTCGGTGACATGTTCATAGGTTTTCCATTACAAGGCATTTGATCTCACCCCTTTCAAAATGTTTCCTCCCCTAGTTTATGAATATGAGTATAACATTTGATATGTCTAGAAGAAATTAAAGAGTAGTTTGATTTTGGAGAAATGTTCAAGTGGGTTTTTTATATATGTTGTCCAAAAAATAAACCTATGCCTATCTTGTTTGACAAACTATTTTTGAGATAAAATGATTGTTCATATAAAATATTGAATGAAATTTGTATGATTAGTTTTGGCCTCATTATTAGTAAATTATATAAAATTATTTATTAAAAACCTATATAAAAATCATAATAGTATTTTTTTTATTTTATATATATACTAATATCATATTAAAAAATAATAAATTCATATTATGACATGATAAGTGTTTCTCGATTATTAATAGAATGATTATAAACAAAAAATATTAATTTTATTGAATGAAACTTTTATAATTTTCACTCAAGGGTTTTATATATCAGTTTTGTATCTCATATTTGTGTAGATGTGCATCCAGTAATAAAGATAATTGAATTCTTTAAAAGAGATTTAGATCAACTTATTTAAAATAGATAGATTATTTTTGTATTGAATGTGGGAATATATGATATATATATATACCTAGTAGAAAGGTCCTAAATAATAAAATTATTATTTTTTATCCTTCATAAATAAAAAAATTATTTTTATTTCTATTTTAGATTTGATATTATTTTAATTAAAGATTAAACATATATTTTTTCCTATTATATATTTAAAAAGTTTTATTAAAATTTTCATATAATTAATGGATTATTTTTATTGATATCAATGATCTATTTTATAAAATTTAAAATAATATGGCCAAGGTTAGTGATTTTACAACCATATACCATTATAATATTGACCTTGGGTATATAAATGATTAACGTATCAAAATTATCTTTAAAAGAATATTATTAAAATCAATAGATTATGAGTAATTCGATAAATGTGAATCTTATATTTTAAAAAAATTAAATAGAATAATATTAATTTAAATTGATAAAGAGTTAAAAAATATTGGGATTAATATATAATAATGTGTATGGTCTTCTAATAACACATGTTAGTAGTGGTTATAAAATATTTTTAACTTTAACTAATAATTTAATTAAATATAGATATATTTTTCATATAAATCCTAGTTTGAACCCTTTAAAATTAACAAGTTATTTAAATTTAATGTTTATATCCCTTTAAAAAATTATTAAATAATAGATATTTTAAAGTGTTTGATACTTTTAAAATAAATTTGTTAATTACCTTATAGAATATAGAATTATTTCACCACTCATTAATTCAGAAACATCACAATGAAAATAAATATTTATAATCTATAATCATAAATTGTTTGGTATAGTTTATTTAAGATGAATAAATTTTAATTTCTAATAAATTATTTCTCTTATTCTCTTAAGAATATTTTTTGTCATTAACCCATCTTATATTTTATGAAGATTATAGAAACTATATGAGATATGGATAGAAAAACGTTTTGCATTGTCTTTATTAATCATTTGGGACTAGAAATATTATGTGAATCCAAATATTTTATATAATCGTTTTCTTGAATCTAACAAGTGACTATTAATTTTGTTTCTTAAGAAAATATTTTTTCTATCATATAATTGAACAAATATTATTTTTTTGTTTTTAAAAGTATATTAAAAAAAAGAATATATTACTCAAAGATTTGGTGATAGAAATGTTGAAATTAGAAATGATATATACTAGAAAAATATATTCTTAATGATATAGTATCTGATAGTTCCATATAGTTGTTGATAACTGATCCATCTCAATTATCATAAGAACCAAAAATATTTTGTAGGATTCTTCCTATGACTAAGAGATAAAGTTTTTTATATAAAATATTGATGAATTTGAGATGATATAATAATAACATATATTTAGTCATAATATTATCTACAGTTATATGTTTTAGAAACAGAAAAATTTAATGAAATTAAATATGAAATTATGTGTATAAAATTTGTTTAAGATTTATTGATCCACCTTAATGAGAAAAATCAATAGTGTAAAAGTGATTTTTTCTAAAAAAACTGACATGGGTGTTAAAGTGTCCAGTTGTAAGGATTTATTAATGGTGGTATTTTATAATGAAATATATGTTATTGGATATTAAAAACTATAATAATTGTTTCAATAATAAAATAATTCTATATTTTTAGTTCCACTATATATTTCTATGATTATAATAATATTTAACAAATTTCGAATATATTTCCTTAAAAAAAATTATGGTATTGGATGTTAATACTGTACAGACTAATTTTTTTTTTATGATGTACGTCAAAGGTATAAGAATTATAATATTCCATTTATGGTTTGAATAATTCTTCATTGAGTTAGAATATTCCTCCATACTATGATATTAGTTATATTTGATTCATAAAAATAGGAAATGAATATTGTATATACAAGAATAAATTGGGGGTGATATTTTATTTAAAATGTTATGTATGGATGACATATTTTTCATTCAAAAATAAATATATTTCATAAGGATTGAAATGATCATCTTTTTGGGTAAAATTATTCTCTATGAAATATATTAGAGAAGTTACCAACATTTTTGGTAGAAATATATCTAGATATGGATTGAAATGGTTTCATAGAATGATTCATATTACATATATCTGTAATGATATAAATTTGTTTATCATAGAGAAAACACATAATTGATCATTACTAATATTACTTTTTGTAAGTTATTCAAAGGATTTATAACCTTATATTGATATAGAAATGAAATATTCGAATGAGAATCATTATTCATATATAAATATTTCCATAAAATAATTTTATTTTCAATAATAATTACTCCTCTTTTTCAATGACAATAACTAGTAGATACCAATTAGACCCTCAGAAAATTCACCATATCAATGTTAAAAATTTCTAATAGTATGTAATAAAGACTATGGATATTTTATTAGTATTTTGAGGTATGTAAAATCTCAATATATAGAGATACACTGATGACAGTTCCTAAGCTGAAAAATATGATTCAATATCTTATTATGGGTTTTTGTTCTATTGTAATAATAAATAATATTAATAAAAAAAATTAACAATCCTTTTTTGAAAAATTTATGGATAAAATTTGAGTAAATTTTAATGTTAGATTATAAAAATAAAAATGATGATTTATTTTAACATCATAACCAGAATCACTATGCGTGAGCTCGAGTTCCTCATAACCTAATGCGATCCTCCCCATATAAAAGTGGATAATAACTAGAAGTAACGGTCTAAAACCAAAATTGAGGATACAATACCCTCAGTATCATATCATTGTATCAATAATAAACAATAAACAATATAATAAATAGTCATAATAAAGATGTGAAAAAACAATCAATGATATATATGTCATATAAAATATGTATGTCTCAATGTCAAAAGATTAACATATGTAATAAGAGTTTTGTAATTATACAAATAAACTGTAGGAGTCAATGGGAGTTTGTACTTATCTACCACCTACTTTGTGATAACAAACATAGTCATCAACTATGGAGACCTTTCCCTATGTCATGTCACTTGTTAAATCTATAAAAATACTTAAATGATAGAGTAGGGTGTGAGTACAATACTTAGAAGGATACCAATAATTAATCCTTAACCTAGTATTCTCAAGTATAACTAATATATTACACAAAATTAATAATATTTACATAATAAGAATAATATAATAATATAAAAAATCAAGAATCTATCCTAGTTTCCACAAACCCCCCAAATATACCTAATTCATCACTTTAGTGGAACAATAATAAAAAATGTCAGTATAAACAAAACTAGTAAAAGAATTGCATCCTTAATAAGTTGTGTGAACATGCTACTCAGCATCCTATATTCATTAATTTGGTCTTGTTGCCAAACATCTTCAAGTTTTGAACTAATCCACCTCGAGGTAAATATAATCTGAAATTAAAATCCTTCCTTGATCACATCAAAGAATGGTTTTCTATAGATAACTCACTCATCCACCCTATTCTCTAGTCCCTCGATTCCTTCATCACACATCATGTGTATACCACCTCTAAGGGAGAAATATGGCATCATGAACCATCTCTCTAGAGAACTAATAAAAATACCTCTAATGTAATGTAATATATATACACATTAGATCATGAATTACATGAAAATAAATATGAGGATTAATAATCAATACCAAACAACCTATAACTAGAATCAAACATTTATGTATTCAACTCAATTACCATGCATGGAATCAATATCACAATAGTTTCTATAAGTTACACCCATTCCAACATGATATCACTGCCTATAATGGTCGTTAGTTATGCCAACACAAATAATTATATCATGGAAACATTTTTATAAAATTTCTCAAGTATTTATGTAGTTTTCTACCTTAATGTTATAGATATTGATGTTAATGTAAAATTATACTATTTTATTTGAAGGATAGAGTTGAAACATTAATAATCAACATAATTTCTTTATGGGCCTTATTATTATAGTTTCTAATATATCAATTCCCATGATCTAAATTTTTTGACACATCAACACTAATAGTTATTCAAAGACTCTATAACCAAAACCAACTATTTAATTTTAAGAAAAATAAAAAAATGATCTTGATAATCCTTTCTCGCTCTTCGATAATTTATGAATTATATTTTTATGCCAACACATGCACTCAGAATGTTATTAAGAATAATAATAAAACCAGATGCAATAATATTAATCTCCTTTTAGACATGTGTAAGATTATAGAGGGTTATTATTTTCAATTATTCTTTGATAATAAAATATAATTATAATATATAGTTTTCTTAAGTATCCTTTGAAAATTTGATATCACTATCCGCTGATTATTCCCTTATAACTGTCCTTGGATAATTTCATTAAATGCATTTAGATAATTTTCCAATAAATTAACCATTCTAGTTTTGTGTAACTATATTTTCCTAATTCTTCATAATTATCTTTTGATAAACACTAATATCTATATTTTTATAATTTCAATAATTATCTTATAGTAATCCAAAGTAATTATCATCTAGTTATCTCAATAAATTATCCACTGATAATTCCATGTGACAATAAATTGATAATTTAAATTTATGTATAATAATAATTCAATTTAATTATTATTTGGAAGTAAACTATCCCCTGCTATGTTGATGGAATTATATTCGATAATATAGACTTTTCCCTTTAATTTTATTTCATAATTTTTTTCCACAATTGAGAATAAAGGAAATAGGAAGGTAAATAATATATAAAAAACAATTACTCAAATATCATAACTCATATGTGCACCACATGGGGAAGAAATATTGGGGAGTCGCAAACCTAAACTGGGTAAGGGGTTGGAAGTAGGTTTAACCACTATCACAGAATGGGATCCAGTGATACCAAAGTGTGATGGGATTTTTCAATATCAGTTTCAATGTGATTCACCTATTTGAAAACCCAAGATATGTATTCATTCATTGATTCCAAATCACCTAAAATTAAATCCCCACATTGAACTAATGTTTCATCTAAAAATAAAATGTGGAGTTTTTAATTTTACCCTATTATGTCATTACTGAATTATTTTTCAAAAACAAGTTTAATATGAGGTTTTTTTTCTTAACCCCATATAAAGAAATTAGGAAATTCATATTCAATAAGAATAAGGAATTTAAAATAAATTTAAAAACAAAAATAATTGTAATGTAGTGAAAAAATATTATAATAAATTATTGTCAACTACGAATTTACCAAAAACTCCACATGAAAAATGTTTATGTTGTTCCTATGGTAAAACCAAAATTCAAATCCTAATAGAAAATTTTTATTTTACATATAAAGATAAATTTCTGAAATATTCCATTGTCTTGAAAAAAAAAATTGTGTAAACTTCCCTCATGATAAATTTGAAAAAATATCAAATGTGTAGAGAGGTTATAACACACCTAGTTTAAATATCTAATTAATGATTTCATTATAGTCTTATATTCCACATATAATGAATCCTTTAGTAGATATTCCATATTTATTAAAAAAAATAGTGTGTTCATGAAAATTTTAATTTAATATTTTTATTCTATCAATATTGAGAACACGTGGGCCTCTAAATCTCTTTTAGATTCAACTCCTGACTCCAAAAATATTATATAAAATATTATAAAGTGATAAAAAGAAATATACCCTTAAATAAGTCCTGTAGACAATTTATTATGTGATTTTTATTGAAAGGATTAATTTTCATATAAAAATAGTCCAAACATTTTAATAAAGTGGGTATCATTATCATTAAAATTTTATTATATTACAATTATCCTTTAATAATTACTTCTCATCCCGGGGAAGTAACTATAGACTCTTTTCATGAACAACTTAGGCCACTAATATTTAATATCAAACTCACTCTCACATGTCTTCACCTTAATCTATCAATAGAGCAACTAAATCTAGACCAGTGGTACCATCATCAATCATAGGATGTATGTTTTCTATTCTATAATATATATCACAAACTCCTCATAAGATGCATTATGATCTATCCAATAAACCTTGTAGTCAATGACATAGATAGGATCAGTTACGTACCTTTGAAGCTGATAAAGAGTAGACATGTCATTCATACCTTGATAAGGATAAAGAAAGTCCAAATATTATTTCATTTTCCTTATCCTTTTGGTGATCATGAATGGTTTCAAAAATTATGAAGCTAACTTTCCATGCTCTTTGAGATTTTGGTGTCCTAATCGAGGATTCACACCCAAGAAATCCTAATCAACCATAGAAAAATTGAATTTTATCCTTCTATGGTGGACATATGATATCTTCCTACTCTAAGTTGTGGACAACATATTCTAAATTATATGAAATATATCATAAGCATCTTAATAAAAAATAGGCTTATAACCACAACCTCACCTGCCTCCTGGCAACAATGTTGTGATCGACTTTGTTTATCGTAAATATCCTCATAAGGTGATCTTTAAATTGATGTATGCTATTTATTTTTATACATAACATCTACCAAGGATATATGATCCTTCAACTATCCAATAAATTATAGAACATAATATCTAAGAATACAATTTGAAATGTGTATCATCCACTAACACTATCCATCAATCTTTTGATGGTACGTTTTTTTCAACCTCAAATATTTCCCTAGTTTCTTCTATAATCCCCACCAAAACCACTATGTTAAATGTTCATATCTTTTTGAAATAATAATCAATGGAACTGAATGTAATTATGGGATCTCATGAACATATATCATTCTCGACTTATTCACTCTGTTTTCCACTCAAATAGGTAAAAATTGGGAAACATTCATTATCTAGTGAATAATCACTCACAAAACATCATGAATTCTCTTCATCTTGGGTAACATAATAAAAAAATTAAACTATGACATACATTAACATCCACATCATAAGTAAGAGTTTCTAGAGACAACAACCAGGAGGATGGTGCTCATCCTTTACCCTCTAGTGGGTAAGGAATTGGGACACAACCCTATTATGTATAACTTTATTCCCATCCAGTGGAACTATCATTTGATGCAATGTTACTTCTTTTTTATAATAGGATAAATATCCAATATTAATGTATGAAAATATCTCATCATCTCTTCCTTAATGTAATTATGGACTTCCACTCTCCCATGTAGCATGATCACATCATTTTTAAACAAAGTCCATCTAGGTATTGTGTTATCTCTAGCTAGTTGTTATTGCATAACATGACACTCTTTTTCGAACTCCTACCCAACCATTATGAAGAATAAAAATGTGTTTGTGATAAATATGTGTTATATTTTAATAAACCCAAATCGTCATTGGAATCCATAATCCAATTGGTCAATATGATCCTGATACATCGCTTCTCCGCTGATGTCCTCTCACTAATCAATTTCTCAAACAACACCTTATGTATAAGATAATTAACAACAATATTAACTTTCCCAAGTGCATAATCCATTTTAAATTCAGATATTGACAAATAATTCATCTTGTTCCTCTATCTAGGATTCATGATCCTCTATGTGAATATATATAAAAGTCTCTTACTGTCAATATAAATAATAAATATCTCTCTAATGAGATTGTTTCACGAACAATTAATTGCACAGAGCATAACTATATTCTCTAGATCATTCATAGGGTCATTATTCTTATGTATTCATATATTAGGATTCCAATAGGATACTATCTTCTCTCTCTATATTTTTACTAAACCTGGACAAATTTCAAAAGAGTCACAGTACACTACAGTACGAATATCAAGATTATAGAGTTTCACTATTGGGGAAACTCAAGGAAATATTTTTCACATAGTTATAACAAATATAATTTCATTTTCATGTTTACCACTATGATGGGTATTGTTATTTGGGATAAATCCTTGATAAATCACCAATAACATCTTTTTAGTCCCTGTAATCTCCATATCATGATCTTCTTCCAAGGGAGTGTCTAGTAAAAAAATTCATCTACTTATCTATTTTTATATATATATACCTATCTCAGAGTCCATATTTCCTTTTAAATTATCCTATAATATATAGAATCACACTTTAATGTATTTTTGTGAAGCCAATGTTCTCGAAGCGTACTCAAAGTTATATCCAGGTTCCTAGCATGATTCTCTAGTGTCGATGAGTAGATGAGGATTTCATTGATGAACACACTGATGAAAAATTCTAGAAATGGGATAAATATTTTTTTCATCATTTAAATGAACCTTTCGGGTATGTTTCTTCATTATAATGGCTTCACAACATACTAATAATTATCAAACCATCTCTGAAACATGGTTTTCGGAATAACCACTTCTCTAAATCAAAACTAACGGTATCCTGGTTGAAGATCAATCTGGTAGAACAACCAAGATCCCACTCACATACTTGAAATTTCATAAATCCATGATTATGGATATCTTTTCATCACCATCACCTGGTTCATATTTCATTAATCAATGGGGAGTTGAATACAACCATCTTCCATGTTGTAGAACAACAGTTGGTGCACCTCACATTGAAGTAATAATCCTAATAAAGTCTTTATACTCCAATTAGTCAAATTTGTAACATTATCTACATTATATTGTATGGAGAAATATGATATGGGGGTGTCGAGAAGGGTTGTTCAAGAGGAATATACATAATTTTACATTATCATGACAGTCCCTTAGAGTCACTACTTGGTCAAATATTCCCACATTGATTTCAATCCATTCATTCGCACATTGAGGGCCTTTATTTGTGGAAAGATGAAAAATGATTGAATAATTTGAGGTGGTATTTGAATATAGTTTTATAATCATATATATTTGGTAGGAACTAAGTGAAGGACTTTGGGATAAATTAAATTTCTATTATATACCATAGACCATGTGTGGGATCACGCAAAACTACATTATCTTTCATATCAAATAGTAATCCAGAAACCTCTTCTCTTCTAAGAGTATTTCAAAATTCCACCTAAATAGTGTAATAAGACTATGTATATGAGACATAACTTATAACATGAACTAAACACTTCATAAAAGACACACGTTCAATATGATAAATCCTAATTAGTCTACGGGATCACACAAGGGTCTCCTAGGTGTCTAGCCTTTACAATGGTAACATCAAAACATAATATTCCCCACTTTATAGAAACTCATAGGTCTACAAAACATTGATGGATAGGAACTTTCATATCTCACATGCCCAATTCCCTACCATCCTATATTATTCATACCCTATCCAAAAGAGAGTAAATTTTTCTGTGAGTCTAGGTTCATTGATGCCATTTTGTAACGCCCCACCCCAAATCAATGGGTCTCAACAAAACGTCTAAAAGACCTCATGTGTACCTCCAAATATAATGTAGCTTCTCATTTAGAAGTGTGTTTTGTATTCTATCAGTGGGGAGACTACACCCAATATATCATTTCATAGGATCAATAATAATAAATTAAAAATATAATAAATAGTCATAATGAGCATGAATAAAATAAATAAATGAATACATGTCAGAAAAGTAAGGTTGGATCTTAATGTATAAATCATATCTTGTGTAATAAGAAGTAGGTAAATAAATTAATAATTAAACAATAAGGAACATATAGAATTATTCTTGTTCTACCTATTACTCATTTCTTCCCTGCTCATCCATCCAATATAGGGACATTCCTTTTTGGATCCCTCTTGAAATCTACAAGAACACATAAATGAACAAGTAGGATATCAGTACAAGAATTACTAGGATTCAACCAATACATAATTAACCAGGTTTTATTATCTATAATTGGTGTATTTTATAATACAAATAAACTCATAAAAAGAATAATGTGACACATCCCCAAACCCGTAATTTGAGTGCAAACCAAGATGTTACAAACCCTCAGTTGTACCTGCATTTTCTCCGTACCGAAATGATAATGGATGATGCTAGTAGTAATACAACTAGTCATATTTTTCATCCTAACAATGTCTTGTAAACATGTACCTTGGTGTCCTCAATCCTTTAAGTATTACATACTAATTCTAATCCTATAGTAATGAATTTTTCTAACATAAGGTCATGATACCTGAAAATTCAATGAACCATTTAGTGTATCCAAAACACATTCTCCATGGATACCTCTTCCCTCCACCCCAGTATTATGATCCTCACCCCCTTCATCACATGTTTAGTGTTCTCCCCCTCTAGTTTTTAAACATTTTTTGATGACCAACATGTTTCAAGCCCCATGAATAATACCTCCATGTAAGGTAATATAAGTATTGGTTAGAGTATACATTTCAAGCATATCAACATGGGGATTAAATAGAAATTCGAAAAAAGAATATTATCATAGTCACACATGGAAAGAATCTATTGTATTATTTCTCATGGAATAAATATCATAGTGTTGTTAATGGGATTCAAAAACACCAACATATAAATTCAATCAATCACAGTCGTCGGTAATGAAATAAAATATAATTATATTGTCGAAACATGTTTAGATGAGATCCCAATAGGTTCAGTAAATTCGAAACGCAAATTCATTAATGAAAATAGTAAGAATAATTGTCCTTATCTGTTCTGAAATCAGGAGTGGAAACCTAAACACTCAAGAACACCTCCATACAATCCTTATTATCATAATTTTTGAAACATCAACAGTTCTTGTCAATTAATGTATCCTTGAACTAAAAGGATCTATTTTGTTTCAAGAAGAAATAAAATATTACATGTGATGGTACTTTCTCTCTCTTCGAAAATTTCCAAATTATCATTTTAGGCCAACGCATAAATGAAAAATATTCTCATTATGAAAAACTATTAAACCACATGAGGTAATATAAATAACATTTTAAACTTGTCTAAGATCATACATGCTTATTACTAATAATTATTATTGGATAATACAATATAATTATCCTATACAATTTTTATAGTTATCAAAAGATAATTTCATACCATTTTCACAATATGATTCCCTTATGATGATCCTTAGAAAATATATTTAATTAAATTTTGATATTCTCCTCATAAATTATACAATATAATTGGGTGAAACTATCTCTTGATAATTCTTCATAATTATATTTTGATCATCTCACATAATTATCTTTTGATAATTTTAATATTTTCCTTTGAAAATTCAATGTAATTATCATCATTAAATTTCAATAAGTTACCCCTTGATAATTTTAGGTGATTATGATTTGTTAATTAAGGTTTATATATAATAATAATAATTCAGGGTAAATATCATTTGGAAATTAATTTTCCATTAATAACTTGATGGGATTATAAAATATTATATATATTTGTTCTTTTTATGTAATTTTAAAATAAATTCCCACAATTGATAAGAGGGAACACAACAAACTAAATTATAAGTAAAATAAAAGTAATAATTATTATATCTTAAAACCAATATTCATAGTGCATTGGGAAGAAATATCTAGGGTGTTTCATGATTCATCCATGTAGGGGATGGGTGGAGGCTTCACTATTCCCACACAAGGAGATCTGGTGACACCCAATTTGTTTGGATATTATAATACTAATTTTTATGTTATTTGGAAATTTCATAACCTAAACCATGTATTAACTCACCAATTTCAAAACACCTAATATTAAAATCCCACTTTAATATACCATTTCATCTAAAAATCAGGGCTGGAGTCTTTAATTTCACCTTATTAAGACATTGTGGAATTAAACGATCAAAATAAGTTGAATGAGATATTTTTTAAATAAAACGAACATAAAAATGGTGGGATAATCACATTGAATTAGAAAATTTTATAAAAAATAAAATTAATAATAATTTAAATAATATAATTAGAATGGGTAAAATAAATTACCTTCACCTGTGATGTTTTAAGACACTTGATTCACACATAAGATTATATCTCTCCAAGGGTAAAACCCACATTCTAGAATTAATGAAAACTTCATATTTTCCAACTGAAAGATAATTTTGATTTTATTCTATTATTTTAGAAAATATTAGAATAAAAATATAAAATAAATTTCCCTCATGTGTGATTTTAACAAAAACCATATGCACGCGAATGTTATATCTCACTTAGTGTAAATACAACATTCGGGATTTAATGGTAGTATCAAATTACCCATATGAGAGACTGTTTGAGAGATATTCCATTTTTCCTCAAAAATTGTGTGTTCTTGATTATATAAATTTAATATTTCTATTATATTAATTATGAGGCATGTTGGACCTCGGAATATCAAATCAACTTATCGCCTAACTCTAAAATACACTATAGAATATTATAAAGTGTAAAAAAATTTTATACCCTAACATAAATTCTTTGAAACATTTATTAATTTATTTTTATTGAAAATTTACATTTTCATATTACTATATTGATAGATTGATAACAATGGTTGTATTATTATTAGTAAAAATTAGGATATTACAAATATGATGTTTACAATTGAAATAGTGGTAGTTTATAGTTGACAATTTATATTGAATAATGTAGTGATACTAATTAAGGAGTCATACTGGATAAGGAATCCTTGTCCTGTCGAATGTCTAAATAAATTTTCTACACATACCATATAATTATATAAAATATTAAAAACACTAATGTAATGTTTTTTCAAGTGGCTATAAAGGATAATTTATAATATAATAATAAATATATATTATTGATAAAAAACATAACAAGAATCTAAATTCTTTTAATATTAGATATATTAGGAAATAGATCTTATGTATTTGGTTTTATTTGAGTCAAATATATATTAAATACAATATAATTTTTGGGATTTTATTATACATTTTTTTCTATAAATTGTACCATCTACATTTTAATTCATTCATGTGGGAAATATTTATTACATTATTGTTAAATGATTAATTTAAAATTATAGGAAGAGATGCTACCTTAAAAAAGATATTCTCTTTCCTAGCGTACCGTGAAAATTCAAAGGGTCACACTATAAAATTATTACCAACCATAATTAAACCATCTTAATTTTTTATTTATATTTTTATTTGAGTTTAAATTATTAATACATATTCCTCTATGAAAATATAAAATATGATGAAATAATTTTGTAATATACATTCATTATGGTGTGATTTATATTCAGATAATCCCCTTTCTCCATTATGAATACCAATTAAAACATGAATTTCTTGTCATAACGATATGTATATCATCACTTATTGAGTATAAAAACTCATCATGGAATATTACTATCCCTTTTATGTAAGATATATGTTTCTAAATCCAATTAATTTCAATAGTAATTATTACTATATGACCATAATAATATAAAATTTATTTTTTCATTATTCATTAATTTTTTTAGAAAACACCTGTACACATTACAAAATATTATACAATATCCACTAAATATTAAATTAATATAATAATAGATAAATATAAAAATAGATCCATTTATGGGAATCTTTAAAAAAAATCATTATTAAACAACCCATGTTCATTAAAAAAACCTAGGTTCTAATATTTTGCCTTTTTTATTTTTTAGAATTCCTATTTGAAATTAAAAACACATAAATTTCTATAAGATCTTCATTTTTATAGAATAACCCATATAAAACACTATTTTACATGATAAAATCTCAATGTTGGAAAATATAGTTTATATATAATATTATGTTAACCTTGCAACTAAAAACTCTATTTAGCTTCTTGTTAAATATTGAATTCAATATAGCTCTAAATTTATTCATTCACATTTTAATACTAATAAACATGGATTTTATCTCCCATTTATTGTTATACAAAAAAAACTACCACAATATTGTTGACTTATCCTCTTTCATATTATATTAATGATCTAGTTCCGCTTTTCAACATCTTTTCTGATATATCACTACTTGAAAGTGTTTATGCCCCACGATTTTTATTCATTTACTTATATATTTTGAAAAATTGTCCATAATTAAAAATAATATTAATGCTTAAATTTTCTACCATATAATAAAATCAATGTGAAATATTAAAATCATATGTATAAGGTATATAGTATACCATCAAAATATTTAGGTAGTGGTTATAAACCAACAATGAACGAGGTTTTTCAAACACAAATGTATCTAATTATTTTATAAAAATATAATACACAAGATAATCATTTTAAATATATTTTACCTTAATAATTATATGGAAAAAATTTCATTTCAATAATATGTACAATATTTTAATGTTTTCTGTAAATGATTTTTAGTTCAATATCCACAATGGCTAAATATCACCCTTTTATCATAAGCTAATTAATTATTAATCTTTTTGATGAGTAATTTTATGAATATATTTGATTAATATAATTTTAATTAACTCATTATTTAGTTTTTAATTATTTTTATTTATTATTATTAATTATAGTTTTTGGTAATTAACATTTTATGTCTACATTTGAAAAAGAAAAATATAATTACTAAAATTCATTAAATTTAAAAAAAAAGGCTACTTAAAAAAAATATTGTCTTGTGAAGGTGATAAATGGAGGATAAAATTATAAAGTTATTTTAGGTGACTATGATAAAAATGGTTTAACACCTAATTAGGACCTCAACAATGTCTCAATACACATGGCCACCCATAAGGGAAGCTTACCTTGTTGTTGGGAAATTCGATCATATATGATAATGGTGTCTAGTGACCAAATCCCCATCATGAGTAAGAAACAAGGTCACAAGGAGAATATTTTGGACCAAAGCCCTATACTTGTGGGCATTTGAAACATTGTGTTTGGTATGTGTAGAAGGGACACCTAAAATTCAGTGTTATATGGTTGTATTTATAAGTCATGTTCACTAAGGTAATCTTATTAAGTAGATCTCATCCCATCTATACTTCAATGTGGGGAAGTGATTTATTTGCAGTGCTATTCAAACTTACTTAAATTATTCTATTGTGGATAGGAACACATATCTTCTTCCTAATCCATTTATTTTTCAATTTTTTATGTCACATCCACCTATTCTATTCTATATTTTTATAATGATTTCAAAAGAGGAAGATTCATCAACAAAAAATATTCAATAAGTGTTTCACTATTTGATGAAATCGATGTAGTAGTACCTTAGAGATGTTTTTATGAGGTGAAAGGTGTTATGGACTATCCTGGTGGGGCAAATTTTGATACTATACCATGGATGCCTATAACAGTCCAGGGGTTGGTGATTTGAATGAGTTGACATATCCCAAAAAGTGGAGTCATTCACCTATGTATTTGTACACATACACATATCCATGCAACAAAATGATGAAATATGAAAACACTAGTTAAACAATGCATGCATATAATTATGATCTCCCAACAGTGTAAAGTAGAAAAAATATTGGAATGAAAACAGGTCTATAATACAACCCCACCAAAAAGAGTTTGCAACCACAAGTCCAACCTATAATAAAAGAGGTATTGGGTCTCCTATTTGAACCAAAGGAACAAACCTCCATCTTTATGTCCTCGCTAAGCACCTCCTGGTCCAGCTCTACCAATCACTCCATCAAAAGTTTGATCATATTTCCAAGACATGACATGTGAGGGATAAGCCCGTGCATGGGTGAGTATCACAATACAAAGTAGGACTCCCTAAAACAAAAAATTAATACCGTAGATTAATTCATAAAAGTATTACCGCAAATGAATATGAAAAAGGAATACCAAAAAAGAATGTACAGTCAGCTCCACATAGGTATATGTTAACCACACATATAGCAAGAATATCTTGATATACTCATTCAAAGATATATTGTCTATAGTTATTCCAGAACCAGTTACCTGCCATAGGATTATAATCATTCCATGCTCGTTCATGGAGAAATCACACTATAATCCATGATATGATCAGAGACATTCACGGAGAGGCCTAGCACATTTGGGAACCACCCAATGAGAACGCATTGGCAATAAAAGACTAGGATACATAGAGAGAGGATCCTTCCCAAACACACTGGTGAATACCACTAACTCTGTCATGATCAATTCTCAATGTAGGAGATCAATCCCAAGAACACTAGGGAATACCACTAACCCTACTAATGGGGCTCATAATATAGGGGATCCTTCCTTGAAACAGTAGGGGATACCCTTAACCATTCGGATATAGCACACTAGATGGATGACCAAAACCCTTCACTTAGAGGTTACGTCGATTCGAAAAAAAAAATACTGGTGATATATTACTCTTATTGAGTCCCATTGATGAATTCCATAACTTAATATGTGTAACGAGCCAAACCCGAAGCCCCTCCACTGGTGCCCCGTACCCGGTTCGCCACATGACCTCATGTGCATTTCCCCAAATGCCAGAGGCTACCGACTAGCAGTGAGGGCCTTGGTAAGTTATTGGGGAAACTATTCCCTCATTTGGAAAGGTGTACAAGGTAAGGTAAACAACAATAAACATTGGAATCTGTAAACAATACAAAACAACGGAAACCAAACATCAGAAGCAATGAATATATAGCAATGATGATAATGATGCATCAAGTACAAGTATCTAAGGAAAGTAGCCAACACAATAATGTTCTGAAATACAACTGATCACAAATACTAAAGCAACAGAAAAAGAATAAAAGATGAGAAACTCCTTAGCATCGTAAGCCTCGGCTCAGTCCCATGCTCCCCATCTCTAGTGCAATCAAGAACCTAAAGTAGAAGGGAGCTTTCCCTTATCTATCCTTGCAACAACATAATCTACCTGGGCCCAAAGCATGGACCAAACAGGGTGCGAGACAAAGTCCCAGTAGGCAACCACCCTATGATTTGTGCCTAAAAGTCAATGAATACTTGGCATGTAAAGTACATGAATAGTAAACAAGAAATACACAGTAGCTACAATTCACAGTTATAATATATAAAGTACACAAATAAACAACCAACAAAAGTAGAAAATAGGTAACCGTCTGGGTACCTCTCACAGCCTTACCCCTATGGTTCAACCTAAAAGTACTAGCAACCTTCTAGGAGGAACACAGAGTCTCACCCCTCTTGTTCAGAAAACGAGTAGAATCTATAAGGAAGCACTCACCGTAAATTCCCCCTATAGTCTTGTGCCGTACTAAAGGCTCTCTGGGGAACCACTCAACATCTCATTCCCCTTGTGGCATGCGTCTAGAAACTATAGACTCTCTGAGGAACAAATCATCGTTAATTCCCCCTATGGTCTCGCATTGTATTAAAAGACACTCTGGAGAATCCCTTACATCTATTCACCATGTGGTCTACTATACTAGGTTCTCACATCCTTATGTGATACTAACATGCTCAGCGTGCGTATATCGTCCATGTAAACATCAAGAACTAATTGGCTATCATTATAAGGCACAACAACATACAATATCACAGTTCCACTATCCTACAACTAGGCATGGCAACTGGAAAATTCCAAACAATAAAAAAAATCAAGGAAAAGCAACCTGAGCACAAAACAAATACTCTACTCAGAAGAATAAACCTCTACTACAGCAATCAAGAAAAGCAGGGAAACAGCAGGGGAAAAATAGTAAACCCACAATTCCCCAACCAAGGGAATTGGTGGAATTTTCACAAAATATTAATAGAATTCTTATGGAAAGGAACAAACCACCTTCCTCTATCCTAGGAGATTGATATACGTGAACCACGACCATTGATTTCCCATAGAACGTCGTAGATCTGAGAAAACGCAAAAAATGATCAACCAACGATAATAGAAAAATGAGGAGGAAATGAAAACAAGGCCCATGGAAAAGGAAGAACTCATTGCTGTGATTCCAACGCAATCAACCATGCTCGAATCAGAGAATGGACGAAGAGACGGAAGCTCGTCGAAGATTCTGTAGTATGGGTCGCTCTCGGATGAACGGGACATAGAAGGAGGTGTTTCTGTGTGTCAGGCGCGACCCCAGTTCATTTAGTGAAAAAAAAGAAAGTACACAACGTGTACTTTTAGAGTACACGGTGTGTGCTGGGTCTTTTCCCTACTCTGCCAAAATCAGCCTCCACGTCACCCCTACACACCATGTGTGTCGCTCGGGCACAGCCAGCACATAGCTTCATGCCGGAGAAGGGTACACGAACTGTAATCAGAAAGTACACGATGCATACTTCGAAATTTTCCAAAAAGTTCATTTTTCTCAAAAAATCTAGATAAAGTAAAAACATACCTGAAACGAAGATCCGGGTTCTTACAGACTTCCCCCTTAAAGAAATTTGTCCCCGAATTTCCCTACAGAGGCATAGAAAAAGAAACTCAGAACAGCTCCGACCACTGCGATCGTACATTCGCCTCCCTCTCCGAGGTCTCGTCTTGTACTTGCTGATGCCGCCATAGCACCCGTACAAGAGGAACAGACTGACCTCAGAGAACCTTCGTACTGCAATCGACAATCTGTATGGGATGTTCTTCAAACGATGCATCCTCCTCAAGCTCAACTTCCTTAGGATGAATGACATGAGATGGGTCTGAAAAGTAACGTCGGAGCTGAGAGACATGGAAGACGTCATGCATGGCCCGATACCACTGAGGTAACTACAACCGATAAGAAACTGTCCCCACCCTCTCCAAGGCCTCAAATGGCCCAACATACTAGGGTGAAAGACTAACCTGTCTCCGAATCCTCTTGTTTCCCATCCTTGGTGCGACACGCAGGAAAACTTGATCCTCGGCCTCGATCCCCATAGGTCATCTCTGATGATCAGCATAAGAATTCTACTGAGACTGTGTTGTAGCCATCCTCTGCTGAATCAGCTCTATCTGTTCTAAAGTCTTTTGAACAAGATGAGGTCCCAGCAAAGCTGCCTCTCCTGCCTCTAGCCAGCATAAGGATGATCGTAAAGGCCTACCGTACAAAGCCTCATATGGTTCCATCTGAATGGTCACCTGGAAACTGTTGTTGTAGGAAAACTCCACCAGAGGGATATGCTTCTCCCAAGAACCGCCAAAATCCAGAATGCAAGCTCTGAGCATATCCTCTAGCACCTGGATTGTATGCTCGGACTGGCCATATGTCTGAGGATGGTATGTCATACTCAAAAGTACATGGGTACCCAAAGCCTTCTGATGTCCCTGCCAGAACCGAGAGGTAAAGCACACATCCCTGTCTGAAACAATAGAGCATGGAAATCCTTGCAGAAGAATGATCTCTCTGATGTAAAGTCGTCTCATATCATCGACACTGACAGTCTCTTTGATCGACAAGAAGTGAGCAACCTTCGTAAGCCTGTCGACGAAAACCCAAACAGCATCGTTCCCTCAAGGTGACCTCAGCAACCTGGTCACAAATTCCATCGCAACATCATTCCACTTTCACTCTGGAATGGGTAACTGCTGTAAAAGGCCTGCTGGTCATTGATGCTCCGACTTCACCTACTGACAAGTAGAACATCTCATGAAAAAACTAGAAACATCTTTCTTCATACCTGGCCACCAGTACTGGCGATGAGGATCCCAATACATCTTGGTTACACCAGGATGAACTTCTTAAATTGAGGAATGAAAATCCCACATCAGCTCCTCGCGTATGTCTGCTGGAACCCATTCGAGTCCCTGGAAACGTAGGATCTCATCCTCGTCCACTGTCCATCCAAGAAGAGGGTCCTCTCCTGACACTCTCCCGCATGACTAAGCCTTCTGAGTCTGATATCTGCCTCATCTGTACCCGATCAAGTAGTGTCGAGGTAATAGCTATAGAAGATAGGAAATTATATCCCTTTCTAACATTCACCTCCAGATTCATTTCAGATAATAGATCCATCAGCTTCCACTCCAGATCGTGCGTAGGGTAGTTCCTCTCATGTGGCCTAAATTGGAGAGACTCGTATTCAACGACTCCATCTCCCGTCATAAGCATTTATCCTAGCCCGATACCTGAAGCATCATAATAAATAGTGTAGCTCTTTCCTGGATCTGGCAAGACTAGTATCGGTGCTGAAGTAAATCTTCTCTTCAGATCCTGAAAGGCTGACTCACAAGAATCTGACCATAAGAACTTCGCCCCTTTCTTGGTCGGACATGTCCAAGGTGCTGGTAGGCATGAGATGTCCTGAATGAAGCGTCTTTAGTATCCAGCCAGCCCTAGGAATCTTCATACCTCAAAAACGTTCTTCGTTTTCTCCCAGGAAACTACAACTCTCACTTTCTCAGGGTCCACATATACTCCTACATCTGAGATTACATGACCCATGAAATGTATCTGATCCATCCAGAAGTGGCACTTCGAGAGTTTAGCATAAAGCTTATGCTCTCTTAGTCTACTCAGAACGATCTCAAGATGTGTGGCATGGTCATATCGAGTGTGAGAGTACACCAAAATATCGTCCACAAAGACCATGACAAAGGCGTCCAAGTAAGGATGGAACACTCAGTTCATCAGTGCCATTAAAACTACAGGCGTGTTTGTGAGACCGAACGGCATGAACGTATACTCGTATAGACCATATTGGCTTCTGAAAGCTGTCACAGGTGTATCTGATGGTCTAACACACAACTGATGATAACCGGACCTCAAGTGGATCATCAAGAACACACGAGATCCTCGATGATGATCAAAGAGGTCATCGATCCTCGACAATGGATATTGGTTCTTGACCGTCAACTGGTTCAGCTTCTGATAATCCACACAAAGTCTGAAGGGTATCGTCTTCCTTCTTCACAAACAGGACAGGTGAACCCCAAGGAGAAGTAGTGGGTCAGATGAAACCATTTTCCTGCAACTCCTCCAACTACGTCTTGAGCTCCTGCAACTCAGGTGTAGCCATCCTATAAGGAGGAATGGACAATAGTGCTTCTCCTGGCATGAGGTCAATAGAAAAGTCTACCTCACGCTCCAGAGGAAATCCCACAAAGTCCTCTGGAAAGACATCCCTAAAATGATCCACCACTAGAGGAAATTCCAACTGCGAATTCCCCTAATCATCCAGATAAAGACTAGCAATCTGGTCTGTCACCCTTCCTAGCCCATGATGCTCGAGTCCTACTCAACTCACCTGAACATCCCATTTGCCTCTATGAAGAAAATATTCACCCTCTAGTGAAACGAAACTCACTCTGTGGGGATAATAGTCGACGACTGCCTGGAAGGGAACAACCAGTCTATCCCAAGGATGACATCATAGCCTGTCATCTCTAGGACATAGAGATCCCAAAATAAATGATACCCTACAACCTTGAGAGGGAACTCTCAAAACTGGCGTACACTAGATGTCCTCATCCACAAAGGTATGTCTAGTTTTAACGAGTCGGCAGAAGAAAAGACACAGATCCAAACGCTTCCTACAGTAGCAATAGAGATAAAGCTATGTGTAGCACCGGAATCAAAAAGAGCTGAAGATAAAACTGAGGCTACTAAAATCTTACCTCGAACTGTAAAAGGGAGGGGATCCTGCTCTTGATAGATCTTCTCCACGGCAAAAGATTTTCCATCACCGCGGACCTATGCCCCTATCTGACCACTCTGAGATAATCCACTTTTTTGATGCTGAGGGACTAGTGGCTGACCACCACGGCCTCGACCTCCACCTCGGCCCAAATGGCCAGAAGAACTCCAGTTCCCCGACTGGTGAGAAAATGGTGGTGCTTCTCCTAAACGAGGAGTCATGGAAGAACCCCGGTCACCAGCTACTGGTGAGAAAACCTGGCATAAACTTTGAAGGTGACCCATCTTGCCGTAATATCGACACTCCATTGGGTCCCTCTGGCACTGCAGCCTCATGTGCCTTGACTGGCCACACTGGTAGCATGTCACCTGGCTACCTGACGATGCATCTCTCTTCCTCAGATCACCGTGCGTAGACTCCCTATGGCACTTCTTGCGATCATATGGAGGAAATCCAGCTCTGGAAGCAGAACAGACCTAGCTCGCAGCTCCGGAGTCTCTCAGGTTGCGCTCCGCAATCAGTGCCTGATTGACGATGGAAGTGATGGAAGTCAACTAGAAGATGTTCACCTACAAGAGGATCTCCCTCTTGAGACCATCCTCAAACATCCTTGCAAAAACACCCCACATCCATCCTAGAGGGGTGTGAAACTCTACATCTCGGTGAAGAAATAGGAATATTCCATGACAGAAAGAGTACCCTGCCCTATGCTCATGAAATCCCGGGCTCGGTCAGCCCTCAGGGTCTCCAGATAAAAGTAGTCGTAGAACACGCGGTGGAACTCCTCCCAAGCCATAGCCTGCTGATGACCCGCCTATGAGAACACGTCCCACCACCTCTTGGAGGAGTCTCGTAGCATGTAGGTAGAGATCTTGACCCGCCTCTCTGGAGGCATCTCCAGATGCTTGAAGATAGTCAGTATGGCTTCCAACCATGAATCTGCAGCCTGAGGTCCTCCTTCCCCTGAGAACGTAGGAGGATGCTACTTCTGGAAAACCTGCGTCAAGTCTTTCATAGTCGAGGTAGGCGGCGGTTCTCCCTGAAAGGTTTACATCATCCTCATAAAACCTTCCCTGAACTGTGCAATAGTGCCTACAACTGGTATAATAGCCGGTGCCAAGGCTAGCATGACGGGAGGATCGGCAGGACATCCCTGACCAGCCTTGTTTGGCGTCTGATCATTGCCTGATGATGGACGTATGACCGAAGGATGTCTCGGAGGCATAGATCTGAAAGATCAGAAGTACACCTTAGATCAGGAAACCAACGACAGAGAACACAAGATAAAAAAATGGAAATAGAGTAAGGAAAACACTCGAGTTTACAAAACTCGACTACACAGCATGTATAAAAACTACTTTGCATGTCTTCTTAAACCACTAACATGGGCGTGTACTCCTGCCCCAGAAGTCATGTACACCTCAACCCAAACGGCGTGTTGACCCCACACATGGCATGTACTTGAAAAATGTTCCCCTGCCCGAGTCCCTTACATGGCTAACCCACACGGTTCGACATAATCTAAGACTACACGGCATGATCTGATCCATCACTGTGTATACTAGACAAGGATTCGGCGGCCCGTGTTGTTGAATACACAGCCGTCTACACGGCTGAACCTTACATGGCATGTTCCGAATAAACACGACATGTATAGGTGAAAGTGACATCGTCACATGTTGTTCGTGACACGGACAGTTACCTGAACAAGACAACACGGTGTGTTCCAAACATGACATGGCGTGTGGAAAAGAAGGTGGTGCCGACCCATGTTGTTCGTGACATGGTCAGGTACCTGGAAAAGACTACACAGCGTGTTCCCTTTGGACGCGACGTGTTCTACCCAAGCTTCCTCGACCCGTTTTTTTAGTGACACGGCCGGGTACACAGCTTCGAACTTACACTGCATGTACCTACCGTACACGGCCTATTTATGAAGTTACTTTCACGACACCGTGTTTCTGCTCACATGTTCACTGACACGGCCAGAAAACTACATGTCTTGTATCCAAAAAGTAAATCCCGTGTATTCTGGGTTTTTATGGGCAGTAGCTCAAAAACCGCATAGAATCCCAGAAACACTGAAAACAAGGCAAAGAGGTGCTAAATTCTGATCCGTGAGAGCCCATACTCCCCGCCAATCAATACTTGGCATCTCCTACAATCATATACAAGAGAAAACAGGATCATGATCCACCAATTTCCAATTCCAGAGGGCCCATAACCTCAAGAACCAAAATTTGGAATTCATTTAAGCAACTAGGAAGCGAACAATCCTCTAACAAGGTAGCATAGATTCTACCAAGAATCTATGACAACAGCATGCATAATCTACACAAAATCTATCACAACAGCATGCAATCTCTAATTCACCCAAGATGGCATGGCAATAATGCATGGCATGTGATTTCTACAAGTGCCTATATGATGCATGAGATGACATACCCTCGTCTCATCGGGTTGTGACAGAAATAGAACCACAATCGTCAAGAAAATAACAACACAAAGCAAGTGAATCACTCTAGGTGAAATCATATCAACCGTAAAATCTAAAAACGAGAAAACAGCAATTTAATGTGGTAGCATGGATTTTCCCTATACACGGGTTAGCTACTCCTGAGCATAGCTTAATACCAAGTATCTAATCTGTCCTATCCCTAGATAAAGTCTCCAAATATTAAAGCAAGAGAAAATGACACCTCTGATACCACTTTGTAAAGACCCGAACTCGGAGCCCCTCCACTGGTGCCCTATACCCGGTTTTCCACATTACCTCAAACGCATTTCCCAAAAAGCCAGAGGATGCCAACTAGCTATGAGGGCCTTGTTAAGTAATTGGGGAAAATATTCCCTCATTCGGTAAGGTATACAAGGTAAAGTAAACAACAATAAACAACAGAAGTAGTAAACAATATGCAACAATTGAAACCAAATAGCAGAAGCAATGAATATATAGCAATGATGATAATGATGCAGCAAGTACATGTATCTAAGGAATGAAGCAAACACAACAATGTGCTGAAATACAACTGAACAAAAATACTAAAGAAACATCAAAAGAAAAATAGATGAGAAACTCCTCAGCTTGGCAAGCCTCGACTCTGTCCCATGCTCCCCATCTCCATTGCAATCAAGAACCTGAAGTAGAAGGGTGCTTACCCTTATCTATCCCTACAACAAAATAATCTTCTTGGACCCAAAGCATGTCCCAAACAGGGTGTGAGAAAAAGTCCCAGTAGGAAACCCCCCAAAGATATGTGCCTAACAGTCAATGAATACATGGAAAGTAAAGTACAGTAATAGTAAACAAGAAGTACTCAACAACTATAATTTATAGTTCTAATATATAAAGTACACAAGTAAAAAACCATCAAAAGAAGAAAACAGGTAACCCTATAGGTATCTCTCATAGCCTAACCCCTATGGTTCAACCTACATGTACTAGACACCCTATGGGAGGCACACACAGTCTCACCCCTCTAGTTCAGCTAAAGAGTAGACTCTCTGAGGAAGCACTCACCATCAATTCCCCCTATAGTCTCGTGCCATACTAAATGCTCTCTGGGGAATCACTCAACGTCACATTCCCCCTGTGTCCTGTGTTGAGGAACTACAGACTCTCTGAGGAATCACTCATTGTCAATTCTCCATGTGTTTTCGAATCGTATTAAAATACACTCTGGAGAAGCCCTTATGTCTATTCTCCCTGTGGTCTACTACACTAGGTTCTCACAGCCCTATGTAAAACTGACATACTCAGCATGCGTATATCATACAAGTAAACCTCAAGAACTACTCAGATATCATTCTAATCCACAACAACATACAATATCACATTTCCACTATCCTACAACTATGCATAGCATCTGGTAAAACACCAAACCAAAAAAAGCATAGAAAAGAAACCTTAGAACAAAACAAATACTCTACTCACAAGCATAAACCTCAACTACAACAATCATGAAAAGCAAGAAAACAGAAGGGGAAAAATAGGAAACCCACAATTCCCTGCCCAATGGAATTGGTGTAATTTTCACATAATATTTAACGAATTCCTACTGAAAGGCACAAACTACATACCTTGATCCTAGGAGATCGATTTTCGTGAACCACAACGATTGATTTCCCTTATAATGTCGTAGATCTGAGAAAACACACAAAATGCTCAACCCACGATAACTCGGAAATGAGGAGGAAATAGAAAACAAGGCTCAAGCAGAAGGAAGAACTAACTGCTGCAATTCCAACGCAATCTACCATGATCGAATCATAGAATGGACAAAGAGATGTGAGATCATCGAATATTCGGTCGTACGAGTTGCTCTCGGATGAACGGGACCTAGAAGGATGTGTTTTTGTGCGTCAGGCACGACCCCAGCTCATTTAGTGAAAAAAAAGAAAGTACACGGCGTGTACTGGGTCTTTTTCTTACTCTTCCAAAATCGGCCTCCACGTAACCCCTATACACCGTGTGTGTGGCCCAGGCATGGCCATCACATGGCTTCGAGCTAGAGAAGAGTACATTGTGTGTACTCAGAAAGGACACGGGGTGTACTTCGAAAATTTCCAGAAAGTTCATTTTTTTCAAAATCTCTTGAAAAAAGAAAAACATACCTAAAACGAAGATCCAGGTTCTTACAATATGGGACTTATCCTCTAGTGGGGATATAAATCTAGTAATGTGGATGTATTTTCATATTGATCCCTTGAGGAAAGGACTAGGGGAACATTATCAACCTATACTAGTTCAATCATAGAACTCACCCCCGGTCTCAAAAAGACTGTCACAATGTTAGTGTATTAATAACAATGAAAAATCATCAAACAGAAGTACCTTTTGAATGTTATGATAGTCTAAGTTTCAAAGGTGGTCACTTGGACCACAGACCAATCGCACGATCATTCCACTGATCATGGAATTCGACAACTACGGATGACCGCTGGTACCAGCCGCCCTGCAGCTGCTATGATCGACTACCATGGTCGACCACGCCCCTAACTGCTTCATATATATGGCAGCATGAGTGACTATGGCCAGAATCTGGCCCAGTCTCCCATGGATCACACCCGGCCTGCATCACCTGGGCCCGACCCAGTCATCTTGGGCCCGACCTGTGTCCCCTTCCCGAGCCCGCTCGCAATTGGGATGCTTGTGGCACTACACATGAGCCTCCGAGCTGCACTCGTGGCCTCCACTCTATGAGGAAACCACCATGGTCCCCTCTCACCATCACCCAAGTGGCCCACCACAATCCCACTGAAATCGCCACTTCCACCTATGATACCACTTTCGATCATTTCTACCTCATGTCGTCGGACCACTATGTCAGACCCATGTCAAGGGTCCCTTATGTGGACCACCGAGCTATCTATGATTCCCATAATTTGAAACAAATTCATATCATTTTTTCTAGGTTCTAGATCTACATATAACTGACCTCTATTGTTAGTTTTCATCCATTTTGTGTGTTCGATCGCATATGGAACCACCCAAGAAGTCGAACCATGGCCATGGGGGAACAATGGAGAAGAAAATTAAGAACTATTGAAATGAAAGCACATATAACTCCATGGGGAATGAATCTTGGTCATTGTTAGTGTATGACTCAATTCATTCCTGTTAGAATGAATAACGAATAAGAAGAAAGAAAACTCCTAAAATAATCCATGTAATTATCAACCATCCTTCCAAGATCAAACCATGGATCATTATGTTTCTGGATTGAACCTCGTTAGTCATGAAGCTCATGAATGGGGAAATAAAAAATAAATAACTACCCTAACATTATTTGGATCAGTCACTGTTGAATAATAGTAGTCACTCGGTCATTGATCCTCAATTCGTCTAATTTTTTGGGAATCCTTTGACTGATCCATCATCACTCATTAATGGTTTCTCTAGAGGTTATTCTCCATTTATCCACAAAAATTTCAGGGTTATGAGGCCAACACTAAATTCTTCAAAGGACTTAAATATAAGACGATGCATCCAAAATAAGTTTTATAAAATTATTTTATTTATGGTTATTCCCTTCATTAATTTTTTTATAGACTGCCTACACCAACAAATTTTATTTCACACCTAGGGTAAATGCAATTCTCTAAACTCAGTATTGACCTTGTAATTCTAATTTGGGAAATTTTTTAATTTTTATGCAACTTTTTCATGAAAAATGTATGTGCGTATTATTAAAAAATTTATATTTTTCAAAGAATTTTTCTAGTAAAATTATTCCACATAATCAAAAATTATACTACCACCATTATAGAGACCTTATCCTTTTAAAAATATAATTACATGATTTTATGTATAATTAAACATCATATTAGAAGCCAATGATCATAAATTATAGTGTCATTGAGGATTATGTACATAATTATACAACATATAAAAATCATTTATTTTATCTCCGAATTGAGCTCCTAACATCCATTATACTCAAATATCTACAAATTATAATGTGTTTATAACATTAACAAAGGGATGAGATAAAAATCCTAGAATGGGAATAATCATAAGTTTAAATCAAAGAATACGGGATAGAAGACATGACATAATGATATAAAAAAGAATGGGACATTATATAAAGAATCATAACATATAAAACATGGGATAATGTAGTCACAAAATCATGTTAATGTGAAAAAGATATAAAAATGACTTTATCATGAGTTAAGGATCATTCCACTTAGAGTAGCATGAGTCAAGGCTAGCCACCATGACTATTGCACAGAATGCATGAATTGAGGCTAACCACCAAGACTGTTACAAATAATGTCTCATGAAAATAAACATTACCCAATACATTGGAGAGATATCTAGGCACAACCATCATAGCATGTTCACGAATATTTATTCCATATGAAGAATCACAAATAAGTAATTGAAAATAAAATAATGGTTAATCATAGATTGAAATGTGTATTATAGTCATGTCATAAGGCATTACAAATATGAATTCCATAAAAGCTTCATTGAAAATGTAGATTGAGAATATACGTGGACATTAATAATGTAAAATATTAATAGATAATGATAATTTATATCAGAATGAAGTGATAACATGTAAAAATAGTATTTAATAATTATTAAAAATAAATCATTTTAGTGTAGTTTAAGGAAAATATTAAAGAGATTTTAAAAAATAATGGAATAGTTATTAATATAAAACCAAATTGAACCAAAAAAAATTTCATCATAAATAGGGTGATTTTAGAAAAGATATGGTATCTCAAAACATAATATAGAGTGAACATTAAAATTAGTAAGAATTCAAGATGTTAATTTCAATCGGGCTTGCTTATTGGGAAGAATTGAGTAGGAAACCTTTTAAAAACATGTATATACCCAAAAAATAAGGAGGAATAGATCATGATACATGGGTTTGGAGCATATACACAACATTTAAATGATTCATATAAAAATAAGAGAGAATTTCACTTTGGTAAAGAGATAGAAATAAATACCTGATGGAATAATAAATGTTCTACTATAAACCATTACATTAAGTTCGATGATGTTCCTCACTTGATAGTAATGTCCTGAATAATAAAAGTATATTCACTAATTAATAATTATAGATCCCTTTCTACATGAATTTTATTTATTATAACATAATTAAATATATTATTTTCTTTTTTATGCATTAAGATATTCAATTTCATCATTTTGGTGTGTTGGTTTCCTTCGTTTTTATGGTCGGGTTACCTGTATACATGTATTAATGGTCATGTAAAGTTGGATAAATTATAAAGAATTGAACTCATATGTTATTAATAATATTCTAGAGGTTAAATTGGCCTTATATATAATATTTTTTTATGGAATGAGGATGAATCATCAGAATAAACTTTAATGATAATGAATTGGATTAATTGGCAGTTTTTGTTCACAACAAAATCTGTTTGTTTTTTAAATTAATATCATGTGTACAAAATAATTCTAGAAAATAAAATAATATATATATATATATATATTATAATCAGTTTTGACCGTAAATATTGTTTCATGACCATCATTTAATTCGGTAAATGAAATTGAAGACTTATCTATCAATGAATGTGATGAATTAACACATCATAGATGATGTTTCTTTTTTAGTAGAAAAGGAGGGGGAATTAGATATGATTATGAATTATTCCATTACAGTAAAAAAATCCAACATATTTAAGTAAATAGTTTCATCACTCCATTTTGAAGAGTGGAGGTGAGGATATAAAATGAAAATAAATATCTTAAAAGGAAACTAAAAGAAATGGAAAGAGGAATTTGCATCTTTAATGTATCCTCTTTGAGAGGCTCCTTATAGAAGAGGATATGCTATTTTCATGACACCAAGTGATACTGAACATGTAAAAAGGGGTTTTAAAGATAATTTATCATAATTATGAAAGGTATTAAGGCATTAGAGGTGTGAGGAGAAGTGGTGGTGAGGGTGGTATTTATAATGGAGGAGTGGGGTGTTTTTCTCTGAATATTTTAATCATTATTTTATTATTATTCTCAAGGCAATAAATAGTGTAGATTTTTGAGACTAAAAATAATAATTATATCATGTGAGTTAACTCTGAGGTTTCTTGAATCATCCATGACTATATTTATAGTGTATTTAAGTTATAATGTATATAAAAAATAAATTAACCAACTTTAATATTTACTAAAAAGTGATGTATTTCAAAAAAATCACAAAAATTCACCCTAACCATTTTTCGATGTCTAGATTTCAAAAATGTTCTCCATTTTTTAAAAATATTCTTAAAAATATTTCAAATTTTAATTTTAATTTTAATTTTAATTTACTTGAAAAATACAAATTTTAAAATTAAAAATCTTTTTCTAACACTTTGAAAAATTAATTAAGGTCACATAAAATTATCGTAGAATCAGAAGACATCGAAATAATATTTTATGAATAAATTTTAGGAAAATTATTTTTATTTTTATTTATTTAAGTAATCACGAAATATTAATTAAATATACATGGCTTCCATAAATACCAACAAAAAATTTATAATTTTTAAATTTTTATTTACATATATTATGATATTATAAAATCATATTGAAAATTATGAGAAGATTAAATTTTATTTATACTTTCATTAGTGATGTTAATATTACATTGTCTAGTTTACTATTTATAAGGGTTAAATTACTATTCCAAACTTCATGTTACAATTTCTTAAGTATGTGTTTCTTAACTTCTTGAGATACCTTTTATTTCACTCATTCACCGTTTACAATGTTTTTAATATGTTATTAAAGAGATTTTATGTGATTATACTATATGAAATAATTTTAGAAGAGAATTTCCATTGATAAATGTTCCGGTCATTAAATTCTTCCCCCATTATGAAAATTTTCCCTCCAAATTTCATATTACAATCTAAGCTAAAAATAGTTGTCTGTAATTTGTCTTTATAACTTCCTCCAATTACTATGTTTCCTCTCCATTATTATGGTTCGACCATAGTACATTGACTACATGAGTAGTCTTGTTGTTTAGAACATTATCTCTATGATCCCGAGATGTTCACCAGATACTCCTCATAAGAAATATCATTCTCCAACTGTACCACCTCTGAAGACAGTAGATATGAAGGATTTGGTAAATACTTCTTTAATATGGATATGTGGAGTATGTCTTGTAATTTAGAAATAATATGTGGAAGTGTTATTCCATAAGCCATAGCTTCAACATGATCAAGAATCTTTAAGTGGCCTATGTAACTAGGACTTAGCTTTACTTTCTTCCAAAATCACATGACCCTCTTCCATAGAGAAATGTGTAGGAATACCATATCCACAACATTGAACTCAAGGTCATGTCGATGATTGTCCTCATAACTCTTCTGCCGAAATTGGGCTACCTTTTTGTGTTGCTGAATTATTTTCACCTTCTCCACCATTTCATTGACTATTATAGGTCTCACAATCTTATGTTCGCTAACATTATCCCATAATTCTAGTGTTCTGTACCGTTTTTCATAAAGGTCTTCATAGGGAGACATTTGAATGTTGTAGTGGAAACTATTGCAGTAAGAGAACTCAACCAAAGGCATATGTTGGTTCCATGCTCATTTTAAGTCCATCAAAAACTCTCTTAACTCTTCTTCAAGTTTTTGAATAGTTCCCTAATATGGGAAATAAATTTATGGATTATAAGCCGTTCTAATGTTTGGATTAGTGCATAGATCATGTTGGAGAATTTTCCAAAACAATAAGGTGAATCATGAATGTCGATCAAGTACAATCAATGTTGGTACTCCATGAAGCCTTAACACCACATTGAGACATATCCATTCTACATGGACCAGTTACTAGTCCCCTAGAATTGCAATAATATGAGTTTTCGTTGATAGACGAATTATAATGACCCATAAAGAATTATTTTCTATGGATGTCCTTGGTAGTCTAGTAACAAAGTCCATGGTAAAGTTCTCCCACTTCCATGTTTGTAATGGTAGTGGTTGAAATATCCCCTTATACATTTATCTTTTATCCTTCACATGTTGACATACCAGGCACATGTATGTATATTTTGTAATCCCCTTCTTCATATTTTCCAACCAATTTTTTCTTAGAGATCTCGATACATATTTGTACTCCTTGGGTTAATAGAGAAGGTTTTTCTATGTTAATAATTTAGAATATGCTTATTTATATATAGATCTCATTGTACACATAATCATGACCCAAATCCTGAAAATTACTCCTTGTTAATCTTGAACATAGAAGATTTCCCGTTTCTATGAGCTTCCACCCTTTTCATAATTTCCACATCTTATTTTAGCATCCTTTATTTTCTCCGAGATGGATGGTCGAGAAATAATTTGATAAAGGACTAATAAGTTTCCTCCTTTAAGGATTCTCATGTCGAACCTTGGTATGTCTAATAAGATTGTATACTTCTTAATTCTCATCATTGATAATGATGTCGGATCCTTTCTACTTAGAGAATCTACTACCTAATTTTCTATACTAGGATGATGGTGTATTGAGCAGTCATAATACTTGAGGATATCTAACTATATTACCTAGTGAATATTAAGATCCTTACTTGTGAATATATATTTAAGACTCTTTTGATCCCAGTATATCTCACACTTCTCCCCATAAAGATAATGCCACCATATTTTCAATGAAAAGATCACAGGTGGGAACCCTATATCCCGTGTGGGATAGTTTTTCTCTTGGATTTTCAATATCCTTGAGGCGTAGGTTATCACTTTATCATTTTTCACTAGTATGAAACATAATCCATTCTCAAAAGAATAATTGTATGCCAAAAATAGTTATCCACTAGTCAGGAGTGTGAGTAATGGTGTAGTGATAAGCCTCTTTTGGGCTCCTTAATGCTTTCCTCGCATACTTTTTCTAAATAAATCTAACTCTATTTCATGTAATCATGGTCACTAGGTTTAACAATAATGAGATATTTGTCACAATCCATCAATAATGCCCAAATAGGCCCAAGAAAATATGTATTTTCGATACAGATGTTGTCATGGGCCACTCTTTGATATTCATTATATTGGAAGTTTCCATAGATATCCCTTTGTTTGTGGTAACATACCTTAAGAACGATATATCCACTATCGAGAACTCACATTAACTATACTTTTAAAAAAATCTCCCTTCCCAAGTCCTTCATATAAATATTCAAATGCTCTTCGTGTTCCTCCTTGCACTTGGAGAACATGAGAATATCATTGATAAAAACTACAAAATATTTGTCGAGGTGGCCTCTAATGACTATATTCATTAAATACATGAAAATTTTAGGAGCATTACTGAGTCCAATGTTCATCAATATAAAATCATGGAGTACATACCTCATTAAAAAAGACATTCTTTGGTATATCTTCTTTTCCCACCATTAATTGGTGATATCCTGACCGAAGTCCCACCTTAGAGAAATATCCTGGCCAACATAGCTGGTCGAACAAATCAGTTATATGATTCAAGGGATACGTGTTATTTATCACGATTTTATTGAGTCATAATAATATATACAAGGGTTCATTAATCCATTCTTTTTCGTAACAAAGAGGACATGTGCACTTCATGGTGAAGCACTTGGGTGTATAATCCCATTGTCCAGATATTCCCATAACTGCTTCTTCAGTTCTCTTAGGATCAATGGTGTCTGTTATATACGGTGTCATTCATATACAAAGTGATCTAGGAATATATACAATTGACAAATAAAACTCTCAATCATGAGGAAGACCATGTAATACTTTAGGGAATACATCAATGTAATACCTCATGATGGGAATATCTTCAAGAAGTGCAATATCCTTTCTCTCAAACATTTAAGCGATATATGATATCTCATAATGCAGTAATATCCACAATTGAGATGATGATTCTGAAGGATATTCATCTTCCTCTTGACACTTTTTATGAATTTAAGGATGTTTCTGGGATATAAAGAGTGATCTACCTTTATCTAAATTTGATTTTGGATTTTTATAAAGATAGAAAATACATGCCCAAAATATCACCAAACTATACTAAAGGGTTTATGAATGAATTTTATAGAAGGTTCATTCTACACAAAAAATACCATCGAGGATTTATAAACATTAGACAATGATTTCTCAATTCTTTGTTCTCATAAATAAATCAAACCACCATATTCTGTGGTGGTCTATGAAAATTTATACTAAATATAAAATATATAGACAAATTCATAGAACAAAAATCAAATATTTCATTCTCTATTCTCGAATGAATATATTGTGTACCTATCACCACTTCTTTTTTGACTAAACCATTGTAGTAATGATGGAGGAAGCCCTTACTTTTTTCCTTGGAGGTTGTTATAGATTTACTCTAACAACCCTTTGTTGTGGGAAATGGTTAGAATATTTACCATGTTCCTTGCAGTTGAAACACTAAACAACTAGATGAGAGTTGATATTAATATTTATTCCTTAATCAACACTAATGGAATTTATTTCATATCTCTTCGAATTTTCATATCTAGATGTCTCGTTTTACCACATTTGATGAAATTTATTGCTCCCTTTAAATAGTTCACATGATACTTAGTCCCACAATTTTGACATGTGATAAGTATGATCTTATTTCCATTATGGGATTTATTTTCTGAACCACCACTATTAGAATCCATTCCCCTATTTTTTTAGGCCCATTAGACCATTGAGAGTCTTTAATCTCCATTCCAAGCATGAGGTAAGAAAGTACAATCTCCTCATAACTGTCGAAGTTAGGAATCACAAATTATTCTCATAGACTCAACTTTAGTTCTCTAATGAAGCGATCCACCTTGATTTAATTGTTGATGACAATTCCATATACATGTCTTGAATTCCTTGTAACGTTTGCATCAAATTCCCTAATAGAATCATCTTTTTCCTACTTATGTCTGAGGAAATCTCTTTCCATATTGAGATGGAGGTTTTCGGGACAATATTTAGTGAAATACAATTTTGTGAACTCATATCAATCTATGGAATTTTTTTTCTCTTTTTAAATCATATATATTTGATTAGTGTCCACCATTGATCAGCTTTGCCGTCAAAATGATAGACTTCCAGCACAACTGTCTCTTCTTCTATGCACTGGAGGATAGATAATTTATTTTCAATGGAGTTAATCCAATATTCCTCGATGAGGGGATCAGAAGATACACTAAACATGGGTGGCCTTTAACTCTTGAAATATTGGATGGAATCTTACTATATCTTTATAGGAGGATGGAGTTCTACATGATTCATGTTATTATTCGTAACATGAGACATTTGAGAAGGTACATTCATAATGTTTTGAGAAAATTTTCCCATCATGTTTAGAATTTAATTAAGAAAAATATAACATTCCCTATCACACTGATCATTGCCATGTGTTCTTCTATTTCCCACCATTAACTTAGAAATTAAAAGTATAGTTAGGGGGATTCAATACCTAGCTAATAAGAATAAAATGGAAACTTTAAAAACGTAATGACAAACTATTAATTGTGAAGTATATCATAACTTATGATTCCATTGGTTTCAATCTATGTTGTCCATGATATGTTTCCTAACATATATTTACTTATTGGAATTTTTTGTTCTATTATTAATGGTTCGTAATGAGTTTATTAATTTACCATATCATATCCCTCAGAAGTGTCGAACCAGGTGCCTAGTATGGATCATTTTCACGTTCTTAGTTACCCTAAGTCAGGTTCAGAACACCTTGTCAGAGTTGTTACTCCTAGGTAAATTTTTTCTAGAAATATGCCCACTTGTAGTATCCAAAAAGTGATTTATTTCCCTGATAAAATACTTACTCTATATTTACCAAAATTTAGGTATGTTTTCCTATATTTTGTCTTATCCCTAAGGTTCTCAATAAAGAGATCTATTCCATTTTTCCAAAAAAAACTAGACCATCATTTGATACCAAATATATTGAACCCCTCCTTTTACAGATATCATTACATGATTTTTATTATAATTAAACATCATATTACAATCCAAGGATCATAAATTCGAGAGTTTTAGAGGATTATGTACTTAATTATGAATCATAAAAACATATTTTATTTTATATCCATATTATGTTACTAACATAAATTGTTCTCAAACATCATTCATATTATATCGTGGGTATGACATGAATAAAGGGAAGAGATAAAAATACCAATAAGGGATTATTCAAAAGAATAAATCTTATCACATGGGTTAGAAGGCATGAAATAACTATATAAAACTCCATGTAATATAATATAGTGAGTCCTGAAATATAAAACATGGGATCATATAGACATGGAGTCGAAATAATGTGGAAGAAACATAAAACATGACATTATCATGACACATGTCTTATTTCACATAGAGGATCACAAGTCAAGGCTAATCGCCAAGACCATTACATCTGGATCACAAATCAAGCATAACAACCAAGATTGTTTCATATAACGTCCCTGGAGACAAATAATTACAGAAAAAATTGGAGCACTATATGGGTCCTTCAAAATTTTAATGACCATGAATATGTGTGCCACATGAAGAATCATACATAATGAATCGAACATAACATAAAGGTTACCTATAAAAGAAATGGGTGTCATAATCATGTCATAAGGAATTACACATTAGAATAAAATAAAAGTGAACACTAAATATTGGATTTATAAATTACACGGACATTAATAAGTTGAAATAGTCATAGATCACAATAACTACTATCAAACTTAATTGATAACATGAAATTTGAGTATTTGTGAATCTATAATGTTAAAACATTTTTGTGTGGTTTAAGAAAAATAAAAATGATATATCAAAACAGAATATAAAATCATATTTTATATGAAACGAGAATTGAACAAAGAATGTTTTCATAAAAATTAGTGATTTTAGAAAAGGTATGGTTTCTCAAAATAAATTATATATCTCACATTAAAATGGGTAAGATTTCATGAAGTTCCCTTCACTCGGGATTGCTTATCGAGAAAAATTGTGTAGGGAAACTTTTAAAAGAGTGAATATCCTTACAAAATTAGGATGAATGGATCATGATACATGATTTTGGGACATATAAAAACATCTAAAATATTCACTAAAGAATAATAGATAATTCCATGTGGGTAAAGATAGAGAGAGAGAGAGAGTAACCTGAAGGAATAATGGAAGTTGGGGTAGAATCCCTTACCTTAAATATGATGATGGTCTTAACTTGATCTTAATATCAAGAATAATCAAATTAAATTCATTAATTAATAATTAAAGAACCCATTTTACGTGAATATGATTTTTTATAACATAATTAAGTTTATTTATGGCCTTTTTGATGGGTTAAGAGATTTAATTTCATCGTTTTGGTGCATGGACTTCCTTGGTTTTCATGATTGGTTTACCTGTATACATTTTAAAATGATTATGTAAAGTTGGGGAAATTATCCATAATTTAATGAATATGTTATTAATGATCTTAAAAAGGATAAATTAGTCTCATATCATTTTTTTTGGAATGAGGATGAATAATTAGATAAAACGATAATGATAACAGTTTGGATTAATTAGAAGCCTTTTGTTCACAAAAAAATCATTTGGTTTTATATTTAAATATCCAATGTAAAAATTATTCAAGAGAATAAAATACGGTACAATAAATATATTATAATACTTTTCAATCATAAATATTGTTTCATGTCCATAATTGTATACAATAAATGAAATTGAAAACTTCACTGTCCATGACTGTGATAAATTAAAAAATCAGAGACTATGTTTTGTTTTTAGTATAAAAGGTGTTCAAAAGAGAGATGATGGTGAATTATTCAATTAAAATAATAAAAATCTAGTATATGTAGGTTTCTATAGTTATCATACAATTTTGATGATGGTAGGATATGATATAAAAAATAAAATAAATATCTTGAAATAAAATTAACATAAAAGGAAAGTGGAATTTACCTCTTTAATTAATCATCTTTAAGTGCCAATATAGGTGAGAGGGTTTAGTAGTTTGATGAAAAAATAGCTCTTGGACATGGGGAAGGTGCCTGGGAACATATTTGAGTAAAATGTTCTCAAGGCACAAGGCTTGAGTGGTGTGAGGGGAAGAAGTGGTGAGGGGTGGGGAGAGAGTGTTTTTTTGAATATTTTAACCATTATATTTTAATTATTATCTAGATAAGAAATAGTGGTGATTCTTGAAACTAAAGAGTGTATTTATTTTATGTTATTTAATGAAAATTATTCTTACATCATCCATGACCCAATGAATCGGGTTTTTAACTTTTAATGTATATATAATGTCAAATACCCTATTTTACTATTATCCATAAATTGATTTATTTCAGAAAAATCCCAAAAAATCACCAAAGACATTTTTCAATGAATAAAATTTAAAAATGAACTAAATTTTTTAATAATATTTTCTTATATATGAAAATTTTAATTATAATTAAATTCAAAATTTACTTGAAAAATACAATTTTTAAAAATACAACTTTGTTTCTAACTGTTTAAAAAATAAATTAAGGCCTCATTAAATTATATATAATCAGAAGACATAAAAATTTATATTTTATGAATAAATTTTAAATAAATATATTTTATTATAATTTATTAAATTAATTATAAAATTTATATTAAATATACATGACTTAAAAAAAACCAACACATAATTAAAAGTTTTTGAAATATTTATTTACATATACTTTAATATAATTATATCATATTGGAATTTATGTGATGAATACAATTTATTTATACTTTCATTGCTGAGGTTACTATTACATTGGCATATTTACTATCCATACAAGTCACAGTTCTCTTCCAATGGTCAAGTTACTATTACATCAGTATGTGTTCCTTAACATCTAAATATACATTTTATTTCACTAATTCATCATTTATAAAGTTGTTATTGTGTTATAAAATTGATTTTATGTGATTATACAATATTACATAATTTATAAAGGGAATTTCTATAAATAAAACTTTGGGTCATTATAGCCTGGTCTCAAAATCATTCCACATAATTTATAAAAATTAAACATGGGAAAATATGATATGTTGCATTCTACCCACTTTGGGGATTTACGTCTAGAATGGCCAAACCAATGATTACTCAAACAGATGAGGGTACTGAGAACAAATCTATGCCTCTCACTCAGATTTTCTCTCTTAGATATTCATGTTCTACCAATAGAACCAGCCCAAAGGAAACGACTGCCCATGAATGATCCTCTCTTATTAATCCACAATCTCCACTAGGTAATCTGGAAAAGCTTCCCAACCCTTGATTTCCATCTATCCCTAGTCAATGATGTGTGATGGGTCATGCAGGTACCTCCTCTACTATGACAGGTAAAAGATGTCATCTACATGATCTAACTACAGTGATAGAGCTAAGCAGTATGCCACTTCACCAACTCTAAGTAGTATCTATAAATGTTTGATGAACTTTGATTATAGTTTGACGACTTGGCCAAATATTGGTAATCCCCATTGAGATGAATCCTAAATGAATATATTTTCTCCTTCCTCAATCTCTTAAGGCCTTCGTCTCCTTTTAACATAGTAATTATAACGTCTCCGTGCAGTCTTCATATACTCTTGAATGATTTTCACTTTCTCCATAGTAGATCGAACCAACTCTGGGCCCATGACTGTTGAATCTCCAAGGTTAGTCCCGCATATGGGTGACCTGAAGGGAAACCTGTATAAGTCCTCAAATGGTAACATACCATTGGTGGAGTTGTGGTTATTTTTGGTAAAAAACTTCACCAGTGGTATGTGATCCTCCCAACTATTTCCAAAGTATAACATGAACGCCCACTGCATATCATCCAAATTTGGAACGGTCCACTCATTTTTATCTTCCTTCTATGGGTAAAATGCTATGCTTAAAAAATAACTGGGTCCCAAATGTCTCATGAAATACCTTCCAAAATCATGATATGATTCAATAATCCTAATATGAATCAATCTTCGATGGGACTCCATAGAGTCGAACAGTCCCATGCATGTAGATGTGTCACAATATCTCTACTGAAATCTATTATCATATATCCAGGAAGTCGGATGACATTGTGATTCATTCCACTATTACCGAGATAGAATCATTTTCCTAGGACCTATGAGGTAAACCCATCACAACCTCTTTAAATATCACATCCCACTTCAATTCCAGCACCTCAAGGGGTGGATTTAACCCCATTGAACCTGGTGATTGGCCTTCAATTTATGACAAGTGAGGCATCAAGAGACAAACCCTGCAACTCCCTTCCTTATCCCTAGACATCAAAACTGACATTGGAGGTCCTGATATATTTTTTCCACACCTGCATGTACCACCAATGGGGATATCTGGAACTCCCTAAAAACATAATCCTACAATTATAATGGTATAACTTTTCACTCTCTAAGAACAACGATGTTCTCACCACATTTCAAATATACATTAGAAGCATGTCTTATGGACATCAGATCATGTAAGGTCTCATAGTCTGAGTTCTTTATATATGACACCCTAACTCACTGTTTGAGTGGAGGGGTGAAAACCATCACCTAGAGGTAAGCTTCTATATATCCATCCAGAATTAATATCTATAATGAGGATAACTTCTTTGACATCTCATTTTAACACTAAAAACTAGATATCCAGCTGAGAAAATTTTCCACCACATTTCCCTTCACAAAATTATATTCAATCTCAAAGTCGTATTTGTAGACTACCTCTATCGATATCCTTTATCTCATGTTCATATCCTTTTGAGAGATGATATCCTTGAGACTCTAGTGATCACATTATACAATAAACTGATCTCCCATTAGGAAGTTTCAACACATCTATAAAGCAAATACTAGCACGACTAACTCAAGATCATGGGTCACTTAATTCTACTCTTGTGGTCTCAACTGACATGAACCATAGGCCATCACCAATTACTAATACATCAGATCAAAACCAGGAATGGTTCCTGATACATCACATAATACTATATATTTGATGCTTTCCTCCAGTATCTTATATATGGGAGAACTCATCAACCTCTTCCTTAGCTTCTGAAAGAACTGTTGGAAATTATTTTTCCACACTGAAGGATTCCCCTTCCATGTCAATGTTTTATAGGGTTTTTCTACTCTAATGATGTCTATAAGAAATTTCTAATACTATCCTTCCAACCCAAGAAAACTCTGCACCTCAGTAACACTCTTGGGGGAATCCAAATAAAGAACTACCTCAACAATCACTAGATTCATTATAACTCCAGCCTCTATGATGATGTGTTTATGAAAAGGGACCTATCAGATCTATAAATAACTCTTCAAGAGCTTTCCATAATTTTGTTGCTCTTAGAGAGTGTCCAGAACCGTCCTCATGTGCCTCATGTGCTCCTCCTCAGAATCAGAGTACACTAAGATGTCATCAATGACCAAAATCTGGTCTATGTATGTTTGAAATATCAGGTTCATGGGGCCCATGAACACTACTATAGTATTTTTCAGCAGAAATGGAATCAACAAGTACAAATATTGAACCTAATGAAACATGAAATCGCCCTCTGTATATCCTCAACCCTTACTCACATCTTGTGATAGCCTGATCTGATATCAATCATTGAGAACCATCGTACCCCTTTCAACTGATTAAATATGTCATCGATCTTCATTAGTGGATAATCATTCTTCACTTTCACTTGGTTCAAGTGAAAATAATACTGACGTAACCTCAATATCATATCTTCCTTCTTGAAAAAAAAACTGATGTTGCCCAGGGTGAAACACGAGGTCACATGAAAACCTTCTTCTATATGTCCTCCAATAGTTCCCATAGTATATGAAGCTCTATGGGAGCCATCCATTATGAATGTGTAGATATCAGGGTTTACCCGTTGTGTAGAGCAATGTATAAGTTCATGTCCCTATGGGGAGGTAATATGGGAACATCTTCAGTAAATATGTCCCAATACTCTACCACCACAATAGGAAACTATAGAATCATGTCATCCACTACACTGAGAGTGAGGCTATTCAACTGATGAGTAATCAGATTCCCCCCTCCCCATATTCAATTCCATCCTACATGGCCTAAATTTTCTTTTCACCAAAAAAGGAAAACCTAGTTTTTTCACTACAGATAAAACACACTCTACACCTAATGAAGTCAAAATGAGCATGAACTATGGATAACTAGTCCATACCAATAATGACTTTATAAGGCATCCAAATTTCTACCAAGATATTGAAATTGAAACTCTCCCCTCCAAGATTAGGGTCACACTATTATAACCTACGTGGGATTATAAAATTTTCTCTAAAAGAAGTATCTAAGTACAATGGTTGATTAAACAATTTCATTGGAATCTCTGAGTCCTAAATAAGGTTAATGGTAAGGAAGGAATGACTAAAACCCACGTCTATCAAAACTACAGATATGGTGTAAAAGTCACAGACCATACCATGTGTAATCCTTTGAGACATAGGGCCATAAGACTCCATCTCCTGTACATGTCCTCTTTCCGAACCACCATCTCATTGAGGCCGAAGTGGACCACCTGGGGGTGGTACTGGTAATAGGAAAAACATTGGACCACCTCATGCTACCCTGTATGCTCTTATGCCATGATCACCACCATACGAACCACCCTTATCCTATCTCTAACTCCTCCTCAGTGGTCCCTAAGCCATCTACTGATCAATTTTACGATGAGTCATGAAATCTTGAGCTAGATGTCCCTAACCACATCATGACTTAAATGATCTATCCCTAGTCTAAATTGAGACTCCCTGGTATCCCTCCACCATGGAACCTATGTCTAAGGATTTCCTTATAAAGTACCCGACCCACTAGTATCCCTACAACTTCAATTAGTTTCAGGTTTTTGATTTCTCATCTACCTGGTTCCCACTACTATCCCCCACTATCACTTTCGGCTATGTTAGAAAACACTCCACTTGAATGGTCTACTCTATTACCCCATTATAATTAAAAATTATAAAGGAAACCATTAATGTTGTGATGTATCGGTATAAGCCCGGATCGAAGGCCTTATCCCTAAACAACTTGTCTCTTACCATATCCATGAAGTAGTGAAAAAGGTCAATAAACCTCACTGAATACTCTATCATATTCATACTTCCCTACTAAAAATTATAAATATCATATATGTGTTCCAATCCCAAAATGGATGGATTTAAATCTTATTTAAATATATTCTCGATGTTTATCCAGTGGAGAGTTATCTCATTGTGAGACAGTTTCATGAAGCTCCAACGTAACCCCACAGATACCGGAAGAAGACTCTTGGTGAGAACAACTTGCCGGTCCTAAGGCTTCCTCACAAGGTGGAAAACACGGGTGAATTATTCTATTCAATACTCATACATCTATGGGTATGGGTCCCCCCAAAACCCTGGAGGTCACTGCCACTAAAAATTGTACAACACTCTCATCTCACGGGCATCCTTAGCTGGTTGTGCTGGAAGTAGCTGCAACTCAACAGGCAGTGGTATAACTGGTAAACCACCTAGAGGTGCTATCCCTAGAACATGCATCTCCATCAATGCCTCGTCACTAGGTGAATCATCCTTATGATATCATGGTTAAATCATGGTTGGATGTCTTCAGGGTGGAATACTAAAATAAAACAGGATGTACCATAGTAAATTGATTATATCTAGAGAGATGACCCAAGAAAAAGTTTGAAAACACAATCACTCATATATAAGGAATACACCATTTTTCCCATGTGACCATTTTTTTCATGTAATGGTATAAAAATAATGTATTTAGCATCCAAGGGTATGGATACGTTTACCACTACACCAACACTGGAGACCCTAGACTAGATTCCTAACATGAAACACATAACCTTATTTCATAGACCCAACCTCACACACACCCGGTCCAAAAGTAGAACCGACCTACATTGATACCACTCGGTTGCAACCAATCCTAGAGGGTCATGTGCCTTGACTAACCCAAGCTCGCCTCCAATAGTCTTGGGGCTAGTGACTTTCACTAATAAGGCATATCCCACAAATGGGAAAAATTCTTCAATTAATATTACACATGGACACATATCCAAACAATGAAAATGTGGAATGTAAAAACATTATGTATATAAAGCTTATATACCACTAACATCTCACAATAGGTTACAACAGTGATAGTACTAGTAAATAAACAGGACAAGAATTCATGCCCACAAAAAGGTTACGTAACCACAATTCTAACCTATAAAGAAACAGGTATTGGGTCTCCTATATGAACTGTAGGAACACGCCTAGGATTGTACATCATCTTTAAGCACATCCGGGTCCTGATCTTCCTAGAACTCTATCAAAAGGCTGATCGTCTTCACTATACATGACATGTGCAGGAAAATCTCATGTAGTGGTGAGTATTAAAATACCTAGTAGGAAACCCCAAAAGATAAATTAATAAAAAAAAAGAAATACCAAAATGGAATACAACAAATGAATACCATAATGGAACACCACAAAGGAATACCAAAATTTAATGTACTATCATCTAATAACATGTATATATCTAAAATACAAGTTTCATTAATATCCAGATATTCTTAGTCCAAGACACATAGTCTAGAGGTAAGCCAAAACAAATTCCCCGACACAGGATTTTGTTCGAATCACGTTCGTTCTATGAGAACTCACTCCTTGAGCCATGATATCATTAGAGACACTCATGGAGAGGAATATATCATTTGGTCCCTTCCCAAGAAGAATGTAGTGATCAATGAATAGTATGATACACAGAGAGGGGATCCTGCCCAAAAACACTAGGGAATACCACTAACCCAATCTAGATTAATTTGAAACATAGAGGATCCTTACAAAACACACTAGCTAATACTAATAAACCTACTGATGCAGCTCATAACATACGGTATCCTATATAGACACACAGGGGAATACAGATAACCCAACTGATGTAACCTACAAGATGGAGGACCAAAGGCCTACTCTTGAAGGTTTTGTTGATACAACAAAACACCACTAGGGGTTATTGAGGATCTTACTACAATACCCGAGAAGGATACCATAACCCTATCTGTACTAAACCTCTAAAGGAGATTACAATCTAGTGATGTGGACATAATTTCATATTGAACTATCCAGGAAATGACCAGGAGGACAATCTCAACCTATACTGGTCCAATCATAAAACTCCCCACTTGTCTTAAAAGGACACTCTAAATGTTAGGGTCATAATGCAACAAATGTCTCATCAAATATACAATCATTCTGTGAGTTATGATAGTTTGAAATTTCAATGGAAGGTACTAGGATCATGGACTAACCGTGGTGGTCGACCACCCAAACCAGCTTCTGAATGGGTACTGCGGTCGACCGCCATCGTTTACCTCACCACCAACTGCTACGATCATGTGGCATCTGGTGCGCCCATGGCTCATGATCGACCACCATGAACGAATGTGGCTCGGTCACCCCTAGGTATGACCTGAGTAATACCCATCCTAATTTGTCCGACTGAATCCAGAGGTCCCGACCACACCTTCTTGGTCTGACCTGACCCTTTGGGACTGGCCCGACCAACTATGCCTGGGCCAGTCCTGCTCTTCATCGGATTGTCCCATCTACCCTAACCTGGCCCTCTCACAATTGTGCATCCTAAACCACCACACATGTCCTTTCTGTCTGTTTCTATGGCCTCCAATCCACATGGGCATTGGTCATGTCTCATGAAACCACCATCGTGCCCCACTCCTGCATGATCTACTATCGGCCATGCGGTCGCCCGTTACACTGCACACCACTAATGTCGTCACCCCACCTCGCATGACCAAAGTTGTTCTTCCCTTCCTCATACCACTAATACACCTTGGATTACTATAATTAACAATGGTTGTAGATCTAAACTCTTTAGGTCCTAATCTACATAGACATAGACTTTGTTATTGGGTTTTCTCCAATTCATGTCTTCAGTCACATTCATAGCCACCTGGGAAGTCGAACCGTGTCCACGGGGGTCCAAAAGTGAAGAATAGGGGAAATAAATTCTTGTAGAATAACCTTTGGAATGTACCTCAACCTTTTCCTGTGTCAGGATTAATTCATTCTCGTTAGAATGAAGGATGAATAAGAATAAGGAAAACTCCTGAAATAATCCCCACAACTATAAACTATCCTGAAATAATCAAACAATGCATCCATATGTTCGTGGATCGACCCTCATTCATCATGGAAATCAAGAATAGGGAAACCAAAAATAAACAACCTCCCTACTAGTATTGGGATTGGTCACTGAAAAATAATAGATGTCACATTATTTTTGATCCCATGTCCTTGAATCTGAGGGACGTCATTCAATCGATCTATCATCATTCAACAATTGTTTCTATAGAGGTTCTTCTCCAAATCTCTAGAGTAAATTAAGGGATATTAGCCTACCTCATAATTCTATTTAAGACTTAATAAAAAGTAATTGCATAAAAAGTTATTTTGAGAAAATTATTTTATTTATGGTTAAACCCTCTGTGATTTTTTATGCAGATGACCAGTGAAGAAAAACATTATGTCTCACCTTGGTTATATTCACTTCTCTATACTGAACGGTGCACTAGGATATCAGATCTGAGCACCCATTAGACAGTTATTCAAATTTTTAAGAAAAAACATGCACACATGCTATTAAATGTTTAATATTTTTCAAATAATTGTTCAAGGAAAACTAGGCCTCATAATAACACGTCATCTCATCACATGGACTCAAAAATATTCCATATAAATTTTAAAAATAAAACATTGGAAAATTTGTGACATTACAAAAGTTCAAATCATAAGCATCACATACATCTATATTTTACAACTGATTAATTGTATTTATAGAACTTATTGTGTTATGACTATGTTCTTGTTCTATGTTTGGGGTTGGGAAATGGTAAACTACCAATTTTTCAATGTATGATGAAAGTGAAATTGTGGTCATGAACACACATGTCAATAATAATCTACGTAAATATCAAATGATGGATTTGTTCCATAGTTTTTTGCTATATCATGGAAACTCAAAAATAAATATAGATAAGGGTTTTATTTTCTTGTGATTTGTTTTGCCATAAATATCATCATTCTTCATCAATGATGAATAAAAAATTTATGAATAAGTGTATCTGGTAAAAGATGGTTCAAAATCATGTAGGTAATTGAATATGTATGGACCATAGTTATGAATAAAGGGAGATCCCTACACCATAAAACATGGATTTCAACATAATAGGGAAGATCAGAAAAAGAGTTGTGCTATAATCCCTAGACAACACTATAGTTCATGTATCTACTTTAGATTATAAATATTGATATTATTGTCAAGGTGTGTGTGAAAAATATGTTTCAAGGGAGGTCTATGGTTAATTTTTTCACATTAATTTTCAAAGGTATATCATTAGGCGTGATGTGAACTTAAACTACTAAAGATAATTCTGATAGATAAAAATTCATTTAGAAGTCTTATCCTCAACAAATGGATGTAGATAAATAAGATATGAATTATTAATGCCTTCCAAATTCATGGATAATCTGATAGATTAAAATTTATATTCAATGTGGAGTATAAATATGATCTAAATATTATAGAAAATAAATTTAATATAAATTGAAGATAAAAATTCCAATACTAAAAATTATTTTATGAATAATAAAATTTGTGGTATACATTTACCTAGGACATTTGGAAGTAATTTGGGATCCTATATTATTATATTTTAGCTACTTCAAAAGAGTTTTTTTGTTTTTATGGATTTTCAACACTTCAATTATCATATACCTTTTATTTTCATTCCCTTCCATGACTACCATGAGGGGGTAAGTAGTTTTTTACTATGATCTATATAGATTAGGTATTTCATTTATTGAATTAAACTATTTTCTTAATTATATGATCCATTTCTGTATTCAATCATAATTCACATTAACCTTATATATATAATCCTTATATGACCATTAGGGTTTGAGGTAAAAAATCCTTCAATAAATTAACTAGATGCCTTGGAATGATGTATGGGCATTGGTTGAAAATGGTAGTTACATTCAACCATGGTTATAAATTTCATATTATATTGACTAAGATAAGTACATAATAGTTTATAAGGGGTGTGATTTCAATGTATATTGTCCATTTGGAGAGGAGGATCCATAATATTTAACTCTTAATATAAAAATATTATTTTATTACCTTTCATGTTACTAGGTCATGAACTCCATAATACTATGAATGGTACATTTTTTTACCAAGTCTTAAAAAACCAATCTATAATATATTACTTCACATTATATTCTAATATATTATAAATTTTCATACACAATATTATTTGGGATCGAACTGAACTTATATATTCTACACTTGATAGTTAGTTCACATATAGTATAATTTTTATAAAATAAGAAACTCAAAACAATTTAGAATAAATGATTCCAATCAAGATAATATTTTTTTCCATCATTATTGGGGAAAAGTTTCTATAAATCTTAGGATCATTAATATTTTTTTAAAAATAATTTCTCTTTTTTATAAATGTTCTTGTAGTGTTGTAGTTTTTAGATCACCTTATTCACAGGCATGGTAAACTCAAGCAAAAGGAAATGAAAAAATATATTGCAAATGACCTTGAGATAGGTAAGACTTTTGGGGAAGTATAATCTCAAAGAAGAAGAAATGATTGTGGGATCTTTACAAGATGTTTTTTAATAAAAATCAATTGAATATGTTGTTGTATAGATTTAATGGACCATGATATGACCTAAAGTATGGGGGTTCAATAGAAAATTATTCTACCCCTATTCTATGTATGTCACATCGAGATCAATATAGAAACCAATATGATGATATCTAGAATGATCCAATTATCTAATATTCCACATGAAAACCCAAACACACACATATAGAGTTTTCAAAAACATTGTAAAACATTACAATTTAGTAATGTTTTAATAATGTGGTTTATTAAGTATATATTTTTTATTACAAGATAATGATAGGAAATGGATTCAATTATGTTAACTTTATTATATTACCCCAGTTGTAGTGGTTGTTAATAATCATCCTAACAAAATTATTCCCTCATTATAATGCCATAAATATTCACATTAAAATTTTAAATTTTAGTCAAAATGATGATAATTAATTGTCAAAATAATTGGACAGGTTAAAAATATAATAAAAATTTATCCTCATCATGGTATATAATTGTGGATGCTAATATAAATCTTTTATAAGGTTTTTTCTCAAGGAAAGTATTTTATTATAGATGTCAGGGATTGAGGATCACTACTATGGAAGTATCTGAAAGGTGGATAAACATTTACTAGATTAGATGGTGAGAAATATTTTTTCAATTGTGATTGAAATAGGATAAATGAAAAGACTAAACATCGAAGACAGTGTACCGATTGTTTCTGAAATAGAATACATAGAAAATAAAATAGGTAAAATACTTCTCATAGACTTAACCAAAGTTATATTGGTTGGAGATTGAAAAATCACAAAAACTATTTTTTAGGGTTGGAGGCCTCAATAATAACAAAGTCATGGTTACCAATAAATGCTATCAATGTATTAAAAACAATGTACTTCTCTCCGATGACAAATAAATTCATTAGAGGAGACCTTGTAAGTATTCATGACAACCATTAGGGATGATATCAAAGTGTTGAAGGATTTACATGATGATATCATGTTAAATATAGAGATTAAATCTGGCTAAATTGAAAAATAACTCAAGGAAACTCAAAGAAGAGTAATATCAATAGACATAGTGGTCTCAAAATATAGTCTTGTGAAATAAATCAATTTAAGAAATTGAAATATAACCCTGATAGTGCTGACAAGGTCTAGAATATTTAAGATTTTGATGAATAAAACATGAAGACAATTGAGGAATTTGGGAATGAAATAAATAAAGTAACTAATCAGTAAGATAATAATACTTCCCACCCAATTTTCCTTCATCACTATTTTAGAGAATAATGTTGTATGGGGTGTTTGATGAAAATAATTATGGATTTTTAGAAATGTTATAATATTTTATATTAATTTCCCCTTCATATAATATATAGAAAACATGTTGACACATGTGATGTATATAAGGGAGATATTATTGAACAAGAGAATATTTGAGGAGTTAGGAATATTGTCACTCATAGGGGAATGCTATATTATAGTGTTAAAGAGCCTCCCGAAGAAGTAAAAAAGACCCATGTATCACATTGATACCTTTTAAAATCAGGTCAATCCAGTTTCAATAAAAAAAAATTGATCTAGGTGTGAGTGTAAATATCCTAATATAACCAATATTCAAGATATTGATGTTGAATGGGATGTTTCTTATAATAGTTTCTCTTTATAACTATAAGACATAATGGTGAAACATCGATGATGATTTATTGAAATATTAAATGTTAATGTGGATCAATAATAATTATTAGTTTACTTTCTTGAATTGGACATAGATGAACTGAAGACTACATTAATTTTTGGAAGAACATTCTTTGAAATAAGATGTACATCTATTGATGTAAAAAGTGGGGATACGATCTTAAGGGTACATGGTGAGCAAGAAAGGTTTATTATTGACTATGAAATAAAAAATATATATATGAAAAACAATATTATATAAATTATGAAAACTTGATTGAATATTAATATGTTAAAAAAATAAATGATGGAAAGGATGTAATTATTGTATAGGAAAATGAAAACAATGAATGGGATTGAAGGAAGAATATAAATATAATAGAAAATTGATAGTATAGTGGAGGTACTACTGAAAAAGGAGAGATCAAAAAAGTCCAATTCGTCTAGTATGTATATAAACTATCCATTAATTTTTGAAGATGTAAAAAAACAATAATGTATTGTTCCCATGGGGGTTTAGAAGGTATTTTCTAGAGTAATGGTAAAGCTAATTTCAGAGAAGGTAATATGAACCATATACATGGATAAATTACATCATTGACCACTCATATATCTTGATTTAGTATCATCATTCCTACCCACAATCATGTGATTTATAATATTTTTTTTTGATCTTAAAAACAATAAAAAATGATTTCATTAGGAAAAATATGTTTATTCTAACATATTTTTTAGTAATTAGTTGTTAGTAATAATTTAGGGTTTATAGGTTTTTTTAGGTAATAGTTTAAATGTCATTCATTATTTATGAGAATTAAAGGGAACAATCATATATAATTTAGGGGGTTCTTTTAACATATATTAATATAAAGTGGAAGTCACAATGCAATTAGTGGAATGAGATGAAAAAGGAGTGATTAAATGTGAAGTAGAAATATGAGTTCAACAAATTTATTTATTATTACACTTAAAAATTTGTAAATTTTTATTTTTATTTTTAAAACGAAATTATATACCCACACATAATTATTTTTTAAAATATAATCTAATATACATAAATGTCTTAGGAAACCCATGATTACTAATTTTATATTTAATTTTTAATAATTTTATATGAGTAATATGGGTGTATCAATGAATACAGATAAATATATAGGTGTTAATTTCATAAAATAGGATTTTGGGATGATATTAAATTTATGGAGATGAAATTTCATACCATTTTCCAAGATTTCATTTTCCGAAGTTCATATGGATTAGTTTTTCATTATTATTTAATCCATGAGTGGTTTTCCTAATTTACTATTCTCATTCTAAAGAGGGTTCTAAGACAACTTTTTATATTTTTTTCTATACAATTTGTCATGAGATATCATAGGACATTTTTTAAATGGAAACTTTTATTGTGGTTTTGTCAAAACTATAATTATACAGAAAAATTAATATGATTGAAGAATTTTTTGTTATGAAATTTTTTATGAGACCATACATAAACATTTAATACTTATTTAGATAATATATTACATTAATATAATAGTTATAGAAGATCTATTTTATAATATAATCATATACATTCTTATCATACCCTTTGTGCCTTTCATGACATTCATTAATCCAAGTGTGGGAGAGAAGTTGTTATTCAAGAAAAGGGTAATCCTAAATTGTGGAGAATATAATATTTTTCCATCATTGGATATTAGGTAATATTAATTTTTTTCATTCATCATGATTTATTTTTTACCCATATCTAACAAACTAAAAAAATATTAACGAATAAAAAAATAATAAATTTAGAAAAATAATATTGTGTTTTGTATTTAAAGGTACAAAAAAATACAATGTAATTTTTCATTTGGGATTTGATAGAAAATGTATTACTTTTCCATAGTAGAAAATATTTAATAAAATGACACATTGGGGGGAATAAAATAAGTGTGTATTCTTTCAATGTATTCAATGTTTTTTTAGCCAAATTTGATCTTGAGGTATTGAAGAGATAACTCTATTAAAAGGATATTTTGATTTACATTGTCTTATATAATGAATTTTACTTAAGATAAACACCATTTAAATTATTTATTACTTTTTTCTCTATAAATTGGAGATTCTATATCTAATTAAATCCTATGTAAATGGTAATATATTCAATGAATGAAAAATATCCACTAAAACTTTTACCTTCAATGATGAGTGAAAAAAATATAACTGAGGTAAATCATAATATGGTAGGCTTAATAACAGTTAATTAAGATTATTTATTGAATGGTAGTATATTCCTTTAAATTTGTAATAATGTGAAAAGTAAGATATAAAACATACCAATTTATTTGAAAGGTGATAATTTCAATAAATATTTATATTTTATTACTAAATGTTCTTAACCTATTAATAATTGTTTAAATTTTGTTTCATTGAATTTGAATAACAGTTGCATGGGTTCCCTTTGTCTATGAGATGAGATATATTATTAATGGAAATAATTTTAATTCATTCATTTTTTAATATAATTTTATTTAATTATGAATTTGTTTTTTTAGGATTTCCAATTTGATCATTTTTACTACATTTAATGTAAATTAACATTTTAGGATTTATTTTTATAATATAAAAAAATATTATGTTAATAATATTTAAAGTAGATTTTTTTTAAATTTGATGATTTAACGATTAAATTTTAAATTAAAAATAGGGTAATATGAAAAAATGTTGAAAATTTTAGGTTAGCCTTCAAATATGCTTCAAGAAAAATTTCCATCTTATTGAGAAGTTCACCAAGTAACCTAGAAGGACATCCATTATCACCAAAACTATAAATAGTAACATACATAGCATGTTTTGAAAAAAAAGTAACAGGGATATTGTTGGCGTTCATTTCTTGGTGCTTGTAATGACCTGAAATTTTATAAAAAAATTCCTTATTTCAATGGATAAATTCCCTATTAAGTACTGAAGTTATTAAAAATACTTTCACTACCTTTGTTATTTTGATTCCTTATAACCTATCGTATTTAAAAGGAAATTATGAATAAAACCTATTCGTAATATTCTCATTGTAAAATAATCACTAAGATTATTATATATTATGGGTTATGATAAAATTCAATTTAAATTGACGGAGGAAGTGATGGCCTTGACCATTATAATCGTACCCTATAAATCCCATTTATTAGATCTTTTGAGGGGTAATAAATCACTCCAATTTTTCATTAACCAATTCCAATAAATAATTATAACAATAAATACAAAAATATTTACATGAGATTTTTGATGATTTTTTAGATCATGACACAATTATTTTTCATAGAACCACCCCCAAAAAATTACAACCATTGTACACCATACCATTATAGAGTATGCTGGTGTGAAAAGTGTTTAGGTATCTAGGCCTTATGAGTATGAAATATTTAGTTTTATTTATAATAAAATAATGATTTTTTATCAAGTTTTATAATTACATTACTTAAAAAATTATATTTTCTTTTATGAAAATTTTAATTTTTATGAAGAAAAAAATTTAATTTTGTAAAATATAATTTTGTAACATTCGCATTGAAAAATTAAATAATTTTGAGCAAAATATTAATTTCATGTATTATTATTCTAAAATAATATGTGTATATATATATATTATAATATAATTTAATGATGTCCATTATAATATCTATAAGGGTAATAAAATTGGTATTTTCATAGATATAGGTATTTTACTGTAAATAAGGATTTTAATTTAAAATTATAAATACATATATTTAGATAAATATTATTATAAAAAATACTTTTTTTCAAATCAAAAAATTAAAATGATTCCATGGTTAATTTTCCATAGCTTTATATTATATACAATATTTGGGGAAAATTTTAATAGGGTAAAAATTATATGGTATATATTATGACATCATAAAGGCCCGAAAGGGATGAATTAAATTTTATAAAAGTTATAATTGACCAATTATATGATTTTATTTAAAATAATGAGTTTTTAAGTTATTTGAACAATTTTATAAAACTTTAATGAACCGTCTGAAGCCAATATTATCTTTTAGTGTATTAAAATCAATTATTATTAAACATGACTCACTTCCACATATATAATGGTATTATTTTGAAATTATACGTAATTTTATGAAATGTTTTTTAAAAAATACTCTATTTGGTAGAAACCAAGGGAGAAACCATTGGAATCTTTTTGGTTTTTATTTTTTTATTCAATTGAGTTTAAAAACTATGTTTAGAAAGTAATAATGAATTCCACTCACTTTTCCTATAAATTCCCACATAAACTCCCACTATTATCCATTAAAACTCCATTCACCATGATTAATCTAAATATCCTTCTTTAATGACCTCTTGATGTCATCGAATGCTCTTAATAATCTCTTTACAAAATTCTAGAAGTTCCCTCTCAAGGTAAGGGATCTCTCCCTCTCTATTCTTTTCCCTAAAAACACAGTCATTGTATTTAGCCTTTTGAACCTCTATTGACTATAATGAAATGGCTTTATAAATATCCCATTATTATATAGTAGATTTTATAATAATTATATATCATTTAACCCACTTATTATAAAATTTAACAATGATGATAAAATTCCTAAGTATGGGATCATCTCGTTTTATTTTTTCAAGAATATTCTTTATATAATTCATTTTTATTTATAGTTTTTATATTGGAATACAAATTTACACATCCATTTTACTATCCATATAATTTTAAATTAATTATAAACCACATTTCACTCACATTAAACCCTTCCATTAATATTTATGTACACCAACTGTGCTACTAAAAATATCCCATTATTATCCCTGATAAACATTTATGTTAAGAATACCCATATCCATTTCCAATCAAGGATATTAACCTAGATGTAAAAATACATAATGTATTGGAAAATTAAATTTATTTAACCTAAACTCTTTAATTGTGGGATTAAAATTGATGAATGGTTTTCTTATTTCATATTATATTTGTTGCACAAACATTTATGTACATGATATGAATGTGATAGGTGGCCTTGAATTATATATCCCTCTAATGAATTGGTAATATTTATATCTCATGAGATACCATCTATGTTACATGGGATATTACCCTAATCACACTTTTGTTTAGAATTTAATTATTCATCTGATTTCATGTTTTATGATGTTTCCACATTAAGAATTTTCCTTGATATTATCATCTAATATCATGATTTTATTTTCATTTTCAGGATTATCACAACTTTAATTTCACCTTTATACACCTATAAGATCATATCCATTACTCTCATAATGTAATTATTTGACTATTCTATTATTGGGATTTAAATCTCAGACCTTTATTACATATTTCCAAAGGTTCTCTAATGCATTCTCTGAAGAGAAATGTAATTTAAAAGCCTTTTATGGGGTTTTAAATATATTATGTGTTTACATGTTTTTGTTTATTATTCTACATATCGAATTTCTCAATTATACTAGGATACTAGATCTTATGGGTTTGTATAATGTGTTTCTTTATGTAAATAATCCTGAGATAATGTGTATAACATATATGGATTTGCATAGTGCATTTAGGTGATAAGACGTGAGGGTTGATACATATCGAATGGAGACATGGTATGGGGTTGTGCCTTTATATATTTCCTATTATAGATCATTGAATTAATTATTATTAAGTGAATATCATCCCCTTTGAACTCCGATATAGGATAAGGAAGCCCATGTGGAACTGTTTACTTTTACAAAAATGTTTTCATTTGGCATTGGATTGAGAATCCTTTTCATTAAAACATTTCTTGACAATTGGTTTTCACCATTAAATCTTGTTTCACATCGTTTTCCACCATTATTGTTGAATATTGAAGCATTACCTACACTATAGATTCAATGAGGGAAGCATGGTAGGATAAACTCAATAGAATAGAACCTATAAGATGTGGTGTCGTATTCCATTTCATTGCATCATAGTCCACCATTAATGAAATATTATGATTAAACTAGTAGCTTAATAGCTATTATATTTCACCATTATTGTATATGAAAATGGGTAAAATAGATATTTTATACCAGGGGATAAAAGTAAAACATATTTTGTTATAGGAAATGTGATGATGATTTATTTAATGACTACAATAATGATATTTGCTATAGGATGTTTCTAACACATAGATACCATATAATCAATAGGGATTTGGGTTTTTTAGATTTTAATATATTGTTAAACTATGAGATTTATTAAAAATATTGGAATAATTAAAAATTCATGATAATGGTTTTGTGTCCTAGGATGGTTCTACATCATGGAAGTGATCGAAAAAACAAAGACCTAAAATTTTCAAAAATAAGGATCCCTAAACCATAATATATGGTGTTCACGGTAATAGAATAGATTATGAGAAGGGTTATGTTGTAATCCTTGGACCATGAATTATTTATTATATCTTCTTTATATATAGAGTATTAATATTTTTTTCCTTACATGTACATCCAGCCAGTTTCAATGGGGTTCGATGTCGATGTGTTTCATGTAGATTTTCATTGGTATGTCATTGGAAATGACGTGGATTTAAACTAATGAACGATTGATTATGAGATGAAAACTTTTAGCGTATGGTATATCTTAGATAAATAAAAGTATATATAGAAGATATGAATGATTTGGGAATGGCTCATTCATGTAAAATTTTATATATTCCGAATAAGATTCAATGTCTCGTTTATGATCGAACCAAGTGTTACATAAAATAATGGAGGGGGGAATTGATGATATAAAGTCATATATTGATATTATTTCAAATAAATTATAGGTTTGATGTATATATTCAAGAGGGTTTTGGGAGATATAGAGTGTTGTTGCAGTGTTTTAGTAATTTCACTACTAAGGAGATTTTTTCTTCCTTTATCTAATCCACAATATTTTTATTACCTTTATGGAATATAATTATATGGTATGTAGTTTTATAAAATGCTATGTATTTATGAGGGATTTAATTAATAATAGTAAATGGTTTATCTAATTAAATGATGGGTTTTGGTATTCATTCATAATTTTCAACATTTTAATTGATATCTTTCTTCCATGACCATTGGGAGTTTATATAAAAATAAATCCTAAAAATTAACTACATGCCTTTATTTATTGAATGTTTATTGATTCAAAATGGGAAATTATGTCTAAAACGTTCTAAATTACATATTCTATTTACTAACTGAAATATTTTAAAGACATAAGGAGGAGTGGGTATAATATTGAGTGTTCACTCTAAAATGATTCTCGTTATTATTAAATTCATACGAAATCAGGATTATGTTATTTATTTTCTCTTCACCTATTAATGAAATTTGAAAAAAGAAGATTAGTTTTTTTGTTTTCATTGATACTAAAACCAAAATCATTATCTAATATTTTTCTTCTCTTTAAATTACTATGTTTTTAAATTTTTCTTCCATATTTATCTATGGTATCAACCGCAAATTCAAAATTCTATAGGTTTTATTTAGTTCAATGAGTTTTTACATTTTATAAATTACAAAATTGATTTCCTAGTGTAATTAAAAATGCACATTGGGCCGATAAATTTATATTATCACCAATATCCTCCAATTATTCCATTATCAAAATTAATTGTGTACAATACTCCAATATCAAAATATAATCTACATCATAGAAAAAATAATTAATTCCATTATTAATGTTTATCCTACCAACACAATTAGTTTTCTCAAATAATTCCCTTCTACTAATGTATTTCATATCCATAAAATATTTGACCAAGTTTATATTTTAAAATTTCATTAATTTTGAATTTTTTTACACCAAACATAAATTTAAATTATGTTCACCTTGAGAATACCTCGTGATTTTTTTAATTAAATGAGATATTATTCATTTCTATTTAATTGAGACCTCACAACCAAACACATTACATATATGATATTTATCCTCATTTATATCAGTTATAGAAACCTTTCAAACATTCAATGATAAAAATATAGATTTACATCCTTATATTATTCATTCTTTCTATGGTTATATTCATAATAAATATATTTCAAATTGATTAGTAATCATTCATTTAAGAAAATTGTAACTAAATAATAATTTTTTCATAAAAATTATAGGTAAACCTAGATGATGGATTATGGTGTTTTTTCATGAAATAATGGGGCTTTCTCCCATGTTGAATTAGATTATATTTAAATGTTACACATGAAATTTTTAGTATAAATTCAATATAATATTATTGAAGAAATATCTATTCCACCATTTTGTGTCTCAAAAGAAATAATATTTGGATGGTGACATAACATTATAATTTTATGTCCTATATAATAATTTCATAGGTTGTTAGATATGTGGAAATTTTAAAAATATCTAATTTTGGAACTCGCCATCGAATATTCGTCTAGAAGTGTTGATATGGGCATGTTTTAGCCAATAATTATGTTTTTATGAGATAATTGTGATTTTAAAGGATTCTAACATCACGTATGTCATTACATAGAATGGAGAAAAACTCTACAGCTTTAATGTTTACATCAAAAGAATCATTATGGCATTAAAATTTGTAGATTCAAAAATTAATTCCATAGGAAGAGGTTATTTTTAAATTTTTCCCCATTTAATGAGCATAATAACATGGATGGATATTTGATTCCATACCCTTGATCCCTAAAGTTTTATGGATTTACTAATGGGATCAGAAAATTGACCCATTCAATTTTTTTATTTCTTACACATATGTATTGATTCATATCTGTAAACTCAGTTAGTAGTTATATAATAACCAAATCCTATGGGATATTGCCTTATTGTATGAAGAATATTTTTAATGATTATGGGTAAACCAAAAATCAAGGTTTAGAGGTTTTGAATTTGTCTTGTTTGATGTTGAAATGGATAATATATTTTTTAAGGTGGTCCTCACTAGAAGGGATGAAATTTTAAAATTCAAAATTACTTAAGAACATAATCCTACCTTTTTCATTGGTTGTAATTTTTTTATCTTGAATCTATATGAAAATTAGTTTAAATTCTATAGCATGTGTCATATAAAGAGACATTATGGAACCTCTTATAAAAGGAACAATGATAAATGGAAGGGGAACACACTATTTTCCCTCATATCCATTGTTGATACTAGGCCTAACATGGGGATGAACGACCCACCAATTTGATTTGGTGGTTTATGGAACCACCCATCCCCAATGGGTTCTTGTAAGAAATGAATCATCCTATCAGGAAGAGATTCTTTGTTAGAATATTGATATTTTATATCTAGTTGGATTTATTTTCCTGCAAGAGGATACTAAGGACATTCATAGTCAAAAAACTTCTCACATATTCTAGTGTTTTCATGCTTTAAATTTATTATATAGTGACACTTTAGGATGTTTATGACAGCCACATAATGGTGTTGGATTTTCTAGGTGGTGGAAAGGAAGCCATATTTATGGTGTAATAGGAATATAACTATTACTCTTCCCCTAATTCATCACTTTATTAAAATTTGAAGACTTAATTATAGTTTTATGGGTTTACCACATAAGATAATGTTATAGAAAAAACCATGATATGTTTCTCATGTTTTATTGAACTTTTCTTATGTTAATCATTTTCAAGATCTCATAAACATGAAGATTATTCAGAATACCTTCTTTATTTAATCTATTTATACATAAGAGCAAGTCAAATCACTTAATTTTAAATTAAAATATGTGGTGTTTGTCCCTACTTCTGATCAGGGAGATGGAAGTCAGATGGATCCAATGGAGCATCACTATGAATGTAAAACAAAAAGGATATAACAAAGGATGATTTTCCTAAAACTAGGGTTAGAATATATCTCCATAAATAAATATCAATACTTATAATTGTAAGGGGATTAGGAATTTCTACATTATCACATTTCTAAGATATTTATTTATGACTAAAAAACCTATGACGAGTAGTCTTGTTAAACCAAAATTACTGTTTTGTAGATGAAATTTATTTAGTTGGACTATAATGGTTACACCTTCCTTTCAAAATACACAAATTAAAATAATGTGGAAGAAATCTAGATCTTAAAGAAAGATGGTATCTACCATTAATATTATAATATAAATGAGCATGATCTATTGTGTTGATATTTGGATTTAAGGAGCTATGATTTATCTGACATTTTTTCCCTTGTATTAATAGATATATCCTATTTGAATTCCAATTGTGGGAGGAGACTACACCAGGGGAAAATACACCCTCAATGGAAGGAAATCCATCAGAGTTTATAGATTTTTTGTCCATGTTGATGACAAGAATGATAAAATTTATATCTCAAGTATTATTCTTCTAAAATGTCACTCTAATCACAATCTTATTTTTGTGGATATTTTCACTAGTGAATTAATCTCATCACCCGTTAGATTTATGTTAAATATTCATTTCTTATTATGAATATATGTAGGAAATTTATCATTATTTCGTGGAAAAATGGAACCCAGTGGTATCCCTCTTCAAATTCTATTCACAAATCTAAATCATGTTAAAAAATTATTCATAATGAAGAAAATAATCATTCACCAATACTGATAATAATGATAGGGATGTTAGATATAACCTATTGAAATTCCAAAATTTAATTTAGAACTTATATTATACTTCTGGGGATGAGATAGAAGCCCTATCTTCACTTTGTGACATCCTTTCCTTCAAAGAAAGGTTCTCCTAAAATCAATACATTATTATATTTATACTAGTTGAAGATAGAAACACCATGTTATTTCAGCATTTCAATTGGTATAAGAATCTAGGAAGAAGGGTCACTACCCTCAAAATGTACCTCCCTATTCTTAGTGAATATTGATAGTGTGGTGGGACTTTATTGGTTTACCAATAAAATCATTTTTTTAATTGTACATTTTTTCACGATGATATCGTTAATGTTTTGATCGATTTATTTAATTTTGAATTTATTCCACATTGTGTTAATTCTAATTTTATTTCACTAATTACCCAAATAAAACATTATGGATATCAAAGACATTTGGCATGTTTCTATTTGGAACATGGTTCCATAATTTATTATAAAAATCAATGATTCAAGGTTGAGAAATATTTCATGGGGATTAATTTCTTCACATGAATTTCTATTTATACCTAGGCCGAGTACTCATAACTGCTTTTTTTCTACCACAAAATATGTTAGCATTGTAATGAAAATTGTAAAATATGGGAAAATTTATCATATTATTAACATATCTAAAGAATTTGACATAATTAAATAATGTTTTTTTATTTAAATTATTAAAAATAATGTATTTTATGGTTAACTCATAAATTTATTCATCATTGTCCTATAAAATATTAGGCTTTCCATTCTTCTTAATGGGTTTACCATAGGTTTTTTCATTTTTCCAGGGGAGTTATTAAAGGGTATCTTCATTCAATTCTCAACTATTCCATAGATGAGGATTATTTTAGTGATTGAATTAATGATCTTTTGGGGGATGGTCATTATAGAAAAATCAATATTTAAAGAGATATTTTCCACCCACCACACATTCTTTATGTTGATAACATTGTTATCTTTTATCAAAATGATAGGAAAATAGTTTCTTATATTCAAATTATTTGTTCTCATTACAAATAATTTTTGTGAGATATTATAAATTATAATAAGTCCTTTTTAGTGTGTGGAAATGAAGTGATTGTCTATAATAAGAACAATATTTAAAAACACTTGTAGTGAATAATGGAACCCTTCCTTTCACCTACATTGGTGTCCCCTTTTGGGGTAATATTAGAAGGTGATTTATAAGGGACATTTATTATATGATCATTGAATATAATGCATCCTAGAAGGGGTAGACTGTGTCTCATGTGGGGAGAATCTATCTGGTGAACTTAGAGATAACCCCCATGTTTTTATGCATTCTATATGTATTGATTTCCTACATATATTATGAATGAGAATTAATCCTTGACCAGGAAATTTTTTGGATTGTCTCCATACATGAAATAAATCACATTACTATGCCTTGGAAGCAATATTTTAATCCCATTAAAATGGATGTTTAGCCATTAAGGACCTGAAATATTTCTATGAAACTATTCTCAGTAATTTTTTCTATAATATATTTCCCTCAAATGATAGATAATTGGAATTCTATTATATTAAATTCACATCAATAATGTAAAATGGTTACTCTATTTACATTCCCTCATTTTATTTTAATCCAAAAAATTATCATATCATTAGATTATGTAGTGTTCAATGTGGATATTTTGCAAGATTCTTTCCCTAAATATATGGAATACCCCATTGAAAGCCAATAGAATTATTGAAGACCTAATTGTTTCTCCCCCACAGAAGAATTTATATATTTTTAATTTACATTCTAATTAGTATTTTTAGGGTATTATTCCAACCTATTCCTGGTTTAAAATTCATAAATATGATTGTTTTGATAGGGATATAGTCATTTTGGATCCAAACACCACTGGAAAAATCACTTATAGGGATTATTATAGACACAAGAGTGTATTAAGTACTATGATCCCATTGTGGCTACAGAATTTAAGAAATACCATAATATCTTCATGATATGTTCTTCTACATTGGAGGACATGGAGATTTTGGTTTCCTAAATAATGTATCACATAGATAAATTGAATTCGTATTCCCCAGGAATTTTACCTATAAATGAAATATTAGGATTCTATAAATCATGTTTTCAACACCTACAACTTCTCATGTAGATTTTTTCATCATATTCGAATAGATTTTGGGGTCAATTTGGGGATTTATAATTTTGATTGTATGAATATATTCATCTCCAAATCATCCTATAGTGAAAAAATATAGGGTTTTCTCATCATATTAGTGGATGATACAATTTTCTACATTTGGAGGGAATGAAATGGCCTTACATTTGATACTCACAGTCCCTTATTAAAAGAGGGGATCACGTACATATTTTTAAATTATTAAAATACATTTATAACTTACTAATTAAACTAAATTATTCATTATTTTTATTTATTATTTATTATAATTATCTCCCTTATTTTAAATAAAATATAAATAATTTATTTGTTCTGAATTTAATATTTTTAGTGACATTTAATATTTCTTGTGCAATTTTTTATTTAAATAACTTAATATATATGTTTTAAGATTATATTTCTATATTTTTATTATATATTTATATTTATATTTATGATTAATTTATTCATATGTTATGTAATATAGGTGATAAATGATGAATTCGTGCATGTTGGATTCAATGGGATTTGATTTGTGCAATGCTTACTAGGAAAAATGATTTTGGGTCAATTGTGTTTAATATATGTAAGATAGTTAAACAATAATATTAGGAATAATGAACTTTTATGTAAACAGAAAACCACATTTTTAATTTGAGTCACTCTTCAAGAGCAGCTAGATCATCACATGATTTTTATCATTTAATAACTAACATGGGGAACTTCTCTATTATTTGATCATTAATAGGGAATGTATGACTAAATTTGGTAATTGTATACTAAAAGAGTTCAATTCAAATTAATCCTTTTCATGAAAAAATTGGACCTAGTTCATCCTATTTAAATAAATTCTTCTTAAAGGTTATTAGGGGTTCCTGAATGCATATTTGGTATTATTTCAAAGCTAAATTTAATTTAATTTCCACTAGATCGGGTTTAGATATTCATGCCACTTAACTTCAGTGGAGGAATTCATGGTTTTAGTATCCTAACAAAGATAAATATTTATGTTTATTGTGAGGTTTGTTCATAGGTGTGTTGAATGAGTTTATAAAGAGTTATGTGTTTAAATATACTAGTAACACTGATAATTTACAACTTAATAGAGTGTTAATGAGATAGATATCTAGTTCATGCTGGTCACTAAATTTCTAACCATAAATATTTTTTTAATCTAGAGAGGGAAGAAAGTCTATTGGTTTATATTTTCTTGTATTTATGGACATTTCTTGTCAAATTTTAAACTTATTGGAAATGTTTTACAAACTAATTTATTGGTTTCTATGATTTGAAGATAGGGTCCATTATGTGATATTTTCACTACTATTTGATTAAAGAATGTCGGGATGATGTTGGAAGAAAGTTAAACTGACTTTAAGGCATATAACTGGGATGAATATAAATATGAAAATAAATATCTTTGGATAAACCTAAATATTATATTTTATATGAAGTTATAATAAATACTTTCAGTGAATATAAATTCATACAACATAGACCCTATATTGAAGTGCATGACTGAGTCTTGTTGGTCAATGGGTTGTCCTCATGTGAGTATATTTTCATTATATATGAATCCAAATACTATCATTTTACACTAGGATTTCATTAAATTGAATTTTAGGTAAATTGAAAACCGAAAAAAACTTTTTGAAATAATTTTAAGGTGGATTCAAATTAATTATTTTCGAAATATCTCATTATATTGACTTTTACAATTATATTTTGATGGATTTATAAGATTTTGATAGGGTATATATAAAATTAATGTTCATTAACTATTCTATGCTAAAATATGTGTATATTGATCATGGATTAATACTGGTGAAATCTTTAGATTCTTAGAAGATTTCTTTTTGGGGTGAATTTTCTTTCTTAAAACTATGACTTTGGAATAAATAAATTTAATTTTTGTTATTTGTAGGATTAAAAAAATTTATTGTTAAAAAAACTATTCATCCTTTGGTTGTTTAAATCATATAAAACATAGTTCTTGAATCTATTATGTGTGTGTGTGCTTTTGTTTAATGCTACTTTGACAGTCTAATGAACCAAGAGTTTATATTAAAATTTCATTGTATATTTTTTTAATTTCAATACAGTGATTCTAAATTAAATCTTTCAGTTCAACTGTTACTAAAACCATTGATCATCTCTCATTATAAAACCGATTTCTCACACAATGGTTCAGTGTGTGTTATAAATTTTTAAATAGTTTTATTTTGCAATTTACGGTTGTATCTAGTTTAGCGAGGTAAATATAGTGAGAATATTTTTATAGATAGTTATGGGCATTAAAAAAGCTATATAAATTTTTTTATTATCATTAGACCGTTACCCAAATTAATTTTATTTTATTTCTATTATAATATACATATCATATTCAAATCCCAATTTGATCTTTGAAAATTATTATAAATAGAATAAAAGTGAAAAATGTAATGATTAGCCTAGCCACCATGAGAGAAAAACATAGTGAATGATGCATTTCATTTTCTATGGGATGGGAAATTTGAGAACTTCATCATGATAAAGGGGAAATTGGATGTCTAGCTTCGATGATTTCATAAATCTTCCCACTATGATCCATATTTTCATATAATTTTTTTTAAAATTACATATTGTTAATATGGATATTTTTGAATTAAGTATTATAATTTTGTCATAAATTATATATATTCAGTACATTAATTATTTAATAGCTTGTATATCACAACCTCATGTTTTATTCTATGATTATATACACTCAAACACTAAAATATTTCCATTATAATAGTAGGTAGATGACATATCCCACTATATAATTAGGGAATGGAGTACAGAAAAAAATTAACAGAACTTGATATAGTAGAAAATATAGATTATGAGAATGTGAGAACAACTACTATCAATTAAGATAATGACTAACTAAAATATATATTTTAGAACCTATTATAAACATATTATAACATATAACACTTAAATAATATTCTTCACGTATCGTAAATAATTAAAATGATTTCCTAAATTTCTCAGAATTGGTTTTAGGTTTGTAGTTGACGTCTTATATCATATATTAACCACCAAAATTACATGTAATTATAAGGGAAGATGTGTGAATGCACCCCAAATTATTTTTCCTTGTTTTTCTATATATTAAACAATAGGTGGTTAGTGAAGAGAAAATTATAATGATAATTTTTATACGTTATCTAAATATACACCCAATCAGCATTAATAACAAATTTTCATTACATAAATAATATTTTTAGAAAACTAATACAATAAAACTAGGAAAAAGTAATTGGAAAATAGATGTTTTATTATAAAAATAAATCAATGAGAAAATTAGATGAATATTGGAAAAGGTTTAAGAGATTATATTCTAATTTTCACAACTATAAAATTAGTGACTAATCATTATATTTTTTTATGAGGGACTGGTACTTACAAATAATTTCCTAATATATATTTATATAATGGATACTTTCATAGAAAAAAATACACCATTTATATGAATTTTGTTTCTAAAAGATCTTTAAATACTTAAAATTTTATAATTGGTGGTGTTATTCACGTAAAAATGGATCATTAAGTTCATAATTTCAATTCTAAAAAATTTCTAGATTGTGATTTAGGTGAGTCGTCATACCTACATGGTGAAGTAACTAATATTTGATTATATTGTAAGAACATGTGTTTTTCCGGACTGTTTTTCTGAGCAGAAATTTGGATTTTTTCATTCACATGCTCATGAGGGGTAAAATGGTCTTTTTTCCCTAGCGCATGACCTCATATAATTTTTCTAACCACTCTGTTGGTCCTGGAATATGGTGTTTAACATAGGACATGAGTTTGGTTGAAATTTGAGCTGTTAACATTTTAGCAGAATATTTAATATTTAATATTATTAAATTAAATATTAAATTATTCATGCAGGTTCGTTCCATGATAACTATTGAATGGAGTGTAAGATTAAAATTCCATCTATTCTTTTGAGTCCCGAATGGGGATTTTTTCCTCGGTTATTCATAAACTTGAGTCGGGTGTTGGGGTCGGCTCATGCCCCTTTTTTTCTTTCCTTTTTTTCATTTTCTTTTTCTAATTTCTTCCTTCTACTTGAGCATGCCTCTTATATGCTCCTCCTTTTCCACGTACTTTGGGATAAAATGGATATTAAGAAAGAGAGAGTGATAGAAATCAAGAGAAGTATTATTTCGATGCACTGGAGGCCTAGAGTCGGTGTGTGGCATCCGTGGATGGTGAAAGAAACCGAAGCTTTGGTGGTTTCCACCCAAATGTAGGGATAGTTTCAATTTTTCAATAGATCCCCTTTAAATGTGTTTTTTCTAATTTAATAAATCCTTATATTTCTTATTTTCGCCTTTTGAGGCCAAATCTGATTTTTTTTGGGGCGAAAATGGTTGTTTCAGATGATCCGAGGGATTTCCCATCGGGAAACCCAGGTTACACTGCATGTGTTCTAGGGGAACACGCTGTGTGTTCTTCTAGGTCAGGAAAGAATTCGTTTTCTTCTGTACACTCCATGTAATCTGAGTACACACCGTTTGGTGGTTGGATGTGTGTTCGGAAGTGTAAAAAAAGAACATCGAATGGTGGTTTTTTAATATTACACATTGTGTACTCGGTGTAAATGCCATGTAGTATCACATGGGCATGTTTCCTGGGAAAAACATGCAAGGGATGGTGTTTTGTGAATAGTACACTCCATGTAAAGTAACATACATTCCATGTAATTTTACATCGGCAAACCCCATGTACTCTAGTGTACATTCCATGTACTTTGTCCTACCTGTTTTCATATGGGGATTCTTTAAACCCCTGTAAGTTGTAATCTAGGGGTCCACTTCACATGTCTTCTCTAGAAACGTGACCGTTTATTTAAGGTGGAACTTTTGGGGAATATTTTAGAACTTTTTGTGTTGATTGAGATTATCGGTAGTACAAAACGTCCAAAATAATAATTGTATTTTTAATTATTCTTATTTGGTGATTATTGAATTGGACGTATCTTGTGTGTCGGATTCCTGTTTGACACACCATTAGTGGAATTGTGTCCCTGAATTAAATGGGAACGTTTAGAATCTTATTTCATGTGGTAAAACTGAAATCATGTGGGTGCCCAACTGAGTATCATTATGGTGAATAGTTCCATTTTCACTGGTTGACATTTTTGGTGATGTTAGTAGTCCATTTTGAGAATTTTTCTACATAGATCACAATGGTGAAATCCTATTGACATTTAGTGGTCATATAAATGATTTGGTGGTGGCTATTGTAAAATTTAGAGGTTATTCCTCCAATTATCAAGTCCAGTTTTCACCTGGGAGTGAGCCTTGGAATATATGATAGGTTGGGTTTTCAGACCAACCTAGTTGAAACCTTTGATCTTAGGTAAGCTATGAGAAATCTCCTATAACCTTTGGTTTTGAGGACTTCCCCCTTGTGGGATTTTCCATTCTAGAAAATGTGTCCTTGAGACTACATTCTTCTAAGGATCCACTGAGAGATATCTTTACTTGTATACTGACCTAGGTAGTTCCTTGTAAGATCTCTATTCTATTTTCCTTTTAGTGGATCCCAATTTTAGTATTCTTATATTGTTCTTCATCCATGGATCCCATGTAGTATTTCCTCTCTTACTCATCATTATGAATCCCATGTAGGATGCCTTCTCTCATGGTAACCTAGGTGATTCCTAGAAGGTTAACTCATTGTGTATTACTTGAGGGACTCAGTAGGATCCCTTGGATTGACTAACCTTGAGTTGTACATTGGTTTTGGGTTGAGATGGTGTTCCAGTGTCACATAGAATGTGTGCCAAACATTTAAGCCCATGGTGTTGTGGACATAAGTTTGGGTTGGGAATATGGGCCACCCTCACTTGTTAATTATATCTAACTTGGTTTTGCTGATGTAGAAGTGTTTATTAGAGGTGCTTCCTATATGGTGGATTTTGAGCCTAATGTGAGGCATATTTATTGTTTTGGGGGACACTCAGATGTGTTCTCCTGGTATTCATCTTTTGAGAATTGTTATTTACGATATTTTATAGGTTCTAAAGGTATTACCTAGAACTCAAATTTTAAGCCTTATGTGTTTACATGTATGCCCTGAGAGACACCTGGATTCACAATGTATGATTGCTTTGTATGGGCTCCAGGGTCTTTTTATTTTGGTACACTAAGTGATACATGGATTCTCGTTGTAGAAATTAAATGGATAGGCTAAGTGGACTATTGAATGTAATTAAACATTGACTGATTCATGGATCAATTTGAGGGAATATATGAATTAATTTATAGGTTGTATATGGTTATACCATTAGTGATACGTGGATATAGTTTAGGGATGCCTTAGATGGGCTCAGTTGGTAATTGACTTATGTGCCCTGAGTAAATCTTGGATCTAGTTTAGGGATTCCTTGGAAGGACTTAGCGGGTTGATGACTCCTACACCATGTGTGATATTTGGATTCCCTTGTAGCAATGGATTAGACATGCTCATAGGCCGGATGTTATATGATATGAATGATTGTGATCTTCCAGATATGTTATTGTACACAAGGGTTATAACATGATATCTCACTAGATGTCCGAGTGTTTTTACTATAATATTTCTTCAATGGATTGACTGTTGGTATACTGTATCCTTCTTCAGTGATTGGAGGCGAGTACGATTGAACCCATGTGTAGGACGAACATACTCATATGGTGATGTAGTTTTCTCAATTATATAATTCTATTGTTTTCCAAATCAGGTACATGTCGATTGGATTATAGATCTAAATATCGACTTAATGATTCACAGCTTGAGTGGCATGATGTCCATCTCAATTTCCTTTCACATGATGTTCAGGCGATTGGGATTATGCACCTGAGGATCAACTACTGATGTGATTTCTTGTTATTTGATTTACAAACTCATGAATATTCATACTTATGTATATGTGTAGTGTAATGGTACTATACATGTATATGTATATAGATATGGACATCCATGGTGGAACATGCCCAGTTGACAGGGATTACATACATTATGTTTGACTGTGGTTGCTAGTTTGGTTTACATTCGTTGGTTGTGTTCTAGATAAGTTGTGCACGTTGTAGTTTCATTCACTTTTATCATTACATTTATAGGTTATATGTCGAGGTGGCCTACTGAGACTATTTCTCACTATTTCATGTGCACCTTGGTGTAGGTATAGCCCTTATGTCTTCTTTTTAGGTTGATAATGAGTTTCAATTTAGATATGTTAAGTCCTATTGTGGCATGATCGCGTAGATCAGCTCATGTGGTTCTATTGGTTTGGTTATTGTAGTTCAACAGTGTCTTGAAATCGGGTACGTGGGATGGATCTTAGTTAGTAGTATAACCCTATACTTATACTCTTAGTTTCTTTTGTAATTGTATATTTATGGTCATCTCATTTTGTGACCTCGATTGATTAATATTGCACAGTTGTTTGGGCTTTTATAGCATTTTACTTTTACATCTTTTTCTATTTCGGTTGTTTATTTATTATCCTATATGTGTACCATCCACTATGTATGATACATAGTTATTTACTTTGTTTTCGTACTCTAGTATGAGGGAATATTATCCCCACTATTACGCCCTATGTCCCTACTGCTAGTCGGTATCCATTGGAATACGGGGAGACACATTTGAGGACTTATGGTGAACTGGCTCAAAGCCCTAGTTTAGTGGATTCCGATTCGGGATGTTATAAAGAGGTATCATAGGTGTTTTCTTTTAATAGTATTTCCTATTTTTGGATATGGTAGACATGAGTATTAATAATGTTTTGGTCCCTGTGATAGATATCAAACGAGTGCATCGAGAACACTTGTTCTGGTAAGAAGTTCTGGTTTTTAGGTTATGCAATTGATGTTCTGGTTTTATGATGCTACTGTTGAATATGATTTTTACCATTACTGATGCACATGTTGTGTGGGTGACTTGATTTACTATATATCTATATCTCTTAACCAATGTTAAGAGGTCGGAGATGGATTTTAAATAGTGGTTGGTAAAGGAAAGAGGTGTCTCATGAATCATGTTAGGCATGTAGAATTCACAGCATATAGGCCTCCTAGTGTGTGATTTTACTGATGACTAAGACTGTTGGGTCTGCTTAAGCATAATTTGTACTCTAATTGAATGTTATGTGAATCTATGTTAAGGAGTTTTTATTGAGAGAATGAAAACTCAATCCTCATGCACCTCCTATGTAGTGGCCATAGTAGGTCGATATGGAACTTGATGCCTTTCTGTTTAACCCATTGTTGGGTGTTTTTTCTCAGGTTTGTGGTTATCTAGTAAGGTTTCTGAGTACGATGTCGATATATATCATGGATTTTCTTTTGAACTGAACCTGCAGGGGGTATTTTTTTATACTGATACCAGATGAGTGTCAGTTCAATTTCTCTGTTTCATTGGTTGTGACCTCCAGGGAGCAGTTCCTTCTGAGGATGCTCGGAGAGGATCAGGGCCCTTGAAGGTTGGGTTTTCAGTTTTACCCATGTTGTTTGTTTTTATTTGACCTTATTTTAAGAGGATTGGATATTTTGGGCCATGTGGTTAGAAATTGTGACACAATTGTGAGATGGGTTTTGTTGGGATAGGTGGGAGATCTAGAGACCCTTGGTTTGACTCAGACCCTTGTAGGTCGATGTCTATTCTATTCTAGGGAAACCTATGTGAGAGAGGTTGGCTTGTGATTTCCAATTTCTTTTTGGAGGGGAGATTTTTTTACATTCATTTTCTGATCAGGGCACCCATAGTGGTTGTTTTTCGTGATTGTATTCAATGGGAAGGATAGTTCAGCTGCCTATCTTGGTCCACCCGTTTTTTCACTATTGCTAATGTAGTTAGAGAGTGGTTATATGCTCATTAATGGAACGATGTTCTATGTGCATGTTGGGTGGTAATGATACAAGCTATTTGTGCATGGTATTGTTCGAATCTAAATCCGTCAGTGTCTAGGCGTGAGTTTAGGACTGGTGTTTCAAGACTTTTTGTGGGATTGGATTCCATAAGTTTTGCTGGAATGTCCATTTTAGTAAAAGTGACATCAAGGAATAAATCAGGTACTTTACAACAGTTGTCCTATGGCTGAATCCGGATGAGGTTGAAAAGATATTAGCATGGTTCAAAGAGATATGTATGCAAATTTGGTGTAATCTCAGTGTACTTATATTTAGATATGATCTTGTTCTATCTTTATTCTTCTTGAGTATGATGAATGAGATTTTTCCCTACACCGATCTCATTTTTCTTTCTCAGTGTTCTTTCAAATTGATGAATGGAACCTATTGAGGTTGTTCTCAGGGATTAGTTTAAGTTATACCATATGTTTTCATGTGCACCATTGGCAGTTTGAGGGTGGTGGCCCTAGATTTTAGTTTCACATCAGTGTTTATCATGATCTTTTGATCTTGGAGTTTTCTTTTAAGAAAACAATAGGGGTATTACAATGGTGGGGAGTATGAGACCGGTCACAGTTAAATGTCTCAAAAGTAGAAAGAATTTCTTAATTATTTCAGGCTAGTCATTAAACAGTCCAGATAACTTTTTTGTGTAGATTCTTTGTTTGGGAGCATGGATACTGGTGCTTTCACTCGGCTTCTCGAGGACATGAAGGTTTATGGTGGGGAGTTTGTATGAACCCATGTTTTTCTGGTCTATCATTTTGAGCAAAAATTTGAATTTATTCATTCAAATGCTCGTGAGGTTTAAAATGGTCTTTTTCCACTAGAAGATGACCTCAGATAATTTTTTTGACAACTTCGTTGGTCCTAGAATATGGTGTTTACCATATGATTGGGGTTTTATAGAAATCTGTGTTGTTTGAAATTTGGGAGAATATTTAATATTTAATATTATTTAATTAAATATTAAATTATTCACATAGGATCACAGGATGAAAAATTTGAATAGATAATCAGATTGAAATTATTTATGTGTCATTGAGTTCGGAATGGGGATTTTATCCTAGACGAGGCATAAACTTGAGTCAGGTGCCAGGGCCAGCCCAAGCCCCTTTTTATTTTAATTTCTTTCCTTTTCTTCTAATATTTTTCCTCTTCTTCTTTCCTCCTCCCCCATGAACATGCCTCATGATTTCTCCTATTTGGACATGTCCTATTATAGGAAATGTAGATTAAGTAAGAGAGATAGGTGGATGGAAATAGAGGTACTATTTCAATGATCTCAACGCGCTGAGTCGGCATACGACTTCCACAGATGGTGAAATCAACCAGAGCTTCGGCGATTTCTGCTCGAAGTTATGCCCATTTACAATTTTTCTTTTGATACCCTTTAAATGTTTTGTTTTAATTTATTAAAGAATTTTATTTCTTTCTCAAGGCCTCTTTAGGAATGATCTACTCTTTTGGGGGAGAAAACGGGTGTTTTGGGCGATCTGAGGGATGTCCCATCGGGAAATCAAAGTTATACGGCGTTTGTTCCAGAGGAAAAAGCCATGTGTTATTCAAATTTGGGGAAGAATAATATTTCTTATGTACACACTATTTACACTGTGTGTGCATTGTGTGGTGTTTTTCCGTGTGTTCGTCCATGTGAAAAAAGAACACGGAATGGTGGTTTTTGAACAGCACAAGTTGTGTACTTGGAGTGCACATCGTGTAGTGCAACATAAGCATGTGTCCAGATGAAAAAGAAAATGAGATGGTGTTTTTTGAATAGTACACACTATTTATAGTAACTTATATTCCATGTACATTTATATGGGAAGACCCCATGTTCTCCAGAGTACATGAAATGTACATTGTCCAGCCAGTTTTCATCAGGGTGTTATTTAAACCCTTGAAAGGTTCAATCCAAGGCTCTGTATTGCGTGATGTCTATGAGAAAATGATATTTGATTTAAGGAGATCATTTTGAGGCTATTTTTATACATGTTTGTGTTGGGCATGATTTTCAGCAGTTTCAAACATCCAAAATAATAATAATATTTTTAATTATTAATATTTTCGGATTATTGAATCAGATGTATCTTCTATGTATGATGTATGTTTGACACACCGTCAGTGGTTTTGTGACCCTGAATTAAAGTTCAATGTTTAAATATTTATGTGAGGTTATAAAACTGAAATAATTTGTGGCCACCACATAGGATCGTTATAATAAATATTACCTTTTTCACCGATTGACTGTTTTGGGTGTGTGAGTAGTCCCTTCTTAGCATTGTTAGGTGTAGATAACAATGGTGGAATCCTATTGACATTTAGAGGACATCTAAATGATTTTATGGGCTTTTAACAAAATTTATAGGTTAGTTCTCCAGTTATCATGTTCAGTTTTTACGTAAAAGTGAGACTTAGCTAATATTATTAGTTGGGTGTTCAGACCTACCCAGTTGGAACCTTTGATCTAAGGTGAGATGTGATCTATCTACCATAACCAATGTTTTTGAAGAAGTCACCCTTTGTGATATGTTCCCTTCTAGACTACGAGGCAGTGATACTGGATACATCCTAGTATTAGCTAAGGGATAACTTTACTTATGTACTGACCTAGGGAGTCCCTCACATGATCTCTCTCCTAATTTTCTTTTATAGGATCCCTATTGTAGGATTCCTCTGTTGTTATTCATTTGAGAATTCCATGTAGTATTTACTCCCTTACACATTTCTAAGGATATTTTGTAGGATTCATTAATTCATGGTTACCTAGAAGATTTTGAGTATGATACTTTTTTGTGTTTGACTTGAGGGACCCAGCGGGTTCCCATAGTTTGACCGGCCCTGAGTTTTACATCGGCTTTGGGTAGAGATGGTGTTTGGGTACCACCTAGAACCAATGAAAAACATGTAAGCACATGGGTCTATGGATATATTGTTGGGTAGGGTATCCAGGCCAACCTCACTCATTTTATATATATGACTTAGTTTTGCTTATACAGTAGTGTTTATCATTGGTTCTTCCTGGATGGTGACTGTTGAGCCTGACCATAGAAGACTTTCTTATTTTTTGGATTACCTAGATGTGTAATCCAGGGTTCCGGCTTCTATGCCATGTTATTTCTGATATTTTACAGGTACAATAGGTATTACCTAGAACTTAACTATTATGCCTTAGGTGATTACTTGTATGCGCTGAGTGATACATGGATTCCCACTGTAGGATTCCTTGGATGGGCTTAGTGAGCTGTTTATTTATGTACCCTAAGTGATATATATATTCCCGTTGTAGGAATCCCTTGAATGGGATCAGTGGAATATGGAATGTAATTAAACATTTAGTGAGTAATTGATCCAGTTGTTGGATTCCATGAATGGGCTCATTGGTTGTATATTGTTATATACCGAGTGATACAAGGATGTAGTTGAGCGATGCCTTGGATAGGCTCAATGGATAATATACTTATGTACCCTAAGTGATATTTGGATCCAGTAGATGGAGTCCATAGATGGACTCAGTGTGTTGATAAATCCTTCACCATTATTGATGTTTGTATTCCCAGGTAGGAATTTGTTGGATGGACTCATAGGATAGATGTTATATGATCAGAATTATTATATTCTCCCAGATCAATATTTTCACACTAGGGGTGTATCATGGCACCTCACTAGATGTACAAATGTTTTTTTGGAATCTTTCTTCATTTTGTTGACTGCTGGTATACAGTATCATCCTTTAGTTATTGGAGACGAGTATGAGATAACCCATGTTTAGGATGAACAACCCTCTATGGTGACATTTCTTGCATAGTGATATAATTTCATTGTTGGCTGAAGGAGGTATATGTTGATGAGATTATGAACCCATATATTAACATGATGATACACAGGTAGAGTGGCACAATGTGCAGCTCAATTCCATTGTACAAGATATCCATACAATCGGTATTATGAACCCATATATTGACTGCTGATGTGGTTTCTTGTTATTGGATTTTCATACTCATGAATATTCATATTAATGTGAATGTGTATAGGTATGGGACAATACATGTATATGTATATAGATATGGAAATCCATGGTGTAACCTAGAAAGTTTATAGGGATCACAGACCTTGTGTTCCACTATGGTTTCATGCTTGGTTTACTTTTTTTTGTTGTGTTCTAGATTTTCTGGGCACATTGCAGTTGCATACACTTTTAGTAGCATAGATGTAGGCTGGTTATCGGGGTGGCCTACAAAGATTATTTCTCACCCATACACATGATCCTTAGTGAATTTTTAGACCTTATGTCTTCTTTTTTAGGTTTATCATGAGTTTCATAGTGGATAGAGATAAATAAAACTGTTGTATGATTAATTGGAACAGCTTGAGTGGTTATATTGGCCGGGTTGATGCAGTTTGACAAAGTCGGCAGATCGGGTACGTGGGTTCGATAAGAGTTAGTAGTAGATCCTTGTAAATTTACATTCAATTTGTTTGGTACTTGTATCTATATGTTCAGCCTAGTGGGTGACCTATTTTGTATCATATTTCATAGCTTTCTTGGTCTTTTACATTATTTTACATTTACATCTTGTTTTATTTCAGTGGTTTATTTATTCTGCACTATTTTTTCTTTCCACTATTTTGATACTTTTTTATTTCCTCTATTTTTTTACTCTCGCGTAAGGGAATAGTCTCCCAACTATCACACCCTAGGCCCTCGCCTCTAGTCGACAACCTCTAGAATACGGGGAGGTGCTCTTGAGGCCTTGTAGCGAACTGGCTCAAAGCACCAGTTTATGGGATTTTGGGTTAGGAAGTTACACATATCTCAGTTGTAAAAAACTAATTTGATCCTAGTTTTAAACCTCATTTATAATGGGTTTATTTTGCTTCATAACATCATGTAAAAAAATTTGTACCAAAGAAGAATGACTCACATGAATCTTGCTATATAGTATTTCTAGGAAGGTATTTTCAACCTAATAAACAACCTATACAAATTTAATCAAGTCTAAGTTACTAACATGGTATAAATGATTAATATAATACATGGTTTAGAAATTGATAATATCATGTTATATTTAATTAAGTCCAATCTTAAAACCATCATCATAAATATTATCAAGATCAATTCAATTCCCAACCACCTATGAAATTCCAACCATATCAAAAATATAATAATTATAAATTTAATGATTCATTGAACTCATTATGATTTCAAAAATTTTAAACAATTATTTAATAAGGGGTTAAAAGCAATATAATATATTATAATATATTTAAATTAAAATGGGATAATTGAAACTAATATTAGTATATTAAAATTTTAATGGAATGATAGTTCAACTCCACTTCTTGAGATAATTCCTAATTGAAAAGGAAAAATATGTGTTAGAAATATTGTGGGCTTGACTAAAATAAAAAATTCATATTCTATAGCTTCTAATAAAAATCCTTTTAATAATATTTTCACATCTATATTTTTTAATTAAGCATATTTAGAATACATTTCAACACAGATTGAGTTTACATTAAGAGAAAACCACGCATACAAAAATATAAGATCAATAAAAATCATATATTGAAACAAATTAAAGTATCATTGGATAGTAAAAACATAGAGGATAGTGATAAAACAATTCTTAAAACGCATGTCATAAACCAGAAGGCATCCCCAAAACATTCCAATTTTTTGAAATAAATGTGCATACACAATAGGAAGTTGAAATAAGAGAAATTAAGTCATAGGAGGTAGGTATCTATAATTATACAACATGATCTATAAATAAATTAAAAATATCTTAGAACATTTATATATTTCTATATAATATGGGATCTTATATCCCAATATTTTATGTTGAACTAAGTAGCCTTAATTAATATGATACACCACTCAGCTAACTATAGAATTTAGGTTGGTAGAAAAAAAACATTAGTTATTCTTAACTAGCTATCTAATAAAGAAATAGATTAAATTACTTTAGTAACAAGAGATGTTCAAAAAAGAGTGAAATATCTTTTCCTCCCTATTGGTATTTATGTTATATATAGAGAGGGTGACAAGTTTAGCACACATGAACAGATAAATTAAATGTGGTATTTTCTGCAAATGAAAAAGAAATCCTAAATTATGAAAAATAATTTTTTGTTAATAATAAATAAATTTTATTATTTTAATAACATTCTTTACTTTATTTTATGGATTAATATTGATCATAATAAATCTTGAGAAAAATTTCAATTGGGAAGAAATATTGTTATTATACCTGAATTGTTTTCCCTGAATTATATGTCTTTATTTAAAAATTAAAATTACTAATTTATGAATTATTTTTAATTAATATAAGTTAATTTTTTTTATTATTATGTCAAATAGAGTTTTGAGTTATTTTTAGTATTTTTAAAATTTAATTTTCTTTGTTCAATTATTAAAAAATATCAATTTTTATAAAAACAATCAATTATTTTCAAATGTTTAAAAGAATTTTTTTACTGATTCTATTGAAATATTAGTATAACCCCCCAGTATTTTGTGATACAAATATTTTCAATTAATTAGATAACTTATTATACATGCAACACTGAGTCTTTGTGGAAAAAAACAATGTTATAGGATATAGTTATAAACTATCCATTAAAAATAACTTTTCTGCTTCTGTGATTTGAATTTCAAAAAACAGACATATATGGTTGCATTTAGTATGAAATTTAGAGTCGTATAGGATCAAATAAATTTTTAGTAAATGGTACTGTACACTTATGAATAGTAACTTAACCCTTTATGCATAGTAATGTACCCTTATAAATAGTAACATGCCCCTTATGAATAGTAATGTTCCCCTATGAATAGTGACATGACACTTATGAATAGTAATGTAACCTTATGAATAGTAACCTCACCCATTAATGTATAATTATAATTTAGGCACCTTAAAATGTGAGTGAATATTTTCAAAATTAATAATTTTTTGTTTGTATTTTTATGTGTAACAAATTACAATTTTGTAATGAATATATTAATTTAATAGAAAATTCACTTTCCTAAAAGTTATTCATGAATCAATATTCTATTTTTTTCCGATTATAAGATTATTTTATGAGACACTAGTTAATTTTTTGAAATACCATAAAATCAGTGATAATATTTATATGAGTATTTTTCGAGTAAATGATGATTTTAATTAAAAAATAATTTTCTCATAATTATAAAATTATTTTCATAAAATGGAGTTTTTTGGGATTCTACATATTAAAAAATGGTTGGGAAGGATTTTTGAGTTTTTTCTAAAATAATTGACTTTTAGTGAATACTAAAAAATGTTGTTTTTAAGAAAATATTTTTTTTGTGAAAGTGCCAAGTGTTATTATTGATACAAGTTTTACTAAGCTTGTGCAACAAATAAATAATGATTATATAAGAGCACATTAGTATGGAAATCATTCAAAATAAGTATTCTATAATATATTTCATGATAGGTATAACATTTATTGGTAGTGCCGACATAGTTCCTACGCGGCATTGACAATGAAAAATTTGGTTATTTCTAAATAATAGTTTTGTGATAAAATTTATTGTCTCCACTTATTTATTAATTATTATTTATTATTTTTGATTTTGGTAATTAATTTTTAATTTTAGTGTAATACAGGATGATCCTTATCTAAATGTTTGTGCAATTCTTGTGCAAGGTAAGAAAAAAATTTTAAAAATAAAAGAAGTTGTTTTGATATAGATATGTGTAAATAAACAAAAAGATGAGATATAAATGATTATTTTGAAGCCATTAAATTTAATTTTATGATATTAATTGATTTTTAATTTTTATTTATAATATTATTAAAATTACTGCTTATGAAACGCTGATGCAGTGCTTATGAAAGAATAAAAAATTTAAATAAAATCCCTCACAAGCCCCCAAGTTTCATTACCCATCCTTCCCATTCCCCTTTGGATCCTCATCTCCCACTCATATAAAGCTTACCAACCAGAAGGGATTATGAACATGTTCAAAATCAAGGGACATCAATGAGAGATCATCCTCCCACTTCAATAAGGATACTATCTCAAGATCCAATGCCAGAGCCCTATCATACCGATCATTATTATCTTTGTATGTAATTCTCATGGTCTTAGAGACAATGTTAAATTGGACTTCCTCACTATAGAAATCAAAAATCATAATGTCATTGTTGTTGTTGTCCAATAACGCAAAAAACCATATAATAATCATAGAATTATCCTGTAGGATTAATTTTCCAGGATTTCTACACTCTGACCCCTCCAACAGGCACAAATGGGTATTTTGGAACAATAAATATGTTGTTGAGACTATTCAAGATTGCAATCCATTCATCACTACCAAGGTGTCCAACGGTGACACCTCCTTCCTTGTGACTTTTGTTTTTTGGAATCTATGACCCTCTTCAATGAGAATCTATATGGAGTGAACAAAATACCTTCGATCCTGGACACCATCCATTGTTTGTTGGGGTTGGCGTTAATGAAATGTCTAACCAAAAGGAAAGGAAATGTAGAAGCTCATTCTAGAGGAACGCCATCATAGAGTTTGTTTAGTTCATGGCTGGGAAGGGCCTTGTTAATCTCAGCTTCTCAGGTGACAGTTTCACCTGGTGAAACAACTACAAGGGCCATCACTGCTTGTGGAGTCTATTGGATAGGTGTCTATCCAACATGAAATCCACTAACCAATTCTCAAATACCATGTTTTTTCATCTTGCTTGAGGTATTTTGATTCACCCCCCCCCCCCCGCCCTCTTGGTTTCCATTTCTTCTTTTCATGATCATCCGGAACAGTTTCACTTCCACCAGTAGTGGGATAACATCATAGGGTACCATGTCATGGTATGAAAAATATAGAGTGAACCCTTGTAGGAGTATCGGGCCATCTTCAACCTCAGTGACTTGACCTTTAACCCTGATAGTTGCATGTTCACCCCTTCCTCCTCAGGAACCTTCACCACCTGGGACTACTGTTGCATATGGGCTCCTTCAGAGTATTCTGATAGATGGAATGATACCTTTGGTGTATTGGATTATTAACACTAGTTTGAGATTTATGTGTGACTATATACTTATTATATTTTCTTATTATTTCACACACACCACCACTTGAGTCGAGTAACCTGATTGAAATCCATATTGGTACTTTGTTTTTGATGTGGATATGGGTTTTTCTGTGTTTGTGACATGTGTATGTGTGTATATATGGGTATTTAGGCATGATGATATTGAATGTAGGGCAGAGAACTAGGAGTGGTAGATGTATCATTCTTGATTGTTCTTGTGTTTGGTCTGGGGTTATTTTGGGAAACTATAATGAATCTAAAGTAATTATATTTAATAAAGATGAATAAATACTAATGGATGGGCTCTATTAATCTCTATTTTTATATGGAAGTGGTTTTCTTCTACTGTATTTGGAACTATTGTTTTGTGTACTTGAACCATAAATACTAATATTTGAGATTCGAATAGGATGAAGATGAATAAAGATTAGATGGATGCTAATCATTTAAGAATAGACTACGAGAATGGAGTCAAAGAGTTTATCAAGTATGAAAAGGATCACGCAAAGGATCCTTCTCAAATCCTTTATATGTGTTTACATTGTTTTTATTATAGACTACTTACTCCAGAGGATTTGGAAGAACATTTGATATGTCACGTAATCGATCGAAGTTATAAATGTTGGAATAAACATGGAGAAAAAGTGAATGTAGCTACTGTCTGGGATAAAACTACATTTTATGGATCATCAGATATGAATACAAATATGGATAATGAAGAAAACCGTATGGAGGATGTGATTACAGATGTCAATGATGATGAAGATCGTATTGAGGAAATGACAAAGACAATTGATGATGAACTCTGTGATTGCCAAAAAATGTTTGAGAAGTTAAAGAGTTATGCAAAGACGCCATTGAATGCTGGTTGCACTAAGTATGCAACATTATCAACTGTACTGATGTTGTATAAATTGAAAGCAGGAAATAGATGGAGTGATGTCAGTTTTATGGAACTACTTTCTCTCTTTAATGAAATGATCCCAGAAGATAATGAGCTCTCAAGCCGGACATATGAAGCTGGATGAATGCTAAGCTCAATGGTTATTATTTCAGAAAGAGTACATGCCTTCCTAAAAGACTATATATTGTTTCGTAAGGAGAAAAAATAACTTACAAAATTCCCAAAGTGTGTTTCTTTTAGATACAAGAAAGATAAATCCAATCCTACAAAATTTGTATGGTACTTTCCAATCATTCCATGGTTTATGCGTCAATATGGAAGTGAAGAAACTGCAAGACAATTGTCGTGGCATGTAGATAAAAGAAATAAAGATGGGAAATTACGTCATCTAGCTTACTCCACTCAATAGAAGAAAATTTATCATGAGTATCCTGAGTTTGGAAAAGAGCCGAGAAACCATCGTCTTGAATTATCTACAGATGGAGTGAATCTATTTTGTTTTCAAACCACCACTCATAGTACATGGCCTGTTATGTTGGTAAATTATAACATTCCACCATGGTTATGCTTAAAGTGGAAATTCATCATGTTATCAATGCTTATATTAGGACCAAAACAACCAGGTAATGATATTGATGTTTATCTGGCTCCTTTTATCGAGGATTTGAAGTTATTATGGGATTCAGGTGTTATATTGTATTATGATTATAAAAGTGAATACTTTACGTTGAGAGTGATGTTGTATGGGATAATAAATGATTTCCCTGCTTATGGAAATTTTTCAGGCTATATCATTAAAGGAACTCAAGGGTGTCCCGTGTGCGAAGAAGATACAGAGTCAACTAGGTTGAAACATTCATTGAAATCTATGGTTCTAGGACATTGTATATTTCTACCTTGTCAGCATAAGTACCGATCTTAGACAACATCATTCCATGGATGTTCCGAACAATGTGCAACATATTCTCCACTAACAGGTGATCAGCTATTTGACAAAGTAAAAGATCTGAACACTGTTTTTGGTAAACCATTTTTCAAAAACTTACGACAATTGGTTGGAAAAAGAGATTAGTTTCATTTAATTACTATATGGGAATTGATTCTATGCCTTACATTTTCTTGATTTGATGCATGTGGAAAAAAATGTATGTGACAGTTTTATCGGAACATTACTAAATGCCCCTGGAAAAACAAAAGATGGAATTAAGGAATGGGTGGACATAGTTGACATGGGAATATGAGAAGATTTGGATTCCGTGAAAAGTGAAAATCAAATGTTTCTTCCTCCAACTGCTTATACTCTTTATAGGGAAGAGAGATATCAGTTTTTCAACTTATTCAATCATGTAATGGTTCCATAGAGGTATTCATAAAATATCAAGAACATTGTGTCAATGAATAATTTTATGTTAAAAGGTTTGAGATCACGTGATTTCCATGTTTTGATGCAAGATCTAATTCATATAGCTTTATGTTGCATTTTTCCCATGAATGTTCATTATACGTTAACCAAACTTTGTTTCTTTTTCAAAGCTATATGTAGAAATGTTTTAGACCCAACGAAATTCCCAGCTATGGAAAATGAAATTGTCATCATATTATGTGAATTAGAAATTTTCTTCCCTCCAACATTCTTTGATATGATGGTTCATTTGATGATTCACATGGTGAGAGAGATTCAACTTTGTAGTCCTGTGCACTATAGATGGATGTATTCTGTTGAATGATATATGATGATTTTGAAAGGGTGTGTCAAAAATCAAAGTCGGTTAAAGGGTTGTATAGTGGGGCGATATATTTTTGGGGAAGACATTGAATTTTGTAATGAATAAATATCTGATGTTGAAAGAATTGTTCTCCCAAAATCTCGTCACACTGGATGCATTGAGGGTGAGGATGTTCTGGAAGAGAAGTTGTGACAATCAGTAATACAGATCAGAAACAAGCCCATATTTATGTTTTGCATAAAATTTGGGAGGTTGTACCATATATTGAAACTCACAATGAAATTCTTAGGCAGTTGAATACATCGAGGGATGAAAAATGGATATCAAATACACATAATCACCAGTTCATAGGATGGTTTCAGGACCATATTTTTATGCAGTTGGATGAAAACCCAAATTTAATTTCAGAACGACTTTGATGGCTAGCCGCTGGACCAAGTGTGTATGTATTATCTTACAGTGGATATGTAATTAATGGTTATACATTCTATTAATATTAACCTGATGAACACAATACCATGAAAAATAGTGGAGTTATACTAGTGGTTGAAGCGATGCATGTTTCTGGTAGTAAGGACAGAAATCCAATTTATGAAAATATGTCATACTTTGGCATTATCAAACTAATATGGGATTTGGATTATATGACATTCCAATTGCCGATTTTTCAATGTAAATGGATTAACAACAACAGTGGTGTTAAAATAGATGAATGGGGATTTGTGAAAGTTAATTTTAGTAAAGAAGGGTACAAAGAAAAATAATTTATAATGGAATCACCAGCGGTACACGTTTTTTGTGTTCCAGATCATGAAAACTGAAAGTGGTTGATTGTTCTGTTATCATCCAAAACTATTTAAGGGTCTGATGAATATTCTGTTGAGGATGATCCTTTTAGCGGTACGTCACAATAATTTCGGAGTGGTCCCAATGTAGATGATGTTTCGTATGTTATAGGATACCACAATAAAGGGATTTGGATAATAAATAGAGGTGTAAATCCATTCAACCTTTGAAAAAAAGAATGAGAGTTCAGTAAACATGTTATATTTTGTTTGTAATATAGATCTTCTCATCTCATGTTATTATCATATCATTACTGATTTTATGTAATCTAAATTAACTGTTCAACCATTTTTGCAGATAATGAATTATGCACATTCTGGTGCTCCTAATCTTTAGGCAGAACAAGTCCCTCAAGCTGCTGCTACTGCGACTACTGATGCTCCTGCTACTCCTACAGCAGCTGCTACTCCTGCTGCTACTTCAGTTGCAGCTCGTGTTGCTCTGGCTGCTCCTCCTACTATGGATCCTGCTGCTCCGGCTGCTCCTACTGTGGCTGCTGCTGCTCCTGCTGATGTGGCTCCTACTACTTCTAGTGTTGCGGTCCAACAACCATCAGCACATTTCGTTGATACCATTTCAGACGAACATATAGATGACGTTGATATCGATGAAATGGTCGGGAATGAAGGACCGACGTCGCAGAAAACATAGGTGCGTCAATGTTTGATAGTGTTAGCCAATGTTCTTAAGGAGAAAAATAAAGGCATCAAATTTTTAGTTGGATGGAATGCATGAGGATAACATGTGAATCCCAATAAGGCTATGTTTAGCAGCTATATTAGATTTGTCACTCGGCAACGCGTGCCGATTGACATAGATTCATGGCACCATGTTGTGTCCGGGATAAAGGCTGTGATCTGGGAATAAATTATGGTAACATTATGAATTTATTTCTTTAATTTACTAGTAAATAAAATAATGAAACAATGTCTTACTCTTCTCAATCTCTTGAAGAGTACATTTATAAGAGACGATTCACACAAGTATTATGTACTAAGTCTTGCAGGAAGAATTCATCGAGGTTTTCGCACTATTTTAACAAGATGTCACCTAAAAATTCCAAAGGTAAAATTAACCTGCACCCACCCATTGTCTATGCTCACCTGATATCCCAAGAAGCATGGGATTCTTTTATTGGATGTCATGGGGATGAGAAGCTTCAGGTACATTATTGGTGATAATAAGTTGTTTGATGACACCTGTATTCATCACTTTGATTGTCAATATTTCATTTATGAAACAGAAACTCTTTACAGAAAATAAGGAGCGTGCATCAAAACCTACATACCACTATCATAAAGCAAGGATGGGGTACGCTTCATTAGAAATGAAAATGGTACGTATTTTAAATTTACAGTAATATTCTTAGTTTCCAATAAACAACATCATAATTATCTATCTATGTTTATATGTATATTGATGAGTATAAAACCAAATACACTTCCATCCCACGTCATCTGCTATGGAAGAAGGCATGTGTGAATATGTAAGGGAAGTTAGTAGATGAGAACACACAAAAAGTGTGGGAAATTTGTGTAAGTATTACATGATGATAAAAATATTTGTTTTAAATTATATTATATAAAAATAATTAGTTATTTTCCTATATCTGAAAGTCTAAGGAATCAGCTACGCCTGTAGTAGATACAGACATATTATCGATGGATTTAAAGCATCCAGAAAAATATGGCCGTATCAGAGGTGCGGGGTTTGGGGTGACACCCCGAGTATATTTTGAGAAGAAGAAAAAAAACAGATGATACAATTGATAAATTGGAACAAATGAGTGAAAAATATCAACCCTTGAAGAACGATTGTAATGGAAGGGAGAGTTGCTAGCATCTTTTATGGGTGGGAAGAAAAGGGAAGACACAAGTCAAGAACCACTAGTGCATGAACATCCCGCCTCACCCCCCACCAGCTCTGAGGTGAGCCATTCCCCTCAAAGAACTGTCTTAGCCATGGTAATCAATATTATAATAATTGTTCCCATGAAATGTGAATCAGAAAAACACTGATAATTTTTCTATACTGATCTTCTACAGGGTTATAATGATTGTGATTTATATCTGTCAACACCAACATATCACCTTGTAGCATGGGCTATAGTGTTCAATATCCCAGATTCCACACTGCATAATAGAGCACTTTAGAAAGGTCATCTAAAAGTGACGATTAATGTAGCTCATGATCCAAATGAAGAGTTACCTATTCCAATTGTCGATGATGAAATTCATATGGCCGAAAAGGCTATTAGGACATTCGTTGCATGGCCATCACAACTTGTAAGAGTACATGCAGACAAAGATGTATTTATTTCCATTTTTCCAAGATAAACCTTTAATAATTAATGAAAAAAGGGTATGAACCAATGATTAGATTTATTGATGGAGAAAGGGAAGGGGTGAAAAACGTCGGATCCCGACCATCTAAAGGATTGACCAACCGACCCCAAGGAGATACTAAAAGCACAATTACACCACATGTTCTCTATCCAAATTTACTAGCATTCAAAACTCATGTGGATACGAAGATAAAAGATGGTAATAGTCATATAGTGGTTTTCAAAGAGAATATACATAGGGAGGAGAGTCAATATTTTGTTGCTGCTGAAAATGTAAATGAGATCCTTGAAAACGGTTGGCTAGGCATCATAGTTGTAAATGTATATATGAGGTATGTTTCCATGAATTGATTTTCTAAAAACTGATCTAATGTGAAAATTATGACTAAATTCATATCATATTGTTGATAGATGCATTTATGATAAACAGTTGAAGGAATTTTCCCATGAGAAATGATTTGGACTCGTTAGTCCTCCTACCACATCAACACGCCTAGAAAAATTATGAGCCATCAAAAAGGGATGAAATAGTGAATGGCTTGCTGAAAACATTTGAAAGAAAGATTACAGATGACAGACTCTTCCTAATACCAACCATGCAGGGGTAAAACTCTACGATTAAAGAATATAAATTATATTTTCACATATTTTATTAGTTATTACTTTTTGTGTTTTTAGGAAACATTGGATGCTAATTGCGGTGAACATGGATACTCCAAATATTTATTTTCTGGATTCAAAGGACAGATATCCATCAAACCGACCACACATGATGGAGTTTTTGAATCTTTAAGACACGACATATTACGTTTTAGGTCTAAAAATAAAGTAATATAATTTATATTATATTTTTCTGACTATTCTGTTATGATAGGGAGATGTATCATTATCATCTAAAAAAGGAATGAGGACAGGGGCTAAGCATATGGAGGCGAGCAAGTAATATGTCTGGACAAATATCAGGGTATATATAATAAAATCTCACTATCCAAACACATCTCAACACAAGTTACTTATTCTCCTAATGATCATTGTTTTTTGCAGTTTCCAAAACCAACAAACATTAATGATTTTTGTTATTATGCTTGTAAATTTATGAAAGAGATCGTTTTTCATCAACAAACTATCATCCCTAAAGAGTTATTTTAAAAAAAACTACTAGTTTGTTTAATTAATTTATTAATTATTTATTTTTATATTTTTCAGTACTACTCTGACTTCTGAAAAGCCTCATACTCACCAAACGATATAGATGTGTTCATAAATGAGAGGGTCGCATTCCCGATGGAATATTATACACAGATACAATGATGATATGACTTGGTGACATGTACAATTGGTGGTCATTTTTGAGAGGGGTTATGGGGATCAAAAGATGAAACATTTTTGTATGAAAATGTTTGTAGGAAAATTTTAATTGTTATTAAATAAAACATCATATCTCCAATGAGTCATTTTCCCATTTTAACATAATATATGCACCAGCTACATGCAAGAATGCTAAACCACTTAAAGTGTCTCAATTTTGTTTAAAATGAACACAATTTTAAGTGAAAACAACAACTGACCTATGGAAATCCGAACAAGCGCATTCATATTGTATTTATCTTTTATTATAATGATCCAAGGGTCCTTGGTGATGTGTACGAGTTAACCCCACCTCAATCCAAGGAATGGTGTGGCCAGTACCACTCAAAGGCTCTCAATTTCGTTTAAAATGTAAACAATTTTAAGTGAAAAAAACAACTAACCTATGGAAATATGACCAAACCCATTCGGATTGTGTTGATACTTTAGGAGAACGATCCAAGGGTCATTTGTAACATGTATTAGTCAACCCCTCCTCAATCCAAGGCATGGTGTGACTGCTATCACTCAAAGGGTCACTATTTTGTTTAAAATGGACACAATTTTAATTGAAAACAGAAACTGACCTATGAAAATATGAACAAACGCATTTAGATTGCCTTGATATTTTATAATAACAATCCAATTGTTCTTAGCGATGTGTATGAGTCAACCCTTCATCAATATGAGGCACGGTGTGACTGGTACCACTCAAAGGGTCTCTCTTTTGTATAAAATGTAAACAATTCTATGTGAAAAGAACAACTGGCCTACGAAAATCAAACCAAAAACATTCATATTGCCTTTATATTTTATAATAATGATCCAAGGGTCCTTGGTGACGTTTATAATTCAACCCCGCTTCAATCCAAGGCACGGTGTGGCCGGTACCACTCAAAGGGTCTTTATTTTGTTTAAATTGTACAAAGTTTTAAGTGAAAACAATAACAGACTTACGAAAATTCAACCAAATTCATTTTGATTACCTTGATATTTTAGGAGAACAATAAAAGAGTCCTTTTTGATGTGTATGAGTCAACCCCGCCTCAATCTGAGGTACGGTGTGGCTGATAGCACTCAAAGGGTCTCTCTTGGGTTTAAAATGGACACAATTTTAAGTGAAAACAAAAACTGACCTATAGAAATCGGACCAAAAGCATTCATATTGTCATGATATTTTATAAGAACGATCCATGGGTCATTTTTGAAATTTAAAAGTCAACCCCACTTCAATACAAGGCACGATGTGGTCGGTATCATTCAAAGGGACTCTATTTTGTTTAAAATGGACACAATTTTATGTGAAAACAACAACTGACCTATGGAAATCCAACAAATCCCATTCCGATTGTGTTGATTAATTAGTAGAAAGATACATGGGTCCTTATTTATGTTTAAAATTTATCTCCACCTCAATCCGAGGTACGGTTTGATAGATATCACTCAAAGGGTCTCTCTTTGGTTTAAAATGTACACAATTTTAATCGAAAACAACAACTGACCTATGGAAATCTGACCAAATGGATTTGGATTGTGTTTATATTTTATGAGAATGATACAAGGGTCCTTTTTTAAATTTATGAGTCATTATTGTCTCAATATAAGGCACGATGTGACTGATATCACTCAAATGTTCTTTATTTTGTTTAAAATGGACACAATTTTATGTGAAAACAATACCTGACCTATAGAAATCGGACCAAACACAATATACTTGTATTGATACATTAGAAGAACGATCCACATGTACTTTTTGACATGTGAGAGTCATCCTTGGTTCAATCTGAGGCACAGTTTGGCTGGTATCACTCAAAGTGTCTCACTTTGGTTTAAAATAGACACAATTTTAAGTGAAAACAGCAACTGACCTATGGAAATCTGACAAAACACATTTGGATTGTATTTATCTTTTATAAGAACGATCCATGGGTCATTTTTGACATGAACGAGTCAACCCTACTTCAATCTGAGGCACGGTGGGGAAGGTACCACTCAAAGGGTCTCTCTAATGTTTAAAATGGACAAAATGTTTAGTGAAAACAACGACTTACCTATAAAAATCCAAAAAAACACATTAGAATTATGTTGATACTTTAATATAATGATCCAAAGGTCCATTTTGACATGTACGAGTCATCCCTGCCTCAATCCGAGGCATGGTGTCACCGCTATCACTAAAAGGGTATCACGCTGTTTTAAAATGGACACAATTTTAAGTGAAAACAACAACTGACCTACGGAAATCACACCAAAAGCATTTTGATTGTCTATATCTTTTAAACTAACAATACATGGGTTCTTTTTGACATTTAATAGTAAACCCAACATCAATCCAAGGCATGGTGTGGCTGATAGCACTCAAAGAGTCTCTCTTTGGTTTAAAATGGACACATTTTTAAGTGAAAACAACAACTGACCTGCGGAAATCCGACCACAGACATTCTAATTGTGTTTATATTTTATGAGAACGATCCATGGGTAATTTTAATGTGTACGAGTCAACCCCACCTTAATTAAATGCATGGTTTCATCGCTATCACTCAAATAGTATATCTTTTATTTAAAATGGACACAATTTTAATTGAAAACAACAACTAACCTATGAAAATCTGACCAAACGCTTTCATATTGCCTTGATATTTTATAATAATGATACAAGGATTCTTGGTGACATGTAAAAGTCAAATACTCCTCAATCCATGGCACGGCGTGACCACTACCACTCAAAGGGTCTCTCTTTTGTTTAAGATGTAAACAATTTTAAGTGAAAACAACAAGTGACCTACAGAAATCTAACCAAACCCAATAGGATTGACCTGTTATTTTGTAATAACGATCCAAGGTCCTTGGTGATGTGTATGAGTCATCCCCATCTCAATCCAATGCACGGTGTGGCCGGTACCACTCAAAAGATCTCTATTTTGTTTAAAATGTACACAATTTTAGGTGAAAACAACAACTAACCTATGGAAATTCATCCAAATGCATTCGGATTGCCTTGATCTTTTAGTAGAATGATACAAGGGTCCTTTTTGACGTTTAAGAGTCAACCCCGCCTCAATCCACAGCACGGTGTGGCCAGTAGCACTCAAAGGATCTCTCTTTGGTTAAAAGTGGACACAATTTTAAGTGAAAACAACAACTGGCCTTCAGAAATCTGACCAAATACATTTTGATTGTCTTGATATTTTATAAGAACGATACATGGGTCATTTGTGATGTTTATGATTCAACCTTGTCTCAATCTGAGGCACAGTGTGGATGGTATCACTCAAAGGGTCTCTATTTCTTTTTAAAATGGACACAATTTTAAGTGAAAACAACAACTGACCTACAGAAATCTGACCAATCCCATTCAGATTGTGATGATCCTTTATTCGAACAATCCAAAGGTCCTTTGTGATGTGTATGAGTCATACCTACCTCAATCCAAGCCACGGTGTGGCCAGTAGCACTCAAAGGGTCTCTATTTTGTTTAAAATGGACACAATTTTAAGTGAAAAAAACAACTGACCTACAAAAAACTGGCCAAACACAGTTGAATTGTATTGATATTTTAGGATACAAATACAACAGTCCTTTTTGATGTGTATGAGTCACCCTTGCTTAATTCCGAGGCACGCTGTGTTCGGTATCACTCAAAGAGTCTCTCTTTGGGTTAAAATGGACACAATTTTAAGTGAAAACAACAACTGACCTATGGAAATCCAACCAAACGCATTCGGATTGTGTTGATATTTTATAATAACGATACATGGATCCTTTTTGATGTGAAATATTCAACCCCACCTCAATATGACACACGATGTGGCCGATACCACTGAAAGTGTCTCTATTTTGTTTAAAATGTAAACAATTATAAGTGAAAATAACAACTGACATATGGAAATCCAACCAAACGCATTCGTAATTCCTTGATATTTTATTATAACGATCCAAGGGTCCTTGGTGATGTATAAGAGTCAACCCCACCTCAATCCGAGTCACGGTGTGGCCGGTACCACTCAAAGGGTCTCTATTTTGTTTAAAATGTACACAATTTTAAGTGAAAACAACAACTAACCTAAAAAATCCGAACGTACCCATTATGATTGTGTTGATCATTTTGAAGAATAATCCAAGAGTACTTTTTTATGTGTCTAATTCATACTCTCCTAAATACAAGGCATGGTGTGACCGCTAGCACTCAAAGGGTCTCACTTTGGTTTAAAATAGACAAATTTTAAGTGAAAACAACAACTAACCTATGAAAATCTGTCCAAATTCATTCGGATTGTCTTGATATTTTATAAGAATGATCCACGTGTCCTTTTTGATGTGTAAGAGTCAACCCCGCCTCAATCGGAGGCATGGTGTGGCCGGTACCACTCAGAGGGTCTCTCTCTTTTTTAAAATAGACAAAAATTTTAGTGAAAACAATAACTGACCTACGAAAATCTGATCAAACCCATTTGGATTGTGTTGATCCTTTAGGAGAACGATCCGTGAGTCCTTTTTGACATGTAAGAATCATCCCCGCCTCAATCCAAGGAATGCTATGATGGCTAGAACTCAAGGGGTCTCACTTTGGTTTAAAATGGACACATTTTTATGTGAAAACCACAACTGACCTACGGAAATCCAACCAAATGCATTCGGATTGTCTTGATCATCTATAAGAATGATCTAATGGTATTTTTTGATGTGTATGAGTCAACCCCGCTTCAATTCGAGTCACGGGGTGGTTGGTAGCACACAAAGAGTCTCTCTTCTGTTTAAAATGGACACAATTTTAAAAGAAAACAACAATTGTCCTAAGGAGATCTGACCAAAGGCATTCTGATTGTGTTGATATTTTATGATAATGATCCATGAGTCCTTTGTGACATGTACTATTCAACCCCTCTTCATTCCAAGGCACGGTGTGACTGCTATCACTCAATGGGTCTATCTTTTTTTTAAAATGGACACGATTTTTATTGAAAAGAACAAGTGTCCTCTGAAAATCTTACCAAACACATTCTGAATTTTTGATCATTTATAATAACGATCCAAAGGTTCGGGGGTGGGGGTGGCGTGCCCTTGTTTTCCTGATATTGCGCCGTTCTCGCACTCGGTGGTGAGGGAGGGCTCCTCAGTGTCCCTAGTAGCGCCGGAGGCGGCTTTCACTGAGGCGGTTGCGGGCCTTAAATGGACCCTAGTGGCAAGGTTTGGGTTCCTCGTGCCTTCTTTTCCTGTTTTCCATCGTTTCGTGGACACTTGGGGTTTGCAGGGGGCCGCTCGGGTGTCGGTGTTTCATCGCGGTTCCTTCTGTGTGGTGCTAGCCTCGGAGGTGGACTTTGTGCAGGCGTGGTGCAGGGCCCCCCGGGCATTTGGGCGCTGGCGGTTCAGTCTATCTTGGTGGTCGTTGGAGGCTCATCAGGGAAGGGAGGGGCCGAAGGTGGCGGTTTGGATTAGTCTTCCTTGGTTACCTCTTATTTTCCACAACGTCACCTTTTTAAAGGCGATTGGGGATGCCTTGGGGGGTTCTTGTGTGTGGAGGACTCGTCCGTGGCTGGCGCGGAGTCAGCGGTGGCTAGGCTCTACGTGGAGTTGGACCTCTCGTTATCGATACCGGAGAAGATCACTTTGTCAGTGCCGGGGACTGTGGAGTGGGTGCAGGATGTGGCTTTCCCGGTGTTTCCACGGTATTGCTCGGTCTGTTTGTTGCAGGGTCACTCGGTACTTTCTTGCCGCAAGCTTCATGGCTCTATTCGGATGTCTTGTGGCAATCGTTCTTCTCGGTCTATGGGGCCTCGTCCTGGTAGCCATGTTTCTACTGCCTTGGTGCCGGCTTGCAGGCCTCTGGCTCGTGTGAGGGAGGCGACTCAGGTTTTTGGTCTTGCTGAGGCTGGCGGGTCTGCTGTGGTTGTTGGGGGTCTTCAACCGGTGTCTATCCCTATGGATTCCGCGTCGTCCTCCGGGGTTGTTCTAGGGACTTTCTTAAGGGGCCTCTGGTTGTCTGGTCTGACGTCGCTCACTGGTTCTTCTTTTCCAGGGGCCGGCTTTGACCCTCGGCCGGAAAGGGGGGCGGGTGAGCATGATGTGGTGCCTTTCTGGGGTGACTCTTTTGTAGAGCGAGTCTTTCAGTCTGGCGGTTTGCAGAAGGAGTTGGTCGGGGATGGCAGGAGGCGGAGGGGCGGGCCTCTCGGGGGGTTACTTGTCCCTTCTCTGGCTCGGCCTATCGCGGAGGAGGGTCAGGTTTTTGCCCCTGTTTCTGTGGGGGATGGGGTGATGGCCAGGTATACCGTTAGAATGGAGGGCAGTCACCCCACCACCCGAGGGCGGTCTTGTGACCGGGAGGGTCTAAAGGGAGGGAGCCCCGGGCTGATCACCAGGAGGATGAGCAAGATGCTTAGTGCTGGAGGGAGGTCCTTATCCCCCGTTCGGAGGGCTGCGTCACCTGGGGCGAACACCAGGTCGATGGTTTATTAATGTATCCCTGTCTTATCTGGAATGCCCGGGGGGTGGGGGCCAGCGTTAAAACTGACTTCATTGTTTCGGAAGTAAGAAAGCATAGAGCAGTCCTGGTGGCGGTTATGGAGGATAAGCAGAGGAGTGAAAGGTTACAAGAGTTTTCTAGAAGACTGAAGATGCATGGAGCCATGCATGGAGCCCTGTCGAATAACCATATTTGGTTGTTCTGGAAGAGGTAAGTTTCAGTAACACTTTTGAGGGTAGGGGATCAAGTTATCACGACGAAGGTGACGTGGAACGGGTTGGAGTGGCTCTTGTCAGTTGTGTACGCGAGTTGTGATGTGCGTCAGAGGGAGGGTCTCTGGACGGAGCTAGAGGATTTCGACCAAGGGGTTTGCCCGTGGATTGTGGAAGGGGACTTCAACATTGTTGCTGAACCGGAAGAGAAGAAGCGGAGGTGCGTGTTTCAGAGCCGGAAGAGCAAAGGGATTGTGCAGTGCATGGCGGGGAAGGGTCTCAGGGAGGTTGGCTTCTCGGGGGACTCGTTCACTTGGTGAAACAACCGTAGAGGGGTGAACCGTAGCTGGGCCAGTCTGGACAGGTGCTTCGCGAACCTCCGCGCTTCTGAGGTGTTCGGGGAGGTGAAGGATCTCTATTTGGCGAGGGGGGATTCGGATCACTCGCCGCTGCTTTTATCCTTTGTAAGGACTAAGAGGCCCCAGGAGGGCTTTCGGTTTGCCAAGTGGTGGATGGACGACTTGTCTTTCCTTGGGCTGGTTACGTTGGTTTGGGGAGAGCCTTCCAGGGGGCACACATGGGTGGCATTGCATGACAAGTTGTGGCGGTTGAAACAGGAGCTCTTACGTTGGGCCAGTTCTCTTCCAGCGTGGGATTGCGAGCTGGAGTCTCTTAAAGCAGACTTAGATACGCTGGAGGTCAGTCTGGAAGACAGGTGGGACGAGGGGGTGTTTGAGGAGCTATCGGAGAAGAAAGATGCCCTGGCGTTGAGCCTGCTTTCCCAGGAATGCAGGGCTAGGGATCGGTCGAGGGTGAGATGGCTCAGGGAGGGTGATAGGAACATAGCCTACTTCCATGCATGCTTAAGGGAGAAAAGGCGGGAGGTTAATCTTAACTTGGAGTTGGAGGACGGCTCATTCTCGGATGACAAGGAGGTGGTCGGGGGTAGAGCAATGGAGTATTTCAAGAATCTGCTGGCTGGTCCGATAGGTGATGGGCGTGAGGGGTTTCCATATGGCGATTCTAGGTTATGGGAAGCGATACCGGAGGTGGTGTCAAGGATGGAGAACAAACAGTTTGAGGCCATTCCCGATGAAAGGGAGGTGCAGGCGGCAGTGTGGCAATTGAACCTGGATAGTGTTGCGGGGCTGAACGGCTTTCCGGGGTGTTTTTATAGAGGGTACTGGGCATGTGTGAAGAATGATCTGGTGCTGGCCATCCAGGATTTTTTTTGAGGGGGCTTTCTTCCTCAGGTAGCAGTGGCGACTACCTTGGTCCTGATACCTAAGTGCAAAGACCCGACCTCACTCAGTCACTACAGGCCGGTTAGTATGTGTAATTTCCCGTACAAAGTCCTAGAGGCGGTGATCAATAGTAGGCTGTCTAATTTTCTACCAAGGTGGGTGTCGTCAGAGCAGCATGGTTTTGTCAAAGGGAGGACGATACAGGGTGCTATGGCGCTGGCTCAGGAGCTGATGAGGGATTTAAACATGAAGGTCTGAGGTGCCAATATGGTGGTAAAGCTGGATATGAGTAAAGCCTACGATATAATGGAGTGGGGCTTCATGAATGGAGTCCTGCGAAGGATGGGGTTCTCGGCCGGGGCTTGTGATATTTTCTTCAGATGCATTAGCTCGCCGTGGATGGCTCTATCCTTCCTGGGGAGATCGCATGGCTTTTTCAAATCCGTTCGTGGCCTACGACAAGGGGACCCTCTATCCACTAGTTTGTTTATACTGATGGAGGATTCTTTAAGTAAACTTATCAACAAGGGAATTGGCAGGGGAGAGATAATGCCATTCCGCAGGAAACATGGGCATCTCTCGGTATCCCACCTCATGTATGCGGATGATACTATTGTATTTTTGAATGCTGGAATGAGGTCTGTAAGGAAGTTTAATGACTTTCTGAAGGATTACTGTAAGTGGAGCGGACAGCTGGTGAACCGGGAGAAGAGTTGTTTCTATCTGGTGGCTTTGTGTTGAGATGATAGGTTGGATGCGGTGAGAATGGAGTTGGGCATGGGGAGAGGGTCCTTACCGATGGAGTATCTGGGAGCGCCGGTGTCTACTGGTCGGTTGCGGAATAGTGATTTTGACAGGGTTGTGGCCAGGTTGTTGGCCCGGATTACGGATTGGAAAAATCACTTCCTATCCTTCGGGGGTCGGATCTCCTTAGTAAACAGTGTACTGGCATCAATACCGGTTCATGAACTTGTGGCGGTTAACGTCCCCAAGGGGGTCATTAAGTCCATAGATAGGGTTCTCGCATGTTTCATCTGGGATGCCTCACGGGAGGGGAGGATACAATGGGTCTCTTGGAGGAAGATGGCGAGACCGGTCACAGAAGGAGGGATCAGGGTTTGTTGCATGGCAGATACGGTGCATGGAGTACGTGCGAAGCTGGCCTGGGAAATTACGGAGGGAGAGACGCTATAGGGTAGGTGTATGCGGGGTAGGTATGAGGATCGTTCCACCGACATCCCAGTGAGAGGGTTTTCCATGTGGGAAGAGGTGTGTAATATTGTCCCAGAGTTGAGGGATCATGCTCAGTGGATCCTCGGGGATGGGAGGGTCAGATTCTGGGATTGCAACTGGTCAGGGAGGGTGCATGCGTTCCCGGGGTGCCCGGCCCCGATGATCTCGTTTAGGGAGGCAAAGCATTACCCTCTGTTTTTCAGCGCGGTGCTGGATGCGGAGTCACAGAGGATCTTTGAGTCGGTGGTCATTAACAATGAGAGGGAAAAATATGTCTTCATGCCCTCGGTTGCGGGTAAGTTCAATCTAAAAGATTTCCGCAGGAGTTCCAATGCCCAGCAGACGCAGGAGGTAGGAAGCGGGGTGGAGTGGAGCAGAAAGGTCCCCTTGAAAATGAATTTTTTAACGTGTAGGATCATGCAAAACGGCATCCCTTCGGATGAGAACATCAAACGCCTGGGCGTTAGTCTAGCATCTAGATGTTAGTGTTGCAAACAGAGGAAGGAGGAGAGTATGGAGCATATTTTTCTCACAGGAGAATGGGACAGAGTGGTCTGGAATTTTTTGGGAAACCTCATAGGGTACTCTGGGCATGTTGAGACCTGGCAGCAGTTCTCGGGCTTGTGGTTGCAGGGGGTGGTGGCAACGTGGAGGATAAAGAAGTTCGATCAGTGTTTTACAATGCTGGGTGCTGGGTTCTGTGGGATGCGTAGAACCGAGCCAGGTATGAGGGGCGGGCATCCACTGGGAGGGCAGTGGTGGCAAGGGTGAGGTGTTTTCTGATTGATATTGTAAAAACGGAGAGGTTTTGGGAGAGAGTTCCATCGTTATGGGGATTGGTATCCCAGGGGATGGGATGTGGGGAGGAGACTTTGAGGAGGCGGGGGTCGTGGGTTCGATGGATTCCTCCAGTGGGCGGTCTGAAGCTGAACGTCAATGGGGAATGTGCGGGAGGGAATATGCGTGGTGGTGGGGTGCTTTGAGACGGTTGTGGTAGTGTGTTGCTGGCTTTCGCTGTGCACTACGATATGGGGAGCTCGGTGCAGGCAGAGGCCCTAGCGGTCCTTTCAGGGCTATCTGTTTGTCTGGACAAAGGCCTGATGGTGGAGCAATTACAGACTGACTAAAAAACTATACATGATGCGTTACATGGACAGGGTACGATGCCGTGGAGGATTTCTTATACTATCAGACAGTGCATGGCGATTATGGGGAATGGCATAAGGGTTACTCATACCTGGCGGGAAGGGAACAAGGTTGCAGACTACTTTGCTTCTATTGTAGCTCCAGGGGACATTTCAGTTTGGGTGGATAACGCGTTGCCAATTAGACCTGAGGGGGTAAATCTAATTATGGGAGATGCACTAGGACTACATTATTTTTTCCCTCCGTAGGGGGGGTCCGCGTTTGTTTTTGTTTTTGTTTTGCTGTTTTTGGTGTTATGTATGGGGTTTCTTGGGATTAATAAAAAATCGTATTTTTGGTGGTGGTAAACAATTTTAAGTGGAAACAACAACTGACCAATGAAAATTGGATTAACACATTTGGATTGCCTTGATCTTTTATAATAATGATCCAAGGGTCCTTGGTGATGTGTGCGAGTCAACCATGCCTCAATCCGAGGCATGGTGTGGCCGGTACCACTCAAAGGGTCTCTATTTTGTTTAAAATGTGCGCAATTTTAAGTGAAAACAACAACTGACCTACGGAAAATCGACCAAACACATTCGGATTGCATTGATCTTTTAGGATAACGATCCAAGGGTCCTTTTTGACATGTACGAGTCAACCCTGCTTCAATCCAAGGAACGGTGTGGCTGGTAGCACTCAAAGGGTCTCTCTTTGGTTTAAAATGGACACAATTTTAAGTGAAAACAACAACTGACCTATAGAAATCTGACCAAACGCATTATAATTGTCTTGATCTTTTATAATAATAAATCATGGTTCCTTTTTTACATGTACAAGTCAATCCCACATCAATCTGAGGAATGTTGGGGCCTGTATCACTCAAAGGGTCTCTATTTTGTTTAAAATGGACACAATTTCAAGTGAAAACAACAAATAACCTTCATAAATCCAACCAAACCATTAGGATTTTGTTTATCCTTTAGTAGAACAGTAAAAGGGTCCTTTGTGACATGTATGAGTCATACCCGCCTCAATCTGAGGCACAGTGTGTCCGGTAGCACTCAAAGATTCTGTATTTTGTTTAAAATAGACATAATTGTAAGTGAAAAAAATAACCTACGGAAATCTGACCCAACACATTCGGATTGTATTGATACTTTAGGATAATTATCCAAGTGTTCTTTTTGAAATGTAAGAGTCATCCCTGCTTCAATCTGAGGCACGGTGTGGCCGATATCACTCAAAGAGTCTCTCTATGGTTTAAAATGGACACAATTTTAAGTGAAAACAACAACTGACCTATGGAAATCTGACCAAACACATTAGGATTGTGTTGATATTTTATAAGAACGATCCATGGGTCCTTTGTGACGTTTATGTGTCAACCCCAGCACAATATGAGGCATGGTGTGGACGGTACCACTCAAAGTGTCTCTATTTTTTAAAAATGTAAACAATTTTAAGTGAAAACAACAACTGACCAACAGAAATCAGACCAAATGCATTCAGATTTCCTTTCTCATTTAAAATAACGATACAAGGGTCCTTAGTGACGTGTATGAGTCAACCCCGCCTCAATCCGAGGCATGGTGTGGTCGGTACCACTCAAAGGGTGTCTATTTTGTTTAAATGTACACAATTTTAAGTGAAAACAACAACTGTCCTACGGAAATCTAACCAAACCCATTCAGATTGTGTTAATACTTTAGTAGAATGATCCATGGGTTCATTGTGACCTGTATGAGTCATCCCTGCCTCAATCTGAGTCATGGTGTGACCACTAGCACTCAATGGGTCTCACTTTGGTTTAAAATGGACACAATTTTAAGTGAAAACAACAACTGACCTACGTAAATCCAACCAAGAGCATTCGGATTATCTTGATATTTTATAAGAATGATCCAATGGTCCATTTTTATGTTTACGAGTCAAACCCACTTCAATCCGAGGCATGGTGTGGCCAGTATCACTCAAAGAGTATCTCTTTGGTTTAAAATGGACACAATCTTAAGTGAAAACAACAACTGACCTATGGAAATATGACCAAACACGTTAGGATTGTGTTGATATTGTATGAGAACGATCCACGGGTCATTTTTAATGTGTATGAGTCAACCACGCATCAATTCGAGGAACGGTGCAGTTGGTACCACCCAAAGGGTCTCTATTTTGTTTAAAATGTAAACAATTTTAAGTGAAAACAACAACTAACCAATGAAAATATGACCAAACACATTAGGATTTCCTTGATATTTTATAATAATGATAAAAGGGTCCTTGGTGATGTTTTTTTTCAACCCTTCCTCATGCCGAGGCACGGTGTGGCCGGTCCCACTAAAAGGGTCTCTATTTTTTTTTAAAATGTACACAATTTTAAGTGAAAACAGCAACTGACCTACAGTAATCCCACCAAAACCATTTAGATTGTGTTGATCCTTTAAGAGAACGATCCATGGGTCCTTTGTAATGTTTATGAGTCATCTCCACCTCAATATAGGGCACGATATGACCACTAGCACTCAAAGGGTCTCACTTTGGTTTAAAATGGACCCAATTTTAAGTGAAAACAACAACTGACCTATGGAAATCCAACCAAGCGCATTCGTATTGTCTTGATTTTTTATAAGAACGATCCACAGTTACTTTGTGACATGTACGAGTAAACCACGCTTCAATCCAAGGCACGGTGCGGCCGATAGCACTCAAAGAGCCTCTCTTTGGTTTAAATTGGACACAATTTTAAGTGAAAACAACAACTGACCTACGGAATTCTGAACAAACGCATTCATATTGTGTTGATATTTTATGATAAATATCCATGGATCTTTATTTGACGTGTAAGAGTCAACCCTGCTTCAATCCAAGGCACGGTGTGGCCGGTACCACTCAAAGTGTCTCTATTTTGTTTAAAATGTAAACAATTTCAAGTGAAAACAACAACAGACCCATAAATATATGAAAAAAGAATTTGGATTGGCTTGATCTTTTTAAATAAATATCCATGGGTCCTTTTTGATGTGTATGAGTCATCCCCACCTCAATCTGAGGCAGGGTGTGACCACTATCACTCAAAGGGTCTCTCTTTTGTTTAAAATGTAAACAATTTTAAGTGAAAACAAAAACGGACCTACGAAAATCTGAACAAACCCATTCTAATTGTGTTGTTCCACTAGGAGAACTATCCACAGGTCCTTTTTGACATGTATGAGTCAACCCTGCCTCAATCCAAGGCACGGTGTAACCGCTATCACTCAAAGGGTCTCTCTTTCATTTAAAATTGACACAATTATAATTGAAAACAACAACTGACCTATGAAAATCCAACCAAACGCATTAGTATTTCCTTGATCTTTTATAATAACAATACAAGGGTTCTTGGGGACATGTAAGAGTCAAGCTATCCTCGATCCAAGGCACAGTGTGATCGCTATCACTCAAAGTGTCTCTCTTTTGTTTAAAATGTAAACAATTTTAAGTGAAAACAACAACTGACCTACGAATATCTGACCAAACCCATTCGGATTGCCTTAATCTTTTATAAGAAAGATCCAAGGGTCCTTGGTGACATGTAAGAGTCAACCCTGCCTCAAAATGAAGTACGGTGTCCCCGTTACTACTCAAAGGGTGTCTATTTTGTTTAAAATGTACACAATTTTAAGTGAAAACAACAACTTCCCTATGGAAATTCAATCAAATGCCTTCGGATTACCTTGATCTTTTAAGAGAAAAATAAGAGGGTCATTTTTGATGTGTAAGAGTCAACCCCTCCTCAATCCGGGGCATGGTGTGGCCAGTAGCACTCAAAGGGTCACTCTTTATTTTAAAATGGACACAATTTTAAGTGAAAAGAAAAATTGACCTACAAAAATCAGACGAAACGCATTCGGGTTGTCTTTATATTTTATAAGAACGATCTATGGGTTCTTTGTGATGTGTATGTATGAACCTTGCCTCAATCTGAGGCATGGTGTGGCCGGTATCACTCAAATGGTCTCTATTTTGTTTAAAATGGACATAATTTTAAGTGAAAACAACAACTGACCTACAGAAATCCAACCAAACCCATTAATATTGTGTTGATCATTTATTAGAATGATCCATGGGTTCTTTGTGTCGAGTATGAGTCATCCCTGCCTCAATATAAGGCACGGTGTGGCCGGTATTACTCAAAGGGTCTCTATTTTGTTTAAAATGGACACAATTTTAAGTGAAAAGAACAACTGACCGACGGAAATCTGACCAAACACATTTGGATTGTTTTGATCCTATAGGAGAAAGATCCAAGGTTACTTTTTAACATGTACAAGCCATCCCCACCTCAATCAGAGGCACAGTGTGACCGGTATCACTCAAATGGTCATTATTTTGTTTAAAATGTACACAATTTTAAGTGAAAACAACAACAGACCTATGGAAATCCATCCAAACACATTCATATTGTTCTGATACTTTAGGAGAATAATGAAAATTTATTTTGTAATGTGTATGAGTTATACATGATTCAATATGAGGCACAGTGTAGCCGGTAGCACTCAAAGAGTCTCACTTTGGTTTAAAATGGACACAATTTTAAGTGAAAACAACAACTGACCTACGAAAATCTGACCAAACACATTCGTATTTTCTTGACCTTTTATAAGAACAATACAAGGGTATTTTGTGACGTGTATGAGTCAATCCCGCCTCAATCCAAGGCACGGTGTGGCCAATACCACTCAAAGGGTCTCTCTTTTGTTTAAAATGGACAAATTTTTTGTGAAAACTACAACTGACCCACGGAAATCCGAACAAAACAATTTAGATTGTGTTTATCATTTAGGAGAATGATCCATGGGTCCTTTGTGATTTGTACAAGTCATCCCTGCCTCAATTTGAGGCACGGTGTGGTCGGTATCAATCAAAGGGTCTCTCTTTGGTTTTAAATGGACACAATTTTAAGTGAAAACAACAACTGACCTTCGGAAAGTCGAAAAAAGGTATTCGGATTGTGTTGACCATTTATAAGAATGATCCATGGGTCCTTTGTGATGTGTACGAGTCAAACCTAGCAACCCTCTGGACAGCTGCCACCCCCTGGCCACCAACCCACCCCCTGGACACCCCCCACCCCTTTGGACAACCCCCTCCCTTGTAAAGCCCCCCGACTCCCTGGACCCTAGCCCACCCCCTTGGAAAGCCCCCTAGACACCCCCATCACCCCGGACACCCCCTACCCCCCTTGGAAAGCCACCCCAAACCCTTGAATAGCCCCCCCAACCCCCTGAATTTTGAAATGAATTCTTTATGTACTTAATTAACTTATGAATTATGCGTTAATGGTGTACGAGTATACTTGTTGTATGGGTATACTTCGTCTAATTAGATTATGATTTATTTGTTAATTTTTCATGGGTATACTTTCTCTAATTAGCTTATTGAGATGCTGAATTGATTTGTAGGTGTTCGGGTGTGCTGCTGCAGTATTTTTCAGAACAACAGACTGGGCATTTATCAGCGCTTTTTTAGTGCGGATAAATAGAGATTTTATCAGTGCTAAAAATAAATGACAAACTTATCCTTTATCAGTGCAAAATAAGCATTGATAAAACACGTATTTATTGGTGCTCTTTTAGAGCTGATAAAGGGTTTTTTTATCAGCACTTTTTTAGTGCTGATAAATTCAACCTTTATCAGTGCATTTTTATAGCTGATAAAGAGTGCAGTTATCAGCACTTTTTAGCGATGATTAATGGAGCTTTTATCAGCGCTAATAAAGCGTTGATAAAGGGTACCCCCTTTATCAGCTCCGAGCTTTAAAACACTTTTTTAGCATTGATAAAGCCCTATTTTGAGTGCTGATAAAGACCGCTTTTGTTGTAGTGCATGGATTCCTACAGGATAGACTATCTATAACACTCATACATAATCAAATAAAATTTCACTTATCAAGGTACTATGCATATTCATTGAATCTAGAGGGCATAGGAAACCCCTAAAAAGTGAACCTATCAACAACATTATCATGTCCCTAGAACAAAAATCCTATGGTGTAGAGGCACACCCCATTAGTGAACCCACCAAAAGTACCAAGGGGCAAGAACTACTGATACACATTCCAATTATGTTTTAAAGGCTTCCTATGTTTTCTATTTTCCAAACTATTTCATCAAAAACGTTATTTGAAAACAATTTCACAAATCAATTTCACAATGATTTTAAAATAACATTTCTTTTTCAAAAACAAGGTGAAACCCATCTTTTATCAAAACTCCATTTTCCACACACAGAAAAATCCATCAATAAATCATTTCCTTCTATTTATAATATAAATTAATAAACTAGAATATTTAATTTCATCAAACATAGGGTACAGATGGAACCACCTACCTCAAAATCAAGTCTGACACAACCATAATGGGATACAATAAAAATGATGAACATATATTTGTAAATTGGGGGCCCTAAAATCAATCCTCACACCTCAAAATCAATTCTAATTAAATAAATTTGTGAAGTGAAAGAAAAAGTCCATACCTAAGTGAATTACAATTACACCCCACAACCAACATAAGGGTTATCCTCTAATATAACATCACATCATGGATCTATAAAGAATCATAATGAATAATGTTCACAGATCAGTAAAACCAATATTGATTTGAAATGGTGTTACTATGGTCAAAAGATATATAGAATAAAATAAGATTACTAACCCAGAGAGATACAACCCAAATGTATTGGAAATCAATTTTTGATAAAAGTGATTCGAATGAAGATAGGACCCCAAAATCACATGGGAGAGATCCTATTTCTAGAGAAAAATAGACTAAGGTTTAATTAAACCCAAAATCAATCATAGAGAACATAAAGGAATAATATACAATACGTACATGGAATTTAATATGATTAAATTTTTTGTAATTCAAGAAAGATAAAAATACTGATAAACAATTTGAATTTTTACAAAAAAAAACATCATTTAAACAATTCAAGAAGTGATCAAAATACATCGTTTATAATACTTCCACATTATATACTAGACTAAATGATTCTTGCAGACAAACCATCATTGTCATGTAGTCCAATTATAAAGTGTATATTTCTTCTACATAATACAAATTTTTATTTGAAAAAAAAAACTCAAAACCAATGTGGATATTCTCTGAACATGGGAGGAACCCAAAAACTCACTAACACATTAATACCCATACTCCATTAATTCCAAAAGACCTAAAACATTAATCATTAAGTACATTTACTAAAAATATGCTCTCCATCCTTGGGAATCCCAAAAATGCACTCAAAGAAAAAGGAAAACATATATATCGGATGTTTAATATCTGATATTATGTAATATGATGTTCCAAACTCCCAATATTATGATTTCCCTTTCCCAATAATTCATCTAGAAGAATGATATCTGAAAAGAATGTGAGGTCAGTACTACCTCAATAGGGATTTGACCTAACAGGTCTCGTGATAATCTAGTCTGTTTCACCACAATACAAGGACCAATAGAATCTATTTCCCATTAAATACTTTAACTTAAGATTAAACAATATCTATTTGATACTCTAAAATAAAAACTTCTAACTCTAAATTTGTCTCTTCCCAACTCATAATGTGAGATGGATCATGATGCAATTTTCAAAGCATCAATAACTGGAAAAATCATTAATTCATATCAAATAAACCTACAATTCCTATTGATTTGTAACCTATTGATGTCACTCAATGACCTAATATAGTCCAATGTATCTTAGAGGCAACTTTCATTATTTTACAAGCTAGCATTGATCCATCCAAGGAGAAACATTCAAGAAAAACCCAATCACCTATGGAGAATTCAAAAGGATAATGTCACTAGAAAACATAATGTTTCTATCAAATTAAATATATAATTAGACACTAATTTATATCATAAATCCTCATGTAAATCTCATAAATAAGACTTATTCCCACCATAGAGGCTTCACCCATATTTTCCCAACAAATTGGTCACATGAAAGGTGACCATACAAAGCCTTGAAAGAAGATTCTATGATTGAAAACAAATAACTATTATTATATAGAAACTCAATTAGTCATATATGTATATCCCATGATCCACCAAGATTCATGACATAGACATAGAACATATCCGCTAGGATTTGAATATGGAGATCGATCTGTCTATCTATATATGGATGGTAAGTTGGACTCAACCAAACATGCTTCCATATTTCCCCCTAAAGAAAGCTCCAAAACCTCAAACTAAACATAGGATACCTATATGAAGCAATTGTAGAAGGAACCCCATTAAACCTTGTGATCATATACAAATATAGATTTTGAAAATTTTCATCTATAATGGTTCCCTAATTGGAATGATGTGATCCAAATTTTTCAACCAGTCAACCACCATAAAGATAAAATTCATCCATTGGGTATTCAATGCTAATCCCATTACTAAATCGATGAATACCTCATTCCATTTCAAAAATATCACTATAATAGGTTGGATAAAAATAAAAGTTTTTATATTCTCTACCATTATTTTTTAGAATTTGTTGTAGTGGGACACGTAATATACAATATCACGCTCCACACATAACAACTAGAATCACCATCTCATTTCATAATACATTTTTATAGTTCCAAGATGTATATCCTAGTAAAACCTATGACAATTAATCATTATTGATCTTAACATAGATATTGGGATGAAAAAATGATCCCCTAAAAGTATTTCCTCATCTAAAGAGAGGGGTCGATGAGAAAAATTCTCCAACCATAAATAGTTTCTCGAATACCTATTAATTCATCATTATACTACTGACTGAACAAAATATACTAAAGAAGAGATTATCATAATTGAAAACATGAAAAAACAATACATTTTATATTATCTTAAGTATACAAGTGAAACTAAAAAATAGTCCCACATGTTTTTACTATTCCTTCATTTCTAAATTTTCTTTTGAGGTTACTTTTCTATAGAGTGAATCTAAAACGACATTCCCCTTCTACAACATTTAGTTGATGTATAAGAAAACATATGAATGTATTCAACCAATTTCTACTAGATATGATTAAAGTCATTTTGAGAAAATATATAGATCAATATATTATGGTAATTTTTTTTGAACCTCTCCCTAAAAGGATATTGAATCTAACAATTAGCTATATGCATAACCATGGAAAGCTCTAAATAAAGAGTGTGGTAATTTTCAAATGTTGTTTAATCTAAAGAGATTCATAATACTCTACATGAACATCCTATATAAGAACACAACCCAAAAAATTACAAAATTAATTAGAGAAAATAACATATCCCTTACTTGTATTATGAAAGACTATGATAGGATCTCATGTCATAAGTCATTTCATTTCATCAAAATAAGAGTAAAAATTTTCATCCCATAAGATTTTATACCCTTTCAATGTAAGAGTAGTCAAAGTAATTCCAAAATTGATAAATAATTAATGAAAAATATATAATTTCTTACCAATGAAATTAGAAATCAAAATGTTTATTTTGGATCCTATCAATTTAAATAATCATTCAGCTTCTCATGAATAATAGATAATCTATGATCAAAAATCACATTCCCCAATAACATCATTTCTTGAGTCCATAAATTTCATTTTAAAATATTACCATATAAATGGTGAATAATCAAGATTTCTAGAACCAGCCTTTTGTGGTGATTTTTCTCATGTTCAAATATCATGTAAATCAATATATGATCCTCGAACACTACAAAAAAAGATTCTAGATACTAATTGAATATCTGATTCATTAAATCCATAAAACAATAAATCATTTTTAAACAAACCAAATGTCATCAAAAGATATTTTTAATGGTCATACTATATCTTGAATGTCATATTTGGTATATCAGTCCCTCAAACTCGAAGATTATGACAACCCGATTAATGATCGGTCATTAAAAACCACATTACCCCCATTGAATAAAGAATTATCCAAACATGGAAAATGATACTTGTCCATAATTATTACATAATTTGACTTCTTATAGTCCCTAAACAATCTATTTAAACCATAAATCATTGTGGGAATGAATACTTTGGCTTCCCATGTTGAATCATCAAGGTGAACAAAACCCTTCACTATCAAATTGTCCAATAGGAATGTTGAGACATTTCAACTTCTTTAGATACGTAACATAAATTTTTATAGAAATAGGATACATACTTAGAAATAGGTAAATAATAAAAATTAACTCACTCTCTAAAGGAATCTAAGAGATATATCTTATGAAAATGTCAAGAAATTACTAAATAATAGATCGAATACCAACAAAAAAGGAAACATCATCTAACCCAACTGCTATCGCAAACAAAAAACTCTTGTGTTCTAGGAAGGAAGTCCCAACATAGCTAGACCTCAGATCCCACTCTCCCTAAAACACACATGACCTCACATAATCCATAATAAAATAGAAATATGTTTGATAAAAATAAACTTAATCTCAATGATAAACAAGATAATTCACCTTGATGATGACATCAAACAGATCTAAACCAATAATGAGAAAATATTAGAATAACTCTTCATCATCTATCAACACTAAAAAAGGACATCGAAACCACTTAAATTTCCTCCTCCTAAGAGGCTTAATTAACTCTATAATAAAATAAATGAGTTATATTCTATGTTTAATCTTTTCAAAAGAACATCCATGTATAAATGAGTGGGAAGAACTATTATAAAATAAGGAAATCTCCACTAATGATTCAATAAACATGGTACCTCTCACTATCATTGTACATGAATCTATCTCCAATGGAAACTCATCATATGCATGATGTTGATACACACCTTAAGCCTATTGTGGGAGATCTATTGTATATAATAAATCTAACTATGTCATATAGGCCTTTAAAGACAAATATCTCTAACCATATCGACGTGAAGACATAGCCATAGAAAAACGTTTTATATGACCATAATGTCCACAAATATCAAAGATCTTAACATGTGTAAGACAAGTAATTTGAGTCTATATAACCTTGAACCACAGATATTAATTTAGAGGGACACTGATATCTATAATTGAGGTTCTATAAGAGGTATCATAATGAGAACCACCCCCAACACTCCTGCAATGATATTTTCTCTTCTTCCTCTTACCATGTGCATCAAAGAATATTCTACTCAGTTGAATATGAGTTATAAGGTACAAGAATCAATAATATATAGATGATCATAACAAAATTAATAATATAATAATAATAAGATCATCTCATAATCATGAGGGAAAAATTATATATTTTCTTGGAATGTGAAATATGTATAAAAATTAAATTTCGTGTCATATTGGTCAAATACAACACATATTTGTGAGAAAATATAGAATTGTATCTATACATAACATAGGTCTATAAATTATAACATCATCATTGTGAACAAATCTATCATAATATTCAGGAATACTAAACATAATATCACATGATAAATTACATTATCTATTGAATTGGAAGTATATATAATTTTTATCCCACCCATCACATCATTAAATGTTCATAATTATTCATCCCATATTGAAGGATTATAATTGTAACCATGAAATAACTCAGGGAAAAGATTCTATTTCATAAAATATTTCACATATCATACTTCATGAATCAAAATATATAATTCCCAAAGGAATATTTTGTAATAATATTTTTCATAAAAGTTTATTTTCTTCTTTAGAATGAGAAAATACTCAAAATGATTTAGGAGATGTTTTTGAAATTGTAGTATTTTTTAAAAAGAATGATAAGTAAATTAAAAAAAATATTTAGATGGTTTGAAACAAAAATATCCACAAAATAAAATATGAAAAATATTAAAAGGTTATATTTTTTATATTAGATAAACATTCATATAGATATAAATGAGAAATATGATCTACCCTATAGAAAATGAATTGGGTTCGAGAATCCCCTTACCTTAAACCCTACATTGTATTATCTCATTTCTGTCTCTTGAATAATTAAAATTAGTTAATTAAAACAGTGAACAAGAAGTGAATTATTTACATTTTCACTATTTTTAAATTTAAATCTTTTTATTATATTTATTATTTTCCTTGGTAAAATAAAAATCATTGTGATATCATTTTTTTCCTTAAAAAGTTTTGGTTTTTCTTTAATTTTAATATTTTTTCCAATTCAATTATACCTAAGTATAATTAATTATAAAATCAAATAAGACAAATATTTATACATCTATATATCAAAAATAAATTATTATAAAATGAAAATAGGATAGTGATAAGGAAAAAATTTGGAATGTCTATATTAGTCTTTAATAGGCCATTAAATGGACATTGCCCAAAGGGGATGAAAGTGATGTATTAAATATAAATATGTAAAAATTATGATTTTTTATGGTAGGTTGAAATAACTAATATAATTTTAGAGTAATATTTTATTAATATACTATGATTATTTTTTTTTAAATGGACATATAAACATAGTAAGGGAAGAGGATAACATAACAAATATTTGCGAAAACAAACCCTCTTCTGAGTGTAGATTCTTTTATATGAAACCAGAATATGATCATGATTGGAGTTGATTACTACATAAAATCCTAATGGATTAAATTATTCATATTATATTTTATTATTGTAGATAATATTTTTTGGGATTTGTGAGAGGAGTTATTTTCCATGGGGTGGGAGAGCAGTTATTTATAGTTGATGAGAGGGGTATTTTGGGTTAAATATTAAATAAAATTATATATCTAAGGTAAAACTTGTAACATTTATATTTTTCAAATAATGAATCATATATAAATATAAAATTATTATTTTACAAATTTTAACAAATTTATAATTCAAATACACTATTTTATTAAAATAAACTATGAAAAATTGAGAATTTTAGTTTTAGGAATACTTTTGACATTATATTTTGGAAAGAAATAATAATGTTTATTAATCATGTTGATTTTATATTAATAACTAATTTTTAAAATTATATATTTATTACTTGACCATTATGTTGATGAAATGATTATGTCATATTAATTTATGAATGATTTAATTAAATATACACATTTTATTGGAAATACGGTATTTAAATATTCACCAGAATATTGATGTTTTTTTTGAAAATTACTAAAAAATAACCCTTGGGAAAATATTATGTAATGATATGAAAATTGAAATTAATTTTATCAAATTAATTTTTTAAATAGGATTTTCTAATTTTTAGTATAAGTTTCTTTATACAAAATACGTTAAAGTGAAATTTATTAAATTTGTACTAATATTTTCTTTGACTTTTTAATCATAAAATTTATTTTATGGAAGTATAATAATTAAATTAACATAAATTTATCATGATAAATATTATTAATCCTAAATTTATAATTTTATTATCAAATTAATATTTCTAAAGGTTGGGTTTCTACTCCCATCAATTATGTTACTATTCCAATTGTCACATTATTATTCAAACAGTCATATTTCAATTAGTAAATACTAATTCATTCCATTATTAATTTCTCACCCCATGTCCTCTCAAGGTTACACAATTCCATTTTCTATAATTTGTATTGGTTTACTAATTTTTGTTTCATTTCTATGGGATTGTTCATCGGAAGATGATTCTTATTGATCAAAAGTATCAAAATTCTCATATTCTACTTGTAATAAATTATATTTTTTGTCCCATTTTAATGTTTATAATTTTTAGGGGATTAGTTTTGGATTATATTATAGTTCTTTATTGAAGAAATAAATTTTGTTAATTTCATTATGTGATTTATGTGTATTATAATATATTATATACTATAACACTCATCTATTTCATGAAATAAAATATATCATTTATAAACTATGAGATATTACATGAATAGACTGGATATTGAAAAGGAAATTATAATAAAAATAATTATAACTTTTAAGATAACGTTGAATAATGATGGAAGGCTGGAATGATACAAGATTTATAGAAGTATTAAAGTAATTCTACATTAGAAAACGACAACGTAGATAAAAATCATGTTTAGTGAAAAAAATTATAATCATTTAAAAAAAATAAGTGAATATCATTTTTAATATCTCAAAATAATATTTTTTTAGACGTACTAAACCATGGATTATTTTATCCAAAGAAATATCTTTTGAAATTTCTTGTTTTGGTAATTCTGATTTTAGAGGGTGATAACTACATTGGAAAATTACTTGTGGGACTTGGAACCTACTAGTAAAATATTTAATCTCATGGGCTAGAAGGAAAAAATATTTTTTTTTCTTTATACATTCATAGTGGAATAAATAACCACAAGAAGTTGTTCTGCTCAATTCATATGGATGAAACTTAATATCATAGACTTTGGGATAACATATAATCAATTCCATATCATGTGTGACAATACAAGTGTGAATAATATCTATTAAAATAAAGTCAAACAATCGTACACTAAGATCATTGATCTGAGAACTAATTTTCTATTATTTTACATTCAAAAAGGTTATATCATTCGTGATTTGTTTTTATAGAAACATTCAACTTGTCAAAATCATAATTAAACCCCTTACTATTGATTGATTTGACTACATTAAAGCCGATTTGGGTATGATTATCTTATGATACTTAAACCTTATACATAGTGTACTATATAAATATGTTTGAAATTTATTTTATTTTTTTTCTTTCAAAAATGTTTTTAAAATTTTCCATGTTTTTGAAAATAAAAGTAACTTTGATACTATAATAATAAAATAATATCAAGATAAAAAAATTATTTTATTCTTATACCTATTAACATAGCGGTTACTAACTATAATCGGGGTGGGAGTATTTGTAAGTTGACCTTCACCTTGGGAACGAGTTTGGGGAATTTACTGCACTCCTTCATTGACTCTCCTGGTGAATTTTCTACAGTTTATTAACACAATATTTTTAAACTATAATGATGGAATGATTTCATAAAATAATTTCTTTTTTTATTATGTTATTTCAATGTATATTATCAATTTATATCACAAAATTCATTATTTTAGGTGGATCTAATCTTGTAAATATTGAAATGATCCTACAAGACATAATATTTTTCAAAATTATTTTTCAAATATTTATTTTAATTTTGAGATTCATTGAAAACTTTGACAAAGTTTTATTCCATTATTTAGTAATATTTATAAAAGGTAAATATTTATTTTATTTTATCGTGACCTTTATTAAAATTATCCCTTTCAAGATTTTGATGCTTTCAAATTTTATAAATCTATGTTTTCATTTCTCTCAAAATATCATTAGTGTTGTTAAACCTAGATTTAAATATTATCAATTACTCTATCCCCATCTATGATTATTTTTTAAAAATATCAAAAGGGGAAAATATTAATGTTAGGGGGAGAATTTTCGTACTGTTTTTAAATAGGGAAAAATATTATGTTATTATTGAAGTATAATGTTTTTATTTTGTAAAGGATAATTTTTTATAAAAAATATTGTATAGGAAAATCAGAAATTATATTTTTCCATATCATATTTAACTTATCAAACATATTATATTATTGTTTTCATTTATTAATTATTCATGTTCTCATGGTCATAAAAATTCTTTGATTATTGTACTTCTCACAATCATTTGTTTTAATGAGCACAAACACCATTTAAATTATTTAAAAATTTTGATTTGATTGATTGGTAGTTATCCTTGATGAAGTCATGTTAGAATCTTGAAAGAACATTTAGGGATGCTTGGATGAGACTTGACACTCTTGTTTAACTGTTTAAGTATTATTCTCATACCATTAAAATTCAATGGTTGAATCAAGGTGGACATGGAGGTGATTGGACATAAATATATATCACTGGATATCTAGTTTTTGGAACCAACTAGTAGGGTCAACGTGGAAATATCTATTCTTCTGAAAAAGACACATAGGCTGGCTAGTTGTGAAGGAAGAGGTGTCCTCAACTCTAAGAGTTTCACTAGATTTTAAATAGAGGAGTACCACATATTATTAGGGTATTTCTAGTAGAAATAGTTTTTAGGTTGTCGATTGGAAACAATGTGGGGGTTTTAATGTAACCATTAGAGTAATGAAAATATTTGCCATCCTACAATTATTATTGTAAATAATACCATTAATATAGTCTTTAAATGATTCAATACCCTTAGTGAAATATAAATGTTTCTGTATGTTTTTGGAGGCAATTAGTAGAACACATAGTGGCCGTGGAGACTCACCATGATATACATTCATGGAATAGATTGAGATAAAATCAATAATTTTCACTCAAGTTATCTCATTTTGAATATATTATCTCTTCCAGTATATAATCTATTTTTATGGTAATATCGTCTCACTCTCGTTATTTTTCTCCTGGTCCTCAAGTAGTTCATCATAATCTATTGTCCAAACTGATAATATAATAAAATTTTATTACTTCTATGAAATCATCTCTTCTTCCTCATTCGTTTATTATTGTTTCTAAATACCTTTAAAGTGATGGAAGTGGAATTTTTCCATAACTTTTTGGTCACAAACCAGATCTGTCCTCCATCAAAACCAATGCTTCACCTAGTCCAGGGAAAGGATTGAGGGGCATTCCATATCCCCATGGGCTAGCAAAAGTACCTGGGTATCATAAAAATATGTTTGGGAATTATTTACCCAAATTTGTAAGCATTAAGCAACCAAAAACAATAAATAAACTGAATCTTAAAATTTAATCCAATCAAACTATTAGTAAAATTTAGAACTGCAATACATGGGTTTTTAAAAATCCTAATAGGGCCAATATTCAAAAGTGTCAAAAAACGAACTCAAGGTCCATCACAAGGCAAGGTTCCATCATCCCCATGTCTTCCCCACAGCACTGCACCATGTTTGGAAGCTATCAACCCGAACTAGCAGCACTAAAATCTTTGTCCATACATAGGAAAAAGATTAATATATCTACTTAAAAACAAGGGTGTAATTAGGGTGTGAGACTAAGTCCAATAGTATGCCACCCAAAATATTCCATGTGATAAATATTATATAATAAAAATATTACAAGTATTCATAAACAGGACAAGGTTAAATTAATTTCTTTAGGATGAAACATTAAATGAAAATAGTTTTCAAGGGAGTTATTTTATGAAAATAAAAATTTTATATAAAATTCCCAATCTACTCAATTTTCCATCCAAACACACTATATTCTAATGGGGATTATCGTATAGTCAATAAGAACTAGTCACGAGAACACCCCTAGGAACTAGCTAGCTATTAGCACTTGGTACCACATATCTTAGTGAAAATTAACGATAATAAATATGTGTTCTCATGGGTGATCCACTAGTAGGGAACATACACATAACCTAGTGGTCCCAAACATCATCATAATATTTTATTCATTTTTTTCATTATCAAAATTACAACATGAAATATGGACAAAACTACTCCAGATCACTAGCATACTAGAACATGCCCACCCACCAAGATACCTAGGTTAACCTTTTTGTGTTCAATAATGTCCCACATCTCATAAAATACCAATTTCACAAGAAAATTCCATTTCCAAAATACACGGACACAAAATATCCCATAATCATGTCTTATAACACTCTATTTACATTAAACTTCATTTTAAAATCATTCTCACACAAAAAAGCTTGTAAACTTGTTTCAAACCATTCTTACAATTTAATAAAACGTTTCTACAATTAATAAAACGTTATCAAAAACATTTTACATCATTGATCATAATTTTATCTTTAAAAAACACATTTTAGTACCATATTCCCACCAAAATAGTACATACACATCCTCTAGAGACTTTGTATTTCTCAATAAACCATTAAAAGTTTTTATAAAACACTTCTAATAAGTATAACAATGATTCTCACATAAATTCCATTCAAAAACCCAATTTCAAGGTCAAAAGAACCCTAGAACCCTACCAAAACCATATTTTTTAACCCAAGAAACATTTAATAAACAATTTTCATATTTTATAATATGAGCCCAAATGATACCATAAGAGTTACTGAAGAAAAACACCCCATTTCAAGAAAAAGTGGATCTTAAAAATTAAACTCTCTATTGTTTCCCTCAAAATCATATTTTTCAGCATAGAAAACATATGAGGAACATTATAAATAAATGAATCAAGAAATATAGCTCCTCAAATAATTTTTACACATAGAATAACCTACCTTTTAAATCAAATTCCCCAAATATTTGTTGGAAATATCAACTACACCACCACTGCACCACAAGGTTGTGAAAATGAACGTAAATCCCCAATATTGGACCATGAAACCCAAAATAGAACCACAAGTATGAAACCCTAGTTTGTGTACATTTTTAACATCAAGAAGGGGCGGAGAAACCCTAAGGAATTGGAAAGAACAACATAGGAATTCAATTACTTGAGAAACATTGAGGAAATTGACACAAATATACCAATTGTTAAATCTCTAAGAATCCAAAATTGGAAGGGAGATATGAATAATTCATAGGTGGTCGATTAGGGAATGAAATGGGAGAAAAGTGTAAAAAATTAATGATTTAAGAAAGAATAAAAATCCCCTTTTCAAATATGGATGATTTGTAGAAAACACCCCAATAAAAAAATGTTTTTAAATCTGAAAATGGGAACATGATTTGGCTCAAATCTAAAGAAACATAACAATAAACATACCCACAAAGGTTTCCCCTATGAGTGTCAAAAATTCAGTTCCATGCCACAACATCTATATACCTTACCTTTAAAAAAATTACAAGTCCCACTACCATCCAAGAAATCCAAGACTAATGACTTAGATTAAGAACACCCGAGACACCCAATCAAAATCGGGAACACCAGAAAACCAAGAGAAAACTAAGAACTAAAATAAGATTTTAATCAAAGAATGGAATGAAATATCTAGGTGTGACATTTTAAATTTCATTGTACTATTATTTTTCTAGTTTCTATTAATTTCCTTTAAAAATCACATGTTAGTTATAATTTTTGTTTCTTATTACAAACTAAAAATAAATAGGGTTTTTTTATTAGTTATTTTTAAAGCTAAAAGAGTAATTCATTAAATGCTTAATAAATTATGGTGGTAGATTTAAGGTATATTCTTAATCTAATGACCAACATTATTATTAAATTTCTTTCCTAATTTATATTATTCCTATTTTTAATCATTTATTTTTCCATTCATTCAAGAATCAATTGTTTAATCCATAAATACTCATAATTATATAATTTATGAATCAGAAATTGTTTTATTCTTCCACTTATATAATCATATATTTTTATATCATTGTTCTTTTAACATTGATTTGAATTTATCTTTAAAAATGATTTACATAGCTTATGTAATTGTAAAATATTTTTTTACTATAAATACTTTTTTATTTCCTTTATTTTCTAATGGGTAATTCACCCCCCATTCAATTTTACCCTACTACACAATGTGATGGAATGTTAAACAATTAATCCCTACATTATGAGGTCTAAAAATTAAAAATTATCACTATTGGAATTTGAGGTTTTTGTGATGGGCTATTTGCAACAGGATCCTATAGCAAATGATCTTTTGTAAAGAGGTCCCAATGCAAATAGCTTACTATTGAAAATTGGGTCACAAATAGTATTATTTACAGTGGTTCGTCGCAAAAAAAATAAAATTCGTGATGGAAAATCATCACGTAACAAATAATTATCTGTTTATATAGATTATATATACAAAAACACCTGGCAATGCACCATTGAAAATAAGCATTTGTGATGGGCCAATTTTCCAGTCACAAATACTTATTTAAAAAATATATAAACTATTTGCGACGGGGTCCTGTCACCAAAGGACCCATCGAAAATACTTAATAAAATAAAAATAAAAATATTCAATAAAATAATGATAAATTAATATTAGAAAATAATATTATTATTATTACTGTTAATATAAATAATATTATATTATATAATAATAATAATAATAATAATATAAAAAATTATATTATTATAATATTAATAATAAAATAATACTAATAATATAAATATTTCATTATTATTAATAATATTTAGGAAAAAAGAATATTAATATTATTAAAATAATAAGAACATATTAAAATATTAAAATTCTCAATATTTTGAAAAAATATATATAAAATAAATATAAAATTTTATTATTATTATTAGTGAAATCTACTAAAATTGAAAAATAAAATACTTATAATAAATAAAAAAATATTAAAATATTGAAAATAAAAAAATAAAAAAATTAAATCTATGCAATATTTTCACCACTATTAATGATTAAAACTGTAAATAGTTAATAGTAAAACACACTCTAAATTCAAATGTTTTTAATATTAAAAAATTCACTAGAGGTGTAGTGTTTTGGAGAAGGTGGAAATGATGGTAGAGGAAAATTTTCCCTAAACTACGAGTCAGACGGTGCATGTACTTCATTTTCTTGTGATGTTGCAGCTGCCATCAACGCATCTCCCCCTCAAAAAGCTACTACTGCTGCTCCTACAGCTGGCGCATCTCTTCATGCTTCTTACGCAAACTCGTGCATATGCATACATAGAAGAATATTTTTCATAATGTTGTGAGTCAGAGACGGTTGAAAGGAGAAGAGTTGTTAAGAAAAAAGAGTGTCATTAATCCAAAGAAAATTATGCCAAGTTATTTCAATTTATTATAATTATTCTAAATTATTCCTAATTATTCATAATTATTTCTAATTATTCCTAATTATTCATAATTATTTCTAATTATTCCTTATTATTCCTAATTATTCTGAATTATTTTTAATTATTCCTAATTATTGCTATTTATTTTTATTTATTGCTATTTATTCTTACTTATCGGTATTTATTCTTACTTATTCCTATTTATTAATATTTATTCAAATTTATTCAAATTTATTCGTATTTATTCGTATTTATTACTATTTATTACTATTTATTACAATTTATTACAATTTATTCTTATTTATTCCTATTTATTCTGATTTATTATAAATTATTCCTACTTATTCCTATTGATTCCTATTTATTACAAATTATTCCTAATTATTACTAATTATTAATAATTATTACTATTTGTTCCTTCTTATTCCTTCTTATTCCTCATTATTCCTAATTTTTCATAATTATTAATAATTATTCCAAATTATTGCAAATTATTTCAAATTATTACCATTTATTACTAATTATTAGCAATTTTTAATAATTATTACAAATTATTACAAATTATTACTAATTATTACTAGTTATTACTAATTATTACTAGTTATTACTAATTATTACTAATTATTTCTAATTATTTCTAATTAATACTATTTTTTACTATTTTTTACTAATTTTTACTATTTTTTACTATTTATTGCTATTTATTGCTAGTTATTATTATTTATCACTATTTATTACTATTTATTTCTTTTTATTACTAATTATTGTTAATTATTACTAATTTATTTTTAATTTATTACAAATTTATTTCTGATTTATTAAAAATTTATTACTAATTATAAATGTTTATTACTAATTAATACTAATTATTAGTATTTATTAGTACTTTTTACTAATTATTGGTATTTTTTAGTATTTATTACTAATTATAAGTGTATTTATTTCTAATTATAAATATTTTTTACTAATCATTAGTATTTATTCATAATTAGAAATATTTATTACTAATTATCACCAATTGTTATTAAATTTTACTATTAAAACTAATTATTAACATTTATTCCTAATTATTCATAATTATAACTATTTATTACTATTTATTAATATTTATTACTATTTATTATTATTTATTATTAATTATTACTATTTATTATTATTTATTACTATGTATTATAATATATTACTCTTTATTACTATTTATTACTATTTATTACTAATTATTACTAATTATTACTATTAATTACTATTTATGATTATTTATTACCATTTAAAACTATTTATTACTATTTATTACTATTTATTGCTAATTATTACAAATTTATTACTAAATTATTACTAATTTATTACTAATTATTAGTATTTTTTATTAATTATTATTAATTATTAGTATTTATTACTAATTATTACTAATTATTATTATTTATTACTAATTGTAAATATTTATTACTAATTCTTAGTATTTATTACCGTTTTTTAATAATTATTACTATTTTTTACTAATTATTAGTATTTTCCTAGTTATTTTTATTTACTTATAATTATTACTAAATTTTATTATTTATTAATAACTAACATCAATTACTATTAATTACTGCAAAATACAGCTACTAATTACTAATTACAAGTAATTATTTATATTCATTACTAATTATCGTTAATAATTATTAATTACTTCTAATTACTAAAAATTAGAACTAAAAATTTCAATTTATTATTATAAATAAATACTGAAGATAAAACAATCTAAATCTACTTTAATTATAACTAATTCACAATAATTTAAATTAATATATATAAATAAAATAAATACCATATTAAATAATGCATAAATACTTTTAAACATGGTCTCTTATAAGTGTAGATGACTTCAATAGTTGTCTGTAAAAAAAATTTAACTCAGAGAAATTTTAACATTAAAATTAGAGTATAGAGAGAGAGGGAAAGAAAGTAAAATTTGAAAGAAAGAATAGTAAAAAATGATGGGGGATATATATATATAGGTTAAATATTTACGACAATACTATTTATGAAGGGTGTCCAATTGAAAATAGCTTCGATCACATTAATTATTGTCTGCGGTTAAAAGAGTATTTGTATTGGGGTGCACCCCCCATCGCCAATACCCATCCCGTTGTTTGGAGCGAAAACTGCACCAATTCTTTTGCGATGGGACCCCTTTATCTCATCGCAAATAACTTATTATTTTCCAAGGGATAAGTTCCCCATCACAAATAACTTCTTTGATGGACTATTTGCGATGAGATCTATTCCCGCCGCAAATAACATATCACCAAAGGCCATTTTCCCATATTGTATGGGAATCTTGGTTAAGTATACCCAACCCGCAAAGAATAAATCAACCATATTTTATGCTCCTGAAAATTTATGTAGAAGTTGTAAGAGAAGTAATCATAGTGATAAAGAGTGTAGTTTTTCTTATACCAATAACAACTAAACATACACTAAAAAATTAGGCCACAAAAGCTAAAGTAAAATGAAATGAAGATATATTTTATGTCTACCATGGGGTGAAAATAGTTATAAGGTACCGGGAAGGTTACACCAAAGAAGAATGTTTAAGAATATTTCATCATCAAGAAAAGATGGTTCTTTTGTGAACGAAAATTTCACATCAAGGAATGTTGTAAACTCCCATTTAATGTTCAAGTTTATTAATGAAATTTGATGGAAAAAATTAAGTCAAACCAGGAAAGATAAAATTGGATTGGTAAGGTGTAATATATCTTTGATGAAAAATATGAAGTTCAATAGAATATACATTTATAGAGAAACTTACTGGAAGAAAATAATTGTTTGTGAAAGATGTTTGTTTTCTGATTAGACACCTAAATATTAAATGAAACTATTACCAAGAAAGGTGAAATTGGTAAATAAATATGAAAATATAGATGACATAGATGTTTTTATGAAATAATATTCTCATATGACGAATAGATAAAAACATGTTCCTGTTATTTTTATGATCATATATACCAAACAATTTTTGGAATCAACGATGCTGTAAGTGGAAGGAATGAATAATTTATGCACCATACTATTAAAATATAATATTAATTCTACATCAAAAGTAAGTAATGTAATAAATTTGAATAAATCCATCTATCCTATGAAGTTCAATTCTTGTAAATCCAAGGGAGAAAACATAATGTGTAGGGGAGTTGAATTGAAGGGGGTTTCAGGTTTAGAAAACAATATTGTCCCTATTTATCTATCTAATGAGAATAGAAAATTATAATGTTTTCACTCCTTTTTTTTGATGATATTTTATTGAAAAGGGAATTAGAGGTTATGTAATTTAGGGGGATCCCTAAAATGAAGTTGAAGCTCATTATTCAAGAATCGTTAGATAAAGTGAAAAAGTCGTATTCTCGATAATCAAAGCGATCTAGCACTTGATGTTGAAAAAAAAATATAAAAAATTGAACTTCCTTGAGAAACATGCTCAGAATGAAGAAGAATTTATGGAAACTAGAAATATTGAAGTTCGAAATTGTAGACATCATTGAGGTATCCTGTCTATACTCACCCATCCTCATACGAAAACTGATGTTCAAATGAAAAAAAACAAAAAATTTCTTTGTTGATGAAAAAGTTTGAATTATCATTAAAATGGGGTAGAAACATGTTTTTAATGATTAAAGGTCTATAATATCTTTGTAGATATGGTTGGATAAATGTAAACTAAAAGTAAATTCAATGAATATTACTCTAAAAGAGGATTTTTATAATGTTGGCATCACCTGGTAAATTTTATGGATAACAATAATGTATGGTTCAGTCACTATTGATGTGTAAAACCCAACTGGGATACCCTACATAAATTTTGCTATAATCAAAGGAAATTATCAATTCCCTTTGGATAGTGAAAAGCACATCAGAATCAATGAAAACAATGGTAATAATATCCCCCAACCTGAAGTAAGAACATGGCATATATATACAAACCCAATAGAGATAAATAGTGGAAGATATAAACATATTCCATACTTGGAAGAAGAAAACAGAAACAATACAACTCGAAATTATTAATAATATCTAAGATAATATTCTAACACAAAAGGTTAATATAAAAACACTTCTACTCTATGTGATAGTGTGGGTAGCCTCCCACTATCTCACCACCAACTACCCAGAATCAACTAACCAAAATTTCATCACCTCACTATGGTACCCTTCCTTTTCCTACATCTAAAGAAATAAAAACATTTATGGAATTCTTAAGGGGTGTGCATGGTGTGAGATAACAAGCTTTATTGGATCCCACACAAATGTTCCATACGAATTCTCTGTATAATTAAAGGAACATTCACAATAATAAAGAAAAAATGGAATAACAAACAACTAAAAAATTTTACATCAAAGTCATGGAAAAACATATAATTTTCTAATTTTATAAATTTCAAAAATAATAATGGTAAAATATGTTCAAAACATTTTACATATATCTAATGAAACCTAATCATGTCTCATATATCCTATCAATCATAAGAATTGAAAGTTAAAATTGTACAAGATAAAATTACATGTAACATCACACCATGGATTGATACACGTTAGGTTATCTATGAAACTCATACCTAAACAAATAAAATTTCACTTATCAAGCCACTAGGCATATTCATTTAAATCTATAGAGTATAGGGACACCATAAAAAAGGTAACTTATCAATAAATTAATCATGTCCCTATAACAAAAAGTTCTATGGAGTATAGGCACACCCCATTAGTGAACCCCCTAAAAGTACAAAAAGGCGAGGCCTACTAATACACCTTCCATATAAGTTTTCAAGTGTTCTGATGTTGTATATTTTCCGAACCATTTCATTAAAATCATTATTTGAAAACAATTTCCCAAATCAATTTCACAATTCCTTGAAAATACCGTTTCTTTTATGAAAACAAGGTGAAAACCATATTTTATAAAAAAACCATCTTCTAGACACACACAAGTCCATCAATAAATAATTTCATTATATTTATAATATTAATTACTAAAAAATAATATTGAATTTCATCCAACATAGGCTATAGAGGGAACCATATATCTCAAACTGAAGTCACACATAACCATAACGAGATATACTAACAATGATGAAAAAAAATATAAATCGAGGCCCCAGAATCAATCCTCACACATCAAAGTCATTTCTAATTAGAAAACATAGTGGTGAAGATGAAGAAAAAACCCATACATTAATGAATTATAATTCCACCCCACAACCAACATAAGGGTTAGCCTCCAATGAATGATCACATAGTGGATCTATAAAGAATCATAAAGAATAATGATCATAGATCAGTGGAACCTATATTGGAATGAAACAGTGCTACTATGGTGAAACAATATATAGAATAAAATAGGATTACTCACCTAGAGATATACAACCCATCTTTATTGGATATCAATTGTTTACCAATGTTATTTGAACAAGGAGGAGGAACCCAAAATCACTTGGGAGAACTCCTAATTCAAGAGAAAATTTGCCGGAGGTTGAATTAAACCAAAAATCACACAAACAGAACATAAAGGTGTAATATTCGAGACTTACATGGAATTTAATATCATTAAATGTTGTGTAATCCAGGAAAGATAAAAATACAAATAAACGAGTCGAATTTTTACAAAAAAAATCCTTCCTTTCACCAACATAAGATGTGATCCAAATACATGGTGTGTAATACTTTCACACTTTGTACTTGACTCAAGGATTCTTCTAGACAGACATTAAATGTCATTTAGTTCAATTATAACATGTTTATTTCTTCTACATAATACAAATTTATAGTTTAAAACAAAAAACTCCTAACCAATGTATATATTCATTGAACTCACGAATAACCCAGAAATTCAATAACACATTTATACCCACATGCTTTTCATTCAAAAAGAAATAAAACATCAATCATTAGGTCACATTTCTTAAAAATATGATCTCAATCCTTGGGGAGTCCCAAAATGCACTCTAATAAAAAGGAAAATGTATATAAGAGAAGTTTAATATCTGTTATTATGTAATTGGATTTTATAGATACCAAATATTAAGATTCCCCATTCCCAATAATTTATGTGGAAGAATTATGTCTGAAAAGGATGTTAGGCCACTATTGCCTCAACAGGGATTTGAGCTAACAAGTCTCATGATTATCTAGACTATTTCCCCACAACACAAGGGCCAACAGAATATATTTCCCATAAAAATCTATAACATGAGATTAAACAATATCTACTTCATCCTCTGAAATAAAAACTTCTAAATCTAAACTAGTCTCTTCCCCACTCATTATATGAGATGGATCATGATGAAATTTTCAAAGCATCAATACATGGAAAATTTAATTAATTCCTTTCAGAAGAACCATCAATTCCAATGTATATTTAACATATTGAAGTCATTTGATGAACTAAAATATTCCAATGTATCTTGGAGGTAGCTTACACTCTTTTCCAAGCTGGCAGTGATCCAACCAAGGAGAAACATTCAAGAAAACTCAATCACCTGTGGATAACTCTAAAGGCTAATGTCACTGAATCATAAAATAATTCTATCCATTCCAATATATAACTAGGAACCAATTTATATCATTAATCCCTACTAATATCTAACAAATAAGACATATTCCCACTATAGAGGGTTCACCCATTTTTCCTAACAAAGTGGTTACATGAAGGTGACCATACAAAGCCTCAAAATGAGTTTTTATGATTGAAAGAAAATAATGATTATCATAGGAAAACTCAATTAGTCATAAATGGATATCCACTTATCCACCAAGATCAATGACAAAGACATAGAACATATCCTCCAAGATCTGAATAACAGGCTTTGTATGACCATCTATATATGGATGGTAAGTTGTACTCAACCAAACATGCTTCCATGTTTCCACAAAAATAAACCTTAAAAACCTCAAACTAAACATATTATACATGTATAAAAAAATTATAGAAGTAACCCAATGAAACCTTGTGATCTACTACACATAATGATTTCTTAGATCTTCAACTTTAGTGGTTCCCTAATCGAAAAGAAGTGATCCAGATTTTACAACCAGTCTACCTCTATGAAGATAGAATTCCTCCATTGGGTATTCCATTATAATCTCATTTCCAAATCCATGAATACCTCATCACATTTAAAAAATATCACTATAATAGGTTGGACAAAACTAAAGTGTTTTATATGACCTACCTTTATTTTCTAGAAGGTCTGATAGTGGGACACATATTCAATAATATCACATTGTATACATATCCACCAGAATCTCCATCTCATTTAATATTATATTGTTGTAGTTCCAAGATGAAAATACTTGTAATAACTATGACAGTAAATAATTATTGATCTCATCATAGATATTGGGATGAAAAAATGATCTCCAAAAAGGATTTCACCATCTAAAGAGAGATACCAACCAGAAACGTACTTCCACATTAAATAATTTCTCATATTTATATTAAATAATCATTTCACTATTGACTCTAAAAAATATATTAAATGTTAGATGATGATATCTAAATACTGGTAAAAACCATACATTAAACATTCTTCTAAGAATCTAAGTGAAATATAATAAATAATCCCATAAGGTTCCACTCTTCTTTCAATTCCAGAACAGATTGTGAGGTACTTTTCTACAAAGTGCATCTACAACAACATTCCCCTTCCATAGTATTAAGTGTTTGTATAAGAAAACATAGGAATGTATTCCACCCATTTCCACAGACTATTATTAATGTTTTTTTAAAAATATATAGATAAATATCTTATAGTAAAAAATATTTTTAACCTCTCCGCAGAGTGACATTGAATCTAACACATAGTGGTAGTCATAACCATGGAAAGCTCTAAATAATGAGTGGGGTAATTTATCTCAGGCAGTTGAATCTAAAGAGATTCATAATCCACTACATGTTCATCCTATAAAAGAAAACAACCCAAAGTAGTACACATTCCTTATAAAAAATCACATATCCCTTACCAGGGTCACATAAAACTATGATAGGATCTCATGTCATAATTATTTTCAGCTCATCAAAATAAGACTTAAAACTTTCTTCCCATATGAATTTATCCCCTTTCTATGTAATATTGGTCAATGTGAAACCTACATTGAGAAATACTTAATGAACTATCGATAATGTCTCTCAATACTAATGAAACTATAAATCTAAAAGTTGTTTTATTGATCATCTCAAGTCAAAGAATCCTTCAACTTCTCATGATCAACAGATAATCAATGCTCAGAAATCACATTCTCCAATAACATCACTTGTTGACTCCCAAAATTTCATCTTGAAGTATATCCATATAAATGGTGAATCATCACGATTTCTTGAACCAAAATCTCATGGTTGTTGTGCTCATTCTAGAATATCTATTTAATCAAAATATGATCCTATAAAACTATAAAAAATATTTAGAGATATTGATTGAATATATGATTCATTAATACTATATAAAACTAAATCATTTTTTATTCGACCAAATGTTATAAAAAGATATTTGTAATGGTCATAAATTCTCTTGAAAGTCATACTCAGAATATCAGTCACTCTAACTCAAAGTGTATGATAACCCAACTGATGATTGATCATCAAAAACATATTAACCCCATTAACTAAATGAAAAAATAATCCAAACATAGAAAAGTATACGTTTTCATAATTATTACAAAATTTTACTTCTTATAGTCCCCAAAAAATATAAGTGGACCATAACAATTCATGGGAAAGAACACTTGGGCATCCCAAGTTGAATCACCAAGGTAAAAAAACCCTTCATCAGAGTTTCCAACTAAATATTGAGATATGTTATCTTCATTAGTTATATAACATATAAATTTATAGAAACAAGAAATGTCACTAGAAACAGGTAAATCATAAAATTTATCTCCCTCTGTGGAAGAATCCTAGAGATATATCATATTAAAATGTCAATAAATTACTAAATAATATCTTGAAGACCAACCAAAAAAAATCATCCGACCCAACTACTATCGCAGACAATAGACTCTTGAGTTCTAGGAAGGAACACCCAACATGGTCAAACCTCAGATCACACTCACCCTGGAACAGCCATGACCTCCCATAATCTATTATAAAATAAACATATTATTGATCAAAATTAACTTCATCTCAAGGACCAATAAGATAATTCATCTCGATGATGATATCAAACGGTTCTAAATAAAGAATGAGAAAATCATAGAATAACTCTTCCTCGTCAATCAACAATAGAAAAAGGAAATCGAAACCACTTAACATTCCTCCTCCCAAGAGTTTTAATTAAATCCATAATAAAATAAATGAGTTCTATTTTATGTTTAATCTTGAAAAAAGAAACATCCATGTATAAATGAGTGGGAGGAACCAAAATAAAATAATAAAATCTATACTAATGATTTAATAAACATGGTACCTCTCACTATCATTGTACATGAATCTACCTCCACAAAAAACCCACCGTATGCATGATGTTGATACACACCATAAGCATATTGTTGGAGCTCTACAGTATATTAAGAATCTGACTATGTTGTAGAAGCCATTGGAGACCACTATCTCTGATTATATCGACGTGTAGACATATCCATACATAAATTTTTTATATGACCACAATGTACACAACTATCAAAGATCTTAACATATGTATGACAAGAAATTTGAGTCTTTCTGACCTTGAAACACTGATATAAATTAATAGGGACTCTAACAGCTATCATTTAGGGTCCATAGGCGACATTCTAATAAGAACAACACCCAACACTCCTGCAGTGATCTTTCCACTTCTTCCTCTTACAATGTGCAACAAAGAAGATTCTACTGGGTGGAAGATAATGGAAAGAATGTCCCAAAATATCATCCATATTAATCTATTCTATAAACTCTTTATATAATGTCTCTTCATATGTTGAATTCTTCAACATAAATTCCTCTAATCTAATTTCTAGTCGAAATCCTTATAAGTAAATCATAGTCTTGAGCTATTCATTCATTACTACCTCTGTAGAAAAATAAAACAACTCACCAAAATGATAGGTGTAATATGACAATAAAATATATACCTACTAAAAAAAGAGTAATTAAGATACTTTTACATCATCAATGACATTGGAAAAAACTATCAAAAGAAGATATTCTTAAAACCCTCCCAGTACAAACACACTTGATTATCTGCATGTACCATGGAATCCCTCCATCTCCTATAGGGACCCTCAACTCTAAAATATTCTCACATCAATTTTTTACTCTTATTTTTATCTAGAAAGTTGAAGATATTATCAATTATGATCATCTATTCCCCCAACACTTGAGGTTCATTCTTACCCTTAAAGGATGGTGGCTTCTCATGCTAGATTATATTAAAAAGTATAAAATACCAGAATGATTTCATTTATAATATTATTATCTATAGGTGTATTCCCTTAAATATAATCCATTCTACCCTCCCGAGAAAGCTATGGAAGATGAATCAGAGGTATACCACTACACACTGAAATAAAATAAATGATTTGAAAAAAGAAGAATCTCATGTCAAACTACAAAATGATAAGGAATATAAGTAATATTAATATCAATGGAGAAAAACATGATACACACATTCCAACATCCCATGATAACTTGAGTCTCATTAGGAAAAGAGTTAGATAGGCACTCCCCAAAACCTACCTCCCATGTTCTGAAAATCTTATCTCTAGTATAACAAATGTCCTTAGACGTGAACTCTTTAGGAGATGTGATATTTTATAAAAACAATTTCGGTAAACCATCCTTGGTTACCCACTCAAACAGGCACCCTAACTAAATATTCACATATTTTAAGGGCGTTACAAATCCCCACGGGCTGGCAACAATCACCAAAGCATTAAACAACAACCATAGGGAATAATTTCCCCCAACCTGATGCAACAACATGGAATATATATATATATATATATATAATTGATAGAATTAGATAAAGTGATATACATATTCCAAATCTGAAAGAAGATAGTAGAAACTATAAAAATCAAAAGTAGTTATAACCTCTAAGAGATATGTTTAACATAAAAGTACACCATAGAAAAACCTTCTACTCAATGTGATCTTATGGAAAATCTCCCTCCATCTCACCACAATATACCTAGAAACTTTTGAAAAAAACCATTCCACATCTCTTTGAAACCCTGGCTTCTCCTACATGGAAAGGCATAGAATAGTCTATGCACCATTGAAGGGGTTTGCAGGGTGTGATCTAATTGTCTCATAATGATCCTACCAGGTTGTTCTATAATGAGTCTCTGTACAATAATTTGAACATTCACAACATTAAATAAAAAAACACAAGATAATTAAATTATTTCTTTTAAATAAAAATCACAGGGAAACATTTAATTTTAGCTTTTCATCATTACTAGATTAATCCATGTAAAAAACATTCACAAAATTTCACATATATCATAGAAAAGTAAAGAATAAATCACTTATAATATCAATCCATGGAACTATAAGATAAAAACATTACAAGAAAAAACCGTAGGTTACATCCCACCAAGGATCACTATATGTCAAAAAATCAAGGACACTCATACCTAAACATAGACGACCATATACGTCATCCCTCTAGAGCTATTCATCAAATCTAGAGAGTAGAGGAACACCCTAAAAATTGAACCACCCAACAATTATATCATGTCCCTAGAATAACATGCCTATTGTAACACACCAAGCTTTCATGATACACTTCTCTTACAATAATGCAATAGCTTGCATTGTACGAATGTTCGAGATCCTAACCGACCGCGACCAATCAAAGTAGCCGTTATGAATAGGAATACCCACTTTTTGAAATTATATCAATTTTTTATTTTAAAATTGACTTCATTTTTGTATTTGAAATATCGAAATTATCCTAAGTTGATTTTTTTGTAATTTTTTTAAAACATCCAATTTTCTATGAATAGAAAAAAATACTTAAAAACAAATTTTTTAATCAAAATAATTTATAGTGATAAATTATACTATTGAGTGGTTTTAAGGTATAATTAGAATATATTTTTTCTATTTTATCCTATTGTATTCATTAGAATTAATTTCACTTTGAAATTGGATGTAAACAATTGTCAATCTTTTGATTGATATTGTTTCTTAAAAACACGCTATTTGATTTGAGAGCGGGAATTAATTATAAAATTAATTAATGAAACTTATATGTTTTTAATTCTGTAAAATAGACATCATTTTTGAATGCTGAATATCAATTATATCTTAGGGTGAATTTTGGTATTTTTCTAAAAAACTTCAATTTTTTATGAATAGTGAAACCACTAAGTGGTAGTTAAAAAACGGATTTTTTGTTTAATGGAAACTTTACTGCTTCTGTGAATTGAATTTCAAAATTATGACATACATAATTGTAATTAGGAAGTAAAATGTGGTTCAATGGTATTAAAATATTTTTTGTTGAATAGTAACTTTTATGTTCTATTAATCACGATTAAAGGTAATTACTGTAGTTTACGGTAAATAAAATGTTATAATAATATGAAATTACCTTTTAACATGTACTACCCTTATTGGATGAGTCATTGAAGACCATAAAAATCCATGGGTCAACATGGGGACCCCATGCAGCCACATGGGTAAGAAAATGACATTAATAACTTTTTATTTAAAGTAAAAATAAAATTGTCACAAACATGTGTTGTTTTACTAAAACAATTATTACATGGGGTTATATAAGTTAAATTTTCAACTATAAATATTCACTGGAAAGATAAAAATATTTCTTATATGATGGTAATTTTTTAAATTTTTATACATTAAATAAATTAAATTTTTTATGACAACATGATGATGCAGTGATTACCTCATTAATTAACGATTTAAATAAAATGAAAATATAATGTAAAATATAAGACATAAACTTGTCAGAAAACTTATTGGATGGGTATATTTCTTACCCTTATCACCTTAGCCTCTAAATATATAATTTTTGGTCCTTTTAAATCCGAAAATCACTTCATAATAATGTATCATTTCATGACTTTCCAAGAGTGCCCCTCCTCTCCTCTTATAAAAGGCCCCCACCTCTACCACCTTACTCACACCATAAATTCCATTTATAACGACCAAAATCTTCCCAAATACTCTCTCAACATTCCTCCCTTCATCCTAGAAGCGTTTCCTTAAGCAGAAAGCTCTTCAAGAAACCCTTTTGGTTCAAACCGAGCAGAGTTACCTGATTTAAAGGTAATGTCTTCTCTTATGTTGTTTTGTTTTATTTTGCTTCTCCAACCCCCTAAACTCTTTTTATTATTTTCTTTTGTAAAAACACCGGTATATTCAATATACTAGGATGTTGTTATGATAATAATTTTATTTACACTTACAAAAACCTTCGTCTAATGGTTAAAGAACATACTGTTTCTGTGGGTGGTGAATTATTGCCTCACGAAACGATGATTGTTCAATCTTCTTTTAACACCTTTCATGGTGGACATTAAGTTGTCACTATATTTATATATGATATATGTTATGTTTATGTTTTCTTTATACTTCATTATTTTTCATTTATATAATACCTTTATGATTTCCATTATGGGAAACGTGATAATTTCATTTTAGTAAGTGCGGACTACCACCCCCGCAAAGTGATTTGAATCGTTAATGCCAAATGTGGGACGTATAGACGATGGAGTAAATGAAATTATAAATTATATTATACTGGAATTATAATATACCTTTATATCATTATTATTTCATTCCATTAAATATGAAATAGAAATGACAGTAGTGTTCATGCGTACGTACAGCTTACTGTTTCCATGAATGGTGCATTTCATTTCTTACCTCTAAATGTTATGTAATATTATAAATGCATGTATCTACTGGATATATATGATATATATTATATATACATCATGAATACGATTCTGGGGATAATTGATATTTTTCCACATGAACAACTCGGAATTGTAAGTAGTTTATTTTTGAATCAAGTACCAATGATCGACAAAACGACCGTTGTTAACTTAAATAATTACATAATGTTCATAACATGGTAATAAGTGATATAAAACGAATAATGAACTTGAAAAGGGATATTAATAAATTAGAAATTAACTCTAGTTTATTATTAATGAGGTTAAATAATGATCGAGTCAAGTCGGACACGAGGTAAGGGACTTCGTCTCAATCTCCTTTCATTGAGGCATAATTTGTTTTATGCACAACTTTCTTTTATAAGGTATATAAACCCTTTTACTTTTATGTTTATTCAAAAGGAATCTTTTTTATACAAAGAGTTTTACTAAACGACAAAAGGGAATGTTTTTTTGTCATACGTATGCGGCGACAACGACTTCTCTGCCGCCGTGACCATTATTTGAGTTTCGGCTTCCTCTACAAGCCATAACTTTTTTAAAATGAAAAATAAATACCATGATTTACATTTCTTTTATTTTGGTATTGAAAATGGTTTTGATAATGTTTTTATTATATTAATGTGTTGTATTTATATCATTTGATTGAAATGTGGAAATGTTATGTTTCATTTATGCATGTTTTATATGATACAATTATGTTATCGTTTATGATATGTTTAAACCATTTCATACAAAGAATGCATTGGAGTTAATAAGTGACGGGTGGAGCCCGCTATAGCTCTTCGATGCATCGGAAGGTCTCATGAGACAAACTAGTGTCTTGGCACGAGGCCTTGACAAAATCATATATGTAGTCTCAGCACGAGGCCTTAGCTACGTGGTTATGATAGTCTGGAATTATGCATTCCATCATTATGAAAGTGGTTATTGATATTGCATGTGACTATTCAACCAGTAGAATATCCATGTGAATAAGTGAATATCATTATTTCATTTTACTTTTTCCATATTATGCTGATGTTCAAGTTTAAAAAGCTTTTTTTTAGTTATACATTGCCTTAAATGTTTATGTTTATTTATGAAAGCTTCTGCTATATTGTTATCCGTACTGAGCATCTGAGCTCATCCCTTTCTATGTTTTATTTTTCCCGGGATGTGATGAAATATTTTATGACTGACCTGTAGGAATAGTCTAAAGTGGATATAGGTGTGGACTATAGAGACTATGTTATTGTAGTTTTTCACTTTATGATGTAATGTACCATTTGTGAATGTATCTAGTGATTCCAAGGTTACTATACTAATCGGTCTTTTGAGACATGATCTCTTGTGATCATGAAAATGTTACGTAATAATGCACTGACTTTGGGTAACTGGGGTCGGGGCGTTGCATTTGGTATCATAATCTGTTTAGTACTAGCCTTGGAAGCTAGATTTAGATAAATTCTGATTAGAGCACATAACCCTATGATAGACTTTGAGTATTAGTATAGAAGAAATTCCTAGAATTTTGGTATTATAGAGATTTTGTAAGATTTCTGAGCAATAAATCCCTGTATGGATATGAGTAGGTAGAGAAAGCTCTGGCACAGATGTACCAAGGGGTATAACCCGAAAACACCGCTTTGAGCTAGACTGAAATGGGAACCGGTGCACGAAAAGGGGCCTTACTTCACTCTTGGATATGTCACTCCTGGGGGATATGCTTAGGATAATTCACGATTTCATTAAAAACCATTTTGAAGGGTTTATGAGTATATACTTCCTCAAAGAAAACATTTTTTATGGATTATAACCATAAATAGTTTAATTTATGTTATGTGTTTTACATGAATGGAATTATGTATTTCTATTCATAAACTAATGTAGTTTATGACATTGTTTAGAAATGGAGCCTAGTGGAAGGAATGGAAACCGTATCAATGCGCGCACTACATGTAGGGATTTCCCTCTTGATCAAGATAATTATAATGGAGTTGATGATACAAATGGTGCTGATCACCTTATCACCATACTGCGACAACTCACTCAGGTTATTAATAATAACCTTACTCGTATGGAGCACCCTGATCCACAACATGGAGATCAATGTTAGACCACTTAATGAGGAAACAAACACCAATATTCACTGGGAGTACAAATCCCTTAGTAGCTGAGCAATGGATAAATTCCTTAGCGAAAATATATTCCATTCGTTGGGGAGTAGTGAAATGGAAAAGGTTATCATGGCAGTTTACCGCCTCACTGGAGAAGCTGATCAATGGTGGTTATTGATTCAAAACAAAAAGGATGATGATGAAGTATCAAATATGGAATGGTGGGAGTTCAAAGAGCTTTTCTTAGAAAAATACTTTCCTTGGGACCATCGAGAAGATATGGAAAGGCAATTTCTGAGTCTGAGACAAAAGGAGGATGATAATGTTGCAAAGTATGAGCCCAACTTTACAAGGTTAGCGAGGCATGCTGCAGATTATATACATAACCCAAGAAGTAAGATTGATCATTTCTTTGATGGGTTAAAACCATTTCTCCGGCCATCATTGGTATCACAATCTTTCTCAACATATGAAGATATAGTCTCATGTGCTATCAAGACAGAAAAAGAATTCTCTAAGTCTTATGAAAACAAATTAAATCAAGAGAATAAAAGAACGGTGGAACAAGAGATAGATAAAGGGAAAAAGATAAAGAAAGATTTTCCATTATGAGATAATTGTGGCAAGAATCACCCCAGTACTTGCCTAAAAGGAATGTGAGTTTGTTATAAATATGGAGAAAAAGGTCAACAGGATCGTGATTGCAAGGGAAAGAAAGAGGTTAACAATGTTGAATGCTAAAATTTTAGAGAAATGGGGCATTATGCAAATGAATTTCCTAGGATTCATGGAAACTTACCTCAGAAAAGGCCAAGGGATCAAGGCCAATCTTATGCTGTTACTATAGATTAAGTTGAATAATTATTGTATTTTTGTTTTTGGACTCAATTACTATATTATGGTTATAAGAATAATGTGAAATATATATATAAGGATTGTACTAAAGTACTTTTTTTTCATTAAGGCATTAATTTTTTGAAGGTAATAATATTTTTAGTATGTGACAATAAGAGAAACTTTAATTTATTTGGGGAATCTGATGTGACAATTGATTTTGGATTTTAGAGACCTTTTAGAGAAAGTCTGGAAAAAGGTATTTTGGATAACTATAAAAGTTGAAATGGATTAAGTTGAACTTTGGATAGTATTGTTTAAGGTTAAAACATTTCTGAAGATTATTTTTAGAATATTATAATACTATAGTTTTAGGAAAAGGACAACCTGTAGGTCGAGGGATAACCCGTCGCGTCAGACAAAGCTGCAGGAATCGAACCCACAACCATAGTACGACATGCCTTTATTACCTACCACTAGCCAATAGGAAGTACCTAGTTATTACAAAATAAATTTCTTCATGGTATGCATTAATATTTGGAACCTTATACGATTAGGATAAATATAATATTTTTGAGTTCTATTATCATTTTGAGTGAAAGATGAGTTTGTGGTATAAATTAGTTGAAGGATGAAATTATACTTGTCAAGTATATATATATATATCTCTTATTATATAAATTAATTAATTCTTATACTTTAGGGAAGGGATATTAAAACAAAAATGTGTTATCCTAATACCTTATGTCATGTTTAACTGATGATATTTTAAATCAACATAGATTGAAGGCTTTGAGGCCATCAATTTTACACTTGTTTGTGAATGATGACCTCAATCACTCCCAACAAATATTTATGTTTTCCTCTAATTATATGTCTTTATTTTCCACCAATTTTCTCTTAATCGAGATCATAATTTGGTGGTGACTTTTTCATTTCCCTTTCCCTCTTATTAAGGATAAATTTTATTAACCTTATTTCTGATGTGGGTCTTCCACAAAGGTATTTTTTATTTTCAACCATTTATATTCGAAGAACATTTTCAAATTGTGAGGACACAATTTTTTGAAGGAGGGTAGAATGTAACACCCCATGCTTTCACGATACACTTCTCTTTCAATAATGCAATAGCTTGCATTGTACGTAAGTTCGAGATCCTAACACACCGCGACCAATCAAAGTCGTCATTATGAATTGTAATACCCACTTTTTGAAATTATATAAATTTTATATTTCAAAATGGACTTAATTTTTGTAATCGAAATATCAAAATTATCCTAATTTGAATTTTTTGTAAATTTCTCAGAACTACCAATTTTCTATGAATAGAAAAAAATACTTAAAAACAACTCTTTTAGTCAAAATAATTTATAAGGATAAATTATACTATTTATTGGTTTTAAAGTATAATTAAAATATATTTTTACCATTTTATCTAATGGTATTCCTTAGAATTAATTTTTCTTTGAAATTGGACGTAAACAATTGTCAATCTTTTGATTGATATTGTTTCTTAAAATCACGCTATTTGTTTTGACAGCGGGAATTAATTATAAATTAAATTAATGAAACTTATATTTTTTGGATTTTTTAAAATAGACATAATTTTTGAATTCCGAATATAAATTATATCTTATGGTCAATTATTGGTATTTTCTGAAAAACTTCAATTTTTTATGAATAGTGAAACTACTAAGTGGTAGTTAAAAAAATGATTTTTCATTTAAATGAAACTTTACTGCTTCTGTGAATTGAATTTCAAAAATCTGACATACATCATTTTCATTAAGAAGTATAATTTTGTTCAATGGGATTAAAATAATTTTTGTTGAATAGTAACTTTTAAGTTCTATTAATCGCAATTAATGGTAATTAGTGTAATTTAAGGTAAATAAAATGTTATAATAATAAGAAATTACCTTTACAATTGTCCTACCATTATTGGATGAGTCATGGCCGACCACGAAAATCCATGTGTCAACATGGGGACCCCATGGAGCCACTTGGGTAAAAAAATGACATTAATAACTTTTTATTTAAAGAAAAAATAAAATTGTCATAAACATGTGTTGTTTTACTAAAACAATTATTACATGGGTTTATATAAGTTAAATTTTTGACTATAAATATTCATTGAAAATATAAAAATATTTCATACATGATGGTAATTTATTTATACTTTTTATACATTATATAAATCAAATTTTTTATGACACCATGACGACACAACGATTACATCATTAATTAATGAAGTAAATAAAATGAAAATATAATGTAAAATATAAGACTTAAACTTGTCAAAAAACTATTGGATGAGTGTATTTTGAACCCTTATCACCTTAGACTCAAAATATATAATTTTGGGACATTTGAAATCCGAAAATCACTTCATAATAATGTTTCATTTCATGAATTTCCAAGAGTTCCCCTACTCTCCTCTTATAAAAGGCCCCCACCACTACCACCTTACTCACACCATCAAAGCCATTTGGCTCGTCAAAACTCTTCCCAAATACTCTCTAAGAATTACTCCCTTAGTCCTAGAAGCCTTACCTTAGGACGAAATCACTTCAAGAAACCATTTTGGTTCAAACCGAGGAGAGTTACCCAATTTTAATGTAATGTCTTCTCTTATGTTGTCTTGTTTTATTTTTCTTATCCAACCCCCTAAACTCTTTTTATTATTTTATTTTGTAAAAACACCAGTATCATTAATATAAATGGATTTTTTTCATGAGAAGGATTTTATTTACACTTACACACACCTGCGTCTAATGGTTAAAGAACATACTGTTTCTGTAGGTGGTGAATTATTGCCTCACGAAACGATGATTGTTCAACCTTCTTTTAACACCATTCATGGTCGCCTTTAAGATGTCACTTTATTTATATATGATATATGTTATGTTTACGTTTTCTTTACACTTCTTTATTTTTCATTTATGGCATACATTTATGATTTCCATTATCGTTAAACCCGATAATTTCATTTTAGGAAGTGCGGACTACCACCCCCTCAAAGTGATTTGAATCATTAATGCCAAATGTGGGATATATAAAGGATAGAGTAAATGATATTATATATTATATTATACTGGAATTATAATATACCTTTATATCATTATTATTTCATTCCATTAAATACGAAACAGAAATGAAAGTAGCGTTTATGCGTACGTACGGCTTACCGTCTCCATGAACGGTGCATTTCATTTCTTACCTCTAAATGTTATGTAATATTATAAATGCATGTATCTACAGGATATATGTGATATATATTATATCTACATCATGAATATGATTCTATAGATAATGTATATTTTACCACATGAACAACTCGTAATTATAAGAAGTTTATTTTTGACTCAAGTACCAATGATCGACAAAACGACCATTATTAACTTAAATAATTACATAATTTTCATAACATGATAATAAGTGATATAAAAAGAATAATGAACTTGAAGAAGGTTTTTATGAAATTATAAATTTACTCTAGTTTATTATTCATGAGGTTTAATAACGATCAAGTCAAGTCGGACACGAGGTAAGGGACTTCGTCTCAATCTCCTTTAATTAAGAGATAATTTGTTTTATAAAAAAATTTCTTTTATACGGTGTATAAAACCTTTTTACATTTATATTTATTCAGAAGGAATCTTTTTTATATGAATAATTTTACTAAACAACAAAAGGGAATGTTTTTTTGTCGTACGTATGCGGCGACAACGACTTCTCCACCGTCGTGACCATTATTTGAGTTTCGACTTCCTCTAAAAGCCATTACTTCTTTTAAATGAAAAATAAATACCATGTTTTACTTTTCTTTTATTTTGGTATTGAAAATGATTTTGATAATGTTTTCATTATATTAATGTTTTGTATTTATATCATGTGATTGATCTGTGGAAATGTTATGTTTCCTTTATTCATGTTTTATGTGATAAACTTATGTTATGGTTTATGATATATTTAAACCTTTTCATATATGGAATACAATGGACTTAATAAGTGATGGTTGGAGCCCGCTATAGCTCCTAGATGCATTGGCAGGTCTCATGAGACAAACTAGTGTCTTGGCACGAGGCCTTGAATAAATCTTATCTATAGTCTTGGCACGAGGCCTTGGATATGTGGTTATGATAGCCTGGAATTAGGAATTCCATCAATATGAAAGTGGTTATAGATATTCCATTTGATTATTTGACCAGTAGAATATCCATCTAAATAAGAAAATGGCATTATTTCATTTTAATTTTTCCATATTATGCTGAAGTTCAAGTTCAAAGGGCTTTTTTATAGTTATACATTTTCTTGAAAGTTTATGTTTATTTATGAAAGCCTCCGCTATATTATTATCCTTATTGATCATCTGAGCTCACCCATTTCTATGTTTTATTTCTCCCAGGATGTGAAGAAATATATTATGACTGACCTACAGGGATAGTCTGAAGGGGATATGGATATGGACTATGGAGACTATGTTATTGTAGTTTTTCACGTTATGATTTAATGTAACATTTATGAATGTATCTAGTGTTTCCAAGGCTACTAAACTAATCAGCCTTTTGAGACTTGATCTTTTGTGATCATTCCAATGTTAAGTAATAATGCACCGACTCTGGGTAACAAGGGTCGGGGCGTTACACCTATGATGTATAAGAACAACCCATGATTTAACCCCCGACAATATAAATAGATGATGACTATTACTATACCATCCACCTAAGTACCCAAGGATTCCTAGGTTCTCTATTTTCCAAACCATTTCATCAATATAATTATTTCAAAACCATTTCATAAATCAATTTCACAATTCTTTTAAAATACATTTTCCTTCAAAAAATAAGTTAATGAAAATATTTTATCAAGAAATAGACTCCTACACAAACAAATCCATCGATTAAATGTGTCATTTCATTAATATGATAATTTATAAAACTTTTTCATTGTATTTTATCTTATATAGTATTTATAATGAACCGCCAACCAAAAACATGGGTTGCACACACCCGCAATGGGATCCACAAATAATGACGAACAAAAAAACTCAAGGGATTCCGTAGTATCAATCCTCATATCTCAAAATAAATTTAAATTAAAAAAATGGTTAGTAGAGAGGATGAAATAGAACATACCTCAAGGAAATCACATGCTAAACCACAAAAGACAAATAGCCTCTAGAGGATGATCACACATAAGATCTAGAAAAAATCAATGAAAATAATCACCACAAATCAATGTATCAAATAAATCCATGAAATGGTTCTACCTCAATAAAAGGAAATGAATAATTCGTGTGACCTTGACCTCTCTTAATATGTCTCGAGCTCATTTTCTAGTACTATTTTACATTTCTTTGATGATGTTGTGGATATGTTTCTCTTTAGGTTTATTTTAAGTGAAAATGGAAAATTTTGGATGAAAAGGTGATATTTTTGGTTGGTATATTGTTAGGAAAAAATGTGCATTTTGGCCTATGAAACATTTCACTTTATTTTGGAGAGGTGAGATGTGATGCACGGTTGGTGCATAGTTTGGTCAAAATATGCAACCAGCCTCCCACTCCATAAAACATAAGGAAAAGGGTATTTTCATGGTTGGTTAAAGTTTTTTAAATCCATGACTCTACATTATAAAAATTGAGAAAAGATTAATAGATGAATACATTTAAGGAACATGGTTTGTAAAATTATATTCATTTTCCCTCGAAACCTTGTTTTGTTTTTTATTCCTAAAAAAAATTAATTAAAATTTTTGAACCCTTAGTTTTAACCCCTATTCACACACAATAAGACCTAACACTTTCTTCATCTATTTTGGAATCTCTATAAAGGATTATAAGGATCCTTGAACCCCTTTATTGATGATTCAAATATCAGATTAAATTATTGGCTCTTTTCTAGTATGTGGTTTCTCCCCCATTTAGTTCTCTCTCTCACTCATTTCTCTTTCTAGATGAATATGAATGATTTAAACTCTCTTGACTATGGGTTTATATCAATCTTTAATGTTTTTGTTTCATTGGATATTCATCTTATATTATTTTTAGATTTTTCATGTCGTTGTGATTTCAATCTTTCCATTTCAATTATGGATTTTTGTTTGGTAAACATTCATTAATGTCCTTGAGTTAAGTGGTCTAAATTTAAAATACCATAATCTTCATTTTATTTTCATGTATGTAATTATTTAATTGAAATTTATTATGTTGGTAAATTTCATTATAAATTAAAATAATTGTTTGATTGTTTCTCAAGTATAATAGAATTGGATGATTATGTGATAATGAAGTTGGTGAATAATGGGATTATTAAATTGGTTTATTAATCTTTTATGAAATTTATAGTGACCCATAGGGTGTTCTGACATTTTTTAAATTGATTTTGACTCTTAGTTTCTGCCTAAATGATTTAATTAATGATTTATAAATTATTATTTTTTGCTAATTACCATTTTGAAATGGGTGGAATAAAATTTTTTTCTAAAGGATAACAAATGGTTTGAAATTTGTAATAATTAAATGTGATATTTGTGATCAATTTTTTGGTTAGTGACTATAATGACTAATATCCTCGGTTTTCCAAAAAAACCTCTCTTGGACCCCATTATATTTAGGTATACCAGTGATCATGGAGTTGTGGGATACAAGAAACTACTCCAAATACCCATGGGGTGCCATACTATATCTCTTGGGCCATATTATATGAATTTTCAAATTGAATGATTTGATTAATGTAAAACCATAATGATATAAGATTTGACATCAATTCCAGTATGGTTCAGAATTCAGCATGGTCTGAAGCATGTATTGAGGGTTCGTGCGTCATCATAAGGCTAGGATATTTTGTGGTTAAATGAAGATAAATTTAATTTGAAAACTATTTAATTTCTTATTTCACATTATTATATATACAAATTGAATATATATTATAGAGAAGATATTGTTAAAGAACCCATTGGTTGTGTCCTTTTAAGTTGTACTAACAATCAGTTCCAAAATTTACTATATGATTGCAGGACATGATAAAGGAAATAACCCAATGTTAGGTAGTGGAGTTTTGGATGGATCATAGATGAAAAAATTGAACACGTTTTTAGGAATATATTTTGAGTTTTTAGTGTTCTTTTTATTTTTCATTTGAAACAAGATGAATATATTGCATTACATATCCACTACATTGGTTTGGTTATTATTTTAATGGTTTTTTTATCATTTGATAGTATTAGGTATTTATTATGGTTTTATTATGGTTATTTTGTATCATCAATTTTCTATTTTCTATTTATTTTTGTTATTGTTCTACTTTTATAAGGAGGGTATAGAATATCTATTATATCTATATTATACCATCGATTATAATTAGATAACACTAGTATATGGGGAGGCATGCCTGAGTTTAAGCGACCAACAAGATCAGGGAAATGAAATGTGGCACTTAGATCAAAACATTACAAAGTGGTTTCAATTGGGTGTTTTATTTTTCATAACATTCTTGTTTCTTCTGAAATGATAAAATTCCCAATGTTGAAGAAGAATATTAATGATGAAAAGGATATACAATCTATGTAAAATATAAAAATTCAAGATCTTGAATATGATTATCCTTGTAAATCTGAAGATAAAGTGGATTATGAGTGGAATGAAAAAATCATCTATCTTATATCCAAGAAATATCGAAGAGGAAGAGGAAATTTTATAGGTAAACATCCTCAGAGATGTTTTTATTATGATGGATTTAGACACCGTGAAATGAATTTAATAAAAACAAGTTTAAGAATATAATGATGATTATGATGAAAAACTTTTATGGAAGAAGTGTGAAATGTTTATAAAGAACAAAAGTCACTTAATGAATATTAGAAGAAGTTTAATGAAGAAAAATAAGTATGTTGAGTAATAAATTTTAATCAAACTCATCTGAAAAAAAAATATCTTAGAGGATTAAACTTAGAAAATATCAGAACAGTAATTGTAAAATTTGAAAAAACAAAATATTATTTTAATAGAGAAGAAGAAGGACGAGGAAAAGAATCTTATATATTATGTAACATCCCGGATAAATAAAGAATATGAAATTTTCATATTTATAAATATTTTTTAATTAATTATTAATTTTACATTAATGGGGATTCTATTTTCGATGGCTTACCTGATATAGAACAATGAGATTCTTTAAAATCCTATGTTGCACACAACATTAGGTCATACTAAAAAATAATAATATAATATGATTTTAAATGGTAGTTAAATTCTAGCCATTGTAATATCGGGAATGAATTTAACTAACTAAAAAATAATTATACATGTTTTTTAAATGTTTTTACATTTATCCAATTAATTCTAGATCCTTAAAATAAGAAAGAATCTAATTGTTAGCATATGTTATCTAATATTCTTTAAAAGGTCAATTTACCACCTTTTAATGGAAAACCCTATTTAGATATAGTTTTGGTCACTTTTATATGTTTTATTTGATAAATAAATATTCTTCTTTAGATTTGGGACATCAAAATTTACTTTGGGAAATTTTTTGGTATATTTCTGATAAAAATTATTTTTTAATGAATATTGAAAAATATTGTATTTTAATTCAAATATTTTTTTAATATAATTTATTTATATAGATAGATTATATTATTAATTGGATTTAAAGTGTAATTAGATTATATTTTTACAATTTAATCAAATGGTGTTCATTGAAATTAATTTCACTTTGAAATTAGACATAAATAAGTGTCAATCATTTGATAGGTATTATTTCTTAAAAACACGCTATTTGTTTTGAAAAGGGGGATTTATTTTAAATTAATTAATGAAACTTTTAGGATTTTAATTTGGTAAAATATACATCCTTTTTTAATTTGTAATGTCAAATTTATCATAGTCTGAATTTTTGGTATTTTTCTGAAAAACATCAATTTTTGATGAATAGAGAAACCACTAAGTAGAAGTAAAAAATATGACTTTATCTTTTAAATGAAAATTTACCACTTCTCTAAATTGAATTTATAAAATCAGACATACATGGTGGTTATTATTTTGTAAAATGTGGCTGAATAATATGAAAATACTTTTTTGGTTAACAGTAACTTTTGACTTTTATTTACTACGGTTAAAGGTAAATACGGTAATTCAGGATAAAAAATATTATAATAATACAAAATTACCGTAACAATTGTTCTAACCTTATTATATGATTCATGTACGACCATTTCCATCCATGGGTTAATTTGGGGACCCCATAGAGAAACTTATGAGTGATAATGACACTTTATTTTAATTAACTTAAAGTAAAGGAAAAAATGACACAAACAAATATCTTTTAGTAAATTAAGTTTTACATGGGAATATATAAGTTCTGTGTTCAACAATAAATATTCATTGGAAATATAAAATAATTTCCTACATCAATATATTTTTCTGTAATTTTTATACATCAAATAAATTAAATTATTTAGGACACAAAATTTATGCAGTATTTACCTCATTAATAAATGATTTAAATAAATAAGATTATAAATATTAAAATAATATAGAAAAACCTATCCAATTATTATTGGATGATTTTATTTCTACCATGAGTCATATTATATTTGACTTTAGTGATTTTTTGACCTTTTTAAACCGATGTTAAGTTTATTATAAAATAATTGTATCAAACGTTCCTAAAGAGCCCCTCCTCCCCCTTATAAAAGGACACCACTTAAAACCAATTCCTCACACTTATAAAGAATTTTGGCTCATCCATCCTCTGACAATATTATCTCCCTACATCCCTCTCCTATTCCAAGAATCCTTACCTTAGGCATAAGGCACTTCAAGAAACCTTTTTGGTTCATACCAATGGGAGTTACCCAAATTAAAGTTAACGATTTCTCTTAACTTATTTTCTTTTATTTTACTTCTTGCTGCAAGATACTTTTTTTATTATTCTTGGAAAGATAGAAACAACACAAGGAACCTCCCTTCAAAGAGGCCGAAAATAGTGAAGTCCAAGAGAATATCCTGGCACCACAGTGAAGCACTCAATGGGGAGGGAGTTCAAACTATAAAAGATCATAAGTGGATCCTCTTGTCTGCCCAATCGAGTGAGAGCATCTACCGCAAAATTAGTCTCCCTCCAACTATGATGAATAGACCTTCCATAGTTAGTCTCTGCCCTACATCTTGGAATGAGATAAATCAACTCCCACGGAGTGCCATGGCCTCCCTGTAACATCTTCACTATAGTCTCAGAATCTAACTCCGCCTCCATCACTTGCATCCCTCTCCGCCTACACACTATCAAGACGGAAAGTAGAGCCCGAACCTCCGCACCCAAAGAATTACCTGAGCCATAAAAGGCACTAAAAGACAGCAGAATAGAACTCCAACAGTCCCTAAGCTGACCACCTCCCCTCATGACCCCCCCCCCATACAGGAGCCATCAATGTTCATCTTCAGACCATGGTTTGGAGGGTTCCACCTCACCCATCTTTCTCTACCTCTAGGCTGAATGTAGGGGCGACTGAGCAGATTACAAACTGCCACCGATGAGAGCCCTCCTTTGAAAAGAGATTGCATCTCGACAATGAGCTATTTAAGCTGGACCTGGATAGACACCAAAGAATATTTACATCCTAGTCTAACCTGGTTCCTCACCTCCAAAATAACCCAACAGATAGCAACCAAAATTAGGATTCTAACAGCCTGCTCCATTGCCCTGTTTTCGGTACCTGGGAGCCAGAAAACCATGTAATCCTGGATACAGCAAGACTCACCATCAGGGAATGGTGGGTGGGTGAAGAGAGACCAGAGGTTGGAGGCCCATTGTCCATGAAAGAAAAGATAAGCCATCGTTTCTGACTTCGGCTACTCACAACAGTAGCAACAAGAAACCATGCATACCCCTCTTCTCTGAATATTATCCTCCATTGGTATCGCTCTTTTTAAAACCCTCCATGCCAGGAAATTCATTTTCACATGTATCTCCTTGCAGAAAACAGTCGGCCGCCATTCCCCCGTAGTACGTTCACCCTAAAGGATTTTCCTGTAGCCCCCGACAGTGAACCTCCCAGTGCTTGCCTCCATGAAAAAACATAAGTCCAGCTCATCACTCATCAAAATGCTTGCAAACAGTTTGAGTTGGCTGGGAGTAAGAGTTGCCTGTATTAAATCATACCTGCCACTTTCTTCCCTGAAAGAGATCCTCGGCGAAGGGAAACCCGGGTATGCCAGCCTTTCTCCGGCCCAGCTGTCCCCCCAAAAACTGATTTCTGCCCCGACCAACAATCCACCTGACATAGCAAGATAATCTTTCAATATGATCAAACATGCTCTTATCTAAACCATTCGTTCCCTGCATGTGAAAATCCCTCTGCGAGCCGTACCACGCTCTGAAAAACCTTTCCCAGAGTGTCTCCCCTGCAATGACTTCCCAGGATAACCATGCTTGCATTCCCATAATGGTATCCTCAACGTCATGAAGACCAACTCCACCTTCATCCACTGGACGAGCCAGCCACTTCCAAGATGCCCAATGGCATCATCCTTCCATTTTAACATCCCAAAGAAAAGTGGAAAATACACTCTTCTTTTTCTCTACCGTGCCTGTCGGTGGTTTGATAACAGAAAATATGTGCATGGGAATGGACAAGAGAACACTATTAATGAGCATAACCCAACATCCAAACGACAAAATCTTGTTCTTCCAATTGAAAAGCCTACCCCAAAGAGGATCAAGGATCCCATTGAAGTGGTCCTTCTTGATTCTTCCACAAGGGAGCGGAACCCCAAGGTACAACATAGGATGTTGATTCTGTTTGCACCCAAAAATCTCCTGGATCACCTTGCATCTCCTCACGGAACACTTATCTGAGATAAAAATATGACTCTTCAAAGAGTTAATAGACTATACACTAAACCAGCTATACCTAGCCCAAATTTCTTTAAGGTTCTTCAAGTATCTACTACAACCATTCATAATGATCAAAATATCATCCACAAACATCAAATGTGAAATAAAGCTAGGATTCCTTCTCCCATAGAAAGGTTTCAGCTTACCCTCCGTTAGGCCTCTAACCATATTCCTGGACAATGCATCCTGAGCCAGAAAAAAATAGTTAGAGACAAAGGATCACCCTGTAGAACACCTCAGACAGTTTTAAAAAAACCGAAACATTTCCCCATCATGGAGACCGATAGCCAGAGAGATGAGTAGCACCTGAAACAAAGGTCACAAAACCATTCCTGAAATCCAAACACCCTCATGACCCGAATGATAAAACTCCATTCAACTCAATCATATGATTTGTTCATGTCAACTTGGAGAATGATATTCAATCCCATAGTACGTTTGTTAATATCATGAACCAGTTCACTCACTATGCCGACCGCCCCCTGGATGCTTCTGCCATGTATAAAGCCATGTTTCTCTACAGATATCAACCGAGGCAACATTATGGACAGCCTCATATTGATGACCATTGCTAGAATTTTATAAGAAACATTGCACAGACATATGGGCCGAAAAATGGTTCATGAGGCTATAGTCCTTGATCTTTGTAACCAGAACCACCGAAGATGAGGAAACACACTTTATCAGCGACCCGCCACCAAAAAAATCCCGGATCCCATGCACAACCTACAGCCCCACGACATTCCATGCTGCACTAAAAAAGGAGGCCAGGAAGCCATCAGGTCCAGGGGCACTCTCCTGTGGAATACTCCTCAATGCTTCCCTGGTCTCTTCTCCATTAGGAATAGAAGATAGGGAAGCATTATCCACTTAATTGTCCAACGAGGAAAGACCATGAATGAATTCAGGATAATCCACCGGCTCTCTCTCAAAACTCGTAGTATCCCTCCCAGCCAGCAGCCCCTCAAAGTGCTCCAACGTTAACATCCCAACAGTGTTCACATCAGACATGTAGGACTCGTCCTCAAGCTTTAGATTTATCTTCATGCGTCTCTTCTCCTTAATGCATGCCTGAAAGAAGGCAGTGTTCTGATCACCCTCCCTTAACCAATGGACCTGAGACCTCTTTTTGTAAACACTCTCTATCTCTAAGAGTTTTTCAGCAAGAATAACCTTTTTCACATAAAATAACAAAAATGTAGTCATCCCAAGAGTCCTGTAGGGATTCCTCCAGTCTCCCCACCTCAGCATGTAAACCTTCCACCCCATTGTAAAGGTCCAGTTTCATGGTTAACCAACATTTAATGTTCTGTTTAACGCTTTTGAGAAGATTCACAAGCCCTCTCCATGACCTCTCATCCTCCTCCTTCATCTAGGATACTTTTAGCATTTTCATGAATCCCGGGTCGCGATGCCATTCGCTAAAGTAATGAAAGGACCTACCCAGCACCACCTCACGATGGACTTCGATCAAGAGAGGTGCATGATCTGAGAGTATACGTGGTAGATGCATAACTGAAGTACTTGAAAAAAGATCCAGACAATGAACATTTTCAAGACACCTATCCAGCCTGCTCCAGATGCGGTTATACCCATGGAGGTTGTTGCACCATGTATATTTGGAACCCCTGAAACCAAAATCTAACAACCCCGTGCGTGTCAAGCACTCCTGAAACTCCAGAATGCTCTCCCAGTTCCACCCCAATCCACCTCTTTTCTCAGAAAAATCCGCAATGGCATTGAAATCTCCTCCTACAAACCATGGAATAGACCCGGCTTGTAGTGTCTCCAAATGGCTCCATAACTCCCTTCTTCCATTAACCATCGTACTCGCATAGAAAAACGTGAAAAGGAGGGTAGAGTTTTCCACATCAATCCTTGTATCAATACACCAAGTCATAATGTTTCTAACTTCCACCGAAATATTGCTTCTCTAACCAATCCAGATCTGCGATTTGAAGTATCCACAATGAAAGAAGTTTGGAAAACCCATACTCTTGGAAAACCCTTCCAACTTGCATGGATTCTACTTCAGTTCTAAAACCACAATCAGGGGCACCATAGATTTACTTCCTTCAGAATCCAAGTAAGCACGCTTGGCTTGAGCTCCAAAAACACGCGCATTCCAAATGATGAGAGAAAACATCACCACGAGCCCTTTCGGGCCTTCTGCAACGGAGAGGGAGGTAAGAGGGGCAACTTGACCAACACTTTGCCTTTGGACTTGGAACGTGTCATTGGACCAGAGCATCCATCCTCACCGAAGTTCTGCTTGGGTGATAAAATAACCTTCTTACAAGGACTAACATCATCCTCCAACTGCAGCTTCCTTCCCAGAGGAAGAACATCCGAGCCACCTTCCTCCAAGTCCCTAAGAGCTAAGGAAGCCAACAGATGCCACTGAGGCGACAGGCGGGTGACCAACAATTCCTTCTCAACACCCCTCGAAAGGCTAGGAACCTCCCTAGTTCCATGTGGTGATAAGGTTAGGTTACTTACCAGGGCCATTTTGATCATCTTCAGCGACAAATGAGAGGAGATACATAATGGAGAGTGCGGGAGAGACAGTGATCTAAACGGGCTTCCTAACAAAAAATCCAAGTGAACCTCTGAATCCTTCTGAGAGAGAATCCCCACACTGCGAGAAGGAGACATCTTCAGGACCGTCCTGAGAGACCAAGAAATGAGATCCACAATCTACGAGGGAGTGGCCGACCGTAAACTGAGCATGTCAGTTTATTTTTCCCCGTCTACTGTTTCCATCGCCCGAGGGCCTTTAGAAAAATTTGAATTTGAAAAAGGCCAAGGAGTAACGTTAGCCGCACCCGACTCCTTGGAAACCGGGTCAAGCGGTCCCTGACACGACTCAACAACCCTTCCCCGTCGGGAATCCTCCACTGTATCCTGCCATCTTCAGCAAGACATCACCCAGTGGCCATGTAAACCACAACCAACTCAAAAACGAGACTCCTGGTGGTAAAAGATCATCTCCCTCCACGAAAAACGATCATCCGATTCAATCAAAACCCAAGAAGGCCGCTCCACCGATAAGTCCATCTCCACATAAATACATGGATTTGAAGCTGCCTAAAGGCACCTTGTATTGTCATCTGCGCGCAGAAAAGACCCAATAGAGTTCCCCACAACCTTCATCATCACCGAGTTATGTAAGGGGAGAGGTAATCCTGGATGGGATAACCACACAACATCCGAAGAGGACTCCCGCCCGTAATGATAGTCCTAGGACCACCTCGTCAAAGAGAAGCGCCAAGAACCACAAAACCTGGACCTCATCATCCATGCCTTAACGAAGTCTTCCCTAGAAGCATGGTGAATGCATAGTGCAACCCTCGATAACTCTGAAACCACCTTCAGATAGGAAAACCCCCACGAACCCACAAAACTGCAAAAAAAAACACAATGAGGGTGTGTTGTGTACGAAACGCGCCACTAAAGAAAGGTCATGAAAAGAAGCCGCCTCTTAGAGGTCCTGAGTCGAAAAAAATCACCATCGGTACCCCATCTACCTGCTGATATAGCCGACTCAACACTTCAACTGGTGGTATCTCAGGAAAAAGAGTCGTAGAAGAGAGACCACCAATAAATCCCTTGGGGTCCGTACCGTATAGAACATCCTTAAAAGAGGCCTTCAACGCAGCCCCAGCCCCCACCCTAGCCTCACCACCTCCAGGAAGCAGACCTGAAGCTGACGCAGAATCCCCGCCCATAGGAACACTATTCTCCGCTGAATAACACCCCACATGAGCTCTCGTCGTCACCGAAGTACCACCCTCAGAAGCGCTCGCCATTCGCATCAATGGTCTAACCATTTATTTTACTTCTTCAACTCCCTAAACTCTTTTTATTACTTTCTTTTATAACAAAAACAGTATCCTCAATATATTAGGATGTTTTTTTGAAAAGTATTACAACTACACTTACACACACCTCCATCTAATATATGAAGAACATATTGATTCTATGGATCAAAAACTAACACCTCACAAAGTGATGATTATTCAATTATCTCCTATCGCCTCTCACGGGGGCCATTAAGATGGGACTATATTTATATATGATAAATATTATATTTATTTTTTTCTCTATTCTTCTATAATTTTCATTTATAATCATACCTTTATGCTTTCCAATATGTGTAAACACAATAATTTCATTTGAGGATGTGTGGATTATCGCCCCCTCAAGGAAATATGATTTGTTAATGACATACATGGAATGTATAAAGGATGGAGTTAATGAAATTATGTAACATAAATATCATATGATATCATACTGTAATTATAATATACCAATGTATCACTATGTTTTCATTCCATTAAATAAAAAATATAAGTGAAAGTAGCGTTCATTCGCACGTACATCTTACCATCTCCATGAATAGTGAGTTTCATTTCTTAACTCCAAATGATATTGAATATTATAAATACATATACACTAGATATATATAATATATATGATATATAAACCATGTATATAATTCTGGATATAATTTACTTTTGACCACTTGGACAAATTGTAAATATAACAAATTCATTTTTGACCCATGTTCTGAACATCGATAAAATATCCAATATGAACTCAAATAATTAACTAATTGTTATAGAAAGATTATAAGTGATATAAAATGAGTAATAAACATTAAAAAATTTCCTAATTACGTGGATATTAATTATGTTTATTATTCAAGTAGAATGAATAACATACGAGTCAAGTCTGACTTGAGGTAAGAAGATTTCTTATCCATCTTTCAATTCCGTGAGAATTCCATTATTCACCACTTATTCAATACATGTCGTGTATTGTGTACATCCATTTTATATATATTATCATGATTCTCTATAAATTCATATTATTATGTGATTAATTTTTTGGTTATTAAATTTTTGTTACACGACTCAATTGATTACAACGAAGTAATGGTTTTTCATCTCACTTTTTATTGTCGTGACATTCACGGTATATTGGACACTATTTCCATTTTTGCGGAAAATTTACTATCCATGATTGTATTATTGGTGTAATATAATTAAATTTATGGGTATTTACATCTTCATTTTATGATCCTTATTTCATGAGGTGTATGTTTGGAATGTTACCAAATCAGTGAGGGAACCTTTCACCCTCCTCTTTTTAAGACTTCTTTTTGTTATGTATTTTAATTAACATCTTTTTATGTTGGTATATGTTCTTCTATATCCTTATTTCTATAAATTTTATGTCCATCTTATGAGATACCATTTTCTCCCTCATCTACTACTTTTCTGAATTTAAAAGTGACGTCGTTAGGCTATCGAATTTTTGTAAGGGAACCTCTTAACCAAATTTCAATTATTTGGGTTAAACGTATTCTTCCTGAATATGGAATCATATGAATATGATTGAATTAACTATGATTTTATTACACTTAATATCCACTTATATTGGATGTATTCTTAATTTTCACATATAATTGATTTTTCCTTAATCAAAGGATACAATATTTATAAGGGATTTCGTCTCAATTTGCATTCCATTGAGACTTCATTGTTGTTATGTGACAATTCACTTCGATATGTTGTATATACTCTATTTTGGAATATTATATCATGAATGAATTTATTCTTATGATATTATAATGTTTTTATTAAATGTTATTCCTCAATTATTTGTATTCAAGTATCTCTTATTTGGTTATGAACTCCTTAACTAAAATATTGATTTAAATATTTATTATTCTACATCTTTCTCATTAATGTCCAAGTTTTAAAAATGGTTTTAAGGATTAATTTATATGGACATTACTATTTTAAAATTTCAATTAAATTAAAATATTCAAAGTGGCATGGGACACTTTGATTAAAAAATATCTTTATTAAACACTTTTGAAAATGGTTTGATAAAGCATTGTTTTTGTCGATATCTTGAAATGATATATTTTGATTGAAAATGAAATGTTAATAGTTAAATGTTTATATTTGAAATATTATATGTGCTATGATTTTATAATAGTACATGGACCTTTGAAATGTGGTTATGTGATAAACCAAATGATGTGTGGTGTCATGATAATCCAGGACGTGTGGTTACGTTATAACCTCTAATGCATTGGGTATGGAAGTCGGCCATATTGATATTCAATTTAGTGATATGTGTGTAAATCCATCATATTGTTATTCCATTTAAGTATGTTTATGTCTCAAGATAACATTATATGTTATGTATTCCTTATATGGGTTTTATGGTAAACTTTTGGTTACAAAAGGGTAAGTGATGATCTTTTATTCAATGAAGAGTATTTAATAGTTTATAAAGGTGAAAAGTATTTCTTATGATAAAGTATTCATGGTTTACATGTTATTTTGAAAAAATAATAGATATCCTTTTTGTGTATCCCTTACTGAGATTTCTAGGCTAATACCATGTTTTTGAAATATTTTCCACATGACATAAAGATGAATAAGGTTCAAGGATGAGATCAAGGAAAATTCATCCTATTTAATAGATGGACCTGGACATGACTCTTTTTTTAAGTGTTTTTATTTTGTGAAAAATGGAAATTGAGTAGAAGTTCCTACTTAGAAAATCTTTGAGATATAATAGTTATAGACTAATTCTATAAAACTCTATACATAAATATATACTCAAAGTGAATTATTCATTTAATTCAAGGTTATGTAATGTTTTAGGTCGGTTCCTTATAATTGGTATCCGAGGTTAGTTTTGACAACTTTGGGGATTATGAGTTTTTCTTAAACACATGGTTAGTCCCTATGTTTATTATTTTAGTTAAATTATTGTTTTATGACATTTTAGATCAAGGAATGTCAATTTAAAATGGAAGTAGGAGGATCTCAGACAACATTCATATCTCTTACAGATGACATTCTTGCAATAATTTTTACAAAGTCATGTTTCGATGATTATGATACTTTTTCTTGCATACACTTCACTTGCATGTAGTCATTTGAGATATCAAACACCTCCACTATACATCAATATCATCATGGATCATGGGTAGTATTTAATCAAATCTTATTTTTTACAATACTCTCATATTTTCATGAAAGGTAAATATAATCATGGAATTTTCAAATATTTTACCTTATCACAAGCTTTTGAAGCATATTTTGATTTAAATAAATGTGATGAAGAAGGATACCCTTGCACATCTTATTTATATTTGATTTTATATTATTTTCTTTCTTCACATACTTATTGTATTTTAAAAGGACCATTGATTGAATTTTTAAACTCAAACTCAGTCTGATTTTTTTATAAAAACAATGTTTTATCAGATATTTTGAAATTATATGTTATATATCATTATTCTCTGATACTATTTTTTTTGAACACCCATATGAACCAAGTTGTACAAGGTGTATTTGGATTAAGGAAGAAAATGATTTTTAAGGATATCTAAATCATTTTTTCAATGCGTGGACCTGTTACCTACGTGAACAAGATGACGATGAAACCATATAGACACCATTATCGAGGCATGATGTTCATTATTTTCGGAGTAGTTTTATTTTATAATATGGTGCTAAAAAATTGAAAATATATAATATGTCGAGGAATTAATTTGATGGGATTAAAATGAATGGTATAAGAAATAATTTGAGGTAAAAACATGTTAGGGTTATTTTGGAGTTTTACAAAAAGGAAAACTCATAAGATGGGTGACTACGCGTCGCGTTCAGCAGTGCTGTAGGAATCGAATCCACAACTAAAGGGAGACAAGGGAGAATCACCTACCACTATCATATGTGTAGTCCCTGTTTAGTATGACTTATTATTTTTAGATAAATTAATTTATGGATCAAGAATAAGTTGATTTTTTGAACATTTTTTTTTCAAATAGATATCCTTAATATAGAAAAATGATTTGGTGATTAAGTGATTTTGGAAAATGTTATCTCTTTTGGGAATACTATATGATTAAAAAAATAGAATTATATGGGATCTCATTTGTGGAGTAATGGTGGAATTTTATTTTGGAAGAATATATGATTTTATTGTGGACTTATAAGCATTTTGGGTTATTTTAATAAATGATTAACCTCTCACAGTGAATATGTTATTAGTTTGATTACACTTCATTATGTGACATTAAGAGTAATCGTTGTTTTTAGATATAAATGTTAAGATTTATCTTTGAATAATATGTGATTAAATCCTTTTATGATTTGGGTTTCAATCTTAGTTTAGATTACATTGAAGATTTTTATAGAAAATTGTTTATTGAATGGTGTTTCTTGAACTTTGGGTACTTTTTTGTTGAACTTCAGATATTAGTAGTAGTATTTCTTTTTATAAAGGATTATACTTTTTTTGGGATTATATGATCTCGTACAAACCATTTTCATTTTAGGTTATGACTAAAGACATGGAGATATATAGTTCATATTTTGTGGATTATATAATTCTCTAGAAGTGGATTATAAGGCTTTTAATGTGAACAAGTCATCTTGAATACTCATCGATTAGAGAAAAGATGAGTTTGTGGTAGCAATATAGTAAAGGATGAAAGTCTACATGACAAGTAAGCATGATTCCTTATGTTTTTAGTTAATCTCATATAGAAATTCCTTAATGAAAACTAACTTTAAAAAATGTTGACTATTAAATTTTCCTACTGGGGAATCAAATACTGTTTAACCCATAACAAATTTGTGATTTTCGCATGGTTACTTTTGTCATAATCATGTTTTCTATCACTCTCCATTAGAACTTGATGGTTTGTTTTCTCCTCTATATCCATGTTTTCATGGAATCCTAGTATTTGTTATCTCGGGTAACCATTTTACTTCTCTTCGTTAATTTTAAAGTGATATTTTTATTCACACTTTTTTCGATGTGGAACATTCAATGATGTTTCTGAGCCCAATTTTAAAATTTTGAGGACTCAATTCCTAAAAGGGGGGGAGGATGTAACATCCCATATAAATAAAGAATATTACATTTTTATATTTATTAATATTTTTAAATTAATTATTAATTTTACTTTAATGGGGATGTGATGCTTGAAGGTGTACCTGATACACAACAACGAGTTTTTTTAAAATCCAACGTTACACACAACATTGGGTCATACTGAAAAATAATAATATAATATTATTTTAAATGGTAGTTAACTCCTAATTTTTGTAATGGGGGAATTAATAGAAATAACTAAAAAATGATTATACATGTTTGTTAATTGTTTTTACATTTATCCAATCAATTCTAGAGCCTTAAAATAAGAAAGAATCTGATTTTAAGCATAAATACTATAATATTCATTAAAAGATTAATTTACCACCTTTTAATGGAGAAACCTATTTAAATCTTGTTTTGGTCACTTTTATATGTTCTATTTGAAAAAGTAAAATTCTTTTTTAGATTCAGGACATCAAAATTTACTTTTGGTAAATTTTTTGTATATTTCTGATAAAATTCATTTTTAATGAGTAGTGAAAAATACTGTATTTTAATTCAAATATGCTTTTTAATATAATTTATTTATATGGCTAGAGTATCTTTTTAATTTGTTTTAAAGTTTAATTAGATTATATTTTTACCATTTAATCTAATGACAGTCATTGAAATTAATTTCACTTTGAAATTGGACATAAACAAGTTAGCATCTTTTGATAGATATTGTTTCTTAAAAACACAGTATTTGTTTTGACAATGGGAATTTATTTAAAATTAATTAATGCAAATTATATGATTTGAATTAGGTAAAATAGACATCATTTTTTAATTTAGAATATCAAATATAGCTCAAGAAGAAATTTTTTTATATTTCTGAAAAACATCAATTTTTGATGAATAGTGAAACCACTAAGTAGTAGTTAAAAATCTGACTTTTTCTTTTAAATGAAATTTTAACACTTTTGTAAATTGAATTAATAAAATCCAACAAAATTTTTTGTTATTAATATGTAAAATTTGGTTCAACAAGGTGAAAATAATTTTTTGGTTACTAGTAACTTTTGACTTTTATTTATCGTGATTAAAGGTAAATAGGGTAATTCACAGTAAAAATAATATTATAATAACATAAAATTACCTTAAAACTTGTCTTAAACGTATTTTATGATTCATGGATGATCACGGGAATACTTGGGTTGATTTTTTGTCCCCATAAATCCACTTATGAGTGATAACGACACTATATTTTATATAACTTAAAGTGAAGGGAAAAAGGACATAAACAAATATCTTTTATTAAATTAATTATTACATAGGGTTTTATAAGTTATCCTTTAAACTATAAATATTAATTGAAAATATAAAAAGACTTACTAAATTATGGTATTTTTTTATAATTTTTAGATGTCAAATAAATTAAATTATTTATGACACAAAAATGATGCAGTATTTACCTCATTAAAAAAGATTTAAATAAATTACAATATAAATATTAAATTAATATCTAAAACCTACACAATTTTTATTGGATGATTTTATTTCTACCATGAGTATTCGTATCTGGGATATTAATTATTTTTGAATCTTTTGAAACTGAAGATATGTTTCGAATAAAATAATTTTTTCAAACATTCCTAAAGAGCCCCTCCTCCCCCTTATAAAAGGACACCACTTACAACCAATTCCCCACACCTCAAAAGCCTTTAGTATCGTCCAATATCTGAAAAATTAATCTCCTTACATCCCTCTCCCTTTCTTATAATCCTTACCTTAGGCAGAAGGCACTTCAATAAACCCTTTTGGTTCATACCAAAGAGAGTTACCAAAATTAAAGGTAACGATTTCTCTTAACTTCGTTTCTTTTATTTTACTTCTTCAACCCCCTAAACTCTTTTTATTACTTTATTTTATAACAACACCATTATAATAAATATACTAGGATGTTTTTATGAGATTTATTTGATCTAAACTTATACAAACCTCCATCTAATGGGTTAAGAAGATATTGTTTCTGTGGATGGAAAACTAATGCCTCACTAAGCGATGATTGTTCAATTATCTCCAACCACCTCTCATGGTGGACATTAAGATGGAACTGTATTTATATATGAAATATACTATGATTATTTTTTCTCTATTATTCTGTGATATTTATTTACAAAAATACCTTTATTCTTTCTAATATGTGTAAAAACGATAATTTCATTTGAGGAAGTGCGGACAACCGCCCCCTCAAGGTGATATGATTCATTCATGAAATACGTGGAACATATAAAGGATAGAGTTAATGAAATTATGTAAAATAAATATCATATGATATTTTACTATAATTATAACATACCAATGTATCATTAGGTTTTCATTCCTTTAAGTATAAAATAGAAGTGAAAGTAGCGTTCATGCGTATGTACGACTTAACGTCTCCCTGAACGGAGCATTTTATTTCTTAACTCCAAATGATATGGAACATTATAAATACATATACTCTGAATATATATTATATATATGATATGTAGACATTTTATATCATTTGGGAGATAATTTAACTTTTACCACCTGGAAATATTGTAATTATAACAGGTTCATTTTTGACACATGTTCCGAACATCGATAAAATATCCAATATGAACTAAAATAATTAACTAATTGTTATAGGAATATAATTTGTTATATAAAATGAATAATAAACTTTAAAAAATTTCTTAATGAAGTAGGTATTAACTTATGTTTATTATTAGGAAGAACACAGAACATACAAGTCAATTCGGACATGAGGTAATGAGATTTCTTATCTCACTTTTAATTTCGTGATATTTCCATTGTTCGCCACTTATTCATTGTATGTGGTTAATTGTGTACTGAAATTTGATATATATTATCATAATTATCATTAAATTCATTTTATTATGTGATTCATTTGGTTGTTATTAAATTTTGGTCATATGACTCAATTGATTACAACAAAGTAAGGGTTTTCAGCTCACTTTTTATTCTCGTGGGATTAATTCTATATTGGACACTATTTCCTTTTGTATGGAAAATTTAATGTCCATGATTGTATTCTTGGTGTAATATAAATCAATTTATGGTTATTTACATATTCATTTTATGATCCTTATTTTATGAGGTGTATGGTTCAAAAGTTACCAAATCGGTGAAGGAACCATTCACCCTCCTCATTTATAAAAGACTTTTTTTGGTTATGTCTTTTAATTAACATATTCTAATGTTGGGATATGTTCATTTATATACTTATTGCGGTAAATTTTATGTCCATGTGATGAGACACCCTTTTCTCCCTCATCCACTCTTTTTCTGAATTTTAATGCCACACAGTTAGGTTGTCTAATTTTTGTAAGGGAACTTCTTAACCCAATTTCAATTATTTAGGTTAAACATATACTTCATTAATATTTCATCCTATGAATATTTTTTAATGACCTATTAATTTATCCTTGACCAAAGGATATAGTATTTATAAGGTATTTCGTCTCAAATTACATTATATTGAGACTTCATTGTTGTTATACACCAATTCACTTTAATATGGGGTATATACTATCCTTTGGAATATTATACATGTAATTATTTTATTCTCATGATATTTTAATGTTTTGATTAAATGTTATTCCTCAATTATTTGTATTCAAGGATCTCTTATTTGGTTAAGAACTACTTAAATAAAATATCATTTTAATGATTTATTCTTCTAAATTTTCTCATTATTTTCCATGTTTTAAAAATGGTTTAAAAGATTTATTTATATGAACATTACTATTTTAAAATTTTAATTTATTTATATGCTTTCAAGTGGTATGGGACACTTTGATTCAAAAATCTCTTTATTACATGGTTTTGAAAATGGTTTTATAAAGCCTTGATTTTGTCAATATCTTGAAATGATATATTGTGATTGAAAATGAAATGATAATAGTGAAATCTTTATATTTGAAATATTTTATTTGCTATAATTTTATAATGTTATATGGATATTTGAAAGTGTGTTAAGTGATAAACCAAATGACAGGTGGTTTTGTGATAAACCAGGACAGGAGGTTACGTTATAACCTCCAATACACTGGGCGTGGAACTTGGCCATATGGATATTTCATTTTGTGATATGTGTGGATGTTGATAGTATGGTTATTCCATTTAAGTATATTTATGTCCCATGTTACCTTTATATGTTATCTATTCTTTATATGGGTTTTTTGGTAATCTTTTGGTTTCAAAAGAGTAATTAATGATTTTTTATATAGTGAAGAGTATTAATTACTTCATAAAGGTGAAAAGTATTACTTATGATAAATTATTCATGGTCTACATGTTGTTTTGAAAAACTAACAGTTATCCTTCTTTGTGTATCCCTTACTGAGCTTTTTATGCTCATCACATGTTTTGGAAATGATTTCCGCATGACTTAAAGATAAATAATGCTCAAAGATGAGATCAAGGAAATGTCATGTTCTCTAATACATTGAACTATAAATTACACTTTTTGAAGTGATTTTATTTTGTGAAAAAATGGAAACTGAGTAGAAGTGTCTAATTTGTAAATTTTTGAGATGTAATAGTAATGGCCTAATTATCTAAAACTCTAAACCTGAAAATATCCTCAATGCGAATTATTCAATTAATTTAAGATTATGTAAATTTTAATGCCGGGTCCTTATATACTATATCAACAAAGGACAATATTTGTCCCATGTGTTGAGAAAAATATATCTCTCAAAAAAGAAATAAAAATTTTAAGAAAGATAGTGTAAAATTTTTTATTGTTAAGTTGTATTTTTTCAAGTGAGAAGGAGAATAAATTAATGAAATAAGATGTTACAAACATGTTATTGTTTAATAGGGAATAATTATTGAATATGTAAATATTAAATTGGTATCCAAGGATGAGGATTTAAATTAATTTCAATCAAAATGTCTTAAATCTGAAATTACCTTGAGGAAGATAAATAAAAACTTCAATAAATAATGGGTAGTAAAACATAATAATTCTAATTTTTTTGAGAAATCTCTTATCAGGAATATTGTGAATTCCTCACCCTCCAAAATTATGTTTTGTCTAATTTTTCTATCGTTTTATATGATATGTAAAGAAAAGGAAATTATTGGGTGGAAAAAATTTATATGATAATGTTTCCATATAAGAAATATTATAACCCATTCAAGAGGAAATATGGTCCCCTTACCGAGATTGTTAAATCAAGAAGAAGTTATCAACCTCAACAATTTTTCCAGAGATAAGGACCATTATTCAATAGAATATCATGATTTTATGGTTTCTATTGGTGTTTTTGAATCTATGAAAAAATGGAATATAATTTTTTGTATAAATTATCTCTATCCTTAATAAGGTTGGATTAGAGAAGAAGAAATTGTGAAAGTATATGAGTAACTTTTATAACTTTTAGAAAGTTCAAAAAAGTGAATTATCAATTTTATAGAAATTTTCTAATGAAGAATCAGTTCTACAATCTAGAAATATTTTTTTGATTATTTTATCAAATAGGTAATTTTTATATAGAATGTATGACTACTCATCTAGGACTTGTTTTGTATGAAAAAAATAAAAAGAATAATGAAAGAGTAATCTTAAAGAAAGTGCCTTTATTTTTTAGACTTCCTTGAAAGAAAGTAAAAAATAATAACCCATTGATACATGATATTGGGTGTTCTTTGCACATAATAGATGATTAGAAAATCAAGAAATACTTTGGAAATCTTGATGGAGGAAATTTTTTATTTGAGAATTATTGTAATCTACAAATAATAAGAATTAGAATGGCTGATATAGAAGCTATGATGTTGAGATATACAAAATGTCATGTTTTTCTATGGACTAAAACATAACATACATAGTGTAAGTCAACATTGGGATAATGTAAAATAAGTGATCCCATTGAAATATCTTTCGATTATAAAAAGCATGCAAGATGTAAAAGTTATTAAAAATATATAAAGAACTCGTGAGAATATATTCCAAATATGATAATTTAAAAAATCATGTTACATAAGTGATGAAGATGAAATTATGTTGCATTACTAAATACTTGACCACCTTGGGAGGAAAGGTATTAAAAAATATTCTAAAATTTATATTGTAGAAAACATTGTAAAATTGAAAATAGGAAAAATTTATTTTTCTTACTTATCAGAAAGGTAAGATAACTAATAAAATATATAAGAAAGTTTAGATTCATTATACCAGACCTATTGATCATATTCATTCAAATTTTTGTGGGATTATGTTACATCAATAAAAAACTATTATCTTTACTATAATATATTCTTTATTGATTTCGCTCGAATGACCAATATCATGTTTATGAATCCAAATTAAAATTCTATAGAAGTGTTCATATTCATCAAAATAGATATTGAGAATGAAATGGGAGTTTATATAAAGAATATATGACAATAAAATTCTATATAATTTAAATTCAATAATTTTTTGAATTACTTGAGGAATAATGGAATCAAATATCCCTATAGTACTTTTTATACCCAAAAAAAATGGATTTTCAAAAATAAATATTATAATTTTGTTAGAAATGTTAAGGGTAATGTTAATATATTACATACATTAAAAGTTAAATTGTATAGAATCTATTATTACTATTTTACATGATCTGAATATATGTTTTTTGAGACTAAACTCCAACATTACTTCATCTTAAATTCGTTGTAACAAAAAACTTCGTTAAAACAAATCAATGTTTTTGAACATCCATGTTTAATTAAAATATAAAAAAAATTAATCAAGGAATGTTTTTTGATAAATATAATGAAGGATTTTATGGGATTTTATCCAATAAAAGAGGTTATAAGTTTTGGAATAAAATATTACAACTTATAGTTGACTCATATGATGTGAATGTTATTGAAAATACAAACTCCTTAAAAATTTTATTGATAATGTTGAGGGAGATAAAAAAAGTTTATAATGAAAGTGATAATGATAGACAATATAATTACCATGATTCATAAAAATCATTTAATGTTCAAAGTTAAACTCAAAGAGGAACTTTTAAATTTCTTACAATACAAAATCATGTTGAGACTGAAAATATTCCTGGGAACCAGAAGGCCTTAGTTCATACGTGACGATATATCAAATTAGAAAGTAAAACTTTAACTATTTTAAAAATTAAACTAGAATACGAATTAGAATCAATACAATATACTGAATTATTCAATTCTATGAATTAAGAGTTTGATCAAATTTAGATAAAATAAACCTGGGATGATTTACCACATCCAAAAGGTAAAAATGTTATTATAATAAAGTGTTTTTATAAAAAAAAGTTTAATAAACATGGATATGTTTATAAAAATAGATAAAGTATTGTTTATAAAGGATATGAACAAGTATAAGGTATATATTTTGATGATACTATATCCATTGTTACAATTTTAGAAATTATTAGAGTGTTTCTAGAAGTGGATGCTCACCCGAATTATAATGTTTATCATATGAATGTAAATTCATCTTTTCAAAATGGTAATATTGAACAAGAAATTTACATTGAGAAAACATTTGGGTTTCTAGTTGGTTAATATTAAAAAATTAAATTAAATTAATCTTTTTATGAGTAAAATTTGGCCACATCTTTCATGTTTTCAAAACATGATAGTTGTTTGAGAATGATGGGTTTTTCTAAAGGAAATGTTGATAATAACATATATGTAAAATATGTAAACTATAGAACCCTAATTATGCATAGGTATGTTTATAATATACATTTCTATGGTATGATGAATTTTTTTTAAAAAAATGCAATGGAAATGAAGAAAAACATTGAAATGTCAATGTTTGGAGAATTAAATTTCTTCCTTGGTTTACTAGTTCAAAAAAAGAGTAATATATTTTTATAACATAATAAAATTACTCTAGGTAACTATTAAAAACGTTTGGTATGGAAAATACAATGAATTTTCAATTCTTACTTTAATTGGGATGAATATGAGTAATGAAAAACCTGGAAAAAAATAAATCAAATTTTTTTTAAATATAATAAGAGGATTTCTTTATCTCATATCCTAAAAACCTTGTATTATTTATTCTATATCTTTGTATGCCAATTATCAAAGTAATTTGAAATTATATCATATGATAGAATTAAAGATATTTCTGATAAATGTCGAATGAAAAAATTCAAATGGTATTTTATAAAATAGAAGTTGTGAAATGAAATTTCATGGTTATACTAATATTGATTGGGAATGAGATTGTGATCATATAAAATCAAATTATAGAGGAACATTTGTTTGGGGGAATAATCTATGAGTCGGAATATTATGAAATAATGTGTGGTGACATTGAGCATTGAAAAATTAAAATATCTTGCATCTATTCTGGATTATACTAAGATGTTATGGATGAAAGTTCATCTAGAATCCTTGAAAGTGATTGTTTATAAACCATTAAAGATACTATTTTATAATAATAGTGCAATTTATCATTATAAAAATCATATATATAATTCAAGATTGAAAAACATTGATATAATGATTTTTATTATAAATTTAAACTCTCTACTGAATATATTATGCAAAAATATTTCTCAACAATGTATAGAATTTATAATATCTTTACATAATCTATTTTAAAAGAGGGATCTAGGGAATTGAGGCTGAAAATTCATGATTTTTCTCCCATAATTAATTCTTAAAAACATTTAAGGAATTATCCCCCTTGTGATTTTGATTATATTTACAAATGGGGAGAATATACACAACTATATCCTTTAATGGAAGGGAGAGTACATTTCTTTCCTAAATGAATCTAAAGATATAATTATCAAAAAATAGAGGAGATAAAAATATAAGTGAGTAGAGATTACAAAAAAATGGGAAGTTGTCTTCACATGGATGAAATTTTTCGTTATCACTAAAGGATGTAATTACTTAAAAACATTACATTATCAAGTAGTGTGGAGCTTGTAAAATCTCTTTTTAGAATCAATTGTTTTCGTAAAAGTCAGAAAACATGTATTATGAAAATTTATGAGTGTTTTAAAATTGGTGAGTTATGAAATTAGTTGACAAAGTTTGTCAATAAATCCAACTGGGGAGATTGAGGATCCACAGTGATGGTTTTTTGGTGACATTATTTTTAATTGTTCACAATTAACCTTCTATGATGTATATTCATTTTTTATTTAGTATCGGACATAGTTAATAATCATAAGAATTTATAATAATGTAAAAATAATTTTAAATCTTGATCCCAAATACAAAAAGGGAGAATATTATTGAACATTATTTTCCTGACATGGGTTTTTGGTTTGAGGTGAACTAGATGTTGAGGTATTTATAAAAATAAGTGTTTATTGATTTTTAAAATTACTGACTAGAAACACCATTGGCCTAAAATAAATAGGCATGACATTCAAGTTAAATCTTACATGATGGTTTTTAGAAAGGAAGGATAATCCATTAAACGAACTCAGAGTGGTGTAGAATTTGTAAAAGTTTGTTTTAAGGGAATCGAGAATTATAATGTTCCTTATATTATAACTTTAAGACAGTCAGTGGTTTGTTGGTTTTTAATTATGAAATATGATAAGTTGTTTTTCACAATTATGATACAATCATTATGAGTAAAAGGGGGATAATATGTGTTTCCAATCATATTGTGTTTTGGTTGGAATTAAATGAGGTATGGAAAGAAAGGGAATCCATAAGATATTACTATGTTAATCATACAATACATTATAATGCATAGATTTCTCATAAATCTAGATTAATTATCAAGATAAAAGATTTTGAAAATGTAGGTTGTTGATGGTCTCTAAATAGTTTTTATCAGTTTAATAAACACAGATATTGAATATATGATCGATTATTAACAAAAACATAATATGTTAGAAATATATCAGAGTAATATTGATAAATATTGAAGAGTATCTGAGTAAATTCTATATTATATTTAGAACATCAGATTAACTGGATTTGTTTAACTTGATGCTTTGGAAAGTGATGATTTGTGAATGTATAAAGGTTCTAAATGAGTTGTACTTAATTGATAAGTGGAAAAAGAGTCAGTTAAAATTTGATATCGGTCCACTGGACCTAGAACATCCACTGATCTTTCAGATGAATTTTTCACACAAAAAATATTTTTGAAGAGTTTATGTGGTACAGCCTAAAATTCAAATATTTCTATATCTCAACATTATTCAATTTTTGATAGTGGGGAATTTTTTAAGTTTACTGCAGTTACTATTTTGATATTCCTATAAATAAAATCATTGTTAATTCTTACAGGGTTACCATCCACATGAGTGGGAAAGGAGGCGTGCTCCATAAATCATGTCACTGTTATCTTTTTTGACTGATACCACTTTATAAGTTTAGAATCTTCAATATTTTGTCTAATTGACTAAGGAATATCATACAAATAATATGAGAATAATTTTGGAAATAACGAATAAGAATGGGTTCATTATACTGTTCCAATCAGATTAATTCCATCATACTAATTCTATTAGGCCCAGCCACATCATACTGAAAGAATGGGACCTAGCCACATCAAACTGAGGATTATGGATAGAGAATTGATGTATTAGTTTCAAATAAGACATTATTTTTTGGACCAATTTTTTAACTAAACATTGTAAACAGATTGGATTCATTATAATCATTCTTATAGGGAGATATAGGGTTTCTAACGTGAGTTGGATAATGTTTTATTCATTTCTTCATAATAGTGAATTTACATAAACCAAAAGAAGTGGGTATATAAATGATATAGGTTCTCACACTGAGTCTAAACCTTTAAAATATCATTTTATTTACTTTCTTTCATAAATTTTCTCACATTATTATTTACTAAAACATAATAAGGTAATGAAATTTAATTGGATCATAGGTTTAGTCCGTAAATGTTTTGAAACTTATAAAAAGTAAATAATTTATTCATACCCCACTTATTTTTTCCCATCCTTTAGAACATCAAAAAATTATAGTGACCCTTATGATATACCAAATTATTTAAATGATGATTTATAAATTATTCTTGGTTAATAAATTAAATTGTGAAATGGGTTGAATAATGAACTGTTCTAATGGATAATAAATGATTCGAAATATATATCCACGAAATGTGATATTTTTTACTTATTTGTGGGAGGTGTACTACTACTCCAAATACCCATGGGGTGCCATAATTATGTTCTAAGACCCCATTATATTTATATAGATATATGAGTTATGGGACATGAACTACTACTCCAAATACCTAGTGGTGCCACACTACTTCTCTAAACCCCCATTGTTTGATTTTGAAATTGGAATAATTTTATTGATAACATCCCATAATGAAATAGGATGTGATATCCATTTGGCGACGATTCAGACTTTAGCATGAGTTGAAGTAGTTATTGATGGTATGGATGTGTTCATGAGCCTAGTGAACTATGTGCCTAAATAAGGAATAATTTATTATGAAATATATTTAATTTATTCAATCACATTATTTTTTATACAACTGCACATATTTTTATAGACATTATATTTTTTTAAGAATTTTTTGAGGTGCCCTACTGAGTTGCACTCACACCCTACTCAGGTTGCCTGATCAGTACAAGAATATACTTCATGTTTGTAGGAAAACAAAAGGGTAAGAGAATTATGTTATATGGAAACTTTTGTAATAGATAAAAAATAAGGGAAACCTAAATGATGTCGAGACCCATTTTAGAGTTTTCAGAGTCTTAGTTTTGGGTTTTTATTTGAAACATTAAACAATATGTCATGAAATATCTTTTACTTCTAGTTTTGATATTGTTTTATTATTTTTTATTATCATGTGATGCTGGTCTGTATTAGTTATAATATTATTATGGTTGTTTTTTATCATCAGTTGGATGTTTTTTATATAATTATATTTTTTTTGATTCAAAGATAATGTGGGTATATTCTCCCCATGATATGTATATTATACCCTCTTTATAAGTAAGAAACCTCAAGATTATAGGGAGGACTGCCTATGGTCATGTGGAAAACTATATCGGAGCACCGAAATGTGGAACCTGGGTTGGGATGTTACACAAGAAAAACTGATTACCCACCCAAGGAGATGCAATCCAATAGCAATGGACACAAATCACTGAATGAAATAATTCAGATAGAGTGGGGGTCTCCAAAATCACATGAGAGAGATCTTAGGATGAGAGAAAAGGATTCTAAAGATGAATGAAACACAAAATCACATTTATAGGGGCCAAAAAGTAAAAACCATGAGATTTACACAATTTTTAATCCTAGTAAGCTTCTTGTAATCCTTGATGGAACCAAATATTGAGAAATAGATCTCCTTTTTACAATTACCATCCTTTTACCAATAAACAAGGTGAAGCAAATACATAGATTGTAATACATTCTCACTGTGTACATGACTTATGGATTCTTACCAATAGAAATTATACATTGTGTAAACCCATTACATGGATTTTATTTCTCCTCTAGACTAAAAAAAGTCTATTTTTGTTTAGAAAATGCTAATTAAATGTCGACTCTCTCCAAACTCGGAGAGAATTCATAAATCTACAAAAAAATTTATACCTGGACTCCTTTAATTAAAATAAAGATACATACCCAAACATTTGGTCATTATTAATATCAAATTCTCCCTATCATTATGGAGTCCCAACATGCACCCAAATAAAGAAGAAAACGTAAAGAGATGGTAAATACATGAAAGTGGTTAATGGTATGTTATACATGTATTTTTTACTAAGAATATATCACATAGACTTAAATATGGTTCATTTATGACTTATTGATTTATGAAAATTGATTTTATCCTAATATTAATGAATTAATGTTTTATATTTGATCCAACAGAAGAAAATTGGGATAATGATAAAGGGTGTGAAAAAAGTTTCTCCTATATCCCAATATGTCATCAAAGGGAGTACTAAAATACAAATCATTAAGGGGGGATAAAAAATTGGTCCCCTCCATAATGTTATCCCAATAAATAAATAAAATAAACTTAAGATTTATTTTTAGTAAGGGGGAGGAATATCATTGAATTTAGTATTTTAATGTTTTTTATAAAATAAACCCAATGGTGATTGATGTGTCCATTGAATGATGATAATGATATATTGTATTTGTTTTAAAAATATTTTAGAAAAGTCAATAAGTAAGTTTACATATAATACAAAAGATTTTTGAAAACATATTCCATAATAATTTCATGTTCTAAATAGACTAACTATCAAAATAAATTGCATTTTATATGAAATATCTAATTCTGGGAGATGGAATCCTCTATTCAAATTTTAGACTAAACTCGGGTCTTCAAAAGAAATGATGAAATGTAGCGTTAACTGATGCTAATGGATAAAGAATAAATATATAAAAATTTATATATCTTCAATAATCCTGTTAAATCAAACTATTTATTGACCTAATCTACAATACATTTATTTATAGGGTTTAAGATTGGTAAACCACTATCAACATCATTTATTATTGATCTTTCATGTACCTGAAGGTGGAAGATTGAAAACAAAAAATGATATATTTAATATCGTTATCAAATATAGATAATCTAGGATTATTTAAATGATAAACCATAATAATTTATTTAAAAATTCCCTATGATTTATTCCTAATGAATGTATGGGGACCTTCACCTTAAAAATATATTTTATTCCATTAATATGTTAAAGGCATACAATAAAACACCCTATGAAGATACATTGAAAATAATATGATGAATTGTCTCAAAATATTTTGTTGTATAAAAATTTTTGGAACCCAGAAAATAGAAATGTTTAGAACAATATAATGATATTCTAAAAGTACATTTATAACTTCACTAATGATAAATTCTATAATAGGTGTATCACAAAACTGAAATTCATTGGAATCACGGATTGAGAAACTCAACCCACTGATGTCTTGATAATGACAAAGGAAAAAATATATATTGTTCATTCATTGGAATTACATCACACTGGTGGAAGACCAACTATGATAAATTATGAGTGGATTTTACAAAATCATTCGCTCCAGATGTTGGACTGAAAGTAAATCATCATGGACTTTTGAAGTAACTATAAGATGAAGCATCATAAGAAGAAGTAATAAATCACTGAAATAATGAGGAGGTTCCTACAAATATTATTACGCTAATTTATTGGAATATATGATGATCAATATATTAGTTGAATTTATATGATTGTAAGTTTAGAACATTAGAAGTTGGTGGATTAAGTTATGTCAAATAGAAGAAAATGTTTCTCGTCTAGATAAAACAAAATGAATGTGTATTAGATAAAGGATACCATAATCACATGAATAATGTTGCATGATCCAAAAATTACCAGAGTCTATAGAATATTGAGTTTGGAAAAATGTATAACTGGGCTTTGATTTACTTATATGGATGAAAATTTTTCAGAAGTTCGAAGAATAATAATACATTGTTGTAAATTAAAAATTCTAATGATATTTATCTAGAATTTTGAAGAGAAATATTCATAGAAAAAATTGATTATATATGATATATCAGAAATATTTTATTATTATGGACACATGGATTTTTTGGAGTAGTACTAAATTTAAATTTTGAAATATTTGGAATATATTAACTTTGTTAAATTAAATAGATAATAAGGATTGAATTTTAAATTGAGACATGTGTGTTCCATGCATTTATCAGAGTAATTGTGTCTATATATATAGTGGAAGAAAACATGATTTGATGAATGATATATAATAATAATTTATAGATCTTATCATTATCAAAGATAGTCTCTGATCAACTAGAAATTTCTTTTTGAAAAATTAAAATGATCAAAGTTTGATCTGACTATAACATGTGGTCTCGATGTATTATGTGATTTCTCTTGATCCAGAACACTGGAAGGAAAAAATATTGACTTCTATCAAACACTAACCTATAGAAGTTATAGGTGTTAAATACCGAGGTGGTGATAGGTCTGGAAGAATGTTATTCTTGATGCATGAATAGGCTTTATGTACATGTTAACAATTTTATAATTTTAATTTGTAGCTGAATAATAGTCCATAATGAAGTTTGAGGATAATAATTGGATACTAGGGGTTCTAGTATAAATAACTTCAATCCTTTATAGAGGTTGAGGATTATACAAATACAGTATAAGAATCATTCACACGATTCACATAATAAATCAATAGGTTTATGGGTGATTCCTTCCCACACCACTTGTAATTTTTGATGAATCTTTTAGTAGAAACTTTATGACCAAACCAGAGTCAACATGGAAAGGAGTAGTTTTTCACATTAAGGATGAAAATTGTAAAAATGATTGTGTGTTATTTACCGTACATTATCAAAACGGAATAAAGTAAATGAGGTGAGGTCTCATACATAGTTTATAGATATCGAAAACAATAATAGAGGATCAATAACCTTAATATTGGAATAATTTATATATAAATAAATTATACAAAAAATTCACCCTTGATCCTGTCACCTTCTTATGGTGAATGCACAATCCCCTAGGTATATCCCAAACTACTTTTCAAATTATCACGTGAATGATTTAGAAAATTTCATTCTTCAATATCTGATATATTTTGATTTTATAAAGGTAGAAATATCCTTAGTATCTTCTTTAAAATTTCAATATCCTCTATATATTTTCCATGTCCATGAATGGATTAAACGATCTAAATGATGCAACTAAAGAAACTATTTATGTATTTATTTAGATAAATAGTCATACTGTAAAAATTTATTATAAATCAATTATTAATTTACCTATTTTTCCAAGTTATATTCTTCTAATTTATTTCAAAACATGTACCACATAACATTACTACAAATGAAACAAAAAAACAACATGGATATTTTATATTATAGATATTTGAATAAGTCATTTTATTATTTTTCATTAGCATTGGTAGGTTTCATTTTTGTTTTATTTTAGGACATCTCTATAGGGTCACTCACTTTTATTACAAGAATTTTAGTAGGGGAAATATTGATCCCAACTGATCATAGATGATATCTCATGAGGTTCTATATGATCTAATAATTCCAAGTGTTAAATAGGGAAACTCTTTTGAATTGAAAGTGTACTCAATCTACAAGATCAACATGAGAGAGATTTTCTAATAAATGTCTTTCTTTAATACCACTTATTTTAAGAACAATGCACAAAATACACTAATAATTTTATGTATTGGTATATATTTTTTATTGATCATAAAAATGATCTTCTTCTCACATTTCTAAGAACAAATACAAATTAAACTTTTAGTAATATAAATTTTACAATAAAATATGAAAATTAAAGAACATAGACATGATTATTTTAAGTTGTTAAACCAAATAGGTAGACTCCTAATGAAATTCAATAAACTAGTCACTAAAAATAAATATACAATATTACTCAAAACATTATTTTATATTGGGTATTTCCACATAACTTAAGCACTGAGATCAGATATTAATATTCAGAAACATTCAAATTCATCCATATTGTCCATCTACCGTGGAATTTCTCGATGTTATAAATCTACTATTATTGAATTAAATCACTATATATCTACTAAAATATTCCCATATATGAAAAATAGTCAAATTTCTAAATATTTATACTATAATCAAAATCATGGTGTAATATCATTATTGAATATTTCATATTTATAACAATATCTAACTAATAAATAACAGATTCATATGAATTTGAAATCCAGAAATTACAGAGACCAATATTTGAGATAATATTTAGATAAGTGTATTATGGTGTAATGTGTCTTATTATGATTCAATATTCATATCTTAACCATATTAGACCATCCAATTCAAGAATATCCTTTTAGTCATAGCTAAATTCCTTAAAAAACATCTTCATCTATAACTTTACCTTTTAAATCACATGGTCATAATATATTATATTCCCTTACCATAATTAAAAGTTTCTCTTTACAAATTTACAACATAGAATAAATTTCGAGACATAATACAAAACACTAAACTACCTTAATATCTCTCTAAAATTTATGAACTAATATACATTCATTGAAAATTGAATTATCATTATGATAAAATCATTCTACATTATTTATACTGATCACAACATGTCTACTTAGTCATAATTTCCAATATTGTATCACTTATTTATCATAAAACCTCAGCACATTGTAGAAATATCCATTTATGTGGAAATTTTTTTTATTATCCACTATAATTCTTTAACTATTATTTCTGAATTTTCATAATAATAAAAATGTGATTTTTTTCATCTTCCCATATATTTATCCAGTACTTCTCTAAAATTCACTAAATTTATTTCTATAACCAGCATATAAAATACTAAATTCAGTAAGATACTCTGAAAATCACAACCATTTTTAGTAATTCTTCCCAAATATCTTATTTTTAACCATAATTATTCTTTTAAAAACATTGGTTCCAACACCTACATATATGTCATTAGTATAATTAGGTTGAGTGAGTCATATTAATCCATAATACCTAGGGTCAATGACGTTTTATACTTCTAGATTTTTATAGTTTGATTCATTTCTTATACTAATTATAAAGATAGATATAATCAATGATTTTTTGGGAATGTTATATACATTGAAGTGTGTTTTACTAAATCAAATTGGTATTTATCTATCTTCATAAGGTCTACGAAATATGGGCCACTAAATGAGTTAGATATAGTAAATTATTTTATAATCTTAGTTGAGTTATATATTAAGTGATCATCTAGTTAGATAAATGGTAGATGATGTATCTCTCAAATTTTATCAATATAATTTTTCAATCGAGAAATATGAGTTAGCCTATATTGGTTAAACATGTTCATCCATCCATTGTCCCGAAGGCCTTCATTTTTATTGATTTTTTGATAATTTACATTTCAAGGGGTTAATTAGAACCCTTATAGGGCCCGTAGCCATAATTATTACATAGACCGTAGGCCTTAGAATAATTCAATGCCAATAGGCTTCAAACATTACATACAACCTAGACTATTTACATGGAACTGCTCCTCCCTAGCATCTTCATCGTGAAATCATCTCTCCACCTTCGCATGGTTGTTTGTCTAGGAATTATAGTGCATGTACAGGCTCGTCCCGATGGCTGGTGCTATACCCTCTCAGGCATAGTGTGCATGCCTTTTTGAAAATATTTTTAGTTGATAGAGATAATGCAAGATCCCATTATGTATTGAGAGTAAATGGTATTTTTCTATATCTTTTTGTTTTTAAATATTATTAATTATGAATTCCTAGTAATTTTTAATGATAAAAATAGTTATGGGTTAATATATCTGGCTATTTAAAGTTTTTTTTGATTTTCATATCATTTTTTTAAAAATATGAAAACTTTTACATGATAACTTTTTCGTGTGGATTTTTTTCATGATTTCACTAATTTAAAAAAACATAATGTTTTTTCAGATTTGTATTAAGTTGTAAATTGATATATATATTCAAAAAAAGATCATATCACATATGTAAATATAAAATATATCACTAATGTTTTTATATAAAAAATTTGAAATATTTCATATTATGATATGATTGTTTCAATATATCAGGCATTTTACATCCATTATTATATGTTATCTTTTATTTACCTATAATAATTTAGATTAAATATGTTCCTTAGATGTTAAATTATTTTAATATTGTAGTATAAGTATTAGTCATATTTTATAATATATAAATTTTATTTTAATATAACATACACATTTTTCATTATATTTATAATAAATATTGGATCTAAGAGGAATATTGGTTAAATTAATAAGTTCAATATAAATGGATGTGTAACTTATTCAAATATATGCATTTGTTCTCTTTATTGATGTTTAAAAACACTCTCATTATCTATATTCTTTTATAATGTAGGTTCTTTCATGGCATTTTTGAAAAGATAAATCATGGAGAAGTATTTTTTTTATAGTTGATGTATTAATTAAGTGTGGTAAAATATATTGGTTGTGTCTTAGTGATCATCAAAAATCTCACTATTAGTTACAGGATTTATGTAAGGCTAAAAGGTTTGTTTTACCATTTAATTAAATATAAATTTATTTTTATACTTATTTATGGTTGTATTATTTATTAGGTTACCAACATACTAAGAAAGTTCCATGAATGATGTATTGGAAACAAAATAATATGAATAATTATTCGAGATTATTTTCCCCCTAGAAAATATAAACAAGTTATTCCATAATTAATGAAATAATTGTAATAATTAATTGAAAATCAAATTCAAATAATTCCTATATAAACACCAATATATTTAATGAACATTCATTATATACATCAATAAGTATAAATACCTTTTAGATGATCATAATTGTAATAAAAAAACTAATTAAAAATAAAAAATTGTCCATTTTGAGACAGTCTGATACCCATACACCAAGAACTAATGAAAAATGAATTTTATTTATATATGGGATTTGATACCAATATAAATGAACCAATTTTAACAATATATAATTAAAATGTAAATATAATGAATTTTGTTTCTCATATACCCAATTACTTTTTGTTTTTTTGTTCTTGGGAATTAAGAAAAAAATTATATAACAGCACCATTTACAAAACAAAACTCATGTCTTTATAATCAAATAAATATTTGACCCATAATACCCAATAATATTTATTCCATAAGAAGAGTTTAATATCTCCCCATAAATTATCCACCCATTATACCCTTCAAGACATGTGTTACATAATATAATTCACCATAGCCTAAGAAAATGAATATATAATAAAGGGTGATCTTAGATGCTTTATTATGGTAAACATACAAGGTATCAGTTAATGATCAAAAGTGATAATAAGATAAGAAGAAGGTTCTGATACCATGATCATATCAAATATTATTCATATGTAATTATTCAAAAATAATTATTCATGACACATCACATAACTATTTTTCATAAAAATGCATGGGTCGTAAGAGGTTGAATGATCAATAATCAGTCATGATCCATGAAATTATCACCAAAGAATAAGAATATTTCACAAGAAATTTGGAACAATATTAAGAATATAAAATATTTTAATTATTCAAGTATCACTACAAATACCATCATCACATAGTGAAAAAAGTCCAATAATGGATTGGGTTCACTCCCCAACCAATTTTCATCCCTATAAGGGGTTCACACCCCATCCTCTTTATATTATCTGATGGGATATCAATCATAACTAAATGAATTATAGGGAATTATAAATCTATTCCCATTAATTAAATAATGAAAACTAAAGAGAATTATGTAACAATGTACTAAATATATTAATCATTTAATCATATAAAAACATGTGGAAAAGAAATTGGTTTCATAATTATTATATCATAATTTAATAAATATGCAAGAAAGAAAAAAATTTTATAGAATCATCCTTGAAAAAATAATTGTCAAATAAAATTCATATAAATTAATTATATGGTATCATAGTATCACATCCCTAGTGTAGAATGATAATCATTGAAGGATGTTTATATAGATGAAAAATTCACATAAAATAGAATTTTATCATTTCATAAAAAATATGGGAACATATACTTTTTAATCGGTAGATTTAAAAACAAAAAATTAAAATAATGTTGATAAATATATTTTCATTAAAAGTAAACATGAAATCATGTAATTTATTCTTCAAATAAAATAACCATCATTATAGAACAGAAAACTATTCATGTTGTAAATTTTAAAATAAATATTCCTTTCGATCTTTTTTTAAAAGTTATAAAAAACATGTTTAAGCAATATTGTAAAAATTCATTTGTAATAATTTAAAATAATGAAAACTTCGGTACAAATTTTCAATAAATAGTCACTGAACCATATTAAGTAACATTCATGGATAATTTTGAAAGAATACTTATTCAGAATAAAAATATTTCCGACGAAATAGGGAATAAGGTATAAATTTCATAAAAAAAATTATCATCATCATTTTAATTACCAAAGATTGGATAATAAAAGGGAAAAAATAAAGTAGTATAAATAAATAGAAGATAAAATAATATATTTGGATTAAAATATAAGGGTCATATAATTTCTCTCAATGTAAATTTTACATAGACAATCCCAAAAATAAATTAGATTGTAACATAAATTCATACCACTATTGTAACTTTTGAATCTTCACACCCTTGAAAGAAATTACTTCAAATGAAACCTAAAATACCATGAATATAAATTCATTAAAGATAAAATATATTTAATAGGTCGTATATAAACTATATAAACAACAATTTTTTTGACACATGAGACATCTCTATGAAAAACTATATTGAGACAAATAACTCTTATTTTTTTGTAATCTCTCAATTAAAACATCAAAAAAAAAGAAATACTTATATTTATTTTTAAATTATCTTAATTTTTCTGAAAATAGTCAAAAAAATTAATAATGTTATATATATAAACTACAATAAATAAAAAAACTTAATATAAAATAAGTCTCCAAGAAATAACTGGGAGATGAGAAACCTTTACCTTAGGTACATACATTCTTCACACACACTCTTAAACTATTATGTAATAAATTTATATTTATAATAAAGTTATACCATAAATAAAATTATAATTATATTAATATATATTAGTCACTTTTATTTTTTAAATAATTATTTATAAAGAATACCTTTTCAAAATCATCATTATGGGTGTGCACTGTTCTGTTTCTCAAACATTGTTTGTTTTTGTAGTTTCATCATATGAACATTGGTCATGTTTTCATTCTCTTAAAACTAATAATCATTAAATAATTATCATATTTATATATTATATGAAATATTATAAATATTCATATAATGTGGTTTGGAAAATTGAATTATATCCCTTTATGGAGTCCGTAGTCTATACGTACACATGGGTGATGATATCAGTTTTTGATGGATGGAAGAAAATAAAGGTAAATATTAATTCATCATTCTAAAAGATAATTATATCTTATATGTAATCTATACCCATTAAAAATATCCTTTTGATGATATATATAAATAATAAAAATAAAATAAATCACATAACTTCATAGAGGTGGTTGTTCACACATACATATTAGTGACTCTATCATCTTACAACAAATGGGAGAGTTAGAAGGTAGAAAATATTTTATCTTTATATAATAATACTACTATTACAAATGTCATATCTAATCATAAATTAATCTATATAATCAATAACTGGGGGTATTGATGAAAAATAAAATGTATTAGTAATAGAGATTATATTTCATCCGTATACACGTTGACATTTTCATTATCCATTATGATGGATAATAAATTGAAAATAATTATTATATTAAAAAAATTTAAGATAATTTTATTGATGTCGCTTTTTTGATATGGTTAAATAATATATATAGGAGGAAGAAGAGTAAATGATCTTAAAAGTACATTATGTAGATAATTATATATTCTTCGATATAATCTATGGGGACATCTTGTTAAGGACCACAAGGTTGGTATTTTAAGAAGATAAGAACCTATATAACTGGTATACTGAAGTTAATAAGATATTTTTTCTGGTTTTATTCTATCTAAGTGACTCATGATGGTGTGAAGATGATAAGAGTGTAGGATATTTTTTATATGTTAGGGGAGTGGAACAACAGTAATTATTCTAATCATTAAAAAACTATAAGATATGGAATGTGACCCCTACTTAGACCAATTTTGATTTTTTATGAGATGAGATCATACTATACTAATCTAATAGGACTTATAAAATTTTATATATTTTTTAAAAATTATCTCTTAGTTCAACCAATTTCTTATCCCCATTAAACACATATCATGGATATGACACACATAGTATTTAAGGGACAATAATTACATTTGAAATGATAAATTAGATCATAATAAGAAATAAAATGATATAATATAACATGTATCCTTAAAATGACAAAATATTCTGTTATTATATTTTTTAAATCATGTAATTAAATATTTTTAAACACGAATTTTTCCTAAAGTCATCTTCCAGGATATAAAGATAATTTGAATTTAAAGCCATAAAAAAAATAAAGTTCAAATTTAAATATTTAAAAAATTAATTAACTTTTATTTCGACCAATAAATTTTTAAAATATATTAATGTCAAAAAAATTATATTTAAACTCAATTTATGTTGATTTTTAATCCAATTACACAAGCGCTGAATCTGTTATTCATAAGGATTTTTGAAAATTATATCATTACCAAAAATATTACAAAAAAATATAATAATATAATTATTTTCATATTAAATATAATATTTTATAAAAATTCATAAAATATATTAATTCTTAGGAAAACATATTAGAGATATTAAAATAAAGAGGCTGACATTGTGTACTTATACTTTACATATAACAACATAAAGATCATTATTGAATGGAAATTGAACGAAATTGACATATTATTTAATATTGGACAAGGTTGGTATAAATTAAATCATTTAATGAAATATAGGATAGTGTTTGCGAGATTTTTTATCAATTATCCCAAACAATTAAACATGATTAAACTATTTTATCATTTTACAAGGGGATAATCTTTTACTATGGTTACTAGTAATTATTAATAAAAATTAAATGAAACTAATAAAAAAATTTGAAATTGAGGACCATGGATATTGAATCTATTTTTTAGGATTTATATTATATTATTTCTAAAAATATTTTTTAATATAAGTTCACAAAACATAATTAAACCTATTTTTTTTTAAAATCGGCATTAAGCAAAAAACTTATTTTATAAAAAAATATTCTTAAATATTTATTCCTGTTGAATAAATTGGTATATGATTAATAAAATAATAATTATTTTACTTTAATTCTAAATAAAAAATTAACTAATATTTTGGAAAACATGAATAAAATAGGTGTTCCATAAATATGTTTTATTTTAATAAAAACATTAAGTATATTACCAAAATGTCAATCATAGATTTACAAGGTCAATGTTATATTTTAAAATGATTAATTATAACTACTTAATATATATTTATAGTCTATAAAAAAGGTTTCATAAACATAAAATTCATTATTATATCCTAAATTTTACATTATTTGAAAAAAATGTTATTTTTCACTCTTCACCTAAATATCAATTATTTCTAAAGTATACAAAAACATTCATTGTAAGGAAATTATTATATAATGATTTTAAAAATTAAATCATTTTTACCAACTTCAATTTATAAAATTTATATATTTATCTTTCAAATGAAAATAAAATATATAAAATAAAATTACCATTATAAAAATATGATCTTTTTGAACATTAAATATTTTTAAACTTTTACGATTTAATTATAATCATTCAAAATTGATTTTTTATTTCTTATGTACAAAAAAAATAAATTTTTATTATGAAAATATTTATCCATATATTTTATAATTTAGTAACTTTTATTAATATTCATTTATCCAAAAGCTTTGTTGTAACTGTTATTTGTATATAATAATATTTTTATGCTTATAACTCATAATTAGGTTACTCTTATTCATAACCTCCAATACAAAGGATATGTTATAATGGATATGATGAAATAATAATATTTTCATATTATATTGGGGTTCATTATAGTTTAGTGTTGTGTGTGGTAATCACTATAAAATATAATATTTACTTAAAATAAAATATATTCTAAAATCTCTAGGTGTTACATTATACCACGTTAAAGAGTTTGGGTCTTCATAATTTTATATTATGTCTAATAAAAAGTGTTTGAAACATATTCAAAATAAATTTTAAGGGGTAAATGATAAATATTTTTTAGTGGAAAGAATTAATTTTTTATCAAAATCGATTAAATATCCTTTTGAAATAAGAAATCAATTTTTACCTTACACTATGAAACTTATCATTTTTTAAATACTTCCAAAACCATCAGTTTACCATTTTTAGACATAAACTTGTGAATGAGTTTCAAAAATCATACCTTCATATAAAAGAAATATTTTCCACATTTTACTCAAATGATTTATCATTCTCTTTCTTTAGTTTTATTTATTCATTTATCATTGAGATAAATAATGTGAGAGGATATAATTAATTTATGTATTCCCATGATTTCATCATTTGGTTATGTTTTGAGATGTTTTACACCACTCATTCATTTCGTAGGATATATAAAAATGAGAAATTTTTCAAACCAAATTTACTAAAATCATTTTTTCATGGATCAGAAGATCCATAAAAGTATGAAAATTTATTCCTTATAATTCTTCCCATTAACCAAAACCAATGTGTATGGAACATGTTTGTATAATATCAAATATGAATAATCCTCTATACAAAAATATTTGAAACCTAAACAACAAGAACCAAATTTAATGGTAAATCATTCAATAAATAATTAACCTTATAAATATTCTAAATTCAAATCCTAGAATCTCAAATACTTCATCATATATTCATCCAAGATCAGCCTAACATTTATCCTTAGGAAACATTAATCACTCCTAAAGTCACATTCTAAAATTTTATATACCCAATTAATATATTCTCCAAAATATACTAAGGATTACCCAAAATAATCTATATTACTAAAAAAATATAAAAAACATTTTTTCATCAATAAGATAACTCAAAATTTATTACTCAAATAAAATCCCATATTATAATATAATATTTTGTACCATAATCATATAATATTAACAATATATTTATCTTGTTAAAAAATTATCTGTAATCAGATAGTTACCAAATAATATTTAAATATCATGGTTATCAAAATATATATTCCCATAATAAGATAACCCCTTTATTCTCAAAAATCATAATTACATATTCTTCAAATAATTCATTAACCATAATTATTATGTGTTTATTTCAAATTATGTCACCAATAAATTTTTTCCAAGAAAAATTATAATAAATAAAATGTTAAAACTACGGGTTAAATATTAATCAATGATACATTATATAGAAATAATAATTTCCCAAAATGTCTTCATTTACCTAAAAATTGCGTAGAATAAAACCAAAAATGGGTTTCTATTGAATTAGACTTATGATAACACCTAAAATTTTCATCCCATAATGGTTTCTTTAACTAATAGATTATAAAAATTTTATAAAATCTAAACATCTAAATTTATCTAAAATCAACTCGTATATCAATAGAGACATCATGAGACTCATACACCTAGATCTAGAACTAAAATAATATTCAATATATATTGCATTTGATGCATAATTAAACAAGCCAATTTTAACCATACATAATTTAAATATAAAAATCCAATATGATTCATTAACATACCAAATATTTTTTAGGTTTAGAGTTTTATATAATTTCTAAAAATTCCATTACAGAACAAAACCCATTTCTCTATCACCAAATGGGTAATTTTCCCATTATAAACATATTTTCTTATTCAATAAGAAGGCCTGAGAATCTCCCGGAATATTATCCATATTTGATACTCCTATTAATATATCATATATAATATCATTCTTCATAACCTCATTAAATAGAAACATAAGAAAGTGTGAGCTCAAATTCTTAGAAATGTTAAATATGAACAAATCAATCAATGATTGTAAGTGATCATAAGATAATAATGAGGATAAGATACCATGATCATAACATAAAAAATTATTTCCCAATCAGTCAAATATTGTTAATCAGGATTAATGAGATAAGGATTTATCATAAAAAATATATGAGTCATATGAGTGTGAAACCGTCAACAATCATTCATGATCTATGAGAGCATATGATAATAATAAAAGGATATCATATTAATTGTGTAAAAATTATATGAATAGATAAAACTTAAATATCCAAGGATAACTTCTAATACTATCACCACATAGTTCAAAAAGTCCCATAATGGATTGGGTTCATTGTAACATCCATTAATTGTTTTTAGGTATTCATTAACCCGTGTTTTGATCTCCTTTGAGTATGTTCTAGTTTTCGGGAAATTATAAGAGACATGATAACATTTGGAGTCTTTTTTGGTTATTCACAGTTGGTGCATAGTTTCATAAAATCATTCCCCACCCTAATGAAAACCATGCACCCCTTTCATAGTGGGGAATACATAGCTGGAACATGGATTCCTAAACTATGCGCCAACCAAGGAGAAACCAGTCACCCCAAACAGTTTGGTTGCGTGGATGGTGCATGGTTTTCATTAACCATGAACCCCCTATAACTATGTCTGTATATGGGATTAGAAATCTCAAAAAATAAATTAAAAAATATAAAAATCTTGGTTTATGTTCTTAATAACCCAATTCATCCCTAATATGATTTTTTATCCTTCAAGGTGCTCAAGATGTAATTTGAGCCCATCCACCCTCATCCACTATTGAATCAATGTGATGGTTGACGATCTGATGTATCACCCCGATATTTTATGGTATTTCAGTTTTTAATTTAATTTCTTTGGCAGTATAGGTTAAACACAACGCCATGATTAGATGAATTATCAGACATAATTAAATATCATTATTTTTAAATGATTGTAATATCCATGAAATTCATTTTGCAAGAATGAATTGTATTAATTAAATTAATAAAATATATATATATTCAATATTTTTGACATTAAAACAAATTATTTTATATGAATTAGATAATAATAAATATAATTTTATGCATTAAAAGGATATATTTCTCTAATAATAGTTTTCTCACCTTTTAATGGCCTAATTATTTTAAATTATATTTTGAAACTTTTATAAACACTATTAAAAAAAAATAAAATTAATTTTTAAAAATGTTATTTAAAAAATTTATTTTGGTGACATTTGAATATTTTTCTGAAAATATTTATTTTTCATTGAATAATGAAACTTCTTGATTTTCCATTAAATGATATTTTAAAGTGCTAGAAAATTAGATATAATATTAAAATTGATATTTTTTGAATAAATGAAGATTCTAATTAAATATTTAATTTATGTAATCAAAAAATTATTTTCATAAATTGACATTAATGTTTCAATTCAACACATATAATAATGGTTAGGGTGAATTTTTGGGATTTTTTTAAAATAGTTAAATTTCTATGAATAGTGAAATATGATAATTTTTGGTATTTAAAAAATATAAAAATTATTGATTCATAGATGATGTATGGAAGATATAAGCACATAATATAAAACTTTCCTTAATTATTTTATTATTTTTAGTGATAATTCTCAATCTATTCCTAGTCTTGATCCAAAATAATAAAAAAAAATTGAATTGAATATTAAAAAAACACCCCTCTACTCCACTACAAATACCACCTGTTTCCACCTCATCTCCTCACACCTCTTAAGACTTGAAGCCTATCCAATTACTTCCCAACACTCTTTTGAATCATCTTCAAAAATCCCAAGAGGTTTGGGTCTCTAAAACTTACCAAAACTAATATCTCTAAGATGTTTCTCAAGGAGAATAATTCAACAGGTAAAACCGATGATACTACCCTTTCATTTCCCTTTTCTCTTATTTTATTATCATTTATTTACATCTTCTATATGAACATTCATGATAAATCCAGTATCTTATGTATACTAAAAAATTTATAATTATAATGGTATTTCATCCAACAATCCTTTCTCTTCACCGAATTATTCTAAATATGAAAACATCGTACGTGAGGTGTCGATTTACCGCCTTCATGGACAACATGTATTCATTTTTCAATTCCTCCTTAAATAATGGTTATCAAACCATTTTTACAGTTATAAATGACTCTAATATATTTAATTCTACTTATTGAATTATCATTACATTATATATATGTATATATATAACAATAATTCATAATACCAAACTATTTTGTGATGATCGAAAAAATGTGAAAATAACCCTAACTGTTAACGTTAACGTTTATCTAATGAAGCATCCTCATATCTAGAAAAAATGATATATAAGAATACTAAATATTCTGTATGTTTATTATAAATATTTAAATTTAATTTTAGTGAACTATTCCCTTTTCACATTATCTTTCATGAATTTATAAAAGTGCACCAATCGTGAAAGCCAAAGAAATGAAGACTCTTGAATAACGACATTGAAACTTATAACTCCTAAAACAGTCCATTAATAAACTTAATAAAGTTATAAAATATAATATATATAAAATATATTTTATTATTTAAATTATTAATTAATATAATTGCATTATCAAATATTTTTAGTACGGGTGAAAAACAATTTCACACATACGGTAATGGTTTTCTCATCTCACATTTATTTCTCTGAGATATGCCTTTTTTATAATTATTTCCTATTTTTGATGTATTTGTACTAAAATTTTATGTATAATATCATGAATAAATTTATATTCATGTTATTAATGTATCATTTTATTATCATTAATTTTATAGGTCGTGCAGTTCGACTATTTTTATAGTGGTAAGGATTTCTTCCCAAACCCCCAATTTTTATTTGGGTTACGCTTTCTCACACTTTATCCCAATGTAATTCTTCATAATTTTTATCTAATTCTTATTAATTCTATGTATATGTTTTAAGATCATTTATCCTGAATATTTAATCTTTCTTTTTTGGTATATTACATGGTTTATAATGGTTTATTTCAATTATTCATATTAGGAATTCTTGAATAAATGGAAAATCCCAATTTCTTACCCATTTTCAAGTACCATCTATAATATATTTTAGGAAATCATTATTTTTATGGAATAAATTTATTTTATTTGAAACTAAATTTTCAAATTACAAGTTTAAAAAACAAATCTTGATTTTTTAAGCATATTTTAATGTTATCCCTTAAACCCCTCAGACGTGTCTTATTTTAAAAGTATTATAAAAACACATTTGACATGTTTTCACTTCAGTTTGATATCATTTATTCATCAAAAAAATAATTGTCCTTAACACTTTTTTCTTGTGTATTCATTTTTAGAGTCTAATTTCTTGAAAATTAAAAATTACTTTCAAAAAAACTCTTCTTTCAAAAGTAAAAGGGTATTTTTCTAGAATTAATTAATCATTTTATTTGAGTATTTTCATCTATTATTTTTATTCAAATATTTTAAAGTATTATGGGACAATTTTATTTAAAAAAAATTTGTATTGGGCTTGTGAAGAATATATTGGACTTATTATGTTCAAGGAGGGTCACACTATATCCCCTCGATGCATTATCATGTCTCATGAGGAAAACTAGACTAGGTTTTGGTCGTGGTCTTACACATTTATATATACTGCTTGGATGAGGCCATGATGGTATTTTTATGATGTCTATAGTTATGAATTCCATCATTATGATATTTTTAATTGATAAATAAGTTTACTATTAAACTAGTATAATTTTATTGGTTATGTTTCGTGTAATTGTTTATATGAAATTATTTATTTATATTTTATTCCACCCATAATATGGTAAATATTAGGTTTTGTTGTCATGTGTTTCGGTTTTTAACCTTGATTTTCTATTTATGATTATAATATATATTTTTTATTGTTTACCATTACTTATTATCTAGTCTCATCTTTTTTTATGTTTTGTTTTTCCCCATTATGTGAATATTTTTATTAAGAAAGTCTTGCAGGGATAATTTAGATTTTATGGGTGTTTTTAATGGATTTTCAATGTTTTATTAATTCATGTAGTAATGTAGAACTTATTTTTGAATTTTTTTCCTAATAAACAAAACTATTTTGTCCTTCGAGTTGTGAAAACATATTCTTTGTACCAAATTAATTAAGCAAGGAATCGACTATGAGATATTGGGGTCACAGTCTTTATAGTTATTATGAAAAAAAATTAGTTGAAACCTTGGATACTATATTCAAAAAACAATGATTAAGGAACATAACCCTAATATAGGCCTTATGGATTAGCATATAAGAAAATCCTATAATTTTTGTAAGGTAGAGACTATATGGTTCATCCAAGTAATACATTCCTTTTGGGATACTACAAGTGGGTGTGGTTTTATATCAGATGTACCTAGGGGAAACCACTCAAACAATATGTATCAGGCCTGACTTAGTTTAACTATGGACATGACAACAGGCCCTTGTTTTCACTTAGTTTTAAACTCCTGAGGGATGTGCTTAAGAGAATTCATTTTTTATTTACAAACCATTTTGAAGGATTTAATAGTAAATATGTCCTCAAAGAAAAAATATTTAGGATTTTGAGTTTAATTGTGAATAATTTTTTTCATTTTTTGCAATGTATTTCACTAGTTTTGGGATTATACATTATGTTTGATAATTTCATTATATAATATAGTTTTTGATATTTTTTATAAATGTTTTGTAGAAAACATAATGGGAAACAAATCAATTCACATAATTCAAAGAGCAAGAATGATCATTTATTCAATGGGTTTAAGCTTGTCTTTCGAAGAGAATTAGTCTCCCAAATATTTCATCATATAAGGAAATAATATCATGTTATAAAAAGAAATAAAAATAATTCACCCAGTCAAATGTATTTAAAGGGAATCAATAGATTAAAAAAAAGGTTGTGAAAAATATAGATAAAGGTAAAATGTTAAAGAAGGATTTCCCCCCATGTGATAATTGTGGAAGGAAACACCTTGGTATATGCTTAACATGATAAAGAGTTTGATTCATGTGTAGAGAAAAATTCCACCATGATCATGATTGAAAGGAAAGGTAATAATTTTCCAAACATTAGTGCTCCAACTATAAGAATATGGGACACTGCACAAATCAATGTCTTATGAGTCAACAGAATATACACAAATAAGGGACAATGGATCATCGTCAAGATTATGGTACTACATCATATGAAGAAGAATGATTAATATTATTATATATGGATTCAAACATTATTTTGTCCAGTAATTTTATAAATAATTATTTAGTTATAATAATCCTGAGATATATAAGGATTTTACTGCATCACTTCTCCTTTAAGGAATTTGAAACATGTGGTGAATGGAACTAGTAATCAAGGGAAGTGATTTTTATGTTGATCTTCTTGAAAAAATGACTTGGAAAAGATAACCCAAAATATTTTATTTATGTTGAGATAATATTAAATACATGTCATGGGATAGTATTTGTGACCATTATTGGGGTTATGTATCTGATGTTTTATATTATGTTTGAATTATTGAATGTTTGTATTTAAGGAAAACCTTATAATTTACTCTTAGAAGCATGCATGTTTTATAACATTTAGAAGAATGTTAACTTATTTATATATTGCAAATGTGGGACTAAGAGAAATATTATTTTTAGAATCTTATGTTAATTTTAATTAGGAAATTTATTGACCTTACTTCTAAATTTATCATTGAATGTGGACAAACATTTTTTAGAAGAGTATAAATATTAACTACTTTTGTAATTGATCTAGTTAAACATTGTAAATTATTATTCGTTGATAACATATGATAACATTCTTGCATTCTGCAAGCATTTCAAATTTAAAGGAATGGATTAAGGACCATATGGTTTATTAAATGTGCTTCAAGAGTGAATATTTTATCATAAACATTAATTTCTCATTTTAAGGGGTAAATATAAAATAGATTAATGAATAACAAAATGATGAGATTAAAATTATAAAATGGAAAGGAATCAAGTATGTTTATCATCTCATGTGGTTTTCTAGATATTAAAAAAACCATAAATCTAGGAAAATTATTTTAGAACAAAAAAATTATCCATTTACTTTTCTTTCTATGAAATTAGTGATATTTTAACTCATCATAATTATTTTTGTTCTGTGATGGTTAAATTTCTAATAACCATTTTCTCTATCAGTATCTATTAGAACATGATAATTATATTTTATCTTCCATGTCCATGTAATTGCTTTCCATTAATAATTTCCTACCCAAAATCTTATTTTTCTTGTAACATTATTACTTCTCTTAAACTCTTTATAAGTGGATATTTTCTTAGAAATATTTCCAATGTGGGTTTCCAACAAAAAATTTAAAGTATAGACCTTTGATTTTTGAAGTAAAATTTCAAATTATGGGGAATAAATTTAATGATGGATTAGATAATGTTACACCAAATAAGTTTATGGTGTGTCTATTTTTAAATTAAATTCTTTCGATATCCAATTCTTTATAGAACACCAAACATAAATAAACAATGATACACTATTATATATCATTATTTTTCAATAACTGTTATAATGTAGATGTTATATTTAAAGGAATGAATAGTATTAATGAAATTTTTATATTATATATATAATAAAATTTTATTACATTCATCCAAAGGTTTTTATAGGAATAAGATATGAATGAACCCAATGTTATGAATTAAAAATAAATATTTTTTTAAAAGTAATTTTATATTCTTTTAATGTATTACTTGTTTTAAAATTATATATTGAATGTTTCATAAAAATTATTAAAAAAATAAACTTAATTTTTTATATAGGAATTTCAAAATTATCTCTAGGTGACATTTGGGTATTTTTATGAAAATATTTATTTTCCAATGAATAGTAAAAATCCTAATTTTTTTAAAACATTCATTTTTGTTATATTAAAATTATATTTATGATTTGAATATTAAATTCACATGTGGAAGATTAAATAAAATTTGGGTTTCTGATAAATTAAAATGTGGTATATATATATATCACAGAGTAAATATATAGATTCTTTTAAAATGATAAATTATGTATTGAAATTTTTGTGAAACAAAAATTTTTGTTGTCAATTTTATAATCAATAAAATGATTTAAAAGAATTTTTTTCCTAATATAGACTCATAAATTATTATTTTGTTTTCTTATGATTATAACACAAATTTATGAGACCATATTCGATATTTTATAGTGTTATAAAATTAGTTATAATTTTAAAAATTATATTTTTTGAATAAATAATGATTTTAATTAAAAATTAAATTTCAAATAAATATAAAAAATCATAAAATTATTTCAATGTTTAATTATACCCTCCAAAAAATGGTTAGGATTAATTTTTTCATTTTTTATAAAATAGTAAAACATTTTTTGAATAGTGAAATAAGGTAATTTACAGTATTTAACAAATACATGAAATATTGAATCATAGATGATGTATGACTGACGTATGACCACAATCTAGAAATATCCATCGTTATTTTAAAATATTTATTTATTATTCTAAAACTATTCATAGTCTTCACATAAAATAATAAACAAATAAATAAAATATTCAAAAAAACCCTCTCCTCCACTATAAATAGCACCCCTCACCACATCTCTTGTTCACACCACATAAACCTTGAATCATGTCTAATTCCAACCCAATCCTCTTCCCAAGACTATTAATAACATTTATTAGGTTATTTTCTTGGCAAAATTGTAGAACCAATTTCCCTATGGAGGCTCTCAAGGAGAAGAATTATGGGGGTAACCTGTTAATCCTTCCGTTTCATTTTCTTTTTCAATTTTTTTATACTTTCCATTAACTATTTTTCTAAGAATACATGATAAGTATAGAATCATATATATATATATATATATATATATATATTATATTTTGATTATGATAATGCTATATCCTTCCACAACTCTTTTACCTTTCCCTCTTTATTCAATAAATTTAAACATAATCCAATAGATGTTGATTTACCCCTTCATGGAAGGCATGATTGTTTTTTCAATTCCTCCGACAAGGCGGGCCATCAACCCATTTTTATGGTTAAAATTATATTATATATTAAATTAAACATATATAATGATTGGTAAATAGTATATATACATAATATTAATTCATAATACAAAACTATTCTGTCATGATCAGAAAATGAAACAATAACCCGAACAGTTACAATTAACATTTTATATAATAATAACACTCATATAATAAAACAATCATGTATATGGACATTAAAAATTATTTATGTTCATTAATAACATATAATTTCAATTCTAGATAAATATTTCCATTTTAAATGATCTTTCAAACATTTATAAAAGTGAACTAATCGTGAAAACCATATAAAAGAAGACTCTCGAATAATGAAATTGAAACTTATAACTCATAAAACCACATTAAATGTACTTAATAAAATTATTATAAATCAAATAAATGTTAAGTATGTTTTTAATTAAATAAATACTGAATATAATTTCTCCAGGACATTTATTAAAAGTTCATAATTCCTTCGTACATAATGTAATGGTTTTCTCATCTCGCCATTATCTCAATATGATGTGCCTTATTCACCACTATTTATTGTGTGTTGTGTATGTATACTGAACTTTTATTTATAACATCATGAATATATTTATCTTAATGTTATTAAATGCTTAATTGTTTTATCATTAATTTTACGGGGAAGACGGTTCGACTGTTTTCATAGTGGTAGGGATTTATTCTCAAACAACAATTTTTCATTTGGGTTATGATATCTCTATAATTACCCCAATTCAATTCATAATTAATTTTATTAAAATATTCTAAATTCTATTTCTATGTTGTAAAATAATATATCTATATTAGTTAATAAATCTTTATTGGAAGAAAACATGTTTTACAAGGATTCCTTTTCAATTCTCCGTGTTAAGAAAGCTCGATTAAAGGGAACTTCCCAATTTCTTACCCATTTCCTAGTACCATCCATAATATATTATAAGACACCATTATTTTTATGAAATTAAAATTTTTATCATGAATAAATATCTTTTTTAATTCCTAGTTTTATTCAAACAATCATGACTGTTTCTAATTAAAATACTCTTATATTTTCCCTTCAACCCCTCTGAAGTGGACCACTTAAAAAGTCTCATTTAAACTATTATTTTATATTTTCACATCAGTTAGACATCATTTATAACTCAAAAAAACATCATTTACCTTCAATTTTAATTTTTTATTATTCATCTTTACAATATTATTTTATGAAAAATAAAAATTATATTCAAAAAGAGATCTTCTTTCCAAAGTAAAAGGGTATTTCTCAAAAATTTATCATCTATTTTTAAGAGTATTTTCATCAATTATTGTGATTAAAATATTTCAAATCAGTACAAGGGCACATTTATTTAAAAATATTTCTTTATTTTAAGTATGGGAAATTAATTGGACTTATTTTGTGATGGTTGGGGGTCTCTATGTCCCCTAGATGCATCAGTAGGTATCATGAGACAAACTATAACAGTTTTTGGCTGAGGCCTTACCCATTTATATAGACATCTTGGTTTGGGCCTTGATGGTTTTTTCATGATTTCTAATATTTTGAATTTCATCATTGTGATGTTATTAATTGATAAATCATTAGATTATTAAACTATTAGAATATCCATGGTTAAATAACATGTGATTATTTATATAGAACTATTTATTAAGCTTTTATTAATGAAAAAATAAGAACAAGACAACATTTTATTGGCATGGGTTTTAGTTAACCACCTTGCCTTATTATTTATTTTTTGATATATTCTACTATATTTTTGACCCATACAGATCATCTCATCTCTTCCCTTTCTTATGTTTCATTTTTTCCCTAGATGTTCATATATTTAGTATGAATGACTTACATGGATAATTTAGGAGTTTATTGGTGTTTACAATGGATTTTTTATGTTTATTTATTATAATTGTAATTTAATTTTTTTTAATACGGTTTTCAAAATATCCTAAATTATTTAGTCCATTGGAATGATAACACTTTTACATTATAGAAATTTACTTATGCAAGGAATTGGCTACGAGCTACTGGGTCAGAGTATTTGCAGAAAATCCCTCACTAGTAAGTGGATTTCCTCTCAGGTGTTCTCACCCAATACTCCTTTATCTCCTCATTATATAGTGTCAAATAGTATTTTTATTAATGTATCTAAACTCTATTTCATTGTATATAACATTTTTATTCATAGAAATTGATCCTTTATTTGATTAATAGATCTTCTTATCCTTCGATCACCATTTGAATTCATGTTATAGGTGATGATAATTTTATTTCTCTAAATAAAGATAGGTGGTTCTATTTGAGATCTTATATGTAATTGAACCCTTTAATTGTTTTATTTTTTCGAGATAAATTTAAATTGATCTATAAAACCTCTATTTTGAATGATTTGATTATGAAATTTGATATGTCTTGGATTTTGAGAAAAAACTCACAATTCCAAAGGAATTGAAATTATAGGATAGTTTATTGTAATAATAAATCATTTTTTAGAACATTATTTTATGACGAAGTTGATGAAATGGATTTATATTTTTGAGAGAAAATGGATTTAATTAAAATAATTAAAACCCATGATTCTTTTGGATTGAAAATATATGAAATGGTGAATAACTAATGTTTTGGTTTTGAAATTTAATTTTAATAATGAAACTAAAAAATTATTAATTGAATTATATATGATGATTAATGTGATATTAAGTTATTTTCCCAGTATCTATTGACTCAATAATAACATGTGATCATGGGTAGTAGGTTGGTTTTTTGGGACAATCACACTATGATGTTTATTACCTATAAATATATTAATGAAAAAAAACTATAGCAATAACCTAGTTTAGAATGATTATCCCCAATTAGATGTGAATTATTATTATTCAACCTATGTTTGAGTGATGTGTGCACCCAAGTTTTTTAGTGATTTCCAATTTGAAAAGTTTTGGGATCCTATAGCTATAAACTAACTTACTTCACATTGGATGTCCATGGTTCTTCCTATGTAATATTTTATTATATTTTTCAATCCCTGTAGATCTAATTTACTAATACCAAATGATTTATATAAATTTTTTAATATAATTTTTTTAATCTATTCTTTAATTGTTTTCTATCCATTAAAAATAAAACATATTTTGTTTTAAATTTTAAAATGAGGTGACATTCCCTACCTTGTTTTATTAAAATTAAAAGCATGATAGGTTTATTGTTATGGAATATATAATGTAACACTTTCTGAGACCCAACACAGTATTTTAGATGACATTGTACCTTTTTAGATGGGTTTTTGTACATTTCTTAATGTCAAGTCCGAGCAATGTTAATCACCACTTGTAGGTGAGGGATGTTCATGATCCATGGAATCGTGAAACATTGATGGTTACCGGTGAAGATTAGGATCACTTGTTATACATAGATATGAGACATTTTTGGACATTGATGGTAGTTTAGGTTACTGTTTCATTGAGTTGTTTATCTATCTTCCCTTGTAATATTTTTACTATTTGGTTTCTAGTAATTTCACTTTTAGGAGTGTTGATATAATAACTTTTTTTCATATTATATTACACAATTTTATATCAATATAGTTCCCTCTTTATTTTCTCATGATGTTAGGCACTAGTCACCATCCAATGGGAATCAAGAATTCCCATTGAGTTGTGATAGAGCTGGATTGAGTATCAATGTATCAAGGTATCCATGATGGTTCATGTAAAAGTGTTATTATAGGTGTAGGTTAAGAATTTATCCTTAAAGTAGGTATGTGGTTAAGGTTCTCCTTCAAAACGGAAGTAGTATTGATGGGACATGGGTAGTAGTTTTCAATGAGCACCTAGCCAACTCTTGTTATAAAGAGCCTTAAATCACTATTGGAAGTGTTAAGTATGTCTTTGATGTGAATTTTTTTCAATTAATAGTTTTTTCATTATTATACTATAGTTTTTACAAAATTGTTGACTTTTAAATTCTCTTCTATGGGATTGATACTTTTGATCCCCAATTGAGTAGTTGATCTGAATGTCTTGTTAACATTTCTATTTTTATCATTTGATATTGTGTATCCTAATGACTCAAAGAAGATTATTTAATATGATTGGGGAGGGTGATAACGATGATCCACAACAAAAAACCCTCTATTTGACTAGAATCTTATTAAGATAGTGGTGTGTGTTCTCCAAGCTCTAGGACCCTTTCATGTTTAGTATCCAATTTTGGAACCACAAAGGGATGAATCTAAAGATATTTCATATTAGTTAACTCACCAAAAGATACCAATCTTCCATGGATGTAACGATCCTTATGTGACTAAGGATTGATTGAAAAAATATAGAGGATTTCTGAGTTATTTGAAACACTTTATTCTATTAAAGTGATGTGTTTGACCATCAAGCATAAGGGACATAGAAGAATGAGGTGGGATTCTATAGTGATAGTAAGTAAGCAAGATTTTATGGAGTTTAGATATTTAATTATACTATTTACTAAACATTTATATCTATATTCAAATAGTTTTATCAAATTCAATGGACTTTCTAAATCTCCATCAATGTAAGAAGGTCGTGACTCGAAAGGACGTCTTATTTTGTGAGATGGTGCAATTTTATTATGTGATTTTAAAAAAATGATTATTTTAAGGAATTAATATTTTTATATGATACTTCAAGATGATATTAGATCCTAATTTTCCAGTAAAAAGCTAGCATCTTATGCTGAATTGTTGGATAGGGCATTGATCCCAGAGCTTGACCTAGCTAGTATGTCAAGGTTCTTGTGAGTTCCCTTTTCTCCGATTACATGTTTCGTGAGTTTCATTAATGTAAAACGGAAGCATGAAGAGACTCTTGGTGGATCAAGATAGAAATTTTCATCCATAACACTTTAAATTCTTAGTACAGTCCCTTCGACATGATTCTAATGTGGCAAGGTGAGGCATTAGAAATGGTTTTTCACTAAGGTACCCAAGATCTATACTTCATCTAGACTCTTAGGTCACATTTATAAATTCTATTAAAAAAATTCGGATCCAGATAGTTTAATAGAAACATTAACACCTAAAATTAATATAGTGTAATCAGATAATTTAAGAAAAAAAACCATTTCCATCCATAAGAATCTAGCAAATAGCTTCTTCATGTAGTGGAATAATCTCAAGAGGAAGTCAATACGGTTCTAGTGACTTTGTGATACACTGTCACTATAGATACATCATTAGTGATTTATTTATTTAATAATTATAAATCTCACTCATTCAAATCGGATAAAATATAATATTTTCTAACCACTCATGGGGATATTTTACCTTATATGATAGATATTTCTACTCCTCTAAAAATAAAGAGATAATAATGTCTTTGGTGTCCTTATTGTGTTTTATCATTATCAAATATTGATCCTAGCAATAATTTTATGGTTCTTGATATGAAATATATTATTATCTTTATTTTAATGTATGGGTTGATCACCCATTTGGGACTAATTTATTGTAATATTTGGTAGTCCTATTTTACCATGCCCAATAGGGTGGGCCATGTCTTTCAAGGAGAATGGTACCTAAAATAGAGTATTATTAGAACTCATTTTAGGAAGGGTAATATTATTGTTTCCTTTTTACATGAAGTTAAAATCCTAGTTTAATGATATCCATCAAGTTATCATTAGGTTTTCCTAAATTGTTTCTTCCGATTTCTCTATCTTTTTGTCGATAAAAGAGATAAAGTTTTTAATTGATTTTGTACCTAGTAATCAACTATTTTATCTTCATTCCTACAATATAAGAATAATGTGATTTTGAAGAGTTACAAAATTGTTTTGGGTTATTTTTTTGAGAAAGGATTTATATTCCCTAGTCTGTCACCTTGGGAAGCAACAGTTCTCTTTAGAATCTAATATAATAGTGCTCTTTTCCTATGTGTTGATTAAAATAAATTCAAATTATTTTTAAAAAAGTTCAATTATTTTCTACCTTGTATAGATAATATTTTTACACTTTTGAATTGGATAATTGGTCCACCATGATTGATCTTCATTCTAGATACCACTAGTGACATGTTACTGAATCATGCATCTTGATAACTACCTTTAAGAATAGGTATGGCCACTATGATTATCCTATTATTCCAATTGTTCTAACAAATGCTCCAATAGTTTTCATGTAATTTACTAAAAGAACATTACATTAGTGACTCAAATTTTATTTACAGTATTTGTGGATGACATCATAGTTTATTAAAAAATCTAGGGGGGTCATGTGCGTCATTTAAAGGATGTGTTGGAAATTCTGAGATATTAAAACCTTTATACCATGCTTTGAAAATTTATTTCCAGATTTAGGAAGTGATGTTATTGGGACATGTGGTCTTTATTAATGATATCTTAGTTGATCCTGGGAAGGTGAGAGCTGTTATTACATGGGAAAATTAAAAAAAAATCAAGGTTCTAGGATTCATGGGTTTTGTAGGGTATTAAAATAGGTTTTTTTAGAGTTTTCCCTTGTTTCATTCTCTAATGATCACTATCACCTAGAAAAAAGTTATCTTTGTTTAGTATGATACATTTTAGAGTTTTTTCATTAAGAAGAAGAAAAAAATTACTTCTACACTGGTGTTGACTCTTATAAAGGTCATGCAGGTCTATCTGGCCTTCTGCAAAGCATCAAGTTCATATTTGGGTTTTGTTCTTATATTTTTTTATCACACCATTACCTATGGATATAGACATATTATAAAATACAAAAAGAATTATTTGATCCATGATATCAAACTTGTAGTTTTGATTCATGCTCATAAATATTGTCATCATTAAAAAATTTAATAATGGGGTACCATTTATTCTGTTCAAAAAAACCGAAGTTATATCTTCTCTAAAAAATAGTTGAATAGTCATTAGATGAATTGGGTGGAGAATCTCTAGTAATTGAATTTAATGATTTCTGGTGCACATAGAAAGTGTAATTTTCTTGATAATTATTTGAGTTGGAAACATCATACCCAGGCTATTAATGAATCATAAAAAAATAATACATTTATGGATCTCTCTTCATAGTTGCACCTATGAGTCTAGGAGAATTATTTTGTGGCTATTTTGACTCATGTTCTATTTACCATCTCTCTTATCGAGATGATTATTCTAGATCAACAGTGTGAAAAAGGCTTATTTTTGTTGGAGACTCTATTTATAGTCAAGAGACCATCATTTAGTGGTATGAATCCACGAAAGGTGTTATATTGTTTTTGGAACATGTACATTATTCCTTCTTCTATGAAGAAGGATATAATTAGATACTATCATATTTCTCAATGGGAAGTGAACCCATGCTCCTTGATCACCTTATATGATGTGTGGTGGTGAGTCTGGAGTCCACGTACGAAATAGAACATTTCTAACACTGTTTCACATTATTATACATGTCAACAGATCAATTTAGATCAATATAAAACCTTCTTGATTGCTTCATCCCCTTCCAGTGTAGACATGGAAGTGGCATAATATTTCTATGGACTATGGGGAGGTTTTTCCCCATACCCCTCAAATGAAAAAATGATTAGCGTTATGATCAATCATCTTATCAAATGATATCACTTTATACCCATCTGTGATACAACCAGTGTTAATATATTAGTTTACAAGTATGTACAAAAGGTTCTTAGGTTTCATGATGTTCCATCTATGGTAGTTTTGGATAGGGATTCCTAGATCCCTTCACTTTTTTAGATGAATATATGTGTAAATGAGATATCATGTGAGTTTGATCATGGTATATCATTCAAAATGGGCGTCTAGATAGAACTATATATATATATTTTCGAAGTCATGCTATGTTATTACGTCCTAAATTTTGTTGGAGCTTGGGATAGACACATGGGACTAGTCCGGTTTTCGTATAAAAATAGTTACAAGTTCTATTTTCATATGGATCCCTTTGACGGTGTGTATGTTCTCCCATGTATATCTTTATTGTGATGGTAAGATAATAGTGAGGCTTCCTTGGTTGGAACATTTTGGGTGTAAGATGCTACGACTAAAATTTAATTGATTTTTTAGACAATGGTGATGATATATATTCTATTTGAATATTTTCTTCATCATCATCATGAACTGTTGTAATATTTAGTTGTTGAATGCGTTTTCTTAAGAGATTCTCCTTGATTAGAGGACTGATGTCAAGGAAAATAGGGAAACATTTCACGATGGTTTTTTGGACCTTTTGAGGTTGTTAGATGGTGTGGAAAGTGTTTTGAAATTTATAACTTCCACCACAAATGACATTGATACATAACGTGTTCCATGTATTGTAGCATTGAAACTATATTTTTGATCCATCACATGTCTTAAGATGGGAGGATCATCATATTGAGCTTGGTTTATCTATGACATATCACCAATTCAAGATTAATGATTCTGAGACAAATGTACATTGTAAGAAGATTACACATTTGGTTTGTGTGCTACAGAATCATGGTTCTTATTCTAATGAGACTTAGAAACATGAGACCCTAATGAGATAGAACTGTCCTTATATTTTTTATATGGATATTTCATCATAGGATTTCTTGAGAGATATTGTTTTTAAGTTGGAGAGGTTTTAATATCCTTTTACGAGTTTTCATGTGTTTATTGACCCTTGTTTTGATCATCTTTGAGTATCATTCTGGGAGAAAATGAGATTTTTTGTGCTTTTTGGATTTGGAATGGTTGGTGCATGGTTTGAAAAAACCACATGCACCCCCTTGTCACGACCCGACCCTACCCGAGCTCAAGCCGCAACTACCCCAAGCCCGCCTCCATAGGCCAGGGGCTGACAACCAGTGCCGAAGGCACAATAACTCGGGGAGGAATTTTCCTAAGTACTTGTACACACACACGCAGCACACTCAATGTGAAAGTGTAGAGTAAAAGAAAGGACAAGTAAAGAGAAAGGGAAACTTCTATAAATAAACCACAAATGTGCATCAACCTCTATAGTAGAAAGTAAAAACTGAAGGTACAATGAAAAGAAAATGGGAATAACACGCACCCAATCAAAAAAGTTCCACAACCCGGCAACAGGTGAACAAAAAAAGGTGAACAGCTAGAAGGTTCCCCCACCTGGAACCTGACTCGGACCACCGCACGTGGTCCACGCTCATGAACTCCTAAACTCCACTGAAGTCATGACCAACCTGTCCGTTGTCTGCAAAGGTGCACTAAGTTTTGGAAAAGCCCAAGCATGGGTGAGTATAAAAATACTCAGTAGGTTACCCCAAAGGCTCGAGGGAGCAACAAATGAGGTACCGAAGGGTGAGCAGTAGAGCGAACATGAAAAGTGGAGGTGTACAACTTAATGTGCATTAAAGAGTCCAACTCAACCCAACAAGAGGAAAGAAGGTAGACTTGTCCAGACACAAGGAGTTGGAAACAGTGAGAAGATGAACTTCTCGTCGATTCTTCTCTGCCTATAGCAGGAGAGTAGACTCGTCCAACCAAGAGAAGCTAGACACGGAAAGCACGTGGGATACCCCATGCGTCTTCGCCTCTCCTGGAAAGAGATTAACCAAACCCAAGAAGTGGGTATAGGAACAAGGTATATACAAATACATATGCTAAATCAAGATACCTGAACAAGATCGTAAGGGGATCTCTATCCCGTAGCTCAGCCCAAAAAGTGAGTCTCCATCTGTCCCAGAAGTAAACACCAACGATGCCCAGTATCCTGCATGTCTTCCCCGAAATACAAGTTAAAGGGATCAAATCACCGCACCTCGACACTATCCTCTTTGGGCGGCACTGACTCACCCGCATGGTTTTGGGTTGCATCTCAAGGACGTGTCTCGGTGGGGAAAATAACCCCTCATACTTGATAGTTCCAGGTTAAGTCAAACCACACCTCGTTACTGCCCCACAATCGAGAGGTCTCCTTAATGTCTAGGTCATTCCATCACTGGCCCGTATAACAAAGGGTCCCGCTCTGGTAATCACGGAGGAAAGACGTAGACTAGACTAGTAGAACGGACTGAGTCTGGAATGTCAACAGGTGTCTCACTACCCATCCCTGTTGGTGGGTAATTCAATATAAGATATCGGGTGACCCACTGCCCTGCCCTGTTGGAGGGTAAACAATAATAAGACATCGGGTGACCCACTGCCCAGCCTTGCTGGATGGTAAACCGTAAAATTATATCGGGTGACCCACTGCCTGACCCTGTTGGAGGGTAAACCCTAATAAGACATCGGGTGACCCACTGCCCAACCCTGATGGAGGGTAAACTCTAACAAGATATTGGGTGACCCATTGCCCTGCCCTACTGGAGGGTAAACCCTAAGGAGACATCGGGTGAACCACTGCCCAGCCCTGCTGGAGGGTAAACCCTAACAAGATATCGGTTTACCCACTGCCCAACCCTTCTGGAGGGTAAACCCTAAGAATAAATCGGGTGACCCACTGACCAACCCTGCTGGAAGGTAAACCCTAACAAGATATCGGGTGGCCCACTGCCCAGCCCTACTCAGGGGTAAATTCTAATACATCATTAGGAAACCCACAGCCCAGCCCTGCTGGAGGGTATACCTGGAATAAGTCTACGGGTGACCCACTACCTAGCCCTGCTAGAGGGTAAACCCGGAACAAGTCGATAGGGGACCCACTGCCCAGCCGTGTTGTAGGGTAGACCTGAATCGAGATGACAAGCGACCCACTGCCCAGTCTCCGCTGGAGAGTAGATCCTCAAGCGTCGTCAGGTGACCCACTGCCTAGTCTCTGCTAGAGGGTAAACCCTGAGAAGTCCATGAGCAACCCACTGTCCAGCCCTACTGGAGGGTAAACCCTAATAAGTCAATTAGCAACCCACTGCCCAGTCTCTACAAGAGGGTAAACCCAGAACTGCTCTGGCTTACTCTACTGGATGGTACAACACTGGCTAACCGAACACGGAGTGGGTATCATGCAACCACCCAACTCCGGAACAAAACCAGGGGAAACCACTCAACCCTGCTGATCTAAACCGTCGAGCACAGAGCGAGGTGAAAAACTCAACCACGCTGGTCAACAAATGAGAAAAAAGGGACCCTCCACGTCACGAGAGGTCAAAAGTATGCAAAGCAAGACATGGCACGCACAAGGGTCCCACACGACGTGTGGCCCCATGTCAACCCCAACCAAGAGCACAGAAATTCTCAGGTACCAACATCCACATATACCTCCCAGTGTTCCCACATACTCCCAGAGTATACCACGTTCCATCCCAAAGGCTATTGTGCACATGACACCCAACGTCAACGCAAAGGCGTAATGTAACAAATCCAACCTTCCACCTCAATGGTTGAGGCACAGTCAACCACATCCCCTTAAACACCAAACTCACTCTCCCAGGAGTGCACGTGATCACACGCCAAAGGTCCGCTATAAACACGGTAGAAGAACTGCCACCGGGGTACCTTTCATATTTCCACATTTAATAAGACCGTGTATGAGGCTCCGCACAACCAAACGGATCATAACGTTGTAATCGTCGCGGAAAAAATGCAAGATAGACTACTTACTCCCCTCAAATGGATATTTGATGGAAAGGTCACCAACACCGCCTCACGCCCAAACGGCATCCCGTGATCCCGAGCCTCGGCCCTGAAAATAGTCGGGCACATCACACCATTGTTATCCCCTCGAAAAACACGTCAAAATAACTACTCACAGGAGTGAAACGGATATCCAGAGAAAAAGGTGCATCACGGCGCACCGCAAACGAGTGGTGCTTCGTTGGACTTGCATCCCGGTCTCGAAACACAACGAACGGATCGCACCATTGCGATCCTCTCGAAAAATTACACAAGTTTGGGAAACCACTCGTCCGAATCGGACACCTGATGAAAGAGTTGGAATTCACCGTCAACTCCCAAAATGGCCCACATGGTGCTTGAAAATCCGTGCATAATTAAAGCAGGCAGATTGCGCCATTGAAATTCCCTCGGAAAAACACCCAGAATCGACTGCTCGCACGCCCCAAACGGATGTCCTGTGAGAAAGGTGCCAAACGCTACTCGTAGCTCGAAGGACGGGCCGTGGGGCCCATGACTCAACTCTGTTCTCAATGCACGAAACCGCATTGGAAAACACCGCCTCGGTTCCAGGGTCGCAACGCCACTGACGGAGTGAAAAATGGACTCCAGACATGTCCGCGCCGCCCAAAACAAGAATTCCTGGGAAGCCCGCTAAGCTGCTTTACGCACGTGTTGTGCCCCTGAGCCCCTCGTCTTAGAAGTTAAAACTCCCGGAACCACCTCAAAATGTCCACCTCGGCGTCAGGTCTGCGCCGCCATAGACGGCTTGCAAAACAGACGCCCGTAACAAAAGGTACGGGGGTCAATATTTTTAAGGGGGTTTACCCCTTGGCCGGACCGGCCTGGTCCTGTCGGTCCGCCCCGCTCGGGCCGGCACGCTCCGGCAGGCCCGCTGGGCCGCTGCCCAGTGGCCCGCCATCTCCTGTGTGATTCGCGCTGCGCGCGGGTCGCTCCACCGACCGGCCAGCTGGCTAGTCGCGTCCACGCGGAGACCCGCCAACGGCGGTTCTCAGTCTCCCCAGCCGGGGTCGCGCCATGCGACCCCGGTCTCCCATTTGGCTTTCCCCTCGCTGGCGAACCCGGGCCGCACCACCCGCCTAAAGAACCCGGACTGCGGTAGGGATTCCACGCTGCCATCGTGCCCAACTGAGCTGCCGCGCCCCTTGGGATGCCACCATCGTCCCGGACCGCCGTCGGCATCCTGAAACCGCCGGAAAACCAGGAATTCGGCCAGAACATCCCGGGGCTGCCCCGGGCACCCCGAGACTCAGATTTTCGATCCGAGAAGAGTTTCGGAAACCTTAGAACATGTAATCCACATCCGTGGGGTTAGTTTGATGATCGGACAACAATTATATAGTATAAATTAGGCTCAATGATTGCGGGAAATTGGAAACGAAAACGATAAACCCCTACCTTGAAGGGTGTAGCCCGACACATTGTGTGCGGACCGTCGGAACCGCTGCACCTCACCGGAGATCACCTCTCCGGAGCTTCCTTGCCAGATATGGAGGATAGGGGAATCATGGGGGGGAGAAGGAGTAGAAGAAGAGGGGAGGCGATGCGTTTAAGTAGAAAATACTTAAACGCCCTCATGATAGCCCCGAACCCGAAATTTCGGCGGGGTCCGGATTAAGGCTCCCCTAGGCTAAAAAACATTTTCTGAGTGCAACCGCGGTATCGTAATTTTAATATGAGGCCCTCTTCAAAAGTTGCAACAACCGCGCTTAAGGCTTCCAAATTACGAAAATGCACCTAGGGCTATTTTTCACAAACGGGCCGCACCCGCAAAAATTACACCCCTCCTAGGGTAAACAGCACGTTACGGACTCAACGGTGCCCTCAGATTTTCAATCCATGCCACTGTTTATGAGATACTAGAGTTTCACCATTTAATGAATAAATTAATTAATTAATTTCTCCATTTAAAGTTCCGAAAGCGAGCGAGGGGTCCAAACATCCCACGCCGACATGTGTTACGTTGTTCCTAGGGTAAAAAACCCATTCTAGAACCAACCATACACTCAAATATCTGATCCAGATCACCATTTAATAGTTATCTTATTTATTTGGCATGCCCAGTGTGAACGCACTGAAAATTTAATTCCGGCCACTCCAGTGCTCAGAATTGCATGTTGTTTGGGGTCGCTGCTCTGGAATAATATCTAGAATATTCCAAAGTATTTTTTAGCCAAAAATAGGGTGGTTACATCATTCCCTCATTCATGATTTTCATCCCTGAAAAGCAAAACCGGGGAACAACTCAGGCTACTAAGCCCACACCTGCCACTCCCGTACCCAGATGAACTCTCTCACATCTTTGCGGCACCGCACACAGACCAAAGGATTTGATCTGTTCATGAGAGGACTGCCCTCGCCGAGGACGTGCATAGGAGCACGCACACTTCTTCTTGGGTGAGTCACGTGTGAGGCGTCGTGCACCCACTCCAGACTTTGGGGTTAGGGAAAGGCGGTAGGGAACCTCACCATCCCTTCGCACAGTCTCAAACGGCCCGAAGGCTCTCGGGTGTAGCTCACTTCCCCGACCAAACCTCTACATCGCATGCCGCGATTGGAATCACTGCCTTCACATGGAACAAGGCCTGGTGATTCCCTCCTTCAAAATATCCATATGGTGAAACACCCAAGGATATCTGGTCATGCAAACATCCACAGTCGATGTCCTGCAACCCAGACTCTCTTAAACACTCGGAAAGCGAAGGAGTCGACACCATCGACTAGAGAAAAAGGTCTCATGCCTTTTACCTTACCAACACTGGGTTACACCCGATGCCCTGCATCACCCTAGTAACACCTCATGCAAGGATCAGGGAGGAATGCATTCCACACACAGAGTCTAAAAATTATACTACAAAAAGTAGAAGAGCTGTAGAGCCTACCTCTCACCACCTCATGCTCTCCAGGATCATAGAAATCTAAATATCGTAGCTATCCGCAGTCCCAACTGTCAGCTCCTGGAGCCTGACGTGGACCGCCTTGTGGTGATAGGAAGACCACATAAGGTCATCCTCTACTACCATTTCCTCCCACTCCTCTGCTAGCACCACCTCTCTTGGTGCTACTCCAATCATGATGCTGCCTCTGTCGTGGTGGTGCACCTGCTGCCTGCCCGGTGCTCTCTGCATGCCTGGTAGGGCAGTCCCGTGCCAAGTGACCTCGCCCATCACAAGCATAACATCACCACTCCCTGAGCTATCCTAGTGCCCTCTGGCACCATTGTGGTGTACGACCACGACCCGAAGCCCACTCACAGAAGGGCACCCTCGTCTGAGGCCATGCACTTTTCCACTACAGTGGTATACGACCACGTCTATGAAATCAGCAGTGGAAATGCCACCTGTGTCGTGGTCCTGCATGCCGATGCCCACTAGCTGTGGTAGACGTCTCGGCTCCAACATGCCTACTGCCACCACCATCTTCAGAACATGACAGGAAACTCTCGATCACCAGTTCCGTCTCTAGCACCCCGACATATGTGGAAATGACCAAGGGTACTATGACAGCACGAGTCTCTCTGTGGAGACCCTGCACGAACTTTCTTGCTCAAAAGTTTTCGTCATGGACAATGTCCGAGTAAAAGCGTGCACGGTCTACAAAACTAGCTGCGTACTTGGCCACCGTCATCCCTCCCTGATGAAATTGCAGGAGCTCCTGAATCCGAATGGAGTGTAAGCTGGAGGGGCAAAACTCCTCACGAAACAACAGCTGGAAGTCGCCCCACGAAAGCGATGAATCGTCAAGAAACTCAGTCACTTGACTCCACCAATGTCGAGCCGCTCCAAGAAAAGGGTTGGATGTCAAATCCACTCTCTGATCTGTCAGTGTCTGCACAAGCTTGAAAAGGCGAACCACTATCTCTAGCCAAACCTCTGCTGCCTGAGGGTCTGGCTCACCACTGAACCTCAGCGGTCTCTACCGCTGGAAGTCACAGAGCATGTTCAAACTTCGCTCAAACTCAGCATGCTCTGCTGAAGCTGTCTACTGGTCAACAGGTGGGGTGCCGCTACTGGCCCACCCGGAGAAAGGGGCTTGCATGATGGGTCCTGGACTGTGGCCTTGTAGCTCACGGGTTCGTCTTCACGCACCGAAACTGGTATCTTGGCTGGCTGTCTTTGTGGGGACATCCTGAATATTATCAAGGAGTGTCGCAGTTAGATGAGCATATATGTATATACCAATAACAATGATGGGGTGCTGACTCAAGAAGGAACGTCAAAGACTCAATCCTATGTGATGAACAATCCAATTTTTCCCTCCAACAAGTGTCTCAGCATGCTGAGTCGACAAGCGGGTTATCAAGGTCCTGGTGAATGGATACGTTGGTCGCCGCACCATCACTGGACTCCCTGGCCTGAGAGCCTCTCTCAAGACATGTTAACACTGTTTCCCTAAATTCTAACAAATTACTTTTATTTTAGGGACATCCGAACAGCGTCCCTAGGAACTAACCTCCTCTGATAACACATTGTCACGACCCAACCCTACCCGGGCTCGAGCTGCAACTACCCCATGCCCGCCTCCATAGGCCAGGGGATGGCGACCAGTGCCGAAGGCACAATAACTCGGGGAGGCCTTTCCTTAAGTATCTCTACACACACACAACCCACTCAATGCAAAAGTACAGAGTAAAAGAAAAGACAAGTAAAGCGAAAGGGAAACTGCTTTAAATAAACCAGAAATGTGAATCGACATCTATAGTACAAATTAAAAAACATAAGGTACAATGAAAAGAAAAGGGGAAAAACACGCGCCCAATCAGAAAAGTGCCACAACCCAGAAACAGGTGAACAAAAAAAGGTAAAAAGCTGGAAGGTTCCCCCACCTAGAACCTGACTCCGACCACCGCATGTGGTCCACACTCCCGAACTCCTAAGATCCACTGAAGTCACGACCAACCTGTCTGTCGTCAGCAAGGGAACACCAAGTTCGGGCAAAGCCCAAGCAGGGGTGAGTATAAAAATACTCAGTAGGTTACCCTGAAGGCTTGAGGGAGCAACAAAAGAGTTACCGAAGGGTGAGTAGTAGAGAGAACAGGAAAAATGGAGGAGTACAAATAAAGTGCAGTAAAGAGTCCAGCTCATCCCAACAAGAGGAAAGAAGGTAGACTCATCAAGACATAATGAGCGGGAAACTGTGAGAACATGAACTTCCCATCGAGTCTTCACTACCTATAGAAGGAGAGTAGGCTCGTCCAACCACAAGAATCTAGAAATGTAAAGCACATGGGAAACCCCGCACATCTTCGCCTATCTTGGAAGGAGAGTAACCAAACTCATGAAGCGGTTACTGGAACAAGGTATATACAAATACATATGCTCAATCAAGAAGCCCGAAAAAGATCGTAAGGGGATCCCAATCCCGTAGCTCAGCCCAAGAAAGTGAGTTTCCATCAGTCCCAGAAGTAAACACCAACGATGCCCAGCATCCTGCACGTCTTCCCCGAACTACAAGTCAAAGGGTTCAAATCACCGCACCTCGACAATATCCACTTTGGGTAGCACTAACTCGCCTACATAGTTTTGGGTCGTGTCTCAAGGATGTGTCTCAGTGGGGAAAAGTTCCCCTCGAACTTGAGAGTTCCAGGTTAAGTCAAACCACACCTTGTCACTACCCCGAAGTCGAGAGGTCTCTTTAAAGTCTAGGTTATTCCATCACTGACCAGTATAGCCAAGGGTCCCACTCCGGTAATCCCTGATGAAAGCCACAGACTAGCCTATTAGAAAGGACTGAGTCAGGAATGTCAAAAGGTGTCCCACTACCCAGCCCTACTGGTGGGTAATTCATAATAAGATATCGGGTGACCCACTGGCCAGCCCTACAGGAGGGTAAACCATAATAAGATATCGGGTGACCCTCTTCCCAGCCCTGCTGGAGGCTAAACCCTAACATGATATTGGGTGACCCACAGTCCAGGCCTGATGGAGTGTAAATCCAAATAAGACATCAGGTGATCCACTGGCCAGCCCTGCTGGAGGGTAAACCCTAACAAGATATCGGGTGACCCACTGCCCAGCCCTATTGGAGGGTAAACCCTAAGAAGGCATTGGGTGACCCACTTCCTAGCCCTGTTGGAGGGTAAACCCTAACAAGAAATCGGGTGACCCACTGCCCAGCTCTACTGGAGGGTAAGCCCTAATAAGACATCAGGTGACCCACTACTCTGTCCTACTGGAGGGTAAACCCTAACAAGATATCAGGTGACCCACTACTGAGCCCTACTAGAGGGTAAACCCTAATACTTCATCAGGAAACCCACTGCCCAGCCCCGCTAGAGGGTAGACCTGGAATAAGTGGATGGGTAACCCATTGCCCAGCCGTGTTGGAGGGTAAACCCAGAACAAGTCGACAGGAGACCCACTGCCCAGCCCTGCTGGAGGGGAGACCTGAATCAAGATGACGAGCGACCCACCGCCCAGTCTCCGATAGAGGGTAGACCCTCAAGAGTCATCGGGTGACCCACTTCCTAGTCTCTACTAGAGGGTAAACCCTGAGAAGTCCATGACAAACCCACTGCCCAGCCCTACTAGAGGGTAATCCCTAAGAAGTCGATGAGCGACCCATTGCCCAGTCTCTACTTGAGGGTAAACCCAGAACTGCTCTGGTCAACTCTACTAGATGGTATAACACTGGCCAACTGAACACAGAGTGGGTATCGTGCAACCACCCGACTTTGGAACAAAACCAAGGGAAACCACTCAACCCCACTGGTCAAAAAACGAGAACAAAGGGACCCTCCACGTCACGAGAGGTCAAAAGTATGCAAAGAAGAACACGGAACACACATGGGGTCCACGCGACGTGTGGCCCCAAGTACACCCCAACCAAGAGCACAATCTTTCTCAGGTATGAACATCCACATGTACCTCCCATCATTGCCATATACTCCTAGAGTATACCACATTCCAGCCCAAAGGCTATCGTGCACATGAAACCCAACGTTAATGAGAAGGTGTAATGTAACAACTCTAACCTGACACCTCAATGTCTAAGGCACAGTCAACCACATCTCTTTAACCACCAACCTCACTCTCCCAGGAGTGCACGCAATAACACGGCAAAGGTCTACTACAAACAAGGTAGAAGAACCGCCACCAGGGTACCATTCATATTTCCACATTTAATAAGACTGTGTATGAGGATCCACACAACCAAATGGATAATACCGTTGAAATTATCACGGAAAAACATGCAAGATAGACTACTTACTCATCTCAAACGGATATCCAACAGAAAGGTCTCCAACACCGCCTCACGCCCGAACGGCGTCCCATGTTCTCGTGCCTTGGCCCTGAAAACAGTCAGGCGCATCGCACCATTGTGATACCCTCGAGAAAACACGTCAAAAGCACTACTCACAAGAGTGCAACAGATATCCGAAGAAAAAGGTGCATTACGGCGCACCGCACACAAGTGGTGCATCATGGGACCTACATCCCAGTCCCGAAACACAACGAACGGATCGCACCGTTGTGATCCTCTCACAAAAGTACACAAGTTTGGCTAACTACTCCTCCGAATCGGACACCTGGTGAAGGAGTTGGAATTCACCATCCACTCCCAAAACGGCCCATGTGGGCCCCGCACCTCCATGAAGAATTAGAGCGGGCAGATTGCACCATTTCAATGCCCTCAGAAAAACACCCAGAATCGACTGCCAGCATGCCCCAAACAGACATCCAGTGAGAAAGGTGCCAAACGCTGCTCGTAGCTCGAAAGACGGGCCGTGGGGCCCATGCCTCAACTCTAGTCTCAAAGCCCGAAACCGCCCTGGAAAACTCCTCCTCGGTTCCAGGGTTGCAACTCCACTGACGGCGTGCAAAATGGACTCTGGACGTGTCCGCATCGCCCAAAACAAGAACTCCTGGGAAGCCCGTTATCTGCTTTACGCATGTGTCGTGGCCCCGAGCCCCTCGCCTCGGAAGTTAAAACTCCCAGAACCACCTCAAATGTTCCGCCTCTACGTCAGGTCTATGCCTCCGCAGACGGCGTGCAAAACAGACACCCGTAGAAAAACTTACGGGCGTCCATATTTTAAAGGGGGTTTAGCCCTGGGCCGGCCAGCTCCAGCCGGCCCGCTGAGCCGCAGCCCAGCCGCTGGGCCTGGGCCAACTGAACCCGCGGGCCACCGTACAGTGGCCCGCATTCCCCCGCGAGACCCGCGCTACGTGCGGGTCACTCCACTAATCGGCCAACTGTCCGGTCACGTCCATCGGAGACCCGCCAACAGCGGGTCTCGGTCTCCCCAACTGGGGTCGCGCCATGCAACCCTGGTCTGCCTTTCGAATCGCCCCTTGCCGGCGAGCCCGAGCCACGCCACCCGACTGGAGAACCCAGACCGCCACTAGGATGTCGCACCACCATCATGCCCAGCCAAGCCTCCACGCCACCTCGGAAGCCGCTTCCACCACTGCTATCTCGGACCGCCGTCCGCCGCCTGGAACAGCCAGAAAACCACGAATTCGGCCGGAACATCCCAGGGCTTCCCCGGGCACCCTGAGACTCGAATTTTCGATCCGAGAAGAGATTCAGAAACCATAGAACATATACTACACATTTGTGGGGTTTGGATGTTTATCAGACATCAATTCTACATTATAAATTGGGCTCAATGATTGCGGGAAATTGAAAACGAAAACGATAAACCCCTACCTCGAAGGGCGTAGCCCGACGCTTCGTGTGCAAACCGTCGGAACAGCTGCACCTCACGTGAGATCACCTCGCCAGAGCTTCCTCAATGGAGATGGAGGATAGGGATGCTTGGGGTTGAGAAGGAGCAGAAGAAGAGGGGAGTGGATGCGTTTAAGTAGAAAATACTTAAATGCCCACCTAATAGCCCCGAACCCAAAATTTCGGCGGGGTCAAGATTAAGGCTCCACTAGGCTGAAAACCACACTCCGAGTGAAACAGATGTCTTGGAATTTTAATCTGAGGCCCCGTTAAAAAAGATGAAACAACCACGCCCGAGCCCGCCAAATTACGAAAACACCCCTGGGGCCATTTTTCACATACGGGCTTCTCCCGCAAAACTTACACCCCTCTTAGGTAAACAACACGTTCCAGACTCAATGGTGCCCTTGGTTTTCCAATATGAGACACCGTTTAAGATATACATGAGTTTCACCGTTAAACGAATAAATTAATTAATTAATTTATCCATATAAAGTTCTGAAATCGAGCGAGGGGTCCAAACATCCCGCGCCGACATGTTTGATGTAGTTCCTAGGGTAAACACTCCATTCTGAACCCATCCGTACACTCGGATCTCTGATCCAGATCACTATTTTGGAGTTATCCCATTTATTTGGCGTGCCCTGTGTGAACACGCTGAAAATTTAATTCCGGCAACTCTGGGGCTCGGAATCGAACGCCATCTGAGGTTTCTGCTCTGGAATAATATCAAGAATATCCCAAAGTCGTTTGTAGCCAAAAATATGGTTCTTACACCCCTCTCCTTGTGAACGCTTTAAACCCCTATAATATGTTGAATTCACATATATGGCATCGTTTCCCAAATCGTTCCCCCACCCAGGGTAAGATGTGCACCTCAAAGAGTGTATGTTTATGGATGGTGATCAATTTCCCCGAACCTACTCCCCCTATATATAATCGTGTGTGCGTGATTTTAATGATGAATTTTTTTTAAATAAATCAACCCCATGATTTATTTTCTAATCACCCCATTCTTCACAAATATGATTATTTCATCCAATGGGGCTCTCAATAATTTGTTTTTGATCCTTTAACCTCCTCCATTTTATAATCTAAGTGTTGGTGGAAGATTTAATATTTCTTCAGTATGTTATTCTCCTCTCGATTTTTTTCATCTAATATTCCTTTCTATCCTACATACAGATTTTTATATCATTATTTCTTATATTTATGTAATCATTTCTCATTGGATATAATCCCATTATAGATAGATTTTGATTCAATATTTGATTCATAGATCTTCATCACCTTCGATTTTGGATGACGAGGGCTTCCCATTGATCTTTTCCAAATAGACATCTGCACTTTTTGAATAGAGGCATAATCCTAATATTGGGTTGTCAGTGGGAGGTTACCATGTCTCCCAACTTGTCACATTGTAACCAGATAGTGACGATCAACCTCCTTCATTTGCAGTGTCTATATAGAATGAGGTCATAGGATGGGGAAATAGAGTTTCTAGATCAGTAAATGATGCAATATATTGAAATTTTCAAGGAAAAATAATTGAATTGGAAACAACCCAAAACCTAAAAATGAGGTCGAAACCCTAAAAATCAAGTCTGATGGCATGTTATTTCATATACTAAAAATATAACTATAGAACATAATGAATTAAGGGGGAATATTTAGTGATCCTTAATTCAAACCTTGAATTGATTTATTTTTTAAAAAATATTTCAATTGATTTATAAAACCCAAATTTAGAATTATTTGATTGAGAAATTTAAAATTACATGGAATCTGAACAAAACCCTTGATTACAATAGAGTTGGAATTAGGGGATAAATTTTGAGAATAATGGATTGATTTTTGAGAAAATAATTTTATGATAGAATTGATGAAATTATTTGATATTTATTTTGAGAACATGGATTAAATTTAAATGTTGAAAACCCATGATTTTTTATTGGAAAGGCATCATATGATGAAAATTGAATGTTTTACTTTTTAAATTTAATTGGTATATTGAAACATGAAATTTAGAAATTAAATTATAAATGTTGATTGATTTCAAATTATATTATTTTCCCATTAACTATTGATTGACTGACCGCATGTAAGTCTTGGTATTTAGTGGATTATTTCGGACAAGAACACAAGGATATTGATCCAAGAGAAATAGCTTGATGATGAAAACTCTAAAAAAACCTAGTTCATCATGATTATCTTTTGTGGGATGTTGATGTGTCCCATTCAGCTAGATCCTAAGGGACATGTGAACATGTGTTTTTTTGTGATTTGTTATTTGAGAAGTATGAGGATCATATAGCTTGAAACTATTTTACTACAAAGAATTTTACCATGGTTTTTTTATATGATTTGATTATATATTCAATTTTTATAGAACTATTTTACTCATATAAAAATATTTATATAAATTATTTTATAATAAATTTTTATTTAATACATGTATAAAATGCTTCCCATCCCTTGAAAATAATGAATTTTTTATTAATATCAAAATGATATGTTGTGACATGCCCTGTTTTATTTTAATTGAAAGCATGATTTGTTTATTGTTATGGAATATATTTTGGAACACTTGGTGAGAACCTAATAGTATTTTAATATAAAATCATACCTTTTACATTGGGTGTTTGTAGATTTTATTATTTCACGTACGATAAAAGGTAACATGCCAGTTGGAGGTGGTGTATATTCTGGATCCATGGGACCGTTGAGCATTGATGGTGATCGGTGGAGCTGAGGCCTAATAATTACATTCTTCATTGAGACTTTTGATGGGTTTTGAGGGAATTTGGGGCTGATTTTTAATTAATTTATTTATATTCCTTCTCGAGTACCATATTTCCTAGTTGGATTTTGTTTATTTATCCTTGAGGAGTATTTAAACACCAAATTGTATCTTGTAATCTTGAATTGTTTTGTGGAAACTTTGTTCCCTGTTTATTCATGTATGATTCAAGGTAAAAATATCCAACCAATGGGGATCAATAATTCCCATCAGATTAAGTTAGATCTAACTCAGGTATCAAGGTACCAGTCTACTTGGGCGGGTTCATGACATTCACTCACCAACCAATTTTCATCACTTGAATGGGTCCACTCTCAATTATTTTTATATTACCTCAAGATACATAAATAATATCCTAATTAATTAAAGGGATATATGATTTTGGGCACACACATAACATAATAAATCCATAAATATGTGTTCCAGAATATTATAAAAACATTCATCCGTACATCATAGCATAACTAATGGAAAATAAATAGAATACAGAAAGATTCTATCATAACATAATTAACCATTGGTAAATAAATGGTTTTCATTTAATCATAATTAAAAAATCATCATCATAATATATTTGAGAAATAGAGTGGATATTAATATATAATTATATCACTCTTGAATCATAATAAACATCATATGATTTTTATAAAGATAAAAACTACAATTCATATTCCATTCGATCATTTCATTAAAAATAGTGGAAAATAACCTTTCCTTTTATTATCTTTAAAAAAAATTAGTATATTTTAGAGAAATTTTTTTATTTGAGAAAAAAATTTAATATTAAAAAATATATTCATAATGGACATGATATTTGTTCTTTTGGGAAACGTTTAAAAAAATATTCTATTTACACTTTTGAATCAAAAGCTCATAAACAACCTGTTTGGAAAACATTATACGAATTATTATTTCATCCTTTGAAGATAATGTAAAATATGGTTGAAAATTAATTTCAATAATTATTCTTTTTTCATATAAAAGAACATTTTTTAAAATATTTTATAGAATGTGGACGTAGAAGAAAAAAATATATCTAACAAATAGGGAAAAAAGTTTTCTTTTATTGAAAAGATGTTTCTTGATGCCTTTATGTACCAAAAATAGGATAATTAAATGAAAACATGAAAAATAATTAAATTAATTTAGGTGATGAAAATATATGGGTCTTAAAATATAATTATCATATTACTTATAAAATGGGAATTATATATACATATAAACACAAATAAAAATATATTATAAAACATAAAACAACAATACAATATTGAGATGAAGAACCCTTACAATTTTGATAATCTCATATTTGAAACCTCATAAAAGTGGGAACCCCAAATGGATTTTTTTAATCAATAAAATTTAAATGAAAATAATAATAAATTTCATTCATGGATAGAATTTAATTCAAAAAAATAGTGAATATAGTATTTGACACATTGAATTAAAAGTGAAATGGGAAACATTAACCACAGGTCATGAATTTTTTTATATGTGATCTCATAATCTAGTATAATGCATCTAAATTTGATTTAAATTTATAATAGAAACAAATTCAATATTATCTTACTATATATGATTCAATATTTTTTCTAATTACACAGTTATTATTTATTCCTCCATAAAATCATTATTCTAGGAACGCACACTTTTGTTTCTCATATATGTTTTGGTTCAGAAGTTTATATCCTTGTACTGTGATCATGGTTTTATCATCTATAAAATCGTAATAATTTTTTAATTATTATAATTAAAAATTATATGCACTTTTAAAATAATTAATATGAGTTGGTGGGGAAAAATAAATTGCATCACCTTGTTGATGCGGTAGTACGTACATACCCATGGATGATGTTTTCATTTTTTTGGGTAGAACAACAGAAAGGTAAATAGAGATTATACTTTAAAAAAATAAATCATATATATCATATAAATTCATTAAATCAATCATTACTTCCATTTATATGATTGGTAAATGGAAAACAAATCACATCACATCCTGGAGGTGGTGGTCAACTTGTACGCACAAGAAACGTTATCATCTTACAACAGATTGGAGGGTTAATATGTATATATTATTTTATATTTTAATAATAATAATATTTTTATAGTGATCATATATAATAATTATATTCATATATATATATATATAATCAACCATGATATCCAGTGATGAAAAATATTATATATTGTTCATGGAGAACATAATCTGTAAATACGCATAACGACATTTTTATTTCCCATTATGATGGATGATAAATAGATAGTGGCTATTATATTGACAAAAAAAACATTTTATTAAGATAATTTTACAGATTTAAAAATTATAACATGGTTAAAAAATATTTGTATGACATACAACAAGAAATAAACATAAATGGTTTTGGTGAAGAAAATTACATCCTCTTTGAGAAACTTTCTTTGGATCTCTACAATGGACATTGGGGTAGACTTTTAAAAATACCATAACCTATATAAATTTGGTTAAAAATTTCATAATAAATTATTGTATGTTTTTTATCAACATATGTGTCTTAAGAAGGTGTAAATGATAGATAATTGGATTTTCCCTTTTATAGGCGAGGGAAGTGGCACATATGTAATTTTTCTAATAATTCGAACAATATAAGATCACTTTCAATTAATATTGGATCCAAATTGGCCAAATATAGAATATTGGATTATATAGGGTCTAAACACCTTAATCAAATATGATTTAAATGTGTTTTTGGTAAATTTTAAACATTATATATTATGTTAACCCCTCTTTTAACCTTTATAAACCATTACCATGATAATAAGATACTTAGTCTTTAAGGATTAACAATGTCATTATAAAATAGAAAATGGACCATTATTAGATTATTTTTGATATTATAAACCATTTAAAATTTTAAAAATTAAAATAATTTAATTATTTTTAAAATAATTCGTTAAATATTTTTTAAGATAAAATATCCTTAATGTCATTTTTTGAATTATTCAGATATTTTTTTAAAAAAATAAAAAAATTACCATTGAGTTAGTATTTGAATATTTAATATATTATTTATATTTTATTTATATCCATAAACATCATTAATGAATTTAACATATTCAAAACACATCATTATTAATATTTCAAAACTATTTACCTTGATTTTATTCTCCTACTTGCACAAGCACCACATCAATGATTCATATTCATTTTATGTAAATATAACATTAAAAAATAGAAAAAATATTAATATAAAAAATATTCATTTTAAAAATAAATATATATATAACCATTCGTAACATATTTTATTCATATTGAAACATATTATAGATTTTAAAGGAAATAGAGATGCATTTTGAACTTATTCTTTACTAATAATAATATAAAGGTCATTATGAAATGAAAATTGACCAAATGTCCATATTTTATAATATAGGATTATTTTTTGAAAAAATTCTCATATAATGAAGTAAATTCAAGTTTTTGATAGATTTATAGACCTTATCCCATAGTTTTATCCCCAGTTAACGTCTTTAGGCTTTTATTTTGGTGATCAATTTTATCATCTTTATTATTAATTTTGAATAAAAATGAATTGGGAATAATTTCTAAATTATAAAATTCTAATTACAAATAAAAATATATATTTTATATGTTAAAATATCTTAAATTCTTAAAAATTTCATTTAATATAATTTTATAAAACTCAATGAAACTCGTATTTAGAAAAATTCAAGTTTTAAGCATAATAATTATTTAATACCCAAAAAATATGTTATGAAGAATCTTTTGTACTAAATTTATATTTTTTATTAAAAAGACAATTATTTTAGTTTCAATCCAAATCAAAACCTAAATTAACCTTGTGCCAAATTAATTAAAATGGGAATGAAAAAAATAGATTTTATTTGAATAAAAGAATTACATAGGTTTCCAAAATTTTAAACATAGTTTGTATGTTAAAAATTATATTTTCTAAATTAATTATATTATTTTTCTAAAATAAAAATATGTTATGGAAAAAATTTCATAAACCTATATGTAATGATAATTTCATAAAATGGATATTATTTTTAAATTCAACACTTTTTAATATTCATCCAGAAATGAAGTATTTCTAAAAAATTCCAAAAATCTACTGTAAAATTTTTTTAATATAATGAATCCAAAAAAAATTCATTTAAATAAAATTCAATTTATGAAATATAAGAAATTATATTTTAAATGAAAATAAAAAATATACAATAAAACCACATTTTTGGAAAATGACCCTCCAAAACATTAACTATTATAACCTTATGTTATTTCAAACTTACTATTAGAAAATCATTACATATTTAATAATAAATAATAAATAAATTTATATTAGGAGAAATTTTCAAGATATATTTCATAATTTGATTACTTTTGTTCATACCTTCCAATCCGAAATCTAGTTTATAATAGTCATGTTTAAATAATAATATATTTGCAGTATATCACAGTTTGTTTTAGTTTGGTGTTTTGTATGGTACATGATACTAAAAACAATGTCTGTTTAGTATAAAATATAGTATAATATATTAGGGTGTAACACTTTTTGTAATCCTAAGGAATATTATCCACATTTTTAAATTACATCTTCACCCATTTCAACAACCCTCTATATATCCAAACTCTATCCCTCTAGAAGGTTCACATACCTATATAAAGATATAAGAATTATATATATTCACACATCATATACAAGCCTCTATTAATTTAGATGTATGAATACATAATACCTTTATAATTGATATTAATCATAAATAAACAATTCAAAATAAAAAAACCATCCCAAACTTCCATATAGATAAAAATAATATAAATTCATACAAAATGAAATATTTCACACCACAAACTTCTAGGATGGGACATTATCCCATAAAATTAACCATTATTATATTATTACCCAAAAAATATCATACTTTTTAAATAGATCATGGCTAATTTTATAGGTTTCATCCTTAAATGGCCCAGCTGAGAGGGAATAGGTACAACTCATATCAATATCACCTTTACTCTATGAAAGGAATAAACCTCATTATATCATAGAAATAGTTGCTTTGACTTTTATACCTTAATGATTTCAATATAATTACAATCATTCCTTTGGTTCATGTTGGTCGGAGTCCATACTCAAGAGGGGGGGTGAATTGAGTTCCAATTAAAATTTCTGTAAAAAATATTTCTCTTAAAATCCCCCAAATTTATGAAAAAGTTAAACTATAGTGAATCTATACAGAGTGTAAAGGTTCAATCAGTTTCTCAAAGATTGATTAGGTCTCAAGCCGATACTTATCCTTCTCAAATTTATATATATATTTGATCTACAACCTGGATCAGGGTTAACAACAGTTTAAAAAACTGTCTAGGCCATGCAGGGACCTATACCACTGTTCTTCGTGGGAAACAAAATAAAGACCAGGCCACATAAGGATCTCTTCCACAGTTGACGTGGGTAAACAAGAGATAAGATTTTTGGATTGAGTATTTTTATATACTCCAGTTCAGTGTAGGATACATAGTGTGTTAGTGTGTAAGATATACAGAGTACACCACACTGCTCAAAATTAAATAAAAAAATCACTTAGAGAGAACATATAAGAGTTTAGAAAGCCCTACTGATTAGAAATGCAGCTCTGGACTCGTTGGATTTAGAAGAACTGCTTCTGAGTCCTTCTATGGTTTTTCTGTTGAAAAATAGAGTGTCATAGTTCAGCTTGTGTTCTTGGGTTCTTCATAGGTGTTGGATTGTGCTCATGAGAGTTCTTGGTAAGTCTTCCAATCTCTCCTTCGTGCTCAAGATTTTTCTTCTATTTCAGCACAGTGCACTTTGGGTTTTCGAGTTATCATGCGTATTTAAGTTCTTCTTGTTGTATATTCACACCCATGTTTATGTACTGGAGCTCAATCTTCTTTATATTCCATAAGTTTTGGCAGTAGGAATGATTCCCTTTTCATAGGTACGAGATACGGTTTCTTGACATTCCAACAACTATCATTAAATAACATTAATTTCATTAAAACATAAAATGTGACTATTATCATTATTTAATTAATATTTACAAAAAGGTTAAGAACAGTGTCACAGTGATTATGTAAACGGTGTCTTCTTCACGGTATAGTCTTCACAGTATGTGGTTCAAGGTATGTTTTTCACGGTGTCTGTATGGCACAATGTGTAGCTCACGGTGTCTAGGTCACGATTTTTCCTTCACGATGTCTGGGTCACAGTTTGTCCATCATGGTGTCTGGGTCACGGTTTGTCCTTCATGGTGTCTGGGTCACGGATTTTCCTTCACGGTGTCTGGGTCACTATTTTTCCTTCACGATGTCTGGGTCACGGTTTGTCCTTCACAGTTTCTCTATACTTAGAAAAATATCTATATTTATACTTAGACAGTAATATGTATAATATGAATTAAGATTAACCAGTAGAGAGTAAAAGAACTTGAATCATAAATATAAAGACTTGATAATATAATTGAGATTGGTGATCATGAATAATACATGTAAATAAAAGATATTAATTAACATTAATAAGATTTGTTATCATTAAAACATGATGTGAAATTAAGATTGAGATTAATTAATAGTAATAGGATTTGTGATCATTAAAACATGATTAATACATGTGGAGTCCAACAATCTCCACCTTTTTTATTTTCAAAAATCATGTATAGTCAAAATATAAATGAAATGTAAAATTTAATAAACTAGCATATTATAATAATAAAAATTAGAGAATAATAGAATTCGATAATAACATATCTCATTATAGTAGTGATACTTGTAGTTTTTCTTTCCCTTTTGGGATAATCAAAAAGTATAGAAATTAAAATTACACACTGCATTTGTCATTAAAAAGTGATCAGAATATAACATAAAAGAGAAATACAAATAGTAAACAATCAATGACATCCCATCATAAAAGAAAAAAAATAGTCCCTAGAGTCTTCAGGGATCCACCTTTTCCTTTCCTTTATCAGCAGTAGGAGCTGATGCTGAAGTAGAATAATGAATAGAGGTGGTAGATAAAGAGTGTAATGGTAGACCTTCAAAAACAGATGGAGACAAAGTAGGAGCAGTAGAAGATCTAGGATGTGGTTGGTCAAGAATGACTGGTCGGATCTAAGAAAGAGCTTGGCTGACTGTCATGGCAGTGGAGGCATGGGTAAGTAGACCAGGTCTAAGGGGTGTAGCAGCTGGAGCACCAATTGAAGTACTCTACACATGAAGACATGGATTCAAAAGATTTATGAAATAAGAAATTATCTCTCCACCATATTGCATAGCCTTTGCAAAATCTTCCTTATTCTCCATAAATTTTTTCAACAGTCTAGTGAACTCTTTAAGCTTCTGATCTTGAGCTTTAAAAGATTGAGTTACAGGAGGGATTTTCCAGTTTTCCACAAGAAACATAAAGTGATTTGTCATGTCACTTTTGGAGAACCTATGGGTGAGATAAAAATCTATTTTCATAGTGATCTCCTTTTGAGCATCATTGGCTATCTTAGAATGAATTCTGACCAAGTACAATGCTCGATCATTGTTCATAACCACTTCTAACAAAGAAGAGATATCCAAGCCACTAAAGGCATTCTGACGTTCTTTCTTGATTATGGATCTCATTAAAGAATCATCCAAAGGATGAACATAAGGTTTACCTGAAGCAGGAGAAGCTTTTACGGCTATGGATAGAACTTTGAGCTGTGTTAATACATTTTGCAGACATCCAGTGTACTCATCTGTGAGCTTATTCACATTTTCTATAAGCTCCCTCATGCGTTCCAACATCATGGTGTGTCTTGTTCCAATCTTTTCATTGAAGGATAGTAGATGTGGATGCACTTGAGACACAATCTCTCTAGCAAGGGTGGAATCAGTTGGCTCAGGAGAAGTAGCAACAGGTGCTGGGGCAGAAATAGGAGTAGGATCTGATCTTAAAGACAGCTCATTCTTCAAGTTTTCTACCATATTTTTTAGGTTTGCAACATCACCACTCAGTAACTTATTTTCTACTCTTACATCTTGAATTTCTCAGATCATCCTTGGTTGAATATGCAATATAATATTTTCCAAGAGAATTGATGCATCTTCTTGACTTAGTTGAGTCACTGGACGAGGTTGAGTGGATAAAATCTTCTCAACACCAGCCAGGACAATCTCTCTAAAGACTTTCAAATCATCTTTAGTTAAAAATGAGGTCGTTCAGGTAAGAGTGCAGGTGAAGGTAGTGGAGCAGGTTCTGGTTGTGGTTCAGAGTCATCTTCAGACTCAAATTCTGATTCAAATTGAGGATGGGGCTCTGGTTTTGGTTCTAAATGTGCTACAGACTTTAGTTGAAACACAGAAGAGAGATCCATTCCAGTTGTAGTCACTTTCTCTGACTCATTCACATCATAAAATATTGGGAAAACATATCAAGTGTACACAGAGTATGAGATAGTAGGTTGAGAAGCTTTTGCAGATCCAGATTCTATAATCTCAAGGTTTTGAGGTTACTCCCCCTCAAATTGTGCTTCCATTTTAGAGAATATAGGCTCAGCAACATGGTTATGATCTAGAGGATCATCTCTAATATCTTCATCAAACTCTTGCCTTGACAGCTTAAAGCCAATTTTGATCCTCTCTTCAGCAGAGGGAATATACTCAGGAACCGATTGTTCCACTAGTTGTGCTTCCAGACTTTTCTCTTTCTCAACAGGGAGATCCTCTTCAACAGGATCTGTCTCTATGGTTGCTTGCTGCTCTAAATTAGGAAAAACCAATTTTATTACAGTCGTAGGATGAGTTTCTGGATTGACATCCTCACTAGAAGTAGGATCTTACTCTTCTCTCAAACCAACAGTAACTTCCTCTCCATGAGGTATTTTAGTAGGGACAACAACAAGGACAATAGCCCTTTCTTTTTCAATAGGAGATATTTCTATTGGAGGTATTCTAGCTTCTTCTCTTGGTGAAACTTCAGATGTCACTTCCTCTTCTTCTTCTTCTTCTTCTTCTTCTGAATACTCAGCCACTTCATCTGTTTCCAAACAGGATTAAACATTTTGTAAAGTTGATCATTATCCTCAACCCACTTCTTCTTCCATGGGTTCCATCTAATCTTAATCCTTCTGATGATAGTCTTGGATAAGAATAAATCATAATCCTCTACCTTTTCTTCATTCGGTCCAACATTCCCTTTGGAAACTAGAATGGCTAAAATCATCCTTGAGTAAAACAAGGAGGTGGATTTGGAAGTGACTTTAATCAACTCATATATATGGTTAATAACATACTTGCATAGGTTGATCTTATGGCCATTCTTTGATAGGTGAATCAAGAACACATCCTGATACTTCTTTACAGCAAAATTCCCTTTTCTTGGACTGATCAAATTCTGAACAAATTTGAACAGTATTCTTGATTCTCTATCTAGCTATGAAGCTATAGCCCTTCGCTTGGTTCCATTACCAGTTAAGGTTCCCAATGCATTTTCCAGATTGAAGATATCAGATGATAGAGGAGGGTCTCTCTGGTAGTCATCACTCACTATTACATGAGGAATCCGTAGGCATGCAGCCCGCAGCCTCAATGTGAAAGAAAACATTTGTCCATTGATCCAGCTGGTCACCATAAATTTTTCTCCAAAATCAAAGGAAAACTTCAAATATTGTTAGATTTGAGATACCAGCCTTGGGTAAATTGGTCTATTTTTTCCAGATAACCATTCAAGTCATCCTTGTTCTTTTAATACTTTCAAAACTAACGAATTGCTAGACAACATCCACTCAGGGCAAATCTCTTTATCAGGTACAATAGTACGGCTTACCATGTTTGGGTTTAGAGGTCCTTTGGGAGCTATCCTTGGTATTATATTCTATTTCTTCGAGCGGCGCTTCTTAGACGAGGGTGAAGAAGGACGCTTCATCCTAGGCATCCACTGAAGGTTCAGGCGAGAGAGGAGATGGTTTTCAAGAGTGAGAAGATTCAAGAGAGTGTTCGGGTAAGGAATCAAATGAAACCCTTATGTTTTATCATATGGGAATGTTAGACTTCATAAAAACAAAAACACGAGAAATAAAATATTAGTTAAATAAAAATTACCGTGATACGGGTTAAAATAAGAGTAAAAATAATCATCACGATGAGACAGTGAGTAGGCATTACGGTGTGAACGAAAACCGTCATCACGGTGAGACAGTTGGTGATCGTCACGGTGAGACAGTGACCATCCTGTGCAGTCACAGTGAGACAGTGACCACCCTGTGCAGTAATGCTGAGATAGTGAGTTGACAGACTGTGAGCACATGGTCTTAATGGTGAGACCGTAAGCATGAAACAGTAACTGTAAAACAGTGACCCTGAAATCGTAAAATAAAATATAGTAAAGTATTAAACATTAAGATCAGTAAGATATCTATTTATGATTAATCATGCCAAGATCATGTATGATGTACTCTAATCTCTCATAATTTAATGGTTTAGTGAATATATCATCAAGTTGATATTCAGTACCAATGAATTCCAAAGTGATATCAACTTTTTGATAATAATCCCTCAAAAATTGATGTCTTACATCAATATGTTTTGTCCTAGAATGAGAAAAAAGATTCTTAGAAATGTTAATAGCACTTGTGTTATCAAAATTTATTGGTACATGTATGAATTGATATCCATAGTCTAGTAATGTGTGTTTCATCCACAAAATTTGCACACAACAACTTCTAGCAGCTATGTATTCAGCTTCTGTAGTACATAATGCAAAAGAATTTGGTTTCATACTACACCAAGATACTAGTGACTTTTATAAAAGGTGACATGTTCCAGAGGTGATTTTTCTATCTAACATACATCCAGTAAAATCAGCATCAGAATAACTAACTAATTCAAATGATTGTCCTTTGGGATATAATAGTCCTAAATTTGGAGTATGCTTGAGGTATTTGAAAATTCTCTTTACAGCATTTAAATGGGACTCTTTAGGGTTTTCTTGAAAATGAGCACACATACACATGATAAACATAATATTAGGACGACTAGTAGTCAGGTCGAGTAGACTTCCAATCATTCCTCTATAAGTGGTTTGATCAACAGATTTACCATCTTCATCAAGATCCAACTTACAGGTGGTACTCACAAGAGTGTCACTACATTTTGTGCTATCCAATCCAAAACATTTCAAAAGATCTCTTATATATTTACTTTGAGTTAAAATAATTCCATCATCATTTTAAAAGATTTTAAATCCATGGAAAAATTTGAGTTCACCCATTAAACTCATTTCAAATTCATTTTGCATCGTTTTAGAAAAATCAGTACATAGGTAATTTCTTGAAGATCCCAAAATAATATCATATACATAAATTTTTATTACTAAAACAACTTTATAAATTAATTTTATAAAAAGATTAGGGTCATCTATAACTTTTTTATAACCTTTAGAAACTAGAAAAGTACTTAATCTGTCATACCATGCTCTTGGAGCTTTTTTTGGACCATATAAAGCTTTCGATAATTTGAAAATATGATTTGGAAAATGAGGCTTTGTAAATCTAGGTGGTTGTTCAACAAAAACATCCTCAGCAATATATCCATTTATGAATGAACTTTTAACATCCATTTGATATAGTTTGAAATTTAGATGTGCAACATAAGCAAGTAAGATCTTAATAGCTTTTAATATGGCTACTGGAACAAAAGCCTCCTCATAGTCAATTCCTTCTTCTTGACTATAGCCTTATGCAACTAGCCTAGCTTTGTTTCTAACTATGTTTCCATATTCATCTACTTTATTTATAAACACGCATTTAGTGCCTATTGTGAAAGTGTCCTAAGGTCTTTCAACAAGATTCCAAACATTATTTCATTCAAACTTATTGAGTTCCTCTTGCATAGAAATCACCCAAAATTCATCATTAATAGCATCATCAATGTTTTTAGGTTCAAGCTATGATAAGAAGGATTGATGTTCAAACTGATTTCTAAGAGAAGCTCTAGTCTGTGTCCCTCTATCCAGATTTCCTACAATTGCATCTAAAGGATTATTCATTAGAATTCTAGTTGATCTAGTAAAGGTAGGACTAGAAATTTCAAGTTCATCTATAGGTTCGGGTTCAACAGAAGGAGATTCTAGAATATGTCTAGAACTGGATGTCTTTATAGCAGGTTCTTTGGATTTTTCATTAAGGTCCATAACAGAGAAATCTTCTTCAAGATTTTCAAGATAGTTTTTAGAATCATGTGGATCAGTTTCATCAAATTTTTTGTGAATAGATTCTTCCACACACTTGGTTCTCTTATTGAAAACTCTATAGGCTTTGCTAGTTGTAGAATATCCTAAAAAGATTCCTTCAGCACTCTTAGAAGAAAACATATCAAGATTATCCTTAGTATTAAGAATAAATACTTTACAGCCAAAGACTCTAAAGTAACTAACGTTAGGTTTTATATTAATTCCACAGTTCATAAGGAGTCTTCTTAAGAATAGTTCTAATCAAGACTCTATTAATGATATAAAAAGCTGTATTTACAGCTTCAGCCCAAAAGTAAATAGGCAGGTCATATTCATTAAGAATATTTCTTGCTATTTCTTGAAGGGTTCTGTTTCTTATTTCTACTACACCATTCTTATGAGTTTTCCTAAGAGAAGAAAAGATATGACTATAGACATTGTGTGAGAAATTTGATTCAAATTCATGATTTTTAAACTAACGTCCATGATCACTTCTCAGGGTTTTAATCTTAATTCCACTATGGTTTTCTACAAACATGGAGTATTTAACAAAGTAAGAGCAATCTTAAATTTTTTAAGCTAAGAAGTATAGCCAAGTATATCTAGAAAAGCCATCTACTAAGACATAGACATAGTGCTTTCCATTTAAACTAGAAACTCTTGAAGGTCCAAACAAGTCCATATGAACGAACTCGAGAGGTTGAGAAGTTGAAACTTCTTTATTTGATTTTAAAAAAACTATATGTTGCTTTCCCTTTTGACAGAGATTACATACATTGTCATTTGAAAAATCAAGTTTGGGTAAGTCTCTAACCAAGTTCTTCCTTGTTAGTTTTCTAAGTGAATGGATGTTGTAGTTTCGTAATCTTCTTTTCCATAACCAAGATTCTTTAGGAAAATCATTTAAACAAGTAACATACTATTTAGCTAAAGCATTTAAATCAACAACATAAACCTTTTCATTTCATAAATAAGAAAAGACTAAAACATTCTTATAATTAAAAACATTAGAGGAATCATTTTATAATTTCACATTAAATCCATTACCACATAATTGAGAAATACATAACAAATTATATTTCAGTCCATCAACAAATACAACTTTGGAAATTAAGACTGAATTAGTGTTACCAATTTGGCCTAGGCCGAAGATCTTTCCTTTAGAATTATCACCAAAGGTGACATAGCCTCTATCAACCTTTATTAAACTCTTGAAGCATGAGTAATCCCCAGACATATGTCTTGAACATCCACTGTCCAAATAACGTGTCTTCTTGTGGGAACTCTTCAAGCAGGATTCCTACAAAACAGTTTCAGATAGAATATGATTTTGGTACCCAGATCTTCTTGGGTCCAGATAGGTTAGCAATCAAATCTTTAGGTACCCATATTTGTCTTATGGGTCTCATATAATTTATAGAATCAAAATATTTTGAGAGATAAACTCTATTTTATTTATAACTATGTCAATAACTAGTTGAAGCATATGAATTTCCAGAACTATAACAAGCAGTATTCTGTCCAGATTTAGGAATAAATCTATTATTAGTAATCTGTCTCTGTCCAGGTTTGTAGCCTATTTTAGTAGTGTATTTAGGTGACACATTCTTTCCTAGACTTTGAGTTAGTGTATCCTTTCCATTTGTGAACTTCTCTAAGTCCATTCTATGTTGCTCCTTAGACATTTTTAGTTCAGTGTTCTCTTTTAACAGTTGAGGATATTTCTCTTTTTCAATAGTAAGTTCAGTTTTAACAGTTGTAGTGAGAGCATGTTGTTTCTTCAATGATTTGTACTTATCCGTAATTTCATTGCGTTTCTCTTCCAGCATATTACAATATTCAAATAATTCCTCACTAGTCATGTTTTCAGAATCTGAATCATATTCAGTTCTAGAATAATAATAATTTAAAACAGAAGTATCTAAGGTTACCTCAGATGTGTTTTTCATGAAGCACATGTTGGCATGTTACATTTCAGAATCATACATTTCAGATTCAATTGTGCTGTATTCAGAAGATCTCCAGGTATCCTTTATAGCTTTCTTGTACTTGCTGTCCTTGTACTCATATTTATTCTTGAATTTTCGCTTTGGGAAGTCTTCTTTAATGTATCATTTTCTTTTTCACTCATAGCAAACAACTTCATCTCTTTTATCTGCCTTTTTTTATTCCTTCTTCCAATGACCCTTATTATCATACTTTCCCTTGTAATTTGATTTTCTGAAGAATTTCATCTTCCTATAAAATTTCATAAACCTTCTGGCTATTTGATCCATTTCAGCATCACTATCAGAGTCCGAGCTTCCACTTGTTGAACTATCTATTTGTATTTGAGCTTTTTTCTTTGACCTAGTTTTTTGAAGCAGTAGTCTTGAAAGCCACTGATTTCCTTTTTTGGTTCATCCTTTTCCTCTTTATTCACCTTGATTTCTTCCTCATACATCATAATATTACCAATCATCTCTTTGACAGGTAGTGATCCAATGTCACATGACTCTCTGATTGAAACAAATGTGCCTCTCCATCGGTCTGGTAGACATCTTAATATCCTCAAAATTTGTTCCTTATCTGGAACAGCTTTTCCAAGTGAACTCATTGTATTGACTATCTCATTGATCCTGAGATACAAATCAGAAATCGGTTAATCAGTTTTCATTTTAAAAATTTCAAATTTAATAGTATAATTATTTAATCTCATTTCTTTGACAATAGTTGTTCTTCGTGAGAAACACCTAAAGTATCCCAAATTTCAAAAGAAGTTTTATAGGCAGAAATTCGGTTAAATTCTTCATCTCCTAAAGCACAGTACATGGCATTCACGGCTTTAAAATTATTATTGAAATCAGTATTTGTAGTTTCATCCCAAGTTGTTCTTTCAGTTTATGGAATTTTATATTGAGACTCTATAGTAGTCCAAATATCAAAACCAATGCTTTCTAAATGAATTTTCATTTTCAACATCCACTAAGAATAGTTTGTGCCATTGAAGAAAAGTGGCATGTTAGTAGAATCACCTTCATGTCTATTATCCAAAACTAGATTTTAGAAAATAAATTTAAACAGATAAAAATTTAGAACTAATGTAAATTTAAGATCTTTAAATATGAAACTAAAATCACAGTTGAAAAACAGAGTATTTCAAAAATCCTTTAAAAAAAAATCCTTTGATACCAAATATTGGTCGGAGTGGATACTCAAGAGGGGGGTGAATTGATTTCCAATTAAAATTTCTGTTAAAAATATTTCTCTTAAAATCCCCCAAATTAAAATCAATGTTAAACTATAGTGAATCTATACAGAGTGTAAAGGTTCGATCAGTTTCTCAAAGATTGATTAGGTCTCAGTTAACTTAATCTGAAGATTAAATTAACTTTTTAAACTGACTTATTTATTTACAATATGTATAAAAACTTTCTAATTTATCTATCAAAGTAGCTTTAAAATAGTTTTTTATTTCAAGGTAATAACAACAGAATATAAAAGAAATATTTAGTATAATTTAAACATACTAAAGATGCACAGCATATATAACAAGAGGATCAGTCTCAAGACGAGACATAGTCCAATCAAATTTATATATATATTTTATCCACACCCTGGATCAGGGTTAACAACAGTTTACAAAACTGTCCAGGCCATGCAGGAACCTCTACCACTGTTCTTCGTGGGAAATAATATGAAGACCAGTCCGCACAAGGTCCTCTTCCATCTATGACGTGGGTAAACAAGAGTTAAGAGTTTTGGAGTGAGGATATTGATATCCTCCAGGTTAGTGCAGAAGATAGAGAGTGTGTGTAATATATACAGAGTACACAAAAATTCTAAAAAGTAAATAAACAAATCACTTAGAGAGAAAAGATAAGAGTTTAGAAAGCTCTACTGATTAGCAATGCAGCTCTGGACTCGTTGGATTCAGCAGAACTACTTCTGAGTCTTTCTCTGGATTTTCTATTGAAAAACAGAGTGTCGTAGTTCATCTTGGGTTCTTGTGTTCTTCAGAGGTGTTGGATTGTGCTCATGAGAGTTCTTTGTATGTCTTCCAATCTATCCTTCGTGCTTAGGATTGTTCTTCTAGTTCAGCATAGTGCACTTTGGGTTTTCGAGTTATCGTGCGTATGTAAGTTCTTATTATTGTATATTCACACCCATGTATGTGTACTGGAGATCAATCTTCTTTATATTCAAAAAGTTCTGGTAGTAGGAATGATTCCCTTTTCATAGGTATGAGATACAATTTCTTGACATGCCAACAACTATCATTAAATAAAATTAATTGCATTAAAAACATCAAAGATGACCGTTATCATTATTTAATTAATATTGACAAAAAAATTAAGAAATAGTGTCACAGTGATTATGTAAACGGTGTCTTCTTCATGGTATGGTCTTCACGGTATGTGGTTCACGGTATGTGTTTCATGGTGTCTGTATGTCACGGTGTGTAGCTCACGGTGTCTGGGTCAGGGTTTGTCCTTCACGGTGTCGGGGTCACAGTTTGTGCTTCACGGTGTCTGGTTCACGGTTTGCCCTTCACGGTGTCTCTATACTTAGACAAATATCTATATTTATACTTAGATAGTAATATGAATAATATTAATTAATCTTAACAAGTATAGAGTAATAGAACTTGAATCATAAATATAAAGACATGATAATATAAGTGAGATTGGTGATCATGCATAAGAAGTGTAAATAAAATAGAGTAATTAACATCAACAAGATTTGTTATCATTAAAACATGGTGTGCAATTAAGATTTTGATTAATTAATAGTAATAGGATTTTTTATCGTTAAAACATGATTAATACATGAGGAGTCCAACAGTTTGTATTTTATTATTTTTGAGAATCATTCTTTACCTATGACCTGAGGACAGAATATACAAACACCACATTCATATCCCACAAACCACTATCTCATAGTAATGATAATAACACCATTACCGCTCTAGAACATTGGCCCATATCCTCTTGTGATGACAATTATTATTTTTCTTATATATCTCATAATCCCTTGGAACCTGTTAATAAAAATCGAATCACTCAAATATCAACTCATAATCCCATGGGCCCTTCAAAGATTGAATATATCACCTAGACTCTAACTCATAATTCTATATCCTGGTATGATATTGTTACATATCTTTGGATCTATCTCATAAGCCTCTAGACACAACCTATAAAGAGTACATTTTTATTCCTCTATCTATAATTCCTCAGGAAAAAAAAATAAATATTTTATTTTTTTGAATTTTTATTTTAAGAATAAAAAACCTATAGATAATTATTATACCTCCCAAAATTTAAATCCTAATCGCCAAGAATTTGGTGAAATTTTTTAAATTAGATATTGCTAACCACCTTACATGGCCAAAATGGGAGGGAATTTGTACTTATTATGTTATGATTCATTAAATTTTACTCCTTGGGATTTTCCACCCATCATTCACCAAATGAATTTACATATCATTTTAATAATTTTATTTCACATGAAAAATCAAAACTGAGTCAATCATAGGTATGTTGTATTTTACACATCATATTACCCACTCAAATAATTAATTCTATAATCATTTATAGTGTAATATCATAATTAATGCTACATAATATCATATCTATTTCTATTTATAAGAAACTAATGTATGTATTTTTTCAATTTAATCTATTCATTTCAATGAAACTAATTATATTTCATGATATTTTGTATTTTTTCCTATCAATTTTTTTCTGATATATCTCTTTACCTTTCAGAACTCCATACTAAACAAAAAAGTTTATTCCGAACATGGAATATTTATTTATATGGAACATCATTTATCAACATTCAAATTAATTTCACACAAGTTACCAAAATAAATTTTCTTATATGTTTCAAAACTCATAAATCTAAAATTAATTTACTCCAACAAAATCACTCTTCACCTAAGAGATCTATTAATATTCCATTTATTAATTTTATATTTATATAAATTATATATTTTCAAGTATCCTAGTAAATAAGAAAACTATAAAACCATATTCTACAAGTAAATCATAGATTATTCATTTATATAATTGTATATTTTTTTCCCTAATATCATGAGAACCAAGGCCATTCTCACCTAAATGATTGATGTCATAATCATAAATTTTTTAAGGTACATACCAACATGAAATACCAAAACTAATATAATTCATTATCATAGATGTTTACCAAAGTATCTACATTGATGATATCTTATTGAAATAATATAATTCCAAAAGAGATGTATAAATATAACCCATAAGTCAAAATCCATATTTTATGAGCACAAACCAAGAAATCAATTACCATAAGTGGAATAAGTTAATGTATTAACATTTCCATGGTTCCTTGGTCACTATATCATAGATGAAGAAACAATCCAATACTATAAAAATGATTTCCCAATGTAATTATATAATATAAAGGAAAATATGAGGCGATGTGAAATCCACTTACTCATGAATCTAACGATAAAGGATAAATGGATTTAATAGATTCCTACCCCTGCCCTAAAAAGTCCATCAATTCAGTATACAGAAATTCGGATTCCCCACTAGATTATTATTTGGTTCATCAGTTCACATTAAATTCCATTTCCAACACACACTTAAATAAATTATTCACTTTATTGTCCCGCTAACATTTCACTCCTTAATATAGAAAATTCCATATAAATAAATTAAAAAATTAAAAATTAAAAAATGACATAAAATTATGGTTGTTAAAACATTGGTTGGGTTATCATAAATAATGATCCATTTGTGTTATATTTCGTTTAATGGGTTATAGATAAGAGGGAGTTTGAAATGGTGCATTAATTATTATTGACTATATATTGTAACCATGTATTATAGGTATCTTATATCTTGGATAAAAAAATTGTTTTATTAAATTTGGGAGAATGGTAGTTATCTAATAATTAAAAGATATTTTTTATCATCAATTGAGTGTTAAAAATGGAAAAATCAAGAATATTATGGTCATGTTTGATATGACTGTTATGATTGTTTCAGGATTTTTGTGGTTGATGAATTTACCAACGTTGTTCTTGGGACTCTTCAATAGAATATTTTAATACTATCATGTTTAATTTATATATCACTTCATTTAAGACATACTAATATATTCTATAATTTATTAAGATAATATGGATCATTTAAAAAGCATATATAGATTTTTTGTGAGACCATTATTTATTTTGTATGTTTTAAAGGAAATATTTTTTAATTTGGGAAGGTTGTTCTTTAGGAACATTGTATCTTACAGATATGTGGATGTAAATCCATAGAATCTCAGTGTCTTGTTTATATAGGAATCCATAAAAAAATATCTTTAATTTATATATATATATATATATATATATTAACATATAATGGTATTACTATATGTTTTTAATGACCAAGAAAAGAGAGATTCATTTTACCTCTATAACCCATAAGTGGTGGATTTCTTAGTCCATAAATTCTATATAAGGGATGTTTTATGAGATCATTTGGTGGATAAATTATGATTTAATATTAGGAGTTAAATTAAAATTGTTGAATAATTGGTTTTTCATTATAAATATGGCCAACATATAGTTTGTTATTCTGTTAGAGATATTAAAGATAACATATATGTATAAGAAATTAGTCTTAAATATGCATTTTTATGTGACTGCTGACTAGATGGTTATTGTAAAAGTATTTTCAAAGAAACTGTAGATATATTATTTTATAAATTATCTCTTTTGTATTTTAATAGATATAAAAAACTCAGATATATTAATTTTTATATAGGATTCCAAATAAAAAAATTCCAAAAATGAAAATTTTTAAAAAATCAGAATGTGGAGATTTAGAAACTTATTTTTAAAATATGGTGATTTATGTATTAAAAAAAATTGTGAAAGGAAAAGTTTCACCATATTTATAATTATATTACAATAATTTGTTTGTATAAATACATTTATCTTGTTCTATTATTTAAAAATTGGTATTAAAAATCACTCTTACTTATTATAAGGTCTCATATCTGCATGGATGGATATTTTGCATGTTTTGAAAGACCGAGGATCTTAGTGAAGGCTTGGAGGTAGTTTGGAGAAGTTCAGTCGAATAAATCCGGTATCAGGGAGGCTACATAACTTGTAATGTCCTACTAAAATGTGTACTATTTTGGGTTTCAAAAAATAAAATAAATGTCATGGCGATGGGTTTTTCGGCGGAACCAGATGACAATATAGTACCTGATGTGAATGAGGGGTACACGTCATGTACAACCCCACTACTATATGTTTTAATGAAATTTGGCTGCTTTGGTTTTCCAAACCCTATGGACGTGCCTATTTTTTCTCTCATCCCAGGTGACCCAACACCTCCATTGATAGAAATTTAGAGATCCCTTTGATATGAATTGAACTCAGGATTACTTCTTTATTCCACCTTCGATCTGATGTAAGATCTACTTCCATTCATGTGGTTTTGTTTGATCTGATTTCTCTTATTTATCCTTTCCTTGCGATGGAGCTTGATCTCTATGGTTTTAATATGTTTTTCTTGGTTGTTGGTTGGCACATTTGTTTGGTGATTTCCTCAGGTGGATGTAGTTATCGTAGCGGGCAGGTGATTGTGATTTGTTTTGTGGATCATTCTTGTGAAAAGATCGATGATACCCTTTGAGGTAGGGGATTTTTGGATTCTATATTATTTTATGTGTGGTAGTATAGTTTTCATGTTTTAGCATATAGTTAAAAATATAATGACCTAATAAATATATAAACCAGATTAAAATAATTGGTATCAATTTCTTAGTACTGTTATTGCCTCGTGGTTTTCTAAATAGTGTGATATCTATGCTTCTTGTTTTAATCATCTTGTTCTTAATTGAAATTGGAATAGAATATATAGCCAAAATTAATTATAAATTGTTTTTATATAGAAAAAGAGTCATGTTATTGAATCTGTTACTAGTTTTAATTTTAATGTAAATAAAATTGATTTAGTAAATACATTTAATTGATAAACATTAATCATGTTTATGTTGGCTGATAAAATAACCAAATGTGTGAAAAATTAATTGTTTAATCAATATCGATAGCTATGATATATTTCTATTTAGGTTTCCCATTATTGGAACCTAAGATTAAATAATCGGTTAATTCAAGATAGATTAATGAATTTCTTTATTGGTAAAATATAATACCTAGTAGGGTTCTGTGTTACCCTCTTGCCTATAAATTCCAAGAGCATTATGTTTTTGAGTCTTGGCATCTTGTTGTGTTTGAATGTTGGATTCCTTTCTTGGGGCCATGAGCCTAGTTTCTTTGTTGTTTGTTTCTTTCTTCTTGTGTTTTGGTGTGAGCCTAAGATCGATGTGACTAGAGGGCTATTGTGGTATGTGTGGTAGGTAAGCCCAGTGGTTGTGGCAGCATTTGATGCCTAGAGTGGCGAGATGCATCTTTTTATTCATGTGGGTGTCGGGGAGCACACCGGGGATGATGGAATGGGTTGAAGATGGTCTTACCCATTGATGTGAATTTGGTTTATTGATGAATGTGTTGTTTGGTTATAAAATTTTATTTCACCACATCTTGAGGCTGCTGGTCTTAATTTCCCACCATACAAAAATGTGAGGATGCACGGGGTATGCCACATGCATTCCGTGTTTATCCTCTCAATGAATGATGGGTATACGCTCCTGCTATAGGTAGAAAAGACTCGACGGTTATTTTTTCTAGTCACCATGTTGAACCCCTTGGGTTTGGTATAATTAAATATTTACATAGAATACCTAGAATTATGGAAAAGTAATAATTTTTTTAATAAGTGATTAAATAAATGATTTTGAAACAATGGGGTTGGTGCTTGTGGGGATGCATTGTTGTGGTTTTACTTTTGAGTAGTCATGGACATGGTTGAGTTATTTCTAGAGACCAAGAACCTTTTTTGTGATGCAAAAGAAATGTAATGTGGAAATGATAATGGTTAATTAATTTTAAAATAATTAATTAACATAAATTGAAACTAATTAAAAGGTTTAAGATGAATTAATAAAGATCATTAAATGTTTGTGTGCTTATAGGATATCTAGTCTTAAAAATTGGTAGCAGGAGTCTGAGAGACGTTAGCTGTAGTTGTATCTATGATAAGGTTTTTTCCATAGTGTGGTTGTAAAAAATATAATATCAAGTATGTTTTGTGTTTCTATATGCCACTGAAAACTTTCGGTTAGAGAGACTGACACCCCCAGGATTCTGAACCCTAGGGGGTGTTTTCCCCAACATCCTGGTGGGAGGATTGATGGCTGACATCCCCCTTTGGCTCTACCCTCTTCTCTTGGTAGTTTCTTGTGCTAGTATGAATGGTGGTTATTTTTTCCCATATATGTGTTTATAGGGATGTGGTGTCTTATGGTAATTTCACATGCATATATTCTATAAATAGTTTCCTACTGACTTTCATAGTTTTAACGTGTATATACTATGATGTATTGGGGATCCTTACTCGGTATATGGGCTATAATGGTTTGAGGTATAATACCCTACATATGATAAATGTTATGAGAACTGTAGTGGATCCTAGAAACTACCCATTTACTTTGGTTATGTGGATGTGGTCATTGGTATGCATGAGGTTTATGTTGTGGCACTTTTTCCAAGTGTCTGCGAGTTATCCTTTTTAGAGACTGATGGCTTAGGATGTGTGAAATTGGGGAAAAGAGGCAAAATATTGGGGAAGTGGTAATGGAGTACCATTTAAATTCTTTATTAAATTACAAATTCTATTATGCGATACATGGTGAGGTTAACCATGGTGATGCTAGAAACATAGTATACTTATTTAGGTGATGACTTAGTTTCACTATTTGTTCACATTGATTTAGCATGATTTCCTTACTTTTGTACGAGAGGATCTAGGGAGGATCCTAGTGAGTATACCATTATACTCACCCTATGATATATAAACTATTTCTCAAGTCACTTATTGGAGGTTGTAGATCATGATTGTTACTACTAGTTTGTGGGGGTTTGTAAGAGCTTTTTGGGCTATGTGATCATTACCATATTACTTTATTTTGGTACTTGTAGTTTCTACTTCAGTTGTAGTATTTTTTATCACATCACATATTTATACTTTGGGCTTCATTTTATATTTCAGTCTGAGTTATAGTTGGTTCGTGTCTTCCTTATCTCTCCCTTTCTCTTGTGTTATCATATAGGGTAGTGTCTCATATCTTCATGTTTGTTTTACCCTCAGTGCAATTCTCTTACGCGAGGCCTACTAATGGTAGGACATGGGGGGGAATTATCACTCTTTCCACAATGATGTCCAAGGAGGGGTAAACTTTGTTGGGAGGGGTCATGACAGAGTGGTATCAGATGTGTGGTTGTGGGATGTAATGTAGTTTATAGTAAGGCATAGGTGAGGTTAAATGGTTTGGGAGGGAAATGGTATCAACTAAGTTTATCAAGTGATATGAAAACTAAAGAATAACTATGACATAGGTATTTAGGCCCCCCTCTGATCTTAGGGATAGAATATTATGTTTAAAATGGATATTAAACGAACTGATGATGGTTTTAGGGTAGACACCTAGTAAAGGGTAATGCATCATTATTCTTTTGGAATGTATTTTAATGGGTAGACCATAATATAGGTTAACCTAAAATGTGTAAAATAAAAAAATTAATTAATGTTAAATTCATTTATATTCTTAGTTTAGGAGTTCTAACTGTATGTTATATTTGAAGTAATGGCTCTAGGGTGACGTCCACATCAACTTCACAAAGTAGTTGTCCTGTAGTTTGTGCCAGTAGATTGTAAAATATTAGAGATTGAAAATGATTGCACTTGTAGGAGTACACTATGAGATTTCTAGTGTCAGAGGTTATAGAAGTATGAGGGCTTAGTTTTAGATAAATTAATTGAATACCTGTGGGATGATGTTGAGATATATTTTAGTTTGATCTATGCTAAGAATGAGAATTGGGTGTCCTTAGTTGTGAAAATGTTGTGTGTGGAAGAGAGGAAGTGGTGGTACTTATTCATCGTGGATCACGAGGAGTCTGAAATCTCATCGGAGAATTTCTGAGAGCAGTTCAGAGTCAAGTTTCTCTCATCTACTATGAATGTGGCTAGTCTCCAGGAGCTGGTTAACCTTCATCAAGGATGCATTGGTGTACTAGAGTTAAGAATCCATTTCTGGAAACTTCTATGATATGCTTTAGACCTATTTCACAACGAGGATACCAGGGCAAGGCATTTCGAGGACTCTTGGGTACAGTGATTCAGCGCTAGGTCAAACCTTTTTTACTATGATATATATTGAGGTTTCGGTGATGGAAGAGTCCATCAAGAGGATGTTATCCAAAAATGGATTTTAATTAGAGGGGAGTCATCAGGATTCTTCATGAAATAGATATGTGGTCTGGGGTTCTCATTTTTCTAGGTAGAAGAGCATTTGTTCCGCCAAGGGTAGGTCCCATACTTCAATTTCTCATTTCGACGGGGGCAGATGATCTCAAAACTGTTTTGGAATATCAAGAGATTTTTTTTGTAGGATGAGGTCATTATTAGTGAGAGTTTCGGGGCTTTTAGAGCAGTCAGTGTGCATTAGGTGTTCCACTTTAGGTTTCTCCACTGAGGAAGTTCCATCCCAGGGTACAACAACTAGTTGCACCATCTTTGGTTCAGTAGAGAGAAGATAGGGTAGGTAGAAGATAGCCTCAGGATGCTCCCCAACCTCAAAGATCAGATCATAGCCATGTTGTTGGTTGTCCTTATGGGTAGAGAGGTTGTGAAGAAGGTCATGGTCATCTATATTCTTTAGAGTTTCCAGCACCATGTGATCTATACATTGTTTGAGGTACCCTTTTCTTGTTTTCTACTTTGGTGTATGCCTAATTTTATTCAGGAGTGACACAATCCTTCATATCACTTACCCTTATCCATGAATTGGTATTTGAGGTTGATAGCCTTCCAGTTCCATTGGAATTGACTTTTCCATTTGGAGGTCGATATGAATTGTTTGGAGTATGTAGATATTGTGAGCTAGTTCTGGGGAAACATCACTCTTGGGGAAAATTCATATGATTACAAATAAAACCATTTTATTTCATCCTTGGAATCGATTAGTTGTATTTGTAGTAGTCTATTGTGATTGATTTCTAAGGTAGTGGTGTTTTTTATGTCAATTTAGAGTCAACGGTGTTTGTTGGTGAGTGAGACCCTAGGATGGGTTGGAGGCATGTTATTTCTTTATCATCAAAGATGGCTGAGCTGATAATCATTTCATAATAGGATCAACAATTATCTTTTATGTTTTTCATTGAAGAGTAACTTGATGCCTTTCTTGGATAGGTTGTAGTGTTACCCCCTCGACGATAGATTGAGTTTGGGATCGAGCTCCATCCTAGAGTGTATCCTATCTCAATGTATTCATATAGGATAGTTATTTATGAGTTGTGGGGGATGCGTATACAGCTTCATAGCCTATTATAGTGTGATTTTTTATTCTGAGTGTGTCACTATGGGGTGAACCATTTTTTGTGAAGAAGGCTGACGACAGTTTGTAGTTGTGTTTTGATTATCATCACCTGAACAAATCGACAGTGATGAACCGCTATCATCATTCATGGATTGATGATTTATTTGATCAACTAAAGGTTGATTGATAGTTATAAAATATCAAATTGCAGCCAGAATATCATCAGATGCGTCTGAAGGATTAGGATATGCCAAAGACTTCTTTTTGATGTCATCATGGGAATTATAAGTTCTTAGTTATTTTGTTTATTGCTAATAATTCTATTTTTGAGTTCATGGGGTTTATGAATATTGTATTCCTTTAGTTCTGGGATAAGTTTATGATGGTTTTCATTGATGACATCCTTGTGTACTTCATGTTTTATGAGGATCATGTAGATCATATGTGTGCCGTTTTGGGAGTCCTTCATCAACAACTGTTATTTGGGAAGTAGTTTAAGTGTGCGTTTCTAGATCAAGAAGCCCATTTTGCGGGGAATGATGTATCATAGTACGTATTGGATGCGGATCCATCAAATATGTAAGCTTTTGTGTCTTGGAAATATCCTATGATTACAGAATAAGTGAAAATTGTCCTTTGTCTAGTAGGATACTATAGGAAGTTCATTGACAATTTATTTCGGGTTGTGACTCCTCTGACAAAGTTGACGAGGATGGATAAAGTGCACATGTAGACTAATTAGTTACTAACAGCTATTGAGTATCCAAAAAGAAGTTGGTCAGTGCTCTAATTCTTTTTCTCCCAGCAAAAGGAGTTTAGTTTGAGGTTTTCATTGACGCTTCACGTCTGGGGTTAAGTTTTGTTCTAATTATATAAATATGAGTCATTTCTTATGGGTCTTGGGAGTTATGTGACCATGATCATAACTATTCCACCTCCGATATTTAGTTGTAATCTATGGTGTTCTCGATGAAGTTTTAGAGACATTACCTCATTAGAGAGCACTTTAGGTTTTTCACTGATCATAAGTGCCTAGGGTATGTTTTCTCCATGTGTGACTTGAACCGTCAAAAGTATTGGTGGAAGGTGTTTTTATAGGACTAAGACTTCAAAATTTCATATATGCCTGGAAATGGGAATGTTGTAGTTGATGTGTTGAGAATGAAGTTGCGTAGTGATGCAGTGCATGAATCTCGGTATTCTTAGAGAGTGATGGAAGATCTTTCAGCATTTCATTTGGATATGGGTGAAGTTGGGGGAAGAGGTTGTATTTTTTAGATGATGTTTCAAGAATCACTATTTCAGTAGGAATAATAGTCCCATTTAGGATACTTTAAAATGGAGGTATAGAGATATTGAGTTGTTTGGGGTGAGGCCCTTGAATGTTGGTATGAGGATAAAAAACATCATGGGTTTTTTTGGGGGAGGCTTTCTCTTCCATTAATGGAGTGGGAGATGGTTCTTAGGGAGTCCCATAGTTAACCTTTATAAGTACATCCTTGTGTGATTAAGATGTGCCTAGCTTTAAATACTCAGTTCTGGTGGCCTGGGTTCAAGTGTGCAGTTGCAGAGTTTGTGTGTCGATGTTTGGTCTGCTTGATGGTGAAGGCTAAGCACCATTTTTTAGTGGTTCTCTCCATCCATTATAAGTTACTCAATTTAAGTGCGAGGTCATATCAATGGAATTTTTTACTTTTTTACCTCAAGATCTAAAATTCTATGATTCTATATGGGTTTTAGAGGATCTTTTGAACAAATCAGCCCACTTCATAACAATCAAAGAGTTGATATTGGTGGAGGTTTTATCGAGGCAGTGTCTAGAGGTAATGATGAGAATCCACAAGAGTTTATAAGATAATAATTTTTGATAGAGATCCAATTTTTACCTCCAGTGTGTGGAGAGGTCACCAACATGCAATCGGTTCTCAGCAATTCATTATCTTAGCTTTTCATCCGCAGACGAATGATCAGACAGAGAGGACCATCCAGACTCTTGATGACATGTTCTTATCTTTTACCCTTTATTTTGAAGGTTTATGGATGAGTAACCTTCCCATGGTAGATTCCTCCTACAATAATATTTTCCACTCCACCATCGGTATGGCACCGTTTGAATCCATGTGTGGACGACCATTCCCTTCTCGGTTTTGCTGCATTAGGGTAAGAGAGTCTATAAATCTTGAGTCGGATCTAGTATAGAATATGATAGAGATGGTTTAGGTAATTCACAAGGGGATGATGGTAGCACGTGATTTTCATAAGTCAGGTGATGACCATAAGAGGAGACTTCTGGAGTTTGATGTTGGGAATCGTGTGTTTCTGAAGGTGGATCCCCATCATGGGCAGCAAAGGTTTGGTCATTGGAGTAAGATTTTTCCTTAGTTTTTTGGGCCTTTCAAGGTGTTTGATTGTGTTGGATCTGTGGAATACCAGGCATCACTTCACCTACAGATGAGCTGGATATAAGATATTTTTCATGTTTCACAGCTCCATCGTTATGTTCACGACGACTCTTACATCATCTATTGGAAAGATATTGATGTCGATGAGGATGTGACCATAGGGAAGCGGCTAGTAGAGATCTAGGACTGGAAGGAGAAGGTATTGCATGGGCATGTTATACCCTTAGTTCGTTTCTTGACACTACATGGTGGAATGGAGGAGAGTGCGTGGGATTGTGAGTTGAAAATATGTGCTCAGTACCTCGATTTGTTTGATGTTTATCTCTTTTCATGTAACGATATTCATTGTGTGGTCGTAGACCATTCCGGGTTTTGATATAGCTTTCCCTTATTTTCTATTGTGGATTGTAATCTTTTGAGAGGTATCTCCCCAGGGAGTGTTCTTGGGAGTTATATGTGTTTGTCCTGTTGTTTTTAGTTGTTCTTCTTCTTGGTAGTTAGGCTCGTATGGTGGAGAGATCCATGAAAGGTATCTCCTGGGGTGGCTGTTTGGATGACCCCTTCTAGTTTTCTCTCTATGTTGGTTTTGGATTCTTGAGGATGATAATGTTTTGGGGGTTATCTGATATAGGGTCCCAGATCTTCATGAATCAACCCTTTGCGTATTTTTGAAGACCAAGGTGTTCGAAGATGGTTCGACGGAATTATGGAAGAGTTTGTTCATAGAAAACAGGCAGCAAGGAGGCTACATAACATATACAATTCCTAAACAATGTTTACTACTATGGGTTTAAAAAAAATGAATAAATTTTGTAGCGATGTGTTTTTTAGCAGAACCCGGCCTTAAGGAAATACACAATGTGAATGAGAGGTATAATTCATGTGATTCCCCGCTTTTGTATGTTTTAAATACATTCGTCTACTTAGGATTTCCAAATAGAAAGGGATCACCTCTTTTCTCTCTCATCCCTTGGAACCTAACACCTCATTGTAGAGAAATTTAGAGATACCTTTGATGGGAATTGATCTCAGGCTTCCTTCTTTGATCCATCTTTTATTTGAGGTAAGATATACATCAGTTCTTGTTGTTTTATTTCATATTATTTATTCAATTTCTCTTTTCTATGTGACGGTGATTTATCTCCATTGTATTAATATAGTTTTCGTGGTTATTTTTTGGGATAATTGATCCACAGTGTTCTCAGGCTGATGTGGTTTTCATAGGGGGAGACAGTAATGATCAGTATCATGGACCATTCTTTAGAAAAGAATGAAGAAACCCTTTGAAGTAGGGGATTCTTGGCTTCTTTATTATTTTCTGTGAAATAGTAGAGTTGGCATGTTTTATCCCCTCAATCACAATTGAATTGATAAATTTAATATATGAACCAGATTAAAATAATTGATATCAATTACATAGAGATTTTATATCCTCTTAATTTTCTAGATAGTGTAATATATATTCATTGATTATTTATTATTTTGTTCTTAATGGAAATTGGTAAATAACTTAAAGTCGTAATTAATTGTAAATTATTTGGATAAAGATAAAGGGTAATGTTAATGGATCTGGTTGTTTTTGTAATTTTGATTTTACTCAAATTGATGTCGTAAACATGCTTAATTGATAAACCAAAAGAAGTTTTATGTTTGTTGATGAAATAACCAAAGAAATGACAAAAAATTGTTTAATTGAAAGTGATATCTATGGTTTCTTGCTATTTAGGTTTCCCTTCATTGGAACCAATGATTAATGAATCAATTAATTTAAGATTGAATAATGAACTGGTTGTTTGATAAAAGATAATTCATGGTAGGGTTCTAAGTTACCCTCTTTCCTGTAAGTCCAAGAGCCTTATGCTTTGGTGTTGTGAGCACTTATAGTGTGTGAAGTCCAGATTCCTTTCTTGGGGCCAAGATACCAGTTTTGTTGTTGTTTGATTCATGTTTCTTTTGTTGTGGTGTGAGCCTAAGATGGTTGATCCAAGAGGGATGTTGTGGTAAGTGGAGTAGGGAGGCCCAGTGGTTGTGGTAACAGTTGATTCCAAGAGTGGAAAGATACATCGTTTTATGCATGTGGGTGTCTAGGAGGATTCTACAGATGATGGAATGGGTTGAAGTTGGGATTACCCATTGATGTGAAAGTGGTTTCTTGTTGAACGTTTTTTTGGTTTATCTGCTATACTTTCCCCACTTCTTGAGGAAGCTGATAATGCTTACCCTCCTTCTAAAAAAGGTGAATACACGCAGGATATGACATGTTCTTTCCATGTTTATCCTCTTGAGTATGGATGGGTCTTGGATCTTTCTATAGGTGGGAACGACTCAATGGGTAGTTCGTCTACTTAATGTGTTGAGACCCTTGTGATTGGTATCCTAGAATGTTTACATAGATTTCATGGAATCATTGAAAAATAATAATTTTGTTAATAAGTGATTGAATAAATGATGTTGAACCCATGGGGTTGGAGCTTTGGGGATTCAATGCTGATGTTATGCTTTTGAGTAATCGTGGACTCGGTTGGGTTATGTCTGGTGGGCATGGATCTTTTTTGTGATGCTAATAAAATGTAATTTGAAAATTATAATGGTTAATTAAGGGTTAAATAATTAATTAACATAGATTTCACCTAATTAAAAGTCATAATTTGATTTAATAAATCTATTTAAATGGTCTTGTGCTTATAGGATATCATGTCTTTATAGTGGAAGACAAGAGACTGAGAGATGTTAATTGAAATTTTGTGTAAGACTAGTTCTTTCCCATAGAATGGTTGTGATATATATTTTATCATTTAATTTTGGTGTTTCTATACACTACCACACCCTATTGGTTAGGTCTACTATCACCCTGGGGATTCTGTTCACTTGGGGGTGTTTTCACCAACATCTCAGTGGGAGGATGGATGGTGGACTTCCCCCATTGTCCCCACTCTCTTCTCATGGTAGTTACTTGTGATGGGATGCAAGATGGTTATTTTCCCCCATATATGTCTATATAGGGATGTGATGGCATGAGGTTATTTCACACACATATATTCTGGATATATTTTTATATGGACTACTATAGGTATAAAGTGTATTGGATGTGAGGGATAGAGGATCCTTACTCGATGTATGGGTTGTAATGTGTTTATGCATAGTACCTCATGTATGATACCCATTATGAGAGATTTGGTGGCTCCTGAAAACTACTCAGATACTTTTGATACATGGGCATGGTGGTTGTGGTGCATTAGGTGCATATTGTAGCACTTCCCCATGTTTCTATAGGCATGCCTTTTTAGAGAGAGATGTCTTAAGACGTGTGATGTTGGGGAAAAGAAGAATGCCAGTGGAGAAGTGGTAGTGGGGTACCCTTGATATTCATTATTATATTATATACTCTTTTATGTAATACTTGGTGAGGGTATCCTTGTTAAGGATGGGATCATAGTGTACCTATTTAAGTGTTGAGTTAGTTTCACTTGTTGTTCACTGTGCTTTAGCATGCTTTCCTTGCTTTTGAACGGGAGGCTCTAGGGAGGATCCTACATAGTATAACGTTATACTCACCCTATATTATATAAAATGTTTTTCAGTTCACTTGATGTAGGTTGGAGATCTGGTTGGTTACTACTAGCTTGTGGGCTTTTGCATGAGTTGATCGGGCTTTTTGGTCGTTGTCGTTTTACCTTATTTTGGTAATTGAATTTTCCATTTCACTTGTAGTATTTTTGAATAACATCACATATCTATGCTTCAGGTATCTTTTTATATTTTAGACTATGTTTGAGTTGGTTGGTGTCTGTATTACCTCTATATTTCACTTGTGTAATCTAAGAGTGCAATGCCTCCCATCGGTGTAGTTGTTATACCCTCATTGCTAGTCATTAAGCTAGGGCCTACTGGTGGTGGGACATGGGGGGTCAATATCTCTCTTCCCTCATTTCCAGCCTTTGAGGGGTACTCTTTGTGGGAAGGAGGTCATGAGAATTTTATTTTATATTACTCAATTTTTTTTATAAGTGTTTATAAAAAAATTTAAAAAGTATATCACTTTTGTTAAATTTGGAGTAACATTGATTAATGTATTTGTAAAATGTTATCCATGCTCTACCAGGAACCTCACTTTTATAGCTGATAATATCATGAACATCATTCAGATTTTCTAATATAGGGCGTAATATAATATTTTTCTACATTGGAATAGTAAACACATTTATTTTTATAGAACTTTTCATATGGATGAAATAATTATTAATAACTAATAATGTTATTATTAATAATAATTAATAATTAAAATATATTTAATAATTATATTATTTTTATTATTAATTTCATTATTATTTGTTAAAAAACCACATTTTTATTTTTTATTCATGAATTAATATTATTTATTAATTATTAAAGTCTACAAAAATCATATCAACAATTATATTTCAAAATATGTCATGGTGGCTATGGTTTATATCTTCCAGAGTATCTTCTAATGATCTAATATTGATTAATACCTTTCTTGAAAGCGGTTAACCTTGTATTGTTAGTGTTTTCTATGATGATTCCACTAATGAGTTTTCTGAAAATTATGCTTGAAATATTGCAATTACAAAGAGAAGAACAGTTTATGATTTTTTGAATATTTATTTTCCCATTTCAATGATGTTGTAGATAGAGGAATTTTCAAAAAGGGAGTGTTTCTCAAGTAATTTCCTACTAGGATGCATTTTTTTAAATATTTGAAGTGACGAATCATTCGTTCAATGATCATATAATTATATATAGTATCCAAAATCAATAGGATTTTAAGGATTTGATCATTTTATATATAACATCTATAGTTTTCATATTGAAATTTAATTACCATTGAGTGTGGGTTATTACATGATATCTTTCCGTTAAAGGAGATCAAAATGAACTCTGCATATTTTTTACGATTTCATAGAATCTCACATTACAATGTATTCTAAAGTTGGAATATAATTGAAATCCCATTTAAAGTCATAATTATGATTCTCAAATTTAGGTTAAAATTTATTTATTAAAATGGATACTTAAGAATCTGAAAATTTTGTAATCAATATATTTTTTATTTAGGGCTTGATAGAGATGGTCAAAGAGGTTGGAGTTTTCAAATTCATCCATTTTTTTCATGTTCATGTGAAGGTAGATCATAGTTCTCTACTTTTTGATAATGGGTTTATGTTAACTCCTAAAAATTAATTTCATTTGTGAATTAATTAAAAATGAATGTGATTTTTCGATCCAGGTTGATATGGGGTTAATGATTTATGTAGTGCTTGTTTTCGATCCATTTCAAGAGTGACCAAGTAGTTTTATGTCAATACATTAAACCAATTGTATAATATTTATGTGGAGTATATTAGGTTGACCATTTATACTATAGAGGATCATGCTGACTCTATAAGAAGAAAAGAATCATAAGGATTACATGAGGTGTAGACCATTGGAGGAGATAATTTGTTTTATAAAACATAACTGGATTTCGAGGAAATAGTTTCACAAGGCATTAAAAGGTTACATGAGAATCATGTAAGACATATGATATCTAGTGAATCACGAGATGGTAATGAAGATTAGATAAGCAGTAACAGTCACATAGAGCCATTATGGAATGTAGATTACGTGACAATGGGTTTGTAAATGGACTGCTACCGTAGATCGGTGCAACGAAAGTGCCATATTTTATCAGCACTAATAAAAACACACTGATAAAAGTGGCTTTTATAAACACTATCTAAAAGTATTGATAAATATACTCTTTATCAGTGATAAAAATGTGTACCCTTTACCAGTGCTTTTGTTAAAACTGATAAAGGGTAGATTTATGAGCTCTATTATTAGTGCTGATAAATGTTTGAATAAAAACATTATTAATTTATATAAAATAATTATATTTATATTCCAAAATAATGTCTATTTATATACATTCAATAAAACATGCATGTTTATAATTTTTATATATTTTTTATAATTAAAATATATAAATATATATATATATAATATTTTAAAAGGGTATATATAAGATTCTAATTAAATAATTATATTTTAAAATAATTATATGATTATAAAAAAATTTATTAAATAATAAATATATTTATTATATTTATAATTATATACTTATAATTATATATTTATAGTTATATATTTATAATTATATATTTATAATTATATATATAGTTATAAATTCATAATTATACATAAATACATTCTAAATATATATTAATATAATTATAATTATAAATAAATATATATTTATTTAAAAAAAATATCTATTTCTAACGAATATGGTCAATAAATATATTGATGTGTGAGTATAACTAACAATCAAATATTATGTATTCATCACGAATGTTAATTTAGACATTACACCCTTATGATTATTCATGTTGTTCATATATGTGGTGAAGTGTTTTCTATGTTCTACAAATTACTAGGTATATAACTCATTCATGCTATAACCAAGAATATATGATGTTTTCATAAATACTTATAAATTATAATAAATAAATTTAAATAATTAATAAATTTATTATATTTATAATTGTTAATTATTAATTATATATAAATGATTTTCAAATATATTTATTTATAATTATAATTATAACTGAATATATATGTATATATAATTAAAACATTATAATATACATATCTATCATAATTTTATAATTATATATTTATACTCATATTTATAATTATATATAAATATATATAAATATAATTATTTATACTTATAATTGTAATTATATATATATATCAAAATAATTATAAAATTATAATAAATATTCTTATTATACTTATGAAGTTATAATTATATATAATTAAACATATACACTATAAATATATAAAAATATTTATAAATAAATAAAAATATTTATAATTATAATTATAAATAAATATAAATATTTTTAAATAATTATAAAATTATAAAAAATATATTAATTATATATATTTTGAAAATTATAAATATAATAAATATATTTTCTAAAAAATCATAATTATTTAAATGAAAAGAACATATACATTTATAAATAAAACTATGAATAAATATATAGTTAATATAATTTTTTGATTACAAATAAATATATATTTATTTAAATAATTATAAAATTAATAAAATTTATCTTACTTATAATTTTATAAATATATATAATTAAATAAATCTTTTTATAAAAATATAAAAATATTTTAAATTAAACAAAAAATTTATAATTATAATTCCTTATGATTTTTCCTACTTTGAAGTAATTTATAGGTAAAGATGAATTTACGGCAATGTTTTTTATTCGTTTCATTTCTTTTGAAGGGAATACAAATTAGATAATTTGGAAAGGCATCATATGAGATATATACTAATTTAGTCACCTTTTAGAACTATCCTTCCTTTTGTTTGTAGATTGTATCATTAACAAATGATGTTAGTTGTTCTCAAGGGTTATCTTTTTTAAATCATGCCATTCTCATTCTCCTATACTTTTATTTTATTCTTTAATCCCTTATGATGTTAATTTTCATTGGTTATAAGGGACACTGGTGCACGTTCATGATATAGGTGAAAATTTATTTGAATTTTGCATTATATTACTATAGTAGGAATTACTTTTCATTTGAGGGTCTTTATATAAATTTATATGCCTTTATATGATTTACAAGACTGTTAGTGCATATTAGATAAGAAAATTGCAAGACATTATAATTTTATAGTTATTTAGATTTATTTATCATTATATTTATAAATATTTTTATTTATTTTTAAATATATTTATTTAATTATATATATTTATAAAATTATAAGTATAATAAATATATTTTTTATAGTTCTCTAATTATTTAATGAAATATATATTTATTTATAATTATAACAATAAATATATACATATATATATTAGTAATTAAAAAATAATAATAAATATATTTATTTGTAGTTATAATTATAAATATATATAAATTCATTATTTAAATAATTATAAAATTAGACAAAATATATTTAATATATTTATAATTTTATAAATATATATAATTAATATATTTATTATTATTTTATAATTATTTAAATATATCTATATATATTTAGAATTATAATTTTAAATATTTGTATTCCTTTATTAGTATTTGTATATATTTATATTATATTTATTTAATTATATATAATATTAACATTATATGTATAATAAATATATTTATTATAATTTCATAATTATTTAAATAAATATAAATAAATTTATAGTTATAAATATAGAAAAATATTTATTTATAATTATTTATAATAAATCTATTATTTTTATAAAATTATAAATATAATAAATATATTTATTATAATTTTATATTTATAAATAAATAATTATTTATTTATAATATTTATAATTTTATAAATATATTTATAAATATATTTATTTAAAGTTTTAATTATTAATATATATTTACTTATTTGTTATATCTATAATTTAAAAAAAATATATATAATAATATGAATAAATTATTAACATTGTATCGTTATCAGTGCTTTTTTATGCTGATAAAGACACCATTTATCAGCACTTTTTTATCATTGATAAAGCCATATCATTATCAATGCTAAAATGATGATAAAGGTAGGTTTTCTCAATGCTTTCTATTTTAGCACTGATAAAATATACTTGTATCAGTGCTTTTTAGGTAGTGTTGAAAAATGTGTTACCCAGTATTATAAATGAAATCTAACAGTAGGATTTTTCTTTAGAACACCTTCACGCTCTTGAGAATGCCGATGACTATCATGCCACAACTCCTGTCGAGCCCCGCTACTATCGTTCCTCCACTCTTTCCCATTTGCACTTTCGCAGCTGCGTCGTGTCGCCACTCTTGCTGAACCCTACTGCTACCCCTCCTTCACTCTCACCCAACTTAAATGCCCCAACCCCATCATGATGCTGCTCCTGTTGAACCCCACAATCGTCATGCGCTTCTATCCCACAACTTCACTTCCTTCGTGCTACTGCTCCTTCACACTGCCTGCCCACCGCAGATTCACCTCAAAGAAGCCATCTAACGCCACATTTTTGACGAATCAAGGCCCTCAAATCTAAGGTTTGATATTCAAATCTTTTTTTTATGTTTTTTCCTTATGGTTTATCCTAATTTAAATTATTTTATAGATACATATGGATTTACTGTTGGTTATTTATTGTTTTCATTTCCTTTGAAGGGTATTCAAATTAATTAATTTGGAAAGAAATCATTGCAGATATATACTCATTCAATCATCTATTAAGACTATCCTTTCATATGTCTGTAGATTATATTATTACCAACTAATGATGGTTGTTCTCATGGGTAGTCTCTTTTAAATTCATCCCCTATTGTGTTCTTATTCTTCTACATTGATTCATTAATCCCATATCATGTTAATTATTTTTAGTTATAGGGGACATTGGTCCTCCTTCATGGTAGAGGAGAAAATCTATTTGAATTTGGAATCATACTGTTGATATAGAAAGTACTTTCCATTTGAGTGCCTTTATATAAATTTTTAATACTTTATTTTATTTACATATTTGTGCATGAATATTATATAAGAAAATTAAGTTACATTATGCAATTATGGGTTCATATATAACCATGAGATAATTTTTTTAATATAATTCACATATTGGTGTTTCTGTGGATAAGATACCATAGCATGGGAAGACATCAGTATTACATTCTATGTTATAGAATTTCAATGGAAGAATTTATGGTTTCTCTATTTCTTCTTTACACAAACTAATTTTCTAACCTGGACAGATGAAATGACTACTATAGATTGCACTATAGAGAGGGATGGTGGCCTGGTTAGACTAAGATTGTTAAAAGGGTTGTTTAGTACCCTAATTATATAAATAACTTCCATTATATGGAATACTTGGTTCTTTCATTCCATCTAGTGTTCCTAGTGATATTTTTAGTATCCTCCGACTCAAATGTTTTATCATATGATGCATAATTAATTACTACATGTGATGTGATATCTTTATTTCCCCCTTTATTATTGAATCATGTTATTTACAATGTCATCCAAACTTTGTTTTAATTTATTTCTCCTTTTACATGTTTTATATTATGGAAATATTATTTTATAGAATCAATGAATTTTATGTTATTTTTTAAAACACTAACTAATGGTTTCCATTTTATTTAGATTCAAGGTGTTATCCTCTTTGGATTTCCTTCACACCCTACATATTCCAAATATGTGTATATAAACATGGTTTTATAGGATTCGAGAAAAATAATGTATTCCATTACATTTGGTGAATCATATTAACTTATTTGGATTATTGGATAAGAAAATTATGGAAACATTTTAATCAATCAAGAGATTGTATAAAGGAGGACTAATTAATAATTTGATTTAAAGTGTGGTTTAAGTGTAATGATTTATGAAATTTATTATAAATTAGTTCAAATTATTATGATGATAATTGGCCACTTTGTGTGTCTTCCCAGTGGTTTTATCACATGTTATGGAGTGATATTTTGATGAAAATTGTTTGGAAAAATTACATAACTACTTTTTTAAAGAATTATTTTGGTTTTAAAATAAGTTTTAATCACCTAATTTATGTCATAAAAATTAATCCTGTGTTAATTGTTTTTCCAACCACGATTTTTGGTCATTTGAAAGTGTTAAAAAAGTTGGAAAATTTTGGTTTATTATTAAATTAGTGAGTTAAACCTTATGATTTATAGTTAAAACCACTTTTTATCCTTGGTTAATTTTTATATCTATGATTTGGGGGTTTTGAAGATTTTAATATTTGCAAATGATATGGATTATTTTAAAATGATGTGTTTCCCATTTGTATTTGATTTTGAAACTTATTATCTCTTTGAATTTTTTTCAATGGGCGTTTAAAGGGTAGTGTGAATTTCTATTTAAGATTCAAATGTTTTTTGATAAAATTGTTTTGTACAGTAGATATGGATGCCTTTTATAAATGAAAAAATGGATTTTTATTTTAATAATGTTTTGAATAGATAAGGTCTACATGAAATTTTTTTAAAAACTATTTTTGAAAAAATGTGTTACATCCTCTCAATCCACTTTGAAAATTATTCTCAAATGATAAAAATTATAATGGGTTTTATTTTAAATTCCATTGATGTGTGAGTTTTGGAAATGGGGATTTAGTCCACCATTACTAGTTTTATGGAAATGGTTAGTTTCAAACATGTTTTATAAAATTCTATGATAGTTGGAAACCACTTTGAGTAATAAAAATTGTGTATCAAAAACTGGTGTTTATGAAATATATTAAATACATAATTTAAAAACATGGCTTGAAAATGATTTATTGGCTAAGGGAAAATGATTTCTAAGTGATTTATTTCATTTAATGAAAATTATAGAAAAATAGATTTAACACATTTTTATGTGTTACTACTTATTTAGTAAAATATTATAGAAAATGTTTATTTTTCTAATTTATTTCAAAATAAATATTTTAGGATGAAATACAAAAGTGATCTCTTATATTTGGTATGTTGTGGTGAGCTATTAGACATATGGATAATGGCTATATTTTATAGGTTCGGTTTTGTTTTTGCTTGTTTCACTTCCTTTTGGTCTTTTGATAGGGATAAATGGTCAGATGTTGACCCTAGTTGAACATATTTCGATATTTATTTATTTAAATATTAATATTATCAAATAAAATCAGGTGTATATGAATAAAAAAGGGCTAGATTCTAATTATCTGACAAAATATTATGAAGTTGGAGTGAAAGAGTTCATCATGGTTTCAAAATATCATTAATATAACCCATCTAAAATCATTTTTCTATGTTATACCTATTGTTATTCAAGACAAATTAATCCATATGATTTGGAAGAACAATTGATATATTATGTAATATATTGAAGTTATAAATGTTCGGATTAACATGGTGGAAAAGATAATGTAGTGTGACTGGGATAACATTGTGTTTTATATATCCTCTAATATGATTACAAGTGTGTACAATAAATAAGTCCTTATTGAGGATGTGATTAATGATGTGAATGATGATGAGTATCGTATTGATGAAATGACAAGGGAAGTTGACGTTGAATTTCATGATTTCCAAAAATTATTGGGGAAGTTAAAGACTTGTGCAATGATGCCATTTTATGATTGTTTCACTAAATATATATCATTGTTATATGTACTAAATCTGTATAATTTGAAAGGAGGAAACAAATGGAGTGATTATAGTCTTACAAAACTACAATCTCTCTTGAGTGACATGTTCCCTAAATATAATGAGGTCCTGGGAGGAATATATGATTCCAAATTAATTCAATGCTCAATGGGTATTATCTATGAAAAAATATACACCTACCAAAATGATTTTGTATTATTTCACAAGGACCCAAAATCACTTATCAAATGCCCAAATTTTTTTCTCCTCAATACAAGAATGATAAATCTGATCCTATAAATATTTTTTAGTAATTTCCAATCATTCAATGGTTTAGGAACCTATATGGAAGTGAGGAGACTCCATGGAAATCAACATTGAATGTAGATACAATAAATAATGGTGGGAAACTATATAACATGGTATACTCTCTTCATTAGAAGAGAATTCATCACGGGTATCCTAAATTTGGAAATGAGTAAAGAAAACATTATCTTATATTATATACCGATTTTGTTAATCCTTCTGGTTTTCATAATAGCACTCAATGTACATGGCAGTATAGGTTGGTAAATTTTAACTTTCCATTGTGGTTATGCATGAAACAAAGATACATCTTTTTTTCTATGTACATATCATGACTAAAACAATAGGGTAATGATATTAGTGTTTATTTTTCACCATTTATTAGGGATTTTAAATTATTTTGGGATTCTGGTGTTATGTTGTATGATACATTCAGAAATGAATATTTCATATTTAGTGCCATGTTGTGTGGGATGAAAAATAAATTTCTTTCTTATGGAAAATTGTCACGATATATCATTAATGTAACTAAAGGGTATCCCATTTGAGAAAAATGTGCACATTCAATTATTTTGAAACATTCATAAAAAATAGTGCTTCTTTGAAATCTCATATTACTACCCTCAAGGCATAAGTAATGATCTTATATGATATCATTAGATGAAGTTCATAAGAACATACAACACCATATCCAATAATAGTTGATCAACACATTGAGAAATTAAAATATGTGGACACTGATTTTGGTAAACCGTTTTTCAAAAACCTTATGAAAATGGGTTGGAAAAAGAGATTATTATTTTTTTAGTAACCATATCGGAATTGAGTATATGTCACTCATTGTCTTGATGTTATTTATGTTGAAAAATATATATGTTATACTTTAATCAGAACATTGCTAAATTCATCGAGAAAAATAATGGATGGAATTATGTCCCAATTGGAAATGATTGAAATCAGAATATTAGAATCATTGATGCAAATAAAGGGTAAAAAATGAACAATTTTTCCTCTAACTTCTTACACTCTTTCTAGGAAGGATAGATATCATTTTTCAACTTCTTGAATGACGTAATGGTTCCATATGGGTATTCATCGAATATATTTCTTCCTCAAATCTATATATAGTAATGTTATAGACTCGGTGAAATTGCTGACTAAGGGAAGAGAAATTATCATCATATTATGTGAATTGGAAATGTTCATCCGTCAAAAATTATTTGATATGATGGTTCACTTGTATAGAGATATTCCACTATGTTTTCATGTACACTATATATGAATGTATCCCATCGAACGGTATATGAATATTATGGAATGGAATCTCAAAAATCAATGGCATCCATTGGTTTGAATTACAGAGTGATATATTATTGATGAATCTACTTAATTATATAATGAATACCAATATTGTGTGGAAAGAATTGGTCTACCAAAATCTTGTCCCACTATGAAGTTGTGGAGTGAAGAGATTTCTAGAAGACATCTTGTCAGAATCAGTATTGCAAATCGTTAGTACGACCCCTTTGATGTTTTTATAATGGTTTTGAAGTATCTATATTTGTTTAAATGCACAAATAAATTCATACGAATTTGAATTTTTTAAGGGATGAAATATGAAAATAAAATAAAGATATTCAAGAGTTTATAGGATGTTTTTGGGACCATGTTTTTAAGTACTTAAATGAAAATCGATATTCAAATTCATAATGACATTGATGGCTAGTCACAGGGTCATGTTTTTATGTAATATCTCACAATTTTTATATAAATAAGTGTTATAATTTCTATATTATTGAATATTATTAACACAATACAATGAAAAATAGTGAAGTTACACTTAGGGATGCAGCAATGCATATTTCTAGAAAAAAGTACAAAAACCCAATTTACGTGAATATTTTATACTTTGTCAACATTGATCAAATATGAGAGTTGGATTATTAAACATTTCAAGAGCTGATTTTTCAATAAAAGTTGGTTTATAAGTGGAGTGTTGTTAAAATAGATGAATTAGGATTTTTGAAAGTTGATTCATGTATAGAATCATATAAAGAACAATCATTTATAATGTTATCAGAGGAATTTCAAATAATTTATTTCCTAGTTTTGTTATTGACCAAAATCACTAAAGGGTTAGATTAAAATTCAAATAAGGATGACTCTTCCATTGTGATTTCACAATAATTTTATAGTGTTCACAATGATTATGTTTTTACCCTCCCTAGAGGAGACTATAATGAAGGGGTTTGGATATGAAATAGAGGGATGAAATCCCTTCAGCCTTTAAAAAAAGAGTTCAATAATCAGGTTATATTTTTTTCTAATATACATCATGTCACATCATGTTATTATCTGGTCGCTATTGCATTTATGTAGTCTAAATAAAATATTAAACTAATAATGTGGATAATGACTTCTTAAAATGTCTATGATCCCAATACGATGAAAAAATTGGTCTATAAATCTATTTCTAGTCACATTTTATAGAAAAAATTACCTTATGCACTTGATGGTTACCCCAATCTGGAAGAACAACAAATCTCTCATCCTGTTGCTTCTCACAGTGAAGAGGAACAATGACCTTGTACATGTACTAGTGCTTCCGTTACTAAGAAAAAAAGTTTTATTATCTTTTTTATTCTCCCATTGTAGAGTTACAATGACCATTATCATGTTTATTTATTACTCCATAAGAACAACATATTAACAATGTTGAATCTGAAGAAATGGTAGGCGATTAAGGATAAGTGATGTAAAAAAATAGGAGCATTGTAGTTTGAGGGTGTTAGAAAAAACCATTAAATTTAAAATAAAGGGAATCAAATACGAGGTTAGATGGAATTTGTGGGGCTAGTATGTTAACCCCAACAAGGCTATGTTTAGTAGTTACATTAGAATCTTCACTCAGAAATGTGTGATGACTGATGTAGATTCATGACACCATGTTTTTCACGTAACTAAGAAACTGATGCAATAAGATATTATTACAACATTATGATGTCATTTCATTATTTTACAAAAAAAAGTAACATAATGAAACATTTTCGAAATCTTAATGATCCATTAAAGGGATCATTTATAGTAGATGACTCCATTAAAAAATATGTATTAATTCTTGTTGGAATGATTCATAGAGGCTTTCTAAAAATTATAACGAAGATTCATCTTAAATATTTTAAATGGAAAATAAAACCACACCTACTACATATCTACATACATTTGACAACCCAAGAACCATGGGATACTTTTACATGACATCATGAGGATGTGTCTTTTTAGGTACGTTTTGGCTAGTAATATGTTGTTTGAGGATATGTGTATTCATCACATTGATAGACCATTTTTTATTTATGACATAATAACTGAGTATTGAAACTATGGAACAAGAAGAAAAACCAACATACCCCAACCATAAAGAATGTATTGTGTATTATTATCATGAAAAAAAATTTGTATGTATTTTAAATTTATTGTAATACTTTTTTGTGACATGAAACAATAACATATTTTTATTCCTCTATTTATATGAAGATTGATGACTCCAAATCCAAATCCACTTCCATCCAATGATATTTTCTATGAAAGGAAACACGTGTAAATAATTATGGGATACTAATAGATTAAAACACATAAAAAGTGTCGGAAACATGTGTAAGTGTGAAATAAGAAAAAAAAAATCATTAAATCACTCTTATGCAACAGTGATTACTTAATTTGATATATTGTTTTATCTAAAATAGTCACAAGAATCATGAAAACCAATAAAAGATAAAAAAATACTATTGTTGGCCTTGATATGTCTAGAATAATATGGCCATAGAGGTGTAGATTGTGGGGTGACACCCTGAACATATTTTGTGAAAAAAACAATAGTAGGGTCAGGATACAAACAGAGTATAAATGAAGGAAAGAATTTCTTCCCTTGAAGAAAAATTTATTTGTTATCATTATTTACTAGAAAATGTTATGGGGTGAAGAAACTAAATCTAAAGAAAAATAATAACCATTTTTTGAAGATCACCCACCCCACCCCCACCATCTTTGAGGAGATCCATTCCCCTCAAAGAACTTTCGTAATCATGGTAATCAATATTCTAACAAAAAAAATTCGAAATGTGAATCAGACAGACATTAATAACTTTCATGTACTGATATTATACAAGGTGAAAATGAATGTGATTTATGTATATCAAAACCCATCTATTTCCATATATTGGTGGATACAAAGTTCAATATCCTCGACAACGTACTACACAACAAACCACTTTCAAGAGTTCATGTGAGAGTGGTGATTATCATAGATCATGAGACAAGTATTAAGATGCCTATTTCCCTTGATGGGGAATAGATTTATATGGTCTACCAAGATACTGTAACAATAATTGCAATTCCATCATATCTTGTAAAAACACATGTCAATAAAAAGGTATTCATTTCCAGATAAACTTTCATTTTAAACCATCAATAATTTAAGAAGGAAGTTATGAATTGATGAATTTTATTAAAAATAGATGAATGGAAGCTAGTTAAATAAAATTACTAATTAAAACCATCTAAAATATCAACCAATCAATAAAAAATGTATTACAAAAACATCTTTACCCTACCCATAAAATATCTTCATTTACTAACATTGAAGGTTCATGTGGATACAAAGTTACCAAGTGGTAGTAGTCAAATAGTTGATTTTGTAGACAAAATTTTTTAATGGAAAGTACTGATTACATTGGTTTGTAGAATGTAAATTAAATCATCAACTATGAATGGATAGGATCCAAATTTTTGAATGTATAAAGGAGGTATTTTTCATGATTTAATTTTGAAAAAGGTTATATACTATGTTAATTATGTCTCAATGCTTTTCATATTATTTTACGTCATATACATCAATAAAAAGGATGCAATAGTGGAAAAACATTCCAACTAGTTTTAATGAAAACCTGGTGATTCCATTCTCTTTATAAAACCAACATTGAAAATTTAAAATTCTACAATTTTATCATATAAAATATCTTGTCATTTCATTCATTACTTATTCTTTTTTGTGTATTTAGGAAACATTTGTTGCCCATTGATGTCAATTTTGATACTCAGAAGATTTATTTCCTTAATTCACTTCGTGGATTACAAATAAAACAACAACACATGATGGAATGTTTTTATTTTTAATACACTTCATCCAATGACTTTGAACTAAAATTCATGTTATATAAATTATATTCTGTTTTAATGAGGATTTTATTATTATAGGACAGTATATGAATATCCTCCAAATCATTATATGAGGAAAATAATTTCAAACAATAACCATAATGAGTTCTACAAGTGGATAAGTATCATGGTATATATAATAATATTTCACTATCGACACATATAAAAAATTAATTATTTTCCTCAATGTTTCTATGGTGTAAAAAACAAACAAGTGAAAAGGATTATGAAAATTATGATTTTCAATTTATGTGATAGATCATATTCTATTAAGAAGCACTCATCACTAATCATTTATTTTCAAAATAAATTAATATTTCATTTAAAATAATTATTAAACCTGTGGTAATTTAAATCTTTCTTGTACAACAATGATTGTTGAAAAAAATCATATTTAGAAGATGAGATAAATTTTCTCAGAAATGAATTAAAATCATACATGATCTCAGAATTTAAAAGCAAAATTATATAAAGATGTCACTTTTATATAAGTAATGGATTGTTTCATATTTTGGTTTAATTTATTTTTTATTAGTATTACTCACATAATAATAGTTTTCTTATACAGGTGGATTGATTTGTTAGATTTGGGGAGATTTTTCTAAAGATGCCCATGCTCGTGATAGATTAGACTATGAGTTTGCATCTCGGAATTCAATGAGAATGTAATTTTTATTAATATAATATGTTTTTCCTCGTAATATTATATGATATCAACTTAATTAAGATAATATAAATTAAATGTTTAACTACTCATGTAGGCAATGTCTTCTACATACCTCTTCTTCCTAAAAACCTTGTCACCCCCATAGTGTTTTTTATGACTTTCCTTAAGAAGCAGTGGAGGGAACATGAAGGAAACTCATTAATTTTCACACTAATGTGATGCCAGTTATACAAAGAAATAAAATTTAAATCATGGTAACAATGATACTTGGAATTTTCTTCTGACTATGGGATGTGTATTAATTTGTCACACCTCAATATGATGCACAATGTGGCCAATATAGCTCAAATTGTCTCTTTTAATTTTATATTGACATTAATTTTAGTAAAAAGAATAAGTAGCATAATAAAAAAAGATAAAATCCATTAATATTATTTTTATTGTTTTTAAATGATCCATGAGTCTTTTGTGATGTCCATGAGTCAACCAAAACACAATACGATGCACGATGTGACCTGTATGACATCAAGTGTGTATTTTTATTTAAAATTGACATTTATTTAAGTAAAAAATAACAAGTGACATACCAAAAATGGAGAAAATATATTCAGATTGTTTTATACATTCAAAATATTATCCATGAATCATTTTTTATGTTTAGGAATAAACCATGCCTCAACAGGATGCACGGTGTGATCCATATAACTAAAAGTGTTTTTATCATTTTAAAGTTGATATTTTAGTTTAAAATATATCACACATTGAAAACCAGGAAAAATGAACTGATTTTATTGATAATTGAATAAATATATTGATGATTAATTTGTGACCTTTATGAATAATTCTCGCATCAAACTGACACACAATGTGACCGGTATGACTCAAAATGTGTGTTTCCTATTTGAAATGACATTTTTTGTTAACAAACACAAATAGCATAATGAAAACTGATAAAAAAACATTCAAAATATTTTTATACTTTAGAAAAATGATATATAAGTAATTTGTGATGTGTATGAATTATCCTCACCACAAAATGATGAATGGTTCCCCTTGTATAAATCAATTTATATCTTTTTATATAAAATTAATATTAGTTTTACTAAAAATAACATGGTACATTCTATAAACATAGAAACCAAATTTATATTGTTTTGATAATTTACTATATTGATCCATGAGTCATTTATGACTTGTTAAAGGCAATGGATCCTCAATACGACACACGGTGTGACCGGTATGACTCCAATTGTGTCTTTTTTATTTAAAATTGACATCAATTTAAATAAAAAATATTGAGTGGCATAATGAAAACCAATAAATCTAATTCATATTGTTTTATAATTTCAGAACAATATCAATGAGCTATTTTTGGTTTGTAGGAATCAACCACACCTCCATCTGACACACATTGTGACCGTTATGACTAAAAGTGTTTGTTATCTATTTAAAATTTACATTTTAGTTCCAAACATGACCCTCACTAAAAACCAGGAAAACACCCTCTGATTGTAATGATAATTTAATTAAAAAAATTCATAAGTAATTTTTAAAATTTATGAGGTTCCCTCATTTCAAACTAACACACAATGAGATAGTTATTACTCAAAATGCGTGTTTCTAATTTGAAATGACAGTTTTTTGTAAGAACACGCAACTAGAATACTGAAAAAAACAAAATTCAATAGGATCATGTTAATAATTAATTAAAATGATCGATTATCCATTTTTGACAAGTGTTAATCAACCTCACCTCAATATGATGCATTATGTGGCCTGTATAACTCAAAGTGTCTCTTTTTATTTTAAATTGACATTAATTTTAGTAAATAAAAGAAGTGTCATACTGAAAACTAAGAAAGAACATTCATATTGTTTTGATAATGTATTAAAATTTATCAATGTGTTATTTTTGAATTTTATGAGTCAACCAAACATCAATCTGACACATAGTGTGACCGGTATGACTCCAAGTATGTATTTTTATTTAAAATTTACCTTAATTTAAATAAAAAGAAAATGTGACATATTGAAAACTGATAAAAAAATTCATAAATGTTTGATACTTTGGGAAATAGATTCATTATTCATTTTTGATATTTAAAAAACAAACACACCTCAACCTAATGCATGTTGTGACTAATGTGACTAAAAGTGTCTGATATCAATTTAGAATTGGTATTTTACTTCCAAAACTATCACTCAGTAAAAACAAAGAAAACTAACTCTGAATTTCTTGATAATTTAGTATAGTGATTCATAAGATATTTTTGATGTTTATGAAGTATTACCACGTTAAAACAACTCATGATGATACCGTTTTGACTCAAAATATGTCTTTCCAACTTGAAATAGAATTTTACTAAAAACATATCTCACATACTGAAAATGGAGAAAACACAACCATATTTTATGATAAATTATGAAAGTGATTTGTAGGTAATTTTTGAGGTGTAAGAATCAACTAATCCTCAATAAGATTTAAATTGTCGCTGGTATAACTAAATGTATCTTTTCTTATTTAAAATTAAAAATAATTTTTTAAAAAGAACAAGTGCCATGATGAAGACAAATAAAATGCACTCAGATTGTTTGATAATTTAGGAAAATTATCTATGATTAATTTTTGACATTTATGAGTCAAACAAACCTCAATACAATTCACTATGTGACTAGTATGACTCCAAGTGTGTCTTTTAATTTAAAATTGAATTTGATTTAAGTAAAAAAAGGAACAAGTGACATACTGAAAACTAAGAAAACATATTCAGTTTGTTTTGATAATATAGTAAAATGATCCATTATTCCTTTTTGACATATAGGAATCAACTACACATCAATCTAATTAATGGTGTGTTCAATGTGAAAAAAGTTCTTGTTTTTAGTTAAAAATTGAAAATTTAGGTCAAAATATGTTACTCAATAAAAACTAAGAAAATGTTCTCTGATTGTCTTGATAATTTAGTATAGTAATTCCTATGATATTTGTGATGTGTATGAAGTAGTCTCACATAAAACGGACACACAATATGACTGGTATGACTGAGTATGTTTGTTTCAATTCTGAAATAAAAATTTATTAAAAAAATACAACTTCCCTATTGAAAATTGATAAAACGCATTAGGATTTTTTTTATATTTTGTGAAAACAATATCTATGTGATTTTTGACATGTTGGAATAAAATTCACATTAATATGATACCTATTGTGGCTAGTAAAACTCCAAATGTTTCTTTATTTAAAATTGACATTAATTTTAATTAAATAACAAGTGACATATTCAAAATTAAGAAAACACATTTGGATTGATCTAATATTTTAGGTCAAAAGTCCATAAATCATTTTTAACAATTAGGAATTAACCATATCACAATACAACACATGGTGTGACTGATATAACTCAAATGTGTCTTTTTTTAAATAGATTTTATAAATGTATTCTTTCATATTAATGTTACATTTATTTATTTATTATTTTACTAAGATAATATTATATATATATATAAGATTAATCCTATTATTTGGTGGAGACTATTTTTTCGGCAACTGACACCATGGGGGTTCATTTCTTAGAAGGGATTAGAGGTGTCAAAAGATGAAACATTAATGTTTTTAAATTATTATTGGATAATTATAAAAATAATTATATAAAAACATTATTTGAAATGTATGTAGTAGTTTTTTCTTATGTGTACCTTGGGAGTAAATTTTAGTATTCATGACTTCAATTAAATTTATATATAATTTTGTGAAATTATTGGTTTTTTGGATGTTTTGTTATATTAATATCTCACTACAGTAAGACGGGCCTCTACCAGTGCTATTTCATGCGATGATAAAGGCCCCCTTTTATTAGTTCTATTTAAAGAACTAATAAATGGGGCCTTTAGCACTACATTTTTATAGTGCGGATAGATGACCCCTTTATCATCTTTTCTTAGAAATAATAAAGGGGACACCCAATTAGCGTTGTGATTAATAGCTCTTTTTTCGGGGACTTCAAATTATTTTATTTTACTGTTAAAGGGAATATGTGTAGTAGTATATTATGTTAATAATATTTGAAAAAATCGTTTGGTGATAAGGATATAGTATTGGGAGAACCATCAAATCTTCTCTTATATTCTCTTAAGGATGTGTCTTCAGGTGGACCGTGTATCCCATTACAAGGACATCTTATTAAAGATGAGTTAAATAAGAATTTTGATGTTAGCATTTTATTGGGGGAGTCTTACCCTATAAATTCCCCATTGTATACATCATTATGGGTATAAAAGATTCTTATAAATTTATAAATAAAATATTAATTATAATGATTTCTATTATAAGTCCATGCAGAAGAGGTAATGTTGAATATTTAAATTGGTAGAGTGGTTTGGAAGCTCTCATGTGGATCTGTTAGGTAGAAGTACTAAGAAAGAAAAATCTTGTGGAAGGAGAATCATGACCAATTCACATGGATGAAATCTCACAATTCACTTGGAAGGAAGGATTTGCATGGGGGAATTATTCTGAGGGGTTATGTGGAATAAGTAACATTGTGAATATTGTTAAGGGTAAAACAGGAATTGTAGGTAGCTTTTGGAATTAATTTTTTACACATATATTTTTCTATTAATTCTTTAGTGGTTAATGAATTCACTAGAGAGTAAAATTCATTAATTTTTTATAACATTTATTTAACATATTTTATATAAGTGTGAATTTACCATCATGTGAATAAAAATAGGTAGGCTTATAACAAATATGTGATAAAGTGGGAGTCAATAAATGTGATCCATGAGAGGTAGTGAGTTCTCCATGTACTCTTTTTAATGGAAGTGCACCTAGAATGGAGTGACAATATAACACCCAGGTAATTTCATAAATATATATTACATATTAATCGTTGAATATAGAATATATTTTAAAATTACACACCTATATATTTTAATGGTTTTTTGTCGTTTGAGACTAGATACACAATAAAATCATTTCATGAAAAATATTCAACATCTCCCACAATAATCATCCTACATAGTATGAATCTTAAAAATATCCTACTTAAAAACATTCAACACATATTTAAAAAATGAAACATATTAATGGGGGATATTAGATTCTCATAAAGGGTAAAAAGGGATATATAAATGATCACTTATAATATCAAGAGGATAAGGGTATGGGACCATGAGATTTACATAAAAAAACCATAACCTATATATCATAGGTAATAATCATAAGTGATGGCATAAAATGGGGATGTTTATAAGAAATAAATCGTAAAGGAATAAATAAACATGAGTTATGAGAGAATAACATAGAAATTTTAATGCATAAAAAACCTAATCTTATAAAATTATAAACATATTTAAATAGAAATATCTTCACTTGTTAAGTTAAGGAAAATAAGTCAGGCCCTATAATTATCATATGGACCTGAAAACTAGGTGCACACATAATCTTATGGGCCTGAAAGCATGGTCCATATGTAAAATTGTAGACAATAAAATCTATTCTACACTTAATATTATAGAAACAAAATCCAGTTCCATGCATAAATGTATGGACATGAAAACAAGGTCCCTGAATATTATTATATACATGAAAACTGGTTCCATGCATAAAATTTTGAATATGAAATAAGGTTCACACATAGAATATTTATCTTATAATATATTTATATTTACCCAATGAATTGGAGGGTTTTAATGGACTCACATGTCATATAGTCATAATCAATTATTAGGTACACTAGTATAAAATGAAAACATTTAACTTTTCACATGTACTTAACCCGAAGAAAGGGAAACACGTTTCATAAAGTTTTTATCATTGTAAAAATAATCCATATTGTGGAATTATATGTTTGATATCATTGAATGTTATCCCCAGTGAAACATAAGTAACATGGGAGGATGGCATCATTGATAAAAAAGCACTTAAAATAACAATTAGAAAATGTCTTAAGGAAAATACCCTTATAATTATGAAACAACTTATTTAAAATAAAAAAATTTATAAAGTTTTACGGTAATTAATTTCTTAAAAAATAACCATGAATAATTTTAAAATATTCTTTGAAGCATTTAGCGTCCATGATGGTGGGGAATTCCATTCATTCTAAAAGTTTTATAAAAAATATTTATTTCAAATTTAAATTTAAAATAAAAAATCATATCATTCTGAAAATAACAAGAAGATACATTTTAGTCATTTCATAAAAATTAAAACATTGGGAAATTTTAATTTCAAAAATCATATTATTATGGTAAAAACATTCTAGAAATACTTTTTATAAAAGTTGGACACTCATGAAAAAAAATTAACTGAAGAGATAAATAAATTTAGCATTCCTTAAAAGTATTATTTTAATATCTTTAGTTCATAAATAGAGTATAATGAAATTAAAACATTTAATCACAAAATATATCCATTTTATAAGAAATTTTTTGAATTTATTTATAGGTATATCATAAAATTTCACCATTGAAAACTTAAACATAAACAACCTTGATAAAAGATGTGATTGTATCATAAAACCCTTATGACTTTGGTAAATTTTGAATCCCAATGAATGAATAACATCATTTGAAATTTCAAATTTCACTAATATAAGAGGTTTTTTGATATAAAATTTCAAAGGGTCTGCATAGTCACTATATGAATGAAATGTGTGGTGAATTTGGAATATGTCTTTTAGACGGAAAAGTGAGAGTAGAATTCCCTCACACCAAGTATTATATATCTTTATAAATGTTCAAACCACTTGTATAATAAATATAGATTTATTATAAATATATTTTAAAACCATAATAATATGTATCGTGACACATATTATTTACTTATTACTTGTTATCACCCGTTTATTAACAATTTGTTATTAAATTTACTGTTCTAGACGGTAACTGCTTTAATTTTCATTAATTTTTTTGGTTCAGTAGTCCCAGTCCTTGTACATTATTCATGGTTGCATAGAATAAATATTTTTAATAATTATGTAAATTTCATATATTTTCACTATATATATTTTTTGATTCATCCAAAAATAGAGAAATAGAAAACTGAATTACACCATTTATGGGGACGGAAGTTTGACTGTACAAATAAAAATTTTCTATCTTTTTTATGGATGGAAATAATTAATGGAACATTAGATATATTACTTAAATAAACATTATTATATAATTTATATCTTATATATTAATTAAATAAATCCTTATTTCCGTTCAAGTTAAATAGAAACATAGAAAATCTCATTACATCGTTGAGGTGGAAGTCCACATGTGTGTACAAGCGACATTAACATTTTCTAATGGACTAGAAGGAAATAATATATATGTGAAATTACAATTATATAAGAATAATTATTTCATAAATTTAATATATAAACATTTAACCATCCGTTAAATATGGTGATGAATAAAATTACACCATGAAATGGTGACCGTAAGTAATAAGTACGCACAAGCGATGTTTTCATTTTCTGTATGATGTAATATACATATATAATGGGTGTATCATAATATTAATAAAATATTCGTGTATTTATGATCATGGATTTATTATTTTATAATGGATTCAATATATTTAGAGTAATTATAATAAAAGTGGAATTTGAAAGAGACAGTAAAGATTATTACATATTCTTTAGAAGATTTACATTAGATCCCTTCTTAAGGGGCATGGGGTTGGTATTTTAGGAAGAAAATTTCCTATATAAAATTAATGAGGATTTTTATAAGATAACTTTTCTAGTTTCGATGGATTTACATGGATAAAAATGGTGTAAATAAAATAGATAATGATTGTCCTTTTATATGGGAGGGAAAGGACAGACTTGGAATTATAAAAATGATTAAAATATTATTAATTTTTTCTCAATCCAAATGTGTCAAAATGGGCATATATTCAATTATAAAGTGTATAAGTTAGACAAATCATTATAAAATAAAATTTATATAGGTTTATGTGTTATTTTAAACCTTATATTTTTATTAAACCCCTTCGTTAACAGATTTTCATCTTAAAAAAGTAGTTACATTTTACTATTAAAGGGTTATGACATTAAATATAAGCTTAAAATTACTCATAAATGGTAAAAATAAAATTTTATACCATTTATAGTCATACATTTCCTATTTCCATGTTTTCATGATTTTTAATTAATTTAATAAAATATTTTATCAAAAAATACTATAGATCTCATTTTAGGAACTATTCATGTAATTTGAATTTGAATACAACATGAAAGTAATATAATTAAAATATAAACCATTAAATAATTGATAATATTTTATATTAATCTATATAATTTATGGAACCAAATAAATTAATCATTATTTATTTCTTTTTGAAAAATTAACATCATTTATTTAATTTTTCTATTTAAGGAATTAATACATTATCAGTGTTGTGTAAGTATTTAAGGTAATTATTCAAGAAATAAAAATTAGAATTAACTTTACATGATAAAAAATTAATTTATAGTTATAATAAATATTTATTATCAAAATTATCCCTTTATTATGATTATGTAAAATAATTAGAGGTATTAATGTTAAAAGGGGTCCATTTTGTATTTATTCTTTTTTAAAATTAATATAATGTTTATAATCAAAGGAATGGGGTATAAAGTTCCCATATATTTAATTATGGGATGAAACTGGATGAACTGAACTCATAAAATTAAATAAATTCATTTTTTAAATCATTATAGGCATATCCTATATTTTTAACCATATTTTAACCATTTTACCCTTATCAAGGGGAAAAATATTTACCAATGTTATTATTCAAAATGTATAGAAAAAAATAGTCATATTAACCAAATTCGAAAAAATTAATACCAAATATATTATTTTTTTTAAATATTAAATCTATAGAGGTGTACTAATTTTTTAATATAAATATACATAAAACCCAATGGAAAACATTTTTTAAAAAAAATGTGTTTTAAGCGTAAAAATGAACTTATATCAAAATCCTGAATATTTATGATTAAAATAGAATAAATTGGATTAATATAAATAAAATTGGAGCACAAGTAACTTTAATATAAAAATCCAAAATAAAAAGGTAATTTTAAATTTTTTTATTTAATGAAATGAAATGATAGTATTTGAAAAATAAGTAATTTTCAATTTTCATTAAAAAATCAATCGTTTCTTAAAATCAAAAAATTTCAGTCTAATTTAGTTTTCATATTATTATTTCCAAAATTATTTTCACTCTGTAAAATAATTTTTTTAAATGTTTACAAATTATTTTTAATTTCCATGCACAAAATGCGATTAAAATTGGTTTTGAAGAAAATATGTTTTGATGCATAAAATGACAACAATAAAAATTGTTTGATTTTTTTATAATTATTCCATAAGTTTATATTTAGTATAATATTTTTATAAATTTTAAAATGTGGTAAATCTTATCCATACCCTCCGATTAAACGTCTAGTTTATAACTATAATATATAATTAAGAATAGTTCATTATTCATTTAAAAACAATGATACATGTTGTATACGCTATAAAATATAGTGTTATTTTAAAATAATAGGGTGTAATATTCTCAACCTCTCTTAATAAAATTCATCCATGTGACATTATTTGGGAATAGAAAGTTAAATATTTAAAAATACCTTCTTTTAACCCATTTCGTATGAAGGGTCAATAAAACTTTTTTTATGAATGGAAAGTAGAAAATGAAAATGTTTCCCTAAATAACACGTAATTAAGTTCCCATATAAGAATAAAATTGGTCAGATGTTAAAATATAGACATGGAAAAGTAAATTAATTTCTGTTTATTGATATATAATGATATTGAACATGTTTATGAGTAAGTTAATGGACACAAGTCCATAAATCTATGAGGGGTGAAAGGATCATTGATTATTCTGAAATGAAGGTATTTTGATAATGTTTCTATTTTATGATTCATTTCCTAGTGTTGAGGAATTATTTTACTATCAAGAATGATTACATGAGGAAATATTAATAATTTATTTCATTCCAAGAGTAATTTCATTATTTTTTTGTACTTCGATCAATTTCAACTTCATCTCTTACTCTAGGAAAGAAATATTGAAGATGAATTTTCATTCTTAAAGTAATAATAATAAATTTAAAGAATCAAAATATCCATAATTCAGTAATTATACCATTAAATATTTATGATAACTAATATGGATGGCACTAGTTATCCAGTATATATAAAAATAATAAATAAACCCCATAGTTCAATTTAATCCATTCTTTAAATAATTACCTTAAGGATCATCCATACTGTATTCGACAAAAATTGAATCCCTAAAGATTAAAAATATTTCATCTCATATCCTTCCTATATCAACATAAATATTAACATCAAATAATTTTAATTATTCTTAAATTATCATACCAAAGTAAATATATCTTAATAAAGTCACAATAAAATCATATATGCTTCCAAAATATAATTCACCCTTTGTTCCTTAAATAAGATTATTTTAAAGACCTAGAAATTTCAAGGAAATTTTTTCTTAAATACTTTGGAATTTTGTGAGTCTGTGGCTTCTGAAGGCACTCGAATCCAAGGCCCAATGTGCCCTAAATCAATTTCCGAAGTTTATCTTGGGTATGTTCAGTGAACGAACGAGCGGGTTTTTCTATCTTTTGAATCAGTGCTCGGAATTGAAAACAGAGGGCACTGATTAACTCACAGCACCGGTAATTTCTTAAGAGGACCTTTACTGAAGATGTGTTTGCTCGGGAGGAGAAGTTATTAATTTTTGGATTAAATGAGAAGTGACTAAAATTGTGGGAAAATTTTATTTTTATATCCAAGTGGTTATATCCTACATGGGGGATTTGGGATGGGACCCACAAGCTTCTAACTACCCATGTAAGGATATTTTTGAGGTGGGTACCAAACGATACCCAACCATTCACATTCCCATAACTCTCATAAACTCCCCCTTTAAACATGATAGCTTCCCTAAATTAATGATGACCCTTCCTCTCTCCCTCTGACTCCATTTCAACTTTCCAACCTAACATTTAATTAATTAAATAAAACTATTTCATTAATTAATTATGTTTTTGAAATTTGTATTTTGAAATGCATGGGATGGTCAATTAAAATAAGGGGGTGGACTTATTTTATTTTGGGTTGCCTTGTTGTGTGGGTATTTGGAGATAGAAATCTTGTGAAGGAGAGGAGAATTTCTCCTTTGTTGAAGAATGAAAACTCTCCGATGAAGAATGACAACACACCACCATTCTCTTCTCCGCGACAAGTGAGGAGACGTCGCTTCCTCTTCGAACGCACTCTGATGAAGTCTACTAATCCTTACCTCATTACGTCGTCTTCCGCCACGCCGATGTTCGACATTATTTGTTGAGGTAGGGGTGTGTTTTGATTGGATCAATGATTGAATATTTTTTCCTTCTTGTTTTGTTCTCTTTAACCACCGGCTACCGAAATAATGCGGAGAGACCGGGCCAAACTAACGTGGTCCGAATCCTCTGCCAATTTTGTGATTGTCGGCAGTTATTCGTATTCTTCTTGGGTGATGAACAAAGGATCGTTACAAGTTCGTTAAGTGACACAATGATACCAAATTGAAGACTCATCATCACGGAAACCTAGCGGAGGTATGACAACAATAGTGGGCGATGGTTCAGACCAGAACGGGATGGACCGTTCCTCGACCGTTCTTCGAGCGAGAATTCAATACGTGTTTTTGGAGCCGATCGGAAGCCCAAGAATGAAGGAATTGACTTCGGGACAACGGGGTGACCTAGAGTCTGAATTTTCATGTTGAACAAATGATCAGAATAAAGAATCAGCATCAAGGGAGGCACGCTGGCCAGAGGCGTCGTTTCTGGAAATTTCCAGAGTACACGGCGTGTACTCCTGGAGAACACGCCGTGTATTGCGGGCATTCTACGGCTAGGGTTTCAGACGTCGGACGACTAACACACGGCTTGTGACCTCTGTCACATGACGTGTACTCGCCACACCGAAAGGAGGTGTCAGCAATGCGAGACTCATCGTGTAACTTGGGAATACACGGACACGGTGTGGAGTACACGGCCATGTACTCTACCACCCATACATGGCCAATGGTGAAGACTAACCTGTGTACCAATTACACGAGTTGGAGAACACGGGTTGAGGCTGTGTACGAGCACATGGCCAGTGTACACAAAGCCGACCACCAGAAGTTTGGACACGACGTGTAACCGTACCACACGCCGTGTACATACTTTTTACACGAACAGCCCTTTGACACGGGCTGTAGTACATGGACAGAACCTGGGGACTGAATACATGGCGTGTAACCATACCACACGTCGTGTACTTACTTTTTAAATGAACATACCTTCGACATGGGCCGTGGTACATGGGCAGTACCCGAGGTCCGATGACATGACGTGTAACCATACCAACACGCCGTGTAATTTTTGGAAAATGGATTGGTCATCTTGTACTCAGTGTCTTGGACATGTTTTTTTTGGTTTACCCCCCTACGATGTGGAGGACCTTTAGGATACAACAAATCTGGACTTCGTGATAGTTGATGTATCGACCCCCTCTTTACTCATGGAGTGGACCCTCCTAAAATCAAGAACGCTGTGTGCGGGAAACATAGAGCTGGCTGCGACTATGACGAATACCCTGACAGGATCCTTTGTGGGTTCAATGACGAAGATGTCTGTACTTGGATCCTATATGGGTTCGGCAGCGAGGATGACTATACTTGGATCCTCTATGGGTTCGGCAGCGATGAAGATTGTACATAGATCCTACATGGGTTTGGCAGCGATGGTTACTGTACTTGGATCCTACGTGGCTTCAGGAGTGAGGACTTCTGTACTTGGATCCTACATGGGTTCAGCATAGGAGATGATTTAGAAGCAATATCTAATCATCTCCACCCCTCGTCATGAGTATTATACCTGTGTTATCTGAGTCTTGACTTTCAATCATTATCATCGATGTGATTAACTTTCTTTCCTGTGTGGACTGAGTTGTGCTTTCCTGTGTGTACTGGGTTGTACTTAGTATTGTGAGTTGGGGCCAAATTGTAATTGATGACTTAGGTATATGTATGGGCATATACCTAAGTAGAGTTGGTTGATACTTTGTGTTTGTATCTTTCCTTTTTGGTTTATCGTTTTTTGATTTTGGGAGACCTTTGAGGGTCACGGGGTCCCTAATAACTACTGTATACTCACACCTGCATCGGCTCTTCCCACACTACGTTGTATTGGATGCAGATTATAGAAAACACTGATCAAGGTGGAGTCTTGTGGAGCGGGATGGTACCTCGATGTGGACCACTTGGCGGGTAGTACACGGAGCGGACGACTGGACCCGAGTAGATGAGGAGACAATTTCTACCCACCCTTTAGGATGGATATACGAAATAAGGTTCAGTGGTTGCTAGTTTACTTTATGGAAGTTGTTCATTCTTTACTGTTGTACTGTACTTTTAGTTGGGTTTGTATTTTGTCCCATTTGCTTTCCAGCACTTACATTTGTACTCAGTTTACTTGGTGTTTACTTCATCTTGCGTAATCTGTTGTGTTTTTTTACTTATATAAAGTCAATGCCTTCCCTTTTATTGGGAATTACTCTTTTGGTGATAGTTTCCAGCCCTCTGGCCTATGGAAGGCGGGCTTGGGGTAGTCACGGCACGGGCCCCGAGGACAGGTGGTGACAAATTGGTGTCAGAGGAGTCGAATCTACCGCAGAACTCAAGACTTTGATAATTTCTTCTCTGTGAAGCAATAGTGTTAAGAGTATGGAGTGTGGTTTTCAGTCCAGGGAGTCCAGTATTTGTGCGGCGGCCGATGTATCCATACACCAGGACCCTGACTTCTGATTTTCGACTTAGTGCTCGAAAAAACTGATTTCATGTGTGTCTCAAAATTTTTAGTTTTTATTACTTTGTGTTAGCTCACCAGGTATACTGTTTGAGCGTGGAACACCTGTTTCATTTCAAGATGGCCCCATGAAGGCAGCCATCTAGGGTTCCTAGCTTTGTGCGAGATGGCAGCCCACCGAGCGATGAGGTCTCGGTATAGGGCCCCATTATAGCGGAGGCACCAGCGGTACCTCTGCCCTCTGGGCCACAGATACCCCCAGCCCTAGTAGTAGAGAGTGCACGCTGCCTGAGTACACTGCACGAGTTTCAGTGACAGAGGCTGCCCAGGTGCTGTGGAGAGATGAACCCTCAAGCAGACGAGGATTGGATGGATGCTATTGTCTGAGTCTTCAGATTGGTAGGGACACCAGCAGATCTTTTGGTGATCCTCGTCGTGAGTCTCCTGCACGCAGCAGTAGGTATATGGTGGATCCTGATGCTCTAAGTGCATGACGATGCATATCTACTATGGATAGACTTCGAGAGACTCTTTCTCTTGGAGTTTGTTCCGTCCACCCTCCGTGTGGTGCGCATTCAGGAGTTACTATAGATGCGACAGGGCAGCATGATAGAAGCCCAGTACACTGAAAGTTTTACCGACCTCTCACATTACTCCATGGACAAGGAACAAGAACCATTCTTCTAAGCCTGGAACATTGAGCAGGGACTGAGGCATGAGATCAGGTCTTCGATGATCTCCCTCCGTATTCTGACGTAGGCAGGAGTACTAGAGCGAGCCCTTCATGTGGAGATCTTCTTTACTAAGCCTATGCCAGGATCGAGGTCTATTGCAGGGTGACACGTAGTGGAGTCTTATGTAGCCGACAATAGACAGATGTCACAGAGGTCCAAGCAGTCTAGGACATTAGATGGGAGACCTCAGGATACTTGTTCGGATGTGCGGGCAACACACAGCAGAGCCAGTCATACGAGAGGAAGGCAGTGCTATGCATGCGGCAGGCAGGGCCACAAGGCTCATGACTACCTGACCTGCCATGCAGAGGAGCATCAGATAGTTGAGGGACCACCCAGGAAGAGGCAGAGGTTTGACCATGGTGGTCCACAGGGAGCAGGCGTACAAGGCAGAGGAGTCGTCCAAGCTGTAGGTGGTGGACGACACTTCGAGGCTCTACCACTACCACCACCAGGGGGACCACTCCATCCTTAGGGTGCCGGCAGACATGGCCAGGATCAGCTTCAGGCTGTCGAGGCCTATGACCACAGTGCACCTAATATGATTCAAGGTACTATCTGTGTCTACTCCACCCTTGCTGCAGTTATTGTACACATAGGAGCGAGTCATTCTTTTATTGCCACTGACCTTGTTCGGTGCTCATAGATTCCAATGGAGCCGTTGGCTCGATCCTTACGACTAGAGATTCTTACGGGAGTAGACTCAATGATTACGCACTGGTTTCGGTAGTGTGAGATTAATCTAGGAGGTGAGAGATTCGGCTAGGATCTTCTTGTAGCGGCGTTGAGGCCTTACAATGTCATCTTGGGTATGGAATAGTTGTCTATAGTCCATGCTCAGATTGACTGCAGTAGGCAAAAAGTGCGGTGTCTTCGCGCAGATGGGAGCAGGTCCACCTTCACTGGAAAGAAGGGAGCCTTTGCAGCACAGGATTGACTTACACAGAGTAGAGGGAAGCCGATCACACATCAGTTGGCTAGTCTCATCGTCGGAACGGTTGATGTGTGGAGTCTGAGTTTTACTATTGTGGTGGATCATTGTGGGGACGTTTTACCTAATGATGTTCCAGGACTACCTCCTCGCAGAGAGGTAGACTTATACGTTGACTTGTACCTTGGGAAAACCCCAATATCTACTCCAGCATATCGGATGGCTCCCGCCGAGCTTCGTGAGCTGTGGGTAGAGCTGGAGGACTTGCAGGGAAATGGATTCATCCGACCCAGTGTTTCGCCCTGGGCTTCTCCGATTTTATTCACCAAGAAGGCAGATGGGAGCTTACGACTATGTGTCGACTACAGTTGCATGAATCAGGTGACCGTAAAAACCAAGTATCCACTCCCAAGGATTAAAGTCCTCTTTGATCAGCTCAAGGGAGCATGATGGTTCTCGAAGATAGACCTTAGGTCAGGCTATCATCATCTCAGAGTTTTAGAAGAGGATGTGCAGAAGACGGCCTTCAGGTGTCGGTATAGCAACTAAGGTTTCATGGTTATGACCTTCGGCGTAACTAATGCACCAGCAGTGTTCTTGAGTCTCATGAACAGGATCTTCCAGCCTTACGTCGATCATTTTGTTATAGTCTTCATCGACTACATATAGATTTACTCGACTACTGAGGAGGAGCATGCCTACCAATTCTGGGTTGTACTGGACACACTCCGAGAGCACCAGCTTTATGGTAATCTCTCAAAGTTCCAGTTCTGGATTCAAGAGTTTAACTTTATGGGGCACGTCATCTCAGATGTGGGAGTTCCTGTGGATCCTACAAGGATCGAGGAAGTACGTGCTTGGGAGCCAACCGGGAGCGTGACGGAGGTGTGAAGTTTCCTAGGTCTGGCTGGGTACTATCAGAGAATTGTTCCAGACTTCTATAGAGTTGGATCACCGCTTTCATCTTTGATGAAGAATGGGAAACCCTTCTTGTGGTCAGATAGATGTCAGTAGAGCTTCCCAGAGCTGAGATAGAGATTGACCAGTGCACCCATCTTAGGACTTCTGGAGGAGGGAATAGGGTACATAGTTTACTGTGATGCATCAGGGACCAGGCTCGGGTGTGTGCTGATGCAAGAGCGGGTAGTGATATCCTATGGTTCACGATAGTTGAGACAGCACAAGCAAAACTACACTACCCATGACCTAGAGTTAGAAGCATTGGTCTTCACCTTGAAGATGTGGTGGCACTATCTGATGGGCGAGCACTTTGCAGTCTACTCATACCACCATAGTCTCAGGTACATCTTCTTGTAGAAGGACATTATCATGAGACAGTGGTGATGGCTCGAGTTCCTCCAGGACTATGAATTTGAGAAATTCTATACTCTTAGGAAGGGGAACATGGTAGCTAATTCTCTCAGTAAGAGATCAGGAATTCAGCTACTTGGAGAGGCGACAGAGCAAATAGCCGCGTTGCAAATATCCTTCATGGATAGAGATGGATCAGCCTTTATAAATTCACTCACATTCACTCCTCTACTAATTCAGCGGGTCAGAGAGGCACAACATGAGGATGTTGACTGTGAGACACGATGTGCACATATATCCACAGGACAAGCGCCTGATGGATTTTCTGATGCAGTAGAGCACATCATCCTCTTCAGGGGACATACCATGGTGCCGGGTGCACTGTAGGAGGAAGTTCTGAGAGAAGTTTCACATTTCCCTCTTGTGGTACATCCAGGAGTGGAGAAGATGTACCAGGATCTCAGATGACATCACTGGTGGACGGGTATGAAGAATTTTGTGGCAGAGTTCGTTTCACGATGCCTTACCTGCCTGCAGGTGAAGGTGGAACACCAGGTACCGATAGGCTTGGTGCATCCCTTAGAGGTCCCAGAGTGGATGTGGGGCGGGATGTCCATATATTTCATGACGGGGCTCCCTCGAACTCCCAGAGGACACGACTCCATCTGTGTTATTGTCGAACGACTTACCAAGTCGGCCCACTTCCTACCTATCAGAGAGCAGGGCTCAGTGGAGATCTTGGGACGCCCTTACATTCAAGAGATTGTACAACTTCATGGTGTGCCATAATCTATCATCTCTGATTGAGACACTCACTTTACTTACCATCTTTGGAAGGAGTTACAATAGGCTTTTGGGATGCAGCTACGCCTGAGAACCTCCTTTCATCATCTGACGGATGGCCAGACGGAGAGGACCATTCAGACACTTGAGTACATGCTCCATTCATGTGTCCATGACTTTGGTCACAACTGGGAGTTTGAGTATGGTGACCACATTTTCTAATTGGTCTCACCTCGATGTGAATTACGGATATTTGGTCGGGGTGGAATGTTATCTTCATGCTTCATCAGACTATTCCAGGTCCTCAGCAGGGTAGGTGAGGTGGCTTACCGCCTGACCCTTCCAAATCAGTTTCATTGGGTGCATGACGTCTTCCACATATCTCAGCTGAGGAGATACATGAACGACCAGACACATATCATTGATCATGGGGAGCTGGACATCGATGACGGGGAAACATTTGTGGAGATCCCGGTGGAGATCGAGGATTGACAAGAATAGGTCCTATGTGGATGGTCGATTCCTCTATTGCGTATTCGTTGGAAGCACGGGAACCTTCTAAAAGAGCACATGGGAGTAGGAGGCTCAGATGCGTGCACAGTACCTAAATTTGTTTCCCTAGTTTATGATGCATCTGTATAGGGATGTTAATCCCTGAGGTGAGAGTAATTTAACGACCTGGAAATTTCAAGGAAAATTTTTCATAAATACATTGGAATTTTTTGAGTCTGTGGATTCTAATGGCACTTGATTCTGAGGCCCGGTGTTCCCGGAATCAATTTCCAATGTTTAGCTCGGGTACATTCCATGAACGAATGAGCAGGTTTTTATATCTTTTGAACCAGTGCTTGGAATTGAAAACTGAGCGAACCAATGAACTCGTAGCGCTTGTAATTTCATAATAGGACCTTTACCGAAGATGTGTTTTCTTGGGAGGAGAAGTTATTAATTTGTGGATTAAATGAGAAGTGAATAAAATTGTGGGACAAATTTATTTTTATATCTATGTGGTTATATCCTACATGGGGGAGTTAGGATGGGACCCACAAGCTTCTAACTACCCATGTAAGGATATTTTTGAGGTGGGTCCCACACGATCCCCAACCTTTCACATTCCCATAACTCTCATAAACTCCCCCATTAAATTTGACAACTTATCTGAATTAATGAGGACCCTTCCTCTCTCCCTCTCACTTCATTTAAACTTTCCAACCAAACAGTTAATTAATTAAATGAAACTCTTTCATTAATTAATTAAGTGTTTGAAATTTGTATTTTTAAATGCATGGAATGATCAATTAAAATAAGTGGGTGGCCTTATTTTATTTTGGGTTGGCTTGTTGTGTGGTGATTTGGGGAGAGAACTCTTGTGAAGGAGAAGAGGATTTATCCTTTGTCGAAGATCGCCAACTCTCCGACGAAGAACCACAACATACCTCCATTCTATTCTCCGTGACAAGTTTGGAGACGCTGCTTCCTCCTCAGACGCACTCCGATAACATCTACAAATCCTCACCTTGTGACGCCGTCTTCCGCGACGATGACGTTCGACAGCATTTGTTGAGGTAGGGGTGGGTTTTGATTGGATCAATGATTGAATCTTCTATCCTTCTTGTTTTGATCTCTTTAACCACCTGCTACTGAACTAATGTGGAGAGACCGGGCCAAACTAACATGGTCCAAATCCTCTGCCAATTTTGTGATTGTTGGGGGTGCTTCTTGTTCTTCATTGGTGACGAACAATGGATCGTTATGAGTTCATTAAGAGATGCAATGATCCCAAATTGAAGACTCATCATCACGGAAACCTAGAGGAGGTGCGACGGCAATAACAGGCGACGGTTCGGACTGGAACGAGATGGACCATTCCTCAACCTTTCTTTGATCGAGAATTCGAAACATGTTTTCGAAGCTGATCGGAAGCCCGAGAATGCTGGAATCGACTTTAAGACAATGGTGTGTACACCTGGAGAACCGGTATCAAGGGAGGCACGATAGCCCGAGGCGTTGTTTCTGAAAAATTCCAGACTACACGGTGTGTACACCTGGAGAACACACAGTGTAGTGCGGGCATTCTATGACTAGGGTTTCAGACATCAGATGACTAACACAAGGTGTGTGACCTCTGTCACACGACGTATACTTTCCACACAACATGGAGGTGGCAGCTACGCGAGACTCAGCGTGTAACTCGGGAATAAATGGACACGGTGTGGAGTACATGGGCATGTACTCTACCACACGGCCAGACATGGCCAATGGTGCGGACTAACCCATGTACCAATTACACAGGTTGGAGAACACGGGTTGAGGCCATGTACAGGCACATGGACAACATACTCGGAGCTGACCACCATATGTTTGGACACAATGTGTAACCATACCACACGCCATGTACATACTTTTTACCCGAATATCCCTTAGACACGAGTTGTGGTACACGGACAGTACCCGGGGACTGAAGACTCGACGTGTAACCATACCACACGCCGTGTGCATAATTTTTACACAAACAGACCTTCAACATGGGTCGTGGTACATGGTCAGTACCTGAGGTCTGAAGACATGGCGTGTAACCATACCAACACACCGTGTACTTTTAGGAAAATAGCTTGGTCAACTTGTACTCAGTGTCTTGGACACGTTTGTTTGGTTTACCAACCTATGACGTGGTGGACCTTCGGGATACATCAACTCTGGAAATCATGATAGTTGATGTATCGAACCCCTCTTTACTCATGGAGCAGACCCCCCCTGGAATCAAGAATGATTTGTGCAAGAAACCTATAGCTGGCTGCGACTACGACGACTACCGTGTCGGGATCCTCCATGGGTTCAATGACGAAGACATTTGTACTTGATTCCTATGTGGGTTCGGTAGCGAGGACAACTGTACGTGGATCCTCCGTGGGTTCGACAGTGAGGATGACTGTACTTGGATCTTACGTGGGTTCGGCAGCAATGTTTATTATACTTGTATCCTACGTGGGTTTAGCAGTGAAGACTTCTTTACTTGGATCCCACATGGGTTCAGCAGAGGAGATGACTCAGAGGCTTCATCTAATCATCTCCACCCCTCTTCATGAGTAGTATACTTATGTGAGCTGAGTCTTGACTTTCAATCATTATCATCGATTTGATTGATTTTATTTCCTTTGTGGACTGAGTTGTGCTTTCCTGTGTGGACTGGGTTGTATTTGGCTCTTGAGTTGGAGCCAAACTGGGATGGATGATTTGGTATATATGTGGGAATATACCTAAGTAGAGTTGGTTGATACTTCGTGTTTGTATCTTTCCTTTGTGGTTTATCCTTTGTGGATTTTGGGAGACCTTTGGGGGTATCGGGTTCCCTACTAAGTACCGTATACTCACCCCTGCATAGGCTATGCCCACACTATGTTTTTTTGGATGCAGAAGACAGACAGCACTGATCGAGGTGAAGTCTTGTGGAGCGGGATGGTACCTGGAGGTGGACCACTTGGCTGGATGTACACTGAGCGGACGGCCGGACCCAAGGAGCTGAGGAGACCATTTGTACCCACCCTTCAGGTAGGATATCTGAAGGACGACTCAGTGGTTGCTGGTTTAATTTACTACAGCTGTTCTTTCTTTACTGTTGTACTGTACTTTCAGTTGGGTTTGTATTCTAGCCCATTAACTTTCCAGCACTTACTTTTTTACTTAGTTTACTTAGTGCTTACATTATCTTGATTACTCTAAGGAGTTTGTTTACTTATATAAAGGCAATGCCTTCCCTTTTATCGGTATTTAAACCTTTGGTGCTAGTCGCCAGCCCTTGGCCCATGGAAGGTGGGCTTGTGGTAGTCACAGCACGGGCCCCGAGGATGGGTCGTGACAATCATCTTTTATACAAATATATTTCTATTAGATGTTTGGGTTTATCCTTGTACCTATTGATGATAATAAGTTTATTCATAATATAAATTGTGATATTTTTATACCATAAATTTATTTCGAATATATGTAATGATAGAAAATCAATTCATAGAATCACATAAAATTTCTCTTAAGAACAAAAAAAATATATTCCTATGTCTTATTGACACAAACTTCAGTATGAGATCCCAAAATTTTGAAAGGAGGATAAGTGTTCTCTAATTGTCATGATTCCCATAAACTATTCTAATTTCATAAGTTTTCCCTTTGAACATTGGATTCAGAGGTTATTCTGGATTATTATCATTAGTAGACCATGGATTATGGCATTGATTTTCATGATTCCCAAACTCCTTCCATTGATAGTATTGAAGTGTGGCAAGATTATTCAATTGAAATTTCACTCTATTAATTTCACTTGTTGGTCTCCTCACATCACATTTACATTATTTTTCTCTACCACCAAGCTAGACACATATAACAACTTTATATTTCTTTCAGTAAATAACATAATTCTCCATTAAAAAATTTTCAAGTAGGAGTTGAAAACATTTTATTTCCTCCTTTTGAAATATAAATAGTGATTACATGAATAACCATGTTCCTTTTATAATCACTAGAACCATTAATGTTTTCAGCTTCAATTTCCACTATTAGTAAAAATTTAACAGTTTCTTTATAGTTTCCAAATTCCCTTATAGATTTTATTTGAACATCTTATTTCAAATTACTAATGAATTGATGAATGTTTTTTAGTTCAATGAAAAATTCAAAATCACACATCATGGGTTTTGTAAATATTTCTTCATAGGTATTTATAGATTTATCATAATAGTATTTCAAATCAACAAAATTACCACTCCATTTTAGATTAATGGGTTTGGGGAAATTACATATTGAGGAATACAATATTCAACTTTTTCCTTTCAATGAAGTTTATTTTTTATTCATGACTTGTATTCTTGATTAGATTCCACCATTTATTAGCTTAGGCATCCAAGTGATAAACTACTAAGATAACTTTCTCATGGTCCGATTAATAATAGTATAAAATATGTTTTCAAACACATTGATATTAAAAAAAATTCATGCAGGGGAATTAAAAATCTACAATGAAACATGACAACACACGCATGAGAGAAGCCAAGAGGACTCGATCCCAAGAAATCCCTAACACCCCATAGGGCCCTTTGAAAATAAGATATGCCTAGTGGGAGAACACATGAAAGGGTAAATATCACCTCCCATTGGGGGCCCAACCAGGCCAAGAGCGTGCTACATGTTCCCCATCTACCAAATTGGATTTGAATTACCTTTTATATAATATGCACAATGTCCGAGTCTGGATGGAATTGAGTATGCACAAGTTACCTTGGAGAGAAATGGGTTAACGGTTTTATACTACTCAGAAAACACCTCATGGGAACCATCAAGTTGATACATTACTCAATAACTAGTGGATCAGGGACCTTTAAAAGTAATGTTTATGTTGTTTCAGAAAATATAAAATGACTTTTTCTCCACCTTGGGGTAATCAAATGTTCCGCATGATCAGTGTTATCTCTCAAATCATGAAATATTTGAGTGATCGTAGTCCCATGATATTATATACAAGTTATTTTTCATTTTTTTAGGAGTATACCCATATCATTGTCCATAACAATTGTTTTCACACAATTCCTAAAACATCCAACCATTGAATAAAACCAAAAACATTGTATATGTATCATGCTACCAAAATTATATTTAACAATTACATATTCCAAAAAATAATTCTTAATACAAAGTAATTTTTTACACCTTGTCCATTAATGGTAATCATCTATTCAAATACATCATAATGGTTTATAAAAAATTTAAATTAACCCAAGAATATCCCCTTAGTGTTTCAAATCAGGTTCACTGAAAGGCCACACTCACCATGCACTATAATGATGGTTGAGATATACTCAATTAACGTTTTAGGGGTTATTAACCCTAGATGAATCTATTCCAAAACCATGTCCACATTTAGTAACTGGATTGAGATGTATATTTAGTAAATCCACATAATATCTTTTTTACCAAAGATTTAGGATGTTACCTTATTCAAAGACATATCCCTAGTATTTTCATCAATATTTTTAACCAAAAATATAAAAATATTGACTGAAACTATCTTTAGATACAAATTATAATGACCCATGTATTTAATACTTAGATACTACATCTTAATTGATAAAAATTGACTATATTTTATAAATACACCAGAAGACTGTAAATGCTTACTATCTTTAGAGACAACATTCACAGTCTTCTCGTTTATTGAAATATATTCAACATCTCCCAAGAATATTTTCCTAAATATTAATCTTCTAATTAATTTTTACTTTTAATATTTTTAAAATTATTTATTTAATTTTTCTATTAATTTAATAAATAATACATTGGAGTTGCGACAAAATATAAGTTTATCATGAAATCACTAAAAATTAGAAAAATATACCATGATAAAAAAAATTAATTTATATTTCAAATGAAAATTTAAAATATAACATATCCACTTTTTATCCTTATTTAAAAATAGTATATTTATTAATGTCCATAGAGTGATATTTTTGAATTTTTATTTTCTTAAATTTATATAAATGTCAAAATCAAAAATATATGGAACCAAGTGTCCATATATTTCAAAGCTTTAATGGAAATGACCAAACTATTCTCATCCAATATGATAAATTCACGACTTATAGAAATGTTAAATCCTTATACAAATGTTTTAACCCTATTTTACCCACTTTACCCTTATCTAGTCCTTAACCTAGTCATTCAGGACTCAACCAGGGCGTCCAAGACACCCAAGATCAAATCTGAGAAGAGAAATATTTTCATTTTAATGTAGCAGTATTGTATAAAGTACTATAGAAGGAACTATTTTGTACTATAGCAATAATATCTATTCATTTTTTGGGATTTTGGGCCACTTGTTTGGCCTCGGGTCCTTCAAGTCCATCGGGCCACATGAAAATTTTACTTAATAGACCAGGAAGACTCTATAAGAAATAGGGTCCAGATGATGATTCAGAGGAGACTTATTAACCATAGTAGAGATAACGTATATGAAAGAATGATCAGGAATTGAAATATCAATTAGGACTAGAATGCGCATGCATTAGAAGCCTAACTGAATATTCATGTGAAGGTGGAGAGCTGACATAATGATGTAGATACTGGGGAGGGGTCTTTTCAAGTAGCTATAGTTTGGAAAAATTCCTCTAATAACTTCAAGTATTGTAATGTCACAAATTTTACATACTATGTATGGGTTCCCCTTAATCCCAAAAAACGGGGATTATAAAAAATGAATTAAAAGGACTTCGGGCCATTCCATTCAATGAAAATCTATTTCTGGATAAATGTTTTTTTCAAGCATAAAAACAAACATATAACAAAATAATTAATTTTTTTTATTAAAATAGAATAAATTATATTACTATAAAAAATAATTAATAATTAAATTTATAGAAAAAAATATAACAGGCATATGAATTTAATTTATTTAATTAAATGAAATTATTTTAGTTGAAAAATATTATTTTTTCACTAGTCATTGAAAAATAAGTCATTTTTGAAAAATTATAATATTTCACCTTATGATATTATTTATATGTCAATTTGAAAAATTATTTTCAGTTTAAGAGTCATATATTAATTTATAATTTTAAAAAATTAAATTCAATAAAAATTATTTTTGAAAAAAAATCATTTTTGAAGCATCAAATGAATTTAATAAAAATTTTCCGATTATGTTCTATTAATTAATGAATGATTTTTTATTGATTGGGACCTTAATATATATATTATTATGTGTCTAATCTTTTTGATACTGACCAAATTAATGACTATTTTTTAGATTTTATGTTTAAATAATAAAATTTAATTTTTCATTTTATCTCCATGTTCATGTTGTATATGATATCATGAATAGTTTTATTTTAAAATATCAAGGTGTTAAAACTGTGGAAGAAATTTTTTATCCAAAAAATTTAGTAAACATTAATGGATTATGGTATGACTAAAATATCATCTTTATTACAACCATATACTGTCACTTAGTGGTGAACCATGTAAAAAATTATAAATTATATTTTACCTCATAATTTTTGTGATTTTTGTTTTTTTATTTCAATATGATATGTTTAACAAGTTATTTCCAAATGTGGATAGGATTATTTTAAAATAAAATAAATATATAACACCCTGATTCACTCCACCCCTCTTAGGGCATCCCAAGGTAAAACAATTTGTTTCAAATTCATAGGTCTTCAAAGTTAAATATGTCATTAAATGTTATTTGATATAGATAATTCAGTGAACGCAAAATTATTTATTCCATTTAATGGAACTAACTACTATAATTATAATAATTAAATGATATCTCATCTCTGGTCAATGAAGATGGATGTTCATTATACTACTTTACTTGGGATGGAAGTTAGTAGTTTGAAAGGGAAGTCAATGAAAAATCTAAAATTAAGGCATTGGATTCTAATGCCCAATCTCAGAATCATCTATCTGGAGATTTTATAGATTAGAAATATATCAAAGTGTTGAGATAAACCATTATAGAATCTATATAGAAGAAATTATACAATAGAAATGAAGGTTATATTATGTTGAAGTAGGTGAAGTTTCAAGTCCAGCATAAAATATTTGAGGATTTAAATATTCTCCAAATATTAATATTAATAGATCCTTCAAAAAAAACACTGAACTATTTGTTTCCATTATATAAATTGTGGAATAGATAAAATATATAATTATTTTTAAGAAGATATTTTGATGTTTTCACCTTTTTATAATCCAAATTTGTTATCAATAGAAGAGAGTGATTTATCTATTCTCACTCTAATTAATATGTTATATGGTTTTTTGGATTACAATATGTTTCCTAATCTATGAGAGACATCAATTCAAGAAAGTAAGGAGACATGTTTAAAAACATAATAGAATCTTGACGTCTCCCAAAGAGGCGATAATGACCAAGTCTTAACATACATATAAATTACATCACTTTTTCATATTCCATAAAAATATACACAAACATATTCCAAAAGACCGTATTAGTTTAGTGAATTTGGAAACATAAAATTATATAAATTTCTATATAAATGATATAAATTATCCCCACTATGTTCTTCTAGACTATAAGTCTTCATATAAAAATCAAACATATAACATATCTTCTTAACAAGGGGACAAAAACATAAGATAGGGTTTTCTCATATTCTCAGAAAGGGTAAACAAGGGAGACATTTTAGCATAAAAATGAGTATAGGGGTATGATAATGTGGTCATAACATTATAATTTCATATCTTTCATATCATAATATCGTAAAATTGAATCGTGGAATAAATCACGGAAATTCATAATACATGAATCATAATGAACATAATGAACATAATCCATGAAAACATATCATATAAATAAGATGAGGAATTGTGTCATATATAAACATGTTATATCATTCCCTATAATCCATCATGCATAACTTGAACTTGTCAATGCACTTCATGGGAACCACACCTACTTGGAAGAAGAAACCACCATCCATAGTCATAGTTCATTCCATATAAGGGATTAGGTTTCCCCATCTTCCCATAATGTATCAGGTCTCCCCAACTTCCATCTTCATGGTCACTACACCTACTGGGGGGGACACACCACCAACCCCAACCCCAGTCGCAGTCTATTCGTTATATGTGATTGGGATTCCCCATCTTCCCGTAACTGATCAATCTCATAAAATTTAATACTATCATTATCTATTGAGATAAATCTTTACCCATTTCATTAGAGGGAGATATAGTTCCCAACCATCTCATAATAAAATCATTCATACATGTGCCACAAGATAATAAAACATTCATCATATCATGACCCAAAAAAAATATGGGTTCTATAAACATCAAATAACAAACCATGAAATGAAATGAGTATCCTTAATATTTCATCACATCATAACCTATGAAAAATAGGTTGGTTTGATAAACATTTCATCAAATAATAACCCATGAAAAGGATCGGGTTTCAAAATCATATAACTGGTGGAAGAGAAATGGATTTCATAAGCATCATTCTATCAAAATATAATCCATTCATGAAAGTATATGAATGTAGTATTTGAATAATTTCTTAGGAGGGAATGATTAACATCAAATTATGTTATCTTAGATGGGAAATAAAATGGAAGGATATTTTGAAAATATTACTTGAGATAAATATAATTTCTTCATTTAAAAAATATATTTATTACATTAAACCCTAAAACACCATTTCCTTAAAATAAACATGAAGAATTATAAATAAATATTTTAAATACTTTTGGGAAACATTTTTATTTGAGAACATATAACTAGAGTTTTAAAACATTTTGAAAGCCTATTTAATTCAAAACATATAAAATAATTTTGGAACATTTTTGAAACCCTTTTTCCTTGAAAACATTTAGAAGAATCCTGAAAACATATTGAAAATAATTTCATTGAAAACATATAAAAGAATATTGAAATAAATTTAAAACAATTTTTGGTAAATACTTATAAAACAACGTTAAAAACATTTCGAAAACCATTTTCCTTGAAAACAAATAAATTAATATTATAATAATTTTGAAAAAAGCACATTCATTGAAAAATACTCTAAAAACAAAAAAACAAAATATTAAAAAAATTGAAAACCATTTCTTTGAAAATTAATTTTAAAAACATTTTCTTATAAATTATACTTTTAAACAAGAATGGTAAGGTTGATTGAAATTATGGTGCATATATTCATTTATGTCATATGAGGTAAAAATAATATCTCTTTTAAACTGTATAAAATGTTATAAAAATGAAAATTTTAAAATATGAGAAGAATATTCCATTGAAAACACTCGTAAAATGAAAAAAGGGTAAAAATTTCATTTAGGTATTATAGTATAATATTTGAATACTCCTTGAAACCCTTTTTAGAAAACATGGTTTTGAAGGAATGTAGATTTTTGACCGAAGAGGTGGTAATGATGGGATTTCATAAAATTATTTCTTAACTATGTTATTTTACAAAGAGTGGGAAAATTGTACAGATACATGAATATATCATGAATAACTAGAGGAGATGAAGATTATTGAGTTCTCTTGAGGGATGGGTAAAATATTTTTTTTAATAAATCATAATCATAAACAATTTTTAAATGGGATGTGATTGTTTCAATAAAATATTCATAATTCATAACATTAGACCAAAATACACATTTATGAAAATAAAATTAATTGAATCTTAAAATATCATGAAAATAAATATATACACAATATAAAATTTCAAAGTTATTATATTAATCTAATGGAATAATATAGATTTATAACATAGCATCTGTCTTAAAGAAGGAAATTTTATAAGAAAATATTTCACCGATTTGGTTACTTTTGGAAACTAAACCCCAAGAGAGAAATATTATAAAATAGATATGTAAATTAATGTTAATTTAATTATAATATGAATATAACACATTAATGGGAAGTATATATATCAAACAAATTAAATTAGTGGTGTATAATGAATGTATTTCACAAAAATAAAAAGTGAGGTGAAATCCCCTTACCATGTCACTTGATTCCTGTTGTACTCATTCAAACCTCATATATAGTAAATGTAATAATATTTTTAATATTGTACAGAACCATATTCGTTATTATAATACCATATATTGTTTTATTTTGCCTTTATATTACCCTCTTTATAACAATTCTATGTTAAGGATTCACTTCTAGTAATATAAACTTTGTTCCTCACATGTGTCTTAATTTGATATAACATAGATCCTTATAACTATATCATTATTTAAATAATTAAAACAATGATATAAATATAATTAATATTAAGTATATTTTTTTAAGATAATTAATAGATTATACTTGTATTAAATGGAATACCTCATTCATGGCGATGGTAGGTCGTACCTACATGTGAATGTTGCTTCCATTTTATTGATGCATTGAAAGAAAGAAATTAAAAAAATATACTTATAAATGTATTTAATATAATTAAAGTATCATAATTATTTCATATATAGACTATAGTTTCTTTAAATTTATCCTTAATAAATTCCATGTAGTGTGTGAACGAATCGCGTCCCTTTGATGGGGCGATTGCCCAAACTTCCTCAAACGAAATTATCATATTTAGACAAGATGTAAAGAATAAGGGTATTTTATAAATAAAAAATAAATTAGCATATAAGAAATTATAAATATCATATATTTAACATATAAATATAGTTTCCAATATAATGTCTTCCATGAGTGGTAGTAAAGTAAAAATTAACCATTATTGATTCGTGTGGTGGTAGTTCACCGTACACATAAACAGTATGTCTGTTACCCATTAGATGGATGTGTTTTTGATTATTGCAAAAAACCATATCATAAAAAATAATTTTACATTTATAATACTGGTATTTTTATAAAATAATGTAATAAAACTAGTTTAGGGTGTTTTGAATTGAAATAAAAGAGAGATTTTAAAGTAGGGTGTTACCTCTTAATTGGTAACTCCTTTTTCTGTACACAGTAGGGATTACTTAAAAGTATTTATGATAAATAGATTATTAAAGTAGAAAGGGAGGTTTATTTATAATATTATTGTGAATATATTTTCTATATATATGTTTTTCTTAGAGTTTTTAAGAAGTGGGACTGTTTGTGGCCATTTATAGAGAAGGGAAAGGACTCACTTCGTATTTTTGAAAACAATTATGGTTTAACCATTTTTTCCTAATAAAAGTCATACCAAACAATAAAAATATTTAATTAAAGGATTATGACCGAAATAGTTCCATACAATGGGTTTTGGTCATGTTTATTTCTCATTCAGGCCCTTAAGTTTAAGATCTATTCTCTAGTTAAGCTTAATTTTACCTTAATCATTGTAATTAATTTTAACATTATTCAGTAATATTTTTGGTAAAAAATTATGTTGAAATTATTATAATTTATAATATATTATTATTCCAAATATATAATACATTATTTAAATTTAAAATCATAACATTGGTCATAACTAATTTAAATTTCATCCTACTAACAGGAAGACACTGCAATTATTTAATGTAAAAACAACCAAACGTGTGTTATGTTTTTATAGTCAATCTAAAATTAAAATTGATTCCAATTACCTAAATTAAATTAATATATAAAATTTTTATCTAATTAATCTTTAAAACCAATTTAAAAATTAATTTACCCTTATAGATAATTTATAGGAAAAATATGTTTTGAACTAAAATGTAGTATTTTTAACTATTTATTAAAGATAAAACCCTATAGAAAAATAAAAAAAATTAAACTAAACTACATTTTATGTCTTTAATTAAAATATAAAGTTTATTTTGACCTATAGAACCCATTAATGTTTTAAAAATTGGATTTAATATAGTTTCTCCCTTAAAAGGTAGTAAAAATGTCTTAATAAGAAATATATTATTTTATGCATAAAATTGATTTTTTTATCTTAATCCTATCAAATAAATAGGATGAATATAAAAATATTTTATTTAATATAAAAAATATCATTAATGTCATAGAAAAATTGTAATTAAATTAATTTATTATGGTAAAAATATTTGTGGGTATAATAATATCATTTTTTTATATTCCATCAATTTTAATATTATTTTCTAATTAATTGTAACCAAGGAATTAATTTAATATTTTTTTAAAACATATATTTTCATAAGTTAGTTAACCCATTTCAAAATTAAAAATCTATATACTAGTTTATATTAAAAAATATATCATTATTCGATAAAAGTTAATCTTTGGTGTTACACAACCCATTATGGAAAGTCATTGTTGCATGTAATGAAATCATCCTTGATGTGTTATATAGAGAAAAATAAAATTTTAGCTATTTATAGTGCAAGGTTAACTTGTTTTTTCACAAGAAAAACATATTTCTTTAATATATAATAAATCATTTTTAGTGTTTTGTGAAATGAAAAATAATAAAAATATAAAAATAATTTTGAAAAAATAAACATATATTTCACAAAATCTTACGGTGTTACATTATACCCCATTAAAATTAATTTCTCCATTAAGATTCATCAGAGTTATAAAATGTTTTATAATTGCATGTTCCTTTCATAGAAGCCAACATTGTAAAAATGAATCCATAAACTTTCTTTAAAAATGGAATGTCAAAAACAGAACATTTACCTAGAATAACATAAAATTAGGTTTCCACATAAGCGAACATAGCTGAAATGTGAAAACACTGACATAGAAAAAAGGTATTAAATATTTATAGGAAGTGATTAAGGTCCTCAATCAGAAATAATTGAATAAAAAGTTAAAATTTTAGGGACACAATGATATAAATTTTCAATTATTTAAATGTCCATCTATTCAACAAAATTTTAGGTATTATGAAAACATTCTACTTTTTTGTTAATTTTCATAATTTTGAGTAATTATTTTTTTGACCAAGAATAAACAAAAGTATAATTATTATATATATTTCTAAAAACAAAGTTTTATTCTTTTTTTTTTGTTTTACGAAATTAGAATTCATCCATTACTTTATGAAATAGACGTTCATAAATTAACGTTTATGCCTGAAGTAATAAAAATACACTTTTAAAAGATACTAAGGCCCATAAAAGAATGAGAGGTATAACAATTTGTCTATAACTATTCTTTTAAATTATTATGGATAATAAATTAATCTAAAAACATAATAAGTAACTCTACTAGTCCATCATTAATGATTATTCATCAAAAATAATACACATTATCCAGAACACCTCATTGGCCATTGGTAGGCATGAAACCCTTATCATCCCTCGGCCATGGCTTCAAGACCCATGACCTTGTTGGACATGATTGGTTGTTACCCGACATACATAATGTAAGCTTCTAAATCCACACTAATATATTTTCCAAAATATGATGGCCATTCTAGAAATAATTTTAATCACTAAATAGCCTTTTATCCAATGATTTTCATATAATATAAATACATTAATACTTAATATTTATTTTATCTTAATATTTTCATGAATGGTTAACCATATAAAAGAAATAATAAAATTCAAAAAATGTAGAAAAAGGGTCATAAAATCAGCTTAATATTGATCCCCTATATATCAAAAAGTTTCTTTTGGTTTCCACATTCCAAACAGGTGAATAACCTCAACATAAATCCTCTTAAAACATTGAAATAAACATAACTAATGTAAATACTTTTGTAAAACATGAATTCTTCCTTATTTTAATTATATGGGATATATTAAATATACCCAATAAGTTTTTTTACTTCATCCATGATAACATAAACTACTTTATCAACCAATAATTTTCCAATTCTATGGTAACCAGTACCATCCAACATATCTCTATCCAATCATTAATAGCCCAAAATTGGGAACAAATTATTGGTTACCTTCCCATAATAAAATTATTACCTTCCAAACAAATCAAATTTCTACCTCACCGTCACCATTAAACATATCCTTTTCAATCCTTAATGAAAAACATATAATAAAAATACTTATATATTTCATGATTCATTTAACATAAACATTGAAATCAGAAACATATCTACTTCATTCATCCAACTTTATTCTTAAACCATTACTTAGGATTCCTCAAATTATTAATTAATACTTATTTCCTAGATTATGAAATATAAATTATGTCATAATATTAATCAAAATCAATCAATATATCCTTTTAATGATTAATATAATCTAGACTGGAATTAAATCACATACCTTTCACAAGTCATTAGTAACATCATTTTCTTCTGAAGTATAACAAATACTCATACAACATTCCTAATTCTATTTATGATATTTCCACTTGAGAAATTGATTTTGATAACTTTCATACATTTGAAATCTAAAACATTAAATGTTACCCATGTTCTTATAGATATCTTTATTTAATAAAACCAAGAAGAATGAGGTGAGAAACACATATCATAGAATAAAACCGCATAATCATAAAAAAACTTATAGGATGTATAAATCATGACACCAACCTATTAATTTAAAACACCTTAGGATTTTCCTAGTTTATTAATATTCATATCCTATTAAAATCATTTATAATGTTTCATGACAATTTTGTGAAATTCTAATGAAAAACCACGAGGAGTGTAAAACTTGGTGTGTAGTGAGGCCCATTGTTGTGTACCATACTACGCATAGTTAATCCTAGGACATCGTTATAGAGTTAGTACCCCTATGTACATCTATGCCAGAGCCACATCCAATTGTAGTGTCTATAAATGGATGTATTTCCAATAAAATACTCACTTTATCCTTCATCAAAATTCAAATATATTTTCCTAACTGTTAACTCATCATTATAATTATTCTTAGAGACATCCAGAGACATATCTATAGAAATATTCCTAGGGATATAACTAATGTTTTATCATCCTAGTTTCTAAAGGATGAATAAAAATTTTCTATGATACCAACTATAATAGCTCAACATTAACATACACAGACATTAAATTACTTTTTCAGAATACTTCAATCATCACACAAAAATCCACTTAAAGACCAAATTAGTTTAGTTCCTTTGGAAACCTTGAAACATAAGCACTAAAACATAAACTATATATATTATCTCCCTCTAGGTTCATCTAAACTATCACCCTTATTGGACACATCAAACATAAAACATATGTTCATAACCTGGGGAAGGAAATATAAAATGGGGTGAGATCAGATGCTCAGTAAGGGTAAAAAAGGGAGACATGTAAGAATAAAAATGAGTATAGGGGTATGATAATTGGATCCTAACAATAAAACATCACGCTAAGCATAACATAAGATCAGAAACATGAATCATGTAATAAATATTGATAGTTCATAAGACATGAATTGTAAGTAAATAAAAAACATAATCCATGGAATCATATCATAGGAATATGACATGTAATTGTGGAATACATAAACATGTGATATCATTCTATATAAGTCAAGATTTATTGCAAGAACATGATAAGGAACTTCATTGGAACTTCACCTTTTGGAAATAACACACCACCATCCCCAGTCATAGATATTTCTTTATAAGGGATAGGTTTTCTCTATATTCCCTTAATTGATTGGTTTTCCCTATATTCCAACTTCATGGTGACTACACATACTAGGCGGGAAACACCACCATCCACAGTCACAATCCTTTCTTTTTAAGCGTTCATGTTTCCCCATCCTCCCATAATAGATCAAGCCTATCAACTTGATTCCCATCATTATATCCTAATATATAAATCTTTACCCAATGCATTGTAGAGAGATATAGGTCCCACCCATCTCATAATAAAATCATTAATACATGTTCCACAAGAAAATAAAACATTCATCATATCATGACACATAAAAAAGAAATGGGTTCTGTAAACATCAAATAATAACCCGTGAAATGTAATGGGTATAGTTAACATTTCAAGATGTAATAACCTATGGAAAAGTGACATGTTTCATAATAATTCCATTAAGGAATAACCCTAGAAAATAAATGTGTTTCAAAATAATATAACTCATGGAATATAGAAAATATGTCATAAGAATCATTCAATAAAAATAACTATTTAAGAAAGAATATGAATGAAACCTCTAAATAATTTCCAATGAGGGCATTAGTAACATAAACAGATTTTGTCTTAGATGTTGAATAACTTTGAATCATATTTTGAAAAAATTTATAGAGTTAAATATCATTCCTTCTTTCAAAAATTATTTTTATAACATAGAAGTATTTGAAAAATAAATTTCAAAATAAACGCGAGGACTTAAAAAGATATCTTTGAAAAAAAATTATGAAACTTTTTCCATGAAAACATTTAATAATCTCTTGAAAAAAATTTGAAAACCTTTTTCTCTTAAAATTATAAAACGATCTTGATAACATTTTTCAATCCTTTTTCTATTAAAATATATAGAATATTCTTGAATAATTTTAAAAAACATTTCCCATGAAAACTTATGAAAGGAGATTGAAAAAAATTTGAAATAAATTTTCCTTGAAAAGATAAAAAAGAGTATTAAAAAAAAATTAAAACCATTTTCCTTGAAAGCATATAAAATATTATGATGAAAAATTAAAACAAAACACTTTCATTGAAAAAAACTTTTAAAACATATAAATAAAACAAGAAAACGTTTAGAGGACCATTTATTTGTAAATTAATTTTAAAAATATTTTACTCATAATTAACCTTTTAAACATGTAATGGATGCTTCACATAAATGATGGTGGGTAAAATTGTACATGTTATATGAGGTAAAAGAAATAACGTTATTGTACAGTAAAAAATGATGGAAAAATATATTATTCAGAAAAAAAACAAGAAGATTATTTTCAAACAATGTTAATATATAATATAGGTAAAACATTCTTTTAATTGTTATAATAGAATAGTATAAAATTCTTAGAAGCCCTTTCTAAGAAATATGGTTTTTAAGGAAAACATATTTCTGACTGAAGAGATGGTAATGTCATGCTTTCTTAAAAAGAATATTTAACTATATTATGTACCAAATATTAAAAATATAGTATCAATAGATGAATACATAATTAATAACTAGAGGCTAAGAAAATTCATGGGTTCTCTTGAGGTATGGATCATTATATTTCATCAAAGGATTAATAAATATTAACAATCTTTAAAAGTGATGAGAATCTTTCAACAATTTTTTACCAATTGGTAACTTTAATCCATACTCCCCGCTTAATAAAATAAAATTACATGAAGCTTAAAATATCAAGAAATTAATTATATTCTTGATATAAAATATCAACAGAGTTATATGAATCTCATAGAATTATATAGCTGAATAACATGGTATGTGTCTCAAAAAAGGCAATTTGAGATGAAAATACTTTACCAATTTGGTATATTCGGGATCAAAAATACCATGAGAGAAATATCATAAAATTTATATGTAAATACACATAAATTTAATTATAATATTCATATAATAAAATCAATGGAATTATATATATGACAATAAATAAATTATTGGTGTATATGGCATGTGCCTCATGCAAATAAAAAGTGATCTGAAATCCTCTTACCTTATCTCTTGAATCTCATCGTACATATTCAAACCTAATTTATAATAAATTTAATTTTATTATAAATATATTAAATAATACTGTTATTATATCTAATACCTTATATTTTATTACTTTTACCTTATATTTTCGACTTCAGAATATTTGATGTTATTGTTTCACTTTGGGTAATATCTTCTTTCTTCTTCACATGTGTCGTAATTTGTTATCTTTTTCATCATTATACTTATATCATGATTTAAATAATTTAAACTATGAAATAAATATAATTATTCTTAATTATATTTTTATTATAATAATCTATAGAATATATAAGTATGAAATGGAATACACCGTTTATGGAGAAGGTAGGTTCTACGCACACATGAACATTGCTTTCAATTTATTGACGTATTGAAAAAATTTATTAAATTACATATATGCATATATGTATATAATATCATTATATTATCATTATTATGTTATATATATCATATATTTTCAATAAGAATATATTTAATACAGTTTTTGTAGTGTGTGAACTAATCACATCGCTTTAAGGGGTGGTAGTCCACACTTCCTCAAATGAAATTATCATATTTAAAAAAGATTAAAATCCTAAGGATATGTTCTAAATTAAAATTATACAAGAATAAATACATTATAATTATAATAAATATATTGTATAACAATATTTTCCATCATAATTTTCACAGCGAGAGATGGTAAAGGAAAAATAAATAATCATTGTATAAAAATAATACATACATAGTCAAACATATCATAAAACCTACAATAAAATATGGAATATTGTATCATAATAAATTAAAATCAAACCAAGTGTAAAATCTATCAAATGATATTAACATCGATGAAATTAGACTATTTGAGAGAAATATCTCATTCTATATTTAAATCATTTAAATGTCACCTAGTTATAAAAGAAAAAAATTATTTTGAAAATAATCTTATAATATTGTAAGGGAATCATTAAAGGTTTTATAATGTCATAAAATTACCGCACCCACCGCAGAAGTTAAAAAAGCATTCATATATCAATTTTTCGAACAAGTCATAAAGTACCTTGTTTGGAAAAAGACAAAATGATTCCATTCAAAACATTTTATAAAAATTAAAAAAAGGGTATAAATGAAATTATCCAAAATTCTAGGGCATATTAAAAAAATGAAATACATTTTTTAGAAACATGGATGAGGATGATAAAGAATTCCTAGTAGATACTTACATATAAAAAACCACGAATAAATAAAGAGATTGTAACGTTAACCCTTACATTTTACTTTTACATGGAAGAGGGTTCTTTGAACACCTATATAATATTTAAATCATTGATAATAAATTATTCAAGAACCACTACATAAATACGATATCATATATGATATTCTAATATTGATTTGTTAATAATATTTAAGTAGTGTCATTGTTTTGGGTGTTAACTGATTCGTTTACCATTATATGTTTTGTTATGTAAGTCATGTTTTTTTATAGGATTTATATTATTCATATACATAATGATATTAAGTTCCTAAACATTATTTTTAATATTAAAATAAAAATTATTCATTAATTGTTATGATGGGAAATTAATCCCACTGTGTTCGTGGAGACGGTAATCCATACCTACACATGAGCGACACTGTCATTTTATTGATGTTGAAATCATATAAAATTGGATTAAATATCATATATAAAGAATCATTAACATGTTAAATTTATTATTTACATAAATTACACTAATTATTATACCTATCCAAATAATGAATTGTTGAATAACAAACTACACCGTGACATGGAGATGAGAAGTCATACGTACGCACATATGGTGACTTTTTCATTAATGGGATGGATATAAAGATGAATATGGTTATAAAATATTTATAATAACATCACAATATTTAAAAGGTATTTTAGTTTTAATTTTGTTATGTAAACACCAAATAAAGAGGAAGTGGAAGAAGAAATGAACATTGAAAGAGGGGATGATGCAATTAGCTCTCCTTCGGGTTTTCTTTTTGATTTGAACAAAATGGCTCTGTAGGATAGTTTTTTTATCAATGTATGGAATCTAGGTTTAATTGAGGATATTTGGGAGTTTATTTAGGGATGGTTTGGCCAAGCCAAATGGCTTTTGAGGTTTTATTTTTAGAGAAGGGGAAGTAACTTTTTATAAGGGAGGTGAGGGTCACATTAGGAAATTCATGAAATATTATTTTTTTAAAAATAATTTTCTGATTTTTATGTCTCAAAAAGTATTTATATCTAGAATTAAGTGGTTATGGGTCGAAATAAACTCAACCAATTGGTTTTAGACATGTTTAGGTCACCATATTAAACTTGTCTTATAGATTTAACTCGTAGTTAAGTAGTTGAACTTTTACCATGTCTTCTTGTATTTTTATAATACATTGTTAATAAAATTACTATAAACTACTCAAAGAACCAAAAGTGGTTCATTAATTACATATCCATAATTATATAAGTCATTTTCGTAAAACATAAATTTTTTGGTAAAAAATTATTTATGTCAATTTTGACATTATTTAGTTTTTGGTTTTTCTGAAAGTCATAAAAACATTATCACATAGAAAAAAATTTATTTAATCCACCCTAACAGGTCATATTAACCTAGAAATTTAGTGGAATGTATCAAAAGTATCAATTTACATTAATTTTTATCTTTATAATTAATATTTATAATTGTTTCTATGTTATATATATCCTTGTATTAAAAATGTTTTAGTTATTAATATTTAAATTTAACACTTTTAACTCTTATTTAGATAAAATATTAATAAATATCCTAATATAATCCAAGTGGATCAAAAAGGGTCATATTTTATTCATATGGTTGTTTTTGGTCGAAAAAAACTTATCCAATAGAATTAAGACATGTGTTATGGAAATTATAATATCATTTTTACCTTTAATTACCCTATTTACTTTTAAATGTGGTAAATAAAATTCTAAAGTTACTATTAAAAAATATTATCTTCATCCTATTGAGCCACATATTACTTATTAACATCAACTAAGACTCTATGATTTTTGAAAATCAATTCATATAAGTAGTAAAATTACATTTTATGCAAATTTCAAAAATTTTCTAAAATGTGGGTAAAAGACGGTAAACAGTTCCATGAAATTTTATATATCTAACCTTATTATAAAATGACTTCAATTAATTATATTGGACTAATATAGATTTTATGAATCTATTTTTACATTAAAACAAATTTAAATAAAAATAATTATTATTTAAATTAAAGTCGGTTTTAAATAATAATGCATTGTTTTTCAGTATTCATCAAAAATTGAAAGTTTTCAGAAAAACCAAAAATTTACCCCAACCTAATTTTGATATTCGGAATCCAAAAAAGGAGTCCGTTTTGAAAAATAAAATTTTAAAAATTTTAAAAAGTTATTATTACTATTCATAACTTTTTTTTAAATGGCTTGATTGATTGGTCATGGTGTGCTAGAACTCGATGTTGCATATAGCACAACCTATTTCATTATTCAAAGAGTAGTATATTGTGGAAGCTTTGGTTGTTTCATTCTCCCCTAATTGAAATAATTTTGTCCCACAAATTTCTAGAATATTACTAGATATAATGATTCGGGTGGTTCTACATTATAATTTCCTCAGGTTCCCACATTTCCTCTTCTATTTTATGGATTCTCTAATGAACTTTCACCCGATTAGACATCCGGTTCCTCAATACTTGTTCTCTAGTACCAAAAATCATGATAGGATCTTCACAATTTGATAGATTTGGTTCCAGTTCTATTTATTCATAGCTGATTACATGCATTGGGTCAGGCATGTATATTATCAATAGTGATATGTGGAATATATCATGATCTTTGGAGAGACATGGCGGCATTTCCAAATAGTAAGTTATAACTCCAATTCTTTATAGAATTTTGATAGGTCCAATGTAGTTGGGACTTAATTTTTCTTTCTTACCAAATCATATAACACCTTTCCATGTAGATAACCTTAAGAAAACATGATCACCTACTTAAAATTCCAAATCATTACTTCAGTTATCATCATAGCTCTTTTTCATACATTGAGCTACTTGAATGTGGGATTGGATAATCTTCACCTTTTCCATTTTTCCCCAAGAGGTTTTGGTCCTATGTGTTTCCGTTCACCAACATCATCCCAACACGTTTGTGTGTGACATCTCCTTCTATATAACAATTCATATGGTTCCATCTTAATACTTGAATGGACGCTATTGTAATTGGAAAATTCAACCAAAGGTAAATATTGTTCCCACGTACCCTGAAAGTCGCGTGAGAAAGATCTCAACCTTTCTTCTGATGTTTGAATAGTCCGTTCTGATTATCCATCAGTTTGAGGGTGGTAGATAGTGCTCAAATGATGTTTTACCACATCAATATTATGTAAATGTCATTAGAAATAAGAGATAGGGGTACTCTATGAAGTCTTAAAACTTTTTTAATATATATTATTGCTAAACATCCATGTGGTAAAAATTCTCTTATAGAAATAAAATGTGATGACTTGGTAAGATGATCAAAAATGACCCATATTTCTTCATTCCATCTGGGATTCTTTTGTATCCCCATGGAAAATTGCATCGTAATATCATCCCATTTCTACTCAGGTATGAGAAGAGGTTGCATGACTCCTCCAGGATGTTTTCTTCCTTCCTCTACTGGTTGAAAAAACCATACTTATTGACATATAATCATAAATATACCTATTCATGTTGTCCCACCAAAAATTTTCCTTCAAAAATCAATAAATTTTAGTGCTACCTGGGTTTATAGGGAAATTGGATCTATGAGCATCATCCAAAAATTCCATTTTTAGATCAGATATATTTGGAACACAAAGTATCTTACAAAATTTAAAAATTACATCTTTATATATGAAGTCAATCAATCTATTATCATTAATAACTCTAATTTTATTTTGAAACTTCTCATCCCTAGTCTGAGAAATTTTCATCCTTTATAGTAAATATGTATTGGAAACCATTTTTTAAAACTATTTATGTTTCACTATCTATGATTATTTCCCATATCCATTTTTACTGGATCCATGTACATAGGATCCCTTTCATCTCTGATCTTGTTTAGAAATCTATGTTCCATTATTCTCAAAGCATCTTCCACCTTATTTTCCTTCCTCGGGTGGTAGTGTATTTTGCAATCATAATCCTGGAGTATCCTAATACATATCTTTTTCCTCATGATGAGATCTTTTTGTGAGAAAATATAATTCAAACTCTTGTGAGTAGAATAAATCTCACATTTTCACCATAGTGATAGTTTCTCTCTCCAGAGAAAGTTTTATAGTTTCAAAGTCAATAACATGATTGGGATAGTTTTTTCGTGAAAATTTAGTTGTCGTGATGCATAAAAAATAACTATATCATTCTGCAAAAGGACACAACCAAGTCCTTTCTTTGAATCAACACTATAAATAACAAACCCATCATTCCACGATGGTAGACTTAAGATAGGATAATTGACTAATCTTTTCTTCATTAATTCAAAACATTCTTCACATTATTTTGTCCAAAAAAATTTAACCCATTTAAGTGTGATCTTGGTTGATGGGTTAGCCAATCGAGAAAATTTCTGGAAAAAATTCTAATAATAACCTGCCAAAGTAATAAAACTATGTACCTTAGTTATACTCATCAGTGCTGACCATTCATGGATTTCCTTTGTCTTTTAAGGATTAAAAGGGATTCCATCCTTAGAGAGAATATGTCCAAGAAAAAAATCTCTTGAACCCATAATTCACACTTGCTAAACTTCCCATATAATTCATTTCTACTATGAGTCTTTTGAATAGAGCTCAAGTGATTTTTATGATCTTCATAGATTTTTTAGTGTACAATGATATCATAAATAAATATAACTAAAAAGTCCTCAAGATATTCCTTGAAAACAATGTTCATTAGATCCAAGAAAACATAGGGAGCATTAGTCAGTCCAAAAGGCATTGTTGTAAACTCATAATGCCCATACCTGGTTCAAAATGATGTCATTGGAAAGTCTTACATCATCACACACAACTGATGTCATCCAGATCCAAGGTAAATATTTGAAAAATATTGATCTCCATGTATTTGATCATATAAATCATCAATGTGAAGATGGGGATACTTGTTCTTTATTTTTATATCATTGATCTCCCTATAGTCAATTCACAACCATGTAGATCCATTGTTTTTTATAATGAAAATAACATGGTCTCCCCATTGAGAAACACTAAGGATAATAAATCCTTTATTACTTAACTCCTCTAGTTGTTTCTTTCGTTCCAATAATTCCACAATTTCCATTCTATAAGGTGGATTTGATATGGGCCTTGAACCAGGAATTAAATCAATGGAAAAATCAATTTCTCATTTTGGAGGATGTCGAGGTCAATCCTCTAGAAACACATCAATATATTCTTGCACAATATGTACGACCTCTATTTGAAAATTATTTTCCTCACCCATAGTTATTTCACTCCCTTACTCTCCAATAATTAAATTTAGTAGAGTTATTGGTGGTTTATTTAGATGAGAATCAGATGGTGTCATTTCTACTCTAAATATATGTTATTCCTTATCATCATCATAAAATGTAACCTCCTTCTTCTTACAATAAATTTTCACATCATGGTATCAAAGGCAATCCTTACCAAGGATTATATCAAATTCAATCATCGGTAGGACAATAAGATTAGTAGATAATGAACATTTATGACATAATGGTAACTAATTGACAAAACATTTTCTAAATGATAGTTCACTTAGGAGTTTTGATTGAAAACTCCCTTGTTAATTCATATTGGAAATATCTAATTTTTGTGGAAAACTTGGAAGGTATGAAAGAATGTAATGATCTAGAATCAAATAATGCATTTTCTAAATTTGAGGTAATGATTAAAGTATCTACCACCATGTCATTCGTAGCTTCATCCTCAGAATTAGTAACTGCTTAAGCTTGGCCTTGCACTCTTCTTCTTTTCAAAGGTAAGTTCCCTTGACACTTAGGAAATTCATTTGCATAATTCCCCATTTCTCTACAACTGTAGCATTCAACATTGATAGCCTCTTTTTTCCTTTAAAATCACGAGCTTGGTGGCCTTTTTAAATACATTTATAAAAAACTCCAATTCCCTTCAGGAAAATACCCGGGTGTTTCTTCCCACATTAACTGCAGGTTAGAAATTAAACTTTTCAATTCTTTCCCAAATTTTCATTTCCAGAGTGTTTATTGAATATCTACTTCACATTCTTTACTTTAAAGTGGTAATACTTGGAGAATTCCTTTTCTATCTTGATAGTACGTGAGACTATATCATTGTATGATTAGACGGATTTTTTCCCCATTAAGTGGTTTAAAATTTATCTTCCATGTTGTGGATCAGGGTGCTCCATACGGGTAAGGTTATTATTCAAAACCTGAGTGAGTTATCCCAGTATGGTTTTAAGTTGTTTAGCACCCGTTTCATCACCAGATCCACTATAATTATCTTTAGTAGGAGGTAAATCCCTAAATGTATTACGTGTGTTGATATATATTCCATTACTTACACTACGATCCATTTCTAAAAAATTGCATACAATAAATTAGTTTATGAATTCCAAAAAAAAAATTTATATTTCTAAAAAAACTAACATAAATAGTTTATACATATAACCCATAATCATAAAAAATGTTTTCTTTGAGAAATTATTTAATAATAAATCCTTCATAATGATTTGTAATGAAAATATGAATTATCCTAAACAAATACCCCGAGAGTGTCATAACCAAAAGCGCAGTAAGGCCCATTTTCATGCACCAATTCCTGTTCAAGTCTATCTCAAAGAGGGGTTTTGGGTTTTACCCCTAGATACATCTGTTTTAGAGCCTCCTCTACCTGCTCATATTCAGACAAGGATGTATTTTATAGAAAATTAAAAAAAATCTCTACATTATCAAAATTCTATTAAATTCTTCTATACCAATCTTCAATTTTTATCTTAGTGTAATTTTCTATAATTAGAGTTTTTCTAAATCTAGTTTTCAATTTTGTAATAAACTTCATTTGATACCAATTGTAGTACCCCGACCCTAGTTACCCAGAGTCGACTAATTACTATATAACATTGGTTTGATCACAAGAGAATAAGTCTCAAAAGACTGATTAGTTTACTAGCCTTGTATGTACTAGATGCATACACAGGCCTTGTATTACATCATGAAATAAAAAACAACATTGTAGAACATTTTTACACACTTATATCCCATACACTATCCCTGTAAGTCAATCCTAATATACTACCTCACATCCTAGGAAAATAAAACTCAAGATAGGGTGAGCTAAGTGGCCTATTAAAGATAAAAATATAGCAGAAACTATTATAACTAAGCGTAAAAATTTAAGGTAATGTTTTAGAATAAAATCCAAGACATTTAAACATAAAATTTATCATAATACAGAAAAGATAAATCAAATAATTAAATTTACTTATTGACATGGATATTTTACTAGTCTAATAATCACTTGAAAAATCAATAGCTAATTTCATAGTGACGGAATTCTTAATGTCGGACATCATAACCACATAGTCAAGGCCTTTATTAAGTCCAATGCATTCCTTATATGAAAGGTTTGAAACATAACCTAAACATTCGTATTAAAACTATCATATGAAATGTTAATACTTTAACCATAATCTATGAATGGTATAAAAATAGAAAACCATTTTCATACATATCACAAAAAATTCAATACAATATGGACGATTTTATCATAATAAATCAACTTCAAACATGTGTAAAATCCATCAAATTATGTTGACATAGATGAAATCAAAACTATTTGAGAAAATATCACCTTCTATTTTGAAACCATTTAGATGTCATGTAATTATAAAAGAAAAAAATTGTTTTTAGAATATTATTATATTTTTTTAATGGAAGCTTCAAAGGTATTGTAATGTCCGAAAATAAAATCACCTACTATATATATAAGGCCCCAGCCTTAAACCTTACTTAATCTTGAGTTATTACAAGATTACACATTGAGGATCCTTTCGGGTTTATAGTTTTAGAGAATTAGATCATAAAACTTGAATTACATTCCACATATAAACAAAGTGGTTACATAAATATAGTATTCTTATTTCCCATTAATGGAAACATATTTAAAATAAAACATGGATTCTTTCTTGAAACTTCCTTGACACTATCATCGTATCATGTACCTTTCCCTTAACCGGTGAAAAACATTTCAAAAAAACTTGGGATGAGCATAAAAAGCTCAGAAATAGATATAAAAATATGGAAAGGAAACATGGGTACATATATACATAAGAATGAAATCATACTTTACCCATAAAACATAATCACTTTAACATACCTCATCAAATCATGAATAAATCATAGAAATCATAAGACATAAAGGTAACTTGAGGCATTCATAACATTCTTATGTAGGGAGTAACCCTCTTGGTTACGTTTGGAATACCCATCATAGTATATTCCCCAAATCTCTTCAGAGAAACCTTAACGTTTCACTCCTTCGCGTTACCCAATGCATTGGAGAGCTATATCGGGCTCACCCGCCCTTAGTTTATCAGAAAACCACCCATCTTCATAATAATGCCCAAGAACCTCAACATAATCGTATCAAATAAAACATGCATAAAGGAAACATAACATTTCCACCTTTCAATCACAAGATATAAATACAACACATTGATATAAACCCATTATGAAAACCATTTTCAATACCAAAATAAAAGAAAAGAAAAACATGGTATTTATTTTTCTTTTAAAAAAAGGTATGGCTTATAGAGGAAGCCGAAACTCAAATAATGGTCATGGCGACAGAGAAGTCGTTGTCGCTGCATATGTACGACAAAAACATTCCCTTTTGTCATTTAGTAAAATTATTCATATAAAAAATATTCCTTTTGGATAAACGTAAATGTAAAAAGGGTTTATACACTGTATAAACGAAGGTTGTGTATAAAACAAAATATGCCTCAATGAAAGGAGATTGAGACGAAGTCCCATACCTCGGGTCCGACTTGACTCGGTCGTTCTTTAATCTCCTGAATAATAAACTTTAGTTAATTTATACTTTTCTAATAACCTTTTTAAAGTTCATTCTTCCTTTTATATCACTAATTTCCATGTCATGAACACTATGTAATTATTTAAGTTAATAGCGGTCATTTTAACGATCATCGGCACTTGAGTCAAAAATAAACCCTTTATAATTACAAGTTGTTCATGTATCCATTATATCAAGAATGGTATTCATGATGTAGATATCATATATATCTAGTATTTACATGAATTTATAATATTACATAATCATTTAGAGGTATGAAAAGAAATTCACCGTTCATGGAGACGGTAAGCCGTACGTACACATGAACGCTACTTTCATTTCTATTTCATATTTTATAGAATGGAATCATAATGATATAAAGGTATAATATAATTCCAGAATAATATAATATATAATATCATAGTTCCATCCTTTATACGTCCCACATATGGAATTTAACGAATCAAATCACTTTGAGGGGGCGGTAGTCCTCACTTCCTTAAATGAAGATATCACGTTTACCCATAATGGAAACCATAAAGGTATGACCAAAATGAAAAATACAAAAGCTTAAGGAAAACATAACCATATTATATATCATATATAAATATACTGACATCTTAATGTCCACCTTTGAAGGTGTTAAAATAATGTTGAACAATCATCATTTCGGGAGGCATAAATTCACCATCCACAGAAACAGTATGTTCTTTAACCATTAGATGTAGGTGTGTGTAAGTATATCTCGAATAATTCTTATAAAAACATCCTAGTATATTTTAGATACTATATTTGTTACAAAATAAATGAATAAAAAGTGTTTATGGGGTTGGCGAAGCAAAATAAAACAAAAGGACTCAAGTGAAGCCATTACCTTAAAATCGGGTAACTCCCTTTGGTTTGAGCTCAAAGGCTTCCTTGGGAATACTTCATCCCAAAGTGAGGCTTAAAGAAGTAATAGAGGGATGTGGAGAGACAAAATGGTCAGGGTTTGTCTGAGCCAAAGGCTTTGGGAGTGTGGGTAAGGAGGTAGTGGTGGGGGCCTTTTACAAGAGGAGAGGAGGGGCACTCTTGGAATGTAAAGAAATGTTAATTTATTTTAAAATGAGTTTCGGATTCAAAAGGTCCCACATTGATATAATTCAAGGTTAAGGTAATAAGGATTCTAAATACACCCATAAAATAGGTTTTTTACATGTTTAGTTCATATATTGTACATTATCATTTCATTTTATTTAAATCCTTTTTTAATTAGGTAATCGCTGCATCATCATGATGTCATAAATAATTTAATTTATTTAAAGTCTAAAATTTATAAAACAAATACTATGATGTAGGAAATAGTTTTAGATTTCTAATGACTATTTATAATAAAAAATCTGACTTGTATAACCCCATGTAAAAATTGTTTTAGTAAAACATCTCTTGTTTGTGTCATTTTTACTTTAACATTAAATAAAATGTTATTTATGTCATTTCCCAACCAAAGTGGCTCCATGGGGTCCCCAAGTTGACCCATGGATTTTCTTGGTCGACCATGACACATCCAATGAGGTTAGGACATGTTTCAAGCTCATCTCATATTATTAAAACATTATTTTTACCTTAAACTACACTAATTACCACTAATCGCGATTAAGAACTTAAAAGTGACTATTCACCAAATAATTATTTTAATCTCATTAAACGACATTTTACTTCTTAATGACAACCAGGTATGTCAGATTTTTGAAAATCAAATCACATAAGTCGCAAAGTTTCATTTAAACGAAAAATCAGTTTCTTTAACTACCACTTAGTGGTTTCACTATTCATCAAAAATTGAAGTTTTTCAGAAAGATTCCAAAACTTCACCCTAAGCTATATTTGATATTCCAAATTCAAAAATGATGTCTATTTTACAAAATTCAAAATATGGAAGTTGCATTAATTAATTTAACAACTAATTCCCACTGTCATGACAAATAGCGTGTTTTTATGAAACAATAAGTATCAAAAGATTGACGCTAGTTTAAGTCCAATTTCAAAGTGAAATTGATTCCAATGACCACCATTGGATAAAATGGTAAAAATATATTCTAATTTCACTTCAAAACCAATTAAAAAGATAATCTAATCATATAAATAAATTAGATTAAAAAGATGTTTTGAATTAAAATACAACATTTTTCACTATTCATTAAAATGAACTTTATCGGAAAAATACCAAAAAATCACACCAAGTAAATTTTGATGTCCCAGTCATAAATAATAAGTTTATTTTGACAAACATAGCTTATAAAATTTTCAAAAGATATATTTAAAAAGGGTTTGCCATCAAAAGGCAGTAAAACAATATTTTAAGAATATTAGTGTATTCCGTGCATAAGATTGTATTTATTTTCATTTTAAGCCTCTAAAACACTATCTTAATCATTAATAGACATTGATAAAAATATATATTATTCATTACTTCCATGGGATGTTACATCCTTAACCCCTTTATAAAATTACATCCCCGCAATTTATTTACTTATCGAATAAATGTGGGTACTTATCCCTCATTGCATTTTCATATTACCATGTTGCCTCTTCAATCATGTGGTTTTTACACAAAACCATTACCTGATTAATCACCTTATTTCGTAACACTTGCTCCCGGTGGTCAAGAATATGGACCGGTTGTTCCTCATAAGATAGGTTCTCTTCCAGCTGAACTACCTCTGGAATCAAAACATGAGATAGATCTGGCATATACTTTCTCAACATCGAAACGTGAAAAACATTGTGTACCTGAGATAAACTCGGAGGTAAAGCCACCAGGTATGCAACTGATAAAACTCTCTCTATAATTTCATATGGTCCAATGAACCTTGGACTCAGCTTTCCTTTCTTACCAAATCACATCACACTTTTCCATGGTGATACTTTGAGAAAAACATGATCACCTACCTCAATAGATAGATCCTTCCACCGGTTATCCACATAACTCTTCTGCCTGCTCTGAGCTGTTCTCATGTGTTTTTGTATCAGCTGAACTTTTAATGCCAACTCTTCTACCAAATATGGTCCCATCAACTTCCTTTCACCCACTTCCTCCCAGAAAGCTAGAGATCGACACTGCTTCCCATATAACGCCTAAAATGGTGCCATCTGTATACTGGAATGAAAACTGTTATTATATGAAAATTCATCCAAAGAAAGATGTTGGTCCCAACTTCCCTGATAATCCATAGAACAAGCTTGTAGCATATCCTCCAAGGTCTGAATTGTTCGTTCTGACTGCCCATCTGATTGAGGATGAGAAGCTGTACTAAAATTTAATTCAGTACCCAACGACATCTGATGGCCCTTCCAAAAGTTAGAAGTGAACCTGGGATCATGGTCAGATACAATGTAGAGGGGAACTCCATGTAACCTGACTATCTCTTTAAGATACAAACGGGAAAGGTGATCTAGGGAAAAAGTATCTCGTATAGCAAGGAAATGAGCAGATTTAGTCAAGCGATCAACAATAACACAGATTTCATTATTACCTTGAGATGTCTTCGGTAATCCCACAACAAAGTCAATGGATATATTCTCCCATTTCCACTCTGGAACTGGTAAAGGCTGATGCATCCCATTCAGTAACAGCCGCTCTGCTTTAACCTGTTGACATTTCAGACACTTCACAGTAAAATCGGCAATTTCTCTTTTCATTCCATCCCACCAGTAATACTCTCGTAGATCTATGTACATCTTAGTAATGCCAGGATGAACTGAAAACGGAGAACTATGAGCTTCACATAACAACTCTTTCTTCAAATGTGAATCACAAAGCACACACAATCTCTTCCCAAATCTCAAAACACAATCATTATCAATGTTGAATTCAGGCAACTTACCTTTCTGAACCAGCTCTACCATTTTCTGTAACTCACTGTCTTTCTTCGGTGCTTGCTTGATTCTATCTAATAGAGATGATCTCACTGATACCTAAAACAAAATAGAAGAACATCCTACACCAACAACTTCTATGCCAAAGTTCGTCAAATCCTTAACCAAAGGATCACGTTCCAAACGCAAAATTGCTAATGCAGCATTACTTTTTCGACTCAAAGCATCAGCCACTTTATTTTCTTTTCCCGGATTGTAAAGAATTGTACAATCATAATCCTTGATTAAGTCCAGCCATCTCCTCTGTCTCATGTTTAACTCTTTCTGAGTGAATATATACTTTAAACTTTTTTGATCAGTATATATTTCACACTTTACTCCATACAAATGATATCTCCAAATTTTTAAAGCGAAAACAACAGTAGCTAATTCCAAATCATGTGTAGGGTAATTTACCTCATGTGTTTTCAACTGACGTGAAGCATAAGCAATTACCTGATCATTCTGCATTAGGACGCAACCAAGTCCTTTCAATGAAGCATCACTATAGATAACAAACTCACCATTCCTGGAAGGTAGTGCCAAAACTGGAGCTTTTACCAATCTTGTTTTCAATTCTTCAAAATAATCATCACATTCTTTTGTCTAGATAAACTTAACACCCTTCGGAGTTAGCTTAGTCATTGGACTAGATAACCGTGAAAAATTTCTAACAAACCTTTGGTAATAGCCTGCCAAACCAAGGAATCTACAAATCTCAGTTACATTTGTGGGTCTTGGCCAGTCTCCCACAACTTTTGTTTTTTCAGGATCAACAATTATCCCATCTTTAGAAACAATGTGACCAAGGAAAGAAATTTGTTGCAACCAAAACTCACACTTGATGAATTTTCCATACAGTTTATTTTCTTTTAAGGTTTGCAAGATAACCCTTAAATGTCTTTCATGCTCCTCTTTACTTTTAGAAAACACCAAAATATCATCAATGAAAATCACCACAAACTTATCCAAGAACTCATGGTAAATTTTATTCATTAAGTCCCTGAATACAGAAGGTGCATTGGTTATCCCAAAAGGCATTACTACAAATTCATAATGGCCATATATTGTACGAAACGCAGTCTTCAGAACATCTAATTCCTTTACCTTCAGCTGATGGTTCCCCGGTCTCAGGTCAATCTTTGAAAAATACTGAGCTCCCTGGAGCTGATCAAACAAATTATCGATATGAGGCAAAGGATATTTGTTCTTAATAGTGATGTTACTCAAGGATCTATAATCAATGCAATGTCTCATAGAACCATCTTTCTTTTTAATAAATAAAACAGGAGCACCCCATGGTGACGTGCTAGGTCGAATGAAACCTTTCTATAATAAATCTTGCAATTGCTCCTTCAACTCTAAAAGATCAATTTGATCCATTCGATAAGAGGGTTTCGAAATTGTCTTACCATCCGGAACTAAGTCAACAGTAAACTCAACTTCCCGATCTAGTATTATTCCAGGAAAGTCATCAAGAAAAAACTTCTGGATACTCATTTACCACTGGCACATCATTAATCTGAACAGTTCCCTTATTTTCAACAATATGTGCAAGGTAACATTCATTTCCATCTTTTACAAGTTTCTCAGCCTCTTGATATGTTATCAATAGTAAGGGTTCATTCTTGTACACAAACTGAAAGTCTTTCTGAAAAGAAACTTCTTTAGCTCTACAGTCAATCTTAGCATGGTAAATAGAGAGCCAATCCATACCCAGGATAACATCAAACTCTACTAGAGGTAAAACAATAAGGTTTTCAAGTAGGTTCTTTCCACGGATAAGGATAGGAAGATTCTTATAAATTCTTTTTGCCTCAACATTTCCCCTATGTGTTTTTACCAAAATTTCAGGAGTCACTTCTTGAGATGGTATTCCCATTTTACTAGAAAAGGTTTCGGATATGAATGAATGTGTGGACCCTGAATCAAACAACACACTAGCGTAATCTGAAAAAACAAACAAAGTACCTGATACAACTTCATTTGATGGCCCGACATCTGCTGAAGTAGTAGCAAAGGATTCCACCAACCCTTTTTTCTTGTAGTCTAACTACTTCCCATCACTCAAGCTCTTTGTCGGACACTCGTTTGCATAGTTACCCATCTCATTTCACTTATAACATTTCACTAACTGTAAATCAAATTTGGTCATACCTTCACCTTGATCCTTTTCAGTGCAATCACGAGTTTTATGTCCCATTTTACCACATCGGTAGCACTTTCCAGAAATCAGAAGACATTCCCCAGAATTCCTTTTGCCACATTAATCACAAATTGGAAACTTAGTTTTCTTACCATCAGTCTTTTTTGAAGAATTTTTACCTTTCTCCTGCCACCTCGGTCTCTTCGCCTGTTGTTTGTTATAGAACACTTTATCATCGGCAAACTCCATTTCCACCTTCTTAGTACATCGAACATGCTTTTCATAAATTTTAAACTCACAAGAAGCTAATGCCCTTCGATATTTTGGCTTTAATCCTGAGTAAAAACGATTTAATTTACTATCAAGGTCTCGGATAAAATTTGGAGCATACCTTGCCTATCGAGTGAACCTTTCTTCAAAGGCCGCCACTGAGTCTTCCTCTTTCCTCAATTCCAAGAATTCATTTTCCATCCTAAGTCAAACAGCCTTAGGAAAATACTTCTCAAGAAACATACCTTTGAATTCATCCCAGTCAAGAGCATCAATCTCATCAGCGTCCCTGATATTTTTAACCATAGACCACCACTGATCTGCTTCACCCTCTAAACGGTAAATATCATGACTAACCTTTTGACTGTCTGAACACCCCATGACATCGAAAATCTTCTCCAGTGCTTTAATCCACCCTTCAGCTAGCACAGGGTCAGATGATCCTCTGAATGATGGGGGATGTTGCCTCATGAAATGTTCTACAACTGACATGTTCCTCTGCGGTTGATCTGGCTGATCTCGTGCATGGATACCACCACCATTTATCGCTTGAGTCAACTACACCATTACTACAACAAACTATTCAGTTCCAATTCCAACCATCTCGGGATACTGATTCGGAAGGTTATTTCCTTCTGCTTTCCTTCCTAGCACTGCTTCCCTGTTTCCTCTATGGAAATCCATTCAGAACAAACATGTCTTAGATGAAGCAACATGGTAATCTTCAAATGCTATATCATTTCAAAAAAAATATTTTTGGATAATCTTTTAATAGAATTCTTACTCCGAAAGTTATCTAAACCGACCTTTGATACCAACTATAAGGTCCCAGCCTTAAACATTACTTAATCTTGAGTTATTACAAGATTACACATTGAGGATCTTTTTGTGTTTAGAGTTTTAGAGAATTAGATCATAAAACTTGAATTACATTCCACATATAAACAAAGTGGTTACATAAATATAGTATTCTTCTTTCCCATCAATGGAAACATATTTAAAATAAAACATGGATTCTTTCTTGACACTTCCTTGACACTATCATCATATCATGTACCTTTCCCTTGACCTGTGAAAAACATTTCAAAAAAACATGGGATGAGCATAAAAATCTCAGTAAGGGATATAAAAATATGGAAAGGAAACATGGGTACATATATACATAAGAATGAAATCATACTTTACCCATAAAACATAATCACTTTAACATACCTCATCAAATCATGAATAAATCATAGAAATCATAAGACATAAAGTTAACTTGAGGCATTCATAACATTCTTACGTAGGGAGTAACCATCTTGGTTACGTTTGGAATACCCATCACAGTATATTCCATAAATCTCTTCAGATAAACCATAATCTTTCACTCCTTCGTGTTACCCAATGCATTGGAGAGCTATATCGGGCTCACCCGCCCTTAGTTTATCACGGAACCACCCGTCTTCATAATAATGCCCAAGAACCTCAACATAATTGTATCACATAAAACATGCATAAAGGAAACATAACATTTCCACCATTCAATAACAAGATATAAATACCACACATTGATATAAAAACATTATAAAAACCGTTTTCAATACCAAAATAAAAGAAAAGAAAAACCTGGTATTTATTTTTCTTTTAAAAAAGGTATTTCTTGTAGAGGAAACCGAAACTCAAATAATGGTCATGGCGGCGGAGAAGTCATTATCGCCACATATGTATGACAAAAACATTCCCTTTTGACATTTAGTAAAATGATTCGTATAAAAAAGATTCCTTTTGGATAAACGTAAATGTAAAAGGGGTTTATACACCATATAAAAGAAGGTTGTGTATAAAACAAAATATGCCTCAATGAAAGGATATTGAGACGAAGTCCCATACCTCAGGCCCGACTTGACTCGGTCATTCTTTAATCTCCTGAATAATAAACTTGAGTTAATTTCTACTTGTTTAAGAACCTTTTTAAAGTTCATTATACCTTTTATATCACTAATTTCCATGTCATGAACACTATGTAATTATTTATGTTAATAGCGGTCGTTTTAACGATCATGGGTACTTGAGTCAAAAATAAACCCTTTATAATTACAATTTGTTCATGTATCCATTATATCCAGAATGGTATTCATGATGTAGATATCATATATATCCAGTATATACATGCATTTATAATATTACATAATCATTTAGTGGTAAGAAATGAAATTCACCGTTCATGGAGACGGTAAGCCGTACGTACGCATGAACGCTACTTTCATTTCTATTTCGTATTTTATAGAATAGAATCAAAATGATATAAAGGTATATTATAATTCCAGTATAATATAATATATAATATCATATTTCCATCCTTTATACATCCCACATATGTTATTTAATGAATCAAATCACTTTGAGGGGGCGGTAGTCCGCACTTCCTTAAATGAAGATATCGCGTTTACCCATAATGGAAACCATAAAGGTATGCCCAAAATGAAAAATACAGAAGATTATGGAAAACATAAACATATTATATATCATATATAAATATAGTGACATAATAATTCCCACCTTTGAAGGTTTTAAAATAATGTTGAACAATCATCGTTTCGGGAGGCATAAATTCACCATCCACGGAAACAGTATGTTCTTTAATCATTAGATGTAGGTGTGTGTAAGTGAAGCTCGAATACTTCTTATAAAAACATCCTAGTATATTTAAGATACTAGAGTTGATCCAAAAGAAATGAATAAAAATAGTTTATGGGGTTGGAGAAGCAAAATAAAACAAAAGGACTCAAGTGAAGTCATTACCTTAAAATCAGGTAACTCCCTCTAGTTTGAGCTCAAAGGCTTCCTTGTGAAGACTTCTGCCAAAATTGAGGCTTCAAGGAGTAATAGAGGGATTCGGAGAGACAAAATGGGTAGGGGTGGGCCGAGCCAAAGGCTTTGAGAGTGTGGGTACGGAGGTAGAGGTGGGGGCCTTTTATAAGAGGAGAGGAGGGGCACTCTTGGAAAGTAAAGAAATGTTACTTTATTTTAAAATGCGTTTCAGATTCAAAAGGTCCCACATTGATTAATTCTATGGTAAGGTGATAAGGGTTAGAAATCCACCAATAAAATAGGTTTTGGACATGTGTAGTTTATAGATTTTACATTATCATTTCATTTTATTTAAATCCTTTATTAATGAGGTAATCGCTGCATCATCATGATGTCATAAATAATTTAATTTATTTAAAGTCTAAAATTTATAAAACAAATAATTTGATGTAGGAAATCGTTTTAGATTTCCAATGACTATTTATAATCAAAAATCTGACTTGTATAACCCCATGTAAAAATTGTTTTAGTAAAACATCTCTTGTTTGTGTCATTTTTACTTTAACATTAAATAAAAAGTTATTTATGTCATTTCCCAACCAAAGTAGCTCCATTGGGTCCCCAAGTTGACCCATGGATTTTCGTGGCCAGCCATGACACATCCAATGAGGGTAGGACATGTTTCAAGCTCATATCATATTATTAAAACATTATTTTTACCTTAAACTACACTAATTACCACTAATCGCGATTAAGAACTTAAAAGTTACTATTCACCGAAAAAATTATTTTAATCTCATTAAACCACATTTTACTTCTTAATGACAACCATGTGTGTTGGATTTTTGAAAATCAAATCACAGAAGTTGCAAAGATTCATTTTAACGAAAAATCAGTTTCTTTAACTACCACTTAGTGGTTTCACTATTCATCAAAAATTGAAGTTTTTCAGAAAGATACTAAAACTTCACCCTAAGATATATTTGATATTCCGAATTCAAAAATTATTTCTGTTTTACAAAATTAAAATTATGTAAGTCTCATTAATTAATTTAATAACTAATTCCCGCTATCATGACAAATAACGTGTTTTTATGAAACAATAAGTATCAAAAGATTGACACTAGTTTAAGTCCAATTTCAAAGTGAAATTGATTCCAATGACCACCATTGGATAAAATGGTAAAAATATATTCTAATTTCAATTCAAAAATAATTCTAAAGATAATCTAATAATATAAATAAATTAGATTAAAAAGAGGTTTTGAATTAAAATACAACATTTTTCATTATTCATTAAAAAATGAACTTTGTCAGAAAAATACCAAAAATTAACACAAAATAAATTTTGATGTCCCAATCATAAATAATAAGTTTATTTTGACAAACATAGATTATAAAATTGTCAAAAGATATATTTAAAAAGGGTTTTCCATCAAAAGGTAGTAAAATAATCTTTTAGGAATATTAGTGCATTCCATGCATAAGATTGTATTTATTTTAATTTTAAGCATCTAAAACACTATCTTAATCATTAATAGAAATAGATAAAAATATCTATTATTCATTACTTACTTGGGATGTTACAATATAAGTTAAAAAAATATTCTTACCTTAAATTTTCAAACAGGTTATTAAGTGCCTTGTTTGAAAAATGATGGAAGTATTCCTTCTGAAATAATTTATAATAAGTAAAAATGGGTATAAATGACTTTAACCAATATTATAGGAAATATTAAAAAATAATTAAGATCATTTTCATGAAACACAGATGTGGATGATAAAGATGTCCCAGTAGATAATTACATATAAACAAACTCGGATAAATAAAAAGATTGTAAAATTTACCCTTACCTTGTAATTTTCCTTGCTCAATGGTACTTTAACCTCTTTTATAGATGTTAAATCATTTTAATTAAATTATTCAGGAACCACATACATAAATATGATGTCATATATGATCTTATAATATTTCTTTGTTTATAATATTTCAGTCATATCATTGTTTCAGGTGTTAACTGATTCGTTTTATTTTATATGTTTTGTTTTGTAAGTCATGTTTGTTATGGATATGATGTATTTGATTCATATTGATAATAATATTAATTTCTTAACGATTATTTTTAATCATAAAATTAAAATTATTCTTGAATGGTTATGATGGGGATTTAATCTCATCATGTTCGTGGAGACAGTAATCCGTACGTATACACGAGCGACAATATCTTTATATTGTTGTGGGAATAGAATGAAATAGGATGGTATATCAAATATAAAGAATCATTAACATGTCATTTTTATTATTTACATCAATTGTACTCATTATTATACCCATCCAAATAATTAATTGTTGAATAACAAACAACACCACGACGTGGAGACGGTAAGTTGTACGTATGCACGTAGGGTGACTTTTTCATTCATAGGATGGGTAGAATATTGAATATTGTTTTACCATATTTATAATAACATCACTGTATGTAAAAGGTACCAGATATATTATTTTTTATGTAAACAACAAAGAAATAGGAAGTGTAATAAGAAAAGAACTTTAAAAGAGGTGATGAAGTAATTACATCTTCTTCGGGTTCTTCCTTTTGATTTTAAAAAAGGGCTCCTTAGGTTGGATTTCTGATCAAATTATTGCATATAGTTTTAATTTAGGGTATTTGGGATGATATTTGGGCAGGGTTTTGGTGATAAAATTTGCATTGGAGGTGTGATTTTAAGAGAAGGGGAAGTACCCTTTTATAAGAGAGGTGATGGTCACTTTAATAAAGGCTTGAAATATTATTATATTATAAACTTATTTGTGGTTTCTAATGGCTCAAAAATGATTTTTTTCGAGGATAAGGTGGGGATGAGTTCAAAATATTTCATATGATAATTTGTAGACTAGTTTTGGACATCATATTGACCATATCATTTATATTTAACTCTTAGTTAAGTAGTTTAACTTTTACCATGTCTTCTTGTTTTTTATAATACATAGTTAATAAACTTACTAAAAAATTCCAAGAGAACTTCAAGTGGTTCATTAATAACTTATATAACATTATATAAGTTCATTTAACGATCCATTGATTTTTAAGAATATTATATCATTTAATAATATAGTATTTGTTTTAAAAACTCATTTTTCTCAATTTTGACACTATTTAGTTTTAGGTTTTTGCGAAGTTAGAAAAACATTATATCTTCAAAGAAATTTATTTAATCAACCATAAAATGTCCTATTAGCCAAATAAAATTCTATTAATGCATCAAAAGTGTCAATATACATTTATTTTGATATTTATAATATCAATTATTTCAATCTTTTATTAATAAGTTAATTACTACATCGTCATTGTGTCATATATAAATTTAATTATTTAATGTCTAAAAATTATAAATAAAATACCATGATGTATAAAATCAATTTATCTTTTTAATGAAAATTTATAATCAATGTAATCGTATGTATAACTATATATTTAAAAATTTTAGTTATTAACATTTCAATTTAATACTTTTAACTCTTCTTTAAATGAAATCATAATAAATGTCCTAATATAATCCCTGTGGATCATAAAGGATCATATTTTATTACTAAGTTTTATTTTGGTCGAAGAACTCTTATCCAATAGAATTAGGATATGTGTTAGGGTAATTATAATATCATTGTTGCCTTTAATTACCCAATTTACTTTTAATAGTGGTAAATAAAATTCAAAAGTTACTGTTCACCAAAAATTATTTTCTTCCTATTGAACCACATTTTACTTACTGATGTAAACCATGCCTCTCATATTTCTGAAATTCAATTCACAGAAGTGGTAAAATTACGTTCTATGAAAATTTGCAACTGATCCTAGAAGGTGCGTAAAACATGGTAAAAAGTTAAATAAAATTTTAATTATATAATATTAATATAAAATGAATTAAATAAATTAAATTGGACTAATATAGGAATTATGTATCTATTTTGAAATTAAAATAAATTTAAAAAATAATAACATGTTTTAAATAAAATTTCGTTTTAAACAATAATGGAGTTTTTTTCACTATTCATAAAAAATTGATGTTTTTGGAAGAAAACCAAAAATTCCCCCTAAGCTAATTCGGATATTCCGATTAAAAAAATAAATTCCATTTTAAAAAAGAAAATTTATAAAATTTCAAAAAGTTGTTATTACTATTCATAACTACTTTTTAAAGGGATGGTTTGATGGGTCGTGGTGTGCTTGAACTTGAAGTTACGTACAACACAAGCTATTGCATTATTCAAAGTGAAACGTACCATAGAATATTGGGGTGTTACAGTTTATATTTCAAATATTATATTTATATTTATATATATAATCAATATAAATTCCCATTTTTTATTTAAAATAGGTTCTCTGTTAAAAGGTGGTGAAATGACTTAATATGAAATATTGTATTTTATGAATAAAATTTGATTTTTTATTATCCTCTACCAGTCAAATCGATTGGATAAATAATAAAAATATTTTATTGAATATATAATATAAATATCACATTAATATTATGAACTAATTGTAATTATTTAAATTTATTATGGTAAAACATCTTTGTGTGTATAATAATGTTTTCCTTTATATTCAATCTATTTTCATATTCACTTCTAATTAATTGTAACCAATGTATTCATTTTATATTTTTGTAAACCATATATTTCCATAATTTCGTTAACCCATTTCATAAAAAGTACTTTAACATCTAGGTTATATTAAATAATATGTCGTTATTAGATAAAACTCAGTTTTATATGTTACACAAGCCATTGAAGAGAGTCATTGTTGTCTATAATGAAAGCTAACCTCAATGTGTTGTGTAGATAATTCTAAGATTTGTGTTGTGTTTAGTGCATTATTAACTTGGTTTTTCATAAGATTAACATAGTACTAAAGTATAAAATAAAGTACATTTAGTGTTTTGTGAAATTCAAAATATCAAAAATATAAAATTAATTCAAAATTTATATTTCACAAAATCTCAGGGTATTAGAGAGAAATTGGAGAATATGGTTAGGATGATTAACTTCTCACTCTTATGGGTGGAAAATTAAATATATGAAAGGGTTGATTCAAAATAATGATTCCCTTATATTGTTTTTGTTGTGGTAAATATGTTCATATTACACCAAGGATCCGAAGAATAATTGATGATAAAAAAAGTGAAGCATAAATCACTAATAAGCCACAATGAAGATTCCTTATAAGAATTAATCTAATACATTGAGTATATCTAGAAATAAATTTTAGATAAATATCATTATGATAATTGAATAGATTGATAATGAATACTATTTAGTGAATGTTTATTATGAATTTAAGTCTAAAATAAAATATTTCTTGAGTTATATAGTTGAAAAGGAAGAACTTATAAAATAGAAAGACAATCAACCAGAAGGTGTTTTTCATCTCAATGTGTGAGTTGATGGATATCTCATAGAACTCGTATTGAAAATAAAGAAAAATAAAAAAGATTAGTATATAATTGAATTAATACTCATAATATGTAGATCATCTTGAATCGATGATAGATCACCTATATAAAGAGCTATAGTATTACTTTTCCAATCATGTAAATTTAAAATAAGTTGTGAATATCAATTTAAATGTTGAAAAGCAGAATAAGGTGATCGAAGAAATTATTGATTTTGTAAAAGAATGAATGAAGAAGGTAGAATACCTAAAATAGGAGGGTGTTACACTCAGAAGTGGATTGGAATTAGAGTTGAAATTATGTGATCCACGTATGAAGATACACTTCATGAGGTTCACTAATACAAAACTGATATAAATAGTAAATTTATGAACATGGGGTTTTAATAAAATTATAAATTAACTAATGAAAATATTTTTAGGAAAAATTGAAAATTAATAGGATATTGAAATTTTGACTGAAACAAAAAAAACATATCAAAAATAAGAGGAGTAGAAGGGTGATGCATATGGTGTCAAATGTAAAACAGCAGATATTTAAAATAAATATTACTCTATTGAAATAAAATAATAATAAAAAGGAAATATTCAATTCCCAATGGTAAAACAAAAACATTCATGATGTTTTATGAAGACTGCGTACTTGTTAAAGAATGAAGAAGATGAGATAATTACTCTTATAAAAATTCGTTTATGTGTTTTTTCAGTCATACCATGTCTTACTATGAACATTCGTGGTTCTAATTTAATGGTTAAAGTCTTATATGTTTGAAAAAATAAATTATTCTGTGTATTTAATCATATAAAAGAATCTATTTCTAAAGATATTTCTTTAGGTGTTCAATTTTTTTTCATAATACCATTTATTGGAGAAAGAGAATAAGTGTTGGGTACCACTATGAATTCCATAGATGAGATAATATTATAAAACTAGGGAAAGTTATAGCGTGTAATAAATTCTCCTTATTTGAAGAAGATGATTATTATGACTATGATTCTTGTAATGAAGTGGAATAGGTTAAGTATATATTTACCACAACTCAACTAGGTATCTCATGGAAATAAATAAAGAATATTTAGAAGGAAAATTAGACATAAATTTCACTCAAATAAATAAATAGAAATAGCTCTTGGATTATTGATAACAGTTGTTCATCACACTTTGAAAGAAAATTTAAATCTCTTAAAAATGTTAAATGTATATTACATGAAACTGGTCATTTTTTAAATTATAGTATTTTGATGAATTGAGTGAGTTTAAATACTCATTAAGTTGATGAAATCGAAAAAATATTAAAGTGATCATTAGGGATGGATTACAGAACAAATTTTTTTTATGTGATACAACATTAGGTCTCTGGTCTTAAAATTAAATTTTATGAAAAAGTGTTGTTGATAAAAGGAATAGGAGAAAAATATATTATTATATGAATGATAAATAAAATTCACATATATCAGGTAGATAGTCATGACAATTATAGTCTCCTTATAGTAGTTAAGGATAATAATTTGTCGAATCGGATGTTTGGCCACATACACCAACATAATATAGAAATTTTATTAAAACAAAAATAAATAGTGGATATACCATTTTTGGAGAGGTACAATGAGAATACATATGATTGATTAATATGATAAAAATAGTATGAAATTATTTTTTTCCTTATAAAATGAGGGTATATAATATCATAGATCTTGTTGACACTAATTTATATGGTTCGATGAATAAATATGGAAAATTGGAAGAGATATATTGCTTTATTTTTATTGATGAATATAGGAGAGTGTAATTCTCCATGTTTATTAAAAGAAGAAAAATAGGGATAATGGGTTATATACATACCAGAGGAACATGATTAGATTGAAAAAATTAAGCTTGGGAACATCTTAAAGGTCTATAAAATAAAAATGTAATCTGAAAAAAGTAAATCGTAAATAAAAAATTCTCTGATAAAGAAAATTTTATCAGAAACAAGACATGTTTGGCTTCTAGAGGCTATTAATATATCAAATTTGTTGATATTAAATAAAAATTTCCCTACTATTCCAACCAGAGTGTATCAGGATATTTTTGGGGATTGGAATTCAAATAGGTTACAATATTTATCATATGGATGTCTAAATTGAATACTTGAATAATAATTTTACATTGAAAATATGGTGATATTTTATAATATAAATGCTGAAATAATGTTATAAAAATTGAAGAAGGGTCTATCTGGTCTAAAGAAAGAAATAGCAGATATTGTACGATCAGCTGGAGTCGTATATAAAGAAGATGAAATTTAAGAGGGGCGGTTACAACTATAATCTCTATATAAATACATCCATGAAAGAAAAATTGATGGTTCTTTTGTGTATAGATGTTATTTTCAGGTGAAAGTGAGATGTAAAGATGGACTAGATGGTGGTGAATAGTAATTATTTAATGATTTTATAAAATTAAATTATCAGATTAATAATAAGTACGATGATTAAAAAAATATAGTAGAAAATAAAACAAATAGAACATGATATTTTATAGTTGTTCGAATCATCAAGATCCTATATCTTATCTATAATACTACCTAATTTATGATAAGACACATATTTACTATATAAATCACTTTTGATAAGGACAGATAACTCATTTATATATGTACATTTTTTTCACCTGGTGGTATATCCTAGCTAACATTTATAGGATTCATGACCCCTAACTAATCTGAATATCGATTAGGAGTCACAACTATACCTTCCGTTTGAATTGGAGTAATAACCTAGACTAATATATTAAGTATATGAAAATATTAAACCAAAATGAAAATCATAAATAGATGAATGAAAAAAATACAATGATGAAAATTCAAATGCAATATAGAATAAAAATAGAGTATATGGAGATGAATATCGATGAAACCCAAGAAATTCAATCACTTCATTAATAGATGGTAAAATTATAATGTTCATTTTGGATTTTTCTAATGAAATATTAATTATTTTTGGGATTCAACTAAATGAAATTATTATATAAATTTAAATTTTCTTTGTCTCTTGATTGGTTATTTTTTTGTGTTTGCCGAATTATTTTCCCCCTTGTTCGCATTCTAATAGCTAATACCAAATCATAAAATATAATATCTTTTAAACAACATGGTCTCTTATTGATAAAAATAAAATAATGACACATTAAAAAATAAGAAATATGAAAATATACATGTTACCTATTTTCTAAAATAACATGCCTATATTAAGAAAATTATCACACCCTTTTATTCATACATGAAACAGCTTCAAAACACATCCAAAATAAACATGAACATAAACATATATCATAAAATTAATAGAATAATTGTATAATATAAGAAAAAAATTGTATTAATTCAATATTTTAAATAATAACAATAAAAAAAGTATCATAAACTATATATCATTTTTAGGATCTCAAACAAATCCCCATAATAATAGTGATCATTATTTAGATATATTTAAAAATATTTTATGGATAATTGAATTCAACAAAAATACTTATTATAAATAATTTGTAATTAGAAGACTAAAATATTAACTAAAACATAGTACAATGTGTGTGGTATGTCTACTGACCTTGTAAAATATAGATAAACATACCATTAGATGATAATATGTAGTAGTTTTATTTACCCTCAAAAGATGTCATGTGATCAGTGTATTAGCCATGTCGGATGTCCATTATATCATGATGCACTGACTATAGGGTTCATCATCTTCTAGAAGTTGGTATTTTAGTGTTTATATGATGTTATTGAATTTGTACAGTATCATTGGGTGCTATTATACAAAAATATCATGACTAAAATGACATAGCTTATCCCCAATCCAAGAACGACCCGATAATATAAGTTTTATCTTGTACCATGTTAACTACTTCAGGTATATACACGCTTCTCTATATGCTAAAAATCTATTTACATTATGAACATAATGGTTTAAATGATTATTCAAATAATATTGAATATAATGTTTCACACTTTTAGTGTACATGAGGTAGTCATCTATATTCATGTGGAAGCATGCCTTCATTTTATCATGGGACCAAATCATGAGTTTCTGAAAGACTAATTTTAGTGTCTTTCATCACCTTCAAGTTATAGCGAGCTTCTTATATATAATTTTTTCATTACAATATATAGAGAATATTATTCTTCATTGGAATACATTCATGCTTCACAATATATACATTATTTATAAAATATCGACATGGAATGCAATCGAGTTGAATTCTAGAGTTCATTGATAAGAGTTCCAATACTCAAAACATCACAAAACAATTTAGAAGTAATTGTGGTTGGATTTTAGATCTAATGGGGTATGATCAAGACAAACATTCGATGTATGATTTACATATATGATCTTTTATGGTATGATTATTTTTCTCATAAGCCAGTTCAGATGATAAATTACACTTGTGGCCGGTTTAACAATTTATCAAGTTGTAGGATAATCTTCTCATGGGAGGTTATTATATACTCATGTGGTTGGTTGAAAATTAAACTAGTACAAAGTAAAATAACCTTACATAATAACCTGATTTAGGTTTAAAATATATAACTTATAGAATCTTATTTGACCGCAATAAAAGACTTACCAACTAACTGAATCAAAAAAATATTAATTATCTGTATGTTAAAAATAAGTAACCACAAGAACAAAATTTTGAGTATCCATATGAATATTATAATTGACTGCAAGAATAAAATTTTATGTGATCATATGAATAAAATAAGTGAGCTCAATAAAAAAATGATGAAATCATGGATAAAAAAATATCCATTCATAAAATCTAAACACCAAAAAGTGGGAAATATTAATTTAAGAAATAAAATATAATTAAAATGGATTTTAATTTAATAAAAAAATAAAATTACAACTCCCCAACAATAACATTATAAATATTTTGTAAATTAAAATTATGAAAAATTAAATAACCAATTTCTCCATTTTTTTGGAAATTTTTTAAAAGTAAAAATATAAAAAAAATTAACATATGAACACTAAAAAAACATACACTTATGGATACTATATTTAAATGTAAAATAATATACGAAAAGTTTTCTATATAAATTATTGTAATAAATATTAAATACATCTACAATTTATTCCCTTTATAGTAATAAATATTAACCAAAAATAGTTTGATAAAATAGGATTTTTATCTATAATGAAATTAGAATGAATAAATTATAATTTCACCAACACTAATGTATAAAAAAATAAAACTAGAGATATAATAAAAATTAAGCTACAAATTGTCAAAAATAAAACTCCACATGATTTTACTTTTAGAATAATATGTAAAAATAGTTAATTTTACAGAATTGTTTAAAAAATAGTAAAAAAATGATAAATCTCCCAAAATTCATCATTTGAATTTAATTTAAATGATTTGAAGATATTTTATTCGAATAATAAAATATTATTAATGTATAAAATTAATCTAGATTTCAATCAACCTCTGTGAAAACATTAATTTTTCAAACCTCACAATATCTAATGGTTTAGTAAAGATATTTGAATGTTGATTTTCCATTGGAAAAAATATGATATTTGTATCCCCTTTATTAACAAAATTCATTAAGAAAATAAAATCTAATATCAATACATTTTGTCCTATAATGTTTTATAGGTTTTTTAGATTTTGGAAAAAAAAAATTATTGTCACACTATATAGAAAATTTATCTAAAAAAACATGAAATAGTCTGGATTAGTGTAAAATAAACCATTTTTAACATTTCCTTTAATATATCATATAATTCTATTAACTACCTATAAATTAATTCCTTTTAGAGTATAATGAAATCTTCCACACATGTAGATTGAAAATATTATATCAATCTTTGATATAGTCTAATAATGTATGGTTCTAATCATTCCCTTACCCATTTTATCATTCACATATTTTCCATATTGATCAACATCTAGTTTAAATTTGGATATAATTTGATAATTCATAGTTTTTTATGAATCATAACAAAAAAAATTAACCAAAAAATTGACATATATTTTTTAAGGATATGACATCATTTCATTATAAATGTTATGACTAAAGAAAATTTTTAATTCAACCATTAACAACATATAAAATTCTTGTTTTATTAATATTGAAAATGCATTAATTAGAATATAATTATTATAAACAAATTCAATTCCATCAACATATGTTTTTATAATTAAAGTAAAAATCCGAAAAATTATTTATAAATAATTTTGGATCAACATTTTCTCTGTTAAAATGATTTTGAATTAAAAATATAGTTAGTCTGTCATGCTAAGAACTATGATATTTTTCTATTATACATAATTAATATTTTAGTTTGAAAATATTATTTATAAATTTTTTATTTCCAACACCATGTAGATTATTAATATACTCATCCATATAATTTCAAAAAATACACTCGGTTCAAATAGAATGTTTATCTTTAAAAAACACATCAAAATTATATAATTTATTTCATTAAAATTGACTACTTTGATAATTACTATAATTTCTAAAATATGAATCATTCAATAATAATGTAACATGAAAGGATAAAAATCAATTACAAAGGAATAATTTTCACATAAATTTAAAAATTGTTCCTCTAGTTCTTATTAAAGATTCTGCATTTCCAATATAATTTTCTAATAAATTGTCTCATTGAGTTTCAAAAGACAATGGATCTGATTGAAAAGTTATATCCTCCAATAAACTGATCCATTATCATTTTTAGGCTTGTATTCACCAAAATTAAACCCTTAAAATTTTTCATTAGGATTACCAAAATCGATGTTTTGTTTTTTATTATTTTCAGTGAACAATACCTGTACAGATTCCACCATTGAAATTTTCTTATTGTCATATACTCTATATGATTTACTATTATTTTAATATCTTAGAAAAATATGACCATCACTATTAATCTAAATGTTCTCAAATTTATCCTTAGTATTGAAAGTATTAACATTGTAGATGGATACTATAAAGTGACTGATCTTGGGTTTCATTTCCTTGAATAGTTCATAAAGAGTTTTCTTTAGTCATGATCTAATTTATACTATATTTAGGATATATAAAGTTTAATTAACAAATTCTTTCAACAAAAATTAATCAAATTAATTACGTACTGTTATTTCAATTTCATGAATAGTTCTATTTTTTCTTACTAATCCATTTTTTGTGGGGTTCTATAGGCCAAAAAATTATGAATTCTTTCCTTATCTTTACAAAATGTTTCCAAATATAATTTAATAAATTTTCCTTATTTATCAATTCAAGTTATAATTATTAAATTTACTTTTTTATTGTGGATCTTTTTATAATAAATTAATAACACTTTTTAGGGTGTCACTTTTATTATATAATATATGAGTCCAAGATAACCAACTAAAATTATTCACAACTATAGAGACATATTTTTTATATAAAAAACTAGAATTTTTCAGGGGTCCAAATAAATATATATAAATAATTTCTATGAATAATTTTGTATTAACATTGTTAATAGATCTAAATTTTTATTTTTGTTTCTTACCCTTTAGACATACATCACACACAAAATACTAACATGATTTGAATTTTGGAAGTTCCAAAATCTCTCCTTCTTTTTACAACATAAAAAATTGATGAAGGTGAACATGTATCAACAATATATTCTAGATAATATTATATGATTTCAGAAAATTATGAAAACTGATATTTTTCTTGATTATTTCTAAAAATATATAGATTATATATTTTATTTTTCTATTAGAATAAAATAAAACAATATTATCTTTATAAATAAGAAATTTATTATTTTAAAACATAACAATCATCCCATCATGACAAGGATGACAGATACTAATTAAATTGTTCCCTAATACCTATTTATATAGTATTTTATATATTACATATGATTTGAATATTTATACTTCTCAAAATCATCTAACCTTACCTTTAGGTGACCTTCTATGAATATAACATGTATATTAACAACTATTTTATTATATTTCATATAAAATTGATTATGTAAATAATTTTTTTATTTCCCAATCTATATTGGGTCCAAATGAAATAGTGATCAAACTTTAAGCCACCAATAATGATTTAAGAAATTTATTATATCCATGTATAGAATATATATTCTTGGAAATAAAATTATTGGTCTATTAAAATGAATAATTAAATATTAATGAACATTTTATTAAATAATGGCATTTCTAATTAAATTTAAAATATTTAATAATTGGGACATTCACTTTAATAATTTTAATAAAATTAGTTTTATATAGCTTGGGAATCCTAATATTATAGCCAAATCCTATTTAATTCTTATAGTGACTCATAAAATATATAATCTTTTAAAAAAAATCATTGGAATTTAAAGGTAAGTTTTATATTAATCCATTAATTTCCCTTTTATGAATTTTATTCTCTTCTGGAATAACTTCTAGGTTATCAAAGTTATTTCAATTATAATATTATAATGTTTTTATTATTTTCTTATTTTCTTATTTTAACATATTGAATTCATTTTCAACGGTAGATATATCATCACAAACTTACTTAAATCTACTTTCTTGATCATTATCATTTTTTAAAGGAAAATTTTCATTTTTTCATTGCAATCATTGAGCTTTTATAGTTCAAACTCTAAAAAATTACCGTATTCATTTATTAAATAATTAACATTTATTGTTTCATTTTTCTCAATAATTTTATGATTTTCTATTTCCAATTATCAATATACATTATCCATTATGAAAATATATTTTTACGACTTTTCATTTTTTTCAATTAATTATTTAACATAAAATTCAATATCATACTGAAAACATGAATAAGATTTAGAAACATTTCTAACCTCATTCATCATTATTTCCATTGATCCTAGATTTGATGATTCTATTAAACTTTTAGAGACATCATTTCTCGAGATTAACTCCTAAATGAAACTCCATATATTAATATATGCATGTTTTAACTCCTTATTATACTAAATCTCTTTATTTTATTATTTCAACTTTGGATAATCTAATTTGATATGTACCTTTTTCCTACATTCAGTGAATATTAATTTTGAAGAATTTTTTTATTCAGTGCCATTAATTTTCTTAATTACCTCTATGTCATCCTTTTCATGATATCTTTTGGGACTCTTATTTGATCCCTTATTTCTGTTTATGTACTTATAAACTCCTTTATTATGAATTACTATATCATCTGTTTTACATTGATATGAAAAATAATCAGATATATAAGTAACAAAATTTATATTAGATTTGAATTCTATATATTTTCCATTTTCATGATCTCCCCCCTTATCAAAATTCAGCTCCATATTATATTGAATATGTGAAATTATCCTTTTATCCATGAAATACCCTTTGAAATCCTTAGTTTCTTCAAATATAGAATTCTTTCGGTTTTACCTTTAAGGTGGGTCTAGAGGAATTATTTCTAAAATAAGTTCATTCTTCATGGTTTCCCTATGCACCACCAAGTTTTTTATAATTTTAATGAATATATTTTACATTTCAATGATATTATCTGTATCATTCTTTGAGAATTATTGAAACTAATCCCAATAAATTCCCAGCATGGTTCTTTAAGACTTATCAGTTCATTGATGAGTGACTTTAATTTCTTACATATTTATGATAAATTTTAACATGATGAAATATTTCTATAAATATTTCTAAATAATGAGAAATATAGATAAATTTTTAATGAGTATATTGTTCTATGGTATATCTCCTCTTTATATTTTGTGATGATTCAAAAGATTCCTACACTTATTCATTCATTCGATATGTAAATTTTTATTCAAAAGGGATAAACTAGTATACAAAAGGCCCGATAAAGCAGGTCGGGGGAAACAAGACTACAGGGGGTCAAAAATGATGGAGACTTATGGTTTCCCCTCTAATGATGTTAATTCCCATTTGTTTCAGGATTTGTAGGTTATAAAAACATAAGATCTTCGATCTAGGGATGTTAAGAGAATCTAGGTAGTCCACTACCTTTTTCCCCTCCAGTCATCTTTGAGACACATTAGTATTTAGATCAAGGATTCCACAACACCTAAAGATGATATAATCAATATAACATGGGATATGATTGAGACCATGAAGCACATTTTGAACCATTATATATTTAGTTTAAGATTCCACTACATCCATACCCCTCTTAATAAAAACTGTGAGGCCTATCAGCATGGTCTTAGCCCGATCCCGCAGCGATGTTCCTTGGCCCAGCCAGATAGAAAATTCTAGGATGACTAGTCCAAAGCTATCATAGACTATCCTTCCACCATTCATAATTCTCAAAACGCATGATCTGTCAATGTTGATCTTTAAGCCCAACAGGGGAGGTTGACAACTAACCCAATTTCCAATATGTATACTGATGATAGAATATGTATCATTGGGTTCATGTTTAATCCAATTAAAAGTTTAATCCTCCCTCCAAGTGCTGAGAACCCTGACAATATCGATAAGAAGGTTTTTGATCCTAATAGAAATTGTGTGCCCGAACAAAGACACCCCTTCATGAAACCATTTATTTCATGCCTTCCACAAACATCAATAGCCAGTATTCAAAACTAAGGTGTGTGCCCTTATCTCCAGACCCTTCCCCGCTAATCCATAGAACTCATGAACAATAAAGGGTTGTTATTCCAGGACACGAAAGGAAAAAGCTGTGAAATCACCAAAAAATTGCCAACCCTCCTATTCCCATTCACTATCAAAGAACAGGTTACCCTAGATATCCTCCTTATGGATCTTATAGTAGACACACCTAGAAACCATGATAACACCACACCCCTTAATATTATTATTACAGGGGAATCCAGTTTTTTAGATTCTCCAGCTGAGAAAATATTATATTGTGGGAATGTTCCTATCTAAAAAAACTCATAACACTCAAACCCTATAGCTTGTATGGAAGGTAACAGATAATAATCTTTGGTGTTTAATGAGCTTATGGTAGATGTGATAAACACACATCTATCTGAGGCCGAGGTCATCTCAGTGAGATGGAACAATTCCAGCTGGTCCCTGCCAAGAACAGCATTGATGAATGATGGATGGAGGATGGAATCTATAAAGTATATGTAAGTGGCAGGGAATCCTAGGAATCTGATGGGCTCCTCACACCAGTTTTCGTTCTAGAGGGAAACATCTCGCGTCCCTAAAATCCATCTCATATGGCATTGGAAAAAGGTAATGGGGGGCCTATCTCATGAAATAGGGGAGAGACATGACCATCCCTTGTGTCCCAGTCTCCCATGTGATAGTTGTTCATTGTCTTCCCCCATAAGGTTCGTTGCTCCAGAGCCTCCCATGCTAGTTTTTCATGCATGAAGTTAAGGGCATTATTGAGACTTCATATGCTTATTCAACCTTTACTGATATCCCTCTCCATCTTGTGCCAAGAGGCTCAATGCCTTTACCCTTACACATTGAGTCCCAAATGAAACCCACAAGAATTGTATCCATATTTCAGATAACACCTTTAGGACATTAACAGAAGATAAAAAATGAACAGGAGTGGCCATGAGAACACTATTAACCAGTGCAATCCTCCCCATGAAGGACAGGTGTCTATTATTCGAATTGAGAACCCCCTCTATGATTATGGAGATGAGAGGGTTGAAGTCACACATGAACTGCCTCTTCGATGAGAGCAGGGCTCCCATGAACACCCTGGGGAGACACCTTTCAACATGCCCATAGAGTGACTCACATTAAAGACATGGTTGATAGGGAAACTGCTGGAAATGTAGAAGATACTCTTTGGCTTGTTAATAACCTGAACACTCCAATAGTTTTACACCTCCAAGGCTTTGTTAAAACCCCACACTAACTTTCTCGACATATTTGTAAAAATGATGGAATCATCCACGAACATGAGGTGTGACACGGATGAGAATAACATCCTTTTGTGGTATGTGAGGATCTCACTATTGCTGATACTACGTTGAATTAGATGGTTGAGCAGATCCTATGAAATTATAAACATATTCTAGGATATTGTATCCCATTTCCAAAGAAATCCCATTTCTTGGAAGAATTTGACAGTTTTATAAATAAACAAGATCTCCATTCAGGCTAAGCTAAATCAGTGAAATAAAATATCATTATTATAAGGAGAGAGGCTCATACTAGAAAAACATCGTTAATGAAACTCCATTCAACTCGATCATAGGTCGTGGTCATATCTGTCTTTATTTCCATATTAGAGCCTTGAGATTTTAAATTTATATCCTTGATCATTTTCTGTGACAAATTTATCTTCATTGGATGGAACACCACCTCGTGAATCCATGATGTTCCATGGAGATCCAATTGGGATGATTACTAGGTAGTAAATTGTTAATTAAATGTGAAAGGATCTTGTAATGGATGTTACACATGCTAATTGTCTGATAGTTTTCAATAGAAGTTGGGGATTTGAACTTGAGGATAAGCACAAAATAGGTAGTGCATGAAGCTCATGGCAGCGAACCACCCTAGAAGAATTATTGAATAGCCACAATTAACTCAAGTTTCTCTATCTCCCAAGAATATCTATAGAAGGCTCTGGTAACCCATCCAAACCCCCTTCACTATCAGTATTTAGGCTCTTCATAGCATTGTGAATCACTTCCTCTAGATCTATGTCTCCCAGGGCTTCATTATCATGAGTATAAAATATGGTTTGGAAAGCTACAGAATTCCCTACAACACCTCCCGGATACCCATTTGGTAAATGTGAGATGGGTCTAGAAAGGAGGTCCCAAATGATGTATTTAGTAAACTCCCCAATCACCTCTCTATCATCGGTATAAGAACCATCCTCCGGATAAATGTTCAGGTTCACCCATATTCTCATTTACTTGAAAACGGAAGGAAAATATGAAGTTTTTATATCCCACTATTTGAGCCACTTAATCATTGCATCCTCCCTGGAGTGACACTCTTATCTCAAAAGCATGTAAGCCAGATGCTCTTTCTTACTGGAAAGGTCCTCAAAGATCTGTTCATCCTAGTACCCTTCATGACTCCTTTCTAAATAATCAACTTTGTGAAAGGTTTCCTCTAAGTCTCTATATGATATGGAAATGTCCTTCAACCACAACTGAAACATTAGTTTGATCAATCTTAATTTTTTATGAAAGGCCAACCAAGTGTGGTCTTGAGTTTGATCACTCTAGTAGTCTCTCATCATATCTGGGTACCCAGGATAGGTTACCCAGTGCTGATAGAAATGAAACCATCTGTTCTTATCGTGCCCAAAAGATACTGAAATCAAGAGTGGGGAGTGCTATGATATTCTATGTAAGAGGTTCGTCGCCTAAGTATTTGAATACCTAGATATTTCATGCACGTTGTCAAAGAAACTATCAAAATGTCCCCATGAAAAAAAATTCCCCCATTGATTGTTACACCACATAAAATGATCACTTCAGTACCGAAGATCCATAAGTCACATGCCCATCATGAATTGAGAAAATTTGATTATGTCCATCATGATAAAAGGTCTTCTACCAGTCTACTCCTCTGGGTCCATGATGACATTAAAATCCCCCCTCCCCCGGAACCATCTAGTGGTTTCAGGGTCGAACACGTTGATATCATTCCCCATGGTCTCCCTTTTTTGTGTATCACATCTTCAGTAAATAAAAGAACAATAAAAGGAGTTAAGGTCATGGGTTTCCTTAATAGTAATGAACTGATCTCCCACCTCATCAAGAGAAACTCTAAAACTCTTGTTCAAGAAAATCCATAAGTGCTTGTTTGACGGTTTAGCATGCATGTAGCCATACGGTTTGAGTTTTCCGGAGAACTTGAAAATCCTACTTGATTATTGCTTGTGTTCAAAGATGGCCACTATTGATGCCTTCTGATTGAGAATTATTGAAGCCAGTAAATCCTTTTTTATGTGATCTCTAGTATCTTAGGAATTCAAAATCTGAAAGGGTACAATGAGGAAAAGAGGGTTCTGGGATTGTTCCCAGAATTAGTGGACTTATCAATCTGGGAGGGAACATGCCCCTTTTTTTCTTTGACTGAGATCTTGTCCGCACACCTACACTAGTTGACCCAGTTTAATTAGGGGGAACCCAGGCCTTTGATGCGAGCATGCAACAATCCCCAGGGGCTTGGGAGAGATTGAGACTACCAATTCCATCCATCAACCTTCTGTTGAGGATCCACTGAAATGGATGGACGGGGCATTGTTTCATTGACAGATGGGGATCCCTCAAGGGAGTATCCCAGAGGCACCAACTTCCTAGACAAGTCCTTCCCTAAAAAACCTCTATAAGAAAATCTAGATCTTGGGAGGGGATAACTGATAGGCCATGGAGAAAAGATTGAGAAGATATAATGGAACCAACATGAACTTCAGGAGGTAATCTTGGAACAAAGGGAAATAAGTCCCGACAAGGCTCTTTAACATCCTCGATCTCTAGGCCAGGAGGATGCTTGGTGTGTATGGCCACAGGTAGAGGTAGTGGAATACCACCAGTGGCTTGGTCTGCCTACATATTCATTCATGAAAGATTACCATTAGTCAGATCCAAAGGTGCACCTCTAACCTAACCACCCTTGGTTGAGTGGATGCATCCATACTATCAGAGACGACGACACGCCTTCAAAGAGTTCCCCTAAAGAAAGCAATGATAACAGAAGCTGAAAAAAATGATAAGAGATGTCTTGGGCCAGGAAGAATGAATCCTTCACCTAAAGGTCAATATTGTCTTGCACTGGAAGAGAATGATCCTACTCAATGTAAATATGGGCCACAGAGAACTCTCCACAGTGGCATGTCTGGGGGTCCAAGCATAGGAAACCACTAAACGAATCACCAATGGCCTTGATAAAGCCTTAATTTTGGAATGGTATTAGAAGCCCTGGGAGACTGATCCATACTGTATCATAGGGGCTGTGTTTCCACTGATGAGAATCCATAGGCCACTCGGATAGGCTAAAGCTCCAATAACACCAAGATTGAGGATCCATACACAATGCTTAGATGAAGTCCTCTGGTGATTCAAGAAAAACACAGTAGGAATGCCTATGGAGAGTAGAGATATTCACCAGAAAACGAATCCCCCAAGAGCCCAAAAAATGATATAAAGCAATGAGGGAAGGATATTCATCCCCGAAACAATCTATGAGGGTTAATTTCATCATGAATTCTAAGGCCTCCCCAAAGGCTAAATCTTGAACATCGAGACTGATCCGAGAGCCTACACGAAACAACCGAGGCATCCCCATAGAGATGATCTGGAAGTATGGGTGGTCGGTGGATGAATAATATCCACATAGGGCATCGCAAAAGGAGGGCCAATAACTAAAACAAAGGGAAGGGTCACATGGGGCATGAAATATAGTGCCAGAGATAGGGGAGATAGGGAAGGCGACCTCATAGGTGGGATCTAGAGAGACCTCAAATCTGTATTCTCAGGGGAGGAGGAATAATGAGTTGATGAAAAAGGGTCAGGGTTGAAGGGAGCCGGATCCAAGAGGGACAACATCGGCCAAGAGGAATATGCTAAAAAAATTGAAAAAATTTGAAAGGGGTATGACCTCTACAGCATGTTCTCCTGGTCCTATATGGGAGCCATCCCAAATACACCCTCTCCACAAAATTTCTACTCTTATTTAGCCTGTTTATTTAATTTTTAATGATTATATTTATCTTACACTGTGTGCTCAAATTATTATCTCACGATATGAGTGTACTTTATCATATGAAATACAAAAAACATCTTTAATATTAAGGAATTATAATGTATCAAATAAAGTATTATCTTATGATGTCGATTGAGTCACTGAAGAATGATATTTTAGTTTGAAAGAAATTGTGAAAGGTCATTATTATTCTAAGAAGAATATTCATATATAGAAGAAGTGGAATAAAAGTTAATGCCATGTAATAGTAACACTTTATCTTTTATTGTATAATTATCTTATTCTATATTAAAGAATGTTTGTCTTATATAGACAAGATGATTTATCTTGGGAAAGAAATCCTATGATGAAAAGTATGCTCAGATGATATCCTATGAATATATGATATTGAAGAAGGTCATTATTACTTTACTATTATCTAGATAAGTCATTTCATACCTTTTATGTGCATATAATAAGACTATCCATTTAAGTAAAACCTGTTCTGCACAATACATACCAAGAAAAATAAAATTCAAGAATGAAAAAATCTCTATCATTGTGATCCCAAAAGAATTATTTATTTAGAAAGTGTATATATACTCTTATTATCATATCTTATCATTATTGATGCATGGATTATTTGAACATTAGAGTTATCTTGTGCTCCATGTTCAAATAGAATATAAAACAAATATTTAGAAACAATTCAAATTGGGTGGATAATTGAGAGAAAATAGAAAAGTTGTTTTTCCTTTTTCTAAAATCATAGATCTATATATTTTGAGAATTAATATGTCTAGTGAAAAGTGTATTAATTCTATCAGTCTCTCTTAGAATCATACCAAGATGTACCTTCAAGACTATCATTCTCTTGGGAAAAATCTTCATCTACTGTTAGTTATTGCTTGCAACTATGCACTACAAACATTTAAAAAATCTTGTATCTCATTCAACCATGATTTCACATAGTGTAAGAGTGTGTAAAAGATTGTAGGGTGTTATTTTAAAGGGATAAATTGGTTTAATTTTCTTAAAACTTTTTACTAAGTGAAAAATTATTGTACATAACTGGGAACCCCGATAAAAGGGATGTTTAGTGAAAATCACTACTCTCGAGGAGTATAGCATTGGTGGTCTGGACTAGGGGATTTTTTCTCCCTGAACTACTATAAATTACTATGCTTATTTTCATTTCATAATATTTTATGTCTTTGCTAAATATACTCTTAAGGTATAAAATTGAACGTACATACATCGAATAGTGTGGCCTTAGTTTACAAGAAATATTTTAGAACTCATTTCACATGCCACTTTATTTTTTTAGTCATTCATTATCTGGGACACAAATTTTATCTGGATCTTGTGACTCTTGATATCACAAAATTCAATGGTTGAATCCAAAAACATATATCTTCAAATGGTTTTTATAGCTAATAACTAATAATTTATTTCAATTGTTAGAGATTCAGACTTCAATGGTAAAAATGTTGGATTCTATAAAGCATGTACAATCATCTACAAAATACAGTTGGTCTAAATTTATACTTCAAAGAAGTTAACCCCTATGAAATTAATAAGATAAAACCTGAAATATGGGAAGCTGCAACTGAAGGAAATTATGATTTAAACTCTAAATTTATGAATTCTATCATTAGTGAGTTAGGAAAAGATGAGTTCAATAGGGACTATCAATGTCAGATATTTCATGAAATTTGGACATATATAGTAGTAGACTTTGAAGGTACTAGAAATTTGAAATCCCTCAGATATGATACAGCCAAAAAAAATTTCAATACATTCAAAATTGATGAAGGAGAAATCATCACCAAACATAATTGAAGACTTATTGAGATTATGAAAAACATTCCTTATCTAGGAATGCCTATCACTCATCTTGAATATGAATTAAAGGTTCTTATAGTATCTTCACCTGACTGGATTGGAATCTCGTCTGCCATTAGAAAATCGACATAATTCAAGAACATCCACATAAAATACATAATTGGAACTCTAATGATGTATAAATCTAAAATGGAAACAGAAAATAAAGATCCCAAAATAATTAAAAAGTAAAAGTCTTCCTAGAAATTTTCTAATTATAAAGAAGATATAAAGAGCATAAGTACAATTTTTTTAAAACATATGAAGAAGAATAATTTTCATGAAATGTTGAATCAAATAATTATCTTTATTAATCTTATAGAAAGTTCAAAATATTCTATAATATAAATGTGGATTCATATGTTTCTTCAATAAGCATAAAAATCTTGGTGATAAATCTAAAGATATAAGATATTATGAATGTTTAAATATAAGACACATTGAGACTACCTGTATGAAAATCAAAGATAAAAAGAAGATAGAAAATAAATATATAAAGATAACTGGATATAAGAAATCCTTAAAATATAAGTGGGACATGTGGAGTGATCTTGAATATTATAGTGAATTTCTTCCATAATAATCATAAGATAATGATAAATATTAAAATACCAACACATGTCTTATAATGAAATCATATGACCAAACGAGCCATATGAACAGAAATAAAAAATGGTTCATAGACACTGGTTGTAACGCCCCGACCCCAGTTACCCAGAGTCGGTGCATTATTACATAACATTGGCATGATCATGAGAAAGATCAAGTCTCGAAAGACCGATTAGTTTAGTAGCCTTGGAATAACTAGATACATCCATAAATTTTTACATTACATCAAAAAAAACATCTTGTCTTCATATCCCCTCATACTATCCCTGCAGGTCATTCATAAATTACTTCTTCATAATCCTGGGAAAAATAAAACATTGAAAGGGGTGAGCTCGGATGCTCAGTAAGGATAACATTATAGCAGAAGCTTTCATAAATAAGCATAAACACTTAAGGCAATTTATAACTAAAACAAAAGCCTTTTAAATTTAAACTTCAGCATAAAATGGCGAAGGTAAAATGAAATAATGCCATTTACTTACTCACATGGATATTCTACTAGTCGAATGATCACATGCAATATCAATAACCACTTTCATAATGATGGAATGCATAATGCCAGACTATCATAACCACATAGCCAAGGCCTCGTGCCAAGACTACAAATAAGATTTTGCCAAGGCCTTGTGCCAAGACACTAGTTTGTCTCATGAGACCTACCGGTGCATCGAGGAGCTATAGCGGGCTCCACCCGTCACTTATTAAGTCCAATGCATTCCTCATATGAATAGGTTTAAGCATAAAATAAACATTCGTATTAAAACTAGCATACGAAATGTCAATACTTTAACCACAAACCATGAATGGTATAAAAATAGAACATCCACAGTCAAACATAACTCATTTGATACAATATGGAAGATTGTATTGTATCACATTAACCTCAATCATGAATAGATGAAAATAATCATCAAAACTATTTGAGAGAAATATCCCCCTTTTCTTGAAAACATTTAAAAGTCACACTATTTGTCAAGAAGCCATTTAAAAGTAGACTTTTGAATCAAAGTGTCCCATACCACTTTGAAACTTTTAAAAGGAGTTTTAATTTTAAAACTTTAATGTCCATATAAATAAATCCTTAAAACCATTTTTAAAACATGGACATTAATGAGCAAGATATAGAAGAATAAGTCTTTAAAACATTTTAAAATGGTATTTTGGTTAGAGGTTCTAACCAAAAGAGAGACACTTGAATACAAATAATTGAGGTAATAAAAACTTTGTAATATCATGAGAATAAAGGGATTCATGATATACTATGTCAAGTACATTATATACACCGCATAAAAGTGATTTGGTGTATATCAACAAAGAAGTCTCAGTTCAATGTAAATTGAGATGAAATCTCTCATAAAGGCCGTATCCTTAGGTTAAGGATAAATCAACGACATAATTATGTGTGAAAAATATAAATACACTAAATATGATTGAATATTCAGTGTAAAACAATCAAAGGATATTCACACATATTATTGTAGAAACAACACCAACGAATTGGATATTTAACTCAACAAATGGAGATTGAGTTAAAATTACTCTTATCAAGTTCATACCGATCACTTGAGAATTTATCAATGGAGTGATTATGTGTATCAAAAGTATATCCACAGAAAGGGGAGTGGAAATTAAGGCATAATCAAATGAATAGCGATTCCACACATAATCTTGGAGTAACATAATCAATGAAATATGTGTAAAGCCAAATGAGTGGAAATTGAAATCTCAAATTCCCTTATCGATTAGGTAACTTTCGAAACATACACCCATGAAACAAGTATCATACCATGATGATGTAAATACCCATAAATTAAAGTATATTACACAATGAATACAATCATGGGCAGTACACATACACCACATGCAATAATTAAGTGGTGAACAATAGAATTCTCACGAAATTAAAAGTGAGATTAGAAAATACCTTACCACGTTAATCGACTGAGTCGTATGGACAAAAGTTAATAACCACCAAATGATTTACAGAATAACATGAATATAAAGATAATCATGATAATATATATCAAATGGCCATACACAATACACCACTTACAATAATTTAGTGGCGAATAATGGAAATCTCACGAAATTGAAAGTGAGATAAGAGAATCCCTTACTTTGTACTTTTTCCTTGGTCGATGGTAGTTTTACCTCCTGTATAATGGTGAAATAATTGTTATTGAATAATACAAGAATCATTTACTTTAATATGATATTATATATGATCTTTTAACATTGATTTGTTAATAATATCTTAGTATTAACGCTGTTTCGGGTGTTAACTTACTCATTTTCTTTTATATGTTTTGTTACATAAGTCATGTTTGTTGTATCTTATTCATATCCAGAATGATATCAAGTCCTTAAACATCATTTTTAAATCATTAAATGATAATTATACTTGAATGGATACGATGGATAATGAATCTCATCGCGTTCGTGGAGACGGTAGTCCGTACGTACGCACGAACGCTACTTCCATTTAATTTTTTTATTTTAAAAGAATCGAATCCAAATGATACATAGGTATATTACTATTCCAGTATAATATAATATTTTATATATGTTACTTATGTTCATTAACACCATCCTTTATACGTTCCATGTGTGGTATGAACGAGTCATATCATTTTAAGGGGGCGGTAGTCCGCACTTCCTCAAATGAAATTATCGTATGTATATACGACATGAAACGAATAATGGTATGAAATAAAATGGAATTACAGAAGCTTATATATAAAATATATATCATTAATATCATATTTAATTACAGTGCCATCATAATGGCCACCATGAGAGGCGGTAAGATGTTTTTGAACAATCATCGTTTCGTGAGGCGTTAGTTTGCCATCCACAGAAACATTATGTTCATCATCCATTAGATGGAGTTGTGTGTATGTGTAGTTTTAATACTTCTTATAACAACATCCTAGTATATTGAGGATACTGGTGTTGTTACAAAAGAAGGGAAATAAAAAGAGTTTGGGGGTTGAAGAAGCAAAATAAATGAAAATAATTTAAGAGAAATCGTTACCTTTAATTTAGGTAACTCACTTTGGTTGGAACCAAAAAACTTGTTGAAATGCTTTCTGCCTAAGGGGAAGCTTCAAGGAGGAGGAGAGGGATGTGGGGAGCTTAGTTGGGCAGAGTTTTGACGAGCCAAGTGGCTTGAGAGGTGTGAGGAAATGAGAAGGAGGAGTGCCCTTTTATAAGAGGGGTGAGGGGCACCTTTGGAAAAGCTAGAAATATTAATTTATAATAAATTCATATTAGGTTTCCAATGGCTCCAAAGTTGACTATTCAAAGGTTGAGGTGGGGATAGGTCGAAAACAACTCATCCAATAGAATTTAGACAGGTTTGGGTACTTATATTAACCTTATCTTTAAGTATTAACTCTAAGTTAATTAGTTTCACTTTTACAATGTCTCTTTGTATTTTTATATAATATGGTTAATAAACTTACTATATACATCCAAAAGACCCCCAAGTGGTCCATTAATGATTAAACTATCATAATATAAGTCTCGTGGCCGAAACTTAGATTTTTAGGAATTTAATATCAATTAATAATATAATATTTGTTTTAAGAACTCTTTTATGTCAATTTTGACACTATTCACTAGTTGATTTTTGTGAAACTCATAACAGATTGATTACTTCGAACAAAGTCAAATAAATCAATCCTAATATATCATATTATCCTAGAAAATTTGTTTAATTCATTAAAAGTTTAATATTATAATTATTTGGGTATTTATAATATCAATTATGTTAATTTTTTACTATTTTAGTAATTACTGCATCATCATTGTGTCATAAATAAAATAAATTATTTAATGTCAAAAAATTATAAATAAAATATAATTATGTAGAAAATCTTTTTAGCTTTCTAATGAATATTTATAATCTAAAATCCAGCATATATAACCCTATGTAACAATTGTTTTTCTAAAAGATATATGCTTGTGTCATTTTTGTATTCATTTTAACTTAATTAATATAAAGTGTCATTATCACTTACAAGTGGATCCATGGGGTCCCCAAATTGACCCAAAGATGCCCCTGGTCGACCATGTATCAACCAATAGGGTTAAGACACATTTTAGGGTAATTTAGTATTATTATAATATTATTTGTTTTAACCCTTATTTACCGGATTTACCCTTAACCATGGTAAATAAAATATTTACCGCAGTAATTATTCAAAATGTCTAAAAATAAAAGTTACCTATTTACACAATTTGGACATCCTGATTCCAAATATGGAATCCATTTTTCTAAATTCAAACACATAAGTGGCAGAAATTAATTTAAAATTAATTCCCGCTGTCAAAACAAAAAGCGTGTTTTTAAGAGATAATAACTATCAAAAGATTGACACTTGTTTATGTTCGGTTTAATTGTAAAATTATGTCCAATGACCAACATTATATTAAATGGTAAAAATATATTCTAAATATACTTTAAAACCACTCAAATTCACAATTTATCACTATTAATTATTTTGATTAAAAAAGTTGTTTTTAATTAAAATTTAGTAATTTTCACTATTCATCAAAATATGAAAGTTATCCGAAAAGTACCAAAATTTCACCTTAGGCTAAATTCGATATTACGAATCCAAAAATGAAGTCCATTTTGAAATATAAAATATATATAATTTCTAAAAGTAGGTATTACTATTCATAACGGCTAGTTTGATTGGTTGTGGTGTGTTAAAATCTCGAAGTTGCGTACAATGCACGTCATTGCATTATTCGAAAGGAAACATACCGAGGAAGCTTGGGGTGTTACATTCTCCCCTCCTTCAATAAATTGCGTCCTCGCAATTTTTAAAATTTTGCTTGGGAATATAATGGAAAGTCCCACATCGGAAAAAGAGTCAATAAAACTATCACTTTAAAAGAAAGAAAGAGAGGTATAAGGGTCATCCAAGATAACCCATACTAGGATTCCATTTAAGAAAACACGGATATGGATGATAAACTAAGTGTCAAGTTCTGATGGAGAGGGATAGAAATCATGATCAGGAGAAAGTTAACAATGAGAAAACCACAAACTTGTGTTGGGACAAACGACCATTAGTCTCCTAGTAGGAAAGTAAACGGACAACATTTTTTTAAGTTACATTACATAAGGAAGAGTAATTCATTTATGTTATTGACTATGAACATTATGAGATATACTTACATTTTAAGTAGATTTTCATTCTTTAATAAATTTCCACCACTAACTCATTTTTTTTAAACGATGAGTATTCAAGAAGACTTGGTCACACTGGAAGAGATAGAATAAACTTCTCTAGAATCACATGATCCATGAAGGATAAACCATATATTTACATTGTCTTTGAAGATTAATCAAAACTAAAATGGTCAGTGAATGATCTAATGATCCCCCAAAAGGATATTCATTGAGATAAATATGCACTAATCTTAATTTCTAAAATTAAACCAACAATACCCCAAAGTTAAATAGATACCATTCAATAACCAATTGTCCTTAAAATCCTTTAATATAATCCAAACTAATATTGAAACCCAAAACATAGAAGAATTTGATTATGTAGTCTCCCATGTTAAATTGTATCTCCAAATGACATCAGATACTCTTAAAGTCACATACTCAAAAGTAATTAACCTAATCACATATTCTCTATTATAGGTTAATCATTTCCATAAATAACCCAAATCACTATAAATCCGCAATAAAAACGTAGATAAAAATCTATCATTACTCCACAAATGAAACCCCATAGTATTCTATTTTCCTTGGGCATATAGTGTTCCCAACAAAGCGAACATCTTCCAAAATAACATTTATCACTTAATCACCAAATCATTTTCCTATACCAAGGGTATTCTTTTGATATGAAATAAGAACCCAAATCAACTTATTATTGATCAATAAAATCATTTAACTAAAAAAAAGTCACACTAACCAGGGACTTCACGTAGTCCAGTGGTAGGCGATAAATCCCAATCGCACTTTGGTTGTGGGTTCGATTCCCATAGCTTTGTCCGACGCGACGGGTTGTCACACGGTCTACGTGTTGTCCTTTTTCAAAAACTATATTTTATAATATTTCCAAAATGAGATAAATTCCTCAAAATACTATATCATAAATTTAACCACAAATTTTATATCATACCTTGAATCTTCATCCCAAATTAGAATAACATATAATTCTCTCAAACCCCAATGATCATATAAATCCAAATGGTTATTTATACCCATATCCACAAGAGAAGAGACAATTCTTCCTCAAATATCATTCTCACATGGAAAACTGCGGGGTTACAAATACAAGAGAAAATTATTCCATAGTACCCATCAACAAGGAGTGCTAATACTTTTTAAACATTTCTCCAACCATTTATTCCCACATAGCTTCTTCTTTGACCAAAAAAAAATATCCTATAGAATAGGACATTCACTCGGGTAATGGCCAGGTCCCCTACATTTACGGCAAATGACTGTAAATGGACTCTTGGGACCATTTTTATCTTCTTCCATAGTACTCTTCATTTTTCTTCGGCAATTCTTTACTTTATGTCCTTCCTTCCCGCACGTAAAACATTTCGTTGTCCCATTGAGACACTTTCCTGGGTGTCTCTTTCCACATTTCCTGCATGATGAAAATTGAGGGTTCTTTTCTCCATGGTCTCCATTGCTGGAGCTCTTATCATTTATCACCTTTCTCTTCCTTGTTGAGTCTGGGAGTTGGTTAATATATATGTTGTTGATCATATTTTTGGAAAACTGATTTGGCATAAAGACGATATCTTTTACGCCTATCAACATTCCATTTTGTTGCTCATTGCCACCACCGTTCCCATCTTGTACATCATTCTCAAAGTCACTATGACTTCCTTGGAATCCAGCCATTGACTAAAACCATAAAGCATTGTGTGAGTAATAGTAGTCGTAAAATCATTTAGAGATTAAAATGTCACCATATTCTCAATTTGAAACATATTAGGATTAACCAAGGTCATTTACTCTCATCTTATATATATATTACTTAAATTGGTTTGTAAAGAAAATGTAAATTATCCTAAGCATATCCCCCGGGAGTGTCGTAACCAAGAGTGCAGCAAGGCCCGTTGTCGTGCACCAGTTCCCGTTCGAGTCTAGCTCAAAGCGGTGTTTTCGGGTTTTACCCCTAGGTACATCTGTGCCAGAGCCGCCTCTACCTGCTCGTATCCAGACAGGGATGTATTGCTCGGAAGACTCACAAAATCTCTACAATACCAAAATTCTAGGAAGTTCTTTTATACTAATCCTCAAAGTTCATCTTAGGTCTACGTGTTCTAATCAGAGTTTATCTAAATCTAGCTACCAAGGTTTGTACTAAACTTCCTCTGATACCAACTGTAACGCCCCGACCCCAGTTACCCAGAGTCGGTGCATTATTACATAACATTGGCATGATCGTGAGAAAGATCAAGTCTCGAAAGACCGATTAGTTTAGTATCCTTGGAATAACTAGATACATCCATAAATTTTTACATTACATCAAAAAAAACATCTTGTCTTCATATCACCTCATACTATCCCTGCAGGTCATTCATAAATTACTTCTTCATAATCCTGGGAAAAATAAAACATTGAAAGGGGTGAGCTCGGATGCTCAGTAAGGATAACATTATAGCAGAAGCTTTCATAAATAAGCATAAACACTTAAGGCAATTTATAACTAAAACAAAAGCCTTTTAAATTTAAACTTCAGCATAAAATGGAGAAGGTAAAATGAAATAATGTCATTTACTTACTCACATGGATATTCTACTAGTCGAATGATCACATGCAATATCAATAACCACTTTCATAATGATGGAATGCATAATGCCAGACTATCATAACCACATAGCCAAGGCCTCGTGCCAAGACTACAAATAAGATTTTGCCAAGGCCTTGTGCCAAGACACTAGTTTGTCTCATGAGACCTACCGATGCATCGAGGAGCTATAGCGGGCTCCACCCGTCACTTATTAAGTCCAATGCATTCCTCATATGAATAGGTTTAAGCATAAAATAAACATTCGTATTAAAACTAGCATACGAAATGTCAATACTTTAACCACAAACCATGAATGGTATAAAAATAGAACATCCACAGTCAAACATAACTCATTTGATACAATATGGAAGATTGTATTGTATCACATTAACCTCAATCATGAATAGATGAAAATAATCATCAAAACTATTTGAGAGAAATATCCCCCTTTTCTTGAAAACATTTAAAAGTCACACTATTTGTCAAGAAGCCATTTAAAAGTAGACTTTTGAATCAAAGTGTCCCATACCACTTTAAAACTATTAAAAGGAATTTTAATTTTAAAACTTTAATGTCCATATAAATAAATCCTTAAAACCATTTTTAAAACATGGACATTAATGAGCAAGATATAGAAGAATAAGTCTTTAAAACATTTTAAAATGGTATTTTGGTTAGAGGTTCTAACCAAAAGAGAGACACTTGAATACAAATAATTGAGGTAATAAAAACTTTGTAATATCATGAGAATAAAGGGATTCATGATATACTATGTCAAGTACATTATATACACCGCATAAAAGTGATTTGGTGTATATCAACAAAGAAGTCTCAGTTCAATGTAAATTGAGATGAAATCTCTCATAAAGGCCGTATCCTTAGGTTAAGGATAAATCAACGACATAATTATGTGTGAAAAATATAAATACACTAAATATGATTGAATATTCAGTGTAAAACAATCAAAGGATATTCACACATATTCTTGTAGAAACAACACCAACGAATTGGATATTTAACTCAACAAATGGAGATTGAGTTAAAATTACTCTTATCAAGTTCATACCGATCACTTGAGAATTTATCAATGGAGTGATTATGTGTATCAAAAGTATATCCACAGAAAGGGGAGTAGAAATTAAGGCATAATCAAATGAATAGCGATTCCACACATAATCTTGGAGTAACATAATCAATGAAATATGTGTAAAGCCAAATGAGTGGAAATTGAAATCTCAAATTCCCTTATCGATTAGGTAACTTTCGAAACATACACCCATGAAAGAAGTATCATACCATGATGATGTAAATACCCATAAATTAAAGTATATTACACAATGAATACAATCATGGGCAGTACACATACACCACATGCAATAATTAAGTGGTGAACAATAGAATTCTCACGAAATTAAAAGTGAGATTAGAAAATACCTTACCACGTTAATCGACTGAGTCGTATGGCCAAAAGTTAATAACCACCAAATGATTTACAGAATAACATGAATATAAAGAGAATCATGATAATATATATCAAATGGCCATACACAATACACCACTTACAATAATTTAGTGGTGAATAATGGAAATCTCACGAAATTGAAAGTGAGATAAGAGAATCCCTTACTTTGTACTTTTTCCTTGGTCGATGGTAGTTTTACCTCCTGTATAATGGTGAAATAATTGTTATTGAATAATACAAGAATCATTTACTTTAATATGATATCATATATGATCTTTTAACATTGATTTGTTAATAATATCTTAGTATTAACGCTGTTTCGGGTGTTAACTTACTCATTTTCTTTTATATGTTTTGTTACATAAGTCATGTTTGTTGTATCTTATTCATATCCAGAATGATATCAAGTCCTTAAACATCATTTTTAAATCATTAAATGATAATTATACTTGAATGGATACGATGGATAATGAATCTCATCGCGTTCGTGGAGACGGTAGTCCGTACGTACGTACGAACGCTACTTCCATTTAATTTTTTTATTTTAAAAGAATCGAATCCAAATGATACATAGGTATATTACTATTCCAGTATAATATAATATTTTATATATGTTACTTAAGTTCATTAACACCATCCTTTATACGTTCCATGTGTGGTATGAACGAGTCATATCATTTTAAGGGGGCGGTAGTCCGCACTTCCTCAAATGAAATTATCGTATGTATATACGACATGAAACGAATAATGGTATGAAATAAAATGGAATTACAGAAGCTTATATATAAAATATATATCATTAATATCATATTTAATTACAGTGCCATCATAATGGCCACCATGAGAGGCGGTAAGATGTTTTTGAACAATCATCGTTTCGTGAGGCGTTAGTTTGCCATCCACAGAAACATTATGTTCATCATCCATTAGATGGAGTTGTGTGTATGTGTAGTTTGAATACTTCTTATAACAACATCCTAGTATATTTAGGATACTGGTGTTGTTACAAAAGAAGGGAAATAAAAAGAGTTTGGGGGTTGAAGAAGCAAAATAAATGAAAATAATTTAAGAGAAATCGTTACCTTTAATTTAGGTAACTCACTTTGGTTGGAACCAAAGGACTTGTTGAAATGCTTTCTGCCTAAGGGGAAGCTTCAAGGAGGAGGAGAGGGATGTGGGGAGCTTAGTTGGGCAGAGTTTGGACGAGCCAAGTGGCTTGAGAGGTGTGAGGAAATGAGAAGGAGGAGTGCCCTTTTATAAGAGGGGTGAGGGGCACCTTTGGAAAAGCTAGAAATATTAATTTATAATAAATTCATATTCGGTTTCCAATGGCTCCAAAGTTGACTATTCAAAGGTTGAGGTGGGGATAGGTCGAAAACAACTCATCCAATAGAATTTAGACAGGTTTGGGTACTTATATTAACCTTATCTTTAAGTATTAACTCTAAGTTAATTAGTTTCACTTTTACAATGTCTCTTTGTATTTTTATATAATATGGTTAATAAACTTACTATATACATCCAAAAGACCCCCAAGTGGTCCATTAATGATTAAACTATCATAATATAAGTCTCTTGGCCGAACCTTAGATTTTTAGGAATTTAATATCAATTAATAATATAATATTTGTTTTAAGAACTCTTTTATGTCAATTTTGACACTATTCACTAGTTGATTTTTGTGAAACTCATAACAGATTGATTACTTCGAACAAAGTCAAATAAATCAATCCTAATATATCATATTATCCTAGAAAATTTGTTTAATTCATTAAAAGTTTAATATTATAATTATTTGGGTATTTATAATATCAATTATGTTAATTTTTTACTATTTTAGTAATTACTGCATCATCATTGTGTCATAAATAAAATACATTATTTAATGTCAAAAAATTATAAATAAAATATAATTATGTAGGAAATCTTTTTAGCTTTCTAATGAATATTTATAATCTAAAATCCAGCATATATAACCCTATGTAACAATTGTTTTTCTAAAAGATATATGCTTGTGTCATTTTTGTATTCATTTTAACTTAATTAATATAAAGTGTCATTATCACTTACAAGTGGATCCATGGGGTCCCCAAATTGACCCAAAGATGCCCATGGTCGACCATGTATCAACCAATAGGGTTAAGACACATTTTAGGGTAATTTTGTATTATTATAATATTATTTTTTTTAACCCTTATTTACCGGATTTACCCTTAACCATGGTAAATAAAATATTTACCGCAGTAATTATTCAAAATGTCTAAAAATAAAAGTTACCTATTTACACAATTTGGACATCCTGATTCCAAATATGGAATCCATTTTTCTAAATTCAAAACACAGAAGTGGCAGAAATTAATTTAAAATTAATTCCCGCTGTAAAAAAAAAGCGTGTTTTTAAGAGATAATAACTATCAAAAGATTGACACTTGTTTATGTTCGGTTTAATTGTAAAATTATGTCCAATGACCAACATTATATTAAATGGTAAAAATATATTCTAAATATACTTTAAAACCACTCAAATTCACAATTTATCACTATTAATTATTTTGATTAAAAAAGTTGTTTTTAATTAAAATTTAGTAATTTTAACTATTCATCAAAATATGAAAGTTATCCGAAAAGTACCAAAATTTCACCTTAGGCTAAATTCGATATTCTGAATCCAAAAATGAATTCCATTTTGAAATATAAAATATATATAATTTCTAAAAGTAGGTATTACTATTCATAACGGCTAGTTTGATTGGTTGTGGTGTGTTAAAATCTCGAAGTTGTGTACAATGCACGTCATTGCATTATTCGAAAGGAAACATACCGAGGAAGCTTGGGGTGTTACACTGGTTGTTCAAGGAATATGAGTAATTACTATTCTAATTTTCATTATGTATATAAATTAAATGGAGGACATGTCAATATTGAAGATAATAAAAATTTAAAGATAGTTTTCATTAATTCAACTGGAAATAATGAGTCTAACATTTTCAATAAATTACATTATGTTAAAGGATTGAATAATTACATGTTAAGAATTTCTCAACATTATGTTGATGGATTTTCTACTAATTTATAAAATAATTATTTCTTAGTTTATAAAGATAAATTCCTCAATTTAAATCACATTGAAAAGACAATATTATCAAACTAGATCTTAACACGTTGTGTAGACAGAATGTAAATTGTTTAAAAGTTGAAATTGATGAATCATGGATTTGGAAGAGAAGGCTCAGACGTTACAATGCTCATTCATTGACAAAACTATATATATGATTTCATTTATAAATTTCCTAATCTTAAATTCGATAGAAGAAAACTATGTCATGATTTCTAAATGTGAAAAGAAACATATGTAATCCTTCATACCCATTAAAGAAGTCTCAAATTCTATAACTCTTGTTCTTATACATATGGACTTTTTTTGGACCAACTAGGAATACAAGTATTACTAGTAATTAATTTATTTATGTGTTAGTTGATGATTTCTCAATTTTACATGGGTTTACTTTTTAAGACATAAATTTGATGTTTTTATTTGTTTATTAATTTTTGTAAACCATTGAGAAAAAGATATCAAAATCATTTATTTTTGAACTGATCATGAATTTAATTTTGATAATCATAAATTTTATTCTTATTCCTCTCATTAATCAATTAAACATACATTATCTATCACCAAGACACATCAACCAAATGGGTTTTTCGAAATGGTAAATATGACATTGCAAAAAAATTTAGGATTATGTTATAGGGAATATAACAAGACCACTCATTTCAAGGATCAAACTATTAACATATCATTTTATATCATTTACAGAGTACTGTTAAGACCAATTTTTATTAAAACAACCAATGATTTGTGGAATAATAAAAACGTAAGGTAGAATTCTTCAATGTATCTCAATGTATGGTTTATATCATGGATACCAAGGATAATCTTTCAACATTCGATCCAAAGAATTATGAAGGTATATTCTGAGGATATTATACTACTTCAAAATAATAAAGAGTACTTAATAAAAGTTAAGGGATTATTGAATAATCAGAAACTGTGAAATATAAAGAAAGTGATCCCTTTGGTAACAAAATGACTCAAATTAATGATAAAAATCATTCAGTCAAAAATAAGGGACCAGATCCTCCCTTTTATGAAAACAGGGACGATTATTTGTATCATGATTATTTGAAACTAAATCCAATAAAGGTAGACAATAGTGAATCCTATATTTTATTTGATAGAACACCTAGAAACCTTAATAACCATAATTTAGAAATATAATTTGCAAACCAATATGAGGGACTATGAACCAAAATAAATTTAGTATATTTAGAAGAATTTTATTCTTTTCTATCTCAATAATATCCGAAATCTATAGAATAATCCTTATCAGATGAAAGTTTGTTCTTAGAAATTAAAGAAGTGATAAATCATTTTACGAGAAATAATGTTTTGGAATTCGTTGAAATACCCCAAAACCATCCTATAATTAGAAAAATTGTTTTTTTAGAAACAAAAATGATAACAATGTTGTAATAACCTAAAATAAATCTAGTCTATTAGCCAAATGATATAATCAAGAATAAAAAATACATTATGAAGTAACTTTTTCTCCCATGTCTAGATTAAAAGATATTATAATCATTCTATAATATGAATCCTATGTGAATTTAGAATTAAATTACATGGATTTAAAGTCTATATTTTAAAATGGTGTTTTAATGGAGGATGTTTACATAACACAACCTCTTGGTTTTAAAGAACATCATTTTCAAAATTATATGTTTAAACTTACCAAGGCTCTATATAGACATAAACAAGCTCCATGAGTGTGGGATAAAAGGTAATGTTATTTTATTTTAACATATGGTTTTATGGAAGGGATAGATGATCCTCCATTATTTAAGAAAAATTATTTTTCTGAAATTTTTCTAGTAAAAATATATATAAATGATGTTATTTTACGATCAATAAGTCAAAATATCTGTAATTAATTTTTAAAAGTTGAGAAAAATTAATTTAAAATGAGTATGATGGTTGAACTATATTATTACATAAGATTTCAAATTTTTCAAAAATTATTCATAAATATTTTAAATCAAATAAAATAAACAATCTAATTACTTAAGAATTTTAGACTAGAAAAAAATGACTCATGAAACTCATATGAGTTCCAATATCAAACTTGAATCAAATGAAACTAGAAATCCTGTTACCAATAAATTTCATATAGTAATCATTGAATTTTTTTTATCTTATTATAAGAAGACTAGATATTATGTTTTCAGTATGTATCTGTTTAAGATTTCAATCTTATTCAAAATAATCACATTTAATTTCTACATAGTAATTTTAAGATATTTAAAAGGAACAATAACTCTATAATTTATTTTTCAAAACACCTATAGTTTTAATCTGATTTCATACTTAGATATTGATTTTGTCATATGTAGATTAGATAGTAAAAAACCTTTTGAACCTTTCTTTTTCATGGTAAATCTCTCATGTATTGGTCAAGTAAGAAGGAAAATTTTGTAGCACTATAAACCACTAAGGCTGAATATATTACAATATGAAGTTTTTGTACACAGGTGATGTGAATTAATCACACCTAATGGATTTTGGATTAAATATTCATCATGTTCCAATCATATGGGATAACACTAGTATTAGAGACATCCCAAAGAATCAAATATACAATTATTGATCAAAGTACATTAATTTAAAAAATAATTTCTTAAGTGATCGTGCCCTGAAATATGTTATCAATTTAGATATTTTTTGTACATAAAAAATTAGCACAAATTTTCCTTAAACCTTTTTTCTCAAGAAGATTTTATTTTATTAAATCATTATTAGTTATTTTTTGTTTTTCAATGTAAAATTTTATTTTATATCTCTAATATATATACAGTAATAATTTTTTATGTTTTATTAAAATATTTTTTTGGTCGCCATATTGAGTAATGGTCACATTTGATAGACCACATAACCTATAATTAGTAATAATTACCCTATAAATTAATATTTTACCACTCTATTATCATGAAGAAAATATTGAGTATCAATTCTATCTGTAAAATGAAAAAAAATACTTCAAAATCTCTATCCCTTTGATCGAACGTTTTTTACCCTATCCTTAAGACCTTAAATATCTCAAGTCTTTGAAAATGGGAAAAAATAATGGAACAATTAATCCTTTATCTATCAGGATGAAATGTAAAAAAAATTTGAATAAAATTTTTATGTGGTAGAGTAATTGATTTAAAATTGCTGAAAAGAATAGACATTATGTTATATAAGTTTCTCAATAATCAAGGATAGTAATATTTTTTTGATGTGTTTTGAACCTTGATAGTTTTTAAGAATAAATATGGTGAGTTCTACATGTCATATATTTTCCATTTTGGTGATGATGAAGTCCTAGTCACTTCAACTCTCAACTAGAAAGATCTATCGCTAACATCAGTCATGTAAGATATAGTATTGAGAGTTCCTCACAGACAATACTCATTATTCCTTACATATTTCTCCTCAATGGATGTCTTTACCCCTCCAAAGATCATTAAATCCCTATTCAGAACTGATTTCATTAAGAAAAAAAGGTGAGGAACCAGGATCCTGAAAGAAAGGCATTGATTAAATTCATTCAGTTCGTGATGGCTAAAAGAAATCCTGAGTTTGATAAAATTATTTTTCAATATTTTTCATTTATATTTTTTTTTTCTATAAAAAAATTTGAACATAGCATGGTATATCTTATGATATATGTGACATCTCTAGGATAAGTCTCTAAACTTTCAACCATGTGGAAAAATCTTAACCCCAGTTTCGTAAAATGATGGATTTGATTTGGATGAAAGTGACGCAATATCATGTGATTTTTTGGAAAACCTGAACGCAGGAGAATTAATAAAAAGTGACCTAAATTGGGATTTTTCCTTGAAACTTTTTATTCAAATTTAATCAATTCTATAAACAAAACCTGATCAAACTCTATGGGAGAAATCTAGTCTATGAGGGGCACCAATAGTGGTGAAGGAATCCTATAATCATTCTGGGAATATAAAATTTTTTGATTAAGATGAAACTCATAATCTATTATGAATAATTTGGATAAGTATTCCATTAATCCCACAAGTTTTTTGTATAAGGATACAACCTTAATACGTTACTTAATCATAAATTTTAGTCAAGAACGTATATTATTAGGCATTGAGGGTCCTTTTGGGTTTAGAGTTTTAGAGAATTAGGATATCTTACATACATAACATACCACATTCATACGAAGAGGATACTACTAAAAATAGGATCCATTTTTTCAAAATATAAAACATTGAAACCTAATAAATAATTTCTAAGAAAAAACTCCACATAAAAAAATCATGACTCCCTTTGTTGTCTTACCAATCCTTATATTCTGTTAAAAATATTTTAAAAACATGGGATGAGTTAAAACTCAATAGGGGATATACATAAAGAAATCATTAGTGATGTGATAATATAAAAACCAATAAAACATATAATCATAAAAACTAATATGAATAGAAACATTATTTAGTGTCTTTGGAAAATATTTACCATATCACCCTTACATTCACCCTTACACATGGTATAAGATTTTGGTCGACATCCATCTTTGGAGTACCCAATTCATTAGAGGGATATAATGGGGCTCACCCATCATATATTGAGCTATAATGGCCTCAAACCAACATATCTTAAGCTATAATAGGGATATATTATCATATAATTAAACTATATGGGGCTCAACCGAACAAAAATAATGTCCAAATAACATATCATGAATAAAACACTTCATAACTCATTTACCCCGTTGAGAAAAACACATTTATATTTCAAAATACCCTTTTTCGTAGAAATCACTCTTAGAACATAAACACTACACAAAATATAATGAATTATTATTATTCAAAAAAATATAATGGATTAACTATGGTAATATAACATCAAGAAATCATAATAGTACACTCGTGTCAAAAAAAACTATTATAAGGCCCCGACCTTAAACCTTACTTAATATTGAATTAAATGAATAATTTACATTATGGATCGTTTCAGGTTTAGAGTTTTAGAGAATTAGGACATAACTATTACATCTCAACAGATTACAAAGTAGAATCTTATACTAAGTTTCCATAAAGAAATAAAAAACTCTTAAAAAGAAACATGTCTAGTTCCATGTTTTAGATAGCATGACTTTCCCTTGATCCCATCCATGACCCTATTACACATTAAGTCCTATGAAAAACATTTAAAAAACATGGGGTGAGCATAAAAATCTCCGTAAGGGATACACAATGAATGAAAACTATTAGTTTTTCCAAATCAACAAATAAACCATGAATACTTTATCAAAGTAATACCTTTCACATTTATGAAGTAGTAAGAACTCTTTACTGAATAAAAGATAATTACTTACACTTTTGTGACCAAAATATTACCATAAAACCCATATAAAGAACACATAACATTTAAAGGTAACTTGGGACATAAACATTCATAAATGGAATAACCATATGGTCGACTTCCACAAATATAACTTAATAGAATAGCCATACGGCTGACTTCCATACCCAATGCATTGGAGGTTATAACGTAACCAGCCATCCTGGTATTCACAGAACCACCCGTCATATGGTTTATCACATAACCACCTGGAAAATGTCCAAGTACCATTATAAAATCATAAGACATAAAACAAATACAATGGAAAGAAAACATTTACACACTTTAAATAGAATATATCACTTAAATATATTAACATAAAAAAATCCATCATAAAAACCATTTTCAATACCAAAATACATAAAAGAGTATATGGTATTTATTTCATTTAAAAAAACATCACGGCTTGTTGAGGAAGCCAAAGACCAAATAATACTCGCGGCGGCGGAAAAGGTCATTGTCACCGCGTACGTTATAAGAAACATTCCTTTTTGTAGTTTAGTAAAAGACTTCATAGAAAAAGATTCCTTTTGTATAAAACTAAAATTCAAAGGGGTTTATATATTATATAAAAGAATGCCTCGTATTAGAACAAAATATGCCTCAATGAAAGGAGACTGAGAGGAAGTCCCTTACCTCGGGTCCGACTTGACTCGATCATTCTTTAACGTCCTGAATAATAAACTTGAGTTAATTTAAACTTTCTTAAAAACCTTCTTCAAGTTCATTATTACTTTTATATCACTTATTACCATGTTATAATCATTATTTAATCATTTAAGTTAATAATGTTTGTTTTGTCGATATTTGGTTCTTAAGTCGAAAGTGGACTTCTTACAATTACATGTTGTTCGTGTGGTAAAAGGTTCATTATATCCAGAATTATATTAATAATTTTTATATCATATATATCATATATATCCAGAATATACATGTATTTATAATATTACATAATCATTTAGAGCTATGAAATGAAATGCACCGTTCATGGAGATGGTAAGTCGTACGTACGCATGAACGCTACTTTCATTTCTATGTCATATTAATGGAATTAAAACTAATTGAGAGGTATGTATATTTTAATTCCCGGATTATATTAATAATATAGATGTAACATACATCATATATAATAACTTTAAATCCATCCTTTGTACGTCCCACATATGGCATTGACGAATCAAATCACTTTGAGGGGGCGGTAGTCCGCACTTCCTAAAATGATGATATCGCGTATAACCATAATGGAATCCATAAAGGTGTGCGATAAATGAAAAATACAGAAGATTAAGGAATACATAAACATATTATGTATCATATATAAATATAGTGACATCTTAATAGACACCTTTGAAGGTGTTGGAGTAATATTGAACAATCATCGTTTCGTGAGGCAGAAATTCTCCATCCATAGAAACAGTATGTTCTTTAACCATTAGATGTAGGTGTGTGTAAGTGTAGCTCGAATTATTCTTATAACAACATCCTATTATATTTAAGATACTGGTTTTGTTACAAAAGAAAGGAATAAAAAGAGTTTAGAGGGTTGGAGATGCAAAATAAAACATAAGAGCACAAGAGAAAACACTACCTTTAAAACGGGTAACTCTTTTTGATTTGAGCTCAAAGGATTCCTTGGGAAGACTTCTTCCCAATGTGAGGATTCTAGGAGTAATAGAGGGATGTGGAGAGACAAAATGGGCAGGGTTTGGCCGAGCCAAAGTATTTTAAGTGTGGTTAAGGAGGTATAGGTGGGGGCCTTTTATAAGAGGAGAGGAGGGTCACTCTTGGAAAGTAAAGAAATGTTAATTTATTTTAAAATGAGTTTTGGATTTAAAAGGTCCCACATTGATATAATTTGAGGATAAGGTGATAAGGGTTCGAAATATACCCATACAATATTTTTTTTACAAGTGTAGGTCTTAGATTTTACATTATCTTTTCATTTTATTTAAATCGTTAAATAATGAGGTAATCGCTGAATAATCATGGTGTCATCAATAATTTAATTTATTTAATGTCTAAAAATTATAAAAAAATATCATGATGTAGGAAATATTTTTAGCTTACTAATTAATATTTATAGTCAAAAATATGACTTGTATAACCCCATGAAAAAATTTCTTTTAGTAAAACAACTCATGTTTGTGACATTTTTATTTTAACATTAAATAAAAAGTTATAAATGTCATTTTCCTACCAAAGATGCTCCATGGGGTCCCCAAGTTGACCCATGGATTGTCTTGGTTGGCCTTGACACATCAAATAAAGGTAGAACATCTATAAAGTTCATTTCATATTATTAAAACATTATTTTTACATTAAACTACACTAATTACTCTAATCGCGATTAATAAACTTAAAGGTTACTATTCGCCAAAAAATTATTTTAATCCCATTGAACCACCTTTTACTTCTTAATGAGAACCATGTATGTCATATTTTCTAAATTCAAAACACAGAGGTGGTAAAATTTCATTTAAACGAAAAAAAAACCAGTTTTTTAAGTACCACTTAGTGGTTTCACTATTCATCAAAAATTGAAGTTTTTCAGAAAAATACCAAAAATTCACCCTAAGCTATATTTGATATTCCAAATTCAAAAATGATTTCTATTTTAAAAAATTCAAAACATATAATTTTCATTAATTAATTTAATAATTAATTCCTGCTGTCAAAACAAATAGCATGTTTTTATGAAACAAAATGTATCAAAAGATTGACACTTGTTTAAGTCCAATTTCAAAGTGAAATTAATTAGAACGACCACTATTGAATTAAATGGTAAAAATATATTCTAATTCCAATCTAAAAAAATTCAAAATATAATCTAAACATATAAATAAATTATTTTAAAAAGAGGTTTTCAATTAAAAAACAACATTTTTCACTATTCATTAAAAAATGAACTTTATCGGAAAAATACCAAAAATTTACACAAAATAAATTTTGATGTCTAGATTCTAAAGAAAAATTTGATTTGGTCCAATATAATGTATAAGAGTGACCAAAAATATATTTTTAGATGGTTCGCCATCAAAAGGCGATAAGTCGATCTTTTGTGATTGTTAGAGTATATATGCCTAAAATTGAATTCTTTTCGTATTTTAAGCCTTTATATTTTATTGGATAAATGTAGAAACATTTAAAAAATATATATAATCGTATTTTAGTTATTTATATTCATTCCTGCCAATATAACGGCTACGTGTTAACTACCATTTAAAATAATATTATTTTATTACTAGTGTGCAACGTAAGATTTCAAAGAAACTCTTGGTTGCGTATCGGGTACGCTATAGAACATAGAAACCCCTTTAAAGTAAAATTAATATTTAATTCATAAATATTAATAAATATGAAAATTTTTTATTCATTATTTACCTGGGATGTTACATCCTTCCCCCCTTTTTGGAATTGTGTCCTCACAATTTTATTCACTTATCAAAATAAGTGGGGGTATTTATCCCTCATAGAATTTTTAGATTCCCATGTTGCCTCTTCAACCATATGGTTTTTCCACAAAACCTTTACCTGGTGAATTACCTTATTTTGCAACACTTGCTCTCTTCGGTCAAGAATCTGGACTGTTTGTTCTTCATAAGAGAGATTCTCTTCCAACTAAACTACCTCTGGGCTCAAAACATGAGATGGATCTGGCATATACTTCCTCAACATAGAAACATGAAAAACATTGTGTACCTGAGATAAACTCGGAGGTAAAGCCACTCGATAAGCAACTGATCCAACTCTCTCTAAAATTTCATATGGTCCAATGAACCTTGGACTCAGCTTTCCTTTCTTACCAAATTGAATCACACTTTTCCATAGTGAAACTTTGAGAAAAACATGTTCACATACCTTGAAAGATAGATCCTTCCTCCGGTTATCCGTATAACTCTTTTGCCTGCCCTGAGCTGTTATCATGTGTTTCTAAATCAACTGAACTTTTTCTGCCATCTCTTCTACCAATTCTGATCCCATCAGCTTCCTTTCACCCACTTCATCCTAGAAACCTGGAGTTTGACACCACTTCCCATATAATGCGTCAAATGGTGCCATCTTTATACTGGAATGAAAAATGTTATAATAAGAAAACTCAACCAAATAAAGATGTTGGTCCCAACTTCCCTGATGATCCATAGAGCAAGCTCGTAGCATATCCTCCAAGGTATGAATTGTTCATTCTGACTGCCCATCTGATTGCGGATGAAAAGTTGTACCAAAATTTAATTCAGTACCCAAAGACTTGTGAATGCCTTTCCAAAAGTTAGAAGTAAACCTAGGATCACGATCAGATACAATAGAGAGGAGATGTCCATGAAACCTGACTATCTCTTTAACATACAATCGAGAATATTGATCTAGAGAGAATGTATCTCGAATAGGATGGAAATGTGCAGATTTAGTCAATCGATCACAATAACTGAGATTGCATTATTACCTCAAGATGTCATCGGTAATCCTACAACAAAGTCCATGGATATATTTTCCCATTTCCACTCTAGCACTGTTAAGGTTGAAGCATCCCTTTCTGTAACTACCTCTCTGCTTTAACATGCTGACAAGTCAAAAACTTCACAGTAAAATCTGCAATATCTATTTTCATTCCATCCCACCAGTAATACTCTTGAAGATCTATGTACATCTTAGTACTGCCAGGATGAACTGAAAATGGGGAACTATGAGCCTCACATAACAACTCATTCTTCAACTATGAATCACAAGTCACACATAATCTCTTCCCAAACCTCAAGACACAATCATTATCAATGTTGAATTCAGATAACTTGTCCTTCTGAACCAGCTCTACCTTTTCCTCCAACTCACTGTCTTGCTTCTGTTCTTGCTTGATTCTGTCTGATAGAAAAGATTTCACTGATACCTGAAACAAAACAGAAGAACATCCTGTACCAAAAAATTCTATGCAAAATTTCATCAAATCCTTAACCAAAGTATCACGTTCCAAACACAACATTGTTAATGAAGCATTACTTTTTCGACTCAAAGCATCAGACACTTTATTTGCTTTTCCTGGATGGTAATGAATTATACAATCATAATATTTGATTAATTCCAGCCATCTCATCAGTATCATGTTCAACTCTTTTTGAGTAAATATATACTTTAAACTTTTGTGATCAGTATATATTTCACACTTTACTCCATACAAATGACGCCTCCAAATTTTTAAATAAAAAACAATAGTAGCTAATTCCAAATCATCTGTAGGGTAATTTACCTCATGAATTTTCAATTGGCGTGAAGCATAAGCAATTACCTGATAATTCTACATAAGGACACAACCAAGTCCTTTCAATTAAGAATCACTATAGATAACAAACTCACCATTCCTCGAAGGAAGTGCCAAAACTACAGCATTCACCAATCTTCTTTTCAACTCCTGAAAACAATCATCACATTCTTTTGTCCAGATAAACCTAACACCCTTTCGATTTAGCTTAGTCATTGGACTAGATAATCGTGAAAAAGTTTCAACAAACCTTCGGTAGTAATCTGCCAAACCAAGAAAACTACGGATCTCGGTTATATTTATGGGTCTTGGCCATTCTTCAAAAACATTTGTTTTAGCATGATCAACAGTTATGCCATCTTTTGAAACAATGTGACCCAGGAAAGAAATTTGTTGTAACCAAAAATCAAACTTGCTGAACTTTCCATACAGTTTATTTTCTTTTAAGGTTTTCAAGATAACCCTTAAATAACTTTCATTCTCCTCTTTACTTTTAGAAAACACCAAAATACAATCAATGAAAACAACCACAAACTTATCCAAGAAGTAATGGAATATTTTATTCATAAGGTCTATGAATACAGCACGTGCATTGGTTAACCCAAAAGGCATAACTACAAATTCATAATGGCCATATCTAGTACGGAACACAGTCTTCGGAACGTTCGCTTCTTTTACTTTCAACTGATGGTACCCCGACCTGAAGTCAATCTTCGAAAAATACTGAGCTCCCTGGAGCTGATCAAACAAATAATCGATATGATGCAAAGGATACTTTTTCTTAACAGTAATGTTATTTAAGGATCTATAATCAATGAAAAGTCTCATTGAGCCATCTTTCTTTTTAACAAACAAGACAGGAGCACCCCATGGTGATGTGCTAGGTCGAATGAAACCTTTATCTAATAACTCATGAAATTGTTTCTTTAAATCTAAAAGTTCAAATTGAGCCATTCGATAAGGGGTTTTTGAAATTGTCTTAGAATCAGGAACTAAGTAAACAGTAAATTCAACTTCCCGATCATGAATAATACCAAGAAACTCATCAGGAAAAACATCAACATACTCATTTACCACTGACACATCATTAATCTGAACAGTTCCTTTATTTTCAACAATATGTGCAATGTAACATTCATTTCCATCTTTTAGTAGTTTCTCTGCCTCTTGATATGTTATCAACAGTAAGGTTTCATTCTTGTACACAAACTGAAAATCATTTTGAAAAGAAACCATTTTAGCTCTGCTGTCAATCTTAGCATGATAAATAGAAAGCCAATCCATGCCCAAAATAACATCAAACTCTACTAGAGGCAAAACAATAAGGTTTTCTGGTAGATTCTTTCCGCACACAAGGATATGAAGGTTCTTATAATTTCTTTTTGTCTCAATGTTCCCTCCGGGTGTTTTTACCATAATATCAGGATTCATAACTTGAGATGTAATTTCCATTTTACTAGAAAACTTATCAGAAATGAAAGAATGTGTAGACCCTGAATCAAACAACACATTGGCATAATCTGAACAAACAAACAGTGTACCTGATACTACTTCATTCAATGGCCCAACATCTGATGAAGTAGTTGCAAAGGATTTCACCACCCCTTTATACTTATAGTCTGGCTTCTTTACCCCAGTTTTGTTCTTCGTTAGACTCTCATTTGCATAATGAACCATTTCATTACACTTAAAACATCTTACCGCTGGATTTTCATTGCCTGCTTGATCATCTTCCTTATAGTTACGAGCAATATGACCAGACATACCACACTGAAAGCACTTTCCAGACTTGGATAAGCATTCTCCAGGATGCATTTTACCACACTTCTCACAGGATGGATATTGTTTTTCTTACCTCCTTGCTTCTTTGATGAATTATTCCCCTTTTCCTGCCAACTGGACCTCTTATTCTGTTGTTTTTCAAAGAACACATGATCATCGGCAAACTCCATTTCCACCTTCTCCGCACATCAAACAATTTTTTCATAACTTTTAAACTCATGAGAAGCTAACACCCTTCGATACTTTGGATTTAACCCTCTGTAAAAATGGTTGATTTTACTATCAATATCTCATATGAAGTATGGAGCATACCTTGCCAGTCGAGTGAACTTTTCTTCATAAGCAGCCACTGAGTCATCCTCCTGCCTAAATTCTAGGAATTGTTTTTCCATCCTAAGACGAACCACCTTAGGAATATATTTCTCAAGAAAGATACCTATTAATTCTTCCCAGTGAAGATCATCAATCTCATCATTATCCCTGATATTTTTCACCATCGACCACCACTGATCAGCTTCACCTTCAAAACGGTAAACAGAAAGACAAACCTTTTGATGTTCTGAACACCCCATGACATCAAAAATCTTCTCCAGCAATTTAATCCACCCTTCAGCTAGCATAGGGTCAGATGATCCTCTAAATGATGGGGGATGTTGCCTCATAAAATGTTCCACCACAAACATGTTCCATTGTAGTTGGTTTGGCTGATCTCGTGCATGGATACCACCACCATTTATAGCCTGAGCCAACTGTTCCATCATTGCAATAAACTGTTCAGTTCCAATTCCGACCATCTCAGGTTGCTTATTTGGAAGGTTGTCTTCCTCCTGATGTCGTCCCAACATAGCTACCTTTTTTCCTCTGCGGAAAACCATTCTGAGCACAGAAATATTTTAGGCGAAGCAACATGTTAATCTTTAAATGCTATATCATTTAAATCATACCATAAATTAACTTATAATTTAACACTTTTCTAACTCCCAAAGTTTTCTAAACCGAACTTTGATACCAACTATAAGGCCACAGCCTTAAACCACACTTAATGTTGAATAAAATGAATAATTTACATTGATTATATTTTCAGTATTAGTGTTTTAGAGAATTAGGACATAACTATTACATCTCAAAAGATTACAAAGTAGAAACATCTACTAAGTTTCCATAAAATAAAAAAACTCTCAAAAATAAACGTGTCTAGTTCCATGTTTTAGATAGCATGAAATTCCCTTGATCCCATCCATGACCCTATTCCACACTATGTCCTGTGAAAAACATTTCAAAAAATCTTGGGGTGAGCATAAAAAGGTCAGTAAGGGATACACAACTAATGAAAACGGTTAGTTTTTCCAAAACAACAAGTAAACCATGTATACATTATCAAACTAATACCTTTCACCTTTATGAAGTAGTAAGAACTCTTTACTAAATAAAAGATCATTACATACCCTTTTGTAACCAAAATATTACCATAAAACCCATATAATGAACACATAACATATAAAGGTAACTTGGGACATAAACATACTTAAATGGAATAACTATACGGTCGACTTCCACACATATCACTTAATGAAATAGCCATACGGACGACTTCCATACCCAATGAATTGGAGGTTATAATGAAACCACCCGTCCTGGTATTCACGGAACCACCCATCATATGGTTTATCACGTAACCACCCGTCAAATGTTCATGTACCATTATAAAATCATAAGACATAAAACAAATACAATATAATGAAAACATTTCCACACTTTAGACACAATATATCACTTTAATATATTGACATAAAAATCCATCATAAAAACCATTTTCAATACCAAAATACATAAAAGAGTATATGGTATTTATTTTATTTAAAAAAACATCATGGCTTGTTGAGGATGCCAAAGACCAAATAATACTCGCGGCGGCGGAAAAGGTCATTGTCACCGCGTATGTTAAAAGAAACATTCATTTTTCTTGTTTAGTAAAACACTTCGTAGAAAAAGATTCTTTTTGTATAAAATTAAAAGCCAAAGGGGTTTATACACCATATAAAAGAAAGCCTTGTATTAGAACAAAATATTCCTCAATGAAAGGAGATTGAGACGAAGTCCCTTCCCTCGGGTCCGACTTGACTCGATTGTTCTTTAACATCCTGAATAAAAAAACTTGAGTTAATTTATACTTTCTTAATAACCCTATTCAAGTTCATTATTACTTTTATATCACTTATTACCATGTTATAAACATTATTTATTCATTTAAGTTAATAATTTTTGTTTTGTCGATATTTGGTTCTTAAGTCGAAAGTGGACTTCTTACAATTACATGTTGTTCATGTGGTCAAAGGTTCATTATATGAAGAATGATATTCATGATTTTGATATCATATATATCATATATATCCAGAATATAAATGTATTTATAATATTACATAATCATTTAGAGGTAAGAAATGAAATGTACCATTCATGAAGATGGTAAGTCGTACGTACGCATGAACACTACTTTCATTTCCATCTAATATTAATTGAATTAAAACTAAATGAGAGGTGTGTATATTTTAATTCCAGGATTATATTCATCATTTATATGTAACATAAATCATATATAATAACTTTAAATCCATCCATTATACATCCCACATATGGCATCGACGAATCATATCACTTTTAGGGGGCGGTAGTCCGTACTTCCTAAAATGAAGATATCACGTATACCCATAATGGAAACCATAAAGGTGTGCCATAAATGAAAAATAAAGAATCTTAAGGAATACATAAAAATAATATATATCATATATAAATATAGTGACATATTAATGGACACCTTTGAAGGTGTTGAAAGAATATTGAACAATCATCGTTTCGTGAGGCATAAATTTTCCATCCACAGAAACAGTATGTTCATTAACCATTAGATGTAGGTGTTTTTAAGTGTAGCTCTAAATATTCTTATAAAAACATACTAGTATATTGAAGATACTGGTGTTGTTACAAAAGAAAGGAATAAAAAGAGTTTATAGGGTTGGAGATGAAAAATAAAACATAAGAGCACAAGAGAAAACACTACCTTTAAAATGGGTAACTCTTTTTGATTTGAGCTCAAAGGATTTCTTGGGAAGACTTCTGCCAAATGTGAGGATTCTAGGAGTAATAGAGGGATGTGGAGAGAAAAAATGGGCAGGGTTTGGCCGATCCAAAGGCTTTGGAAGTGTGGGTAAGGAGGTAGAGGTGGGGGGGTTTTATAAGAGGAGAGGATGGGAACTCTTGGAAAGTAAAGAAATGTTACGTTATTTTAAAATGATTTTCGAATTTAAAAGATCCCACATTGATATAATTAGAGTATAAGGTGATAAGGGTTCGAAATATACCCATACAATAGGTTTTTGACAAGTTTAGGTCTTAGATTTTACATTATCTTTTCATTTTATTTAAATCGTTAAATAATGAGGTAATCGCAGCATCATCATGGTGTCATAAATAATTTAATTTATTTAATGTATAAAAATTTATAAAAAAACTATCATGATGTAGGAAATCCTTTTACATTTCTAATGAATATTTATAGTCAAAACTCTGACTCGTATAACCCCATTTAATAATTGTTTTAGTAAAACAACTCATGTTTGTGACATTTTTATTTTAACATTAAATAAAAAGTTATAAATGTCATTTTCCTACCAAAGTGGCTCCATGGGGTCCACAAGTTGACCCATGGATTTTATTGGTCGGCCATGACACATCCAATAAGGGTAGTACCTTTTTCAAGTTCATTTCATATTATTAAAACATTATTTTCACCTTAAACTACACAAATTACCTCTAATCGCGATTAATAAACATAAAGGTTACTATTTACCAAAATATTATTTTAATCCCATTGAACCACATTTTACTTATTAATGACAACCATATATGTTGGATTTTTTAAATTCAAAACACAGAGGTGGTAAAATTTTATTTAAACGAATAAAATAATCAATTTTTTAAGTACCACTTAGAGGTTTCACTATTCATCAAAAAATTGAAGTTTTTCAGAAAAATACCAAAAATTCACCCAAAGCTATATTTGATATTACCAATTCAAAAATGATGTCTATTTTAAAAAATTAAAAACATATAAGTTTGATTAATTAATTTAATAATTAATTCCCGCTGTCAAAACAAATAGCGTGTTTTTATGAAACAAAATGTATCAAAACATTGACACTAGTTTAAGTCCAATTTCAAAGTGAAATTAATTCCAACGACCACTATAGGATTAAATTATAAAAATATATTCTAATTAAACTCTAAAACCAAATCAAAATATAATCTAAACATATAAATAAATTAGATTAAAAAGAGGTTTTGAATTAAAATACAACATTTTTCACTATTCATTAAAAATGAACTTTATCGGAAAAATACCAAAAATTAACACAAAGTAAATTTTGATGTCCCGATTATAAAAAAGAACATTTTTGGTCCAATAGAATGTATAGGAGTGACCAAAACTATATTTATAGATGGTTCTCCATCAAAAGGCGATAAGTCAACCTTTTGTGAATGTTAGAGTATATATGCCTAAAATTGAATTATTTTCACATTTTAAGCCTTTATCTTTTATTGGATAAATGTAGAAACATTTTAAAAAACATATATAATAATATTTATTTATTTATATTCATTCCCGTCAATATAATGGCTACGTGTTAACTACCATTTAAAATAATATTATTTTATTACTAGTATGCAATGTAAGATTTCAAAGAAACTCTTTGTTGCGTAACGGGTACACTATCGAACATAGAATCCCCTTTAAAGTAAAATTAATATTTAATTCGTAAATATTAATAAATATGAAAATGTTTTATTCATTATTTACCTGGGATGTCACAACAATCTCTTTGGTTTTTATAAAGGAGACATTTAAAAGGATTTTAAGAAGAAAGTCATTTACAACTAATATAACATTGATGATATTATTAAATATAATATGTATATATACTTTAAATACAGAGAATAAAACATAATATATTCAAATTACAATTCAAAAGTCATTTTAGCATGATAAAAAACCTTGAAGATGAAGGTTTTCCCAAAGAATGGAAATTGAGTTTAGAATTCAATTAAACAAATTTGGAAAGGTATCAGGTGTATATGGGAGGGATTAGTGAGATTCAAAGGGGTATCTCATCATTAATAAATAATAATGATAGTATTTATGAGGTGAAAATATATTCCCCAGCTTTAGGAATTAAAAATATCACGACATAGAGAAGATTCTGGAATAAAAATTGAGAAGGAGAGGATCCCTTACCTCGAGTTCGGCTTCCTTAAAACGTGTTTAAAACTCTTGTATGAAGGTTAAAATAGTGTTATGATTATTTTAAAGAAACATATTAATGTTTATAACATCATTAATGATTTTTTATAACATAATTCCCCCATTTAACCCATTCATTAATAATATCTTGTTAATTACATTATTTTTTGGGTGCATTCTTCACATGGTTTCCATGATTAGTTCATGATGGATATTCTTGTCGATTGGAAGTGAAGCTTAAGAATTATAATAGATTTTTATTTTAATATTTACATAGACATAAATTATATCATTTATCATTTTTAATTCTTACATGAGGATGATTCCTAAGATAAACAATATTGACACTTGTTTAGGTCATTTTGGCGATTCTTCGATCATAATGAACTCATTTTCTTTAATTAGTTAATAACATGTGTAAAATAATATTACAGAAACTTAAATAAGATTTAATGCATAAATTATAATCTGTTTAATTAATAAAAAAAGATTTATGACCATTCTGTAATGATGTAAAAGAAATTTAAAATCACAATGTTCATAATGTTGGTAAATCGACACATCACAGAGAGTGTTTTAATTTCTAAAACAAGTAGGAGAGGAGAATCACTATAGTGGATAATATTCCATAAACATGATGAAATACAGAATATGTATGATACTGGATCATTCATGTTATGCGTATATTTAATGGTGAGGAAAGAGTAATAATAGAAAATAAAATTAAAATAAAAGAAAGAATACAAAAGAGGATGTTTACCTTTTGATCTCTTCTCATTGACATACTACTTATGGCCTTTGGTGTTTTCCTTTTGGTGAGACCATCAGATCTTGGGCGTGGGGAAGGGGCTTGAGAGGATTATTTTATAGAACTTAGACAAGAAAAAAGCCTTTAGAGGAGTGATGAGAAGAGGGAGTGTGGGGGGTTTTATAGTCGGAGAAAGGAGAGTTTTCCCATTATTTTAATCATTATATTATTATTTGGCCAAATAAAATCAATAGTGTTGATTATTTAGACCAATTATAGTAATATGTTTATGTTATTTCAAACCAATGGTCATTGAAATCATCCATGACTCAAGTATGATGCATAAATTCACTTATTTGGCCTATTTTGTAAATTCTCAAATTTCACTATTCACCAAAAATTCAAGTATTTCAGAAAAATCCCAAAAAATCACCATAATCATTTTTATAAACGAATAATTCCAAAAAAAAACTCCTTTTTTTTAAAATAATTTTATAAATATGATTAATTTAATTTTTAAATAAAATAAAATTTCATTCTAAAGAACAACAATTTTAAAACATTTATTTTCTTATTCCAAAATATGGGTAAATCATAAATTCAATTTAATAATATATGTATACTATCAAAGGATATTTTACTATTCATAAGAGTGTGTTACTATTTATAAGGTTATGTTACTGTTCATTAGGATGACATTACTATTCATAAGGGTATGTTACTATTCGTGAAAAAATAAGTTGGACTTATCATTCTCTAAATAACATACTGTTTGCAACCGTGTATGTGTATTTTTTGAAATTCAATCCCCAAAACTGGAAAAATTAAGTTTTGTTATAACTATAACAATATACATAAAATAATGTTTCAAGAATTAAAATTTACTTTTAAAACCTTGGGTTGTTAAATTATCTACAACATTTGGAAATTGTGTCCTCGAAATTTTATTTACTTGTTAAACAAGTGAGGGTTCCTATACCTCATTGCATTTTCATATTACTTTGTTACATCTTCTACTATTTGGTTTCTCTAAAAAAACCTACTGGATTACCTTTTTCTGCAATTCATACTCTCTATGATCAAGAATCATAACCGGTCCCTCTTTATAAGTAAGGTTCTCTTCCAGATAAACTACTTCTGGGCTTAGAACATTAGATTAATCTGGCACATAATTTATCAACATCAAAACTTGAAAAACATTGTGTACCATAGAAAAAAATGGAGGTAAAGCTACTAAGTATGCAATTGCTCCATATTTCTCCAAGATTTCAAAAGGAACAATGAACCATATACTTTTCTTTCCTTTCTTACCAAAATGTATCACACTTTTTTAAGGAGATATTATAATGAAAGCATTGTCACCAACCTCAAAAGAGAAGTCTTTCCTTCTGTTATCTGCATAACTTTTATGCATGCTCTAATCTGTCCTCATGTGTTGTGGGATCATTTTCACTTTCTCAACCACTTCCTCTACTAATTATTTCCCCAATAACTTTCATTCATAGAGTGCATCTTAAAAATATATAGTTCGACACTACATCCTATACAATCCCTCAAAAGGATCTATCTGTATACTGGAATGAAAATCCTTAATATAAGAAAACACTGCTAAATAAATATTTTTATCCGAACTTACTTGGTAATCCATTGAACAAGCTTGACAAATATCATACAAAGTATAAATCGTCCATTCTGACTACCCCTATGATTTGGGATGGAAAGTTTTATAGAAATTTAATTCTGTGCCCAAAAACTTCTGAAGGACCTTCTAAAAGATAGAACTGGACCTGGGATCCCGGTCCGATACAATGTAAATAGGTACTTCATGTAACCTGACAATCTCTTGGAGGTATAAATGAGAAATTTGGTCCAAATAAATTTCATCTCAAATAGGGAACAATCCAAGATGGGATTGTTTCCAACATCACATAGAATTCATCTTTCCAAGAAACTATATCCTAAAACACACAATGAATGAAATATAATGCAAAGTAATCCATACGAATCAATGACGAGGTTAGTCATGTATTCCATGCTATGTACTAGGCTGGATGTCTCCTATGCATTGAGTGCGGTAGGCAGATATCACGCTGACCTAGGTGACTGCCATTGGTTGGTAGTCAAGACTATCCTAAAGTATATGAGTCATACTAGGGATATATTCCTTATTTGTAGAGGAGATTAAGAGTTAGTCATCAAAGGATATGCATATTATTGTTTCTATACAGATCAAGATGACATGAAGTCAAAAACGGGATATATCTTCACTTTGAATGGAGTTATAGTGAACTGAAAGAGCAAAAAGCAGAGTGTGGATGCAGATTCTATAGAAAAGTCCAACTATATCACAGCTTATGAGGTAGCTAATGAAATAGTTTGTATGTGAAGCTTCATCCAAGAGTTGGATGTGATACCTAACAGCAAGGATCCCATCACATTGTTCTGTGATAATACTGCAGCAGTCGCTCTCACAAAAGAGACAAGGTCACATCAGCAGATGAAGTACATACTTTGGAAGTATCATACCTTGAGGAATTTTTCTCAGAGAGGTGAATTTTTAGTGGGCATTATTCCCATGGAAGAAAACTTGGTGGACCTCTTGACTAAAGACTTGACTCAACAGAAACATGATCACCATGTGAGGTTTAGTGGACTGAAATTCATAGGTAGTTAGCTCTAGTCTAAGGGGAAGTCTGTAAGAGTTGGTGTCGTAGAACCAACTGCTGATACTTTTATTACAATGATATATAATGTAATTAAATATAAAACATATTTTTACATATTTTTCATTGTTCTACATGATTATGATTTAATAATGTCCTATTGTAGTTTTTGCATTGATAAGGTCAAGGAAGTACCCCGCTATGATGATAACCTTGAAATTATATATAAATATTCTTAAATATAGTTCTAGAGTTGGATTACATACTATGATGGGACACATAGTATGCATACCATTAGGTGTGAGTACTCATAAGAATATGAGACTTCCTATCATAATGTTAGCACTTAGTAATATCTAAGGAAAGATATTGTGAGAACAGACCCTCCAGTATGAATTATGCATGTTTTTGTGTCATCACATATTTCTATTTGTTAGTGTTTATAATGATCCTTAGACATTTTTATTATCATTACTATGTGTCATGACTCACATATATTGATATAATGATGACAAATGTCACGCAGACAGTTGGTGGTAACTAGGGTGAATTGGGTGTGTCAGGAGTGGCATATTATTAATGGATAGGTCAAGGAATGATTTTCCCTTACATTTATGGAAGTTTATATATCATCCCTTTGATTGAAATATAACCGTCACCAAACATTCCATGGCCATGGTGTTATTATGAGATTATTTCAGGTAGTCAAAGAACAATGTATCAAGAATAAAATTTAATGACACTATCATAAAACCTGATTGATGAGATATCATGAAAAAGGGAATATATTACACTGTGGGTGTTCATATGTGGATTTTGTTTTTGCGAATTTATGTCCTTTCTCTTGCGTTCCTTGACTCGTTGTTAGATAGTACTCTTAATCTTTAGGCAAGCCCACCTAATGCCAATGAGAAAGAATCCTAGAGGGTCTCACACTAAGTGTTTCAGGTGGTCTTAGTTAAATTATAATTTAAATTAATTAATAAATATTATTCTAAAGACAATGGAATAATTTTATTCAAGTTAAATTGATTTAATAAATTAAGTATATATTTATTCACCACATTTTGGGTAAAATATATTTATTTATTTTATTGAACATTTAATAAATACTTATTTAAAAGTTGGTAAATAGAATATTTATTGAAGATAAAAATTTACTAATTTATTTATTCAGGTGTTCAAAAAACGAAAGTGGAGTTATAGAGGACCAGGTTTGGTCCAGTGGTAAAATATTTATTTACAAGATGATAAATAATTATTTAACTAGTTTCCACAAATTAAAATAATTCTACTATTATTTTGTGGTGTGGAATTTTATTTATAATTCTTATTTGCACATGCTGGTGAAAAATAAATAATGATGCGATATTATTATTAATAGTATAGGTTTCCTCTAAGGTTATGAATGTACTTAATTTCTATTATGTAATTAAATGTTTTAACTGAATTCCCATGTCAGTAAATAGACACATACGTCAATTGTGCCATGTACTGAACCACACACTCAGTGAACATAGAATTTTGAAGCAAAAAAATTTCTCTCTTGAATCCTGTACCCTCCCCTCTTAAGAACAAGAGATGTTCTTTAAGGCTGAAGAACAAGAGGTCAATAAAAACTGACACAAGACACTCGCTTCACCGTGCTACCACCCTGAGAATGAGCAGCATTTATCAAAGGCCATCAGAACATGTGTGGATCATTTCTAGAGGGATTCTAGTTTGGATCCTTGCAAGTGAATCAAGATAATTCAGAAGGGTCATTTCGGACAATCAACATCATCCATGATGAAAATACCAAAGATCTTGGTATTATTTTCGTTATGAAATTAATTAAATTAATTTTTAACATGATGTGAAAGTTCCTCTCTAAATGTTTCGGCCCTCTTCCTTCATTACATAAATATTTTATTTTATTCAAAGGAGATTGGCGTTCATCGTCATATTGATCCTATAATAATCATTGATCATGTTAAAAATTAAAGTTGGGTGTCGGCCCAACCACACTTCCAAACCACCCAGAACCCTCATCATTATCCTCTCTATAATGGATACCTCCACAATTTATTGCTTGCATCAATTTATCCATTGCTATCAAAAACAACTCGGTTCTGATTCCCACTATTCCATGCTAGAGATTTAGATAGACAACAACATCTTGTCCTCCCTACTTTAGCTTCCATATTTATTCTATGGAAAACCATTATGAACAAAAATATTTTAAATGCATCAACATGGTAAACTTTAAATTCTATAACATTTGAAATTACCATAGATTAGAGATCATTTATGGAATTATTTTAACATTATAATAACCCCTAAATTTATCTAAACCATCGTATAATACTAACTATAGGGACCAAACATTAAAAGGTTGCTTAATCTAGAATTTTATTCAAGAACATACATCATTAAACATTGAGGATATTTTAAATTTTATAGTTTTATATAATTAGTATATATTACATACATGACATACCACTTTCTTACAAGGAGGATACTACTAAAAACTGTATCCATTTTTCCAAAATATAAAACATTAAAACTCAAAAAATTATTTCATTGACCACACTCTATATCAAATATCAAGACTCCATTTTTTCTCTTAAACATCCTTATATCCTGTGAAAAAAAATTAAAAAGTTGGAATGAGTATAAAACTAAGTAAGGGATATAAATAATGAAATCATTTTTCAAGTAATAACATAAAAACAAATAAAATCCATAATCATAAAAACTAATATGCTTTGAAACATAATGTAGTTTTCTTGGGAAACATTTACCATATCACACTTACAATCACCCTTACACATGGAATTACTTTTTGTTCAACTTCTATCTCTGGAGTACTCAATGCATTAAAGAGCTATAATGGGGCTCACCCATCATATCTTGAGCTATAATGGGCTCAAACCAATATATATTGAGCTATAATGGGTATCACACATCATATCCTTATCTATAATGGGTTCAACCCAATATAAATAATGTCCATGGAACATGTCCCGAATAAAACACTTCATAACTCATTTACTACCTTGAGAGAAAAACATTCACATTTCAAAATACGATTTTTCATAAAAATAAATTTTAGATCATAAACACTGCATGAAAGATAATGAATTATTATTATTCAAAAACTTATAATGGAGTCACTGTGGTAATAGAACATCATGAAATCATAATAGTACACTCATGTCAAAAAAAGAACAATCTCTTTGGTTTTCATAAAGGAGACATTTAAAAGTAATTTAAAACGAAATTCCTTTACAAATACCATAACATTGATGAGGGAATTGAAGGGAATATGTATATATACATTAAATAAACCTAATTAAACCATAATATAATCAAATTAAATTTCACAATTAATTTTAAAATTGTAAAAACCCTTGAAGATTAGGGTTAACCCAAAGAAGTGAAATTGGGATTAGAATTCAATTATGAAATTTTGGAATGGCATCGGATGTACATGGGAGGTCATAATGAAAGATAATTGGGTCTATCATCCTTAATACATCATAATTACAATATAGGGGAGGTGAAAAAAATATACCCCACACTTAGTAATTAGAAAGAGCACAACATATAGGATATTCTTGAATAAAAATTGAGAAAGAGAGGATCCCTTACCTTGGGTTCGAGTTCCTTCAAACATGTTCAAAACTATTGTATGAAGGTTAAAATAGTGTTATGAAAATTTTACCGAAAAATATTATTTTTTATAACACCTTTCATGATCATATTATAAAATCATTCCACCCTTTCGTTAATAATATTTTTTTAACTCAATTGTTTTCAGGTGTGTTCTTCACATGGTTTTCTTGATTGGTTCATGTTGGATATTCTTGTCGGTTGGAAGTGAAGCACTAGAATAATAAGGGAATTTTATTTTCATATTTCTATAACCATTAATTATACCATTTATCATTTTAAATTCTGACATTAGGATGATTTATATTTTGAAACATTATTGATACTTGTTTAGGTCTATTTGGCTATTCTTCAATCATAATGAACACATTTTGTTATATAAGTCAATAAAATGTGTAAAAAATTATTCCAATACATTAAATAAGATATAATAAATATATTATAATTCGGTTGAACCATAAAAATGGTTTCATGACCATTATTGAAGGAATTAAATTAAATTTCAATCACATCATCCATGATGTCGGTAAATCGACACATCATGGATAGTTTTTTAATTTCTATGATAAGATAGAGAAGAGAATCAGTATAATGGTGAATCTTCCATTAACATAATGAAACATATAATATTTATGATACTGGATCATTCATGACTCAGGGATATGGGTAGGTGAGGAAAGATGAATAATATAAAATAAAATAAAAATAAAATATAGAAAACAAAAGTGGATGTTTACCTCTTGATCTATTCTCGTTGAGATCCTTCTTAAGGCCCTTGGTATTGAAATTTTGGGGAGACCAGGAGGTCTTGGATGTGGGGAAGGGGATTTAGTGGATTATTTTGCAGAACATAGAAAGGGAACAAGGCTTTATTGGAGTGAAGAGCAGGAGTGTGGAGGGTTTTCATAGAGGATGTCAATAGAGTTTCCCCATTATTTTAATCATTATTTTATTATTTTTTCAAATAAAAACAATAGTATTGATTCTTGTCATGATTAATAGTATTAGGTTCATGTGACTTCTAACCGATGGTCATTTACAACATCTGTGACTCAAGCATGATGTAAAAATTCACTTATTTAGCATTTTTGTAAATTATAGAATTTCACTATTCACAATACATTCATGTATTTCAGAAAAATCTCAAAAATTCACCGTAAAAAATTTTCAACTTGAATAATTTAAAAAAACTCCATTTTTTAAAAATTATTTTCTAAATATTATATATTTAATTTTAAAATAAAATAATACTTTATTCAAAAAAACAACAATTTTAAAATAATTATTTACTTATTTTAAAATATTGTTATATCCTAACATAAATTAATTAGTATATATATACTAACTTAGGTTAGTTTACTATTAATAATGTTATGTTACTTTTCATAAGTTTAAAATTACCATTCATAAGGGGATGTTACTATTCACTAAAAATTATGTTAGCCTAATCAGACTCCAAATAACTTACTGATTACTACCGTGTATGTCCGTTTTTCAAAATTCAAAACACATAAGTGCGAATGTAAAGCTTAGTTCTAATTATAACTATCTAAAAAAACAATGTTTCATGCATTTCAATATACATTTATAACCTTTGGGTGTTATAGTTTGTGAGGAGAGAACCCCTACTACTCCTACCTCTCTACAAGTCAAAAATCTAAATGAAAGGATAGACACAACTATCATTTGGATGTTCTCAATAATTTAAGATAAGATAATCTATGTAAGGTCAATAATGTATCCTCTTATATTTATTTCTCACTCCCAAGATATGAATATAATTTATAAAGAAAGAAATAGAAGAAATGATTTTCAAGAATCCTGTCACATTAAATCAGTATCCAATGTCACAAAGAATCATCTAGTTCAAGAAAATAGTGTTAATGTTAAATAAGAAAGGGTTTCCCCCATTACACAATAAACTCTGAATGAATAAATTATTGAAACTAAAAGGACAACATATAAAAGACATAAATATATCCTTTTAAAGTTATCATCTTAATTCAAGTCCCTAAAAGATTAAATCTCTGAATCAAAATTGAGAATTAAGAATAATATGTGATCATATGGCATCATTATATAGTGTCTATGTTGTAAGACTATTGGTACAGTATAATTTAGAGATGTGTTCAGAATGGACCCTCGTTGTAACTTTGTATAGTGAATATTTTCAATTAAGGATAATTGATCTATCTCAAGCTGTATATTTAGTAACGGAAGCTATTGATTCTCTTCAATGTGAATTTATATCCATAGAAATGTGCCAATGTCTATAGAAAATCATCATAGTTTATGTTAAGAGTATACTAGTTTAAATAAAGTAATCTTTTGATAGATCAACAAAGAATTAGGTTCTACACTCAACTAAAAGCTAGAGAGAAGTCAAGAAACCTCCCTTCAACTAAATAAAGACATAATTTTAATCATTAATTTTCTAGGAAATTTAGATAGATATTTTTGAAACAATTACAAATAAATACAAAATTAAATTTAAGATCTTCCTGAAAAATTATTGAACAATCACAAGCATAATTTATTAAATGATGATGACGGAGAAGTTGATTCATTTTCATAATCCTCACAATGAAATAGGGTTTCTATGGAAAAATGAAATTGTTTCAATCATGGGGATTATGGAAAATTAGTTTGATGTTTTAAGGAACCTGATATTTGGTTCTACTAAGAAATTATACCTCTATATGTTTTTGTGGATATTTTATAAACTAATGTGGAATGGTTTTACAAATAATTTAGACTATTTCAAACATCAAATAGTAAAAATTATATATAATTGTGTTGACACAATGTTACATATGTGTGGGAGAAGGTTTCATTAACTTCATATTTTTGACCGTTATCTGTATTCCCCTCAACGTTTTAAAGAACAAATTGATCCATCATAGGATCATCAAGGTGAACATAATTTTTTTCTAAAGATACCTATTTATTTTTACCTAAAAAATCCTTTATTATTCCCATTATTTGTGGATATAACATCGATATAATGACGGAATAGCAAGCTATTTGCATGATTTAGTCAACACCTGTTAGGTTTTCTCGTTAATATAATGCTAGTTCTGAAGAATCCTCAATAATATTAGGAGTTATTATTTACATAATATATTATGCTCCTCTACCGTCATCTTTGTTTCCTTACGACCAACCCCTCTCTTTAAAAAAACCTCCTTCAAAAATTTCCTTTAAGAAAAGATGAATAAAATCATCCATTTCAAGTTCATGGAATTTGTTTTCTGGTGGTTGGGAATTCTAAAAACATTTGAATTATTCCACATTTTATGGTATTTAAACATCAATAATTATTTATTTTAATATATCTATTCGATAATCAAGACATATCACCTTATGAATTTTATTAAATAATTATTTCCCTTTAATATTCTTAACATTATAACACTCTTAATACTCTTAATACCTATTACTTAGTATTTATCATTGTTAAGCTTTTATTTTTAGTAAGTAAATGATTTTGGATTAATATTCTTTGTAATATTTAGTATTATTCTCTTCTTGTTATAATATTTCATTGTGTCATTATAATCATTGTTTACTACCAAAATTATGTTATTTTAACTGATATCTATTTGACATATAAATTTTTTCATTATAAAACTTATTTTTATATCACAAAAAATTGAAAAGAAAATAAAAATACAAAATTTTACTTGTATTTCAAAAAATATATTACACTAAAGTTATAGAAGAAAATAAATTCTGAAGAAAAAAATGAATAATATTCCTTTTTGAAAATTTAAAATCAAATATATGGAAAATAATCCATTGTATTGATTTTTGATCATAAAAAAGAGAGAGATTTTTTTAAAGAGTATATTGGTCTAGTATATCCCTTATTTATGTGTTTCGATGATTCAAAAAATACCTAATCTTACTCTATCAAGTTTTTTAAGTGTTTCGTATTATATTTATCTTATATTGTGTGATCAAATTCTTATATCTCTAGATACAAGTACATTATATTATAAAATACAAAAAACATATTTACTTGTTCAAAATTAAAAAATATAACATAAAATTTTTTCATACAATGGGTGATTAAGTCACTCAAGAATGATCTTTTAGTCAGAATGAAAATGTGAAAAGACTTTGCTCATTTAAGAGTAATATTTTTAACCATAATAAGTGGAACAAAATTGAATTCCACATCATGATAACACATTATATTAAGTTGGATAATTTTCTTCTACTACATTTAAGTCTGATTGTCTTATGAATACCAGTTTTTTTATATTAATAAAGATATCATAAGATTAATAGTAGGTTTATAAGATATCCAATGAAGATTGGATATTACAGAACATCATCATTACTATAATAATATCTTGAAAATTAATTTCATACCATTATTTTACCTAAAAAAAGACTATACATTTTAGGAAATATCAAATTGCACAAGACTTACCATGAATTGTAAAGTTCATAGAATGTGAAAATCAGTGACATCACGATCACAAAAAAAATTATATATTTTGAAAGTGTATAAGGATATTCTTATTAGCCTATATTATCATGATTGTTTCAGGGTTCATTCATTAATTAGAGTTAGCATATTCTAAATGGTCAAACAATACATAAAAGGATTGGTTAGAAGCAACACAATGTGAGAGGAGAATAGAAAAAAAATGCTTTTCCTTTTTTTCTAACAAAAAAGATCTATACATACAGAGAAGTAATATGTCTAGTGAAAATATTATTTGTTATATCAAATTTTATAAAAGACTATACCAAGATATAACATAAATTTTATCATTCATTAAAGATGAATCTTTGTATACTTTCAATTGCTACTTGAAACTTTTCATTGCAAACATTTATCTGGTCGTGTATCTAATTCTATCTTGTTTTCACTCAATATGATAGTATAGATAAAACCATGGATTTCTCTTATAAAGGGAGGACCTATTTAAAATATCTTGGACCTTTGTACTAAGTGTAATTTTCATATACTCTACTTGTATCCCCAAATGAAAAGGTTGTTTACTTAAAATCACCAAGCTTGAGGAGTAGAGAATTGGTGGACTAGACTAGTCTATTTATATTCCCTGGACCAATATAAAACTCTATATGAAAATTCTTTTTAATGGGTATTACATTTCTTTTCCATATACTCTTAATGAATAAAATGTAATGTACATACTTCAAATAGGGTGTTCTTATTCTTGTAGAAAATTTTTGGACCTCTATTCACCCCCCCCCCATCTAGAGTTATTTAGTTGGACATTGTCTAGGACAATAGATACTTCATTACTCAATAGTTTAGAATGAATTTTGTATTTTAATTTCCAAATAGTGTTACTAAATCTACCTCAAGAAATTTATAAGGTTATGATATGATAGCCCAAAATTTAAGATCTATATTTTTTAGAAATATTTCCATCTGATCCTTCTATTATACATAATCTCTCCAATTGAAATGAGGTGTTAAAATGGGATTAAACAACCCAAATTCTTTATTTTACATAATAAACCAATAATATGTTTACTTAGACTATTAAATCATGTATAATGGATAGAATAAATAGATAATGAATAAAATATCACTTTGAAACTTTTTAAAACAGACAATGCTCTCAGACCAATTTTTAGGTCTGAGTGAGATGGCAAGATAGACTAGAAGGTTGAAAATTCCTTTTTAAAATATTTAATAAAATTAAAATTATAAAATTAATAAATAGTGATATAGGGAAAAAATAATATAGATGAAAATAGAACAAAGACTACATGATATTTTATAGTAATTTAAAACACTGATATCATGTATCTACTCTTCAAAATTGTATACTCAGTAAGAGCAATGGTACTCAATAAGTTACTCGCTTTTTATAGCGAGTGATAACCAAGTTATATATGTACCTTTTTCTCACTTGGTGTTATAACCTGACTAAATTCAATAGAAGTCACAACCCATAATCAACCTGACTTTTTTTGGGAGTCACAACCCAACCATCCTATTGAAATGTAGTAATGACCTAAAATTGTGGATTTGAAATGGGAATATCTTAAACAACCCTTAAAACCATAAAAATAATAAAAAGAGAAAATAATGAAAATAAAAAATAAAATCATAATAGAATTAGAGTGTATGATGACTAATGTCGATATGGATCATAAAAATCAATCACTTTAGTATTATATGATCAAACAATGCAGTTCTTTTGTGATCACGTGATTGAAATATTAGTTACAGTAGGGACTCGTCACTTTTCAAATCTCTTATGAATGTTGTATTTATCTGTATCTATTTTATTTGATTATTTTCCCACACTAAATTATTCTTAAGGTTAATAATGAATCATTAAGCCTATGAACTTCTCGATCACTGGGGATCTTCTTGAGAACAACTCACATAATTCCAAGTTAGAAAGTAATAACCCATAAAATATACCTATTTCTTGTTAATTGAAATGCCACACTCATTTTAAAAAAATTATTTCTCCCTTGAATTCCTTCACTAAATTACACCAGCAAGCTCCTAATATAATAATTAATACAAATTTTTATTCTATAAATAACTTTTTTTTGAATATATGAACTAATATTACCGTAATTAAAAATTGTAAAGATAATGACAAAACTATTTCATAAACTATATAGAATTTCAATAGGAAAATCTAAAAAAATCTACATAAAATAGTAATCATTATTCATGTACAATTTATAAATATTTTTTGGATAAAATATTTTATCATGATTACTTATGACAAAGATATTGTTATTTGAGGACTAAAAATGAACTAAAACGTAGAATGATGTATATTGTTGGTATAGTGACTGTGTGTGCTATATATAATCATACCATAAGTAGAGTATTTGTTATATGTTTAGTTACTCTATAAATAAATCATGTGCCTTGTTTAATAGCCATATAGGATGTCTAGTATATCATAATGCACCAACTGTGGTGGTAATAATCTTCTTAAATGAGGTTCTATATCATTTGGATGTTTTTTCTCAAATGAGTGTTCCATTTGGGATTCTATAAGATGAACATAGCATTATTAATGTTCTATATATTATCCCCAATTAGTGTTTGGCCCTATGGTATAATACATATCTTATATCACATCTACTACTTCAATTAAAAACTATATTCTAAGTACTTTATAAACTTTAGTATAGTATGAACTTAAATATTCATGTGATTATTCTAAGATTAATGTAAATAGTGTTTTGTTCATTCAATAAAAATGTTATTGTCTTCTTGATTCATGTATAAGAAATCATTCATCATGTCATGTGACTGTATGGTGAGTTTCTTGAAGCCTAATTCTAGTGTGTGTTCTCATCTTCAAGATTTAGTGAGATTGTTATAAGTAATGGCCATCTTAAATCATATAGATAATGGACAGATTAAATCATATAGATAATTCTCCCCTTCATTGGATCTATTATTGCTTCACTATACATAAATACTTCTTAAAATATCAACATGTCATACAGCTAGGTTGAATACTAAAGTTCTTGAACATGGGTTACAGTACTCAAAACTTCACAAAACCTACAAGAGGAATTGTAGGTTGATTTGGGATTATATATGGATAATTCAAGACACATGGATTAAGAATGATTCACTCTTATGATAATTCAAAATAGAATGATTTTACTCAAATTTTCTCTTTAGATTTAAAAATTACACATGCAGTAGGTTGAACAATTGGTCATGATGTAAGACACTTTTATTGTGGTTGGTGATTCAGTACTCTAGTGGTTGATTAAAAATTAAACTAGATGTAAGAAAACTAACAATAAAAAATAACTTGTGTTAGTTTAAAAAATATAATCTGATGTATCTTATCTATCTAAAATATAACATTTACAAACTTTATAAAATAATAAAAATATTTAGTTACTATATATAAAAATTAATAAACTATAAGAATAAAATTTTAAGTGACCATATGAAAAAAAGAAGTGACACCAAGAAGAAAATTATTAGGTAATAATATGCGCAATATAAGTGAAATAAATAAAAAAATTGTAATTATTACAACACAAATATTTAAATATCTATTATTAAAATTCAAACACTATAAATATAAGAATTTTTAATTTAAAAAAATAAAATATAATTAATTAAAAATAATTTTAATTCAAAATAATTTTAATTAAAAATTAATATAGTATAATTCAAAAACCCCCAACACAAACATTTATTATCTTTTTTTTAATCAAATATAATTCAATTAAGTGGTTCTCTAATAACAAGAAATGTGAATTTGAAATGTCTTCGAATGGTAAACTCAAATACTTTCTGGGGAAATTCGTGATTCAAAAGAGGGAATAAACTTTTATAACTCAATAAAATCAAGAAAGAGAGTTATAGAATCAGTTCAATATACACGGTTCAAAACCTATGGAAACTTTAATAAGAGTAAAAAACAAATATTGGGAAGCATAAAGATGTGAAATCAATGGATCCCACCATATATATAGGGATAATTAGATGGTTGTTATATTTGAATGAAAAACGTCCAGGTATTTACTTTGAAACATATTTAGTTTATCATTTATAGGGTCATCCTAAAATGGAAAAACATTAAATGAAATTAATGAATCAAGTGGAATTGATTAGATTGAATCCTTTTTCAGATAATTGTAAGTTTAGAGAATCATAAGGTTATAGAACCAAAAGTTTAAGAACCTGAATTTTGTTCAATTGAAGACTGGCCAGTCAGAAATAGTTAGGATCAATGTAAAGGTGTTAAGAGTTCATCTCTTCATTGGAATAAGTTTTCATCTAATAAAAATATGTCCTTCATAAGTTCTCATCTTTTTATTGTTCATTAGTTGAGTTTTGGGAGGTCTCAAATTTTAGAAACATTTATGGGACATGGGGTTGGTATCCATGATTAAATGGTCATGAATTTTGACCTAGTATTTGAGGAAATTAGTTCTAAATTGATTGACTAGTTCTGCTTAGTATTTATTTACATGGGAACTTTAGTGAATTGTGTATAGGAAAATTATAGTTTATCTTGGATTATATTGGATAATTGATTAGCTAGTGGGTATTAATTTTCATTGAAATCTATTTTTCACATATAATTTTGTATTTATATTAAAATAAATTATTAGTGTGTTTTCCCTCTTGAAAATACATTATAATCCAATTCACATAAAAACTAATTAATATTTCATTGTTTTCCTATATTATAGTTTTAGGTTTCAACATTGACTGTATTTTAGATACTTTTTATGCTTATATAGAGGTGCGTGTGAGAGGAATACTTTATATAATGAGTAGGATTCAATAATTTCCTATTTTTGGTAAATGTAGTTGAATGGGAGATAAGCTTCTAGAGATTCAGTCTTCAACTGCACTACTATAAGTTTCATTTTTATGGTGGATATATAGGTCGTAACTCTGAGGATCTACTATTTGTTAGCTAGATTGATTTCTTGGGTTTTAATTCTCTAGGTCCCAATTCCAAATAAATGGTATCAAAGGGAAGGTTCAACATACCTGTAGCATCATAGGTATGGAATTGGATGAATGGAAGATCTGACTCAAGAAGTTTAATGGAATGAATTTTGGATTTTTGTGAATGAAAATTAAACTACATATGATTCAAAAGGACTTATAATTTCTATTATTCGGCTTCAATTAATTTCAAATGAAGAAAGATGAATGGAAATCTTAGATTGAAAAGTTTTTGATCTAGTGAGAAAGTATCTTTTGTAAAAAAAATGGGATATAATGACAAAAGTGGATGTTTTGATTGTGTTAGTGTAACGTATTAATAATTGATGATCCTAAACAAGTTTTTTATGTTGAGGAATATTTTCAAATTAAGGTTTTCACAAGGAAGGCCAGTGTTAGATCATTTAAATGACTCCAACCTAATATTCAGGAAATTCTAATTAGTAAAGGTAACTTTTTCTAATGATGTATGGGTATTGATTAATTTTCTTTCATTTCTATAGATATGCGGTAAAATGGTTACTGAAGATATTAATTTTAGTTTTAAAACTAGTCTGGTATTTGATTATATTTGGAAATTAGTCTATAATAAATAACCAATGTAAGGGGAAGTTTAGGTACTGACTGGTAGTTCCCTTAATATTGATGTAATGGGAAGGTCTCCCCATCAAAAAATAAAAAAATAAACTAACAGAAAAAAAGTCCCATAAAATATCTCTATGTATGTCAGTATGTCCTAGTCCAACCTACTAAAGTATGGGACTAAAAGACACATCAAAAGTCATTGAAAGAGTTAAAATGATTACTTTATAAAGGAATTATTTTTTATTAAATATTCTATCAACTAAGTGGAAGAAAACAAAGGGAATCTACTTTTTTGGAAACGTTGGTAAAAGATTCAGTGATCATTTCTAGAGTATATTTTCATTCAAAAGGAGAAAAAATAAGCATTGTTAATTATGAATATAGGGAGTTTTTAAAATTTCATCTAGTGGATGATAAATTCCAAGAAGTTTTTGTAAAAGGATAGGTCATAATTTGAATGAATAATAGATCATTCATAATGTTGTGATGTTTATGATATCCCTACATTTAGACCAATTATATTTTATTTTCAACAACATGATGATATAAGTTATGGAAATATCTTTCTTGATAGGGTATATATTGTTACTAAAGGGTAAATGATAGTTAAATGAGGAGTAAAATATGGGAACCATTACATGAATAGAAATTTAGATTGTTTAGCATTTACTAGAATTCAAACTACTAATAATCAAGTTGTATGGAACCATTAGTTAGGTCACCTTAGTGAAAATAATTTCAAATATCTGATTTCCATGTGAATACCGTAGCATTATCACATTGAAATGGGAAATTGTAAGTTTTTTTCAATGAGATCAAAAATTATTACATCCAATTTAGATGGGTGGAATCTTGGGAATTAGAAGTCAGAGCTTATATAGTTAGATGTTCGAAGACCTACCACTATTAAATATTATGATGGTTGTGTATAATTTCTCAATATAATTTATGATACAACTTAGAAAATATTGATTAAATTATTCAATCATAATATTTATTTATTTCAGGAGTTTAATTTGTAGAAATTGTTGAAGGAAAGGAAATAAAACTCGATGTTTAAGTGCATCCGAATGGAGAAGGGTATTTAGTACACTGAATGAAACTTATATAATTTAGAAAAGAGAATATTAGGCATGATAGAATGTTTTTTATAACTCTATAATAAATGGATTATAATAAATAATAAATTATACACTGATATATATTTCATAAATTATAAGGTTTTACTCTGGAATACCAAATGTTATTTAGGAAGATACACTCAACATGGTGGAATATATTTCCAATAGAACTCCAAAATCATTATTTTGGTTGGTAATTTATGAGGACTAATGGTCTAGAAAATGTCTATAAGTTCATTATCATTAATATTTAAAATAATATCCAACGTTCTTATAAATTATATAAACCACGATAAACAAGAATCAACATCCAAAATATGTTTTTATTTTATCATTAGAGATGCATATTTTGGATATATATTATGGAATGATGATTGAAAATAGGTTATCAGAAAAATTTATGTTGTATTTAATAATATAGTATTTGAAAAAGATCATTACTTCTTGGGGAATAAACTTAGAGAAAAATCATATTTTGAGGTCTAGGTTTATCAGAGTACTAGTAGTTTATAAAATCTCGAGAACTTATATGAAGGTAATGAAGAAATTGGAATTCAATATGTAAGACCATAAAAAGTATCAAAAAATTTCAATAGAAGATAATGTTTTATTGGGATAAATGGAAGAATATTAACCAAAACTATGAGTATCAGAAGTTTAGTTATCAACATAAAGGGCAGAAGAAATTATCCAAGAGTAGTTGATTCAATTAAGCAGATTAAATAGAATCAAAAAAATATTTTTAGGTAAGGATGTAGCATTAATTTTATAATCCTAATATATTTATGATAACCTTAAAATCCATAAGAAACAAATTTTCTTAGTGAATTTATATTGGGGGAGTTTTCCATGAAAGGGGGTGTGAACTCATTTAAGTTCAATATAAATTTCAAAATGGATGGACAATTGCAGTTCAAAATGAACATTAGACTTTATTGGTGATCCAGATCAAGGAAGAGGTTGGTGGAAATAAATCATATAAATAATAAATGTCAATGAATGTATTTTAACATAAGGATAGAGTATAATTATAATAAATATTATCACTTCGGGATAAACATTCTACAATCATAATTGTAATGACCCAAACTTTTATCAATAAATGTTATCCCTTCATGTAGTAATTTCATCATCACATAAAATAAAATTAGGAAACAAAAAGACACATCAGGTGTAAGTGAAATAATATGTGAACTTTAAACATAAATTTTCCTCTTCTCGGTTTTGAATTTCAAAAATCTGATATACATGGTCGTGATTAGTATGATGTTTGGAGTCTGATAAAGAGAACATAATTTTTGGTGAATTGTATCATATCCTTATGAATATAAATTTTACCCTAATAAATATTAATATGGACCTTATAAATATTAAATCTTCCATGTGAATAGAAACCCTACGAATGATAGTATAAATAAAATTTATCCATCCTATAAGTGTCAATATGATATAATTACAATATCATGTTGGTATTTTTTTAATTCATTAATATTTAATTATTAATTTATTAATTTAAAAATTAATCATAAAATTTATTCATAAACGACTATTTTGATGTCTTATGGTTATATGATAATTTTATTTGACGTTAATAATTTTTTTGAAGTGTTAGAAAAGTAGTTTTAATTATAAATTTTTTATTTTTCATGTAAATTTTGATTTCAATTAAAAATTAAATAAATAATATTTATAAAATTATTATAATAAAATGAAGTTCATTTTTTAATTCTACATGTTGAAAATTTCTTAGGGTGAATTTTGGATATTTTTCTAAAATACACAAAATTGTAGTGAATAGTGAAATTCAATAATTTACAAAATATGCAAAATAAATGAATTTTTTCATCAATCATGAGTCATGGATGATGTAAATGACCAATGTTTTAAACTGAGATTCATATATTTCTATTTTTACACTCAATATTCCTCATTATTTCTTGTCCTGTGGAGAAGTAATAATGATTATAATATTGAGAAACCCCTTCTCCCCTACACTATAAATACCACCCCTCACAACCTCATTTCCTCACACCTCTCAACCCTTGTTCCTGATCCAATTTATTCTCAGAACTCTTCATAATATCTTTCCCCACATATATAATCCCTTGGTCTCATAAATAATCTAAAACCTTTTCCTTCAAGAGGTTCTCAATGAAGATATATTCAATAGGTAATTTATCTCCCTCTTTTCATTCAAATTCATTTCAAATTTCATTTATGTTCTTCTATTATCATCAACTTATCTTATCAAAATGTCATGATAACTCTATTATAATTTATATACTTTTTTATGTCATGTTAATGGAAGATTATTAATTATAATCATCCCTCTATTCTTTACTTATATAAATGAAATTATTTCTCATAATGTGTTAATTTACCGATATCATGGAAAATGCACTTACATTTCCCTTAAACACCTTCAATAATATCAATAAAACCATTAAAGGGTTAAAATAAGATTTTAATTTTTATGTTCAAACATATTTTATATTCTGGAAAAAACTTGTACATAAAACTAAATGATAAAACAAAACATGTTTTTTGTGATCCAAAATCCGCCCAAATTAAACTAAAACAATCATCATTAAATTTTAACTAATGTTTCATCCACATGGTATATAAATAAATTAATTATAATATCATTAAAATATCTTGGATATCATTAATAACTTTTAATATAAATTTTTATGTTTATCCATGTTCTACATGAACTTCCAATCATGTGTATTAGTGAACTATTCATGAAAACTAAGAAAAAGAACACTTTTGAACAATGATTCTAAACGATATAACTCATAATAAGACACATAAAATAACTTAATAAAACTATAACGAATCATATTAATGTATAAAAGTTTTCCTAACTGTTAATTAATTAATCTAGAGTGATTATATTGGCCATTAATGTGAAGAAATCATTTGGACACAAGGTAAGGATAATTCTCACACCAAACTTTTTTTCTTTGGTTTTTTTCTCTTTCACTACATTTTTAGTATAGTGTTTCCCTAAAAGTCATTTATTCATCAAAATAATACCTTTTCTAGGATATAAATTTTTTCCAATCGTTTTTATGTCAAACATAATGTTTTCAATAATAACTCTTCTTTCAAAAACACACCATTTAATTCTCACTTAAGTTTGATGGTCCTTGAGTCAACTATTTTATTCCCTATGTAGTTTAGGAACCTAATGTTTATGAATTTTTTATATTTTAATTGAATAATATTCCTTTCCATGAGCTTTTATGTTCAACATTGATATATGTCCAATTTGGCATGCATGATAATGTAAACGTAATGATGTGACGGATGCACCCAAAATTATATAGCGCAATTAAAATTTTATGACGTGATGGGTGTAAAAAAAAATATATAGTTCTTCAATTCATTGGTTAATGTAAAGAACCTCAAGAGTAAATTGAATTAGGAACAAAAATGATGCTATCTTTGTTCACAACTATGTGTGGTAGTAGACCACTAAAACATGATGTTTTAGTTTTATACATTTCCACATTCTAAGTATTTTCATAATGATTCCTCTCCGAATTGTGATTATATGCCTATGTTATGGTAATAATGATTATTCTCACCCCATTTTTTATTTTCTCATGTTACTATCTATCCATTTACTGGGATTTTATCTCAACTCTTTCTTATGTGTATCCCCAGGTGACTACATGTACTAAGAAGAAGTCAATATCCAATAAGAATCTATAGAAGAAGTAATTAAATAAATTATTAAGTCTTATGTTGTAAAAGTTATGTATGGTCATAGTTTTGTCAATATAATATACTTTGGATCATCATGGTGTTATGTATTTATATTTGTTATTGTTAAATTGATGTAAAAATAATATAAAAAAGTAGGGTCGCTATAGTTGGTATCGAAGGAATAGTTTATTATATTTGGGAATTAGGATTATAGAAATTTAGTGAAAAACTTAAAATGAGACTAAGTGTATGTGAGAACACAATATGCTTTTCCAAATATAAGGATCACATAAGATATGATTTTAGTGTCAATTACAAAAAATATATAATTATTTATTCATGACTTGTTGACTTTTTTTTGTTCTAACCGTTTCTATTTTTGAAAATGGTTGGAATGAGTAGAAACTAGTCCAAAAACCCATGCATGGTACAATGTAGTGATTTCCTAAACAATAGCCCCAATGCCTTGGGAGGTGGAGTTCCAAACTTCTTTGCGATGTGTACCCAGTTGTCTTAGGTTATGAATAAAAACATGAATAATGTGGAACATCACCCTTAACCTAAGATGGAGAAACTCAATATCGAGTGTTTTATGTGTCAACAGCCACAAATTATTTGTGGATCTTCTAATCCACTAGTTGTGGAACAGTAGGTGAACTTGATATAGAAGGCCATTTCTGTGCTTTACTATTCTGAGACAAATAAGGCGACTCTATCCATTTATCATATCAATAGAGAAGCCGACCAATAGTGAGATTTGATTAAAAACATCATGCTGGGAGACAAAATTAATGTGATGGAGTGGGAAGACATTAAGATAATGTTTCTAAACAATTATTTCCCATAAAATCCTCTCACAAAGATAGATAAGTAATTTATTGAGCTATAAAAAGGATAAAGAATCTTTCATACCCTTAGAAGAGAATTTCACAAGGCTTTCAAGGTGTGGTTTTGGATTTCTTATCGACAATGATATAAAAATTAATATATTCTTAAGTAGATTAAAACCACACCTTCAGACGACTCTTTAAATTCAAGAGTTTGTGAGTTACAAAGAAGTTGATCTATGTGCCCTAAAAATAGAGATGGAGTTTTAAGAATAGTCCCAATGCTATGGTGATATGAAATCAATGTTGGATTTTCATGCTAGAGGATCTAATGAGAAAGGTGGAAAGAAAACTCAACCACCCACATGTCAAAAATGTGGGAAGAATCATCATGGGAATTTCGTCAAGGGTATGGGGAAATGCTTTAGGTTTGGGAGGAAATTCCACAAACCTTAAGAGTGTCGAAAAGACATAATAGGGTAGAATAATTTGGGGTAGGAAAGGAGAGAACAACCCATATTCCATTGCTACATTTGTACGGAGAGAAGGCACTATGAAAGAGAGTGCACTAAACCTCGATCCCTGGAGGGTAATTAGCATCATCAGCCAACAAATCCAAAGAAGCAAGGGAAGGATTATTTCATCACTACTACAGAAGTTGAACAAGAAAAGGAATTCCTAAAAGTTAAAATTCCTATTCACTCAATAATGGAAAAATTATAATCTAATTCTCGTTCTATGCATTCGTTTATCTCTCACACATTTGATAGTACTATTGAAACAAAGCCTTCAAACCTTGAAGTAGAGATATCTGTAAAAACACCATGTGGTGCAATTATTTCATCCCAAGTGTTGGAAAATTCTCTCATTGGCATATGTAGGAAGATTATTATAGAGAATATTGTGATACTTTCCTTGGTGGAATTTTAGTCTATAATGGGAATGGATTGGATCTCGTTATTTAGAGCACATATCAACTGTTAAAAATTGAAATATATTTTTATATTCCAAACCATCCCATGATCCTCTACAAATTCAAGGAAGATCATGAATCTCCTTTGAAAAATCATCCAATGGTGAGTGTTTTGATTCCTTGTGAAGGGGAATACCTCACTCAAATGGTTGAGTGAAAGTAAAGTGTTAACCGAGAGGAAATTCCCATCAAGAAAGAATAAAGTGCTGTATTTCTTGAAGAGTTACTCAGACCTCCCCCAGATCGTGAGGTAGAGTTATCCATAGAACTCATACCTAGAGTTAATACTATCTCAATGATTCTCTATTGGATGGATCCTATCAAGCTGAAGGAGTTGAAGAAGCAGAAAAAAAAAGCTTTTGGACAAAGGGTTCAAACGCCCAAGTGCATCACCTTACAGTAAACCAATACTCTTTGTAAATGAGAAGGATTGAACAATGTGGTTGTGTGTCGATTATCGAGAACCCAACAATATCCCCAAAAAGAAAAAGCCTACTCTTCCAAGGATTGATGATTTTTTTGATCAGTTAAGAGAATCTCATTACTTATCAAAGGTGGATCTTCATTCTAGATATCATCAGGTAAAGGTGAAGAAGGAATATATTCAGAAGACTTCCTTCTGTATAAGGTATGGAAGCTATGAGTATCTAGTGATTCCCTTTAGACTTACTAATTCCCCTATAATCTTCATTGATTTTATGAATGTATACATTATACATTACCTCAAAAAATTGGTAGTTTTTATTTATGATATCATCATATACTTCAATAGTGAGGACAAACATGAAGAACATCTAAGACTTGTGTTAGAGACATTGAGAAAGGAGAAGTTGTACATCAAGCTACGAAAGTGAAAATTTTGGATAAAGAAGGTCACATTCCTAGAACATGTGATCACAAGTGAGAGAATTTCTATATAACCTAAAAAATGGAAAATGAGGAATGTCCAAGACCCACTAGTTTCACAAAAACTGTAGTTTCCTTGGATTATCTGGGTACTACTACTATTTTGTGAGAAATTTCTGATGATTTTCAAGACTCCAAACTATTTTATCATAGAAAGGGGTAAAGTATGTCTAGATGGAATAATATGGGGAAATATTCATGGAGCTAATGATAAGGATGATCACTGCATTTGTACTCACATTACTGAAATGTGTAGAATATTTTCTGATATACGGTGATGGTTTAAAGAAATGATTGGGTTTTGTACTCATGAAAAATGATAATGTGGTAGCCTATGCCTTATGTAAGTTGAAGATCCACGAGAAGACCTACCTAATGCATGATCTAGAGATAGCAGCTGTGATTTTTTCCTGCAAAATCTGGTGGAACTTCCTCTATGGTCAGAAGTGCATCATATATACCAATCACAAGAGTCTAATGTATATTTTCACACAAAAGAAGATCAACATGAATCAATGTTGATGGTTAGAGGTAATTGAAGTCTATGATTTCCATATTCACTATCATCATAGTAAGGAGAACAAATTAGTTGAGGCTCTAAGTAGAAAGTAACCTACTACTCTATCCATGATTCAGATTGAGAATGATCATATCTTTACAGGTATGAAAAGAATGGATTTGTAAATCATTACGGCATAGAATAAATCCTAGCTTTCCCAAATGATTTCTCTACCATCTATAAAATACAAGATTAAGGAGGCACAAAGGGATTCATTAGAGTTACAAAAGATTGTGAATGCAGTAAAATGAAGGATGTTGAAAGAGTTTTATATTGATGATGATGGTGTGATTTGGTTTGGAACATGGCTTTGTATGCCTTCATCACTCGAGATAATGAATGTGTTATTGGATGATGAACATAGTTCCACATTCTCTATTCATCTTTGTAGCCCCAAAATGTACAGAGATCTCCCGGAAATATTCTTGTGGGATAAAATTAATAAGGAGATTACGGAGTATATCTCAAGGTTCTTGATATGTCAACAAGTTAAATTAGAGTGACAAAAGAAAAAAAATGTATGTTGCCAACATTGCCAATACACATGTGAAAATGGGATAATGTCACTATAAACTTTGTCACGGGTCTTTTGTAGACATCCAATGGAAATAATGTGATATGGGTTGTGGTGGACTGACTCAATAAGATTGCCCACATTATCTCTATTCAGGAAGATCTCTCTATTGATCAACTTGCAATGATATATGTGAATTAAGTGGTGAGACTGCATGGGGTTCCACTCTCGATTATATCGGATCATGGTCCTAAGTTCTCATCTATATTCTAGAGGTGTCTTCAACATGATTTGAGTACTAAACTGAGTTTCATCATTTCTTGTCAGCCCAAAACTGATATAAAATCAAAAAGGACTATTTAGATGCGTGAATATATTCTCAAACCATGATCCCTAGAATTTAAAGGTGAATGTGAATAGATTCTCCCATTGTTTGAGTTATCATACAAAAATTGTTTCCACTGTAGTATTTATATGGATCCATATGAATCTCTATATGTATAGTGATGTAGACCACAAACCTATTGGGATGAAGTTGGAGAAAGAATCCTACTTCGAACTCATGTTATACAAGAGATAACAGAGAAGGTTCAAGTCATCCAGCAACATATCCAATATTCTCTAAGTCAGAAAAGGAGTTATGATAACAACCGTCAAATGGAAATGGATTTTGACATTAGAGATAATTTCATTCATTTAATATCACCATGGAAGAGAGTCAAGCGGTTTGAAAATAAAGGGAATCTATGCCTAAGGTACATTGGCCCCTTTGATATCCTTGACCGCATAAGAGTAGTGGCCATTTGGATTGAACATCCACCAAATATAGATAAATTTCATGATGTGTTTCACATATCACACTTGAATAAGTACATACTAGATCCATCACATGTAGTGAACTCAGAGGTGGTACATCAGGAAGATGATCTCTCTTATGAGGAGCTTCCAATAAAGATTTTGGACTGAAGATATATTGTTCTGCGTAACAGTACAAAAAAAAATCTCAAGTTGTTGTGGGGGGATCCATAAGTATAAAGAGTAAATTTGGGAACCAAAGTATGTGATAAAAAAGAACTAACCTCACCTATTTATGTAAAATAAATTTTGAGGGTGAAATTTCAAAATGGGGGAAGAATGTAACAATCCAGACTTTTAGAAATGAAATTTCTCTCATCTTGTAGTAAATTAATAATCACATAAAATCACAATATAAAACACATTTCCACATCACTATTAAATGAATTAATATGTGACATTTAAATATAAATTTTTCAGTTTTATGTCTTTAATTTAAGAAATCAGACATACGTAGTTCTTATAAATAATATTTTTGGAGTCTGATATGAAAAAATATTTTTTTAAATAGTAACATACCCTTATAAATGGTAATATTACACTTACAAACAAAAATATGACCCTTATGAATATTAAATCATCCAAGTGAATACAAACCATACCAATGATAGTATAAATGAAATTTATTCATCAAATAAGTGATATTAAGATATAATTACATTATAGTGTTGGTATTTTTGTAATTGAAGAATATTTGATTATTAATTTAATAATAAAGAAGAATTTTTTTTCATAAACTAGTATTTATATGTATTATTATTATATGATAATTTTATGAGACATTAATTTTTTTATTAAAAGTGTTATAATAGAATTTTTAATTTTAAAATCTGTATTTTTCATGTAAATATTGATTTTAATTAAAAATTAAATTAATCATATTTAGAAATTTATTTTAATATAATGCAGTTAATTTTTTAATTCTACACATTTAAAAATGTTTAGGGTGAGTTTTTGATATTTTTCTATAATACTTGAATTTTTGGTGAATAGTGAAATTCGATAATTTACAAAATATGCTAAATAAATGAATTTTTTCATCATGTTTGAGTCATGGATGATGTAAATTACAATTTTTCAGAACTAAAACTCACCTATTACAATTTTTAGACAAAAAGTCATTTATATTTCTTGTCTTGTGGAGAAATAATAAATTAATGGATATAATGTTGAGAAAACCCCTCTCCCCTCCACTATAAATACCACCCCTCACAACCTCATTTCCTCACACCTCTCAAGACTTTTTCCTACTCAAATTTCTAATAAAATATCTTCAAAATCTATTCCCCTAAGTCTACCAACCCTTGGTCTCATTAAAATTCCAAAACATCTCTCCTAAAGAGGGTCTCAAAAAGATATATTCAAGAGGTAATTTCTCTCACCCTTTTCATTCAAATTCCTTTCTAATTTGATTTCTTTTCTTCTCTTATAAACAAGGTATATTATCCAACTATAATGAAAACTATATTATGATTGATATACTAGTATTCTATCATGTTAATGGAATATTATTTATTATACTCCCCCCTCTCTCTCTTATTTATAAAAATAAAATTATTGCCCTTGATGTGTTAATTTACCTACATCAGGGGTGATGCACTTCCATTTTCCTTAAACTCCTTCTTGGATGTCAATAAAACCATTAAATGGTTGAAATAATATATAAATATTTATTTTTAACCTCTTCTAATTTTTTATACAACTTTTTTACATAAAAATAAATAATAAAACAAAACATGTTCATTGTGATCCAAAAACCGTGCAAATTAACCTATAAAATCATCATTAATATTTAACTATTGATTAATCCACATTGTATATAACCAAATTTATTATAAAATCATTTTAACTTATGTAATATAATTTATAAATTATAATATTGATTATGGTTGTTTATCCGTGTTCTACATGAACTACCATCAATGTGTACAAGTGAACTGTTCATGAAAACTAAGATAAAGAACACTCCCGAACAATGAATTTAAACTCTATAACTCATCCAAAGGCTCATAAAAGAATGTAATAACACCATAAGGAAAACTATTCAGGTATATAAGGTTTTATAATTGTCAATTAATTAATATAATGTGGTTATACATTCCATTAATGTATAGAATGATTTTGGATACAGGGTAAGGGGAATTCTCAAACCCAACTTTCTTTGTTAGGGTTTTCCCTATTTCACTTCTTTCTCAATATGGGTTTTCCTTAAAAATAATTTATTAGTAATTATCTCCACTCCAATGGCTCGAAAGCCAAATTTTTTTGTTTTATAATAAAACACCCTTTTAAGGCAAGAAGGTGAACCCGAACAGACTTCATGGACATAAACCATTACATAACCCAAGGATCAATAAAATAATACATGGACTGAAAACTTGGATTTTATCCTCCCCATAATTTAAAATATGGCAATGAAATACACCATTGGAAGAATATATGGATAACAAGTGTCTCATGTAAAATCTCACACCCAATCCGATGGCTGACAGCATACCCTCTCAAACATCCAATTTCGTGAAACCTGTAAAAGTGAACTGCCCGCTCTAAATCCTCCTTTGAGGCATGTTACTTAAGGTTGAGTCCTGATGAATCTTCATAAGCTGAGTCTCGAAAACCAACACAAAATTTAATTTTAAAAAAATACAAGAATATTTTATTACAAACAACACCATCAACCTCAATCCTGGATAGACCTCGACGCACTCCATGAGATGCCCCTACCACCACAACCGCAAAATCATGAATGACTATAAAAGGGACATGAGTCCAGTCCATCATCACCTATGATTGTATTGGCCAAATCCACACCAAGGGAATTCCACTGATGAGGTTATCTTGGTCAACCTGCAATATAAACGCCACTCTGGGCATGGATCTACTCTGATCAAAACCATAGATGCACCCACACTGGGTTCCAATGAAAGGTGGTCATTGTGGTGAGAGAATAAAAGGAAGGGGAATAGGTGAACTAGAAACGATACACTAGAACAACCATTGTTCCACCAAATACACAACTAGTTGAAAAAATACCCATATAAACCAACCATAAAACCAGTAAAACTCACAACCACAACCAGATCAAGATCCTCTCCCCTCCATGCTACTGCTGATCTAATGTGAAGCCACACTGGTAACCCGTCAAAGATTGCACCTGGCCATGCCTGACATATAGAAAATTTGGAACCAATACTTAGACATTGTATGGACCAAGCCATACAAAAACAAACCATGATCAAATTTATGCCAGGCCATTCTATTATCGGGAGGTTGAGCCTCATCGTCTCCAAAAGGCTAGGATGCATCAGACTGATCGTCGATGCTCTGTCGAGTTGTGTTGCCACCGAAGATGCAGATACCACGAAACGGCCATCTCCCTATCGCACCACACTGAGAATGTTTCCTTCAATAAATGAACCCTCTACTTCTCACTCAATTTTGATGGTCCTTGTATGAAGTATGTTATTAATTTTTAAATTTCGGAACCCAATGTATATGAAATTATGCTTTATGAAGTGAAACCCATTCCCTTCCATGGGTTGTTTTATGTTCTTTATTGATATATCTTTTTTATGGTATGCATGATAATGTAAATGATATGATGTGACAGGTGAAACCAGAATTATATTGTGCAATGAAAATGTTAAAATGTGATGGGTGTACCCGGAATTATACAGTGCTCCAATGCATTGGGTAATGTGAAGAACCTCCTGAGTAAAACCAAGTATATGTGGACGTGATTCAATCTTTCTTCACAACTGTGTGTGGTAGTAGACCACTAAGACATGATGTATCATTTTTATGCACGGCCACATTCCAAGTCATTTATTAATTTCTCCTCTCATGATTATGATCGGATTCCTAGGTTATGATGATAATTATTATGCTCACCCCATTCTATATTGGTTCATGTTCTTATCTATCCTCTTAATGGGATATTAGCTCACCCCTTTTTTATATATATCCTCAGGTGACTACTTGTACTAATGAGAATTCAATAGAAAATAATAATCTAGATAAAAAGGAATTAAATTAATGTTTGTGGCTTATGTTGTAAAAGTTATGTGTGTACCTAGTTATCCCAAGACACTAAACTTTTGATCCTCAAGGTACAATTTTTTTATAATTTTTATCATTAAAATAATGTAAATAAATATAAGAAAATAAGGTTAACTACAATAACATTTTTAAGAAACATTACGTTAGAAAATGTGTATCTAAAGATGAAGGATTTCAAGACCGCATTCCTTCATAGTGATTTGCAGGAGGAGATTTACCTGAAATATCTAATGAGTGTACTAGAAGTTATGAATTTTAATATTTTATGTTAAGAGAATAAAATCCTCAACAGGATGTAGAAATCACCACAGCAGAAAAATCATAAATTGTATTCATATATGTTTGAGGATGTGTTCACCGGGTAAAAAATAGATCATTACTATTATCAATATCTGGGGGAATATGCGATATTCATTGTCATGGATGGACCCACCAGGACCTATTTGGTCAGTGATAAGCCAAGTACACTACCAGAGGTCCACTAGGGGACACCACAAACCCCATAATATCAACATTATAGATAGTCAATCAACTCTCTATGAATGACGCTCATGTAGAGACCATAATACTGTGTTGTACCCTTGTGGTAAAGGACATAGGTATCACACATAATTGAACATAATCTCTACTGGATAAATGAAGGGCTCTAAATATCGTCACAGGTATTAAACACTATATACAACATGTTCATAGTGTTTAATGAAAACCCATTGTATCCATGTGCCTCTTTGTCTTATATATCATATAAACCTCCACATACAAGGTATGTCCCATGGGGTACACGACATGGAGTGGTTGGTCGTCACCCAATCCAAAATTTCTATTGGTTCTCATGTAAATTGATTCATGCCTATGTACATGTGTATGTGTCTAAGTACATTGTTTAGCATTCGTCCTCTAGTCTTGTCACAGTTCATGGATTACCTTGTGTACTTCAACTGTACTTGTATACCCTCAGGTACACGACGAGTCACCAGGTTGGTTCACATGGCATGTGCCACACATCACATAGATTGTTATCTTTTTATTCTCTGCAGATACATTATAAATTTATCAAGTTCTCTAAAAGACATATATCATTCATTACAAGCCGTGTACTATGGTTTTTTATAGATCTAGATAATCCATTATGAGTCTTCCACATTCTAAAAACTACCACCAAACTAGTTATGAAATGTTGATATGGGCTTGGTCAAACCTCACCATCACTACAAATCAGAAAATTGGTCATCGATCCTCTTATAAATTTTCATGTCAGACCATACAGTCATTGTACCATGCCTGCATCATGAGTCCACAGGGAAAATCTAAATCATCGGTTTGATATCGATCTTCCTATAATCATCCTCCAACATTACAAATCAATAATTTCCTCTACTATTAACCGGAGTTTCAGTTCCGAAATATTGCACTAAATAATGGTCATGCAAAAATATAATACTGGGTATTCATTAATCTATTTGAAAAAAAATCAAAATGAAGATGTGAACAACCAACGGGAAATATATCAAAATAACAAAGTAGAATGAACTATGCCCTTGTTTGATTTTTCCCTGATCTATTTTATTTAGAATGATTAATGAATTATACAACAAAAATTCAATTACCCATTGATTCACGAATCAATTATTTTTAGTAAAATTGATATTTGGTCAACTTGAAATAAATGAACTATATGAGTAAATATGGATCAAATGACCCACCCCAATTTCAGACCAGTCATTGATGATGAACATTCTAACATTATAGTCATTTCGGAAATCCAAAAAATCTATTGGTGTCAACAATTCCTTTAATGTCGACCTCATCCCTGGTCTATTTTCTTGTGCCAATGATCTCCTCTATGTTCTCCTTTAAATTCTCATAGTTATGTGGAAAATCACAGGAATTGGATATAACAAGGTATTTAAAAGATAATTATATGTTCTAATATTTAATTAAATAATTAAATACATATTAATTTATTTAATTATATATCTTCCCACAATAGCACCCAAGATAAACACAATAATCACCTAAAAATTATGTCTCACCTTAGGTAAAAATCATACTTCGAACTCCATGATGTCCATATTTTTTTTATCCAAGAATATTATTTGGTTTTTTTCAAATTTTTAAATAAAACATTACTTGAATGATATTAAAGCCGTTAATACTTTTAAAATATAAATTTTGGGCACACTGGGCCTCATAATCTCACTCGGTTTCATCTCCTTTATCCAAAACTATTTCTAGATATATTTAAAATCATTACATGTAAAACAAGATACTATATAAATCATTTTTATTTTTTATATGGATGATATATAGATTATTGTATCGGATTTTTGGAAATTCTAAAATATGTTTATTTATTTTTCCTTTTCAAGATGAATTATATTGGAGGTAAGAATGATTTTTCAGTTGATGTTTGAGAGAGATATAAAAATCAGAACTTTTGTTCTATCATATAAATATTATATCTATAAGATCATGGAAATATTTGTGATTTCTATAAGTAATCCAATACCAACCCCTCTTGTTTCTCACAACAAGTTGTCCAATTCACAGACACCAATAATGGGATTTGAGGCAGAGTACATAAAGAGAGTAGTATATGCATCAATTATTGAATGTTTGATGTAAGAAATAAGTTTCACTTGGAAATACATTTCCCATATAGTGTAATTTGTGAGGAATTATATGGAATATCTAGGTAAAGTTCATTGGGAGGTTGTGAAATGAATCCTTTATTATTTAAAATGATTGAAATTTCAAGATATTTTATATGGGAAGGAAGGTCTATTATAAGGAATTATGGTCTCAAAATTCATTCATGATTTATTTTCTCAAAAGGGTAAAATATAATTATTGTTTACATATGTAGGATAAATATTTAGTTAGATGTCGTGACTTTAGATGATCATTACATAGAGTATAATAAAAGTCGAGTATGTAGCTACAATAAAAGAATGTAAAGAAATGATATGGTTATAGAAATTACTAAGGATCACAGAAAGGGGTAGTACTCTCCTATATTAGGAAAAGTGAAATTCAATAGGATTGAAATCCAATGTTACATTCTCAAATAAATTATATATAATGAAAGTATCATTTCATCAATTAATTTTTATAGAAAAATGAACTAAATCTATATAAGAATACAAGAAGATAAAATCAAGAATATATATTTACCAAATAGGTACTACAAGAAATCCTGAGGCAGTATCAAGAATTAGTAGGACATGGGTGAATGTAGAAATAAAATAATCATAAAACAAGTCATAAAGTGGGATATTATTGGTATGAGAAACCATCTTATAAGAATTATAAGTTTTGAGCGTTATATGTTAAATCATAAAAATAATATTCACAAAAAAATTCTTATTGAATGGAGGTTAGGATTTATGTAATGGAATAAAGAGGTCAAATCCTTAGAATAAGTAGGCTTTTTACAATAGAATTAATTCCATCAGAAGTTTTCATCTTTCAGTTGTTCTATTATGGAGCATAGGGAGTTATAATTATTGAGTAAATATAACTTTTCCCCAGATTTATAACCATTCCTAGATATATTTGTATTTTGATTCATGTGTTTATGAGAGTATTTGTATCTTTTTACCAGTTTTGATTTGTATTTAAGTACGCGAGAACCTCAAAATTAATTAGATATAGAAAATGTTGATTGATTAGGTGTTTATTAGATAACTGATAAGTTAATCTAGATTAGTATTCTTTGTAATATTTTTTTCACCTTTAATATTCCAACTATAAATAAAATAAGGAATCATTATGTTTTACCTCATGAATGTAGAGAATAGTTTGAAACATGTAAAAACTTTGTGTTGTTTCCCTTATTTCATGTGTTTTTCACTAAGTATCAAAGATGTTTAATATATATAAGTGAATAATCCATGAACTGAAATTTTTTGGATGGTGAAAAAACTGATGGATATTTTTGAATAAGTGAAGCAAATAATAATGAATTTTTATGTTAAAAATATTTTTATTAAAATAAGGACAACTAATACAGTACTCTCATACCAATTATAATCAGATCGAGAGTCTCTTAACCCGAAAAGCCCAAATTTTAAATTAAAAACTAGAAAATAAAAAGTCACATTATAAAATTTAAAAACCCTACACCGAACCAAACACCACCGTATCGCCTTGAGTCACGAGAGTTCGAGATGTTGAAATGTCGAGCCAAGGCACCTCAATCCACGTCCCGGACAGGGAACTACACATTTTTCAACACCACTGCTGGCCGAAACTCACAACTCCCACCGGAGAATCAAACCACACTCACCTGAAACACCTTCAACCTCTCCATCTTCAAATCATAAATTCACCTTCGAATCAAACTGAACTAAAATTAAAAAGCCAGAACCACCTTTGGGATCAAACCACAAGAATCAAAAATCATGCACAAAAATAAATCAGACCCAAGCAATCGACGAGAACCCTGAAGCTCCATGACCATCATAGACCCAAAATCCCCAAACAAAAAAACGTTAAGAATACCATTATTGAACAAATTAATTCCATCGATATGAACTGAAAAAAAAATCTGAAACAGCTACAGAAATATTGAAGATAATGAACGGCGTGCCTCTAGGAAAACTGACGACCAGAAAAATAGCACATCCCAAAACCTCTTGAAACCACATTAACAAACAGACAGGGAGATAGATGAGGGGGAAAGAGGCCCAAGAACTTTTTGAAGCGGTGAGGTCTCTAAAAAGAAACTTGTCCTCGCCCGGAACCACCAACCCCAGTTGTCGAATCCACCGCGAACACGTTCGAGCTCCTAGTACATCGGCACGATTCAACCTATACATCCCAAACCTCCCCAAGAAAACCAGCACCCTAGACCAAAGTTGGGTCGGAAATGCGGTAAATGGGTGGGAAGAGCAGAGGAAAACCTGATGGGGCTTCAATAGATATTCAAGACCGCATACAGGGTAGTTAGATATCGGGGGAAGAAAATATCAAAAGAAAACATGAGAGATGGCGGAAGAAGATGAGAGGGGAAGTGGGGAGGGGAGGAAGGAATGAGGGGAGGGGGATACAACACCGAAGAAGCGGCGTACAAACCTCCTCCACTAGAATGCCACCAAAGGAACCCTAGATTAGGTAGAAAAGGGAGAGAGGCCACTCTCGAGTGTCTCTTAATTTAAGAATATTTAGAATAAATAATAGTTCTCTTGAAGTATTATGGAATAAATAAACAAGTGATTGACATTGTGAGGAATTCATTGGATACTCTATTTTTTGTTAAACATTGATTGAACCTTAGTGTTCAACCACATTCCTCAACATGAGGTGGTTTGTATATCTCTCATATCCTCTATTGTATATATTGATATATATTTTTTTGGAATTTTCCTTCTATCTTCTATTATTATCATATAATGAGACACTTTTGGAAGATGGACCTATGCCCATGGGGTAAAACTGTTAGTATAGCCCACAAGACAATGGGTATAGTTTATACCCACTGTTTTGGGAATAGTGGGTAACTGGGTCGTCGATATAGTTCTAAGATATACCCATGGTTTGAATATTATATACCCATGATTTCAAAACTATGGGTATAGGTATTTTCCACTTTGTTATAACCCAATACCCATGGTTCTAAAACCATGGGTATAGGTTTTAAAAATTAGGCAGTCGCGGGTTTCAATCTCGTGACCTATTCAACAAAAAATCTATGCCTAAACACTACCCCAACGTATCTCGTGTGTGTGTGTGTGTATCCATATATATATATATATATCATGTATATAGAGATGAGAACCCTAGGTATAGGTTTTCCCGTAAAAAAATCGTTCTTAGGGAAAACAATTCCCCACTCACAAACTAGAAAGCTATACCCACATTTTTTCAGAACTGTGGGTATAGGTTTTTAGTTCATACCTATCTCCAAGGTTTTAGTAAAACCATAAGAATATGTTTTAACTATTCCCATGGTTCTTTTGAGAACCGTGGGAATAGGTCTTGTACTAAACTCTCTACCCACGGTTTACCAAAACTGTTGGTATTGGGGGCCCTATAACCATGGTTTTCGAAAAACAATGGGTATATGTTACATATAACCATGGTTTTGTTAAACCATGTTTATAGGTTCTAAAAAAACTGTCTACTAACAGTTTTGTGAAATCCTTGGGTATAAGGACATTTTCCAGTAGTGAGAACATGTCCTTGAAATTATATGTGATTCAATGTGACACATTTTTTTCCAATCAAAATTATTCCATAGAGCTGCATATGGTGTTTATGCGGTTAAATTTAGAAGGATATATTATCCATTGGTAATGGGTTTGTTTCTTCTAGAATGAATGGAAGGTGGTTGATCATGGAGATATAGTAGTTCTATCCATTAGAATAGAATGAGGAACCAAATTATCTCCTAAAATCATATTTTCTACATCGTTAATTTCGTAAATAAAATAAGATTGATTTCGATTTCTAACAACCCCAATGGGTGAGAATGGTGGAACCAATTTCATCAATGGGTGATGATTAATTGTTTTTGTGATCAAACCATTTATGGAAGGATCAAGGCTATTGAGGTCAAAGTATTATCTTTTTCTTGGATATGTTAAGGCTAAAAATAGAAATTAAAGAAGTAATATATTTCTAGTGTTTGATAAGTTTTTGGAATATCAAAGAGGGTATGAATTTCAACATAATTCTTTATGAGTCATAAATAATATTTAAGAATGATAAATTAAATTATAAGTGGACCATGTAAGTATGAGAGGATCACATGAAATACATAATTAGAAAATAATCACCAGAACTGTGTGAGAGGAGTTACTTTAATGGATTTGAGGAAGTAATGTTGTGAGATAGTTAAAATGTCATACATAAAAGTGGGTTCATGATATATTATATAATATAATTAGAATTAGTTATATTACAAGATATTTAATAGATCATGTTCTTGTATGGTGGATAAGTTGAGTGGAGACAATCACACAAATCTATCATTGAGAGAGACTTATATGATGGGGGTTTTAGAAGCGATCAAACAGTACACCATTAACAAAGCCATGTGGTCATAAGGGACATCTTTTTTTGAACCATGTGAACCGCTATTAAAATTTTATTGCGCGGTTTGTTTAGGGATACTATTTAGCCCTTTTTGTGGTGAGTTTGTTAAATAAGTTTGAAACATTTATCCTGAGGATTGTAATTTTATTTATGGTTATTTTCATATAAATACCCCGTTTTCAAATTAGTAAGGGGACTTCAAAAGTATAATAAGCCCCATAGAAGAGATAATTTCTAGTATAATGTCATGTGTGGGAGGTCACATGGAGATGCTAACTGGGATGAATCACACACAAGCTCTCATGAATAGAATTTTCACAGAAGGCCTCACAAAGACTAGTCATACGGAAGGTCCTTGGGAGTAGTGGTCGTATAGAAGGAGAATATTGATCGAGTCATGTGTAAGGAATCTTGAAGTTAAATTGAGATTATGGATTCACATAGTGGAATTACATGTAGGGGTTATTTAATGAAATTAAAATGGTGAATGATGATTCATTTAACACATACCCGATAGATAGTTTTACAAAATAATTTTTTTTACTAATATTTTTATAGTTATTTCTTAGGTGAATAGCGAATCCATTGGAGTGTCACAATATTGAGTTCTTAATGAAATAAATTAAATGAATTCTTTATAATGTGAAATATAAATGTATCTTTGTAATGTAAGGAAGACTTTAACTAAAGAACTGAGAAATGGGTACATGATGAAAGTGATCTATGGGAAGTAGTTCAATTTCCCTAAAATCATTGTAAATACAGGGCACCAAGAAAAAAATTGACTATGAAAGAAAAATTGTAATCCATAAAATATAGTGAATCATAGTTGTTTCGGTACGATCATAAAATCATTGACATATAATCCTTAAACTAGACCTTAGTGGTGAACCATTTAAAAAATTCATATGTTTTTATTTACTTTTGAAATTATGTGTTTGGTGAATTTTAATTTCAATTATTTGGGTTTAATAAGTCTCTGTCAACATGGGTACAAGATATTTTTAAATAAAAAGAAACTATTGACACTCTGGTTTACCCCTCCACTCTTAGGTAATCACAGGGTACAATAATCATCATTTTATTCCAAATGTGGTTGTATTAAAAATATCAAATCCCTATATCATAAATTTTTTATTCATACATTTTTTTTAGATGCATGGTCCTAAGGTAAAAGTTTATGTATATATGGATAACAGTTAAAAAAGTTTTAACCATTATCATCACATAAATGTTTCATAAAATTAATGTAAATTTCATATAGGATCATGGAGTGTCCTTATAACATATATAAAGAGTCCATGGACATTATAATAGAATCTAATCCAAAGGATATTCATGAAAACTTTCCATAGCTGAATCTATATTCTTTTTTTTCCTTTACTTTGGAAGGTGATGGAGGTGATCCTTAATTTTAATTGTGATCGGGTGGTGATGAACTATTTTTTTTATTTCCTAATCCCCTATGTTCTTTACTATACCCCCATTGCTCACATTATTTTGGTTGTTTTCCTATTTTTTTATTTCTTTGAGTCCTCTAGGATATTAGGATTTCATTATTGTAGAGTTGTTGTTTCATCTTCCTCCTACAAGGTGGATTCTATGATGTGTTGTTTTCATATTGGTGTGGAAATGGATTTTATCTTTATTGCCTATCTCTATTCTAGTGTCTCTTTATGGATTTCTATATTAATTTTTCATTACCATTATTATGTTTTCTAGACCTATGTTTATAAAAAAAAATCCTTATTTCTATTCAAGGGTGTTGGGTGCACTTCATCATCTAATTATGGAGGGATTGAAAATGTAAGGTGTGCCTTGCACTAACAATATTCGTAAGGTAGTGGAGATATTTTATATATAAGAAAAGGTTTTGTTGATTAATAGTATTTTCTAGTCAAAAATGTTTGATCGGGATGTATTTTTACACATTAGTATTCTGGTTTTTCTAAATATTTTTAATATAGGTTCATTTTTTTCTCACATATATCATTTTTCTGATTCTGTTCTTTCCTCTTTAGCTTCTTCTACATTAAATATTAGTTTAGTTATGATGTATGATTATTGACCTTTATTTCACCTTCCATTCTTGATTAATTAATGGCGTATAACACAATTTTGTAGCCTCCTCTACTTTATTTTGGTGGAATTGTTTATTGAGGCTTTATTTTCTATGGTGGTGGCTTCGATTGAGTTAGGGTTGGTGTGGGAACATTTTTTATACCATTCATGAAGTTTATTTTTCCTTAATTTCATTATATAATTTGATTATAGATATTAGGAAGGATTTTCAGGGTTTCGATTCAAAAAAATAATGAATTAAATCTACTATGGATATGAAAATGTGTTTTGGGTTTCGGTGCAATGGAGTTTCCCCCTGAAAAAGAGTTTCATGAAGGAACTTTATTTTGTTGATGATTCTCAACATTATAATTCTCGATGTTGTCTTATTCTTATAATACTTTTAGTTTAATATAATTTTTAACACTATATTTCCTTTCTCTAGTTAAGGATTATAATTCCTAATGACACTCCTAGATAAAAATATCAGTTTAGAAGATTTAGGTCAACCAATGGTAGTTTGACCAAAATTGTAGTGATATTAGATGGTGGGATGATTTAATATAATGGGTTGAGGAATCACACAAAGTATATCATTTATATTGGATTAATGATTTTCATTATTGACGATCAATTGGGGTTGGTGTAAATTCCCATATATTTCTCTATTTAGGTTTTCTTGTGTGGTTTTTCTAGAATTTTAGAATTTTGGATGATAAATTGTTCCCTTTCTTGTGTCTTAATGTGATGGGATTAGATTTATTGGTTTATTATATCCTAGGTATCTAAAGTGAGGTAAATTTTCACTAATTTAATATTAAATAACTTATTATCTTCTATATTGTGTGTAGTGTAAATTTTATCAAATTCTTGGATATAGAACAGAACAATTTGAATTATTTGATCTTTACCTTCCAAAAAAAGGTGTCTTGATATTTGATAAGAATAATATTAAATGATAAATTTAATTAATGTGAATAAATATATTTAATATGGTACAGGTTTAGAATTAATGATAGTTTTTAAATGGAAGTATTTCATTAAGAATTGAAACAATATCATGTCAAATAAATGTTAACAACATTATATAAGAATAGTATTGTTTCTACAAATTGATTTATATAATTCAAGAGTTAAATTAATATAAAAACTATTAGCATAAGTTTTCTATCAATTTTTTAATAATAAACAAAAGTTTATGTTCCAAAGATCAAATAACCCATGAAAATATAAAATCCTTCAAATATATAAATAATCCATGAAATAATTAATTGAGCCATGAAACGTCAATTTTATTATCATGAGGTGTGGTTTATTTTGATAAATCAATCATCCCTATATGATGACCCACTCTAAAAGAATATTTACTCATCCATATAAATGGATAGTAATGTGGAAATGTGTGTAGATGATTGAGTATGAATGAAAGAAAAATAATGTGACAATAAGAGTGTGAATCTAACCCTACTCAAGCACATGAATAGAATGGAATGAAAACACATTTGTGTTATAATTTAAATGTTATTTAGGAGAGGTATTAAAAATAAATTTAAATTAATTTATAAAAGTAAAAAATATATCAACATAACTCAGTAAGATTTATTTTGATTTAAAGAGAGTATCAATTAAAATGAACTTCAATTTACAAAAAATAATGGATGACATAAAAAAATAAAAATAATAAAAGGTTAATAAAAATAGAAATAATTATGGGTATATGTATTTATATTTATAGTGTTTGATATCGAAAATCCCTATATAATGTTTTGGATCTTCCAATTCTCAAATATTTAATTATAAAAATTCTAACACCATGATTGAAAGTGGATTCACAAATTTATAAGAAAGATGGGTGGTCGGTTTCTCTACAAAGTTTTCCTTTATGATTTAAAACTTTTTTATCCATAAGATGGATGAATCTAGAATGTTGGTCCCTAAATAGTTTTTAAATCAATATTATTTATCTTCCCAAAATATTGAATCCAATTATATTTCTGAAGTACCAAAGTCAATTTTTTAGACTTGACTGGCCCTTTATATCCCATTATTCTAGATTCTCTTGAATTTAAAACCCTAAAAACAAAGTAATATTATCATCATAATTTTAATTAATTTTTTATGTATCATTTATTCTATCCTAGAATAAAATTTAATATCATTTTTACTGTTGGTTTGGGAGATATAGTAAAATCATTTAGAGTGTCCCAAATAATTGATAGATATATGGGGAATTATTTAATTCCTCGGTTGGGATACTAAATAGTGGAATTAAAACCTAATATTTAAAAAAAAATAGGACCACTTTTTCTCACTCCATATATGGTTTTTAAGTAGTTTTAGATTGAATATTTTTTCTTAGGAAAAAACACTACAAATTAATCAAGCCTCATCAGAAAAATTAGGTTCTTCTTCAATGATTTAAATGGACCTCTAATTGATTTATCTATCTCTAACTCCATTTTAATGATATGTAGTGAAAAAATTATAAATACTTAACAATAATAATAAGATTAATTGGATTATAACTTAAAAAGATATGATCAATCTACATAACTTTTATCAAAATCGATCAATTCAAACAATTCTCTTTCTCTCTCATAGTATCTATCTATAAAGACACACTCATATTGTATTCAATATAAAAATGATGATTTTAATTCCCCTTTTTTATGTACATGTAATTAAATAGGAATGAAAAGTCATGTATGGATCCTCCCTTTAGTCATCAGCTAGGGAACTATAGTTATTGTACATGTATTGCTTTAATGTTCTAGAAATTTCATAGTATCTATTTAAAAGACACTCTCATGTTGTATTCAATATAGAATCAATGATTTTAAATCCCCCCTTTTTATATACATGTAATTAAATAGCAGTGAAAAATAATGTATGGATCCACCCTTTAGTCATCAACTAGAGGAATATAGATATTAGGAAAGTATTTTTTTACTGTTCTAGGAATTTCATGAGGGGGTTTCACTTCTATTGGTGAATTGATATGTGGGATAGACAACATGAGATCAGAATTTGAAATTATAGTGGTTTTCAACTCTTATGTTCATCACATTACAATATATATTCATGAATTTATAAGGTTGCATGAGACTCAATTTATTTTTCTATATAATTTGTATAAATGGTGTTTGAAAAATAACAGTGAGTTTCAACCTCACTAGTCATAAATTCATTAATGGGGGAACAGATCTCATAGGCTTTACTCTTAGTAGTACAATACAAGAATTTTGGTTTAGGGTTCACCTCACTCACACTGGAATTATTTTGAAGCATGGATATATGATGTTGAAATTAGGACAAAAATCTATGGGATAATAAGAAGTTAATACAACTCTGTTAAGTTCATTATAGATGTTAATTTCCACAAAATTTTAGAAAATATCATAGGTGAAACGAAATTCAATATAATATTCAAGATAATTTAGATTTATGGTCATTAAAATTGAAATCTCTACATAAAAATATATAAAATATTCTTCAAGGATGAGAGGAATGATGTATTCTTGTCTTTCAAAATATTGTTCCTCTTCTAAATTTTTACAATATTCTGGAAAATTTTCAAACAAATCATTATAATCTTAGCTAAAATTGATATGTATTGAAAATGAATATTTTAATTGATGTCCCTGATGATCACTCTGAATACCCCGTCCTTAAAATGATACCAATTAAACACATGAAATTATTTATAAAATATTATAATCATATAAATTATAATTTTGGGTTGGTAATCATAAAGAAATTCCATTTTTTTATTGTAAATTTTTTTATGTTTTTTGAAGATAATAAAAAATAAATCTTTTAATGTAGTATCATCCCTCAGAATGGTTTCAATTTTAAGTGTGGATGATTTTAACCTATCAACTATCCAAATAATTGTTCTATTTTATTTGTTTTATAGTTTCACTTGGGTTGAATCCTGGGAAATTGTTCTAGATAATTTTAATTCTTTGATCTTGATGGTTTAAAAAGTGGTTTTGATAATTTTAGAGAATAGAATGAACTAATTAGTTAAGTTAACGTCAATGAGACTATTTAAGATGATATTTGAGGTGAACAAATAAATAAATATATAAATATTACATCATTTTAGATGAATATTATATACATTTCATAGTGATACACACCCTAATACTATAAAGGTTTAGTTTTTTGAAAAAATAGATACATAATCATCTTATTTCATGAAAGATCATCGAAATATCAATAAATTTCTTCTCACATAGTACACATTTCATTCATACCATATATAAAACATTTATACACAACCTAGGAAAATGAAATTTAATAAAGGGTGAGCTCAGATTCTTAGTAACTAAAAACGTGAGGGATATTGGTTAATGATCACATATAAGCATAACAAGACCATAAATAGATGATAATATTATATTAATGTTTTAAAATCATACCCTATAATTCATAGATCATAATCATTGCATAAGTGTTTGTAAGATCATAAGTCATGAATCATAGTATAATTAAAGAATATAATCCATTATATGATTTCATTAGTATAAGAATATGTCATATAGGGTAGACTAACAAGGGTTTAATTATCAGAATCAAAGAAATCATATATCAATGATACCAACCGATACATTTATCACATATTAGTCATGGGATAACCACCCATTTACCTACATTGGGCTTGGGATAACTACACGTGTTTCTGCATTGGATCATGGGCTAGCCACCTATATAACACCTTGATATCTTATAATATATTAATTTAAAATAAATTTAATTAAATTATTATCATATGATTCACATTAACGCGAGTCTAATTCAACTATAGTATAGTATTCCATTAAAATATAACTGTTACATTTCAAATATTAATTTCAATAAAAAAATTAAAAGTTTTTAGAAAAAATTATTAACAAATATGTACACAATTTTTTAGTAGAGTTTTATATACATCAAAAATACATTTTCCCATAAAAATAGTTTTTATTTTTTTTGGCGATAAAATAATTTAATTTTATTTTGGAAATTTTTGAAAATTTATTTGTAAAAAATGAACTTATATTTTGGCATCATCATGTCAAATTTATCTTAGATTTAGTTTTTGATAATTTTTTTAAAATATTAATTCTTCAATGAATAGTGAAAAGTACATGTTCTTTTGAAAATTTTATTTTTGTATCAAGAATTTACAAGGTTAAATTCCTTTAAGATGGTTTTTAAAGATAAATCAGTTTTTTATATTATTAATAATCCAATTAAGCTCTTTGGAAAAAAATTTATGTATTTTTTAATAAAAAACATTTAAACTTAAGAAAACATTAATTTTGGAAAACAAATCTTTATCTTGTTTTATGAATTTAATTATAAAATAAATTCATCCAATTATAAAAATTGAATTTTTCAAAATGTATTACAAATTTTCAATCATAATAATAAAAATTATTTAATAATTTGAACTTAGTCTTTTCATAATGAATAGTAAAAATGATAAAAATTATTGTGGTGATTAAGGTTAAAATAAGTTTGTTAGGGGTTAAAATAGAATATAAGGATAATTGATCCATTAAAATTATCTAAATTATATTTTTGGAAATTTTTAATCCTAATAATATCATAAATTATAATATCTAGCCATTTAGAAGCATTTTTATTGAGTATAAAATAATTATATTTTAATCTTTTAAGAAATTCAAAGAGTGTCCTCTCCCCCACTTATAAAAGGACACCCCCTTATATCTTATTTAGACCACTTTAGTTCATATATATCAGGAAAAACTACAAATTATATTATAAAATTCCATATCCATGAATTATAAGTTATCTTCTTCTTAATATACAATTTTTGGTGTCCTTAATAGGGGATCTAAAGGAGGCCTACCCAAAAAAAGTAATTGTCCTACCCAAACACTTTCAATATATTTCTTCTTCTTCCTACTCTAAATTTATGTAATTCATAATAAAATAATAATTTTTCTATCTTATATATACTCAAATGTTATTATTATTATTTAAAAGTCTTTATTATCCTTATTTTCGATCTCATGGTAAAAAACTAGCGATTATGCGTACGTGTGGACTATCGCCTCCACATAGCGATACAATTCATTTTATATAACCATTTTCCATGGATGATAATTATGATGGGATTAATATTGAAATATTAAATTTTTGAAATAATTATTATTATAAAATTATAATATATTATCTACCTTCTTAACTTCTAAACTTTTGGAAAATGATGGTTTTCTTGTGCGTACTTATGGACTACCAACTCCATGAAGCAATTTTATTTCTATTTCATTTATGTCTTACATCGTGGTAAAAAAGATATTTTAAATATATATTTATGTTATTTAGGATATAATTATTGTTTTATAATGATAAAATTATATCTATGATTCCTTCAATCTTTTCATTAGAAAAACAAAACCACTTTCATGTGTACATATAGCCTGCCATCTCTCTGAACGAAGAAAATCACGTTTTTATCTATAAATATTATATATGAATATATGTATATATATATATAATGTATATATATTAAATTTCTACTATGAATAAAATTATGGTTTTTATTAAACCATGATCAAAGTACAGGGACTATAACTGCAGAACTGAAAATCTCATAGAAAGAGAAAAATTTAACACCAAGAACTTACTATTTTAATTGTGAATTATCAGTAAATGCGTTTTGAAAGGTTATTAGTGGATTATATATGATATTATAACTATTATAATACTTTTATTATATAACTATAACAAATTTAAATTTATTATATATGAGTTTAGAGTTCTTTTAAAGCATGTCGATCTTGAGGTAAGGGTTTATTTCACATTAACATCATTATTATGGATTCTTTATGTTTAAGTCTCTATTGGGGGATTTATACGATATTTTTGTATTAAATATATATTTAATTATCCCATATTTATTTTTAAAACTAAAAATTTTCTCTCTTTAGGTACTCAATATATTGGAAGATGGGTTTTAAAGAATGTTGGATTTGTTTTCAATTTAGTTTGGAATATTTTTCTTTCAGATAAAAATTTTATTTAAATTATTTTAAATAATGATTTCAATTTAATAAAATTATTCATTAAATAAGTTTTTCACTCATCAATTACTTTATATAAAACAATTAAAAATAATTCTACTAATCCTTTTCCAAATGAGGTAATTTTGACTTTTTACCGAAAATGTTGAAGGAATATTTGTTAATATATACATGATAGAAATAAAAAAATCCACCGTGACTTCTCAATTATTTCAATAATTATTTAAAATTTTCCATGTTTCTTTTAAAATTAAATTTTTTTCTTTCATATTTGTGAAATTATTAGATTTTAAATAAATGATTTGATAATGGGAAGTGGATTTTCCATAAGAAATATTCTAGTGATATTTTAGAAGTATTTTATTCTATATAAACATTATTTTATTGATATTGTGATTTAATAAGTTTAAAATCTAATGATTTCATCCAGAATATTTCTCTTGATGTTTTACAATCATTTTGACTAATGAAAGTATTTGAATTCTGTATTTTACATTTCCCAATATAGATTGTTATTGACTTTAAGGAATATTAATTTAGTAATATTTTATATTCATTTGATGGATGAATTTGAATTAATAAGTTATCTTAGGGGACTATAATTACATATCTTATTGATTCATTGATAGGCCTGATTGGACAAAACAGGTTGGAAATTTGGATTAGGTCTTACTCATTTATGTAAGATGTATTTCATGAGGCCTCAGAGGTATGTTTATGATGTTGGTCATTAAGTATTCTATAATTGTAAATTCATTTTTCGATATTCATATAATTATTCAAATAGTTTTTATATACAAGGATATTTATCATGTTTATGTTATTATTTATATAGATTTATTTTATCATCATTCATTATTTCCTTATTATTCTTTCCTTATTTATTCTATAATAGATTTCATAGTTTTTATTCCATTATTGAGTATTGTATCTCACCTCTTTCTTATGTATATTTTATCATGTATGATATAATGATTATTACAATTTATTTGTAAGAATATTATAGAGGAAAATTATGTTTTCAATGAACATACTTCATTCTATTTTTATGTTTTAAAATATAAAGTGATATTCGGGTATGTATCTAGTTTACCATGATGACTAACTATGTGGTCCTTTGGGATAAAAACACAAGAATGTATTACCTATATGAAAAAGTGACTACTGAATCTAGGCTAGTAATATCCTCTATGAGTTTCAAACCTAGTGTGTAAAAAATTATTATTCTTTATACAATACAATTATGGCTGGGATAAACTCAACAAACCATTTTTTGGTTATTACCCATACCTTGTGTTACTCCTTTTTAAAAGACTCCATATAGAATGGACCAGATTGAGTCATAATAGTTAAATAATAAACTCTACTATAATCTAGATAATGGATTCATTCAACAAAGTGATTCATCGTGGGGTGAACCTATTTTAATTAGAAAGAAGATGGGTAAACAAATCTTTTCATTTATTATTGGGAACATAAAAAGGTATCAATTAAGAAAAAATTATCCTCTATCATGTACCAATGATTTTCTTGATCAATAATGAGGGGATATAAATTTTTCCATGATTAATAATTGATATAGATATCATCATCTAAGGGTAAATAAAGAGGATATATCCTAGACGACCTTCTGTACTAGGTATGGTCATTATTAATTCATAGTAATTCCATTTAAAATTACCAATGATCCTATTATTTCTATATATTTAATTAATAGATTATTTAGATATTACCTTTCTTATTTTTTGGTAGTCATTATTATGACATTCATATATATTTGAAGATTAAGTAGGATCATGAAGAATATTTCAGAATTATACTAAAGAATCTGATAATAGAGAATTTGAATGCTAATTTTACTTAGTGTGAATTTTGCATTCAGAATTTTTTTTTCATAAATATAATATATATTTAGGGTATATCTATTGATCCTTAAAAATAATAGTTATTGAGAAATGTCTTAGTAAATCCACAATAACTGAGATCCATAGTTTCATTGGGCTGACTGTATACAACTAATTAATTACGGGAAATTTCAAGCAATAATCAAGTCTACTCACTAATTTGACTCAAAAGGGGTTATGATTTTATTTATAAATGATTTTTAAGAGAATTTTAGAGAACTAAAGAGAAGTTTTCTCATCATGATTGTGTTTAAACAACCTTATAATGTATAAGGGTATGTGTTATATATTGATGCATCAAATAAGGGACTTAGATTCATCATCCTGTAGAATAAAATGGTGATAGAATATTCCTATTTCCAATTATTAATTCATAAGATAAATTATTTGACTTGGTATTTGGCTTTGGAAGTGATAATATATGCATTGAATATATAGATATATTGTCTATATTGTTAATAGTGTGATATATATACTTATTATAAAATATATAAGTATAAATTTACACATAATTTTTTGAATATTCACCATATTATATTGTTAGAGTTGATCAAATATTATGGTATCTAAATAAGTTACCACCTTATGAAGGTGAAAAAGGTGGTTGATGATTTGTGTCAGAAAAACCATGGTTGGTTTTCCCTAATTATGATATAAATAGATCTAATATTTATAAAATCTCAAAAGATAAATATTGAAATCTTTATTAAATTGGATAGATCATATCTTTCTTAGATGATTGTTCAACCTTCCATCTATGAGAGGATTAAAATGGAGAAGAATGAATATGTTAAATTATAAAATATGGTAGGGAATATTCCTGATTTCAACCATAACCATGTAGGAATGATATGTTTTATAAATTGAGTATGTGACCCATCAATAATAGAATTGAAGGAGTTGTTGGATAAAGCTCTTAGTTCATCATTCTCTATTCGTCCCAGAGGTATGTATATGTATTGTGATCTTCTAGAGTAGTTCTAGTGGGATAATATTAAAATTTATACTTCAACATATATATCTTGATTCATGGTATATTAGTATGTTAAGGATGGGAGAAAAAATTCTAATGGGATTTTAAAACTATTACCTACAACAGAATGGAAATGGGAAAACATTACCATCGATTTCATCATAAAAATCATTAAAATATCTAAAAATGCAAAATAATATTTTGTATTTTTTTCATCACCTTAAAAAATAATAAAATATTAATACCATTACATAATAGAGCTGTCCTGATCAACATAGCTGGTTATACAGTAAATTAGTGGTAAGATTTCATGGAGTTCCACTTCTAATTGTATCTAATCAAGATCTGAGAATTACCTTAATATTTTAGATAAGTTTTCAATATGTTGTGGATAAAATATTGAGTTTCAACACTACTTATCATCATATAAAAAAAAAATTAGTCTCGAAGAGCCATTAAAAACTATAGGACATTTTAAGATCATTCTCAATGGATATCAAAGGTGGTTGAGATCAATTCCTTCCTTTGGGTAATGTTTTTATAATAGTGTCTTTAAATTGAGAATAAAAATGGATCCTTATAGACACCTCAATGGAATTAAGTATAGAACACAAATATTGTGGAATAATGTAGGAGAAATAAATTTATCTGGACTTCATCATTCCATGTAAATGGAGAAAATTTTTATATATATTCAACAGCGCATTATGGAAGCTCAATAGTGGAAAAACATAATGTAGGTAATCATCGGTATGATCTAGAGTTTGAAGATGGTGGTAAGGATTTCCTATGAATACTTCCACAGAATAAGTTTATAATTTTTTTAAATATGGTAAAGTAAATCCTTATTCCCTTTAAAATTCTTGATCATATCTGGAAAGTATCTTATTGATTCTTGATTCTTCTAAATATCTCTCATGTTCACAATGTGCTTCATTTATATCCACTGAGGGAGTAAATAAAATACCCCTCATTGGTATTGAACATAGATTTTATACCACTATAGTAATATCTCTTTTATATGGAATAACTATATGAGATTCTGGACTGTAGAGAGAAGGTTCTACGAATCGAGACCACTCACATTGTCGATGTTTTATGGAGAAACTGTATATACAAAGATGCTACATTAAAACTAATGATTTTGAAGAGAAGAAAGTACCCTTAGTTATTTGTATCGAAGTGATGAAATTTAAATGTTGAAATTAATTTTTATGGGAATATAATGTTGCTACAAAATATTTTATGATCTCTTTATCTTCAAAGAAATTTAATTTCTTTGATAGCCCATGGTGCATACAAACATGAGCCAAAATAAATTATAATATATTATAACATTATAATGTAGTTGTTAAATTATAAATATTAATATTAATAACCACTTATTAAAAATAATTAGATAAATCAAATATATTAAAAATAAAATTTCTCAATGTTTTTATTAATGTCTTTATGTGCTTCAAAAATATATTTTTCCTAAAAAATAATTTTTATTCCTTTTTTGAGAAAATAGTTCGATTTATTTTTCCACTATTAAAAAATTATTTTAAATAAAAAATATAATTTTTTAAATCAACATGTATAAATTATCATTGTGTGAAATATAAATAATTTTATAAATGATTGATTTTTCGATGAATAGTTGATAATATTGCTTTTTATTGAAAACTATATTTTCATTCCAAGGATTTATAGAGTTTGATTTTGTCATAAAATGTTTTCACACGAAAAATTAGTTCATATATTTTATTAATAATCAAAGATACGTCATTTTTATTAATATTATGAGTATATTGGTATAAAAGCTTTTTATACTTAAGAAAATATATTTTGAAAAACAATTTTTCATCAGGTTTTGTGGGTTTAATATTAATTTAACTTTTTCCACTAATGTGAATAAAAATTGATAAAATTGATTAAATATTTTTAATAATAACCATTAATATTATTTAGTAATTTCATCTTAATTTATTTAATAGTGAATAGAAAAAATAATAAACAAATGTTACCATGATTGAGTTTAAAAATGGCTTAATGGAGGATTAAAACAAGAGATAAAGATAATTTTAACAATAAATGTTGTATAATTATTATTTTATGGCCATATTTTGACATAATATTATCCCATATACGAATCCATGTCCATTTTGTATCATTTTGTTTGTATTACTTTATGATATTTTATTCTTTTAAGAAATTACAAGTGTGTCTACTCCCCAATTTATAAAAGGGCACCCTTATTCTCGATTATTTATACCAATTTTATCAATATATATCTTCCAAACCCCCCAATATTATTTTATAAAATTCATTACCTAGTTATTATATGTGTTCTTAGTCTCAAAATACTATTCCAAGTGTCCTTAAGAAGGGACTTAAAGGAGGTTTACCAAATAAGAGGTAATCATCCTACCCATCATATTTCAATTTATTTTTTTTATACCTCAAATAAATAAATGTAATTAATTATGAAATAATATATTAAGTATCCTAAATATAATTATATTTTATTATTATTATGTAACAACATTCCAATCTATTGGAAAATGATAATGCAGTCCACGTGTATAAGTAGACTATGACCTCCATAATAGAACTTCAATTGGTTTTTGTTTACATTTTACATGGATGGTAACAATGATATATTTTCTATATATATATATATATTATTATATAATTATATTTCTATAATGATAAATTAATATCTTTTTTAATTTATTTTTTTCCTTTAGAAAATGAAAACGGTGTCTATGCGTACGTACGACATACTGTCTCCGTGAACATTGTAAATATTTTTTTAGATCTACATTTTATTGATCACTATATATATAATTAATATATATGATATTTATATTATGAATAATATTATTGTGATTATTCGACCATCATCAATGAAAATGGATTAGAATTTACCAACTGGAACCCTAATGAAAAACTAGAGAATTAACCCCTAGAAAAGATGATTTTAGTAAAAATAAATATTAATAAATGGGTGATTAAATGTTATTAGTGGATCATATATGATATTATAAACATCTAAAATATTATAATATATAATTATAATGTATTTAAATTTATAATACATGAGAATATATCACTTTAAAAATAGGTCTATTTTAAGGTAAGGGTTTATTTAACAATCTCATCATTATTTGGGATTCTTTATATTTAAGTATCCATTGTGGTATTTATATGATATTTTTATCTTAAAAACAGTATATTTTATTATCATTTTGTAATTTCTGAAAATTACATTTTCCTTTTTATTTTTCTCTCCTTATGTACTTGATATATTAAAGTAATGTTTTTATGGAAAATGGGATCTCTTTTTTATTTAGTGGGGAATATTTTTCTTCCATTTAAATTTTTTATTTAAATTTTTTTTAATTTTTTCACTACGGGAAAAATGGGTATTTGCGACGGGTTATTTGCGACGGGATTTATTCCCGTCGCAAATAGTCCCGTTAAAAACTTATTTGCGACGGGGGTATTTACCCGTCGCAAATAATTAGGCTTTTGCGACGGGATTGCTTTCCCCGTCGCAAATAGTTTTCCCGCGATGCGCGTCAAATCGCGGGAAAACTATTTGCGACGGGAAAATATTCCCGTCGCAAATAACCGACGGCGGTAAAAGGTATTTGCGACGGGAATATTTCCCCGTCGCAAATCGTATGTTGGCAGGTGGTTATTTGCGACGGGACCCGTCGCAAATAACTATTTAACCGTTGACCGTAATAAATGTTGGCTAAGGTATTTGCGACGGGTACCGTCGCAAATAACACTATTTGCGATGGGAATCCCGTCGCAAATGGACCCGTCGCAAATAATCTAACCTATAAATACCCCCATCCGTTTTTTTCAAATCATTCACATTCTCTATCTTCTCCTGGTCTCAAACTTTTGTTTCTAAAGTTGAGTTTTTCTTCAGTTTAATTTTTTTCTCCGGAGCTGATATTACAGTTTTGAAGAACGTTCAGAGCAGATCAATTTTCAAGGTATTTATGTTCATTTTAATTTAATATTTATTTTTAATTTTTTATTAGTTTCAATTATTCTTAATTAGTTGTAAATTAATTATGTTTACATTGTTTTTTACTTAATAAATTTAAATTATTAGTATTGTTCATAGTTAATGGTAATTAGGAATAATTAGTAATAATTTTTAATAATTAAGAATAAATATTAATAATTAGTAATAAATACCAATAATTAGGAATAATAACATTATTACATTGTTAGTATATTTTATTATTAATATTAAAATAATATAATTTTTTATATATATACAATTCTCTTTTCATCTGTGTGTTTACTGTATTCACATGTATTATTTGAATGTGGAGATAAAAAACGCACAGATGAAAGGAGAATTGTATATAAATCAGAAAATTATATTATTTTAATATTAATAATAAAATATATTAATAATGTTATTATTTGTAATTATTGGTAATTATTCCTAATTATTGGTAATTATTCATTTAATTACTAATTATTATGAACAATTATCAATAATTATTAATAATTAAGAATAATTAGTAATAATTAGTAATAATTACCAATAATTAGTAATAATTAGTAATAATTAGTAATAATTAGTAATAATTATCAATAATTAGTAATAATTAGTAATAATTATCAATAAGTAGTAATAATTACCAATAAGTAGTAATAATTACCAATAATTTGGAATAATTACCAATAATTAACAATAATTAGTAATAATTAGTAATAATTACCAATAATTACAAATAATTAGTAATAATTACCAATAATTAGCAATAATTACCAATAATTGCCAATAATTACCAATAATTAGGAATAATTTGAAATACTTAGAAATAATTAGGAATAATTAGGAATAATTAGGAATAATTAGGAATAATTAGTAATAATTAGTAATAATTAGTAATAATTAGTAATAATTAGTAATAATTAGTAATAATTAGTAATAATTAGTAATAATTAGTAATAGTTAGTAATAGTTAGTAATAGTTAGTAATAATTAGGAATTATTAGGAATAATTAGGAATAATTAGGAATAATTAGGAATAATTAGTAATAATTAGGAATAATTCGGAATAATTAGGAATAATTAGTAATAATTAGGAATAAGTAATACTTACCAATAATTTGGAATAATTACCAATAATTAACAATAATTTGTAATAATTTGTAATAATTACCAATAATTACCAATAATTAGTAATAATTAGTAATAATTACCAATAATTACCAATAATTTCCAATAATTACCAATAATTAGGAATAATTAGGAATAATTACGAATAATTAGGAATAATTAGGAATAATTAGGAATAATTAGGAATAATTAGGAATAATTAGGAATAGTTAGGAATAATTAGGAATAGTTAGGAATAATTAGGAATACTTAGTAATAATTAGGAATAAATAGGAATAATTAGGAATAATTATTTATAATTTTTATAATTTTTATAATTATTTATAATTAGTAATAATTAGTAATAATTAGTAATAATTAGGAATAATTAGGAATAATTAGGAATAATTAGGAATAATTAGGAATAATTAGGAATAATTACCAATAATTAGCAATAATTAGGAATAATTACCAATAATTAGCAATAATTACCAATAATTACCAATAATTACCAATAATTAGCAATATTTACCAATAATTTGCAATAATTAGTAATAATTTGCAATAATTAGTAATAATTTGCAATAATTAGTAATAATTTGCAATATTTAGTAATAATTAGTAATAAATACCTAAAATTAAGAAAAATTCGAAAAAATTAGGAAAAATTAGGAAAAATTAGGAAAAATTAGGAAAAATTATCAATAATTAGTAATAATTACCAGTAATTAGTATTGATTACCAATAATTAGTATTAATTACCAATAATTAGTAATAATTACCAATAATTAGTAATAATTAGGAATAATTACCAATAATTAGTAATAATTACCAATAATTAACAATAATTAGTAATAATTAACAATAATTAGTAATAATTACCAATAATTACCAATATTTAGTAATAATTAACAATACTTACCAATAATTACCAATAATTGCCAATAATTACCAATAATTGCCAATAATTACCAATAATTAGTAATAATTACGAATAATTAGTAATAATTACGAATAATTAGTAATAATTACGAATAAATAGTAATAATTACGAATAATTAGTAATAATTACGAATAATTAGTAATAATTACCAATAATTAGTAATAATTACCAATAATTAGTATTAATTACCAATAATTAGTAATAATTATCAATAATTCGAAATAATTAACAATAATTAGTAATAATTACCAATAATTAATAATAATTACTAATAATTATCAATAATTACTAATAATTAGCAATAATTACTAATAATTAGCAATAATTAATAATAATTAGAAATAATTAGTAATAATTAGCAATAATTACTAATAATTAGCAATAATTAGTAATAATTAGTAATAATTAGGAATAATTGGGAATAATTAGGAATAATTACGAATAATTAGTAATAATTAGGAATAATTATTAATAATTAGGAATAATTAGGAATAATTAGTAATAATTAGGAATAATTAGGAATAATTAGGAATAATTAGTAATAATTAGGAATAATTAGTAATAATTAGGAATAATTAGGAATAATTAGTAATAGTTAGGAATAATTAGGAATAATTAGGAATAATTAGGAATAATTAGGAATAATTATTTATAATTATTTATAATTAGTAATAATTAGTAATAATTAGGAATAATTAGGAATAATTAGGAATAATTAGCAATAATTAGAAATAATTAAGAATAATTAGGAATAATTAGGAATAATTAGGAATAATTAGAAATAATTAGGAATAATTACCAATAATTAGCAATAATTACCAATAATTACCAATAATTACCAATAATTAGCAATAATTACCAATAATTAGCAATAATTAGTAATAACATCATTACATTATTTGTATATTTTATTATTAATATTAAAATAAAATAATTTTCTATATTATATACAATTATTTTTTTTTCTGTGTGTTTTCTGTCTCCACATGTAATATTGGCATTCTTTATCAAAATTATCAACCTACTCGCCAATGGAGAGGTGAAAGTGAATGCCAATATTACATGTGGAGACAGAATGTTAAACACACAGATGAGAGGAGAATTGTATATAATATAAAAAATTATATTATTTTAATATTAATAATAAAATATACTAATAATTTAATGATGTTATTATTATATAATTAATATTTATGAAAAAAATTATATTAGTATTATTAAAAAAAATAAAAAATCAATATAATATTAAAATTATCAATATTTGTAACAGGTTTTGCTTTATTCTCAATATATTCAATCCTTGCTTTAGTGTTTTTTCTAACAAATTATTCAAAACCAGTAATGCTTTTATATTTTATAGAAAAATATGGAACAACGAGGTCGTCAACAGTCATTATTAGATGACCGTATATGGATAAATCAACGTAGAAATCCAAATGGTTCTGGTTTAAATCCAGTATATATAGAGGGTGTGAAGATTTTTTTATCATTTGCGGCATCAAATCCAGAATTTGTTTCAGAAGGAAAAATAAAATGCCCTTGTAGAAAATGTGCATTGAGAACGTTTGACACGTTTGAAAAAGTGGGGGAACATCTCTTGCGTTTTGGTTTTCAAGCAGATTATGTTTTTTGGTATCAACACGGTGAACGCAGTTCCAGAGCAGGTGATACCAACTTGATTCCGGATCCATCCCAGTTTCAAGATTTAGTACATGATGTTGCAGGTTCATCTGTTCAACATACAGAAACTCCGGCTGATATAGCTTCAAATCCTGAGTTGGGACCGTCTGAATTTTATGAGTTGTTGAAGTCTGCTGAGGATGCATTATATCCTGGCTGCAAGATGGGAAAATTAGAATCAGTTGCAAAATTTATGGCTATCAAATCAGATAACGGAATGTCAAACACCTGTTTTGACCAGATATTTTCATTGCTGAAAACACTGTTACCCGAAGGAAATGTTTTACCTGCAAATTACTATGAAAGGAAGAGGTTGGTTCGAAATTTGGGACTTACTTGTCAGAAGATTCATGCATGTTCAAATGACTGCATTTTATATTCTGGGGAAAATGAGTCGTTGGATAGTTGTCCCACATGTGGGCAACTGAGATATAAAGAAGGACAACACGGGAAGTCTGGTTTGATTCCTGTAAAACAGTTGAGATATTTTCCGCTTACATCCAGACTTCAGCGTTTATTCATGTCTAAGAATACAGCGACAATGATGTCATGGCATAAAGAGAATATTTCAACCGATAAAAGCTTGGATCATCCAGCCGATGGTGATTCATGGAAACATTTTGATAGAGTGCATCCATCCTTTGCTTTAGAAGCTAGAAATGTTCGACTGGGCCTTTCCACTGATGGTTTCTGTCCGTTTGGATCTTATGGTAGTCAATATTCATGTTGGCCTGTTTTTTTAACTCTGTACAATTTACCTCCATGGATGTTGATGAAGGAGCCATATATCTTTTTGACTTTACTAATTCCAGGACATCCGAAGAAAAATATTGATGTTTATTTGAATCCATTGATTGATGAATTAAATTTATTATGGAGTACTGGTGTCAGTACATATGATGTTGCAACGAAACAGAATTTCATACTGAGAGCAGCATTGATGTGGACAATAAGTGACTTCCTGGCTTATGGGATGTTATCTGGTTGGAGTACACATGGTCAGAAATCATGTCCTTACTGTATGGGAGAGAACAAAGCATTTATGCTCATTTATGGAAAGAAACCTTGTTATTTTGACTGTCATCGCATATTTCATCCAGCTGATCATCCTTTTCGCAGAAACAGATCTCATTTCAGAAAAGGAACAGTTGAAATGGATGGACCTCCAAAAATGCTATCAGGTTCGTAGTTAAAATTAGTTGTATTTTCATTACCTCCCATCACTTTTGGTCCCACAATAAACCAACAGAAAATTTCTGGTTTTGGGAAAGAACACAATTGGATTAAACGTAGCATATTTTGGGATTTGCCATATTGGTCTGATTTGTTGGTCCGCCACATGTTAGATGTCATGCATATTGAGAAGAACTGTTTTGATAATTTGTTTCATACAGTTTTGGATACGCCAGGAAAGAGAAAAGACAATGTAAATGCACGTTTAGATCTTGCCCAAATTTACAGGCGTCCAGAATTGGAACTATTTGAGAATGTCAGAACAGAAAGGTTACTGAAACCAAAAGTAGCTTATACACTGTCTAAAGAAAACTGTTTATTATTTTGTCAGTGGATTGCAGATTTGAGACTTCCAGATGGTTGTGCTTCCAATTTGGGTAGATGTGTAAATAATGGTCATATTACTGGATTAAAAAGTCATGATTGTCATGTTATAATGGAGAGACTTCTACCCATTGGATTAAGAGGTCTGTTGAATTCTGTGATTTGGGATTCCATAACAGACATGTCTCATTTTTTCGGGAAATTTGTGCGGCTACGATAGATTATGATGCTCTAGGAAAACTTGAAAAAGATATTGTTGTAATTATATGTAAACTGGAAAAAATATTTCTGCCGTCTTTCTTCAACTCAATGGAACATTTGATGTTACATTTTCCATATGAAGCCAAATGTGGAGGTCAGGTACAGTTTCGATGGATGTACCCATTTGAAAGATGCATGCAAAAATTGAAAAGAAAAGTACGTAACAAAGCATCTGTTGAAAGATCTATTGTAGAAGCTTATTTGCAAGAGGAAATATCTTTTTTCTGCTCCCATTATTTTCAATCTGAGTATCCTTCAAAACACAACCGAATGGGATGGAATGAGAGGAATATTGATGAAATCGACAATCAATTATCTATTTTCAACCAGTCAGAGCTTGGTTTTGGTGGAGTTTATGAACGCTGGCTTTCAGATGATGAACATCAGAGAGCTCATACGTATTTTCTGCTCAACTGTGAAGAGTTGACATCAGTTGTACTGTATGTGTTTATATAACTTATTCTATCATTTATGTTACAATAAATAACTTTGGTTTTTATAGGTTGTATGATAATCATATCAAGAAACAAATTCCACAAATTACAGCAGCTGCTCTTGAAGAACGTCGACTGAAAAATTTCTCTCAGTGGTTTCAAAAACCGGTAACATAAATTCTTTATCTTTTAGCAACTCATTCAATGTATAGTTTACTATATTGATAATTATTTCACAAATTTTCAGGTGTCTCGACATGCTGATTAAATTGACAAACGACTGTGTGTATTGAGTAACCCACCTTCCAAACTTGTTAAAACTTATAATGCATATGTGGTGAATGGATTTCGATTCCACACACATGCATATGGGGAATCGAAAAAAACAATGAACAGTGGAGTTAGCTTGAGAGGATCTCATCATCGAGAAAATGAAGTTGACTTTTATGGCATACTTGATGAAATCATTGAACTCTGTTATCTTGGACAACATTACATAACCATGTTCAAATGTCAGTGGTTGGATACAGAGAGAGGCGTGCGTGTTCATCCGACTCATGGAATCATCGATATTAAATGTAAAAGTGTTCTCGCAGTAAATGAACCATTCTTATTGGCTCAACAGGCATATCAAGTTTATTATGCAAAGTACTGTGCAACATCAAGAGACTTGACGGATTGGTGGAGTGTAATAAAAATCAAAATTCGAGACAATCAGTTTAGTCAAAGTGAATGTGCTTTCACTGATGTGCAAATAATTGATGTTTTTCAAGAGAGTACTCAAAATCAATATTTTTTACAAAGAGACATGAGTATCGATGACGACACCCCACATTTAAGAGTCGGTGATGACGATGATGTTAATGATGTCACATATGAATTTGAAACGGTAAGAGATGAAGCAACTGTAACTCGAATGGATATCGATGATGTTGAGGAGGAATATGAAGATGACATTGACATATATGAAGATGATGATGAAGATGAACACTGATAGCATTTCATGGTATTTATATACAATCATAATATGTATATATGTATATATAATAGTAATTATCAATTATTTGCTAACTTTAACATTTTCTGTTTCAGATGGACGACGCCACATTTCGTGCGTTGGCGGATGCTGACCTGACTTTTGATGCGGATGAGTTGCTGACAGATGACCCTCAGCCTGCAGGCGCTCCAGGGAGTACGCGGAGGGGGCGCGGTCTTGAACGATTGATGATTCCTGACCCCATCCCCGAGCGACGTCCACGTCTTGGGTTTGATCCACGCACACGGAGGTGTGATAACCTGTGTGATAACCTGTGGATTTGACTAAGATTTCATTAATCTATTCACATAATAAATGTTTATTATTTTTTCAGTTTTCCGCATATAGCAGTCGGACAGGGAAGCGCTATTTTGCGCAACTATTTCTCTCAGTCGTGGACCACATGGGAGCAGATTCCCATTGATGTGCAGCAGGCCATGTTCAGCCATTGGTTGGTACGTACGTAAATAAATAATTTTTATTTTGAAAATTATTTCATTTCTAACTTGATATTTTGATTTATTTGTAGGGTTTATGGTATCCGATCGAGGATACCATGCGTGACGCCATCCACGGGGCATGGGAGGTGGCCATGCGTGATCGCCTTCGTCAGTTTTTGCACAATTTAAGAAAAGCTGTGATGAAGAAAGCAGGAGTGTCAGCTTTTGAGAAGTCATGTAGAGCACACCGGCCAGAGTATATTTCATCCCATGTATGGGATGGATTATGTGCGCACTAGTTGAGTGGTGCCTTTCAGAGGAGATCATCGGTGGGGAGGCAGAATCGGGGGAGACAGGAGGTGAATCATCGAGCTGGGAGTCGTTCTTTCAGTACTCATAGACAGCATCTGGTACGTACATTATTTATAAATATTTTATATAACTATAAATATTAACAGTTTATTTTTTATTCTTATAGGCTGTCGAGCACCCCGATATTACAGAGTACGACGTATATCGGAGGATGTATAGTGATTCTGCTACTGGGGAGCTCAAAGGTGATCGTCAGCATCACATCGTGGTCAGTATTATTTGTTTTCAAGTTTAAAAATTAACTGCATATAATATATTCACAATTTTAATTTTAAATTGCAACTATATGAGTCATATGAGGCCGCAGCGGCACAGGCCCGGCCAGAGAGTCAGGCCGAGTCATCAGATCAGACCACTGCCCATCAGTTTGATGAGGCGGCATGGATGCAGGCCACCCAGTATGCCTTCGAGAAGGGCCGGGTAGTTGGTATCGGCTCTCGACTGACTCCCGGAGATTATTATGGCAGTGCTGTGATGTCGGCGTCCAGCTCGAGAGGAGCTCGTGCATCTTCTTCTACACAGTATGAGGATCAGTTGCGATCTCAGACTGCACAGATAGAGAGTCTCCGACAGGAGCAGGAGCAGATGCGTCAGCAGCATGAGGAGGATCATCGATGCCAGTAGCAGCTGTACGAGGAGCAGGCGAGTCGGTGGCAGCAGCAGCATCAGGAGCAGATGGAGTACATGCGCCGACTCACTCATGCTTTAGGGATGGAGTTTCCTCCACCACCATCTGCAGATCCCCCACCTCCCCCCCTCCCCCCCTCCTTCAGATTAGAGTTTGTATTTCTGTTATAAAATTTGTGAAATCAAAATATATTTTTTTCTATTCGTAGTTTCTGTCTCATTATAAAATATTAATAATATTATATTTTTAAATAACAATATTAATATGAATAATAATATTATTTATATTTTAGAATATTAAATTTTATATATATATTAAAATTTTATATATATATTAAAATTTTATAATATTAAAATTTAATTATTTTTTTTGTAATACTTGAATTATTTTAATATTTGAATGTAAAATAATTCTATTATTTTTATATTAATTAAAATAACTTATTAATATTTTTTTATTTATGAATTATAATTGTAATATTATTATATTAATTAAATCATTTATTAATATTCTATTATTTTTTATTTTTGAATTATAATTCTACTATTATTATATTATTTAAAATAATTTATTATTTTCATTTGTAAATTATAATTCTATTATTATATTAATTAAAATAATTTATTAATAATTTATTTTTTTTATTTTTTTATAGTATTTGCGACGGGATACTATGCCCGTCGCAAATACTAGTATTATTAATAGTTTTTTATTTTTTTAAAAAAAATAGTATTTGCGACGGGATACTATTCCCGTCGCAAATACGAATATTATTAATTTTTTTTATTTTTTTATAAAAATATTTTTTGTTGCGACGGGTCCCGTCGCAAAACCTATTCTAAAAGTTTTTTACAAAAATAAGGAATACTATTTGCGACGGGGAGAATGTCCGTCGCAAAAAAAGGCTTTAGCGACGGGCCCGTCGCAAATAAGTGTAGTTGCGACGGCGTTTTCAGCAACGGGCTATTTGCGACGGGACCCCGTCGCAAATGGCTATTTGCGACGGGATCCCGTCGCAAATAGCCCGTCGCAAATACCTGTTTTTATAGTAGTGTTTTAATATTATAAAATGATTTATTAAATATTTTTTTCCCATTTTTTTATTTATATTAAATAATTTATAATTAATATTTTAGTCATTTCTTGTACGCTTTATTTTCGCTTTCTTACAAAAAATGTAAAAGGAATATTTTTTTTACATGCACAGTATGAATATAATTTTCCATTGTTATGGCCAATAAATTATTTAAAAATTCATTTATATGTTATCAAGGCTATTTTAAAATAAAATTTGTTCATTTTTAAAATTTATATATTTTAAATAATTGATATTTAAATGAAAATAAATCTTTATGAAATATTCCAATTTTATTTTAATTTTTTTATCTATATCAACATCCTTTGATGAATCTTATAATTTAACAATTATATAATATAATTATATCATTATTTATATTTATCTAGAATATTTATGATTAGTTTAAATGGGGAAATTATAGTAATTACATATTTTATTTTTTCCAATATAAACAGTTATTTATTATTAGGAATGTTGATTAATATATAGTATTTATTCATAAAAAAAATACATTTGGATTATTAACTAATGGGTGGGGTTTAAACCTACGTATCCCCTAAATTCATATATAGGTCTCATGATACACAACATCTTGGGTATTTTTATAATTCCATACCCATTTATGTAAGATATCTTATAATGATGCCTCAATGTTAATAATAAGACTTCCAACATTATGAATTACATCATTATGAAATAATATATTTATCACCATGTTACTAATCATATTTTTATTATATCCATGGATAAGTTTGGTATCATATTATTATTTATATGGAATTATATGTATAATCATCTATTCATATAATATTATTCATGCCTTATAAATTCTATGATATATTTTTTATACACATTCCCTTACTGAGCATATGATCTCAACTATTTATTATGTTTCCTTTCACTATGAATCCATGAAGTGAATTATAATTGATATGCAAGGATATATTATAAGAAAAAGTTCAGTTCTCTAAGAAAATACTATGTTTTATTTTAGGTTTTCATATGAAATTAGATATTCAAGTATGTATTTTCTTTACCAAGAATACCAAACTATATTGTACTTTATAATGTGATCACTTTTATCTTCATCCATTGTAATAATGTAACCACTGAATTTAGAAAACAAGGTTCTGGGTATTTATAACCAATATACCTCTTGATCATATAAAACAGTAACAATTACCCAAGTAATTAGTGGACTATAATGGAACCACCCATATAATAATAATAATCCATTCAAATGTATTATAAAAAGATCATGAAATCATTTATCATTTAGTTATTTCTTAACATAGTGAAAAGAAACTGGGTTTGATCAATATTATATCATAATAACCATAAACTATCCATATAATTAATAAATATTATATTATTGTATGATATCCCTATTAAAGGATAATTAACATTAATATAAATTTTCATATATGAGAATACCTTTAAAATATCACTATATCGTTTTGGGAGTTAAATAGACTTTTAATTATTAAATCACTTATTTAAAATAAAAAATTCTAGAATATAACGGAAAAAATTTCTTCAAAAATTAACTGTGGAAACTTTTGAAAGAAAATTAAAGGAATATAATACCTCTAACTACAACATCTCTAAATCTACACTCCTAGATCTAGTTTTAAAATCATAAACATTACATTTTATAATTTCATATTGATTAAGTTGAACAAATATTCACCATCAGACACCTACAACTTCAAAAAGAAGTATTAGATCACTTAAATACTTAAGTATATTTTATTTTTATAGTTTTATAGAATTAGGAGAACCTCTTAAAATCATGTATTCATAAAAAAATGTTCATAAAGATAAACATCATATCACATGATACCCAATATTTCATATTCAAAATTTGGACATCATAATCATCCATATCAAACTATTCTAGCACAATTCATTTAACATCATTATTAATTACCATGGTGGAAGGAAACATATTAAGGTTCCTCTCAAATACATAGTAATTTGAAACATTAGAATTAACAATTAAAATTCATCAAAAATAATAATATGGTAAAATGGGTATGATTAAAAAATCAATGTTCATCGGAATAACATAACATAAATTAAACCCATTAACTGGGATCAAATAAGCATATTTCATGCAATAAAGATTTAAAAAATCCTAGATTCTTTGGAATCAATTATCATGATCCATGTTATTTCAATATTAATCATAAAAAACATTTATACCCATAGAAATAATAAATAAAATGTGATGGTATCTTGGAAACATTATCTTCATAACCTGTTTTAAACACGTGTTAGAGACGACTAAAGCCCAATTAAATCCAAAGTAGAGACCCATCAGTAACTCACTTCATATTATCTATTATGATAAGGAAAATTACCCAACGCACTGCATAACTATCTAGTCACAACCCCCATATATGTTATGTTGGGCTCACTAAGCGCTATCTAGGAAGACTCATCATATAAATTATAACAGGATATCCTGGTTCAATCTGGTAAAACTAATTATATAAGCTATAATGGGATAACCTTGAGTAACATCAATGCACCCACCATATAGGATATAACGGGCTCAACCTACTCTCACCAGGAGTAACCATGGTCATTAATAAAGGAAAAGTGCCATTTATTAATAGGACAATAATGTCATAAAAAATCATTAAAAAATTATTTTTCATACCTTGATTAAACCATGTAAAATAAAGAAGTTTCATATAAATCCATTTAAGACATGATTAACGTATAGAAAAATCAGGGGTTCTATAACATTATATTTGAAACATGGTCAACCTATTTGAAAGAAATGGGCTTCATAACAATCTCTTTGAAACAATATCAATCCATAAAGATAAGGAATGAAGATTACATCATTACAAAATATCCTTTGAACAGTGTGGTAACATTAATGGTTTTTGAACTTGATGAATCGAAATAGAATTAAAAACTATAAAAAAATCCCTGAGAAAAATAACATTTTACCTTAAGTAACATCAAAGGATTTCACCATATATGGAAAAATATTTTGAAAGATCACATGATAAATTTCATGAGGAAAATTTCCTTTTCATTTTAAAAATAATTATATAAAAAAATAAAACATTACTTCAAATTAAAGAAATAATTTTCCTGGGAACAAAATTTTAAACATAAAAAACAAATATTTTAAATATTGAGTTTTAATTATGGAATAAAATTCTATCCATATCAAATATAGTGAAAATAAATATTTCCTTCACATATTTTTAGGAAATGTAAAAAGGTACCTTGTTCATAAAAATAAAGAAGATTAATTTTAAAATTTAGAAAATTCAATGAAAGGTATAAATGTAATTAAAATTTCATAGTAAAACATTTTCTAAGACATTTTATAATACATCAATTTGTAATAGAAATAATAATGATATAAAATAAAATGAAACATTAGTATCAAATAAAAATGACTTTTTTGATGATTCTTTAATTCATAAGGTAGAAAATTATAATTAAACATGTGAAACATATTCATAAATAGATTATTATAAAATATATTTGGTTTAAGAAAATAGGATCAAATTATTTACTCCAAATGAACCTTGTACATAAACATTACTGAAAGAAAGGATATTATAACAAAAAGACTTTTCATCTTTTGTAACTCTTCAATCATAAGACCCATGAAATAATAACAAGAAATGATACTTTATATATCATGAAAATAATTATATTCATAATATAACATATAAAATGGAAATATATAAAACAACCAAAATTAATATAGGTGTGTATCATAAATGTACGTCTTATTTAAGAGAATTTGAGCTGAATGACCACCACAAAAATAACAACATTTAATTACAGAATTAATAAATAACTCAATTATATTTGTAAAATGTAAAAAATCATTAAATAGTTGAATATATGATATAATATAATCAAAATTAATTTAACAAATAATCATAACATAATAATGTATATGAGTAATTAACATAACCTAATGGAAAGAAATTGTGTTAAAAAAATCATTACCAAATGGTGAACATAAATTCATTTCTCTTTGAATGAAATAATTCAAATAAAATCTTAAAATACCATTATATATTAAGTATTCATGCTCTTTAAATTTAAATGGTCAGTACAAACACCACAGAATAGAATAATTGTTGAATATTCTATATGTATTATAGAACAAAAGTGATATTAGACACCTTTACCATAAGTCTATACATTCCATGGGTGGACTTAAAATATTTTATAATAAGATTATATAAATTATTTGATTTTATAATAAAATTTTCCAGGTTTAATAACTTAAACTTAAATCTTTTGTTTTATTTCTTTTTAATTACATATTGAAGTAGTTAATCTATTAAGTCATTGTCCGGTGTCTTGATGACGTTCAGTTCCTTTTTTAATATAGATTAGGTGTGTTGAACATGATCAAAGATGTAATTATTTCTACATATCCAGAATAATAATAATGAAAATTCAATGATATTTATATATCAATTATACCATTGAACACAATCATGGAAATCATTTATGAAAAATTAACTACAGTATAATCAAGGAGACGGTTGGTTGTACGAACACATGAGTTACATTTCTATTTTCAACAATCATTATGGAAATAAGTTAATTAATATTTTATCTTTAAAAATTTATAATACTATCATAAATACAATATTATTTTATTAAATATATTTATATATATAATCCATGTGTTTTTATGGAAGAACATTGCATCACTTTGTGGTGGAGGTAGTCCACATGGGTGCCCGAATGACGTTATTATTTTTCAGTGTAATAAATATAATGATATTTTATATTTTATGAACTTTAAATATTCCAATAACATCATAATTATGTCATTTTATTACATATATTCATTAAATTTATGTTTATTACCTTCCATTTAAATCATTAGTGAACAATTAATCACATCATTTCACAATGTAGTAGTCTTCCGTAAACATTATTGACATTATCATTTACATTAAAGAATGAAAAGTAAGAAGGTATATGTTTTATAATAATTGAATAATTATAATTTTTTTTAAAACTATCATATATATATATATATATATTAAATCTATCATTTCAAATAATCCATTATAGGCCATGATGAAAAAATAAAGTCGTCAGTTCATGAGGGGGAAATCTTCCACACACACGAACGATGATTTTGTATCCAATTTGATAGAAGAGGAGATAGATTTATGTTATGAAATTAACATGAAAAATATAATAATATTTTAGATATTATTACTTATATAATCATAATTGATTAATATTTTAAGTAGTTGGAAAAAGAGATAATATAAAAAAGCACGGTTAAGCACAAAACCTCTTTTTAAGGAAACCTCTATAAGTAAGAACCAAAAGCCTTATTAGGATATATATATGATCAAAATAATGGATATAAGTCATGGGAATGGAATTTTGGAATTAATTTTAGTAGGTATTTTCCTGGATAAATATCCTTTAAGGTGTGAATAGGAGAGGATAGTGGGGCCTTTTATTAGTCAGGGGAGTGGCCCACTTGTAATGTATTTAAAGGAAAAAGGTGTACCCATGTTATTAAAAAAAGGATGAAAATTGGACCATTATAAATAATTAGACATTATAAGTTCTAATAATTTAAATTAAGTAGATTTTAGACATGTTATGTGTTCATTTTTGTTCTTCTATTTTTAGTTTAACCCCCTTGTAATCATGTTTTTATCTAAACCGTGGTAATTAATTTTCACTATCTACAATATTCATTATGGTCAAAAAATTATATTAAAATTATTATATAATATAAATTCTGATGATTCCAAATATAGAATATATTTTATGGAATTTAATTCAAATAAATTTATAAATTTATATTAAAATGATTCCCATCTACATGATAAAAATCAGGTTTTTAATAACAATATTTTCGAAGAAAAAAATGATTTATATGAAATTTATAACTAATAATATTGAATTTATGAATAAAAATTAATATTTACTGATGTATACTATATTAGTTTTACATAAATTACTTCTCATTAATATTTTTTTAATTATAATGTAGAAACATTATACACGTTAAAACAATTTGCATAAAAATCCATTTTTTAAACTCAAAAACAGTCTTACAATAAAATACAATATAAATATGATTAAAATGTAATTAAGGAGATTAAATATAAATATAAAATAATTATTTTACTTTATATAAAATTTAAAACATAAGGATAATTTTAAATTTACTTAATTTATTGAAAATAAATTACATTTTTACAAAAAAATGATATTTTTCACTATTCAATGAAAAATCAATATTTTTTGAAAAATATAAAACACTCAACCAATGTATTTTTTAAAATTAAAATAAAAAAAAATAAAGTAAATTTTATCATAAGAATTTATAAAATTTTCAAAATATAATTATTAAATTTATTTTATTATATTTAATAAGAATCATTTTTGATGAAAAGAATCATTGATAAATAAAATTTCTTTACTAAAAATTTATCAACAATTTATATTAAATTTTAAATATATATAAATATATATATAATAAATTATTTAATATTATTCATTACTTCATATTAAACGTATAGGTTATAATAGTTATATATTTCATGGGCCGTTTGCGCTCGGTGTTCTGTGATGAATATGCTATCGGAATAGTTATCCTTTCTAAAATATAAAGGTGTTAAATTCCACCCCCTCACACACTTATTAAATTTTCTCCTAATAATTTTTTATTGAACTTGGTAATCAAATTATATATATTTGAAAAAAATTACCAATATTAGGAACCTATGTCATAAAAAGGTATTGTAAAACATCCTCTTAATAGGAGAGAAAATAAAGATCAATGATCATCTTGAATAACACATAATATGTTTCAAAATTAGAGAACATAAGTGGGAGGTGAATATTTCGATATGTTTTAAAATTTTAATTTCAAAATAATGATTTATAATGATAGAGATCATTGATCACAATAAAATGAGTGATCAAGAGAAAATCAATAACCATAAACCAAACAGGAGTAGAGAAGGTCATTGATTATAGTCACCCAATATTTTTATACATTAACATTATATAACTTTTTTAGAATACATAAAACATTATAAAAACAGACACCCAAGGAGCGTACTGGTCTAGTGCCTTTGGAAACATGGAAACATAAATACTGATACTTAATATCAAATACAACATATCCTACTACCTTCTTTACGAATATCAACCCTCTTAGACACGCCAAACATAATACATATCTTCATATCATGGGGGTAAGAAACTTAAAAAGGGGAAAGTTCATATGCCCGGTAAGGGTAAATATGGGATATATGTAAGAATAATTATGAGAATAATAGTATGATTACATGACCATGAAAATATAATATCATAGCTTTCATATCAAAGATTGTAAAACTGAATCATTGAATAAAACATGGCAGTTACTAAGACATGAATCATAAGGAAATAAATAACATAATCCATTAAATAATAACATAGGTATAAAACATGGAATTCTCTTATACACATAAGCATATCTAATTATTTCCATAGTTGTCTAGGCATCAATGTCAAGGCCATGTTTATAGACAGAGACCTTTATTAAACCAGTTTCACACCATTTTGTAACCATATATAACTGAACTGAGTTCACTCCCCTTTCCAACCCTATACTGCTGAACTGAGTTTATTTCCCATTCCATCATTTTATTACCTAATGGAGTTCATTTCTTGTTAAATCCTCTTATATCTAATGAGATATAAATATTTACCCATTTCAATTTATGTAGATATAGGTCCCATCCATATCAAAGTGAAATCATATATACATGTGCCAAGAAATCATAAACTATCATATCATATCCCATGAAATGAAATGATCATTATAAACATGTAACCATATAATAACATGTTGAAAAAGATACAGGTTTTATAAATATTTCTTCAAAATCATAACCCATAGAAGATAAATTTATTTCATAAATATATAACCTATGAAAGAGAAATATATTTCATAAATATATAACCTGTGGAATAAAAATGGGTTTCATGAGACTCATTCCATCAATACATAAACAAATCATGAAATAATATGAATGAATCATTTGGATCATTTCCTATAAGTTCATGAGTAACATCAAAATATTTTATCTTACATGGAATATTAATTGTAAATATATTTTGGAAACATTTTTTTGGGGAAAATATCATTCATTCTTTGAAAAAAATATCATTAAAACATAAACTCCTTTTTGAAAACCATTTTCGTTAAAATAAACATGAAATATTATAATGAAATATTTGAAAACCCTTTGGAACCCTTTTTACTTGAAAACCTATTAAGTGATATTGAAAATGTTTTTAAAACAACTTTCCTTAAGGTTATATAAAATAAGGTTAACAACAATTTTAAATCCATTTACCATAATAAAATTTTAAAATAATAATAAATAACTTTTGAAAACAATTTTCCTTGAAAATATATAAATTAATCTTGGATACATTTTTTAAAATATATTCCTTAAAATCATATAAAATTATCTTGAAATCATTTGGAAAATAATTTTGAAATAATTTTGAAAATCATTTTACTTAAAAAAATATAAAATAATCTTAAAAAGATCTTAGAAAACATTTCTTGATAAATAATTTGAAACTTATTAAAAAATGATCAAATATTGTAATCCATTTCTTTTATAATTTTTTTAAAAAAGTGTTAAAAATTGACCTTTTAAACATGAAATGTATGCTTTACCAAATGATGGTGGATAAATATGTACATGTCCAATGATGTAAGAATCATATTCATTTTTCATGTAAAAGGTTAGAAATTTTTTTTTTCAGAAGGGGACAGGAAGATTCCCTAGAAAAAATTGGTAAAATAAAAAAGTGAAAAAAATTATTTTAAATAGTATAGGATAATAATATAATATTCTTGGAAAAACTTGCTATAAAACACAGTTTTAAAGGAACACATATTTCTGACCGAAGATAGGGTAAAGATGGGATTTCATAGAAACATGTTCTTCATTTTCTTGCATACCAAAGATTAGAAACATTGTATCAATACATGAATAAAAAATGAACATATAGTGGATAATAAAATTCAAGAATGTTCTTAAGATATAGATTATAATATTTCAACAAAGGAAGCATACTCATAAGTAATATTGAAATGAGTTGAGCATGTTTCAATAAAATCTTATTACTTTGTAACTTTGAACCTTACTCCTAGTGTAAGAAATTGAAATTAAATTAAGCTTCAAATATCATTAATTTAATGAGATTCTTGATATAAAATTTCAATATAATTATATACACCTAATGGGAAAAAGGCGTATGAACCCTTAGAATAGATAGCATGATCGTCTCCCATTAGATAAATGTGTGTGTAAGTATTGTTAGAAACCATTGAATAACTAAATCATAGTCTATTTAATATACTTGTGTTGTTATAAAATCATGTAGTAAATCTACTGTAGGGGTGGATAAATAAAAGAAAAGAAAGGATCTTAAGAGAAGTTGTTAACTCTTAATTGGGTAAATCCTTTTGTTTTGTACCAAAAGGCTTCCTTTGATTATTTTAATCTCATTGGGAGGATTCTTGGAGGGATAGAGGGATTTTGGAATGTTTATTAGTAATATATTGGAGGAAACAAAGTGATTTTAGAGGTGTTAATAAGAGGCAGAGGATATGGATTTTTGTATGGAAGGGAAAGGAAACACTTCAAAATTTTTAAAACAAGTAAGGTGTACATATATGTTTACTTATAAAAAGTTATAAAACCTAAAATAAATAATTTAAGGTTATTTTCCTAATAATTTCCATCCAATACGTTTTGGACAATATTCTTAGTTGTTTTGGTTCTTAATTTAATGTTTAGTCCTTAGTTATGCTTAATTTTACCTCAATCACTGTAATTAATTTTAATTACAATCACTATCTTTTAATAAAAAATTAATTTGACCTTATTAGACATTATAAATTATGATTATTGAAAATATGGATTCATTTTCCAAAATTCTAATCATATAAGTTGAAGAAATTAATTTAAAAATAATCCAACTAACGGGACGACACTGTGGGTTTTTTAAAAAAACATCCCGATTTTTGATAAGTTGGTGTACCCAATTTCAAATTTAAATTGATTCCATTGACATAAATTTAATTAATTTGGTAAATTATTATCTTCTTATACTTTTAAACAAATTTATGATATAATTTATCCTTATAAATGAATTAGATGAAAAAGTTGTTTTTAATTAAAATTTATGTTAGGATAAAATGTTTTTATTTTTGTTAAGTTTTAATTTTTCAAAATAAAAGTCAACTTTGAATGCTCAATATAAAAATTATGTTAGGTTATTTATTTTTGTAAGGTTTAAGTTTTTAATGAATATTAAAAAATAATGAATTTCAAGTAAAATTTTTTTCTCAAAAAATTCATTTATAAGGATAAATTATATTATAAATTGGTTTAAATGTTTAATTATATAATAATTTTATAAATTAATCCAATTTATGTCATTGGAATCAATTTCACATAGAAATTTGTTTTAAAAACATATCAAACTTTTAGACGTTTTTATTTTAAAACCGCACATTGTTGTCCCATTAGTGGAATACTTTTAAATTAATTTTTTCAAATTCTACAATTAGAATTTTGAAAAATGGATTCTATATTTGGAATCACCAAAATTTATAATTTCTAATAAGGTCAAAAAAAATTTGACCAAAAAATCAATGAATGTAATTAAAATTCATTAAATAGATTAAGGTAAAATTAAGAATAACTAAGGGTTGAGCCTTGAATTTAATACCCAAAATGAACTATAAACTTATCCAAAACCCATAGGATTGAACTTTTGGGGTTATTAACCTTCCATTATTGAGTTTGGAAGGTTGTTTATGAATATTTCTAGGTAAAAACATCATTAAACCTAACTTTTTTAAAAAAATTCCAAGTGTTTCCTTTCCCTTCCCAATAAAAATACACCACTTTTCCCACTTCTACACACCTCTCAAAATAGTTACATTTTACAAATATATGACTAATAAACTTCTATAACCCCCTCTATTCCTCTTATAAGCTTCCCCTTGGGAATGAAACAATCCATTGAAAAATATAGAGGTGTGTGTAAGTATAGGAAGAACCCTTATCAAAAAAAATTATAATAAATTTAAGATACTGGTTTCTTTATATAAATATGGAATAAATATAGTGGGGTATAGAAATAAAATAATGTAAAGGATCTTTAAAGAATTCATTACCTCTGAATTAGGTAACTCCTTTTGGTGTGTGCTGAAAGGCTTTGTGAATTGTTTTCTTCATAAGGGGAGGCTTCTAGGATAAAGTTAGTGATATTGTAAAGTTTATTGGAAATATAATGGAAGATTATAAGTGTTTTTAAAGGTTTTAAGAAGAGGGATAGGTAGATTCCATTTATAGGGAAGGGACATGGCACACATAAAATTTTTTAAAACAAGTTACTTCTACCCATGTTTTAACCTAAATAAAAGTCATACTAAAATAAACTCTATAATGGAAGGTTAATGGCCAAATAATTTTCATTAAATGGTTTTTGGACAAATTTATAGGTCATTTTGGGTCATAAATTTAAGCTTTAGTCCTTAGTAATGATTAATTTTCCCTTAATCGATGTAATTAATTTTAATTACATTCACTAATATTTGAGGTCAAAAACAAAGTTAAACTTATTATAAATTATAAATTATTCTAACTCCAAATATGGAATCTATTTTTCAAAATTATAATCACATAAATGGAAAAAATTAATTTACAATTAGTCCCGCTGATGGGATGACAATGTGGGTTTTTAAAGTAAAAACATCCAAAAGTTTTCTATGTTTTTATAAAAATTTTAAAATTTAAATTGACCCAAATTAACTAAATTGGATTAAGTTATAAAATTATTATGTAGTTATTTTTTAAAACCAATTTAAAATAAATTTTATCCTTAAAAATTAATTGCATGAAAAATTAGTTTGAACTAAAATTCTCCATTTTTAACTATTCATGAAAAAAATAAAGCCTTACAGAACAATGCCAAAAAATTATATTAAAATAAGTTATACTTTGGATTATAAATATTAATATTATTTTACCTTATTAAATCTATAAAAGTGTAAAATTTTGGATTAAAAATGGGTTCTCCATTAAAGGTGGTAAAACCACCATTATAAAAATATTGCTTTTTAAACACAAAATTGGGTTTCTTTTTATCTTATATATATCAAATATATTGGATGATTATCAAAAATATTTGTTTGAATATATATAATATAAATTTAATAAATATTTTTAGTTATTTCTAATAAATTTAACGAATTAATATAAATCTTCTTGTTCACATTAAATTAACTTTTAAAAAATCAGTCCTTTTATAATCAATTGTTTAATATATTCTTTTCTAATTAATATGTTACCAATGAATTAAAATATATATATATTAATAATTTATTTAATCAGATAATATACAATTTAATTTCCATGTAATATCATATTAAATAATATTAATTTAATAATTATTTATTGTCCAGTAACACTTGGTCTTTCATGTTACACAAGCCTTTGAGGAAATTCATCCTTGCATGTAACGTAAGCTAACCTGGATGTTCCATGTAGAGAAAGATAAAATTTTTGTTTCTTGTAATGAATGATTAAATTTTTGTGTGTATAATTCAATTTATGCATAGTTATTTTATATAAAATGAACTATTTTTTTGATTCATGAAATTAAAAAATGTCAAAAATATTAAATTAATTTGAAAAATAATAATTCAAAAAATCTAGGGTTGTTACATTTATATCATAAAAATGATGGTAATATTACACACTTTTGTTTCAATATAATTTTTTTAGAGTTGAGGAATTATTTTTCCATCTATATTAGGAGCATAAGGAAGTATACTTACTAGATAAGTTCAATTTCATCCTTTAATCAATGTCCAACAACATCTATTTTTTTAGAAAATGATGAGTATTCAAGATGAATTTATTTCATCTATAAAGCACTATAATAAACTTATAAATTACCACAAAACCATGAAATGGATAATAAATCTATTCATAATGTATTTAGATAGTAAAAAAACCAAAATAGTTATCACATTGAAAGATAATTCCCAAAATAAATAATCTTTATTATGATGAAACAATACAATAATTCCCAACATTTAACTATAATACCCATGATAAAACTAAATTATTTTATATATAAATGACCTTATATCCCAAATTACCTTAATAATTTCAAATTTTGAAATTTTTTTACTCAAAGGTTACATCATACATTTTAGCTTATTTTCCAAAAAATAATACTGATCTTCTTTTGAAATAACATTACTTTCTTAGTCCCCAAAACACATTTCAATAAAGTTTTTATATATCTGATAAAACTTATGTTCACAATATCTAACATCATATAAAATAAATAGGTTATAAATGCCTTAAATATTATTTCTACAAAATATAAATTCATACATTCTCTTAAACCAAATCTTTATATATAATTTAACCTACTAAAACATCTATTAAAATGTCATCAATAATTTTAATACCTCATCACTTAAAACATCTAACAGTTGTCTAAGACATTGAAATTATGATCATCCTTAATCTATAGAAAAATTATTGTATCCATAACTCCTAAAATAATCTCACATGAAACAAATACTAATATATAATGTTATCTGAACCCTCCTCCAATATTAATTATAACAACCCTAAACCTGTACTCCCATATATGGTGCTGAAATCCTAAAAATTACATTAATAGATATGATATTAATGAAGGTAACCCCATTTCAACTTAAAAAAATTAAAACATCAAAAGGAAGTATAGATTCAGTTACATTATCTTATACCTTTTAGGTTGATTATTTTATAGAATAAGGAAAAACTCTTAATATCATATATTCATAAACAATTGGTTTATAAAGTGGAACAACATATCCCATTATAAAAAAAAAATTTGTTTTACACATTATGTTATCATTATCATACATATGAATCCCTTCAATAAATACTCTGTATAACATAATTATGGATATTCTTGGTAAAATGAAACATAATAATGGTGAGCTCAAATGATAAGTAAGGGTAAGAATAATCCTTAACAATTTAATTCCATCAGAGAGAGAAATAGATCCATAAGGGTTTGGTTATGTTATCAAAGTGGGTTAAAATAAAATACGATAACGCATACCCATAAACACAGATCAACTAAACACATGGAATGGAATAAATCTCTAAAAAATGAAAGAGTAGTTAGAATCAATAATCATGATCTATATGATATCACTATTTATCATAAAAAACATTTATAACCATTTAAAGTATAAATTAAAAGAATTTTTATCTTTAGAAAATTATCTGCATAAGCCCTTTTAAATATTTGTTAGAGATAACTAGAACCTAGTTTATTCCATATGAGAAACCCATTGGTAACTCCCTCTTTCTTGTATATTAAGATATGGAACATAACCCAATGCACTGGACTACAATCTGGGCACACACATCATATAAACTATATTGGGCTCAACCAAAGCAATCTCAACACACCAATCATATAAGATATAATGGTTTCACACTATAATATATGTGTGCACCTATCGTATAATCTATAATAAGATAACCCAACAATATCTATATGTAAAAATTATATAAGCTGTAATGGGCTCACCAAGTTCTATTTGTCTGTACTCATGATCATCAACAATTTCATGGTTTTATTCATGAATAGAGCATTGATTTTATTATAAACTCATAAAAACAACATTTATTCTTGTAAGAACGTGATTAAACCATGGAAAATAAATGGGTTCTATAATAATCCCTTTGAAACATGGTAAACCTATTAGAAAGAAATTATTTCAATAACAATCTATTTGAAACATGATTTTAAAATAATCTTAATCCATCTAGAGAAAGAATAAGGATGGTATAATTTCAGCATATCCTCAGTTGAGTTCAGTAACATCTAGGGTTATTAACCTTGATGAATATAAATACCATTAAAATATTATTTAAAATTTTCTTATAGATATTTTCTTTTTAACTTGACTAACATCAATGGATGTTATCTTTGATGGAAAATGATTTTAAAAAATCATTTGGAAAATTTCTTGAGGAAAATATATTTTCATTTTGAGAACACTTATTTAAAAACTAAAAAAATTATTTAAAATTAAAGAAAACATTTTATATAAAATGAACCTTTAAATCATAAAAGGGAATCTTTAAAATAGTGATTATTCATGATGGCAAAACGTTCTATTCACGTCGAATATGTTAAAAACAACGATTCCTTTCAGATTTTTCTAATAAATGTAACAAATTACCTTGTTCAAAAAATTAAAGTAATATTCCATTCATAAAAATTGTTAAAATAAAATATATGGGTAAAAATTAATTAAATATTCATAGTAAATAATTTTTAGAACAATTTTTAAAACATTTTATAAAACATGGATATGGAAGATAAAAATTGCCAATATAAAATAAAACAAAACAATATATTAAATTACAAATTAACTTATTGTTGATACATTAATAAATAAGCGATGAAATGAAAATTAAACATGTTAAAAAAATTCATAACTAGAGTAAAATAAAATATATGTGGTTCACGAAAATAATATCAAATTGTTTCCTCTAAAATAACTATGAACATAAACCATTCCAAATGGAAGGAGATTGTAATATAATGAATTTCCACTGTGGTAACTCTTCAATAATAATCTCTATGAATTAATAACATCAAATGATACATTAAATATAATGAAAATAATTATTTTCATGATATAACATGTCAAATATATGTATATACAACTCATAGATGAATATGGTTGCATATCATAAACATATGTCTCAACGAAAGAGAATTTGGGATGAAGCCCCATACAAAAATCATATCATTGAATTAGAGAATCAATAAATGAATAAATTATTTGTATCAAATGAATAAACACATAAATTAATATTAAATACAAAATAATATAATAAAAATTAATTATATATATAATCATGAAATAATAATTTCAACAAAAAAGTTATATAACTCAATGAAATTAAATTAAGTGAAACAATTAATTACCACATTGTAAACATCAAGTCAATTAAAATTTAATTAGATATTTAAAATAGATACACAAAATAAAATTATTTATAATATATTTATCGTATTAAATTTAATGGTTGATTGTATAAACCACACAAAAAACTTGTTGTGAATATCTAATGTGTCTCACAAAAATAAAAAGTAAGATGAGAAACTCTTATCATGAGTCCAGAATTTCCATATGTTTCCATTAAATCCTATATAATAATATTATATCAATTATTTTATTCCTTAATAATTTTTTTTGTTTAATAACTTATAAAAAAATATTTTATTTTCTTTATTTTTAATGAAATATTTAAATACTTAATTAATAAATCCACATCGGGGGTTTAAAAGAAATTTAGTATATTGTTTCAAAATCGCTTTAGTGTTGATAATGGTCAATGATTTCAACATTTAAATATCCCTAGAATAATAATAATTAAATATTCATCTTATTTACACATCAGTTATTCATTTGAAACCAATCATGAAATATGGTTATAAAAATGACCTATGTTACAATCTTGGAAACTGTAGGTCGTACGTACACATGAGTAACACTTCCATTTTCCAATGAGAATTATGAAAAAAAGGTATATAAAATTTTATATTTAAATAGTTATAATAAGTTAATAAATATTATATTTTTTAATTAAATATACGTATATATATTATCTGCTTTTTTAGGAAACAAACAATCACATCATTTCGTAGAGGCGGTAGTCCACACGTGTGCACAACTAACATTATCATTTTTTAGTGTGAGAAAGAAAATTATATATTATAACCAATAATGATAAATATTTCCTTAATATCATAATTTTTTAGTTTCTTTATACATATATTAATTAACTTTATTTTTGTTACCATCTATGAAAAGAGTTATTGAAAACTGAATAACATATATTCACGACACAGTAGTCCGTTGTACACATGAGTGACGTTGTTTTATTAATAACAGAAAGGAAATAAAGAATTTATATGTGATATAATAACTCAAACGAATAAACATGTTTCAAATATCATATAAATACATTACATTAATCATTTAAAAAAATTATTGGCGATAATTAAAAATGAATGACATAAGTTTGTGAGGAAGTAATCCTCTTTACACCCAAATGATGATTTTGTATCCCATTGGATATAAGAAGAGATGGATTTTGTTTATGAAATTAAAATAATAATATATCATTGAGTTTTTTTTATTTTTTATAATTTAATAATAATTTAAAATATTTTAATGAGTTGTAAGAATAAATAATTTTAAAACACACGGTTACGCATGATACCTATTCCTTGGACAACCTCCTTAGGTACACACCAAAACCTCTTAAAGATGGATTTGTGGTCAAAATAAGTGATCTAGGATGTGTTAAGTGAATATAAGAGGTAATTTTGGTAGTTATTTAATGATATAAATGGATTTTAAGGAGTGAATAGTAAAGAATAGGGGGTGGCCTTTTATATGTGAGGTGAGTGGCACACTTGTAAATTTTTTAAAAGAAAAGGTTGTGCCCATGTTTTTCACATGACAAAAGATCCAAAAATTGATCATTATCCAAAATTATAAATTATACGATATAAATATTCCCATAATATTTATTTTATATATTTTTTAAGGTCATTTTTTCCCATATACTTTTTTTAACCACATAGTAAACTCATTTTCACTATAATTGATATAATTAATTTTTATTATCATCACTATTTATTATGATCAGAAATTAGGTTTAACTTATTTTATAATATAAAATATTCTTAATCCAAAAATTTAATCCATTTTAACAAATTCAGTTTATATAAGTGGAAAATTTTATTTTAAAATTAAATTCGCGATATGTATTTTTAAGGAAAAATAATTTTATATTAACTATATAAATAAATATATTCATTGTAATAATACCAATTAATATTTAATGATATATAGTAAATATTTTTTATTTAAATTACTCATCATTATGCTTTTTTCTAACTAATTAAAATGGATAAACATTATATACTTTAAAACTCTTTCCTAAAAATATCTTATTTTTTATCGAACAAAAAACTAATAAAAATTTTAAATACAAAGATGACTAAAAAGTAATGAATTGGATAAAATATAACTGAAAATAACTATTTTTCATGAAATAATATTCAAAACATAGTGGGACTTTTAAATTTAATTTATTTATTAAAAATAAATGACATTTTTATAAAAATTGGTATTTTTAACTATTCACTGAAAAAATAAATATTTTATGAAAAAATCACTACATTTTACCCAAAGTAAATTTTGATATTTTGATTTCATAATTTTATTGCATTTTATCAAATAAATTTTCAAGAAATTTCAAAAAATATTTATAATATTTTTTCATGAAAAACAATAAAAATAATTTTTCAAGAATAAATATTTTTGAAGTACAATTTTACATTACAAAAAACATTATTGATTATTTACAAAAAAAATAAATAATATACAATGATTAAGACATATATATATATATTCAAAATTTAGTTAATAATATTTATACTCACCTATTTACAATGATGGTGGTAAAATCCATTCAAGTGTTAATTTTAAAACAAATATTTCATTCACACATTCAGTAAAATTTTCCTTGTTTAGAAATCAAAAATAATATTCCTTTTAAACTTTTTTATAGAAATTCAAAAAATAGTAAAAATTTCTTTAATCAATAATTGTATAGTAGTAATAAAAAAATAATTATTTTAAACAAAATATAATCATGGAATAAAAATAATCTCAACCTAACAAAAAATAAATTATATTTTCCTTAAAAACACCTTTCTAAATTTTCAGTCCTTATAAAGAAGAAAATTAAAGGAAAACTTGAAATATATATAAATAAATAGATTATAAAAGAATAAAAAATACTTTTGAGATATAGATTATATAATTTCTTTATTGGATATTTATGAATGAAAACCCATGTAGAAACTGATATTTTAACATAAAACTCATACCTCATGTGTGACTTTCTTGTTTAGTTCTATTAACCTCCTCTTAATTTATTTACCTCCTTTGGATTAAACCTTAATCCTTCACAGGGTAGTCTCAATATAAGAATGTATGATCAAGAAAAAATGGATGGGGTCTATGAGGGGTTTTGGGTATAAAATGACTAGGGGCTTGAATATTTCTAACAAGGGTGGAGTAGAGGTTCCCTTTTATAAGTGAGATTAGGGATATACAAGGAATTCCTTAAATGAAGTAAATAATATAAAGTAGTTTTCATATGAAAGGATCAAAAAATGTATAGTACTATAAATTTAATATTATATATGATTGAAATTTCTTCAATTAATAATATTTTGTAAACCTTATGTGGACTTTTTATCTTTATCTCTTAATTTAACTCCATTCATTAACCTATTTTATCCCTAACCATGGTTACAATTATTTATTTTTTTATATTCTATAGGACAAAAAATGAATTGAAATCATTAAAAAATATAAACATAATGATAAAAAAATATGAAATATTATTTATTAAATATAATTTCTATAAGTGGTAGATATTTTTGTTAAAATAATTGTGCAAAATGCAATAAAAACTCCCTTTAGAAGAATAAATTTTTTAGTGTAAAATAGAATTTAATAAAATTTTGTTCCCTATAAAAACTATTATATAATAATTAAAATATTTTATTAAATATATATTTTAAAATTTTCATTACCGTCATTAATAAATATTGATTTATTTAATTTAATAATATAAAAAAATTAGACATATAATATTATTTTAATAAAAATAATAATTATTTTACCTTCAAATTATTTTATTTCCATTCCTAACCATTATATATCTAATGTATGAATGATTATTCATAAACTAAAAATATAGTTAATTAAAAAAATTATTAGAGATTAATATATTTGTGTATATAAAAATTCATAACACCAAAAAAATATTTCTTAAAAAAATTGGAATTTTAATAATGAATTGAATTTATTAAAATTTAATCATTATTTCTTATACAATAATCTTTACATTTGAATTATAGAAAAGATTTCGATATATATTTCACAATTTGGTTAATCCAATTTATACTCACTTATCCAACTATTGGGTAATAATGACCATAATATATCATGTCCCATTCAGTATTGGAGTTTCATGTAAAGAAAGATATTGTATAATTCAAATTTATTTTAGTGGAATATATATTAAATATATGTTTGTTATATTCTAAACCTCATAAAATGATATTCTCCACCAATATTAAATTTCACTCATGTAAACAAAAGATGATACATCTGATTCATCACTTCCTCAGTTTCCCAAGTAGTTTCCGTGAATTTATAATTCCTTTAAAAAACATTAACTTGTCAAGTAATGTTGTTCTATATCACTTTATCTCTATGATCCAATATTTGTATTGGTTTTTCATAAAAATAAATATCTCACTCTAATGGTACAACCTATGAGTTTAATTTAAGTGAAGGATTAGGTTGGTACCACCTCAAAATTGATATATGTAACATATAATTTACTTTTGAGATGTTTGGTTAAAGAAATGAGTGATTATATACCTTCCCTACTCGATAAAGAATCTCATAGGGAACAATATACATAATTCTAAACATTTCCTTCTTTCTAAATCTCATAACCCTATTCCATGGAAACATTCATAGGAAAAACTTCACAATAACATTAAATTACATATATCATCGGTGATTGATAGAAAGTTTATCCTATAAACCCTATGATATCATTATGTGATACTTAATTTCTCTAACGATATCTTCCATTTATTTAGATAGATTATGACCCAAAATATTTTTTTTCTAACTTCATCCCAACATGTCACTTTTTTGAGCTTATTTCGATAGAGGTATTTAAAAGTATCTATCCAAATCCTCAAGTGAAATCTCTTTTTATAATAAATTTCAACTATATATAAGTATTGATCCCAAAAAACCCTTTAAATATAAAGTAAAATATCTTATAATGCCATATAGAGTTTGAATGGTTCTTTAAAAATGGCCAAATTTCTACGGATGATAGGAGGAACTAAAACACAGGTCTTTATTTTGATCTTACTAAATACTTATACATAACATCTTGGTAAACCATATATCTCATCCAAATACAATATAACGGGGTACTCCATGTTACCATATGTCTTTAGTAATGTAAATCTGGTAAAGATAATCAAGAGATATATCTTTTTTGATAGTAATGAAATGCACTAAATTTGTAAGCCAGCTGACTACAACCCAGATATCATAATTCCCTTTAAATTACTTGGTGTGTCCAATGATGAAATCCATAGTGATTTTTTTTCAATAACTATAGGAATGGGTAATGGTTGTAAATTTCCGTTAGAATTATACATCTTGACATTAAATCTTTGGTACACTATGTAATAAGATACATACTATATAATATTTCCCTCAATGTTATCCCACCATAATTTCTCTTTAATATCTATATATATCATTTTACTTCATAAATTAATAAATAATGATGACCTATGAGCTTTATCCAATGGTAGATTCTTCAATTATGGTACAATAATGAAATTAAATTATTTAAAAATCTAATAATTTCATCTCAATCATGACTTAACACTGGAACATTTCTATCCTACTTTTCATATCTAAATCTTCCATATGCGCCTCTTTATTCATAACATAGATAGATAGTTGAAAACTCATTTGAGTGAGTTCATATTTATCCCATTTCTTCAATATTTCATGGTCAATCCTTTTCAAATCAATATATAATAGAAATTTTGAGATCCACATTATAGATATCATATCATGATTCTCTAACATCAAATTATTATCCACCATGTTTTCTATCCATGGTTTGTAATGTATTGATTAGTCATAATCTTTAACAGACTCCAACTATTTTCTCTATCATATATTCAAATATTTCTAAGTGAATATATAATTTCAACTTGTATGATCAGTATATATATATCATGTTATATTTTTAATGATAAGGATTTCATATCATAAATGAAAAATTTAATGTCGCTAACTCCAAGTCATGTGTTAGGTAATTTTGATAATTATCCTTAATCAATGAGATGAATAAGCTACAACAATGTCATTATTCATAAGATAAAATCCAATTCTATTCATTTATGCATCACTAAAGAACAAAAACCATTATCCAATATATAATAATGTGATTAATGGTGTACTAAATGACCTTCTCTTCAGCTCCATAAAGTTTAATACAATCTCTTCAATGTAATGGAAATTAACTCCCTCCCATTTTAAATTTATAAGTGAAATATATAATAGTGATAAATTCATTAAAAACACTATATAATATCTAGTAAATCCAAGATAACAATGGATATATTTCAATGTTTTATTCTTAGGAAAATGGTTTATAAATTCCACCCTTGAAGGATTAAATTATATCCCATAACTTCTGATAACCTGTCCTAAGAATTATACTTTTATTTACCAAAATTCGTACATTATAAAATTTTAATATAGTTTCTCCTTTATCATGTTCTTCAACACAATTCTCATGTGATCTTCATTCACTCCTATTATCTTTGAATATATAATAATATTGTCTCTAAAAATTACTACAAATTGATTGAGATAATATGTAAATACATTTTCCATTAAATCCATAAATATAGTAGGTGAATTTGAAAGTCAACTAGAATCACAATAAATTCATAGTTTTCATACATTGTATGGAAAGTTTTCTTAGGTATGTTTTCAATTTTGTCCCACAATTTATAGTATCCACAAACAAAAGGTTCATCTATGAAATCTATTTACTCCTAATTGATCAAAAAATCAGAATTATGAGGTAAAGGATACATATTCTTGGTTTTTATCCTATTAAGAATTAGATAATTGATGCAGAGTCACATTGATCCATATCTCTTCTTAATATAAATAATTGGTGAACCCCATGTTAAATCACTGGTCTAGATTAATACCTTATATAGATTCACCTATAGTAACATATTTAATTCATACACCTCAGTTAGGGTTATTTTATAATGTGCCCTTGAAATGGGTTTAACAAAAGTTATTATTTTTTATGGAAAAATCAACTTAATTTTTTTTTACAAAGACATGGAAACTATTAAGAAAAGGCATCAACAAAATCCCATGAAATCGGCATATCTTTAATGTTTAGTTTATCCCAACCCATTAGAGAAAAATAACATTTATGAATAGGAATTAAGACCTATAAATTGATTAAATTTTTATTGGAAGATTTTTAGCATTAATTTGTAATATTAAATGTGATTTCCCTTCCATGTAAATTTATATGGGCTCACTATAAATAGATCCAATATATGTCTTGAATTAAATAACATTATAAGAGATAGAAAACAAAAATATTTTAAAGAATAATATTCCCAAAAAAACTTAAATTATATAACAATCATAATCATATGATATGACTCTCATACCATTAAGAATTTTCACTGATAATTCAACATCTAATAATTGAGGGGATAATATCATACCCTTGGAAAATTCTTCAGATATAAAATATTTTCTCTAACCAGAATTGAATAAGACATTATTAGTTCTTATAGTGGATAGTGACTGTACCTTCCAACACATCATTCTCATAAACCACATAAGACATATTGATCACATGATATTTTACTATATCTATAGGATTGATGAGTTAATTATGTTTATAATCAGGATTAACACATATATTTAAGAATTTTTTATCATAATGTCCATACTTCTTTCATTTCAAAATTTTAGTATTGGTGGTTTCTTTTTTCATATTTCTATCCACTCACATAAATATATATCTTATTCCCATCACATTGGTATTTTTATGACTAGTGATCTTCTTTTCCATACATAAATAATTTTTTAGTCCCCTTAAGATAATTTCTTCCATATTTATTACCATACCTATGGCAAAAAAGAAGACTCATATTCATCCCCCCATAGTTATTTATTTATAATTTCATTTCAATTCCTTCTTTACCTTCTTATCAAAACAGTTTTTGATTGGTGACTCTGATCTCTACTTCATCCTTGAGAGATAATTGAATAATTTCTTCATAGATAATATCTCTTATTGATAACACCTTTTAAAAAAATTTATATCTACTAAGAAAGATTATAGTCAAACATTCATGTTCAATGATAATTCCATATTCATGCCTGAGGAGTCTTTTAAAATTTTTCTCATAGGTACTATTGGATTACTCATCCATCAACTTTAACTCAAGGAATTTATTCTTTTTTTTTGCATGAAAAATTTGAGCGAAGTACTTATTGAAAAATATCCTCCTAAAATTATCCCACTATAAGGATTCAATGTCTTCCTATTTCATCTTGTTCTAGATAAGAATAAACTATTGATCAACCTCACCTTCCAAATGATAATTATCTAAAATAATTTTTTCGTGATCTAAGCACTATAGCGTGTAAAATATCATTTAAGTTGTTTTGATACATTTATTAGTGATTAAAGATCAGTGTACCCACTAAAATAAGGTGGGTGTTTTCTCATGAAATATAGAACTATATTTTGTTCCCTCTATTGCTCATTTAGAAGCTCAGTATGATTCATTGATTGATAAATTTATAGAATCATTGAAATAATATTTTTTAATCAATCACCCATATAATTTTATTTCTCATGAAAAAAATCATTGTATGGTCAGTAATATTTAGTATTAGTTATAATTCCCTTTGGTTCCATACCATAAATAAAACCAAAAAAACCCTAGGGAGAGAGATGATAATCATAGTGAGTGATCATATAATCACGAAAAATCATTCATATTATATCTAAACCATGAAACCTTATTTTTAATTAATCAAACATTAATATCATCTCATATCACTATGGCTTATCATAGTTTGTCATATATTATATCCTCTAATTCATCATAATTACTCATATGTAAAATTTAAATTAACCCATGAATATCCTCTGGGTGTTTATAACAAGGTTTTTAGTACTAGTCCCACTCATTATTCACCAGTTATGATATATTTAATACCCAATACAACCCTTTTATATTTGTTACCCCTCAGTGCATCTGTGACATAGCTGAATACACCATCCATTATCTAGATAGGGGAATATTTTTTTTAAGAAAACTACATTATCCCTACTTTACCCAAGCTTCAATATGATTTCCTATACTTATAATTATCCCCATTGTTTTCCAAAAAGTTCTCTAATCTTAATATGAAAAAATAACTAAACCATACTTTGATACCAATTGAGGTGAACCAAACATTGCATACATGACTATTACATCATTTTAAAACAATATTCAATACATATCATATTAATATATTTCATAAAAGTGAAAGGTTTAGTATCTCTGAATACTAGATTCATAATCATATATTTTTTTAATATCTTCTACATGTCCCACAAATTTCATCTCACTAATTAAACTTTTTAATAATACCCAACTTAAAACCATTCTTCAAAACCTATGGGAAGGAAACATAAGAAAGGGTAAGATCATAAGATTATTAAGGGTAAATATGGGATATATCATTCAATGATCATATGTAGGTATAAAATTACTATAAGGGTAGGAGAATATGATATTAAAACTTGAAAATCATAGACATAAATTCATTTATCATAATCATGGCATAAGGAATTGGAAGATCATAAGAAATGAATCACAGAAGAATAAAAAAACATTTTTCATGATTTATTATCATAAGAATAATAACATGTTATGAAGAGTGAAATTAGAAGTGTGAAATGATAAATATAAAATAAATGATATATCGAGGCTATCAACTGAGGCCATCATCATGTGTTAGGATTGGGGAAACCACATGTGTACTTACATTAGGCATAATATAACTACCCTTTTACCCTCATTTAGGATTTGGATAACCATTCATATACTTTTTTATCTCATAAAAAATTAATCATTACATAATAAATTAGAGATATATAATTGACCCACACATCACATTATAACTATCCATTCATATATATTCCACCAGATCATGAAAATATTTATCATTTCATCATAGTTTAGCCCCCAGAAAAGAAAACTGGTTACATCAAGATTGTATCATCATAATAATTAAAACTAAAAATATTGAATAAATATTGTATAGTTGGATCACATCCACGATTAATAATAATTAAAAACAATGGAATTTTTCATGGATGAAAAACACTCTTCCAGATCACTGCAATATTTATTTAAGAAAATAAACATTTCATTTTGAAAAAAAAAATTAAATTATCAAAAATTATTGAATATTAGGTGAAAAAATATTACAAAAACCATGGAAAATTTTAATGGTATATTAAAGGAAATGTATAGTTATGATAAGAGTAATACCATTCATATAGTAAAAGATAAAAAATAATGTATTGTAACCATTGGTAAAAAGTTCCTCATTTAGAAAATGATAAAAAAAGATTCATTTTAACCCATTTTATATAAGGTGTAAATTGGGGAGAATGAATTTAATCAATCACTGATGAATAGTAAAAACAATTATTGAAAATTCATTACAGAAAATATGGACATGGAATAAATATAATCTTTACTGTATAGAAAAATATATTCTATTTTCATTAAAAACATTTTTTCAGACTGTTGAGTACATACAGAGAGGAAAATGAAATTGAAAAAATATAATATCCAAAAATTAATCGATCATAAGAAAATATATTTAATATTTAAGTGATATATTACATAATTTAAAAAATTTTATTTTAGTTGTAAAAAATCCTGATAAAATGTAAGATTATAACATAAAACCCTTACCTTAGGTATAAATTTCTTTGTAAGTTCTTTTAACCTCCTCTTCTTTGAAATTCCATCTTTTTATTACTCTTTAATCCATATTAATATGGTCTTTGGAGAATAAAATGATATCAATAATAAATATAAGGAATATAAAAATGTTTTTGGGTAGTTCATGGTTAAGATATATGATTCTACATTTGTGAATAATGGAGCAGAAGAGGTGTCATTTTATATGTGAGTAGAGGGACACTGATAGAATTACATAAAATTTTTGAATAATATAAGGTAATTTTATTTTTAAATTGTACATAAATGAAAAAAATTATATTTAATTAAATATAAGTTTAAAATATCTTCTTCCAATAGCATTTATACATGTTTATGTCTCATTTGTACACTTATCTCATAATTTAACTACCTTTATTAACACATATTAACCCTAATCGTGGTAAAACATTTTTACTATTCTTACTATTAATTATGAAAAAAAAATCCCTGTTACAAATATTTTTACATGTTAATTTGAAATATATAAACCATTTTGTTAGATTCAATTTCTATAAGTTGTATAAATTAACATCAAAATATATGTGCAAATATAATGAAAATCATTTTGAGAAAAATTCATTTTTAAGCATAAAACAAAATTTTCATTCATTATGTACCTTGAAAAAATTATTAGATGAATGTTAAAATATTTTATTTCATATATAGTCTAAATATTACATTTTTATATTTAATAAATAGTTTTTTATTTAATTTATTAAGATAAAAATAGATTGTGCACATAAAATAAAATTTATTAAAAATAGAATGTTCTCCCTCAAAATATTTTTTCTTTATTCATAAAAATTATATGACTAATTTATGAAATATTATTATTAAAATTTAAATAAATATCATTAATTTCAGTTTTTTATTGTAATTTATTTATTTATATAAAAATTCATAACACCAAGAGGAATACATTTCATCAGAAAATGGATCCTTTGTTCATGAATGGATATTATTATTATTTAATAATTATTTATTATTAATTAATAAATATAATAGAATTACGAAAAACATTTATATATATGTTTAATAATGTGTTTAATAATATTCATAACCTTCAATCCAATATCTAGGTTATAAGTGCCATAATATATTGTGGTTCATTTAGCCTCGGGGTTACGGGTAAAGAATGATATCAAATAATTAAAATATATTTCAAAGTAATACATATAAAATATTATGGTGTTACAGCATGGGGTGAAAATAATGGATGATTGGATAATTTATTACTTTCACCAATCACTGAAAAAATATTTTTTCAGATTAACCTTCAAAATTAAATATGTGGGGGATTGAGTTTCTATAATGCTTTTTTCTATAATCCAAGACTGAACATGATATTCAATCTATGAAAAAATGTTCCCATTTAATGGTTTAATAATATATTCGTCTTCATATTCCAGTAGATCAAGTAATTTATTAAACTCTAAAATCAATCAAATATGTTTACATTAAATGACACTGTAAATGGAGGTACCCAACATCAATTTAGTAATCATTAAGCATTGTTTCTATTCATTTATCAGTCATCTCAAGCTTGGTAATCAACCTATGGGATGTTTGGACAATGATATAAGTGTATATTAATTTTTATATTGATATAGATGATGGATAATAAAATAAAATAACAATAATGAGACAAGAAGATAGTGAAACTAACCTTAAAAAGGCACACAAATACAATTTAAATACCACACGCTTGTGATGTAATTGAAACCTGAGTTATGAGAGGGATAAAAATTAATTTAAACGAATATAAGAAAATAAAACTAGGTTTAGATAAGGTTATTGGATTTAATATAAGATAAATAAAAATTCATCAATAATAAACATAAAATTATAAAAAATTCTTATGAGATTACAAAAAAGATGTAAATTTTGAAGAAAAAAGAGACGAGGGGTCACTCTAGTTAAAACTAGATTTTGAAAAATATTAAATCCATATATAAATTTTGGTACATGAAAAATATCCATCCTTTACTTCTATGATTTTGACCCCTTGAATGGAATTGGAAGAACTTATTTATAATAAAGAGGGGTGGATGGTTTCCCACAAAATATATCATTTTATATTTTACACCTATTTCGACTATAATATTGAAAAATAAATAAAATTGATCATCTGAAAATTCATCAGTTTCAGAATTATTAATCCAAAATAAATCAAGTCTATTGAACACCATTATCCAATTTAATTAACTAAATACCAAAGTGTAATTTTTCTTTATGAAAAAAAACTTCTCATTTGAAAATTCAAGCTTCACATAAATTTATCACCATTAAAATAACAAAATGTTTGTGGATGTAAGTTAAATTCTTTTTAACATTCCCTCATTTATATCTTCACAGAAAAAGTTGAGATCATTTGAACTAATGGTTGGGAGATATTGTCCCAATATTCGGAGTGGTCCAAACTATTGATAGATTTTTGGGGATTCATGTAATTCTTTAGTTCGGTAACTTAATGGATAGATTAATCATTGATATTTTTTAAAGTACTTATACCCAATTTTTTTATTCCATATATTGGGATTGAATCTATTTTTAATTTTCAATTTTTACTTATTACAAAAAACATCATAATTGGTACAGGAGGCTGGATACAAATGTTGGATCTTCATCCATGATCGAAATGGGACTCAAAATGACTCATATAGCTCCCAGTATAGTTAAATGATATATACAAAAATATTACAAGATTATTAATAAATAATAATAACTTGAATTTTATTAGAATATAAAAATTTATGATGAAAATATGTTACTATTATCAATATGGACAATTTCAATGAAATCCATCATATTATATTCAATATAAAAGAATGAACACTTTTATGAAAAATAGATTATTTTTAGATAAAATTAGTTAAATAATTAATTTGAAATCAACAATGATATTTAATTATCATATACTATGGATCCTCACACACTTGTATCGTTCACCCTCCGAAAAATAGATTTTTCTTGAAAATATCTTAAAATGAGATTTCAAGGAAGAGTTATCAGAATATCATGGTCAAAAGGATAATACCACTCCCAATCACTAAGTCATTAATCAAATACAAGATAATATATTAGGAAGGATTCAATTGGATATTTTTAAGTGATCCCCATCAAGATCATTTGATTGAGGTTAGGAGGATCATACATATTTGATTCATGGAACTCTCTTCAGAATAATTTACGCATCGTTTCGGTTTTAATATCATGGATGATCTTTCTATTGTTTTAATTATCATTCAATACAGTAATAAGATTTATTTAATCTCATAAAACCCATCAGTGGTATAAAATCAATGCAATGAACCTTTTATTAATAAATTATGTTCAAAATAAAGAATAATGGATACCCTATTTTATATCAAATGTAATGCTATAGATTTTCCATTAAAAATGGATATCATAATCGATGTCATAAAATTTTATATAAATTTTTTAATATTTATTTATTTATGATATAGGATAATTTAATCAGTAATTTTTGTCCCATTGGGTGGTAGAATTTGATAAAAGAGCTGGTGAATTGAGTTCTTAAAACATTCACAAATATAAAATCACTATCTTTAAATCCTAGGAAGAATTTTTTTAGTAGTAAAAATCAGATAATCATAATAAAAATTTAAATATAAGAGAAGTATTATAAAATTAATAAGTTATATAGATTTAAGGAACAAATATCCTCTAGTCTACTCCATCAATCTTTCCCTCAATGATCATGGTGATTTTCACCATGCATATAATTTTTCAGGGACCTTGGCAGTTGAGAATAAGCAACTGAAATTTGTTAAAAAAAGGTACCAAGAGCTATAATTCGGCTCAAAATTTTAAAAAACGTATCATTAGTCTTCACACACTCATAAAAATTCATGTAAACATTATTAATAGAAGATGTGAGTAATGGATGTTAGTTTAGAACATAGTTTCAAGAAGAAATTAATTGGTGATGAAGCTTTTCCATATATTGAGTAAACTTAAAAAATGGCTCTTAAGAACATTGTTTCCAAAATATATAACTTGATACCTCATAGTAGTAGAATAATTTTTTATTCATGGAGTACCAATGATTAAAAAATAGGGCATACATGATTGTGTCTTATTGATATCAACTCTTGAATATAAACTACAATTCCCTATTGAATTTGAACTTCTTAGTATATCCCAAATGGTCAAGAGTAAATAATATAATACTCAAAAATTTATTATATTTTACATTATATGTTACTTTCTTATAGAAATATAAGAAATAGATTATCTTTCTAGTACAACTCATGTCTCCATTTAAAATTTACTCTTCTTGGAAAAATTATCATTAATTACTCTAACCATCCCTTATTCAAACATATCTACTTTTAATAAAACTAGATCATGATTATAATTCTCTCAACATACCAAAATGGTAATAATTCACATCATAATAGTAATAAAATATATTATACATATTTAAAAATTACCCAACATCATAAGTCTTCTGAATCATAAAAATTATGGTCATAAGTCAATCTAACATTATATGACTTTTCTTGTCATTTTAATACCTTACTATAATTCCATAACTTATTTTAATCTAAGAAGTTCCTCTGATTGTAAGAATTAAGAGTTCGATTATAACCATTTTTTATCTTCCTTTCTAGCCATAAGACTTTATTAAATATATTTCTTGCCTCTAAATGTGAATACTTATTTTGATCATAATGATTTGGCATTAACTAAAGTATTTACCATAAGACATCAACATTATACTTTTATTTTGTCATAGTTCATCATTATAGGACTTTAAAATCAAAATACTTTAGTATAAGTCTTTATATGAGTGTAATTTTTGAATATAAGACTTTTTCTAATCATATTAAACAAACACATTTCAAGATTTTGAAAACATGAATTGATTACAAACATTTCAATTGTAAACCTCCATATATGGCATCATTACTTCATACAACATGAATGTATGACATAAATAAATATAATATTTCATCAACTAAAATGTAATCAAATTCTGGAAAACATATTTAAAACTTTAAAAATAATTATCTTCACATTTAAGAAAAAATATTTAAAAGCAATATTTAGGTTATTTTATCATTAAAACATAAGATAATTGGGATATGATGGAAAAATATTTGTCTTTCCAAAAATATCCCCCTTTTATGATCAGAAAAACAATAAAATTTTAAACATCTAAATTTATAGTTTTTTATAACAAATCATTTCAAATTAGAATATTTAGTTAAGTTACTAACTAGATTACTATGGAATATGAAATTTTTAGTGAACTTTTATGTTTGGTCTATAGTATTGTCCCCCTTTTGTGATATAAAAACAATGATAAAATAATATATGTAATACTTCAATATATCACAATGAATATAAAAACTATAATTATATTTGAGTGAAATGAATTTGAATTTGGAATTTACTTGTAGAAACTACGAAATAGTAAAATTAAAACAAGAACATGAAATAGATAAAGTAAATTTCAATGTATAAAAAAGAAAAGAAAATAATTATAATCCATTAAAATTTAATAATAAAATAATTAGAATACCAAGATTTGAGAAATATACACACTAAAATTTGTCTATAGTCTTGAGAGTGGGATATATTGATGGTTAGGCAGAGGATTAATAGAAGCAGGGTTAATAGCAATAGTTATATCACCACGATCAATTGGTCCTTTCTAAAATATATCAAGATAGGGTGTGATAGGGTTCCATTCACATTATTTAACTCTAAGTTATATTTTTTCTATGGTTTTACATGTATTTTCTGATAATATTTAATGTAAAATATTTTTCATCTTCTCTTCATCTATATCATTAACTTTATAGTAATTAATATCTTATTATATAGGTGTTGATCCTGATTTAGTAAGCATTTGGCTCTAGAGAAGAGGATAATCATGTGATTCATGATCAAGGTATAATTTGATAAAATCAAAGAATTCATCCAATATTTTCTAGGAATATGGATATCTATTCAGGGGTACCTTACCCATATACATTAAACTTCTCATTTCAAACAATTTTTTATCAATAGTATCTTTATTTCTCAAAATCTCATCCATATAACAATACAACTAAAATTTATACCCCTTATTTATACAATAATTTTAATTTTACATTACTCCCAAAATATTTGATATGTGGGTTATTGGGATAATTTTTATATTATTATCTAATTAATTGATCCTCTAGCTAATTTTAAAAATAAGGTCTGCTAATATGTCAAAGTAATTGAAAAATATATTCTGAAATATTCTATAGAGTTATAAGTGGATCATGATTTTGTTGATATGATCAATATACAACCATATAATAAAGATTTTAAGTATATATAGCACATCTTCTAGTTATAGCAGTCTTATTGGATTCCTAATGGAAGGATATGAGAGAATATAATTTTTTTAAATTTATTTAGACATAACAAACTACATAGGAAACAATGTACTGTTATTTTGAATATCCCTAATTTAAAAAAGGCTTTGTAATGGTCCTCCATTATAAATACTATCATAGAGTAAAAGTAATTAAGAAAAAATAAGAAGTTATGTCTCATTTTAGATTGATTCACCCTATCAACTTTGGAAAATTGATCAACTACCTACTTATACAACTTATCTAACTGATAATTTAAAAAAACTAGTAGAGATAGGTAAGGTTGGCCTTTTACATGTACTTTATCAATTCCCTAATTATAATCTCTTTTAACTATATAATATTTAATAATATTTTAATCAAAAAAAGTTCAAACCTTTACTATGACCATATTTTCAATATTTTAATTGATTTCCTTTATATTAGTGGGAAAGACATTATATTTTCATTCAAAATAGATTTTAATCCCTTCAAAAACATGATGTTGTTTTTAATATTAGTGGAAAGTTCCTATAAGGCCCCAGCCTTAAACCTTACTTAATCTTGAGTTATTACAAGATTACACATTGAGGATCTTTTCGGGTTTAGAGTTTTAGAGAATTAGATCATAAAACTTGCATTACATTCCACATATAAACAAAGTGGTTACATAAAGATAGTATTCTTCATTCCCATCAATGGAAACACATTTAAAATAAAACATGGATTATTTCTTGACACTTCCTTGACATTATCATCATATCATGTACCTTTCCCTTAACCAGTGAAAAACATTTCAAAAAAACTTGGGATGAGCATAAAAAGCTCAGTATGGGTTATAAAAACATGGAAAGGAAACATGAGTTCATATATACATAAGAATGAAATCATACTTTACCCATAAAACATAGGCACTTTAACATACCTCATAAAATCATGAATAAATCATAGAAACCATAAGACATAAAGGTAACTTGAGGCATTCATAACATTCTTACGTAGGGAGTAACCCTCTTGGTTACGTTTGGAATACCCATCACATTATATTCCCTAAAATCTCTTCGGAGAAACCTTAACGTTTCACTCCTTCGCGTTACCCAATGCATTGGAGAGCTATATCGGGCTCACCCGCCCTTAGTTTATCAAGGAACCACCCGTCTACATAATAATTCCCATGAACCATAACATAATCGTATCACATAAAACATGCATAAAGGAAACATAACATTTCCACATTTCAATCACAAGATATCAATACAACACAAAAACATTTTGAAAACCATTTTCAATACCAAAATAAAAGAAAAGTAAAACATGGTATTTATTTTTCTTTTAAAAAGAAGGTATGGCTTGTAGAGGAAGCCGGAACTCAAATAACGGTCACGATGGCGGTGAAGTCATTGTCGCCGCATACGTACGACAAAAACATTCCCTTTTGTCTTTTAGTAAACTCTTCGTATAAAAAAGATTCCTTTTGAATAAAAGTATAAGTCAAAGGGGTTTATAGACCGTATAAAAGAAAGTTGTGTATAAAATAAAATATGCCTCAATGAAAGGAGATTGATGTATCCGACTTGACCCGACTGTTCTTTAATCTCCTGAATAATAAACTTGAGTTAATCTCTACATTCTTATTAACCTTTTTCAAGTTCATTATTCCTTTTATACCATGTTATGAACATCATGTAATCATTTAAGTTAATAATGTTCATTTTGTCGGTATTTGGTTCTTAAGTCAAAAATAGACTTCTTACACTTACATGTTGTTAATTTGGTCAAAGTATTATTATATCCAAAATGATATTAATTATTTGGATAACATATATATCATATATATTCATAATATACATGTATTTATAATATTACATCACATTCAGAGGTAAGAAATGAAATGCACCGTTCATGGAGACGGTAAGCCGTACGTACGCATGAACGCTACTTCCATTTCTATTTCGTATTTTCTGGAATGGATTCATAATGATATAAGAGTATATTATAATTCCAGTATAATAACATATATAATATAATTAACTTTATCCTTTACACATCCCACATATGGTATTAACGAATCAAATTACTTTCAGGGGGCGGTAGTCCGCACTTCCTAAAATGAAGATATCATGTTTACCCATAATGGAAACCATAAAGGTATGCCCAAAATGAAAAAAAACAGAAGCTTAAGGAAAAAATAAACATATTATATATCATATATAAAAATAGTGAAATCATAATGGTCACCTTTGAAGGTGTTAAATGAGTATTGAACAATCATCGGGAGGCAGAATTTCGCCATCCACGGAAACTATATGTTCTTTAACCATTTGATGTAGTTCTGTGAGAGTTTAGCTCAAATAAATCTTATAACAACATCCTAGTATATTGAAGATACTGGTGTTGTTACAAAAGAAGTAAATAAAAAGAGTTTAGGGGGTTGGAGAAGCAAAATAAAACAAATGAACATGAGAGAATGAATTACCTTTAAAAGTGTAACTCCTTTTGATTTGAGCCTAAAGGCTTACTTTGGAAGGATTATGCCCAAAGGGAATCCTCTAGGATGAGGAGAGGGATGTGGAGAGAGTAAATGGGCAGGGGTTGGCCGAGCCAAAGGCTTGAGGAGTGTGTGAAATGAGGTAGAGATGGGGGCCTTTAATAAGAGGAGAGGAGGGGCACTTTTGGAAAGTAAAGAAATATTACTTTATTTGAAAATGTGTTTCGGTTTTAAAAGGTCCCAAATTGATATAATTCGTGGATAATCTGATAAGGGTTCTAAATACACTCATCCAATTGGTTTTGGAGATGTGTAGTTCATAGATTTTACATTATCTTTCCATTTTATTTAAATCGTCAAATAATGATGCCATCACTGCATCATTATTATGTCATAAATAATTTAATTTATTTAATGTCTAAAAATTATTAAAAAAATACTATGACGTAGGAAATATTTTTATCTTTCCAATGACTATTTATAATAAAAAATATGATCATTATAACCCCATGTAAAAATTGTTTTCGTAAAACATATTATGTTTGTGTCATTTTTACTTTTACATTAAATAAAAAGTTATTTATGTCATTTCCCAACCAAAGTGTCTCCATGGGGTCCCCAAGTTGCCCCATGGCTTGTCTTGGTCGTCCATGACACAACCAATGAGGGTAGGACATGTGTATAGGTCATTTCATATTATTAAAGCATTATTTATACCTTAAACTACCCTAATTACCACTAATCACGATTAAGAACTTAATAAGTTACTATTCACCAAAAAATTATTATAATCTCATTGAACCACATTTTACTTCGTAATGACAACCATGTATGTCGTAATTTTGAAATTCAAAACACAATGATGGCAAAATTTCATTTAAATGGAAAATCAGTCTTTATAAGTACCACTTAGTGGTTTCACAATTCATCAAAAATTGATGTTTTTCAGAAAATTACCAAAAATTCACCCTAAGCTATATTTGATATTACGAATTCAAAAATGAAGTCTACTTTAAAAAATTAAAAACATATAAATCACATTAATTAATTTAATAATTAATTCCCGCTGGCAGAGCAAATAGCGTGTTTTTATGAAACAATAAGTATCAAAAGATTGACACTAGTTTAAGTCCAATTTCAAAGTGAAATTGATTCCAACGACCACCATTGGATTAAATGGTAAAAATATATTCATATTACACATTAAGACCAATTCAAAAGATAATCTAATCATATAAATAAATTAGATTAAAAAGCATTTTTGATGTAAATTGCATTATTTTTCACTATTCATTAAAAAATGAACATTGTCAGAAAAATTCCAAATATTCACACAAAGTAAATTTTGATGTCCAAATCATAAAGAATAAGTTTATTTTGACAAACATAGTTTATAAAATTGTCAAAAGATAGATTTAAAAAGGGTTTTCCATCATAAGGCAGTAAAACAATCTTTTAAGAATATTAGTGTATTTCATGCTTAAGATTGGATTTAATTTCATTTTAAGCCTCTAAAACACTATCTTAATCATTAATAGACATAGATAAAAATATCTATTATTCATTACTTACTTGGGATGTTACATCCTTCCCCCCTTTAGAAAATTGTTTCCCCGCAATTTATTTACTTATCGAATAAATGGGGGTACTTATCCCTCATTGCATTTTCAGATTCCCATGTTGCCTCTTCAATCATGTGGTTTTTCCACAAAACCTTTACCTGGTGAATCACTTTATTCCGTAACACTTTCTCCCCGTGGTCAAGAATCTGGACCAGTTGTTCCTCATAAGATAGGTTCTCTTCCAGCTGAACTACCTATGGACTCAAAACATGACATGGATCTGGCATATAATTTCTCAACATCGAAATGTGAAAAACATTGTGTACCTGAGATAAACTCGGAGGTAAAGCCACTCGGTATGCAACTGATCCAACTCTCTCCAGAATTTCGTATGGTCCAATGAACCTTGGACTAAACTTTCCTTTCTTACCAAATCTCATCACACTTTTCCAAGCAGAAACCTTGAGAAAAACATGATCACCTACCTCGAAAGATAGATCCTTCCTCGGTTATCCGCATAACTCTTCTACCTGCTCTGAGCTGTTCTCATGTGTTTCTGAATCAGCTGAACTTTTTCTGCCATCTATTCTACCAATTCTAGTCCCATCAACTTCCTTTTACCCACTTCATCCCAGAAAGCTGAAGTTCGACACCGCTTCCCATATAATGCCTGAAATGGTGCCATCTGTATTCTGGAATGAAAACTGTTATTATAAGAAATTTCAACCAAAGAAAGATGTTGGTCCCAACTTCAATGATAATCCATAGAACAAGATCGTATCATATCCTCCAATGTCTGAATTGTTCATTATAACTTCCCATCTGATTGAGGATGAAAAGATGTACTAAAATTTAATTCAGTACCCAATGACTTCTGAAAGCCTTTACAAAAGTTAGAAGTAAACCTGGGATCACGATCCGATACAATGGAGAGAGGAACTCCATGTAGCCTGACTATTTCTTTAAGATACAAACGGGAAATTTGATCAAAAGAGAAAGTATCTCGTATAGCAAGGAAATGAGAAGATTTTGTCAAGCGATCAATAATAACCCAGATTGCATTATTACCTCGAGATGTCTTTGGTAATCCAATAACAAAGTCCATGGATATATTTTCCCATTTCCACTCTGGCACTGGTAAAGGCTGAAGCATCCCTTTCGGTAACCGCCGCTCTGCTTTAACCTGCTGACAAGTCAAACACTTCACAGTAAAATCAGCAATGTCTCTTTTCATTCCATCCCACCAGTAATACTCCCGCAGATCTCTATACATCTTAGTACTGCCCGGATGAACTAAAAACGGAGAACTATGAGCTTCACATAACAACTCTCTCTTCAACTATGAATCACAAGGCACACACAATCTCTTCCCAAATCTCAAAACACAATCATTATCAATGTTGAATTCAGGCAACTTACCTTTCTGAACCAGCTCTACCTTTTTCTGCAACTCACTATCTTGCTTCTGTGCTTGCTTGATTCTATCTGATAGAGAAGATCTCACTGATACCTGAAACAAAACAGAAGGACTTCCTGCACCAACAACTTCTATGCCAAATTTCATCAAATCCTTAACCAAAGGATCACGTTCCAAACGCAACATTGTTAATGAAGCATTACTTTTTCGACTCAAAGAATCAGCCACTTTATTTTCTTTTCCCGAATGGTAATGAATTTTACAATCATAATCCTTGATTAATTCTAGCCATATCCTGTGTCTCATGTTTAACTCTTTCTGAGTGAATATATACTTTAAACTTTTGTGATCGGTATATATTTCACACTTTACTCCATACAAATGATGCCTCCAAATTTTTAAAGCAAAAACAAAAGAAGCTAATTCCAAATCATGTGTAGGGTAATTTACCTCATGAGTTTTCAACTGTCGTGAAGCATAATCAATTACCTGATCATTCTGCATTAGGACGCAACCAAGTCCTTTCAATGAAGCATCACTGTAGATAACAAACTCACCATTCCTGAAAGGTCGTGCCAAAACTGGAGCATTCACCAATCTTCTTTTCAATTCCTGAAAACAATCATCACATTCTTTTGTCCAGATAAACTTAACACCCTTCCGAGTTAGCTTAGTCATTGGACCAGATAATCGTGAAAAATTTCTAACAAACCTTCGGTAATAGCCTGCCAAACCAAGGAAGCTACGAATCTCGGTTACATTTGTGGGTCTTGGCCATTCTTCCACAACTTTTGTTTTTGCAGGATCAACAGTTATTCCATCTTTAGAAACAATATGCCCAAGGAAAGAAATTTGTTGCAACCAAAACTCACACTTTCTGAATTACCAATTCAGTTTCTTTTCTTTTAAGGTTTGCAAGATAACCCTTAAATGTCTTTCATGCTCCTCTTTACTTTTAGAAAACACCAAAATATCATCAATGAAAACCACCACAAACTTATCGAAGAACTCATTGAAAATTCTATTCATTAAGTCCATGAATACAGCAGGTGCATTGGTTAGCCCAAAAGGCATTACTACAAATTCATAATGGCCATATCTCGTACGGAACACGGTCTTCGGAATATCTTCCTCCTTTACCTTCAGGTGATGGTACCCCAATCTCAGGTCAATCTTTGAAAAAAACTGAGCTCCCTGGAGCTCATCAAACAAACCATCGATATGAGGCAAAGGATATTTATTCTTAACAGTGATATTATTCAGGGCTCTATAATCAATGCAAAGTCTCATAGAACCATCTTTCTTTTTAACAAATAAAACAGGAGCACCCCATGCTGATGTGCTAGGTCTAATGAAACCTTTTTATAATAAATCTTGCAATTTCTCCTTCAACTCTAAAAGTTCAATTTGTGCCATTCGATAAGGGGGTTTTGAAATTGGCTTAGCATCAGGAACTAAGTCAACAGTAAACTCAACTTCCCGATCTGGTATTATTCTAGGCAACTCATCAGGAAAAACATCAGGATACTCATTTACCACTGGCACATCATTAATCTGAACAGTTCCTTTATTTTCAATGACGTGTGCAAGGTAACATTCATTTCCATCTTTTACAAGTTTCTCGGCCTCTTGATATGTTATCAAAAGTAAGGGTTCATTCCTTTAAACAAACTGAAAGTCTTTCTGAAAAGAAACTTCTTTATCTCTACTGTCAATCTTAGTATGGTAAATAGAGAGCCAATCCATACCCAGGATAACATCAAACTCTACTAGAGGTAGAACAATAAGGTTTGCAAGTAGTTTCTTTCCACAGATAAGGATAGGAAGATTCTTATAAATTCTTTTTGCCTCAACATTTCCCCCCAGGTGTTTTTAACAAAAGTTCAGGAGTCATTTCTTGATATGGTATTCCCATTTTACTAGAAAAGGTTTCAGAGATGAAAGAATGTGTAGACCCCGAATCAAACAACACACTAGCATAATTTGAAAAAACAAACAAAGTACCTGATACAACTTCATTTGATGGCCCGACATCTGCTGAAGTAGTTGCAAAGGATTTCTCCACCCCTTTCTGCTTGTAGTCTAACTGCTTCCCATCACTCAAGCTCTTTGTCAGACACTCGTTTGCATAGTGACCCATCTCATTGCACTTATAAAATTTCACTAACTGTAAATCAAATTTGTTCTTACCTTCACCTTGATCCTTTTCAGTGAAATCACGAGACTTATGTCCCATCTTACCGCATCGGTAGCACTTTCCAGAATTCAGAAGACATTCCCCAGCATGCCTTTTGCCACATTTATCACAAATTGGAAACTTAGTTCTCTTACCATCAGACTTTTTTGAAGAATTCTTACCTTTCTCCTGCCACCTCGGTCTCTTCTTCTGCTGGTTTTTATAGAACACTTGGTCATCGGCAAACTCCATTTCCACCTTCTCAGCACATCGAACAAGATTTTCATAACTTTTAAACTCACGAGAAGCTAATTCCCTTCAATATTTTGGCTTTAATCCTGAGTAAAAACGATTGATTTTACTATCAAGGTCTCAGATAAAATTTGGAGCATACCTTTCCAATAGAGTGAACCTTTCTTCATAGGCAGCCACTAAGTCTTCCTCTTGCCTCAATTCCAAGAATTTCTTTTCCATCCTAAGTCGAACAGCCTTAGGAAAATACTTCTCAAGAAACATACCTTTGAATTCGTCCCAGTCAAGAGCATCAATCTCATCAGCGTCCCTGATATTTTTGACCATAGACCACCACTGATCTACTTCACCCTCCAAACGGTAAATAGCAAGACTAACCTTTTGATTGTCTGAACACCCCATGACATCAAAAATCTTCTCTAGTTCTTTAATCCACCCTTCAGCTAGCACAGGGTCAGATGATCCTATGAATGATGGGGGATGTTGCCTCATGAAATGTTCCACCACTGACAGGTTCCTCTGCGGTTGATCTGGCTGATCTCGTGCATGGTTACCACCACCATTTACAGCCTGAGTCAACTGCGCCATTACTGCAACAAACTATTCAGTTCCAATTCCGACCATCTCAGGATGCTGATTCGGAAGGTTATTTCCTTTTGTATGCCTTCCTAACACTGCTTCCCAGTTTCCTCTGCGAAAACCATTCTGAACAAACATGTCTTAGATGAAGCAACATGGTAATCTTCAAATGCTATATCATTTCAAAAAAAATTTGGATAATCATTTAATAGAATTCTAACTCCTAAAGTTATCTAAACCGACCTTTGATACCAACTATAAGGCCCCAGCCTTAAACCTTACTTAATCATGAGTTATTACAAGATTACACATTTAGGATCTTTTTGGGTTTAGAGTTTTAGAGAATTAGATCATAAAACTTGCATTACATTCCACATATAAACAAAGTGGTTACATAAAGATAGTATTCTTCATTCCCATCAAAGGAAACACATTTAAAATAAAACATGGATTATTTCTTGACACTTCCTTGACACTATCATCATATCATGTACCTTTCCCTTGACATGTGAAAAACATTTCAAAAAAACATGGGATGAGCATAAAAAGCTCAGTATGGGTTATAAAAACATGGAAAGGAAACATGAGTTCATATATACATAAGAATGAAATCATACTTTACCCATAAAACATAGGCACTTTAACATACCTCATAAAATCATGAATAAATCATAGAAACCATAAGACATAAAGGTAACTTGAGGCATTCATAACATTCTTACGTAGGGAGTAACCCTATTGGTTACGTTTGGAATAACCATCACAGTATATTCCCTAAAATCTCTTCGGAGAAACCTTAACGTTTCACTCCTTCGCATTACCAAATGCATTGGAGAGCTATATCGGGCTCACCTGCCCTTAGTTTATCACGGAACCACCCGTCTTCATAATAATTCCCAAGAACCATAACATAATCGTATCACATAAACATGCATAAAGGAAACATAAAATTTCCACATTTCAATCACAAGATATCAATACAACACAAAAACATTGTGAAAACCATTTTCAAAACCAAAATAAAAGAAAAGTAAAACATGGTATTTATTTTTCTTTTAAAAAAAAGGTATGGCTTGTAGAGGAAGCCGAAACTCAAATAACGGTCACGATGGTGGAGAAGTCATTGTCGCCGCATACGTACGACAAAAACATTAACTTTTGTCATTTAGTAAATTCTTCATATAAAAAATATTCCTTTTGAATAAACTTAAAAGTAAAAGGGGTTTATACACCGTATAAAATAAAGTTGTGTATAAAATAAAATATGCCTCAATGAAAGGAGATTGAGACGATGTCCCATACCTCGTATCTGACTTGACCCGAACGTTCTTTAATCTCCTGAATAATAAACTTGAGTTAATCTCTACTTTCTTATGAACCTTTTTCAAGTTCATTATTCCTTTTATACCATGTTATGAACATCATGTAATCATTTAAGTTAATAATGTTCATTTTGTCGGTATTTGGTTCTTAAGTCAAAAATAGACTTCTTACACTTACATGTTGTTAATTTGGTCAAAGGTTCATTATATACAGAATGATATTAATTATTTTGATAACATATATATCATATATATTCATCATATACATGTATTTATAATATTACATCACATTCAGAGGTAAGAAATGAAATGCACCGTTCATGGAGACGGTAAGCCGTACGTACGCATGAACGCTACTTCCATTTCTATTTCGTATTTTCTGGAATGGATTCATAATGATATAAGAGTATATTATAATTCCAGTATAATAACATATATAATATCATTAACTTTATCCTTTACACATCCCACATATGGTATTAACGAATCAAATCACTTTCAGGGGGCTGTAGTCCGCACTTCCTAAAATGAAGATATCGTGTTTACCCATAATGGAAACCATAAAGGTATGCCCAAAATGAAAAAAAAACAGAATCTTAAGGAAAACATAATCATATTATATATCATATATAAAAATAGTTACATCATAATGGCCACCTTTGAAGGTGTTAAATGATTATTGAACAATCATCGTTTCGGGAGGCAGAATTTCATCATCCACGGAAACCGTATGTTCTTTAACCATTTGATGTAGTTTTGTGAGAGTGTAGCTCAAATAAATCTTATAACAACATCCTAGTATATTGAAGATACTTTTGTTGTTACAAAATAAGTAAATAAAAAGTGTTAAGGGGTTGGAGAAGCAAAATAAAACAAATGAACATGAGAGAATGAATTACCTTTAAAAGTGTAACTCCTTTTTAATTGAGCCTAAAGGCTTACCTTGAAAGGATTATTCCCAAAGGGAATCCTCTAGGATGAGTAGAGGTATGTGGAGAGAGTAAATGGGCAGGTTTTGGCCGAGCCAAAGGCTTGAGGAGTGTGTGAAATGAGGTATAGGTTGGGGCCTTTTATAAGAGGAGAGGAGGAGCACTTTTGGAAAGTAAAGAAATATTACTTTATTTGAAAATGTCTATCGGTTTTAAAAGGTCCCACATTGATATAATTCGTGTATATGGTTATAAGGGTTCGAAATCCACTCATACAATTGGTTTTGTACATGTGTAGTTCATAGATTTTACATTATCTTTCCATTTTATTTAAATCGTCAAATAATGATGTCATCACTGCATCATTATTATGTCATAAATAATTTAATTTATTTAATGTCTATAACTTATAAAAAAAATACTATGATGTAAGAAATCTTTTGAGATTTCCAATGACTATTTATAATAAAAAATATGATCTTTATATCCCCATGTAAATATTGTTTTCATAAAACATATTATGTTTGTTTCATTTTTACTTTTACATTAAATAAAAAGTTATTTATGTCATTTCCCAACCAAAGTGTCTCCATGGGGTCCCCAAGTTGACCCATGGATTTTCGTGGTCTTCCATGACACAACCAATGAGGGTAGGACATGTTTCTAGGTCATTTCATATTATTAAAGCATTATTTATACATTAAACTACCCTAATTACCACTAATCGCGATTATGAACTTAATAAGTTACTATTCACCAAAAAATTATTATAATCTCATTGAACCAAATTTTACTACTTAATGACAACCATGTATGTCGTATTTTTGAAATTCAAAACACAATGATGGCAAAATTTCATTTAAACGGAAAATCAGTCTTTATAAGTACCACTTAGTGGTTTCACTATTCATCAAAAATTGAAGTTTTTCAGAAAATTACAAAAAATTCTCCCTAAGATATATTTGATATTAAGAATTCAAAAATGAAGTCTATTTTAAAAAATTCAAAACATATAAGTCACATTAATTAATTTAATAATTAATTCCCGATGTCAGAGCAAATAGCGTGTTTTTATGAAACAATAAGTATCAAAAGATTGACACTAGTTTAAGTCCAATTTCAAAGTGAAATTGATTCCAATGACCACCATTGGATTAAATGGTAAAAATATATTCATATTACACATTAAGACCAATTAAAAAGATAATCTAATCATATAAATAAATTATATTAAAACGTAGTTTTGATGTAAAATGCAGTATTTTTCACTATTCATTAAAAAATAAACACTGTCAGAAAAATACCAAAAATTCACAAAAAGTAAATTTTGATGTCCCAATCATAAATAATAAGTTTATTTTGACAAAAATAGTTTAAAAAATTGTCAAAAGATAGATTTAAAAAGGGTTTTCCATCATAAGGCTGTAAAACAATCTTTTAAGAATATTAGTGTATTCTATGCTTAAGATTGGATTTATTTTCCATTTAAGCCTCTAAAACACTATCTTAATCATTAATAGACATAGATAAAAATATATATTATTCATTACTTACTTGGGATGTTACAGTTCTATAATTTTAAAAAATATATATCTTTATAAAATATTAAGGGTGTCTATGGAAAGGGATTTTGATGGTAAGGATTGAACCATTTGTCTTAACAAAATAACATTTAATGAAACCCTTTCAATTGAAATCTTACAAAAAAATTATAATAACGCATTTCAAACACCTAATTAAACAAGTTTCATAGCTATAGGATGTTTAGAATAACATTGAAACGACCCTTTTATCTCATCAATATATGTCATTGAGATTGGATTTGGTTGATAAAGATGAAACATTTTTATAAATTTGAATTTAGAGACAAACATGATATTCAATATATGAAAATATATTTTGGTAATATATTTATCCTTCATAATCCTCAAACTTTATTTCAACAAATAAAATCTTAATTGGGGAACTGTAATTTCCTTTAATTATTTCAATAGATCACTTAATATATTATTTTCTATAGTGCATTTTTGGAATTAGTGGTCTAAACAGGTTGAATATTCCTTAATATTCCATTTTGAGAATACATTATCATTATTATATGATAGAAATTGGTTTTAGAGACTATAAACTCATTAAAACATTGAAACACTTCCTTGGAATCTTGAAACTCAACCATATAATCATTTACCACAACTTTAGAATTCTCATAATCATTAAGAATTTAGCAGTAATTGTATTAGCATTATATTTAAATTTAGATTCAATTTGATTCATATTTACTAATAATGAAATGTATTCTCTTTTAGTACCAATGTATGGTTACTTTTTAGGGTCACCAGCAGAAGGCAACTCAACAACATGTTCTTTTCCAACACCTGAAGAAATTTTCATTAATAGAACAAGATTATATTATCTCAAAGTAGAAACTTCTTCATTTCCGTTTAATGAATCCTCCAAGTGATTTGTATCAATCACAACCTCTTCATTTGAAACTCTAAAAATAGGAATGGTTTTTTCAAAATCACATTATCCAAAACTTTCTTTAAGTAAGCGCTAACCACTGGTTCCATATTTTGGTTCCTGAAACACAGAATTAACAATTCGTTTCTCTACAGGTGAAATCCCATAAACTGTATATCATTTAACATACTTTGCCTCATCCTTATTAGGTCCTTATTCATGAGTAACAATTTTGGTAGCAGGTGGGACTACAAATCTAGGATTCTCTCACACAACTTGATCACTAACTCTAGTATCAAGTTCATATTCTACTTATTTATACCATTTTTTCACTTCCAGTATATTTATAGATGCATTCCATAACTACTACATGTTATTCCATTGGAATTTAGATATATTATGATGACTATATATCTTGGTCACCTCATAATCATTTAGAAATTAAGAAAACCCTAAAATTATATTTCATCCAACCACCCCGTAGGGTTTGTTTAGTATTTCACTTAAATTATGGAACTCTTAGATAGACCATGTAAATGTCTTATTTTATATAAAATAATTAATCAGTTAAGAATTTATTGAATAAAATCTAGAGTCCAAGTTCATTCATCATTATATGCCTCAATGGAATCCTTATAAGATATATACAAGGTCATGGTTTAATTTTGATAAAATCCTTGATATTTTTTATTTTCTTATACCTCAAATTATACCTTGATTTCTTTGGATTCCCAACATAGCATGCCTTGGCAGTTATGACTTATTATAATGGAAAATTGGAGTATAAAAAGTAGAGTAATGACCTTGGTATGTTGTGATACCCTTAATTATATGGGATAACATATGAAACAACTATGGGAAATATAATGGCTTATAAATAATAGAATACCATTTTGTTTTTTGAATTAATTTTCTTGAGCCATGTTTCTTACTACCTTCTTATTTCCCTTTTCTGAATAATTTTTAAGAATTGTTATATTGTGTAAATGGTTATGGATATAGTGAGAAATTATATGGTTATGGCATAGATCATATTATCTAATTATAATTAAAAACTAGATGACTATCAAATGATTCATTGATGTGAATTCCAATTGGTAATATGACCTTGGATCTGGTAAATGTCTAATATTCTTGAATGCCTCAACCCAGTATCAATGATTATTATGAAAACTCTAGCAAAATTATAATTCTTCGGGTAATCAACCATAATAGATATCATGTCCTCAAACATGGAATGATTTTATAATCTCAATAGATACCATTCTATACACTCAGAATATTACCTTATATATGTTCATCATGCTCAGTAATATCACTTTTAGATAGAGAAATGATGAGATTTTATCCATCAAATATTAATTTAGGGCTAAACATCATTTCTTGATGACCATGTATTGGTTCATTGGTATATATATTTAATTCATTGGAGTCATCCTTGGATTTTCATAGAATCATTACATGGGAATAATTTAACATGTTCCATGTATTTTTATTTGAATATTACTGTTAGGTGATTGTGCATATATCCATAAGTTCTATTTTCTACATTATTATTCCTATGATTAGAGAAGATTTGATAAAGGATGAAGTAAGTGTAATTTTCCTAGTCTAACAACAATTTAATACTTCCCATATTTTTATACTGAACACAATTATATTTTATACTCATGGATTTGAATAAAGTAGACACCTTTTTTGGTGTACTATTGAATTTTACTCATACCCTATTCAGGTTGGTTCATTTATGGAAACTCATGTATTTATTACAAATTAATTGATTATTTATTATATAAAAATAACATAATAATAAAACCTATAAAATCAATAAGACTAGTGTATTTTGGAATTACATACATATCATAGATTCATGAACATGGGATATGACAACATCATCGAAAAGTTCTTTAACATTCTCTTGTAAATCATTGTTCCTTTAAAACAACATTGTGTAACCTGGGGACATAAACAAGAAAAGAGTGAGTAATAAATCCCAGTAAATGAATATCAAAAGAATCATAACATGAATAAATTATTACATTATAGACAATACGAATTAAAATGGGACATAAAATGTGTTATCATCATAAATATGAACAATAATACATTACATATTAAGGTAATATAAATTCAACATGGGAATGTGGAAACGAATATAAAAATAATATTATCAGCTTAGGTTAAGGAAATAAATACATAATAGCAAAATGGAAAAAAATTACTTTTATGGATTAGGTTCACCCCCCAATCCCTTTCATGATTTATAGAGAGAATAAAATATTGCACAATTCATTGAAGCATTATATAATTTTGGGTGAACCATTATCTTTTATATCAGGTACATTTATAAGTGTGACACATAGATCATTCCACATAAGAAAATATTTCATCAAATTTCATCCCAATATCAAGGAATGTGTAATATATAATGGAATTCCATAATAAAATAATATTTTTGTCTAGGTGAATAACCTTGAGTGAAAAATAGATATGGAATCTAAAACAAAAAGTTTGTTCCTGGAAAAATCGCAGTTAAATTTTGGCAGCATAATGGAATTATATAATGGTCTATAAAATGGTATAATAAGATAAAAAGTGGTCATTAATAATTTATACGTTAAATGGAAAATATTATGTATTTTTTAGAACATATAACAACATTATAAATTGGAAATAAAAGGCATAAAATGAATAAAATTCTCAAATATATAGGAGAAGGAAAGGATCCCTTACTAAATTTTAGTATAGTAATATCTCAGGTAAATTTTATATTGAGAGGAAATAAATGATCTATCATTGTTAGGAAATAAATTGGGTAGTAATGGTGTATATACAAAGTAATTGAAAACATAACCAATTTTAAGTCAAAAGGTTAAATACAAAGATGGTTATTGAATTGAAAACAGTTGAGATAGGTCCCCTACTTTTGGTATGGAAAATCACAGGAAAATTTCAACAGTATAATGGGTGTACATAAATGTTTATGGGAGGGCTCAGTGAGAGTGAAAGGGTTATATTATTAAATTTAAATAAACAGGGTTGTAATTTTTTTTGTATAAAACCATACCCAAACAATAATAAATGGAACTTAAGAGGAACAATGTAAAAGAGGTGCTTTAATGAAAAAAGAGGGAGATCCATTGCCCTGAGGGGTGATTCCAAAATATTGAGAGGACATTCTTGAGGTATTTAGGAACAAAGGTAGGAATCTACATAGGGTAGGTAAGAGTAAGGATATTCTATAATGTTATTTTGTCAAGATAAATGGGATCATGGGTGGGTTTATACTGGAAAGATCGAAGAGTTATTTATTATTAATCGAAATTAATTTTTTGACACAATATAATAAAATAATCAAAACCACAAACAAAACAATATTATTTTCCACTAGTTTACTTAAAATTGTATTGGATTTCATAATTTTAAAAGAATAAGGGACGAAATCATTAAAATATTACTCTTGGGGGTGTAGATGTATGTTATGTTTATAAAGAATTGATTTTTAAACTGTAAAATATATTATAGTTTTTAGAGGATTCATAAAAGATTTATAAACATAAAATTTCAATATAATAACACATTATTTTAAATTTAAAACTCATATTTTTTTATATAACCATCATATAATTTATTTCATCACTTTTGATTCATTATGATGGCATAATATAGACCGTATATTTATACTATACTTAATTTTCACCTTGCAATTTGAATGTCTCAGAATATTATAAAAAAACTTACAGGTAGATAATTTTGAAATTATTATTCCAAATACAATATTTATTTTATACAAATAGTCTTCAAAACATGTGATTTTTCACTTTTAAAATCTAAAATTGAAATTTATTGAGAAATGTTGGTTTTTTGATAATAACAATTTTTGAACCCTTATAATAATTAGGTTCATCTTATAAAATATATATATTATCATTTATATTTAATATATTATATTTCATAATTATATATTAATAAAATCTGTTATTTAAAAGATTATTTAATTGATAAAAATACTTTCTTGATTGAAACTATATATTACTAAACTATAATTTTTGTTTTAACACATCAAACATCTATTTCTTATCAAAAAAATTATTTTATAGTATATAAAGTAAAAAATTATATAATTATTATTATATATGAAAATATTAATATTAATACTCTCAGGGTTACTTTTTTATAGACCTTTTTAAATTATTTTGACCCTTAATTTACATATTTTCCATTTACTCTGGTAAAAACTATTTACTACGTTTATTATTCCTATTGTTCAAAAACTAAGTTAACCATTTTACCTAATATTAATTATTATTATTTATAATAACAAATAAAATTTATTAAAATCAATTCATAGGGGCTTAATAATTTAATTTAATATAAAACCCACGAGCATGATGGAAAACTGTTTTATGAAGATTGAATGTTTTAAGGAAAAGAGGATTTTACTTTAACTCTTAAACTAGTGGTCTTCACTATATGAATTTAAATTAATATAGGTAGATAAATAATATAAAATTTTAATTTATATAATTTCTCATTAGGAAATATTATAGTTAATTATAATATATAAACATTACGCATTTTAAAATTTTTTCAATAAAGTGTATTTTTAATCCTAAAAATAATTTTGTTTTAAAAACCTGAATAAATGTGATTTAAATGTTATTAATTTTATTAAAGATAACTCAACAATAATTATGCTACATTTAAATCATATTTAAATAACAATAGATCTTTTAAATTACTTAATTTAGGAAAATAAATTATGGTTTTACAAAAAATGGGTATTTTTACTATTCACAAACAAATCAATATTTTTTTAAATATGTCAAAATTTAACCCAAAACTAAAAATGATATGTGGATATAAAAAATGAAGTTTAATATTATAATATAAATATTTCCAATGTTATATAAAATAATTATAATATTTTTCCACAAAATAAATAAAAGTTGTTTTTGGAGAAAACATATTTTTAAGAACAAAAATACATTTCCAAAAAAGCCTGATTTTTTACTAATAATTTTTCAATAAATTTTTCTTAATAGTAAATATATATATTTCATAAATTAGTTAATATTATTCATACATTCAAATTAAGTGGCCAATTTATAATGGTCCTATTTAAATAATCCTGGTTATTTTGTGTTTTTAGGGCGTATCACATATGCTATCGAGGATAATTTTATCTTTTCGAAACTCAATGCAATACAAATTTTTACCTAAGTAGATATCATGTTTTCAGGTTTTGACATTGGATGGTGCCTCATTTTTTTTTTCTTATCATGGGCTAGGATGTGGAATGTGATCTGGGGTCCAAGTATTTACTTAGACTAAATTTATTAGTTTCGTCTTTTATTTAATTATTATCAAATCTATCTTTACGTTTTTTATGAGTCATGTTTTGTATAATTCGAATATCTAGTTTACATGGAATCATATTCCTAAATAGTTAGTTTTATTGGTACTTTTAGGGTTATTAGTTTATTATTATCTTTCTTTTTTTATTTCTTTTTATTGTTCATATTCAATACTGAGTATCTTTCCCAAGGGTATATATAATAAAACAGGCTTAACAGATAAGGATATTACATCCTTTAAAATGAATACTTAAAACATTGTAAAATTATATTCCCAAGTACTGTAATAGGTTAGTGTATTTTAAAACATGAAAACAAAATCTTCTATCATAGTGAATGATCTTCAACATCTACCATGATGACCTCAATCTTTAGTGATTCTACCTAAATTTGTTTTCATAACCTAAGTAAATGACACATAAGAAGGGGGATGAGATTAAATGATTGGTAAGGTTAAATAAAGTAAATCCATATGAATGACATGAACAAAAGGGTATATAACTTGATCCTAACATATTAATATCATACCCTTCATATTAGAGATAATAATGCAAATTATAATTTCATATGACGTATATCATAAAAGAATTAAGTGAATATTTCACGAAATCAAAACATAGGAATAATACATGTATATTTGGAATACACATAATAATAGAAACTATTATATAAAGGCTATCTACCAAGACCATAATAACTTGTTAGGATTGGGAAATGAACAATGTACCTACTTCAAGATTGGGCTAACAACCTGTATACCCAATTTTTTATCATCTTGGGCTATAACCCATGTACCTTTTTTTGGCTTGGGATAAAACCTGTGTATCATATTTCTTTTAGGCTTTGTCTACAACGCATGTACCTTCTTTTTTTTCGATTGGGCTATAACCTTTGTACCCTCTTTCTTTTAAGATTGGGTTATAACCCATGTACCTTATATGTTTAGTCATGGGCTACAACCTATGTACCCTCTTTCTTTTAGTCTTGGGATAAAACCCATGTAACTTCTTGTTTATAGTTTTAGACAATAACCTGTGTACCCTATTTATTTTAGGATTGGGCTACAACCCATGTACCATCTAATTTTCAGCCTTGTGATACAAACCATATACCCTCTTTATTTATGGCTTGGGAGAAAACTGATGTACATTATATTTTTTAATCTAGGGATAAATCATGAATACCCTTTGAGCTCATATATAACTTATCATTACCCAACGCATTAGAGGGAGATATATGTCCCACCCATTCATAATAAAATAATTCATACATGTTACAAAAGATAATAAAACATTCATCATATCACGAACCGTAAAAATATATTGGTTTTATAACCATAAAAATAATAACCCATGAAATAAAATGGGTATAATTACAAATTCATCACATTATAACCTATTAAAAGTGATAAGTTTTATAATCACTTCATGAAATCATAACCTATGGAAAGAAGTGTTTTCTAAATGCATGAGACCCATGAAAGTGAAAGGGTTTTCATAAGTATCATTCCCTGAAAACATAAACCAAATAAGAAAGAATATTAATAGAACCTTTGGATAATTTCCTAAAAGGGCATGACTAACATCAATGGATTTTATATTATATGGAAAATAACTAGGAATGATATTTTGAAAAAATCTATTGTGGTAAATACCCTTTCTTATTTGAAACAAGATATTTAAAATATAAAACTTCTTGAACACCATTTTCCTTAAAAATATCTTTTCAAAACATTTTTAAAACAATTAACCTTTTAGACATGAAAATATATCATCAATTAATTAACACTGGGTTTATTCGTACATGTCGTAGGAGGTAAAAATATTCCTTTTTCACGGTAAAAACATTATAAAAATACCTCATTGGGAAATCAATAAGTATTTTCCAATAATCTTATTGGTAAAATAGAAAAAGATAGAAATTTATTTTAAATATTAGAGGATAATGGTAATATATTCTTGGAATACTTTTTAGGAGACATTGATTTCTTTATTAATGGAGGGTAAACTCTAGATTTCATAAAAATTATTTCTTAAATATATCATGTACCAAAGAGTATAAATATGGTACCAATATATGAATATATTTTTAATAACCATAGGATATGAATAGACATGTTTTTTCTTGTAATATATATAAAAATATGTCATCAAATAATCATAATCATTTCCAATCTCGAAAAGTGATGAGATTGTTTCAATAAACTCTTACCACTTGGTTACTTTAGAACATACTATAAATATAAGAAAATTAAATTAAATAAATCATAAAATATCATTAAAGTATATATATTCAGGGTACAAAATGTAAAATTAATGTATATAGAGCTCTAAAAAAATATTTGCACGTAGCAAAACATGAGTCTCAAAGTAGGAAAATTGAGAAGAAACAATTTTATCAATTTTATAAATTTTGAAACATAAATACCATAAAATAAAATTCATTGATTTGATATGTAAATACCCATAAATTTAAATATATGAATAATTGAATACATCCATGTACATTATACACACCACAAAAAATGAATGGGTGTGGAATAAAGCGTGTATCTCACAGAAATAAAAAGTGATATGAAATTCCCTTACCTTGTGTCCTTAATCTCATTATACTCATTAAAAAAATTTTATAATAAATATAAATTAATAAAATATATATTAAAAACCAATGTTAGTATATCTAGTACTATATATGTATTTATTATGACATTATATTACCCGCTTATTATTAATTTAATGTTAACGTTATGCTTCGGTTAATATTTATTTCATTTTTCACATGTGTCTTAATTTGTAATATTTTTTGTACTTATACATATATCTTGATTTCAAGAATTTAAAACATTATATAAAAAAAATTTATATAAATTATATATTTTTTATAATAATATATATAATATATAAGTATGAAATAGAATACAGAGTTCATGGAGATGGTAGGTCATACGTATGCATGAATGGTATTTCTATTTAATTGTTATGTTGAAGGAAAGTAAAAGAAATATATTTATATGTATATACATATATCAATGTATATATATGATTATTTAATTATCTTTATTCAATCATATATATCATATATTTTCACTAAAACTTCCCTTAAAACAATCCATGTAGTTTATTAATGAATAATATCACTTTGTGGGGTGGTAGTCCACTCTACCTCAAACAAAATTATTGTATTAACATCAAAAGGTAATTAAAAAATAAATGTGTTTTAAAAATTAATATAGAATATTAAGTACATAATAAATATAATATATTATTAATATAAAAAAATCCATCATATTGTCCACCATGGGAGGCGGTAAAGGAAAAATAAACATTCATCTTTTAGTGAGACGGTAGTTCATTGTACACATAAAAAGTATGTTTTTTACCAATTATATTTATGTGTGTGTAATTTTAGGTATAAAAAAATATCATAATCACATCATAGTTTATTTATGATATAGTTATTTTTATACAAGCATGGAATGAAGAGAGTGTAGGGGTCGTGAAGGAAATAAAAGGAAAGAGCTTGAGAGAAGAAGTTGCCTCTTAATCGGGTAAATCCTTTTATTTTGTTTTAGAAGGCTTCCTTGGATTGATTTAAGACCAATTAGAGGCATCTAAATGTATGGAACGGATATTGGTAAGTTTATTGGGAAGATCTAGGCCGAACCTAAGAGGTTTTAGAGGTGTGAAGAAGTGGGAGAGGTGGTGGATTTTATATGGAAGGAAAAGGACTCACTTGTAGTTCTTGAAAAAAATTTAAGTATACACATGTTCCTAGATAAATCAATAAAATAATGTTTATGGATGAAATATTTCCATAAAATGGGTTTTGGACAAGTTTTTAGTCATTTAGGCCCTTAAGATTAAGTTTTAGTCCCAAATTTAGAATAATTTGACCTTAATAAGTGTAATTAATTTTAATCAATTTTAGTAATAATTTTATTCAAAAATAAACATTATATAAACATAAATTAAATAATTTACTTATTAAAATGTTTTATGTCTATTTTTATAAATTTAACTCATAGAAGAGGCAAAATTAAAATTAGTTCTATTCCTGAAGACAGGACGAAATAATGGAATTTTAATGTATAAAAATGTTCAAAAGTTTCTTATGTTTTAATATTAAATTTCATAGTTACATTGATTATAATGAAATAAATGGTTTTAATATATTTATATTTGTTATAATTTTACCATAAAACAAATTTAAATTATAATATAACTTTAATAATTATTTAAATGAAGAGGCATTTATTAACTAAAATGCAGTATTTTCACTATTCATTAAAAATTGAAATTTCTCATAAAAATCCCAAAAAATAAGCCTAATATAATTTAGGAATTAAAAATTAAAAAATTATTTTTATATTAACAAAATTAAATTTATATATTTTTCTAAAATTATTATTATTATTTCTCATATATAGACATGAAATGTAGTTTATTTGAGAAGATATTATTTTTAAACGTATAATGTCTTTACCAAAAATTATATCATTCAATATCAATATGTTTTATTTTTTAAAACCATTAGAAATAATATTATAAATTTATTTATTAATATTTTTATTACTAATTTTTATATTTAGGTTATAATTATCTCAGATAAATAATTATAACAGTAAAATGATGTTTCGTAGAAACATTAGTGTTACGTGTAACATACACCAAGTCATGGTTGCATGTAACGTATGCTAAGTTTATTTTCCTGGTATCATACATAGATTATGTGTTGTGTAATTCATTCTATATCAGTTCCTCAAAATGTAATATTTGGCTTAGTGATTTCATAATAATGAAAACTATGTTAAGAGTTTCATGAAATGAAAAATATTAAAATATTAAATTAATTCGAAAAAACTAATTTAAAAAATCTCATGGTGTTACATTATACCACCCTTTAAATGAATTTAATCCAAAAAATTCATCTAGGTTATCAAATGTTTAATATATTAAATATCAATTCATAGAAACCCAAATTATAATAATGAATACAAAACATTCCTTAAAAGGGGAATTTTTTGAACCCAAAAAATTGCCCAAAGTAATATATAACTAGTTTTTCAAAAAGGGGAACATAGGTGGGAAGTGAAAAAATAGACATGGAAGAAAAATATAATTATCATGTTCTGATGGAGAGTGATAGAGAAAATGGTCAGGATAATATTTACAATCAGCAATCAATAAATATTCACCAAAATAAGGGACCATCTGATTCATCAGAAATTGTGGTACTATGATAACATTTCTTGGTTTAAAGATCAATTTTTCTAAGGTTAAATAATTCTCATGAAAATATATAAATTAATTATTTTATTAAAACATCACCCTTTTTTTCATTAATCAACTTCACCACTTTCCTAAAAAATAAATTTTAATTTTTCATTCCAAGAGTAGTAACATATCATAAGTTCCAAGATATGTTATCCCATATTTCACCAGTTATCATCAACACCATGTTTTTATACTAGGTTTTCCAATATGAATAAATACTCATTCAATAAAAAATAATTTATTCTCACAAACATCATCAATATTTTAACTTAATCTTTTCACGATTTCTTAACTTCATAACCCTTCCAAAAGATGAAAACTCAATGTTATAGATACAATTTCATGAAATCAGCTTAAAATTGATCCCCCCATATATCAAAAAATACCACTTCGTTTTCAAATTCTAAACATGTGAATAACCTCATCGAATATTTCATTAAAACATGGTAATAACCATTATTACCATAAATCATTTTGGAAAACATGCATAATCTCTTATTCTAATGAGTACAAGATATATTCTTTAAATCTAATAAGTTATAAACTTCATCCTTGATCACATAGAAATTTTTTATATAACTGGTTCTAGGGTAATCTATACAGTCCAATTTTCTTATGCATATCTGACATATCATTATCCAAAGGTCATTATGTCAATTTTATGCATTAATTAAGGGTTACATTCAATTAATCAAAATATCACATCTCTATGAAATCATTTTTTTATGTCTTCATCACCATTCAAACATTTCATTTTCAATACATAATTAAAACTTTTACTAAAAATAACTATACATGTCATGATTCATATAACATAATCATTGAATTCCAAAACATTAATATATATTTTTTCCATCTTTATTCTTAAACTATTATTCCGGATTGACTATGTGGTTATGATAGTTTGGCATTATGCATTCCATCATTATTAAAGTGGTTATTGATATTACATGTGATTATTCGACTAGTAGAATATCCATGTGAATAAGTAAATTGAATTATTTTGTTTTATTTTTTCCATATTATGATGAAGTTCAAGTTTAAAAAGGCTTTTGTTTTAGTTATATAATGCCTTAAATGTTTATGCTTATTTATGAAAGTTTTTGCTATATTGTTATCCTTACTTGGCATTTGATCTCACCCCATTATGTGTTTTATTTTTCCCAGGATGTGAAGAAGTATTTTATGAATGACCTACAGGGATAGTATAAGGGGATATGAGTGCGGAGACAAGATGTTGTTGTAGTTTTCACTTTATGATGTAATGTAAACTTTATGAATGTATCTAGTGTTTCCAAGACTGCTAAAACTAATCGGTCTTTCAAGACATGATCTTTTGTGATCATGAAAATGATATGTAATAATGCACCGACTCTAGGTAACTAGGGTTGGGGCGTTACAGTTGGTATCATAGGAAGTTTAGTACAAACCTTGGAAGCTAGATTTAGATAAACTCTGATTAGATCACATAGATCTAAGATGGACTATGAGAATTAGTATAGAATAACATCCTAGAATTTTGGTATTGTATATATTTTGTGAGTTTTTCGACCAATACATCCCTGTCTGGATACGAGTAGGTAGAGGAGGCTCCAGCACAGATGTACCTAGGGGTAAAACCTGAAATCACCACTTTGAGCTAGACTCAAATGGGAACTGGTGCATGAAAATGGGCCTTGCTGCACTCTTGGTTATGACAATCCTAGGGGATATGCTTAGGATAACTCTCATTTTCTTTACAAATCATTATGAAGTGTTTATGAGTATATACTTCCTCAAAGAAAACATTTTTATGATTATGGATTATATCCACAAATAGTTCAATTTATGTTAAGTGTTTTACAAGTATGGAATTATGTATTTTGATTCATAAACTGATCTAGTTTATGCCATTTTTTAGAAATGGCACCTAGTGGAAGAAATGGAAACATTATCAATGCACGCACTCCATGTAGGTATTTCCCTCCTGCTCAAGATAATTATAGTGGATCTTGTGATACAACTGGTGCTGATCAACTTATCACCATACTGGAACAACTCACTCAGGTTATGAATAAAAACCATACCCGTATGGAGCACCCTGATCCACAGCGTTGAGGATCAATGTTAGATCTCTTCATGAGGCAACAACCACCAACATTAAATGGGAGTACAAATCCATTGGTAGCGGAGCAATGGATAAGTTCCCTAGAAAAAATATTTCAGGCATTGGGGAGTAGTGAAAGGGAAAACATTATCATGGTAGTTTACCGCCTCTCTAGAGATGTTGATCAATGGTGGTCATTAATTCAAAACATGAAGTATGTTGATGAAGTATCAAATATGGGATGTAGGGAGTTCAAAGATCTGTTTTTAGAAAAATACTTTCCTCGTGACCATCGAGCATATATGGAAAGGAAATTTCTGAGTCTAAGACAAAAGGAGGATGAGAATGTCGCAAAGTATGAGGCTAACTTTACAAGGATAAAAAGGTATGTTGTAGATTATATATGCAACCCAAGAAGTAATATTGATCATTTCTTTGATGGGTTAAAACCATTTCTCCGTCAAGCATTAGTCTCACAATCGTTCTCGTCGTAAGAAGACATTGTCTCATGTGCTATCAAGAGAGAAAAATAATTCTCTAAGTCTTATGACTTTAAAGAAAAGCAAGAGAAGAAGAGATCTATTGATCAATCTGGGAATGGAAATAAGGGGAAGAAGGGAAAAGTTGAATATCCATCCTACAGTAAATGTGAGAAGAAACACTGTGGTACTAGCTTGAAGGGAATGTGAGTATGTTACAAGGGTGGTGAAAAAGGCCACCAAGCTCATGATTGCAAGGGGAAGAAGGAAGCTACCGATGTCCAATGCTACAATTTCAGGGAGATGGGACATTATGAAAATTAATTTCCAAAGCATCAGGGGAACTTACCTTAGAAAAGGCCAAGAGATCAAGTCCAACCTTATGTTATCACTACTACTGAGGTAGAATCTCCGAAAAATGTGGTGGTAGGTAATTTAATGGTTTCCTCAAGTTTAGAAAATGCATTATTTGATTCTGTATCATCACATTGTTTCATATTATCCCAGTTTTCTAAGAAAATAAGATATTTACAATTTGATTTTACAAGGGAGTTGTCAGATAAAACTCATAAGGGAAGTATCATTGCAACAAATTTTTGTGAATCAGTCCCCATTAGAGCACATAAATGTTTTTATCCACTGATCGCATCGTCAAACTTATGATTGAGTTTGATATAATCCTCGGTTGGGATTGTCTTTCAGACCATGATGCGAAGATTTTTTATAAGAAGAATGAGGTTATGATTTTTGATGATGATGATATGGAACACCTTATCTTTAGAGCAGAATCGTCACCACCTAATTCTTATCTAGATCCACCCCCATTAGCTCAACTAAATTCAATTATTGGGGAGGAATATAATGAAATGATTTTGGGTGAGGAAAGTAATATTCAAATAGATTATGTACCTATTGTTAAATAATATGTAGATGTGTTTTTGGAAGATTTACCTGGACATCCTCCAGAATGAGAAGTTAAGTTTTCCATTGATTTAATTCCTGGATCAAGGCCTATATCGAAGACCCCTTATAGAATGGCCACTATGGAATTAGTTGAACAAAAGAAACAGCTAGCGGAATTGAGTAATAAGGGATTCATTCGCCCTAGTGTTTCTCTCTAGGGATCCCCTTTTCTTTTTGTTGAAAAGAAAGATGGATCCATGGGGTTATGTATCCACTACAGGGAGATAAATGCTATAAAAATAAAGAACAAGTATCCCCTACCTCACATTGATGATTTATTTGACCAACTACATGGAGCTCAATACTTTTCAAAGATTGACCTTTGGTCCGGATACCATCAGTTGTGTGTGAAGAAGGAAGACATTCCGATGATAGCATTTTGAACCAGGTACGGGCATTATGAGCTTACAGTAATGCCTTTTGGGCTGACTAATGCACCCTCTGTATTCATGGATATAATGAATATAGTTTTCAAGTAATATCTAGATGAATTTTTGGTGTTATTTATCGATGATATATTGGTATACTCCAAATGCTATGAAGATCATGAAAATAACTTTTGCATTATCCTGAAGACAATGAGAATACATGAATTATATGGGACGTTTAGTAAATGTGAATTTTGGCTTCAGGATATTTCTTTTCTGGGCCATATTGTCTCTAAAGATGGAATCTCTGTTGATCCTTCTAAGACCAAGGCAATCCAAGAATGGCCTGTACCGACGATTATAACTTTAGGTACATAGTTTTATTGGTTTAGTAGGTTATTATCGACGTTTCATCCAGAATTTTGCTCAGTTGGATAACCAATTAACAAAGATCACACGTAAAGGGGTTAAATTTGATTGGACACAAGAGTGTGAAGAATGTTTCGAAGAACTAAAGAGAAGATTACTAATTGATCCTAAATTGACTCTACCATCAAGGAATGATGGGTTTTTTATTTATAGTGATGCACTGAAGAAAGGACTTGGTTGTGTCCTTATGAAAAATGATAGGTTTATTGCCTACGCATCAAGACCATTGAAAATTCATAAGAAAAACTATCCTACTCATGATCCCGAGTTTTCATCTGTGATATTTTCTTTAAAGATATGGATACACTACCTCTATGGTGAAAAATGTGAGATTTATAGTGATCCCAAGAGTTTGAAGTATATTTTCTCACAAAAATAACTCAACATGAGGCAAAGGAGATGGCTTGAATTACTCAAGGATTATGATTTCACGATACACTACCACCTGGGGGAGGCAAACAAGGTGGCATATTCTATGAGTAGAAAAGATCGTGGAGTTTTGAACAATATGAGAATTGAAAGGGATCCAATTTTCATGGATCTAGTGAAGATGAACATGGGAATAACCATGGAAGGTGAAACATCAATGCTTTTTCAAATGGTTGCCAAACAATCTTTACTAGAAAGGATTAAGAGTTCTCAGAACGATGATGAAGAATTTCAAAAGAAGATTAAAGCTGTCAATGATGGGAGATTGAGAGACTTTGTGTATGAAGATGGAATTTTGAAATTTGGGAAGAGACTTTCTGTTCCTGATATACCTATTCTAAAAAATGAATTACTGGACGATGCTCACTGTTCCAATTCCTCTATACACCCTTGGAGCACCAAAATGGATAGAGATTTGAAGGAACATTTTTTGTGGGACAACATGAAGATGGAGATTGCTGAATTTTGTATTAAGATGTATGGTTTGTCAACAAGTGAAAGATGGAACGCAATAGCCTGGTGGAGTATTGAAACATCTTCCCATACCTAAGTGAAAATGGGATAATATTACGATGGAATTCGTCATGGGGCTACCAAAGACTCCTAGAAGAAATGATGCAATATGGGCCATTATTGATCGTCTTACCAAGTCAGCACATTTTCCTGTTATTAGAGAAGATTTACCACTCTAACGTCTAGCAGGACTATATATTAATGAAGTTGTGAGACTTCATAGATTACCCATATAGATTGTTTCTAATCGTGATCCCTGTTTTACTTCAAGATTCTAGAAAAGTCTTTAGAAATCCCTGGATACAAAACTTTATTTGAGAACTGCCTACCACCCTCAAATAGATGGACAATAAAAATGGACTATTCAAACCTTATAAGACATGTTGAGATCCTTCTCACTTGGTTTTCAGGGTATATGGGATCAATATTTACCTCTGGTAGAATTCTCATATAATAACAGCTTCTATTCGAGTATTCAAATGGCACCATATGAAGCATTATACAGAAAGAGATGTTGCACATCAACCTGTTGGGATGACGTTGGTGAAAGAAAACTTGTAGGCCCCAAATTGGTGGGGGAAACGATGGAGAAGGTGAAGGTAATCCAAAACCACATCAAAATAGCTCAAAGTAGGCAGAAGAGCTATGCTGACAACCGAAATAAGTTTTTGGAATTTCAGGTAAGAGATTATGTTTTCTTGAAGGTATCTGCATGGAAGGGAGTTATATGTTTCGTCAAGAAAGGTAAATTGAGTCCCAGGTACATAAGACCTTTCGAAATTTTAGAACGAATTGGGGTTGTAGCATACCGTTTAGAAATGTCACCATGTCTCTCCAAATCCACGATGTGTTCCACATATCACTATTAAGAAAATTCATGCCTCACCCAACGCATGTACTCACTTATGAGGAATTAGAACTGGAACCCGATCTGTCTTATTATGAAGAACCCGTTAAAATTCTTGATATGTCACGACCCGTCCTCAGGGCCCATGTCGTGACTACCTCACGCCCGCCTTCCATAGGGCAGGGGCTGGTGACTAGAACCAAAGGCATAAATACCAATAAAAAGTGAAGTCATTGCCTTTATAAAAGTAATCAAACACCACAGAGTACAAGCAGAAGTAAAACACTAAGTACAAAAGAAAGTGCTTAAAAGTAAATGGGCCAAAATAAAAACCCAACTGAAAAGTATAGCTGAAACTGAACGAAAGTACAACAGAAAAGACAAAAAGATGGAAGAATAAAAGTAGCTCCTGGGTCATCCACCTTAGATCCTACCTGAAGGTTATGTACAGATATCCTCCTTAATTCTCTCTCCCGTCAACCTTCTCTATGTACAGTCTCATCGTGAAGTCCACCTCCGGGTACTGACTCGTCATGATGTCCACCTCCGGGTACTGACTCGTCATGAGGTCCACCTCTGGGTACTGTCCAGTCCTCGTACACTTAGTCTATGTCAGTGATATCCATTGTCTGGATCAAATACAAGGAGATGTGGGCATAGCCTGTGCAGGGGTGAGTATAACGATACTAAGTAGGGACCTCGAGACACTCATTTTCTCACTAAAACCGACAAGGATAACTAAAAAGAAGGATCTCAATAGATAACCCCTACATAGGTATAAGCCTATACTTATACCTAAGTTATCAAGTAAACCATCTCAATCATGAGGAAACACAAGGGTTAAGAAATAAATGGATAGCCACTACTTAGATATATGCACATACATATACCTAAGTTATCAAGTGACCCATCTCATTCATTAGGTAAACACAGAGGTCATTAACTCAGCTCAAACCAGGATTTTCATTAAAGATACCGAAACCAAAACTGTGGTAGAACTCATCCTCTGTCGAGTACATTAGCACTGTCACGACTCTGAGCCGCTACTCACTATCCTTAGATTGCTGAGGTACTCCTCCTGTCGAGTACCATGGGTCCCCACCCAAACACAGTATTGCTCCCTACCAGGGGTCTGCCTCCCAAACAAATTAGTGGTTCCCCTAATAGCCTATAGAGGTACTACTCCTGTCGAATACCGCGGGTCTTCTACCAACTACCAGGTGCTCCTTCTGCCATGGGTCTGCCGCTAAATATCGGGATCTCCATCCACTCGGCTAGTCAACTCACTCCAAGTCTAATCGGTCAAGCAGCCGTCAACTCCACAGCTACTAGGTCTCCGCACTCCATACGCTCGTCTCTGGGAGGATCCTCTCCATGAGCTACTAGTCGATACTACAAGTATCACAAAGTCCCACAAAGAAGTATCACAAGGGACCGCCTCGTCACAGGGGTCTCAACGCAAGAGACGGTGCGTCAATCAGACGCCTGGTCTGTGAGTTGTTATCCTTTTCATCCCGGGGGCCTGGTTGGTTTCGTGTATGAACCAACCCGACCATATCTCAACTACACCCCGAACTCTCATAGGGTATACCCATAGGGACCATTTCTCAATGTGATTACCAAAGCCACTGAAAGTTCATCAGTTGGACGTTTGGTCTGAATGTTATCAGCTTTTCCATTCTAGGGGCCCGATTGGATTTCGGGTACAATCCAACCCGTCCGTACTCCAACTGCATCCAAACCTCTGATGAAGTATACCAAAAGATCTGTCTCACCAAAATTAATTCAACAACGTCAATGGTAAGTCAATCGGATGTCTGAAGCTCAAGTTATAACCATTTCTGCTCCGAGGGCTCGGTTGGTTTCATGTTCGAACCAACCTGACCATTCCCAAACTTCACCTAAAGCATTAGTATAATATAGATAAACGACCGTCTCAATCCAAGGATCCCTACTCAATTGACGGTCCATCGATAAGAGTTTTGTAGCCCAAGATATTGGCATTTGAAGGAACCTGGTCCGAAAATAGGGGGTCTGGGCCTGTCCGACCCGGCCAAATACCCGCTATGTCGGCCCGAACAGGGTCGACCCAAATCGGGTCTGAGTCTGTCCCAATTGGGCGCAGCTCGGCCCGGCTGGGCGTGGCCGGCCCAACATGTTCGGCCGGTGGCCTGGCTCGGATGTCGGCTGTAGCTCGACGCCGGCGGAGCGGGGTGCAAAGGGGGCACAGCCGGCCCGGCCAGTGCAGCCCGACCAAGTTGGGTGCGGCCGGCCCAGCTTGTGCGGCCAGCGGCCTGACACTGATGTCGGTCGTGGCTCGGCACTGGCCGAGCGAGGCGCAAAGGGGGCGATGCTTCTTGTTTGCAGATCTGTGAACCCAGTGGGGTCCGGCCTAAAAACTGGTTGAGGGTTCCCCCCCCCCCCGGTTACCTGGAAAAAGGTCGGCAGATTGAACCGTCGCGGGACCCTTTAGGTTCCCACCTTTTAGAAACTCCAGTGGCCGGCTTGGCCAGCCGCCCCCTGCCTGGACAACCATGGCATAGGGCGCGGATCATCTTCACTGGCACGACACGACGAAGTAGCGCCCCTTCGTCGCGGTTCGCTCCTGGACGCGGCCTCCCACGGACTCACCGGTGTGGTGCGACGGTGATATGCACCACCGCCACAACCCGCTCCTGGCCGCGTCTTCCTTCTGCCTCACCCGCGCGGTGTGACGGCACCGCGCACCACCTCCGCGGCCCGCTCTTGGTCGCGGTCCTCTTCGTACTTGCACGGTGCAACGGCACCGCACCGACTTCGCCTCAAACGTCAACGAAGATCAACAATAAAAAGGGGAGGAGGATCGGATGTGTTTCTGTGGTCTGATCTCCTCCTTTTATGATGATAACAAGCGGGAAATCATTAAGCGATGAAGATCGATAAATTAAAACTTGAACAAGATAACCCCTACAACTTCACGCAATAATTTATTCCCAAACCACAAGGAAAACATTTGCAGATCAACTTGATAATAAGTTGATCCACGTCCTTTGTTTCCTAGAAAGAAAGAATCAAAGGAAATAAATAATTATTATTTGAAAACCCTACCTTGTGTCGTTCATCGTTCGTTGACGATGTCGCGAAAGGGAGTAGACGTCGGTTCGTTGACATCATCGCAAGGTAAAATGTGGAGGTGACGATGGTTTTTGGCATTCGTCGTTTCTTCAAGGGCCTTCGATCCGGATCGAGCGTCGTTCTATGGAGATCCGACGGATGGAGAACCGTTCTTTGTCGAGGGAGGGAGTCGTTCTTTGTGGATGAAGAAATTTCTCTCAAATTCTCCACAAAATAGTTTCCAAGAAAATATTTCATTAAGTCCCCTTATTTTAAAAGATCACCGTGAAATTCAAAAAAAAGTCAAGAGGTGTGACAAAAATTAATTAATAAGGTTACTAATCACCTTAGATAGCTCATTAAGCTTGGGAGGTGGAGAGGCTCCCCTTTAAGAGTGGAAGTTGTCAAGTAATTAACAAGGGAGGATTAAAGAGGTCAAGGGGAGTTATGGGGAGGTGAAGAGTTATGGGTTCGTGTGGGCCCCACCACACTAAACTCTCCCATGGGAGGTTAGGTGGGTGTGGGCCTCACCTCTAACTCCTCCTTTGTTGAAAATATCCACCTTCCTTGAATAAAATTTGTACACAACAAATTTTATTTAATTCAACTAATCCCCAAATATTAAACCTCAACCTGCTCAAAATGCAACTACAATAATGGTCCCCTTAAGAAATTACCGGCGATGCAAGTTCATTAGTGCCCTTGGATTAAATTTCAAGCACCGGTTCAAAAGATAGAAAAACCCGCTCGTTCTTTTACTAAACGTACCTGAGCTAAACATTGATAATTGATTCCGGGAACACTGGGCCTTGGAATCAGGTGCCGTTTGAAACTGCGCACTCGTAAAATTCCAAAGAAATTAAGGAAAAAAATTTCTTGAAATTTTTGGGTCTTTACATGATACAAGAGAGAAAGTTATGAGAAATCGGATGACTCGTCTGGTAAAAGTTCTATGGAGGAACCATAAGATGGAAGAGGCAACGTGGGAACCCGAGGAACATATGATGAAGAACCACCCAATTATTTTCGTGCGGTAGTATTCTAGAAATTTTGAGGACGAAATTATTTAATGTAGGATAGAATGTAACACCCCAAGCTTCCACCGTATGCTTCTCTTTGAATAATACAGTAGCATGTGTTGTATGCAACTTCGAGTTCTAACACACGCCGCAACCAATCAAACTAGACGTTATGAATAGTAATACCCAATTTTTGAAATTTTATAAATTTTATCTCTCAAAATGGATTTTATTTTTGGATTCGGAATATCGAATTTAGCCTACGGTGAAATTTTGGTACTTTTCAGATAACTTTTTTGACGAATAGTGAAAATTACTAAATTTTAATTAAAATCAACTTTTTAATAAAAATAAATAATAGTGATAAATTATGCATTTGAGTGGATTTAAAGTATATTTAGAATATATTTTTACCATTTAATACAATTTTGGTCATTGGACATAATTTCACAATTAAACTGGACATAAACAAGTGCCAATCTTTTGATAGTTATTATCTCTTAAAAATATGCTTTTTGTTTTAACAACGGGAATTAGTTTTAAATTAATTTCTGCCACTTTAGTATTTTGAATTTGGAAAAATGGATTCCATATTTTTAATCAAGATGTCCAAATTTTGTAAATAGGTAGCTTTTATTTTTAGACATTTTGAATAATTGCTTCGGTAAATATTTTATTTACGATGGTTAAAGGGTAAATCCAGTAAATATGGGTAAACAAATAATATTATAATAATAATAAATTACCCTAAAACATGTCCTAATATTATTGGTGGATACATATCCAACCACGGAAATCTTTGGGTCTATTTTGGGACCCCATGGAGCCACATGTTGGTGATAGGGACACTTTATATTAATTATGTTAAAAGTAAACACAAAAATGACATAAGCGTATATCTTTTAGAAAAACAATTTTTTTGTATGGTTATATATGTTATATTTTAGACTATAAAAATTAATTATAAATATAATAATATTTCCAACATAATGGTTTTTTATTTATAATTTTTAGACATTTAATAATTAAATTTATTTATGACACAATAATGATGCAGTATTTTCGTTATTAATGAAAGAATCAAATAATAGATATTATAAATATAAAAAAAAATTTAATTTTAATCTTTTAATGAATTAAACTAATTTTCTAGGTTAATATGACATATTAGGATTGGTTATATGAATTTGGTTCGAAGTATTAATGTTTTTGTGAATTTATAAAAAAGAAAAATACCCAATAGTGTCAAAATTGACATAAAAGAGTTTTTAAAACAAATATTATATTATTAATAGATATTCAATTTATAAAAATCCAAGGATCATCCAAGGGAATTATATAATGATAGGTGTATCATTAATGGAACACTTGGGGGTCTCTTGTATGTATATAGTATGTTTATTAACTATGTAATATAAAAATACAAGGTGACATGGTAAATGTCAAACAAATTAACTAAGAGTTAAAACTAAAAGATAAGGTTAATATAATGACCCAAACCTGTCTAAATTCTATTGGATGACATTATTTAGACCCATAACCAGATTATACTTTTAATAATCCACTTTGGAGCTATTAGAAACCGAATATGAATTTATTATAAAATAATATTTCTAGCTTTTCCAAAGGTGACCCTCACCCCTCTTATAAAAGGGAACTCACCCTTCTCACTAATTCACAAATTAAGAGCCTTTTGGCTCAGCCAAACCCTTCCCAAATACTCTCTCAACTTCCCTAACGTCAACCTAGAGGCCATAGTTTGATCATAAATCTAACCTATGGAGCCCTTTTGATCAAATCAAAAGGTAGAACCCGATTAAGAGGTAATGTTTTCACTGCCCTTTTTCATGTTATTTTCTTCTTCAACTTCTTATTTCTTTGTTATTACCATTATAAAACAATAAATATAGTATCTTATATATACTGTGATGTTTTTATAAACATTTTACAACCATATTCAGTATTCTATCCATCCTTTTAATGGCATGTCACCATACGTGCGTACGTACGGCTTACCGTCTCCACGTCGTTGTGTAATTTTTATTCAAAAAATTATTATTTGGATGGGTATAATAAAGATTTGTAATTCATGTAAATAATAAATATGACATGATAATTATTCTTTATATATGATATACCATCCAATTATATATTATTTTAATATCAAAAGAATGATATTGTCGCTCGTGCGTACGTACGGACTACCGTCTCCATGAACTCAATGAGATTCATTCCCCATCATATCCATTCAAGTATAATTATAATTTGATGATTAAAATTAATTTTTAATGAATTTTTATCATTCGTTATATGAATAATATACAAAATATCCATAACAAACATAGATTATGTAACAAAACATATAAAATAAAACGAGTAAGTTAACACCCGAAACGACGATAATAATAAGATATTATTTACAAAGAAATGTTAAAAGATCATATATGATATCATATTAATGTATATGATTCTTGTATAATTTAATAAAAATTATTTCACAATTATAAATGATGTTAATCTACCCTCAACCAAGGAAAAGTACCATTTAAGGGTTTATTTTACAATCTCTTAAATTATCTGAGGTTGTTTATACGTAATTATTTACTGGGACCTCTTTATCATCCACATCCATGTTTCTTAAAAATGTATTTCAAATCATTCTTACTATTTCACAGACTATGGGTAAAAGTAATTTATATCCTTTTTGAATTTTTTATAAGATGTTTATAAAGTAATCTTTTTTCTTTTTCCAAACAAGGCCCTTTTTAACCTTTTCGACATAATTAAGGTAAGAATGTCTTTTTTTAACTTATACGGTGGATGCGGCTATTTTCTGCAGTTATAAAATCTTTTAAGCTTCCCTTACAAGCTTATAAGAATATTTTCAAAGTAAAATTTGTATTTTATAATTATGTGACTTTTAAATGATTAAAAAAAAGAGATATTTCTATCAAATAGTTTTGATTTCATCTCTGTCAACATCCTTTAATGGATTTTAAGCTTATTGGAAGTTTATTTATTATGATACAAAACTTCCATATTATATTGAAGGTTTTGTGATATGTTTGACTATGGATGTGTTATTTTTAAACCATTCATGGTTTATAGAAAAATTATTTACATTTCATATGCTAGTTTTAATACGAATGTTTATGTTATGTTTAAACCCGTTCAAATGAGGAATGAATTAGACTTAATAAGTGACGGGTGGAGCCCGCTATAGCTCCTTGATGCATCAGTAGGTATCATGAGACAAACTAGTGTCTTGGCACAGGGCCTTGACAAAATGTTATTTGTAGTCTTAGCACGAGGCCTTGAAAATGTGTTTATGATGGTCTGGCATTATGCATTCCATCATTATGAAAGTGTTTATTGATATTTCATATGATTATTCAACTAGTAGAATATCCATGTGAATAAGTAAATGGAATTATTTTATTTTATTTTTTCCATATTATGCTGAAGTTCAAGTTTAAAAGGCTTTTGTTTTAGTTATACATTGCCTTAAATGTTTATGCTTATTTATGAAAGTTTCCGCTATATTGTTATCCTTACTAGGAATTTGAGCTCACCCCTTTCTATGTATTATTTTTCCCAGGATGTAAAGAAGTATTTTATGAATGGATTGCAGGGATAGTATAAGGGGATATGAGTGTGGAGACAATATGTTGTTGTAGTTTTTATTTTATGATTTAATGTAAACTGTATGAATGTATCTAGTGTTTCCAAGACTACTAAACTAATCGCCCTTTTGAGACTTGATCTTTTGTGATCATGCCAATGAAATGTAATAATGCACCGACTCTGGGTAACTGGGGCTGGGGCGTTACATGACCCATTCATTCCATACATGGAACAGATAATGGATGAAGTTAATGAAATAATATATGTTATTAAACTAAAAATATAATATACTTATGTATCATTTAGTTTTCATTCCTTTAAATGTGAAAAAGAAATGAAAGTAGTGTTCATGCGTACGTATGTCCTACCATCTCCATGGATGGTGAATTTCATTTCTTATCTCTAAATGTTATGTAATATTATAAATATATATATATACTAGATTAATATGATATTTCAATCGTGAATATCATTCTGTAGATAATGGAATTTTTACCACATGGAAAATTGGTAATTATAACAAGTTCATTTTTGACTCAAGTACCAAATATAGAAAAAACAATGGATATTAACTTAAATAACTATAACATGGCTATAAGTGATTAAAAAGGAATAATAAACTTGACAAAAGGTTCTGAAGTAAGTAGAAATTAACTTAAGTTTATTATTCATGAAGAACATGGAACATATGTGATGTGTCTGATTTAAGGTAAGGGGCTTCATCTAAATATCATTTCATTGAGGAATATTTTGATTTATAAATGATTTAATTTTATATGGTGTTTAAATCCCTTTGAAATTTATTTTTATTCAATGGGAATATTTTTTCAATGTATTATTTTACTAGAAGACAAAGTGAATGTTTTTTTAACCTACGTGGTGACAAAGACCATTCCATCTCCACGAGCATTATGTGATATTTGGCTTCCTGAACAATTCTTAATGTTTTCAAAAAGGAAAATAAATAGAATATACACTTTTTACGTATTTTGGTATAAAAAATGGTTTTTACAATGGATTCATTATGTAAATATCTTGAACTAATATCATGGTATTGCAATGTGGAAATGTTATCTTTCCTTTATTATTGGTCATGTGTTACGATTATGTTATGGTTATTTTTCATTGTTTACATATATGGGTGGTTCTGTGATAAAACTAGGGTTGGTGAGTCGTAGGTATCTCTCCAAAACATTGGGTAATGTGATGGAGGTAAACGTTAATGTTTATCATAAGATATTTATGTAATATAAAGTGATGGTTATTCCAAACGTAACTCCCTATATAGGTGTCAAGGATACAATGTAAGTATGTTATGGATTCCATAAGTAACCTTTATGATTTATGATTTCTGTGCATTATTCATAAATCATATGATTTCGTAAGGTATGTTAATGACCTTATGTTTTCTAAGTGAAAAGTATGATTTCATTTATCATTTTGTAATGATGGACTAATGTTTTCTTTCCTTAATTTATTACCCCTACCGAGATTTTTATGATCATCGCATGTTTTTGAAATGTTTTTCATATGGTATAAGGAAGGTTAAGAGAAAAGAATAATTCATAAAGATTTATATCAAGAAAATAATTATTGTTTTTTTAAGGAGTTTTATTGTTTTAAAAATAAATTGTTTAGATTAGAGGGGTCTACTTTTTAATTTTTTAGATGAAATGTAATATATGGCCTAATTCTCTAAAACTATAAAACTCAAAAGATCCTAAATGTTAATTCTTGATTTAACTCAAGATTAAGTAATTTTTTAAGCATATTCCCTTATAAATGTATTTAAAAAAATATATCTCTAATCATTAATATGTTTTAAATTTATAAATATATTATAATGTTTTTATAAAAGTGGTTATTTCATTTAATATTAAAAAAAAATAGATCTCGGTTATAATTATCTATTTTAAATAATTATAATAGTAAAATGATGGTTCATAGAAACTTAAATGTTTTGTGTAACATACACTAAGTCATAGTTGCATGTAATGTAAACCATATCGATGTTATATGTATCGTACAACAAGTTTTTTCTTTGTAATTTACATCAAGTTTGTTCTATATGAATGGAATATTTGAATTAGTGATTTCACAATAAAAATAAATGTTCAGAGTTTCATGAAATGAAAAATATCAAAAGATTAAATTAATTCAAAAATATCTATGTGTTACATTATACCCCACTTGAAATGAATTTAACCGTTGAAATTTTTCTAGGTTATCAACGGTTTAATACTTTAATGTTTTATTCATAGAAATTAACAACATAAAAATGAATACTAAAACTTCTGTTAAAAATGGAACATTGTAACAATAAAATTTACCCAATTTAACATTTAACATTTAACTAGGTTTAAAAATAGTGAAACATAGGTGGGAAGTGAAAATATAGGAATGAAAGAAAAAATATAACTATCACGCTTTGATAAATAGTGATAGAGATAAAGGTCATGATAAAGTTAATAATCAGAAATCCATAAATCCATGATGAAATAAGGGACCATCTGATTCATCAGAAATGAAGGTACTAAGAAAATAAATTGGTTTTAAGTTCCATTTTCCCAAATTTAATTAATTTTCATGAAAATATATACTTTCATGATTTCCCAACAACCTCACCTTTTTTTCATTAATCAAATTCACCTCTTTTTTGAAAAGGAAAGGTGAATTTTTCATTCCTGATGTAATTACTAGTCATGACATCCATGATATTTCATCCCATCTATCATCAGTTATCATAAACGCCACATTATTCTAATAGGTTATCCAATATTCATAAATCGTCAAGTGGTAAGATAATACTTTATTCTCACAAACTTCATCTAAAGTTTATCTTAATATTTCTTTAATTTTTAAACCATATAACCCGTCTAAAAGATGAAAATTCGAAGCTTTAGAAATAAAATCATGAAATTAGATTAACATTAATCCCCCCATATTTCAAAAAGTACCACTTGGTTGTAACATTCAAAACATGTTAATAACCTCATTGTATATTACCTTGAACCATGGTAATAAACTTATTTACCATAAATCCATTTAGAAAACATGCTTTCTTCTTTATTCCAATGATTACTAGATATATTATTTAATTCCGAGAATTTGTAAACTTCATCCATGGTGACAGTGACCATTTTTTCAAAAATATGTCTTAGGGTAATCTGTACCATCCAATTTACTTATCCATATCCTACATACCGTTTTACAAATGTTATTATATCAATTATGGGCATTAATTAAGGGTTACCTTACCTTAATCAAAATATCACCTTTCTAGGAAGTCACTTTTCTGTAACTTTATCGCCATTAAACGTTCCATTTTCAATCCTTAATGAAAAAATATACTAAAAATACTTTCACATTTCATGATTCATATAACATAATCTCTGGATTACAAAACATAAATACTTCCTTAATCCATCTTTATTCGTAAACCATTACTCAGAATTCATCAAATTATTCCTTACTACCACTTTACTGGAATATAAAATATAAATCATGTATTAAGGTTCCTCAACCTCAATCTAATCAGGATTATTATGATCAATGAAAACAAAACTTGAAGAACATCATATTCGTTTCACATGTTGTTTTCATTCTCTTTATCTTTAGTAGTATAACCAATACTCAAACCACCTTCCTAATTCTCTTTATGAGATTTCAATAGGGATAATCCATTTCAATAATCCCCCTACTTTCCACATATGAAACAATCAATTTTAACCATGTTCATTCTTGTTCTATATACTAACTAAAACTAGAAAGCATGGGGTGAGAAACACAAATCATATTAGAAGGCCACATAATCATGAGAAATTTCATATAGGATGTCTAAATCATCACATCGGCCTTTTAATCGATGAAAAATTATGTTTATCCTAGATTATTCATAAAAATATTCTATTCAAATCTTTATTAATGGTTTGTGAAGTATTTTTTAATTTACAAATCATATCCCCCAGGAGTGTCAAACCAGGTGTGTAGCAAGGCCAGTTGTCATCTACTAGATTACCCTGAGTCTGGCCCAAGACATCTTCTCTGAGTTTTTATCCATAGATATATTTCTACCAATTATACAATCAATGGTAGCATCTAGACATGGATTTATTTCTAGGAAACCACTCATTGTATCTCTAACCAAATTTCCTAGGAATTTTCCTAAACATTTACTCATCCTTATACTTATCCTTAGATACATCCCAAGAAATATCCTTAGAAATATACCTAGGTATATCACTAATTATTTGTCATCCAAGTATCTAAGGGATAAAGAAAATATTCCTATGATACCAACAACAACAACCCAATCTTAACATGCATGGATATTACATCATTTTAGATGAATATTCGGTACATTATAAAAATACAATCTCGAGGACCGTAATATTTTAGTGTCTTCAAAAACTTGTAAAAAATATATTCTATCCTTGAGAAATATATTCCACATCTCCTATGATGATAAACACCATTATTTATTCTACCTAAAACCATTCTTCATAACCTATGGAAATGAAACATAAGAAAGGGGTGATATTAGATGCTCAGTAAGGTTAAACAAAGGAAATGTGTAAGTGTAACATGAACAAAAGGGTATGGAACTTGAGAATAACATTTTATGGTCATACCCTACATATTATAGATCACAATAAAGATTGGAATTTCATAAGACATACATCATAATATATTTAAGATCATAATTCATGAAATCATAACATAGGATTAAGGTATGGAATTTTTTGCACACACATAAGAATAGAAAATATTATGTCAAGGTTACCTTCCCAAACAAATTATAACATGTTAGGATTGGGCTACCACATTTTTAACTACTTCGGGATTGGGATAAAAACCCGTGTACCCTCTTAATTTTAGTCTTGGGATATAACCCATGTACGTTTTTTTTTGTCTTGGGATACAACCCATGTACCCAATTTCTTTTAGTCTTGGTCTAAAACCCATGTACCTTCTTGTTTCTGGGTTTGGGCTACAACATGTGTACCATATTTCTTTTAGTATTGTGCTACAACCCATATACCATCTTGTTTTTGGGCTTGGTATACAACCCATGTACCCTCTTTATTTTATTCATTGGCTATAACCCATGTAACATCATGTTTTCTAGCTTGGTCTATAACCTATGTATCCTCTTTCTTTTAGTCTTGGAATAAAACACATGTACCCTATTTTTTTTGGGTTTGGGATAAAAAAATTTACCTCATTATTTTAGGCTTGGTCTATAACCCATGTACCATCTTGTTCTCAATCTTGGGCTATAACTTGTGTATCCTTTGATCTCGAATACAACTTATCATTAACTAATGCATTGGAGGGAGATATTTGACCCACCCATATCATAATAAAATCATTCATAGATGTTCCAAAAGATAAACAAACTCTCATCATATCATGACCCATAAAAATAGATAGGTTATAAAAACATAAAATCATAACCCATGAAATTAAATGTGTATCATTAATATTTCATCACATCATAACCTTTGAAAATAGATAGGTTTTATAATCACTCCATGAAAGAATAACCCATGAAAAGAATCTTGTTTGAAATTCATAAAACATGTGGAAGTGAAATGGGTTTCATAATCATAATTCCATCAAAACATAAACCATTAGAGAAATAATATGAATGGAAACTTTGGATCATTTCCTATAATGTCATGAGTAACATCAATGTATTTTATCTTAGATGGAAAATAACATGGAACGATTTTTTGAAAACATTTCTTAGGGTAGATATCCTTTCTTTATTGAAAATTATCTTTAAAACATAAAACATTTTGAACACATTTTTCCATAAAAATATCTTTTAAAAACATTTTATTAAAAATTATTCTTTTAGACATGAAAATGAATCTTTAAATAATTAACGGGGAGTAACTCTGTACATGTAGTATAAGGTAATAAGAACAATACATTATCAAGGAAAATATGTTATAAAAATGCCTCAATAAGAGTGAGACAATATTATTAATTTGAATAGATTGTTTAAATGAAAAAAATAGTATAAGTTTATTTTAAATACTATAGGATAATGGAACATTATTCTGGGTAAACATTTTGGAAACATAGATTTCCGACCTAAGAGAGGATAAAGTCGTGTATTCTTAAAAATTATTTCATTACTATATTATCTACCAAAGAGTAGAAATATGGTACCAATACATGAATATATCTTGAATAAACTAATTAGAAAAAATTTTATGAATTTTCTTAAGAGATGTATGATAATATCTCATCCAATAAGAATAGTCATTAACAATCAAGAAAATTGATGAGATTGTTTCAATAAAATATTACCACTTGGTTACGTGGGATAATATTATCCCTATAAGAGAAGAAAATTAAATTAAGCTTAAAATTTCAATAAAATATTATGATTCATTATATATCATGTAAAATGGAATTATATACACCTCAAAATTAATTTATCTACATAACAAAACATGAGTCTCAAAGAAAGAAGATTTAGACAAAACTATTTTATCATTTTGGTATCTTTTGAAACTAAAATCCCATAAAGTAAGGGTCATAGAATGGATATTTGAGTAACCAAAAATTTAATTATATGAAAAATTTAATACAAACACTGGTAGAATACATTCCACAAAAAAAGAATGGGTGGTAAATAACTCATGTATCTCAGTGAAATAAAAAAGTTGAATGAAATCCCCTTTACCTTATGTATTTACTCTCGTCATACTTATTTAAACCTCTTGTATAATAAGCATTAAATTGTTTTAAATTTTTTGGAAACAAATATGATTATATCTAATACCATATATGGATTATTTATGACAATATATAACCCTCTTGTTAGCAATTTCATGGTAAGGTTTCACATTGCGTAATATTCACATTGTTTTTCACATGTGTCTTAATTTGTTATATTTTTTATCCTTACAATTATATCATGATTTCTAAAATTTAAACAATGATACAAATATAATTTATATAAAATATATATGTATTATAATAATCTATGAAATGTATAAGTATGAAATGGAATACACCGTCAATGGAGACGGTTTGTCATACGTACACATGAACACTATTTCTGTTTAATTATCATGTTGAAAGAAGGGAAAAGAAATATATGTGTGTGTGTGTTTGTTTGTGTATCATTTTTAAATTTTCTTTATGATATCATATATATCATATATTTTCACTAAAGTTGTCCGTAATACAATCCATGTAGTTTACGAACAAATCATATCGCTTTGAGGGGGCGGTAGTCCACACTTCCACAAAATAAATTATTGAAATAAAAAATGGAAATAAAAATCATTTATGTTTTAAAAAAGGAATAAATAAGATTAAAAATTAATAAATATAATATATGAGAGGTTTGAAGAAGTGGGAGATGTGTTGTCCTTTTATAAGGAAGGAGAACTCACTTTGAAATGTTGAAACAATGTTAGGTGTACAAATATTCTTATATAAAAAAAGTAATAACAAACCTATAAATATCAATTAGGGATGTTTTTTGGCATAAATATGGTCCAAAATGGGTTTTAGACATGTTTTTAGGTCATTTTATCCCCTAAGTGTGACATCCCAGACCTGAATTCTACTTAATAGGTTCCCTGAGCCCAGTGGGCCACATAGCCTCAAGAACATCTCCATGAATTCCAAAGGATTCTAACTAAAATTAAGGGACAAGGTTGTGTTTGTGGGGAGACTATTCCCTGATTACCAAATAGTAGTGTAGTAGATTAATGTAATCATAGGTAAATAGTGAAATATAAATTCTATTAACAAAACCTAATGAAATTAGTAGGCCCCACACAAAAAATTCCTGAAATCAATGAACATGAGATGACCCACCTTAGGCTTTTACAAATCTCATCCATTAGTATTAGATCTTGATTATCCAGGGAATGTTTTATATCTAAGAAAATAGGAAACTCCTCACACCTTGATACCTAGTTCAAGAGCAAGAGAGAGGAAGAATAGTTTAAAAGGACTTGAGTACTTATTGTTTCACATGAAATGTGATGAATAAAAGATCGATCGGCTCCCAAAAAAGTAGATCCTTAAATCCCTTCATTAGGCCTTGAAAAAGCACTAAAATAAGGGAAAAATAGGTCAATGTTCAAGGAACATGGATTCGGAAGAAGTAGGGGCATAATTAGATCATTAAGAGAAAATAGTAAAATTACCTTGAAAATATTCTATTCACGGTTTGTCTGCACTGTTTGATAATCCATGCGAAAAATGAGAAAAGTTACCTAGGAAAAAGGGTCACTTTTATAGTTAAGTCACACTGTCATGTGATAACCATGAAATATGGTTCTTCTTGAAAATAGAACATCTGCACAGTTAGGCAAACTCTACGCCAAATGTGTGTTAACCGTGCGACATGGCTAGTTTCCCAAAAAAGATGTCTTTTGTGCTCCAAACAAGCCTAGGATGCCCATAAGATCTTCTCTAACTCAATAATAATCCACATCAGGTCCAAAATGAGAAATTTTTCTGAAATTTATTGTATCTATACCTGAGTGAAAAACCATGTTCCTATAGTCATATCCCCTTGAAAGAACTCATCCCCAAGTTCTCCTTATAAGGGTGGGGAAATACTATCTATGAACAATTCTAGCCATTGGGCATGTACATTGACCTCCCACTACCAAGTCTCATCCTACACATGATACTGCTGCCATAGAACACGTACTAGAGTGATAGACCGACCTCAGAGAGCCTTCGTGCTCTGGTCAAAGATGTGTATTCGATACTCCTCAAAGGTAGAATCAACATCTAACTAAACTTCCTCAAGATCAATGGTATGAGACAGGTTGACATTATATTTGTGAATCTATGAAATTTGAAAGCTGTCATGCATGGCATAATGCCTCTAAGGTAATAGCAGCTGATATGCTACCAGTCTGACTCTCTCTAGAATCTCAAACGACCCTATGTAATGAGTCGAAAACATCCCTTGCGTACCTATCCCTCTATTCCCTATCTTGGGTGATACATTAATGATAACATGATCTATGACATCAAACTCAAGAAGTCATCTATGACAATTGGTATAATAATTCTTTCTAGAATGTGTAGTAGTCATACACTTTCGGATAATCTAAATGTACTCTAACATCTCATGAAAGAGATAAATAACAAGTAGGGTTGTCTCGCCTCCCTTTTTCCAAAATAGGGTTGAACAGTAGGGCCTAATGTTGGTCAGAGTAGGATACTCAGGAGGTATTTTAATTGAGTTCATATAAAAAGTTCTGTCTAAAATCCTTATTAAAATATTCCCCTATTATAAAACAAATACAATTTAGTTAACCAATGTAGTAGATTTATAAAAAAAATTATTCCAATGATTTATCAATGACTGATTAATTCTTATTTAAAACAATAGAGATTATTATTATAACATTTAATATCATCCTACTAAAAAAATTAATATAAAAACTATCTAATAATCAGTATCAAAGAAATGTTAAGATTTCTGAAATAATTACAAATATAGAGAAAAGAAAACATGAAAACATATAGAAAAAGTAAATAAGAGGTTTAGCCTCAAGATGAAACCTAATACTCTACACTTGGTGATAAACTTCCATAATGAAATTTATATTAAATAAACTAGATCTACACCTTGGATACGGGTAACAACATTATATAAACTATTCTGGTCCCTAGACCTCTTCCACAGTATAAGTGGGAGTAAAAAACAAGCAGAGAAACCTTGTAGGAATCTCTTCCACTATTATCTGGGGGAATGTAATGTATAAAAATATATGTTTATGAACATATCTAGGTATATTCCATTTTATCATAGGAGTCAGTTCGTGTTTATAAAATAGAGATACACACACTTCTCAAAATGTAAATAATATACATAGGCGGGGTAATGTAATGAGAATAGGGTTTGTAATTCCTTGTGTGATTCTCTATGCGACTACTGGATTCTTTCAAAATGATAAAGGTGAAGCTGGAGTAATCTTCTAGAAATAGATAAAAAATAGAGAATCATTGTTTACTCATGTCATCTATTCTTAGTGATCCTCAAAGTATTCTTTTCTTCTAAGTTGTTGTTATAGAGGTTTTTGGCATTCGGGTTCTAAGTGTATCTTTGTGTAAGAACATTAGATATCTCTTGTGTTTCTTCACTATGGTGAATGAACATCTCTATATATTTCTTCCCAGTTTCCTCTTTCTCGCTATGATCCAGATATTTTCGTTATATAGACAAGCATCATGTTCTATGGTACCACGTTCGTATTACTAGTCTCTAACATCATTAAATGTTATCTACAAAAGAGAGGAATTTGCATTAATTTAATAAACATAACTAATTTTCATAAATAAAATCATAAGAGGTAAGTATAAATTTAGGAGATAGATCCTCGGTGACTCAATCATTTGGTAGATCATTCTATTGGTACCAAATTCTATCGTTAGATATTTTTTCTTGGTACATTAGATTTTCAGTGGATCACTCTTTTACTAGGGCAAACATAAATCCATCAATCGAGCTATTAGTAGATGATGCATTGGTATCTTGGATTTCGGTAGGTGCTGTTTTGGTAGCTTTGCTATCGGAAGGTGATGCATTCGTAGCTCGGTTGTTGGTGACTCATACTTAGTAAAAAAAAATTGAGTCTCTCTTTCGATGACTCGGATTATCGGTAGCTTATATCATTGATAGCACGTGTATTAGTGACTTTATTTTGATAGAATAAGTATCAAATGCTCATACTTAACCAAAATCTGCAATTCTACCTTTTCATGTAACCACTGACACTAAAAAATAAAAGTATAGTTCATCATGATTAATCAAAATGTATTTTAATAAATCATAATTAGCATAGATAAGCATGATTTGTAAGCAATAAAATTAGATAAGTCTAACAATATCCACATTTTTTATGATAAAAAATAATGGAATTATATACCATGAAAATTTAATTTATTTATGATGATATAATAAAAAACATGCATAACATAGTAAACTGATTATTGAGATGAAATTTGAAAAGAAACACAAGTATAGATTACTTGTTAAATAGACTTTGTCAATTATATGTTCCCTTTTAATCTAAAGCTTAATATTAAATTCCCCTCTCAGAGAGATTCTATATTATTTATCCTTCATTTGGTATTATTAAAAAGGAAATAGTAAATGGAAAATAAAGAATACATAAGGAAATAATAATTAGATGAAATCATTGAAGGTATTACATTAATCAAGTAGTACATGGGATAACACAAATAGTAAAACAAAAATACTACATCAAATAATTATCAAAAGGTTATACAACTACTTATTGGGAACAATAGTGTCCATCACTTCCTTGAATATATTTTTAGTGGAGTTGGGAGGAGCAGAAGGATTAGTAGTAGGTGTGGTGGAAGTCACAGAGGGGATAATAGGGTAATAAAGTGGAAATATAGTTAATACTAAGAGATAAAGGAAGGGTTCCAACAAGGAAGCAGGTCCTGTGAGTTCCTATTGGATGACAGGTAATATTTTGTTGAGAGCTTCAGTAGGGGTCATGGTTAAAGGTGAGAAAAGGGTATAAGAAGGGGAGGTAGAAGTGGACCAAAATGGTCTGATGGGATCAGAATCTGTAGCAAGAATTGTAGTGTTGTGATGGTGAATATATGGTTTGAGAAAATTGATGAAGTCACAGATGACCTCACCACCATATGTCACTCCATTCAAAAAATCCTCTTTATTTTCCATGATCTTATTAATGGTATTAATAAACTCTTTTAACTTCCTAACTTTCTCTTTGAATGCCTGATTCACTATAGGCATCCCCAAATTTTCCACTAAATATTTTAAGTTACTAGTCAACTATTTTTTGGTGTAAATTATTATTAAAAAGAAATATTATTTAATGGTAATTTATTCATGAGAATTAGTGGATTATTTTGAGTAGAAAAGCACCATTTGATGCACATAGCCAGAATACATGCTGATCTTCCTAAGGCACTCATGATTAGTGACATCCATCATAGTATGAAGTTCTTTTCCAATAACATTTCTACCCATCTCAACATCAGTATGGTGAGAAATAGGAGTAGCTGAGCTGGAGACACCTTGCATTGTATCTATGATATCTGATCTCAAATCAGTTAACTCAGGATCTAGAGTCTGATAAGGAGTAGCTTCCTTAGAAGATTTGAAAGAGGTGTCTCCTAAAATTTTCATAACTTTTTCTAAAGAATTTCTATATTCAATTATTATCCTGTTAATAGAAGAAACAATAGTTGTTAACTCATTACTCATATTCTAATTAACTAAAAAACATATTTTTCAACAGTGATCAATCTTGGTTTTACCTGAGATAAAACTCCCTCAGTAATTTAATCAAAATCTATTTCACTAATTCTTGGAACTAAATAAGGTTTGATATGAGAAACAGATCGTAATGGAGATAATAGTTCCCCTTTAAAATTATTGAAATATACATTTGTTATTTTCTCAATAGATTCTGAACTGACCATAGGATTAGAAGCATTCATATCTTATACATCTAGATAATTCAATCCAAGAGTCATATACCCTTGTTCCCTCCTCCATACACTAGGATTCTATAATATCTTCTTTTTCCACTAATCCCGAACCAAAATGACTCTCATGTTCAACACGATCTAGGGTTAGATCAATAACATCTCCACCAGGACCATGTTCATCATCATCATAGTCTGATCCACTATCTGAATCATCACTTACAAGGTATTTCTTTTCACATCCATATTTTCCATCATCCTCTAAAGATTATCCATCATCTTCCTCGGCCTCATCGTCATTCTAAACTTCATCTTCTTCTTCACTTCCACTTCCTACTTCGTTACAATATTATTATCCACTACTAGATCTACTCTCATAAACATAATTTTATGAATCTTCTATCTCTATACTATCATTCTCATAGAGAACTAGTTCTTTAGAAGGTGTAAATCTAGGTGGACTTGAAAGACCATAATACTTCCTTGCTGGACAATCATCAATTTTAGGATCACTCAATTCATATATAAGACACTCATTTTCATTGACCTTCCTCATCCACATCCTCATCAAAGAACTCACCAGTTTCATCTTGCCCTATAACAGGATCAACCATGTTCCTCTTCATTGAGTGATTCTCAAAAGTACAAAATTTCTCATATATCTTGTCATTATTTTCAACCAACATCTTCTTCTATGGAATAAAATTAATTTTCATACTCTTACAGATAGTTTTGTTTAGAGAGAAACCATTATAAGAAGAGACTCTTACTTTACATTCATTTAAAAATCCATTATCCTTCATCATGGATGAGATATTTCAAGGATAAAATAAATAGTTTGTCTTGAAATTGGGCTTGATAATTTCATTTATATGAACTAGAAGATATTTGCTCAAATTTACCTTATACACTTTGTTCAAAAAATACAACAAGTAAACATCCTAAAACTTAAGATAATAAAAGTCCCCATTCATGGGACATAACTGATACAAGATGGATTTAAACAAGATCTTCCACTCACCATCGAGATATATAACAATAGGAATCTTATGTTACCCATTTTCAATAAACCCATGAAAAGTTTCCTCATAACTGAAGAGGTCACTTGTTTGAGAAGCACTTCCCTAATGGTTATCACAAACAACTTCATGGGGTACTTTCAAGAATTCTTCCCAATGATTGGATGAAAAAGACACTCTCTTTCTAACCATTGTCAAATTTATCCAAAACACATTAGATCCTCCCAGAAAAAATTAAGAATACTGGTAAAACACATGTACCAAACTCAGATAATATGGCCTCTCGTTGTTAGATAACCACTATAACCACCATTGCATTCACAAATCATTCATAAAACCAGATTTAATAGAAAAAAACCATTCTAAAAGCACTTCATTATTAGGGGATACAATACGGTTCATGAATTCTGGATGAACAAGTTTAGGCTTATTCTTAGGATGACTAGATTCACTTATTTCCTTATTGGATGGAACTAACTCATCTTCGGATCTTTTAGAAATGTTCTTGGGATGAGCCATTGATATAGGTTTGAAGGGATCAGATGAAGAGAGAAAGGTAGAAACTTGGGAGAGAATGGTTTGATAGTAAGAGTTTGAGAGTGAGAGAGTGGGGGTAAAAATTATTAGATCGACCCATAATTTATTCACTTGGGCATTTGAAAACATAAAATACTAATTGTGGGTTAAAATAAAATAAAATAAATAAAATGGTGATGTTTAAAATTCTACAAAGATAAATAAATAAATATCAGTTTGTGAGACCCATTAGTAAAATCCATCAGTAAGTCACCATCAGTGAGTCCAGTTGGTGAGACATAATCGGTGAGTCGTGTTGGTGATACATAATTGGTGAGTCATGTCTGTGATACATCATCAGTGAGTCATGTATGTGAGACTTCATTGGTAGGTTCTCAAAAATTTACCATCCCAAACTCGTGTCTGATGTATATTATCCTCTAAAAACATAAAGTCTTAGTAAAAATATCAGCAAGATGATGATTTGTACCAATTAATTCAAGATTTATATCTCCTTTTTGATAATGATATCTCAAAAAGTGATGTCTTACATCAATATGTTTGGTTCCAGAATGAGAAACTGGAATATTAGAAATATTAATCTCACTTTTTTCATCAGAGTTTATAGGGACCTGTCTAAAATTATATCCATGATCTAGTAATGTGTTTTTCATTTAAAAAATCTGACCACAACCACTAACAAAAGCTATAAATTCAACTTCTGCAGTAGACAATGCAATATAATTTTTCTTTTTACTACACCGTGATACTAGAGAATTTACCAAAAAGTGACATGTTCTAGAGGTTCTTTTTCTATCTAACTTACTACCACCAAAATCAATATCATAATACCTAAATAAGTGACCAATTTTTTCAATAGGATAGAAAAATCATAAGTTGGTAGCATACATGAGGTATTTGAAAAAAAAAGTCAACAATAGTTAAATGAGATTATTTAGGATTTTCTATAAAACATGCACACATACACACACAGTTCATAATATCATACCAGCTAATAGTTGAGTAGAGTAGACATCTAATCATACCTATTTAATTGTAGTGATCAACATATTTTCCATTTTCATCAAGATATAATTTAAAGGTGGTACTCATTAGAGTATCACAACTTCTTATGCAATCAAATCCAAATTATTTTAAAATATCTTTAGTGTACTTACTTTGATTTAAAATAATACGTTAATTATTTTGAATATTTTATTCATCAACTAATTACTCAATACCTATTTCCTATAATCTGAAATATTAATCATGTCTTATGGTTCCAAAACCTCAATCTAATCATGATTTCTATGATCAATGTAAAAAATACTGGTAGAACATCACATACATTTCACATGTTTTTTGTGGTCTCTTTATCTTCAGAATTATATCCAATACTCAATCCACCTTCCAGATTCTCTTTAAGAGATTTCCAATTGGGAAATACATTTTCATAGTGGATATAATTTCCACACATTAAACATTAAATCTTAACCCGGTTCCATGTAGTTCTCTACAATGAGTAAAACGAGAAAGCATGGGGTGAGAAACACATACCATATAAGAAAGCCACATATTCATGAAAATATTTTATAAGATGTCTAAATCATGACACCAAAATTGTAATCAATGAAACCTTTGGTTAATCCTAGGTTATTCATTTTAATAATATTTTAAAATCATTTATAATTGTTTGTGAATAGTTTGTGAATTTCCAAAGCATATCCCCCAAGAGTATAAAACTAGGTGTGTAGCTAGGAATTTTATCATGTACTAGATTACCCCGAGTTAGGCTTGGGGAATCTTATAGGAGTTTTTATCTATAGATATATCTATTCGAGATTCACATCCACATGTAGAATCCAGACATAGATGTATTTATATGAAACCGCTCACTCTATCCTTTATAGAAATTCTATTACATTTTCAAGAAAGTTTACTCATCCTTATACTGCCTAAATGGCCCGAAGGCCTTCATTTTTATTGATTTTTGATAACCACCCTTTCAAGGGATGAGGGGGAACCCTTACAAGGCCCTTAGTCTCAAAGATTACATGGCCTGTAGGCTTAGAAGATTACATGACCTGAAATATCCTTATAAATATACCTAGAGATCCCAAACCTTTATTCATCCATGTTTCTGAAGAATCACAAAAACATTCCTCTAATACAAACTATAAAAACCCATTCTTAACATACTTGTTTATTAAAACATTTTATATGAATATTTGAAACATTATAAAAATAAAAGCACTAGGACAATAATAGTTTTCTATATTTGGAAACCTATAAACAAAATATTCTATCCTGGTGAAAGATATTTATCATCCTCTATGAAGAATTACTTCTACCTAAAACCTTTTATCATAACACTTGTGAAGTAAACATAAGAAAGGGGTGATCTCAAATGATCATTAAGGGTAAACAAAGGAAATGTATAATCATAACTTAAATAATATGGTATAAAACTATAAAAATAACTTTTTAATATCATACCCTTTATATAAGAGATCAAAATAAAGATTTTAATTTCATAAGACAAAGATCCTAAGAGAATTATGAGCATAAGTCATGAAATCATAACATAAGAATAAGACATAGAATATTTGGAATGCACATAAGAATAGAAAATCTTATGTCAAGGTGACCTACCAAGACCTTTATAACTTGTTAGTCTTGGGAGATGAATCATGTACCTGCGTCAGGCTTGGGATACCAACCTATTTACCCAATTACTTTTAGTTTTGGGATACAACCCATATACCTTCTTGTTTTGGTCCTTGGGCTATAACTAGTGTACCCTCTTTCTTTGAAGCTTGGGATACAACATAGGCAACTTCTGGTTTCAAAATTATGATACAACCTATGTACCCTATTTATTTTAGGCTGGGGTTACAACCCATTTATTGTATTTCTTCAGGCTTGGTCTTTAACCCATTTACCCTCTTTCTTTTAGGCTTCAGCTATAACCCATTTACCTTTATGTCTACTAGCTTGGGTTATAACCTATGTACCCTATTTATTTTATTACTGGGCTACAACCCATGTAACTTGTTGTTTTTTGTTTGGGCTAAAACTCGTGTACCCTATTTTAATTAGGCTTGGTATACAACCCAAGTACCATATTAATCTCTGGATTTGGCTATAACCTATGAACCATTTGATCTCATATACAACTTATCATTACCCAATTCATTGGAGAGAGATATAGGTCCCAAAAATCATGTAATTAAATCATTCATACATGTTCTACAAGATGAAAAACATTTATCATATCATGAATAATAAAAATAGATAGGTTTTATAAACATAAAATAATAATTCATGCAATGAAATGGGTATCATAGACATTTTAGCAAATCATAACCTATAAATAAAGATAGGTTTCATAATCACTTCATGAAAGCATAACCTGTTAATGAACCATGTTTTAAAAGGATAAGACCCATGGAAGTAAAGTGGTTGTCATAATCATTATACCAAAATAACATAAACCATTAAAGGAAAAATATTAATGGATCCTTTGGATATTTTCCTAGAAGGGTGTGAGTAATACTAATAGATTTTATCTTAGATGGAAAGTAACTTGGAAGGATATTTTGATAACATTATTTAAGGAAAATATAATTACTTATTTGAAAAGGTATCATTAAAAATTAAACAAATTTGAACAAATTTTTCCTTAAAAATATCTTTTAAAACCATTTTCTTCACTATTAAACATTTACACAAGAAACAAATCATCAAATATTTGATGGCGAGTAAGCCTATACATGTCGTATGAGCTAAAATGAATTTTCCTTTTCTAATGTAAAAATGTTATACAAATTCCACTTTCAGAATGATATATGAATATTACATTGAATAACTTGGTAAAAAAAGATTATATATTTTTTTAAAGATTATAGGAAAATGGTACAACATTCATGGAAACTTTTTTAGAAAACATATATTTCCGACCGATGAGATGGTAAAGTCGGGCATTCATAAAAATTATTTTTTATTATCTTATATACCAAAGAGTATAAAGATGGTACTAAAATCTGAATATATCTTTAATAACCATATTATAATAAAATTCATGAATTTTTTGGAGATATTTATCATGATATCTCTTCAAAGAACCAAAATAATTAACAATCTTGAAAAATTATGAGATTTTTTCAATAAACTCTAACCACTTGGTTACATGGGATCACACTCTCCATGTAAAAAAAATAAAATTACATTAAGAATAAATTATAATTAAAATATTTATATTCATGATATATCATGTAAAATAGAATTATATGCACCTTAAAATTAATTCAGGTGCATAACAAAACATTAGTCTCAAAGAAGGAAATTTGAGACAAAACTATTTTATCAATTTAGTAACTTTTTAAATTAAATACAATAAAATAAAGGTCATAGAATGGATATATAAGTAACCATAAATTTAACTATAAGAAATATTAAATAAAACCAAGGGAATTATACACACCACAAAAAAGTAATGGGTTGTGAATAAATCAAGTATCTCATGGAAATAAAAAGATGGATGAAATCCCATTACCTTGTGTCTTTACTATCCTATTACTCATTCAATAAATTTTATAATAAATATAAATATATTATAAAAAAATTTATAAGAAAATATTATTATATCTAATACCATATATTGATTTATTATGACTTTAAATTACCATTTTTTTATTTCATGTAAAGGTTACGCGTTGGGTAATATTCATTTTTTTTATGTGTCTTAATTTGTTAAATGTTTTGTCCTTATACTTATATTATGATTACCTAAATTAAAACAATTATATATATATAATTTATATATAGTATATGTGTTTTATAATGGTCTATAGAATATATAAACTTTGAAATGTAATACACCATTCATAGAGACGGTAGGTCATTTGTACGCGTGAACACTATTTCCATTTAGTTATCATGTTTAAAAAATGTAAAATAAATGTATGTATATATATATATATATATAATTGTTAAATTAAATTTATGATATCATATATATCATATAATTTCACTAAAACCATCCTTAATACAATCCATGTAGTGTATGAACAAATCATATCGTTTTGAAGGGGAGGTAGTCTACACATCCTCAATCGAAATTATTGTATTAATACAAAATAGAAATTAAAAATGTTATGTGTCGAAAAAATGCATAAAAATATTAAATAAATAATAAATATAATATATGAAAAATATAAACAAATTTTTCATCACAATCTCCATGATGATAGGTGTTAAAGGAAAAATGAGCAATCATCTTTTAGTGAGGAGTTAGATTTCCAAACGCATAAATAGTATGCTCGTTACCCATTAGATGGATGTATGTGTAAGCATAAGTCTAAAAAAACAGAAAAACTTCAAAGTGTATTTAAAATACTGGTGTTGTTAAAAAATCAGGGAATAAAGAGATTTTATTAGTGGAGAAGGAAAATAAAAGGAAGGAGCTTTAGAGAAGAGGTTACCTCTTAAATAGGTAAATCATTTTTGTTTGTGCAAAAAGAATTCAGGGGATTTATTTCTGCCAATATATAGGCTTATAGAAGGACATTAGGGATGTTTAGGAGTTTATTGGGAAGATATTGGTCTAACATAAAAGGTTTTTTATGTTTGAATATGTGGGAGAGTTTGTGGACTTTTATATTGAATGAAAAGGACTCACTTTGAATTTCATTAAATAAGTTAGGTGCACACATGGAATTACATAAACAATGTCATAAAAACAAGCATAAATTGATAGTTGAAGTTTTGGGTACGAAATATGGAATGTAAATTGGTTTTTTACAAGTTTATTGGTAATTTTGGCCCCTGGGATTAAGGTTTAGTCCCAAATAAACTTAAGTTGACCTTAATCGATGTGATTACTTTTAATCACTTTTACTGATAATTATGGTCAAAAATAAAAAATGATATTTTTAGACACTAAATATTATACTGATAATAATGTTTTATGTCCATTTTTATAAATTCAAATCAAATAAGTGGAAAATTTTATAATAATATTAACCCCGTAGACAAAACGAAATAGCTGGATTAGAGTAGAAAAATGCTCAAAAGTTTTCTGTGTTTTTATATTCAATTAAAAATTTAAATTTATTATAATGGAATAAATGGTATAAATAGATTTATAATTGATATAATTTGACCTTAAAACAAATTTAAATTATAATTTACCATTAATAATTATTTAAACAATAATTAATTATTAACTAGAATGTAGTATTGTTCACTGTTCATCAAAAAATGATGTTTCTCATAAAAAAATCACCCTAAGATAATTTCAGCATTATAAATTCAAAAACAAAGTTGATTTCATAAAATTCAATATCTATATTTGTCTAAAATTAATTTTATTTTTTTTATATGAGGACATGAAATATAGTTTATTTGAGAAAATAGAATTTTTAAACATATAAGGTTCTAATATCCTAGGTAAATAAAGAATATGAAATTTTCAAATTTATTAATATTTGTGAATTATAAAATAAATTTAATTTAAATGGGATACTATGTTAAATGGCTTACATGACATGCAACAATGGGTTTCTCCGAAATCTTATGTTGCACACAATTCTGAGTTAGACTAAAAATAAAAATAATATAATATTATTATTTCAATTGGTAGTTAACATCTAGATGTTGTACTTGTGGGAATTAAAAAAACTCACTATATTAGTATTAAACATGTTTTTTAAATGTTTTTACATTTATCCAAAAATATTTAGAGGCTTAAAATAAGAATAAATCCAATTTTAAGCATAAATATTCTAATATTTTTAAAAGGTAGTCTTTACTGCCTTTTGGGAGAGAACCCTTTTTAAATATAATTTTTTCCACTTTTATAGGGTACATTTAAAAAAATAAAGATATTATTTAGAATTGGAACATGAAAATTTACTTTGGGTAAATTTTTGATATTTTTCTGATAAAGATTATTTTTTAATACATTGTGAAAAATACTGCATTTTAAGTCAAAACTGTCTTTTCATATAATTTATTTATTTGGTTTGTTTATCTCATAATTGGTTTTAAAGTTTTATTGTATTATATATTAATAATTTAATCCAATTTTGGTCGTTGGATGTGATTTCACTTTTTAATTGGACATAAACACATGTCTATCTTTTGGAAGGTTTTACTTCTTTAAAAATACGTTTTTGGTTTTGACAAAATTTTGTAAAATGGATTCCATATTTGTAATTAAGATTTAAAATTTTGTAAATATATACCTTTTGTTTTTATATATTATGAATAGAAACTTTAGTAAATATTTTATTTATGATGGTAGGGGTAAATTTGGTAAATTAGGGTAAATATAATATTATAATATTATTAAACTACCCTAAAACGTGTCCTAACCCTATTTGATGAGATATGTATGACCATCGGAATCATTGGGTCAAATTTAGGACCCCATGTAGCCACATGTATGAGAAAATGAAATTTTATATGAATTAATTTAATGTAAATAAAAATATAACATAAACACGTATCTTTTAGTAATAAATTATATGGGGTTATATAAGTGATATCTTAGACTATAAATAGTTTTTATAAAGATAAAAAGATTTAATAAATCATGGTATTTTATATATAATTTTTAGACATCAAATAAATAAATATACCTATTACACAATGATGATGTAGTGATTACCTTATTAATAATTGATTTAAATAAATGAGATTATAAATATTAAATTAAATTTATTTTGAAATTTTTTATGCCATACACTAATTTTATGAATTATTATGACTTTTTTTATTTTAATTAATGATGTTATTTTGAAATAATCACGTTGTTATGGATTTTTAAAAAGTTATGATATGAATAGTATAAAAATTGACATAAATTAGTTTTTAAAACAAATACTACTTTATTAAATGATATAATAGTCATAAGAACCAATTATTAGGAAAAAAGACTTAAATAATGTTTAAGAGGTTATTAATTGACCACTAGATATTTTATTTTCATTTTATATAAACAATATTAACCATATAGTATGAATATATCAGAAGAAATGGTAATAAGTTAACTATGGGTTAAAGCTAAAACATAAGGATAAATTTGAGAAAAAAACATTTATAAAATCTATTGGATAAGTGTATTTAGTAAAATAATAAACTCATAATCTAATTTAATGAGTTTTGGTACTTTTTGAAAATAAAAAATAATATAATAAAATAATATATCAATGCCTTCCTAAAGTATGCCTCCTACCTCTTATAATAGGGAATCACCTATAACCTCATACTCACATCTCTCAAGCCCATTGATTCATTAAAACACTATAAAACTAATCTCCCAATATCCCCCGATTCCTTATATAATCCTTACATTATGAAAAAGGCAATTCAAGAAAGCCTTTTGGCTCAAATGAAAGGGATTTTCAGGTTTTTTAAGAGGTACCCTATTCTCTAATGTTCTATTATATTATTTTAATTCTTCTCTCCCTATTCTATTATTATTATTTGATTACATAACAACACCAATATAATCAATATAATTGATTTTTTCTATGAGAAGGATTATATTTACACTTACACACACCTCCATCTAATGGATACGAACATATTTTTTGTGTACGGCGAACTACTGCCTCACGAAACGATGATTGTTTGATTTTTTCCTACCACCTATAATGGTGTCCATTATTATTTAACTGTATTTATATGTGATTTATATTATATTTATATTGTCTCTATAATTCTTTATTTTTATTTATATATTACCTTTATGGTCTCCAAAATGGGTAAATATGATAATTTAATTTCAAGATGTGCGAACTGCTGCCCCCCCAAAGTGATATTACTCTTCCATGCCATGTGTGGAACGTATAAATGATAGAGTAAATTAACTTATATATGATATTATAATGGAATTATAATTAACATATTTTTCATTTTGATTTCATTCCTTTAAATATGAAAAATAAATGAATGTAGTGTTCATGTATACGTACGGCTTACCGTCACCACGAACGGTGCATTTCATTTCTTATATCCAAATGTCATGTAATATTATAAATACACATATATATATATATATACTATATTTATATGATATTTAAATCATGAATATCTTTCTAGAGATAATGCACTTTTGACCACATGGAAAATTTGTAATTATAACAACTTCATTATTGACTCAAGTACCAAGTATCGACAAAATGACCGATATTAACTTAAATAATTATAATGTAGTAATAAGTGATGTAAAAGAAATAATAAACTTGAAAAAATGTTATAAATCAAATATATTTTAAATTAATATTATTAATCAGAAAGAACAAGTAACATACGTGACAAGTCGTATTCAAGGTAAAGGACTTCATCTTAATCTTATTTCATTGAGGCGTATTTTGATTTACACATGACTTCAGTTATAGTGTAAAACCCCATTTTAATTTTAATTCAATTAAAAGGAAATGTTTTCACAACGTATAATTTTACTAAATGATAAATAGAATTTTTATTTTTAACATACACGGCGACAACGACCTTTCCGCCGCCGTGAGCATTATTTGATATTTTTCTTCCTAAACAAGCCATAATGTTTTTAAAAAGTAAAATAATTACCATATTCAATTTTATGAATTTTGATATTGAAAATGGTTTCGATAATGGATTTATTATGTAAATATCTTAAACTGATATATTGTTATTACAATGTGAAAATATTATCTTTCTTTTATACTTGTTCATGTGTTAGGATTACATTATGGTTATTAGAAGTTGTTTACATATATAGGTGGTTCATTGATAAACCTAGGGTGGATGATCCCAAGATAGATATTTAATGTATTGGGTAATGTGATGGATATAAACTTTAATGTGTCTCTTAATAGATTTAGGGAATATATTGCGATGGGTATTCCAAATGTAACTCCACACGTAGTTATGAATGGTACAAAGTAAGTATATTATGGAGGCCACAAGATGCCATTATGATTTATGAATTCTATGTGTTATTCATAAATCGGGTGATTTCATGAGGAATTTTATAGATCTTATGTTTTTTGAGTGAAAATTATGATTTTATTTATTTGCATGTATTGATGGACTAATAGTTTCTTTCTTTATTTTATAACTCTTATTGAGATTTTTATGCTCATCCCATGTTTTTAAAATGTTTTTCAAAAGGTATAAGTAAGGGTAAGAGAAAAAAAAATTTCAAGAATATTTATATCAAGAAAATAATTATTGTTTTATTTAAGTTTTTTTATTTTTGTGAAAAAAATTGGTTAGAGTAGAAGTGTTTACATTGTAATAATTGAGATAGAGTATAATAGATGGACTAATTCTCTAAAACTCTAAACCTAAAAATATCCTCCAGGATAATTCAAGATTTAACTCAAGATTAATTAATGTTTTAAGGATAGGTCATTATATTTGGTGTCAATTAGAATATATACACTCACATATTTGATAAGTGAATAAATTAATGCGGATGAAATTTTTAAATGGGGGAAGGATGTAACATCCCAGGTAAATAAAGAATATGACATGTTTATATTAATTAATATTTTTGAATTAGATATTAATTTTACTTTAAAGGGGATTCTATGTTTGATGGAATACCCAACATTAAACAATGGGTTTCTTCGAACTCTTATGTTGGACACAATGTTGGGTTATGCTGAAAAAAATAATAACATAATATTATTATTTTAAATGGTAGTTAATGCCTAGATGTTGTACTAAAGGGAATGAAGAGAAATAAATATATTATTATTAAACATGTTTTCTAAATTTTTTACATTTATCCCACAAAATTTATAGGTTTAAAATAAGAATGAATCAAATTTTCAGCATAAATATGTTAATATTTTTAAAAGGTAGTTTTTACTGCCTTTTAATGGAGAACCATTTTTAAATCAAATTTTTTCACTTTTATTTGTTATATTTAACAAAATATACTTATTATTTAGAAATGGGGCATCAGAATTTATTTTGGGAAATTTTTTTCTTTTTTTCTGATAAAGTTCATTTTTTTAATGAATAGTGAAAAATACTGCATTTCAGGTCAAATCTTTCTTTTATTATAATTTATTTTTATGGTTATATTATATTTTAATTGGTTTTAAAATTTAATTGGAGTATATTTTTATCATTTAATCCAATTTCGGCCATTGGAATTGATTTCACCTTTTTATTATACATAAACACATGTCATTATTTAGATATTTTTTACTTCCTAAAAACAAACTTTTGGTTTTAACAATATGAATTAATTTTAAATTAATATCTTCAATTTATTTGTTTTAAATTTATAAAAAATGGATTCCATATTTTGAATCAATAGTTCTATATTTTGTAAATATGTAACCAGTTTTTAGACATTTTGAATTCTAACATCAATATATATTTAATTTACCGTGGTTAAAATGTAAATAGAGTAAATATGGGTAAAAAATAATATTCTAATAATTTTAAACTACCCTAAAAAATTTCTTAACACTATTTGATGATATATTTCCAACCACGGTAATCCTTGTGTCAATTTTTTGACCCCAATGAGCCACTTGGATGTGAAAATGGAATTTTATAATAATTATTTTAATGTAAAGAAGAATGTTACATAAACATGTATCCTTTTGTAAAAAAAATATATGTGGTAATATAAGTGATCTCTTAAACTATAAATAGTCATTATAAATAAAAAATTATTTCTTACATAATGTTATTTTATTTATAATTTTTAGACCTCTAGTAAATAAATATATTTATGACACAATGAGGATGTCGTGATTACCTTACTTATAAAATAATTTAAATAAATGAGATTATAAATATTAAAATATATTTATTTTTGAAATTATTTGTACCATAACCGAATTTTATGAGTTATTATGACTTTTTTCTTCGAATTAGTGAAGTTTGTAAGAAATAATCAAGTTATGGATTTTTAAAAAGTCATGATATACATAGTATAAAAATTGACATAACTGTGTTTTTAAAAACAAATACTATTTTATTAAATGATATAATAGTCATAAAAATATAATATTTATCCAAATGTCTTGAATATTTTTTAAAATGTTATTAATAAACCACTTGATGTTCTATTTTTAATTTATAATAACTATATTAACCATATAGTATGAATATACAAGAAGACATGGTAAGATGTAAATTAGTTAACTTATGGTTAAAGCAAGAATATAAAACCTATTTTTTGAGAGTATTTAAAAAAATAATCAAATTATATTTACATTAAATGAGGATTAGACCTTTTAAAACTGAAAAAAAATTATAATAAAATAATATTTCAATGCTTTCCTAAAGTACCCATCCTCCCTCTTATAAAAGGGCATCACCTCTAACCTCTTACTCACACCTATCAAGCCCCTTATCTCATCCAAAATCGGACCAAGTAATCTCTTAATATATCTCTATTCCTCCTATAATAATTACCTCAGGTAGAAGTCAATTCAAGAAATCATTTTCACTCAAATAAAATGGAGTTACACGTTTTAAGTGGCGGTATATTCTCTAAAGTTTCTTTCCATTATTTTACATCTTCACTCCCTATTATATTCATTATTATTTGATTACATAAAAAACTAGAATACTCAATATACTATGATTATTTAATGATAATGATTCTATCTACACTTACACACACCTCCATCTAATGGATACGAACATGTTTTTTGTGTACGGCGAACTACTGCCTCATGAAACAATGATTTCTTAATATTTTCCTACCACCTCTCATAGTGGAAATTATGATGGAAATGTATTTATATATTATTTATATTATCTTTATATTGTCTCCATGCTTCTTTATTATTCATTTATAGTATTACTTTATAGTTTCCATTATGGATAAATATGATAATTTCATTTGAGGAAGTGTGGACTACCGCCTCCTTAAAGTGATATGACCCATTCATGCCATACATGGAACGTATAAAGGATGGACTTAATAAACTAATATATGTTATTATACTAAAATTATAATATACTTATGTATCATGTATTTTTCATTCTTTTAAATGTGAAAAATAAAAGAAAGTAGTATTCATGCGTACGTATGGCTTACCATCTCCATTAATGGTGAATTTCATTTCTTATCTCCAAATGTTATGTAATATTATAAATACATATATATATATATATGTTAGATTAATATTATATTTCAATCATGAATATATTTCTTTAGATAATGGAATTTTTACCACACGGACAATTGGTAATTATAACAAGTTAATTTTTTACAGAAGTTCCAAATATAGACAAAACAACAGATATTAACTTAAATAACTATAATGTGGTTATAAGTGATATAAAAAGAATAATAAACTTGAAAAAATGTTCTGATGTTTATATAAATTAACTTAATTTTATTATTCATTAATAACATGGAACATATGTGATGTGTAAGATTTAAGGTGACGGACTTAATCTCAATATCATTTCATTGAGGAATATTTTGATTTATATAATGATTTTATTTTATATGGTTTTTAAATCCCTTTTAAATTTGGTTTTATTCAATGTTAATATTTTTTCTATGTATCATTTTACTAGAAGACAAAGTGAATGTTTTTTAACGTACGTGGTGACAAATACCATTCTATCTCCACGAGCATTATTTGATATTTGGCTTCCTGAACAATCCATAATGTTTTAAAAAAGGAAAATAAATACCATATATCCTTTTTACGTATTTTGGTATGGAAAATGGTTTTGAAAATGGATTGATTATGTAAATATCTTGAACTAATATCTTGGTATTGCAATGTGGAAATGTTATCTTTCCTTTTTTCTTTTTCATGTGTTATGATTATGTTATGGTTCTTGGGCATTGTTTACATATATGGGTGTTTCTTTGATAAAACTAGGGTCAGTGAGTCGTAGATAGCTCTCCAATGCATTGGGTAATGTGATGGATGTAAATTTTAATATTTATCCTAAGAGATTTATGTAATATATAGTGATTGTTATTCCAAATGACAATCCCTATGTAGTTGTAAAAGAAATAATGTAAGTAGGTTATAGATTTCATAAGTAACCTTTATGATTTATGATTTCTGTGTGTTATTCATAAATCTTATGACTTTTTAAGGTATGTTATATACCTTATGTTTTCTGAGTGAAAATTATGATTTCATTTATTTTTTTGTATTGATGGACTAATTTTTTCTTTCCTTATTTTATTACCCCTACTGAGCTTTTTATGATCATCCTGTGTTTTTGAAATGTTTTTTATAGGGTATAAGGAATGGTAAGAGAAAATAAGAATTCAAGAAGCTTTATTTCAAGAAAATAATTATTGTTTTATTTAAGGAGTTTTTTTTTGTCAAAATAAATTGGTTAGAGTAGAAGTGTCTACTTTTAGATTTTTTTGATGAAATGTATTAGATGGCTTAATTCTCTAAAACTCTATAACTCAAAAGATCCTAAATGTTAATTCTTGATTTAACTCAAGATTAAGTAATGCTTTAAGTCTAGGGCCTTATAAATGTATTTAAAAAAATATCTCTATTCATTAATGTTTTTTCCATTTATAAATATAGTATAATGTTTTTATAAAATTGGTTATCGCATGTCATATTAAAAAAAATTAGAGCTTGGTTATAATTATCTCTTCTAAATAATTATAACAGTAAAATGATGGTTTATAACAACATCAATGTTTTGTGTAACATACACTATGTCATATTTTCATGTAACCTAAACCATATCAATGTTATATGTATAGTACAACAATTTTTTGCTTTGTAATGTACATCAAGTTTGTTCTGTATGAATGAATTAGTGATCTCACAATAAGAAATAATGATCAGAGTTTCATGAAATAAAAAATATCAAAAGATTAAATTAATTAAAAATATCTATGTTTTACATTATACCCACCTTAAAATGAATTTAACCCTTGAAATTTTTCTAGGTTATAAATGGTTTAATACTTTAATGTTGTATTCATAGAAATCAACAACATAAAAATGAATACCAAAACTTCCGTTAAAAATGGAACATTGTAACAATAAAATTTACCCAATTTAACATTTAACTAGGTTTCCAAATAGTGAATCATAGGTGGGAAGTGAATATATATGAATGAAATAAAAAATCTAACTATCAAGCTTTGATAAAGAGTGATAGAGATAAAGGTCATGATAAAGTTAATAATCAGAAATCCATAAATCCATGATGAACTAAGGGAACATCTGATTCATCATAAATAAAGGTACTAAGAAAATGAATTGGTTTCAAGTTCCATTTTCCCAAATTTAAATAATTTTCATGAAAATATATACTTTCATGATTTCCTGAAAACCTCACCTTTTTTTGTTGATTAAATTCACTTCTTTTTTCCAAAAAGAAAGGTGAATTTTTCATTCCTGAAGTAATTACTAGTCATGAAATACATGATATTTCATCCCATCTATCATCAGTTATCATAAACTACCCATTGTTATAATATGTTATCCAATATTCATAAATCTTCATGTGGTAATATAATACTTTATTCACAGAAACTTCTTCTAAAATTCATCTTAATCTTTCTTTAATTGTAACCACATAACCAATCTAAAAGATGAAAATTCAAAGAATTATTAATAAAATCATGAAATTAGATTAACATTGATCCCCCCATATATCACAAAGTACCACTTGGTTGTAACATTCCAAACATGTAAATAACCTCGTTGTATATTCCCTTGAACCATGGTAATAACCTTACTTACAATAAATCCATTTGGAAAACATTCTTACTTCCTTATTCCAATTATTACTAGATATATTCATTCAATCAGAGAATTTTTAAACTTCATTCGTGATGACAGTGACCAGTTTTTCAAAAATTATTCTTATGGTAAAATATACCATCCAATTTACATATCCATATCCTACATACCATTATCCAAAGGTTATTATATCAATTATAGGAATTAATTAAGGGTTATCTTTCCTTAATCCTAATATCACCTTTCTAGGGAGTCACTTATCTATAACTTTTTCACCATTAAATGTGTCATTTTCAATCCTTAATGAAAACATATACTAAAAATACTTTCACATTTCATTATTCATATAACTTAATCTTCGAATTACAAAACATAAATACATCCTTAATCTATCTTTATTTGTAAACCATTACTCAGACTTCATTAAATTATTCCTTACTACCTATTTACTAGAATATAAAATTTGAATCATGTATTAAGGTTCCTCAACCTCAATATAATGATGATTATTATGATCAATGAAAAAAATACTGGAAGAACATCATATTCCTTTCACATATTGTTTTCATTCTCTTTATTTTCAGAATTATAACCAATTCTCATACCACCTTTCTAATTCTCTTTATGATATTTCAACAGGGAAAATCCATTTAAATAATCCCCCTACAATCCACATATGAAACATTGAATTTTTACCATGTTCATTATTGTTCTCTCTACTGACTAAAACTAGAAAGCACGGGGTGATAAACACATATCATATCAGAAGGCCACATAATCATGAAAAATTGCTTATAGGATGTCTAAATCATGACATCGGCCTTTTAATCTATGAAAAATTATGTTTTTAATAGATTATTCATAAAAATACTCTATTCAAATATTTGTTAATTGTTTGTGAAGTATTTTTGAATTTACAAATAATATCCCCCAGGAGTGTCAAACCAGGTGTGTAGTAAGGCTAGTTGTCATGTACTAGATTACTCTGAGTCTGGCTCGGGACATATTTTCTGAGTTTTTATCCATAGGTACATCTTTACCAAGTATACATCCAGGGGTAGCATCTAGACATGGATTCATTTCTAGGAAACCACTCACTCTATCCCTTATCGAAATTCCTTGGCATTTACCTAAACATTTACTAATCTTTATATTTATCCTTAGATACATACCAAGAAATATCCTTAGAAATATTCCTAGGTATATCACTAATGTTTTCAAATAAAAGTATCTAAGGGATGACTAAAACATTCCTATTATACCAAAAACAATAACCCAAGATTAACATGCATGTATATTACATCATTTTAGATAAATATTCGGTAATTATAGAAATTCAAGCTCGAGGACCGTAATATTTTAGTGTCTTTAGAAACTTGTAAACCACATATTCTATCATTGATAAATATATTCAACATCTCCTATGAAGATCTACACAATTATTACTTCTACCTAAAACCATTCTTCATAACCTATGGAAATGAAACATAAGAAATGGGTGATCTTAGATGCTCAGTAAGTTTAATTAAAGGAAATATGTAAGTGTAACATGAACAAAATGGTATGGAACTTGAGAATAACATTTGACGATCATAACCTACATATTAGAGATCACAATAAATATTGGAATTTCATAAGGCATATATCATAATATATTTAAGATCATAATTCATGAAATCATAACACATGATTAAGACAAGGAATTTTTGGCATGCACATAAGAATAGAAAATATTATGTCAAGGTTACCTTCCCAAACAATTATAACAAGTCAGGATTGGGCTACAACATGTGTAATTACTTCATGCTTGGGATAAAAACTCGTGTACCCTATTAATTTTACTCTTGTGATATAACCCATGTAACTTGTTGTTTTGGTCTTAGGCTACAACCAATGTACCCTATTTCTTTTAATCTTGGTCTACAACTCATGTACCTTCTTGTTTCTGGGTTTCGGCTATAACATGTGTACCATATTTCTTTTAGTATTGGGCTATAACCCATATACCATCTTGTTTTTGGGCTTGTTATACAACCCATGTACCCTCTTTATTTTATTTATTGGCTATAGACCATGTACCTTCATGTTTTCTAGCTTGGTCTATAACCTATGTACCCTGTTTCTTTTAGTCTTGGAATAAAACCCATGTACCTTTTTGTATTTTGGTTTAGAGTAAACAAAATTTACCTCTTTCTTTTAGGCTTGGTCTATAACCCATGTACCATCCTATTTGCGATCTTGGGCTATAACTTGTGTATCCTTTGATCTCGTATACAACTTATCATTACCAAATGCATTGGAGGGAGATATTGGTCCCACCCATATCATAATTAAATCAATTATAGATGTTCTAAAAGATAAAAAAACTCTCATAATATCATGACCCATAAAAATAGATAGGTTATAAAAACATAAAATCATAACCCATGAAATGAAATGTGTATCATTAACATTTCATCACATCATAACCTATGAAAATAGATAGGTTTCATAACCACTCCATGAAAGAATAACACATGAAAATAATCGTGTTCGAAATTCATAAAACATGTGGAAGTGAAATTGGTTTCATAATCATAATTCCATCAAAACATAAACCATTAGTGAAATAATATGAATGGAAACTTTGGATCATTTCCTAGAATGTCATGGGTAACATCAATATATTTTATCATAGATGAAAAATAACATAGAATGATTTTTTGAAAACATTTCTTAGGGTAGATATCCTTTCTTTATTGAAAATTATCTTTAAAACATAAAATATTTTGAACACTTTTTTCATAAAAATATCTTTTAAAAAAACTTTCTTAAAAATTATCCTTTTAGACATGAAAATGAATCTTTAAAGAATTAACGGGGAGTAAGTCTGTACAAGTCGTATAAGGTAAAAAGAACATTCCTTTATCAGGGAAAAATGTTATAAATATGCCCCATTAAAAGTGAGACAAGAATATTATTTTTAATATATTGTTTAAATGAATAAATGGTATAGGTTTATTTTAAATATTATAGGATAATGGAACATTATTCTGGGAAACCATTTTTGAAAACATAGATTTCTGACCGAAGAGAGGATAAAGTCGTGTATTCTTAAAAATAATTTTGTTACTACCCAAAAAAATTCCCTAATACTATTTGATGATATATTTCCAACCATGGTAATCCTTGGGTCAATTTTTGGACCCCAAGGAGCCACTTGGAGGTGAAAATGGAATTTTATAAGAATTAATTTAATGGAAAGAAGAATGTAACATAAACATGTATCTTTTTGTAAAAAAATATTATATGTGGTAGTATAAGTGATCTCTTCGACAATAAATTGTCATTATAAATCTAAAATTATTTCTTACATAATGTTATTTTATTTATAATTTTTAGGCATCTAGTAAATAAATATATTTATGACACAATGATGATTTCGTGATTACCTTATTAATAAATGATTTAGATAAATTAGATTATAAATATCAAAATAAATTTATTTTTTAAATTATTTGTGCCATAACCTAATTTTATGAATGATTATGACTTTTTTCTTTGAATTAGTGATGTTTGTAAGAAATAATCTTGTTATGGATTTTGAAAAAGTCATGATATGGATAGTATAAAAATTGACATAAATTTGTTTTTAAATACAAATACTAATTTATTAAATGATATAATAGTCATAAAAATATAAGATTCATCAAAATGTATTGAATAATATTTAAAATTTTATTAATAAACCACTTGAGGTTCTATTGGAATTTTATAAAAACTATATTAACTATATAGTATGAATATACAGGAAGACATAGTAAGATGTAAATTAGTTAACTTATGGTTAAAGCTAAAAGATAAGAATAAATTTGGGACCCAATCTTCTCTAAAACCTATTGGTTGTGAGTATTTAAAAAATAATGAAATTATATTTAATTTAAATGAAGTTTACACCTTTTAAAACTGAAAATAATTTTATAATAAAATAATATTGCAATGCCATCTTAAAGTACACATCCTCCCTCTTATAAAAAGGAATCACCTATAACCTCTTACTCACACCTATCAAGATCCTTATCTCATTCAAAATCGGCCCAAATAATCTCTTAATATCCCTCTATTCCTCCAATAATAATTACCTTAGGTAGAAGTCAATTCCAGAAATCATTTTGGCTCAAATCAAAGGGAGTTACACGTTTTAAGAGGTAGTATATTCTCTAAAGTTTCTTCCCATTATTTTACATCTTCACTCTCTATTATATTCCATATTATTTTATTACATAACAAAACCAGAATACTCAATATACTATGATGATTTTATGTGAATGATTCTATCTACACTTACACACACCTCCATCTAATGGATACGAATATGTTTTTTTGTGTACGACGAACTACTACTTCACGAAACGATGATTTTTTAATATTTTCCTACCACCTCTCATGGTGTACATTATGATGGAAATGTATTTATATGTTATATATATTATATTTATATTGTCTCTATGATTCTGTATTTTTCATTTATAGCATACCTTTATAGTTTCCATATTGGGTAAATATGATAATTTCATTTGAGGAAGTGTGGACTACCGCCTCCTCAAAGTGATATGACTTGTAACACCCCAACCTTCCACGGTACGTTTCTCTTTGAATAATATATTAGTGTGTGTTCTACGCAACTTCGAGTTCTAACACATGCTGCAACCAGTCAAACTAGTCATTATGAATAGTAATACACTGTTTTTAAAATTTTATAAATTTTATCTCTTAAAATGGACTTTATTTTTGGATTTGGAATATCTAATTTAGCCTAGGGTTAAATTTTGGTACTTTTCAGATAACTTTTTTGATGAATAGTGAAAATTACTAAATTTTAATTAAAAACAACTTTTTTAATCAAAATAAATAACAATGATAAATTATGAATTTGAGTGGTTTTAAATTATATTTAGAATTTATTTTTAGTATTTAATAAAACTTTGGTCATTGGACATAATTTCACAATTTAACTGGACATAAACAAGTTTCAGTTTTTTGATAGTTATTATCTCTTAAAAACACGCTTTTTGTTTTAACAACAGGAATTAATTTTAAATTAATTTATGCCACTTACTTGTTTTGAATTTGGAAAAATGGATTACATATTTGGAATCAGGATGTCAAAATTGTTTAAATAGGTAACTTTTATTTTTAGACATTTTGAATAATTACTTCGGTAAATATTTTATTTACCATGGTTAAAAGGTAAATCCGGTAAATAAAGGTAAAAAATAATATTATAATAATAATAAGTTACCCTAAAACGTGTCCTAATCTTATTGGTGGATACATTTCCAACAATGGGTATATTTGGGTCAATTTTGGTACCCCATGGAGCCACTTTTACGTGATAGGGACACTTTATATTAATTATGTTAAAAGTAAATACAAAAATGATATAAGCATATATCTTTTAGAAAACAAAAATTTACTTAGAGTTATATATGTTATATTTTCGACTATAAATATTCATTAGAAATCTAAAAATATTTCCTATATAATTTTATTTTAATTATAATTTTTAGACATTTAATAATTAAATTTATTTGTGACAAAATAATGATGTAGTATTTTCCTTATTAATGAAAGAATCAAATAATTGATATTATAAATATCAAAATAAATGTAATTTGAATATTTTTATGAATTATACTAATTTCCTAGGATAATATGAAATATTAGGACTGGTTATATGAATTTGATTCGATGTAATAATGTTGTTGTAAATTTTTCAAAAACAAAATACCCAATAGTGTCAAAATTAAAAAAAAGAGTTTTTAAAACAAATATTATATTATTAATTTATATTCAATTCCTAAAAATATATGGTTCGGTAAATAGACTTATATCATGGTAGGTGTATCATTAATGGAACACTTGGGGTCGCTTGTATGTATATAGTATGTTTATTAACTATAAAATATAAAAATACAAAGTTACATGGTAAATGTCAAACTAATTAACTAAGAGTTAAAACTAAATGATAAGGTTTATATAATGACCCAAACCTATCTAAATTATATTAGTTGAAAGTATTTAGACCCTTCCACACTTTATAATTTTAATAATCCACTTTGGAGTTATTATATACCGAATATGAATTTATTATAAAATAATATTTCTAGGTTTCCGAAAGGTGCCCCTCACCCCTCTTATAAAAGGGCACTCCCCCTTCTCACTAATTCACACATTAAAAGCCTTTTGGCTTGACAAACACCTACCTGAATACTCTCTTAACTTCCCTAAATTCAACCTAGAGGCCTTAGTTTGATCATAAATCCAACCTAAGGAGCCCTTTTGATCAAATCAAAAGGAATAACCCGATTAAGAGGTAATGTTTTCACCACCCTCTTTCAAGTTCCTTTCTTCTTCAACTACTTCTTTCTTTGTTATTTCCATTCCAAAATAATAACTCCTGTATATTATATATACTGTGATGTCATTATAAACATGTTACAACCATATTCATTATTTTATCCATCATATTAATGACATGTCACTATACGTGCGTACGTACGGCTTACCGTCTCCACATCGTGGTGTAATTGTTATTCAAAACATTTTTATTTGGATGGGTATAATAATTTATTTTAATTAATGTAAATAATAAATATGACATGATAATGATTATTTATATATGATATACCATCCAATTATATATTATTTAAATATCAAAAGAATGATATTGTCGCTCGTGCGTACGTACAGACTACCGTCTCCACGAACGCGATGAGATTCATTCCCCATCATATTCATTCAAGTATAATTCTCATTTGATGATTAAAAATAATTTTTAAGGACTTTATATCATTCTGGATATGAATAATATACAAACTATCCAAAATAAACATGGCTTATGTAACAAAACATATAATAGAAAATGAGTAAGTTAACACCCAAAATGAAGATAATACTAAGATATTATTAACAAATGAATATTAAAAGATCATATATGATATCATATTAATGTATATGATTCTTTTATAATTTAATAAAAATTATTTCACCATTATACAGGAGTTTAATCAACCCCCAACCAAGGAAAAGTACATGGAAATGGTATATTTCATAATCTATTCATTATCTGAGGTTATTTATACGTAATTATCTACTAGGACCTCTTTATCATCCACATACATGTTTCTTAGAAATTTATTTCAAATCATTATTACTATTTTACAGACTATGGGTTAAAGTCATTTATATCCTTTTTTACTTTTTTATAAGATGTTTATAAAGATATCTTTCTGCCATTTTTTATACAAGGTCCTTTTTATCCTTTTCGACAGAATTAAGGTAAGAATGTCTATTTTTAAATTATACAGCAGGTGTGGCTATTTTCTACCATTATAAAATCTTTGAAGCCTCCCTTACATAATTATAATAATATTTTAAAATTAAAAGTTTTTTTATAATTATGTGACTTTTAAATGATTTCAAAAAAAGAGATATTTCTATCAATTAGTATTGATTTCATCTATGTCGACATCCTTTTTTGGATTTTAAGATTATTTGAAGTTTATTTATTATGATACAAAACTACCATATTTTATTGAAGGTTTTGTGATATTTTTTAATGTGGATGTGTTATTTTTATACCATTCATTGTTTGTGGAAAAAGTATTGACATTTCGTATTCTAGTTTTAATATGAATGTTTATGTTATGTTTAAACCTGTTCATATGAGGAATGCATTGGACTTAATAAGTGATGGGTGGAGCCTTTTATAGCTCCCCGATGCATCGGTAGGTATCATGAGACAAACTAGTGTCTTGGCACAAAGCCCTTACAAAATCTTATTTGTAGTCTTGGCTCGAGGCCTCCCAGAAAGAATTTCAGTTCACTCATTAAAATAATTTCAAATTCACTTTGCAGCATTTGGGAAAAATCAATACATAAAGAACTTTTTGAAGATCTAATAATAAAGTTATCAACATATATTTGAACAAGAAAAAAATATTTAGAAATTATTTTTATAAAAAGAGTAAGATAAGAAATGCCTTTTTTAAAACCTTTTGAAATAAGAAAAGTGTAGAGACTACCATACCAATCTCTTGGGGCCTCTTTTAAATCATACAAAGCTTTTGTTAATTTAAATACACGATTTAGAAAATGGTGGTTTGTAAAACCTAGGGGGTTAACCAAAAATATCCTCAACTATATACCCATTTTTTAAGGAACTAATAACATCCATTTGATATAGTTTGAAATTGATATGTAATACATATTCTAATAGAATTATAATGGCTTTTTGTTTATAAACAGGAAAAAAGTTTCTTTATAGTCAATTCCTTGTTCTTGACTATATATTTGGGAAACCATTCTGGCCTTATTTCTCACTATGGTACCAGCTTCATCTACTTTATTTCTAAACACCCATTTAGTGCCTATTTTCATGGTGTATTTGAATATATCAAAATGTTTCCAAACATTAATCCTTTAAAACTAATTCATTTTTTCATTCATATACTGTACCCACAATTCATCATAGATATCATAATTGGTATTCTTAGGTTCATGCTATGATAAGATAGATTAAAGCTCCACATGGTTCCTTAGAGAATATCTAGTTTGTGTCCCCTTATCTATGTCTCCAATGACAGTATCTGTGGAAATATTCTTAAGGGTTTTGACAGATCTAGAAAAAGAATGGCTAGTGATTTTTGGTTCTTCTACACATTCGTGTTCACTGTGAATAGAGACTTGATATTTTCTAGAACTAGAGCATTTTTTGTTTGCATAACAGAAATGTCAGAAGGATTAGCATTTCTGTCCAAATTTGATGGATCATCCTCAATATTTCCTAGGGAGGTTTTAGGTTCATTTCAATCTATTTCATTAAATTTGATATGTATAGATTCTTACACACACTAGGTTCTTTTATTGAATACCCTATAGGTTTTTCTAGAGTTTGAATAACATAGGAAAATTCCATCATCACTTTTTAAAGATAATATGTCAGGATTATCTTTTGTGTTAAGGATAAAGACTTTGCAAACAAAACGTTAAAGTAATTAACCTTAGGTTTCCTATTTCTCCATAACTCATAGGGTTTTTTCTTAAAATGTTGTATAATTAGAACTCTATTAATTATATAACAAGATGTATTCATATCTTCCTCCCAAAAATAAATAGGTATGTCATACTCATTTACAATAGATTGAGAAATTTCTTGTATGTTTATATTCCTTCTTTCTAAAACTCCATTCTATTGAGGTGTCCAAAGTGTAGAGAAGTTATGAATATACCCATTTGTGAGAAAAAGGTTTCAAACTCTTGGTTTCAAATCTCATGTCCATGGTCAGTTCTTAATGTTTTAATTCTAATATCTCTTATGTTCTCTACAACTCTATCATACTCGGTGAAGTAATATAATTATTCATTATTTTGAGAAAAAAGAAGCTCCAAGTATATCTAGAAAAGTCATCTACTAAAACATAGACATAATTATTCCCATTAAAAATATAAACTCTAGATGGTCCAATCATATCTATGTGAACCAACTCAAGAGGGTGAGAAATTGAAACTTTTTTATTTAGTTTCAATGAAATTTTATATTGTTTTTCTTTTTTACACGGATTACAGAATTTATCATTTAGAAAAAAAATTAGGTAGATCCATGACTATTACATTTCTGGTAATATTTCTAAGTGATTGATTATTGAAATTTCCAAATCACATGTGTCAGATCCAAGACTATTTTTGAAAAGAATTCAAGAAAGACTCTTTTAGAGAAACTAAAGAATATAAATTCACATAATAAACATTTTAATTTCTAAAATTAGTTAATACTAAATCATTATTAGCAATTGGAAACATTAAAAGAATTATTTTCAAATTTAACATGCAATCCATCATCACTTAATTATGAAATGTTATGAAAATTGAACTTAATACCATCAACAAAAAGAACTTTAGAAATTAAAATTGATTTAGAGTTACTGATTAGGCCAACGCTAGTTATTTTTCCTTTTTTATTGTCACCAAAGGTGACATTACCACCATAAATATTGATAAGATTATTGAATAAAGAATAATATGCTTTCATATTTCTTGAAAACCCATTATCTATGTTCCACAAGCTTTTACATGAACTCTTCATAGTTTTCCCACAAAAATAAATCAACCAAGGAATAATTTTGGATCCCCGACTTGGGTGGGTCTATTAACATTAGTGATTAATTCTTTGAGAACCCACATTTGATTCATGTTTTTTCTATAAATTTTATCTAAACTCTTAGAAAAATAAATTTTTTGGGTCCCAAAAAACAAGAAAGAGATGAAGATTTTTCAATATTGGAACATGAAGTAAATTTTCCAAATTTGAATACAAAAATTGTTTTTGAAAAAAATTCATTCTTCCCAACTGATAACCAATACCAATATTATATTTTAGAGCAATGTATTTTCCAAGAATCTGAACTATGTTTTCGTTACCATTTTTGAATGTCAAAAAATATTTCTTTAATTACTCATTATATAGTTTAAGATCGTTATTCATATCGATAAATTGATCATTCTTTTCCTTTTTAATAGTAAGTTTAGATTCAAAAAAAATATTAAGAGCATGTTTTTTGTTGAGAAAATTATATTTATCTTTCAGTTCATTGAATGTATACTCAAGAATTTTAAGTATTCAAAAATTTATTTATTTAAAATATTTTTAGAATCAGATTCATATCCAGAATAATAATAATCTTGTGAAAGAGATTGACGGGTTACCTAAGATGTATTTATCATGAAACACATATATTTGTTTCAGGATTTTTATCATGTGAAGATTCAAATTCATTGGATATATCCTTAGAATAACTTCATGTGGCCTTCATTAACTTTTTATACATTCTATATTTGTCTTCATATTTCCTTTTGATCAATAATTTAGGACATTCATCCTTTACATGTCCTCTTCTCTTACACTCATAGAAGACGTTTTCTTTAGTACTCTCATTTCCCTTCAAATTTTTTCTCCAGTTTCTGTTGTTTTCAAACTTCCCTTTATAACTAAGTTTTATGAATAACTTCATTATTATATAAAACTTTTTAAATCTTTTGTCCAACTGACCCATCTCTTCATCATTGTCACTTGATGATTCTTCATTTTTGGAACCTTCATTCTAAACATTCACTTTCTGTTTTTTAGGTAGTGGTTTTGAAATCCACTGACTTTCTCATTGGTACATCATCTCCTTCTATATTTACCTTCATCTATTCTTCACACATCATTATCTTACATATCATCTAATTTACATGTAAATTATTGATATCACATGATTCCTTTATAGATATAGAGGTTCCCCTCCATCTTTCTGGTATGCATTTGATAATTCGCATAACTTTTTCCTTGGATGTGATTGTCCTTCCCAGAGATACCATCATATTTTCTATCTCATTTAACATCAGCTACATGTAAAAAATTTGTTCATTAAGCTTCATATTAAAGATATGTTATTTAATAGTATATTTATTAAGTATCATTTCAATAACAATAGTGGTTCATTCATGTGAGATGGCTAGTGTATCCCACCATTCATGTGTTTTTTTACATATAGAAATATTATTAATTATTCATCCCTTAAAAAGTAGTATAATTCCTTCATATATTTAAAAATTTTATTGTAGGTTTTCTTAGGGTAATCATCCCATGTTTTCCTAGAAGTAGCAGTAATCTTATATTAATCTTCAACTGAAGACCATGTTTCAAAACTCATACTTTCCAAATGTGATTTCATTTTAATTTTCCACTAAACATAATTTGTGCCATTAAAATAGGTAGTTCTATAAGTAGAATAACCTTCTACCTTATTTTCTATATTAAAATAGTATAAAAAGTGTTAAAGAACTAAAAATTTAGAACTAATGGAAATTTTGAGATCATTAAAAGACAACTAAAATCATGGTTCGGAAAAATATTTTAGAATTTTAAAACATTGAAATCATATGATAAAAAATAACCAATAATACTAAATGTTGCTTGGAATAGGACACTCAATAGTGGGGTGAATTCAGTTCCTATAAAAATTCATGTATAAAATTATTATTTAAAAATCTCCTAATTTCAAAACAAATACAGACTAGTTAACCAATGTAGCATATTCATAAAAAAATTTATTCCAGATATTTCTAAAAGATTGATTAATTCTAAATTAAAAAAATATAGATTATTATTCTAAATTTTGAAATTAATTTAATAAAAATTATTATATAAACACTATCTATGATTAACTATCAAAGAAAATATATTTTTTATGAAATAATCATAAAGATAGAGAAAAAACATGGAAACACACAATAGAAGTAAACAAGAGGTTCAGTCTCAAGATGAGACCTAATCCTATCCATTTTGTGGTCACCAACCACCTGGATATTTATATTAAATAAAACTAATCAACACCATAGATCGGGGTAACAAGAGTATAAAAATTTCCCAAGTCACTAGACATATTCTGCAGTATAAGTGGGAGTACAAAAAAACAGACATACAATGAAGGATCCACTTACACTGTTATCTATGGGACTATAATGTATGAAAATATATGTTAGTTAAGATATATATATATATATATATATATCTTCTATTTTATCGTTAGATTCAATGTATGTTTATAAAACAAATATACACACACTGATTAACGTTTAAATAATATTCTCAAGAATACAATTGTAATGAGATATGGGTTTATAATTATTTGTGTGATGTTCTATATGGCTTCTGGACTCTTTCAGAATTATAGAAGTGAAGCTGGAGTCGTCTTCCAGAAATATACACCAAAATATAGAATAGTTGTTTTCTTCTGTATTCATTTCATAGTGAGTCTCAATGTAATATTTTCTTGTAAGTTGTTTTTATAGATATTTGTGGTCTTTTGTATTAAATAGTATTTTCATATAAGCAAGTAGACAACTCTTGTATTTTTCTCTAATGTGCACAAACACCTCTGTATATTTTTTCCAGGTCATCTCTTTCTCATTGTGATCTAGATATTCCCATTATACAGGCAATAAACATGTTCTCTACTATATTATACCTCGTACTGGTCTCTAACATCACTAAATATTGTCTACAAAATATTGATAGGCGCATTAAAATAATAAGCAGTACTAAATGTCATAAACATGACCGTTAGAGGTAAGTTCAAATTTAAGAGATAGATCATCGATGACTGAGTCTATCGATAGATCATTCTATTAGTAACTCATTATATCAATTGATCATTTATGTCCATAGATTATAATATCGATGGATCACTCTGTAGGTAGGTCAACCTTGCATCACTCAATCGAGCTTTTGGTAGATGATGTGTCAGTATCTCGGTTGTCGATAAGAGATGTTTCTATATCTCGGTTATCGCTTGGTGATACATCGGTAGCTCGATTATCAGTAGGTGATTTTTTCATAGCCCATTTAAAAACCCAGAAAATGAAACAAATTTTTTTCTTAAATTCTTTATATTTTTACGAGTCCGCAGTTTCTGACGGCACCTGATTCTGAGGCCCGGTGTGCCTGGAATCATTTTCTAAAGTTTAGTTCAGGTACGTTCAGTAAACATACGTGCGTGTTTTTCTATCTTTTTAACTGATGCTTGGAATTGAAATCTAAGGACACCAAGGAACTCATAGTTTCGGTATTCTCTTAAGGGGACCTTTACTGTAGTTGCGTTTTATCGGGAGGAGAAGTAAATTTTTGGGGATTGTTAATAAATTAAAAATTATGTGTGACATAATTTTAAGGTGGTGGTTATTATCTCCCAAGGAAGGTTGGTGGTGGGTCCCACTCCCACATAACCTCTCATTAGAGGATAATGTGTGGTGGGGCCCAGAAGAACTAAAACTCTTCACCCCCCCTCAACTCTGTTTAAACTTTCCTTTGAATTAATAAGGCTACCTCTCACCACTTTTAATTTTTTTAAACCTTTCACGTCCTATCATCAATGTGCCAACACCTAAGATTAATTAATGAAAAACATAATTAATCTAATTTGATTTAATTTGAAATTCATGTCAAGGAAAAAGTAATATCCTAAGCTATTATTTTGGGTTGTCACATTTTGTGTTGGTGGAGCTTTGGAGAATAGAGAGGGTCTTCTTCCAACGAAGAACAATTTCCTCTCTCAATGAAAAAAAGCGACACCCATCTTGTTCCTTCTTCCTCTATGCCAAGGGAGAAGATGCAGCCCACGAAGAAAATCACTAACATCTTTCCCTCCTACATTTATGGAATGAAACCGTCTTCTACGACGCCATTTTCCGCGACTAAGACAACGTACCTTGAATTGAGGTATGGGGATTTGTTTAATTTTAATGGAATAAAATTATATCCTCAATTTTTCAATGTTTACTTTATTTAACGGTTTTCATTTGTTATCATATAACGCATAAGGCGCGGTCCGAACAAACAGAGACAGATGTCCCTGAGTTGGTTTATGATTGTTTGACGATGGAGGCGGAGCTGAGAGGGCATTGTGCCTTCGCACTAAGCCGGAGGAAGGAGGCCATGGTCTTGAAGCGGCGGTGATTGAAGGAGGTGGCGACCGAAAGTCGGGTCGGACCAGTGCTATCATGTCGACCACATGGGAGGAAACTATGGTGCACAAGTTTGGGACGCTCAGCCATAGAAGAACCGGCCGACTAAAGCCAGCCGGGCTGGAGAACCTCAGAGGAACCGTGGCCCGCTTCCGCGGGCCGCTCAGTGGATGAACATGACGACCGCCTGTCGGCCGGGCTGAAGGGAACCGCGGTGCCACTAGGCGCTGCGTGTGGAGGAACTGAGGCCTGAAACCACTGTCCACTCGTGCCAAACAAAACCATCCGGCTTCGGCTGGCCGGGCAGCAAGGAGGGGCGGCGCCGCTTGGCACCGCCGTGTGAACCGAACTGGCCCGCAACACCGGGTCGGGTCGGCGAGTGGGCCACTCCCCACCTGGTTGGGCTGGCCCCCTATCCAGTTCAAACCCATCGGGATGGGTCCCTAGGAGGGTCGCACTGCACCGGGCTGAGTCGACCCCCTTCCAGGTCGAACCCGCCAAACCGGGCCGGGCCGACCTGCTAGCCCACTCGGCTTGACAGGTCGGGCCCGTTTCTCTTAAACCCGAATATTTTCTAGATTGTGCGTCTGATTGAAGCGTCGTATGCAGCACTGTGATCCTCGCGATGAGAAGGTCCTTTTGCGATACTCTAAGTGATTTTTGGACAACTTTGTAAATTTTTTGGGTTTGGAATGAGCGTAATTCCAACCGGGCCCCTTGAATAGAAATGCCAATAACTCTCAGACCGGGCGTCTGATTGATGCGCCGTCTACCATGTTTGGTTCCTTTTGATGAGATGGAACTTAGGGATACATAAAATCTAGAATTTTTTTATAGTAAATGTATTCCCCATTTTCTCGAGGAGCGGACTCTCTTGGAATCGAGCGTGCTGTGTGCGGGAATCCTAGAGCTGGCTACGACTGCGCCGACTATGGTACCGGAATCCTACGTGGGTTCAGAAGTGACGACTACTGTACTGGGATCCTCTATGGGTTTGACGATGATGGATATTATACCGGAATCCTCTGTGGGTTTGACAGCAATGACTACTTTTCTTGTATCATGTGTTGTTATGATAGTTTTGACTTTTGTTCTTGTATCCTGTGTGGGTCTGACAGAGTAGTTGGTCTTATATCCTATGTGGGTCTGACAGCATAGCTGGTCTAGTATCCTACGTGGGTCTCACATCATAGATGAATTAGTGACTACATCTGATCATCTCTATCACAATACGAAAGATGTATACCTGTGTGAGCTGAGTCTTGAATTTCAATCATTATCATCAATGTGATTGAATTTACTTCCTGTGTGGACTTGGTTGTGCTTGGTATCAAGATTTGGAGCCGAATTGAGATTGATAACTTAGGTATATGTATGGGCATATACCTAAGTAGTGTTGGTTGATACTTCGTGTTTGTATCATTCATACTATTGTTTATCATTTGTGGTTTTTTTGAGACCTTGAGGGTCTCGGGGTCCCTACTGAGTATCATTATACTCACCCCGGCACGGGCTATGCCTGCACCATGTTTTGTTGGATGCAGATGACGGACAGCGCTGACTGAGGCGGAGTGTATGAGGACTGGACGGTACCCGAAGATGGACCTCATGACGAGTCAGTACCTAGAGGAGACGGACGGTCGTGGAGCACTGAGGAGGCTATCTGTACCAACCCTTCAGGTAGGATCTGTGGTGGATGATCCAGGAGCTGTTAGGAATCTTCCAGTTGATTGTATTTTTAGTTGAACCTGTTTTTCATTTCCTTGTACTTTACTGTTGGGCTTGTATTTCCGGCCCCTTTCCTTTCAGCACTTTCTTCTGTATACATTTTTACTTAGTGTTTACTTCCAGTTGTGTAATCTGTTGTTTTTTTTACTTTTTAAATTAAATTTCTTCCCTTACTATCGAGATTACGCCTTTCGTGCTAGTCGCCGGCCCCTGGCCTATGGAAGGCGGGCTTGGGGCAGTCATGGCACGGGCCCCAAGGACGGGTTGTGACAAATTGGTATCAGAGGAGTCGGTTCTACCACAGAACTCAGGACTTTAATCATTATTTTCTGTGAAGCAATAGTGTTAAGAGTATTGATTGTTGTTTTCTGTCCAGGGAGTCTAGTGTTGGTGTGGCAGTCGATGTATCCATACACCAAGACCATGACCTCTGATTTCCGACTCAGTGCACGAAAACACTGATCGTGTGTGTGTTTCAAAATATTTCTTTTTGATTACTTTGTGTCAGCTCACTAGGTATATAATTTTAACCGTGGCACACCTGTTTCTTTTCAGGATAGCCCCATGAAGGCAAACAGCTAGGGTTCTGAGTTTTATACGATATGGTATCCCACCAAGCGACAAGGTCTCAGTGTAGGGACCCATCATTGCAGAGGTACCAGTGATACCACTACACAGTGGGACACCGATACCACTAGCTCCAGCAGTAGCGAGTGCACACCACCTAAGTGTGTTGCATGAGTTCCAGTGACAGAGTCCACCCAGGTTTTGGGGAGATACGAACCCACAAGCAGCTGAGAATTGGCGGGAGGCTATCGTGAGAGTTTTAATATTGGTAGGGACACCAGCCAAAGTCATGGTGATCCTTGTTGCAAGTCTCCTTCATGCGGAAGTAGGCAGATGGTGGAGTCTGATGCTCCAGGTGCATGACGAGGCATCATTACTCTGGACAAACTTTGAGAGTCTCTTCTGCTTGGAGTTTTTTCTAGGCACCCTTCATACGGTGCAGATTCAAGAGTTAATTCATCTGCATTAGGGCAGCATGACAGTAGCTCAGTACTCAGCGATGTTCACCGACCTGTCGTGCTACTCCATGGATATGTTACAAGACCCATTCTTCAGGGCCCGAACCTTATAGTATGGACTCAGGAATGAGATCAGGTCTTCGAGGATTCCCCTCAGCATCCTCACGTAGGTGAGGGTGCTGGAGAGATCCCATCTAGTGGAGAGTTTTCTCGCTGAGCAGTCACCAGCGGCGAGACCCTTCGTAGGACGACACGTAGCAGAGTCTTCTGTAGCCTGCAGTAGACAGTTGACGCAGAGGTCCAAGTAGACCAGGAAATCCAGTGGGAGACCTCATGAGGTAGGTTCAGTTGTGCAGGGAACACGAGACAGAGTCAGCTATACAAGGAGCAGGCAGTGCTATGCATGTAGTGGGTAGGGTCACATGGATCATGACTACCTGATCCTCCATGCAGATGAGCAGCAGACAGTAGAGGGACCTCCCAGGAAGATGCATAGGTTGACCAATGCGCCTATATTGAGGCTACCAAAGGAGGGCGTAGGGTACATAGTTTAATGTGATGCATCATAGATCAGACTCATGCGTTTCCTAATGCAGGAAAGAATAGTTATTGTGTATAGTTCACGAAAATTGATACAGCATGAGTAAAACTATTCTACCCATGACATGGAATTAGCAGCATTAGTCTTTGCCTTGAAGATGTGGCAGCACTATCTGATGGGCGAGCGCTTTACAGTCTACTCTAACCACTAGAGTCTCAAGTACATCTTCTCGCAGAAGGACCTAAACCTGAGACAATAGCAATGGATCGAGTTCCTCCAGGACTATGACTTTGAGATATTCTTTACTCCTGGGAAGGAGAATATTGTAGCAGATGCTCTCAGTATGAGATCAAGAATTCAGCTTCTAGGAGAAGCGACAGAGCAGCTGGCCGCATTTCTGATAACCTTTGTGGTTAGAGATGGAGCAGCCTTTCTACAGTCTCTCACAGTAACTTCTCCACTCTTCAGCGAGCCAGGGAGACACAATGTGGAGACATTGACAGTGAGACAAGACGTGCTCAGATAACCTTAGGGCAGACACCTGATGGGTTTTATAAAGGTGGGGAGCACGTCATCCTCTTCAAAGGATGAACCATGGTACCAGTTTCACTACATGAGGAGGTGTTGAGGGAGTTCCACACTTCCCCTCTATAAGTACATCCCGAAGTGGCGAAGATGTATCAGGACCTCAGACGATAGCATTGGTGGCCAGGTATGAAAAAGGTGGTAGCAGAGTTTGTCTCATGATGCCTCACTTGTCAGCAAATGAAGGCGGAGCACCAGGTTCCAGTGGGATTAGTTCATCCCTTATAGGTCCAAGAGTTGAATTGGGATGGGATAACCATGGATTTTGTGATGGGGCTTCCACATATATCTAGAGGACATGACTCTATCTGGGTGATTGTCGACCGACTCACCAAGTCGTCCCACTTCCAACCGATCAGAGAGTAGGGATCAGTAGAGAGCTTGGGACACCTTTACATACAGGAGATCATACGACTTCATGGTGTTCCATCGATGATCTTTTCTGAGTAGGATGCTTGTTTCACTTCCTGGCTATAGAAGGGGTTGTAGGAGGCTTTTGGGATGCAGCTACGTCTGAGCACTGCCTTTCATCCTCAGGTGGATGGTCAGACTGAGAGGACCATTTAGACTCTCTAGGACAAGCTATGTGCATCTTTCTTTGACTTTGGACATAGCTGGGAAGATCACATACCCATGGTGGATTTTGCGTACAATAAAATTTATCACTCCAACATTGGGATGTCACCTTACGAGGCATAGTATGACCGACCATGTAGATCACCTCTATGCTGGACTGACCCAGGGGATCAGCAATTGTAGGACCAGAGATTGTTGAGGCAATGACGTAGAAGGTGCAGATCATCCAGGAGCAGATGAAGACTACACAAAGTAGACAGAAGTCCTATGCTGATAAAAGACGGGGACCACTGGAGTTCGAGGATGGTGACCACATATTCCTACAGGTCTCACCACGACGGGGTCTACGGAGAATTGGATGAGGTGGAAAGTAATCTCCATGATTCATTGGACTCTTCCAGGTCCTCATCAGGGTAGGCGAGGTGGCTTACCGCCTGGCCCTTCTACCTCAGTTGCATCGGGGGCATGACATCGTCCACGAATCTCAGCTGAGAAGATATGTGCACGACCCGTCCCACATCATCAACCACGGGGACCTGGAAATCGATGAAGGGGTGATTTTCATGGAGGTTCCAGTTAAGATTGAGGATCAAAATGATCGAGTCTTGTGTGGATGGTTGATTCCTCTAGTTTGCATTCTCTAGAAGCATGGGAAACTCCAGGGGATAATGTTGGAGCGGGAGGCTCAAATGCGTGCTCAGAACCCTCATTTGTTTCCCTAGTGACTATTGTATCTTTACAGGGATGTAAAGCCCGGAGGTGGGAGTAATTTAAAGACCCGAAAATTTCAAGAAAATTTTTTTCTTAAATTTTTTGGAATTTTACAAGTCTGTAGTTTCTGACAGCACCTGATTCCGAGGCCCGGTGTGCCCGGGATCATTTTCTAAAACATAGTTCGGTTACGTTCAGTAAACGTACGTGTGGGTTTTTCTATCTATTGAACTGATGCTCGGAATTGAAATTTGAGGACACCGATGAACTCGCAGCACCCGTATTCGCTTAAGGGGACCTTTACCATAGTTGCATTTTATCGGGAGGAGAAGCTAATATTTGGGGATTGTTAATAAATTAAAAATTATGTGTGACATAATTTTTAGGTGGTGGTTATTATCTCCAAAGTAAGGTTGGTGGTGGGTCCCACTCCCACATAACCTCTCATGAGAGGATAATGTGTGGTGGGTCCCAGACGAACTCAAACTCTTCACCACCCCTCAACTCTCTTTAAACTCCCCTTTGAATTAATGAGGCTACCTCCTGCGCCTTTTAATTTCTTTAAACCTTTCATCTCCTCTCATGAATGTGTGAACACCTAAGATTAATTAATTCCACACATAATTAATCTAATTTGAATTAATTTGAAATTCATGTCAAGGATAAAATAATAGCCTAAGTTATTATTTTGGGTTGGCGCATTTTGTGTTGGTGGATCTTTGGAGAATAGAGAGGGCCTTCTTCCAACGAAGAACAATTTCATCTCTCGATGAAGAACGGTGACGCCCACGAAGAACTCCCATCTTCTTTCTTCTTCCACCGCGCCATGGGAGAAGACGCCGCCTGTGAAGAACATCGCCTACATATTTCCCTCCAATGTTGATGGAAAGAAACCTTCTTCCACGACGTCATTTTCCGCGACTATGACTACTGACCTTGAATCGAGGTAGGGGGATTTGTTTAATTTTAGTTGAATAAAAATATATCCTCTATTTTTTGATGATTACTTTATTCGATGGTGGCCATTTGTTATCATATAAATCAGAGGGCATAGGCCAAACAAAAATGGCCCAATGTCCCTATGTTGGTTTATGATTGTTTGATGATAGAGGTGGAGTTGAGAGGGCACGGTGTCGTCGCACTGCGCCATAGGAAGGAGGCCACGGTCTTGAGGCGGAGGTGATTCAAGGCGAAGGCGACCGAAAGCCAGGTCAGACCAGCACCGTCATGCCGGCCTTCGGGGAGGAAACCGCGGCACGCAACCGTGGGCCACTCAGCCGAAGAAGAACCAGCCGACTAAAGCCGGCCGGGCTGGAGAACCGCGGAGGAACCACGGCTCGCTTCTGCGGGCCGCTCGGTGGACGAACCGGCAGGCTGCCTGTCGGCCGAGCCGAAGGGAACCGCTGCTCCTCTAGGTGCTGCGTGCGGAGGAAATGAGTCCCACAACCACGGGACGCTCGCACCGGACAAAACCGGCCAGCTTCAGCTAGCTGGGCAGCAATGAGGGGTGGCGCCGCCGGGAGAACCGAACAGGCCCGCAACACCGGGCCGGGTCCACGAGTGGGCCGCTCCCCACCGGGCCGGGCCGACCCCCTTTCCGGGTCGAACCAGCCCGGTCAGGTCCCTAGGAGGGCCATGCTCCACCGGGTCAGTCTGACCCCCAGCCGAGTCAGACCCGCCAAACCGGTTCGGGCCGACCCTCCATCCCATTGGGCTTGACGGGCCGAGCCCGTTTCGCTTAAACGCAAATATCATATAGACAGTGTGTCTGATTGACGCGCCGTCTACGGCATTGGGATCCATGTGACGAGATGGTCCTTTTGATATAATATATGTTAGTTTTGAATAACTTTGAAAAATGGCCGGTTTAGGAATGAGCGTAATGCCAACCGGGCCCCGGGAACAGAAAAGCCAATAACTCTCAGACCGGGCATCCGATTGACGCATTGTCTATCACGTTGGGTTCCTCTTGATGAGACGGAACTTCAGGATACATAAAATCAGGACTTAGTGATAGTTAATGCATCTCCCCCTTTTCTCGAGAAGCGGACCCTCCTAGAATCGAGCGTGCTCTGTTCGGGAACCCTAGATCTGGCATCGACTGCGACGACTACGGTACCAGAATCCTATGTGGGTTCAGTAGTGACGACTACTTTACTGGGATCCTTTGTGGGTTTGACGATGATGGATATTGTACCAAAATCCTCTGTGTGTTCTACAGTGATGACTACTATTCTTGTATCATGTGTGGGTCTAACAGTTTTGACTTATGTTCTTTTATCCTGTGTGGGTCCGACATAGTAACTGGTCTTGTATCCTGTGTGGGTCCGACAGCTTAGCTGGTCTAGTATCCTGTGTGGGTCTGACATCTTAGATGAATCAGTGACTACATCTGATCATCTCTATCGTTATACAAAATATGTATACATGTGTGTGCTGAGTCTTGACTTTCAATCATTATCATCGATGTGATTGACTTTACTTCCTGTGTGGACTGTGTTGTGCTTGGGATCGAGAGTTTGAGCCGAACTGATATTGATAACTTAAGTATATGTATGGGAATATACCTAGGTAGGGTTGTGTAACAACCCGAATTCTGAATCCCTTCCACTGGTACCACGTACCCGGTTCGCCACATGACATCAAGAGTTTTTCACCAAATTCTAGAGGCTTTCGACTAGTAGCGAGGGCCTTGGTGAGTCGGTGGGGAAACTATGCCCTCATTCGGTAAAGTATTTATTGGAAGAACAACTAGACGCAATAGCGGAAACAATAACAACAAACAACAATTGAACTGAACAACAAAAGAAATGTATAAAATAATAATGATGCAACATGGTACATATGTCTATGGAAAGAGGTAAACAAACCAACGTGCTAAAATACAACTGAGAAACAAAGTGTAAAAGAAAAAAAATTAAACTCCTCAGCATTGCAAGCCACGACTCGGTCACATGCTCTCCATCTCTGGTGCAATCAAGAACCTGAAGTACAAGGGCACTTTCCCTTATCTATACTTGCAGCAACATAGTCTTCTTGGGCCCAAAAGTATGCCCCATACAAGGTGTGAGATACAATCCCAGTGGGCAATCACCCAAATATTTGTGCCTAATAGTCAATGAATATAAGTCATGTAAAAGTGCAGAAACCAGTAAACAATAAAGAACACAACAAATACAATCCACAGTTCTACATAAAAGTACACAAAAGTTACAATCATCAACAGGAAGAAAACAGGTAACCCTCTGGGTAGCTCTCTCAGCCTAACAACTATGGTTCAACCCAAGTACTGGTAACCCTCTATGAGGTACACACAGTCGTACCCCTCTGGTTCAGATATGAAATTAATAGACTCTATGAGGAAGAACTCACCGCCAATTCCCCCTATAGTCTTGTGTCATACTATAGGCTCTCTGGGGAAGCACTCAACGTCTCATTCCCATTGTGGCCCGCGTCAAGGAACCACAGACTCTCTGAGGAAGCACTCATCGTCAATTCCCCATGTGGTCTCGCGTCTTATTAAAAGACACTATGGAGAAGACCTTACGTCTATACTCCATGTGGTCTACTACACTAGGTTCTCACAGCCCTATGTGAAACAAATATGCTCAGTGCGCATGAAACATCCAAGTAAACCTCAAGTACCACTTAGCTATCATTCTAAGGATTAACAGCATGACATAGCAACAGTTCCACTATCCTACAACTAGGAATGGAAACTGGAAAACTCCAAAAGGTAAAACAAGCATGGAAAAGCAACCTGAGCACAAGACAAATTACTCTACTCGCAAGCATAAACCTCTACTACAGAAATCAATCCAAGAAGGCAAACAGCAGGGGAAAAACAGGAAACCCGCAATTCCCCACCCATGGGAATTTGTGGAATTTGAACAAAATAATCATCGACTTTCAACATAAAGGAATAAACCACCTACCTCGATCCTAGGAGATCAATATACGTGAACAATGATGAACGATTCTCTTTAGAAGATCGTAGATCTGAGAAAATGTCCAAAACACATAAACCACGATAACATGGAAAAGGGGAGGAATTGGAAAACAAGGGTCAAGCAGAAGGAAGAAATAACCGCTATGATTTCAATGCAATCGACCTTGCTCAAATCAGAGAACGGACGGAGAGGCAGGGGATCGGGGATGATGTGGTCATACGGGTCGCTCTCGGATGAAAAACCTAGAGAAGGGTTGTGTTCTGTCTGTCAGGTGAGACCCCAGTGTGTTTAGTGAAAAAAAGTACACAGTGTGTACTTATAGAGTACACGGCGTGTACTGGGTCTTTTCCATACTCCACCAAAATTGGCCTCCACGTCACCCCTACACACCGTGTGTGTGTCCCGGGCACGGCCAGCACACGACTTCGAGCCGGAGAAGAGAACATGGCGTGTACTCCGAAAGTACACGGTGTGTACTTCAAAAATTTCTAGAAAGTTAATCTTTCTTAAAAACTCCAGAAAAAGGGAATACATACCTGAAACAAAGATTTGGGTTCTTACAAACATCCCCCCTTATATAAATTCATCCCCAAATTTCCCTAGAGAGGAGTAGAAGAAGAAACCCTGAATAGATTCGGCCACTACGATAATACATCGGCCTCCCTCTCCCAGGTGTCGTCCTATACTTGCCCATGCTGCCATAGAACCCTTACAAGAGGGACAGACCACCCACGTAGAACCTTCATACTTTGATCGACAATCCGGACGGGATGCTTCTCAAACGATGCATCCGCTTCGAGCTCAACCTCCTCGGGCTGAAAGTGTTGAGACGGGTATGAAAAGTAATGTTGGAGTTGAGAGATGTTGTAGACGTCGTGCATGGCCCAGTACCTCTGGGGTAGCTACAACTGATAGTCGACCGGACCAAATCTCTCCAAAACCAAAAACGGACCGACGTACCGTGATGAAAGCTTACCCTGCCTCTGAATCCCCTTGTGTCCCAACCTCGGTGGGACAGGCAGGAAAACCTCATCCCCGACCTCGAACTCCAGAGGTTGTCTCCACTGATTAGCATAAGATTTCTGTCGAGACTGTGTTTTCACCATCCTTTTACAAATCATCTCTATCTGCTCTGAAGTCTCCTGAACAAGACGAGGTCCCAGCAAAGTTGCCTCTCCTGTCGCCAGCCAGCATAAGGGTGATCAGAATGGCCTACCGTACAAAGTCTCGTATGGTGCCATCTGAATGGTTTCCTGGAAACTATTGCTGTAGGAGAACGCCACCAGAGGGATATGCTTCTCCCAAGAACCTCCAAAGTCTAGAATGCATGCTCGGAGCATATCCTCAATCACATGGATCGTGCGCTCAGATTGGCCGTCAGTCTGGGGATACTAGGATGTACATAAAATTACTTGTGTACCCAAGGTCTTTAGAAGTCCCTGCCAGAACTGAGAGGTGAAACATGCATCCCTATCTGAAACAATGTAGTGTGGAACTCCATATAGACGAACGTTATCCCTGGTGTACAGTCGTCCCAGATTATCAACACTGAAGGTCTCCTTGATCGGAAAGAATTGAGCAACCTTCGTAAGTCTGTCGACGACAACCCAAACAACATCATTTCCCCGAGGCGATCTCGGAAACCCAGTCATGAAGTCCATCACATCATCGTTCCACTTCCACACCGGAATGGGTAACTACTATAAAAGGAATGATGGTGGCTGATGCTCTGCTTTCACCTACTGACAAGTAGAACATCTCTTGAAAAAACCAGCAACATCCTTCTTCATACCTGGACACCATTAATGGCGACGAAGATCCCGATACATCTTGGTGACACCAGGATGAACTGGCCAAACAGAGGAATGAAAATCCTACATCATCTCCTCGCGTATGTCTACTGGCACCCATACGTGTCCTTAGAAATTCACGATCTCATCCTCTCCCACTTTCCATCCAGGAAGAGGGTCCTCTCCTGACACACTCTTCAGCAAGACTAAGCCTTCTGAGTCTAATAGCTGCCTCATCTGTACTCGATCAATAAGTGCAGAGGTAACATCTACAGAAGAAAGGAAAGTATGTCCCTGTCATTTGTGCACCTCTAGATGCATCTCAGAGAATAGATCCATCAGTTGCCACTCACTCCTGGCCTCCTGAACTGCCTGAATCTGAGTTCTCCTGCTCAACAAATCTGCCACTGCGTTGCCCTTTCCAGGATAATAGGCAAGCTCGAAATCAAAAGACTGAAGATACTCGACCTACCTGTGCTGCCTCAGATTTAGATCATGCTGAGTGAAGATATAGTTGAGACTCTTGTGGTCGGTGAAGACCACAAAATGCTCTCCCAGAAGATAATGTCTCCTACATAGTAAGGCATGAACAACAGTTGCCTACTCACGATCATGCGTAGGGTAGTTCCTCTCATGTGGCCTCAACTACCGAGACCCGTACGCAATGACTCCATCTCCATGCATAAGAATAACGCCTAGTCTGATACCCGAAACATCACAATAAATATTGTAGATCTTTCCTGGATCTGGAAAGTCTAGTATCGGTGCTGACGTCAACCTCCCTTTCATCTCTGGAAAGGATGAATCACAATAATCTGACCATAAGAACTCTGACCCCTTCTTAGTCAGACCTATCAAAGGTGCTTATATGTGTGAGAAGTCCTGAATGAAATGTATGTAGTATCCATGCAGCCTTAGGAAACTCTGTACCTCAAAAATGTTCTTCGGCTGCTCCCAGGAAACTACAGCTCTCACTTTCTCTGGGTCCACAAATACTCCTGCCTCTGAGATGACATGACACAAGAAGTGAATCTGATCCATCCAGAAGTGGCACTTTGAGAGTTTAAAATAAATCCGATGCTCTCTCAGTGTACTCAAAACGATCTGAAGGTGGGTAGCATGGTCATGTCGAGTGTGAGAGTACACTAAGATATCATCCATGAAGACCACGACAAAGGAATCCAAATAAATATGGAACACTCAGTTCATCAGTTCCATTAAAAATGCAGGCGCGTTCATGAGACAGAACGACATAACTGTATACTTGTATAGACCATACCTACTCTTGAAGGCGGTCAGAGGTATATCTGATGGTATAACGTGCAACTGATGATAACCGGACCTCAAGTCGATCATTGAGAACACCTGGGCTCCTCGAAGCTGATCAAAGAGGACATCAATCCTCGAAAAGGGATATTGGTTCTTGACTGTCAACTGGTTCAACTTCCAATAATCCACACAATGTCGAATGGCACCGTCTTCCTTCTTCGCAAACAGGATAGGTGAACCCCATAGAGAAGTACTAGGTCTGATGAAACCCTTAGCCTGCAACACCTCCAACTGCTTATTAATCTCCTGCAACTCAGGTGTAGCTATCCTATAAGGAGGAATGGACACCAGTTCTGCTCCCATCACGAGCTCAATAGAGAAGTCTACCTCACGTTTTAGAGGCAAACCTGAAAATCCTCTAGAAAGACATCCCTGAAATTATCCACCACTGGAGGAAAGTCCAACTGTGTAGTCCCCTAGTCATCCAGATAAATACTATCAATCTGGGTCGTCGCCCTTCCTAGCCCATGATGCTCGAGTCCTGCTCGACTCGCCCGAACATCCCATTCTCCTCTATGAAGAAAAGACTCAACCTCTGGTGAAACTAAACTCACTCTGCGGTGATAACAGTCGATGACGGCCTGGAAGGGAACCAACCAGTCAATCCTGAGGATGAAATCATAGCCTGTCATCTCTAGGACATAGAGATCCCATAAGAAACGATACCCTGCATCCTCCAGAGGGCACTCCCTACACTGGCGTACACTAGATTTACTCATCCCCAAAGGTGTGTCTAGTGTCAACGAGTCGGCAGAAGAAAAGATGCAGAGCCCAAGGCTCTCTACGACAGCAACAGAGATAAAGCTATGTGTAGAACCAGTATCGAAAAGGACTGAAGATAAAATTGAGGCCACAAAAATTGTACCTAGAACTGTAGAAGGCCCGGGGTCCTGCTCTGGATAAATCTGCTCCACAGCGAAAGACTGGCATGTACCACGGCCTTACGCCCCTGGATGACCACTCTGAGTTGATCCCCGTTGCCGGTGCTGAAGGACTGGTGGCTGACTGCTACGGCCTCGATATCCACCCAGGCCTAAATGGCCGGAAGAACTCCAGTTCCCCGACTGGTGAGAAAGTGGTGGTGTGGCTCTTAAATGAGGAGTCATAGAAAAACCCCGGTCACTAACTGCTGGTGAGAAAACCTAGAAGAAATGTCTAAGGTGACCCATCTTGCTGCAATATTGGCACTCCACAGGGTCTCTATGGAACTGCGGCCTTGTGTACCCTGACCGACCACACTGGTAGCATGTCACCTGGCTGTCTGATGATGCATCACGCTTTCTCGGGTCACTGTGAAAAGACTCTCTACGGTGCTTCTTGATATTATCTGGTGGAAAACTAGCTCTGGAAGCAAAACCGCCCTAGATCGCAGCTCCAGAGTCTCTCAAATTACGCTCCACAATCAGTGACTGGTTGACGATGGAAGTGATAGAAGTTAGATGGAAGATGTTCACCTGCGAGCGGATCTCTCTCCTGAGACCATCCTCAATCATCCTTGCTAAGAACACCCCACTTCCATCCCGGAGGGGTGTGAAATGCTGCAGCTCGGTGAAGAGAAAAGAATATTCCATTACAGAAAGAGTACCCTACTCTAATCTCATGAACTCCCGGGCTCAGTAGGCCCTCAGGGTCTCCAGATAAAAGTAGTCCTAGAACACACGCTGGAACTCCTCCCAAGCCATAGCATGTTGATGCCCTGCCTATGAGATCACATCCCACCACCTCTTGTTAGAGTCTTGGAGAATGTAGGTAGCGAGATTGACCCGCCTCTCTGGAGGCGTCTCCAGATGCTCAAAGATAGTCATCATGGCTTCCATCCAGGACTTTGTAACCTGAGGTCCTCCTTCCCCCAAGAACGTGGGAGGTTGCTGCTTCTGAAAAACTCGCGTCAAATCTTCCATAGTCGTGGCAGGAGGTGGCACTCCCTAGAAGGCCTACATCATCCTCATGAAACCTTCCCGGAACTACGCATCAACGCCTACAACTGGTATAACAGCTGGTTCCAAGGCTGGGCCGACTGGAGGATCGGCAGGAAGTCCCTAATCATCCATGTCTGGCGTCTAATCACTGCCTGATGACAGACGTATGACCGAAGGACGTCTCGGAGGCATATCTCTGAAAGATCAAAAGTACACCTTAGATCAGGAAAACAAGGACAGAGAACACAAGAGTAAAAATGGAAATAGGGGAAGGAAAACACACAAGTTTACAAAACACAACTACACGGACTGTATAAAAACTACACGGCGTGTCTTCCCAAGCCACTGACATGGGCGTGTACACCTACCCTACAGGTCGTGCAACAGGTCAAACTACACGGCGTGTTGACCCCAACACACAACTTGTACTTGAAAACTATTCCCCTGCACGAGTCTCCTCACATGGCTAACCCACACGGTCTGACTTAACATTAGACTACAAGGTGTGTTATGATCTAACACGGCGTGTACTAGACAAGGATTCGGCGGTCGGTGTTGTTAAATACACGGCTGTCTACACAGCTAAACCTTACATGGCGTTTTCCGAACAAACACGGCATGTATAGGTGGATGTGACACCATCCTGTGTTGTTCATGACTTGGCCGGGTACCTAGATGGGACTACACGGCGTGTTCCTTTACATCACGGCATGTTCTACTCGAGCTTCCCCGACCCGTGTTGTTAGTGACACGGCCGGGTACATGGCTCCAAACTACACAGCGTGTACATACCGTACACGGCGTGTTCCTGAAGTTACTTCTACAATAGTGTGTCCTGCTCACACGGTCAGTCACATGGCCTAAAAACTACACGGCGTGTATCCAAAAAGTACACATCGTGTATTCTGGGTCTTTCTAGGTAGTAGCTCAGAAACTTCACAGAACCCCATAAACACTAAAACAAGGCAAAGAGGTTCCAAATTCTGATTCGTGAGAGCCCATACTCCCCACGAATCAAATACTGGCATCTCTTATAGTCATATACAAGGAAAAACAAATATCTCTATAACATAACAGCAAGTATTTTATCAATCATATATCACAATAGCATGCATAATCTAAACGAATTCTATCACAATAGCATGGAATCGCTAATGCACCCTAGATGGCATGGAAAGAATGCATGGCATGTGATTCTACAAGTGCCTATATGATGCATGAGATGGAATACCCTCATCTCATCGGGTTTCAATAGAAATAGAACCGAAATATCAAAACAATAATAGAAAAAGTCATGTGAATCACTCTAGGTGAAGTCATATCAACCTTAAAATCTCAAAATCAGAAAACTGAAATTAATGAGGTAGTATGGATTTTTCCTGTACACGGGTTAGCTACTCCTGAGCATATCTTAATTCCAAGTACATAATCTATCTTATCCCTGAATAAAGTCTCCAAACAGTAAAGCAAGAGAAAATAACTCCTCTGATACCACTTTGTAATGACCTGAATTCTGGAGCCCCTCCCACTGGTGCCCTGTACCTGGTTCGCCACATGACCTCAAGAATGTTTCCCCAATCGCTAAAGGCTGCCGACTAATAGTGAGGGCCTTGGTGAGTCGTTGGGGAAACTATTCCCTCATTCGGTAAAGTATACAGGGGAAGAACAACTAGACGCAATAGTGGAAACAATAAAAGCATACAACAACTGAACTGAACAGTGAAAGCAATGTATAAAATAGTAATGATGCAACATGGTACATATGTCTATGGAAATAAGTAAACAATCCTACGTGCTGAAATACAACTGAGAAACAAAGTGAAAAATAAATCAAAGTAAACTCCTCAGCATCACAAGCCACGGCTTAGTCCCATGCTCTCCAACTCCAGTGCAATCAAGAACCTGAAGTAGAAGGGAGCTTGCCCTTATCTATACCTGCAGCAAAATAGTCTGCTTGGTCCCAAAAGCATCACCCAAACAGGGTGTGAGAAGAAATCCTAGTAGGAAATCACCCAAAGATTTTTGCCTAACAGTCAATGAATACAAGGAAAGTAAAAGTGCAGAAAGTAGTAAACAATAAATCACACAACAGCTATAATCCACAGTTCTACATAAAAGTACACAACAGCTACAACCATCAAAAAGAAGAAAACAGGTAACCCTTTGGGTAGCTCTCTCAGCCTAACCCCAATGGTTCAACCCAAGTACTAGAAACCCTCGAGGAGGCACACATAGTATTACCCCTCTTGTTCATCTATGAAATTAATAGACTCACTGAGGAAGCACTCACCGACAATTCCCCATATAGTCTCGTGTCATACTAAAGGCTCTCTGGGGAAGCACTCAACGTCTCATTCCCCCTATGGCCCGCGTCAAGGAACTACAGACTCTCTGAGGAAGCACTCATTGTCAATTCCCCCTGTGGTCTCACATCGTATTAAAAGACACTCTAGAGAAGCCCTTACGTCTATTCTCCATGTGGTCTACTACACTAGGTTCTCACATCCCTATTTGAAAAAAATATGTTCAGCACGTTTGAAACGTCCAAGTAAACCTCAAGAACCACTTGGCTATCATTATAAGGCTTAACAGCATGACATAGAAACAGTTCCACTATCCTACAACTAGGCATGGAAACTGGCAAATGCCAAAAGGTAAAACAAGCATGGAAAAGCAACCTGAGAACAAGACAAATTACTCTACTCACAAGCATAAACCTCTAATACAACAATCAAGAAAATAAAGAAAACTTCAGGGAAAAAAAACTCACAATTCCCCACCCAAGGAAATTTGTGGAATTTGCACAAAATACTCATCGACTTTCAACAGAAAGGAAAAAACCACCTACCTCGATCCTAGGAGATCGATATTTGTGAATAGCAACGACAGATTCACCTTAGAACATTGTAGATATGATAAAATGTCCAAAACACATAAACCACGATATCATGGAAAAGATGAGTAATTGGAAAACAAGGCTCAAGCAGAAGGAAGAACTCACTGCTGCTCTTCTAATGCAATCGACCGTGCTCGAATTGGACAAAGGAAAGAGAGATAGGGGATCGAGTAAGATTCGGTCATACGGGTTTCCCTCAGATTAAAAACCTGGAGAAGGGGTTTGTTCTTTCCATCAGGCGCGACCCCGGTGCGTTTAGTGAAAAAAAAGTACACGGTGTGTACTTTTAGAGTACACAGCGTGTACTGGGTCTTTTCCGTACTCTGCCAAAATCAGCCTCCACGTCACCCCTACACACTGTGTGTGTGGCCCATGCATGGCCAGCACATGGCTTCGATCTGTAGAAGAGTACACATCGTGTACTAAGAAAGTACATGATGTGTACTTTGAAAATTTCCAAAAAGTTCATTTTTCTTAAAAACTCTAGAAAAAGGGAAAACATACCTGAAACGAAGATCTCGGTTCTTACAGGTTGGTTGATACTTCATGTTTGTATTTTTCTACTATAGTTTATCATTTGGGATTTTGTGAGACCTGGAGGGTCTCAGGGTCCCTATTGAGTATCGTTATACTCACCCCTGCACGGGCTATGCCCTCACCTAGTTGTGTTGGATGCAGACGACAGACAGTGCTGACCGAGGTGGAGTATACGAGGACCGGACGGTACCCAGAGATGGACCTCACAACGAGTCAGTACATGGAGCAGACAGACGGATGTGGAGCACTGATGAGGTTATCTGTACCTACCCTTCAGGTAGGCTATGTGGTGAATGATCCAGGAGCTATTAGGCAACTTCCAGCTATTTTTCTTTTTAGTTGTACCTATTTTTCCTTTCCTTTTACTTTACTGTTGGGCTTGTATCTCCATCCCCTTTCCTTTCATCACTTTTTTTTGTATAAATTTTTACTTAGTGTTTACTTCCAGTTGCGTACTATATTGTTTGTATTTACTTTTTAAAGGAAATTCCTTCCCTTTCTATCGGTATTCTGTCTTTGGTGCTAGTCGCCAGCCCCTGGCCTATGCAAGGCAGGCTTGGGGTAGTCGTGTTACTGGCCCCGAGGATGGGATGTGACAGCTCTGTTATTCATAACCCATACATAGTGTAAATTTCTGAGTCATTCTATTTTTGACTCAATTTATCCCTATCATTTGTCATTGGTAGCTCATGTATTAGTGACTTGTCTATAGGAAGGACAAGTATCAATAGCTTATACTTAACCAGAATCCATAATTAGGTCTTATGATGTAACCACTAACATCATAGGATAAAAGTATAATTGACTATGATTAAACATACTATATCTTAATAAATCATAATTATCATTGTTAATCATGATTTGTGAGCATTAAAACTCGAGGAATCCAACACCTACCATACAAGTCCTCAAAATGATCCATCTGAATTGTTGTCTGATAGCTATTATTATAGGTGGATTCAACAAGAGGGATATTCTTCTCCCAATAACCCCCTTAAATCGATGTAACATTCCCAAAAGAATATCTAATAGAACTAGTATTATCTATTCCAACTTCCCATTGGTCTAAGGATGAAAATTTATTTCTTAGAATCACCTGTGTTCAAATATCCTTATTCAAGACCTTCTAGAGCTGTGATGTGAAATGAGTATCTCAATCTAAAATGATAGTATGAGGGACCTCGTGTAGTCATACGATCTCACAGATGTATATCCTTCCCATCTCAGTAACTAAGAAATTTTTCTAAATAGGAATAAAGGGGGGTGATTTTTTTAGTCGGTCAATAAATTCTCATATAGCATCACAACCCTTAGCGACCTAGGTAGGATGACTACAATATCAATAGAAAAATCTTCCCATTTCTATTATGGGAATTGAAGCAGTTGTAACAAGCCTTTAGGTCTCTAGGTTTCTAAATTCACCTTCTAAATCGTGGAACATGACACCTTTATTAGTAAGGCTAGTAATGGGTGAAGCAAGACGTGTGAAGTCTTGTATGAAACACCTGTAATATCCAACCATCCCCAAGAAACTCTGTATATCAAAAAATTTCTTTGGCTAATCCCAAGAAACTATAGAATTAATCTTTTATGGGCAAACTGAGACTCTTGATTCTGAGATAATATGAGCCAACAAGTAAAGATTTATGATCTATAAGTGGCACTTACTAATCATGGCATAAATCTTATGCTCTCTTAGTGTACTCAGAACAATCTCAAAATGATTGGAATGATCTCTATGAGTAGGAGAATACACCAAGATGTCATCCCCAAATACTATGAAAAAGTAATCTAGATTTGGATGGAAAACACTATTCATTAGAGCCATGAAAAGACAAGTAACATTCATAATATTGAATGGAATAACTAAGTACTCATACAGACAGTACCTTCTAAGGAATGTTGTACGAGCTATGTATGGTGGCCTGACTCACACCAGATGTAACACCCTGACCCCTCTAGATTGGAACCAGTGCATTACTTGTTATATTGGCATGGTTAGAAGGAATGAAAATCCCAAAGGGTCATATTACTATTCATATTACTATTCATAATGGTATGTTACTATTCATCAAAAAAATCTAGTTGGTTGTATCAGACTTCAAACGACTTACTGGTCACAACTCTAGATGACTGTTTTTCGAAATTCAAAACATAGAAGTGGAAAATTTATGTTTAATGAATAGCATATAACTTTCTACTATAACATTTTGTTTCACAAAAGACATAGTTCTTCATGAAATATTGGCTATCTAATGAATAGAAATTATTTAAGAGCAACATACCATAAAATGTATGGGTTGTTATATTATTCCCTCAGTTATAAATTTAGTCCTAGAAATTTAATGTATAAATCCAACTAAAAAGATGTGGTCCGTTCTTCTTCATGAAATCCTCTGGATCCCATGTTACTTCCTCCATATTTTGTTTTCTCCAAATAACTTTTACTAGACGAGTTGTCCGATTTCTCAACACTTAGTCCCTTGTGTCAAAAATTATGATAGGCTTCTCACAATATCACACATCAGGTTCCAGATCTATTTATTCATATGTGATTTCATGTTTTGGTTATGGCATTTATTTCTTTAACAATGACACGTGGAACACATCATGAACTCTAGAGACGTGGTGGCATCGCTAAATAGTAATCCACAACTCTGATTCTTTCTAGAATTTCAAATGGTCTGATGTACATGGGGCTGAGTCTCCCTTTATTATTGAACCTTAAGACACCCTTTTATGTAGATACTTTCAGAAATACATGATCTCCCACTTGGAATTCCAAGTCCTTTCTCTAGTTTTCAGCATAACTCTTTTTCTTACGTTGGGCTGCTTTAATATGTGCCTGGGTTGTCTTCACCTTTGTTGTGGTCTCTTCAATAAGATCTTGGCCTATAAGTTTCCTCTCACCAACTTCGTCCCAACACATTGGAGTTTGACATATCTTTCCATATAATGCCTCATATGGAGCCATTTGAATACTCGAATGGAAACTATTTTTGAAAGAAAATTCCACCAAAGGAAAGTATTGATCCTACAAAACTTGGATGTCAAGAGAGCATGACCTCAGCATGTCTTTTAGAGTTTGAATAGTCCTTTTAAATTGACTTTCAGTTTGGGGGTGATAAGCAGTACTCATACGAAACTCAGTATTCAAATCTTTCTATAGAATTTTCCATAATTTTGATGTAAATCAGGGATCTCGATCGGATACAATTGATAGAGGGTCACCATGAAGTCTTACAACTTCATTAATATACAGTCTTTACAAGCACTCAAGTGGTAAGTCCTCTCTTATAGGAATAAAATGTACTATTTTGTGAGATGATCAACAATTACACATATTGCATCATTCTTTCTAGGTGTCCTTAGTATTCCAGTGATAAAATCCATCGTAATGTTATCCCACATCCACATAGGAATATGTAGAGGTTGCATCACTCTTTTGGGACGGTGTCTCTCTACCTTCACTTTTTGACAAACTAGACACCTTGACACATAGTCAGTAATTTTCCACTTCATATTGTCCCACCAAAAATATTCTTTTGGATCTATGTACATCTTGGTGCTATCCGGGTGTATAGAGAAATTTGAGCTATGGGCATCATCTAACAGTTCCCTTTTTAGCTTAGGTACTAATAAAACACATAACCTCTTCCCAAATTTCAGAACTCACTCTTCATACACGAAGTTATCCAGTCTTACATCCTTGACAGCATTAATTTTCTTATTAAGATTCTTATCATCAAATTGAGAGATTTTTATCTTCTCTTATAAAGATGGTTTAGTAATCATTTGAAGGAGTAAAGATGTTTCCCTTTCCCTAATAATTCCCATATCCATCATTAGTAGATACAAAAATATAGGATCTATCTCAATCCTCATTTGAGTCAAATGTCCATGATCCTTCATAATTAATGCATCTTCCACCTTATTCACCTTTCCAGGATGGTAGTGTATTGAAAAATCATAATCTTTGAGAAACTCAAGCCATCTTCTTTGCCTCATGTTGAGTCTTATTTATGTGAAAATATATTTCAAACTCTTTTGGTCCATATAAACCTCACATCATTTACCATAGAGATAATGTCTCTATATTTTCAGAGAAAATATTACGGCTGCTAACTCAAGATCATGAGTTGGATAATTTTTCTCATGGGTCTTCAATTGTCTTGATTCATAAGAAATAAAATTATCATTTCTCATAAGGATGGAACTTAGCCCATTATTTGATGCATCGTTGTATATCACAAATCCATCACTTCCAGATGGAAGAGTGAAAATTAAAGCATTAACCAATCTACTTTTAAATTCTTTGAAGCATTCTGTACACTCTTTGTTCCACACAAACTTAACTCCTTTACGTGTGATCTTAGTTAGCGGGTTAGCCAGTCAGGCGAAATTCGGAACGAAATATTGATAGTAACCTCCTAAGACAATAAAATTGTGTACCATAGTTATGTTTGTTGGTGTGGGCCATTCTTGGGATTCCATCCTTAGAGACAATATGTCCTACAAAAGAAATTTATTGAAGCAAAATTTCCCACTTGCTAAACTTCCCATTAAATTTATTTTTTCTACGAGTTCTCATAATAATCTGGAAGTGATTCTCATGGACTTTATATCTTTTTGAGTATACCAGGATATCATCAATGAATACCACAACAAAGTTATAAAGATATTCCATGAAAACACTATTCATTAAATCCATTAAAATAGAGGGTGCATTTGTCAGTCCAAAAGGAATCATTGTAAAAACGTAATGCCCATACTTGGTTCGAAATGTTGTCTTTGGAATATCTTCCTTCCTCACATGCAACTGATGATATCTGAATTGAAGGTAAATCTTTGAAATGTATTAAGCAACCTAAAGTTGATCAAATAAATCATCAATCTGGGACAGAGGGTACTTATTTTTTTTAATAGCATTTATTTCTCTATAATCAATGCATAGCCTCATGGATCCATATTTCATTTTGAAAAACAAGATCTGGGATCCTTAAGGAGAAACACTAGGTAGAATAAATCCTTTGTCATTCAAATCCTCTACCAGTTTCTATACCTCCACTAACTCCACAGTGTCCATTTTATAGGTATTCTTTGATATTGTTCTGGCATCAGGAATTAAATCAATAGAGAACTCAACTTACCACTCTAGAGGATGTCCAGGTTAATCCTCTATAAACACATCAATGTACTCTTGAATTATGTTCTCATCTTCAATTTTATTATTTCTTTCCTCACCCATAGTTATTATTTTACCTTCCTCTCTAAGTATTGAATTCAGTAAAGCTACTGGGGGTAGTTCTAAATAAGAATCAGGTGGTGAAGTTTCTGACCTAAAGACATTGGATTCTACACTATTTTCAAAAAGTGTAACTTTCTTCTTCTTCTAGTAAATCATCGTGTCATAATTTGAAATCCAATCCATCCCAAGAATTATATCAAATTAAGTCACTGGTATGATGATAAGGTTAGAAAATTAATCACGTTTTGGTATCTGGAGGGGGACAATTCAACATGCTTTTGTTGCAATGATACATCTCCTGAGAGTTTTGACTGAATACTACTTTACTAAATCAAATTGACCATATCTAATTTTTTTGGAAAAATGGGAAGATATAAATGAATGTGATGATCCAGAATCAAATAAAGTGTTGACTATGTTTGAAGAAACAATTAAAGTACCTGCCACCACATGATTAATAATTTCAACCTCTGTAGTTGTAATCGTATAGTCTCTCCCTTGTTCTCTTGGATTTTTCTGAGGCATGTTTCCTTGGCGCTAGGACACTCATTTTTATAGTGTCCCATCTCTCTACAATTGTAGCATTTAATATCATTGAATTGTTTCTTCCCCTTGCATTAATCATCTCAATGACCCTTTTCTCCGCAGTTATAGCAAACTCCCATGCCTTTCAAGAATTTCTTGAGATGATTCTTTCCATAGTACTCACATAATGGGAATATCTTTGTTCCCTTTCTCTTCTTTGGTTCTTCTCATTTTCCCTTGTTATCATATTACCGCTTCTTGTCTTGGTTTCCTTTGAAAATATTTGATCTAGAAAATTCCCTCTCTATTTTGATGGAAATTGATACAATCTTAGAATATGATGAAAATGATTGAGAAGCCAGTGCCCTTCGAAGACTTGTCTTAAGACCTTCAAAGAAATGATCAATCATGTCTACCGATTCATGTATGTAATGTACAGTAAACCTAGCCAGCCTTGTGAATGTAGCCTCATACTCTGCAATATAGTCTTCTTCCCTTTGTTTCAAGATAAGGAATTTTCTATAAATTTCATTTCGTTTCTCCTGAGGGAAATATTTTTCGAAGAATATTTCCTTAAAAGTCCTCCATTCTATATCTTCTATTTCTTTTTCCTCCGTTTTATTTTAAATCAGGGACCACCATTGATCTGTGTCACCCTTGAGAAAATATATTTCTAGTACTACCTTCTTATTTTCATTGCATATTATTTCCATGAATATCTATTCAAGGGACTTGATCCATTTCTCATCAACTATTAGATTAGTAGTCCCCCTAAAATATGGGGGCTTCTACCACATGAAACAATCTTGCACAGCTGTGGAATGGTTATTCTTTACAACTTGAGTAAGTTGTCTCAATATGGTTATGATCTAATATGCTCCAATGTTGACTGTGTTGACTTACTCAGTAGGGATATCCCTACCTATCCAATGAGTATTGATTCCCCTTCTTACATTAGACGCCATTTCTAAATAATTAGATTTATTAGATTATTTTATGAATCTCAAATAGAAAATTACTCAACATAGATTGAAAATCTATACACAGCTAGTCTTATAAACATTGTTCCTCTCCCGAAAAATTTACATTAAACTTCATCATAATGGATTGTAAGGAAAATGAGAATTATCCTAATAATTTCCCCCAGGAGTGTCGTAACCAAGAGTGCAGCAATGTTTATTATCGTTCACCAGTTCTCATTCGAGTCTAGCTCAAAGTGGTGTTTTCGGGTTTTACCCCAAGATACATTTGTGACAGAGCCGCCTCTGCCTGCTCATATCCCGACAGGGACGTATTGCATAAAAATATTCACATAATTTATTCCTTACCAAAATACCAGGATGTTCTTTTATGTTTATCCTCAAATACTACCTTAGGGTTCATTTCCTACTATACATTTCCTACTCTAGTTTCCAAGTTTCCTACTAAACATCCTCTAATACCAACTGTAACACCACGACCCCTCTAGACCAGAGACGGTGCATTACTTGTTATATTGGAATGGTTAAAATTAATTAAAATCCTGAAGGAATGATCATTTTAGTAGTCTTGAAGAAACTAGATACATAAGCATAACTGAAATTACATTGGATAAGGTTACAAAATACAATACATAATAAAAACTAAAAACTACGTCCAGAGGAACTCAATAAATGGTCTCCTCTTCATCACTTGTTGAAGGTAGACAATGAAATGGGTGAGATCAAATGGTTAGTAAGGGTTACAAATAGTGGAATCATGAATCAATAATAACTGAATCATAAACAAATATGGCATGGTGAATAAATGAAAAACACACGCCATCAATAAACTTAGAAAGGGCATGTATCCATAGATTTTGTCATAGTGAAAATCTCATGTATAGTAATAATTGATAATAAATAAATAGAATTCTTTTTAATTGGATTTCTTGTATCTAGAACATGAAACCATAATACCATTAAAAATGTTTAGTTCTGTGGGTAGAAACTCGTCTGATTTTTTGGAAACAAACTCGAAGGGTTAGTCGCCAACTGATTTGTCTCATGAGACCTACTAATGCATCGAGGAGCTGTAGCAGGCCCCACAAACCAATTAATTTCTCAAGCATTATTTATAAAAATACTAAATACAAGATCAATATGCCTTTTCCATATATTTATAGAGTAGATTATACAAATTCATCAATATTTCCATAATTAAAATAACTTTCCAAATAAACACTGTAAGAAAAATAGTATACCATTTAGACAAACAAAATATCATTAATATGAGATTATGGATATTTAATATAAATATAATTTCAAATGTAAAGTGATATAAAATGAGAATTAGGTACACAACATAAGGATTATTAGGTGCACCACACAAAGTTAGTCACAACAAACTAGCAGTTGAGACATAGTGTCTTACCACAATGTAATCGGTCGAATCATATGACCAGAACATAATAACCCTCAAATAAATCATTTAATAAAATGAATATAAAATTATCATGTTATTTTATATCAAATTTAAATACAAATATACCACATACTAGAAATAAGTTGCGAACAATGAAAAAATCTCACAAAAATGAAAGTTAGATGAGAAACCCCTTACATTATGCTCGAGTGTGTTCTTAGTTTGTTTTAATGACCTGAATATTAAAATTTATCTTAATTAATTAATAAATACAGAACCTATAATACATGTAATTGATTTATTATAACCTTATTAGGTTCATTCATGGCCCTTTTTATGGGTTTAATAGGTTCAATTTTCTTGTTTTGGAATCATTTTCTTCCTTAGTTTTGATGATTTATTTACTTGTTTTCATGAATTGAAGTTCATTTTCAATGTGGATAAACATCCATAATTCTTATTATATCTTATTAATGACATTAAGGAGATATAAATGATTTGGGGTTATATACCATGATGATGATTCATTCGTTAAAAGTTTATTACAAATATTCGGTTTAACTTGGCCGTTTTGTTCATAATGAACTTGTTTTGTATTATTATCTTATATTATGAGTGTATAAGGATTAAAAAATATTAATGAGATGAAATACATATATTTTTACCTGGGTGAACCATTAAAATGTATTCATGACCATTAATGAAGGAGAAAGTGAAGAACAAAACTCTATCGTCCACAAAGGTTATAAATTGGAACCTCATGGACGTTGATTTCGTTTATCAAAATAAAAGGAAGGGAGTAAGGATATTGATGATAGTTATTCCATTAACATGATATAATTTCAGCATATAAGTGATACTATAGTTTATCAACGTCAATTGGATAGATGAGGTGGGGAGAGAAAAACAATAGAGATGAACTTGAAAATAAAAGAAAAGGTGAGAGATCCCTTATGAAAATTTGGTAGCCTAACAGCATCGCTTTAAATTTCATAAAATGAAATAATGAGAGAAAAAGGATATCTCATAATATTTAAATCAAAATTAATGTAATAAGAACACGTAAAATCAAACCCCAACACATGAGAATGGAAAATCAAATAGATAACATAACGGAAGTGTCGACTAAAAGAAGAGAATGAAGGATTGACTTACCATGTAGAGTAACTCTTAGATCTTGAAGTATGGGATATTAGGGTCTTAAGGACACTTTGGGAGGAATTATATGGAGGTAATTCCACAATATATTCGAGTATATTGAGTTTTTAATGAAAGAAAACTAGGGGGAGTGGGTATTTATAGTAATTAAGAGAAAGTTTTTTATTAATTATAAGGGACACCTTGGTAGTGGTTTTCACAAAACCATGGGGTTTCCCATGGTATTTTCCCATGTTTTAAGACACTTGGGACACCTCATGTCATGATATACTGTTCAAAAGTCTACCAGCACTTTATATTAATTATTACATCATTATGATGTCATTAAACTACTGAAAGCTCATATCTGTATTTTTACTATTCATGAAAGATTCAAGTATTTTAAAAAAATACAAAAAATTCACCCTAACCATTTTTCGACGTGTAGAATTTAAAAGTGAACTAAATTTTTTGAAAATAATTTTCTATGTACTTTAAATTTAATTTTTAAATAAAATCAATGTTAATTAAAAAAATAACAATTTAAATGTACAATTAGTTTTGTATTACATTGAAAAATTAATTAACTTCCCATTATCTTATTACCTTTAGAAAATAAAATATTGTCATTATTTACTATTTATAAGGGTCATATTACTATTCATAATGGAATGATTCTATTCATTAAAAAATCATGTTGGTTCTATCAAACTCCAAACGACTTACTGGTCACAACTCAAGATGACTGTTTTTCAAAATTCAAATCCTAGAAGTATAAAATTTATGTCTAATGTATAGCAAATAACTTTATCCTATAATTTTTGGGTTTACAAAAGACTTAGTGCTTCATGAAATATGGGATATCTAAAGAATAGAAATTATATAAGAGCAATATACCATAAAATGTTTGTGGTGTCATACCATATGATATCCCAATCTCAGTTCTATTTTTGGAGAAGACCTTCGCTCCATGGATCTAGTCATAGATATCATCTATATTAGGTAGTAGACACTCTTTATTGACTATTAGCTTCTTCAACCATCTATAATCCATGCATTGATATAAGGTTGTGTCTGCCTTCTTGGTAAAAATCACGGTTGAACCCAATAGGATGTACTGGTTCATATAAATCATTTAGCCTTTAAATCCTCTAAATTCCTCTTGATATCCCAATTCTCAGTATGTTTTATCCTATACAAAAGAATGGACATTTGAGATGCTCCTGGAATAAGATCAATTGTAAACCCAACCTACCTCTCAGGAGGGAATCTATAAAAATAATTGGGAAAGACGTCCCTAAAACAATCTATTACTGGAGGGAAATTCACTTATCCTAACCCAGATCCTCTATGAAGATATTTTCAATTTGGACAGTCACTCCACCTAGCCCATGGTTCTCTTGTCCCACATTACTATCCTGGATATTCCAATCACCCTTATTTAAATAACTACTTTCATATGGTGATTTAAATGATACCATACAACGATATTAGTCTAAACAAGCATGCTATTAAACTAAACAATCCATACTTTTAATATCATCTAAGACTATCAAATTGAGAATGAAAAGGTTCCATAAGAAATGTTAAATTCTTATCTCAAGGGGATAGTCCCAACACTAGTTTAATTGGTCTATTCTAAAACCTTGTGCAATAGTTGGACTACCATGATCATAACTGATATGCTAAAACTAAGGGTGATCACGGGTCTAGCTACCATGGACACAACCTCCCCCTCATCCATTCATTCCAGTACTATTCCAACTCCTTGCCTTACACAATGCAAAGGAACCTACCCCTAAATCTAGAGTAGGTGAGGATCTTTTCCCACTCGAAGTTGGTGGAAAGGTCCTAAAAAATGCTAAATATTCCGCATATAGCCTCAAGACTGGAATTCCAGGGGGTCTCTATCACATTTAGGCTTCTAATTCCCCCATCATCCACTTAATGACACACCAAATATCAATCCAAAAAGGAACAATGTTTTTCCCTACCCGGATGAGATACCTCAATAGAACACTTTCTATCAACAGAAGAACTACTTTCTTGTTGTGGCACTGGTCCTCTATACCTAGAATGATTTTCTTCCCTTAGGTTATCCTTAGTGATAACTTTCAGATTGAATATTTTAGAAAATTTAATAAGGCAAAATACAATCACCAATGTATTAATGGCATACACAGGCCCATCCTCAAAGCATCCAGCATGTAAAATATTGTCACTGTACAAAAATAGTGTAATGATTTACAACTCCGTGAAGCATGATGAATATTCTATTACATAAATAGAACCCAACCCCATATGCATGAACTCTATAGCTCTATTATCACTCAATTTATAAGGAGATAACTGATCATATAAAATACTTTTTACATCATCCCATAACATCCTTGGTAGTGATCAGCCTTGGTAACCACATCCCAGCAACACATGGACAGATCTCAAAGCATGTTGGTAGAAATATTGACTCTCCTCCCTAGAAAAGTTTCCAAATTCTTGAATATAGACAACGTAGCCTCTATCCAAGACTCAATAGTCTGCGGACGACCATCCCTCAAGAAGGTGGGAGGAGGATGTTGTTGCAACTCGTGAGTCAGATTATCCATCATAAGTGCAAGATGTGGAGCACCTTGTATGGACTTAATTAGATGTAGGAAACTATCACAAACTTGGGAATCAGTTCCCAAATTAGGTATAATAGGTGGTTCCCCAAGTGACACTATTAATGGTGGGAAGAGTGGCTCAGTTCCCACCACATATGGAGTATGGTCTCCACGACATTCCTAGAATATGATATGAGGATGTCGTGTCACCATTGGTATACTATTTCCAATCACAAACCTCAGAACAAGATTATGATCATTATGATAGTGACACTTGAGGAATTTGAACATAAGAAAACTCACTACCCCAAAAATACTACCCCAACTACCCTTTTAGATGATCAGGTATTGGTAAGTGCTCAAGTATAAGTTCCATTACAATTTACATTTAATCACTCAGTTCGGTCTTTTACATTTCATAAACATGAAAAGGTTAGATAAGGACATAAAACCATTAACTCTTTATGTATGAATTTTCTTTTAACATATATAAAGGTTCATTAGAAATGAGATTTTTGTCTCAGTGAATCAGGTCTCATACTTTTTATCACTTATATTAACACCCATTTGAATTTCTTATTAAAATTCTTGATTTAGAAAATTACCCATTCCAGCCCATGAGGGCCCATAAAACCTCATGAATTAATACAAGAATTCACTCAATCGTAGCACAAACAAAGTACAAGAACGTATACAAGAAAGTATCAATCAACAGTCACGGGAATAACAATAAATTCTATATATTAAAATGAACCTATATGGAATTGCAATATGCATGACATGTAAATTACAGGTGTCTATAATGATTCATGTAACAACTACACATTTACTTATATCATCGGGCCAAAGATAAAGTAAAATACTCCATAACAATAATAATAAACAACTCCACACATCATGTGAGGCACCCAATAGTGAAACTATATCAATTATAATAGAAAAAATAGACCAATAGTTATATTTCTGGTAGTTTGTCTTCTACCCCAAACTTGGGTTTGAGACACCCAAGAATGGATTATGACCAAGTCCCAAGAATTTCTAATATCATAACTATTGCCTCCAAATATTAAATCAAGAAATAAAATGTTCTTTGATACCACTTTGTCACATACCATACCTAGATGTCACTTACTAGGTGCCCCGAGCCCTGTGGGATACATGACCCAAAGCACATCTCCCAAAACACCAAAGGTTGTCGACTAGTAGTGAGGTCCTAGGGTGTGTCTATAGGGAGACTATGCCCTCATTAAAAAAATTTAGAATAGAAAGTGAATTTAATCATAGGTAAATAGAAAAAAACATGAGTAAACAGAAGTCATGGTGGAAAATAGACACAAAATAAACAATAACTGAAATAATTGGAATAACTTATGATTATATGTCATTTATTTATAAAACCAGAAAATATAGAAATAATATAGTTGGAATAAAATTTTCCACAAAATTATAAAGTAAATAAAATTATCCCAAGAATCCCAAGCTTTATCTCAGTCATTTTCTATCAATCTCCATCATAAACAGCAAGCAATCAAGTGTTTGAAGTCGTACGCTTCCCTTTATCAACACTTTCATTCATGTAATCTACTCGGTTTAATAAATGGTTCCTAGAGAGGGTGTAAGATAAATCTCAGTGGGATACCACCAATGGTGTCTATAAAATATAGCTTATGTAATAGAATATAATAGTGGTCAAGCATTTATATATAAATCAAATTAGTATAATGTAACTAAATACCCAAGTACCTACTTCATCCCTCGGCTGGTGTTGGAACATGTAACTAGTTAATTTAATTATGTAATTACCTATTTATGTTAAAAGGTCATGTTAGGCACATTTAAAACTGAAATGACATTCTGATATTATAAATAGTGATGGTTCCATGATTTATCAAATCAACCATCATAAATGATATTTAATAATGATGTTCCAAGGAAATAACAAAGGAAATGTATTCCTCAAGGGCCACTAACTTTAGAGTATCTTAGTCTATATAAGGGGTAAGAGTGTAATACAAGGAGAATACTCCATGATATTCGACAATGAGAAGACTACTGATTTCAAGGAGTTTAGCCAAGGTAAAATGAGGCTAAGCAATGACCATACCCAATGTGCATTAACCCTGGAACATACTTGTCAATACTGGATCAAAGGAGTGTGTACAAGGAATCCCGTAGTGATACATAAGGGATTTTATAGTGTCATACCAAGATTCCAATAATAGACAAGGATCGAGTTCTATGTGGGTCTCAACCTATGCTAGCCAAATCCTTGAATCGGAATGGGGTTCCTGAGTGCTCATGGAATTCTTGATAAGAATCCAAGGTGATCTCGAGTTAAGGCATGCCTATTTGATAATGAAATCACTTAATATTTAATTTGGTTAAATCCATTCCTTTTATTAGTGTGATAAGGTCATGTATCATGCAACCCTTTAATGAATTCATAGATAATCAATACGTTCATTTGGTTTAATCCTTCTCTTTCATTAGTGTGACAGGGCCAAGTAGCTTGAAACCCTTTTTTAAGTCCATTTATGGAATATTAAAAAATTAAGGTTCACTCTTCTACCTTCCAAAAACATGGTAAGGGGTTCTACATACATGAAACCTATTGTTCGATTACATTTTAAATAGGTCATTTTGTATACTTAGTATACGTTACAATTTTAATTTAACACTACTTTATCAATTAAAGAACTTATTAAAGGTGGGTCAAGTGATGAGAATACATGGCACATTACATTATGAAATTCACAATATAAATCAAGATATTTAATATATAAAATATTACCCGTAGAAAGTTCAATCCAAGGCACACTCGAACGGCGGCTCAAACATGTCAAAACACAAAAATGATAATTATATCAAATCATCCAACATGGGATGTTGAGTGTTGTGGGAATAACCACATAAATATATTCAAATACTTAAAAATAGATTAACCATATGTTTCTAATTATTATAAGCATGGAATAAAAATTCTATTAATGTTACCTGATGAAATCAGCAGGCCCCACATGACAAATTCCAAAATCATTGAACATGGGGAATGAGTTATAGACCACCCACCTTAGGCTTGTATGACTATCCTCCTCTGAAATAATCCCTTTTTTTGGCTCAGAATGTAGTAGATCTTTGAAAAGAGAAAAAAGACTCACATCCAGATAACTAGGTCAAGAGAAAGATATAAGTATAATGGATTAAATGGAATCGAGTGCATATTGTTTTCCATCCAACATAACGAATGGAAGCTCGATTGGATCCTAATTGAAGGGAAAGGACATAAAATACCCAAATCATCATGTGCTTCACATAAATCGACAAAGGATTCGAGAACCACATAAGGAGTTCAAAAATTTCTTAAATCCCAAAGGTCATGTGGGTCAAATTATCCAACAGGGTATCGCACAATCAGAAGGCCCCTAAGTGTTCAATTTCAATGACATGCATGATCATTTTTTATGAATATTTTCATAAATACATCTATGAATAGACCCATTCTATTTATTCTTATATGTTGAAATATTTTCATGTTATAACTTGATATAAACAAGTTGGTCCACATATATAAACTTTGTTTAGTGGTATATAGAGCATGTTCCAGGGGAATTAAGTTTATATTTAAAATAAGATAATGAAAAAGACACTACTACGGTGGGGAGATGGATCTGTATCACGGGACATGGTCATCATGTGAGGGAGATCTGGTATACTAAACATCATGGGACAATCGTTGCGGTTTCATGAATTTTATGAATAGGTGGAGTTGAAAACATATATATTACTTTTTTAATTATTTGTTTGACTCAAGAATTATTTGAGATGAATTTGAACATCGACTATGGGATCGGGATAACTTTTTCTAACTTTATTGAGATCAATTCTCATATGGTGTTGATACTTATATTGGAGAATGATAACACTTTTGGGTAGCTATTGATAAACCCAGATTTGGATGAAAGGAATGGTTACTGTATTGGTAGTGTTTCCCCCCTTTATAAAGGTAAATTGAAGTTTTTTTAAGTTACTGGAGGGTAACATGAAGTATTTTTAGGTTACTTCAGGGTAACTTGAGTATTTCTTAAGTTACTAAAGGGTATATTGATGTTTTCTGAAGTTCCTTGTAACACACAAAGATTTTTATGTGATATTTATTTTTAATTTCATTGATGTATTTTGATTTATGGTAAACCAATTAATATTGTGTTACATGAAAAAATTATTAACTTGAGGTATACGCAATACCATTATTGGCTTCTGTTACAAACAATTTCAAGTCCTTTTGATAGAATTCATTTCATGCAAGACTGTGATTAATTGCACAATTAAATAATATTATATTACCCTATAAACTTGGAATTATAATTATGAGTATGGAAATTATTAACTGAACTATGAAAATATTCTTTACACATTTATATATAATTAATAATTTACAGAGCAACTAATTATAAATGAAAATAAAACACCTTTTAAATAAAAGAAATTTTTTTATGGAAAGCTATTTAAATGCATATAAGTGAGTTTATAAAATAATAAAATCTCTCTTGGTAGATTTTATTAATGAATTATATATGTAATATATTAAATATAATTTTTAAAAATTATCTTAAATGTTTTATTGAAATTATATAATAACAAATTAACGTTTTTTGGATAAAGGAATTATTTTTCAAAAAAATGGTGGTCATCTCGCCTTCTGATGGAACGACCATTTTAAATATATTTTTTGACAAATTTATATATTATACTTACCAAAATAAACTAATTCTTTTTATGTGTGATATAAAAATTTTATTTGGATAAAATTTTGATATTTCTCTCACTAAGTTTTAAGTTTTGATTAATAGTAAAAATATACTACATTTTATCGGAAATAAATCTTTTCATAAAAATAATTTATGTGGGTAAATTATATTATTGAATGTTTTTAAAGAATAAAGAAAATATATTTTTATCATTTAATATAATTTTTTTCATTATAATTAATTTTATAAAGAATTTTTATGTAAAAACATTTCAATCGTTTTCAGTTCTTTAACTTTTCAAAACTCGATTTTCATTTAGACAAAGAGATTAATTTTAAATAACTTACTAAAAATTATGTGTTTTTAATTTTTTAAAATGGATTCCATATTTTTAATTAGTAGGTATAAATAGTGTTCATATTTTTCTTTTATTTTCTATGTCTTATCAATAGTAACTTTAGTAATCTTTATTAATACGGTAAAAAGGTAAATCTGGTAAGTAATGGTAAATATAATATTATAAAATTTTCGTAAAACTTTTCCTAATATTATTAGATGAGTTAGTTTATACCTAAACCATCCTGGTGTTAAAATTATACCCTTTGGAAGTCACTTGGATGACATTAGAACAATTAATATATTTTATTTTAAGAAAAGTAAAATATGTCTTACTCAAAATTTAATAACTTTATCATTTTTAAAATAACGTCATATAGAAGATAAATTAAACTATAAATACTCATTTTAAAAATGATTTTTTTTTCTTTATCATGATTATTTATTTTTTATTTTTAGAATATAAATAATTACCTTAAAGTCTTATACATTGGTGATGCTAAAATTATTTAATTGTTGTGAAATCAATAAAATAATTCTTACTAAAATTATAATAACCATTAAAAGAAGAAAAAACATTTGTGAAAGTCTTTTTGGTCGAGTATATCTTTACCATAACCATCCAATGGTCTAGATATTTAGCATTTAAGTCCATATTGAAAAGATTATGAAACTTATAATATTTTATTTAAAATGATGTTTAAGTTGTGACATTCATGTTTTAATAAATATACCATTTTAATGGTGAATTTTCAAGTGATATATTATAAAATTAGTATTATTATGAAATATATATGATTTCAATTAGTTATATTATTTTATTTCAAAATTTTACTCAATAAATATGTATATTAAAAATTACACAAAAGTGTTGTGTTGATTATTTTATTAATTGAAATATCAAATTAATATTATTAAAAATACTAAATTAAATATAATTTAGGATAATTAATATATCCAAAAGAATTATAAATTACCTTAAACCCTAAGGTATATAATAATTTTTTTGATTATAAAATCTTATCTTGAAATTTTAAAAATAAATAAATTGAATAGTGTCAAAATTAACAATATTGATTATTTATCAAAATTATGTATTATTAAATTATTCAAAAAATAAAGAAAAATTATTATATGGTGTAAATGCATTAAAAAACGCATTTTTGGTCTAATTGACATCAAATAATTAAGATATAAAAAAATTTAATATTTGAAAGTTTGTTAACTTAGAAAAAATTAAAATAGAAAAATTAAGATTTAATTGAAAAGATAAATATTAAATTCAGATCAAAACATGTCTAATTTTTATTAAATTGATGATATTAAAATTTTATTATATCTTATATTTGAATATAATTCATTTTGGATGTTTTTTAGTTTATTTTATTTTATTATAAATTAATATTTTTAGAGTTATCAAAATCGCGCGTTGCCTCAATTATAAAAGGTTACCTCCTCCCTCAACTCTTCACTTCACATTGATATTTAAATCTCAGACATACCCTGCCCATTTTCATTATAAAAATCCCTATATACATTCTAGAGGTTATTGTATTCTCAAAATACCAACTCTAGTGCCTTTAAGAGGAGATCTAGAGGGAGAATGTACAAGAAGAGGTAAACTCCTCAACCGATTCTTTCAAATTATTTCTTCTTCTACTTCAATGACATGAAATTTTTCCATCCTAATTTAATAAATTTTTTATAAATTATATGTTGAGATTTTATTATTTTTATTTATCAATCATATTCTACCATTAAACAATCCTATGAAAAACTGAACCACCATGCGTGCGTGCGTACGGCTTATTATCTCCACGTCGTAGTGTAATCTGTTTTTCACCACCATATTAATTGGATTTATTTCACCTAAATATTTCTTTTATGGGTATTATGATTGAAATAATAACTATATATGATTATTATAGCATAATAGGGATTCTTGAACAAAATATATACCATCCACTTCTATACCATTTCACAATTATGGGATTGATATCGTCGCTCATGTGTATGTATGGCGTATCGTCTCCACAATGAGATATGATTTATTCTACATGATATAAATTAAATAATGATTATAAAAATGTATTTAATTAAAAATATGATTTATATTATATTAATATCATTCAATAAATTATATAACTATAATTTAATAAAAGGAATAAGAACTTATCCGTCAAAACATGTGTAAGAAAATAAAGAAGTTAATACCTGATGGATAAGTCATAATTTTATTAATAAATATGTAAAAATATTATCACTTATAATATTATAAAAGATGAATATGATTTTGGAATAAGTTAAAAAAATTCTTTAAACCCTTATACATGAGGTTCGGACACGTATGAAGGAACCCAGGCCTACGGTAAGGGAATTATTTTGTCTCACTTTTATTTATGTAGGACATATGACTTATAGTAGTTTATTTCTTTTTTGTGGTGTTTATGTTGACCATGAACTTTTTATGATTATTATTATTAAGTTTATGGTATTTATATATTCATATAATTTTCTTTATTTTATGAGGCAAACTATTTGAAGGATTATAGATTTGTGAGATATTATTTATATATAAGTATTAACTAGGGTATATTTATAATCAATGAATATGTTTTCTAAAAATGATTTCATAAAATGTTTTAATATTCTCTTAAGGATGTTTAAAGTCGTTTTTACAAATTTTTTGACTTTTTATAAAATGTTTTATAAGGTATATTTCTTTCTCTTTGAAAATGAGTATATTCTTGACTTTTCTAGCTAAATTATGAGAAGAAGGTATATTTACTTATAAAGTAAGAATATATATATACACTTTTATAAAGAATTATTTCCATGAATCATAACTTAAAATATGTCAATGTAATTTTCCAATAAATTCTTTTCATTTGATATTTGTTGTTATTTTAAAAAAATAATATGTTTTTTAAAAAGAACATATATTTTCCTCAAGAACTAATTTAATGTGTTTTATCAGAATTATTTTCCATCTAAGATGACATTATTTAGTAGGGTTCGGTTTCAAGTATACAATCCCAATTATTCAGATGGTGTTATTATGTTTATGATGAATTTTTATTTATGAAATACATTTATTTTTCATGGATTATGTTATGATGGAATGATGTTTGAGAACCACATTTTATTCTTTGGGTTATGCTGTGATGAATGATTTAGGTTTTTATGGAATACATTTTTATGGTTTTCATTATGTAAAAGGTATAATGTATATCTTCCTCCAATGCATTGGGTAAAGATTTATATCTCATGATATATATAGGACTACAATGAAAATTAAATTTGGTTAAGTAATATAGGGCTAGAACGGAAACTTAATCTAGTTCTATAATTTATGGATGGAACAGAATGTAAATCAAGTTCATTAATATAGGACTAGAATAAAGATTTTACTCAGATTAGTAACGTACCTGTTTTCCCTATGATGGTCTTAGAAATGAGCCTTGAATAATATGGAAATGATTTTCAATGCTTATGTGTTTTCCAAAATACCATTTTTTAAGACAAACTAATTTTTTCATGGCTCATGTTCCTTGATGGTTTATTCCTAATGAACTACCAAGATTTATTCCACAAAAAAAAATTTGTTATTTTTTATACATGTTATGATTTTAAAAATTTGTGTTAATGTTTCTACATTATTATGTTTATGTTTTGTTTTATATTTTCATTATCTAACCTTACTGATCATTTAAGATCACCCTTTTTATATTTTTCATTTTCTCTATGATATAAACAATGGTTTTTGGTAGGAAAAAAGGGGATATTCTTTATGGAGTATTTTGAAGATCTTTCGCCAAATTGGAATATTTTGTTCCACGTTTCCAAATGAACTAAACTAATATGGTATTTTGGAATTTTTTTGTAATTTATTAATTATTATCCAAAGGTGTTGTAATTTCCATGTTTATCAATATTGTGTCTTTACAGTTTTTATTATAGCAATGTTTTAGTTCACCTTTGGAAACTAGGATGCAAAAACTATTGGGATATCCCTAGAGATATTTTGAAGGGTGTGTATTGGTATCTACTAAGGATAAGTATAAGTTTAAGATATAATCCTTGAGTTATTTTTATAATCATGAATAACTTTGTATTAAACCTAAAATGTAATAGATTAAAATATTATATGTAATTTCCCCTAATTATGTGTTTTTAATCTCTTATATGTATTTATTGCACTTTCCTTTCAAGTCTTTGTCAATATCCAGAACTATATAGAACATAGTTAACATTGAATGTTTTAGATTTGGAATGTTTTGAAATTTGTAAATTGTTTTCTTAAGTAAAAATATCATGAATACAATCTGGAAGGTGGTTCAAGTATTAGTTATACATTTACAGATAAACAGATTGTAAATGACATGTGAACGGTATGGGATGTTCCAGTATTATTGTTTACATTAAACCTAAGAAGAATGGTTTAATTGAGGTTGAGTAGCCTTATGAAATGATTCATATTTTATGAAATAATAAGATGATAGATCCTGGTTTATGGTTTAAGAATAAATCTTGATGATTGTGGTGTATATGTTTCATAATTAAAATATTATTCTATACAATTCATGAAATATATAAGTGTTTTTAATATAATTTTTTCATTAAGTATTGGAAATCATATGTTGAATAGTTTGAAATACCTAGAAAAGTGATTTGTGGGTAAGGTGATATATTTGGGCAACACGTGATTAAAGGAACGATAACCATTAAAATAACCCTTATATTAAGATAATTATTTTTGGATAAGGATATGATGGATATTGATAAAAAATTGGATAGTATTATATTATTGGGAACTAATTATGGATTTATTGTTAATATTTCTATGATATTATGGTTAAGGTATTCAGCTTTTTTGGACTTAGGGAATAAATCCAATAAGTTTTGGAATAAAGAAACATGCATGTTTTCAACAATTATATATGATAATTTAGGTTATTACCATGTCAAAAGAGAATACATGTTGAAGGTGTTCACATTTTTTGGAATTTCACGAATAATAGATACCTTATGATATATAAGGGATAAATGTTAAGCCAAGTTATTGAAACTCTTTTTAACATTTTGGATTTCCAGATTTCAGATGGATTTTAAGGTTATAAATTTATGGAATGTTAATGTTAAACATTGATTAATATTGTTAGAAAAATGAATTACCTTACCATAGGTCGACTTATGAATATTTGATTACTTGTGCAAAAAAAATTTGATGAAGGTAGATGGAATGAATTATCATTATATTTATGGATCATATGATCTTCTGACACTTCTGGAATGAGATATTCCCTTTCTTTTCTTAAATAAGAGACGAATTGGATATTGTAAAAGGCAAAAACAATGGTGATATTGTATCAAAATCAAGTAAGAATGTCTTCTCATGCAAATTTTTCAACATTAAGTAAAATGGATAATGATGTAAAAGGGTGTATTATTATCATTTTTTTATATCAATGACTTATCTCACGCTTCCTTAGTTTATATTTCTGTGATTGTTTAATTTTTCTGGATAACCCACTTTCTTTTAATCAGTAAACATTATCAATTTATAGGGTTATTTATTCTTTTCCTCCACGGTCAAATATTCACCTACATTATCCTATGTATAGACCTTTTTATGATTTAATTTGGAAAATTTTAATTTTAAAAATATTCTTTTTTAAAAGTAATATTTATAAAAAAAAATTAGACGTGGGTTTCTATGAAAGTAACTTTAATGTATTAATAGTTTTATACCCCCAAACAAATTTTGATAGAGAAATTCATTTTTAGGGTGTAGAATGTAACACACCATGAGTTTTATGAGATATTTTTTTTAATTTCATTATTGACTTGTGTTTTACACTACACCAATATAGCCTTGTACTAAACACAAAACTATATTATCTTGTGGTATATACAACACTATTCTTGGCTTGTGTTACACAAAATTTCACGTCCTTTTGATAAAGTTTGTTTCATGCAAGACCGAGTTTCATTTAACAAATAAATATTATTATATTACCTTACAACCTAGGAATTATAATTTTGAGTATGAAAAGTATTAACTAACTTACGAGAATATTATATACACATGTATTTATTATTAATTCAATTCTGAGAAATTAATTATAAATGAAAATAAAACCATTTTTAAATAAGAGGAAGTGTTTTTTTTTTGAAAAACTATTTAAATGCATATAAGGGTATTTAAAAAATAATATAATCACTGTTTATATGTTTTATTATTTAATTATATATTTAATATATTAAATATAATGTTTAAAATTCATATTATATGTTTTCTAGACATGATATAAGAACAAACTCAATTTTTAGGACAAAAGTTGTATTTTATAATTGAAATAATTTAAGTTCATAAATTATACAATTTAATGGTTTTAAAGTGTAATTAGAATATATGTTTATCATTTAATATAATTTTGGTTATTGAAAATAATTTTCAACGAATTTTAATGTAAAAACATTTCAATATTTTGTAGTGTTTTAACTTGTAAAAACCTATTTTTATTCTGAAACGAGATTACTCTTAAATTAATTAATAAAAATTATGTGTTTTTAATTTTTAAAAATTGATTCTATATTTGGAATCAGTGGGTCCAAATTATTTTAATATCACTCTTTTATTTTTTCCTTTATGAACATTAACTTTATTATTTTTTATTAATACAATGAAAAGGAAAATAAGGTAATTAAGGGTAAGTATAATATTATAAAATTACTTTAACTCATGTCCAAATTTTATTTTATGTGTTATTTTTTTCCTAAACCATACTTAGGTAGAAATGATACCCTTTTGAAGCCACTTAAATGAGATTAGAACATTTAATATATTTTATTTAATGAAAAGATAGATATGTCTTAATCAAATTCTAATAACATTATAGTTTTTTAAATAAAATTATACAGAAGACAAATTCTACTATAAGTAATCATTTGAAAGATAATTTTATTTATTAATAATTTTAATTTATTTTTAATTTTTATGAAATAAATAATTATCTTAATGTTTTATACATTAGTGATGCATAAATTAATTAATTGATGGAAAATCAAAAAAATAATTTTTATCAAAATAATAATAACCATTAAAAAACATGAAAAAAGATAATTTTTCAAGTATATATTGACCATAATCATCCAAGTCTCTTTTTATTGATCATTTGGATCCATGTGTAAAATATTATGACACCTATAATGTTTTATTTAAAATGATGTTAAATTTTCCACATTCAAGTTTTAATACATATAACATCATTAATGTTGGATTTTCTTGGGGATAAATTTTATTGTTAGTATTGTTATGAATTATATAGGACTTATCATAATATTAGTATTTTATTCTAAAATTTTAATCAATAAATAAGCATATTTAATATTACACCAAATTGATGTAGAAATTATTTTATTAATGGAAATATCAAATAAATGTTAATAAAAATACTAAAATAAATATTATTTACGAAAATTATTATATCAATAAAATTATAGATGCCCTTGACCCCAATGGAATAAAAGAAAATATATTATTAAAGTATAATATATTATCTTGATATTTTTAAAGACAAATAGGTTTAAAGTGTCAAAATTGACACTATTTATTATTTATCAAAATTATGTATTATTAAATTATTTAAAATTTTTAAAAATATTTAAAAATATAGAATAATTATTATTTTTTCTAGAATTTTCTAAATCACTCATATATGTACAATTTATATCAAATAAATAAAAATTCACCACTTTTTAGTATTTAAAAATTTGTTACCTTAGTAAAAATTAAAATAGGAAAATAAAGGATTAATTTAGAAGATAATTTTTAAATTAAGATCAAAACATGTCTAAATTTTAATGTTTTATAATATTAAAATCTTATATTATCCTATATTATAATATAATTCTTTTTGAAGGTTTTTTTATGTGTTTTTAGTTTATAATAAATTAATATTTTTGGAATTTCCAAAAGTACCTCTCACCTCAATTATAAAAGGGCACCTCCTCCCTCACCTATTCACTTCATATTGTGCCTTCAATATCTTCCATCCCTTAAAAAGTTTCTTTAAATACATCCCTATTTACATTATAGAGGTTAGTTTATTCTTAAAATACCAACTCTATTGCCTTTAAGTGGATATCTAGTGGGAGCATATTGAAAAATAGGTAATCTCCTCTACCGATTCTTTCAAATTATTTTTTATTCTACTTCTAATTCATGAGTTTTTACCATCCTAAAGAAATAAATAAAGTATAAATTATATATTTAAATGTTATTATTTTTATGGATAAATCATATTTCACCTTTTATCCACCCTATGAAAACAAAATCACTGCGAGTGTGTACGTACAGCTAACTGTCTCCACGCCGTGATGTAATCTATTTTTCACCACCATCTGACTGGGATATTTTTCAACACCATATTAATTAGATAAGTATAATGAAGGAAATAATAAATTTATATAATTATTATAACATTATATGGATTATATAACAAAATATATATCATCCACTTCCATACTATTTCACAATTATGGGAATGATATCGTCGCTCATGCGTACGTACGTCCTACCTTCTCTATGATGCGATGTGATTCATTATACATGATATCCATTAAATAATGATTATATAAATGAATTTAATAAAAAAATATGATATATATTATATTAATATTATTCTGGAAATGATATAACTATAATCTACGAAAAGGAACAATAACTTATCCAAGGAAACATGAGTAAGAAAATAATGGAGTTAATGCTCGATGGATGAGTAATAATGATATTAATACACGGGTAATAATATGATCTCTTATGGTGTTATAAAAAGTGAATATTATTCTGGAATAAATTAATAACATTATTTAAACCCTTATATAGGAGGTTAGGAAACATATGAATGAACCCATACCTAAGGTAAGGGAATTATTTTCTCTCATTTTAACTTTTATGGGACATATGCCTTATAAATCACCTATTTCTTTTGTGTAGGGATTATATTGAACGTGAATTTATTTAGTATTCTTATTATAAAGCTTATGATATTTATAAATTCATATAATTTTCTATATTTTATGATCCATATAATTCGAATGATTATAAATTGGTAAGATATTGTTTATATATTTGTACTTATTGGGGTATATTTATCATCAACGTCCATGTTTTCTAAAAATGATTTCATAAAATGTTTTAATTGTATTATATGGATGTTTAATGTTATTTTTACACATTTTTTAATTTTTACTACCGATTCTAGAAGTAGTCTTTCTTTAATTTCCAAAACGAGGTATTTTTTTGACTTTTCTAGCAAAAGTAAGAAATAGAATATTTTTTAAAGTATACTACATGAACAGATTTTGACACTTTCATAATAACTTATTTCCATGAACCATCCCTTAAAATATTTCAAAGTTTATTTTATAAGAAACTATTTTATTTCCAAATTTATTTATATTTAATAAAAATAATACATTTTTCAGAAGAAAGGACATTTTCCTCAAGAATTAATTTCAGGAATTTTATAAAAATTATTTTCCATATAAAATGACATTATTTAATGGGGTTATGTTTAAAGTATATTATCTCTAGTATTCCTATTGTTTTATTATGTTTATGATGGAATTTAATTTATTAAATCCATTTATTTTTCAAGTATTATGTTATGATGGAATAGTATTTTTGAAAACCATTTTATTCTTTAGGGTATTCTATGATGAAAGATTTATGTTTTTATGGAAGAATTATGTATGGTTTTCATTATGTCACAAGTGGGACCTATATCTCACTTCAATGAATTGGTTAAATATTTGTATCTCTTGATATTGATAAGACTATATCGACAAGTAATTATGGTTCAGTAACACAGGGATAGAATGAAAACTAAATTTGTTTCAGTAATATAGGGCTAGAATGAAATGTAAATCTAGTTTAGTAATATAGGGGTGGAATGAAGAGTGAACTAGATTCTGTAAAAGACTTTTCATACTATGATAATCTTGGAAATGAGCCTTGGATCGTATGGAAATTATTTTCTATGCTTATGTGTTTTAAAAAATTATATGTTTTAAGCTAATGTTATTTTTTCATGGCTCATGTTACTTTTTGATTTATGCCTTATGAACTACTAATATTTATTTCATGACTCAAGATTTTGATATTTGTTATTCATGGTATAATTTTAAAAAGGTATGTTCAAGTTTCTATATTCTTATGTTTATGTTTTGTTTCAAATTTTTCATGTTTACCCTTAATGATCATTTGGCATCACCCTTTTTATATGTTTTCTTTTCCCCAGGATATAAAGAAAGTTTATTGGAAGGAAAAATAAAGGGTAAGATCATTATGAGATACATTTAATATCATTCACCAAATTAGAAGATTTTGTTCCAGGTTTACAAAGGCAATAAACGAATACGGTCTGTAAGAATATGTTTTTGTGATGTATTAAGTATACCGTGAAAGTGATGTAATATCCATGTACATAAATCTTGGGTCAATATAGTTGGTATTAGAGTAAAGGTTTAGTAAACTTTTGGAGACTAGGATGTATAATGTTAAGTGATATCCCTATAGCTATTATGAAGGATATTTCTTGGGATGTACTAAGTATAAGTCTATGTATAGGTTACAATCCTAGAGTTCATGTGCTAATCTTGAATAACCTAGTATTAAACAAAATATTTCATAGATTTAAATATTATAAGCAGTTTCCTCAAAATATTTTTTTATCTCTGATATGTATTTCTCATAATTTTCTTTCTGGTCTTAGTCAATATATAGAACTAGATATAATATAGTTTACATTGAATGTTTCAAATATAGAAAGTACGGGAATTAGGTCAATTGATTTAATAAGTGGAAATATCATGAAAATAATAATGAATTTTCTTCTGGTATTGGTTATACTACTAAGGATAAAGAGATTGTAAATAACATATGAAAGGTATGGGATGTAATAGAATTATTTTTTAAATAAATCCTAAGAAGCTTAGTTTGGTTAAGGCTGAGAAACATTAATACATGATTTATATTTTAGGAAATAATACTATAAATTGATCCTTGGTTATGGTTTAAGAAAAAAAATGGATGATTGAGGTGTATATGTTTTAAAATTATAATATTATGTTATAAAAATCATGATTTATATAATTATTTTTAATATATGTTTTTCATTTATGATTGGAAAGGATATGTTAAATAGGTCAAAAGTCCTAGAAAAGTTATTTGAGGATAATGTGTTATATTTTGAGAACACATGAATAAGGTAATGATAAACATTAATATTTACCTTATGTTGAGATAATTATGTTTAGATAAAGATATGTTAGATATGAATAAGTAAATTTTATGATACTAGTTTATTTATAACTAATTATGGATTTTCTGTTACGAGGGTTATGCTACTATGGATAAAGTATAAAACTTTTTAGAACTTATGTAATATATCCAACAACATTTGTAATATAGAAAAATGTATGTTTTCAATAGGGATGTATAGTATTTCAGGTTATTATTTTGACTTAAGGGAATACATGATAAAGGTGTTCACATTTTTGTCATGTAAACAACAAGATATACCTTATGATTATATGAGGGAAAAATGTTCAGCCGAGTTAGTGAACCTATTTAAAATGATTTGGATTTTCATATTTTATAAGGATTGTAAGGTTGTGAATTTATGGAATTTCTAATTTAAAATTCAGATTAATATGGTTATAATAAATAATTATCTCCCCATAGGTGGACTTATGCATATTTGATAACATGTGCTAACTTTTTTAGTGATGAAGACTATGGAATGACCTATAATTCTATTTATGGACTGCATGATTTGCTAACACATTAGTAATGAGAAATTCAACTTCATTTCATGAATAAGATATGAATTATATATTATACAGGGCATGACAAATGGTGATATTGTATCAAAATAAAGTAAGTATATCTTTTAATGAAAATTATTCAGCATTAGGAAAAAGGGGTTGGGATGTAAAAGGGTGTCTTATTATCATCATTTTTATGATATAAATGAACTCTCTCATTCTTAATTAGTTTATGGTTTTGTTGTTGTTAAATTTATATATATGAAACACTTTTTTGTGATAAATAATCTTTATGAATTGCTATGATTATTTACGCTTTTCATTAATGTCCAAATATTCACCTTTGTTCTCTTACATAGAGACCTTATTATGATTTACTTTGGGAAACTATTATTTACCAACAATTCATTTTTTAAATAAATTTTTATAAATCCTTTTTATTATGTGTGTTTCTATAAAATTAACTTTCAAGTATTAGTAGTTTTATAATCCAAAAGAATTTTGATAGTGATACTCATTTTACGGGGTTAAAATATAACACCCTTAGATTTTTAGGAGATAGATTTTGTAAATTAATTTGATGTATTGTGTTTTATTCTACAAAAAAATTACCATGAGCTACATGAAACACTATATTATCTTATGGTATACACCACACTATTCTCGTTTTGTGTTACATAGAATTTTAGGTCTTTTAAATAGAATTCATTTCACACGAAACCAAATTTAATTGAAAAACTAAATATTATTATATTATCTTATAACCTAGGAATTATAATTGTGAGGATGAAAATTATTAACTTCATTATGAAGATATTTTTTACACAATTATATATAATTAATTATTTATAGATAAATTAATTGTAAATGAAAAGAAATCCCTTTTTAATAAAAGGAAATTTCTTTCTGGAAAACTTTTTAAAAGCATATAAGTGAGTTTATAAAATAATAAAATAATTGTTTGTCAATTTTATTGATGAATTATGTGTGTAATATATTTAATCTAAGGTTTAAAATTCAAATTATATATTTTCCAGACATGATATAAGAATAAATTCAATTTTTTGGTTATACGAAGTATTTTTCAAAAATTGCAGTTTTTCCACCTTTTGATGGTGCACCCATTTTAAATACTTTTTGGAAAAAAATTTATTATATTTTACAATATAAAATTTTTAATTATAATAGTGATATAAATATTTACTTTGTATTATTTATTTATATTTTTCTTATAATTTTTCTTATTTAATAAATAATAAAAATATATTAGATGCTAATTGAAAACAAATTTTTAAATATAAATAATTTATGCGGGTAAATAATATTATTGAATAGTTTTAAAGTATTAATATAATATATTTTTATCATTTAATATAATTTTGGTCATTGAAATTAATTTTACCTTGATTTTTTATGTAAAAACATTTCAATATTTGGTAATGTTTTAACTTTTAAAAACTCATTTTTCATTCCAACAATGGTATTAATTTTAAATTAATTACTAGAAATTATGTGTTTTTGATTTTAAAATTTATTAAATATTTTTAATAAGAGGGTATACATTATTTTAATAGCATTCTTTTATTTTTGGGCCTTATGAATAGGAACTTTGATAAGTTTTATTAATATGATAAGAAGGTAAATCAGATAATTAAGGTTAAATATAATATTATAAAATTATCTTGACAATTTAACTTATATTATGGGACGAGTTATTTTCACCATAATCCATCCTTGGGTCAAAATTATACCTTTCAAAGCCAATTCGATGAGATTAGTACATTTAAGATATTTTATTTAAAGAAAAGTTGAATATGTCTATGTCAAATTATAATAGCTATATCATTTTTAAAATAAGGTTATAGAGAATCTTAATTTGAATATAAATACTCATTATAAAGATAAGAATTTTTTATTTATCTTAAAATTTATTTTTAATTTTTATGATATAAATAATTACAATAAAGTCTTATACATTGGTGATGTGTAAATTATTTAATTGATGGAAAATCAATAAAATAAATTTAATTAGAATGATAATAACAATTAAAAGACAAAAAAACATTAAAAAATATTATTTTTCAAGTATATATCGACCATAATCATCCAAGGGTTGAGTTATTGACCATTTAAAGTTATATAGAAAATATTAGGAAACTTATAATATTTTATTTAAAATGATGTTAAAGTTGATTCATTCATGTTATAATACATATAACATTTTTAATGTAAGATGTTCGAGGAGACATATTAGACTATAAGTATTCTTATGAAATTTTTAATATTTATCTTCATTTTAGTATTTTATTTTTAAATTTTACTCAACAAATAAGTAAATTAAATAATTACACAAAACTGATGAAATAATTATTTTATTAATGGATATATCAAATTAATGTAATTAAAAATATGAAAACAAATATAATTTGGGATAATTAATATATCCAAAAATATATAAACTACCTTAAACATATATAGAAATAATAAAATATTTTTTTGAGTATAAAATTTTATCTTTATATTTTCAAAAATCAATAAATTGAATAGTGAAAAAATTGACACTATTGATTATTTATCAAAATTATGTATTATTAAATTATTTTAAAATCATAAAACATTTTTAAAAATATATAATAATAATTATATGGTGTAAAATGTTCTATAACACCCATTTATGGTCTAATTGACATCAAATAATTAAAATTTACACCTTTTTAATATTTAAAATTTTGTTACCTTAGTAAAAATTAAAATATGATAATTACAAGTTAATTAAAAATATAAGGTTTAAATTAACTACCAAAATTGATTAAATTTTATTTTTTTATGATATTAAAATATTATATTATATAATATTATAACATAATTCATTTTTGAGGTTTTTTATGTGTTTATTTTATGATAAATTAATATTATTGGAGTTTCCAAAAGTTCTTATCACCTAAATTATAAAAGGGAACCTCTTCCCTCACCTATTAACTTCACATTGATCCTTCAAGATCATTCATCCACTAGCAATTCTTTAAAATTATTTCTTCTTCTACTTCATATTCATGATTTTTTCCACACTAAATTAATAACACCAAAATAAATTATATTTTTATATGTTATTATTGTTATCTAGAAAACATATTACACTTTCTATCCATCCAAAAAAAATCACCACACATGCATACGTACGTCTTACATTCTCCAAGCCATTGTGTAATATATTTTTCACCACCATCTTACTTGGATGATTTTCAACACCATCCTACTTGTATGGGTATAATTATGGAAATAATAACTATATATATTATTATTATCACATGATATATAATCTGGAAAAAAATATACCATCCACTTCAATACCATTTTATAATTAAGGGATTGATATCATTGCTTGAGGATACATACTTCCTACCATCTCCATGATGAAATTCAATTCATTCTACATGAAATCCCTTAAAGAATGAATATATAAATTAATTTAATTAAAAAATATGATATATATTATATTAATATTATTTTGTAAATGATATAACTTTAATCTAAGAATATGAACAATAAATTATCCGATGAAACATGTATAAGAAAATAAAGTAGTTAATACCTGATGGATGAGTAGTAAAATTATTAAGAAATGGGTAATAATATGACCACTAATGATATTATAAAAAGTTAATATGATTATATAATAATTTAATAAAATTATTTTAAACCTTATTCTTGAGTTCTGGACATATATGAAAGACCCCATACCTAAGGTAAAGAAATTATAATGTCCCATTTTAATTTCTATGAGACATATGCCTTATACATCATCTATTTATTTGTGTGGTGTTTATGTTTCCCATGAATTTTTTTATGATTATTATTATGAAGTTTATGAAATTTACATATTAATATAATTTTATTTATTTTATGAGAATCATGATTCGACTAATTATAAATTGGTAAGAGATTGTTTATATGTATGTATTTATAGGTGTATATTTATCATCCAAATCCATGTTTTTTAAAAATATTTTTCATATAATGTTTTATTATTCTCATATAGATGTTTAAAGTAAATTTTACCAATTTTTTACCTTTTACAACAGGGTTTGGAAGGAATCATTGTTTTTTTTCAAAATGATATACTTTATGACTTTTATAAAAAACAATATGAGAAGAATATTTTTTATAATATAGCGTGAATGGATATTTACACTTTCATAAAAACTTATTTCTATGAATCTTCCCAAAATATATTTCAAGGTTATTTTCCAAGAAATTCTTTCTTTTAAAAATTTCCTAGTATTTTAAGAAAAGAGTAACTTTTTTATTAATAAATGATATTTTCCTCAAGAATTAATTTCATGTTTTTTATGAAAATTATTTCCCTTATAAGATGACATAATTTAATTGGGTTATGTTTCAAGTATATATCCTTATTATTCCTATGGTTGGATTATTTTTATTATGTAATGTTATTTATGAAATCCATTTATTTTTCATGGATTGAGTTATGATAGAATTTTTTTTTAATAAACCCATTTTATTCTTTGAGTTATGCTATGATGAATGATTTATTCTTTTCTGGCCCACATATGTGTGGTTTTAATAATGTGATGGGTGGGATCTATATCTCCATCCAATTCATTGGGTAATGATTTATATTTCATGATATAGACATGACTAGAATGGGAAGTAAATTTGGTTCAGTAATACAGTGCTAGAATGTCAACTAAATCTAGCTCAGTAAAACATGGCTAGAACCACATGTAAATCTAGTTCAGTAACACAAGTCTAGAACGAAGAGTGAACTTGGTTCAGTAAAGGACTTTTTCCACTATGATGGTCTTGGAAACTAGCCTCGGTTACTATAGAAATGATTCTCTATGATTATGTATTTACCATAATTCCATTTTTAAATCCAATGTTATTTTTTATGGGTAATATTCCTTTATTATTTTTTCCTTAGGAATAGCCAAGATTTATTTCATGACTCAAGAGTTTGATATTTGTTATACATTGTGTGATTTTAAAAAGTTGGGTTCCTATTTCTATATACATATGTTTATGTTTTTTTTAGATTTTACATGTTTACCCTTATTGAGTATTTGAGCTCACCCTTTTTATATGTTTTCTATTTACCAGGATATAGAGAAAGGATTTTTTTTTAGGAAAAATAAAGGAGATGATTTTTAGGTGAGATTTTGGAGATCTTTCACCAAATTAGAAGATTGTATTCCATGATTCCAAAGGAAATAAACTAATATGGTTATTAGGTATCTATCTATATAAGGTATTAAGTATTCCATAAAACTATTTTAATGTCCATGTATGTAATTCTTGGGTATTCACATAACTAATGGGTAACATTAATTTTTAATAAGTTAAAGAAGAGAATATTGAAATTTTTTTAAATTATTGTTGGGTGACTAGACAATTACTTAATTTACAATACAGTAACATAGGTTGGGATTCCAATCATAGAATTTCTATGAGGTCTGAGTATGAACCTCGAGAATTTTTCTTAGATGATCACAACATGCATCAAGGGGTAAAGTCATTGTCATCTGGTGGTGATGACACATCAGTGGGTATATCTAGAAAATTTAGAAAAGCCCTATAAATATTGTTTGATTTTCATTCCCATGTGTAATTTTATGTAATTGATTGGAATCTCTAATAATCATGTAATTTTAGATATAATGAAATTGTTTTGGTCACTAGTCAATATCCTTTCAAGGAATGGTAGGCATGCTCGTATTGTGAATGGGTGATGAGGCATTTATATTTGGAATTTCGTTTCGAAAATGATATTGGGTACTAGTTTGATTGAGCTCTCATGTGTGCTAGGGTATGTTATACTACGAGTCATGCCGAGCGGGTGAGAGCACCACTTAGAACATGATTTGATAGTAAATTCTTATGGTGTGAGGCACTAATGTTTGGAATTGGTCTTTTGGACTAATTTCTATGGTCGGGAGCACCCTGGGAAGAATATGTTCAATGAGATGAATAGAAAGTTTTATTTGGTTAGATTATATTTATAGAGCATTATGTTATTGTTCTAAATTTAAAAAAGTGTCACCTTGGATTCGACAAATCTCATATCTTGTACATTGATCTATATTGGAAGCATATTGGGAAATTAGAAATAGAACGGAGCTGTTTGAATTGGTTTTGGTGACTGGTGTAGGTTGGGTTTGGTTTTTAGATGACTATAAAGGATTATTGGGGACAATAAGTTCTAATTTTAAGAGGTTTCAGTGTTCTATAAGGGTGTTTGAATTCTAAAGGAAGTTGATTCTTTGTTTAGTGGATGGACTAAATCTAAAATATGGGTTTGGAATTTAGTTTTGATAGTTTTTATGCTTCTTTTTTATTTTTTTGGATGTTTTTTGAGGCATTGGAGGTGTCTCGGGTGATCGAGTAAGCCTCAATAGATTCATTCATTTATTTTGGGGTTTTTATGGTTACAGCTCATGACACATGATTTGTGCACCATTAGTTCTAACTGTACCCCCCAAATAAGTTGCATGTTTTGTATAGGCATGTGATTTATTTAAACTATTCAATGGGGAAGAACTAATTGGGTATGGTCTATAGTAAATTACATAACTATTTTCATAGTTTTCATATAGTTTTTTTAACACTGTGTTGTAACCATGCAAGGTGGGGGTGTTTTGGACATTGAATCTTCATGGCTAGAACACAGTTTTTCTAACCATACTTCCAAACATTGTTCCTCTTTAATACTATAAAAATTTATTTATTTCCTTTATTTCCTTTAAATAATTTACCATATTTTTCAAACAATCACTTTCTAAAATATCCCTCACAAATAACGTTCCTTCCCCTCTCATATCTTCATTGGTGGATATCTTTAATAAAGGATCAAAATAAAGTATAGTCTATTTCAATGGGAATCCTTGAGTAATACTTTGAATCTTTAGGATTACTTTCCTTGTTTCTTCAACTATTCGGTTATCTAGCTCCTTTTTTGGTTAATAATCCCTATTTTCAGGGATTTTTTATTTCTCTTTATTTTCATTCTTTTTAGATCAAATTAAGGATTTATATAGGATGGTTAAATATTAATAAAAATGAGGTAGGTGGTCTATGTGTTTTTCCCTAAAATTCATTTCATTTATAGAATGTGCATTTGTGTTGCACACTAGTAATTTCACATGTTTCCACTAAAATTTATAATATCTTTATCTTTTTATATAAATTTAGACCTTGAAGTAGTATCATCATCACCTACACCATTTTAGGTTGAAAACCTCAACACATAACACCAATTAAGGTGAGTTTAGGTTAAATCCCAATATAATCTTTCTTATTATGAAACTAAATCACCCCTTAGGGTTTTTTTATCTTGACTTACTAGAAGATAGTGCCTATGGTGTGACCTAAATGTTGTTTATAGTATGTTTGGTTTAGAAATTAAGAATAACATCAAATTATATTTTGATGCAACCTCCCATTCTGTTGTTTTTTTCAATTAACATAAATAATTAGACTCTTAAATAAACCATATAAATTTCTTAGGATACTTAAAAGTCCTTATGAAATTAGGGTTTCATGAATAAAAGCTAGAGCCTAATTTAACTCATTTTTATGTGCCTTATTAGAAACCATAAGATACACCTCCAAACTCGCTATTTAATTTTGGTGAAATAGTTGATAGGATTTATTTTCTTATGACTTTACTTATACCATAATTTTCATGGATTCCCTTCATGGAATACCTTATCCCATATAAATTATTGTTATGGAACTTTTGAGTAAATAAATTATATTAATGATGTTTTTATTTTATGATAACATAATTAAAATTAAATAAATTGTGAAATAGTGATAGGATATCAAATGATATATAATTAATATGAGACATATGGGTGTTTTAAATAACTGTACTTGATCCATGTTGTCTGTTTCCTTAGTATTTACCTTTTCTTAATTCTTTTTAAGCCTTTTTATATGGTATAAATTGACAAATTCAACTGATACTGCCCCTTTGGGAGAGTTAATATTAACTCCCATGATAATATTTCTAATTATGAAACTAAACCACTCCATATGGTTTTTTGGCATGAATTACTTGATTACCATACCAAAGGTGTACCCAAAACAACCCTTAGGGTATGTTTTCTTTAGTAATTAGTAATAAATTAAAAATATATTTTGATCTACCCACCTATAAGGGTGTATTTTTTATTTCACAAAAATAATGGAGCTCTTATATAAACCATAAAAATTTCTTGGTTTACTTAAATGTACTTAATAATTTAGGGTTTGATTAAAAAAACTAGATCCCAAACTCATTTCTTTTGGTGTACCAAAACTGATACCTTGGGGTACACCTCCAAGGTCATTGTTTAATTTTGATAAAAGACATGATATGATTACTTTTTTTATTCTATAACTTATACCTTTATTTACTTGGAATACCTTACTCCAATGACTTGGATATTATAAATTATTTTTATGGAACTTTGGAGTATATAAATTATGGTAATGATGTTGGTATGTTGTGATACCTATAATTAAATGAAATAAAATGTGAAATAATAGTGGTAAATCCCATGGTTTATACATAATAGAAGTCTTGTGTGTGTTTTAAATGAAATTCCTTAAGCCATGTTTATTGTTTCCTTAATATTTCCCTTTTTTATGGATTATAATAAATGTTATATGGTGAAAATAATTATGGTTATAGTGAGACATGGAATGGCTAAGACATGGATTCTAATTTTTAATTCCTTGTGTGAACCCAATGAATTCCACATGATTAATTGATGAATCTTCCTAGTGGTATTTAACAACCAGGCCCCTCTAATAGTACATACACCCCTCCTTAACATGGATATTAATTCATGGCCCTCTTGGTACCACCAGTTTCCCCACAGATATGTTCTCTCCTCCCTATTTCCAACCTATCTTCCTAAAATAGGACATTAGACTAATGATTGTCCACACATTCCAAAACATTTTATTTATGTTGTAACTTTTCCTCATTTATACCTTTATCATTTTAGGGTGCACATTCACCCACCCATTTAGAGCACAACGTCGTCATTGTGGACCCTATATCTCAACCCAGGAAGTTTCACCAAACATAAGGTTTGGTTCCACCTCATATACTAGTGTAACAAATTATGATAGCCAAATGAAAAATCAATCATAGAGAACCACTGGGATCTCCATAGCTAATATAAATGGTCATGGATCCTAGGAAATGGATATTAGTTCTCCACAATAACCTTTTTATGTTCCTATAATCAACACATAGTTGAAGAATGTCGTCCTCCATCTTGGATTACAACATAGGTTAACCCAATGTTAAAGTACTCGGTCTGATAAATCATTTTCTCTCTAAGTAATATGGTTGTACCTTGAGCTCCTTAAGTTTGGTTAGATCCATATAATATGGGGTATATAAATGGTTTCACTATTATAATGAGCAAAATCTTATCTTAGCGTTTTGTTCCGTTAGAGTCTCTATGATATCAAATATTCCTAAAAATACTTCAACCCATTATTCTCAATCTTATGGGCCTCTGGTTCAATGTAAGGATGAAGAATTTTGGAGTTGAAAATCTTGGAATATTTGAACATAGATCTAAAATACTATTCTTAATATAGGTACTAAGTGAAATACTTCTTTTTGAAGTGGACCTACTACCTTAACCATATATTAGATGCAGTATCATACTCAATTGTATTCTCTTACACATAATGTGATAAATTCGACACATACTACCTTGAAAAAGAATTTTATCCATCATCCCAAGTACTCCCTTAAGACTAAATTGAGGATAAATCTTCTGAAATGTGGATAAAGGCAATTTATAAAATAAACAGAGTTGCTAGGATAAATCCCTATCATTCTATGGTATCACATTAGGTTTCTCTTATCCATCATATGGGATCACACAAGGTATAACAACCCATACTTTACATACATTGTTAATACTTAAAAATTGAAGCACACTTATTACAACATATGACAAAACCACAAAGGACTGTATAGGTATAGTGTCTTTAGAAACTGGGAAACATAAACAACTGGTTCATAAATCTTCTACAGTGTCTCCCATTTATTTCATCATATCTAGGGTCCATTTTAGCATATTCTACTTAATATCCATCTTCCTGACCAGGGGAAAAGAAAACATACAAAAAAGGGTGAGCTCAAATGCTCAGCAAGGGAAAATAAATGAAATAAAAATCATATCATATCATTTTGAAAATCATAACCTGCAAAAGAGATCATAATATCTTAACATGGAATAAATCATAGAAGTGAAAATGAGATACCCATAATCATAACATAAAACTTGAAACTTTGTTTCATGCACACATAATCATGGAAAATCATTTCTTGTTAGTCATGACTCATTGCCAAGACTATCTTAGCGGACAAAGTCCATTTCTGAACCGATTTCACTCCTCGTTTCAGTCCTGTATCACTGAACCGAAATAACCTTCCGTTCCATCCATGTCTATCTCATGAGATATAAATCTTTACCCGATTAATTGGAGGGAGATATAGGTCCCACCCATTTTATAATGAATCCTTTCTTATGTGTGCCACATAATCATAAATCATACATCATCGCATAACACATGTAACAAAAATGGGATTCTTGAAACATCATGACATCATAAAACAAATCATATAAGGTAAATGACTTCATAAAAATAATTCCCTCACAACATAATCAAATCAATGTAATAATAGGGATAAAAACATAACCCTTTATTATCTTAGATGGAAAATAATTTTGATAAAACATTTGAACTCCATTCTTGAGGAAAATATCCTTTCTACTTCAAAAACATTTTTCCTTTCTTAACATGTCATACGACTTTAAACTAAAAGAGGTTGATTAAAAATAAACTTGAAAACTTGTAAAGGAAACTTCTTGAAATAATGTTTTAAAAATCCATTTATGCCGTATAAGTAAAAAAACATTCTTCATACTTTTTTCGGAAAAGTCAAAAAGTACCTCGTACGAAAAACGACAAAATATTCCTTTCATATTCTTTAATAAAAACTCACCGAAGGGTAAAATTGGATTTAAACTATTGTAATTGGATGAAAACAGTGTTACATATTGAGGGAACATGGATGTGGATGATAAAATACACCCCATCAAATGCAAAAGTAAAAACAATCTCGGATAAAAATGAGATTGTGATATTTTCCCTTACCTTAGGTCCGATTTGATTTTTACGTGTCCGAAGATCCTGTATAATGGTTTAAATAATTTTATTGACTTATTCCAGAATCATACATATTGATATTATATCATATATGGTCATATTCTTAGCTTCTTGTTAGTAATATTTCATTGTTACTTGTTACTCGGGTCTTTATTGCCTTTTGTTCTTATGAATGTTTTGCTGAATAAATTCTTATTCTTCTTTTAAGGTTATAGATACCTTATATCCAGAATGGTATTATTGTAACATATATCATATTTATTCATTAAATTCATTTATATAATTACTATGTAATTATGATCATGTAGAACGAGTCGCATCACATCGTGGAGACGGTATTCCGTACGTACGCACGAGTGATGATATCGTTCCTATGATCGTGGAATTGTATTGGAGTATATATATATTATTTCAGTATCAATATTACTTTATAATAATCATAAATAGTTACTCATTACACCATTATATCCATCCTTGTAAGGTGACGGTGGAAAATAGATTACACCACGGCGTGGAGACGGTATTCCGTACGTACGCACGCGCGGTGATTTCATTTTTCCGTAGGATGTATAGAAGGTGAATTAGGGTTGTTTCATATTTATAATAAAATATCAGTATGTAAGTAATACTGATGTTATTACTTTATCATGAAACAACTAAAGAAGAAGAAGTTGAAGACGAAAGAAATTGAAAAGATCGGTAATGGATATTACCTCTTCTTTGGAACGCCTCTTTGAATCCTCCACTTAGGGAACTAAGATTGGTCTTTGAAGAAGACCAGGACCTATAGGATTATTCTAGAGAAGTTTAGAGGGGAAAATGGCAGGGGTTTTCCGAGCTTGAGTGCTCAAATTGGTGTGAGGAGGAAGGGGAAGAGATGACCTTTTATAAGGGAGGAGAGGGGCACCTTAGGAATATCTCAAAATATTATTTTATATTAAAGACAAAATCCGTTTATAATGGTTCAAAAGGGTCTTATTTCGAAGCTAAAGTGGGGATGGGTCGAAATCCAATCAACCAAGAGAATTTAGAAAAGTTTAGGTTATTATTTTAACCTTATCAATTATATTTAACTCTAAGTTAAATAATTTAACTTTTACCATGTCTTTTTGTTTTCTTACACTATATGGTTAATACACTTACTATAACATGCCAAACGAACCCCAAATTGTTTATTATTAATATATATATCCTTATCTGAGTCCTATGGCCGAACCTTAGATTTTTAGGAATAAAATAACAATTAATAATATAATATTTGATTTAAAAACTATTTTGTGTCAATTTTGACACTATTTGATATATGATTTTTTTGAAAGTCATAACAGAATTATATGTTCGAACCAAGTTGATTAAATCAACACTAATATATCATATTAACCTATAAAATTAGTTGAATTCATAAAAAGTCTTAAATTACATTTATTTTGGTGTTTATAACATCAATTATGTCAATATTTCATTAATAAGATAATTACTGCATCATCATTGTGTCATAAATAAATTAAATTATTTAATGTCTAAAAATTTTAAATAAAATACCATTATTTAGGAAATCTTTTTATATTTCTAATGAATATTTATAGTTGAATTTATCTTATGTATAACCCCATTTTAAAAATGATTTACTTATTAAACTTTGATTTTAACCATTTTAACCCTTCTTTAAATAAATTATTAATAAATGTCCTAATCTAATACAAGTGGGCCTAAATGGTCATATTTTATTCCTAAGTTTTTTTTTGGTCGAATTAAACTTATCCAATAGAATTAGGACATGTGTTAGGGTAATAGTAATATCATATTTACCCTTAGTTACCCTATTTACTATTAACCGCGGTAAAAAAAGTAAAAAGTTACTGTTCACCAAAAAATTATTTTTATCTCAATGAACCACATTTTACTTACTGATATCAACCGTGTCTGTCAGATTTTCTAAATTCCATTCACAGAAAAGGTAAAATTTAGTTTTATGCAAAATTCAGTTTTTAACCTACCACTTAGTGGTTTCACTATTCATCAAAAATTGAAAGTTTTCAGAAAAATACCAAAATTTCACCCTAGGCTAATTTCGGTATTCCGAATCCAAAAATGAAGTCCATTTTGAAAAAATAAAATTTATAAAATTTCAAAAAGTGGTTATTACTATTCATAATGGCTAGTTTTAATACTATTTTAATAGCATATCGTTGTTTAGTGAAACTCAGTATTGCGTACGACGCAAGCTATCGAGGAAGGTCGCGATTGCGTGTAAAGTAAGCCAAGCTAGTGTGTAGTGAAAGATTCCTTTGATGATACATAAAAACAAAATATTACTCATAAAAATCTCGGGTGTTACATTCTACCCCCCTTAAAAAGAATTTTGCCCTCAAAATTCGTCACTTTGTAACAAACAGATGATGATAATTTTCCCTCATCATATCTTCAAGCTCCCATGTAGCTTCTTCAAGTTGGTGGTTCCTCCATTAAACTTTCACCAATCGAGTGGTCTTGTTTCGTAGGAATTTTTCGCTATGATCCAGAATCTCTATCGGTTGTTCTTCATAAGAAAGATCTTGCTCCAGCGGTACAACTTCTGAGCTGAGTACATGTGAAGGATCAGGTATATACTTTCTCAGGAGAGATACATGGAACACATCGTGAACTTGAGAGAGATTCGGTGGAAGCGCCAATCGGTAAGCTACCTTTCCAACACGATCCAGTATTTCGAAAGGACCGATATATCTAGGGCTCAACTTCCCCTTCTTTCCAAATCTCAGAACCCTCTTCCAGGGAGATATCTGTAAGAGCACTTTATCGCCCACTTCAAACTCTAGGTCTTTTCTTCGGCTGTCGGCATAACTTTTCTGTCGACTCTGAGCTGCTCTTATGTGTTGTTGAATAGATCTGACCTTTTCTGCCATTTCATCAACGAGATCAGGTCCTAATAGCTTTCTTTACCCAACTTCATCCCAGCAAGTTGGAGTCCTGCATTTCTTTCCATAGAGAGATTCATAAGGAGCCATCTGAATACTGGAGTGAAAGCTATTAATATAAGAAAATTCCACCAAAGGTAGGTGTTGATCCCAACCTACTTTGAAATCCATTGAGCAAGCTCTCAACATATCTTCTAGGGTTTGATTTTTTCTCTCAGACTGACCGTCTGTCTGAGGATGATAAGCAGTGCAGAAACTCAACTCTATATCCAGAGTATGCTGAAGACTTCGCCAGAACTTCGAGGTAAATCTTGGATCCCGATCAGATACAATAGAAAGTGGTACTCCATGAAATCTTACCACTTCCTTTACATATATCCTGGCAAGATGATCTAGAGAGAAATCCTCTCTAATAGAAATGAAGTGTGCAGACTTTGTAAGACGATCAACTATGACCCAGATAGCATTATTTCCTTTGGATGTTTTAGGAAGTCCTGTGACAAAGTCCATAGTGATGTTTTCCCATTTCCATTCGGGTATGGGTAATGGTTGTAACATCCCCTTAGACTTCTGTCTCTCAGCTTTAACTTGTTGACAAACCAAGCATCGAGAGACATATTCAGCAACATCTCTTTTCATGCCATCCCACCAGAAGTACTTTTTCAGGTCCCTATACATCTTCGTGCTTCCAGGTTGAATAGAGAATGAAGAACTATGAGCCTCATCCAGCAGCTCCTTCTTTAATTCGGGGATGGGAGGAACACAAACCCGATTCCTAAACTTTATTATCCCATCACAATCAAGGTTGAATTCAGGAACATTTCGCACCTTCTTTTGTAACTCGACATCTTCTTTCTGTGCCTCTTTAATCTTCACATGTATAGATGGTTGAACATTCATTTGAGAAAGATAATATTTTTCCCCTTCCATTATAATTCCAAGATCCATCCTTAGTAAATCCATAAATATTGGATATTTTTTGATCCTCATCATGGATAAACTATCATGGTCTTGTCAACTTAATGCATCTTCCACCTTGTTTGCTTTCCCAGGGTGGTAATGGATTGAGCAGTCATAATCCATAATCAGCTCCAACCATCTTCTTTGACGCATATTCAGCTCCTTTTGTGTGAAAATATACTTTAAACTTTTATGATCAGTATAAATATCACACCTTTCACCATAAATGTAATGCCTCTAAATCTTCAATGCATAGATTACCGTAGCCAACTCCAAATCATGTGTTGGGTAATTTTACTCATGGATTTTCAACTCTCGTGAGGCATAAGCTATCACCATATCATTTTTCATAAGAACACACCCCAATCCCTTCTTGGATGCATCACTGTAGATCACAAACCTTTCTCCACTACAAGGCAGTGTGAGCACAGGTGCACTGGATAACCTTCTTTTCAACTCCTTGAAATTCTCTTCACATTCCTCTTTCCAAACAAACTTAACTCCTTTCCGAGTCAACTTGGTGAGTGTATTATATAATCGTGAAAAATCTTTTACAAAACTTCAATAATATCCAGCCAAACAAAGAAAACTTCGGATCTCAGTTACTGTTGTTGGTCTCGACCATCTTTCGATAACCTCTATTTTTTCTGGATCCACAAATATCCCCTCTTTTGAGATTATGTGACCCAAAAATGCAACTTTTTGAAGCCAAAATTCACACTTGGTAAATTTGTCATAAAGCTTCTCCTTTCTCAGGGTCTTCAATATAATTCTCAAGTGATCTTCATGCTCTTCCTTGCTCTTTTAATAGACAAGAATATCATCTATAAAGACTACCACAAATTGATCAAGATAGTCTCTAAAGACTCTATTCATTAGATCCATGAAGATAGAAGGGGCATTAGTAAGACCAAATGGCATCACTATAAATTCATAGTGTCCATACCTTGTACGGAAAGCTGTCTTTGGTATATCCTCCCTTTTGACCCTTAATTGATGATACCCTGAACGAAGATCAATCTTGGAAAAGTATTGAGCTACGCGTAGTTAGTCAAATATTTCATCAATGCGTGGGAGAGGATATTTGTTCTTGATAGTGATCTTGTTAAGTTCTCGATAATAAATGCGGAGTCTCATTGATCCATATTTCTTCTTAACAAATAGAACAGGTGCTCCCTAAGGTGACTCACTAGGGCGTATGAATCCCTTATCAAGATTCTCTTGGAGTTGCTTCTTCAATTCCTGCAACTCAATTGGGGCCATTTTATAAGGTGTCTTTGAAATAGGCAAAGCACCCGGTACGAGTTCTATTGAAAACTCAACTTCACGATTTGGTGGAAGACCTGGTAATTCCTCTTGAAAGACATCAGACTCTCGTACGATGGGAATATTCTTAATTGCGAGTTTCTCACCAACAATTTGAGATAAATAACCTTCATTTAGTGGAATCAATACCCATAGAATGGAAGAAATTTCCACTGGAAGGTTATGTTCATCCTTTCATTGATAGACGATCATAGATTGATCTGAAATATGAAATGTGACTTCCCTTCTTTGGAAATTGATATGAGCTCCGTATAAAGAAATCCAATCCATGCCAAGAATCACATCGAATTCCACTAAAGGAAGGATCACAAGATTTGCAGGAAGCACTTTCCCACAAACTTCAATTGAGAAGAATTATAAACTTTTGATGCGACTGTTGTTCCATTAGGTGTTGTCACAGCTAACTCAATATCTTATTGTTGAGGTAATACGGTGATACCCTTAGAAAATTATTTAGAAATAAAAGAGTGGGTGGATCCAGAATCAAATAAAACATTTTCTACTTTAGAGTGGATGGTAAGTGTACCTTTCACCACTTCGTTATCATACTCCACATCGCTGATAGAAATTGCATGTGACTTTCCTTCGTCTTTATCCTTAAGATTTTGTTAACGTTGACCATCATCATCAACCCTTGGATTTGGGAATTGATTGGCATAATTCCCCATCTCCTTGCACTTGAAACATTGAAGTGTAGTAGGTTCATTCTGTGTATCCCTTCCTTTTTTTGCATCATTAGACATCTTCTTCCCATTATCACGACATTAAAATGCCCGATGATCTTCCTTTCCACATTTGAAACATTTACTTGTCCCTTTAAGACAACTCCCTCCATGTTTCTTTCCACACTTTGAGCATAAGGGAAATCTCATCTTCATTTCAGTGTGCTCTTTAGATTTTCCTTTGAATTCCATTTTCCTCTTCTTATCAAACCCATATGACTGATGGGTTACTCCAATCTCCATATCGACTTTGAGAACACATCGAACGATTTCATCGTAGCTATTGAAGTCCCTTATGGCTAACGCCCTTCGAAGACTTGGTTTTAAGCCACTAAAGAATCGATCGATCTTACTCTCAGGTTGAATAATAATACCAGAAGCGTACCTTGCAGGTCTTGTAAAATTTTCTTCATAGGTACCAACAGATTCATCATCCTTTTGCTTCAGTTCAAGAAACTCTTTCTCCATCTTTGTTCGGAGAATACGAGGGAAGTACTTATTGAAAAATATGTTCTTGAACTCGTCCCATTCCATGGACTCAATTTCATCCCTTTTCCTCATATTCTTAATAAGATTCCACCATTGATCAGCATCACCTTCCAAATGATACACCGCTAAGACGAATTTATCATGTTCAGAACATTGAAGAACTGAAAATATATTTTCAGTGGTACTAATCCATTGTTCAGAAACTAATGGATCAGTAGACCCGCTGAAAGAAGGTGGACGCTGCCTCATGAAGGATTCAACAGAATGTTGCTCCTTCCTTTTCTCGTTTGGAAGTCCTGCATGATTCATATCTTGAGAAATTTGAGTAAGCATGGCTACAAGATTTTTCATTCCAGCTCCCATATCGTTTGGTTGCTCAAGGGGACAATCATTGCATTGCCCATCGCATTCCGCATTAACACGGTTCCTTCAGGTTCTAGCCATTGACTAAAACCAAGAAGAATAGTGTGAGAAACACTAATTATAATAGGAATACCACATAATTCAAGAATAAAATTTTCACACTTAAGGTCTTATCCTAGGTTATTCATGGCCATTTCTAAAACACTAAGATTGTGTTCTATGCTTAGACTTATCCTTAGGGTTCTTACTAAGGCTTTCACATCCTACTTTCCAACGTTTGACTATACCTTTCCTCTGATACCAACTATAACAACCCATACTTTACATAAATTGTTAATACTTCAAAATTGAAGCACACTTATTACAACATATGACAAAACCACAAAGGACCGTATAGGTATAGTGTCTTTAGAAACTGGGAAACATAAACAACTGGTTCATAAATCTTCTACAGTGTCTCCCATTTATTTCATCATATCTAGGGTCCCTTTTAGCATATTATACTTAATATCCATCTTACTGACCTGGGGAAAAGAAAACATACAAAAAAGGGTGAGCTCAAATGCTCAGCAAGGGAAAATAAAGGAAATAAAAATCATATCATATCTTTTTGAAAATCATATCCTGCAAAAGAGATCATAATATCTTAACATGGAATAAATCATAGAAGTGAAAATGATATCCCCATAATCATAACATAAAACTTGAAACTTTGTGGAATGCATACATAATCATGGAAAATCATTTCTTGTTAGTCATGACTCATTTCCAAGACTATCTTAGCGGACAAAGTCCATTTCTGAACCGAGTTCACTCCTCGTTTCAGTCCTGTATCACTGAACCGAAATAACCTTCCATTCCAGCCATGTCTATCTCATGAGATATAAATATTTACCCAATGCATTGGAGGGAGATATAGGTCCCACCCATTTTATAATTAATCATTTCTTATGTGTGCCACATAATCATAAATCATACATCATCGCATAACACATGTAACAAAAATGGGATTCTTGAAACATCATGACATCATAAAACAAATCATATAAGGTAAATGACTTCATAAAAATAATTCCCTCACAACATAATCAAATCAATGTAATAATAGGGATAAAAACAGAACCCTTTATTATCTTAGATGGAAAATAATTTTGATAAAACATTTGAACTCCATTCTTGAGGAAAATATCCTTTCTACTTCAAAAACATTTTTCCATTCTTAACATGTCATACGACTTTAAACTAAAAGAGGTTGATTAAAAATAAACTTGAAAACTTGTAAAGGAAGATTCTTGTAAATAATGTTTTAAAAATCCATTTATGTCGTATAAGTAAAAAAACATTCTTCGTACTTTTGTCGGAAAAGTCAAAAAGTACCTCGTACGAAAAACGACAAAAGATTCCTTTCATATTCTTTACTAAAAACTCACCGAAGGGTAAAATTGGATTTAAACTATTTTAAGTGGATGGAAACAATGTTACATATTGAGGGAACATGGATGTGGATGATAAAATACACCCCAGTAAATGAAAAAGTAAAAACAATCTCGGATAAAAATGAGATTGTGATATTTTCCCTTACCTTAGGTCCGATTTGCTTTGTACATGTCCGAAGCTCCTGTATAATCATTTAAATAATGTTATTGACTTATTCCAGAATCATTCATATTGATATGATATCATATATTGTCATATTCTTAGCTTCTTGTTAGTAATATTTCATTGTTACTTGTTACTCGGGTCTTTATTGCCTTTTGTTCTTATGCGTGTTTTTCCGAATAAATTCTAATTATTATTTTAAGGTTATAGATACCTTATATCAAAAATGGTATTAGTGTAACATATATCATATTTATTCATTCAATTCATTTATATAATTACTATGTAATGATGATCATGTAGAACGAGTCGCATCACATCGTGGAGACGGTATTCCGTACGTATGCACGAGTGATGATATCATTCCTATGATCGTGGAATTTTACTGGAGTATATATATATATTATTTCAGTATCAATATTACTTTATAATAATCATAAATAGTTACTCATTACACCATTATACCCATCCTTGTAAGGTGATGGTGGAAAATAGATTACACCACGGCGTGGAGACGGTATTCCGTACGTACGCACGCGCGGTGATTTCATTTTTCCGTAGGATGGATAGAAGTTGAATTAGGGTTGTTTCATATTTATAATAACATATAAGTATGTAAGTAATACTGATGTTATTACTTTATCATGAAACAACTAAATAAGAAGAAGTTGAAGAAGAAAAAAATTGAAAAGATCGGTAATGGATATTACCTCTTCTTTAGAACGCCTCTTTGAATCCTCCACTTAGGGAACTAAGATTTGTCTTTGAAGAAGACCAGGACCTCTAGGATTATTATAGAGAAGTAGAGAGGAGAAAATTTCAGGGGTTGGACGAGCTTGAGTGCTCAAATTGGTGTGAGGGGGAGGGGGAGGAGGTGCCCTTTTATAAGGGAGGAGAGTGGCACCTTAGGAATATCTCAAAATATTATTTTATATTAAAGTCAAAATCGGTTTATAATGGTTTCAAAGGGTCTTATTTCGAAGCTAAAGTGGGGATGGGTCTAAATCCTATCATCCAATAGGATTTAGACAAGTTTAGTTTATTATTTTAACCTTATCAATTAGATTTAACTCTAAGTTAAATAATTTAACATTTACCATGTCTTTTTGTTTTCTTACACTATATGGTTAATACACTTACTATAACATTCCAAACGAACCCCAAATTGTTTATTATTTATATATATATCCTTATCTAAGTCATTTGTACGAACCTTAGATTTTTAGGAATAAAATATCAATTAATAATATTTTATTTTATTTAAAAACTATTTTGTGTCAATTTTGACAGTATTTGATATATGATTTTTGTGAAAGTCATAACAGAATTATATGTTAAACCAAGTTGATTAAATCAACACTAATATATCATAGTAACCTAGAAAAGTAGTATAATTCATAAAAAGTCCTAAATTACATTTATTTTGGTGTTTATAACATCAATTATGTCAATATTTCATTAATAAGATAATTACTGCATCATCATTGTGTCATAAATAAATTAAATTATTTAATGTCTAAAAATTATAAATAAAATACCATTATGTAGTAAATATTTTTATATTTCTAATGAATATTTATAGTCTAATTTATCTTATGTATAACCCCATATTAAAAATGATTTACTTATTAAACTTTGATTTTAACCATTTTAACCCTTCTTTAAATAAATTAATAATAAATGTCCTAATCTAATCCAAGTGGGCCTAAATGGTCATATTTTATTCCTAAGTTTGCTTTTGGTCGAATTAAACTTATCCAATAGAATTAGTACATGTGTTAGGGTAATAGTAATATCATATTTACCCTTAGTTACCCTATTTACTATTAACCGCGGTAAAAAAAGTAAAAAGTTACTATTCACCAAAAAATTATTTTTGTCTAATTGAACCACATTTTACTTAATGATATCAACCATGTCTGTCGGGTTTTCGAAATTCCATTCACAGAAGCGGTAAAATTAAGTTTTATGCAAAATTCAGTTTTTAACCTACCACTTAGTGGTTTCACTATTCATCAAAAATTGAAAGTTTTCAGAATAATACCAAAATTTCACCCTAGGCTAATTTCGGTATTCCGAATCCAAAAATGAAGTCCATTTTGAAAAATAAAATTTATAAAATTTCAAAAATTGGTTATTACTATTCATAACAGCTAGTTTTAATAATATTTTAATAGCATATCATTGTTTATTGAAACTCAGTATTGCGTACAACGCAAGCAATCGAGGAAGGTCGTGATTGCGTGTAAAGTATGCCAAGCTACTGTGTAGTGAAAGATTCCTTTGATGATATATAAAAACAAAATATTACTCATAAAAATCTCGGGTGTTACACAAGGTCCTCCTAGAAGTCTACCCATAACCCAAGGTATAACCATCCTAGTAGGAACCCTTGATTTTATCACTATAATATAGTCACATTCATCATATATATACTAAAACCACAGTATACATAGTTAAAACAAATTAAAAAATATATATATATTTCACAAAGCATGTAAATAGATATATCACATAAGGATATTATCCTAAAACGATATTTAAAAACATAGAATTTAATTAATTAAATATTATAAAACATATATATATATATATACATGGCATGTAAACCTTCATTCTTAGTCGTGATTCCTTAACATGCCCAAAATATCATAAATCGCATATCAATATTTTATGCATTATCCAAGGTGATTTTAATCAATAGTTACAGTAAAATATAAATTCCCCACATTATGGAAACTCAGAGATCAACTATACAGTTTTGGATAGAAACTATCATAAATCCCCTACATGATTCCCAATTTTCTAATCTCTAGTCTATCATACTCTATCCAAAAATAAATATATGAACAAGTTAGTAAATCTTGATCCTATGATACTAATTTTTCACAACTGGGCCCCACTGACATCACAAACACCCCACCTTAACATGGTCATTGGGTCTTGGATTTCTAGATACCACTATTTTCTCCATAGACATGTGGTTCTCTCTTTAAGGCCCAGCCACATTCCAAAATTTGTCATTAGAATAAACATTTTCCACACATTCCAACATGTCTTCTTTCCAATGTATTTTTTCCTCACTCAAACACAACCTTCTAGACTTCCTATAATTACACTCATCTCGGTCACTAAGAAATATTATAGGAACCAAGAGTAACATTATTTTCACTTATATATGGTATTGATTAGGCATCTAGGACATAGGCTCCACGCGAATCTATCAATGTGTGACTTATGGAATCCATAGGTGAATTTTCTAGGGAATTAGGTGTATTTGACTAATATATATGTAAACCCAAATAATTTTGAGTCAGTCATGTCATAAGAGAATATATAGAATGGGTTTGATATTAGTATCTTTCTAGGTTTAATAAGATATTACAAATGGTTTTTCCAGGACTTCTTGTAACAATCATCATCCATGAATGCACGAAAAAGAAGGGATTGGATTTATATTTGTCCGACCAATGTGAAGAGGTGGTCCTTGATGTAAATAGATGTCTGATGATATCTATAGTTCCAACACCCCTTTGGCCTAGGACTGGTTATGCATTGTACTATAATATATCATGAATTTTCTCAAGTAGAGGTGTTGATGAAAATATAGAAGATGGTATCCTATGGGTCTCATCAGCTTCAACCCCCAGATGGGAAATACCCTAAACATGACATGGAGTGGGTATCAAGGGTCTAGACTCTAAATTGTTTAAGAAACTTTATAATTGGTGAGAGATTTTTTATTTATACAAACAATAAAATCCTTCTCTATATCTTAAAAAAAGTATCTGAACCAGATATAGAGTTTTGGGGTTGAGTATCTATTGACATAAAACTTTGATATGGAATATGAGCCTTAAAAGGGTAATTTTGTTACAGGTTCTCTTATCTGTAATTCATATATCGTGAAAAAATTTATGAGAGGCCCTCAAGGGAGAAGTGGTGCTTGATGAGCTTGTTGGTTGACTGGAGGGTGGATTCTTCATTGGATCATATATATTTGACTTCTACCCCGATAGATATAACTTCCAAAATTTTAAACTTGGAGAAGATTGGTCATTAGTCATACCTGGATTGTGTTATAACAAGGGGATTATCTAGTTATAAGTAATCAAATGCCTTGATGATTGATCGATTGTAACGACCCAAAGTTTCATTAATGGAAATCCCTCTTGAACTAATTAAATGTCTCTTTATGTTTATATAAAATGTCAACTTATTTGGTATTATGTTATGAATTTTGATCGTTGCTAATATAGTCTTTGAACAATGATCACATGATTAGTATAAATATAGGGCTTTAACAAATCTAATTTACTCAGACAGAAGAAGTGATGGCCTCATCCAGTAGAATTGCTCCATACGAAGCCCATTTGTCAGAGCTCGGAAAAGAGGTGGCATCCATGGGATTTGCTCTTGACCAAGCCCAATCTGAGCTTCATCATGTCAAGCTCAAACGGGACCATCTATAGGAAAAGTGGAAGTTGATAGAGATTACCACTCGAGAAATGTTATCTAAGCCACCCCAAGAGTCTATCACCATCGCACACCTTACCCTTAGGTCTTATGTGGTTGTTTTAAAGGGTTATGTTACAAATCGCTAGTACTATGTTCATGTATATTATTTTTTAATATAATAATAAATAAACCTTCTTGTCATTATCAATACATTGTAAATAGTTTTTAAAGTACAAATAGTATTTTTAGTTATTATTTAATTAAGAATTTAATTTTATTAAATTAAGGTATTTTTAAAATAAATAATATTTTAATAAAATATTATTATTATTATTAAATTAATTTTTATTAAATATAAATGATCTTATAATTTTATGAATGCAATTATAATTTTTATTAAGGATTGAAAGCCATTTCTATCAAAAACCGTGAATTTTTTATAAATGTTGGTTTTTATATTAAAACTGAAAATTAACATATATAGAAAATTATTTAGAAAAAATAAATTCTATTTCTGGAATCAGGACGTCGAAATTATCCAACGGTGAATTTTTCATAATTTTCTGAGACAGTCAAATTTTTGGGTAAAAATTAAATACCATTTAAATATATAATGTGTTTTATGACATCATAATGACCCAATAGTGATGTAATAAAATACTATAATCTTTATGTTTGGCCAATATATGTTTTAACATTAAAATAATGTGATTTTGGGTTTTTTGACTTAATTTTCAAAGCATTAATGGATCCCTCAAGACTTATTAAACACCGTGTCTTTTTAAATTGTTTTCCATGGGAGGGTGACTCACCTCCACAAAAGCAACCCCATTATTTAAAGAAGTTAGGACTATATCCTTATAAAATATGGTTTTCCTATTCCCTTTTCCAGAAACCATTGGCAAAAACAATGGTATGGTTTGTGGTTTAGATTAATTTAATATAACGTGTCCCAAACCTAAATAATAAGGAATTCCATCACTTTTCCTATATAAACCCTCCAAATCTCCCACTTCCTCCACCCTCAAAGCCTTTGGAGTTCGTCCAACCTCTGCCATACTCTCTCTATAATCCTCCCAAGGTGCCCCAATCTTCTAATAATCCTCTCACAAGCATCTCTCTAGCCTTTGGAAGTACACTTCCAAGTAAGGGTTTTTTCTTCCTTTCTCATTTTTGTCCAATTTTCTTCATATTGTTATGCCCTTTTAATTTCAATTATAAATTCTGGGGTATGGTTTCTCACCTCCCACATACTGCCCTCTTATTGTTTGAATGATGGGATACCCCTTTCTCTCTCATTAAATGCCTCCCATGTACACTCGTTACTATGCCGAAATTCCGAAAGGAACTTCTCTCTCCTCTTTTACATTCAAGAAATAATTTTGTATCATGAGTCTAAATTCCATTACAATTGTTTGGACATGTATCTATATGACCACCTTACTTTCCATTTCATGTAAATATGATGAGACACCCCTTTCTCTCTCATCAACCATTTTTATGAATTCTTATGTCACGCTGTTACGCTGTCGAAATTGCACCAATTTTCTAAGCCAATGCCATTGTGTAGTGAATGCCATGCCCATTTATCCATCAAGGGTATTCACCTTTATGCACATTTAATTATTTATTATAAAGTTTCATGTATTAATTCCACATTCCATAATCATGGAATAAATGATTATGTTTTATTAATCAATGTTTTATGATCCATGTGGCACACTTATGCATGAAATGAAATGTTTAAGAAGGGTGCTCCCTTATAGCACTCCAATGCATTGGGTAAAGTATAGTATCATGATACGTCATATGCAATGAGTGTTGACTCATGATAATTTAATTTCAATTAGGTTTTACTTGTTCTTCATGTGTAATGAGGGTTTACTCATGCTCCATGTGCAATGAGCCTTGGCTCATGCTAATTCCATGTTAAGTGTTGTTTCCACATTTCCAGGTTATGATTATCATGCTTTATCATGCCTTTATGTTCATGTTTCTCTTGTTCTCTATTGATATTCCTCATGTCTAACATTTATTGTACTCCTCATGTTATTCCATGCATATTCCCTTACTGGGCTTTATAGCTCACCCTTTTCTTTTGCATTTCCTCAGGTTATCCCATGCAATGCTAAATACGAGGGAATGTAGTGTTCATGTAGAGGAAGTTATCAATAAAGATGTTGTATTTCATGTTTTAAGTTTTTATGTAATGATTCTAAGCCCCAAAGACACTATACCTCTCGATCATGCATGTTGTATCAAGTGAAGTTTTATGTAATAAATCATATTTAAGTTGTAATAAAAAAAGAGTTGTCATAGTTGGTATCAGAGGATAGGTTTAGTTATTTTTGGGATTAGGATTAGAAAACCCTAGTGAAGCCTAAGAGACAAGACTAAGTATAATAAAAACATCCCTAAGTTTTTTTAAGTACTGATTAGTTGTTTTATCAAACAAATACATCCCTGTCTGGATATGAGTAGGTAGAGGCGGCTCTGGCACAGATGTATCCTAGGGGTAAAACCCGAAAACACCGTTTTGAGCTAAACTCAAATGGGAACTGGTGCACAAAAACTGGCCTTGCTGCACTCTTGGTTACGGCACTCCTGGGGGATATGTTTTGATAAATTCACAATCTTAGTATGAACCCTTATGAAGGGAATTAAAAAAAATTCCCCTAAGAATATATGTTAGAAAGTAGATCATGAAAATCATAGATTGAAGATTATAGACTCATGAGTTAAGGAAATAAATGTTTATTTATAAGTCATCAACTTTTGCCTTTGGATTTCCCTTTATGTGTTACCCCTAACTTTCCTTTTATTCCAGCCAATGGCCAGTAATAGGAGGACTCGGGCTAACAACCATTGTGAAGATCAATGTGATGACTATAATAATGAGATGCCCAATCCAATGGGAGCAGGAATCACAAACTTTGGCATGCTTCTCTCTCAGATTACTCACGTTTTGAATAGAAACACGAGTCAAGAAGAACATTCAACCCACCAAGAAAGAACAAGTCGCTATTGAGTGCTTCATGAGACAAAGGCCTCCAACTTTTAGTGGATCATCTGATCCCACGATCGTTGAACAATGGATCAACACCATTGAAAAGATCTTATCCATAAGAGTATGAGGAAAACTTCACAAGGATTGAAAAATATGCTTCCGGCTTTATCGTTACCCTATAATGCAATGTTGACCGATTTTTTGGTGGGCTGAAACCTAGCCTACGGAAAGTATTAGTGATCTGTGACTTCGACAGCTGTGAGGAAATTTTCAGATGTGCCCTCAAGGTCGAAATGGATATCGAAGAATCACATGGGTATAATGGGGATAAGAAGTGTAAGGTGGACTTCAATGCTGGTGGTCCGATGGATAAATCCAATGGTGCTAAGAAGATCCCGCACCCCACTTCCCAAAAGTGCGGAAAGAATCACCCTGTAAATTGCATTAAGGGGACGAGGAAATGCTTCAGGTGTGGAAGGGAAGGGAACCTAGCTGTTAACTGTCGACAAGAAATACCTGCGGCTGTGACAGAGGAGAGGAACGCTCCGTTCAAACCTCAACGCGTTGTTCAATGCTACAAATGCAAAGAACCGTGTCATTTTTCAAATTAGTACCCTAATCCAAGGGTTTTCGGAAGCAACCAACAACCTCCAAGGCAGCAAGGAAGAGCTTTTTCCATCACTTCTGCCGAAGTGAACCCCAACAACGAAGTGGTGACAGGTACGCTAGTTATTCATTCAATAATAGCGAACGTACTTTTTTATTCAGGTTCTACGCATTCTTTTATATCTTGAAATATTAGTAGAACAATCCCAGCACCACCACAAATCATGGAAGTGAAGATGTCTGTGAGTATGGAAAAGGGATAAATCATTGCATCCCATGAATATAATTCCTCCCCTGTTATAATCTGTGGATTGAATTTCCTGGAGAACCTCATCATACTCCCTCTGGTGTAATTTGATGCAATTCTTGGCATGGATTGGATTTCCTTATATAGAGCCAACATAAATTGTCGGGAGAGGGAAATCACACTCCATATGGAGAATCGACACCCGATTCTTTACAAGTGTAAGGAGGAAGATAAATCTCCTTTAGCGTCGTCATCTCAAGCATGGATATTATTGCCCTATGAGAACTCATATCTATCTCAGATGATTGATTCTAAAGAAGAAACAATCCTTGAAGAAATGCCTATTATGAGGGAATTTGCTGAAGTGTTTCCAGAGGAACTGTCTGGTCTTCCTCCTAGAAGAGATGTTGAATTCTCAATTGAACTTATACCTGGAGATTTACCAATATCCAAGACTCCATATAGAATGGCTGTTGTAGAGCTTAAATAACTGAAGAAAAAACTACAGGAGAATCTGGATAAATGGTTTATACGACCAATTACTTCACCATGGGGAGCAGCAGTCCTCTTCGTCAAAAAGAACAATGGGTCAATGAGCCTTTGCATCGATTATCATGAGATCAACAAAATCACGATAAAGAACAAGTATCCTCTCCCATGAATTGATGACTTGTTTGATCAGCTACGTGGAGAACAATTCTTCTCCAAGGTAGACTTGCGGTCGGGATATTATCAAGTAAGGGTGAAGAAGGTAGAAATCCTCAAGACTGCTTTTCGCATAAGATATGGGCACTATGAATTCATAGTAATGCCTTTTGGACTCACTAATGCTCCAGAAATCTTCATGGAAATAATGAATAGAGTCTTTAGATATTACCTAGAAAAATTTTTGGTAGTCTTCATAGATGATATTCTAATATACTCCAAAACCAAGGAGGATCATGAGGACCATTTAAGAACTATACTGGAGACTTTGCGCAAGGAGAAGCTCTATGAAAAGTACAGGAAGTGTGAGTTCTGGTTGAAGGAAGTCCCATTCTTGGGCCATATCATCACAAGCAATGGTATATCTATGGATCCCTCCAAAATAGAAGTAATTGAGGTATGGATGAGGCCAACATCGGTAACGGATATCCATAGCTTCCTGAGGTTATCTGTATATTATCGACGATTTGTGAGAAATTTCTCACGATTTTCCAACCCTATTACCAAGCTAACTCAAAAGGGAGTAAAGTTTTCATGGAGTGATGAATGTGAATAAAGCTTCAAGGAGTTGAAAAGGAGGCTTATCATGGTGCTCATGCTCGCTTTACCCACAAGTGGAGAAATTTTTGTGGTATTCAGTGATGCTTCGAAGAAGGGCATAGGCTGTGTGCGGATGCAGAATGATGAAGTGATATCCTATGACTCAAGGAAATTGAAAATCTATGAGCGAAACAATCCAATGCATGATCTGGAGTTGGCCGCAGTGATCTTTGCCTTGAAAATCTAGCCGCATTATCTCTATGGAGAGAAATGTGAGATATATACTGACCACAAGAGTCATAAATATATATTCACACAGAAATAGAATAATATGCACCAAAGAAGATGGATAGAGCTCATCAAGGATTATGACTGTTCAATCCATTACCACCCTGGGAAAGCGAACAAGGTGGTAGTTTCCCTAAGTAGAAAGGATCCAGTGATTCTATCAATGATGAGAATTGAGAAGGATCCAATATTCTTAGACTTGAGGAATATGGACATGGGAATCATAGAGAAGGGAACATCATCAATACTTTCACAAATGATTGCTCAACCATCTCTTTTGGAAAGGTTAAAGGATGCTCAAAAGGATGATGTGGGAATTCAAGAAAAAGTAGAATCTATCAAAAAAGGGAAATCCTCGGAGTTTAATGTTAATGAAGAAGGAATTGTGCGGTTTGGGAAAATACTATGTGTTCCATCAAGTCCAAAGCTAAAGAAATAACTTTTGGATGATGCACATAGATCAAATTTCTCTATTCACCCAGGGAGCACAAAGATGTATCGAGATCTCCGAGAAAACTTTTGGTGGGATAATATGAAAAAGGAGATCACTGAATATACATCAAAGTGCCTAGTGTTCCAACAAGTGAAGGCAGAGAGGCAGAATTCTAAGGGGATGATGCAACCATTTCCCATACCAGAATGGAAATTGGAGAACGTCACCATGGACTTTGTCACCGGACTTCCGAGGACATCCAAAGGAAACAATGCAATCTGGGTTGTTTTGGATCATCTAACAAAGACTGCACACTTCATTGCTATTCGGGAGGATTTCTATTTGGACCTACTGGCATGGATATATATCAGGGAAGTGGTAAGGTTTCAGAGAGTACCACTATCTATTGTGTCTGACCTAGATCCAAGATTCACCTCTAAGTTTTGGAAGAGTCTTCAACATGCACTGAAAACTGAACTGAACCTTAGTACGGCCTATCATCCTCAAACTGATGGCCAATCTGAGTGGACTATCCACACACTTGAGGTTATGTTGAGATCATGCTCAATGGACTTTAAAGAAGGATGGGATCAACATCTTCCTCTAGTTGAGTTCTCTTATAATAACAGTTTCCACTCAAGCATCCAAATGGCACCATATGAAGCCCTGTATGGGAAAAGGTACAGAACTCCGGCATGTTGGGATGAGGTCGGTGAATGTAAGCTTCTTGGACCAAAAATGGTTGAGGAAATGTTGGAGATGGTGAAAACCATTCAATAACATATCAAGGCATCCCAGAGTCAATAGAAGAGTTATGTAGATAATCGTTGATGAAACCTTGAGTTTAAAGTTGGAGACATGGTATTTCTACGCATATCTCCGTGGAAGAGAGTCAAGAGGTTTCGAAATAAAGGGAAGTTAATTCCAAGGTACATCATCCCCTTCGAGATTCTTAATCGTGTCGGGGTTGTGGCCTATCTACTAGAACTTCCACCTACTATGCCCAAAGTACATGATGTCTTTCATGTATCCCTCTTAAGGAAGTACATACCGGACCCTTCACATGTACTCTCGTCTAAGGTGGTACAATTGGAAGATGATCTTTCTTATAAGGAGAAACCAGTGAAGATCTTAGATCGTATAAAAAATGTTCTATGAAATAAGACAATGCCCCTCGTCAAGGTGTTGTGGAGAAACCACAAGTTTGAATAAGCGACTTGGGAATCGGAGGAAATGATGAAGCTGAGTTACCAACATCTGTTTTAGTGTGCGGAAAGGAAAATTTCGAGGGCGAAATTTCTTAAGGGGGGAATATTGTGACAACCCAAAGTTTCATTAATGGTAATCCCTCTCTATCTAATTAAATCCCTCTTTATGTTTATATAAAAGGTCATCTTCTTTGGTTTTATGTTATGAATTTTTACCGTTGCTAACATAGTCGTTGAACAGTGATCACATGATTAGTATAAATATAAGGCTTTAACAAATCCAATTTACTCAGACAGAAGAAGCAATGGCCTCATCTATTAGAATTGCTCCATACAAAGCCCATTTTTCGGATCATGGAAAAGAGGTGGCATCCTTGGGCTTCACTTTTGACCAAGCCCAAGCTAAGCTTCATCATGTCATGCTTGAACGGGACCGTCTACTGGAAAAGTGGAAGTTTATAGAGATTACCACTCAAGAAATGTTATCCGAGCCACCCCAAGAGTCTGTCATCATCACACACCTTACCCTTAGGTCTTATGCGGCTATTTTAAGGGGTTATGTAATAGATCACTAGTACAATGTTCATGTATATTATTTTTTTATATAATAATAAATATACCTTCTTGTCATTATCGATAAATTGTAAATAGTTTTTAAAGTACAAATAGTATCTTTAGTTATTATTTAATTAAGAATTCTATTTTATTAAATTAAGGTATTTTTGAATTAAATAATATTTTACTAAAATATTATTATTATTATTATTATTAAATTAATTTTTATAAAATATAAATGATCTTAAAATGTTATGAATGCAATTATAATTTTATTTAAGGATTGAAAGCCGTTTTTGTCAAAACCCGTGAATTTTCAATAAATGTTGGTATTTATTTTAAAAGTGAAAATTAACATATTTAGAAAATTATTTAGATAAAATAAATTTTATTTATGGAATCAAGACGTCCACATTATCCAACTGTGAAATTTTCATAATTTTCTGAGACAGTCAAATTTTTGGGTAAAAATTAAATACCATTTAAATATATAATGTGTTTTATGACATCATAATGACCCAATAGTGATGTAATAAAATACTGTAATCTTTATTTTCGGCCAATATATGTTTTATCATTAAAATAATGTGATTTAGGGTATGTTTTACTTACTTTTCAAATCATTAATGGACCCCTCAACACTTATTAAACACCTTGTCTTTTTAAATTGTTTTCCATGGGAGTGTGACTCACCTCCACATAAGAAACCCCATTATTTTAAGAAGTTCTGACTATATCCTTATAAAATATTTTCTTCCTCTTTCCTTTTCCAAAAACCATTGGAAAAATCCATGTGATGGTTTGTGGTTTGGATTAATTTAATATAAGGGGTCCCAAACCTAAATAATAAATAATTCCTTCACCTTTCCTATATAAACCCACCCAAGATCCCACTTCCTCCTCACTCAAAGTCTTTGTATTTCATCCAACCTCTGCCCTAATCTCTCTAGAATCCTCCCAAGGTGCCCCGATCTCTCAAGAAGCCTCTCACAAGCCTCTCTCTAGCCTTTGGAATCACACTTCCAAGTAAGGGTTTTTTCTTCCTTTCTCATTTTTGTCTAATTTTCTTCATATTGTTATGCCCTTTTAATTTCAGTTATAAATTATGGGGTATGGTTTATAACCTCCCACATACTTTCCTCTTATTGTTTGAATGATGGGATTCCCCTTTCTCTCTCATTAAATGCCTCCCATATACACCAGTTACTATGCTGAAATTCCGAGAGGAACTTCTCTCTCCTCATTTACATTCATGCAATAATTTTGTATCATGAATCTAAATTCCATTAAAATTGTTTGGACATGTATCTATATTCCCCCTAACTGTACATTTCAATTAAATATTATGAGAAACCCCGTTCTCTCTCATCAACCATTTTTATGAATTCTTATGTCACGCTGTTACACTGCCGAAATTGCACCGATTTTCTAAGGCAATGCCATTGTGTAGTGAATTCCATTCCCATTTCTCCATCAAGGGTATTAACCTTTATGCACATTTACATATTGATTATAAATTTTCATGTATTAATTCAACATTCCATAATCGTGGAATAAATGATTATGTTTTATGAATCAATGTTTTATGATCAATGTCGCACACTTATGCATGAAATTAAATGTTTAAGAAGGGTGCACCCTTATAGCGCTCCAATGCATTGGGTAAAGTATAGTATCATGATACCTCATGTGCAATTAGTGTTCACTCATGCTAATTCAAGTGAAACTAGGGTTTAATCATGCTTCATGTGCAATGAGGGTTTACTCATGCTCCATGTGCAATGAGCCTTGGCTCATGCTAATTCCATGTTAAGTGTTGTTGCCACATTTCCATGTTATGATTATCATGCTTTATCATGCCTTTATGTTCATGTTTCTCTTGTGCTCTATTGATATTTCTAATGTCTAACATGTATTTTAATCCTCATGGTATTCCATGTATATTCCATTATTGGTCTTTATAGCTCACCCTTCTCTTATGCATGTCCTCAGGTTATCCCATCCAATGCTAAAAACGAGGGAATGTAGTGTTCATGTAAAGAAAGTTTTCAAGAAAGATGTTGTATTTCATGTTTTAAGTTTTTATGTAATGATCCTAATACCCTAAGACAATAGACCTCTCGATCTTCCATGTTGTATCAAGTGAAGTTTTATGTAATAAATCATGTTTAAGTTGTAATAAAAAGCAGGGTTTTCATAATGATAATGGAGATGTGATTATGGAACATATGAGAGTAGTAGTCCCTTCTTCGATCAGAGAAGAGACTATGATATACATATATACCTTGGTATTTTTGGTACAACCTAGTGTGAAAAATATGTACAATGACCTATGGAAATAATTCTGGTCACCAGGGATGATGAGGGACATCATTTGGTTTGTGTCTCGATTCCTTACCAACCAGAGGGTAAAGGCTAAGAACCATATTCATGGTGGTTTTCTCTAGAAACTTCTTCTTCCCCTATATAGGTGAGAGTAAACCATGAAAGAATTGTGATAGGGTTACCCAGGACCCTGAGGTGTTATGATGCAATTTGGTTAAATATCAATCTTCTAACAAAGTCATCCTACTTATTACTGATCATAGAGACTCACTTTGTTGAGGAGATGGTAAAACTATATGTTCAATAGATTTACTATTTTCATGTATTTCCCTTGATAATTTTTTTTGATAGAGATGAAAATTCTACATAATTCTTTAGAAGAGGATCACAGAAGTTCTTAGGGACTTGAATGATATTGATTATGGATCACCATCCTCAGACCGATTGATCATCTAAGTGGAATATATTCATATTGAAGGGTATTATTTGAACATTTTTTCTATAATTTTCTAGAGAATTTGATAACAACCTAGAATCTTTTAAGCTCATTTTTATTAATAATTACAAGGATTTGATTCATATGGAACCTTATGAGGCTCTAAATGGATACCAAATCAATCATTGCATGTTAGCATGAGGAAGGTGTGCCAGGGGTTGTGGGCCTAGTTTGGTTCATGAAGACTTTGATAGAGATTTCATTTTATTGATAACAGGTTACTCAATTGTAAAATAAGATAGATATATTATGTCAAATACTAGAGGAGACCATTGGAGTTCTCTATGTGTGGTCAGGATTTTCTTGGTAGTGACTTCTCGGTTGGGGAATATAAATATGAGGAAGCAGGTAAATCTAGAGCCAATAAATGTGGTAACCTTTCAAATCACCAAAAAAGTTGGTAAAGTGGTTTACCATTTGGACCTTCGTATATTTTTTTATGAATTAATAATTTTGTTATGTGTTTCCCATATTTAGAGGTAAATTATAGATCTGGGGCATGTTATAGATTGTGATTATGTTGAGTTGGAACCTGATGAATCATATGAGGAACATATAGTACAGATCTAAGAAAAGATTTAAAATGTCATCTTAGGGAAAAAAGATACCACTAGTTTGTATTAGGTGGATAAGTGGATGGATCCAAGAGGAAAAATTTAAATATGAGTCTTATTTTTGAGTGTAGTGGTCTGAGTTGATTGAGCTAGACCACTAGAGATACTTTTATAGGATGAGATGTCTATATATGTGGATAATTATAAATCCCAAAATTTTTAAAAATAAGAAAGAACCTCATTAATATTAATTTAGAATTATTTTTATGTAACTATGTAATTATTCAATAAAAATTACTTAATAGATGATTTATGGGCTTTTTTAAGGATAAAATCATAGTTAACACCTTGTAATATTCTATAGAATGTATTTGGAGTCAGGAGTTGAATTAGTGTGAGATTTCAAGGCTCGTTTGGGAATCAGAATAGAAGAAATAAAAATAATCAATAAAGTATATTATGTGCAATTTGTTTATCCAATATAATTTAATATCGTAAAAATGGTGCATCGTATGAGAAACATGAAACCACTATTTGGTCCGGGACATCGGGTTTATGCTAGGCAAGGGATAAGTTTTATGTGCATCATATGTTTGACTAGATCGCATGTGAGGATAAGTTATTTAATATTTTTTTATACATTTTCTTAGAAAATAATTTAATATATCCCAAAGGGTTCATCATATGATAAATATGAGACCACCATTAGGTATATGACATAGGGTTTACCCTATTACGGTCATAAATTTAGAGCACATCAGGTGTTTGGTCACATTGTATGTGAAAATTCCCTTTTAATGTTTATTTATTTTAATATTATGAATTTTATAAATTAAATTCATTTATAATTATTTTAATCATCTTCTCCATGTTATTCTACCATTTTTTGACATGGGGACATTTCAAAAGCTTCAATTTCATCCTTTTTTTACCGAATAAAAATTGAAATACCTTAACGGGGTGGATCTAATCACTCAATGATTAAGATTCAGATGAAATAGAATATTAATTTGAAATATTATTGGTGTAATTTTTTAGAAATATTTAATAATAATAACAAATTTTCTCATTACTAGCATTATTATTATATTCATAAAATAATTTTTGTGTGTGGAAAATTAAAATGTGTGTTTGTATATATAATTTATGTATATATATATAGGTTAAATATATATTTATATATATGGGTGTGTATATATATTCTTTAAATAAAAATATGTTAGTTTATTCGTATATATGTTATGAGTATATCTATATATATATATATGAAATTTAATATTTTCTTAAATGTATGATTAAATATGTTTTTTATCAGGGAGTTTATAAAAATGCATGGAATTTAATATGGGTAATGAATTGAATTATTAGGGAAGTGAATTAAATAATTGATGAATAATATAAATGATATTCTGTTAAATGCTGGAAAAAATATTATAAAATGGGTTAAATGTTGGTGAGAATAGTTGAGAATTCATCTCCCCTACCACACCTCTTTCACCTCCGTCTCTTACATTCACTCTTTCCCTCTACGATGTATTCTTTTTTTATTTTTTTGTTTTCTCCAAACACCCATAAATAGTATATTATTTAAAAATGAATGGATTGACACATCGGCAGTGTTGTTTGATTTGTCTCATTGAGTATAAATTTATTTCTAATGTTTATTTTTTAAGGAGGGGAGGTATTTTTCATATATTTAATTTAATCTTTCATTTTAAATGTTATAAACATCAAATATATTTCTAAAAAATATCTAGTGATAATTAAAATGAAATATCATATGATAATTATGTGCATTATCAAATTATAATTATCAATAATTTCAAAGAAGTAATTCTACTAAATTATCAAATAATATTTTATACAATAAAATTATCAAAATATAATCACACTATTTGTCAAAGGATATTTATATAAAATTATCTTTAGATAATTGTTAAATTATAATATATACAATTTATCAAAGAATATATTTTTATATTATCAAGAAGTAATTATTTATCTTATAATTATAATTGATGAAAGTTTCTAATGCATGTGTTGGGGTAAAATTATAATTCAAAATTTATCTTGGAGAGAGAAATTATTTTCATTTGTAATATTTTATTTCTTCTTGAAATAAAATTTCTAGTTTATGTTTTAATAATACTTGGAATGTGATCATATTTTTAGTTATTATGCGAATGTGGTTTGTGTGGAGACACCTTCAATGGAATTTTTATCGAATTCCATGACTTTGAGGTAGGAAGTTTTTTACCTTTTTGGATTTTGATGTGCACAACTCCTTAATATGATTTATTCTAGATATATTTAGTGATTTCTCAAGACTATAATTGCATGTGAGTGTGTTTTTATCCTTGAGAACATTATGTTACACTTTTTTCCACGAGCACTTTGTATCTTGTTATTCATGTTCGATGTTGATCACATAAATTGTTGTTCCACCTTACTTATGAGGATGTGTTATTATTTATCATGTATCCTAGTATGATATGTGTTCTTTTTGGGTTTTTTTTATGGATCCCAAGGTATTTGGTCCATCATGATATGTGTATCCTCATAGGGGAAGTGTGCATGACTTATGACGTGGTGATGGGGGACTTATAAACATGGTAGGGATTTGATGATGCCTCATAGATTAAATTTGATGGAATTGATGCCTAATAGATTCCAAGGGATATTTTCATGATGCCTAGTAAATTTTGAGTATATATTTATTCCATTATAATTTCAAGAACATGATGTCGTTGATGCTTAGTGTATGCACTCAATGCCTAGAGGATTCCAAGGGGTATGTTCCCAATGCCTAGTTAATGTTGAGTAGATCTTGATCCCTAGAGAATTTCAATGAAATGGCTTTATTGATGCCTAGTGTATACTATGTTGCATGATCACATGACACTGAGATGTATGATTCATTGGACTCATGTCTAGTCTATGGTTCTTCTAACAGATTGTTTATCCTTCCAGCATAATGTTGAAGCGGGTATGTCTAGGGGTTTTTGGAATATGGAATAGTGCATGACCACTCGATTTTGGATTGTGTGTTACTATGTTTTTTATTCATTTATCATTATTATCATATAATATAGTTGTATTCTTAATCACACTATGTTAAGGACGCATTATTGGTGTCTTAATGAGTATTGTAGTCAAACCCTACAAGGGCATTTTGATGCACATGTATATTTCGTGAGGGATTAGGGAATGGTGAAGGGGCCTATAATGGATGGCTTATTAGTAGAGTGTATAGATAGTAGTATATTAGGGTATAGTCTAGAGAACATGGTGTTTATCCATTTATTAACCTACTTCTAATTATACTAATTATGCTTTCTACTTTGGGATATGCTTTATTTTCATGAAATTTATGTCACATTTACCTTTATACATGTTTAATATGATTATTTATTATATTTTATATTATTCATTATTGATACTACAAAATGATTATAGGGTATTAGTCTTTCCATTGACATACTCAGATGCTCGCTACAATTCGGTATCCTCATCCCTATGAAGAGGGATGCATGAGGTCATGTGACCTTCCAACTCAGACCCAGTGGTTCGGGTTGAGATTTTATAGGGTAATGTATCGTTGGATCCACTAAATGTATTATATTAATTAATTCATTACCCTTGTACTGAATATTAACCTAGAATATTTTTACAATTATAATTCTCAGGATAATTTTCAATATAATTTTTGATCTCCTAAGATATGGAACGCCCTGGATTATGTCTTTCTATTATAATCTCTCCTCTCTCATGATTACCATGAATTTTTTATTCAATCTTGTTTAGAAACCCATTATAAATTGTAATTTTTAGGTTTTATACCTTTTATTTTACTACATATCTAAACACCGCGGCTAGATCGCCTTTGGTTGGATTTACAATTCAACACTGAGAATGTCGTTGAGTCTTCTATGGATTATCCCAGCACCATTATATTGGAATGACCAAACCCCTTTATATGGATTCACCTTTAATTGTTATTCTTCTATTCTTTGTCTTATATCTATTATTTTTGTTTCTATTTTATTATACCTATGATTAGTGATGATTTTATTTAGGTTGAAGAAAGTGTTATTTACCCGGTTTACTTCCACTTTACTTCTTTCCATATTTATATATTATACAATATTATGTTCTACACTCATAAATTATAATAAATTAGATATCCTTAGTGGTAAACTATTATGTTTTTCTTAAACCCGGTTCATGACACTTCTAGGCACATGAGTATATCTCATGGATTTAGGTTAGGACTTTGTTTGGTGCCATTTTGATATTACTTATCATGGGATAAGATGTGGCATTGGAGAAGGGGACCGAACATGTACTCAGAATTTCTTTGGTTGTTGGGTACTTTATTAATTTATTATTTTATCTATCTAGCCTTCCTATATGTATAACCTACTATATTCTTTGACTAGTTGGTATATACGGAATCATATTATTTCATAGTCAGATTTATTGGTACTTATCGTGTTTTGAGTTTATTATTAAATGCCTATAGTTTATATCATTTTATTTATTCCTATACTATATTTGGTTCTAGTCCATAGGGTATAGTATATAAATTGTACAATCATTCGACCCTCGTCATAAGTAGGAAACCTCTGATATATAGGTAGGCACGCTTGTGGTCAAGTGCCCCACGGGTTCTGTTATTTATGAGTGAGCTGACCCTTGGATCTCACAACACTCTTCTATATAGATAAATTTTAATCCATTACATTTATTAATAACAGTTATAAATATAATTAATAATAAATCCATAAAATTAAACTTTTACATCATTTTGAAAAAGATTCATTAAATTGATTTCTTGACAAAGTAATTTATCAAATTCTTTAACTCTCTAAGCTATACTGGTCTAAATTATCTTGCTGATGACCCTTTCGTTAATTTCTAGGCCCTTTTGAGATTTACTATCAATATTAGAATATCAAAATAAGGATTCCATGATAATACATGATCTGATATCATCATCTCATATTTGGGATTCTTTATAAAGTTACGTAAACTCATTGGAATAGTGAATAACTTTGGTTATCTCCTCATAATAAAGGATGAAGTCTTTCCCTTTCACTTTTGATCGAACATCATCTCAAGTGTGAGATAAGTGAAATTTTTTATTCTGATAAAACTCTCTTTCTTTATTTCTAAAACTATATCCTATATTATTTTCATTGAAGATTTACTCCCAATTTTGATAACATAGAACTATCTTCAACACAATATATATTTGACTCATTCAACCAAGATCCACATTACTTCCTTGAAAAACCCATCAATCCTTACCACTACAATTGGATTTATTTTAACTTACTGAAGATCCATCATTAACCCATTTATATTTCACTAGACTCATTATGGATTTTATTGTTTGAGAAGGTATGTGATAGAATTAGTATTTAGGAAAAGGATAAAAATATCTCTATAGTTCAAAAAAATGTGTTGGTTTGAGCTAATATAATGTATGAATTCCAATGTCTTATGGGAAAATGATTCCCTAATGTCACTTTCGTTGACATGGTACGTGATGAATTAAAATAAAAAAAATCCACAAAATGAAAAAAATATAAATAAATAGATTTTAAAACAATGAACACACTAATATCATTTAAAAAAACAATCTAGGAATTAAATAACTCAGATTACTTAATTAATTGTGAATCATATTTAACTTAGTATAATATCAATTAATGTAAAATAATCCTAGTTCTCCATTCATAAAATAATATCTTCTAGATGATTAGGTATTTATAAATATTTCTAGGAGTTATTATTCAGTACTAATGAACACTACAGAAATATCAGCCTTCTTTAACTAGTCCATTTAGAAATGATTCCTTAAATTAATATGTTTTATTCTTGAGTAGATTATTGATTTCTTAGAAAATTTTATATAATAAGTGTTATCAAATTTTATTGTCACGTGATCAAAAAAATCCAAAATCCATTTACTCGTGTGTCATCCATAAACCATGTGTGCAAGAACTACCAACTTCAATATACCCAGTTTTAGCAGTTAATAATGCAAAAAAGTGATGCTTTTTCCTTGACCAAGAAACTAAGAAATTTCCCAGAAGTTGATTGGTTATTGAGGTACTTTTTCTATATAATTTACACCAACCAAAATTTAAATCTAAGTGTGAAATTAAATCCAAGTTATATGGTTTTGGAATAATTAATGTTAAATAAAGTATTCCTTTTATATACCATAAACCCTTTTGGTATAAGTCAACTCTTACTCTTTAGGGTTTGTATGAAATTGAGAATATAAGTATATAGATAACTTGATATAATTTTTTCTGGTAGATTAATAAATAAATCTATGAATCAAACTTCTATATATAATTTTTCTAATTCGTTTACTAGATTCATCCAAATTGATCTTAATAGTAAAACTCATAGGAGTTTCATAAGCCTTGATTTTTTCAAACCCAAAAATATTAGGTAAATCATGTATATATTTTCTTATATTTAAAAAATTAGAAAAATAATTATGGAGTTTTTTAAATCTAATAAAGGAATTAAACTCCCCCATAATTATTATTTTCAAATTCATTTTTTATGAGTTTTGAAAATTATTTCCACAAATTTGGATTTTTTGAACCAAAAATCACATCATTGATATAAATTTAAACTAAAAAAGTGTCCATTTATAATGAATTCTTGAACAGTTGGGCCTCATAATCCTAAATAAAATCAATTTGATAGTTTAAATGAACATAACCATTCATAACAATCTCAAAGTGCTTTTTTTAGACCACAAAAATATTTGGCAATTTTGAAAATAGAATTTGGAATATGTTATTCTTCAAAATAATGAAGTTTTTCAACAAAAACAATTTCCATTAAAAATATATTTTGAAAAGATGATTTTAAATCCATGTAAAATAATTTTATGATCAAATAATTCACAAATACTACAATAATCTTAATGGATTCTAGTCTAGAAACTGGAGGAAGGATTTCCTCGAAATATATTCCTATCTCTTTGTCGTAGCCTTTAATAACTAGCCTAGCCTTATTTCTAGTAATAAAAACATGATCATCCTGGTTGTTTATAAACACCCATTAATATTTAATAATAGGATAGTCAAAGGTACTACCTATTAATTCCAATAACTTCTTCCTATTAAACAGGATCAATTCCTCTTGTATGAAAACTAACCAACTCTTGTAGCTTATGGATTCTTTAATTGTTTTTGGTTCACGTATGGATTAAAAGGCACGAAAACTCATCTATGTTCCCTACATTCCTTCAAACTATTACTCCCTTGTCTAGGATTTATATAATAGTATCTAAAGGATGTTTTTTATGGATAATAGTATATCTACATAAAACATTACCTGGTTCTTAATATTCAATTATTTTAAGACATTATTTTATATGATCATGTTCTAATCATCATTATTTTTTATCAAATAATTGTTCAAGTCTCAAAATTTCCATAAAATAAATTATGTCTTCCATATAAATCATTTATTAATTATAAGGATCAATTTTATAATATTTTACATGAGAATATTATTCAAATATATTTTATTACATTTTAAAATATCTATAAGATTTATAAGTGGTACAATAACCTATTACGATTCCTTCATCCGACTTTAGACCAAACATAGTAAGATTTTCTTTGGTGTTCAAGTTATAAACATTACATCCAAAAACTCTATAGCAACCAAGATTTTATTTTTTATTTTCCCATAACTCTAAGATGTTTTCTTCGAGATATTACCTATTAAAAATATATTTATGACATGTAATTATCTATTAATATCATAATCACAAATATAATGATATATTCACTAAAAAAAATCAATCAATCTCTTTTAAGGTATTGTTCTTCCTTTTAACAAAACCATTTTTCTAGGTTTTTTAGGGATATAAAACGTATTCTTAGTTTCATATTTTTCAAAAAAGTGAATTTAATTCATGATTCTAAAACTCTTCATTATGATCACTTCTCAAATAAAATATTTTAGTAAATTTTTTATTTTTTACTAGCTTGTAGAAATTTATAAAACCATCACAATATTTACACTTATTTAATAAGAAATAAACCCATGTAAATCATTAAAAATCATCAATTTAAACTTAGAAAAATACTTATATCTAAGGTCAGATATTTTATATAGTAATAATATATCTATATGAATAATTTCAAGGTGTATAGAAGTAGGAAGCTATAAAATTGATTTCAATGATGATTTGCGATCCTCCCCCATTCGACCTGAACCACATAGTTTTTTTGTCAATTTTTTATTAAGAGAAATCTGAAATTATATATTTTTTTCTAAATTATTCTTGTAATAAATAAACATTACAATGTGAAATAATTCTATTCCAAAATCTAAGATTTATATATTTCATTATTCAAACATTTTATAATATTTTAAGCAAAGAAATTATAACTTGACTGTAAAATTTTTAGTTATAAGTGATTTATATATAACCAAATTATCTCTACAAATGTAACATGAATTTTTAGAAAAAAAAACAAAACAAATACCATCAACCAATTGAGAGATACTTATTATATCATATCACAACTCCTAATTGAATTGAGAAGAGTCAGAGTTGATACTAGACATTAGGTGACATCCCCTGGATAATAAAAGGTGTCAATAACTTCCAATGGATTCAAGAACATTGGGGGTGACTTTCCCTTTTGAAAGATAAAACAGAAAAACAACATAATCAATAAAAAATCATATATACAATGCATGAACAAAAATGAAACCAAAATCATACCCAAAAATGAAAAAAAAAATATTATAGATACAATGGAAGTAAAAGATAATAATCCAATAGATAATAAGACTCAAGGCATCAAGATAACACACTCCCAAACAACTCCATGATCCAACTCCACATTACTTTTCCCTAGTATCAAGAAGAGTCCCTAAATAAAGGAGATACCTTTCTTTTTCTTATGTCATGATAAATGTTATATTAAAATTCACCTATGTTCCCAAGTTGTGGGTGAGTACAAATTATGTGAGATTTCACCAATGAAATCACAAATCATGTTACTAAGAAAAAAAAACTTTGAATAACATATATAAACTATTTAAAAGTAGTTAAAACAATTTATATAATAAAATAAACAATTAAAATGGAATGAAATTATCAAGTTCACAAACCATTTCATATTATATGGAAAAGTCATTCACATGTCCCCACTCACTCACACACATGAATGATAAGTGATTGTACCACTCTCATCGGAGGTCTCTCTTCCATCCACAATGTCTCACTAGGTATCCAATATATTTATTCCGCAATGTCACTCAACCTATATTCTTAGTCATATCATCGTTCCCTAATGGTACACGCCATTATTCATGGTTACATTGAAATCATGGACTCACACCAACCATGTATTCCAAAACAAATGCCATATTATTTCATATAAAAACAATTATTTATTATCAACTTTTCATTAAACCACTTATTTGAATTAAAAAATTTCCATAATTTTGGAACTAAAATTTTAAAATATTATCAAAGAGGGTTTTCTCTAAAATCTGTTCAATTCCCCAATTTCCATACCATAACCAAAACTGGATTTTCATCATAAAGAACACATTGTTTTCAAAAAAAATTCAATAATAGCATTTAATTAAAACTAATAATTTTTTTATAAGTTAATTAGATATGATAGTGAAGCCACCTACCTCTCTATGATTGGTGAAAATGAACAACGACACTAAAAAACTCTACATCTAGGCTTGGATCTTCTTACCTTCAACAACATCAATCGTATCTCATAGAAATTCCAATTAAAGAAAATTGTTCTATCAATAATAAAAAAAATATATGGTTCAAGAAGATAAGAGAAGAAAATTTCTAATAATAAGAGGAACACAACGTACTTACAAACTATTTTGAATCTCCAACAAGATTTGAATCGCATAATATTTTCTTCCAGATCAAAGGTAAATATCCATATGGCCTTGGGAGGGGGAGGAGTTAGAGATCCTAGAAAATTGGGAAACTAATGAGCCATATGGGGCTTAATTCATATTATATCAATGATTTTTGGAGTGAAAATGTATAGATACCCAAGCATAACATAGATGGGTACTACATAATTTTATATGTATAATCAGTACATTACATAAATACAATCTTGAGGGCCATGACAGTTTAGTGTCATTGGAAACATGGAAACAAAATCTTTTATCTTGGTGAAAGATGTTCAACATCTCTGAAAAATATCTCCAAATTTAGTACTTCTACCTAAAACCATTCTTCATAACCTATGTAAAGTAGCAATAATAAAGGCGTGAGCTCCAATTCCTTATAAGGGTTAACAAGTGAAATATGTAAGCATAATCATAAGCATGAGGGTATGATAACATGAACATAAAAATATAAGATAATACCCTGAATATCAAAGATCATATATATGAATCATTACATAAATAATATTATGTGTTTAATTTTATGTTAAACGTTTTTCAGGATCCACCCCATAGACGAGAGATATCTGATGAGGAGCCTAATATTTCTCCCAGTATAGAGGCTGGTGGTAGGGGGGTGGTGGAGTCAGAGTTAGACGATCATCTGGCGCTCCTGGTACGGAGGTCGGTTGTACGAGGGCTCGTGGTGTGAGAGTTAAAATATCCATTGGTCGTACCCAATTTGACTATGCTCATACCATAGACGTATCTTCTATGTCCCATTTTGATCCTGGTTTGTCTTTCGAGACTCATGGGATATTTAGGCCTCCGATGTTTACACTAACAGTTGGTCAGATGTCTGTGCCATCATCTTTTTCTTCTGGTTCATTATCTCCATGCTATTATATTCTACCTTCTTCGACTCCTACTCTGACACAGTATGTGGCTGAGGAGCATACACTGAGGGAAACTTCACCTGTACAAGATATTCCTTCAGCTTCGGTAAATCCAGTAACGCCCATTGATCCGACTACCACAGGTACATTTATATAACTCTAACAAATTTTTATAACAAAAAATTATTTTTATTATAACTTGTACTGATATTTTTTTCTTTAATAATAGATTCATCTACTGATAAGAGGCAGGGGAGGGGGTGTACTCACATGCATGTGGTATGGAACCTCCATACACAATTGATGGTTGAATACAATAATGATGGACAGATGATTGATAAATCTGGGCAGCAATGTCTTGGTTTTTTGGAAACTCTAGCCAAATACTCCGACATCATTCCGGTCAGCCCTCTCTCTTGGAGACATCTTCCATAGGAAGTCAAGGATAATGTGTGGGAACAAATATGGTTAAAAAATATATTGTATTTAATGTAGTATTTTTTTGTATTTATATGAATTAATATATTGGGTGTTAGCTTCGGTTTAACTTCCATGATGGCGAAGGTGCACGACTAGCATGTTTACTAAAGCTAGGAGAGATTTGGAGAGATTATAATCCTGAGTTGTATGTTGGCTGGTGTGATAGAGTGGGCACGGAGTTGAAGACATTACCTATCATGGGTGACTACCCGATAGAGAAGTATCGCCAAATGATTACCCATTGGGTGACTGCCAAATTTAAGGTATTATTCCCATTTGAGGTATTTAAAGGATAGTTTTCATATTTTTCATTTATATTATCTTATTTATTATTAAACATTATTTATGAATCTTTTGAAAAAAAACATTGATTCATAGCAGTACCTCCACACTTTGGGGCGCACTACTATGTCAGATCATGAGAAGCAGTTTGTACGATATAGTTTTTTGTAATTTTTCTTTAGAAATTTCCCTTTTTAATGTTTCCTACTTAAATTATGTGATTTATTGAATATTGAATATATGATTATAATTTCCCTTTATATTGTTTCAATGTCATTATAGAATCACAAATTGAATATTGAAGGACGTGTCCTTCGATAAAAATTATTTTGCTCGAGTAGAAGGAAAAATGATGGAACTGTGGTTAATGAACCGACACAAGAAAATATTCTAAGTTTTAATTTATTTATTTCATTGTTTAATATCTATTTTGAAATTTAATAATCAATTAATATTTTTAATAGGCTATTTTAGAGGCCCTTGATGCCCATGAGCCTGACAATTTAGAGCCACATGATCATTTATATCAGGTTTTTTGAGACGAGCACTCTGGTCGAGTACGCTGCCGACCTGGTAAGAATATAGTCATGATGAGGTATTTTTCCTATCTAGGTATCTGTTCTGGTAACACCGAGTTGGAACAGGTCAAGGAGCATGCAATGCAGTCTGATAAAAGGGTCATAGAGTTGGAAGAACATGTTAAATGAGGGAAAAATAATTTATGAAACTGATCAAAGCATTATCTTCATCACTTCCACCAGAGGCCAGTGCGGCTTGTTAGACATATATGCCATCGATGGGTGCATTATCCAATGCACCAGGAGGCAGTTCTAGTGGCGGTCGAGATGATGATGTTTCTGGTGATGACGAGGATGGTGAAGAGGACGAGGGTGAGGATGAGGATGAGGACGAGGGTGAGGATGGGGACGAGGGTGAGGATGGGGCCGAGGATGAGCATGGGGTTGATGACGAGGACAATGGTGAGGGCAGAGATGGCGGTGAGGATGCAACTGATGATGACAGTGGTGATGGTGATGGTGATGGTGATCAGGGGTAGATTGATCCATTACAATTTTGAATTTGGTATAACTATTTATTTTTGAACCAAGTTTTCCACTCTGGCATGGATATTTTTTAATTCAGTATAACTCTTTAGTTTTGACTAAATATGGAATCCTAATGGTGTTATATTGGTTTATGGGGATTCTGGGGCTGGTTTGGAGCTCGGAACCCCATTCGATGTAGCAAAACACTATGCCTCACGGTTAGTAAAAAATTTAATTTCATCCCACAAGGTATCTACCAACCATATATGGATATATATTAAAATAAATGTGCATGATTTTCCCTAACCATGCACCAGGGGATGCACATCATGCAAAATGTCTATAGTTTTAGTGTAAGATATTATCATTGTTGTTACACAATTTTCCTACCGGGCATATAGAAAACTGACCAAACGCATTTGGATTATTTTGATACTTTAGGAAAACAATACATGAGTCATATGTGATGTGTATTAGTCAACCCCACCTCAATCCGAGACATGGTGTGGCTAGTATCACTCAAAGTGTCTCTCTTTTGTTTAAAATGGACACCCTTTTTTAAGTAAAAACAACTGGCATATAAAAAATAGACCAAACATATTTTTATTGTTTTTATACATTAGTAAAATGATACATGGGTCATATGTGACATGTAAGACTCAACACTACCTCAATATGAGGCACGGTGTGGCCGGTACCACTGAAAGTGTCTCACTTTTATTTGAAATGGACATCATTTTAATTGAAAACAACAACTGACATACGAAAAACGGACCAAACGTATTCAGATTCTATTGATACTTTAGAAAAACGATCCATGGGACATTTTTGACATGTAGGAGTCAACCCCGCATCAATCTGAGGCACGGTGTGGCCGATACCACTCAAAGTGTATAACTTTTATTTGAAATGGATCGAATTTTAAGTGAAAACAACAACTAACATACAGAAAAATGATCAAACGCATTAGGATTGTGTTGATACTTTAGTAAAATGATACATTGGTCATTTGTGAATGGTTAGAGTCAACTCCACCTCAATCCGAGACATGGTGTGGCTGGTATCACTCAATGCGTCTCACTTTGATTTGAAATGGACAACATTTTAAGTAAAAACAACAACTGACATACGAAAAATAGACCAAACATATTTGGACTGTGTTGATACATTATGAAAATGATCCAAAGGTCATTTGAGACATGTAAAAGACAAACCCACCTCAATCCAACACACGGTGTGGCCGATATCACTCTAAATGTCTCTCTTTTGTTTAAAATGGATACCATTTTAAGTAAAAACAATCAACATGCGGAAAACAAACCAAACATATTTGGATTGTCTTAATACTTTAACACAATGGTCCATGGGTTATTCGTGAGGTGTACGAGGAGACGACACATCATTCGGACACACGGTTTGCACGACACAACTAAATATGTGTTTTTTAGGTGTTTGGCGCGCTTAAAAAGCATGTGTGGGGTCGTCAAAACTGGCCGAACAACTTTGGAATGCCATGAAATCAAACGACAATAAAGGGTTGGTGAATTTTGAAATGTCCAGCTATACGACACGTCAATCGGAGGTTTCTTGTGACCGCGGTGGATGAAAACACACTATGTGTATTGTAAATGGACAAAACATGTGTTTAATGGTCAAATGCATACCGAAAGACATTGGAATGACTTGAAATCACAAAAAAAACAGCCTAATCAAAATTTGTGAGGTGTATGAGGAGAAAACATGTCATTTAAACACATAGTTTGCATGACACGGCTGAATATGTGTTTTTTAGGTGTTGTGTGCACTTGAAAAGTGTGTGTGGGGTGGTAAAAACCGGTCTAATGACCTTAGAATGCAATGAAATCAGACGACAACAAAGGGTGGCTGAATTGTGAAATGGTCGGCCAGAAGGCATGTCAATCGGAGGTGTCATGTGACCGCGGTGGCCTAAAACACACTCTGCATGTCGTAAATGGCCAAAACATGGGTTTTACAGTCAAATACAAACCCAACGACATTGTAATGACTTGAAATCACACTAAAACAACCTAATTATTATTTGTGAGGTGTAAAAAAATACAACACATCATTCGGATGAGCGGTTTATATGACAGGATTGAATATGTGTTTTTTAGGTGTTTGGCGTGTTTGAAAAGTGTGCATGGGGTGGTCAAAACTAGTCGAACGACCTCAGAATTCCATCATATCATACTAAAACAAAGGGTGGGTGAACATTGAAATGCGCGGCTAGAAGCAACATCAATCGGAGGTGTCATGTGACCGTGGTGGCTGAAAACGAACTTCACGTGTTGTAAATGGACAAAACACGCGTTTAACGGTCAAATGCATACCGAATGACATCGAAATGACTTTAAATCACACAAAACACCCTAATTTTTATTTTTGAGGTGTACGAGGAGACGGAACTTCATTCGGACGCGCGGTTTGCATGGCACGACTGAATATGTGTTTTTTATGTGTTTGGTGCACTTGAAAAGCAAGCGTGAGGTGGTCAAAATTGGTCGAACGACCTCAGAATGCCATGAAATCAGTTGATAACAAAGGGTGAGTGAATTTTGAAATTCTCAGCCAGACATCACGTCAATCGGAGGTGTCGTGTGCCCACGGTGGCTGAAAACGCACTCTGCGTGTCGTAAATGGCCAAAACATGTGTTTTACGGTCAAATACATACCCAACGACATCAGAATGACTTTAAATCACACGAAAACACCCTAATTATTATTTTTGAGGTTTACTAAAAGAAGACGCATCATTCGGACGCGTTGTTTGCACGGAACGACTGAATATGTGTTTTTTAGGTGTTTGGCACTCTTGAAAAGCATGTGTGGGGTGGTCAAAAGTAGTCGAACGACCTCAGAATGTCATAAAATCGGAAGAAAACAAAGGGTGGGTGAACTGTGAAATGGATGGCCAGACGACACGTTAATCAGAGGTGATGTGTGACAGTGATGGCCAAAAATACACTTCACGCACTACTGAAAATCCGGCCTTTAGCGACCGCCATTCGCAGTCGCTCAAGGCCTTTAGCGTCCGCTCAGCGACCGCCATTGGCGGTCGCTGTTGCCTCGTCGCTAGAGGCTTTCAGCGACCGCCAATGGCGGTCCCTATAGAAGGTCGGGAGATCAGCCTTCAGCGACCGCCAAGCGGTCGCTGCAGCCCCTCTGCCGGGCAGCCTATAGCGACCGCCTATGGCGGTCGCTAGGCTAAAAAAAAAAATTTTAAATTTTTTTTTATTGAATTGAATATATAAATATATATATATATATATATATATATTCATATATATACTATTAAATACAATATTTTAAATATATATATATATAATATATTTTAAATGTTTTAATATATATATAATATATATATAATATCAAATAATTGTGCTATAATAATTTAAAAACTTCGATTCAAGAAATAATCTCATTTCAGGTCTTTCGGAGCACGTTTGCTCCGAATGGGACCGCCGCACGCCGTTTTGGTGTTTTATGGCACCGGAAAAGCGTTTCCGGCCGCCGCGGTCAAACAGCACCTCCGAATGAGGTTCCGTCTGGCCGACCATTTCACAATTCACGCCCCGGATGTTGTCGTACGGTTTCGTGGCATTCGGAGGTCGTTCGGGTGGTTTTGACCCCCCAACGCGTCATTTCAGCGCGCGCCGCGCTGCTGAAAAGGACACAATCGGACGTGTCGCGCGCACCGCATGTCCGATGGACGTGCGGCCTCCTCTTGCATCTCATGAATAATATTTCTATCATTCCCGTGCGGTTTCAGATCGTTCGGAGCACGTTTGCTCCGAATTGGACCGCCGCACGCCGTTTTGGTGTTTTAGGGCGCCGGAAACGCGTTTCCGGCCGCTGAGGTCAAACGGCACCTCCGAATGAGGAGCCGTCTGGCCGACCATTTCACAATTCACGTCCCGGATGTTTTCGTACGGTTTCGTGGCATTCAGATGTCGTTCGGGTGGTTTTGACCCCCCAACGCGCCATTTCAGCGCGCGCCGCGCTGCTGAAAAGGACACAATCGGACGTGCCACGCGCACCGTACGTCCGCTGGACGTGCTGCCTCCTCCTGCATCTCAAGAATAATATTTCTATCATTCCCGTGCGGTTCCAGGTCTTTCGGAGCACGTTTTCTCAGAATGGGACCGCCGCACGCCGTTTTGGTGTTTTATGGCGCCAGAAACGCGTTTCTGGCCACCGCGGTCACATGGCACCTCCGAATGAGGTTTCGTCTAGCCGAACATTTCACAATTCACGCCCCGGATATTGTCGTACGGTTTCGTGGCATTCGGAGGTCGTTCGGGTGGTTTTGAACACCCAACGCCCCATTTCAGCGCGCGCCGCGCTGTTGAAAAGGACACAATCGGACGTGCCGCACGCACCGCACGTCCGCTGGACGTGCTGCCTCCTCCTACATCTCAGGAATAATATTTCTATCGTTCCCGTGCGGTTTCAGGTCTTTTGGAGCACGTTTTCTCCGAATGGGACCGCCGCACGCCGTTTTGGTGTTTTATGGTGCCGGAAACGCGTTTCCGGCCGGCGCGGTCAAACGACACCTCCGAATGAGGTTCCGTCTGGCCTACCATTTCACAATTCATGCCCCGGATGTTGTCGTACGGTTTTGTGGCATTCGGAGGTCATTCGGGTGGTTTTGACCCCCCCAACGTGTCATTTTAGCGCGCGTTGTGCTGCTGAAAAGGACACAATCGGACGTGCCGCATGCACCGCATGTCCGCTGGACGTACTGCCTCCTCCTGCATCTCAGGAATAATATTTCTATCGTTCCCGTGAGGTTTCAGGTCGTTCGGAGCACGTTTGCTCCGAATTGGACCGTCGCACGCCGTTTTGGTGTTTAATGGTGCCGGAAACGCGTTTCTGGCCGCCGCGGTCACACGGCACCTCCGAATGAGGTTCCGTCTGGCCGACAGTTTCAAAATTTACTCCCGGGATGTTGTCGTACGGTTTCGTGGCATTCGGAGGTCGTTCGGGTGGTTTTGACCCCCCAACGCGTCATTTCAGCGCGCGACGCGCTGCTGAAAAGGACACAATCGGACGTGCCGTGCGCACCGCACTTCCGCTGGATGTGCTGCCTCCTCATGCATCTCAGGAATAATATTTCTATCGTTCCCGTGTGGTTTCAGGTCTTTCGGAGCACGTTTTCTCCGAATGGGACCGCTGCACGCCGTTTTGGTGTTTAATGGCGTCGGAAACGCGTTTCCGGCCGCCGCGGTCACACGGAACCTCCGAATGAGGTTCCGTCTGGCCGACCATTTCACAATTCACGCGTCGGATGTTGTCGTACGGTTTCATGTCATTCAGAGGTCGTTCGGATGGTTTTGACCCCCCAACACACCATTTCAGCGCGCGCCGCGCTGCTGAAAAGGACACAATCGGATGTGCCACACACACCGCACCTCCGATGGACGTGCGTCCTTCTCTTGCATCTCAGGAATAATATTTCTATCGTTCCCGTGCGGTTGCAGGTCGTTCGGAGCACGTTTTCTCTGAATTGGACCGCCGCACGCCGTTTTGGTGTTTAATGGCGCCGGACACGCGTTTCCGGCCGGCTCGGTCACACGGCACCTCCGAATGAGGTTCCGTCTAGCCGACCATTTCACAATTCACGCCCCGGATGTTGTCGTACGGCTTCGTGGTATTCGGAGGTCGTTCTAGTGGTTTTGACCCCCCAACGCGCCATTTCAGCGCGCGCCGCGCTGCTGAAAATGACACAATCGGACGTGCCGCACGCACCGCATGTCCGATGGACGTGCGGCCTCCTTTTGCATCTCAGTAATAATATTTCTATCGTTCCCGTGCGGTTTCAGGTCGTTCGGAGCACGTTTGCTCCGAATTGGACCACCGCACGCTGTTTTGGTGTTTTAGGGCGCCGGAAACGCGTTTCCGGCCGCTGCGGTCACACGGCACCTCCGAATGAGGAGCCGTCTGGCCGACCATTTCACAATTCACGCCCCAGATGTTGTCGTACGGTTTCGTGGCATTCAAAAGTCGTTCGGGTGGTTTTGACCTCCCAACGCGCCATTTCAGCGCGCGCCGCGCTGCTGAAAAGCACACAATTGGACGTGTCGCGCGCACCGCACGTCCGATGGACGTGCGGCCTCCTCCTGCATCTCAGGAATAATATTTCTATCATTCCCGTGCGGTTTCAGGTCGTTCGGAGCACGTTTTCTCCGAATTGGACCGCCGCACGCCGTTTTGGTGTTTAATGGCGCCGGAAACGCGTTTCCGGCCGCCGCGGTCAAACGGCACCTCCGAATGAGGTGCCGTCTGGCCGACCATTTCACAATTCACGCCCCGGATGTTGTCATACAGTTTCGTGGCATTCAGAGGTCGTTCGGGTTGTTTTGACCCCCCAACGCGCCATTTCAGCGCGCGCCGCGCTGCTGAAAAGGACACAATCGGACGTGCCGCGCGGGGGGGGGGGGGGGCTGTACGGGGGTGTGGGGGGGGATGTACGAGGTTGCGGGGGGGGGGGGGGGCTGTACGGGGGTGCGGGGGGCGGGGGGGTTGTACGGTGGTGTCGGGGGGCTGTACGGGGGTGCGGGGGCTGTACGGGGGTGGCAGGGGCTGTACGGGGGTGCGGGGGGCTGTACGGGGGTGGCGGGGAATGTACGGGGGTGCGGGGGAACTGTACGGGGGTGCGGGGGGGCTTTACGGGGGTGCGGGGGGCTGTACGGGGGTGCAGGGGGGGGGGGCTTTACGGGGGTGCGGGGGCCTGTACGGGGGTGCGGGGGGGCTGTACGGGGGTGCGGGGGGCTGTACGGGGGTGCGGGGCGCTGTACGGTGGTGTCGGGGGGCTGTACGGGGGTGCGGGGGGCTGTACGGGGGTGGTGGGGGCAGTACGGGGGTGTGGGGGGTTGTACGGGGGTGCGGGGGGGGGGGGGCTGTACGTGGGTGCGGGGGGCTGTACGGGGGTGCGGGGGGCTGTACGGGGGTGCGGGGGGCTGTACGGGGGTGCGGGGGGGCTGTACGGGGGTGCGGGGGGCTGTACGGGGGTGCGGGGGGCTCTCCGGGGGAGCAAAGGCCATCCCATTGATTACAAAAGTGAAAAATAAAAGTGATAAAATCTAATTAATACATATTTCTTTTATCGATACCATACAGAAATTTATAAAAAATATATTGGATAATACATAATCTATAATATCAGATTTATTGATCTGTTGGAATTAGTTTGACTTTTTCAAATGTAGAATCATTCAAGATTATCTGATCAAAAACTCAATATGTGTATAAAATATTTAAAAGACCACCATGGATGGTAATAATGCATTACTTAAATGAATAAATACAGTACATCAATGTCAACCCTACCAGTAAAAACAAAAAACATATCTCGTGAATATATGGTGCGTCACGCGTTTTCATCACTGCTACCTCCTTCTGGTGGGCCAGGTGCCTACAAAAAATAAACATTATAAATATTTTAATAACAAAAATAATTTAAATTAAATAAATAAATACAGTATATACCTGCGTCGTATGATCCCATGTACCATCATCTCGACGCACATATTCCCGCAGTGCTCTAACCTCAGCTGTCAATTGCGCATTTGTCTCCTCGGAAGCGCGCAGCCGTTCCTCAAAATCTGACATCTGCTGTGTCATATGAGCAACAGCAGGACCGACAACCGCAGCGCATGACACTACAGAACGAGGAATCCCTGCTCCATAGGTCAAACTATAGCCATGCCCGTCCCGACCAATAATGCGATGAAAGATCTCATCCCGTCGCATGGGAAGCTGTCGCTGGTCCTCTGGAAGATGTTCTAACTCAGCTTCAAATTGAGCCTGTGAAATATTTAAATATATATAAGTATATATATGTTAATATATAGATATATGTAATTATTGGTAAGTAGAGACACTTACTATCAATGCTGCAACCTCTGGATCATTGCGATCACGAGTCCTTATCCACACCGACATTTTATCAGTTGATGCACCTTGCCCTCGCAACTGTATATTATAAGAATATAAACACAAAACCATATTAATTAATAAATTAAAAAATGAATAATATATTCCTCATGTCGGATCTGAGACACGTGACGAGTCCCGAGCCTGTGAGCTGGTCCCTACAACGCTCGATTCTCCGAATGGCGTGTTGACACCTCCTACATTCAATTCATTCAAATTTCAAACAAACCACATATTCTTGAAAATATATATACAGAAAAATAATTAATATACAAACCGCAACACCCTCAGTAGACCAATATGCAACCAAGTCACACCACTGAGCCGGGAGGACACCTCTCGGGACTTTTTCCAAAATGTCAAGGGCACCCACATTTGGTACCCAGTGGTCCCTCTTCACTTTGCCTTTATAATCTTTCCACATCTTACGGCATTTGCTCATACACATGGGCCGAAACTCTTCAGGGCATACTTTCAAATTTTTCTATAAAGAAATTAATCAAACATATTAGTATTCTTTATAAATAGAAAATAAAGTAAAATTATTTTCTTACCTGAACCTCCCTCCATAGATGATCTAATGTGTCCTGAGGGATAGAAGTCCAATCACGCGTGGTCAATGGAAATCTATGTGGGTCACGTATGATATGACCCAGCTGACGAATAAATGTCGGGGCATTCGGTCCCACGGGATGAAATACCTCATCAAATGAAACATCTATCGTCGTGTTGGAATTCCATGATAATATGCCACGACCAGGGCCTCTCCGGTGAGAGGAAGAAGCAGCCGAGTCTGATCCTGTTGAAAACAATTTTATATATAAATTGACAAATGTTATATATATATATATATATATATATATATATATATATATCTGTCAATTATATAAAAAATATAGACAATGACATTCATACATACCTCGACCCTGAGACGTAGATGCCTCAAATGGACGATGTGGATCTTCTACCTCTTCCCCTGACATGTCTGCAGTCATAGAAAATATCAGTAATGAGTCCAAAGTGTTTAAAAGATAAATTGGATTGTTCTTAATAAATAAAACTTGTACAACTGTTAATCAAACAAAAAATGGATTGAATAATGTAACTGAAAGCTCATGTTACCTGATTGAGCTACAAACCTGAAAGGGAGGGGAGCCGAAGGTGGTGCTGCGAGGGAGAGGAGGCAGCGAAGGGGAGCCGGAGCCAAAGGCGGTGCGGTAAGGGAGGGGACGGGCGGCGGCGTCGGCGGGGAGCTGGAGGAGAGGAGTCGGTGAGGGGACGGGGGACGGGCAGCGAGGGGGGGGGGGGTGTCCGGGGTCGGGGGGGGGGGGGGGGAGGGGGGGCTGTCCGAGGTGCGGGGAGGGGTGTCGGGGGTGTCGGGGGCCTGTCAGGGGTGCGGGCAGGGGTGTTCGGGGTGTGGGGGTGTCCAGGGTGCGGGTGGGGGGGGGGCTGTCTGGGGTGCAGGGGGGCTGTCGGGGGTGCGGTGGGGTGTCCGGGGTGCGGGGGGCCTGTCCGGGGTGCGGGGGGGATGTCCGGGTTCGGAGGGGGGGTGTCCGAGTGCGGGGGGGGGGGGGGCTGTCCGGGGTGCGAGGGGGCTGTCCGGGTTCGGAGGGGGGTGTCCGAGTGCAGGGGGGGCTGTCCGGGGTGCGGGGGGCGGTCCGGAGTGCGCTGGGGGGGGGGGGGGGTTGTCCGGGGTGTGGGGCGGCGTCCGGGGTGCGGGGGGCAGTCCGGAGTGTGCGGGGGGGGGGGGGGGCAGTCTGGGGTGCCGGTGCCGTCCGGGGTGGGGGGGGAGGGCCGAGAGGCCGGAGGGCGGCGGCCGGAGGCCCGAGGGCGGAGGGCGGCGGCCGGAGGGCAGGCAGCGAGGGAGGGCCGGCGGGCGGCGGGGGAGGGCGGGCGGCGGGGGAGGGAAGGCGGCGGGGGATGCCGGGCGGCGGGGGAGGCCGGGCGGCGGGGGGAGGGCGGGCGGCGGGGGAGGCCGGGCGGCGGGGGAGGCGAGGGCAGCGAGGTAGGGCGGCGAGGGAGGGAGGGGGTTAGGGTGGCGAGGTCGAGGGGGCGCGGGGGGGGGGGGGGGGGGGGCAGAAGCCCCCTGTTTTTTTATGTAGGTTAGCAACCGCCATTGGTGGTCACTATTGGTTAGCTATAACGACCGCCAATGGCAGTCGCCCGAGTCTGGGGGGCTTCAATGCCCACTTTTCTAGTAGTGACGTGTCGTTAATGGCCAAAGTATGTGTTTAATGGTAAAATGCATGCCGAACGACATTAGAATGACTTTAAATCACACGAAAAAAACCCTAATTATTATTTTTGAGGTGTATGAGGGGAAAACACGTCATTCGGACACGCGGTTTGCGTGGCAGGACTGAATATGTGTTGTTTAGGTGTTTGGAGTGCTTGAAAAGTGTGTGTGGGGTGGTCAAAACCAGCCGAATGACCTCGGAATTACATTAAATCAGATGAAAATAAACAGTGCGGGAATTGTGAAATGATCGGCCAAATGACATGTCAATCGAAGGTGTTGTGTGACCGCGGTGGCCGAAAACGTACTCCACGTGTCGTAAATGGACAAAACTTGCATTTAATGGTTAAATGCATACCAAAAAACATCGAAATGACTTTAAATCACACAAAAACACCCTAATTGTTATTCGTGAGGTGTATGAAGAGATAACACGTCATTCGGACATGCAGTTTGCACGACACGGCTGAATATGTGTTTTTTAGGTGTTTTGTGGGCTTGAAAATCGTGTGTGGGGTGGTCAAAACCAGCCGAACGACCTCAGAATACCATGAAATCGGACGACAACAAATTTTGGGTGAATTTTGAAATAGTCGGTCAGATGCGTCAATCGAAGGTGTCGTGTGACCATGGTGGCCAAAAACGCACTCTGCCTGTCGTAAATGGCCAAAACATGTGTTTTACAGTCAAATACATATCGAACAACATCAGAATGACTTGAAACCATAGGAAGACACTCTAATTATTATTCTTGAGGTTTATAAAAAGACGACACGTCATTCGGATGCGCGGTTTGCGCAACATGGTAGAATATGTCTTTTTTAGGTGTTTTGCGCACATGAAAAGCATGCATGGGGTGGTCAAAACCAGTCGAATGACCTCAGAATACCATTAAATCAGATTCCAACAAAGAGTGGGTTAATTTTAAAATGGTCTGCTAAACGAAACATCAATCACAAGTGTCGTGTGACCGTAGTTGTCAAAAATGCACTCTGCGTGTCGTAAATGATGAAAATATGCGTTTAAAGGTCAAATGCATACCGAATGACGTCATAATGACTTGAAATCACATGAAATCACCCTAATTATTATTCATGAGGTGTATGAGGAGTCAACACATCATTCAGATGCATGTGTTTTGCGACACGGCTGAATATGTGTTTTTTAGGAATTTGGTGTGCCTAGAAAGCATGCGTGGGGTGGTCAAAATCGGCCAAACGACCTCATAATGCCATGAAATCGGACGACAACAAAGGGTGTGTGAATTATAAAATGGTCAGTCAGAAGGTATATCAATCGGAGGTGTCATGTGACCGTGGTGGCTAAAAATTCACTATGCATGTCGTAAATGGCCAAAACATGTGTTAAACAGTCAAATACATACCGAGTGTCATTAGAATGACTTCAAATCACATGAAAACACCCTAATTATTATTCATGAGGTGTACGAAAAGGAAACACATCATTCAAAAGCGCAGTTTGTGTGGTATGGTAGAATATGTGTTTTTTAGGTGTTTGGCGCACATGAAAAGCGTGCGTGGGGTGGTCAAAACTGCCCAAAAAAACTCAGAATACCATGAAATCGAACGACAACAAAGAGTGGTTTAATTGTGAAATGTTTGGCCAGATGACACATCAATCGGAGATGTCATGTGACCGTAGTGGCTGAAAACACACTATGTGTGTTGTAAATGGCCAAAACATGTGTTTAATGGTCAAATTCATACCGAACGACATCGAAATGACTTGAAATCACCCAAAAACACCATAATTATTATTCATGATGTGTATGAGGAGACAACACGTCATTCAGATCCACGGTTTGCACACCATGGATAAATATGTGTTTTTAGGTGTTTGGTGCGCTTGAAAACCATGCATGGGGTGGTCAAAACAGGCCGAAAGACCACATAATTCCATGAAATCAGACTACAACAAAGGGTGGGTAAATTTTGAAACATTCGTCTAGACGACACGTCAATCGGAGGTGTTTCATGACCACAGTGGACGAAAACGCACTCTTCGTGTCATAAATGGCCAAAACATGTGTTTTACGATCAAATACATACCGAACAATATCGGAATGACTTGAAATCACATGAAAACTCCCTAATTATTATTCATGAGGTGTAAAAAATGACGATACGTCATTCAGATGCGCGGTGTGTGCGGCATGGTGGAATATGTGTTTTTTAGGTGTTTGGCGTGCATGAAAAGTGTGTGTGGGGTTGTCAAAACTGGCCGAACAACCTCAAAATATCACGAAATCAGACGACAACAAAGAGTGGGTTAATTTTGAAATGCTCGGCTAGACGACACATCAATCAGAGGTGTCGTGTGACTATGGTGGCTGAAAACGCACTCCTGATTGCCCCCCCCCGGACAACCCCCCTCACCCCCGGAGAGCCACCCGCACCCCCTGGATAGCCCCCCACCCACCGGACAACCCCCCCCCCCCCCCCAGACAACCCCCCACCCTAGATAGCCCCTCCACCCAATGATCCATGGATCATTTGTGATAGGTACAAGTCAACCCCACCTCAATCTGAGGCACGGTGTGACTGGTATCACTCAAAGTGTTTCACTTTTGTTTGAAATGGACAATATTTTATGTGAAAACAACAACTAGCATATGAAAAATCTTCACAAGGCTACACATAGATTTTTTAAATTAAGGGATAAAAAATAAAATATGGTCTTTTGGTCATACATTATTAGAAGAAAATATTCACAAGGCATAGATTGAAACACAATGGGTCATAGTATATATACAAAACATGAATTATATTCGGAATGAGTCTCGACATCCCATCATGAACATGGACCAACACTCATATTCTAATTCTCATTCATGGGTTCTTCATTCTATACAATAACATACAACAAATAAATATCATATAGTGATTTCATATGAATCCTATGATTAGTCAAGCATAAGATATAACAAATTAGTCAACTAGGCTACACATAGATTCTTGAAAAATAAGTTTCAAAGTCTCGAAAAAATACCCCAATAGTGAGTAATATATATGGTGACACCATAGAACCATGGATCTCCTGAATCACATCCTCAAACATTGGGTTCTAGGACCAAACCAAAGTCTCTTTGGGAACCAAATACCAAAGACTTAGTTGAATATTCATACCCACTATCCAAGATGGGGATTCATCTCACATCACACCCAGGAGAGAAAGTTACAATTAGCCACATACCCCATTATTCTAATAGAAATGTCTATGAAAAACATGTAGTCTATTCCGGTAACCCATCTCATATGTCGAAATTGGCCAATGTTTCCCACTAACACATTAGGAACCATTTATACATGGATACATAATCATTAGAGGAATATAAACATCCCATGTGCTTCTTATAACTCATCCTAGGTGTAATCACATGACCACTACCGTTTTCTATCTTATAGGTATCATGATCCTTGCCGCTCTACCGAAGTTTTTCTGTTGGTTTTTTGATACTCAACCCAAGACCAAGACTAAACATCCCATATTATTCCTATAACATGTAGGTTTTTTCTCTTGTGTGTATTGGTGTTGTGGTTTGAGTGAGGAATGAATTCTAAATTTTGAATAATCTTATGTGTGTTAGTGTTGTGGCATGAGTGAGGAATGAATTCTAAATTTGGAATACTCTTATGCGTGTTATTTTATTTCCTATTACATGTAGGCTTTTTCTCTTATGGGTTTTACTGCATTTGAATTTATAAATTATTAAATTATGGAATGAATTCTAAATTTTGAATACTTTGGATGGGGATTTTGTATTGGTGTTGTTTTAGGTCTGGAGAGGGGGAGGTGTGTTGTTTTGTTGCTCTGTTGTTGCAGGTCTAGAGAGGGGAGAGGGTCCTGCTGCTGTGGAGTTGAGAAAATGTATACCAACGGTTTCAAAACCGTTGGTATAGATTCTATAATATAACTATACCAATGGTTTTGTTATATTATCTTTTGTATAGGTTTATACCAATGGTTATAACAAAACCTTTGGTATAGCCTTATGGCTCTCCATATCCCTTCTATACCAATGGTTTATAACCATTGGTATAAGTGTAACACACATATACAAATGGTTTTAAAAACCGTTGTTATATGTTATATTTAACACACATATGCTAACAGTTTGTAGAAAACCGTTGTTATACCTTTTATTTTGACACCTATACCGATGGTTTTCACAAAACTATTGGTATAGTCCTATTGTCATGGCTTACTTTTCCACAATTTAGGGAACCGTTGATATACTATAAACCAACGGTTTCCATGCATCTACCAATGGTTGTGAACCGTTGGTAAACTGTAAAATTCCCGAAGTGATAGGAATAAAATATGGAATTGTGGAAGACACATAAGAATATAATATGATTTCCATAGTATACAAGAAATTTCTACCAAGACCATATTCGTAGTATGGGTTCACTCCCCATACCATCTTGGTAGTTATTCTTCACTTCTATAGCCATCTTAGTATCATGAATTCACTCCTCATACCATCTTGCCAGTCGTGGTTCACTCCCATGTCCATCTTAGTATAATGAGTTAACTCCTCATACCATCTTGGTAGTCATGGTTCACTCCCATAGACATCGAAGTAGTCAAGGTTTACTTCCAGCACCATATTAGTCTATCTCATGAGATATCAATCTTTACCCAATGCAATAGAGGGAGATATAGGTCCTACCCTTCTCATAGTGAAATCATACATACATGATTCACAAAATAATAAGTAATCATATCATTACCCATTCAGTTAAATGGGTATCATAAACAAGTAAACATGTCATAACCTATAGAAAAAAATTCTGGTTTCAAAATCACTTTATAAAAAGCCTATCTTTTGAAAGACAAATGGATTTCATAAACATATAACCTGCGAAATAGAAATGTATTTTATAAACATAAAACCCATGAAAGAGAATCAGTTTTCATAAAGACCATGGCATTAAGTATAACCCATTCATAGAAAAGATATTAATGGAAATTTAGATCATTTCCTAGAAGGGAATGAGTAATATCAATGAATTTCATCTTAGATGGAAAATAACATTTAAATATCATTAAAAAAATTTATTGAATAAAATATCCTTTCTTCATTGAAAAATATTTTTAATACATAAAACCATTTTATAATAATTTTCATAGAAAATATCATTGATTCTTATAAATAATACCTGAAATCATTTGAAAAAATATTTCCTTGAAAACATATAAAATAAGCTTCAAAACATTTCAAAAATATTTTTCTTTGAAAACAATTTGAAAACATATAAATAAATCTTAAAAACAATTTGAAAATTCATTTCTTTGAAAATACATTGAAAACTTATTAATAGTGATTGAAAACGTTTGTAAAACTATTCTCCTTGAAAATACTTTGAAAACTTATAAATAAATATTGTAAACATTTTGAAAACCGTTTTTCTTGAGAATAATTTAAAAACATATAAATAAATCTTGAAAAAAATATTGAAATATATTTTCATCAAAAACTTATAAAAGAAACTTGAAAACATTTTAAAACCATTTTCCTTGAAAACATATAAAATAATATTGAAACATTTTGAAACCAATTTTCTTTAAAAATTTTCTTTAAAGATATTTTCTCAAAAAAATAACATTTAAACGAGGTAATAAATCATCAACTTATGGAAAGTGGATAAATTGTTTACATTTCGTATGAGGTAAAAAAGAACATACATTTTTCATGCTAAAAAGGATAGAAAATTGATTCATTTGGAAAGATAAAAGAATATTACTTTTAAAACATTGGTAAAAGAAAAATATGGTAAAAATTTATTTTAATGATGATATAATATTGTTATAATATTCATGAAAATCATTTTTAGAAAACATGGTTTTGAAAGTACATAGATTTTCAACCGAAGATAGGGTAAAGTTGAAAATATTAAAAAATATATTAACTATATTATATAACAAAGAGGAGAAACTTTTACCACTACATGAGTACATAATGAATAACCATGTTATAATAAAATTTATGAATGTATTGAGAGATTAAAGGTAAAAAAATTCTAATGAAGAATAAAAATAAACAATCTCAAAAAGCGATGAGATTGTTTTCATTAACTCTTATAACTTGGTAACTTGGGATCAGAGTCTACATGTAAGAAAATTAAAATTAAATTAATCTTAAAATTTCATGAATATTAGTTGATTCATGATATAACATGTAAATTTTAAGTATATTCACCTCTAAAAATTAATTTAAGTGCATAACAAAACATGAGTCTCAAAGAAGGAAAATTGAGACAAAACTATTTTACCGATTTAGTAAATTTTGAAATGTAAAAACCATGAAATAAAAAACATAAAATTGATATGTGAGTACCAATAAGTTTAATTAATAGATACATAGAATAAAATAATGGTTAGTATATACACCACACAAAAGGAAATAGTGGTGAATATAGTATGTATCTCAAGGAAATAAAATGTGAGATGAAATCCCCTTACCTTGTGTCTTGACTCTAAATATACTTGTTCAAATCACCTATATAATGAATATAAATTTATAATGAATATTTTACAGAATAATATTATTATATGTAGTACCATATATGGTTTGATTATGACCTTATATTACTATATTTTTAACAATCTTGTGTTAAGGTTTCACTTCGGGTAATATTCATTATATTATTCACATGTGTCTTAATTTGTTATATATTTGGTATTTATAATTTATGTCATGATTTAAAGGATTTTAAAAATGATATAAATATAATTTATATACAGTATGTGTGTATTATAATAATATATATAATATATAAGTATGAAATGGAATGCACCATTCATAGGGACTATAGGTTGTACGTACGCATGAACGTTATTTCCATTTAATCTTCATATTGATAGAATGGAATGAAAAACACATATATGTATATATATAATTATTATATTAGATTTATTATATAATATATATCTTAAATATTAACAAAAATAATCTTTAATACAATCCATGTAGTGTATAAATGAATCATATCATTTTGAGGGGGCGGTAGTCCACACTTCCTCAAATAAAATTATCATATTTACATAAGATGGAAAGAATAAATTCAAGTTTAAAATAGAAATTAAATAAGGATAATTAAATTATAAAAAACATATATATAATATATAAATATATTTTCCATCATGATGTCCACCATGATAGTCGGTAATGGAAAAATGAATAATCATCATTTCATGAGGCAGTAGTTTATCGCACACACAATCAGTAGGTTTGTAACCCATTAGATGGATGTGTGTTTAATTGTAGGTCAATAAATTTATTTAAAAACACCCTAGTATATTTATGAAACTGTTTTTTATATAATCATATAATAAATATAGTTTTATGGGTGGAGAAGGAAAATAAAATAAAGGACTTCAAAATAGATGTTACCTCTTAATCGGGTAACTCATTTTTGTTTGTGCCAAAAGGACTCATTGGATTGAATATTACCCAATGGAAGGATTATATAAAGAAGTTAGGATTTATATTAAGTGTATTGGAAATATATTGGCATAACATTAGAGGTTTTAGAGGTTTGAGTAAGTGGGAGAGGTGGTGACTTTTTATAGGGAAGGAAAAGGAGTCACTTGGATGTTATTTAAAAATAGTTAGGTGTACACATGGTCAAACCTAAAAAAGTCATAAAAACTAAGAAACATAAATATTTTAAGGTTTATATTTGAACAATGGATAGAAAATGTGTAATGGATGTGTGAATGGGTCATTTTGGACCTTGATTTTAAGGTTTTGTCCCAAATTAAGATTAATTAGACCATAATCGTTGTGATTGATTTTAATCACTTTTAATAATAATTTTGGTCAAAATTTAACTTACACTTTTTAGAATATAAATATTATACTGAATAAAACGGTTTATGTTGGTTTTTAAAAAAAACTCAATTCAAATAATAATAAAAATTATGATTAATGCCAATCCGAAAAACGAAATTAAATAACAGTTTTTTAAAGTAAAAAAAATGTTCAATAGTTTGTTAAGATTTTGTATTCAATTTCAAAGTGAAATTGATTATAATGATTTAAAATGTATTAATATATGTAATATTTTATCTCATTTTACCTTAAAAAAATATAACATCATTTATCATTCAAAATTAATTAAACAAAAAGGATATTTTTAACTAAAAAAGCAATATTTTTCACTATCCATCAAAAAATAATGTTTCTCAGAAAAATACCAAAAAAATCACCCTAGGATAATGTCGACATTATTAATTCAAAAAATAAATTTATTTTATCAAATTAAATTTTTAAATGGGTATAAAATTTATTTCATTATTAAAAGTGATTCATTCTAGAAAATGGTATTTTTAACATATAAGGACATCACCAAAAATCATATCATTCATTATCAATATATTTTATTAATATAAAAAAATATAGAAAATATTTAAAAATTAGTCATTAATATTAATATAAATAAGTTTAATGGATATGTTATTAATATCTCATTTAAAAATAATAATAATAAAATGATGTTTTGTAGAAACATTTGTGTTGCGTGAAACATATGCCAAGTTGGTGTCATGGGTAGTGCAAGCCAATTTGGTATAGCATGAAGTCCAAGCCAAGTTAGTATTGTGTGTAGCACAGGATAAGTCAGTATTCATTATAGTGCAATCCAAGTCAGTATTGTGTGTGAAAGTAATGTTTGACTTAGTGTTTTAATATATATATATATATAAAGAACTATTTCCAGTGTCCTGTGAAATAATAAAAATATTGAAAATACAAATTAACTCAAAAAATATAATTAAAAAAACGTAGGTTTTTACATTATAACCCCTTTAAAATTAATTTATATCTATCAATTCTTCTAGATTATCAAAGTTTTAATACTTGAAAGTGTCTTCCATAGAAACTCACATCGTAAAATTGAATATTAAAACATACTTGTCACGACCCATCTCTCAGGGCCCATGCTATGAGTACCCCAAGCCTGTCTTCTATAGGCCAGGGGCTGGTGAATATCATTGTAAAGGTGAAACCCAAAAAAGGGAAGGAATTTCTTTTAACCTGGTACACACACAGACAAGGCACACTGCATACAAGAAAAAATGAAGAAAAAGAAGTGGTAAAACCATCACTAAGTACCACCACAGAGAGTAAAAGTATGTATTGAAAGTAAAAAGGGGATAATATACAAAACCAACTGAAAGTGTAGTACAGAAAATGGAAAAATAAGCTCCAAAAATCATCAACCAAGAATCCTACTTGAAGGGTAGGTACAACTCATCATCTATCATCACCTCCGCTCACTATGTCTATCAATCACCTCTGCGCATTGTCTAGCCATGACTCCCCATGTCTCAGTTAAGTTGTCTATCATCTGCACAATACAAAACAAGGTGTGGACGAATCCCATGTGGGGGTGAGTATAAAAATACTCAGTAGGGACAATGAGACCTCTGAAGTTCTCCAAGAATCCCAAAAGGGATATACCACAAAGCATGATCTCAATAACAGGACACAAAGTAAAATACATCTCACACTAGATGTATAACATAGAGAACATGAATAAAGATAATTAGTCTTAAGCTATATTATTTTATTATGTTGAGTGTCTCAGCTATTTATCTGAGAAAGGATGATCTAATACTGATCCAAAAAGGGTCGTTCAACTGCTCATCCATAGAGGGTCGCACTATTACTGATCCATAGAGGGTCGAACTGCTGTCAATCCACGGAGTTTTGCTCTAATGTTGATCCTCGAAAGGTCACACTATTGTTGATTCACAAAGGGTTACACTGCTTCTAATATATAGAGGGTCTCTTTCATTCTGATCCATGGAGGGTTTCTCTATTGATGATCCACATAAGGTCGCACTAATGCCGATCCACAGAGGGTCGCTCTTCACTTGACTACCAGCGACCGGATTCCATCACATGGTGCGCTTGAGCTCCATAGATTCTGCACCTAATTCCATAAATCATACCTCAACCACTAAGAAATTCCATGAAGAAGTAACCCAAAGGGTTTCCTTGTCGTAATGGTTCCAACGTGACAAATAGCGCGTCAATCGGACACCTGGTCTGTAAGATATATTCAAAATTTTAAAATAGGGCCCATTTGGATTCTAGTCTGATTAAACCTGGAAACACTCCAACATCTTCCAAAACTCAATTTTATTATCTCTAAAATGCCTCCTCGTCTCTAGGGTCCTCACCCCGTAGACGGCATGTCAATCAGACGCTCGATTTGCGAGTTACGCCAATTTTAGTGAAACGGGGCCGGTTGGGTCCAGGTCTAGTAGGGGCCCGGCATGGCCAACCCATTGGGCCCACAGGTCCGACCAGGATGGTTGAACTAGCCTCGCTGGTGAACCCAGCCCAGCTAGTGGACCTGACTTGCATGGAGAACCCAGACCACATGGGGTTCGGTTGCGCTGGAACAGATGTGGGGCGTCTGGTTCACCTAGCTGGCGCTCCCACAGGGCGCCTCCCCACCACCCAAAACGGCCGACACAAGCAAACTATTTTGCTCCAGCCAAGAATTTTTGAGTGGGCCCCTCCTCTCCCACATGGTGTGCTGGCACTGCGTTATCATCCCACTGTAGCTGGTATGGGTCGGTCGCTGTGTCGCTTCCCAAGTGGTGTCACACTAGCGGAACCTTCCACGAGCCACAGAAGATGCTCTGGTGATCCGTTTTCTTTCTCATCTTTTCCTATTGGCCTCTTGGTTCATCTACTTCACTAAGAAGCCCACAAAAATTGGATTTCCACCTTGTTTCTTGTTCTACCATGGAGAATGATCAAAATCCAAGATCATCAGAGGGTCCAGCCTTGTTTGGATTGTCTGGTGCCCTCCGCTTTAGCGTTTTATCAAGGGGTGATAAAAATCATCATATAGGATAACGAAAACCCCAAATCAAAACCCAGCAATGACCTCTCACAAGAACGAATGAGTCACAGATCAACCCGTTAGTCAGTTGATCAGTGTCCATTGTATTTTTCATGAATGGAAAAGATGAATCATTAAACACATAAATCCCCTACCTTGACTCAGTGGAATCCACTATAGATGAAGCAAGGAATTTTGTGTTAGTTTTCATTATTCATAGGTTGTTCTCCATTCCTCATTGAAGAGGAAATTCATCGGTTCTTCGTCATATGTTTCCTCAGGATTTATAATCCGTTAACCAATAGATTGATTAAAAAAAGAAATCGACTCCACGTTGTGCTTGTTAATGTCGCTCATTAATGAACCCTAGTTAATGGACGATTAATTGAACTGGTATTTAAGTTACACAATAAAATAAACAATTCTTTAAATTACCTTCATTTAATTCTTGTCGTTACACTGTGGTTTCTCCAACCAGAACACAATGGTTGAAGTGAGAAATAAAATAACTTAAATAGTTATTTTATTATTTTTTCAAAAAGTATAAAATTTAACTTTTCTGTCCGACCCTTGCCAGTCAAAGTTAAGATTTTCATAGGATAATCATGGAACAGTGAATTCAACGGTGCCCTCATATTCTTAATATGATCACCACTTCAAAATATATAAAAACATTCTCACACATTTACTGGACGTACTTGAATAAAAGTTCAAAAATAATTAAAATTCACCCTCAACCCGTGCTGGTAAAGGTTAGGCTCTGCCGAAGGGGAAAAAACCCCTACAAGCTGAACAAAACTCTTAGATTTTCAATATAAGATACCTTTTAGAAGGTATAAGTTTTTAACAATAATATAATTATTACTTAATTATTTTATTTACAGCTAAAAACTAATTTCCACTATTGGCCCACACCGGCCAATGTTAGGGTCATCCTATGGAAGAAATACCCTCACGAGCTCAGTGGTGGTCTCATATTTTTAATTTGAGTTTGCATTCATGATTTATAAGCAATTTAAAAATAAAATAATTTTATTTAATTATATTATTTATGATTATTCCATTTTCATGTTTTCTCACTGGTGGCCTGCACCGACTAAACTTAAGTCGTGCCTAGGGTAAAACTGCTATCCTGAACACAAATTTTCCCCCAAATTTCTGATATGGGCACCCGTTTAAGAGTTATTACACATATTCATTAAAATCACTCATCGACGCTATTTAAATCTTAACATTTTTTTGATGGTTCATTACAGGCAGTCCAGGCCTCAGAATCGCACATCGTCTCAACGACTGGTCTCTAAATAATTACATATAAAAAATTATTTGGAAATTTTAGGACATTACGTTCTCTCCACCTTAGGGATTTATATCCCCAAAATCCAAAACAAAGGGTAATAAAAAAATGGGGGTATTGAGCTTGAATCTAAGCCCCTCTCTCCCATGTGCTCTTCTAGAGATTATCGTGACTCTACGAAACGTGCACTAGAGGAATCAACCATCCATGAAGGACCTACTCCTATCAATCCTATATCTCCACCAGTGACTCTGAAAATGTCACCCCATCATCAATGTCCAACTCCTCCTAGTCTATGAAATTTGATGGATCATGCACGCACCTCCTCAGCTGCGACACATGGAAAACATTGTGGACACAGTGCATTTATGGGGGAAGGGCTTGGAGGTACACCACCTTGATAACTCTATTGAGGATCTGAAAAGGTCTGAATAACCTCAAAGTTAGATTTTCACCCCTTCCAAGTCTCTATAATCCCCTTCGGGGTGAGACCCAAAAGAAAAACATGGTCTCCCTCCTCAAACTCCAAGTGTCTCAGTCTCCTATCGGCATAAGACTTATATCTACTCTATTGAGGCCTTATCTTCACCTAGATGAATTGTGCCTTCTCAGTGGTAGCTCATACCAAATATGGACCCATGAGAGTGGGATCCCTTGGGTCTTTTTATCATATAAGTGGTCTTTATGGTCACTCGTACAAGGCCTAAAACTTTTCCATTACAATGGTGGATTGATAGCTATTTTTGTACACAAACTCCACCAGTGGCAGGTGGTCCTCCCAACTATGACCATAATCTAGGACACAAGTATGAAACATGTCCTACAAGGTCTGTACGGTTCACTCCGTCTGATCATCTGTCAGTGGGTAAAATCTGTGCTCAATCATGCTGGAACATGTTACTTAGCTTTCACTTTCTGAAAAGTGAGGCAACATGAAATGAACTCGGCCACCACTTTCTTCATCCATGTCCACTGTTACAGACGTCACAGGTCTTGGTACATCCTTTCCAAATCAGTATGTACCACCAAAGGGGATGTATGGAACCCCCTCAACACCTCCTCCTACAACATTACTTTTACTAAGTAGCATCCTATAACAAGGATGATTTTCTCCCCATCTATCGAAAAACCATCAGGAGAAAGTCGTGAGGATATCTAAGCACGCCCATCCTCATAGTCCACATCCACAAGTTTCTCCCCCCTAACTTACTGTAAGAGTGGGAGGTGTGACAGTCATAGACTGTAGGTAAGATGCTCCATCACCATCCACAAAGGATATTTGTATCATGGCTAGCTACTCTGCCACCTCACTCAGTAGTTATAAACCAAACCTCATGTTGAGTGTATCTGCCACCACGTTCCCCTTCCCAGGAGTATAGACTACATCAAAGTCATAGTCTTCGAAGAACTCCAGCCATCACCATTTTCTCAACTTCTATATGGCCTATGGGAACCTTTCCATCCATATAAAAGGCTACCTTTTAAATGAATGACGTTCCCATCGACCCTTTGGTAGTGGCTACTCATTCCCCACAACCACTTTGTTAAAGTGCCTATAATTCACACAAATACTTGAATACTAGGTCTTACTATGCCCTTCCCCAGAATGTCCCCCAACTATACTCTCAACTCGTAGAGCTCCACAGGATCCACACGATATGTAGTTTTAAATATCATTGATGTCCCTAGGTACAAAGAAAATGCAGAATTCCCTCTCTCTATGGGAAGGTAATCCTAGAAACATCATTTAAAAGTATTTTCCTTCCCACTTCCACTACTGTTGGGAACTAAAAACTCCAAAAAAACCTTCTTCCACAACGGCAAGGCTGGAAAACTAAAGAGTGATTAGATACACCCTCCTATGCATGATTTTATCCCATGATTCGTGGGTTTCCTCTTACACCACCCAAGGAAAACCTCATTCCAATGATATAGATATTCCACATCCTTTTTCCTAAATCATTCAATATGAGCATGAAATGTGGATTACCAGTACATACCCAAACTAACATCGTAAGGCCTCAATGCTGCCACCAAGAGGTTTCAACTAAATCTCTCATCACAAGGGTCAGATCACACCATTTAAATAATTATTATTATCAAGTTTCCTCCCATAGGTATCTCCAGACATAAGGGTCAAGTCAACGGCTTAACCAGAAACACAATGTCATTAACAATATTTGTGACAAGAATGAATGATTAGTACCTATGTATATTAATATAGAATCTTGTAGTAGACATATACCGTACCTCAAATCATTATTGGAACCCATGGGTCACACTCCTTGATAGCTTGCAGCTACTCTCTTCCCATATCTTCCAGCTCCCAGTGCCTCGTGGGGACCACATTGGGGAGGTGGTTGTAACATGTCGATATGTATACCACCTCCTTCTTCTCTCCTATCTTCCCTTCCATGTTTTCTACCCTAAAAATTCATCTGTCCATATAACTTTTTCTTCCTTAAACATTTTACACGTCCTAGTCTCTAGGGCTAACGTAAGTTTCCTGCTTTCTCATTGCTGACATTCACTAGTTATATCTACTCATCCAAATAACTTTCAACCACAAAAGGTTATCTCTAGAACCCTAACATAATTAGGAATGCACCGAGGAATATTGCTGGCTTGGATTTACCTAAACACATCTTGCACAGAGGATTGATCCCTGAAGCACTGGTTGTATCGTATTCATCGAGTACCTAGAATGGTCGGTACACCTCAATGAATACTCAGCTACCGACATGTCGTCCTTTCGAAGATATAGAATCTCTTGATAACACATACCCCTTAGCTTTTTATGGATAGAGAACCCTTCTATAAGGAAGGTTCTCAAGATTTTTCCATGGAAAAGTCACCTTATCATAAGATCAGCGTAATCTAAAACCAATTATTTCCCAACTAAGCCATGTAGAAGGCTCACTACCAGGACTTACATCTGATCTAATTGTGCCCTTATTAGACGGAAACTCGATCAGCACCTCAAGCTAGTCCTTACCTGCCTGTGACTCGGTATCGCCTCGAAACCTAAGGGGTATTTTTTGCTGAAACTCATGTAAGGCACTGATCCTAGATGTTTCATCAACCAGTAGTGCCAGTAGTAACTACTGACCAACAAGAAGTGGTATTGCAATGACACAGCCCGAAGGTAATATCTCTGGAAGTGGTCTTTATACTAAAGCCTCATCACTCTGCGGATCATCATCATGGTCATGCACTAGAATCCTAGATATCTGTCCAAGTGGAGGCATATTGAATGAAAATCATGATGAACCAACGTCAAAGTTCATACCTGGTGGGATGACTCAAAATAGATCAATAGAAAAACATTTTCAAGACATATGAAACTAGTGTTTTCTTATACTAAGTCAGAAAACAGAATTCAGGGTCTTGGTTTCTGGACACATCTGCCATTTCACCCATAATGGACTCCCTGGACTGAATTCCAAACTCAAGACACTTAACACTATGCCCCCATTGAAAAATACAGACTCTTACTTCTTTTGGTAAAACCGACCACCCTCTGATACCACTCTATCATGACCATCCCCCATGGCCCTTTCTCTGACTACCTCAAGCTTTCCTTCGATAGGCCAGGGGCAGGTGACTAGAACTAGAAAGGATAAACCCAAAAAGGGAAGCCATTTCATTTAAACCTGTAAACACATGGATAGAGAACATTGCATACAAGTAAAACCCGATGGAAAAGAAGTTGTAAAACCACTACTAAGTACCTCCACTGATTGTAGAACAATGTAATGAAAGTAAAAAAGGGGCCAATATACATTTCCAACTGAAAGAGTAGTATAAAAAAAGGGAAAACAAGATCTAGAGACTTTTTTACAAGGATCCTACCAGTAGGGTAGGTACAACTCATAGTCTATCGTTACTGCCACTCACCACATCTATCAATAACCTCCAAGCACTATCTAGCCTTGGCTCCCCAAGTCTCAGTTAATTTGTTCATCGTCTACACAAGACACAACAAGGTGAGGGTGAAGCCCGGGCAGGGGTGAGTATAACAATACTCAGTAGGGACCCCAAGACCTCTGAAGGTCTCTCAAAATCTCACAAGGTATAAACCAAAAAAGATTGATCTCAATCACAGAACACAAATGTAAAAGTCATCTCACACCAGGTATGCAACTTAGAGAATGGGAATATGTTTGATTAGTCTTAAGCTAGATCATATTATTCTATTGAGTGGCTCAACTACTGATCATAGAAGGGTTTCTCTACTTCCAATAAACAAAGGGTCACTCAGCTGCTAATACACAAAGGATCACACTACTGCCGATCCACAAAGGATCGCATTGCTGCCGATCCATAGAGGGTCTCTCTCATGTCAATCCATAGAGGGTTTCACTATTACTGATCCACAGAGAGACGCACTACTTTTGATCCACGTAGGGTCTCTCTCATACCCATCCATGGAGGGTCACTCTATTGTTGTTCCACAGAGGGTCGCATGGCTGCCGATCCATGGAGGGTTTCTCTGAAGTCGATCCATGGAGGGTGGCTCTCCACTTGACCGCAAACCACAAGATTCTCGTACTTGGTGCACTTGAGTTCTGAAGATTCTGCTCCTAATACAATCAGATGTACCTTAACCATCACAAAGTCTCACGAGTAAGTAAACCAATAAATTGCCTAGTTTTAAGGGTTCCAATGCGATAGACGGTGCATCAATCAGACACCTGGTCTGTATGATATAGGCAAAAAGGAAAAATAGGGCACTGTTGGATTCGAGTCTGATCCATCCCAGCCACACACCAACTTCTTTCAAAACTCAAGTGCATTATCTTAAAATGACTTCCTCATTGCAAGGGTCTTCATGTCATAGATGGCGCATCAATTGGATGCCCAGTTTGTGAGTTACAATAGTTTTAGTAAAACGGGGTAGGTCGGGTCCGGGTTTGGCTCTGCTGGAGGATCGAATTCGGCTGGCGGACCCGGCCTAGTTGGCTGATTTTCCTAGGATGGAAGACCCAGTATGGTTAGTGGGTCCGGCCCGGCTAGCGGACCCAGCTCAGGGGCGGGTGTGCCCTAGCTGTCAGACCCGGCCCGACTGGCGGGTCCGGCCCGATCGGAGAACCCAGCCCAGCTGGCAGACCCGACCCGGCTAGCAGGTCCGGCTCACCTATAGAATCGGGCCCACATGTGGGCCGATTGCATTGTACCAGATGTGGGGTGTCTAGTTCACCATGATGGAGGCGCCAGCAAGGCACCACCCACCTCTCAAACTGTCCAACACGAGTCGGTCGGTGTGCTCCAGCTGAGCAGCCCGAGAGGGTGGCTCCTCTCCCATGGGGTGCGCTAGTGCCGCGTATTCCACCCAATGTGGATGTGGCTTCTTTCGTCACGGCACCTATGATCACCGCTTCTCCACATGACCGGCACGGACCATCCATTATTGCAGGTCGTCGGTACTGCCACCGCCAGTCATGGGTGTCATCGCGCCGGTGGTGCTGCGCTGGTGGCACCTTCTGTGTGCCACCAGGGATGCTCCAATGGTCTTTTTTCCTTCCTGTTTGTTCCCAAGGGCCTCTTGTGTCACTACCTTCACTGTGAACCCATGAAAATCACCTTTCTTCCAATTTCTTAGTCTCCCATGGACAACGCTCAAAATCCAAGAGCAGTGGTGGATCATGTATTTGTTTGGATTGGCCCGCACCCTCCACATTAGTGTTATTTTAAGGGGTGATAAAAATCATCATATAAGATAAAGAAAACCCCAAAATCAAGGTCTAGAAAAAACCTCCCGCAAGAAAGGATGAGTTGCGGATCAACATGTTAGTCAGTTGATCCGTATTCATTTTATTTTTCAATAATGGAAATGATGAATCATTAAACACATAAATCCCAGACCTGGAATCAGTGGAATCCACTATGGACAAAGTAAGGAATCTTGCATTCATCATCATTCATTCTCTATTCTTCATTGAAGAGGAAATTCATTGGCGCTTCATTAGAGGTTTCTCCGAAATCACTAATCCATTCACCAATGGATTTATTAAATAAAAATAAATGGCCTCTGTGTTGTCCTCATTAATATTGATCATTAAAGAACATTAATTAATGAACCATTAATTAAACCGGTGTTGTGGTTACACAATAAAAGGAATGGTTCATTAAATGACCATTATTTAATGCATTTATTTACGATGCAGTTTCGCCAACCCTCGCTAAATGGTTGATGTGAGAAATAAAATAACTTAAATAATTATTTTATTATTTTCCTAAATAGTATAAAATTTATCTTTTCCATCTTACCCTTTCCGGTCGAAGTTAAGCTTTCCCTAAGTGAATCTCGGTGCTGAAAATTCAATAGCGCCCTCAAATTTTCAATTTGATTACCAGTTCGAAAGATAGAAAAACATGCATGCATGTTTATTTATTGTACCTTAAAAAAGTTAAAAAATAATTTACATTAACCATCAACCCGCACCGATCGAGGTTAGGCTCTGCCTAAAGAGAACATACCCCCAAAAACTCAATGGTACTATTAGATTTTAAATCTGACTTAACATTTAGATGTTATAAGGGTTCAAAAATAAAATAATTGTTACTTAATTATTTTATTTATGACTAAAAACTGACTTCTATTATTGGTCCACACAAGCCAATGTTGTCATCTGCCTAAAGAAATCATACCCTAACAAGCTCAGTGGTGGTCGCATATTTTTAATTCGATTCGACGTTCGTGTGTTATAAGCAGTTGAAAAATAAAATAATTTTAATTTATTTATTTATTTACGGTAATGTTATTTTCCAATTTTCTAACCAGATGCCTGCACTAACTAAACTTAAGTCGCACCTAAGCTAAACTTCCCATTACGAATGTAATGGTGCCCTCAAATTTCTGATCTAGGCACCCATTTAAGAGTTATTCAACTTTTTCAGGAAAACCACTCACACATGCTATTTAAATCTTAACATTTATCGATGATTCTGGGCACACCAAACCTCATAATCACACGCTTTCCAAGTGCATTTTCTCAAAATAATTCCATTTAAAAAATTATAATAAAATTTAGGTACATTAAAATCCCATAAAAAGGGAATGTTGGGACCATACTGGTTACTGAATGTATCATATAACAGGGTTTCCACATAGGGTAAAATTGGTTGGGAGTGAATATTGGAAATGAAAGAAAAATATAACTATCATGTTCTGATGGAGAGAGAAAGAGAAAAAGGTCATGAGAAATTTAACAATCAAAAATCCATAAATCTGTGATAACAAAGGGACCTTATAATTCATTGAAGATAAAATTAATAGGATAATATTTTTTGTTTCAAGATCCTTTTTCCCTAAAGTTAAGAAAATTTAATGAAAATATATACTTTCATGATTTCAAGATAACCTCACCATTTGTTGTTCTTGGATCCACTTAACCTATTTCTCTAAAAAGTAAGGTGACTTTTTCATAACTAAAGTACTAACCGACCATTAGAACCATGATATTCGAGCCCATTTATCATCATTTGTCATCAACACAAAGTAATTCGAATAGGATATCCCATATTCATAAATCCACATATGGATAGATAACACTTTAATCTTAGTAACTTCATCTAAAGTTTAACATAAACTTTCAAAAAATGGTTAGCCTTATATCCCTTCCAAAAGATGAAAATTCAAAGTGTTGGTAATATTGTCATGAAATTGTCTTAACATTGATCCCTCATAGAACACAAAGTAGCTCTTGGTTGTCACATTCCAAACCTTTGAATACACATATCATATATGCTCTTGAAACGTGGTTATAAGTTAAATTACCATAAATACTTTTGGAAAACATGAATAATTCATTATTCCGATGACTACAAGATATATTATCAAAATTCATTAAGTTTTAAACTTCATCAATGATATCACATACTACTTGCCAACAAGTACTTTATTAGTTACAAGGTAATCATTACTGTCCACTACACTTATTTATATCTCATATATATTTATCCAAAAAAATTATCATAATATAAGTAACATATTAAGGGTTACCTTTCACTTAATCATTTGTTTTTCATGGACATCACCTTACCATTATATCACTTTTCTATTCCATCAGAACCATTCAACATGTTCTTGTAAATCCATAGAGAAAAACATAAATTGAACAATAATTATATATTTTATCTTTCATATAACATACTTCTTGAATCTGAATTCATAAAAACATTGACTAATTCATTATTAAGACACTAAAAAGTATACCTCATCATAATACCTCTTTTTTCACATTTCATATGTAGTCTCTTCATCTCTGGGAATGTAACCATTACTTGTACAACCTTTCTAGTCCTCTTTAGGATCCTTCCACTCGGGACACTGAGTTTTATAATGTCCATTTATTCTAAACTTAAAACACTTAACCTTAGAAGACAATGTAGGGAGGCCAATATTCTTATCCATTTTTTTTATCCAAAATCTTCATTGTCCCTTACATTCAATTATTTTTTACCTCTTCTGAAAAATAAAAAAATATTCTTGGTCTAATAATAAATTCACTTAGGTGATTCTTTCTACACTCTTAACATAAAGGAAACCAAATCTCCTTCATTCCATGGTATCCATTTCTCTAACTCTGAACGAACTCCTTATTTCTCTTCCATGGTATGTCAGATAGTTGTTCATTTCACACATTGTTAATCATGTTTCATGAAAACTAATTAGGCATGATAACAACATCTTCAACTCCATTGATCATCCCACATGACTGCACATAAGAAAATATTCCATCACATTCAACATTAATCCAATACATTATAGTTTCCATCATTCAGTAAAATCAGAAGCATAGTGTGAGCATTAATTATCATAGTAGAAAACAACATAGTCGTGAAAAGATATACTTTTTAAATTTCTAAATTATAGAGCCTTATTTAATATACGAAACCATAGTTTCATCCTATGTTACTCATACCAACTTATATATAAATCCTTCATGATGGTTTGTGAGGAATTTGTGAATTTACAAAGCATATCCCCCTGGAGTGTCAAACCAGGTGTGAAGCAAGGCCTATTGTTATGTTCCAGATTACACTGAGTTAGCCCTAGAACATCTAATTAAAGTTTCTTCCCCTGGGTACATCTATTACAAATCCACATCCTGTTTTATTATCCAGCCAGGTATGTATTTCTAGAAAACCACTCACTCTATCCTTTACCAAAATTCCAGGAATTTTTTATAAATTTTATGTCATTCTTATACTTCTCCTTAGATACATCCCTATACATATCATTATAAATATATACCTAGGAATCTCACTATGTTTTTCTAATCCCATTTTCCAAATTTTTACTATACAATTCCTTTTAAAAAAACTATAGTGAACAAGGATAAACATATATGGATATTACATTATTTTTTATGTATATTCAGTACATTAAAAAAATACATGATCGAGGACTATAACAGTTCTGTGTCTTTGGAATCATGGAAATAAAATATTTTATCCTAGGGAAATATAATTAATATCTCCCATAAATATCTCCACCTTTAGTATTTTTACCTAAAACCTTTCTTCATAACCTAGTAAAAAAAATATAAGAAAGGGGTGAGCTAAAATGCTCAAATTCTTAGTATGGGTTCACTCCTCACACCATCTTTATAGTCATGGTTCACTTCCATGGTCATCTTAGTTGCATGATTTCACTCCTCATACCATCTTGGTAGTCATGGTTCACTCACATGGCCATCTTAGTAGCATGAGTTCACTCCTCACACCATATTTCTAGTCATGGTTTACTCCCATGGCCATCTTAATAGTCAAGGTTTACTCCCAATACTATCTTAGTATATTTTATGAGATATAAATCATTACCCAATGCATTATAGAGATATATAGGTCCTACCAATCTCACAGTTAAATCATACATACATAACCCACAAAATCATAAAAAATCATATCCTAATGCATAAAATTAAATGAGTATCATAAAAATGTAAACATATCAGAACCTGTAGAAAAGATACAAGTTTCATAATCATTTCGTCAAAATCATAAATTTTTAAAGATAAATCGATTTCACAAACATATAATCCATGAAAGAGAAATGGATTTCCTAAACATAAAACCCATGAAATAGAATTGATTTTCATAAAAACCATCACATTAAGCATAGCCCTTTCATAGAAAGGATATGAATGGAACCATTAGATAATTTCCTTAAAGTGCCTGAGTAACATTAATGGATATCATATTAGATATAAAATAATCATGAAATTTATCTAAAACATTTCTTGAAGAAAATATCCATTCCTATTTGAAAAATAATTTTTAATAATTAAAACCATTTTTGAATATTTTTTTATAGAAAATAAATTTACAAAATATAAATCATAAATGAGAACATTTGAAAGCAATTTTCTTTGAAAATTTATAATATAATCCTCAAATATTTTTATAAATATTCTTCTTCAAAAACATTGAAAAATTATAAATAAATATTGAAAAATTATTAATAATCATTTTTTTGGAAAATACTTTGAAAATTTATAAATAGTTTTTGAAAACATTTTAAATTATATTTTCCTTTAAAATACATTGAATACGTAAAAATATATCTTGAACACATTTTGGAATATTTTACTTATAAAAACATGTAAAAGAAGATTGAAAATGTTTTGAAACCCTTTTCCTTGAAAACATATTAAATAAGATTGAAAACATTTTAAAACCCATTTTCAATGAAAATATATTTCAAAAACATTTTTTAAATAAAATAACCTTTAAAAATGAAAATAAAACTTCAAAGAATTGATTATTGATAAATTTTTACATGTCGTACGAGGTAAAAAAGAACATTCTTTTTTCATAGTAAAAATGATCATAAATTGCCTTGTTCGGGAAGAGACAAGAAGAATAATTTTAAAACATTTTTAATAGAAAAAAGGATAAAAATTTAATCTAATGATCATAGGAGATTACTATAATATTCTTCAAAACCCTTTTTAGAAAACATGGTTTTTAAAGAAGACATATTATTGACCAAAGAGAGGGTAAAGTTGAGCTTTCTTAAAAACAATTTCCTAACTATCTTACTTACCAAAGAGTATAAAATTTTACTAGTACCCAAATATATCATTAATAACCATAGTAAAAGAAAATTATTGAACTTATTTAGATATTTAACATAATAATTTATCATATTAATCATAAACAGATACAATCTCAAAAAGCGATGAGGTTGTTACAATAAACTTTTATAATTTGGTAACATGGGATCATACTCTCCATGTAAGAAAATTGAAATTAAAGTAATCTTAAGATATCTTGAAAAATATTATATTCAGAATATATATTTTAATTTTTAATTATATACACCTCAAAAAATAATTTATGTGCATAACAAAACATGAGTCTTCCAGAAGCAAAATTTCTATATAACTATTTTACAGATTTGGTAACTTTTAAAACTTAAACCCCATGAAAGAAAGGTAATAAAATAGATATATGAGTACAAATTAATATAATTAAAATAAAACTAAAATTAAACAATGTTCATTACATACACCAAACAAAAGTAAATAGTGGTGAATATAGCATGTATCTCATGGAAATAAAAAGATAGAAGAAATATCCTTACCTTGTGTCTTGACTCTCATCATATGCATTCTAACCACCTATATAATAAATATAAATTTATTATAAATATTTTTATATAACCATATTATTATACCAAATGCCATAAGTTGTTTTATTATGACCTTATATTACCCTCATATTAACAATCCTATGTTAAGGTTTCACTTTAGGTAATTTTGCTTAATTATTCGTATGTGTCTTAATTTGTTATATCTTTGGTATTTATGATTTCTGTAATGATTAAAAAATGTTAAATATCATATAAATATCATTTATATGCATTATAATTGTATTATAATAATATAAAAAATATATAGTTATGAAACGGAATTCACCGTTCATGGAGACGGTTGGTCGTACATATGCATTAACATTATTTCACTACAATTGTCATGTTGATAGAATGAAATAAAAAGGAATATGTGTATATATATCTATATTTATTTCATTATTAAAATAGATATATTACATTATATATATCTTATATACTCACTAAAATCATCCTTAATACAATCCATGTAGTGTATGAACAAATCATATCGCTCTAAGGGGGCGGTAGTTCACACTTCCTCAAATGAAATTATTATATCTACATAAGATAAAAATCATAACGGAATATTAAAAATAAAAATTACAGTATCCTAAAGGCATTATAAATATAACATATATATTAAAAAAATATATTTTCCACCATAATTTTCACCATGATAGGTGGTAATGGAAAAATGAACAATCGTCGTTTCGTGAGGCAGTAGTTCATCGCACATAGAAATAGTATGTTTGTTTCCCATTATATGAAGGTGTGAGTAAGTTTTTATCAAAATATTTACATAAAAACATAATTGTATATTTATTTTATATTTTTTTTCATATAATCATATAATAAAGATATTTTTTGGGGTGGAGAAGGAATATTAAATAATGGACATGAGAGAATACATTACCTCTTAATCAGGTAACTCATTTTGGTTTATACAAAAAGGATTAAGTGGATTTCTTTATATAAAAGAGATATATTATAGGATGAATGGATTAATTATGGTAAGTTTATTAATAAGGTATTAGACGAACTTAGGAGGTTTGAGAGGGGTGAGAAAGTGGGATTGATGGTGGTTTTTACAGGGAAGGAAAAGGTCTCACTTGTAATTTTTAGAAACAAGTTTAGTTTAGATGTGTTCTTACCTAATAAAGTCATACCAAACAAAAAACTCAAGAATATAAGGTTTATAGCCTAAATATGGACATAAAATGGGTTTTTTTACAAGTGTCTATGTCATTTGGACCCTTTATTTTAAGCTTTAGTCACTAATTAATCTTAATTTGGCATTAATCATTGTGATTAATTTTAATCACGTTTACTAATATTTTTTATCAAAAATTAACTTTGTCTTATTATAATATAAATATTATACTGAATACAATAGTTTTTGTTAGTTTTTTTTTAAATTTAAAACATAGAAGAGGGAAACTTATGATTAATGATAACCCCACAGGCAGGACGAAATGATGAGTGTTTAATGCAAAAAATTGGTCAAATGCTTATTGAGATTTTGTATTCAATTTCGAACTGAAATTGATTCTAATGAATTAAATTGTATTGATAGATGTAATATTTATCTAATTTTTCCTTAACATAAATTTATAATATCATTTAATATTAATAAATAATTAAACATAAAGGTATTTTTTTAACTAAAAAACATTATTTTTCTCTATCCATCAAAAAATGAGGTTTCTCATAAAAATTCCAAAAAAAACTCTAGACTAATTTTTATGTTCTAAATTATAAAATGAAGTGTATTTTATCAAATTCATTTTCTAAATTTTTCTAAAAATTATTTCATTCTTAAAAGAGGTTCCTTCAAAAAATGGTATTTTTAAAATAAAATGACTTTACCAAAATTCATAATTTTCATTATCAATATGTTTTATTTATATAAAAAATAATAAAGAATATTTGAAAATTAGTTATTACTATTCATAAAATTATGTTTAAAGGATGGGTTATAATTATCTAATTTAAAAAATATAATAATAAAAAGATGTTTCATAGAAACATATATGTTGTGTGAAACATACGCCAAGTCAGTGTTGCGGGTAGTACAATCCAAGTTGGAATTGTGCATAACAAAATCCAAGTTGGTATTTCATGTAGTGAAATCCAAGTTAGTTTTTCATGTAGTGAAATTTTATTTGGTATTTCATATAAAATTAATGTTTTAAAAACTTTTTTAATATATATATATATATACATAAACAATTTCTAGTGTCACGTGAAATAAAAAAATATCAAAAAGATAAATTAATTAAAAAAATATTTCACAAAACCTTAGGGTGTTACACTACTTCACACTTCACTGTTTGGATTCATGTTTTAGAAAACTGGGCACCAGATGTGTGTTGGTAGTATCTTAAGGACAAACCTTTAATAGTTGGCTCACTCTTTTAGAAAAATTATTTGGTGACCATGCGTATCCCTTTTTTTAAGGTTTCATGGTTTCTTCAGGGCACTTGCACAGTTTTGATAAACTGTATGACAATTATGATCCTTCCAAATTAATCTCAAAACATATTTCAAAGTTTCCTAGAGGTGGTTCATGGTTTTTACTAACTGTGTACAAACTGGTCACCTCAAAAAATACATCAGAAATATTAAAAAAATTCATTGAACATCTTAAAACAAAAAAAAACAAACATTGTAAAGTCTCTAAAAAGATAAAATAGTGGCCATGTTACTAATTCCAAGGGTTCTACATTATCCCCATCAATGGTATGTCTACTCTTAGAAAGTAAAAACCAGTGTTTTCCTAGAATAATTGAGGCCATTGTTCCATGATTTATTTTTGATGCCCCCATGTATCATCCTAAATCTGATCATACTACCCCAAAATAAATACTAAACTAATTCATTTCCCATAAAATATGTTATCCTTCCATAAAAAATCGACACTAGAACATAAATCAATGTAGAATCCATATCAAGATCAATATTGTCCCATAAAATAACATAGTCAGGGTCAAGCTTGATCTTCCTCAATTGAGATATATGTAACACATTGTGGAAAGAACTAAAAATTGGTGGTAAATCCAATTCAAAACTGACATCACCAATGTGTTATATTATCTCGAAATTTTCAATGTATTGTGGCGAAAACTTTACCAACATAAAAAATGATAATTCCTAAGACATAGAGAGATTATAAAAAAAACATGATAAGATACCCAAAATGATAATGGACACTAATGATTATTCTCAAAATATTTTTTATGACTCCGAGTTATCACCATCCTTTTTCTAATCTACAAAATATTTTTTGTTATTTCTTGCACAAGTCTGGGTATAATCAGCGAATTCTCGCATATTTATATCCATGAAATTACAAAATGAAAAAGGAGCTTATAATATTCTTCCAAAGGAGTCATATTTATTGAGGACTGAAAAATATTATTTAATGGGAACTATAATAACAAAATGTGTTCCTCCCATGATCCAAAAAAATCCATTACACAATCCCTAAGAATGTCCTCAAATGTTTGGATTTTACTTATAAAATGTCCATCCATTTTTAATGATAGGTTATTATTATATTCTACTAGGTTCCAAGGGATTTCTACAAGGATATCCAAAAATGAGATGTAAACAAGGGTTCTTAGTCAGATACAATCGAGACTTGAATGCCATTCATCTTTATAATTTCCCAAATATAGATTTTTTATGATTCTTCTATCGTATTAGTTTCATGAATATGAATAGAATGAGATAAATTTATGAGTAAACTCATTGTCACCCATATGTATTCGGGTTCCCTAACTATCATAGGTATACCTATTACATAATCCATTATTTTATGCTCACATTCCCACATGGAAAATTGTAATGACTATAACAAACCAAGTAGACCTTTATTCTCTATCGAAACCTAATGAAAGGTAAGGAATCTCATGGAATACTCTTATAAATATGTTTTCATGAAAACCCATAAAAACAATGATTTATAAACTATATAAATTTTCTCAATCCCAACATGAAAAACCCATATCAAATGGTGGTAGGAAATAAGAATTTATTCCTAATGAGGCAAAGGTATAACCTTATAATCTGAAAACTATAGAACTAGAATCCCATATATCGTATATCCGTCAATGTTATCCCCAACATTTAGTTTTTACCTCATGGTATCATATTCCGGATCAGATGTTTGATCATTCCTAACCTCCTAAACCAATTCATAGATAGTAGAAACCAAAAATAAAACTACAACATTACCTTGTCCTATAAAATCCAGATGCATATCAGTTATGATTGATGTATGTTATCATTGATCTAAAGACACTTTATCCAAATTGAGTATATGAATTCCAAATTAATTTACCTTCAATAGAATGTTTTTACCCATATTATACAATAATTCAAAATAAAACGTTTTAAGATATTCTATCTATATTTTTTTCCTTAGATTTAAATATCCTTGAGACAATGTGATTCAAGATTTTATGATCCATATAAACCATAAATTTATCACTAATAATATAGGGATTCCACATCTCTAAGGAATGAAATATGATATCCAATATTAAATCATGTTTTTCATATTTATTCTCCTATATCTATAATTGTTATAATCTATAAGAGATATCTTGATCATGTTTTATGAGAACACACCCCAACCAATATCCTCATGCAGCACAAAAGATTGCATATCCCTACCCACACTCTAGAAATGCAAGGATAGTTGTTGATGTAATTTAAACCTTTTTTCATGAAATTATTTATAACATTCATCATTCCATTGGAAAGGAATGCCTTTCCTCATCAAAGTTATCATTGGTGAGACCAAACATGAAAAATAATGTACAAAATGTCTATAGTATCTCTCTAAACGAAGGAAAATTTATATATCAAAGACATTTTTTGATGTTTTCCAATAAATAACAACTTATATCTACTCATGATTTGTAGAAAATAATTTTTTATAAATGACATGGCTGATTAAACGTACCTCTTTTTCCCGAAATCACACTTTGATAACTTAGCATAAAGGTGATGCTCCCACAAAATGACCAATAATATATCCAAGTATTAGCCATGATCATATTTTGTCCTAAAATACACAACAATATCATAAAAAAATAACACCAAAATGAATGCAGATACCTACGAAATATTCTATTCATCAATTCTAATAACATGACCGGTTCATTTGTAAGACCAAAAGGTATGTGACAAATTAAATATGTTCTTATATACTTTTAAAATTTATATTGATAATATCCTCCTTAAAAAATAATAGTTTTCAATATCCTGAATGTAAATTGGTTTTAGAGAACTAATGATCTCCCCTTAATCAATAAAACAGTTCATAAATTCATGGAATAGGACAATGGTTCTTTATTGTAACATGTTTAAGTTTATAATAATGCCCAAAAATCCAAAGAGTATCATCAACCTTATTCATAAAAATAATCGATGCTACCCACTAAGATGTTCCCAATAAAATGAACCATTTACTTTAAAACTCTTCCAACTAATCTTTCATATCCATAAAATTTGTTAGTGTTATCCTGTAATAAGGAACTGAATTAGTACTCATCCCCGTTAGGATATCCATCATAAACTCCACTTCTCTTTTGGGTGGAACATTTGATAATTTGTTAGAAAAAATCTCAAGAAATTGGTTGATGATAGTTTGAAAATATCTATTTTTGATCTCATCTATAGGTGAAAATTTAACTTCTCCCAATTGATAAGATATGGTTCTAATCACCAGTTCCAAAATTCCATCTCTACTTGACTTTACATTCCAATATCCTCTAATGAGATATCTGTTTCCATAAATTGGTATCAAACTAAAGTTTTGAACATAATAGTCAATGTGGTCCTTGATTGATGTCAATCAATCCAATCCCAAAATATAGTAATAGAAATCCATATGAATAACAATGAAATAAAAAAAGAATCGCATACCCATCGATCATTATATAACAACCATTAAACATAGAGTCTTGACTCTATTTTATTCCAAGATGAGTTTGAATTTTGAAAATAGAGGGAATAATATCCATATGAAACCCTGCATTATTAAAAAATTGAGATTCAAAAAATTATTGGTATTCATTAATATCAAAAAAAAATTGCAGAAGGTTGGAATTAAAAAGAATCAAATCTATCACCATCGAAGGACCTGATTGATCATCCATTATCATTTTCTAAATTACATACAATTACTCACTCATTATTATTTTTTCTTTTTTACCCTATTTAGATTTTATAGGTTTATGAGTCATGGTTTTCCTAGAATCATCTTGTCTAACTTGGTTCTGATAATGATATTTATACTTATGAGCTCATCTAGTTGAAGAAATTGATGTCTGAGAAACACAATATGTTTCTCTAGCACGAGACCTTAGAGCATTGTGACAATAACAATACAGATTTCCCATTTAATTACAATTTTGAATAAATTTAAGTGATTTCATACAATATCATTTCATATTCTTGAAATATAAACATTCAAAAATATTAGGTCTAAATTTTTAATTGAAGATGAATGTTTACTGATCTCAGGGTTTCATTATAAGTTGTCCTAAAAATCTAGAAGTAGGTGTAATTCTTATGATTATTCCTATAATTATAGTTACAACATTCTATCATAAGAATAAATAATCTCCCTTTGACTATATTACCTAATATGTCTCTTTATACTTCTATCTCTCTGGTGGCCATTTTTGTAGAGTATATAATATAATGAATGAAAATCTTTGAGAGAATTTATAATCTGAATTATGACCAAAAAATGTGTTCCTTAAAGGACACAGTTGTTACAATTTTTGAGTCGATGTGTGATAAATTTATAAATTTATCTGTATATTCTGTTACAAATAAATTATTCTTCTCCATTCTAAATAAATGTGTTATTAAACATATCTAAAAGTAGTGAGGATATATTTTTTTGTTAAAAAATACTCAAAATCCTCCCATGTAATGCCTTGGTCAACTTTATCATGAATAATTAAATCCCACCATTATAATTCAATATCCTCTATCATATATGTTTCCAAATTTAATTTCAACTCTACTAGTGTCTTAAGGAAATATAAGATTAAAGTCATCATATTCAACTATAATACTTCCTTTTCTGGTTCAAAATCCCTCCAAAATGTGGCTTGGTTCTACTTTTGGAATTAATCTAAGTGGTTCACTTTTCAAGGATCATCATTCTTATTACCCATATCCATGGCCAAAAAATCATATAAAAGTTATTTAAACTAGCTATTGGTTCACATGTGGCTCAGGTGTAACCACATTTTCAGTAGCTTCTTCTAGTTGATTTTTATGATATCTGTCTAGTTCCATTTTCTATGCATATAAAAAACTGCATTTAGTCTCTCTACTGAGAAACTTATTCTTAGTAATTTCCATTTACAATATCAACACTTATCACAATCATATATTTTCAAAATCCAACCATTGTTAAAAAATTTCTAATCATTTTCTTAAATGAAACAAGCATTATATTAAAATTAAACCATTTCAACCATTTTCAAAATTCAACACCATTTTTTACCATTTCATAAATCATTAAACTCAGAATGAATAATGCATCTCTAGTATGAATTATAACATAAACATAATGATAGGAAACTATCATTATCTAAACCCATGATGATGAGGTGAAGTTAAACCAATAAGTGTATCCAAACACTTTTATACCCAAACTAACATAGAAACTATAAGTTTAGTATAAAAAGTTTATCTATGTCTATTCATGCTATGAATTTCAGGTTTCTACATTTCTATATCCTTACTACCAATACAACTAACTAACTGAAAAAAGATGATGCCACTTCTAACATCTTTCCCTGCCTCATAAGGTTGAAAAGTGGTAGAGGTGCTACTAGGACATAGGTGACATCCCCAACCCCAAAAATATAGCAATAAATTTTAACTTATTCAAGAATATTGGGGGTGTGAATTTCCCTGTTGAAATATAAAACACCCAGACAACATGAACAATAAAAATACAATCCTTTATATGATGCATAAAAAAATACATCCAAAATCACTCCCAATAACAAACATCCACATTATTGTTACAACATATATTAAATATAAAACTCCAAAAATGACATTATTCAACAGGTCAAGAAAAAAACTCCCAAATATCCCTAATCTCAAAATTCACATGGCTATTCCATTGTATAAAAAATAATCACTAAATAAATAAGATACTATGCCTTTACATGATTCTCCATAGATGAAATCTGAAAACATACCAAATTTCCCAAGAAAGGGTGAGTATAAACTCAGTAGGATTTCCCCAATGACTTCGCAAATCACAAAAATTAGGATAAAAATTATTATTAAAATTTATATAAATATTTTAAATGTAGTTTAAATAATTTCTATCAAACCCATAAACACATTCGATGAGAAAAAAATTATAATTTTCTAAACCCATTTCATGTTATTTGTAATACTCATCCCCATGTCTCTAGACATGAACACATGGATGCTAAGGGAGCTTTCCATACTCATTAGTGGTCTCTCATCCATCCAAAAAGTTGTTACTTATTTTCAAACCTCCTTGTTCCTTAATAGAACATGCTCCATATATTTGGTCATCCCCTTGTAACCCAATAATAGAGGCATTATTCAGGGTCACTTCAAAATAATAATCTCACAAAAACCATTTATTCCAAAAACCTTGCAATGAAATTTAATATTAAACAAATTATTTATTATAAAAATTTCATCAAACTACTAGTTTTCATCAAACAAAATCCGTAATTTTGAAACTATAATTTAAAATTTATTAACAAAGAGGGTTTTCCACAAAATCTATTAAATTCCCCAATTTCCCAACCATAACCAAAATTGGATTTACATCCTGAAACACACAAAGTTTTTAAAATAACTTAAAGAAAAAAAATTTAACTAAAACAAATAATTTATGTTCTTAGTAAAGTATATAGAAAAGAGAATCCGCCTACCTCTCAATGGTCAATGAAAAAAAGAACGTCACTACAAAAAACTAGATCATGGCTTGGATATTCTTCCGTTCAATAGATTCAAAAATATATCATCCAGATTATCATAGAGAGATATTGATCTATCCATAAAAAAATTATATATCTGCTTCTATAAAACATTATAAAAATAGATCTAAGAATAATGGAGAAGAATGGGTACTTACTGATGATTCTAGATCTACAACACACTTTAAATCTCCTTGAATTCATTTACGGATCAAAGGGAAAGGTATATTAATCCTTGTGAGGGAGTGGAATTTGATATCCTTGAGAATTAATAGGATATTGAGGAATAATTAATATTATATCAATGATTTTCAGAGTTCTAACCATATATCACATAGTTAGGTTGAACAGTTTGAAAACCCATCAGTCAACTATGTGATGCAAAAATAATAAGGCCACACCTCTCATAGTTGAATCCCACAGTTCGAGAAACCATGATCCAACTATGTTTTCCTTTATTTCAAGTTTAAAAGATTCCCTTGGGCACTCACGTCATTTGTCCAAACCATGTTCCAATCGTGCACCTTCCTAATTAATCCCAAAACCTGTTGCACGGTTTCTTAGAGGTGGTTCCTGGTTTATAATATCCATGAACCTCCATAAACACCTAAAAACTTGATCAAAGATCCTCAAACCTCCCAAAATTTATACCAATTACTGTACAGTCTCAAAACACACAAAAATAGAGGTCAAGTACCAAAATTGGAGCTGCTACAGTTATCATATTATGTTTCATCACTTAAAAATATAGAACATTGGTGATATGTACTAAATTTGGATCTCAAACTAATCCAATTCCAATGATTTATAACTTGTGATTTCCAAAAAAGGTGAAATATCTTTCATAAATTTTATATCATGACTGAATGTGGGAAAAATAATCACTCATATGTCTTGAAAAGGAACTTTCCATGAACCATTTTTCATTGTTTTTCCTATGGATTTTTTCATATAAAAACATAGTAAAAAAGAATTTTTATTGGTATATAAATACTCTTGGTTTGAACAATGTTAACTTATAAATATTTGAAACCCAAAACTCACATATCTTTTTTAGAATTTAAATACTCGAATTTAGATCAACATTTTTAATGAATGTTATTTTTAACACCATAGAATTTTGGTTCTTTATGATAAAAATATTTTTTTAATGACCAATAACTACATAGGGAAATAAAGTAATATTTAAAAAAATTCTATTCTTATAACTATTAATAAAATAATTCTAACCGATCTTAGGTTTTTCTCTATTTCTGTTTATGCCTTGTTTCTTCGTTTTTTTTTCTTTATAAATACTAATGATTTGATTGAGATAATTTCTAACAATAGTAAATACACTAGAATAATCTTTTAAATATCTGACTTCATCCATAAATTTGTTTTACTATCATGGATAGCACAACTATAAGTATAAGAATATAGTTTAGATCTTAATTATAAGATTTTCTTTTACAAATAACCTTTTCCCTTTGTAACAGGATCATAATATTTTTTTAAATGTTTTATGACTTTTCTTGAGTGATACAAAATTATATTCTATCACGAACCAATATTCACTAATTTACTGGAATGAATAGTTTTCAGTTTTAGATTGATAAGAAGAATAATAAATAGGTTTTACCTCATCTGTATGATTCTTAAATTACATATTTGTTTTCATATTTAATTTTTTTTATTTAAATCACAACATAAATCGTCAATGGAGTATTCATAAGCATTCCAAGTGGCCTTCATTTACTTATTATCCTTTTTATTTTATTAATATTTCTTTTGGAAGTACTTTTTTGAATTATTATTCTATTTGATCTGAGGATACTAAATTTTAATTTGTCTTAAATTCTTTCATTCATAACACCACCATTCATTCAAATTTCCAAAAACATTTTTCTACTTATTAAAATATTTCATAAATCCTATTATATTATTATAAAACGTTTTTAACATCCTTGAGAAATGATAAATTTCTCTATAATATTGTAATAATCATGAATCTAAATTACTATATGATCCTGATGGTATTTTTTATTTAGATTTATTATCAACCTTAGAAGTAGAAAATTTCTGGGAAGAATTCTCTTTTTAAATTACTTTGTGATATACTAATTTAGCCTCCATTTTTTCTTTATAAATGATGATATTTCCAATAATGTATTTTATCCTAAATCACTTAATAATATTCACTTTTATGATGGAAGTAGATATTCCACTCCACTTATATAGTAATAATCTTAGGACTTTCAATGTTTAATCAGGTTCAACAATAGGAGTTTATAAAGTAGAAATATCGTTGATAATATTTCTGAGTATACCAATTATATTTGTTGTTATCTAACCATATTTCATTCTAAAGGTTTCTAATTTATGCTTGAAATGGTTTACCAGTGTTCTTTGACATTTTTAGTTCCCTCATAAGTAATTGAAATGGTACTCTACATTTCAATAGTTGTGGAACATTTTTAAACATTATTTAAATCATAAGGACCAAGTCCACATATAATGTAATTTATAGTTTTTTAGATGATATCAAATTAAACTTCGTTTCTAGAATTCCAAGTCTCTAGTTTACCCTTATAAATTTTCTAAGGCATGATAGCCCATAAATAGACTTTTAAACCAAGGTTCTTCAAATACAGAATCATTCTAGACTTCTAGCAACCACAATTTTTACCATTAAAGTACAATGTTCTAATAATAGACATTACTTATTTAGAATTAGTCATTGTAGAAACCTTATAAAATGATCTTTGGACTTAAATTATAAAATATTGAGAACTCAAAAGCCACATGAATTGATACCAATTATTTTCTGGGTAGGTTATTCACAATTACCCATGAGGGGGTAAATTGTGATCTTAAAATTTTTACCACCAAAAAATCACCATATTTGAATCATATAATGAATCTATAGTTCACTAAAAATTAGATAATAAGTGTAATATTAAAATAGAATATATAGATCAGAACATAATGAATTTGTATTGGTTTGGGGCACAAATATCATATAGTCTACTCCACCAATCACTCTCTTATAAAGCTTAGTAATTTTAACTATACATATACTTTTCCAAGAGAAATCAATAGTTGAGCACAAGAAAACATGATTTGTTACAATAGGTACCAATATCTTTCACTGGGATCTCCATTTTTCATGACCTATCATTTGTATTCCTATATTCAAAATAATGAATGTAAACATTACAAATATAATGGAATAATGATGTATGTGGGTTTAAAAAACCATTGAAAGTATCTATTAAAAATTTATGAAGATTCTATATATATTTAATAAATTTTTTGAAATGGATCTGGATAGCTTCATTTTTTATATATATAACATGAAAGCTTAAAATTGTAGAAGATTTTTGTTTTATATAATTTCTTTGATACCATTTGTAAAATCCTAGATATAGTCATCCATAATTACAAAATAAATAATGATTGTTGAATCTTTTACATTTGAAGGATTTTTATGCTTTAGATCTTTATATAAATAGGAAAAAAGAAAAACTTATAAATCCCATTTTTTATCAAATGGAAAAAATCCCCTTTATTTATAAAACTACTTAATTTATTATAAGTGATCAATTCCTCCCAAAAATTCATTCACTCATGTTATCATTATAAATATATAACACGTGATACTTTTCTACATAACCTAGGGAAATGGAAATATAAGAAGTGTTGAACTCAAAAACTCTATAAGGGAAACATATAACTCAGGTAACATGGAAAAAATATCACATAAATATAATGATAAAAATAATTAAACAATATGAAGACACATTGAAATTGAAACTAGAGGCATTATATATCCATGTAATAAATGAAAATGTGGATATAAATACTACTGATCTCATATAGATGGAATGCATAATTTCAGACATCAAAAACCTTCTGTCAAGGACTTTTACCAAGACACGTTACTTTTCATCAAGACCATAGTAAAGGCATCTTATTGAATTTGGAAGGCATACACCAAATACCCAAACCAATTTTTTCTTCTTAGACTTTTTGATGCACCGAGGGGATTTATTTTCTAGTCCCCACCTATTATTTAATTAAGTTCAGTGCATTCACTGTAAGAGTCATCAATACCTTTTATATAATTTCTTGAGGAAACTCTTATTTAATAAAAGTTAGTCATCCATATAATTAAGAATATGGAATATCAAGACATGATCAACCTATATTAGCATTCAATAATAATAATTAATGCCTCTACCTTTCATCATGTCAATAAAATAGATAACATGTTCATAACACATTCTAATAAAGAAGTTGTATGGTCAAACAATACATTAAAAACATTCCAAACCCCATCCTTATTGGAATCACAATATAAAAAACACTAATGCTTTTTCTTATGTTAATAAAAAGGATGGCTTGAACATAACTAGTCTAGAGGAAGAAGGTGGATTGTTAAACACTACAACGTCAACTTTATCATAACTATCTATATTGGAATAACAATATAAAAAATGCCAATATTTTTTCCCATATTAATAAAAGGGATAGCATGATCACAACCCACCTATAGAAATAAGGTGGATGGTTAAACACTACATGGTCAACTTTCCAATAATCATTCATATTACAACAACAACATATGGAATACCAATAATTTTTCCAATTTAAATATAATTTATTTCTTTCTAGGTGGACATCATAGAATATGAAATTTTAAAAAAGTAATATTCACACCCTATAGGTCAATGACTATAAAACTAGGTTAATACTTGAACAACATGTTCATAAGATATCTAGAGAAATAAAGATGATGGTTTCAATATAATATATCGTAAATATTTATCAAATGGTTTAGGGAGTAGAAATTTACATCACCAAAAAATGACAGAATACCACATACTAAAATCAAAGGGTAGAATATACCAAACCTATAAAAAATAAGTTCAAAGAACAATGATAACGCAATAAACCAAATTGATTCACTAAAAATCATAACTATTATAGAAACAAATGTATCAGTTATCTCTAGAAAAAGGAAACATGATTTAGTTATTAAATCACATTAAATACAAGGAAAACATTTATATCACATTTATGGTATAGGAAATCAATGTAAAACCATTCAATGTAAACATGGTATATAATATGTAAGATGTCTCAAAGGATCATAATTGAGACAAAGAAAACCCTTGAAACTTAAGTAACACTTCAATCAAAATCCCTTGAAAATAGATAATTTAATGGAACTTAAAATACCATGATCAAAATAAAAATCATGATATGATATAGAAAATAGTTATTATATTGTCCAAAAAATGGAATAAGGTTTATAATACCAAACATGTCTCAAAGAGAGTAATTTGAGATGAAACCACTACCTCTTATCCCGACATCCAAAAACATAATTTCACCTAATATATAACAAACATAATTATTATAGTCACTTAATTTATAACCAAAATCATATCCATTTTAATTTATATACTTCATAAATTTCTATTCCTGATATGAATTCTTCTGATTTTCCATATCGAGTGTTTATAGTTTTGATTGTTTGTACAAGTTTCCTAATAGTGGTGTTATTTTTCATTATTTATTCAAGGTTAATCGTTACTATATCATTAAAATTATTATATATATTATTTATAATTATTTATTATTTTTCAGTTTCCCATCATGAGTGTTTTAGACCTTATCCTTGAAGATGAAGTCAATAATAAGCACGTTTTGGTGATTTTTTATGAATAGGGGGGTGTTTTTGTAATTGATAAATTTGATATTTATATAATATATTTATAACCCCAAAAAAATATTTAAATTTTTTTATAATATTATAGTAGTTACTATTTTAAAATAATATTTCATGGTATAAATTCAATGTTTTGGTCATGTAGGTGGTTAAACTGACCCAAACATGGTCATACCCTAATTTGATGAATGATTGTGAGGTGTTTTTATTGTAATATAATTACAAATAAAGATTAATGATATTATTTAGTGTTTATTAGTGTAATATATTATAATTTTTAATAATTATACATAGAATATAACTTATATAAAGTCATTACTTAGAAAAATATATCATTTTAACTCTTTGTTTTAAATTGTTGAATTGACGATAATCGTTTGTTGATCATATGATTAATAGGTTGTATAATTTATTATAGAAAACATAATGATATCATTAATATCATATTTATCGAATAATACCATCCTTAGATCCATCCTTTTAAGGTGGTTATGGAAAATGAAACATGTTGCATCACGGAGGCGAAAACCAGCATAATGCACAAAAAATTATTTTGTTTTTATTAGTGGAGGGGATAAATGAAAAAACTATGATAAAAAATTTATATAGAAACATTATAGTATATATACGATACCAATATTATTATATTAGTGTTACTAGAATAAATTTTAAATATCCTAATTAATAAGTAAACTAAGTGGTTCATAATACTCACGTCAGAGACATTAACTTTCCTCAGAAACAGGCTTATAAAGGAAGGAATTATAATAAATGGTGACCATGTGATTTTAAAAATTGGATTCGATTCTAGGAGGTTCATATTTTTATAATTATAAGATAAAATTTGAAAGAAATGTGTTTCTTGAAGTGTAGAATATGTTAACGTTTTATAACTGAAGGGAAGAGACGTTTTGGGAGTAACCCTTACATTTTAAATAATGTAAGGTTATTATTCAACTTTCAAAGGAATAAAATGGACACAATAAGAGATTAAAATGACTATGGGTAAAACTCACCTCAACCACCCCATTTTGAGACAAATTTGGGTGATTTTGGTATTTTTTTTTTAACCTTTTAACTTTTACCCAAATTTACTTCTACTTTGGTAATTAACCTCTATCCTTAGTAGTTAATTTTAAAGAGAAAGATTAAGATTTGACTTTCACCTTATTTTATAATTATATAATAAAATTTGAAAATAAATTTTTCATATAAAAGTTCTAATGGAATTACGGGTTATTTTTAAAATAATTAAACTTAATCATTTAATGAAAGATTTTAGAGAAATAATGATTTTAATATTAAATTTTGTATATAAGATAAAATTAATTTGAATAATTATTTTAATGAAAGAAATTGATTTATTATAAAAAATAATGGGTATGATGCTTTTAAAGAAATTCAAAACTTAATCTACCATAAAAATACTATATTTAAATAAAATATCAAAAATAGTTTTTATGTTAAACTAATATTGTAATTTTTTATAAAAAATTCCATAATTTTTATGATTTCAAAAAAAAATTAAATGAAAAATTTTATTCCTAAAATTAAAGTTTGATTACATAAAAGGTTTTCTAAATGTCATTTTCATTCTTATATAATGTTAAAGTCATACAAATCATAATTTTCATGAAAACCGTATTTCTCGACTAAAATATAACCATTTCAGATCAAACCTCAAAAATATATAATAAGTCAATTTCAATGTGAGGAATTTATAAAAGAAGTTATTTTTTATTAATTTAAAAATTAAAAACTTATAAATTCATATTCTTGAATAAAATAATTATATATATTGAAAACCAATTTTATTAAGAAAAATAAAATTTTCAAATATCAAATTTTATTAATATTTACTCCTGTAATTTACCAACTTAATTGGTATTTAAAATTTATTAATATCAAACATAATTTATCCTCATTAATCATATGTTTTGTCAAATAGAAATCTATATTTTATAAAAAGGAATTTTTTATTAAAATATATTTCTGAATAATAAATGATTATATTCGTTATTTTAGGTAATCTAATTGAATATAATTCATATTAAAAGTATCCTTTGTTTTATTTATACCAATATTTCATAAAAAGGTTACCCAAATTAATTCCTATCAATTCGACAACTATTTTTCAATGATCATACATAAATATTAATATTTTTTCTAAATATATTATGGTTTTGTTTAAGTCTTGGGTTGTTTGCATAGAAATTATAGAACACATTGAATCATTTAAAGGATGTCATATATTTTAATTTATTAGTGTTAAATTATACCCCTAAAATAAATTTCATCTGATTAATTCATATCATAAGATGAAAGTAATTTCTATTGTGTGCTTATAATTAATTATAAACTTCTAGATTATTATAGGTTGATTTAGGATGTAGAATGAAATTTATCAATATGAAAAATTATTATAAACACTTTATAAATTAAAGTAATCTATTACAAATTTTACATGGAATTATAGTAATGGATGTAGATTATACCCATAAGAAATAACTTCCCAAAAACATTGAAAATGATTTATATGATAATCATACCACTAAGGGTTTTTATAACTAAATATCTAGCAGTTTGTGAAAACTTACATAAAATAGGACACTAGAAAATCTAGATTTAAAACTCACTATGAGATAAATTAGTATTATTTGCATATCATTATCCTTGTGTGATTGTTTTTTTGTGACTATCTCTCTTGTTGGCCATTGTATTGGTATATTATGTTACATAATTCATAAATCTATTTTGACTGAAATAATCGATTTTAATTGTTTCTCTCTTTCCCTTACACATATGACTCAGATGACCTTCATCTATACACTTGTAGAATATACTCCCATGTTTCTTCCAATATTTTTGACATGTAGGTAATTGAATCTTCTCTATTTTATCATATTGGTCACCCAAAATTCTGTGAGATTATATCATTATCTTCTTTGGTGTGTTTGGGATTTCACATATGTTCAGTTTGTTAATCAAAATTCTTAATAGTTTTTTTTGGAATAATTACATTATTTCTCACTCTGACCTTTATCCAGAGAGGTTGTTCATTATGAAAATTTCCTTATTTTTCATAGACTACATTATTAAATTTGTTCATTATTCTTCACACATTACTTAAACCGAGAGAGTTGACCTGAGTAATTATAATTATAAAAGATTTATAAAAAATAACCATAAGAAAATTTAACCTCAAGATGTATCACTTTATAACACTATAATGTAAGCATATAGTTCTTAAAACTCAACTTATACCAGACTCAGTTCAACCTATATCACTATCAATTTAACATATATCATTATTGATTCAACCTAGGTTACTTTTAGGTTCATTCTCTTATACTTATTGACCTAATCCTAAAAATAGAGATCCGAAATTACTAAGAACATTATTAAAATATTCTAAAACCCATTTATCATTAAAATATATGCTCTCAAAATCTAACACATCCTTCCCCAAAAATTATTAGTCATTCCTACAATCAAATACCCAAGTATGTATATACCTGAATAATATACTCTCAATATCATACCTTTCAAAAAATATATTTTAATCTCTAAGATGTTAAACCATAATGGGCTTTCATATTTCCCCAAAAAGTAACTCTATCCTTAAACTGCAAATTGTATTAACTACTAGATCATACACTAGTCATTGTATATCATAATCACAAAAAATAGATTAACTTCTCCAAAAATTTCATCACTCAATTTTTGTTCCCAAGGTTACCAATAATATATAAATTATTCAAAATAAAGTCACTATTTATTACAAAAACGTCTTGCATTTTGTAAACCCAAGAGTTATGCATACTTAAATCATATCTTCTAAAATAATTATCCCAAAAAATATAACTTTGTAAAAAATTTCTCAAGGTTATTAATACTCATTAATATATTATTTTAAACTATTGATGTAAAATACTAAAGGGACTTTCTTGGCCATTTTATGTAATATGCAATAAAAATTAGAATATTCCAGAATATCATTGATAAATATCGCTCATTAATGAGGACTAATATATGAATCAATAATTGATTTATATTAATATATCATCCTCACTCACCAATATAAGAATATAAACTCACATTTTCTATCATAGTTGTCATATAATAATATTCTCAACCTCTTAATTATTCTCCCTTTTTCAGTAATAAGACATATTGATTTCTAGATACATAAATTTCTCAAATATGTACTCGTAATCCTATTTTAACCAAATACTAAAACCAAAATGGTTACGATATTATTCAAAATATATATATGAAAACATAAATCTGAATATTTTCCCCTTATAACACATTTGTTTTTAACATATGATACTTTTGGATCATCCAATGACTCCCTTGTTCGATCCTTTGTTATCCAACATTATTTTTATATTAAATTAATTAAACTAATAAGTTTTCATTATAATTAAATCCTTCATAATATTTTATAAATAGAATGTAATTAAACAAAGAGTATCCCCCATGAGGGTCATGTCAGGTGTGCAGTCTCAATCCCACTCATCATGAATCAATGTGATGATTAATTCAATTATAAAGAAGTATTTTTCAAGGTGATTTCCCCTAGGTGAATCCATACCATATCCAAATCCACATATCATTATCTTAAAATATAGTTATTGTGAAAATAATTCTATAGTATTTATTTTACAAAGACATCAGTGTATTCTTAGGGTTTTCACTGAAGTTTTCTTTTCCAAATCTCAAAAATAAAATATGCATTAATACCTTATAATTGAATCATATAATTAAACAAATGGATACCTATACCTTTCAACTTATGATCAAAGATACCTTATAAACCCTTAAATTATACTCAATAAACATCTTAATCTCTACATTTGTCCAAACCATTCCATTAATACCAATTGTGATGTTCTGGACCAACACTCCGAGATTAGATGCTCATAAAATCATTATTTATATGATTTCTTGGATACCAGCTATATAATACTGGATATAATAATCCATAATCACAAAATCAATATTTATTATTGAATTTCTTATTTATGAAAGATCTTTTCAAGTTTGTATCTTTAGAGAATTAGGATAAAACATAGACTAATATATCTCACATTCATTATATCAAATAAATAATTCTACCTTTTTATGTGAAACTATTTAATTCATGATAAGTTTATAATATTTCCCATATATTTTTGTACACATTTTATCCTTCTAAACATGTCATGTATTCTAATTTTCTCTATGACCAAAAGAAATAGAAACATAAGAATGGATGATCTTAAATTCTCAGTAAGAGAGACATATAACTGTATTAATAAAGGAATAAACAAGGAATAAATATTATGGAAGAAATTAGTAAACAACAGGAATACCTGATCAACATCAAATTGAGAGAAAATTATATAAATGATAATAATTGAAAACATAGATATCAGTTATGATGATCTCATACTAATGTAATTCATAATGTTAGACATCAAAAACATTTTATCAATGCTTCATGAAAAGTTACATTAGTTGTTTTGAGACTACAATCAATATATCTTTCTAAATTAATAAGGCATACAATAAATACCCAATACTTTTTTTGTCTCATGTGACCTTTCAATGCAATGAGGGAAAGATTATTATGGGAACCACCAATCATCTAATTAAGTCCAATACATTCACGATAAGAGTTATAAATACGTTTTATACCATTCCGTGAGAATACTCTTAGTGAATAAAACATGGATATTCATATAATGATGAATATATAATATAATTAAATGTTCATTGTTTGTTAGTGGTCAATAATCTTCAATAATTTCACTATGTTTTTCAAAGTCAATAAAAAATCTAACCAAGTCAAAACCCATCATGAGAAATAAGTTGGATGGTTTAATAATAAAAAGTCAATTTTCCAATAACATTCCATACTGAATAATAATATATGGAATGTCAATAATTTTCCTCATATTAATAAAAGGGATAACATGATCATATCCCTTCCTAAGGAATAAAGTGGATGGTTAAACACTACATTTTCAACATGCCAATAATCATCTGAATTTCAATAACAACATATCAAATGCCAATAATGTTCCCCGTGTTAATAAAATTAAATTATTTCTAGGTAAAAATTAACCAAATTGAATTATGAAAAATATTATGTTCATTCCATATATTTCAATGAGTATATGTATAATTCAAAACCTGAATAACATGATAATAAGACATATGAATAAAGAAGTTTGAATGTTTCAATAGTACATATTCCAAAAAGTGATAAATATTTATCAAAGGATTTATGTGGAAGAAATTTATATCCTAAAAATGATATAATTCTACATAATACAATCGAAGGGTCAAATTTACTCAACTTATATGAAATAATTTTAATTAATGATCAAAGCTCAATAGATGAAAATTTAATTACCAAAATTCATCAATACTATAGGAACAAAAAAATCAATAGCCACTTAAATAACAAAAAATGATTTCACTAGTAAATCCTATGAAAATAAAGGAAATATAGTACATAATATTCATGGTATATTAAATAAAAATAATTCTATAAAAATGCATCGTGTTGTATAACATGTGACATGGCTGAAAGTATTTGAATAGAGACAAAGAAAACATTTAAATCACAAGTAACACTTTAATAAAATCCAATTAAAAAAGGGGGATTTCAATTAAACATAAAATTCCTTTATTAAAATATAATTCATGATATATTTACTTAAATAAGTAGTAAAAAAATAGTGAAATTAGTTTTATAATACCAAACATGTCTCAAAGAGAGGTATTTGTGACAAAACCCTTGCCTCTTATTTATACTTCCACAAACATACTTTAACCTTATATACCAAAAACTTATATATCATAATAAATTAATTAAAAACCTTAATCAGGTCCATATTCAATTAAATATTTTATAAATTTTCATTCTCTATATGAATTATACCAATTTTAATATCAGCTGATTATAGTTTTCATCATTTGTATAAGTTTTATAATAGTGGTGTATGTGTTTATTATTCATTAAATTTTAATCATAAATAAATCATTAAAATTATTTTTATTAACTATATATAATTATTTATGATCTTTAAAACTCCCTTCGGAAGTGTTGTATACCTTATCAATGAAGATGAAGTTGATAATAAGCATGTTTTGGTGATTTTTTATGAACAGGTGGTATTTTATTAACGGATGAATTAGATATTGATTTAATATGTCTATAAATAAAAAAATCAATATTTAAATGTTTCTATCATATTATACCTATAACTATGTTTTCAAATTCATTCATGGTATAAAATCAATATAATATTCAGGTAGGTTGTTAAACAAACCAGAACCCGAGCATTACCTAATTTAATGAATGATTATGAGGTTATTTGTGGTAATATCATTATAAAAAAATCATAATGATATTATTTAGTATTTTATATTCAGATATGTTATAATTGAAAAAATTAATTAATAAAATATAATTTATATAAAATCAGTGAATAGAAAAATTCAACATTTTTTCTCTTATTTCCCTTGTTTTAAATGATTAAATTTATGATAATTATTTGTTGATCATATCATAAATTGGTTCAATAATTTCTCATACCATAGATTTAATGGTATTATAAAAATAATATTTATCCTTTAATATAACCCTTATATCCATTATTTTAAGGCATCAATGAAAAATAAAAATAATTTACATTGTGGAGGTGGTAGTCGGTAAAACGTACAAACAATAGTTTTATTAATTGATAGGTTAATTGAATAAAAAATCATAATAAAATTAACATATTATCATTTAACTATATAAATGATACTCTTTTCACTATATTACTATAGATAGAATAAACTTTAAAGAATTTTATTAATAAAAAAACTAGTTATTTGATAATACTCACGATGGAGGCATTAAATTTCCTTAGAATTATCTTTGGATATGAAGTACTTATGATAAATAATAGTGAAAAGAAGATTTTGAACATGGGAGAGGTTTATAGGAGGATAAAATTAAAAAGGATTCATGTAGAAATTTGAAATAATGTTCTGTCATGAAGTGGATGCTTCACTATTATGAGTGATGAGAAGGGTTGTTTTGGGAGTAAGCCCTACATTTTTAAAATTGTAAAGTTACTATTCACATGTGAATGGAAAAAATAGACAAAAGAGGATAGTAAAATGATTTTGTTTTAAAAATAACATAAATTGATCTTTTATTATACAACTTGGAGTTATTTTGGGTGTTTCATTTTAGCCTTGTTACTTTTACCCTAATTTACTTTTACCTTTTAATTAATTTCTAGTCTTAGTAATTAATTATAATGAAAAAGATTATGATTAACCTTATTACCTAATTTGATACTTATAATAAAAAAAGTAGTCATCATTTTATCAAATAAAAATTTTATAGGTGTGAAATGTTAATTTTAATATAAATACACTTAATCACCAAAAAATATTTTAAAGAATTAGTTTTTTTATGTTTCAAATTTGTATATATGATAAAATCAATTTTAGAAGTTATTTTCTTGAAATAAATTTATTTATTATAAAACAAAAAAAATAGTTTTATTTTTTAATAGTAATTAAAAACTTAATCTACATTGGAAATAATTTATTCAATGAAAATACTGATAATGTATTTTTTTTTATTAAACTAACATTTTAATTAGTTATAAAAATGTTTTCCATGGGTTTTTTAAGTGTAAAAATTATTTTAAAAAAAATAATTTTATTCATAAAATTAATCTTTTATTTTATAAAAGGATTTATAAAATTATATATCAATTCTATATAATGGTAAAGGCATAAAAATTTCAAGTTCCAAGAAAATAGTTTCTTTTGATTAAAATCCAACCTTTTCAGAACTCCCTCAAAATATTATATTATGTCAATTTAAGTATGTGGAATTAAAAAATGAAATTAATTTTTATTAATTTCAAATAAAAAAATTCTAAATTCAATTTTGGAAACAAATCAAAAAATTTAACAGAATGCCATTTTAATTAGAAAAATAGAATTTTCAAATATTTACTTTTAGTATTCTTATTTCATATCATTTAATAAATAAATTGGAGTTAACATATTATTAATATCAAACATTATTTATCTTCATTAATCATATGTTTCTTGTAAGCTAATTTCATATTTTATAAAAAGAAATTTTATTGTAAAATAAATTTCTAAACAATATATGACCTTATTGGTCATTTTAAGTAAAATAATTGAATTTCATTCATAATAAAAGATAAATTTATTTTCATTATATACATATATATATATATATATATATATATATATATTTCATAGAGTATATACTCATGTTCATTCTTGATAATTCATCGTCTCAGTTTAACATTCATACATAAATATTTATATTTTATCTAAATATATCATGTTTCCGTTTAAGTAAGATATTGTATGTGTTGGGAATGTGTTGATCCAACAATTTAATGAATTTATTTTTGATTTTTATGATCACAAACATCGACATTCGTATTACTAATAAAGTTACATTAAATGAATTTTTTGATAATGAATATTGGAATAATTTTTTTTGGAACCTTTTTTGATTTCAATCTAGTGGAAGTTTTTTTATTTATTAATTATAAGTACTATAGATGTTCTTTCAAAGAAGTCTAGAATCACTGTTTATACCATATATTTTTTATGGAACACATGGTTTTTACCCTATTTTCAGTAAGGAAATATACTTTTTTACCCTACATTTGGTGTGAACATGTGATTCAAGAACCCTACACTGTAGTAAATGTATAGATCAAGATCCCTTATTTTGGAATAAATTGTATTTTGTCAATCGAAATTTTGATGTTTACCAATTTTCATATCAACCCTACATTTTCTATGGTCAAACTATGAGTTTTGTACTATAGATTATTTCTACAATTTATGCAATAGTATCATTGGAACTATTATCTCTTTAAAACTATTATAGACCAATTCAAAGTTTCATTTTCAAAGGATTAAATCATTACTTTTTATAAGGGAATTTTCCATTTTCTCTAAGTTTTCAAATTCAAATCAAACTCATGTTCAGTGGTTTTATTATCACGTTTTATCTGGTGATATTTCTATTTCTATTTTACGTTAATAGATTCATGATCTTTGTGAAATACTGAGAGTTTTTACTTATCAATATACAGACTACTATAAAAATATACAATTATTATATTATCTATAGTTATTTGAAGATCAATAATTTAGATACAAACATGTTTTGATCCATTTTTTAGTTCAATATATTATTGTTCTTACTATTGTGTCTCTTTTTTAATATTGTGTTGCATCTCAACAAAGCATATACTAGATATAAAATATTAATACATGCATTTTTAATCATATTACTTGTTTTTTCAATACTTATATTTAAAAAGATATTATTTTTTGTTGAATAATGTTTTATTTTTATGTGTTTTATTTAATATATTCTAAGATTTCATGTTGTTGATGCAAATGTAATTAAAACTAGTATTCAAAATCTACATCTTCATTAACCTATTTTCAATTTAAGTGTTGATATCTTATGCTCACACTACTGAAAATTTGATATATCCTAAATATTTTAAGTCTTTGGGATATGGCTTGAAACCATTAGTATAGCCTATCCCAATGGTTTCATGAACCGTTGGTAAGTTAAGCTTTGAAAAATCCTTATTCCAATGGTTTATTAGAAACTGTTGGTATAGGCTGTCTGAATATAATCTTTGCCAACAGTTTAAGTAAAATTTTGGTATATATGTGTACCAATGGTTGAATAATTGTTGGTAAAAATACTGCTCAGCATCTAAAATATGCCAACGGTTTTAAAAAAATCCGTTGGAATATATGTATACCATTGGGTTTTGAACCGTTGGTATACATGTAGAATATTTTTTTACTAATTGTATAAATGAAACCATTGGGATATGTAGTACAGTGTACAATATACCAATAGTTTACAGAACTGTTGGTATATCTTATACTCCACAACATAGCATTCTAGTAGCCTCCCCTCTGCAGTATTGCAATTCTTGCAAGCAGCATACATCGGCCTCCCCTCCTATGCGATTCCAGCAACCTCCCCACTACAATTTAAGCATTACAATTCTAGTGAGTAGAATATAGCTTCCTCCACTCTGTAATTATAGTGAAAACATACAAAATAATTATGCATACAAAAAAATACACATTTAGACAATATACAATGATGAATAAAACGCCTAAAAATATAGAATTTAAAAAAACACACATGCAGACAATACAATATACAAAATTCAAAAAAAACACTCATGAATTTGATTTTATGGTTGTGTGGTGATTTATTTGGGAAGAAAATAAGACAAAAGGGATGAAATAATGTATTCCCTTCTCCTTGAGGTGTGATTGAATCCTCTTATGGTGGATTTTGGTGCACAAATCAATGGAGTGGAGTTCAATTCATAGTTATCATGGTTACTACTAAGGTCATTCAGTAATATGGAATGTTCTCAAGGTATTTAGGGTAAATGGATAAATAGTAGGCCACCCAATAACGATATGAAATTAAATGTGGATGGAACATGAATGTCTTGGGAAATGAGGGTGTAAAGACTATTTAGAGATAATAAGGGATTAGTGATTCTATGTTTCATTTCCTTCTATAGTCCAGGTAATTATCTTAGGTTGTCTAAGTGGGTGGGGGTGTCCAGGGGTGGGGGTGTCTAGGGGTGGATGGTGTCCAGGGGGTGGGAGGGTTTTCCATAGGGGTGTGGGTTGTCTAAGGGGGTGGGGGTGTCCTGGGGGTGGGGGGTGTCTAGGGGTGGGGGTTGTCCGAGGGGGTGGGATGTCTAGGGGAGGGGGCTCTCCAAGGGTGTGGGGGTGTCCAAGGGGTGGGGGAGGGTTTCCCATGGGGGTATTTTCCCTGGGTGGGGGTCCAGAGGGGTGGGGTTGTCCAGTGGTTGGGTGTTGTCCAAAGGTGTGGGGTGCCTAGGGGGTGGGGGTGTCCAGGGGGGTGGGGGTAGTCGAAGGATATGGGGGTGTCTAGGGGGTGGGGGCTATCCAAGGGGGTGGGTGTGTCCAGGGGGTGGGAGGTATGTCCATGGGGGTGGGGCTTCCGAAGGGGGTATAGGGTGTCCAAGGGGGTTGGGGATGTCCATGGGGGTGGGGGTGTCCAGGGGTGGGGGTGTCGAGGGGTGGAGTAGTGTCTAGGGTGGTGGGGGCTGTCTAAGGGGGTGGGGGAAGTCCAAGGGGGTGGGGTGTTTAGGGGGTGGGGTTGTCTAGGGGTGGGGGGTTTCTAGGGGTGGGTGGGTTTTCCACAGGGGGTGGGGGGCTTTCCAAGGGGCTAGAAGGGGTCTCGGGGGTGGGTGTGTCCAAGGGGTGTGGGGTGTCATGAGGGTGGGTTAGTGTTCAGGTGGTGGGGGTTTTCAAGGGGGTGGGGTGTCTAGGGGGTGGGGGTTTCTCTGGGGGGTGGGGGTGTCCTAGTGATGGGAGGGCTATCTAGGGGGTGGGAGGTTGTCCAAGGGGGTGGGGGTGTCCAGGGGGTGGGGGTGTCCATGGGTGGGGTGGTGTCTAAGGGGGTGGGGGCTCTCCAAGGGGGTGGGGGTGTCTTGGGGGTGGGGGTCGTCCAAAGGGGTGGGGTGTCTAGGCGTGGGAGAGTCCAGTGGGTGGTGGGTGTCCAGGGGTTTTTCCACTGGGGTGGGAGCTTTCCAAGGGGGTAGGTAGTATCCAAGGGTTGGGGTGGTTTCTAGGGGTGGGGTAAATCCAAGTGGGTGAGGTGTCCAAGGGGGAGGGGTGTCTTGCGGTGGGGGTGTTTAGGGATTGGGGGATGTCCATGGGGGTGGGGGTGTCCATGGTGGGTGGGGTGGTTTCCAGGGGTGGGGGTTGTCCAGGGGGTGGGGGATGTCCAGGGGGTGGGGTGTCCATGGGGGTGGGCGTGTCCATGGGGTGGAGGCTTTCCACGGGGGTGGGGTTGTCTGGGGTGGGGTTTTCGAAGGGGTTAGGGTTTGTCCAGAGGGTGGGGCCTATCCATGGGGGTAGGTGGTTGTCAAAGTGGGTAGGGGTGTTCATTGGGTGGGTGTTTTGGGGGTGGGGTTGTCCATGGGGGTGGGGGCTGTCGAAGGGGGTAGGGGTGTCCAAGGGTGGGGGTTTTCTAGGGGGTGGGGGCTGTTCATGGGGGTGGGGGTGTCCGTGGAGGGTGGGGGTGTCCAGGAGGTGGGGTGGTGTCTAAGGGGGTGGGTGATGTCCACGGGGGATGGGGGTGTCTAGGGGTTGGGCGCTGTCAAGGGGGTGGTGGTTGTCCAAGGGGGTGGGGGTTCCTCAGGGGGTGGGGGTGCCACGGGGGGTGGGGTGTCCAGGGGGTGGGGGTGGTGTCCAGGGGGTGGGGGTTGTCCAGGGGGTGGGGGCTATCCAAGGGGTGGGGGTGTTCAGGGGGTGGTGGCTATCCAAGGGGGTGGGTGTCCAATGGGGTGGGGGTGTCTAGTGGGGGTGTCCAGGGGGTGTGGGGACTATCAAGGGGGTTGGGGGTGTCCAATGAGGTAGAGGGTGTCCAGGGGAGTGGGGGGTTTTCCAGGGTTGGGGGTGTCCAGGGGATAGAGGGTATCCCGGGGGTGGGAGTGTCCAGGGGGTGGGGCATAGAGTTGCTACAACTTCAGAAGAAGGCAGTACCAACCTCCTCCCCTATTGAAATTACCAGCAATAATAATGAACCTAAACAGACTTCTGAATTAATTACCTCCAACTACTTGTGAAATTACCTGAAATTGAAATACTCTATACATAATTCAAAATAACACCAATGAAGAAAAATATGATCTAAATAGTATTCCTTCAAAATAACACTGATGCAATTGTAGTACATTATAAAAAATTCAGAATAACATCAATACTCCCAATAAAATACATCACTGGATATCGCCAAGTAAAGTTTTAATGTTTATTGATAAATAAATAAATATAATGTGATTTACCTAATCACACATAAATTTAGACACAACAAATCATCAAAAATCAAATGTTAGTAATATCAGTAAAAAAATGTAACTAATAAATATTTGCCTCATCACTATCACTATCATCATCATCATCATCATCATCAGCCTCACCCCCATCCACATCGTCATCCCCATCATCATCCCATCCCTCCTAAATGCACGCCTCCTTGCCCTCATACTCTGCCTCGGCCTCCTCCTCATCCTCGTCCTCCACCTCAGCCTCTTCCTCGCCCTCCTCCTCTACCTCAGCCTCCTCCTTGGAATCCCCTCAACCCCCACTAGAACTACCTCCTAGTTCACCATATATAAAAATCATTGACAACATATATTTATCCCAAGAAGTGTGGGCCTCTGGTTGAAGTGTTGGACTTAAAACTTCCATCAGTTTCAAAAATGTAGTGTTTTCCCTAGCAGACTGTTCTTCCATCTCTGTGGCCATTTTTTCAGCATGTTCTGCCTATAGCTTAACCTACTACAGCTCAATGGCACTAAAACTCATACCTAAGGAGGGCTAATACCTTATTGGGACTATACTCTTCCCAGGTCGGCAGTGTACTCTTCTAGGGTTCTCATCTCCCAAAACCTGATGTAAATGATCATTTGGCCCAAAATTGGTAGGTCCCTAGGCATCAAGAGCCTCTAAAGTATCCTGTTACAAAAATAAATATATTATTAAGTTAAAAAATATATATTAAAATTTAAAATCAATAAATTAAAACATACAATCTGTTGCGGAGTCGATTCGTTAACTACAATACCATCTTTCTTCCTTCTACTCGAGAAAAATAGTTTTGCTTGAGGCACACTTCCTTCAATATTCAATGTTAACTTCTAAAATGACAGTAAATATAGAAAACCATAATTAAAAATCAGTTACCAATATTTAATTTCATAATTATGATTATATGAAAAATTTATCAATCAAATAAATTATAGATGAAATAATAAAACGTGCAAGTCATAAAGAAAAATTATAAACAACAGTCATAACTACTTCCTATCATGATCTGGCATCCTAGTACATCCCAATGTGTGGAGGTGTTTTTTAGTATCAATGTTTTTTTCATTTCATTCAGATGATTCCTAAATAAAATTCAATAATATCAAAGATAGTATTAACACAAAAATGAAAATTTTCATTTAAATACATCAAATGTGATTAAAACCTTAAATTGGATAGTCGTCCAATGAGAAATCATCTGGTGATACTGTTCTATAAAAAACTAATCTACAACAGTTATGACCTCTAACTATATGCCAACTCTATCACACCATCTAATATACAACTCATGCTTATAAACTCTCCAAAGCTCACCTAAATCCTTTAGATTTGATGGCCTTGCACCCTCACCATCGGGGAAATTAAACCGAAGCTGGAACCAAAATATTAATACATATAAATAAAAAAATAATAAATTTCATTAAATACAATAGATTTTTCTTCCCATATCTCTTCACAAGCGTTATCCTTTACTTCATTGGCAATTTTCTCCATGAGATCAGGCTGACAGAAATGATGTTGGAGTATTTGGAAAGCATCGAAAAAAAACTCTGACATTGCTGCCCTATTATTTGAATCATTTGACTATCTTCATTATAGTCCACCATCAACTGCATATTGCAGTTCCACACCACATGCATTCATGTACGCCCCCACCCCCACCTTCTATCAATGGATGTATCTATTATGAAAGAAAAAAATATTTTATTAATACATGTTATAATGAAAATAAATAATGGAATAAAAAATTGTTAGGGTTCTATAAATATACCTGCGACAGTCAGATCAATGGACGCAGCTTGATCTGCAGAAACCGAAGGGACACCCTATACACATTGAGGGGGTCCTAATGTATGCTCCATAGGGAAAAACTCTAGTGGATCATGATTCAAATAATATGGAATATAGAAGCTTGAAGAGAAAAAAAAGTAGAAGTAAAAGATAATGACACAGATGGTTGGCCGAATGCTAGATGGGGTGTGGGAATCATCACCAGATATGGTAAATATGGGTGACGAGACTCAGATATAAAGGGTAGTGAAAACATGGGAGGCATAATTATCTTCTGTGTATCAAATGACACACCGGGATCAGAAATTTGGATAGATGGTATGTCAATGGGAGGGGCAGGGTCTAATCGGGTACGCCGACCAGATCGCCAACTCCCGTACCCCCCGCCCCTCGTATGAAGACCCTGAGTACTAGGACAACTACTATACTTCTCATCAAATAATTTCCACCTAAGAGTTGGATCCTGAAAAAATGTTTAAAAAAAATTAATCACAGGACATTATATATTATATAAATATATATATTTGAAATAAAATACTCACTACAGGAACTAGTGGTGGAGCGCCCATTTGAGGCCATGCGACGATTGTTGTCCATCATCTTTTTTCCATCACTTATCCTCAATTGGTTGCATTTCCTACATTTGAAAACAAATATGGAAGTAATTAGAAAAGGAAAACTAATGTGTGACCCAAAATACACAATATATGATAGGGAATAGGGTGATTCATGGATAACCCCCCCCCCCCCCCCCAACCCCTGGACAGCCCCACACCCCTGGACACTCTTCCACCCCCTGGATTCCCTCTACCCCCTTGGAAATCTCCCCCACCCTCGGGACAGCCCCCACCATCTAGACACTCCCTGGACACCTCCACCCCCATGGACACCCCCCACCCACCCACCCGGATATCCACCCCCCCTCCACCCCACCCCCTCCCCTGGACAATCCCTCCCCACCCCCCCCCCCCCACACCCCCCATGATACCCCCACACCCCCTGGACACCCCAACTCCCTCAGATATCCCCCACCCACTCTGGACACCCCTCACCCTTTGGACACCCCCACCATATGGACATCCCACCCCCCCCCATGGACACCCCCCCCCGGACACCCCCACCCCCTGCACAACCCCCCACCCCTATAAACCCCCACCCCAATGGTCCCCCCCCCCTCACCACCTCCTAGACCCCCCCCCCCCCACCCCAACCTCATGGACACCCCGACCCCCATAGACAGCCCCCAAACCCCTGGACATCCCCTCACCCCCTTGACACCCCCCACCCCCTGGACACCCCCCACCCCCTCGACACCCAACCACCCCTAGACACCCCTACCCCCTTGGAAATCCCCCACCCACCCCTGGAAAACAACCAACTTCATAGACAAACCCACCACCCCCTTGGACACCCCACCCCCATGGATAGCCCTCCCCCACCCCACGCCCCCTGGACACCCCCACCCCCTTGGACAGACCCCCCCCCCCCCACCTGGACTGACCCCCCCACCCTACATGGACAACCCCCCCCCCCCCCCCCACCACCACCACAACGAGACACCCCCCGGATAACCCACACCCCCTCCCAACTTGCACACCCCCTCCCAACTTGCACAACCCCCCCCCACCCCACCTTACATGGACAGCCCAACCCATCAATAAAAATAAATTTATAATGAAATAACAAACATTTAATTCAAAATGAAATAATTTCATTGAAATGCACACCTTAAAAAGGTGTAAATTGAATTAAAACCTTACAAAAAATTTCACCTTCAAGGATGAGCACCCAATGTAAAAAAAATTGAATTCAATTTTCACTGAAATATAATGAAATAAATCCAACATAAATGGAGTAAAAGATATAACTTTGTTACCACTTCAAAATTTTAAGTGTAAGAGGTCACTTGTTTTGGAGAAACAGATCTGCTTCTGGAAGAAGGAGGCTCAAGGCTAGGGAAAATGCAGACAAAGGCTCACATTTAGGGAAAAATGTGGACAGATCATCAGGTAGTAGGAGGGTCCTGGGTATTTTGGGGGTTTCTATACCAACGATTTTTAAAAACTGTTGGGATAGATAAGATATACCAACATTTTTTTAAAAACTATTTGTATACCTTCACAATGACACCCTTATACCAATGGTTGTATTGAACCATTGGTAACTCCATATATTAATAGACCTATACCAATGGTTTCATTGAACCATTGGTAAATGAAACCTGTCCCAACAGTTTTTAAAAACTGTTTAGATATTTGTGTTTTTATAGCAGTGGTTGTTAGTAGTGTCATTCATGGTGGAGTTCAACTTCTCGTATTAATATATTGATATTTTTAATCCATATAAAAGAACTATAAGGCACTTTAAAATCATTCTAGTAAGGTGTAAAATTTCGGAACTCAATTGTAGAGGTCTTCGGATAAGTGGAACTACTTTTAAAAATAACCAAGATCATGTATAAATGTTTTTGTGGAGTTGAATAGGGGATTCCAATTGCACATACCACTATACATAATTGTGTTCTATTATTTCCTCTATTTTTTTCAGTGATTACTCATATTTAAGATAAAAGGATGGGATCACTTTAATTCAAGATGTATTTTTTATTTTGGTCAAGTTTTTTTAAAGGACACAAGCCCTCACCCCCTCCTGTGTCTTTTTTCATCATAATTCAAAATAAGAAATTGGTATTAAAGGATTCATCCACATGATATATTTACTTTTAAAAATCCTTAAATGTTGTTTCATTTCCATTAGATACTAACGGTTGATATTAGAGATGGGACTCTATTGAAAATCACACTATCTCTACCCATAAAAAATAATTGGTATCTAAAATTTAGATTTAAGTGGTTATATTGAACTCTAATAAGTCAGATTTAAAGAACCAGATGAATATATATCTAAATGGATAATCTTAGAGAAGGTATGTCAATGATCCATGCACCATTTTTTAATATGGATAATTGTGGATGTTGGAAATCACGCATGATTATTTATTTGAAAACTCATAGAATAAGATTTTATTTGAAAATATTCGTGTATTATGAAATTATTAAATAGGGAACAAATAAGAATAATGATTATAAAGAGAAATATTATTATCTTAACATAAAACTAATGAACTCTATCATTTTTTTTATTAGGATATGATGAATTCAATTGAGTTTCTCATTGTAATACTACATATGTGATATGGTATACTATTTTGTTTCTCATTAAGGAACTAAAAATGTTTTACAATTATGGTACAACACTAAAAAATTAAAATTTGATACCTTCATGTTGTATGAATATGAAATTATCAGTCAAATGAATGAGTGATTTACCAATGTTTTCAATGAAGTTATTGCCTTGGGAATAATATTATAGAAATAGATCAGGCATTATAAGTACTTAGATTTTTTCCTTCAAAGTGAAATGGAATATCTGCATCTATTTAAAAATACACACCTATTAAATAATTTAATATGAAATATTTGATTATTTCTTTAATGATATATGATGTCGAGATGCAACAAAATGATGAAAATTCTATTTCTATAAAAAAATGGAGAGGTTTCACTGAAAGTTTAGATGGATGAATATTTATTATTAATTTTTGTTTCGGTTCATGTAATTATAAATCATATCTTGGTAAATAATTTGTTTATTTGTTCAAAAAGATAAAGTAAAAGAAAAAATTAGTGAAGAATACAGATGTTACAAATTCAAGATGAAAGGTCATACAAGATCTTATTGTCTGATGCTTAAAGCTCAAAGGAAATATAATTTTTTTAAAGGTAAGAAGGAATTGATGGATAAATGTAGTGCTTTAATGAATAAAGTTATGAATCCACTATAAAATCTGAATATGAACATGAAAATAAAATAATATATATATATTATTTTCCTCACGTTGTTGAGGAATAATCATTTTACTCTGAAAGTTCTAACTTTAAAAAACATCCTTTTGATGAACTAAATTAATATTACTTTATAATTAAAGATACATTTGATTTTTTAAATAAATATCATTGAAAAATTGGAAAATATTATGATGTTTATTTTAATTATAATTGACTTTGTTAAAGAAAATTGTAAAGTTAAGATCTAATAATTCCAAATATTCTTCTACTTTTCATACAAATAAAATTAACTAACTACTTGATGAAGTAAATACAATAAAGATAGATTCTTGTATTCTTAAAAAGGTATAAAACTATTTGAGTAACATTCTTGGTAAAAATAAATATAATACTAAATTCTTGTTTCTGTTTGGTAGTAATGGAGAAACCCAAAAATTTGATTGGAATTATTTTGTTCCAGGTTCAAAAAATAAGAGCATATCAAGAATTAAATTTTTTCATTTTGTTATAAATGGAAATTTTCTAATGAATATTATTTTAGGAAACGTCAATTTTTTGGTATAAATGATATTCATTGTTATAAGGAATTTTCTATCATTAATTGTTAATTTTAGGCTTAAAACGAACATATTTAGTTACCTAAATCATTAGCTTCTAGAACTGCAAGACCCAAAAGCATGTGGTTACTGAAAGGAACTTTTTTTTGATATTTTTCAGATATATTCCAATGAACTCCATTATTATATTTATGTGTAAATTTTTAAATAATAAATATTTTATCTATTTTTGATAAAATTCAATGTAATTATTTGTTCTAAAAATAAATTTCTTTGGATATGAACTTTTAAAATCTAGAAATTATTTCATTTTACTTTTAAATGTAGTAACTATTTTATATAGGGGAGAAAAAAAATTTAATGATTTTTCTTTTCCCTCTACATTTTTTTTATATATTATTTAATTATTAAATATGTTCAATCGCTATTATTTTATGTGATGAATCAATTTTTTGAACTATTTTGATAACATATTGCATAATCCTTCAAATTTTATAATTTATTTCCCTCATAATTGTAAATTTTAATTACATATTCTAAAATTATGTATTAAGATATATGTTAACATTGCTAAAAGTTTTAATATGGGAAACTGATTTAATAACCTTTTATTGTTTTCAAATATCTAATTATTTCATTAAATAAATTTTTATATATATTATTAGGAATTTATTTCTAGAAGAATATATAATTTAGGGGTAGTTAAAAAAATTACTTATATTGAGAATTGTATAAGTAAAATAATCATTATTCAACATTGGTGAATTTTTTTCCTTAATTAATATTTTGTTTCATTAAACTCATTCTAATTGAAAATTTATTTCTCTTCAAAGTATTATTCAATTATTTAAATTTATTTTTATGTAAAATTTTTCTTACATAAAACTGTCTTTTTAACTGAAAAATCTGAATGATTACACGATAGTTTTGGATTAAGAATATGAAATGTCACATAAAACTCATCAAAATAAAACCCTACTTCTTACTTTTAACCCTAATCATATCTATTTCTCAATCCTTTCAAGTATTAATCCATATGTCTCTTTAATTTCAATTTCAATTTCAATGAACTTCGATGTAGACAGTCCAATCTAGTCAGATAGACTAGATCTATCTATATCTGAAATATTATATCCTCAAATTCAATGTTTGTCAAGTACTGAAATGTTTTATTAATAAATTTTTTTCTAATTTATTCATAGAACAGTCAGTATCTTTAGTTGAGTATTATCTGGAAAAATATTATTGAAAATGAATTGAAATTCATGGTCTTGATGAACTAACAGTTCAATATTTTCAAATATATAAATATGGATAATTTTATATAAAGTCTTCAGGTTATGATGATGAATCTTTTAATAGAACTAATTCTCTTTTTGGTATTTTATAACTAGTTTATAACTTTAATATTTTGAAAATATGATTATTGAATCTGTATTAAGATTATAAAAGGTCTATAAAATCTTATGAAGAGGTGGAAAATGATTCTATTTTAAAATAATGATTTGTTTCTCCTAAAATGAAGCATAAAATTTTGTAAGAAATGTCAATTTTCAAAAACATTTTGGTGTGTTTAAAGTGGATATAGTAAGTTAAATAGAGTAGATCTATAGTATCTTGAGAATTGTACTTCTATATTTGATGTCAAAATATGTTGTATATTTTTTTTTATAATAGAAACTTGAAAATATACAGTTATATATATAACCAAGGATATTTTTAGGCTTATGTATTGAAGGATTTGAAAAATTCCTTAGAAATTATTATAGATTTCACAATTTATAAAAAAATAGTTGTTTTTATTCCTTCATGTTGTCTCCTTGAATGATACCAAACACCTTAGAACTTATAAATATCTTGTGAAAAATATTTTTAAAATGTTGGGTGAGCATAAAAATTTCTTAGTAAGGGGTTAAAAACTAGTAAAATCCATTTATATATAATTTGTTAAAACTTCATTGGAAACATATTTATTTCATTTCAAATAAAAAATATTTTTTCACAATGAAATTTCCATAACTTATTATCTAGGGTTTTCAAATAAATATATAGAAAATTATTGGTCAAAAACATTTATAGGGTATAATATTTTGAAAATCCATTTAATTCCAAAATAATTATCCATTGGAATAAAATTTTATTTTCAATTAATATCATTTTTTAAAATAAATACTTTTATGGATTAAAATTATAATTGAAAAACCATATGAAATACAGGAGGCCACTATAAGTATCATTATTAGGAAAATGTTCCCTTGAGGTTGGGGGATCCCCCCATTCATCTTCAAATCAATTTATACCTAAGTGCTGAATTTTATTTTAAGAAAAAAAATATCAGGCATTCCTTTCTCATTTATAACCCATTAAAAATATTTCAAAACATTCAAGAATTATTCTAAATGTAGAAAATAATTTTGTATCCTCTAAAATATTATAGAATTATATAATTTCAGAAATAATAATAACGCTTATGAAAAATCTATAATATTTGAAGAAATTCATAAATTCATGGGATAATTCTTATACACTTAAGAAATTAAAAATAAAATAATTAATTTTAATTAATATGCATGAAATGTTTTTAAAATATATACTGCATGGAAATTCATATTTATGTGTGCAACATCAATAAATTTTAAAGGATATTCTATAAATAAAATAATATCTTTAACACTTCCAAAACAATTTTAAAATTCATGAAATATCAATTAATGAAATTAAATAACAATAGAATAATTAATTTTCTTTTTAAAATTTGTGTTTAGTAATCTATAAATTTATAGATTCTTAAAAATAAAATTGGAATTTTAAAATCAAAATTATCTTTTCAAACATTGAATAGAAAATTTTAAAATAGAACTCCCTTATAAAAGGGTTTTTTAGTTCCTAGAATAAGAATATATTAAATTGAATATAGATTACAAATCTAATAACAAAGTTCCAATTTCTATATTTAAATCAATATAAATATTATTTGTAAGATAAATGTTTTCAAAATAATATATTACCTTTATATAAAAATTTTTGACATAAAATTTCCATATACATAAAACTATAACTTTTTTAGAGGGGTTTTTTAAATAATATCTTTAAATAAAACAATTTACATTTACATTATTAATTTTCTAGAGGCCCACCTCAAGAATACCCCCTCACTATAATTCTCTAACACATTTTTTTATATTAGCATTCATAAAATGAATGAATGATATTTAAATCCATATTTTTACTATTTAGATGTTAATATAAAATATCAAAATGATATTCTACTATGTCTATCGATGTTTATGTATATTTATATACATTTATATTTTATTATTATTTTTAATATATAGAATATATTGACATATACATCCAAATGGAAAGATATTACTAATCAAAGGAAATTCATACGAAGCTAAAGTGCAAAATCACTTGTTGAGGAAGCTGGCGGTTGAAGACAGTTGTTGTTTAATAATGATTGTTACACTTTTACATATAATATTGATATATTTATACATTTGCTGAAACTATTTTATCCCAAAGGGAAAATGATGAACAAGGTAGTTTAATTATATTTTATAACATGTTCCATGCATACTAAAATATTTTTTTATATATTCATATCTACGTCTTAAATAGATATATCAATGATTATTCATGAAGCATTGTTGAATCAAGAAAACACTCATCGGTATTTTTTTGGACTTTGCAAACACCAAAATGACTTCAGTTTGATTCAGTGATTTTAACATGTTAAATTTGATGATAAAATTTGTTGAAAAGTAAGATAAAATCCATTTTTGTTCAGTACGGATCGAGAGATACCCATGAATAATTTATTCATGTTTTTTTAACTTGAGGATCTCAGGTTTGGCATAGAAAAAGGATCGTAATGGTGCTAAAAAATGAAGTTAAGATAAGAACATGTGGTAGTGGATGAAACCAGTTTTTGGTGGAGAATATATCAGCATCGTATTTGGCTTTGGAAGGATTGAGGTTGAAGATAATTGTGAAGCAAATTGGATGGCTAGTGTGGTCTTGATCAAACTGTTCAGATATAAACGAATATTTTAAGGGTGGGTGAACAGGGATACAAACACCACATCCTACATGGAAAAATAAATTGATTGAGTGCTTTTTATAAATACAAACATTGCATCTAACCACTCAATCTAGTAACTGTGGTTGTCACCCGGACCACCACAAACACCTCAGGTCAAGCTGACTCGCACTACCCACCAGTATTATTACGGGTGATATTCCCAAATCTACTGGGGGCTTATGTACAGACCACCACATGAACATTCTCCTCTATAGTCACTCAGTTACTCTACCTATAAAGGCAGACCATGGATGACCACTCCTACCTATAGTTGAGAGGCCACTCAGTTAGCCCATAGTTGGACCCCTTTTTAAACATGGTAAATCACTAAACAATTTAAATAAAATTAAAATAATAACTAAATAATAATTTAATTAAACATTTTATTAATTTTTATTCTTAATATAATTATTTGCATTATAATTTTAATAAAAATACTTTAATACCACTTACTAATATTAATTATTATTTCTAGGGTAATAATAATACTATACTTTTAAATTTTCATATTAAAATTTACAATTGACTAAGGATTTAAAATTAATTTTTAAAATAATAAGTTATTTAAAAGTAATTGTATTATACTACTTTGAAAACAATAATTTCTCAAATAAAAATAACAATTCATCTAAAATAATTAATAATTAATTTGGTACAAAGTAAGTTTAAAAAATATTAAAAATATTTAACTATATATTTAATCACTTAAGATTAGTATATATACTTACTTTTTTTAGAAAATTTCTAAACAAAAATAATATTGATTGTTTATTTACAAAATTATTTGGACTATTCACTTAAAACTATATTTTAATAATCATTTTCAAAAAAGGATTTTATATACATTTAAAAATATATTTACATAGAATATTATTTTTTAAAAAATAGTAATAAATTCAAAAACATGTAATAATTAAAAACACAAGGTGTTTAAAACTATAAATTTTATATAAAAATTACTTTTAAAGAAATAATCATATCTTTTAAAATATAAAACTAAAATATATTTTATATTGATTTTATAAAATAAATTTATTTCAGGGAGTGAAAATGTATAGAAATATTAAAAAATTTCTCAAAAAAAATATGATTTCTTAGAAAATGAGTGTAATATTTTACAATTTGATTATATTATCAACAAAAATGACTTTTTTATAGAAAAATAACATATTTTAAAAAAATATTATATTAAAACATTATATAGTTATTTTTAAATTATAAAATAATCTATTTATTAAAATATAATTAAAAGAATAATATTCATAAATTCTAGGGATGTTACATTCTCTACCCCTTAAAGGAATTGCACCCTTGAATCTTTTTCATCGTACTTAGAGAAAATTTAGAATTTCCATCTTTATAATTTGTAAAAACTATAATTGTTAAAGTTTTATAATCTTATGGGTATGTAATTACCTATAATTTCTAAATAAATATTATAAATATTATACTTTCCTCAAATGACAATTCCAAATCTAAAATTTTGACTATATTATTTCTCTAGTATCAATTATTATGTCCTAAGATCCACACTTTCAGATCTAGTGTTAAAACATGTTGTATATTTTTATTATAGAAATAAATAAGAAATATAAAATTATTTACATATCTGATGATCCTTTATGATATAGGTTTTTAAGAATTAGTTAAATTAATTACAAATTATAAGAGTTTCAAAATTTTGTAAAATGAAATATAAAATTAGATTCACTCACACTAGCTCCTTAAACTATATCAAAAACCTTATAAATTCTATACATCAAGTGAAAAAACATTTTTAAAATGTAGGTTGAGCATAAAAATTGTCTAGTATGGGGTTTTAACACCGGCAAAAAAATCCTTTTATAAATAATTTTTTCAAAATTCTTTGAAAACATTTTTAATTAAATTCAAATACCAAATATTGTTTCACATAAAATATTTTCCCCAGATAATAATCTAATTCTTTAAAATAAATCCATAGGAAAAAACTTTTAAAAAAACTTTAAAAGGTATAATGTTTTTAAAACCTATCTAATTTCAAAATAAGTAACCTTTACAATAATTCTTGATTTATCCTTTAAAATATTTTTAAAAATGTTAACTTTTATGGGTTAAATTGATACTTAAAAAATAATAATAAAAAATACCTGAGGCCATAGATAGTATCATGATTAGAAAAATGTCCCCTTGAAGTTTTGAGGTCACCCCATTCCTCTTCAACGCTTTTGATTCCAAAGTGTCGAATTTTATATTAAGAAAAAAATTATAGGTCTATATTTATCATTTATAACTCATTAAAACCCTTTCAAAACATCTACAAATTATTTTCAAAGTAGAAGAGAGTTTTATATATTCTAAAACCTTATCAAAATATGTTTTTTATAAAACGTCATAATGGATAAGGTATATTTATAATGTTAGAAGAAAATATTAAATTCAATGTAAAATTCATATATACATTGGAAATTGAACATAAAAAATACTTTTAATTAATATTCATGAAATGTTTTTGACACACATAGTGTATATTCAAACCTATATAGGTGTGAAAAAAAACATAAATTTTAAGGGACATTTTATATATATAATTATTTTTTTAATATTTCAAAAAAACATTTAAAATTCATGTAATATCTCTTAGATATATTTTATAATAAAAAGATATATATTTTTCTTCCATAAATTTGGGTTTAGAAACCTATAAATTAAGATTTTATTTAAAATAAAATTGGAATTTAAAAATCATAATTACCTTTTCAAACATGTAATAGGAAAAATAAAATAAAACTCCCTTGTATAAGGGTTTTTGATTTCATAAAATAATAACTTATTAAAATGAATATGGAATAATTTTTTTTAAAAAAAAGTCCCCAATCTAAATTAAAATCAATCTAACTATAATTTTTAAGATAAAAGTTTTGAAAATAATAGATTACCTTTACATGAAATTTTTTATATAAAATTAAAATATACATAAAATTATAACTTTGAAAAAGGGGGTTTTAAAAAAATAATAGCTTTAAATTAAAAAATTTACCCTTACCATATAAATATTTTTGGAGACTCTCCTTATGAATAATATCTCAATATTATTCTCTCATACCTTCATTTCAAATTGAATTCACGCAGTAAAGGAAAGATATTTGTTTCCATATTTTCACTATTTAGGTCCATATAAAATATCAAAGTAATATTATATTGTGTCTATAGATATTTAAATATATTTATAATAATATATATTTTATTCATATTTTCAAGATATGGGAAAGATATTCGTATAAATCCAAAGGTATGGATACTAATAATCAAATAAAAGTTATAAGTAGCTAAAAAGAAAACTGTATTATAGAGGATACTGAAAGTTGTAGAAAAATATGTTTTAATAATTATGGTTACTATTATACAAATATTAATGATATATTTATACATTGTCGATAACTATCCTTTCTCGAGGAAAAAATAGTAATATGATAAATTAATTTTAGATTCTAAGATCTTCCTCAAATACTGAAATATTTTTTTTATATATTTGAAATATTTTTTTAAATAGATCTACCAAGGATTCTTCTTGAATCTTTACTGAATTAATACAACAATCATTAGTATTTTTTTAAATTTAAAAACAATAAAATAACTTCATTTAGATTGGATGATGTCAATGTGTTAAATGTGAGAATCTTATTTACTATTAAATGAAAAAATAGATGTAATTTTGTTAATTTAAATCAAGTTATCCCCATGGTTATGTTTTTAATGGTTTTTCAACTTGATAATTTTAGGGTTTTCATCGAAGGAAGATGATAATGGTAGTACAAAATTTATTTTGGCCAAGAATATATGGTTGATGATAAAACCATTCACCATTGGAGAATAAATAGGAATTTGGTTTCACTAGGGTGGGATCATGGTTGAAGAAAATGGTGGAGAAAATAGGATGGATGACATGGACTTTATCAAACGGTATGGATATAAACTATGTTTCTAAGAGTGGGTGAATAGTAGTGTGAACACTGCGTACCAAGCCAAAAAATTATCAGTTGGGAGCTTATTATAACACAAATGCTACCGCTAACCACACTAGCTAGTAATTGTGGTCGGTACCCAAACACACCATACACACCTCAGGATATTCCAACACATATTACCCACTGACCTTGTTGTGGTAGATTTTCCCAACTCTACTGTGGGCTTATACACAGCCCACCACATGCACTTTCTCCTCTATAGGCACTAAATTTCTCTTCTACCATGGGATAGCCCCAGTTAACCTCTCCCATATGTGGTTGAGGTGTCCCTAAATTGGCCAATGGTTAGACCCATTTCATAACTAGGTAAATCGTTAAACTATTTAAGTAAAATTAAAATAGAAATGAAATAATGATTTAATTGAACCTTTCAATACGTTTATTCAAAAGATAATATTTATTAACATTATAAATATTGGTTTTAAAAACACTTAATGATATTTATTATTATTTATATGATAATAATAATATTATTACTAGGGCATTAAATGTCACGACCCGTCCTCTGGACTCGTGTCGTGACTACCCCAAGCCCGCCTTCTATAGGCCAGGGGCGGGAGACTAGCACAAAGGCGTAAATCCCGACAAAAAGGGGAAGGCATTGCCTTTTTAAAGTAAACAAACACCACAGAGTAGGCCAGAAGAAGTAAACACTAAGTAAACTGCGTACCATAGTAACTGTGGAAAGTAAATGGGCCAGAATACAAACCCAAACTGAAAGTAAAGTACAACTGGAAAGAAAGTACATCAACTGAAAGTAAAGCAGCAACGTTGAGCTGTCCACTGGAAGTCCCACCTGAAGGGTGGGTAAAGATAGCCTCCTCAGCTCCTCGGGTCCAGCCGTCCGCTCTGGGTATGTCCCTCCCAGTGGTCCACCTCCAGGTACCGACTGCTCCATAAGCCTCAACCATGATCAGTTTTGTCCATCGTCTGCATCCAACACAACGTGGTGGGGGCATATCCCATTCAGGGGTGAGTATACGCTACTCAGTAGGGACCTTGAGACCCCTGAAGGTCTCCCAGAATCCACAAAGGATAATCCAAAAAATAAAGATACAATCACGAAGTAACATCCAACACTACTTAGGTATATGACCATACATATACCTAAGTCATCAATTCTAGTTCGGCTCCAACATCGGAGCCCAAGTTCGATCACGTCTGCACAGGATAGTACAACCCAATCCACAGAGGAAAGCACAACACAATCCACATAGTAAGAAAGTCAATCATATCGAAGATAATGATTGAATGTCAAGACTCATCTCACACAGTTATACTTCTTCATAAGGTGATAGAGATGATCAGATGTTGTAACAGATTCATCTAAGTTGGGACCCATGTAGGATACTAGACCAACTAAGCTGTTGGACCAACATAGGATACTACAACAGAGGTCAATAATGTTAGACCCACATAGGATAAAAGTATTATAGTCATCACCGCTGAGCCCACAGAGGATTCCATTACGGTTGTCGTCGTCGTCGAACCCACGGAGGATTCCAGTACGATAGTCTTCACCGTCGAACCCATGAAGGATTCCAGTATGGTTGTCATCGTCATCAAACCCACGGAGGATTCTAGTATGAAAGTCTACACTGTAGAACCCATAGCTGCTGGGGAACTCCTCTTCTATCGAGTACATCGGGTCTACCGCTACAACCAAGATCTTCCCACTAACCTTGAACTGTTGTAGTACTCCACCTGTCGAGTACTGTGGACCTGCTGCTACAACCAAGTGCTTCCCACCATGGGTCTGCTGCTACAACCAAGCACCTCACAGCCTATAGAGGTACTACTTCTATTGAGTACCACGGGTCTGCCGCTACAACCAAGCGCTCCTCAACCGTGGGTCTTCTGCTACAACCAAGCGCTCCCCACTGGGCTATCGAAATACTCTGAGTCGATCGATCAACAGTCATCAAGTCTCAGCCAGCTCTAGGGTTTCCCACACATAGCACGCTCATTCTGGGAGGGTCCGCTCCACGATCCAAGAGGTCGATACATCAAATACAACGTAGACCAGAGTTAGTGTATCTCAAAGTTCTGTCATGTCAATAAGAACACAACGCGGCAGACGGCGCGTCAATCGGACGCCCGGTCTGAGAGTTATTGACTTTTTCGTTCTAGGGGCCTGGTTGGTTTTTAAATCAAAACCAACTCGACTGATCTCCAACTGCGTCCAAACCTCAAACGGAGTAAGCCAAAAGTTCCATCTCACTAAGAGGAATCTAACAAAGTCGATGACACATCAATCGAACGTCTGGAGCTCAAGTTATAAGTGTTTCTGCTCTGAGGGCTGGGTTGGTTTCGTGTTCGAACCAACCCGGCCTTACCCAAAGTTCTCCAAAACCTTGAGTGTAATATACCTAAACGACCTTCTCGATCCAAGGATCACATCTTAATTGACGGAGCGTCAATCGGAGGTCTATAGCCCAAGTTACGGGCATTTAAACGAACATGTCCGGTTTTAGGGGGTTTTGGGCCCGGACCGAGCCGGCCCAAGACCCCCTGGGTCAGCCCGATAGGGCGCGGCCCGGCCCGGTGCGGCCGGTCCGGCCTGGGTACGGACGGTTGGCCTGGCACGGGTGCGGCCCATGCGTCCAGCCAGCTCGGCCAATTGGCCGAGCGGGATACGAAGGGGTGGGGGGGCGGGGGCGCAGCCCCTTCCCTTGATTGAGAAATGCCCCCCCCCCCCCCCCCCCCCCCGCATGGGGGGCCCGCCCTTTTCAAGCCGGGTGTAATGACACCAGGATTTCTTGGAAACCGGCCGGTCGGTGTGCCACCGTGGGACCCCCCTCGCGGGTCCCACCCTCATTGCGCCGGCGGCCGGCGGTTCGGGCCGCCACTCCCTACGCCACAGCGGTCTTGTCCGACAGGCGCCGTGCGATGGCGCCGCGCCCCTCCGCCACAGACGCGCTCTGGCCGTGGCCTCTTCGTGGTTCTCTGGCGCGGCACGCCGGCGCTGCGCCCCTTCACCGCGGCCCAACTCCGGCTGCGTCTTCGTTCACCCTCAACGGTGCGGGGCGACGGTGCGGCGCTTCTTCGCCGTATTTCTCCTTGTTTTTGCACGGTGTCGTTGCACTCTACCACCTTCGTTCAAGGCATAACAAACACAACAACAAAAGGTGGAGGAGGTTCATCCATGTTCATGCGGGCTGACCTCCTCTCGTTAAATTGATAACAAGCGGCCCAAAGAAATTGACGATGAATGGAAAGAAAAAATTCACAAAAAAATTCAAACCCCTACCTCAACAATGGTGATGGAGGTCGGCGTCGCGGTTGATGGCGTCGGCGTACGTACAAGGTGGATGGTGTCTCACACCGGCTGCGGAGAGGAGATAATGGAACGTCAAGCACTCCATGCGGTGATGGAATTCTTCATCGAGGTCTTGACGTTCTTCGCATTCTCCAACGAAGAAGACAAGTTCTATCTCCTCCAATTCCCCACACAACCAACCAACCCCAAATAAAATAAGACTCTTCTTATTTTATTACCCAAACCATGCATTTCCAAAATTCAAAAGTTGAATTAACTTAACTTAATTAATCTTGAGCTTTTCAAAATTAAAAGAAGTAAAGTTGGAATCATTAATGAGAGGGTGTGTCACATAATTAAAGTGGGGATTTTAGAGATGTTATGGAATTTGAAGGGATGGGACTCATGTGGGCCCCACCTCAAAATTAACCCCACATGGGTGGTTAGTTCCACCCAACCTCTATCCTTAGGAATTAACCACTTTAAAGAAATAAAATTAGTAGCACAAATTTTATTTCTCTGTATTATTAATCCACAAAATTAAATAAATCTTCCCAAGAAAACGCAACTCTGGAAAAGGTATTTTAAAGAAATTATCGGCACTGCGGTTTCATCGGTGCCCTCAGATTTCAATTCTGAGCACCTGTTCAAAAGATAGAAAAACCCGCTCGTTCATTCACTGAACTTACCCGAGAAAAACTTCGGAAAATGATTTCGGGCACACCGGGTCTCAGAATCAGGTGCCGTCAGAAACTGCATACTCGTAAAATCCTAAAGAAAATTAAAAAATTTCCCTTGAAATTTACGGGTCTTTACATTACTCCCACCTTAGAGCTTTACATCCCCATAAAGATACATCACAAACTAGGGAAAAAAATGAGGGTACTGAGCACACATCTGAGCCTCCCGCTCCCAAGTGCTCTCCTGGAGGTTCTCGTGCTACCACCCGATGCGCACTAGAGTAATCGACCGCCCACGTAAGACCCGGTCATGTCGATCCTCGATCTCCACTGGGACCTCTGCAAAAGTCACCCCATCGTCAAGGTCCAGCTCCCCATGGTCGATGATATGCGTCGGGTCGTGCACGTATCTCCTCGGCTGAGATACGTGGAAGACGCTGTGCACCCGGTGCAACTGAGGTGGTAGAGCCAGGCGGTAAGCCACCTCGCCTACCCAGCTGAGAACCTGTATTGGTGCGATGAAGTGCGGAGATAACTTTCTTCCCAGGCCAAATCTTTGTAATCCATGTCGAGGTGAGACCCACAAGATGACGTGGTCTCCATTCTCGAACTCTAGTGGTGTCTGCCTCTTGTAAGAATAAGCCTTTGTTGGCTCTAAGCTATCCTCATCCACTCATGGATGACTAGGACCTTCTCTAGTTCTACAAGATCTTCTAAGATTTCTTGTTTTCCGATAAGATAAATCTGGTCTCATCCCCAGGATGAACAATGTTCTTTGCCTAATACAGTCAATTCCGACATGGATGATACTAATCCATACCAAGGATTACATGGTAAGGCCTCGACGCTACTACCAAGAGATCCAACCATTACCCTCACCTCCAAGGGTTGAGTCACATTATCCGCATCAGTGTGTGGTCATTGGGTCTCCTCCAGCAGGTATCTCAAAATTGAGGGTCAAGTCAATGGTTTTTAAACCGGAACCTCTTAGTAACAACAAAAAGAGAGGACAGGAAAGTAAACGCCACAAGAAAAGTGTCTTTTATTACTGCAGCTCAAAGTACAAAGACACGTACAACCACAACATCAACAAAAATAAAGCTAGTAGCACCAACGACAAAGGCCTCCATCCCTGGAACTAGATTCGCTCCTTTCCGCCAGCTTCTGGAGCTCCATAGTTTAATACCTGAGCTGCCTGAATCTGAGCTCTCCCATGTCCACCTATTCCCTGTGGTCGGGGTAGACCTCCTGGTGGTGGTGGTGGTGGAAACACCTCAAAGCGTCGTTGACCTCTAGCTGCACGGCCAGGTCCCCTACCTCAGTATCCTGCTCCTTGTGATGCACCCCGATCGAAACTTTGCCTCTATCTGGGAGGTCCTTCGTTTATCTCCTGATCATCTTTCTACTGCTCGCTGCAGAAGACTCGCCGCATTCTGGGTAGTGGTGGGTCCTGCTGCTGGAGACTACTCAGCAAGGAAACCCTCTACTAAGAGGGCTCGCTCCAACACCCTTGTCTATGTCGGGATGATGTGAGAAACAACTGAAGCTCTAATCTCTCTCCTGATCCCCTGCTCAAAGGTCCGGGCCCTGAAGAACGGGTCTCGTACCATATCTATAGAGTAATGTGAGGGATCGGTGAACCTCGTTGAATACTACGCCACCGTCATGCTACCCTATTGAAGATAAAGTAGCTCTTGTATGCGCACTGCTCGAAGGGTGGCTATTACACACTCTACCCGGAACAGGCTCTCGAAGTCTTCCCATAGAAGGGATGGCTCATCGTGTAACTGGAGAATTAAGCTCCACCATCTGCCTGCTGCTGCCGGAAGGAGGCTGGCAGTAAGGATCACCATGAAGTCTGCTGGCATCCCTACCAATCTGAAAACTCGAACAACAGCCTCCATCCAATCCTTGGCTACCTGAGGGTCTGTCTCCCCGCGGAACCTGGGCGGTCTCTGACACTAAAACTTGTGCAGTGCACTAAGGCGACGTTCACTCTCAGCGGCTGGAAATGGTGGAACCGGTGGCTCAGTGGGTAGAGGTACGGCTGGTGCCTCCACTGTAAAAGGGCCCTGCACTGAGGCCCTGTCGCTCGGTGGGCTGTCGTCTCGCACAAAGCACTGAACCCTAGCTGGCTGCCGTCGTGGGGTCATCCTGAAAATAAATAGGAGCGCCACTATCAAACAATATACCTGGTGAGCTTACACAAATTAATCACAAAGAAAAATTTTGAAACACACATGCAATCAATGTTTTCGTGCATTGAGTCGAAAATCAGAAGTCAGGATCCTGGTGTACGGGTACGTCGGCCGCCACACCAACACTAGACTCCCTGGACTAATAACCACACTCAATACCCTTAATAATATTTCTTCACATAGAAGAAAGATCGGAGTCATGAGTTCTGCAGTAGAACAGAACTCCTTTGATACCAATTTGTCATGACCCATCCTCGGGACTCATGTCGTGACTACCCCAAGGCCGCCTTCCATAGGCCAGGGGCTGGCAACTGGCACCAAGGCGTAAATCCCGACAAAAAGGGGAAGACATTTCATTTAAAAAATAAACAAACACCACAAAGTATGCCAGCATAAGTAAACACTAAGTAAACTGAGTACAATAGTAAGTCTGGAAAGTAAATTGGCCAGAATACAAACCCAAACTGAAAGTAAAGTACAATTGGAAAGAAAGTATAGAAACTGAAAGTAAACCAGCAATGTCGATCTGTCCACTAGAAGTCCCACCTGAAGGGTGGGTACAAATAGCCTCTTTAGCTCCTCAGGTCCAGCTGTCCGCTCCGTGTACGCCCCGCCCAGTGGTCCACCTCCAGGTACTGACTGCTCCACAAGCCTCAACCACGATAAGCACTATCCGTCGTCTGTATCCAAAACAACGTGGTGCGGTTATAGCCCGTGCAGGGGTGAGTATACGCTAACTCAGTAGGTACCCTAAGACCCCCGAAGGTCTCCCATAATCCATAATTTATAATCCACAAAAGAAAGATACAATCACGAAGTAACATCCAACACTACTTAGGTTTATGCCCATATATATACCTAATTCATCAATTCCAGTTCGGCTCCAACATCTGAGCCCAAGTTCGATCACATCCACACAGGATAGTAAAACCCATTCCACACAGGAAATCACAACACAATCCACATATGAAGCATTTCAATCATATCGAAGATAATGATTGAAAGTCAAGACTCAGCTCACACATTTATACTTCTTCATAAGTTGATAGAGATGATCAGATGTAGCCACAGATTCATCTAAGTTAGGACCCATATAGGATACTAGACCAGCTAAGCTATTAGACCCACGTAGGATACTACAACAGAGGTTAATAATGTCGGATACACATAGGATACAAGTACTGTAGTCATCACCGCCGAACCCACGGAGGATTCCAGTACGGTTTTCATCGTCGTCTAACCCATGGAGGATTCCAGTAAGATAGTCTTCACTGTCAAACCCACGGAGGATTCCAGTATGGTTGTCATCGTCGTCGAACCCACAGAGGATTCCAGTACGAAAGTCTTCACCGTCGAACCCATAGCTGTTGGGGAACACCTCCTCTATCGAGTACAGTGGGCCTACCGCTACAACTGAGCGCTCCCCACTAACCATGGACTGTTGTAGTCCTCCACCTGTCAAGTACTGTGGGCTTGCTGCTACAACCAAGCGCTTCCCACCATGGGACTGCCGCTACAACCAAGATCTCCCCCTCATAGCCTACATAGGTACTCCATCTGTTGAGTACCGTGGGTCTGCCACTACAACCAAGCGCTCCTCTATCGTGGGTCTTCCGCTACAACCAAGCACTCCCCACTGGGCTATCAAAACACTCTGACTCGATCGATGAGCAGTCGTGAAGTCTCAGCCAGCTCTAGGGGTTTCCGCACACAGCACGCTCGTTCTGGGAGGGTCCGCTCCACCAGCCAAGAGGTCGATACATAAACTGTCACGTAGACCAGATTTGATGTATCGGAAATTTCTGTCATGTCAATATAAACACAACGCGACAGACGGCGCGTCAATTGGAAGCTCGGTCTAAGAGTTATTGGCTTCTTTGTTCCAGGGGTCCAGTTGGTTTTTAAGTCAAAACCAATCCGACCATACTCCAACTGCGTCCAAACCACAAGAGTAGTAAGACAAAAGGTCTATCTCACTAAGAGGAATCCAACAAAGTCGATGGCACATCAATCGAACGTCCGGAGCTCAAGTTATAAGTGTTTCCGCTCCGAGGTCCCGGTTGGTTTCGTGTTCGAACCAACCTGGTCATACCCAAAGTTCTCCTAAACCTTGAGTGTAATATACCGAAACAACTGCCTCGATCCAAGGATCACATCTCAACTGAGAGTGCATCAATAAGAGGTCTGTAGCCCATGTTACACGCATTTAAATGAACCTGTCCGGTTTTAGGGTGTTTTGGGCCCGGACCGACCCGGCCCAAGTCCCTCTGGGTCGGTTTGAACCGGGTCGACCTGACCCGGGTCCGAGTCCGGCCCGATAGGGCACCGCCGGCATGGCCTGGTCCCGACGGCGCAGCCCTGCCCGGTGCAGGCGGTCCGGCCTGGGCGCGGCTGGGTGGCCTGGCACGGGCGGGGCCCACGCGCCTAGTCAGCTTAGCCAATTGGACGAGTGCGATACGGAGGGGGGGGGGGGGCGCAGCCCCTTCCCTTGATTGAGAAACAGCCCCCACCCCCCACCCCCCATGGGGGCCCGCCCTTTGCCTGCCGAGGGTAACCACCCCAGGATTTCTCGGAAACCGGCTGGCCGGTTTGGCCGGCCGGTGTGCCACCACGGGACCCCCCCCCCCTCGCAGGTCCCGCCCTCCTTGCGTCGGCGGTCGGTGGTTCTGGCCACCGCTACCCGCACCACCGCGGCCTTGTCTAACCGGTGCGGCGCGATGGCGCCACGCCCCTCCACTGCGGCCGAACTCCGGCTACGGCCTCTTCGTGGTACTCTGGCACCGCGTGACGACGCCACGCTTCTTTGCCACATTTCTCCTTGTTTTTACACGGTGCCATTGCACCCCGCCACCTTCGTTCGAGCCGAAATGAACACAACAACAAAAGGGGGAGGAGGGTCAGCCATGTTCATGCGGTCTGACCTCCTCCTGTTAAATTGATAACAAGCGGCCCAAAGAAATTGACTATGAATGGCAAGGAAAAATTCACGAACAAATTCAAACCCCTACCTCAACAATGGTGACGGGGGTCGTCGTCGCGGTTGACGGCGTCGGCGTACGTCCAAGGTGGATAGTTTCTCACACCGGCTGCAGAGAGGAGATAACGGCAGGTCAAGCACTCCTTGCGGTGATGACGTTTTTTATCGAGGTCTTGACGTTCTTCGCGTTCTCCAACAAAGAAGACAGATTCTATATCCTCCAATTCCCCACACAACCAACCAACCCCAAATAAAATAAGACTCTTCTTATTTTATTACCCAACCCATGCATTTCCAAAATTCAAAAGTTGAATTAACTTAACATAATTAATATTTAGCTTTTCAAAATTAAATGAAGTAAAGTTGGCATCATTAATGGTAGGGTGTGTCACATAATTAAAGTGGGGGTTTTAGAGATGTTAGGGAATTTTAAGGGATGGGGCTCGTGTGGGACCCACCTCACTATTAACCTCACATGGGTGGTTAGTTCCACCCAACCTCCATCCTTAGGATTTAACCACATTAAAGAAATAAAATTAGAAGCACAGATTTTATTTCTCTATAGTCTTAATCCACAAAATTAAACAACTCTTCCCGAGCAAATGAAACTCTGGAAAAGGTCTTTTTGAGAAATTATCGGTTCTGCGGTTTCATCGGTGCCCTCGAATTTCAATTCCAAGCACTGGTTCAAAAGATAGAAAAACCTGCTCGTTCGTTCACTGAACGTACCCGAGAAAAACATCGGAAAATGATTCCGGGCACACCGGGCCTCGGAATCAGGTGCCGTCAAAAACTGCATACTCGTAAAATCCCATATAGAATTAAAAAAAATTACTTGAAATTTACGGGTCATTACATTAAAATAAATGTTTAAAATAGGAAGATATTTAAAATTAATAATATTCTACCATTTTGTAAACTATAATTTATATAATAAAAATAACAGTTATTATAAAATAAATAATACTTCCCTATAATAAAAAGTAATTTTAAAACATATTAAATATATTTAACCATATATGTACTCACATAATATTAATATATTTACTTACATATTTTTATTTTAAAAATTTTTTTAAAAAAAATTATATGGAATTTTTAGTTAAAAAAATTATTAAAACTATTCACTTACAACTATTAGTTATTAAACACTTTATAAAAGGTATTTTATAGACATTTAAAAATATATTTATATATAAGTGTATTCCTTGTAGAATATTAATATATTAAAAAAATTACAATATTTAAAACTCGGGGTGTTGAAAACAATAAATTTTATAACAAAATAAAATTAATTTTAAATAAAGAATAATAAATTTTTAAATACCAAATTAAAATATATTTTAAATTTATTTATGAAAATAAATTTAATTTAAGAAATTTAAATGTATAAGAATATTAAAATATTTCTCATTAAATATACATTTTCTTGGAAAATAAAAGTAATATTTTAAATTTGAATATCATATAATTAAAACTTATTTTTGATTATAGAAAATATCTTAGTTTCATAAAATATTAAATTAAAAAATTATGAGATGGATTTAAATTATGAAACAATCTATTTGTTAAACTTTTTGAAATGAATAATATACTTAAATCCTTAGTTTTCTACAAGATCGGATGTGAAGATGTTTCTAAATCAGATCTTGTTGAGATGAATTAATTTTTTATTAAATAGTTTTCTTCCTAAATAGATCAAAAATATAAATATATTCAAATAATAATAAAACTATTTTTATGATTTATAGTAGTTTTGAGTAAAAACATTCAGAATCTAGAGTGAGAAGATTCACATTAACCTTTATAATAGACCTGATCCTTTTTATTATCGATAAAATTATTCTATTCAAACCCTTAACTCCAATATTTGTTTTTTATAATTTAAATGTTTTATAATCTATGAATTATATTTTCTAATTACTTATTCTCGTGAGTATATATTTAAACTTATTCTTTTTTTAACTTTATCTCATCATTAAAAAAATCAATAACAAATATTTTATTATATAAAATTTTTATTAATGGATTTACTTATTTATTTTTGATGTAAAAATAATGGGGAAAAATATAGTGAATAAAACCTTTTCATATATATGGGGGTGAATGGAATTTGTAAAAACCTTTTTATAATGAGAAATATGGGTGATAAATATCTTTGTAATAATCATTGTCATTTTTTTGAGAAATATGATTGAAATAAATTTGATAAACACAGTATTTTTAAATTGTTTTTATATAGTTCTAAATTTCTTATATATTAAACAATTTGAGATAAATTTTAGGGAAATTTTTCCATTCTCATGAATATAATATTTTATTTCTTTTTGGGGAAATTTTTTTAAAAAAATATTATTTATATCCATGTTATAAGTTATTCAATTAACTTCTATATATTTTTCTGTTTATGTTAAATTGGTTTTATGGTTTTTGTGATCATAAAAATGGAGATATTGTTTGGCATGTTTTGATCTGACAATTTTATTAATTTATAATTGATTTTTATGTTAAAAACACTCAAATTTTTGTTACTAATAATTTTACATTAATTAAATTTTAGGATAATGAATATTAAAATGAATATCTTTATTTTAAATGATTTCTAAATTTTAATTCAGTGAATGTTTTTTTTATTTCTTAAGTATAAGTATTCTGGACATGCTTTTAAATAATTATGGAAACATAGTTAATGCCGTACATTTTTTGGAACGTATGGTTTTTGAACCCTACTTTTCGTAAGGAACCATGATTTTATACCATAAATTTACTGTGAATGTATGAAAAAATTACCCTACACAATGGTGAAAGTTTGGATCATGGACACTAATTTTGGAATGAACCATACATTTTCAGCTGTACTTTTGAATTTTATTACAATAGAGAGAAACCCTTGGTTTGACTTGGTCAAACATTGAGTTTTAAATTATGTATTATTTCTAAAACTTCTAGAATGGTCTCACTAGAATTATTGTATCCTTAAGCTAGAAAAGATCGATTCAAGGGATCAATTTCAATTTATAAAATTATTCTTATTTCTAAGGGAAGTTATGATCATATTTGAGCATTCAAATTCAAATTCAAATCATGATGAGTGGTTATATTATCACATTTTTTGTGATATTTGTAGATCTGTTTGAACTGAATAGATACAAGATATTTTTAAAATACCAATATTTTCTTTTTCAGAAGATGTCGATAATTATTCGATAATAATATTTTGACATCATCTCTAGTTTTGTTTTGAGATAAACTTTAAATACAAACATGTTTTTATTATTTTCTTTCCAATTGACATGTTGTTTCTTCTACAGCTGTTGTGTATATTTTTTAGTCTTTTGGTAGCACAAGAAGTCATATATCGTAGCTATAATTCAGGGATATTTGGGTTTGATCATCTTCAATCTGTTTAATAAATTATTTCTAAAGTGAAGGATATTTTTTGTTGTAGGTTATTTTGTTGTTATATTGTATTGAAATTATTATATATTTTTTGGTTACTACTATAATTGAAAGTCAAACATATATTCAACATCAACATATTGATCAATATATTTTATATTTAAGTGGTGACTAATCATACTCATTCATGGGTGACTTTTGTCTTCTCAAACTTCTCTATGGATATTTTGGTTCCCAATAAAATAAACAGTAGTCACTATAAAATTCTTGTTATAAGATCTCAATTACCTGCACTTATTTTTAGAGGTCACTAAATAAGTGGAATTTCTAGTAAAAATTACCAAGTCCATGGAGCATAGGATTAGTGGAGTGGAATATAGGATTTCTGTGCCCCAAAACATTATACATCATTGTGTTATTTTATTTCCTTTATTTATTTTTCATTTCTTAATTATCTTTTAGAGAGAAGGAAAGGATTTATTTAATTCAAGAATGAATATTTTTTAATGTTTTTTTAAAGAGGACACCATCCACCCCCCCCCCCCCCCATTGTGTCTTCTTTATAGTCATTTTGACAAAATAGTGTGTGGAGAAATCTATCAAGCACATTAGATTATTTAAAGAATATTCTATATTAATTTTAGGGTGTTGAATTTTGTGATCACTAAAGAATATAATAAAATAGGGTATGTTAGAATAAAGTTAGTGTCTCAAATAGTGATTTGATCCCACCATATGATATAGGATATTGTAGATTATGATATAGTGTAAATCCATCCATTTCAGTATACAGTAACTTATGATATATGTAATCATATGTCACAAGAGATAATTTTTTACATATCATGGTGTATAATTTTTAATTTTTAGTGGCGATAGTGGCGATACACATCGCTTCAAAGTCTATAAAAATAGAAATAATTATGACTGACATCATAATCCATCTCAAATAAGTTAGCAAGAAATTATTTATGATAGACATCATAATCTGTCACAAATATTATTTTTGATGCAAAAAGATTTTCCCTATAAAAAGTATAAAAGTAAAATTAATTGTGATGGTCTATCATAAATAATTATAATTGTGACGTGATTTCCCATGGTAGTCTATTTTCAATAGATCCCCTTCGCCAAGAAAAATGTGGTCAGAATCTGTCAAAAATAACTCATCCTAATAAACCATTATTTTCATAGTGTCCTCTCGTTAGCTACTATTTATAACATCTAAAGCTTGATATATTGATCTGCCACATAAAATCATAAACAGTGGTATGTGATTTGAATTATACCATGGATTATGATATAATATATATAATTAAATATGATATATAGGAAAATGGTTTTTTGGGAATTTATTTAATTTATATAGTGTTATAATATAATTGATTATAAAACTGATCTAATTAATTGTTAAGTGATTTTAAAAATTTACTAAATAAATATATATAATATTATCTCTAAATTTTTAAATACCATTAATCTATATGTAACGACCAATAATTTTGATATAAAGTGTTTATATAGAAATGATATGGTAATTTATAAATTTTTTATATATCATAAAATATGGTAAAATAATAAATCTTTTATATATAAATTATGAATTTTCAAATTTTTCCTTTAAAATGTTAAAATTAATGGACTTATTTGAGAAATTATTTAAATCATCTCAAAAAAATTTGATAGTTGATATGATCAAGGTTCAAGTAATATTAAAAATATGATATTTTTAATGGGTAAAATATTTATATAATTTATGAATTGTTCACGTGAAATATAAAATTTTTATATTTTGGTAAAAAAATTATACATTTCGAATATACTCCATATAAAATATCAATATTGAGTTTCTAAAAACCTCACCGCTATTAATTTAAATATATTCAGTAATTATATAATTTATGGTGATATTATAAAAAGATTTTAAATTTTTATAAAAGGCATAGTTGGACATGGTTGGGTAGACCATGCACACTAAACATGTATGGTGGTCTTTAGTGATTGTAACTCTGCATATTCAGATGTATGGTTTAGCTAACCATTCGTAATAACTATGTGGTCCCTAAATAGTCCTCTAAACCCATAATTCTTTTATCTTGACTTCCTAAGACAAAATCTAATTAACTATTTGTTTATTAATATGATATTTTATGTTTTTCTCATTTTCATGTAGTCAATCAGTGGTGATTTAAATATTTGACTAAATATTTCTTATAAAATAAATTATCAATACGTGTCATATAAATATTGGGTTATGAATATTATTAAATAAATAATCATGTTAATTTTTTATTATCGTGGAATAAAAATCATAATGTTATTAGTTAGTTAATTTAAGATGTGCAAGGTGAATTAATAATATATAGGAATAATTATTGGATGCTATTAAAAAATTATGATGTAATTTATATAAACATTATGAGATTTATTATAATGAATAATTATAATAAATGGGGTAAATTCCCATCTTTCCTTCTTTGAAGGTCAAAACCCATTCTCTAAGGGGAGCCTTGGATCCTTTGTTCTCCACACTTCTCCTTTATATGGTGATCCCCTATAATACCTCATTAACTTTCTGTTAGGTATATCCTAATATTTTCTTTTGGTCTCTTTTTTTATTGGGTGGGTATTTTTTATCATAAAATTGGGAGGATACCTGTAATGGTGAAGTTAGGGTTTTATGGAATTTAGAACATAAAAAAACATATAGTTTTTGCATCTCATTTGGCACTTACATTTCTTGTAACAGAATTGCACATAATGTAATGACTTCTAGGAATAAGGTGTGAAATGGGTACATGGAAAAAATTGTTTACACACTATGTAATAGGTACGCATTGAGTATGAATAAAAATATAGTTTTTAATAAAATGGAGAGGGGTTTTTCGGCATATGAAGACCCATAGGATTACAGGATGAGAAAATGGATTACAAGCCATGTAAATGTCATGTTGTTGTTCATTAGGTGATTGTATGAGTGATGTGTTTCATTCATTCTCTATATATCCTTCTTCTCTCAAACTGAAGAGATTTCTAGGAGGTATTACGGGATTAATTTTCGTATGGATAATTTCATTCAAGGATTGGTCATTTTTTTGTTAGAATTATACTCTCTAAGTAATTGTTTCATCTAGTTCTTCTCTATTTTTTATTGCAGTTGTTGTTTTATTGTAGTTTTTAATTATATTTTTATTCTATAAATAATTTTTAGTCTCTTTTCATACCTTTTATATTGAAGGAAGATCTGATGGTTTTCAATACCCATTATCAAAGGTGTTTGTGTTTTTTACATCCTTGAGGTTGGTGCATCTGTTCAAGTGTACTAATTTCATGAATTTTTTATTATTATATTTGATTTTGTAATATTTGAAGTGGAATTTCATGTGTTGAAATTGAAAATGGCATGGGTCTGTGTTTAAAGTAGGTTTTCCTAGAAAATGGAATATTTATGATTTGAAATGGAAATGGTTTTTCAATGCCTAAACCATGTTGGATTGGATTTTAAATGGTTTTATAAAAAGTGTTCATGGTTTTCAAAATAGAAATTGAAAAAATTTGCATGACAGGGACCTTGTTTGTGTCGATAAAGAGTCAAAGGTATAATTAGTGTGTGTGACATGACTACGAGGTAACCTCCAGTATATTGATAGTATTTGGAAGGACTCAATATTAGGTGGATCTATCCTTATTATTCTTTAGTTTTGTGAGTTTATAATACAAATTTTCACATAGGCTAGAGCCTGACCATAAGGAGAATTGTTGTTTCTGGTTGTTTATTGTATCGTAGAATATTTTATGGATATGAGATCACATGGATATTTAAAATTTAGTATCATTAAGTTTCTGTTATGGATTTATAAAATATGTCTTCAACTTTATGAAAACAAAGGGTCTTTTTTTTAAAAAAAATTGTTATATATTTATTTAAAATAATATATATATAGATTTTGGGGACTTGGTGTGTGTAAGGTCATTTGAATAAACTAAGTGGGGATTTAATTTTGATGGACTTGTTCCTCTAAAAAGGTGTCTCATTTTTTTTAGTTCAATACATAATTGCTTTAAATTTATATTATTTTAAATTATTTTTCTAAATTATATATGTTGGTTCAATTATTTTACAATGTTATCATGACAGATTCTTTAATATATTATGTTTAATATAAAATGACTCCTTAAATGTCTCTTCTAAATATGGGTGGGTAATTCATGAGGTAGGTTCCACAGGTTGATCCTTCAGTGGACCCTTAATTGTTTGAATCTTTTATCTGTACAATTTAGACTCAAATAAAAGTGGATGTAGTGAACCCAAGATGCATAGTGGATCATAGGTTAGAATTTACCAAAAAACATCCACCTATATTTTATTATGACAATGGGTCCCCAGAATCAGATTATTGGCGTGAATCTATTGAGAGTATATTTAACATTTTTATGGTTCCTAAAGACTCTCATGTATGTTCATTCACACATATGTTCAGGGAACTAAGAAGAATATAGTAGGACTCAATAATCTAAGATATGATTCATGAAGGTATTACCTGGTTTTATTTCAAAAAGATCTTGGACCAACAGTTTTATACTGAGAATTTACATGTGGAAATGACCTGGAAGTTTTTGACCTTGGAGTATGGGAAGAATACTCTTTTGTTGTCCTCCACCCATTTTTATAAGTTGGTGAATTTTCACCAGAGCATGTCAACAACGCTTACCTGAAGGATCAGAGTTTTGAGATGAGGATGAGAGTCAATATTTGGTTGATGTTAGTTATTTTTTTCCTTCAAAAATTTATAGAGGTAGTGGATAATGAATATTTGGGTGGGTCTGACATAGCTTGATGGATAACTTTGTGTGGAGATTCATTATGTGTAGTGGATATCTAGGGTACCTCTTTTGGTCAGAAAAGAATGTACAAGAGTGGTCAATTTTCTAAAGGACTAGTTTTAGGGGCTTATTTATGAAAAAAATGCATTATTTTCTACTATTGTGGGATTCATGTCTATAGTATTCTGCATTGTGTGTAGGATCATTTGAATTTTCATCTTTGTGGGAGATTTATCCATCAGAAAAATTTCTATAACAAGATTTCCCAAGGTAGTATGGCAGGATTCACTTTCACCAAGGGCTCACAGGTTTACATTAATACTCCCATGGGTGGTGGGTCTCATTCTTAGGGCAAGGGGAATGTCCAAGTGGCTATTCCTAGATTGATTTATGTGGTAGTGTGAGTTCAATAGGAATCTGAATTAGGTTAAGCTACTACTATAGGTATGGTGATTATTTAATATTATATGGTGATATCCATGTTTGTTATAGGTTCTACTCATTCTATTATATTTTCAAAGATTCTTTACAATTTGGGTTTGTGTTTGGATATTATTCCATTCTTGTTAGATCACTCCAGACCTTTGGGAAAGATGTCTGAACAAAGTTTTAACTACATCATGTGGTGGGTGGTAATGTCCAACTTTGATGTTTTTTGGGACTTATTTTTTATTGATATTGAAATCTTAGATTTAATTATCATTATAGAATGGATGATCAGTGTGTGAGGCCCAAATAGACTATTATCTCCATCAGGTATAGCTTTTATATGTCAATGGTTTCACTCATGTTCTCCAGGGTGATAGGTAATCTACATCAATAAATAAGAGGCCTTTTGTTCCTTATGACACTATAATCTCATGATAATTGTAAGAAGTTGTTCATGTTACAGTTGAACTTTTCTTGGGATTCATCTGCCTTCTATTATGTTTGAGTACCCTAGAGTATTTTTTGATGATTTTTTGGGTTTTTCATTATAGATAGAGGTTGAGTTTACTACTAACTTACTCCCTTGAATGATTACCATTTCTATGTCATCCTATCTATTAAAATCTACTATGTTGGTAGAACTTAAGTTATAGAGGGACTCTTTGGTTTTTCAAGATTGATATGTAGTAGAGGTACCATCAGTTCAAAGTCTGAGAGAAGTACATGTTGAATATAGAATATTGCAGTTGGTATTTTCATTTCAATTTTTTGGTTATTATATTTAGTTTTACAAATTATCCTATGGTGTTTAAGTATTTTATGAAATGAATCATTCACCAAATCTTATAATATTTTGTTTTTGTATTCGTCGATGGTATTTTAGTGTACTCTAATTTAGAGTTGGATCATAAGTATTTTTTGGATATCATTATTTGAACCTTGAGGTAACATCATCTGTGTGGTATGCTTTCCATGTGTGAGTTTTGGATTAGGGAATTGTGGTTTTAGTGGCATGTCATGTTTGATAGGGGAATATTAGTAGATCCTAAAAATGCATAGGAGGTTATGTCGTGAGAGAATCCTAGAAACACGTTTGAGATCTGTATATTTTTGGGTTTTTCTATTTACTATATATGATTTGTTCATTAATTATCTAATATTGTATCTCTGGATGTAGTTTTAACTCATAAGGGTGTAAAGGTTTAATGGAACAACAAATTTTAGTGATCTCTTGATGAGCTAAAATTGATGTCGACATCATCTCCATTTTTTATTCTTCCAGAACTAGGGTTAGATTATGATGTTTTTTCCAGGGTTCTAGTACATGTTTATAATGTGTCATAATGTAGGGGAAAGAGGTTGTGGCTTATGGATCTCACTAGCTATGCCCTCATGATAAGAACTAACCTACCCATTACACTGATTTGGAAGATATTGAGCAAGTACTAAAAATATGGCATCACTTTGACATTGAGGAATGGCTTATGGGGTATGTTGGTCATAAGAGATTGAAATATATTTTCAATTATTGGGAAATGAAATATCTATAGATACATTGGGTAGAGTATCTCCATACCTTTGATTTTGATATCTTATATACCCCCAGGAAAGGAAATGTGGTTTTATATTCCTTAAAAAAACAATTACAAACAAAATCACTGAAGTAATCAGTTGAGCAGTGGTATCTGATAAGTTAGTTTTCCAAGATGTGTTTAGGAGTGAAATATGTTCGTGGACAGGTGTTCTTGGATTTGATAAAGGATGAATTATCTTTCAATTAGTGAGTTCAACTCTAGCAGACAACAGAAACTGAGATCCGACACTTTGGAGAAATCCTAAATTATGGGAAGACCTCAGGCAAGTGGTCTCATTCTCTCAATAGAGCTTTGTGATTTTTTAGAAGGTTGGATATTTACTTTTCCTAAATAAAATAGATATTGAACTGGGGAAAATATTCATGTTGTTCTGTGCACCCTAAGGATGCAAAGATGTACAAAAATTTTAGACATCGATATTGGTGGTTGGGGATGAGGCAGTCAGTTACAAATTTTGTATTGTGGTGTCTCACTTGTCAATGATTAAATGTGGAACACTGGAGGCCTATAATTTTATCGCTACCTTTACCCATTCTGAAATGAAAGTGGGCTGATATTTCCATTAATTTAGTCATTGATTTACCAAGAAATCCTAGTTGGAATGATTCGATATGGATGATTATTGATAGACTCACTATATCATATCATTTATTACCAATAAAGGAAATGATGAATGTAAAATGGCTTTGGGACCTATATTTATAAAATATTTTGAGACATCATGGGGTTCCCTTTAAATTTTTTTCTAACAAGGACTAGAGGTTCACATCCAGATTCTGGAATGGTTTTTAGTTGGAAATAGGTTCCTAGTTGAAATTCAGCATGACTTATCATCCAAAAATCAAGGAACATACAAAATGGATATCCAAGTTCTTGAGAATATGCTAAGGGATTGTGTGGTTGATTTTGGTGGATCTTGGGATAGGCATTTGTCTTTGGTTGAGTTTTTCTACAAAAATAGTTATCAATCTTCCCTAAGGATGATTCCCCTTGTGTCTTTTTATGGGAGTCCATTTCAATCTCCCTTATTCTATAAAGACTTAGTAGAGTGGTCCTGTGTTGGGTTGAGTGTTTTTTAGAGGATAAAAAATATTTTCTAGTTGACCTAGAGGCATTTTATCATGTAATAGAGTTTTTGGAGATTTTATATGGATCTTCATCATTAAATTCTATAGTTTGACGTGGGTGATCAGGTATTTATCAGAGTTTCACCTCGCTTAGTACATCATCTTTTGGGTAATCAGGGAAAGTTTTCATATAGCTTTGTGGTCCCTTAAATATCATTAAGAGACTAGGGAGGGTTGTTTATTAGTCTATTTTTTTAATTTTTGTTGACTTTTATACACAATCTATTTCAAGTTTCCCAGTTTAATATGTATATACCAGACCCTTACTATGTTATTAGATGATAGGAAGTTCATTTTGAAACTGATACAACTTTTCTTGAGCATCCAATTCATATTAGCAATCTCTATCATAAGGTATCATGTGGTAAAATGATCCCCCTATTTCAGGTATTGTGGTAGTACAGTCAATATTTCCATGAGCCATGGGAGTGGGATTCAGTGATGAAGTAGTAATGGCCTTCTCATTTTGTATATCTAGGATCTTGAGATATTTCTTGGGGTAAAAAGATTTTATGGTCGGATGACTATAACGCCCTATTACCTTCCTGTCGAGTGTGTCCTTATATTTTCTTTCTGTTTTAATTTCTTTTGGAAAGTATTTCTAAAAATGAAATTTGGAGGATTCCTATAATGGTTAAGTCAGGGTTCTTATGGATTTTGGAATATAAAAACTTGTATTTGATACTCCTCGTTATAAATTTACATTTTTTTTAGTGAAGTACACACTATGTAATGACTTTTGGGTTGAATATATGAATTTGTTATATGGAGTGGATGGATTACATGCCTTGTAATAGGTGCATGCCCTATATATATATAAAAACACAGTTTGTAAAATAAAGGTGATTTTTTCTGACATATACAGACCTTGAGTATTACAAAACATGAAAATGGATTAAAAATCATGTAAGTTTTATGGTATTTTTTTCTAGGACATAGTATTAGTGATGTGTTTCCTTCATTCTCTTTGAATCCTTCCCCACTCAACCTCAAGAGATATCTAATAGATCATGGTTTATTCCTTTTCATATGGATTGTTTTATTCAGTTATTTATCTCTATTTTGGTTTCTCTTCTTTTAGTAAGTTTTCCTTCTATTTATTCTCTGGTTTTGGTTATATTTTTTGTTTCTCTATGATTTTGTAATTGAATTGTATTTTCTATCAATTTTTTTCAATCTATGGCCATTCCATGTCTTCTGAAGTATAATATTTTAGTTTCCAATCCGATTTTCTAAAATTCGGTTTGGTTTTCTACATCCTCTAGGATAGAGGATCTATTCAAGTGTTCTAATCTCCATAATTTTTTATTGTTTATATTGATTTATTGATATTTGAAAAATAATTTAATGTTTTTTAATTGATAAATACATGGTTTTGTGTTTAAAAGTGTTTTTTCCTTGAAAATAGAATTTCCTTGATTTGAAATGAAAAATGAATTTTCAAACCCTTAAGAATATTGTATTGTATTTGAAATAGTTTTAGAAAAATGAGAGTATGGTTTTTAAAACTGAAATTGATTGACATTGCACAGTGGGAACCTAAGGTGCATTAAGAAAGATACATAGGAATACTTAGTGTGTGTGACACTGCTAGAAGGTAACCTCTTATATTTTGATCGATTATGGAAGAAATTGATATTATTTGGATCCAACTTTATGCCTTTTTGGGATCCTAAGTTCCTAGTACATATTCTCCCATATTCTAGATCTCGACTAGAATGTGAATTGTATTTTATGTTTGTTTACCAAATGGTAGATTATTTCATAGATATTGTCTCGCATGGATGATTATATTTTTTTTTATCATTACCTTATTTTAATTGTATTTGGAAAATATAGAATAATAATTGGAAAAACACAAGGATTATTTGAAATATTTCTTTAAATTATTTTATTTATAAATAATCTTGTATATTTTTTTTTGTTTTAAATCTTGAACATGTGCATTCTTGTTATTATAACTTGTATATCTTCTTTGGTGGTATCGAAAAAGACTCGGTTTCTCGCACCCGACTTCTACATTCAAGTGGCTATAGACCTTGTTTTACATGATACATGTAAAGTTAAACAAATTTTGTAACATTTTTCCTTCTCTTTAAATTACTATTTTGGATTGGAAGTGATGGTTGGTCACATGGAGACTAGTTTATCATGGTTTTTCTAGATTTCTAGTTTATCCCATTTAACCCATTTGTATCCGCAATTATTTCTACTATAATCTGGTTATATGTCTCATGTTCTTTATGTACAAAACTTTTTTTGTTATCTTTGTTATACCTCACCCCATAATAGAATTACTTTTATGACTTTTATGGTTAGCCCACATAGGTCGGTCACATCTCCACATTGATTTCTTAATAGAAACTCAAGGTAAGTATCCCTTTATCTCTCTCTCTCAGACTCTTCTTCTTATTCTTCTAATATGCCTTTATACTCCTATTTCATTTTATCTAAACAATAATTCATCGATGATGGGTGTTTCATTATGTTAATGAGAAACAAACAAACCCCAAGGGATTTAGTATGTTTGGATAAGAGGATTCATCCACATATTAATAAAACTCTAATAGATGCAGTAATATTTATCTATATGTTTTTAATAAGTATATCTCAATTTAGGATCATGTTATATTTTCTAGTTCTTGATTTATGGTGTTTCTAAAATATTTTTTGTTATTTTATAGGGTGTTAAGGGTGGTTTTATTATCATAAAATCCATTTAATTTTCTCACAAGGTGTTTGTTATAAGTTCAACCTGGATTTTTTCAATGATTTAAAAATTAAATGTTTATGGGAATGTTTAATCATGATTTATAATGAGTTATAGAAATATTTTTATGGATAAATCCATGGAATAAATCGGTGTTTTTAATAACTTAATTTCTTTTGTTATTATTGACATGTTTATGAAAAATATTCCTTTTTGAAATAAAATAGTTCCTAGAAGACTTGTTTTCATTAGTCATAGTGTTTTATTTATAAAAAAATTATTAATTGTTTCTTTGAAGTGGTTTTTAACTTTAATTTAGTATTTACTCATGGAAATACTTGGTTACATAGATAGGACCTTAGGATAAATATTTATGCTACATAGTGTAACTATCATAGGGATAGGGAACTCCCTTAGAAATGTAATTTTGGGAACATAATTATCAGTTAAACGTAAAAAAATTTATTCATATTTCCCCTTTAGATACTGAACCACATAGAAATAAAGATCTCATGGGAATAACATTATAAGTTAATGGTTCTCTAGAAGGATTCATATGTTTCCCAATAATTAGTTTCCCAAGTTCATTTCCCATGATGCATGGATGGAATAATCTATATAATTATCTAGTTTTATTTTTATATATTTGTATGTGTGTGTGTGTGATTGTACATTTTTTTATGATTATATTACATGCTACATTTTATGTCATGATTTAAAATTTATGTCTTCATGTTACATATTTCTACTAAAATAAAATGGTTATTTTATATATCTATTTTAAACATGCATGTTAGGGTTTATTTTATAAAGGTTATATATAAATAATGTGGTGGAATACTAATAGGAATGTTCTCCCACACCTTATATAAAAAACTGGTGTGTACGTAGATTGTCTCTATTAGATTTTTCTTGTGAGTGTAGATAAGATCTCTTATTTATTAATAAGGGTTTGGACTAATAACTAGGTATTAAAGAAATGGATGTGGTGTAATTAAAAGTTGTTTGTGTTTGATGTGGATTTTGTGGTATATCTATTTTTATTTATGTTCAACTTGTTCCTCTTATATCATTAGTGTATTCGTTCTGTTCAAACTTTTGAGAAGAATGTTAAAATTTTTATAATGATTTTCATATATTAATTTTATTTGAAATATGGTCTTATATATTTATTATAGTTAGTAAGGTCTAAGTTGTTCCCAATTCTTAGTAGTGATTCCCTTAGAACTTTTTTTCATCCTATGGAGATTGGTAATACTTATATATCATTGTGATGAACTAGAATAGGTTTCATTATTTTTATATTTAGTTTTGGTTTATGAAAATTTCATTTATTTGGTATTTTCAGTTAAATTATTTATTAATACAAAAAATTTATATTTTGAATTGATGTATGATTTAGTTTAAAATGATTTAAATTATTTTTAAAATTATTATATATGAATTTAAGGATATACATGCAAGTTATGACAGTTGATTTGGTATCTTTCTAAATTTACATGGCTCATTAATCCATTGTGAGCGTAAATATAAAGGTTAATTATAGCTAATATATGATAAGAATTATAATTGTGAGGTAATTAATGTCTATTTTGAGTACTTAATCAAGGGTAGTGGTACTTTGAGTTGTAATGATCACTATACTAGAATCTTAGACTCTGTCTAGAAAATTTTGAGTTGGCTACCTATCACACCATACTTAATCATGTTTGTACTTTTGATTTTAAATGATCATATGGTTTTATATGAAATGAATTTATGTAAATTATGATGGTGATTAATTTGGATATGTGTAAATATAATTAGATTTTGATTTGGTTTAATAGCACAAACTATGAGTTATGTAAAGAGTTCCACGTGCATAGTTTTTGAACATATTAATTTGGTAGAAGGAATAAGTATTGAAAACAAAATGATTATAATCATGAATATATAAAATGTGAAAAGATGATATGAGAGAGTGAAATATTAATAACCACTTGAAAATATTAATTGTTAGATTCTTTCCAAGATAAGCACATGTAAAGACATCATTCATTTAACCACATCGGTTGTGCCAAATCAGATTAATGATGAATTCTATTGTATAAGGAATAGTGTAAATGGTTAGTCATAATAGTTAGTTAGCTAAATCCTACTATTAAATTTTGGTTGAACTTATTTAGGAAACCCTAAGAGTTAGGATACGGAGGAATAATAGTGGGATAATGTGTGTGAGGGATTTTGGAAAAATCTTCTCAACTAAACTATCAAGGATACATATATGATATGATAAGTAAACTGTACTACCTAAATAGATAAGTCTTGAAAAGAATGAAAAGTTGAAATCATTACTTATTATAATATAGTTCTTTATTTATATAATCGTAGACAAAAATATAAAAATCTAATGCTAAAAATTATAATCTTTACATACTAGTTTTGATACCAACTTAGGTGACCCATTTTTAAGCTTTCATAATTAAAGCATTAAAGAAATGATTGAGTTACATTCATATAAAATAATATTTTAGTTTTATAAATTTATATGATTATGAAATTACCTATTTAACTAGACTCAGTTCTTTATCATTCAAAATATATTTTTTACATTATGCTTAGATTTTCTTATCTTATAATAGGAATTCAACATGTCTCATAAAATTCTCCACAAATGATATCCTTATAGATATATAATATTTATTACACTTATTTTTAACTTGGTTAAATGGAAACATAATAAAGGGTGAGATCAAATTCTTAATAAGGAAAAGTGTACATTAAAAGATATCATATAATTAATAAGGCATTAACAATATGGAAGAGATAAATAATAATCAAATAGGCCACAGAAAAAACATGAAAGGGAAATTCATTCATAGATGAAATAATAACATAAATAATAACATGGATAATAATAACTTATTTCATAATGATAAAATATATAATTTTGGTAGTCATAATATTATTTTCAAGGCCTCATTCAAGGACATCACACATAAATAGGTAAGTAATATGAAAAATACCAAGGCTAATTTGCCTCATGATACCTGCTAATACGTCAATGAGATGTATAATATGAGGCTCAACCAATCACTTACTAATTACAAAGCATAAATCATATAAAAATAATGAATAAAAAATTCAATACATATTTAATATAAATAGTTGTATTGAAAAATGCACATACAAAATATAAATATTTTCCCCATTAAATAAGTATAACAACATGATCATAAGACATTTAGAGAAATAAGTTTTATGGTATCATTATATTATATCCATAATAAATAATATTAATATTTAATTTATGCTCACTTAGATAAAAAACACTTATATAAATACATTTGAATGTCACTTTGAAAATAAAAAGAAATGTTATTTTATTTTAAAAAAATTATAAATAAAAATTACCAAAATAATTGGAATAATATTTTCATTAAAATCATAGAAACATATAGTGTAAGGTTTATAATTAATAATGATTATGATAGAGGGAAAAGGATTATATGTAGAAAATATTAAAAACAAAATATTTCCCACATTTATAAAATTTCAAAAATAGATTTTTAGAAAAAAATTTGAAATACTATTTAAATAAAAAATTGTAAAAAAATAAAAAAATTGTATAAAAACGCCTTTATAAATCATTTAAATTTAAATAAGATCTATAATAAAAAAATGAGAACATAGATTTGGAGGAAAAATATTCCCAACTAAAAAAGGAGAAATCGGGTCAGATTTTCTTATAAACTTTATTATGGTGGTTTTGAGTACCAAAAGTGATAAAAATATAATAATAATAGAAAAAACCTAGAAATAAAAATATTAGAATAAATTATATTTATTTTATGAGAGAAATAGTTTATAATTTTCCCAATGAAAATTTAAACATAAACAACATTGAGTAAAAATGATATTGTAGAATAAACCATTACCTTGGATTTCTATTTGGTCAGATGCATTTTAACCAATTTTATAGTAAATTTATATTTATTATTCACTAATATCATACCTATTATTATATCTATATTTATAGATATCATTTATTCATAGATTTATTTTTCCCATTTACTCATAATTCTTGGTTAAAATTAATTAATTTGGTGTTAATTATTTTCTTTCTTTCACATGGTTTGGTTTGGAGGTTCAGATCCTTACACCATGGTCATGGTTTCATCATTGATAAACTTTTCAAAAATTAATAGTTATCATTTGGATATATTTAATATACTTTTTCAACCATCCATGAAAAAAATTTATAAAAAAATTAAATACATCATTTCGTAGAGGCGGTAGTCCAAACGTACACATGATCGACCCTTTCATTTTTTAATGGATGAAAATGAAATAAATTCGATAATGGTTTAAATTTATATAATGGGAATAATATTACAAATATATTTATTCATTAAATATATTCTTATGACTATCCATGTAAGGTGGAAATTTAAAAAAAAATCACATCTCTTCATAGAGGTGGTAGTCAATATGTATGCACATGCGACGTTGTCATTTTCCAATAGATGAGAGGTTAATAAGGTATATAATAACTCATCTCAATATAATCGTATTTATTTTATAAATATAATATATATAAATTAAATATATCAATATAAATATCTATGAAATGTGATAATTAAAAATAATACACATCTATTCATGGAGTTGATAGTTTGTATGTACGTACAAGCGATCTTTTCATTTTCTATTAGATGGAATGAAAGTAGAAAATAGTTTTTCCATAAACATAATTACATTTAACTATAACAAAGTTATTTATTTCATTATTATTTTTATGGTTATAATATGTTTTATTGAGTTATAAGAAGAAATAAACATGAAATAATTTGGTTAAGGATAATGCCTCCTCCTGGGATATCTTCCATTTACTTACACCTTAAGTCATCTAGGATTTCTCTTTTAGTGAAACCAAGACCAATGAAAAATGGGAAGGATAAATTTAAAGGTATTTTGGTGGATATTTTTTTCGATAATAGGGCATTCTTGTTTATAGTTTTGGAGATTATTTTCCCTTCTATAAGAGAGGGGAGTGGTGTTCTTGAAAATGCTAATAAATTTTAAATATAATAAATGTATTTCTCACATATTAGGGATCTAATTTACTCCAATTTATAATATAGGTCAATTTAAGAAAAAACCACTTGAATAATCACATTTGTAAAAAATTTAGAGGTATTTTAAAACTCATGTCTTAGTTTAACCTCCTCGTTAACCCATTTAACAATTACCATGGTGATAAACTTTTACTATTGTAACTATTCATTATGAATAAAAATGAAATTGAACTCTTTACAAAATTATAACATGATGAATTAAAGTTTGGAATCTATTTTTAAATATTAAATTTATTTAAGTGTTAAAAATTAATTTTTATATAAGTTTAAAAAACAAAATGAAAAAATTTATTGAAAAAAATACCATTTAAGAAAAAAGCTGATTTGAAACCAAAACAAGGAATAATTTTGTATAGCAATGAATTAAATTGAAATTTTTTAATAAAATGGATCTTATTTTACTTTAAAACCAAATCAAAACCTATGTTAACCTTGTGAACACTTTTAAAAGGAGAATAACCAAAATAGTTTTTATTGGAAAAAAACACTAATTAAATTTCTAAAAAGTCAAACACAGATTTATAAGATCAAATAATATTTTTATAAGAATTATATTACTTAAAAAATATATATTTGGGCTCTTAAAAAGGTCTCATAAAATTTCAAGTCACTCTTTTATCATCATAATTTCTCGAAAGTGACACTCTTTGTAAAATTTTTATTTTTACTATTCACCACAAAATCAATTATTTTGGAAAAATACGAAAATATCAACCTAAACTAATTTTGATCTTCTAAATAAAAAAATATTTTAATTGAATAAAATTATATTTCTAAAATTTATGAATTTAAATTTTAAATAAAGAAAGAAATGTACATATAGACATATTTTAAAGAAAAATGACCATTTTAAACTTCAAGTGCTCATAATGTTATTAAAAATTAATTTTTAATTAATTGGTTTTTAATTTACTTTTTAAAAAAATAATTCCATTAAATTTTATCCATCTATTAAAATACGCAACACTTGAAAATAAATTCTTTGAAAAGTACCCCTTTCTAATATTGAATGATTTTAATTACATCAAATTATTTATTTATTTTTTAATCATTAAATTTCATCAGCGAAAATAATAATAAAATTTATGTGACATAATTAATTACTTTATCTATTTATTCTATATAATTTTTTTTAATATGTTGTGATTCATTTTAGTTCGGAGATGTTTATAACATAAGTTATCAAGAAAAGCATTATTTGAATTAGAATCACCTATTAAAATCTTGGGGTGTCGCATTCCTTAATAATGTATATAATATTATTTAAAATTATTCATCATTTTATTGGGGGGAAACTCCATAAAAATCCTTAATAATTGAATTTAAAATATTTTACTTCTAACTCCACAATATTTTATAATATATTTCTTTTCAAATAAATTTAGTTTTTTAGATAGCTTTTGATACACACAAACCTCAGTCAAAATGAATAATAATACAGTATATCATTATAACTTTGTTGTTAAATTTCCAAAGTTAATAATAATAACCAAATTGTGAAAATTATGTATAACGTTTTTAGATAAATCAATTATAATGATAAATATTCACTCAATTTTTATTGAAGTCTTTATATGCTTAAATAATATGTTTCTAAATAAAAATGGTTCTTATTGATCTTTACGAGAAAATAATATCATTAATTTTTTCTAGTTTTAGAGAATTTATTTAAAAATTATGTTCATTTTTTAAATCACCGTTACAAAATTATCCTTCCGTAAAATTTTGGTAATTTTTCGAAAATATTGATTTTTTAATGAGTATTAAAAAATATTTATTTTTTGTAATATATTTCCATTTCAAGAATATTAAATGTTTCATTTTTAAAAATTATTAAAAAGTAAAATTAGATAATTTATATTATTAATAATCCAATTAATTTCATTGGAATAAATTTAATGATGTATTTTAGTATAAAAATCTTTTATACTTAAGAAAACATATTTTCTCAAAAACTTTGTTTCAACGTGTTTTGTGGGTTTATTTTTAAATTTAACTCTTCCAATTCTAATAATTAAAATTGATAAAAATAATTTAGATATTTATAATTAATAGGATTAATTTATTGAAATATTTTCAATTTATTTGTATTCATTATGAATAGTAACTTAGTTAAATATATTTCACCTGAGTATGGGTAAAATGGATAAACCATGTTAAAACATTGGTATAAGGATTTAAAATATCTATAACACTTTCCCATATCATTTTTTATGATTGGATATGAATAATTATAATAAAATTATAGAAAATATGGCCAAATGTTTCATTTTTTAAGTCTATCATCATACTATTTTAAGAAAAAAATAAATATAAATTGGCACTCTCTTTACATTAATATCTAAAATATTTTTTTCATAAGGGTAAAAATAGGTTATAATCATTTTTAAATGCTTATTTTAAATATGAATTTTTTTATTATTCTAATTTATTTTTCAATTTTATAGAATTAATAATTAGTTTAAATACTTATGCGATGCCAACACTATATTTATTTAATTAATAGAAAAATAAAATGAGTAATTTTAAAAATGAAAAAAGTAATAAAATTTGGATGTATTATTTTGTTCCATGGATTTTATTTATTAATATAACATATTTTGGATGTTTTAAAGTTTTATATTAGAATTAAATTTGTATATTTATGACTTCAATGTCAAAGTAAATGAATAGTTCCAAAAAACATTTATAATATTTTTCAACAATAAATATTTTATTAAATTATTTAAAATCCATAAAAATCTTATATTCAGAAAATTTAATGGGATTTGTTTAAAATATAAAACATGGTCCATTTATGAGTCACTTTCCCTTTCATGGAAACATTTTTTACCCTTAAATAGTAAAAAACTTTCATATTATAGTAATTTCCAAAAGGTTTGAGAGGGTTAAAACAAAGATATAAGGGTTAAAACATCACCTAAAATAGTATAAATATTATTTTATGAGATTATTTAGACTTATATTCATAAAATATTTAAATTGTATCAATTTTACCAACATTATATTTAAAATTAATTTATATTAATTTTATACTTTAAATAATTCCAAGACGGGCCCTCCCCTCACTTATAAAAGGGAACCTATTCTCCTCTATTCCTAAAACCTTTTTAGAATTATATATATATCAAATACCATATATAATATCATCATATATTCCTTTATTTTTTCAAATATCTTCTATTCTTTCCAAAATACCATTCTTTCGAGGCTTAAGTGGTAAGCCAAAAGATGTTTCGCAACGAAGAGGTAAAACTATTAACTGAGTAGTTTCAATTTTACTTCTTTTTATAACTCTTATAAATCTATTTTACCCATTATTAAATAATTAAACCAGTGTCATAAATATACTGAGATTTTATTATGATTATGAGATAGTATTTTTCTAACTCGTTTTCATCTTATGAAAAACAAAAACATCGCTGGTGTGTGAGTGTGTCTCACCATCTCCGCATTGCATTATAACTCATTTTCAATAAATATTTTTCATGGATGGTTATTATGATGAATTTAATTTTTATATATTATATTCATCATATAATACTTATTCTATATTTATATTAACATATCTTCTTTCTTTCCTTTCCATCCGTTATAAAACTATAACATCACTCGTGCGTAAGTGTGGAATACCACCTATGCAAAGCGGTGTGGTTTGTTTCTTATTTTTTCTTTACATGGATGTTAATAAGGATATATCTTTTGAATATTTAGGATATAATAATTATTATGTAAATTTTAATTATTATTTAATATTCCTTCATTCAATCCATGTAAAATTCAAAACAATGTTCATGTGTATTTATGACCTATCATAACTATGAATGGTGTAATTTACTTTTATAAATATATCATTTAATGATGAATATTAATATATATATATATAATGAACATATATATGATATTTATATCATTATTAAAATTATAGATATTATAAATCTATGATCAATGTTTATATACTATAACTATTGAACAAAACATTTCTTGAAAAATGAAACATTTAACACTCAGAACAATAATTTCAATAAGGAATTATAAGTAAATATATGTTGAAATGTTATAAGTAGAAAATATATGACATTATAAATAATTAATTGAACCATTTACAGAATTGTAAAAAGTTTTAATTAAATAAAAAGGATTTTAAAAGTGATTCTAAAGTAATCTAAACACTAGGAAATGGATTTATATTTCCATCTCATTATTTATTAGGATTTTTTATGATTAAGTTTCCAATTATATAATTATATAACTTGTCTCTGAAAAATCATATGAATTTTATTATTCTATATTTATTTCTATAGATTATATTTTTTAATTTCATTTTTTCTCTATTTAATAACTCATGGTAGTGAAATAATATTTTTATAAGAAACCAAATTTATTAATCTCTTTAGTCGAAAATTATTTTTCTTCCATATCCAAGATTTCTAAAAATGTTTTCAATAATTTTTTAACATTATCTTACAGTTTTTTAAATTCATTATAACCATGATTTACCATTCACAAAATATTTTAAAATTAATCTTCATTTCAGTTTCTAAATGAGGTACTTTTTTACTTTTTACCGAAAATGTGAAAGGAATCTTTGTTTTGAAATACAAAAAATGAATAGAATTTACCACCATCATGAAGAATAAATTACATGAATATTAAAATACATGTTTCCAAGGTTATATTAAATCAATTTTTTTCCTATGTATTTGGTAAATTTTTATATTTTAAATATTTTCTTTAAAGTTGAAAAGTTTATTTTGCTCTAGAAATGTTCTAGTGATATTTTAAATTAATTATATATATATAATGGAATCCTTTGATATTACTTATGATTTAATGGGATATGATCTAATTATACAATATAATTTTATTATTTGAATGGATTATCATATTCATGATTTAAAAATTATTCTATGAAAATGCTTTTTTCCTATGGGTTAATTAAGTTATGATGAAACCTTTATGAACCCCATTTATTTTCCATTGGTAATACTATAATGAAATGATGAAATATTAATGAAACTAATTTTCCTTAAATGGTTTATTCTATGATGAATGTTTTTTGATCTTTTTATACACATATGTATGATTTTCATTTGGTGTTGGGAGGGTCTACAATTATATATCCCTCCAATGCATTGGAAAACAATGGATATCTCATGTGATGATAAGGACTCGAATGGGGACCAACCCTAATTTAGTAATGTAATATATCCACTGTGATAGTCCTGTGAGTGAACATCGACTAATGATACAATAGATTGTGGAGTTAACCCAATCCCCAATGATATTATTGTAAGTAGCCCTTAACTAATAAAGAAATGATTTATTATTATTATATGTATTCTACTAACTTATCTTATTAAAATGTTATGATCTCATGTATCATGTTATTTTATTCCATTATTATTTATATATTATTAACAAAAAGATTTATTCCTTAACTTAAGATTATTATATATTATATTTTTGGTATGGTTTCCAAATGTTAATATCATGTTATCATACCCTTATGATCATGTTATGTTTATGTGAGTATTGATATCTCTCTTGTTTACCCTTACTAAGAATATGAGCTCACCATTTCTTATGTTTTATTTCTCTCATTTATGAAGAAAGGTATTTATAATAATAGTACTTTGTGGGAAGTTATTTATCAGATAATTTGAAGATATTTCATGAAAAAATAATATTGTGTATCTACTCTCCATAGATACTAAACATTTATGATTCTTGAGTGTGTATTTCTAAAATGTAATGAATATTAATCTACTAAGATGTAATATCTTCATAGGAAATGTTTGGTTCATTATAACCCACATATGAATCCATTCCATAAACAGATATAGATCATTTTAGTAAAAAACGTTAAGGATACATTATATGCCTCTACTCCCATTTATATATCCATAGAGGATAAATTACAATAGAAATATATGTCTTGTTCTGGTTATGAAAATATTTTAATATTATTTACTAGAAAGTTTCTAACAGATTAATGTAAAATAAAACATGAATTAGTTCAATATAAGTTTTCCTAACCTTATCGATATGTTTAGGATGGTTGAGCGTGACATGGGAGGATTAGGATTAATTGTTGTACTAATAGTGAAAGATGGTAAAATCTCAAACTGAAAGATGAAAAAATCTATTGGAAGTCTAACAATGAGTCTTCCAATATCCATTCAAAGACTTTGATACCTAAGGGAGGATTCAGGAATGAGGTTAATTTCTTTCATTATGGAAATACTAGTAACTAGATGATGAATTGATGATATTACATAGTGTTTTAAAATAAGACCGATTAAGATGCCACATTAGGTATTATGTAATAAAAATTTATTCTTATATTTTTAAGGTCATATGAAACCAAATATATATTAAGCAATTATTTTAAAAATGTGTAAGTGTTTAAATAATTTTAAGATTTAATGGGTTGATCTTAGATTATGAATTCAATTTATACAGAAATGAGTTACTAAATCAAGGATTTGGATGCATTTAATTACATTAAATCTATGATAGATCAAAATAAAGATCATTTATTATCACCTTGTTTTCCTATTTTATGATAATAGTGTCATAAAAAATAATTTCTAAGAATAAAGGAGATGGTGTTTATGATATAAAATATTATTTTTAACCTAGTTATATAAATTTTTTAAGTATTAAGGATATAATGAAGTTTCCATAATAAAATTTTATTATGAAATATATTTTTAGAAATATGAGAAAAATAATATCCACATTCTATAAATGGTATATTGTAAAAAATAAAATCTTATTTTCAGAATATTTTTTCAAACATATAGGATACCATAAAAGTTAAAGTTTTAAATAGATTATCTATTAAATATTAAAACTAATAATAAATGATTTTTTGTATCATAGAATGATATCACTGAGAGATTATGTTTATAATAGTATAGTTGGAGTATATTGGTAGAAATAAAAAATGAAAGGTATTACATTTAGTTTACAAAATGATATCAAATAATGTTTTAAATTGAAAGGTTCCAAAACGATGACGATGATCATAAAATATTTATAATTAGAAAATGGAAGTTATTAACATTATTAAATTGGATATTAAGAAGTAATTAAGTTTGAGTACTTTCTCAAAACATTGAACATTAGGATTATGATTCCAAGTATCACCATTATTCAAATAAAGCATCAGATATATTACAAAGTAAAGTATTTTAGTAAAATATTTTGTCATATGGTTATATAATTATGTGGTAGAAATTACTTATAGAATTAATAAGTGTAATAAAACCCTAAAATTGTGGCAAACATAAGCCCACTTTTTAAATATATCATATAATAAATGACTCTATGGGTTCATATGTATGTTTTTATAAAATTATTCTTCAAGTGTTTTATGAATATAAATTTTATCATGTTATACAATGATAGTCACCACTTTATCATTCTTTCAGGTTGGTTGCATATATTTATGAATTTAAATGATAATCAACCCCCCAATGTATGACTTTTACTTATCCCTAACAGATGTTCATAATGAGTTAATTTAGTTTGTGATGGAATGTTTACGTCAGTGTGGGTAGTATTTTTTATAGGCAATAGTGCATAAATAATTTTTAACATCGATTTTTTATTCCTTTTCACATTGGTTATTAAGCGACGTTATTATAGGAGATGTTGTAAATACCTTTTTCACACCCGTTAACTAAAATCGACATTATAAAATAAAATAAATTAGTGGTTTTCCACATCAATTATTCTATAATCGACATAGAAAACATTTTTCACATTGGTTATTGGATAACTAATGCGAAAAAATTCCCCAATATTTTCCATGTCATTTATTAGATTACTAATTTGAAAAATTATGGTTTGATTTGATTTTCAAGTTGATTATCCAAAAACTATTGTAAAAAAATTGTTCAATGATTCATCCTATAACACAGTAGCATCCCAAAGAAATAGAAAAGGATGAATAAAACAAACCAAAATAAATATATAATTAAACATTCAAATTTACAATGTATATTACAAATAAAATAATAATCAATCAAACCTTAAAATGATTATACCATTCAATTTGTAAATGTCTCAACTCCACTACACTATATGTTTGTTGGTCATCAAAAAGATATAAAATAATAAATAAATAATTTTACTTGAATTTTTAATAAAACATATGAAATATTAAATAAATCTTAATAAAGAAATCTAGCCTTCTGAAACTTTCTAACTGCCCTTGTTGAAATCATTTCATACATAAATCTTAAAACATAATATTCACAATCTATTACACCTTCTTTTTTATAACACTATTTCAAATAGATTATAATTCAAAATAACATTTTAAAGTAATATATCCAAAATTTAGTAATTGTAAATTAAAAATCACCTTCGCTTTTAAAAATTTCATCTTGGAGCTCTTCTTTATCGTCGTCTATCTAAATAAATTCCATGACCTCCTTGAAAATAAAATAAATAAAATAATTTATTTCATTATAATAGAAAAAATTATTAAAATAACCAAACTTAAGTGTTCAATATAGTTTAAATATTTTCTCTCACTTCACCATGGATAGAGCATAACCATTATAATGTCCTCTCTCTTGAATAAAAACCACCCAACATCCAACAACAACTGATATCAAAAAGAATTTAATATGATTTATTAATATGTTAAGTTATATATAAAAATTAGTGAGAAAAAAAGTTTTCATACGCTTCAAGATATGGAAACATAAAACACTGAATGATGACATTCATCTAAAATATTTCAACTATATGAACTGTTATTTTTGTATTGATCATTGTCAAAGATATAAGATAAATAAATTATGGGCCCATAAATCCATATAAATATTTGTTGTGAAGCACTATAAAAACTTTTTATAGATACCTAATAAAAATTAGACTTAATTATAAATTTTCAATAAATTAAAGGAATAGAAAATTTTTGGTAATCGACTTATATGGAAAAAAATTTCCATCATTTTGATGCCTAATTGATCTCTAACTACAAGATCCAAGATATAATTTTTCGAAATCCCCATGGTCATTTAAATCCAAAAAATAAAAGAATAAATTTGAATCTCATATACTCCCAATATTATATTATAGTTTGATTACAATGAATGAGGACTAGTAGAATCTATATATGAAGTCATGACACTTTAAATTTTTCTTATTTATACAGTATTTATTTACATTTAAAGTATTCCTTTAAAAAATAGATAAATATATAAACATAAAATGAAAAATAAAATTATTCACAAAATGAAAATAAATATAACATATATACATACCAATATGGTAATATATTTAAGTAGTTATGATGACCAAACTAAAGAATGATTGATGCTTTGTCCAACTATACTCATCTCATCAGTAGGGCATGATATATTTGTTGATCTATCTACAATATCATGTACAGTGATCCTATGATGCATTATCTCAATATATTGATGATGAGTGGTACCGCTAAAATATTACATCATCCCATATTCAAAAATATGATGAGGATCATAAACATTTAACTTATAGAAACATGTAAGATAAGGAGGAGGGTGTAGGGGTTGGATAAAAAGGAGTGGGGTCCAGAAACATAGATGATTGATTATGATAAGATGAGAGAGTGGGGTCTACTAGAGGAGCTGGAGGAGTCAAATCAGTAGGCTGAAACATTCCTTGCATTTATAAAAACATTGAATGTACCAAAGCTGTTATCATATCCTCCATCATCACTTGAATATCCTGAACTTTAGATTCTAAAGATTCTATTTTTTATAAACTTTCTCCTTTGAAGAAGATTTCAAACTTGGAAACACATTTATTATTGATACACCTCCTGGTTTTACTTGCACACAACCTGAGTTTTGGGTATTTACCAATATTTTCACTAAAAATCCTTTCTACCCTTAGTAATAAAGAGTCCCATTGTGATATTCTCCTTAATAGAATCAGGTATGGGATATTTGAAAAAATATATAATGAATCCCAATATATAAAGAGTTTATTTAACATTAATAAATAAATAAAGTAAACATAATATGATATTATCATCTAAAAATCATGACTCCTCCATAATATATTGTGTTTTTTCTTATAGGAGAACTCTTCAATTTTTCATGTCTAGTGGGGGGAGGGGGAAACTTCTGCAGACCCTGCAGACTCAACTCTTAGCTTTTGATGGTTTTCTACTAGCATGTGCCCTACCAATAAAATACACTCTCTATGAGATAATTTATGAGGGTTTACATTTTTATCTTGAATCTCCTGGTGAGATCTCCTTAATTTTTTGAAGTTAACAATTAAGAATAAAGAAATCATTAACCTGGTCCCTAATATAAAAAAAACTTCTAAAAATGTAACTTTTTTCTTACCAAAAACTCTTCTCACCATATAATTTCAAAAAAATTATTCCATGTATCTACATTTATAAATGGATATATATCACATTTATTTTTATGTTTCCTATTCCAAAAAATGAATTCTGATGTGAGGGATGATTTCAAATCCATCCATATCTGAGCAGCTAAGGATAAAATTGTCCCCATGACTCCTACTATATCAAGTATATCATATGTCATATGATAAGAACGGTAAAAAATATATTACTATAAACATTTCAAGATAAGTAAAATAATAAAAAACAATATTACCAAAATGGCCTCCCAAAATTGTGATAATTTCCCTTTGTTAGCACTTATCCAATCATCAAACAAAATACTAACTCTGATTTTCTCTTATATTGAATCAAAATTATAGAAATGTTTTGAATTTGGACCTCTTGGAATATAATTTCAAATTTTATTGGTATCCTATGTTCTTGGCTATGATAAACTCATAATTTAGGAAAACATGTGGTTCCACGTTTACCAACCCTCAAACTCTTTTTCCCCCAGGGAAGTAGATATCTCATGTGAAGCAGGATGGGGAAGCTTATCAACAGAATCATGTGTAAGTTCCTCCCTAGAGTTATGAGTATGATTATCTCTAGAAATATGTGGGGGATAATAGGATTGATCTTTCATTATCCTAAAAATCAAATAAAAATCAATTAGTACTAAAATATATAAATCCAACATTTATATACAAATTTAAATAAAAAATTAACAATTATCAAATAAAAAGTAAAATTAACTAAATGTAACATATTTTATTCCTATTTTTTATAGTTAAATAAAATGATTACAATATTAATGATATATGAAATAATATAAATGAATGAAAACAAGACAATATTAATGATAGATGAAATGATATAGTAAAAATTTACCAACCTAATAAATCATTTTTACAATGAAACAAATATAACATTATCCTATATAATATATTTTTTTATTTAAAATATTAAATTTAAAATAATTTGCTTCCAAAAAAAATTAATAGACAAGTTACATAAGGTTAAACATGAAAACCTAGAAAAAACTAAACAAATATAAACAAATAATTTAACTAATTAGTTATAGTATGTGTTTTAATAAAGAAAATAAAATTAAAATATCTAAATTATAAAATTTAGAAAATTAAAACATAATTAAACATATGTTACCTATAATATTAGGAATTTACTAGAGATTATTTTCATAAATTCCTTTACCATGATCATTCTGTATGGCACTAAACATGTCAATAATGTGCTCATCAGTAGTATTTGTTTATCGTTCTATGTAAGTATGGGTATCACATAAATCAATATCTTTGTTAAGTTTATCATCACCAACATTCAATTTTTTTCCATGTAGAACAATATACCACTGTATATCCGATTTATAAATACCATAGAAAATTATTTTCATGTGTTTATATGATAAAAGGATCATTTTTGTATTCCAATTTATTTAGATAAACTAGTGACATTCCAAATTCATCATGTCATACCTTGTCATTACTGATAAACCATTTACACATAAACATTGGACCTTGAAATTTAACGTAATAAACCTCCCATATTTCTTCAATAACTCTATAATATATAGTTGATGTTGATATTTGGTTTTTTCATTGGCACTTGAAAAATGCATTTCTTTTGCGAACACCAACACACTACTATTCTGAACTACAAATTTTTTTCCTGATCATTCATATGAAAAGTATTTCAATTAATTTCATAACCGGAATATGTTATCAAATATAATATTGGACCACCCACTAACCATCTCAATGTTTGTGATGCATTTGGTTCCCCAAGAAGAGACTCTTTAAACAATGGAAAAAAATAATGCTCATTAAAAAACCACATATCTTTTTTCATTGGATAACTTTATTTCAAAACAATAATTCAAAAAGTTATATATGGTTGAGAATCATATATTTCATTCAACATGTATAAATGTACCTTCTTTATCTATTCACCTATCAATGATTTGACTTTCACACCACGAATCCTCTTTCCCCCATAATTAACTCATTCGTGGTGAGATGTAGGTAAACTGATCTGCTCTACTGCAAACAAATAGATAGTAATAAACTCAATAACCTCCAAATAATATACTTATCAACAATGGATTCTTCAGGCCAATATTTATTAATAACATACCACTTTAATATCTTTATATACTTTTCAAAAGGATACATATATGTAGATTTATATGTTCACAAATCCTTATTTCCCCCACAAAATAAACCATTAAATTCACCATGATTTCAAAAACATATGGCGGAAAATACATTTCCAATTGTCAATCAATAGAAACATATTCATTCTATAAAGTGTTCAAATAATTCAAATCAATCACCTTATTAAAAATAGAATTAAAAAAATAAAACACTTTCAGGATAGTCATTCTGACATGGGGGGAAATATTTCATGCAATGAAATTATTATGAGTTATTGCATCATGACATGATAGTCATGAGATTTCATATATATCAACATAAAATCCTTTAAATACAAAAAAAATACATTTGAGGAATAATCATAGGGCACTTTGATATCATGAAAACATTTACTAAAGATAATTATGTTTCACCTCATGATATATCCAATATAGTATCTCAAAAAATATTGAATGTTTCATACAAATATTTCTATCATTGCCATATTTATTTGTATTTCCAAATGTCACATAAATGATTTTCACCCTCTCAAAATAATAATCAGTGGATAAAGGTTTTGAAGAAATATCAAATTTATGTGAGCCATTGTAATCATTTTTTAATCCTCTATAAGAGTGATCCTTATGAAAAAACTTTTGATTAACCATGTATTATTTTTTTCTCACATGATTGATTTTATAATATGAAGTATTTTATTCACAAATTGGACAAGGTTTTGTGCCCCATAACATTATATCCAAAAAAATCCCATATACTGGGAAGTCATTTATAGTGAACATAATCATTGTATGTAGTTTAAAATATTACATTTTATAAGAATTAAATTTCTTTATAACTTCCTTTAATAACATTTTCAAATCCTCAATTAATGGTGAAAATAAAACATCAATATCATTTATAGGATATTTTGGTCCACAGATCATGAAACACAACATGACATATTTTCTCTTCACACAAAATATAGAAGATAAGTTGTAAATTAAAAATAAAATAGGACATGAACTATTTGTGCTATTAAGGCTTCGATATCAATTCATTCAATACATGTATTGTCGAAGTCAAATATTTCTAACTTCGTTTTTGAATGGAGGAAACTAGTGATCAATTTTCTTTTACTATGGGAAATCAGTTGGATGAGGTATTTTTTATCATATATTTGATCATCAGCATGCCATCTTATCTATTTTACGTCATGTGAGTTAGAAAATAAACATTTTAAATGATGAAGTATATTAGGATACCAAAATGCTTTGGAAGGGATCATTATAACTTCTAAATCATCCGGTAATTTTTCTTGCAACTTATACCATGATTTCTCACATTTAGGAAACTTTTATAGAAATTAATATTCTTTCTTATATAGAACATAGACATTTGGGAATACATATATTTTCTTGTACCCCAATACCATCGAGCATTATATTTTCTTGGATATTTAATGTGAATTTGGAATATCATTGTCTTTAAGAAGAATTTTTTTAAAGAATTATAGAAGCTCTGTAAAACTCCTGTCACTCCATCCATTTTTATTTTTTAGGATAATCAATCTTAACACTGTTGATAAAACCATATATTCCATACAACCTGGATAAAATGGTTTTTGGAATCACCATATAAATGATTAATTATTGGTTGCTTCTTAATTGACTCTACTTCAGTATCACAAATCATTTCATCAAGGTGGTCAGATTTATCATCTTGCAAAGCACCATCATTAATAGATATAAAATTTTACCCGGTTTCACCATGCCAAATACAAGGGTTGTAACTTGAATTAAAACAATAAAAAATTAAATGATCCTTAATCTCTAGGCTTTAAAAATACTTCAAATTTAAATATTTAGGCATGGATAGAAAAACATGTCGTAATTTGGAACATTTAATTTAGAAAATTCAAGGAAAGAATAGACACATTCCTTATATTCATCACCTATTTGAGATTCATTGATCTAACTTTGATTCATTATTATCTATAACAAATATCTAAAATAAACTTTAATAAGTAATGGAGTAATTTATAAAATATTTTGATTAGAAATGATATTAAACATATATAAAAAACCAAGAATACAAATATTTGAAATAAAAATGGGAAAAACTGTGAGAAAATTAAATCTTGTTTAAGTAATTACAAAATAGATTTATTTCAAAAATTTCTCAAGTAAAAAAAAATGAATATAACCTTATCCAATTATTATAAAATATGTAAAATGATATCAAAAACAAAATATCCATAAAACAATATATTGAATGAGAACAACTATTTTAGAGTTTATTCTTTTTAAAAATAAAAAAAATCCATTTTTTAATTAAAAATAGATTCAAATCATAAGTTGATTATTTGTTAAAAAAATATATCACACTAAACCTTGATTAATGGGACGTCATAGAGTAAATATAATATTCCCAAACTAGGTACCCGGTTGGTCTACTACTTTAAAAAGTAGACCCATCACTCATTCAACATTTTTAAAATGCCCCGTAGTACCATTAAAACACATGACCATACATAGAAATACTGAACAAATATGTTCAAAGTATCAAAATTCTCATATGAGTCCCATTTATCAAATCTCTCTTACTTCTAAACAATGAATTAAATCTCCCACTAAATTGATTAACCTATAATGACTCGCCCCTTAATAAACACCACACCATATGCATTATCATTAATAATAAGCATTTATGATGATCCCCTTAATCTTGATCATCCATTAAAAATGGTTTTCACAACTAATAACCAATTTCAAACTCTTCATATCTCTATCAAACCCATGATTTGTCCATCTCAACTAGTTTTTAAAAAATACTCTCATTCTATTCTAAAATACATATATGCCATATCATAAAAAAAATATCCATTAAAACCCACATTTGAAAACACATCTTGTGATGTGAAATTACATGAAAATGAGTTTTTCACATCTCTCATGTGACAAATTTATCAGAACTGAAATGAACCAATTGTGATATCAACAACTAATTAATTTAAAACCCAACTCATTGACCTAAATAGAAATGTATAAACATACATGATCCACCAATTTTATCTCTTTAATAATACTCCTTATCATGACATATTCTATAAATTTATTTTAAAGTAATCCAAATAAGGAAAAATATATTGAAAGAGAACAAATAATTCATATTATAAATTTAATTAGGAAAATCTAATTAACATATTATAAAAGTTATATAAACCTTCAAGTGAGCTATTTGGGGATGAGAAAATATTAAATTGAATGCACAATGATGAAGATGAAAAACCCAGAGTGTATGAAGATGGTAATTCTAGAATGAATTCCAAGTGATCGGACAATCATCGGTTAGAGATTCTATAACAATTAATGATAGAATAGAGGGAAATGAAAATTTTTTAGGCTTACTTAATATTTTTCATTAATTCATAACATGAGGTTAATGAAACATTAGGGTTGATGTATATCATAATGTGAGACTTCACCACTAGATAAAATAAATGGGAGAGTTAGGGTTTTTTTGATAGAGAAATGAGACATTCGTCCTGATAATGGAAGATATTTAAATGAACGCTCCATCGATTCATAAATTTTTAAAGATTTATTACATCAGTTATTATTTAATCTATTTGAAAAGACATCTTTTCACATCATTTATATTATAAACGATGTAAAAAATCACTCTTTTAGGTCAATTAAATGATAGAATTAATATGAAAGAGTGAAGAATGTGAATTTTCACGTTGCTTTTTATATAATAGATTTGATAACTTACTTTTCCATGTTGGTTATTGGACAACCGATGCAAAAAATTAATATTCCCCAATTTTTAAATTGGTTGTAAATAATATATTAGAAAACTATGACATTTTAATCTTTTTATCTATTAGTGATAGAGAAATAATTTTTTAATGACACGAAAAATAATTTTTTTATACTATATAACCCATAAAGTATACCACGTTGAGTGTCATGAAGTATTTCATTGGTATACTAGGGTTTATGTTTCCTATTAAATCCATATACCAGGGTATAGAAAGATTCCCTACTTGAGAACCTTTTTACTATGATACCTCATATGCTCTATCCTTTAGGTTGAGCTAATCAGGGGGTTGTGAGGTATGTGATTGGTCATATCATTTTATGAGGTTCAACCAATATGGGATTTGTTTACTTATATAATGAGTATGATATTTGATCCCTTGATTTAAATATATTTAAAAGTGTAAATACAAACCTAGATAAGTGGCATTTCATATGCGTATCTATTGGGTGAAGTTCATGTGATGTGCTCATCCATCAGGGTGAATGACATGTTAATTTTTTATCAAACTAATAATTTTATAATTTAGAAATTGAGAATATATGATTAGATATATTTTATTACTATAATAAATGTCTCATTTTTACTTAATGACTTAGAAGAAGGAATTATATGAGTATTCATGCCTATATTTGATTCATCTGGTGGACATGGATATAATGATTCGTGTGTTTGAAAAATATCACTTCGGGTCCCTCTATAGCTTGAGTAGAACTGATGATTCTCTATATGAAATTATTTGCCTAAATTTATGTATTAAAAAGTTCATATATATTTCCAATCCTAAAAAAGGTCTACGAGGACATTCCTTTTGGTTAGCTTAATAGGGATTGTGTTTTATAAAACATAAAGAGATACTCTAAAAGTGTTTCAGGTATTATTTAAAATGATTTTTGGATGAATATTCACAAATTATTTCATGTTATGTTATACATGGTGAAATCAATGATAGACTTACAAAATTATTTTCTAAATATTTATATGGGATTTTGGATGTGATATTATATATTGTTGTATAATATATAATATAAGGTGAAATGACATAATGTCTTTAAGTCTTTAGTGAAAGTGATATATTAATAGATATAATCCTAAATGCTTAAAATACATATAATGTATTCTAGATTATATCATAGTGTATGATATAAGGTATTTTGTAATGTATGAAATACTTATATCAAATTAATATTAAATTCCTTGGAATGTAATTTCATATGGAATTATTTATTGATATCATATCACTTCCAAAATCAATGTCATTTTGTATGATATAGTTATATTAAAAGTGTTGTGAAATCATTGAAATAAAATTTCAAATTTAAACTTGAAAGTTTAATTCTATGTGTTAACATTCATATTCATTCAAGAAAAATGATATCATTGACTATTACATTTCATATGATGGAGTATTTAGGAGAACCATGAATGTATTTATGGGTTAAAGACATGCATGTATAGTTGAGGGTTATAAATAATTGATAACTAGAGGCATTAAAAAATAACTTTTTAATAAATTACATAAAGGCCTAAAGAGAATCCTAATGTCCTATATAAGCTGGGAAAGGATGATAAAATTGAATCCAATATATTTATAATTTTTACTGATTCTCCAAATTTGAATATATATACTTCATCTTCCATTACTTTAAGAGCAATTAGTATACCATGTTTGAAAAGAGATTCCTGCCTAAGTGTTAAGTGATTCATAAGCTAATGGATACCCTAGGAGAAATGAGACTATTGGACACTACAAAGTAATACTCAAAAAATTTGGGAAATTAAAGATTATAGGATTGGTCATCTTTAGTGCATGGTGCACTCTTGATTTTTGTTTTTTCTTGGTTTCAGTTTTAATATCAAGGATAATATTCACATTGGTTTCTTAGTCTTTAAATAGTTTAATAAGTGGTTTTCAATCCTATTAAACCCATCAAAAGTATTTTTATTTTATGAATATAATTTAACCTCAAAGGGAAGTTCAAGTTCCCTCAAGCTATTTAGGGAAAGGACATGAGACTACAGATGGAAAGAATGTAGTTTTCTCAATTTTGTATGGGAATGAAATTGGTTTAGAGAGGTTAAATACTCATCTACCAACATATTCTTAGGGTAATGATATCCTAGGTTCTAGTCAAGTATATTATAGTATTAGGGATGAAAAATTCACCTCAAATATTTCTAAGACTCTAGATGAAGAGGATACACTAATTACTTAAATGTAAAGAAAATTTATATGAAATAATTAAATCTAATAGAAATTTTTGGATGATATGAATGAAGGTAAGATAGTAATTTTTTGGAAATATATTTTAGACTCTGAAAAT